>CM051234.1:536221638-541021638 GCA_027917425.1 Gastrophryne carolinensis
AAGAGCAATATCCTGTAGCGGCTCAAAAGGAGGACCCTGCAGAGCCGAAAGAACCAAATTCAAATCCCAAACAGGAACTACAGCCTTCCGAGGGGGCCGCACATGCGCCATCCCTTGGAAAAAGGTCTTAACCAGCGGGTGTAAAGCAAAAGACCTCTGGAAGAAAACAGACAGAGCAGAAACCTGTCCTTTCAAAGTACTAAGCTGGAACCCAAGATCCAGATTATGCTGAAGAAACTCCAAAATCCTAGGTATAGAAAAAACCCTGCAAGGCAAGGCCCTAGCCTCACACCAATCAATAGAGGACCTCCAAGTCCTATAGTAAATGCCAGAAGAGGACCGCTTCCTAGCGCTAATCAGGGTCTGAACAACAGCCTCAGACAAACTTTCCTCTTTCAAGATGAAGGTTTCAGCAGCCAAGCCGTCAAAGCCAGCGTTTGTAAATTGGGGTAAAGTAGATTACCCTGAGATAGCAGGTCTGGCAACAAGGGAAGCCGGTACTGGTCTACGGCCATTCTTACGTCTGCTGCGTACCAAACCCTTCTTGGCCACCAGAATCACTGGTGCCCCTTCTAAAACCAGTTTGCGAACTACCTTGCCCAGCATGGAGACGGGTGGAAACAGGTACAGAAACCCCAACTCCTTCCAAGCCAGAGACAAGGCATCCACTGCCAGAGACAGAGGATCCTGAGAAAAAGACACAAAGGCCGGAAGTTTGTGATTGTGCCTTGAGGCAAAGAGATCCAGAAAAACCTCAGGGTTGAGAGACCACTCTCCGTGGCGAGAGGATCCCCTGCTCAGGGAATCCGCCTCCGTGTTCTCCACTCCCGGAATGTAGACTTCCGAAAGGCAAGGAACATTGCTCTCCGCCCAGTGCAGGATCAGAGAGATTTCCCTGAGGGCACTCCTGCTGCGAGTCCCTCCTTGGTGATTTATGTAAGCTACTGCCGTTCGGTTGTCCGAATGAACCTGAAGACCCCGTAAATGTGGGGTCAGCCGAGCCAGAACCAGTCAGTCGATTGGCTCTGAGGTCCAAGACATTGATGGGGGTGTGAGCCTCCTGGGGACCCCACACCCCGCTGAACTGATGACTCTTCCACTAACCTCCCCAGCCCGACAGGCTGGCATCCGTGGTAACCGTCTCCCAACAAGGGACCATCTGTCCCAATAAGTCAATAGGTGAAGTTGAAGAGATCTCATTTGAAACTGTGCAAACGGCACCGCCTCGAAGGAGGATACCATCAAACCCACCAGTTTCATCCCCTGTCGGATAGAGGGACAAGGACTGGCCAGAAGAAGGCGGATCAGGCCCTGAATCCCCTGCACCTTGGTCTGGGGCAGAAACACTCTGGCCCGAATGGTATCCAGATTCATGCCCAGAAATGAAATCAGGGGTGTGGCTTGGCCATGAAGGAGTGAGGGCGCACATCCGGAGAGCTCTGTTGCGGCCCCTGACTATCTAGTAGATCCGGCGACATACCCCCCCTTAACGCGCAAAAATGGGGAACGGTAAGAAGGAGAGTGGGGGGGTCCACCAAGAAGCCCCCTAAGGCGGCTATGGATGCCTTTTTCAAGCCTCGAGATCCGACAGGACAGAAAGCCCCGACCGGCAAGATGGCGCTCGACAGGTCCCGTGGAGGAGAGGAGCGTCGGGAGGGATCGGGGACTGTGGCGAGGGCTGTGGAGCGGGGAGCGAGAGGTATGCCCCTTACCTTGCACCCAGAGCCGGGACCGGGAGCCGCTGAGGGCGTAGTCGCATCCTGCCCGAGTGCAGCACTAATGTCCCCTGGCCGTGGACCCGCCGCTGAGGCGCCAAGAGACGCGGCAGAGATCCGCGTCAGAGGAGCCGAGCCGACCCGTCCCTGCCTCGGCCCCGCCTGAGGAGTCAGCTGGTGCAGGCGGCGGGAGCCGGGGGCGCGGGGAGACTTGCCGTGCTCCAGACGGTGGGGAATTCGGGGCCCTCGCACGTGCCTGTGCTGCTCAGGGAGGGAATCCCCCGCAGCGATGAAGACAGGCTGAGTGTGCAGAACACAGGGGAGAGGGGAATAAACGCTTCAATAGAATCACCCCAGAATACACATACCACTTCAGTGACACCTCCAGCACATGAGCCCTTGCCCTCTGGGACAGCATCCCAGGCCCATTCTAATATAATGAGCCCCACCTTGGGAGATAGCGCTGACTCCAATGAAGAAGTTGTGTGGGTGGATGTCCACCCGAGTCCTGAGGGTGATAACCTCCTGCGTACGCCTGCCCAGGCAACCTCGGGGGCCCATGCTCGTGGAGTGGTCGCCTGGCTCCAGCATCAACCCACAAGGTGGTTTGTCCCCAAGTCAGAGGTCCGTGGGGGGTGCCAAGGGCCTGAGTTTTACTGGATCTGACCGGGCTGATGGGGGTCCCTCCTGCTCCCCGTTCGGGATGTCCCCGATCCAGGCTCCAGCCAGACAGCTGTTCCCACAGCCAGCTGTTGACCCGAGTATCCAAGCTATTCTGCAATGCCTCCCAACCAAAGCAGAGCTTAAAGCGGACCTGGAGGCGGTGGTGACCAGAATTGAGCGGGCGCTACGCAGAGAAATTGAGAACCTACAACAAAAATCCTCTGCCTTAGATACCAAAGTCGCGTCGCTTGAAGATTCCCGTGCAGACCACGAAATGCGCCTGGCGAACCTAGAAAGAGCTCAAGAACTTCAACACCAACAATTGATCGACTTTCGGCTTCAAACAGACGACCAGGAGAATAGAAACAGGCGTAATAACCTGAAGCTTCGAGGTATCCCTGAATCGGTCAGAACGGAGGCGTTACGCTCATTGGCAACAGAAATGTTTAATTACATGCTGGGGAGACCACCAGACACTGAGCTGAGTGGTCGCCCGGCTGGGGACCCCCAGAGATGTCCTGTGTAGAATCCACTTTTTTACCATCAAGGAGGACATTCTTCGCGATTGACCCTCCGCCCCTCTCCCACAGCGGGCCCCCCGGAGGCCCCGATTGGTCGGGGGCGCCCCAGAAGGATCATGGAGCGCTAGCCCCCCTCCTGCCTTCACTTTGCTGCCCCCTCCCAGTGACTGCCACGTGTTTTTGTTTTTTCCGCTGCCCCCCGCGCTCCAGCGCCATCCACCGATGAAGGACTTGTTCCAGTATGATTCTGGGGCACGGTATTGGTCGGAGTGTTTTCGGATCCTTGGGCGGGGGTGGGGCCCTCTCCCCTGGTCTGTACGGCTGGGGGCCGGCTCCGTTGGGGGGGGGGGGTCAGCTTGCTCACTCGGCCGTCCGTCCGGGGGGGCGGGGACTGTTCTGTTTTCTGGGTTTCATTGGGGGGGGCCCCCGGGGTTTGGGGAGTAATAATTGTTGGTGTTACCCATTTACGGTATTTGTCTTGAGGTTACTTGCTGTTATAATTCTTGCTAGTTTAAGGTATGTTTAAGAGTATCAAGAGGGCAACTGGAGGGGGTGCAGTCGGTGCTTGCTCTGGGAGGGAGATGTCTTTTGCCCCCGGGTGGGCGGGGTGGGAGAGGAGCCTAGTCAGTAACCATGAGCAAATAGGGGTTGGCTCCTGAGTTGCGAAGTCACTTCCCCCAATAATCGTCCCGTGCTGTCCAGTTGGACTCTGACTGGCGGGCGGCGTGTGGTGTTTGGGGACTCCGTCCCCAGTACTCTTGTTTGCCCTCCTCTGTAAAGGAAGGGCTTATTGGGTTGCTTGACCTAATCTCACAAACTCTCTCTTTTACACCCCCTGTGGGGTGCTAATCTATCTCCCTACTTTCTATCCCTCTGTCTTACCCTTCTTTTCGTTCTTCCTTGGGGTATTGGTCCTTGGCTCGGGTCCTGCGCCTCCGGTGCCTTGGTGTCTCCGTGATCCTCTGCGATCCCCTTATTGCAGCACCTTACCCCAACCCATAACCCCAGTCATTCAGCTGATATGGCAAGTCTCAAGTTTTGTACCTTCAATGCTAAGGGGTTAAATATTCCAGAAAAAAGGGCAAAAACATTGTATGGATTCCACAAAGAAAGGGTAGATGTCATTATGTTGCAAGAGACACATTTTTGTCTGGGGAAAATTCCGGAAATCCGAAACAGGTACTATGATAGATGGTTTCATAGCCCCAACTCGGAAAACAAGTCTAAAGGAGTGTCCATTGCATTTCATAAAAATGTCCCCCTGGACTCGAAAGTAGACCCGAATGGTAGATATGTATTTCTTAAGTTCACATTACATGAGGCCAGGTATACTCTCGCTAACTTGTACTTACCCAACCAGGATCAGGTGGAGGTAGGCCTGGGGATCTTACGTGTGCTGGGGGAGTTTGCGGAGGGCACTATAGTGTTAGGAGGGGAATTCAACCTGGTACTGGACCCTAAATTTGATTCCTCTCAGGGTAGGTCCGCAATCTAGGTTGGGCAGGCTTCGTGGGGCCCTCCGCACCCTCCAGGTTGTGGAAACCTGGAGAATTCAACATGGGGGGACAAGAGACTACACATTCTTCTCCCACCCCCATAACACCTATAGCAGACTGGACTACATATTCCTAAGTCACCATGCACTTGTGCGTGACCCTGATGCCTCCATTGGGCAGATACTTTGGTCGGATCATGCCCCTGTCTTCTTGAGCCTCCCGACCCCGGAAGTGGTCCCTAGGTACTATAATTGGCGTCTTTAACGACAATTTGTTGAAGGACTCCTTGTGCCTAGCCGAAATAAAGACCACTATAGCCAACTTCCACTCTGACCATGTTAATGACCCGACCCCCGTTACCAATGCAGTGGGAAGCACTTAAATGTGTACTGTGGGGGGTCTTCATCGAGCACGGGTCCAGGCTCAAGAGGGAACGGGTGCGGCAGATCGGGGCTGTACTGGAGCGTATCAAGGAGTTAGAGGAGGCGCACAAAGCCTCCCCCACCCATACAGTTTTGAGAGAGCTTCTGGACGCCAGACAGAGCTTGAAGGGCCTGTATGATCAGTGTTTTTTAAATACAGGGATCGATGTAATGCCCGTTTCTATGAATACTCAGATAAATGTAGCAGGATGCTGGCCCAGTCCCTCCACCCAAGGCAGGGCTGTGCATTCATACCCACCATTAGGGGGGCTGGGGGATCAGAGGTTCATAAAACACCCCAGATAGCGGGCGAGTTCCAGGCCTTCTACTCCAAACTCTATAACATCGGAAGCACTCCTGCCCAGGAACCGCGGCAAGCAGGGAACGACCCACTAGCAGATTATATAAGAGAAACAGCCCTCCCAACGTTACCTTCAGAGGACAGAGACTTGCTGGAAGATGCATTCAAGATAGAGGAGGTGGTTCAGGCCATAGGGGACTCCCCTGCAGGTAAGAGCCCGGGCCCAGATGGATTCACTCCCAGGTTTTACAAAGCACTGGGAACTGTGATTGCCCCCTTCCATTTTAGGGTGTTTAGTTCGATCTCAAGCCGCTGCCCCTTCCCGAGACAGGCCCTAGAGGCGCACATTGCGGTCATACCAAAGCCTGGTAGGGACAGTACCTTGCCGAGGAGTTACAGGCCAATCTCATTGATCAATGTGGATGTGAAAAAATTTGCTAAAATTATCGCTCTTAGAATCCAGCCGCTGCTTCCCTCGTTGATCGATTTGGATCAGGTGGGGTTTGTCTCGGGAAGGGAGGCGAGAGACAACACCATCAAGACAATTTCTCTGATGCATCACGCGCAGTTGCGGGCTATCCCGGCCTGCGTGCTGGCGGTGGATGCGGAAAAAGCCTTCGATAGGGTGCACTGGGGGTTCCTGAGAGCTACATTAGATCAAATAGGACTGGGTCCGGCCATGTTGGCTAGAATCATGGCCCTATACCATGACCCTACCGCAAAGGTGAAGATCAATGGCTCCCTGTCGGGCCCCTTCAGTATCCGGAATGGTACTCGCCAGGGGTGCCCCCTATCTCCACTGCTTTATGTTTTGGTGATGGAGCACCTGGCCAATGCTCTGAGGGCTAACCCCTCCATCAAAGGGATCTCCTGTGGGGGGAAGGAGCACAAGCTCTCTCTCTTTGTTGATGATTTGCTCATGTATATAACTTCACCGCATATATCTATGCCCTCTATCTTAACGGAGTTCAAGCAGTTTAGTGAACTCAGTAACTTTAAAGTGAATCTATCTAAAACAGAGATCTTAAATGTCTCTCTGGATAAGCAGACTCAGCAACTCCTACAGGTCGAACTTCCCCTTCAAGTGGCAGGGAAGGCCATAAAATACCTAGGGGTACAATTGCCCTCAAATTTTGGGGAAGCTTAACTACGCCCCGCTCCTCAATTCTACGGTTACCAACCTAAGCCTCTACAGTTAAAAACAATACTCATGGCTGGGGCACATAAATATTTAAAAAATGGGCATATTGCCCCGTTTCCTCTACCTATTCCAGGCAATCCCACTGGCCCCGGAGCGTGGCTTCCTCAAGCTGCTCCAAGAAACCTCCTTTAAATTCATTTGGGACAATAAGAGGCCCAGGGTGCGGAGGGCAACGCTCTGTAGACCCAAAAATGAGGGAGGACTTGGGGTCCCAGATCTCAAGCTCTATCATGCCGCATCAGTGCTGGTTCGCCTCTCCGACTGGGTCCACCAAAAGGAAAAATAGAATTCTGTGAAGTACTCACCTGTAGAATTGGTATTATATGTATACAGTACGTCCTGCTCCAGATATAATACTTACACTTGGGTAATCCTCCGCCAGAGGGCACTGTGCACTGCAGACATGCAAAAACAGGCTCCTCCCGGCCATTCGTATACCCAGGGACCTTCCACAAATCACCAGCATTGAAAAGCAGTGAACCAGAAGCCGGGAGAAACCAACCACCAAAAACAACTGGTAATGATAACAATCACCATACAGGGGATCCAGAATAATGCAAAAACCAGGGTGGGGTGGAGCAGGACGTACTGTATACGTATAATACCAATTCTACAGGTGAGTACTTCGCAGAATTGTATTATTCTAAGTATACAGTACGTCCTGCTCCAGATATAATACTTACACTTGGGACATCAAATAGCAGTGTCCATAGAACAGGGTGGGATCCCCAACAAAAAAGGCAACAGCAGACAGTTGAAGGCACTGTCACCTGCAAAACCTCACTACCAAGAGCGACACGAGCAAAAGCTCCAACGTCAACATTAAAACAACCCTTGAAAGGGTACGAACAAGAAAACAAGTAGCGTGCAAGCAACCTGTTCACAAGACTAGGTGCCGAAAGGCCCAAAGATACCAAGGCACCAGTGTAATCAGAATATAATGAGAAGAACTCTTCCCCTTAAGGAATAGGCTTGAGTGGAAGCCTAACAAGAGCCAAAACTAAAAGTAGTCCAGGAAGAAGCCAAGCCTTCCCCAGGACCAGAAGGGACATCTTATCCAAGTAAAGGCTAGGCCCAAGGCCGCCTAACCCCTAGAGGCAGACGAGATGAGGCACATCCAGATGTAGGTGCCCACAACCCCAAGAAGCAACAGTCCCCTAAGGGACAAGAGACAAACCAGGAAGAAACTTCCCGCACCTACTGAGGGAAATAGGTTCCCTTGCCTCAGCATTACAAGGAAAGAATCCCAAAGAAGGATAATGTCTTAATACCTGAGCCTAAAACACCAGCATAGGCAGACGAACCGGCCTAAGGCAGAACACCGCCTCATCTCGATGGAAATACAGTAAAGAAACGAGGGCTATCTAGACAGGGCCACTCGCTCAGGCACACAGCCGACTGAGGTTAACAGCCCCATAAGGGCAACCTTAAGGATAAGAACAGCCAGACAGCATCCGGAGTCGAGCCAAAGGGGAACACCCCACAAGGCAAAACTAATAAAAATCAAACCCAACAAGGACCCTAGAATTACGAGGGGGATATCACTGAGCAATCCCTGAAGGAAAAGTCAACCCAGGCAAGGAACTGAGTAAAGACTTCAGCAGAAGACGGACAGGTCAGAGCCTGAACCACCAGGGCACCAAGTAGGAGACCCAACTTCAACCCATGCTGTAATAACTTAAAAACCCTGGAAACAGAGCACGCCCACAGGGGAGAGCCAAAAAACTCAACCCAATCAATATGGGTAAACAATACCCCACAATAGACAGAAGAGGAGGCAAAAGAACCCAAAACCCAGTCTTCCAAAAGTTACCGACACTCAAAAGGTACACCCACTTCCATCAAGGTGGATGAATTAACCATCAGACCATCCAGACCAGAGTCTGAAGATAGGGGTGAGATAGATAGAGACGGGGGGCCCGAGTGAACAGGCCAACACTCCTGACAGGACGTACAGGTCCGCTGTCCACAGAACCACATCTGCAAACCACACTACACTAGGCCACCCAAGGGCCGTCAGCACCACAGGTTCCCCCTTCCAGAGCAACTTGCACAGAACCCTGTCAAGCAGGGTGAAGGAAGGGAAGACTGTGACAGAGGCTCTGTCTTTTGGGTGTCATCACTATTCCATTGCCCACCGGGTCATTCACTGGCCTTTTCTTAATTAGGTTCCAGACAATGTCATTGTATTTTGATACTGTTACAGGCAATGTCATTGTAGTTTGGATTGTATTACAAGACTGCCATTGTGTTGATTGATTACGTCACAGAACAATGGCATTGTCCTGATTGATTGTATTACAGCCTGCTATTGTTCTACTGATTGCGTCACCGGCAGAGTTGAGGGATTGTGTGCCCTGCTGCTATTGGTCAGTGTGGTTGTCATTGCATGGAGACTTGTGTATATAAGGCCTAGAGTGGCACTAATAAAAAGACTTCATCTTCACCCTCAATACTGAGTTCTGTCTCTTATTGGGGGAAACGCTATATTACAATTCACTAGCCCTTGTAAGGGCTGTTCCTGGTTCCTCACGGACGACTCTGGAATTCCAGCAGCACCTCTCACCATTGGGAAAGGACGTCTCGGGCGGATAAAGGTTATCGCTACAAAGACATATGGAACAGAATGTTCAGCATGAAGTTATGAAGCCTCGAGACCAAGGTCAGAAAAATCTGAGACAGGGACCTGATAGATTTGATATCCAAATGCAGGAAGACGTAATGGAAGGGGGCACCCCCTGACTGGAACCCCTAGTACCACAGTCTCAGGGGAAACCACCATGCCAGAGTGGAAGGGTACACAGACCCATCTCCAGGGAAGCTGGAACCCAGTTCAGCATTTGCAATAAGAATGGCAGAAGAGCCCAAGGGCTCTGAGCACAAGGGACAACCTTGAAACAGCCACCAACTGACCCACCAGATACCATCCAGCCTGGTGAAGAGACGGGAACAGCAAGAGGGACCGAGCCCATTCAACCAGATTGTCCAAGTATAGGCAAGGAGGCAGGTTCCTGTCTGAACCAACCAGACGCCCCCTAGGTCTCAGTAGGGATATCACCCCCCGTCATCGCCTAGGCAATCACTCCGGGAGCAGAACCAAGGCCAGATAATAAGGCCACAGCAGCAGTGTTGGAGCGCCAACAACTAACCTGTAAGGTCCTTGGAGCCCGGAAAGCCCAAAGGCCATGAAATAAGCGTTTTAGGACCCTACCGACGGCAAGAGGTCACTGAACACAGGGCACTGGCGGCCCAACTCAGAGGAACCATGCAGTAAACCGCCTGTGAATGTAAGTTGCCTCACCTATGGAAGGCCATAATGGACAGAGTGTCTCATCCGTTTGGAAGAATGTGGAAAGGTTAGTGTAGAGGCCCCTGCCTCTGTCTGTTAAGGGCAACCAGCAGGTGACCCCAGACCTCGTGTGACCTGCTCCAACACAAGAAGAGAGGCAGGGACCAGAAGCATCCTGAATATCTCAGGAAGGGGCCGCCCAGCAGACATTATCCTGCATCCAGAGGAAACTTCCTCCTGACTCTATCAGAATGAGGCATGCAGCCTCCTGATAGGGGCAAGGTGCTGCGGCCATTCCCATCATGCTTGGGGGGTTTTGATAACAGGCTTGGACTTAGTCCTGCCGGAGGAACCAGGGCGTTGTCTGCCACTCCTGCGGCAGGGATCTATACCAAAAAGCTGGAAGGACACCACTGGTTCTGGTTTGACGCTAACATAGGGGGGTGGAGGGGTGCCCCTGCATCGAGAAGGCCGGGGTCGCCTTCTGTAAAGAGGTGTTTTGCCCTTTTTTCCAAACAGGTCCAGACGGGCCTCGAATAGGCGTCGCCCTCTAAAGGGAAGCCCAGTAAGAATCTTTTTCGTAGCATCATCAACTCCCCACTGTCGCAGCCAGACCAGTCGGCGTATAGCTACGGCAAGGGCAGAAGTTCTAGCGCACATACTGATGGTGTCATCCAGCGCCAAAAGGATAAATCTTACAAAAATACATCACAACTGGAGAGTGCATTAAAAACCTCCCAGGGGAGATCCTCCGGTTGATGATCAGCTTTCTGATGAGGGTCCTAGTGGCCACTGCAGCGATGGCCGCGGCACAGACCGGGCGCAGAGTCGTCCCTGCACAAGAAAAGGCATGGGAAGCCAGTGTATCAATGCGCCGGTCCTCAGCATCCCGAAGGGTACGATAACTAGGGGCCGCAATAAAGGGGGGGGTTAAGAACCCCAATGATCGGTGCATCCACCACGGGAGGTGATGACCAGCAGTTAACCACCTCAGGGGGGAAAAGGGTATTTCCAATCCCAGTCCCCTGGAACCCCTGGAAGTTTGCTAGGGCATTGCCATTCTTTGAGCTCCAGAAATTCCAAATGCGGCGGCGCTGTATGGAAACTCTCCCTTCTAGGCCTAGAGGCCTCACCAGGGATAGAAATAGACAAGACCTCGAAGATCTTTATCAGTAATTCGTCGGTGTCACACAGGCCCCAAGAACCGGGGCCCGGATCATCACGACTACTCGGCTCCTCGTCCGATGAGCCCGAGTCAGAGAATAGCCGACCATCATAAAGAGCAAAACCCTGCTCAGTAGTGAACTCTTCAGATTCAGAGGGAATGGGTGAAACCGGAGGCGTCAGAGACCGCTTCTTACCAGGGCCCAAGCGTCCTGCTAACCTCGAAATCACCTGCTCGGCACGACTTGCTGTTCATTCCTGCTCGAGTGCGACTCATCAGGAGTGAGATTTAAGCACGGGGAGAGAGGTGTATTGAAACGAGGCGCAGCCACTGGCAAACCTGATTGCAGGGCCAGTGCTTGTTCAGCACATGGTCCGCAGACACGTGCTCTGTCCGCATCAGCGTGGGGCAGTCCACACGCTGCACACTTGTCCCGGAGGGACCCCGGTCACAGAATTCTGAGATGCCTCCATATGGTGATTGTTAATGTAATATACCAGTAGGGATTTACGCAATAGGCCACCCTGGATGTCCCAAAGACCCGATAGGTTAATGTGGGAGAATTTGTAAGCCCGCTACAATATATGTTAGGCCGGGAGAAGCCACCGGAATCTTCAAGGTCTGAAAGACATAAGGAGAACAAGGGGTGTCAGGGCCATGCGCCACAAAAAGAGTACTAATAATGAAAAACGCCCGCGAGGGCACACACCGACCTGGGGAGGGGAGAGAGACCACCAACACGCGCGCGGGGATAAACAAAATGGCGCCAACCGAACCTCGGAGGGCGGGTCTAAACTGGGCGTGACGCGGAGCACACCACGCCTCGCCCAAAGAGCGCGAAGCTCTGAAGCGGCCGTGTAAAGGCTCGGCAAGCTAAGCATAGAGTGTGCCAGTAAGGACATCTGCTAGTGGATACTCATGAAATCTCAATACACCGCCACCATTCTAACGCCCGTAGGCATACAAAAATCAGTTTCCTGCCCAAGATGTAGCATAATAACGCAGGACGTGCGGTAGACTATTGCAAGTAAAACTGAGAGGGTCAAACTAGAAAGGCAGCACGGCTCTGACACCCAGTTGCCGATCAGGGGCAAAAGCACGGCCATAAGCGTGACAATACTGTACACTGAGACCGCCAACGGACTACACACACCCCCTTCTTTTCCCCCGAAGTACGGGGGAAACGAGGGAGGACGGCGACCCTTTACACAGGGTCCACCTCTACACGGGGCATGGGGCATGGGACAAGAATGCGGGCGGGAGGGACATCCACTATGAGGCTCACCATCCTAAACCACCAGCCTAAACCGCCTACCCTATGGTGGGGGACTGCGGTGGAGCATGGCTCCGTTAAGCACACAAGGTGCTGCCTACCTTCACCCGACCAGCGCAGCCCAGGCTGGGAGGCACATCATCAAGGAGGACGGGTGGGAATAGTCCAACAGGGCCGCAGGCTGTAATAGCCCCGCTCACCTGCGAGAGAGTGATACTTCATGTCTTCATAGGCAGCACTGCAGAGAAATCTGGGGATTTGTGGGAGGTCCCTGGGTATATGAAGGGCTGGGAGGAGCCTGTTTTTGCATGTCTGCAGTGCACAGCGCCCTCTGGCGGAGTATTACCCAAGTGTAAGTATTATATCTGGAGCAGGACGTACTGTATACTTAGAATATAAGTGTTGGGTTAGTATTGAGAAGGACACCTCCCCACTCAGACTGGCGTCCCTCCCTTGGGTGGACCCCCTACGCCGGCCCAGGAAGCAGGAGCTGCCCGATTTGGTAGGCCCTCTGTTGACAATATGGGATGGGTTTTTGAGGCAGGGGGAACTATCACTCAGACCTGGACCCGTCACCCCCGTTATTTGACAACCCGGCCTTCCCTCCAGGAACGAACTCTAAGACATTCCTCCTTTGGGATGCGGATCAGGACACTAGACTGGAAGACATTGTGTCGAATACGGGTCCGCCTTCCCTTTCTGAATTGCAGGCCCGAGGCGGTGGGGGGGGGGGGGGGGATATCTCCTGGCTCCTGCATGCCCAACTGGTTGCTTTTATCAAGTCCCATACTCCAGCCTCGAACCTCTCCCACCTTCTCACGCCTTTGAAGAGGCTTCTGAGGGACCCAACACCCCCTAAACATGTGATTTCTACCCTGTACAAGATCCTTCAGGGCGAGGGGGGGGGGGGGGGTCGGGAGCCACCCCAGTTCTGTAGGAGGTGGGAGGAGGAGGTGGGAGGAGGAACTGGGACAAACATTTGAATCTGAGGACTGGGAGAAGTCTTTCGCGCACTCCCGCAAACTGTCTATGGCGTGTAGGGCTCAGGAGCCAAACTATAAAATCTTAGCAAGATGGTATAGATGCCCATCGGACCTGGTGAAATTTGGGGGAGCGGAGTCTGGGGACTGTTGGAGGTGCGGGAGGGCCCCGGGGACCATGGTTCACATTTGGTGGGGGTGCCCGATGGTGAAGACCTTCTGGGAGGGGGTGCTTGGAATCTATGAACACTTGACGCTTGAAAACGTTCCGAACACACCACAGGTAATCCTCCTCTCAATGATCCCAGGATCGGCGTCGGTACACAAGAAGGGGTTGAGGCATTTTCTTACGGCCGCTAGATCAGTGATCCCCAGGCACTGGCGCACCAACGTGGCTCCCTCCCTGTTAGAGTGGTATGGGGAGGTAGAGAATATCAAACGGTTGGAAGAGCTGACGCTAGAAAAGTTTGAGGCTGGAACCCAGAGGTTTCTTAGGACTTGGACTCTTTGGGAGATGTCATGGGTTTCGCCGGATTTCCGGGCGCTCCTAGAGCATGTGTACCGTTCGGCGGGGTGTGGTCTGGTGGAGCGTGGGGGCAGGGTGTGGTCTGGTGGAGCAGGGGCAGGGGCCGGGCGCGGGATACTGGGCTACCGGGTTCTCTACACTTTCCTGTTCATTCTTTTTGCTTCTCTCTTTCCTTCTATCTTTTTCCGTATTTCCTCCATCCCTTCTGATTGTAGGGCGGAGTGGATACGGCAGTTTTCATGCTGAAAGGCCTGCCAGAGATGGGGTCACAAGACGAGGGGTGGTCGCCCCACAGTGTGGGTGGCCCAGCATGATTTAGGCGGTTGATGTTGGGCGCTGGATAACAGACCCCATGTGCCCGGTAATAGGTTGTACCCTGAGAGGTGGAAGGAAGTAGGATCGGAGCCCTGTAGGCCGAATACAACTGTAATGCTTTATGTCTGGTTGCCGTGTCTTCTTCATCCTGTGATCCTTTATTTTCTTGTCTCTATATACTGTTCTGTATAAAATGTCAAAATTCAATAAAGACATATTGAAAAGAAAAGAAATGAAATCACACCAGACGGGGAGAGGGAAGACTTGGTGCGGTTGATCACCCACCCGAACCTTTCCAGGGTCGACACCTGGTGGGTGTCTAGCTCCGCCTGATGGAGGGAAGAAGCCGATATCAACAGATTGTCCAGATAAGGCATAATGCGAATGCCCTGAGATCTGAGCAGAGCCATTATGCCCGCCAAGACCTTGGTGAAGACCCTCGGTGCCGAGGTCAGACCGAAGGGAAGAGCTACAAACTGATAATGTTGATCCTCCACCGCAAACCGGAGGAATCTCTGATGTGCCGGAAAAATCGGAACATGCAGATATGACATCCATAGACATCAAGGATGCGTAAAATCCCCTTGGCGAAGGGAATTGATAGCCGAGCACAGAGTCTCCATGCGGAACCTTTTGGCTCTGATAAACCTGTTGAGAACCTTGAGATCTAGAATGGGTCTCACTGAACCCTCCTTTTTGGGGACCGTGAAAAGGTTGGAGTAGTAACCCCTGCCTCTCTCCGACAGAGGCACCGGGCATATAACCCCCATGTCCAGAAGGTTTCTTACTGCTAACAGGAGCCCCTGTGCAGCCTGAGGGTCCGAGGGCACCCGAGACCTTAAGAATCTTGGGGGCGGCCAGTACTCGAACTCCAGTTTGTACCCGGAGGAGACCACTTCCAAGATCCAATTGTCTGTGACCTCCCGGGCCCAGACCTGGAAGAAGAGCCGCAGCCGTCACCCCACCCTTGCGGGTGAGGGCGCCCCTTCATTGCTGAGCCGGTTTAACGGCCGGCTTGGCCTTGGAACCCCAGGCAGGCGCGGTACAAGCCCGACCACTGCCTCTGTTCCAGAAGGCCAAACCCCTAACCGCTCTGGCCCCTCGAAAGGAAGGAGTGAACGAGGCCGCCCCCGAAAGGGGCGGCGCAGTTTCCTCCGCTGAGGCAACTTACCTCCTTTAGCAACAGCATCCAATTTATCTCTAAACAGCCGCGAACCCAAGAAGGGAAGAGCTGTGAGCAACTTCTTGGCCCCAACGTCCGCTGTCCACTGGCGGAGCCAGACCAATTTGCGCATAGCCACCAGTAAGGCTGAAGCCCTACTACACACGACAATAGAATCTTCCATCGCAGCCATGACAAAATCCATGAACAATTCGCATTTTGTAAGGATAGCGAACTCAGCGCCAGCTGGATCAAACTGAGCGTTATTCAGCCAGTCCCTGGTAAGAGACCTAGTAGCAAGCGACACCAGGGCAGATGCACTAACAGGCCGCAGGGCCGAGCCCACGTTGGCAAATGCGTGGCACGCCATCTGATCAAGGCACTTATCCTCGCCATCCTTAAGGGAAGTGGCGTCAGGGGTGTTCAGCACAGAAGAGTTGGTCAAGCCTAAAACTGGCGCGTCAACCTCGGGTGGAGAAGACCAGCGCTTAACCGCCTCCACCGGAAAAGGATACTTCTTATCCCATCCCTGAGGCACACCAGAAAGCCGACTGGGACTCTCCCATTCTCTAAGAATCAGCGCATCAAAATTACCCTGGGTAGGGAATTCCAGACGGGGCTTGCAGGCCCCAAAAAATTCCCCCTTCTTGAGAGGGGGCGCCTCAGGCGGTTCAATATCCAACACCTCCAATAAATGTGACACAACAGTGGCCGTATCTACGGCATCCCCCAGCTCCTGCTCGACATTGGCCTTCCCAGGCTGAACATAGTCAGCCTCTGTTTCCTGATACAGTTCCCCCTCCTCTAACGGGGAATAATCTGACAAATCAGCGGAATCATCGTCAACATCCCACACGGGCTGGACCGACGACAAATGTCTCCTTTTTAGCCTGGGCCTTCTTGCCCACAGTGCTAGCAATAAAATTTCTTGATGCTGGCCAACCTAGCCCAAACATCAGAAAGCGACTCCCCACTGGTACCAATGTCACTTGGGGTACAGATAAGGTGGGGAGGGGAAGGCGATGAAGCAGGAGGAGCCGACCCAGAAGGCTGGGTACCAGACTGCCGCGTTATGGCCTTTTGTGCGCATGGTATACAGATCAGCACATTCTCCCCCGTAAGGGATACCCCACACACGGCCCGGATTGTCCCAGAGGGATCCCGAGCCCAGTATCCTGCGGAGCCTCCATATGGTGAATTTTTGTGGTCAATCGCAAGACAGCAGGGAATTATGCATAAGCAACCTGGGATGCCCCTTAAAAGTCCCGGTTGGAGGATTTTAGGTGGACAATTTTACACTAGGGACCCCAGGACCAGGAGGGACCCCTTAATATGCACATATACAGGGCAATCTGTAACACACAAAACAGGCAACATAAGTGCAGTGCTGAGTAAAAAATGGCAATAACCTTACAGTATAAAAGACCACAGCATTTGATCTTGCAGCCACACTATATTATATATATACATATTTTTTTTTTTTAACCATATCCCAGCCAGACATTGTGAAAAACACACACGCTCTAGAGAGGAGCACCCACACACAAGCTAAGGAAGTGGCCATCGGGCCCTTACCACACCGATCTGCTATGCGGCCAGCTTATAGAAGATGGCCCCCACAAAGCCTCCTGCATGAAGAGGGAGAGCAGGGGGAGGGCGGGCCAGCACAGAACGCGCGTTTGCCGAGGCCACGCCCCCTTCCCAGCAACGCGGACCCCTAGAAACGAGCACAGAAATCGCGCCAAAGGGGGCGCAGCCGCGCCGAGAGCCCGGACCCGCCCCCTTCCCGAACGCAGCCTGAGGGGGGAGAAGCTCCCCCAGGCTGCCACAGCCCTGTCATGCCATGTAAAGCACTCCCTGTATGTCACACTCACACAGAGTAAAACACACCAACACACACAGGGACATAAGCTGGGAAAAACTAAATAACGGCCAGGCTAGGCAACCCCCAACCCCCCCCCCCCCGGAGGGGAATAAGGGACCCGGAAGGGGGGAAACCCTGGCAGAAGCCTAGAGGGATGGGGCATCCCACACCAGGATCACCAAGAAACCTGGATAACCGCCTACCCCATAGAGAGGTCTCACAGTCCCATAGGGTGCTCCTACCTTCACCAGGACCCGCAGCCTAAGCTGGGAGGCTCAATATAGGGGCAATTTAGAAGGGTCCTGGCAGTAATAGGGACAATCGACGGCCGGGCGCGATCCCGGCTTACCTGTAAGTAAAGAAGTCTTCATCTTCTGTCTTGTCGCCTTCCCTGCAGAGAAGGAACTGGGGAATTGGTGGGAAGTCCCAGGTATATATGGACCGGGAGGGGCTTTCTTTTTTGCATAATTCATCTCTGCAGAAGTTTGCCCTCTACTGGAGATTACCCAGATGTCATGAAGACCGAAGTGGAGTGTATGGCACACTTAGAATAACAGGATCTAAGGTGCCCCGCTGTGTGAAACCCCCCAGGCCGCTCGAACAAACTCACCTCTTCACATTCCTACGAAGCATGTGTGGCCGCTCGTCCAATCAGCTGGCTGACGGATTTCCCGCTACCCTCTAACAGGGACTAGACAGGCAGTGTGGCCAATCATGGCCAATCAATCAAGACCAACGAGCTGTGAGGCCTGACACAACTAGCAAACATGCACAGACTCCAAAATCCAAGGGGTAGAATATTACACTATGCAGACAAATGTGACACCCGGATTAGCAATGAACTACAAATAGGTAAGGTCAGCCTGCATAGGATGCTCATACCCACCTCTACATATACATACATAAATAAGAAAGTAGTACTGTAAGGTATAAGGTTTACTAGGTTTCCCAGCAATATGCTCTATTGTACTCAATTAGAGACACAGTCAGCATCACCATAAAAATACCATTTTGTGAATACTCACCTGTAAAATGGATATTATAAGTATGTCACACACCCCGCTTCAAGACATTCATTACACTTGGGTATACTGACCTGTAGATGGCGATCTTGCAGAGATGATATCAAAAAAAGGTAAGACCCTCCAGGCCCACAAATACCTGGGACCTCCCACTCATTACCCAGTATAAAGATAGCAGTAAGATCAAGGGACCAGGAAAGTCAATTAAAACTAACAAAAGGTTCACCATATAAAGGATCCAGAATACAAAAGGGCAGGGTGAAGCAGGGTGTGTGACATACTTATAATACCCATTTTACAGGTGAGTATTCACAAAATGGAATTATTCTAAGTATGTCACACACCCCACTTCCAGACATTCATTACACTTGGGACATCCAATAGCAGTGTCCATAAAGGGCGGGGATCCAAAAAACAAGGCACAAACTTAAACCACTGCAACCTGCAGAACTTTGCGGCCAAAAACAGCATCCGCTGAGGCCCGAACATCAACCTTGTAAAACTTGGAAAAAGTGTGAACCGAAGACCAAGTAGCAGCCTTACAAACCTGCTCAACAGAAGCCTGGTGCTGGAAGGCCCAGGACGCCCCAACAGCACGAGTAGAATGAGCAGTAACACGAAACGGGGGAACCTTCCCCTTGGCAGAATAGGCCCCAACAATGGCCTGGCGAATCCATTTACTAATGGAAGACTTGGCAGGAGCCAAACCCTTCCTATGCCCAGAGGGCACCACAAAAAGGGCGTCAGTCCTACGAAAAGGAGAAGTAGCCACCAAATAGTACTTCACACAGCGAACCACATCCAAAGAATGCAAAACCCTCTCCTTGTCATTGCTGGGCTTAGGACACAAGGAGGGAAGAACCATATCCTGATTCAGATGAAAAGCAGAGACCACCTTAGGAAGGAAATCTGGCTTGAAGCGGAAAACAACCTTGTCCTGATGCCTCTCAAAGTAAGCAGCCGAAATAGACAAGGCCGACAACTCCGAAACACACCGAACAGAAGTGATGGCAACCAGAAAAACAACCTTCTGAGTAAGCGTAGAAAGTGCAATATCCTGCAAAGGTTCAAATGGAGGACCCTGCAAGGCAGACAAAACCAAATCCAAATCCCACACTGGGAGCAAAGGCTTCCTAGGAGGCCGCACATGCGTAACCCCCTGGAAAAAGGTCTTAACCAGAGGATGAAGAGCAAAAGACTTTTGAAAGAACACGGCCAGGGCAGAAACCTGCCCTTTCAGCGTACTAACCTTGGTCCAGACCATGCTGCAGAAATTCCAAGACCCTAGGGACAGAAAACGCCCTGCAAGGCAAGGCCCTTACCTCACATCAATATAAGACCTCCAAGTCCTATAATAGATGGCAGAGGAAGACTGCTTTCTAGCCCTAACCAGAGCCTGAATGACAGCATCAGAAAGACCTTCCTCCCTCAAGATTGAGGTTTCAGCAACCACGCTGTGAAAGCCAGCGTTGGTAAATTGGGGTAGAGTAGTGGACCCTGAGTGAGCAGATCTGGCAGAAGGGGCAGGTCTAACCGATCCTCTGCCAACCTTACCACGTCTGCAAACCAAACCTGTCTTGGCCACCTGGCCACTTGCAAACCACTCTTCCCACCATGGGAAACGGAGGGAACAGGTACAGAAACCCCAGATCCCTCCAGTTCAGAGACATGGCATCCCGCGAGAGAGACACAAATGCCGGAAGCTTGTGATTGTGACGAGAGGCAAAGAGGTCCACCTCCGGAGTCCCCCACCAGTGGCAAAGCGACCAAAACACCTTGGGGCTGAACGACCATTCCCCCCCGGCAAGATGACCCCCTGCTCAGGGAGTCCGCCTCAGTGTTCTCCACTCCCGGAATGTACACCGCCGAGATGCATGGGACATTGCTCTCTGCCCAATCCAGGATCAAAGACACTTTCCTGAGGGCACGCCTGCTGCGAGTCCCTCCCTGGTGATTGATGTAGGCGACCGCCGTCCGATTGTCTGACCGAACTTGAACCGGTAGGCCCCGCAACTGATGAGTCAAGTGAGCCAGAACCAACCGGATGGCCCTCAACTCCAGAACATTGATGGGATCGTGAGCCTCCAGAGGCCCCCACAGGCCCTGAAACTGAAGATCCTTCCAAAATCCCCCCCCCAACCTGACAGGCTGGCATCCGTGGTGACCGTCTCCCAACGAGGGGTCAGAAAGGATCTGCCCCTCGTCAGATTGCTTGGTTTCAGCCACCACCGAAGGGAATGCCGCACCCGGGGGGACATCAGAAAAGACTGATCCAATGACAGCCGGGACCCGTCCCAGGCCGCCAAGAGATGGAGCTGGAGCATCCTTGTGTGAAACTGGGCAAAGGGAACCGCCTCGAATGACGCCACCATCAATCACACCAGTCGCATCCCTAGCCGGATGGACGGCCGGGGGATGGATAGGAGACGCTGGGTCAATTCCTGAATCAGAAGAACCTTGGCTCGGGGGAGAAACACTCTGGCCTGAGAAGTATCCAGCGACATTCCCAGAAACTCCACCACCCTGGAGGGAGTGAGGCAGGACTTGGGATAGTTGATCACCCAACCAAAACTCTCCAGAGTGGATACCACGGTCCTGGTATCCAGCTGCGCCTGACTTAGGGAAGACGCCATGATGAGAAGATCGTCCAAATAGGGCTCGATGCGGATACCCCTGGTTCTGAGGATGGCCATCACTCCTGCCAACACCTTGGTAAAAACCCTTGGAGCCGAGGTAAGGCCAAACGGAAGAGCCACAAACTGAAAATGCCGATTGTCCACGACAAATCTAAGGAATCTCTGGTGTGCCAGAAATATTGGAATATGCAGGTAAGCATCCTTGATGTCTATGGACGTCATGAAGTCCCCCTGACGAAGTGAATGCATGGCTGAGTTTCCATACGGAACTTCCGGGGACGGACAAACCTGTTGAGCAACTTCAGATCCAGAATAGGACGAACAGAACCGTCCTTCTTGGGCACCGTGAACAAATTGGAATAGAAGCCCAGGCCCCGGTCTGAGAGGGGCACCGGACAGATGACAGCCATGTCCGCGAGACTTGCTACTGCCGCCCGAAGCCCCTGGGCGGCCAGAGGATCTGACGGCACCCGAGACCTGAAGAATCTGGGAGGGGGCCGGAACTCGAACTCCAGCCTGTAACCGGAAGATATCACTTCCTGAATCCACCTGTCCGAGACCTCTTGGACCCAGACCTGGGAGAAGAGTTGCAACCGTCCCCCCACCCGCAAGGGTGAGGGCGCCCCCTCATTGCTGAGCAGACTTGGCAGCGGCTCTAGGCTTGGAGCCCCAACTGTGTCCTGGACGGGCCCGACCCCTGCCCCTAGGCCAGGAATCACCTCTGGACGAAGGGAAGGCCGAACCCCTGCCAACTCTAGCCCCACGAAAGGACTGAGAGAAGGAAGCCGCCCCCCAAAAAGGGCGACGCTGCTTCTTACGCTGAGGTAACCTACCTCCCTTTGTCATCGAATCCAATTTTTCTCCAAAGAGCCGTAATCCCACAAAGGGAAGGGCCGTGAGCAACTTTTTGGACACAAAATCAGCCGCCCACTGACGTAACCAAACCGACCGGCAGATAGCCACAAGCAGGGCCATAGCTCTGCTACACATCACCAATGTGTCATCCAGGGCGGACAGCACAAAGGACAAAAATAACTCACAGCGCTTAAGGTCGGCAAATTCCTCACTAGCCGGATCAAGCCCGGAAGAGGTCAATAATCCCCTAACAGCCGACCTGGCAGCTACCAATACAAGCGCAGAAGCACAAACCGGCGGCAAGGCCGATCCAACACTGGCAAAACCATGACAAGCCATCTGGTCAATGCGTTTATCCTCACCATCCTTGAGGGTAGTGCACTCCGGAGAATGGAGGACTGAGGAGCTGGACAACCCCAAAACAGGAGCATCCACCTCGGGGGGAGACGACCAGTGCTTCACTGCATCCGCCGGAAAGGGATATTTCTTGTCCCAACGCGGTGGGACACCCAGAAGCCGCATCGGCCTCTCCCATTCCTTGCGAATGATACCATTTTGATAATGAAATTCCAAGCGGGGCTTCATCACTTCAAAGAACTCCCCCTTCAGCGGAGGAGCCGCCTCGGGGGAGAAATAACCAGGACCTCAAACATATGAGCCAGGACCCTAGAGGTATCCGAGGAATCCTCCTGGCCCTGCTCGGTATCAGCGCCCACAAACTGCTGATCGTCGGAGTCAGACTCCTCATACAGCTCCCCTTCCTCACGCGGGGAACAATCAGACCAATCCAGGGAGTCAAAATCCTCCCCATCAAAGGCCTGCGCAGCCTTATACAAATGTTTTCTCTTTGCCTTGGCCTTTTTTGTGATGGCACTGGAAAACAATTTTTCAAGATTGGCCAATCTGGCACACACCTCAGATTGCGACTCCCCGCTAATGCCCACATCAGAAGCCCGTGTCAGGCGAGGGGGAGACAGGGGAGGAGACTGAGGAGCAGAACCAGACGCCTGAGATCCAGTCTGCCGCGTAATAGACCGCTGCGCACAGGGTACACATAGAAATACATCATCCCCCAAAAGGGATACCCCACACCCCAAACACAGCCTGGATTGCTTGGAACAAACTTCCAGCAGAGGTAGTTGAAAAATCAACAGTCACTGAATTTAAACATACCTGGGATAAGCACACATATATATAAGATAAAGAGTACATACAGTATACACATAAGGGCAGACTAGATGGGCAGACTAGATGGGCCGTATGGTCTCCTTCTGCCGTCAACCTTCTATGTTTCTATGATTGCCCCGAGGGGGGCACAAGCCCAGTATCCGGGGAAGCCTCCATATGGTGATTTTTTAGTAATGCTCTTTTTTATTTTTTGGGAATTACGCAATAATGCAACCCGGGATGCCCCTTTAAGTCCCGAGTGGGAGGATTTTAAGCCAGCTAACAATTAACCAGTGACGCTGGACCGGGAGAACCCCCCTTTAATATGATCAATGGTCCACGTGGAACACAAGAACACAAGCACACACTCAGACCATGCACAATGTACAAGGAGTTAAATAACAGATGACCGTGATGGCCATCAGGCCCCTCAACCGACCTTCGGTACCGCAGGCCAGGCACTGAGACGACGCGCAGTGTGCAGTAGGAGGAGGGAGGGCGGGCCGGTGCGGTTCGCGCCCGGCCCCGTCTCTCCCAGCCAGAAGCCGGGACATGAAAGACGCGCTCGCAGCACGGGGGCGGGCCGTAGGCACGCGCAAGTGCCCGGCCCCGCCCCCCCCGCCCAGAGAAGAAGACCTCATGGGCTAACCGCCACCATTGCAGACAGCTCCCTTAGTGCGCCGGATGCCGGCGCCATCTAAAAGTGAAAGTAAAATCACACACAGTAAAACATATACACGCACACACACATAATTGATAGGAATCCATAAGGGAACCGCCCCCCCCCACCCCTCTAAGGGTACCCGAGAGAGGGGGAATCAATACCAGGGTAGGGCCAAGGGACGGGGCATCCCAAACCAGGATCACCAACCCAGATAGCCGCCTACCCCTTGTAATGGGGTCTCACGGCTCCTAAGCACCAGGGGTGCCAGCTACCTTTGCCCGGACCAGCAGCCTAGGCTGGGAGGCAGGGAATATTAAACAAAGGGGATCCGGGCAGGAATAGAAGAAAAAAGGCTGGGAGTCATCCCGGCTACCTGCAAGGAGGAGACATCTTCTGACTTGCTCGCCACTGCAGAGATGAAAGATTGGGTAATGAGTGGGAGGTCCCAGGTATTTATGGGCCGGGAGGGTCTTTTTGATGATATCTCTGCAAGATCGCCATCTACAGGTCAGTATACCCAAGTGTAACGAATGTCTTGAAGCGGGGTGTGTGACATACTTAGAATATGTAGACACTATTTGAACTGAGGTGTCTGTGGCCCACCCTACACGTAAGTAATCATTGGTTTATATTCACAGAAACTGTATTGTCTGTGAGAGTGCACTTGGGATGCCACAAACAAATAAGGAACTTAAAAAGAGGCCAACCAAGGGACTCCCTGGTAACCCTGTAGGGAAGTTTTCTACCTGGACTTTACTGGTGCTCGTGCCAGCAAAATGACGCAGAATACTTGTCTCTACCAAACAAGCCCACATATAAGCAGGATATGTAATAGAGCTTTACCAGTTACAACAGATAGCTGTGCAAACTAACAGTGGCCGGATTCCACCATGGTAGTGCAATGGGCATGGTCAGTTAATTAGCCCACTTGTAACTTTAGGCACTCCTGACCCAGTTGTATCACCAATTCATTAATTAGGCTTAATTAACAGAGCAGCAGCCATCTGGTTAACCAAATTGCCGACACCATGACATCAATATTCTGATGTACTAACAGCATGTGAAGACTTGATGAATACAATGCGGCAGCCGTAGCCAGGCCTGTAAATTTATACGCCGAGTAAAATAATTTAATAGGATAGAAAAAAAAAAAAAAAAATAGTGTAAAAAGACAGGAGCACTTTCACACTACCAGGACAGCTTTGAAAAACAAAGGCAGTCTTCCTTTGCTACAGTAACCCACAGAATATAAAACTAAAGTAGCACAATAAAAAGCAGGCAAACTGCAGTTTAGACAAATGTATTGAGGTGTAAACAGATAATAGACCCAAGTTCTCCACCATTATTGCTAACCTTTTCTTGGCAGGCTTGTGATCACGGATGTGGAATCCACTAACGGAGCCAACCATCCTGGACTCTGAATCAAACATGGGGAGGGGGGCTGCAAAACTGCCTTTCCGGATAGAATTAGTGCAGTCGAATCTATTAGAGACACTCATTTTGCACAGACAAAAAAGAAACCAAGGCCTCCAAACAAGGAGACAGCTCTTAGACCACTTATCTGGAAGCATGAGTTTGCAGCATAATATGTAATACATATACCGTATTTTTCGCCCTATAAGACGCACTTATTTTTCCCCAAAAGTGGGGGGAAAATGTCCGTGCGCCTTATCGGGCGATTGTTAAAAAAAAAAAAAAAAATCACCCGTTCCCGGCGCTCCCACGCTGTCTGCCACACTGCGAGAGGCCAGAGGAGCGGCGGGGGCTCTGTCCCGGTCCCGCCGCTGCGATCGTTGTCTTCTCAGGCAGCAATGACAGCGGCGGGGACAGAGCCCCTGCCGCTCCTCCATCTGCTGCCTCTTCCGGGCTCAGAGCACACGCGAGCACGAAGGTCCGGGCAGTGGGTGGGCGTGGCCTGCACCGGTGCAGGCCACGCCCACCCGCTGCCCGGACCTTCCTGCTCGCATGTTCCCAGGAACAGCAGATGGAGGAGCGGCAGGGGCTCTGTCTCTGGCCCCGCCGCTGTCATCGCTGTCTGAAAAGACAGCGATCGCAGCGGCAGGGCCGGGACAGAGCCAGCTCGTGCATTCTCGGAGCCGGACGCTCGGCGCAGCGGTGTCGGCGGACGGGTGATTTTAACTTTTTTTTTTTTATATATACATGGCGCCTGTCTATACTAATGGGGGGAGGGGGTGGGAATGGGGGGAGGGGGTGGGAATGGGGGGAGAGGGGCCACACAGCCTATACTAATGGGGGGAGGGGGATGCCACACAGCCTATGGGAATGGGGAGAGAGGGATGCCACACAGCCTATGGGAATGGGGGTGGGGGATACCACACAGCCTATGGGAATGGGGAGAGGGGGATGCCACACAGCCTATGGGAATGGGGAGAGGGGGATGCCACACAGCCTATGGGAATGGGGAGAGGGGGATGCCACACAGCCTATGGGAATGGGGAGAGGGGGATGCCACACAGCCTATGGGAATGGGGAGAGGGGGATGCCACACAGCCTATGGGAATGGGGAGAGGGGGATGCCACACAGCCTATGGGAATGGGGAGAGGGGGATGCCACACAGCCTATGGGAATGGGGGGAGGGGGATGCCACACAGCCTATGGGAATGGGGGGAGAGGGATGCCACACAGCCTATACTAATGGGGGGAGGGGGATGCCACACAGCCCATACTAATGGGGGGAGGGGGGATGCCACACAGCCCATACTAATGGGGGGAGGGGGATGCCACACAGCCCATACTAATGGGGGGAGGGGGGATGCCCCACAGCCTATACTAATGGGGGGAGGGGGGATGCCCCACAGCCAATGGGAATGGGGGGAGGGGGGATGCCCCACAGCCAATGGGAATGGGGGGAGGGGGGATGCCCCACAGCCAATGGGAATGGGGGAGAGGGGGATGCCACACAGCCAATGGGAATGGGGGGAGAGGGGGATGCCACACAGCCTATGGGAATGGGGGGAGAGGGGGATGCCACACAGCCTATGGGAATGGGGGGAGGGGGGGATGCCACACAGCCTATGGGAATGGGGGGAGAGGGGGATGCCACACAGCCTATGGGAATATGGGGAATGGGAGGGGGGGGATGCCACACTGGGTATACGGGGAATGAGATGGGGGCATGCTACACCGTCTATGGAATGGGGGCATCCCACACAGCCTATGGGAATGGGATAGGGGAATGCCACACTGTCTGTAATGGTGCGTTTTTGGTTTAAAATATTTTTTTTTCTTATTTTCTTCCCCCAAATCCTAGGTGCGTCTTATGGGCAGGTGCTTCTTATAGGGCGAAAAATATGGTAATACATCAACAACTGTAAATGCCTACATAAATGTATATATTAAAAACTCAATGCGGTCCAACGAGAAGAGACAAGGGAATGTCACTGCATCACTTCCAGCCAACAGAACCACAGAACATCTAAGGACCAGGGTCCTCTGCGCCACTCGTGTTCACCGTAGAAATGGAACCAGCCAAATTACCACACCACCAGGCCTCAAGAACCAAAAACCTGGTGCGGGAAGTCAGATTCAGCCCCAGACCACTATGCAAGCAGTCCTGGGAACCACGCTGTGGGTCAGCCAAAAGAGCGCTGCAGGAGCATCAAGCCACCAGGGGGAGAGACACAGGCCCCCCTCATCCCCTTTACTGACAGAGGGCTCTGCCAGAATATTTTTAGATCTAGTGCAGAAGTTAATCTAATAAATCTAAACATATAACCAACAGGCCAGCCAACAGGCCTGAGTCCTCCTATAAAAAACAACGGGGGATGATCCATCCTGTGGGATGGCAGGAAACACCATACTGAGGTACTATAGGAACAGAAGTTTTTATGGGATGTGGTCTGGTGCTTCCTGTGTCTGGGTAAGCGGGGTCATCTCTCATACTGCTGTCATGGGAAATGATTGGGGAAATGGGGAGTACCTTTTTGATACGAGTGGTCAATTCCTTCTTGTGACAACATTGCATGAAATTCACCCCAATACCCTTGGCAAAGTACATATGTTAAACACATGTCAGTCACAATAACATAGAGGAGATATATTACATTAAATGTAATGGTTTAATTGTTACCCAAGGATGGTGAGGTGTGTGAATATTTTTGTGGTTGCCTTGACTTTATGCTAAGCAACGGTACAAATAAAACATTTTTCATAGCTTTGGTGAAAAAAAAAATGCTAGAGAAAAATCATTATACCTTTAAAATCTCAACTGGATTGAAATTACTATATGGCTTCTGTTGCACCTTGAGCTTTGTCCATTGTTCTCCAAGAGCAGGCTCAAAAAATTGAGGCACACAGTGCAATTTGGCTCTAAAATGAAGCACAATGTTACATTCTTATGAAAGAATCAAAACATGCATCAACCTTATTACCTTTTATTTCAGCATTTGCGGCCATAAAAATACAATTGTGATTACTCACCTGCAGAATTGGTATTATGAGTAGGTCCTGCTCCAAATCTAATACTTGCAGTTGTGATATACTCCACCAGATGGCGCTGGACTGCAGAGACATCGAAAATAGGCTCCTCCAGGCCCCTCAAATACCCAGGGACCTCCCACAAATCCCCAGCATTGAAAAGCAGTTAAGGAGAAGCCGGGAGAATTAAACAATCCAAACTATCAACTATAACAATGATAATCACCATACAGGGGATCCGAGAAAATGCAGACCAAGGGTGGGTTGGAGTAGGACGTACTGTATACTCATAATACCAATTCTACAGGTGAGTAATCACAGAATTGTATTATTCTTAGTATACAGTACGTCCTGCTCCAAATCTAATACTTACAGTTGGGAAATCCAATAGTGTCCATAAAGTAGGGTGGGATCCCCAAGAAAAATCAGCAGCAGGCAGTTTAAACCACTGCCACTTGCAGAACCTTTCTGCCAAAAACAGCGTCAGCTGAGGCCCTAACATCAACCTTGTAAAACTTTGAAAAGGTATGAACAGAAGACCAAGTAGCAGCCTTGCAAACTTGTTCAACAGAAGCCTGGTGCTGAAAAGCCCAAGAGGCACCAATAGCACAAGTGGAATGAGCTGTAAGGCGGAAGGGAGGATTCTTCCCCTTAGAGTAGGCCTGAATCACAGCCTGACGAATCCACTTGCTGATAGTAGACTTAGCAGGAGCCAAACCCTTCCTAGGAGAGAAAGGGGCCACAAAAAGAGCATCAGTTTTCCTGAAAGGTGCAGTAGCCACCAGATAGTACTTCAGACACCTAACCACATCCAAAGAGTGCAAAACTCTCTCCTTAGCGTTGCTAGGATTAGGGCACAAAGAAGGAAGAACAATATCCTGATTCAAATGAAAGGCAGACACTACCTTAGGCAGAAAATCAGGTTTGAAACGAAACACCACCTTGTCCTGGTGTCTCTCATAGTAGGGGGGCTGAATGGA
This sequence comes from Gastrophryne carolinensis, assembly GCA_027917425.1. NCBI lineage: Eukaryota > Metazoa > Chordata > Amphibia > Anura > Microhylidae > Gastrophryne > Gastrophryne carolinensis. Next base: position 536,250,294 of record CM051234.1, read on the forward strand.
CAGCGCCGCCAACTCAGACACGCCTGACAGAAGTGATAGCCACCAGAAACACAACCTTGAGCGTAAGAATGGCCAAGGCAGCATTCCTGCACAGGTTCAACGGGAGCACCCTGCAAGGCTGACAGAACCAAGTTCAAATCCCAAACAGGCACCATAGGTTTACGTGGGGGACGCACATGTGTGACCACCTGGAAAAAAGTCCTGATCAGAGGGTGCTGAGCAAAGGACTTCTGGAAAAAAATAGCCAGGGCAGAAACCTGACCCTTCAGAGTACTGAGTTGGAGCCCCATCTCCAACCCATGCTGCAGGAACTACAGAACTGGGAATAGAGAACACACGACAGGGAAAAGACTTAGACTCACACCAGTCAATGTAGGCACGCCAAACCCTGTAATAAATGGAAGAGGAAGACTTCTTCCTAGCTTTAATCAAAGTATCCACAACCGAGGCAGCCCCTTCTCCATCAAGATGGAGGTTTCAGCAGCCAAGCCGTCAAAGCCAGAGTTTGTAAATTGGGATGGCGTAGTGAGCCCTGAGTGATCAGATCTGGCACCAAGGGCAGAGCGTACTGATCTACTGCCAGCTGTACCACGTCTGCGAACCTGAACCGAACCCTCCCCGAAGAGCGCGAAGCCAGAAGGCCAACAGCCATTGATGGCGCACCAGCGCCTGAGGTAATGCTGCCGCCGAGCGCGGAACAAAGTCAGCGCGCAGCGATCGTAATTTTAAAAGACAAGTCAGCGCGGCGGCTGACACAAGAATAAAGACATGTGAAAAGTGAAAGCACAGACTGCATAACATACATATCTATACACATACACCCCCCCCCTTTTCCCCCCGAAGACTACAAGGAGGATGAGGGAGGACGGCGGCCACTTAAAGAGGGCCCAGCAATAGGCAGGGGCAAGGGGCAATAGTGCAGGAGGGGCATCCAATAGAGGCTCACCATAAGCCTGAACCGCCTACCCTTTGGTGGGGGATTGCGGTGGAGCAGCGCTCCTAAGCACCAACGGCGGTGCTGCCTACCTTCACTCGACCAGCGCAGCCAAGGCTGGGAGGCATATTACTAGTGGAACGGGTGGGAATAGTCCTACAGGGCCGCAGGCTAATAACCCCGCTCACCTGCGAGAGCCAATTTCCCGTCCTTCGCAGCCAGACTGCTGAGAAATTCTGGGGATTTGTGGGAGGTCCCTGGGTATTTGAGGGGCCGGGAGGAGTCAATTTTCGATGTCTCCGCAGTCCAGCGCCATCTGGCGGAGTATATCCCAACTGTAAGTATTAGATTTGGAGCAGGACGTACTGTATACTAAGAATAGGCATTTTGGAAAAGCGATGCTGCTAGCTACAACCATATGACTGGCAGATTTCGAGTGCCTGCTGCACTAACCAGACAAAGAACTACAACTAGACCTAAAAACCTATAGAACTCTCAGCTGTACCATAACCTGCCGCACAACTCTGCTCATCTGTACCAGAGCCCAAACCTCTATCTGTACTGTCACCTGTGCCCTGCAACCTATTATCTGTACATTGGCCCGTCCTGAAAACCCCCTTAGCACAGCCTGACCACATACCTCTCACATTTGTAACACAAATGCCACAGTCCTCATTATCTGGTCTGCAACTTCGCCAAACTTCTCAGTTGCAATGTAGTTGTATAACAGTCCCGCATGTCTAATACAGCAGCATTTTTTTGTGAACTAACCACAACAGCAGCTTTTTACTGCAGGACACCCATTTACAGTTTTGCAATTGTTGTTCACATGCACATTTACTTTTATGTCCTAGAGACAATTCTGCTGTTTAGCTGTAACTCATTACTCATTGGACACATGAAAACGTAATGTTGATAATAGTGGGCTAGTTTTAGGGTCTGGCATTAAGTAACTATATGGCTGAGAGGGGGGCTTGCCTAAAGAGGACCAACAATATCTAAAACACTCCAGGGCTGGCCAAATAAATATGCCTGAGGCATCCCAAATTGTGATTGCCTGCTATGTGAACCTCCCTCATTTTTCCAACTTGCTGGGGCTCCCACACCACATCTCTGGCGCGGAGGCCCGCTTCACTGTGGCAATGCACTGTTTAAACAGAGCTGTATGTCCTACTTTAATATAATATGTAGAGTATGCAACAGCGACTGGCAAAGATTCCGCACATGCAGTGAAAAAGGTACATTTTAGGGCAAATCGGGGAGGGGGGGGGGGGGGATTTCACACAGCAGGGCACACCCATGACAGTGGATCAAAATCTGGGATGGTCCACTTCAAGTTTACCATGTGTTTATTGGTACAAGTAATAAATGTGCAAATCTGCCCCAACAATCTAATATGCAGGCTGTACAAGCAAGCCCCCCCCCCCCCCAAATTTTGCATTGGTTAGCAGATTTATTTTTTTTTTAATATTGGACAATTTCTTGCAATAGACTTTTAAAGTCTCATATCATGGGTTCCCATGGCCGTGTAATATGAATTCCCCCCACAATTTGAAGCACTCATTAAAACATATGAACACTAGGCTAAAAACAATGCACAGTGCTCAAACATGAAAAGGATGCATATAAGATTGGAGACACATAATTTGCAAAAGGTAAACAGGTTAACAGCAACTAATAAAAACAGCCAGAATGTGTTTTATGCTTGCAATCATTTACAAAACGTCATCAGCAATTATGCCTTACTTTGATTTTTCTCCATTAGGTTTAGATGGAGTGCTTCCTGCAGAAGCAAATCCATTATCGCTGTCAGATGAATCACCCAGTCTTCTGTGGATCCAATCTCTTAATGACCTAAAAAATGGAATCAGGAATATAAAAATGTTTTAAAAAAGGACATAAGTAATTTTACCAAAGTAAAAACTATTGGCCTGCATGTGTCCAATACTTACTTTATAAAAGGTATAACCATAAAGAACTTGTTAGGGGCCAAACCTAGCTTTGATTTGGGTGTCATGTCGTTCTTATGGCAAGGTAGTTTTTCTATTGGAAACCATTCTATGTTCTATAGAAGGGGAAAAAAAAAGGATTTAGTTGAACTGTGAGGAAAACAGCTGCAAATGTTACACAATTTCCTTGTAATAGTAGTTGCCTGACTGTACTGGCCATCATCCACCTGCAATAAGCATGTAGTCTACATGGTAGAGGCTTCTAACACAGTTTAAATCTAAAAAAAAGGTATGATGCATGTATGTTGTGGGTATAACTTACTCGGATTTCTCTTCTAGTTTTAGGATTAAATTTTGTGTCTTTTGAAACCCCAGGAATAATATACAAGCGAGCCAACTGGTCATTTATCTTCAGCTCAATGAAATCAGTAATACAGATGCGATCTTTGATATCAAAGCCAGTCTCTTCAAGCACCTAAGCAAACAGGAATTAAAAAAAAAAAAAAAAAAAAACAACAACTACAGTTTGTGTTCAGATCGTACAGCCCATAGTAACGGTTAGAGAAAATGAAATTATAATACAAGTATTCAAATAATATTCAAACGTCTAAGTATAATCAATATTAAAACTGCTTCACGCTTGTTAGATCATGAGCAAAGGCACACTTAATTTCAAGATGAGCCTTCCAGGAGAGGACATGGGAAGATACGTTCTTCTCCCAATCTGTTTTGGTAAATGGGTGTCTTGTCTGTAGCTCCTGAATATGAAATTAATTTGTATGTTGTGGGCAGTTTTTAGAATGTCAGACAAATTGGTGGTTGTGCCTTTTAAAATAAATGGGCCCATGAAGCGCTAAAATCAGCTGAAACTGGTGTGAACGGGGCCTTAAAGCGCACCTATAGTCAGAAAGGAAGTTTAGGTTGTCGCCTTCTATCCCCAGCCCAGTGTCCCAAAACAGCCCGTTTCTTTTTTTACTAAAGCATTTGCTCGCAATTGACGGTAGTATTATGGTGAATGGCCTGTCATATGCTAATTAGTGCAGTTACAACTGGTCTCGGTCGGTCTCATTAGGGTAGATTCCACGCCATGAGGATTTTCTTCTCACTTTTTTGTGAATGAAAAAATACAATTCTGTGAAACTCACCTGTAGAATTGTTTTTGCGTATATCCAGTCCAGGTCGTCCCAGTGATGACATGTGGGTATTCCGCCCCCAGGGGGCACTCGACTGCAAGATCAAAAGATGTAGCTCCTCCCGGCCTATAAAAGCAGGTGTCCCTCTATGATTCTCCAGTGGTTAAAAAGCAGTACACAAAAAAGGGACAGGGCCGGGAGGTCCAGAAACCATGTTATTTCACATAGCTTCAGCTTGTACTCTCTCTAACAAGACTTAAGATACAAGTCCAAAGAATAAGAAATGGTAATCACCATAACAGGCAAACAAGAGATAATGAACAAAGGGTGGGGTGGGACAATCTGGACTGGATATACTCAAAAACAATTCTACAGGTGAGTTTCACAGAATTGTATTTTTCCCTATATCCAGTCCAGGTCGTCCCAGTGATGACATGTGGGACATCCAAAAGCACTGTCCATTTGCGCGGGATCCCCAGTGCAAAACAGCATGTAGTTCATTTCACTACCGCCTGAAGCACCTTTCGGCCAAAAACAGCGTCAGCTGCGGCCCTGACATCCACCTTGTAGAACTTTGTAAAAGTATAAACTCAAGACCAGGTGGCGGCCTTGCAAACTTCTTCAACCGATGCCTAGTGCTGAAAAGCCCAGGAGGCACCAATAGCTCTGGTAGAATGAGCTGTGATCCGAAAAGGGGGTTCCTCCCCCTTGGTAGAATATGCTTGCACCACCGCCTGTCTAATCCACTTACAGAGAGTGGACTTGACTGGTGACAAACCTTTCCTAAAGCCCTCTGTTAGGGCAAAGAGCAAATATGATTTCCTGATGGACTCACAACCAGGTAATACTTAATGGCTCTGACCACATCCAAGGCATGGAGGGTCCTTTCCTTAGAATTAGTCGGTGCTGGACACAAGGAAGGCAAGACAACTTCTTCATTAAGGTGAAAGGGAGAAACAACCTTAGGCAAAAAATCAGGTTTAAAGCAAAAAAAAAAACACCTTATCCTTATGGTGCTCAAAATAGAGAGGCTTCATACAAAGCGCGGCCAGCTCCAATACGCGAGGCACCGAGGTGATCGCTACCAAAAAGACCACTTTGAGAGTCAAAATAGGTAATGCAGCATCACACAATGGTTTGAAGGGAGGGCCCTGAAGAGCAGACAGTACTAAATTCAAGTCCCACACCGGTATTACTGACTTACGCGGTGGACGGACATGGGTGACTCCCTGGAAAAAGGTCTCAACCAACCTATGGTTGGCAATGGATCTCTGGAAGAAGATGGCTAAGGCCGAGACCTGACCCTTGAGGGTGCTCAGCTGAAGACCCAAGTCTAAGCCGTGTTGTAAAAAACTCCAGAAAGCTAGAAATGGAAAATGTGAGGCAAGGGAGACTCTTGGACTCGCACAAAGCAATATATGCGTGCCAAACTACATATTATGGAAGAAGACTTCTTCCGTGCCGAATCATTGTCTGCACAACCATGGGCAACAGCCCCTTGTCTATCAGGATTGGGGTATCAATAGCCAGGCTGTCAAAGCCAGCGTCTTTAAATTGGGGTGCCACAGCAACCCCTGTGTGAGAAGCCCTGGGTCGTCGGGCATGATGTAGTGATCTACTGACATCTGAACTATGTCCGCAAACCAACTCCTTCTCGGCCAGCGAGGAGCCACCAGAATAGTTGGTACTCCTTCCTGGGCCATCTTGCGCAGAACTCTGCCCAGGAGTGGAAATGGAGGGAAAGCATAAAAGGAAATTGAACTCCGTCCAGGGAATTGCCAGAGCATCTGTGTCAATGGCCAGAGGATCTCTTGAAAGGGAGACGAACCTAGGAAGCTTGTGATTGTGTCCCCACTGACCCTGAATCTTTTGCGTCTGCCAAACGCCTCCCCAGCCGGTCAGACTGGCATCCGTGGTAACGATCTCCCAACGGAGAGTCGGAAAGGACTTGCCCATCAAAAGGTTTCTGGAGTGCAACACCACGAGAGGGACTGTCTGGCCGGGTGGGGGAGGGGGGGGGGGGGGGGGGACTCCTGCATCCGGTTCCAGCCGGTCAGCAGGTTCAATTGAAAAGGTTTCATGTGAAATTGGGCGAAGGGCACTGCCTCAAAGCAGGACACCATTAGGCCCACCAATCTCATCCCCAGACGTATCGACAGCCGCTAACAGGACAGCAAGGCCTGCACCTGCGTCTGGAGACCCGAGACCTTCTGCTGTGGCAGAAAAAAAACTTTACCTGAGCGGTGTCTATCGTCATTCCCAGGAAGGATGTCACTGTTGAGGGAGTGATAAGACTTTGGGTAATTGACTACCCAGCCGAAGGCCTCCAGGATCGCTCTTGGCCTGCTGCAAGGATTGGCCCGCAATCAGAAAGTCGTCCAGATAGGGTAGCACACGAATGCCCTGGTTCCTCAAGATAGCCATGATGCCCACCAGCACCTTGGTGAAGACACGGGGGGGCTGAGGATATCCAGTGCCACAAACTGGTAATGCCGATCCTCCAGAGCAAACCTCAGGAACTTCTGATGTCCCAGGAAAATCGGGATGTGCAGATAAGCATTCTTGATGTCCACCGTGGTCATGAAGTCGCCGGCCGAAGCGAGCTCACGGTAAGGTTTCCATACGGAAATGTCTGACTCTTACAAACCTGTTGACACCCCTCAGGTCCAGGATAGGTCTTAACGTTCCGTCCTTCTTGGGAACCCGTGAACAGGTTGGAGTAAAAACCTTGACCCTGTTCCTGACAAGGTACAGGGCAAATATAGTTGTTTTTTCACTCATTAAACTTTTCTTTTTATTTATTAATGTATTTATTTAGATATTTATCAGTTTGAGGCACTGGTTTTGATTTAGATTTAGTAGTTGTATATAGGATGGATTGATTGATACTTTTTATATAGCACTCAAGCACTTTAGTTCACATATATTGCACATTGCATTTGATAAATACTGTTTTATTATCTCACTTTCTGTATTTTGTACACGGGATACGATTAAAATATACAATAGAGACCTTTTAGGGGGTCCTTAGAGTGCCGGCACAGATACTGGGGTAAGTGCAGAGGTAGTACACCCCTGCATGCACAGACCCCAGTACTTTATTTCATAGATATCCATTGCCCGTTATTGATTTACCCTTAATTATACAGGATTGGAGTTTTTGTCTGCATCACAATCATATTTTACATTGTATTCCCCAGTTTTGGGGGTTTGAGAGATATTGAGATATATATATGAATTGGGACCTTATAATTGTTTTTAATTGTCTTGTGATCATGTGTCATTTTTGTGTATGTGTATTTTATCAATTGATATGTAATAATAAATTTTGAATATAATTTTGATATAGTTTGGTGCTCCTTAATAGGGAGGGAGTTGTGTTTCACACGGCCGTTCCCATTGAATTGTACAGGGCAAATCACCTAACCTCAGGAGGTGCTGCAAGGCCATTCTCAAGCCCTGTGCCTTCAACGAGTCTTGGGATATACGAGACCAAAGAAAACTTGTGGGCGGCCTGACTGCCAGCTCTATTCTGTAACCGGAGGACACCACCTCCTGAATCCACCGATCCAAGACGCGCCGTCTCCAGATCTGAGCAAACAGCAGAAGCCGTCCTCCCAACCGGATGGGCGAGGGCGCCCCCTCATGCCTGAGGGGACTTGGCAGGGGGCTTGGACCTGGCTCCCCAATGCGGGATTGGGCCGGCCGCAGGACCTACCTCTACCCCAGGTATCTCTGAGGCCGCCTGAGAATGAAGAGCCTCTTCCCCCTCGAAAGGAGTGATAGGCAGAGGAATTCTGAAAGGGCCGAGCAGGCTTCCGTCTCTGAGGGAGTCTACCATCCTTGACCAGGAGGTCCAGGCGCTCCCCAAACATGTGCCCCACGAAGGGGATACTCGTAAGCGACTTCTTTGCCGCAGCATCAGCCGACCATTGCCGCAACCAGAGCGAGCGGCGAAGTGCAACAAGCAGGGCCGAAATCCAGGCACCAAGCCGGACACCATCGTCCATGGCAGAGACAACAAAGGCAATGAAATCCACGCAGGCCTTGAGGTCTTTATAATCCACCATGTATAGGTTGGATTTCTCCCAACTGACTTTTAAGCCTGAAAAGGATCCAAATTTAGCTATTGTATTCAGTAGGGCCTCTAGTGAACTGTTAGCATCCGCCAAGTAGACCAGGGTGTCGTCTGCATACATGGAGACCTTCTCAACAGTACAACCCAGTTTCCACCCCTGTATATATGGGGAGTCTCTAATTAGCGATGCCAAAGGTTCAATAGCCAGCGCAAATAACAATGGGGAGAGGGGGCATCCCTGGCGCGTGCCTCGATCCAGTGATATTTCAGACGTTATAATCCCATTCCCCTCACCCTTGCCTTGGGGTTCCTATAGAGTAATTGTACATATTTAATGTAGGTTGGTGGGAGACCGAACTTGGCCATGACAGAGTCAAAGGCTTTTTCATTGTCTAATGAAATTACCACTCTGCTCCCGCGTTGTCATGTTGGCTTTGCAAGTTACTGAGTAGTCTCCTTAAATAAATGCTTGTCGTCCGACCTGGCATAAAACCCGATTGATCAGCCCCTATGAGTGAAAGAATTAGTGTTTAATCGGCGTGCCAGGAACTTAGCAAGGATCTTGGCATCCTGATTTAGGAGTGAGATCGGCCTATACGAGCTACAAGCATCACTAGGTTTCCCATCTTTATATATCAGGGTGATAGTTGCCTGCGCAAAGGATTCTGGCAAGGTCTCCGATTGCAAAGCCTCAGAGAAGACCTCTAGCAACTTTGGTGCTATAGCTTCACTATTTTTCTTGTACCGCTCCGAAGGTAGACCATCTGGCCCGAGGGCCTTCCGATTCGACATTAGGGCAATAGCTTTACCAATTTCTTCACGTTATCGGGGCGTCTAGCATTGCACTATCTGCCTCTGACAAGAATGGGAGGTTTATGGTTTCGAGATAAGCAGCCAGGTCTGTTGGGCCATATTGTATCCTAGGGGAGTATAATTGGCTATAGTAATCTTGAAATTGCCTCGACATACCCTCTGAGTCTGTTATAAATTGAGTCTGACTCGTGATACCAGCTATTTGCGTCTGCGAACTCTCTGCCTTTGAGAGGCAAGCCAGGGTTCTCCCATTTTTATCCCCTTTCTCAAAAACAGTCTGCTGCTTTAATAATAGCATCTTTCTTGTAGACTCAGTTAATGCAAGATTATACTCCCTTTGGAGTGATTTAAGTAAATTATGATCTGCCGGAGTCGTCGACACCACAAATTTCCTTTCTGCTTCAGCCATTTTCTCTTCTAGTTCCCCGACAGCCCTCCCCCGCTTCACCCTAACCCTTTAAATGGCACTTATAGCACTACCCCTAACGACTGCCTTGAACGCATCCCATCTTGTATCCCCATTGCATTGCCAGTATGTTTCTTGGTCCCTTAACAGCGCACCACATACCTCCTCATCCTCCAATGTTTGGTTCCTGGACATGTGTATGGTCACCATTAGCAATGAATGGTCCGATATGCCTCTCGGCAGGTACTTGCATGCTACCACCCTAGTCAAAAAGCACCTCGATGCAAAGGCCAGGTCAATACGCGAAAGAGATTTGTGAGGGATATAATGACAAGAGAATGCTCTATCGCTGGGATGTTTCCATCTCCACAGCTCAGTCAACCCTAGGGCCTCCGCCCATGCTGCCAGCGGGGTGGTTGACCCCCCCCCCCTGGGGTCAGCCGATCCAAAGATCTATCTAGAATCATATTAAAGTCGCCTATGAGCATCCATAATCTCTTGGAGGACTCGTACATCAAAGGGGGGGTGGAATGTACAAACCCACTATCAAGACAGTGACATCGTATATTTTAGCATGTACAATAATAAACCGACCCTTAGGGTCCGATTGCACTGACATGAGAGTAAAAGGAAGATGTTTAGCCACTAGGATTGACACCCCCCTGGCATAATTGGATTAGTGAGAATGGAATAACTGCGCAATCCATGGCTTTTTTATGGACAACGATTTGCGGCCCAGTAGATGGGTCTCTTGCAGAATTACAATATTAGGATTGTGCCGCTTCAGAAACTGAAGCACAGAAGTCCTCTTTACACGGTCATTAAGACCTCGCACATTCAGTGAAATTACTTTACACTCCCATCTGGGTCTAATAAAATGATATGATCGTATATGCCAGAAAGATGTTTAATATCCCAGCACCCCATCACCTCCCTTAAAGTCCCATGACAGCAGGCCAAACCATTCATACCACCATTCACTCGAACACACCATACAAGACTTACCAACAGATAAAGATAGAACATTAACATGAGCATATAATAACAAACCTTAACCCACTTTACCCTACCAAAAATCAAAAACTTCAAGCCAACAGCCAACACCCAACACACCCGGCTCTACCAAACCCAACTGCGGCGAGCTTACTCCCTTGAACTATTAGTAACAATGAACACTGGTTAACAATAGTGGTCTAGGGTCATATATGCTACGGCAGGCACATCTAGGGATGATGAAGGATGCATAATCCCCAAGAATCAGGACCATGGGGTAAGAAGGGGGGGGGGGGAATGGAGGGAAGTCGGAGGTTGTAGAGGCAAGGGAAGTAGGGATGGGACAGAACCGAAGGTGGGGGGGGGACGCTGAGCACAGGGCCCCCAGGAACAAGGATCAGAGCAGGTAAGCCCCCGTCCCCATCGCCACCACCATCAAGGGAAAAGGCTAGGGCCACTACATGTCCGGAGCGTTACCGAACAAGTTTGCCCAACAAGTAAAGGTATTTGGCCGAGTTCCAGAGGCATTCACCCCCGGCAAAAATCTCCTAGAAGCTTCGGTCCCACTGGGTATCAACCACTGGGTGTCCCACATTGTGCTGCAGCACCCAGATAGGCAACAAAAAAAACAACAGCATCTCAAGCTTCAGGTAGTGAGTCCACCCAGTCACTTGCCTCCTCCGCCGTGAGAAAAAACTTGGTGGAAGATCCGTCTTGTACTCGTAATTTAGCAGGGAAAAGCATGGCATATTTGACGTTTTTCCTTCGGAGACGTGCCCTCACCTCATTAAAAGAGCAACGCTGCTTCTGCACTTCAGATGTAAAGTCGGGAAAGAAAAATAATCTTGCGCCGTTATACAGGATATCCCGCTGCTTCCGAGCCGCCGTAAGTATGGTGTCACGATCTCTAAAGTTCATCAATTTCAGGATGAAAGGGCGAGGGGGGGCTCCGGGCGGGGTGGAGAGCGAAACGGGATCCGGTGTGCCCACTCTACCACAAAAAAGGGCGAGAGACCCTCTGGGGCCAGAGTCTTTTGGATAAGATTTTCAATAAAGTTCTCCGGGGCATCCCCCTCCGCCTTTTCCAGTATTCCCAATATTCTGATGTTGTTGCGGCGATTGCGATTCTCTGCGCTCGCTCCGTGAGGGTTTTCACTTGCCGCTTCAGGGATTCAACCGCCGCAGTCACCGATGACAAGCCATCCTCCGCCTCCCCAATTCTTCTCTCAGACTCAGCTGCCCTATCTCTTACTTTGTTGAGGTCGTGCTTTAAGTAATTAAGTTGCTCCTGCAAATTATCAAATTTTACTTTAAGGACACTCTGACAGTTAGTAATGGCGGCCATTATAGCAGCGTTGTCAGGATTAGAGGTGGGAGAGGCTAGCTGTTCCCCCGCCGACTCGGCCATTGTTTGTGTGCTGCAATGTAGTCGCACTGTACGCCGCTTCTTATTTCCTGTCATATAGAGGATAGCACCTGGCTCAACTCGGTTTTTGCACCCTATAGTTGAATAACTTTTAGCACAATAGGAATGAATAACTTTAGCAGGCTGTGGTTGAATAACTTTAGCACAATGCTGTTGAATAATTTCTGCAGACTGTGGTTGGATGCCTATTAGCCCAATACAGATGGGCGGCAGCACAATGCAGTTGAATGATTTTAGCACAATGAGCAGTGTGAGTGAATGAGCTTAACACACACAGGGATCACAAGCAAGAAGATTGCCCCTGCTATAACGTCCAGCACAGCTGCAGATGTAGCGAATTTGTGTCCTTTGGATGACTCAGCTCTTATTTCTGAGCTTGTGAAGAGAAATCTATCCCCACATGGATTCTAGTCAGCGTGTGGAGGGCTGATGAAGGTGATGACAAGGGATTCCAGTGCTGCAGGACACTCACAGGCAGAAGATTTATAACTCCAGCAAGACGGACACACAACAGGGGGGGGGGAGCACCAGAGAGAGGGCTGAAGAGAGCTCAGCACGTGCTGGAGAGCCGGTCACTGTGTCTCTGCACTCAGAGAAATCACCAAGGAGTGGAAGGGAGAGAGGAGGAGGGGGCCGACAGAGGGGAAGAAAGCCAGCAGTGCCGGACACGAAGGAGTCTCAAGCCAGGGCCGGTCACCAGGGGGACCCGATCCAGAAGGAGAGCACTGGTCTCCTCACCAACCTCACCTCCTTACTCAAGATGGCGCTGATTCCTTCACTGTGTCCACTCCACTGTCCTCCAGCCGATCCAGCCAAGCCACAACTCAGCCCGGACTCACAGTGGATTCAGGTAGGTCTAAGGGGGGGTCCTGAGCGTTGGAGCAGGGAGAACAAACTAGGATCTGGGGATTTTAACAGGATATTTGCAGGAACCCACGTGCCGCACGTCTGCTCTGTCCGGCTACATAGCCACGCCCCCCGTCTCACCTTCTTTCTGATGGCCAGAGAGACAATAGCCGGGGCACACACAGGACGAAACAAGGCACCTGCAAAAGTGAAGGCATGACAGACCAGCTGATCCATGCGCTTGTCAGCAGGGTAAGGAAGCAGTATCAGGTGACGGCATAACAGTAGTATTGGACAAGCCCGACACAGGGGAATCCACCTCGAGAGGACGAGACCAAAGCCGAACCAGCTCCTCAGGGAAAGGATACCGCCGATCCAAGCCCTTAGGCACCGACGGTAGCTTGTTAGGCCTTTCCCATTCCTTGAATATCATATTAGAAAAATGGGCCTGCTCCGGATAGACCCGTCTCTGTCTTTCAGGCCTAAACAAATCACCTTGCTTCCTCTTAGACGCTCTGGGAGGAACAATGTGTAATGTCTCAAACACTGAGGTAAGCAACTGCTCCGTATCATCAGGGAGCCACGCATCCTCATCTGAGGAAAAGCCAGACAAACTCATCACCCACAGAATAATCCTCAAAAAGATCGCCATCATCCGAGTAAATGTGCTTGATGTGCCGTTTCTTACTTGTGGCCTTTTTAGGAGCCGTCCACGAGATCTGTCTCTCGAGATTGGCCACCCTATGTGCCAAATCAACCTGGGACCCCCGGCTGGCTTCCCCCTCACTGAGGGCTGAGTGCAGCAGCGGAGGGTCCGGAGAGGCCGCAGGCAGTGAAGGGCTAGGGGCAGGGACGCCCGCCCGTTCATGGTCCCGAAATGATGCTCCTGCCGCAAGTGGTACAAACAGTGCTGAATCTGCCCAGAGGACTTGCACTGCATAAGGGGCAGAGCTTCACCCGCCCGGATGGGGCCCCCAGCTCACTATCCCCAGATGCCTCCATTATGGTGATTAGAATTGTCAATTGAAGGTTACAAGGCACTAACGGCCCAAACCTATATGATCCCTCTTAATAAAGGAATGGGGGACCGGGAGGAATCACAACCCTCAATCACTAGGCCCAACCTAAACAAAGAACAAAAGAGAGGGCCATCAGACTCCCACAAGTGTATGCAAAGTAAGGCAAAAAACAATAGTTAGCAAGAGGGACTCCCGACACCGAAAGGTTAGAGATAAGCGACCAAGGCAAAAGGCAGCAGCAGCACTGAGTCACCGGGAAGAGAGGAGCCGTCCGCACACTGCCACACACACGCAGCTTCTGGCGCATTCCTCGAGGGGCGGGTCGCACCGCGATGGCACGAAAAGCATCAGCGCACGGCTCCGCCCTCCGGCGGCGCGAAAGGCGCACCCGTCCATCACCAGAGTGCCAGGGCCGCGGTGGCCGGACCGGTCTGAAAATGGCGCCAGAACGAAAGGCGGCCCGACCGCGGGAACACCGTGGCAATCCGAGCAGCGCAGCGCGCACAACCCGCGCCCGCTGCCTGTCAACGCAGAGCCGCGCCCCCCCCTCACAGCGTATGTGATGAGACAAGATGGAGGGGAGGGAAGAAAGCAGCTCGAGAGGAACCGCGAGGCAGGTAACGATGAAGCTCAAAGAGCAGCCCAAGTAAAGTTGCACAGTCAAGGTACAGCACACATAATAAAGCTTGTGGGATGGGAGGGATATAAAGGGCAACATCTAGCATGCACATGTGGTTCCCCCAGTTAGGCTCACCATAGGCCTATGGCCGGCTACCCATTACACAGGGTCTGCGGCCCAGAGCCTAGCTCTGCCAACAAACGCCTGACCCCGGCGTTCTCCCTACCGCCACAATCCCGAGGCAGCCAGCGGCTGGGAGGCAAGAGTGGGTCTCACGGGATCAATGGGAATAGGGTCCGCAGCGGCCAACGGGATAGGGGGCCCGCTCTGCTGCCAGAATCCGAGAGAGTATCCAACAATCTTCAGCAGCCAGGCTGCAAGATGAACACTGGAGAATCATAGAGGGACACCTGCTTTTATAGGCCGGGAGGAGCTACATCTCTTGATCTTGCAGTCGAGCGCCCCCCTGGGGGCGGAATACCCACATGTCATCACTGGGACGACCTGGACTGGATATAGGGAAAATCATAACTTTTTTTTCAGCACCATTTAAATAATTTGCACAGCTAAAAATAATGCTGATTTGTACTATGGAAGAAAATGAAAAAAAATCTAAAAAAAAAGTGAGAAAAAAAAGTAATGTTTTTAACTTTTTTTTTTTTTTTTTGTGCAAGTTTGTAAAACATGTACACAGCTAAACATGAGAGAGAAAAAAAATCAAGATACATTTTCTCACAAAAAGTGTGGTGGAAAAAAAATTCTCACTATGCTACGTGCTTCCACTGGAGAAGAGCCTGGAGAATGGCATGGCCAAAGCTACCATCTACACTGGCATGTAAAAGGAAACTATAGGTTACAGGAAATAAACTTACTTCTCTTGCAGCGCAGTCGTGTGCAGCCTCCTCTTTATTCACTTTTCCTTTAGGAAACCCCCAGCCAGACTTTGCCAAATAGCCTTGGACAAGCAAAACCTACAAAGCAAGAAATGCAATTAATACTAAGGCTTGGGGATACTTATTGGACACTTTTGCAAAACCACTAGTGACCATATAGTTCTGGCCCTTAAAAAAAAGCATTTTACTGGTGCAGGTATATACCAATGTAACCACCCGTCTCTGCCTACTGAACCAGTTTCTAAAGAGCACAGGATTTATTTAAGATTCTGCTTGTAAGCTCTTTGTGGGAATCTGGATGCCATTACTGGCAGAGGTACATGACAATAAGTCTAAGACATTTCCAGTTTGCTAAGCAACGAGCCAGAGGTAGTCTTCAATTACATGACCCAAAATATTCACTATTCCGGGTTTTGGTTTTTGTCCCACTGTGCGATACCCCAAGGTCGCCCCTACTAACTTACAGGAGGGCTCTAGTCCAAGCAGTCATGTGGGCCATGCCTATTAATGCAGGTTGAAGCAGCAGCATCCCTGGCTTCCCCCACAAAGTGAGGTCCACTCTCACACAGCCTGACTGGCTGGGTCCGGAGCCCAAGAAAGGAGAGTTTTTGTTCAAATGATCAAGGGATTGCACACCGGGGACAAAAACCATGGCCCGGGAGTCTTTTAGAGCCGATATTTACAGTGGTTGTTTCACTTTAGTGATGCATCGTGGAAAGAGATAAGCATATCACCAGATTTGTACAGAAAAGGGGGGGGGGGCTTTTAGATCCTAGTGAACTATATCATGCTGGGTTTATGAATAATCAAAGACAGGAATGGACACAAGAGTGTAGCACTGGATAGTTTAATCTGGGGTTTAGGTCAAGACAAACTGTAGCACCCCCATCTCCGGGGCTTGGGATGTCCATCCATTTGACAATAAGTAAGCCCAAAATGAAGGTATAACCATCTCTATCCTGCATTTACACAGCAGCAGGAGTCAAGTCGCATTTCTATCTTAACCCTTTAAGTGCCAAGCACGTAACACCTACGTGCTGGCTTGGCTGGGCCTTAAGTGCCAAGCCCGTAGGTGTTACGTGCTCGACTTTCCCTGCTCCTAGTATAAAAAATAAAAATGAAAAATACTCACCTCGCTGGATCCGGCCGGGTCTCCTCTTTAATTTGGTGCCATCCGAGCCCCCGGAATAGGACCTTCCCCCCCCCCCCCCCCGCTTCGGCAGCAGCAGCTGCTGACTGTAAAAAAAAATAAATAAATAAATAAAAATGACATTTGCTTACCTCCGGGTCTTCTCTTCACTGGGGGGGGCCTCCGATCGCCCCCCCCCAGCCTCTTCGGTGGTGAGGAGAGGGCAGAAAATGCCCTCTTCCCCCACTTCCTGCATCTCGACTGCTAGCCCCGCCCCTTGGGATCATCATTGTGATGTCACCAGCAGCCGGCTTCTTCTGCCCAAGCCCCCGGGTGACTTGTCATTAACCCCCGGCACCCCCATTACCTACCTCCCAGAAGAGCCGGGGCCCACGGGCTATGCGGGCTTGTAGCCTGCAGGGCCAGGGGCCACAAAAGCTGGCCCCTGTGCCCTGTTTCTACAAGCCCTGCATAGCTGGTCCTGAGCTGGTTACTTTGGGTAAGGGGGACCCCATGTAAATTTTTTTCTCGATTTAACCCTTTGTAGCGTGGATGGTAGTTGTATTTTATTTGTAAATGTTATAGATTACTTGTTTCAGTTAGGGGGGTCTCCTGGGCAGGAACGGGGGGCTACCGATAAATATGTGGTACCGTTCTAATCGGTAGAAATGGGGCTTTCACATGCAATATGCTTTTCCTTAATAAAATACATTTTTTATTTAAAATAAAGGAGTCAATTTTCTAAAAATGTTTTTATTTATTTATTTTTTAATTTTTTTACTTAATATTGTAAAAACAAAATAAAATTTACAAACAAGACATTTCATGTTAAAGCCTAAACTCTGCTGCAAAAATATATATATATATAATTTTCCTGAAAATTACAGCAAAAATGGCGCAAAACATGGCGCAAAATTGGGAAAAATTACCTGTCAACAGAGGGTGACAAAATCTCAAGTAGGCTGGCAATTAAAAGGGTTAATAGTACCTCTGCATGTTGGGTATTGTTCTGTTCGGGAGACCTTGCGCTTTCAGACTTAGCTTGTTTTTTCTGGTTTGCATATTTATATTTTAGGAAAAGGTGTTTTTTATTCAGCTTTTTTATACATTTTTTAGGGAAACCCTGCGCAACCAAAGAATTCTTTGAGGAATTAATTCCAGAAAGATGAGCCCACTACAACAAGCTGGGTACGCTTAGTAAGCTTAACATGTGTACTTTCAGGGAATATATGGTTTATGGGGAATATTCCAAATGTAAAGGGTTGTTTTGGTTGAAAAATCGCAAGGTGCGCACTTTGTCTGCAGAACTGAAATTTTCAAGTAAAATTACCGTTACGCACATGCTTTACTTTGGGGTGTTTGGCAACTCTTCCCTTGACAGAACCTATGCATGTTGGGTGTTCTGTTGGGGAAATGTTGCTTTTTCAGATTAAACTTGTTTTTTCTTGTTTGTATATAGTTTTTTTAGGAAAATGTGGCTTTGATTCTGCTTTTTTATCCTTTTTGGGAAACTCTTTGCAACCAAAGAATACATTGAGGAATGTAAAGGGTTGTTTTTCTGGTAAAACTGCAAGGTGCGCATATCACAGTTGTATTTTTTCTGAAAATCCCCTAAAGCGCTATTTCAGTTTGGGGGAGTCTCCTGGGCAGGAAAGGGTGTCTACCTATACATATGTGGTATCGCTGTAACCGGGAGAAATTGGGATTTCACACGCAATAAGATTTTATTGACAAACTTACATTTTTTATTACAAAAAAACACTACAAATTGTAAAAAAAAAAAATTTTTTAATTTTTTTTCACATATTTCACCCAAAAATATTGAGAATACACCTAAAAATTACAAACAAGACATTTCATGTTAAGGCCCAGACTCTGCTGAAAAAAACAATATATCATTTTCCTGGGAAATCCCTGGAAATCCTTTCAAAAATGACAGTTGAACATGTGTAGCGCAAAAATACCATTTTGTGAGTACTGAAAAATGGGTATTGTCAGTGTGCCACACATTCCGCTTCCCCTTTAAAAATACGGAAGTATGGGTTACACACCTGCAAGGTGACGATGTACAGAGAGACGTCTTGAAACGAGCCCCCTTCCAGCCTATATATACCTGGGACCTCCCATTAACAAACCAGTGTATACAAAAGCAGAAAGACAAGGTACCAGGTAATCCAATGGTAACCTCACAAAATAATAATAACCATAAGCTTCACCGTATAAAGGATTCAGCAAATGACCAGACAAAGGGGGTGCCCCACTACCCCTGGGTGGGGGGGAAAAAAAACAGAGACTGACAATGGCACTCTGAAGTGTTTAAGTCGTAAGAAAGTTTATTTTGACATCTAAATCACATACTAAGACATGTTAAAATATTTACGTTTTTTAAAAAACATATATGACAGTTATGTCCATACTACTGACAAGGAGTAGGGGAGGAGGGGGGGAACCTATACAGTAGGTTATTTAAAGGTGCCAGTGAATTTATTAGAAACTCAAACAGATATTTATATACACACTAAAGCCTTATTAAAAATATATATATACATGTGCAATTGCCAAAGAAAGTGCTAAGTGCTATATACAGTGCATCAATATCAAGCATATAGGCAATGAGAAAGTCCAAACCATGAAACAAACAAAACAATAAATACCTTACAAATAAAGTGCTGAGTGCAGATAACCGCTGTAGCCCCCCTCGCATAAGCAGACCCTGGACGCGTTTCGTGACGTCACCGTCACTTCCTCAAGCAGAGTATCCAGTGTATAGTGTCAGCTGGAGCTCTTAAATACTCACCCATCCCCGTGCCACAGCCCCACGCTGTGAGGACGCCGGCGGTTGGCAGGCGCACTCCGGCCGGAAGTGCGCCGCCGTACCGCCCGCCGGATATGACGCGTATGCGCTCCACATAGTGGAGGAGGCGCTGTGTCACGGCTATCCAGATGCAGCGCGGGACTGGCACAAGGGAGGCGAGTATCCCCCGTTGAACAACGAGCAAACATGAAACATAAAAACTATAAACACTAAGACCACATCATTAATGAGTAAACTGTCAATAAATAATGAATGTCTGTAACAAATTATAAAGGATTCAGGATACCGAAAAGGGCGGGGGTGAAGCGGGATGTGTGGCACACTGACAATACCCATTTTTCAGGTGAGTACTCACAAAATGGTATTATTCTCAGTATGCCACACATCCCGCTTCCCCTTTAAAAATATGGACGTATGGGATATCCAAAAGCAGTGCCCAAAAAGGGATGGGTATCCGAAGGCAATGAAGCATAACTTAAACGACTGCGGTCTGCAGAACTTTGCGGCCAAACACAGCATCCGCTGAGGCCCGCACATCAACCTTATAAAACTTAGAAAAAGTGTGAACAGAAGACCAAGTAGCGGCCTTACAAACTTGTTCAACAGAAGCTTGGTGCTGAAAAGCCCAAGATGCACCAACGGCGCGAGTAGAATGAGCAGTGATGCGAAAAGGAGGAACTTTCCCCTTAACAGAATAGGCCGCAATAATGGCCTGACGTATCCATTTGCTAATGGAAGATTTAGCTGGGGCCAAAGCCTTTCTTGGCCCACATGACACAACAAAAAAGGCATCAGTTTTACGAAAAGAAGAAGTAGTAATAAAGTAGTGCTTAACACAGCGAACTACATCCAAACAATGCAAGGCCCTCTCTTTGTCATTCTTAGGATTAGGACACAAGGAGGGAAGAACAATATCCTGATTCAAATGAAAAGCAGATACTACCTTTGGAAGGAAGTCTGGTTTATACCTAAAAACCACTTTGTCCTGATGCTTCTCAAAGTATGGCGCCTGAATTGACAAGGCCGCCAACTCCGAGACACGCCGAACAGAAGTGATAGCTACCAAGAAGACAACCTTCTGAGTCAAGGTAGAAAGAGCAATATCCTGCAAAGGCTCAAAAGGAGGAGCCTGAAGAGCAGAAAGAACTAAATTCAAATCACAAACTGGGAGTAATGGTTTCCTGGGGGGCCGCACATGCGTAACCCCCAGGAAAAAAGTCTTAACTAAAGGGTGAAGCGCAAAATGCTTCTGAAAGAAAATAGATAAGGCCGAAACCTGCCCTTTCAAAGTACTTAGCTGGTGTCCAGAATCCAGCCCTGATTGCAGAAAATCCAGAATTCTAGAAACTGAAAAGACTCTACAAGGTAAAGATCTGGCCTCGCACCAAGCAATATAGGCTCTCCAAGTCCTATAGTAGGTGGTAGAGGAAGATTTCTTCCGGGCACAGATCAGAGTCTTAATAACTGAATCAGAAAGACCTTCCTCCTTCAAGATGAAGGTCTCAGCAGCCAAGCCGTCAAACCTAGCATGGGTAAATTGGGGTAACGTAGTTGACCCTGAGTGAGCAGATCGGGCCGGAGAGGCAGAACGAACTGATCCACTGCCAGCCGAACGATGTCTGCGAACCACACTCGCCTTGGCCACCTTGGAGCCACGAGAATGGCGGACACCTCTTCCTGAGCCAGCTTCTGCATTACCTTGCCCAGCATGGGAATCGGAGGAAACAGATACAGGAACCCCCGACCTCCCCAGTTCAGAGACATGGCGTCTAGTGCCAGAGCTAGCGGATCCTGGGAGAGCGACACAAAGGTCGGGAGCTTGCAATTGTGACGAGAGGCAAACAGGTCCACTTCTGGTGTCCCCCACCGGAGACACAACGACCGGAAAACTTGAGGATGAAGGGACCACTCCCCTAAACGGGACGAGCCTCTGCTCAGAAGATCCGCTTCCCTATTTTCCACTCCCGGAACGTAAACAGCAGAGATGCAAGGAACATGGGCCTCTGCCCAAATCAGGATCAGGGACACCTCTCTGAGAGCACCCAGACTGCGAGTCCCTCCCTGACGATTGATGTAAGCAACAGCTGTTTGATTGTCTGAACGAACCTGAACAGGAAGGCCCAGAACATGCTGAGTCAAAAGAGCCAGAACCAGACGGATGGCTCTCAGTTCCAGAACATTGATGGACAATTGGGCCTCCCGAGGCCTCCACTGCCCCTGGAACTGACGATCCTTCCAGAATCCCCCCCATCCTGAAAGACTGGCGTCCGTGGTGACAATTTCCCAAAGAGGAGTCAGGAAGGACCTGCCCCTCAAGAGATTGTCCGAGACTAACCACCACTGAAGAGACTGCCGGACCCGGGGAGACATCTGGAAGGACCGATCGAACGACCGCGGATGCCGGTCCAAGGATGCCAACAGATGTAGCTGAAGCGTCCTTGTGTGAAATTGTGCGAAGGGAACTGCCTCGAATGAGGCAACCATCAACCCCACCAGCCTCATCCCCTGACGGATGGATGGCCGAGGGTTGGCAAGAAGGACCTGAGCCAATTCCTGAATCAGACGCATCTTGGTCTGAGGCAGAAATACCTTGTGTTGACAAGAGTCCAATGACATTCCCAAAAAGGACACTACCCTGGCCGGGACCAGGGAGGACTTGTGATAGTTGATCACCCATCCAAAACTTTCCAACATGGAGACCACCATCCTGGTGTCTGTCTCCAATTGAACGAGCGAAGGAGCCATGATGAGTAGGTCGTCCAAGTAAGGGACCACCCGAATGCTCCGAGATCTGAGAATGGCCATCACCCCTGCCAGCACCTTGGTGAACACTCTTGGAGCCGAGGAAAGGCCGAATGGAAGTGCTGCAAACTGGAAATGCTGATCTCACAAGATCACAAACCTGAGAAAACACTGATGAGCTTGGCAGATGGGAACATGAAGATTAAGCATCTTTGATGTCTATGGACGTCATGAAATCCCCCTGCCGAAGGGAACCAATGGCTGACCGCAGAGTTTCCATGCAAAACTTCCGAGGGCGGATGAACTTGTTGAGACACTTCAGATCTAGAACAGGACGAACTGATCCATCCTTTTTGGGGACTGTGAAAAGCTTGGAGTAAAAACCGAGACCCAGCTCTAAATGCGGCACCGGCCGGATGACCGCCATTTCCAAAAGGTTCTTTACCGATGCCAGGAGCCCCTACACAATCAAAGGATCGGTAGGCACCCGAGACCGGAAGAATCGTGAAGGAGGGCGAGACTCGAACTCCAGTTTGAGACCGGACGACACTACCTCCCGGACCCATCTGTCCGGGACCGCCTGATCCCAAACCTGGGAGAAGTGTCGCAAACGTCCCCCCACCCGCACGGGTGAGGGCAGCCCCTCATTGCTGAGCGGGCTTGCCTGCAGGCTTGGGCTTGGTGCCCCAGGATTGGCCGGAACGGCCACAGCCTCTGCCCCTGGACCAATCTGTACCCCTGGTAGAGGAATAAGAAGCCCCTCTGCCTGCTCTGGCTCCCCTAAAGGAGGGCCCAAATGAAGCTGCCCCCCGAAAGGAGCGACGTGGCTTCTTGCGTTGCGGCAATTTACCACCCTTGGTAACTGTGTCCAATTTTTCGCCAAACAGGCGCAAACCCACAAAAGGGAGCGCTGTAAGCGCCCTCTTAGAGTTAAGGTCCGCCGTCCACTGACGTAGCCATATTGAGCGGCGGATGGCAACCAGTAGTGCCGCCGTCCTGCTACTCATAGCAAGTGAATCATCCTGAGCATTTATGGCAAATGAAATAAAGGTTTCACATTGCTTGAGAGAAATAAATTCATCACAAGCGGGATCAAGTCCTGTGCACAGATCCCTAATAACAGACTTAACCGCCAAAAGAAGAAGCGCCGTAGCGCATGCTGGCCGTTTACCTGAACCAGCACTGATAAACCCATGGCGGGCCAACTGATCAATCCGCCGATCCTCACCATCTTTAATGGTAGTAATGTCAGGGGAGTGTAACACAGCGGAATTAGATAGCCCCAACACAGGAGCATCTACATCAGGTGGGATAGACCAAAGCTTAATTAAACCCTCTGGAAAGGGATACCGCTTATCCCAAGAAGGAGGAATGCCAGCCAGGCGCGCAGGATGTTCCCATTCTTTAAGAACAACTTTGACAAAGTGCTGTTTGGGAAATACTAGGCGCGGCTTTGGTTCTGTAAATAACTCACCCTTCGGCGGAGGATCCACAACAGGCGGATCTAAAGCCAAAATTTTAAACATTTGGGCCAAAATGGAAGGAGTGTCCACAGACACCCCTGCAGCCTGAACGTCAGCCAAAAGCTAATCTGCAGGCTCGTCCGGCTCCTCAAGGAGCTCCCCTTCCTCATCAGGGGGATATTCGGACCATTCTAAGGAATCACACACTTCATCCTCAGGGCCAGGCGCTGCTAAGGAAAGGTGCTTCCTCTTCGCCGTAGCTTTGTGAGCCATAGTGGCGGAAATAATTTTCTCGAGATTGGCCACTCGCACAGCCATCTGTGTCAACCGGGGTCCGGGATAAGGGAGGGGGGGTAGGGGATGACGGAAGCTGCGAAGAGCCAGAAGCCGGAATACCGGACTGACGCGCAATAGTCTGCTTTGCGCATGGAACCCAAATTAATGCGTCATCGCCTGGGAGCAGGGCCCCACATCCCGCACACAGCCTAGGCCCCAAAGAGCCCCCGGTAACATCGGAAGCCTCCATTATGGTGAATTTATGGTATTCGCAATTACCCTGGGATTATTAAGCATATAAGCAACCCGGGATGCCCCCTTAATAAATGTCCCGAAATGGAAGGATTTTTTATTATTCTATTTTTTTTACTAGTCCAGTATATATAGACTGGGAGAGCCGCTGAAACAGGGATCCCAGGATCTGTGGGGAAACAACAGGCATCAATCCCCACATATACACAAGAAAAAATAATAACATGTACTAAAAAACGGCCCCACACAGTAAAATGGTGGGACCGCCCTACCTTGTTTCAGCAGGGCAAGGGGCTAAGAGGGACCAGCGCAGAGACGGCCGCATCAATCCAAAGCCACGCTCCACAATGCTGACAAGCCTGCCGCTGTGCAGGCTTAAACGCGGCAGTGAGGGATCTTCCTCCCTCTTCACATGTGAGCCGTGACCTGGAACTAGCCAGGAGAACTTCCTCCCGGCGTCTTGCCACGCCCCCTTACCCAGAATGATGCGGCCCGTCTAATGACGGGCCGGCTGAATGATGGAGGGAAATTCAAACTGAATAGCACACATGTGCTGCATAGAGTGAAAAAGACAGTGTAAAACACAAAAATACACACATACACTCAGACACACACACACACACACACACCCCCGCGAAGGGAATAGGGATCAAGCGGGAAAAGGGTGCCCTAAAACTGGACCTCGGGACAGGGGCATTCCAAATCCGGATCACCAGCCGGATAGCCGATCGCCCCTCAAGCGGAGTGTCACGGAGGAGATAAGCCTTTTAAAGGCAAACACAATTTAAAACTGGGCAGAAATAGACTAAAAGGGGGTGCCGGGGTAAACCCCGGCTACCTGAAAGCAGGAGACATCTCTTCTGTCTTGTCACCTCATGCAGAGAGGAAAAACTGGTTTGTTAATTGGAGGTCCCAGGTATGTATAGGCTGGAAGGGGGCTCGTTTCAAGACGTCTCTCTGCACATCGTCACCTTGCAGGTGTGTAACCCATACGTCCGTATTTTTAAAGGGGAAGCGGGATGTGTGGCACACTGAGAATATAGTGAAACATGGTCTGGCAACAGGGAGTGGCAAATGCTGCAGGTAGGCTGGCACTGAAAGGGTTAAAGGGACACTGTAGGCAAAGTGCATAAACTGTCATTCAGCAGCTCACCTCATCATGGCTGCCCCCCTTCCTGAGAGAACACAGCTGCTCCTGGAAGTAGAAACGAGGCAAAAAGTAGTGGCACAGCCCCAGAATTCCTTTGCTATAGACCACCAATAATCAGTATAACATTATGCATCATCACACTGTGGACACTAGGACAGAGGGAGAACAGCCAGGGTGATGAGAATTTGGAGCAAACAAGAAAGCAGTATACGCACTCTGGTGTATATAAACAATTAGGGTGCTCGGCTAGGGGTAATCCCAAACCCTATATATGCTGGAAACAGAAGATTGTAGGTCCGCACTCCTTAAAACGTGAATCTTTAATAAAAAATCTTTTAAATCATCTCGATCCAATATGCAATCAGCAGCGCATAAAATTCAAATAGAGACTGACAAAAATCCTCTTGATGCGTTTCGGGTAATGGTCAGCCCTTAGTCATAGAGGTCTCAATTTGCATTTTAAGCGCTGCTGATTGCATATTGGATCGAGATGATTTTAAAGATTTTTCATTAAAAGATTCACGTCTTAAGGAGTGCGGAGCTACTATCTTCTGTTTCCAGGGTGAGGAGAATGCCTGTCTTACAGATCCATTATGCATGATCACAGAGCCAAGGGCCACGTCCCTAGAGATATAGGGTGAAAACTGTAAACCTTGATACCTCACCCATTTCTTCTTGAATTTAAAAATGGGAAAACTGTTTAGGACAGTGCCAAACATAGCCCAGCACAATGGTCCCAATTACCTTTGCCTTCTGTATCCCTTTAACGCTAATTAAAAAAACAAAAAAAAAGCAATTTCATGAAGCGGATGCAGACAAAAATCTGTTCAAAACAGAAATCACTCACATTTTCAAGAGTTTCATCGAGGATAATGGCACCATAAGTGGGTACTCCCATTTTGTACTCCTTCCATTCATCTAAGACCCTCTGCACATCTTCACCATTTGGAAGCAAAAAAGGGCAATGCTGAAATAGTGCAGTAGTTGTAAAGGAAAATAATGTGATACTGTGCCGTATGAAAGATACAGGTAAATATATGATAGAGCAAGTAAGTTGTACACATCATTTACCAGTTCAAATGTGAGCTTGTTTATTCGCTGTGTTCAAAGTTTCTGTCCAGGCTCACTAACATTTTACCACCTCATCTCCCTTGGGAACAGTATAAAATAAGCTATTTGCAAAGCACCTGAAAATCTGTGTATGTAAATAGCTTTAGTATAGGCAAAACAGATTTCTTTGCTTCAATTTTTATATCATAGCTGAGCAGGGCAGGAAGTGTCATGGTGCGGCTTTGTGAGTCTTGAGCATGCTCTGCTGTGGTCAGAGACAACTGCTGGCCACTAAAGCTGGCTGTGCTCACACAGAGCAGTAAGGGAGAGAGTAGCTGTAGGACAAGGGACAGGCATCAAGTGAGCTGCTTGGACATTCCCTTTTAAGGGCACTTTAATCCATGTCCATTTTTTTTTTTCTGGCAAGGATGTCCTGAAGGCGTTGAGCTAATTTTTTTATTTTCTTATGTTACCAAATATATTTTATTGAAGCAGTTTTGCTATTAGCAACTGTACACCAAGATCTACAAGAAGATCAGGGAACTCTGTACACACAGAACACTGCTGCTATGGCCGCTGCTGAGGTGTGGGAGCTCACTCAACCTTACACATGCCCAGCAGGAGTGTTCTGTGTAAATACAGAGTCACTTCTCTCTTCTAATAGATCCTTGTACACACACTGTGTGCAGTTACTAACAGCATAATGCAGAGTGGAAATTGCTTCCATAAAACACATTTGCTAACATAAGAAAAAAAATTAGATCAGCTCAGCACCTTTATGACATCTCATCTGGCACACAAAAATATACACCTTCAAAAACGCCATCAAACGTGGACTTTAAACGCAGCCATTACAGTGGGCGTTGGGCAGAATATGGCAAACAGTTTTTGCTAATCCAGAACTGCTTTAGAATATCAATCTATAAAAGCCGCTGTGCAGTTTGAGGTGCCAATACTGGTTTAACCAGCAGTTCTACTTAATTTTCAGGGTACAACAATAAATGAATAACCACCCACAGGACATTCCTATATGAGGAAGCCCCACCAATGGCATGTTATACATACCTCTCTAGCAATACCACAGTGTCTGTGCGGCCGGCAGCAGCATCTCCTGCATCCTGCTACAGCTTTTTGCATCAGTTGTTGAATGGCCGACGTGGCCACACAGTCATAGAGGGATGTGTGAAAAAAGTTGATCGAGGAAGAGCAGGTAAGGTCTGAATAATGGGCCATAGACAGGGTTTTACATAGTAGTGCAGGGTACAGGCTAAAACCCAGAATAGGTTTTGGTCGAATTTAAAAAGGCATCCAGGATGAGATAGGTATAGATTATTGAAGTGACCTGTATTTGATTCTCAGTGACTAAAGTGCATCTAAAGCAGCAGCTTGTCCTTTTGGCCTGTCCCATCCCGAACCAGACTGAAAATGAGGCGCTCATAAATATATCCCATAAAGGAGTGGCAGAACTGACTGTTGAGGTTTATTTGAACCAACATGTCTTTCCCCATTGCAGCAATATCCATGCCCAAAAGCTTATTACCATATCATACTCCCATGACACTTAGGGGAGAAAAACTTTTCCTGTTGCAAAACTTTTTCTGAAATACAAGCAACCATAAAACTGGACCAAAAGTACTATCCTACTTTTGGTCTGGTATTAAAGATTCCTAGGGGGCATTCTAATTTGGTATGCCCCACGGACAGTACAGGAGCATACCCTCCTCACCTAATGTACATGCTTTCCATAATCATGCCGGGCAGAAGTGTGCGCAGCAGGAATTCCTGTGCCACATTTGAACACAACACTGTATCATGGCTTATCATGATGCCCCAATCTTCAGGCGAGTGTCCCAGGTGAGGGTCTGTTATGAACCCCTGCAGCCCGTCACCTTAAGAGTAAATGCTCTGGAATTAGGCAGGTATGACTGAAAAACAGGGACTGTTTTTCTAAATAAGTATGTAAGTACCAACCAAGGTCATTTTCTAGCGAGGACTATCACTAAAAAGAAAAATTGGCCCAATGATAAAAATCCATATACAGTAAATATGCTGGATGGCAGGAGGTCACTTTTTTAATGAAAGAGAGGAAATAGGGGAGATAGAACACCCCCCGATACACTCAACATGTCACCCATGGATGTTATTCATATCAGGAGAAAAAAAAAACAAGCGTGGCTGTAGTTTTATTCAGTTTGGTTGTATAAGTAACCCTACCCCTCATTAGTCGTGGTGTTTATACATTTTTTTTATTACACAATTTCGCAAATTAGTCTCCTTTAATTGACAGAACAGTTGCCATCTTTTTTGAGGCACATGCCTTGTTTGGATGTGCTGCCGGAAGGGGGTGGGGGTTGTTTAAATTATATATTTTTACATGCTCAGTGAGACTCTTCGTGCCACAACCTTCTGCACCAAGAACAACCAGAACAGAATCTCAAAAAAATGCATTGGCATAGAGAGTTAGTCTAGACTACGATCATGCAGTGCCCTTGCAAATTGCACACACATGCTGAAAAGGATATCTGCTTTAGCGAAGTCTCTTATCCCACACTGAGGCAGGCCTGGGAAGTTCTGCATACAGAAGTCTAAGTAAAACCAATGGGCCAGCTCAATCTGAAAGCACACTCGGATGGCATTGTCCCGCTCTTCACTGGGAATGTGTAAAATAAATCGGCTGTGGAAAAGAATCACACTATATAAATACAAAAGCAAAAACATACAAACATGAAACAAATTTAGGTTTTCCTTTGCATGAGTATTTTGTGCCGGGGTGGGGGGGGGGG
This sequence comes from Gastrophryne carolinensis, assembly GCA_027917425.1. Taxonomy (NCBI): domain Eukaryota; kingdom Metazoa; phylum Chordata; class Amphibia; order Anura; family Microhylidae; genus Gastrophryne; species Gastrophryne carolinensis. Next base: position 536,279,063 of record CM051234.1, read on the forward strand.
GGGGCAGAAGCTATAACACAAAGTGCCAAACCAAAAGGAAGAGGTTTGCCGCTTGACAGGTACTTGGTATGGGGACAAGCCATAGGTACAGACCTGGAAAACTTTGGAGGATAGGATCCATGATCCTCTAAATGCTGGAAATGGCTGCCCCAATCAGCTTTTTGTCACCAGTTATGTACATACTAGGAATTCTTTTCAGCTTGAGGCAAGGTCAAAGACTGGGGTTACTGAGGTCTGGAACAGAGTTTCAATTGGTACCCCTGAGACACCACTCAACAAAAAAGGATTCGAAGTTATGGACTGCTGAACATGTCGACCCCTTGGCTGGTCTGAGACTATGAAAAAAAAAACACTAACTGTTATCACTGCCTTTAGGTTTGAGGAAGACTGACTCAACTTTCTCAGACCATCTACAATGTAAAGTCAAAGCCCACAATTCATGAGGAGGCGAATGTTGTGACCGTTTAGTCCATGGGTTATCCTCAGGACAGACCATTGACAAAATCGTTCCTCGCACACCCACCATTTCAGTGACTTCTTCACCAAGTCGGGGAACTTCACATCTACCAGGGAGTCCAAAGATTTGTCCCAGGTGCTCAAGATATGAGAATAGCTTACTGCTGGGAAGGGTCCATCATCTCTGGGAAGGCAAGACAATATTCTGAAAGGTCGAATAGATCACAAACCTTAAATAAGTCGTGACCTGAGACGGGACTAAACTGGTTTCTCGTAATTCAGGACCCACTCTAGACGGGGCAACACCCCCACAAAGGACTGATCCTGTAAGGACTTGTCACATAAGGATCCTGACTTAATTTATTCCAGCTTAGGGCAAAGAGCAGCAGATCGTCCAAAATCAGCTATGATCCCGAACCCTCTATGCCTAAAATACGCCAGAGGATCAGCCAGAACCTTGCTGAAGAGCCTGGGAGCTGATGCCAAGCCAAAGGGAAGACTCTTATCCTTCCCTTGCTACTATGAATAACCAGAATAATGCCACTGCGATTATAATGTCCACTCAAAAGGTACCAACCCTTAAGGTGCATAAAACACGCCAGATAACATGTCCCATATATCCAGGACCAGCGCCAGCACAGGGCAAACCTGGGCAATTGCCAGGGCCCCTGGCATCTTCAGGGGCCCACTCAGGCTCACACGTGGCCATGGTACTATTTTACAGTGGACCCAAATCACCAAATGCCCGGTGCTTTGTGCAGACCTGCTCATGGCTGGCCTCAGCAATAACAGGGGATGATCAGCAACACTGGAGAAGGTGGCATGGAATGGGGGGCAATTGATGGAAGCTCAGAAGGTGGCGAGAACCAGGTTTCAAGGACTGGAGGGAGACCAGCAGCAGGAGATAACCCATTTGTGGCAGCAGAGCTGTAAGGTGACATCATGTGACTCACTACTTTGGGGCCCACTAAGACACTCTTGCCCAAGGGCCCCCACAAACCTGGAACCTGCCCTGCATATATCAATAGCTCTTGGAAGCTTGTCCGAGTATAAAGGCTCCTTATAAAAATGGTGGAAGCACCAAAAAATGCAAACAGGGTAATCCCAAGTTATGTTCCCTTATAAGGGTTAAAATACAAGAAACAGAATTTCCCTTAAATCAGGTGCAGACCAAACTAGATTGTCATCCTGACTGCATAACAAAAAGAGAATGAACTACCAGCATTACCATAACACCACCCTAAATCAGGGGTTCCTAAAGTGGAACAACACCCTGCCTAATCAGCCCAGGAATCTATAAGATTCCCAGGCTGATCATATCCCTCCCCGCGGGGCATCCACAATCGGGATGCCATGCTGTGATACCCCCCAGGTCGCCCAATTCACCTTACTCCCGTTCCAATGGCGCACGCGTGCCCTGTTAGAGGGAAGTGCGAGATGCGGCCGCCAGTGTGCTCGGAGCCGCTGTGGTTGTACGTCCCTTGGGCGCGCATACCACAGCGGCTCCGAGCGCGCTGATTGGACAAGAGGCTGCACATGCGCCGTAGGAGCCCGATTGGGGTGCCCCGCGAAGTGGACCAAAACCCAGGATAGTGAAAATCCTGGGTATTGGTCCACTTTAACCAGTGGTAAATGTAACACTGGTGGTACCTAAGGTCTTCCAACAGGAAAACATCCGAAAGGGCAGCATACGCCTGAGACCTCCAGGCTCCTCCTACCAATTTGGAACACCTGACCACCAGACAGAATAAAATTTTGACTCCTCCTCCCATTCCCCAGTTGTTGTAGAGATCTGAAAGAGCACACAACTCCACTAATCATAAGACATAATCCGACTCCACATCAGAAAAAGGGTGGGAAGCCAGCACATGCTGCCCTTTCGGATGTTTAGAAAAAAAGTTACCAGGTACCTAACCTAAGTTTTCTCAAAACATCCTTTGATAAAACAACATCCTTTGATAGCCATTGATAGCATCCTTGCGTTCAAGAATATCCGAAGAGATCTCAGGTTAATAGCCAAGATCCATTTCCAGATTACTGGATCTGGAAAATAAAAAGAAAATAAGGATGACAACAAGATCAGGCCTGAACGTTACTGATTCCTTAACCCTATTTAATGCTAGGGTAAGTGAAGACTAGCCTAAGGTTTAAAGACAGCTTAAGGTCAACGGCAGCCCCGAGTAAAACGGCAGCCCAGGGCCCAGACACCGCCTAGGGGAAAAAAATCCGCCTAGAGCTAGAGGTGGCCCAGTGATCTGAATGTAAGACCACCATTGAACCGGAAAAAACATAGGCTAGACTGAAAAGCCGTGTAAGGGTTAAAGAGTCAGCTTCCTTAGAAGTGACTGACCAATCTGACCTTCTCATGAGAAGTATTTAGAAAGGAATAGGTATTTGCACCTGTCGATCCTTTAGGTGTGATTTCAGTGCTCACAATGCTCGTTTTATCGCCAACAGATATCTCAGGACTGAAAAAGTGTCCCAGAGCAACCAAATCCTCAGGGAACGTCCAGATAGCCGTAATAAATATATATTATATATATATATTATATATATATATATATATATATATATATATATATATATATATATATATATATATATATATATATATATATATATATTTAAAAATGGGGTCCGGCCACCCCGGCTTCTTCCTCCAATTCATCCTCAGTAAGAGGGAAAAATATTGCTTACCCTCCTTTAAAGTTAAATAATAGGATCTGGCCTAGAATCCCTGAGGGTATCCCGGGCCCCAGGCATAGCAAAAACCTTTGGGACTGAGAAATGGACCCCCTGCTTCAAACAGGCCCATAGCACCGGAAAATATACTTACCTAAACCTTCCTGTTTCAGGAGCTAGTGGTCTGGCTCCTACCACATGGAGGAAAACGAAAACAACTGGGGAATGGGAGGAGGAGATTTTATTCTGTCTGGTGGTCAGGTGTTCCAAATTGGTAGGAGGAACCCGGAGGTCTCCGGCGTATGCTGCCCGAAGGATGTTTTGAGAAAAAAAATGTACAGCAGGAAAGTGGCCCAAATGAATCAGGACCCTTCCGAACAGAAAGTAACAAAGGCATGTAGGTCTGCTTTAATAAAGGAACCCGAGTGTTAGCAGAAACTGAGCTGCAAAATAGTGTATAGTATAGCAATATGGCATAATGGCTCAAATAAGACTTCTCATCGTATAGCAACCTCTCATACAATAATGATTTACCATCTCTGCATTCAGCCAGGTTACAAAACTGCTTAGCCTATTGTAAAACTCACAATAAGGTGTAACCCAGCCAGGCCTTGCACTGGTGCAATCAGCCCTGTAATCAGTGCAGTGTGTCAGCTCACCTGCAGAGCATCCAATCAATGAGACCACAGAAGCCCAGATACCGGCATCTGTCCATAAATATAATAAAATCAGGGACTTACCAGAGCAGAGCCTGAACCTCTTCTTCCCAGATTCAGCAGCAGATAGAGTGACTGATGGATTAAGGTCCGCAAGTGATCTGAAGATGAATTCCCCATGGCTCCTATCCCAAGGAGTATGCTGCCCAGAGGATGTTTTGAGAAAAATTGTTGTCTCGCGACCTGGGACAAGCAGCCGGACATCCTCGTACGCAAATGCAAGGAGCAGGCGACATGCAGGATCCTCAGCACCCTCTCGCAGCAGCAACAGGTGGGAGAGCGGGGGAGTTCAGCAGACCCCTTGGGTCGCAGGAAAAATATCCTGCAAAAATAAAGCCCAGGTTTGGCAAACCCCACCCTAGGAAAAAAATATACTGGATGAAGTCCATAGACCCAGCCGCTTCCTTGGAGAGGAAACAATACTGAAAACTGGAAGGAAGGAGTGCGGCTTTTAAACTAAACTTGTGCCAGTTTGCGTTTCCTCTGCAGGGAGAGGAGCCTTCTTAGGAGGATGTCCTGAAGGACGAAGGGAGAAAAAAATAAATAATAAAGACGACCTGGTTCCCAAGTGGGAGCAGCCCTGTGTGGCTCTGCTTTCACCTTTCAAGCAGCTGCATTCCCACTAGCTTCTAGCTAGCCACCATTCAGAAATCCCTGGCACGCTCATGTGTCCAGCTAAAGGTATAGCAGGGATGCGCCGCGTGGAATAAGAGGAGAGGTGAGCCCTAGGGTTTCATACAGTGGTACATTCCAGTTCAGGATGCCCAATAAAGAGGGAGCTAGGAACTGCTATGACCTCCTCCCCAGCCAGTAAGCCATAGAAAGCCGCAGGGCTCATGACAGGTCCTAGCTGCTCCTCTTCTTTAAAGTGGAACAAAACACACCAGCAGCCAACCTGGAACCTAAAAGATCCCAGGGCCAGCCACTGTTTTCACCCAGGGCATCCCAAATCAGGATGGCACGTTGTGTGAAACGGCGCATGCACAGGCTCTCGCCCAATCAGAGCCCTTTGCCCCAACTACACCATTCAGAAAAGGGTTCTGACTGTTTTCAGTGGGGAGCCCTCACTGCTGCATCCCCAGCGGCGCGTGGAATGCAGCGGTGCATGCTCCACATTGAATTCAATTAAAGCGCTTTGCTGGAGGATGTAAACACGGCAAAAGGGTTCCGATTGGACAAGAGAAAGCGCATGTTCAGTGGGAGGGGGGATAGGCGAGTTTTAGTGGGTAAACGGGGGACTTCAAACAGCGGGGCACCCCAAATAGGGATGCCCTGGGGACACAGAACAAAACCTGGGAAAGTTGAATTCCCAGGCTTTGTTTCGCTTTAAAAAGTACAACTACTGTTACTTGAGGCAATTCAATGCCATTATATGACAGGCTACAGAAAGAATATTGGAGTAATACACTATATTTGAACAAGAAATACAGAAAGTGCTGTGATGGCAGATCAGCAATGAGTGACAGGGCCGAGCAGCCTGACGGGGTAGAAGGGAGGCATCATGTGTCACATGCTTTATGCCTTAAACAAATCACAAACTCTACCCTAACACAAGTTTCCTACTCACCTGATCACAGCCCACACCACCCGGGGTCCAAACAGCAGTCGGAAATCCATTGCATAGGCTCGGGATGCTATAAAGCGAATTGCTGACCGCTGGAGTCACACAGATCAGTTGCCGGGGGACAAAAGGGGAGTACCCATTTTGGTTTTTACATGTGTGGTTAATCACTTAAGTCGCCAAAACCCAGGATTTTGAATATCCTGGGTTCTGGTCCATGCCACTGGGGTACCCTGATCGGTATTCCCCGAGGTCGCCCAATCTGACTTACCCTTCCCCTGTCCTACGGTGCATGCACGGCCTCACACCCGCTGATCCGCTCCCACCCTTTCATCTAAGGCGAGCGGATCCAAGCGCACTGGCGCCCCCCCCACTACCCTCTAACAGGGAATGTGTCCTTGCCGGCTATTCACAAATAGATTCTAGCACAGTCAGGGCAAGACTCAGCTTAAGTCTTAGCCAATTTTGGCACAGCAGAGCACACTGATTGGATGAGAGACCACACATGCAACATAGAATCAGGGAAAGGTTTGGGCGACCTGGGCATGTTTCACACAGTGAGGCATCCCAAATCATGCTTGGACTTCCTCTTGTCCCTGGGGGTGGGATTCACAGAGGGGGGCATCTAAAATCAGGATGCCCGCTGTGTGAACACCCCCTCCCAGATCTCCCTTTCACCGTGCAGCCTCTCATCTAAGCAGTGCTTTATGTTGTGCATATTAATGCATAGTTAGAACGGAGTGTCAGCATAGGATGAGAGGTAGTGCACCTCAACTGCAGGATAGCGGCCGCGGCGAGGGACCAGAAGAAAGGTAAGCAAGTGCAGACCACTGCAGGGCATCCTCATCCTGATTGCAATCTGGATGACCCCCCCCCCACAGAGAAGCAGCAGCACTTTTGCCACAGAAATGCAGTTATTGCTATTGGGATAGCGGGCCATCAGTCATTGACACTTAAAGTGGACCAACACCCAGGATTTTGACTATCCTAGGTTTTGGTCCACTTCGGGGGTTCACCCCGACTGGGGTGAGCCCCAAAAACTCACCTCACCACGCTCCCACGTGACCGCGCCGTCCAATCCCCGCCGACGGACAAGACAGCGCGCCCGCCGCCGCCTCCCGCACGCCACTCTTACAGGGCGGCGCGGGCGCGCACACATCTAGAGGGGCGCGCGGGAGGAGGCTGCCGCCGATAAGGTAAGGCTTTTTGGGGGGTTTTCACCCTGTGGGACATCCCGATCTCTGATGTCCCGCGGTGAGGGAGGTGATCGGCCCGGGAATCTTATAGATTCCCGGGCCGATCACCCCTGGGTGTTGGTCCACTTTAAAGCACCAATAATGAGCATTAGATCTTTTTAGTGAATAAAACTGATGCCTGTTTATAAAGCTTCCTGACTATCACACACACAACAAGCGCAGGGTGACCCTGACGGAAGAGCAGGATATAATAAGATTGGGGTGACTATGGGGCACCAGTCATACTCCCCATAATGGCAGGAGATTGGGGTGACTATGGGGTGCCAGTCATACTCCCCATAATGGCAGGAGATTGGGGTGACTATGGGGCGTCAGCCATACCCCCCTTAATGGCAGGAGATTGGGGTGACTATGGGGTGGCAGTCATACCCCCCTTAATGGCAGGAGATTGGGGTGACTATGGGACACTAGCCATGCCCCCCATAATGGTAGGGGATTGGGGCGACTATGGGGCACCAGTCATACCCCCCCAATAACGGCAGGTGACTAAGGGGCACCAGTCATGCCCCTCCATAATGGCAAGAGACTGGGCTGACTAAGGGGGCATCAGTCATGCCCCCCCAAAAAGCAGATTGGGGTGACTATGGGGCACCAATCATGTCCCCCATAATGGCAGGAGATTGGAGTGACTATGGAACGCCAGTCATACCCCCCACCATAATGGCAGGAGATTGGGGTGACTATGGAACGCCAGTCATACCCCCCACCATAATGGCAGGAGATTGGGGTGACTATGAAACACCAGTCATGCCCCCATAATGGTAGATTGGGGTGACTATGGGGCACCAGTCATGCCCCGTAGAATGGGGTGACTATGGGGCACCAGTCATGCCCCCCATAATGGTAGAATGGGGTGACTATGGGGCACCAGTCATGCCCCCCATAATGGTAGAATGGGGTGACTATGGGGAACCAGTCATGCCCCCCATAATGGTAGAATGGGGTGACTATGGGGCACCAGTCATGCCCCCCATAATGGTAGAATGGGGTGACTATGGGGAACCAGTCATGCCCCCCATAATGGTAGAATGGGGTGACTATGGAACGCCAGCCATACCCCCCTCCATAATGGTAGAAGATTGGGGTGACTATGGAACGCCAGCCATACCCCCCTCCATAATGGCAGGAGATTGGGGTGACGGTCACCTGCACAGGTCGTCCAGCACCCCCTCGGGAACCTCCGCACGCTTGTTCTCCATGTTGAGCACAGGCACATCCCGGAGACCATGCGACCCAGGAGCCTGAGAGCAGCGGGTGCCAGTGGCGGGACGAGGAGGAGGAGGCGCCCCGGAGGAGAGAAACGAAACAACAACAATAACAAGCAGCCGCTCCCGCCTCCTCCAGCATCCCTCCAACTACGTCACCTCCGTCCCCAGGCCTGGGCAGAGCCTTCGCCGCAGCCAATCGCAAGTCAGGCCTGTGACGAGCGGGAACCGTATTCCCAATCAGTACTCGGCATTCAGGACGTACTCCGGCTGCCCCTAGTAACAAGGAAGAAGGTGATTGGCGCAGTGACGCGTAGCGGGGCGGGGCTCAAAGTCTAGCGTTGCTTTACTCGCAGGCTAGCTTACCTGGTGCTTGTCCCGTGAACCTGCTGCAGCGTAGGTCATAAGTGTCTCTCATTTAGAGGTTGCGTCCATGTCCTTCTGTCCCTTCTTGAAATGTAATATGCAGATCTACATCATTAAATGTTTTTTCACCTAGTCACAGTGTTTACATTGTTAAACCGGACCTTCAGCATAATTTAATGAAAAGCCCAAACTTTTGAAAAACAGTCTAAAACTAATATATTTTTAGTTTTTAGCCATTTACTTACTATTCTTTCCCCCACTGGGCTTCAACTCTGTTCAGGACTCTAGGATACGGGTGCTGCCATCTTGCCTCAGAAGCATCACATACTGAGGACAGGAGGGGGGCAGAAGTGCAGGGGGAGGGGTTATAGCTGTGCTTTGCTCAGACAGAGCAGAGCTGGGGTCAAGAAATGGACAGCAATCCCAGAATGCAGAGCAGCACAGTCAGAAGACATTTCCTGCATGCAGCCTAAGAGTCTGTGTGCCGACATCTTGGATGTTTAAAGGTTTATAAAATGCAGTAGGTGCAAGTAGGATGACTTTTCAAGTGGACAATCTGTATCTACAGGGTGGAGTAAACATATAAGGTAGGCTCTTATTCAGGGTGAAGGTCCGCTATAATATAACACCCTATCTTCAATCCATCTCTTAATGAGGATGGGGCGTGTTGGCCTAATATACCAATTGTCCCTCTTTTTCACCTGGAAATGTTGGAAGCATGGACTGCCATTATGATAAAGACTATTATACATACCTCTCAACTTTAAAGGATGGGAAAAAGGGACCAAGCGGTGTAAAAAAAATATTTGTGATTAAACCACATCCCTAACCACCTTCATTCACACCCAGCCTTTCAAAAGGTAGAGCAAAACCTGTTTTGGCTGGCCCTGGAGTCTAAAAGATTGTGCCAAGATGTGAAATCCCCGGGGGTTTCATAGCACATGTTTCAATCACAGTGGCATCCCTTTGGCTGATGCATAGACCATAATAAACAACTCCTTCGTCTTCCACAGCTGTCAGGTGTGGATAACCAGTATATAACCAATGGACATTTTGACTTTGGCTTCATTTTATATTATGTATAAATATCTCCTCATTTTAGATCTTATTGCAAATGTCAAAATAAGAGTTTGAATAGAGTATATTTAGACACAAACTAGGTGTTTGATTGTATGTGATCCACTGGCTGGAGTGCAGAGTTTGCTGCCTCTAGATTATAATAGATAGCTTCGCTGGCCGCGGCACTGTGACTCTATTGTGCGTTCCAAAGTTTGAAACGCAAGTCGCCATATCCGGTGTGCCAATGGTCTGTATTGTGCGCTCCAAAGCTTGGAGCGCAGGTTGCTATTTCCGGTCCGCAGACGTGATTTCTATGCCTGAAAGGGTGGCTGGACACGTGATTTATACGCAGGCTGCGCGGGACTGACACCTTCGCTTGGTGCGCACGCGACTTGTGCGTTCCACCTGCTGACTTCAATATGCGGTTTACTTCCGGTCCTACGAGCGTCTCAGGATCCGGACTGTCTGTATGTATTCCTCCTTGTGTATTTATCTATATGGGTAGGGGTACTTATATTTTCTGTCTACACTTGGTTCACAGATGTATTAATAGTTTAATCAATGGATGCAGATCATCACTCACTTTTGGGGCAGTTTATAGTAAGAGGGACTTGCCTGTCATCACTATTACTTCCGGGTTTACAGCCGCCTTTGGCTGCATACCTAATTAGATTAGATAGCCATAAAAGTGGCGAGTTTGTGGAGCTGATTACCCTAGTTAAAGCCCCGTGCGGGTGAAACGCGTTGGAGTAATCAGGTTTTTCCAAGTTTGAGTGCATGTCGCTCCCGGGTGTCCGTGCGGTGAGAGCCACTATCTGACATTGCAGCTGTACTTGAACTGTGCTTGTTTTTACTGATGGATTTGTGAGTGCAATATTTTACCTATAAAAACGTATTTATTTTAGACAATCTGCACTATATATCTTCCTATTTTTTCCCCACATGGTTTAACAATCTTGAGCCACTTTTGGCCTGTTAATGTGGAGTTCCTACCTTTAAGTTTGACTCTGGAGTGAGGAACGGATTGTCCTTCGGCTACCAGCCTTTGCTTTAAATTTGACCTTTTGAAGATTTATTGGATACCAAAAACTAATCCAAGGGAGAACAAGACCCTCTTGAGAGATCATATTAATTTGCCGTTATATGCCGGCTGTCCGGTAAGAGGCTAATTTGATTGGTGGTGGATCGCTCAGTGTGTGAACACGTGTGGTTTTGATAACATCACGGTGGACGAATGGGAGCTCTGTGTAACCATATGTATATATGATATCTGTGAAATGGACATTTTATGATGGAAAATCGCCAAGCTCTAGGGCTTAATTCACTCCAAAAGAACCATAGGATTTCATCCACAAGGCAAATAGATGTATAATGTCACTCCAAATGGGAAACATGTAGAGGGATAAAGAGAAAGAAAATCTAGTGCAACACCTCTCTGTTCCGTTTGGAATGTTTAATAAGACTAATGCACTCACAATGGTAAACAATATAACAAGCAATAACAATCCATCATCTCAAGATATCGGCTCTCACCGCCAGATCCCCCGTTCTCCAAGCACCTGAAAGTTGAATAAACCCAGGTGATGCCAACCGCGCGCTCCTACGCGTTTCGTCCCTGCCAGGGACTTTAGCCAAGATGACAGGGACGAAACGCGTAGGAGATGCTGGATTGTTATTGCTTGTTATATTGTTTACCATTGTGAGTGCATTAGTCTTATTAAACATTCCAAACGGAACAGAGAGGTGTTGCACTAGATTTTCTTTCTCTTTATCCCTCTACATGTTTCCCATTTGGAGTGACATTATACATCTATTTGCCTTGTGGATGAAATCCTATGGTTCTTTTGGAGTGAATTAAGCCCTAGAGCTTGGCGATTTTCCATCATAATATAAGTCTATGTCCATTGGTTATACTGGTTATCCACACCTGACAGCTGTGGAAGACGAAGGAGTTGTTTGTTATGGTTTTGAATTAAAGTGGACCAACACCCACGGGTGATCGGCCCGGGAATCTATAAGATTCCCGGGCCGATCACCTCCCTCCCCGCGGGACATCCGAGATCGGGATGTCCCGCGGGGTGAAACCCCCCCAAACACCCCAAACTCCTTACCTTATCTTCGGCGGCGGCCGGCCGCCGCCGCCTCCCTCGCGCCCCTCTAGACGTGCGCGCGCCCGCGCCGGCCGTCTGTGAATGGCCGGCGCGGGCACGCGCGCGTCAAGAGGGACGCGCGGGAGGCGGAGGAGCCGCTTGTCCGCGGCTTGTCCGTCGGCGTTGGGAGCGGGGAGAGGTGAGTTGTTCGGGGGGTTCGGGGGGGTTTCACACAGCGGGGCACCCCGATCGGGGGTGCCCCACCGAAGTGGACCAAGACCCAGGATAGTCAAAATCCTGGGTGTTGGTCCACTTTAAAGATCTTCTGGTAAGAGTTCATTTCAGACGGTGGAGGATTATTGTGACTATTTTGGATGTCATCACGTCACGGGCTTCTTTTTGAATTTATACACCAAAGACTTTATATATTGATTTGTTTACACATTGAAAGAGTGTGGGTTTTGCTTATATTTATAGCTCTGTGATTCATTGTTTATTATTTGTTTAAAAGGTGGGGATCCTTTTTATCACGTTGAGCTTGGTTTATTAGAGTGGCAGCGCGGTTTGTATTATTTATCACTTGAATAGACTGACTGACTGCCTGCCTGCCTGGCTAAGAGCCTGTGTGAGACTAGAGCAAGGTAAGGTTTCTGGGGTTTCACACACAGAGCATCCCTATTCCAGATGCCCATGTAAAGCAAACCAAAACCCCGTTGGGTGAAAAACCTAGGATTTGGTCCACTTGTTAAACTGGCTTGGTGGTGATGGACAGGTGGCACCTTGGGACCCATGACGTAAATGCTGGCAAAGGTGTCCGTAGCAGGAAGATGAATAGCTGCATGCTCTGCAAACAGCCATTGCCTTTCCTTGTCTCTGCAGCAGGCAACTGCTGGATACTCTGGCCAGGACAGTTTTACATACAAAAATGCAGCCTGCACACTCACCCCAGCCCTTGTGGCTGCAGCTCCAACTATTTCTCCCCAAAGTGCTCTGCCTGGCTGCCCCCATGCCTCCTCTGCCCAACCTGTTCTGCCACCCGAAACAGAAGAAATAGTCCTGTGCCTGCCGGTGTCCGCTATGTGTCTCCTGGCCGCCCATGCAGGCCAGGGAGAATTATATTGACAGCATTCAGCAACCCTAGTTAACCCCCTGAGCATGCTGCATACCTACCTCTCAACTGTCCTGATGCCTCATGGCAGCCCCGCGGGACAATGGGACAGCGGCTACAACCCGTGACAGCCACAGAGGAATTGGGATGGTTGGGAGGTATGCTTAATGAAAGCCTGACCATGGGCAGCAGAAGGTAAAGGTAAAAGTGTTTATGCTGTGTGTGCCCTCTCATTGAGCAGGGCCTGTCTCACTACCGGCATGTCACCTGCCTCTCTTGGCAGGAAAACACATTCCCTTTCCAACCCCAACTGTGTGGAAGAAGCCTTAGACGGGTGTGCAAAACGGTACGTTTTTGCATTGCATTTGTGTTGCCTTTCACTTGAGGGTGACCATTATTTGTGTTGACTGTATTTTTCCATAAAAAGCCAATGCAAATACATTTTTTTTAACCCGCTGTATTGCGTTTACTTGCATTCTTATATACTTCTATGGAACTGTGCTGGATGCACAGCATGCAGGGCTTTTCCAAACGCAACACTGAGGTATGAAAAAGCTCATAGGGTAACAGGGACAGGATTTTGCAGAAGCGGGATGAAAGTGGCTAGGCTTGAAATTGCAGAAGCGCAGTACAACTGCGTGCTGTGCTGTGCACTGTGTACTGTATACTGTATGTACTGCACACCACCCCGCATGCTGCCCTGCACTACCCTGTGGGTTTCTGTCCCCCTTGGAGTGGAGGTGGTAATGCGGGGACCTAGCGTGAGCGGCAGCTGTGAAGGAAGGAGCTCCGGGCACTGGCTCCTGGAGAAGACTGATGGCAACAGGAGGAAATGGGACCTGGCACCCCACTCAGTCAAGTGCTTGCTGTAGCTACCTTCTTGGGGTCCTTCATTGTAGTGAATGGAGGGGGCATGCTCGCATCAGGGTGACAGATGGTGGAGGTGCGGTGCCCCCTTCGTGAATACAAAAGTGAGCGACAAATGGGACGGGTGCCGTGGGACTTGTATCCAGTAATCAGGTTAAAGCACTGGACGAAAAAAAGTTACGTTTTTTTCGTTCCTGGACAATTACCTTTATAATTTTGATCAAGACTGGTGGAAGCAGGTACACGTACCACTAAATGAGGCATGACCACCTTAAATCTGATGCACAGAGCGACACCCCCCTCTTTGTGCATACCCCAACCACCCATTCACTTGAATAGGTGGGCAGGAGCGCACACAAATTGGGGGATGCTGCTCTGGGCATTCCCTGTGTGGCCACATCGACCCCGTGCTGAATTTCAGGTGAGGTAAGGGTTTTTTTTGTTACCCCCCAGTTCTGCCTCAGCTCCAGCGGAGGGAGGCAGGATGAGGGGCTTAAATTTAACTGGACATTCATTTTAATGGGGGGACCAAGACACAGAAAATAGAAATAAGCAGTTATTTGAGAGGTGGACTGGACTGGCAACACTTTAAAGTAGACCAAAACCCTGCTGGATCGGCCCGGGAAACTATAAGATTCCTGGGCCGATCCATCCCCTCCCCGCCGGGCATCCAAGTTCGGGATGCCCCGCTGTGCAAAACTCCCCAAGTAGCCAGCTGCACTTACCTGAATTCCGGTCCAACGGCACATGGCCTCTAGCAGGGCGCGTGAATGGCCAGCCTGTTACAGGGAAGCGCGAGATGCGTCCGCCAGTGTGCGCGGAGCTTCCGAGCTAAGACATCTCTTAGACGTGCATAGCTCAGCGGCTCCGAGCTTGCTGATTAGACGAGCGGCCACACATGTGCCGTAGGACCGCGGTGAGGTGAGTTTTATAGGGAGATCTGGGGGGTTTCACATAGCGGGGCACCCCGATCGGGGGAGTGGACCAAAACCCAGGATGGTCAAAATCCTGGGTTTTGGTCCACTTTAACATGTCTGTCCCCAGTACAGCCCCTTTTACATGAGAGTGTTTTGGTAAAGCAGTGGCACTAGTAAATGGTCTACGCAGGGCTTTATCTCATCCTGTGTCTAGGACGGCCACCTGCAGGGACTGCTGGTACATATTCATTTTGGGGCACTAAAGGGGGATCTGTTCATGCTGGTGGGGTGCAGTTTATTTGAACTGGATGCACTTATGCTGCATATTTATATTAGGGTCTGGGGGGGGCAGCTCATGCATATGCTAAAGGAAGCTACAAGCACTAAAAATGCCTAGAGCAGCTGGAGCACAAAATACGCCCGTGACCCCCACTGCTTCATCTTGTTACTTTGGAACCCAATACATAAATACCAACAAAATGTTGGTGAATACAAAGATCTTGCAGTTTCCTGTGCACCCTTCAATAGCATGTCAGTGATCCTGCGTGAAGCGGGGTTTGTACCTAACGTAAGTATCATTTGTATGTGCTAATTAAAACATAGCTTTATCACCTTATCACCAAATAATTTAATTGATTAAGAAACAAAATAACTATAGCAACCTGGTGCGTAATGTGTGGGATTTCTAAAAAGGCAATGAATAATTTATTTGCTTTTTGTTGACTGCATTGAACTCGTTTCAGAATAACAGGCCCGCACAGCCGGCAAGCTAAGGAAAGGCGTAAACGGAAATTTGTGCCAAAATAAAAGCCAGTATGAATAGCAGTTATTGCAGGGATTGGCTGAAATCCTTCTCTCCCTCAGTGGTGGTCTCCTTACTCCAGCCAAGCCTTTATATTTTTGTGCCAAAATGATCTCGTCCAAGGTGCCGAGCCTATCTAGTTTGTATTATTTTTTCTTATATTTTTTCTTATATTAGCAAAATATATATATTTTTTCCTCCCTACCTGCTATCTGTATATATTATTATTATACCCTGTAGCTTGTTCTTTATGTTTTTAGATTTGTCTTTAATTGTTGTATATTTTGTGAAGCCATTACATTTTGAACACATTTAACAAATATATTTTTTACAAAACACATGCACACAAGCAAACCCCCTCATGCATGCATACAGGCAAGCAAACATGCCAGTCTCTCTCTCTCTCTCTCTCTCTTTCTCTCTCTCTCTCCCCTCAGCTCGATGCCTCCCTCTCTCGTTCCCTCAATGCCGACCTCACTTTAGCACGCCAGCAGGACGGTCGGGCCCGTACTCTTGCCTGGCACCGTGTCCGCCTCATCCCCCACAACAGTGACCTCACCTCAGCACACTGACAGGATGGTGGCGCCCATACTTTCACCTGGCACCACGTCCACCTGCTCACTCGCAACCCACCCGGCACCGCCGACCTCTCCTCCAACCCACCCGGCATATGCTGACAGGACAGTCGTCCGTACTTTCACCCTTCTCTGCCACCTCACCTACAACCCGCCCGGAACCGCCTCTTTACCTACAACCCATTCGGAACTGCCTCCTCCCCCTGTTCTCTCAAATCAGAACTCCGCAGCCACCTCCTGGAAGTCCCAGTGGCGTGGGACTTATTGCCGCAATGCTGCCATAATCGTGCCAGGCTTGCAACATGGGACTCCTGACATCGGAGTGGGACATGAGCCCCAGAGCGCGATTGTTCAACAAAAATTAGGACACTTGGAGAGTAAGATAAAACATAAACCCTTTTGGTAAATGATTCATCTGCCAGGAAGGGTGTTTCTGATCATGCCTGGCAGGCTTGGACTGGCCCATAGGGTTATCAGTTAATCCCAATACATCACCAATACAGTCTGGAACAATACTTTTGGTCATGGGCCCTGAATGTAAGCCCTTAATACTTACATCTTAATGTGGAATTGGCCCCCAGAGGCAGTTCTACTGGTGGGCCCTAGGCATCCCATTTCTAAACTGATGCCTGGCTTTGGGTGTTAACTCGAGTTGCTCTTTTTTTAACCTGTTAGGATCAGACTTATCTGACAACTTTAGATTGTGCCTCTTCTGTTAGATCAGACTACATGCTGCATAGCCCTTGAAGTTCAAACGGTAATTAGGAGGTTAGCTCAGAAGCAGAGTTTCTCTAGCAGTACTAAGACTGCATTACATAAGGCCATTCAAATTATCCACCTAAAAGGTAGACTGCATGTGTCCGGGGCTTGGCATGTGTGGATAACACACTTCCAAATAATGGTCTCAAAGAAATTGCATTGAATAGAACATCAGATATTGACATCATTTATTAGTCTACCAGTCATTAAAGAAGATTTGGCAACAATGCCCTTGAGAGTTCCTAGCCAGAATCCATGGTGCAGTAGTGCACAAATTTCCCAGGAAACCCAGTCACATATTGGAGAGGATTTATAGGTCCCTCCTGCAACCTTTGAGCTTTTCAGTTGTTCCATTTGGCTAAACACAAGGTGAAGATCAGGTGATTAATAAAGGACAGACATGGACGGTAGTAGTCCAGCCTTTTGAATTCTCATCTAACATACGGAAGCCTTCATTTCCTTTTATAGACTGAATTGGCCTTCACTCGTGGTGAGGCACACATAGCAATACTTCACCATATGTGGCAGCTTGGATAGCAAGACTCACCAGAGAGTCACATCAAAGGATGCAATCCCTATTTAGTCAGAGATACAGGTACAAACCAGGTGGTGCATTTTAATCATTCTTGGTATTGACTTGTTTGTGAGTAATATAACAGCTGTTTAACGGACTTGGACTCTATCGTTGCAACTCAGCAAAACTAAACGGGTATACTTTTCATTGGTGAAATTGTTTTTAAAGCCTTGGGTTCTTTGGCTCAGGGAATGACTACCTCTTACCCATAAGAGGTTGTGTCTGAATTCCTGAATAACATGCCCTATCTCTAAGACAGCCTGGATGAATATTCATTCATGACAACAGGCCAAAGAGGCCTGTCTTCTTATCTAATGAGACTTTCTAACCGATGGAAGATTGTTCTCTCTGGGATGGGGGGGGTGTTCTTGATAGCTATCTCTTCAGTCTCTAAAGTGTTGGAAGTTTGGACACTAGGTTCTCAAAAACCTCGCTGTGTTTTGTTTTCCGAATAGAGTCCAATTAAAACCAATTCTGGTTTACATACCTAAAGTTGCCTCTATCATCTTAATAAACAAATCCATTTGCCTACGTTTAGGAAGGAAGGCTCTTCGGATCGACATCCATTAGACATGGATATTGCCTTAAAAGACATCTAGAGCTCTCTAAGAACTTTAGAAAGTCAGACCATCTCTTGTAGTTCCCACAGTAACAGGAGAGGTCATGTTTTAACAAAAAGAACCTTGGCTCATGGATAGTTAGAATAATTAGGGAAGTATATGACTCTAAGGGACTAGATGCCCTTCTACCCATTAAGGCACATGTCATAAGTGCTAAAACATGTCCGCATCCTTGGGCTTTTTCATTAGAAAATATTTGTAAAGCTGCATCCTGATCGTTTACACATTTCTTCTTATGCATTACCAGGTTGACCTGTCAAAATGTACTACCTTTGATTCTGGCAAAAATATTTTGTCTAAATCCCTCAAAAGTTAGAGGTTGTTATATATTAAAATCCTGAGCACCCCCCAACATCTTAGCTTGCTACATCCCATAGTATGACACCATGGAGGCACCAGGGAAATGGAAAATTGCATACATACCTTAGCGGTAATTTTCCTTTCTTAGCTTCTATTCATGATGGCATGAAAACTAGCCCACATTTGGGATGGATGTATTATAGGAATGGAGTGCTCAGGGAGCGGTCAAAATTTTTAGGTGGTCCTATCAGGGTTAATGGGGCAGAAACTAACTCATAGTATGGCGCCAGGGAAGAAAAATTAAAGTAAGTATACCAACAGGTCAGTGGTGCTGAACCTGAACAGAAGCTAACAGTCAATATATAGAGGGCACAATAAAATCCAAGTTTTCCATAAAGCTTGTTTTCTATGTAGGGTTGTTTCAAATACGGCATGGCATAGAGCACTGATTAGACAGGAGACTGCACATGTGCCATGGGATTGCCTTTGAAGCATGTATACAGGAGATCCCAAGAAGTTTCACAAAGCAGGGCATCCCAAATTAGGATGCCCCAGGAATATGGTCAACAACCCAGGATCCTTAGTTTTGGTCCACTTTAGATTACTTTTGTTGCTTTTAAAGCAGTATGATATGCTTTCTGCTTTAAAGTGGCACAAAACCCTTTGCTTGACTCCCCTGTGTCTGGCCCTCAGCGTTTTAAATAAAACTGTTTTTCTACTGCTTTGTTCATGGTTTGATGGTATGGTAAGCCATTTTCGTCAGGGGCCCGGCTTTAATACAGAGAAGCAGAGCCTCTCAGGATTCATCTTCACATGGCTTCACCTCTCTATATAATAAGCCTGCGGCTCATTCCTTGGCCAGCATCTATGGTGAAAGGAGAGGGGACCTACTTCCCCCTCGGAGAAACAAATAACCGCAATGGGCATCAGCATTGTAACCCGCTGCCGCCAAAAGAAGATGGCAGAGGGGCACAGAAGAGCCATGAGGATCACAGCGACCAACCTGTCGGACAAGATGATGCTCCAAGCCAAGTCCTGAGTTCTGGGTTACCAGCTCTTTTGCCTAGTACCTGGGATAGTTGCCAATTTTTTTTGGGGGGGGCGCTTTTTTGCATAGTAAAACAAAATGCACACAAATGCCGACTGACTTTCATTGATAAAAACCATGCCGGCTATAGTGACATGTCTTTTACCTATGAAATATTTTACAACTCCCTGAATCAGCCGAGAAAGCATGAATTACCGCAAGCAAGATAGATTTGGCCGTAAAACTAGATATTTTCATCTGGTAATGAATCAAGCCTATTGCGAGACAAACCAGCATGTGCGAGGAGCATACGTCAAAGCTGTGAGAGAATTCTCACTTCCCTGCGAGATTTTACAGCTCGCATGATAGTCGCTATCACTGAAAATGATGTGCCGTCATTTGTGTGTGTGTTTTTTTTTATATATGCTATTAAAATGTTAAAAAAGCATGTACCCCCCTCATTGGCGATTTGTAGATGTTGAATATTAGTCTAGGAAATATGATATTATTAGAGGCGCCGTAATTTGTAACGTAATCTTTTTTTCGGTGCATCGCTATTCGTTATGGAATATAGTTATATTTTTCATGCTGTTCTCTTTCATTTTATACCTAGACTTTGTTTAACTGGAATTGTCCTAATTGTCATTTTTATATACCACTATGTACCATTATGTTGACGTGTCTTGTATTTTACCTGCTAAACTTCAATAAAATTTTGGTAAAAGAAAAGCATGTACCCCCCAATAGCTAACTAGCTCGGGCAGGCATAAGGGCTGGTAACCCAGGACTCAGAGGCCACACTGGGCCAGCTGCTGGCCCTGCCGATTCATCAGCCCTTATGTCTTTTGGTATGGGTTCAGGGCTCTTCCAGGGGTACCCACGGCGATAGGCACTGGGTTCTGCCGCATCCCCGTAGCTGGGGGATGCCACTTTGTGTCTTTTTGTGCCTCTGCAGAACAGAAACAAGAGAGCGGTACTGGACCGCAAGTGAGGTAAGGGCTTTTTTTTGTAACCCCCCCCCCATCCTGTCTCAGCATCAGGAGAAGGTGGTTTTGAATGGAATTTTAAATATTTACAAAAAATATATATATATTTTACATTTGAAAAACAAACTGGTCTTTGCACTGCAATGGTATAGAGAGCATCCAGGCCACACAATGTGATCTGCAGAGCTATGGGGTTCAGGCCCCTCTGGTGAATGGGGCGAGTTTCTTCACCGTTCACACCGCTCACCCTCTGGGAGGCAATTTGGTTCGAAATAGGTTTTGTTTATGTTGCTGTTAATGAGGGGGGACTCCGCACTGAAATGAAAATGTTTTCAATAAAAGAAATTCCCTAAAATGAGGCAATTTCGGGGGCGTGGCCGGGCATGGAGGAGTGAGGTTGTCTGTGGCGTGAGCTCCCTCCGGCCGACCGTTTTACCCTACAATTTCTGGGCATTCACCCACCCAAATTTGCTGGATCCAGCATGGCCAAGAAGCGGAGAGGGCAGAGAGTCGTGTCACCCCCTCAAGAGTGCAAGATCAGCGCCTACCTTGGTGCAGCAAGATGGCGGCGGTGCGTCCAGGGACAGAAGAGCCGCATGTCATGGCGCCGGATGGAGAGACCAGAGCTGCCCAGGATCGGAGGGCCCCCTGTATTGCTGACGCCACGGGCGGTCTGGGCGAAGAGGCATCAGCGGGCTGTGCTGCTGCATCCCCGGAGGGAGGTGAGGAGAGCTGCGGAGGGCGGCGGGTGTCGGGCTCTGCATCTGCCCCGGAGCCCATCGTGACGGCTGCTGGCACTGCCGGAGCGGTGCGCGCGCCAGTGAAGAGCGGGCGGCTGGAGCCGCATGAAAGAGAGAGCTCCCCGCCGAGCGGAGGGGGGAAGGGGGGGAGACGCGAGCTGACGTCGGGGCCAGGAGCCGCCGGAGATCAGTGTTTGAAGCTGGGGAGTGTGTGCAGCTGCAGCCCGGTTCCCCAGCCCAGTGTAACCACATGGCCACCTATAGCCTCGGAGGAGGCACTCACATTAAATGCATGGAGGGGACTCCCACACTCCACACTGGTGACCCCATCGTGGGTGACCCCGACCACGAGATGCCCCTGCGCAGGACACCCCACCCTGGGGCGGGAGACTGTGGGGAGCTGCTCAGGGCCCACTGCTTTGTACGCCCAGATGGGACCCCAGCAGCGGTTGAATCAGAGGGGCCGCCCCTGCAGCACAACGACAGCGCGGGCGAGAGGAGCCCGGCATCTACGTCACCGCCACTGGGAAGGGGGGTGGGGGTGAGAGGGGTGTCCCCGCCAAGCCCGAATTCGCAGGCACTCCACGACACCTCCTCAACCCCGGCTGGGATGTGGTTCTCCCCTGGAGCTCCTGTGCGCACCCCTCCCTCCCCTGCCTGGCACACCAGAGGAGATCAGGATGGAGAAACTTGGGGTGGCAGTCGTAGCGGAGAAGCCCGCGACCATGGTCTGATCCCGCACCAGAGCGCTCCACAGCACCTGGATGACCAATCTCGGGGCTGATCCTCCCCCTCCCGGTTCCTGGGCCCTCGTGCCATGGAGGGACTCCACCCCCCGCTCAACAAGGGTCTGCACTGGCGCAACCCAGGATGCCGACGAACGGGGCTGCTCAGGACGCTTTCCAAAGCTACCGGGATGGACGCCTGGGCATCCCTGCTGGTCCCCCCCTCTCTCAAGATTGCCACATGGAAGTCCTCGCAGATATCAGGGCTGAACTCAAAGCCCTACCGACCAAGGCGGACCTGGAATCCTTTATATTGAGGGTCGAAAGTACCTTTAAGAAGGATATCTCTGATTTACAAGGTGCCGTGGGCAACCTGGACTCCAGGGTTTCGGACATGGAACAGTCCCACATCTCGACCATCCAAAGAATAGAAGTTCTAGAAAGAAGCATGGCTTCCCAATGTTCCATATCTCAAGCGGTGGTCCTACATTTGGATGACCTAGAAAACAGGAGCCGCCGTAACAATATAAGGCTGAGGGGCTTACCTGAAGCCACTGGTCCAGATCAACTGCTGCAAACGGTCACTGGTGTCTTCAACGGGATCTTGAGCCGTCCACCCACTGCGGAAATAGTGATCGACCGCCTCCACCGAGCCCTGGGACCTAAACCCGATGACCGGGGTCGCCCGCGAGACGTCATCTGCCACCTGCATTACTTCTCCGTAAAGGAGGAAATCCTCAGAAAAGCATGTGAGAGGGACCGGATAGATTTTGACTGTGCCACATTGCAGGTGTTCCAGGACGTTTCCAGGCGGTCCCTGTACCTGAGGCGCCTTTTGAGACCTCTAATGGAGAGGATTCGGGAATGTGGGGCCTCCTACCATTGGGGATATCCGTTTCACCTCCTGGTGAGGAGACACCAGCGTGTTTTTGCCTTAAGAACCCCGGCGGACCTCCCTGAACTTTTCGCTTTCTTGGACTCGCCGGCAATAGAGGTCCCGGACTGGCTGGATCGGCGGGGCTCGACCAGAGGGGGGCGCGAGCACCTCGCGCAGAAGAAATGCCAAAGGCCCACCGCCTGCACCACGGGCCCGCGACAATGAGACCTAACTCAAAAAGGGTCATCGCTGTGTTCTTCTGCCAATGTTGTCTCATCTATGTGCTTTTCTGATGCCATGTTATTCGCCATCTATTTGCTGTTGTTGCAATAATGTTGCCCCACTGGCCACTCCGTTATATGTTCAGCTGGGCTCTGAATAGTCCTTTACCTGCACCGGCGGGTTTAGTGGATCATTGACGGGGGTGCCAGGGGGCGTTTGAGAATGTAATTTGAATTGTTGGGTGGGTGTCTACATCATTTGCATGCTCTGCGGCTGCCAGTGCAGCCGAGTTGGAGCCCGCTTAGCAAGGGGGGGGGGTTGGCTGGGGGGACGCCGCGGTCGCCTTCAGCCCGTTGCGTTCCCACAGTAGGTTGGGATCCTTTCTCGTTCAGCGTCCGGCGGACGAGTGAGGGACCTTTTTGGGGAGCAGTAACTTTATTCCCCGTTTAAGTCCGCGCTTAGCTGCAGGGATTTTCCTTGACGTGTCCCTGTAGTTATTGTTGTGGAGACGTTTATTTGTGTTGTACTTACATACGTGTGGTTGTTCTTCTTTTTTTTTTTGTCCTGTCTTGTTCTGTGCTCTCTTATTCTCCTATAGCTTTTTTTGTTGTTTTGTTTTGGTCTCCATTTCTGTGGAATTTGACCCCGGGTCCTTTCTCTCCATATCAGTATGTCCAAGGTAAAGTGCACATCCCTCAATGCGAAGGGTTTGAATTCTCCCCTTAAGAGATCATCCGTCCTCAGGGAACTGAAGCGCATGCACACTCAGATTGCGTTTCTACAAGAAACCCACCTCAAAATAGGCAGGTCCCATAATCTCACTGACCGTCACTTTAAAATTCAATATCTTTGCCCCTCACCGGACTCCAAATCTAGGGGAGTCACCATTCTCCTGGCAGGGGCTCTGCCCTGGAAACATCTTGAGATGCTCTTGGATCCTGGGGGGAGGTTTCTCTTTGTCAAGGGAACACTTTACTCCTTAAAAATTACTCTAGCAACATGCTACTGCCCCAACTCTAGACAACACAAGTTCCTCCACTCCACCCTAGAGAAACTCATGGCTTTTACAGAGGGGGTTCTTCTCTTGGGAGGGGACTTTAACATAGTCCTAGATCCTGGGTTGGATACTTCTAAGGGAGTCTCACACATCCCCTTTTCTATGCTTAAAAAAATTAAGACCCTACTCCATAGGAATCAGCTGGCGGACACTCAACCCCAGGGAGGGGGACTATACGTTTTTTTCTGCACCACATAACTCCTACTCACACATAGACTTCTTCCTGGTTCCACACAGGTTCTTACACTTGGTGGTCAGCATGAACATCGGACAGATAACTATCTCGGACCACCCGCCTGTCTCGGTCATCCTCTCCATTCCGGATACCCCACCCCTCAGAGGTCAGTGGAGACTGAACAATTCGCTCCTGCAGGACCCTGAGGTCAGGGCCAATATTCATAAGGCCATCGTGGATTATTTCTCTGTTAACGTCACCGAGGGGGTCTCACGGATGTCTGTATGGGATGCCCACGAGTGCGTGGTCAGGGGCCTGCTAATTAAACATGGCTCGCGCCTTAAAAAACTAAGAAATGACCAAATTGCCCGGCTGACCCAAGAGATACTGACTATTGAAACTAGGCACAAGCTGACCTTGGACAGGGAACTGGGGGCCAGATTAGTGAACCTTCGGGAATCCCTTAGGGATATCTGCCTCACTGAGACTAAAAAATGTGCTGCTACGAATATGGCAACAAGTCGGGTAAAGCCCTAGCGAGAGCACTGAAAGCTCAACGTGGGAGGAATTTTATCTCAGTTATTCAGGATCCCAAGGGGGGCAGGAAACACCTGACGTCTGACATAGCACTGGCCTTCAGGGAATTCTATGAAAGCCTCTACAATTTACCCCAGGAGCGTTCGTCTACGCATATGAATCGTATTGCTTCCTATATTCGGGAATCAGAGCTCCCTAGACTCAAAAAAGAAGTGATTAACGCCCTCGAGGGGGAGATTGAGATGGAGGAATACCTGAGGGCCATTAAAGGCACTAGATCTGGAAGGGCACTGGGCCCAGACGGTTTCAACCTGGGATATTATAAGGAATTTGCGGAGCTGCTCGGCCCTCAGTTTATTGCCTCTTTCAGCTCCCTGAAGGACGGATGCCCCCCGCCCAGGGACACACTCCGAGCGCACATCACGATCTTCCCGAAGGCGGGCAAAGACCCGATGCAATGTGGCAGCTATAGGCCCATTTCTTTATTGAATTGCGACCTGAAACTATTCAACAAGGTTATTGCGGACAGATTGGCGCCTCTCATCCCTCATCTCGTCCACTGGGACCAAGTTGGCTTTGTTCCTTCAAGAGAGGGTAGGGACAACACCACGAGGGTCATCAATTTGATTCATCAGGCACGTACGGGGGGGCGGACGCAGAGAAGGCGTTTGACAGGGTCAGCTGGGAGTATTTGTTTGCAACCCTCAGTCATATTGGCCTTGGAAAAAATATGACCAACTGGATTAAGGCTTCTTATTCATGCCCCTCTGCGTCTGTCATAGTAAACGGGCTCCCCTCCAAACCATTTAATCAATCAAACGGGACGCGCCAGGGGTGCCCGCTTTCACCATTGATTTTCATCTTAACATTAGAACCACTCTTGCGCACTGTCAGGAAGAACTCTGATGTGGCCGGAGTACGGGTTGGTCACGTTGAACACGAGGTGGCAGCGTATGCTGACGACCTAATCTTCTTTATCACTAAGCCAGAAACCACTTTGCCCGTCCTGCTGGCAGAGCTCCGGGACTTCCAGGCAGTGTCTAACTATAAAATAAACTACCAGAAATCCTCAGCCCTTAACATTAACATTCCTCCCAAAAGAATAGAGCAGATCTCAAAGACCTTCCGCTTCAAATGGGAGGGGGAGGCGGTGACTTACCTGGGGACGCAAATATCGGCTCAACCTCAAAAGATTTATGGTCTCAACGTTCCCCCGTTGTTGAGGAGGGTGGAAGAGGATCTTCGGAGGTGGAACAAGAGTGCATTCACCTGGTTCGGCCGGGTGAGCATTGTTAAGATGAATATGCTACCCAGAGTGCTGTATCTCTTCCAGGCTCTTCCAATAGAGGTCCCCCACACATTCTTTAAGAGACTAGCGGGGTTGTGCTCAAGGTTTGTTTGGGCTGGGAAAGCACATCGATTGGCAGCATCCCTCCTGACCCTTCCCAAGGCTCGCGGAGGCCTGGGCCTCCCGGACTGGAGGCTGTATCACGCTGCGACTCATCTGGTCAGGGTGATCGACTGGTGCAGGCATTCCACCCTGAAACAATGGACACACATTGAACAAGAAGCCTCACATGCCTTCCTTCCGGGACTCCCTTGGATCCCGCAGGGTCAGCTCCAAATTCTCAACAAGCACCCGACAATAGGCCCCACGAGGAGGGTGGTGGCGAGGGTCTTCCCGAAGCCGGATATCTCCCCCTCCCTGTCACCTTTAAAGCCAGTGATAGGGCACCCAGATTTCCCGGTGAGCCAGTCTGACTGTGTCTTCCGTTCGTGGGCACAACAAAATTGTTATAGGCTCATGCATATGCGCGAGGGGGGCGGGTGGTGTGGGCCGGGGGATTTGGCTGCTAGGCACTCGCTTCAGCCACTTAATTTCTGGCGGGCTTTCCAGTTGTCACATTACCAGAAATCTGCGGACCAGCCGGGTGAAGCTGATAGACCATTGACCCCTTTTGAACGACTCTGTATTGGGGTTGGCCATTTCAGAGGGGCTTTGTCGCATGCCTATTCCCTGCTTATTAGCCCCCCGGGGTCGTTTGTGCCCCCTTGCGTGGAGGGGTGGGAAAGGGAACTTAACAGAAACTTCTCAGCAGAACAGAGGCAAGCTATGTTTCAGCTGGCTCATAAATCTTCTATTTCTAGCAGATACCAAGAAGCCTCATATAAAGTTCTGACCCGATGGTATTACGTGCCATCTAGATTGGCTAAGATGTTGCCCTCTTCCAGCCCCCTATGTTGGAGATGTTCACGTGAAAGGGGCACAATGCTTCATATGTTCTGGAACTGCACTGGCCTTACTAAGTTTTGGGGCAATGTCCGGAAAATACTACTACACTTGACCGGGATCGACCTGGGGGAGGATCCGGCCAGCTACCTCCTTAACTTGACCCCGCCTCTATCTATCTATCTGCGTGTTGGAAATCACCCGATCCTCCGACAACAGCGATGTGGCTGGCTAGAGTGAGGGACGTAAGTAGGATGGAGGAGCTCACAGCCTCAATGAAGGACACCCTTGACAAATACAGAGAGATTTGTTGTGCCTGGGATCAGTTTACCCTATCGGCCGACTACCTTGGATATCCTCAGGAGTGAAGCCGAAGTGCTTCGGGGCGGGTTCCCCCTCCCCACCCCACTATCCCACTACCCCCCTTCTTTCTGTCCCTCCCCTCCCTGTTTTTTTTTTTTTCTCTCGTTTTTAGTTTATTCTTCTTTGTCATGTGTCTTGTTCGGGATGTTGTGGTATGTCCATGCATAAAAGAAGTGTGGGGGCTTGGGTTGCAGACAGGATGTCGATGGAGGTTGTTGGCAGGAATAATAGTGGGACGGACTCAAGGGGAAGTAACCCCTGCCCAATCCCATGCACCCCCCCCCCCCTAATGTAATGTTACAGGATAACACGACTTTATATGCCTTGGCTATCATTTTTACAGCGATATTTGTTTTGTCTGAAAATGTACTCAGTGAGCTACGGACAGCCTCACTTTCCTTATTTGTTTTCTTATGTTGTATATCATTATACTTCGCAAAATGAAAATAAAAAATAGTAAAAAAAAAAAAAAATGATGCAATTTCTCAGACACTTTCATGGTTAAATAAACAGCATTTTGACATTGTAACCTGAAAATAAGGAACAGGGCTGAAAATAAGTAATTGAATTGAAAGAGGACAAAATCCACATTTTAGACCCTTCTGGATTTTGGTCTGCTTTACAGGGGCAACCGCATGTGTGTCAAACTCTCAGGATCACCCATTCACTCACCTAAATCTGTGCTGCCACGGTACATGAGCAAGCTTCCTCAAATCAGAATAGATTGAGGTGCATAATAATACCAGCCAATCCATTCTAAAATAAAGAATTGCCAGGGTGCCTCCCACTGCCAACTCCATCTGTCCTTGCACACCCACTGCCAACCATTCAGATATGCTGGCAGGGCTGAAGGCACAGAGGTCCTCAAATGTGCCGTGGGATCACATTCAGGGCGTTTCACACAGTGGTCCTCCCAAATCAGGATGGATCTCCTTTAAAGAGAACAACAATTTGTGATGGCGCAATGTATGCATCCCCACAAATCACCCAAAAACTGACGTGGGCCCCTGAGCCAATCAGCAATGCTCCGTCTATTTAGATTTGAATGGAGCAAAAACCGGCAGAGGCACCAAGCCCCCCACCTGTAGCTAGTGTGTCTACAGAGGTATGACATTTCAGGATACCCCATAAAGGGGTAGAATACCCCTCCAAGAGTCTTATAGAGGGGGGTTATTCCTCCTCTTAAAGAAAGCATAATAATAGAGCCAGTCAGTATAGGCTTCCTAGCCAGTAGATGAATAACCCTAAAAAAAGTCAAGAAGTCCTAGAGAATACCCAAAAGTCACTGTCCAGCTCCACCAGGATATAGGTAATTACAGGCAAGGTAGGGAAAATCATATACTGAACAGCACAGGTGAGATGTGGCAAAATTTGAAGATTACAAAATGCAAAAGGAATGAGCCCTGCCTACAGAGGCTTACAGCTTACCTTATGTCAATAATACTAAGGAGGTTATTTATACATATGGAAGCCTCATTCGAGAAAGCTTGTTGTCTCACGTGTAGAGCTTTCCACTTTCACTAGTATTCAGTAAAGTCTGGAAAACATTTTACCTGAATACACCTGAATAATCATATAATATGAAGAAGAACTCCCATATAGGGCATACACTCCATTTTGTAAAAAAATTTTTTTTTCTGCTCCCGAGGAGAGGCTATAAGTGGGGAGATAATTTGTTTGTGCATTGGAAATTAATGGGTTTGTCAAATCAAAAGGAAATAAGCATCTCATTGTGGAAGACCATGTGGTGCACCCCTCCATCCAATCGATAAGACAGCCTGTTCACTCATGATTGGAAGCAGGGGCATGCAGCATGAGGTCAGAACCAGAGCTGACAGTAGAAGAATAGTGGTTAATACGGCTGTGGGGCTACATGGAATGGAACCTTATATTTATTTAGCTTTAAATTGAACCAATCCTACCTGCCTAGAATCTAAAAGACTCCAGGGCTGTCTGTTAGCCTGCCCCAGGATGAAACTGGATGAAACCACCTGGGACGCCGATAACCTTATCTGTTTCCGGCAGCTCCCATGACACTTTGCAGCCACATCCCCGGCTTCCCTGTAGCTGTGCACACGCTTCACTTAGAGCCTAGAGCTTTATTATGCGTGGTCTAAGGCACTAATTGGACGAGTGCCCACGCATGCTCTGTGGGAATAGGTGAGTAAAACTATTTGAGGGGTTTTACACGGGGGGCATCCATGTACCTACGGTGTCCACGGGCCAAGGACCAGGATAGAATCCCGATGATTGGTCCACTTGGGCAGGCTGGTTCATTACCAGCGCCAGGTACCGACATATGAGCGTCTGTAGCAAGACTTTGAGAGCGACCGCTAGTAGTCGTTGTGCTCGGCCATAGTACGCTATTTCAGAGCGTCTCAGTCGCTGGCCAGTATTGATGAATATATTGTCGCTCTAACACCAGTACAGCCATGTATGGGAGCGAACAGTAGCGCCAGCTCAGTGCGACTGACTTACACCATAATCATCAAAAAAATAGCTCCACACAAAATTGGGTGGTTGTAGCCCAGAGCGCCAGAAGCTGTGTGATTAAAGTCTGTTTTTGAACATGTATCCACTAGTAACAAAGCAAAAACATATGGAATTACATTGTTATTACATTGTAACATGAACAATTTAATACCAGACATGTGAGGACAATTCTGCATAAAAATATCATAAATCAAAAAAGTTTTTAAAAATGACTTTAAATAGGCCAGAAGAGGTCACACAATTATTTGATAATTTAAACAAAAAACAAAAATCCATTGAAATGTATAGCGACAGGTAATACCAGGCGCTCTGAAAGCAAGAGCGCCAGCGGTATACGGTGAGCCGTCTGTGATGATGAATCGGTCGCTACGTGTCCCTGTTAGAGTTACTCACCAGATTTGCTTTGATAAATGTGGTATTGCATAGAGCGCACGGCGGTCACCGTTCGCTGCTTGATGTTACCTGGTGCTATGGCTTGATGAGTAAAGCCCTAAGTATTTAGTACATAAGTTACTTACTTTCTCTGCTCCACTTTGGTGGTGATTATTTATGTTTCCCCAAAAATAATCATCAGAGTGCAGCATGCACCCTGATAAGTGTCTGCAGGGCAGGCGTCCTCTAAGCACCCAACCCTACAGTTAGCTATATTCACCTTGCAGACCACGGCGATGATTCAACAGGAAGGCTGATATAACACTAGTGCCACGTATTGCCATGTGAGCGTCTGTATAGTGGTGCTTAGAGCGACCGCTAGTAGACGCTGCAAGCGGGTGTCAGGCACTTTAACCTAGTGTAGCGGGTAGACAAGTGGCGCTGTATTATTCCGTCCATAAATGTGATGTGTGCAGGGCGCCATAGAAGCGCTCTCCCTAAATCACTGCAGAGCCAATAATGAACACTAGGTGGTGTACTGAGGTCAAAGCACACAAAACTCTATGCTACATCTAACAACAGGAAAATGCCACAGTGAGCGATAGGTAGCGCCAGTTAAGTACGACCAGCACTCAGCGCTGAAGCCCGTATTCAAGAAAGGACTACACTCAACCATCGCTGGTGCTCTAGCATAGAGCACCAGGCGCTGTGTGATAAAAGTCTGTTTCTCAACACATATTCACCAGCACCAGAGTGAAAACACACGGAATGATATTGATTTAACACTGTGACAATTACACTGCAATAGTTTGGCATAAAAAAATAAAAAAACAATAAAAGTGTTTGTTTGCTGGGCAGGAGAGGCCACACAATGATTTGAATAAAAAAAATGTAAGTTTACTTTTGTAACACACTATTTAAACACAACCAAATGAAACGCCGTTGAAATGTATGGGAGAATGATACTGAGCCACAGGTACTACATGGTGCTATACACTGAGCCATCGCTAGTAATACATGTGATGCTACATGGCACTGTTAGAGGCGCTCACCAGATTTGCTTTCTTAAATGTTCACATACAGCGCCCAGCGTTCACCCGCCGCTACGTGGCGCTACCTGGTGTTATCGGTCCTTAAATAACCCCGAAAGTCTGTAACAAGAAATGAGCTTTTTTTTCAAATGCTTGTGATTCGAAGGAAAACCATACTTCATTTTCTACACATTTTTTTCATTTGTCTTCTCTCATAAAATGAAAAAAAATGTGTAAAGTGAAAAAAATACAAATGCAACTTACAAGTGTAAAAAAAGGTGAAATTCTGCACTGCTTTGACTCTCTTTGAGTTTTTACTATTGTTGTTAACAAACTATTTTCAGGTGCCCTGAGCAGGTGTAGAAATACTTAGTACAATCCCTTGTGTTTTTTTTAAGATCAAAAGCAAAGTCAGCAATTGCCAGCATGTTTTTTTTTTTATCAGAGTAAAAGACATGCAGTATTAACATAAAATAATGAATGCCAACATCGCAGGCGAAGCACCAGAGCTGGGACAAAGGCTAAAGGGGCTATTGAGCTGCCAGAACCAGACTGGTGCACTAGCCTGGTAATCTGAAAGAAAGGGGCCATAATAAATAAATTAAAAGTTTACCCCAGTAGGTACTGCAGTAATAAATCTATGCAATTGCTTCGATATGTTTCACAAGTCATCCAGCCGCCTTTCCCAATAGCCAATGTTGAATTCACACAACAAAACATGTGGAGCAAAAGAAAACAGCAAGTCCAGTTGCCTTGATCTACTACTAAATGCATATCTAGCATTACATGGATGAATGTGATCCTTCGTAACAAAGTAACTAGTTGCACAAGTGCATTAAAAAATAATTGTCACAAAGTCACAATCACCTGGTCAATCTGAAGCTGTTTGAAATGTAAACAACAAATGCACCATTTGGGGTAAAGGCTTCTCAACGCCAGAAAGGCTTTCCCGATCTCGGATGTCCCGCGGGGAGGGAGGTGATCGGCCCGGGAATCTTCCCGGGCCGATCACGGGAGGGTGATGGTCCACTTTAAGGAGTTCTTCTAGCTCTTGACCAAAAAACTTTTTTTTTAAGACTTGGGCAAAGTTGCTCCTTGTGTGGTATTCGAATGTGAACCTGCCCAATGAAAACAAGAGCTACTAAATGTCAGTTTAAACATTTCTTTTTTATAACAATAAATCTTTATTGAGGTAGAAAGGGCAGTAAGGCAATCAAGAAGCAACAGTTTCAAACAGCAGACATGTCCAGAGCACATAGTACACAAAGCCATAAGAATGATCAATACAAGCATAACCTGCTAGACCACCTCACACTCCACCCTCCTGACTATCGCTTGGATTGACCCTCACTGTTCCCATCCACCGGCCTTTTAGGGAGAAATGGGGATAGGGGCCAAAGGCAATAGGGTTAAAAAGGGGTGTAGGAGAAAAGGGGAAGGGTAAAGAAAACAGAGAGCAAGGGAAGGGGGGGAGCGTCTCTCCGGTCCGCACATCCCAGGGCCGCCCGCACCCTGCCCAAGCATATGCCCCGCCGCCCGAACCAGGCACCCCATGCCGCTGTTTGTCCATCACTATTACCCCATACAATTCATGCTGTACTCAACAGTAAGTTTAAACATTTCTAAAAGACAACCTATATCACCTGAATGTAAAAAATAGGCATACAGCTCTGATTAATTTCAATGGATTCAGATAGGCTGGGGCGGGAGAGCGCAAGTGGCCGAGATACGGGGGATGCAGCAGCGCACACTCCCCACTGAACTTAATCAGAGCCCTTTGCTGAAGCAGGTAAACACAGAAAAGGGCTCTGATTAGATGACAGCCTGCGCATGAGCCATTGGACCGGGCAAACTGGGGGGTTTCAAACAGCGGGTTATCCCGATTCAGGATGCCCGAGGGCATGGAACAAAGCCCGGGAAAGTCAAATTCCCTGTTTTTTTTGCTTTAAAAGTAAAAACAAAGCTGAGATGTTATTAAAGTTGACCAACCACCTCCCTAGAGTCTATAATACTCTAGGGCCTTTGGTCTCCCTCTTTAAGGGGCATCCTGAAGCGGCACTCCCCACTGCTAAAGGTCAACTGAAATGCAGCTGGTGGCACCTGTTCTGCTAGCTCTCAAACAGGGCCACTTTAACCTGCAAAACTCTGTGGGATGAAGCATGTAGGTGGTCAGGAAAGTGTATTCTGCTTATTTTTTAGTTGCCATATATTTTCCAGCAAATTGAAATCCCAAATCAGTCCATGCCTGTCTGACCTTCAGCCCATCTTCCTCTTTGAACTCTATGACCACCTGGCTTGTCCCTTGGCTTGACCCTCAACCTTCCTCCTGCTCATCCCTCTGGTGCCA
Source organism: Gastrophryne carolinensis (assembly GCA_027917425.1). Taxonomy (NCBI): domain Eukaryota; kingdom Metazoa; phylum Chordata; class Amphibia; order Anura; family Microhylidae; genus Gastrophryne; species Gastrophryne carolinensis. The sequence continues at coordinate 536,312,158 of CM051234.1, forward strand.
CATTTCGGAAGGACTGCCATTCCTGTGTATGTCCCTGACTCGCCCAACTACCACTCAGTTTGGTCCCTGGTTCATCCGCCTTCACACTGTCAGTCAGCATCCTTTGTGCTAATTAAGACCTGGGGCAATTGTGTCCGGTGAGGAGTATTCAGCGTCCCAGAGAACAGGCAGAAGCAGCAGCGGAGATTGGAGTTTGCTGACTCACCTGAAGGCGGGTGTCCCATGGGGCCTGACACCCAACATCCTCTATCATGTCTCCAGTCCCCACCGACATTCTCCACCATGCCTTTATTTCCCAACATGCAGTCCCTGACATTTTCAAACATGTCCCCAGTCGCCCTCCGACATACTCCATTGTGTCTCCAGTCCCCCCCCCCCCCCCCCCGACATCCTAGATCATGTCTTTAGTCCCTGGCATCCTCTATCATGTCTCCAGTCCTTGACATCCTCCATCATGTCTCCAGACCCCCCGATATCCTCCATCGTCATCCCAGTCCCCCTGATATCCTCCACCATGTCTCCAGTCCCTGACATCCTCTCATGTCTCCAGCCCTCCCCCCAACATCCTCCACCAGGTTTCCAGTTCCTGACATCCTCCACCATGTCTCCAATCCCTGACATCCTCCACTATGTCTCCAGTCCCCAACTTTCTCCATCATTTCTCCAGTCCCCCCGACATTCTCCATCATGTCTCCAGTGTCCCCCCCTGACATCCTCCACCGTGTCTCCAGTCCTCCATCATCCTCCATCATATTTCCAGTCCATGACATCCTCCATCATGTCTCCAGTCCCCAACATTCTCTGTGTGTCCAGTTCCTGACATCCTCCTCCATCATGTCTCCAGTTTCTGACATCCTCCTCCATCATGTCTCCAGTCCCTGGCATCCTCATCCATCATGTCTCCAGTTCCCAACATCCTCCATCATGGCCCAACTTTGGGGACTCAAAAATAAGAGTAGGGACCACACTAAACACAGAGTGCTTTGTCGGGGCGGTGTGGCTTCCACATGTATCTGCAGATATGTGCAACCAAATCTCTGTCTTTCCACATAGCTAGACATGTTTGGTGCTTAATATTTAGATGATGAGAGGGTTAAACTGGGCGGTAAATTGGTTCGCAGGCCCTGAATAATAATGATGATAATTTGGGGTAAATAATAGTGATGGAGCTACTCCCACCCCCTTTGCCCAACATCGTCCATCATGTCTCCAGTCCATGACATCCTCCATCATGTCTCCAGTCCATGACATCCTCCATCATGTCTCCAGTCCATGACATCCTCCATCGTGTCTCCAGTCCATGACATCCTCCATCGTGTCTCCAGTCCTCGACATCCTCCATCATATCTCCAGTCCACGACATCCTCCATCATGTCTCTAGTCCCCAACGTTCTCTGTGTCTCCAGTCCCTGACATCCTCATCCATCATGTCTCCAGTCCCCAACATCCTCCATCATGTCTCCAGTCCTCGACATCCTCCATCATATCTCCAGTCCATGACATCCTCCATCTTGTCTCCAGTCCCTGACATGCTCCACCATGTCTCCAGTCTCCGTCATGCTCCACCATGACTCCAGTCCCCGACATTCTCCACCATGTCTCCAGTCCCCGACATTCTCCACCATGTCTCCAGTCCCCGACATTCTCCACCATGTCTCCAGTCCCCGACATCCTTTATCATGTCTCCACTACCAGACAGTCCCCGACATCCTCCACCATGTCTCCAGTCCCCGACATTCTCCACCATGTCTCCAGTCCCCGACATTCTCCACCATGTCTCCAGTCCCCGACATTCTCCACCATGTCTCCAGTCCCCGACATTCTCCACCATGTCTCCAGTCCCCGACATCCTCCACCATGTCTCCAGTCCCCAACATCCTCCACCACGTCTCCAGTCCCCAACATTCTCCACCACGTCTCCAGTCTCGGACATCCTCCACCACGTCTCCAGTCCCCGACATTCTCCACCACGTCTCCAGTCCCCGACATTGTCCACCACGTCTCCAGTTCCTGACATTCTCCACCATGTCTCCAGTCCCTGACATCCTCCACCATGTCTCCAGTCCCCGACATTCTCCACCATGTCTCCATTCCCCGACATCCTCGACCACGTCTCCAGTCCCCTACATTCTCCACCACGTCTCCAGTCCCCGACATTCTCCACCATGTCTCCAGTCTCCGACATGCTCCACCATGTCTCCAGTCCCCGACATTCTCCACCATGTCTCCTGTCCCCGACATTCTCCACCATGTCTCCAGTCCCCGACATTCTCCACCAAGTCTCCAGTCCCCAACATTCTCCACCATGTCTCCATTCCCCGACATCCTCCACCATGTCTCCATTACCGGACATCCTCCACTATGTCTCCAGTCCCCGACATTCTCCACCATGTCTCCAGTCCCCGACATCCTCCACCACGTCTCCAGTCCCCGACATTCTCCACCACGTCTCCAGTCCCCGACATTCTCCACCACGTCTCCAGTCTCCGACATTCTCCACCACGTCTCCAGTCCCCGACATTCTCCACCATGTCTCCAGTCTCCGACATGCTCCACCATGTCTCCAGTCCCCGACATTCTCCACCATGTCTCCTGTCCCGACATTCTCCACCATGTCTCCAGTCCCCGACATTCGCCACCATGTCTCCTGTCCTGACATTCTCCACCATGTCTCCTGTCCCCGACATTCGCCACCATGTCTCCTGTCCCCGACATTCTCCACCATGTCTCCTGTCCCCGACATGCTCCACCATGTCTCCAGTCCCCGACATTCTCCACCATGTCTCCTGTCCCCGACATTCTCCACCATGTATCCAGTCCCCGACATTCTCCACCAAGTCTCCAGTCCCCGACATTCTCCACCATGTCTCCATTCCCCGACATCCTCCACCATGTCTCCATTACCGGACATCCTCCACTATGTCTCCAGTCCCCAACTTTCTCCATCATTTCTCCAGTCCCCCCGACATTTTCCATCATGTCTCCAGTGTCCCCCCCTGACATCCTCCACAAACACACCAGTCCTCCATCATCCTCCATCATATTTCCAGTCCATGACATCCTCCATCATGTCTCCAGTCCCCAACATTCTCTGTGTGTCCAGTTCCTGACATCCTCCTCCATCATGTCTCCAGTTTCTGACATCCTTCTCCATCATGTCTCCAGTCCCTGGCATCCTCATCCATCATGTCTCCAGTCCCCAACATCCTCCATCATGGCCCAACTTTGGGGACTCAAAAATAAGAGTAGGGACCACACTAAACACAGAGTGCCTTGTCGGGGCGGTGTGGCTTCCACATGTATTTGCAGATATGTGCAACCAAATCTCTGTCTTTCCACATAGCTAGACATGTTTGGTGCTTAATATTTAGATGATGAGAGGGTTAAACTGGGCGGTAAATTGGTTCCCAGGCCAGGAATAATAATGATGATAATTTTGGGTAAATAATAGTGATGGAGCTACTCCCACCCCCTTTGCCCAACATCCTCCATCATGTATCCAGTCCATGACATCCTCCATCATGTCTCCAGTCCATGACATCCTCCATCGTGTCTCCAGTCCATGACATCCTCCATTGTGTCTCCAGTCCTCGACATCCTCCATCATATCTCCAGTCCACGACATCCTCCATCATGTTTCCAGTCCCCAACGTTCTCTGTGTCTCCAGTCCCTGACATCCTCATCCATCATGTCTCCAGTCCCCAACATCCTCCATCATGTCTCCAGTCCTCGACATCCTCCATCATATCTCCAGTCCTCGACATCCTCCATCATATCTCCAGTCCATGACATCCTCCATCTTGTCTCCAGTCCCTGACATGCTCCACCATGTCTCCAGTCTCCGTCATGCTCCACCATGACTCCAGTCCCCGACATTCTCCACCATGTCTCCAGTCCCCGACATTCTCCACCATGTCTCCAGTCCCCGACATTCTCCACCATGTCTCCAGTCCCCGACATCCTCCATCATGTCTCCATTACCCGACAGTCCCCGACATTCTCCACCATGTCTCCAGTCCCCGACATTCTCCACCATGTCTCCATTCCCCGACATCCTCCACCATGTCTCCATTACCGGACATCCTCCACTATGTCTCCAGTCCCCAACTTTCTCCATCATTTCTCCAGTCCCCCCGACATTCTCCATCATGTCTCCAGTGTCCCCCCCTGACATCCTCCACCGTGTCTCCAGTCCTCCATCATCCTCCATCATATTTCCAGTCCATGACATCCTCCATCATGTCTCCAGTCCCCAACATTCTCTGTGTGTCCAGTTCCTGACATCCTCCTCCATCATGTCTCCAGTTTCTGACATCCTTCTCCATCATGTCTCCAGTCCCTGGCATCCTCATCCATCATGTCTCCAGTCCTCAACATCCTCCATCATGGCCCAACTTTGGGGACTCAAAAATAAGAGTAGGGACCACACTAAACACAGAGTGCCTTGTCGGGGCGGTGTGGCTTCCACATGTATTTGCAGATATGTGCAACCAAATCTCTGTCTTTCCACATAGCTAGACATGTTTGGTGCTTAATATTTAGATGATGAGAGGGTTAAACTGGGCGGTAAATTGGTTCCCAGGCCAGGAATAATAATGATGATAATTTTGGGTAAATAATAGTGATGGAGCTACTCCCACCCCCTTTGCCCAACATCCTCCATCATGTATCCAGTCCATGACATCCTCCATCATGTCTCCAGTCCATGACATCCTCCATCGTGTCTCCAGTCCATGACATCCTCCATTGTGTCTCCAGTCCTCGACATCCTCCATCATATCTCCAGTCCACGACATCCTCCATCATGTTTCCAGTCCCCAACGTTCTTTGTGTCTCCAGTCCCTGACATCCTCATCCATCATGTCTCCAGTCCCCAACATCCTCCATCATGTCTCCAGTCCTCGACATCCTCCATCATATCTCCAGTCCATGACATCCTCCATCTTGTCTCCAGTCCCTGACATGCTCCACCATGTCTCCAGTCTCCGTCATGCTCCACCATGACTCCAGTCCCCGACATTCTCCACCATGTCTCCAGTCCCCGACATTCTCCACCATGTCTCCAGTCCCCGACATTCTCCACCATGTCTCCAGTCCCCGACATCCTCCATCATGTCTCCATTACCCGACAGTCCCCGACATTCTCCACCATGTCTCCAGTCCCCGACATTCTCCACCATGTCTCCAGTCCCCGACATTCTCCGACATGTCTCCAGTCCCCGACATTCTCTACCATGTCTCCAGTCCCCGACATTCTCCACCATGTCTCCAGTCCCCGACATTCTCCACCATGTCTCCAGTCCCCGACATCCTCCACCATGTTTCCAGTCCCCGACATTCTCCACCATGTCTCCAGTCCCCGACATCCTCCACCATGTCTCCAGTCCCCAACATCCTCCACCACGTCTCCAGTGCCCAACATTCTCCACCACGTCTCCAGTCCCGGACATCCTCCACCATGTCTCCAGTCCCCGACATTCTCCACCACGTCTCCAGTCCCCGACATTGTCCACCACTTGTCCAGTCCCCGACATTCTCCACCATGTCACCAGTCCCTGACATCCCCCACCATGTCTCCAGTCCCTGACATTCTCCACCATAGGCTCGATTCAGAGAGACACAAAAAACTTCAGTTTTAGTTCCGATCTGTGAAATGTTTCCGTTCTCGTATGAGCGTACGAGCGATTCAATGCATGCATTGAAAACCTTCTGTAAAGTTTCCGTCCGTTCGTACGGCAGATTACGAATTACGCGGATGTCATTTTCCATCCAGACTTTTCCGTTTCATTTCCACATGTTACAACGTAGGCTTTCGTTTTTGCCCTTTTCCCATCCTTACGATCTTGCGCCTGCGCACTACAAACTTAACTCATCAAGTGCTTGCCTACATATTTGCCACCCTCACTTCTACTACAATGTTTAGCTAAATCACTTAGCACTGTCCTCCATCTTCCCTTTTGGCCCCTTAAAGCTCACCCAAACCACTTAGCACTATCCTCCATCTTCCCTTTTGGAACCTTAAAGCTCACCCAAACCACTTCTCGGTCATGTGAATATTCATCTTTAAATATTTTTGGGCCCATTAGTTTTGTGTTAATGTATTTTGTAAATGAAATGACACTGTAACATTTTTTTGGGATGCCATCATAAAATATAAAATGTATCAAAATTTTGAAAATTTAACATTTTTACAACTATAAAAAACAAAATACATAGCAATGGCAGGCCACAGAACATTATTCTTCATCTGTGGTCCCCAACGAGTTGCGCAGCTCCTGCATCTCGCCCACCAACTGAAGGACCCTGACACTCAGTTGTGCCACTTTGGCATGTGTGGTCCCTGTTAAAAAACGTAAATTAACATTTTGGTATAACCTTGCTGGGGTCATACTGCAGTGTCCCCCCCCCCCCCCCGTATGGTCCAAACACCTAAATCTGGACTTCAAAAGCCAGAGGGCCCTTGCCACCATGGCCCGGGTTTTGCATAGTGCCCGATTAGAGAGCCCCTGGCCCGCATTCTGCAGGCAAAGAACAGGCATCAGGAGCAAGGGCAAGAGTGGCACATCTTGCAGTTCCTGCAACCAAATATAAAATAATTACACAAAGCAAAGGTAACCAACTAAAACAAGAACTCCTACCACAAATTAAGATTCAAGTTCAACAATCCAAATATAATTCACAAAGGACATAAGTCTAAAAAAATTTAGCAATTATATGGATGTGTGGGAAAATAAATGTTTACATGCTAAGGACTAATTAAGGTCAGCATTAAAATGCATCTATAAGGCATACATGAAATGTATTGATTCAGGTATGCATTGCTATACAATTTATGGCCTCGGCCATGCTGATACATGCAATGCCTTGGTGCTAAAGGCGCGCAGACTCCTCCACATAGCCGCAAAACATGTTCAACAATAGCAATCCGAGCCCTCAAAGGTCCCGTAAGTGGATCGGAAATGAAACGGATTTATAGGGTGGTGATCCGTCGGAAATCAGCTCTCTGAATCAGACGGAAGCTCTCTGAATCAAAGGAAGTTTCTGAAGGAACGGAAAATTTCAGATTTTGTTTGGAAAATGATCCGAACTAACGGAAATGTTCCTATTTGCTTCCGATCATCGGAAGCGCATTCACGAACGTTCGTGCGAGTAGAAAATGGACGAAAAAAAGCAAAAAAATTACAAACACCCACCAAAACTTTCACAGACAGCTACGGAAGTCCGGACGAATGTGTCTCTGAATCGAGGCTCATGTCTCCATTCCCCGACATCCTCGACCATGTCTCCAGTCCCCTACATTCTCCACCACGTCTCCAGTCCCCGACATTCTCCACCATGTCTCCAGTCTCCGACATGCTCCACCATGTCTCCAGTCCCTGACATGTTCCACCATGTCTCCAGTCTCCGTCATGCTCCACCATGACTCCAGTCCCCGACATTCTCCACCATGTCTCCAGTCCCCGACATCCTCCACCACGTCTCCAGTCCCCGACATTGTCCACCACGTCTCCAGTCCCCGACATTGTCCACCACGTCTCCAGTCCCCGACTATCACGCTCCTGGAACCACAATTTACCACTTGGACAACTCCAGCTCTCTTGGTAAGGACCTCAACCCCCAATCTCCGCAGCCAGCTTCACCTATAGGAGCCCCCGCTTGCCGAGACGCAGAACACGCCTGCTCGGGATCGGTTGCCCCCAGGACTTTATGGCTCAAAGGATGAAATCTTACGGTACAGAGGACTGGAGAACCCGCGGCTGGAAGTGGAATTGGGTAGCCAGTATATGAGCGAAAGGTGGAAGTCCAAGGACAGGCAAGGGTCGGCAGCAGGAGTGGAGATCGAGGATGGTCAAACAGGCCAAGGTCGGCAACTGGAATGGAGATCGAGGATGGTCAAAGGCAAGCAAGGGTCGGCAACAGGAGTGGAGATCGAGGATGATCAAACAGGCAAAGGTCGGCAACTGGAATGGAGATCGAGGATGGTCAAAGGCAAGCAAGGGTCGGCAACAGGAGTGGAGATCGATATCAGGGATAAACAACTACTAGGGTCTAGGCACTATCACAGGCACTGAGCAACTGGTGGGGTAAACCTTTATAGGGAACGGATATGATTAGGGCTGGGTGTGTGATTGGTGTTTACAAGACCCAGCACCTGATTGGATATAGGGCGTACAGCCCAGCAACCCCTATTGGGCTCATTGGCCCAAAACACAGCAGAGGGCGTGCTGCCCAGCTGGGCTCATCGGCCCTTTAACTGAAAAGGGGGCGTGCCCCTCTGAATTAATTATTCACTTCCTCCGGAGGGCATATTCACTTCCTCCGGAGGGCATAGAGGGAACGTGCTCGCGCACCCGCGCGAGCACGTGTGCTGATGCCGGATACGCCGGCAGAAGGAGAAGGAGGGGGCGCGCCCGCAGCCACGCGAGCAGCCGCCCGGCGCGGCCAGCGCCTGGATGGCGGGGCGACAGGGACACCGCTGGAACGCGGCACAGGTAAGCTGACCATGACACTACCCCCCCCTTCATGAGGGGCCTCCGGACCCTCACCAGGTTTCCCCGGATTGTCACGATGGAATTTTTCAATAAGAACTTCAGCATGCACATCTTTTGCCGCAACCCAACATCTCTCCTCAGGACCGTAACCGACCCAGTCAATTAAATATTGTAAAGAATTACGGAGCTTGCGTGAGTCAAGAATTTTGTTCACTTCATATTCTGGTTCGTTATCTACTAGAATAGGCGGCGATGATGGACGCGGTACATTCTTGGCTGGTTTTAGCAGTGACACGTGAAAAGAATTTGGGATTCTCATGGTTTGCGGGAGTTGAACCTTAAAGGACACGTTGCTTAATTTCTGAATAATGGGGAAAGGGCCAGTAAACTTGGGCCCTAACTTACTGGACGGTTGCCGGAGAGAAATATTTTTTGTAGAAACCCAAACAAAGTCCCCAATCTGAAGCGCGGGTTCTTGAGACCTGTGGCGATCGGCAAACCTTTTGTATCTAAGAATAGTTTCTTTCAAAGTCTGCTGGACGCGGGTCCAGATGTTCTTCCGCTCTTGGAGCCACTCTTCCAATGCCGGTAAATTGGAAGGGGACCCAGAGAGAGAGGAAGCCCTGGGATTCCTCCCAAAATTGCAGAAAAACGGAGAAACTTTGGTACTTTCACTCGGCACATTATTGTATGCAAATTCCGCGAAGTCAATATATTCTGACCACTGTTCTTGAGCGTCGGAAATGTAACACCGCAAATACTGTTCTAGACTTTGATTGGTTCTCTCAGTCTGTCCATTGGTTTGAGGATGGTAAGCAGAAGACAAAGATATCTGAATCCCCAAGCGAGAACAGAAGTTCTTCCAAAAACGCGAAGTAAATTGCACACCCCGATCGGAAACTATATTAGATGGTATGCCATGGATACGGAAAATGTGCGAGATAAATAATCGCGAAAGCTCAGGAGCTGATGGTAGCTTAGATAAAGGAATAAAATGTGCCATCTTACTGAAACGGTCGACGACCACCCAAATTACAGTGTTCCCATGTGAGAGAGGCAAATCTACAATAAAATCCATAGAGATATGAGTCCATGGTTCTTTAGGAATCTCAAGTGGGACTAAACACCCACTAGGGGCCTTGTGAACCCCCTTACTTCGTGCACAAACAGAACATGCGTCGATAAAGGTAGTTATATCGCAATGCATAGTAGGCCACCATACAAGGCGTCGGGCTAAAATGAAAGTTTTACGATTTCCTAGATGTCCAGCAGTTTTAGCATCGTGAAACTCGCGAATTACATCGGAACGCAGATGCGGTGGTACAAACTGACACCCTAAAGGTACATCTACAGGGGATTCATTTTGAAATGGCGCCAAGGCATTCGAAAGATCAGAAAGCAAGGCCCCAATCACACATCCCACAGGCAAAATAGGTTCACCCATATCACCCCGATCCTTACAATCCCCAAACAAGCGGGACAGAGCATCCGCTTTAGAATTTTTTACTCCTGGCTTAAATGTAATTATAAAATTAAAACGCGAGAAAAATAATGCCCAACGAGCCTGACGAGAGTTCAGTCTCTTAGCTGAGCTAATGTACTCGAGGTTTTTGTGATCAGTATAGACCGTGATCGGATACAATGACCCCTCCAACCAGTGACGCCATTCATCAAAAGCCAGTTTAATCGCCAATAACTCCCTGTTTCCAACATCATAGTTCTGTTCCGCGGTACTAAATTTCCGTGAGAAGTAGGCGCAAGGATGCAAACGATCAGGATGACCAGAGTATTGCGACAACACCGCCCCCACACCCAACTCAGATGCATCTACTTCAATGGTAAAAGGTTTATTAACGTCAGGGTGAACTAAAACTGGCGCCGAAGTAAAAGCCTGTTTTAGAGTCAGGAAGGCCTCATTGACCGAAGATGACCAGTTTACAGTGAAGGCGCCCTTGCGAGTAAGGTTGGTGAGAGGAGCAACAATTTTGGAGAAACCCTTAATAAAGCGTCGATAGAAATTAGCGAAACCTAAAAAACGCTGTAATTCTTTTAAAGTCTTCGGTTGTACCCAATCCCGCACCGCCGAAACTTTCCCCGCATCCATCTCTAACCCCTGGCTAGAGATTATATAACCCAAAAAGGGAACGGTGGTGACCTCAAACATACATTTAGAAATCTTTGCATACAAGTTATTCTCTCTTAGTTTTTGAAGTACCATTTTCACATGCAGTCTATGTTCGGACAAAGACTTAGAGAAAATGAGGATATCATCCAAATAAATTACCATGAATCTGCCCAAATAGTCTCGGAAGACGTCATTAACAAAGTCTTGGAAGACCGCAGGGGCATTACAAAGGCCAAAGGGCATGACTAGATATTCGTAATGACCATCTTTAACATTGAATGCAGTTTTCCACTCATCCCCTTGCCGAATACGAATCAGGTTGTAGGCCCCCTTTAGGTCTAACTTGGAGAACACCCGAGCACCTACTACTTGATTAAATAAATCCCCAATCAAGGGAAGGGGATACCGTTTTTTTACCGTGATCTTATTCAGGGCTCTGTAGTCTATGCAAGGCCTTAAACCACCATCTTTTTTCTCCACAAAAAAGAAGCCAGCCCCCGCAGGTGATGTTGAAGGACGGATGAACCCCTTGCTTAAATTCTCGGAGATGTACTCCTTCATGGCCAGTTCTTCCGGCCGGGTGAGATTATAAATCTTCCCTCTAGGAGGGATGGTCCCGGGGAGCAGGTCAATGGGGCAGTCATAGGGCCTATGAGGGGGAAGGGAATCTGCAGAACGTTCAGAAAAAACATCAGCCCAATCTGCATAAGGCTGAGGCAATCCCTGTGGCAGCATCTGAAAACTTTTGAGGGCAGTGGAAAAACAATGTGTCTTGCAGTAATTACTCCACCTCACTAAATCCCCAGTCTGCCAGTCTAAAATGGGGTTGTGGAGTTTTAACCAGGGATATCCCAGTACTACCGGGGTTTCTGGATAGTCAAAAACCAAGAACTCGATATATTCAGAGTGGGAAGAGCCAACGATTAAATTGAGAGGTGGGGTCTTGGTACTAACCGGACCTCCCTGGATGGCCTTCCCATTTATGGCTAGAACCTGTAGAGATTTTCCAAGGGGTACCAGCGGAATCCCCAGGACGGAGATCATGCTCCGATCCAGGGAATTACCCGCAGCTCCACTGTCGATAAAGGCGGATACTGCCCGTTTGGAAGGACCCCAAGAAAGCTCTATGGGGATTAACATTTTATTCAAGTGAGAGTAATTAACGGACTCACCTAGATCAGTACTCCCCTCCTGATCTAGGCGAGGAAGTTTCCCGCCGGGTATCCCTTGTTAGGACAGGACCTAGCAAAATGTCCCGGATTCCCACAATATAAGCAGAGACCCATGGAGCGTCTACGCTGCTTCTCGTCCTGGGTAAGACGAGCTCTACCGATCTGCATGGGTTCTTCCAGTGAGGAAGAAGGTGTGTTTGCCCCAGGGGAAGGGAGTGGGTTGGGGGTCTGAGATGGCTTAAAGGACGAGGAAGTCCTAACCCTTTCCCTGGCTCTTTCCCTAAGACGCCAATCTATTTTGATGGAGACCTGCATTAGCTGGTCTAGATCTGCTGGTGTAGGGAAATTGACCAAAGCGTCCTTGATACCCTCTGATAGACCCATACGGAACTGGCTACACAGGGCTGGGTCATTCCATCTGGAGTCTACTGCCCACCGCCGGAATTCAGAACTGTAATCTTCGGCAGTATTCCGACCTTGCTTCAAGGCCCGAAGCCTATTTTCGGCTGTGGACTGCTGGTCTGGGTCGGCATATAACACACCCATAGCCTGAAAAAAGGAAGTAACGGAGTGCAGGGCAGCATCATCGGGAGGCAGGCTAAAAGCCCATGATTGGGGATCTCCTTGCAAAAGGGAGATAACTAACCCCACCCGTTGGGTCTCGGTGCCCGAGGATCCGGGCCTCAATCTGAAGTACAGCTCGCAGGAATTTTTAAAATTGGAGAATCTGGCTCAGTCTCCAAAAAATTTCTCCGGTAACGGGACCTTCGGCTCCAACACGTGAGGTGGTACAGCGGATGCAGGAATTTGCCTGGTTTCTTGATTGGCCACTCTCTGGGCAAGTTGATTTATAGCTGTGGCCATAGCCTGTACTTGCTGTACCAGGTCATCCATGAAGGCCTGTGATAATATCACGCTCCTGGAACCACAATTTACCACTTGGACAACTCCAGCTCTCTTGGTAAGGACCTCAACCCCCAATCTCCGCAGCCAGCTTCACCTATAGGAGCCCCCGCTTGCCGAGACGCAGGACACGCCTGCTCGGGATCGGTTGCCCCCAGGACTTTATGGCTCAAAGGATGAAATCTTACGGTACAGAGGACTGGAGAACCCGCGGCTGGAAGTGGAATTGGGTAGCCAGTATATGAGCGAAAGGTGGAAGTCCAAGGACAGGCAAGGGTCGGCAGCAGGAGTGGAGATCGAGGATGGTCAAACAGGCCAAGGTCGGCAACTGATTGGATATAGGGCGTACAGCCCAGCAACCCCTGTTGGGCTCATTGGCCCAAAACACAGCAGAGGGCGTGCTGCCCAGCTGGGCTCATCGGCCCTTTAACTGAAAAGGGGGCGTGCCCCTCTGAATTAATTATTCACTTCCTCCGGCGGCCGCGCTGAGAGCAGCGCCGCCGGAGGGCATAGAGGGAACGTGCTCGCGCACCCGCGCGAGCACGTGTGCTGATGCCGGATACGCCGGCAGAAGGAGAAGGAGGGGGCGCGCCCGCAGCCACGCGAGCAGCCGCCCGGCGCGGCCGGCGCCTGGATGGCGGGGCGACAGGGACACCGCTGGAACGCGGCACAGGTAAGCTGACCGTGACACCGACATTCTCCACCATGTCTCCAGTCCCTGACATCCTCCACCATGTCTCCATTCCCCGACATTCTCCACCATGTCTCCATTCCCCGACATCCTCGACCATGTCTCCAGTCCCCTACATTCTCCACCACGTCTCCAGTTCCCGACATTCTCCACCACGTCTCCAGTCTCCGACATGCTCCACCATGTCTCCAGTCTCCGACATTCTCCACCATGTCTCCTGTCCCGACATTCTCCACCATGTCTCCTGTCCCCGAAATTCTCCACCATGTCTCCAGTCCCCGACATTCTCCACCAAGTCTCCAGTCCCCGACATTCTCCACCATGTCTCCATTCCTCGACATCCTCCACCATGTCTCCATTACCGGACATCCTCCACTATGTCTCCAGTCCCTGACATTCTCCACCACGTCTCCAGTCTCCGACATGCTCCACCATGTCTCCAGTCTCCGACATTCTCCACCATGTCTCCTGTCCCGACATTCTCCACCATGTCTCCTGTCCCCGAAATTCTCCACCATGTCTCCAGTCCCCGACATTCTCCACCATGTCTCCATTCCCCGACATCCTCCACCATGTCTCCATTACCGGACATCCTCCACTATGTCTCCAGTCCCCGACATTCTCCACCATGTCTCCAGTCCCCGACATTCTCCACCATGTCTCCAGTCCCCGACATTCTCTACCATGTCTCCTGTCCCGGACATTCAATATCTGATGTCCTCCTCAAGCAGCTTGGGCTTTCCTGGGCAAAACATCTGTAAAATCATATGAACCAGAACAAAGCTTGAGACCGCACTCACCAGTCTATCCCCTCGATTCAAAGAGCAAAAGTTAATTGATTTCGTATCGAGAATCGTAAGTTTGGGTGGGTGTTAGTCATTTTTTCCTGTTTTTTTGGCCATTTACGACTCGCACGAGCCTACGTACGAATGCGTATATGCTCTTACGATCAGCGGAAGTTCGTTCCTAAATTTTAGGATCAAAACGTAAAACTTAGGATCAAAACGTAAAACTTACGATCAAAACGTAAAACTTACGATCAAAACGTAAAACTTAGGTTAATTGGATGTGTTTAGGTGTGATTCAGAGAAACCTCTAAACGCGTTTTAAAAGAAAGCCACAGCCGACACCTTTTAGCAGCCGGATTGCTGTTCGTGAACAGGTTTTTTGGCTAAGTGGAGGAGTCTGCGCGTCTTGTGCTCCAATGAACTGCATGTATCAGCATGGCCGAGGCCATAAATTGTATTGCAATGCATACCTGATTCATGTATGCCTTATAAAAGCATTGTAATGTGGACCTTAATTAGTCCTTTGCATGTAAACCTTTATTTGGCAATATATTTGCGTTAATTAAAGAAACTTATGTCCTTTGTTATTTAATTTAAAATTGAGGTACTAGAATAATATTTTTAGATTGCATTTATTGGTGTAGTTGTTTACCTTTGCTTTGTTTAATTATTTAAGCACATCTTTGGTCAGATGCATCACACTTACTGAGGAGAGAGAAGCGGGATAAAGTGCAGGATGTGGGTTACTGCTGTATTTTGCACAGACACAGTAGAGCTGGGGGCATGGAAAGGTCAGAAATCAAAGAATCCAGAGCAACACAGTCACAAGGCCCTTTCTGTTTGCAGGCTGCCCGATAATACCTGAGCCGCCATCTTGGCTGTTTCTAGGCTCATAACATGCAGAAGTTTCTGGGTGTTTTTTAATATTTGTGAGCAATCTGTATGTAGAGGGTGTGGGTAACCACACAAAAAATTTAAAGTTGTACCATTTGAAGCATAAATATTAAAATTAAATCCACAAGTAAAAAATGCAAGTTAAGTAAAAATTAAACAAAGTAAGATTTACTTATGCAAATGCATTCATTAATGGTTGGTTACTACAAAATGAATGAAATAAAGAAAATTAAAAGACCAAATATTTAGAATGCACTTTAATGAGGTAAGTTTGTAGTGCGGAGCCGCAAGATCAGAAGGATTTACGTCCAGACAAAAAAGGAAAAAGGGCAAAACCAATGTTGCAACCTGAGAAATGAAACGGAAAATTCAGGATGGAAACTGACATAGGTCTGATTCCCGAACTGCCATACGAACGGACGTATATTTTAGGATAGAAACGTATTTGCTTATTGAATCACTCGCAAGTTCATACGAACGCACGAGCGGACGTGAAAAATAGGATGATCGTGAGCCAAATCCAAGCTGTTACATGTTTCTTTGAATCAACCCATATATGTGGAGTGTGCACAATCTAGGGGTGGAGGCACATATGTGCACTACTATATCCCACACAGAACAAAGGAGTCCCAAACTCCCCCAATCCACTCCCTATAGTGAATGGCACCACTCCAATAATATTTCTCAATTAATAATTACTTTATTTAGGTCAATTTACTATATACATACATATTTAAAAACATTGATTAAAATACATGTATTTACATACAAACCCCTGCAAATGGGGGGGAAACTCTCAAGGAGAACCAAACTGTAAGGGGGAGGGGAGGGGAAGGGGTTGGTTGCTCTGACCAGAGTAACCCGATGACAAAACCCCTGTGGCTAAATAATTACTAAATTTCATATAATTTGATGCTGCTCTACCCTTTCAGGGCCATATAATCATAAATGTGCCAGTGTCTAAATAAATCCTTAATATATACAACTTGTGCCAAAGACAATCAATCTGTCTAATCATATAAAGTGCAAAGTGCCATTCAAAACCTAACTATCTACAACTAATACAAGGACAGCCGTGGGAAAGAGCAAAGCAAACATGTATTTAACTCAACACAGTACCTTATATCACCGGCCACAGCAGCCCCCACCTCACCCGGGACCGACGCGTTGCGTGACTCCTCGCGTCACCGGTGCCTGGAACGCAAGCCCGTGACGCACATCCGGCCGGTGTGCGTCACGTGACCGAGGGCAGAGCGACGCGCTTCCGGTGGTGCGCGTCTGCCTGCGCTCGTGATTACATGGCCGGGGATTGGCGGGGGAACGGGCAGGGGTGAGTACATTAGGGGGATTAAGATGGAGGGCACCTATGATCTATTTGGCCCTGGAGAAGTGACGCGAGGAGTCACGCAACGCGTCGGTCCCGGGTGAGGTGGGGGCTGCTGTGGCCGGTGATATAAGGTACTGTGTTGAGTTAAATACATGTTTGCTTTGCTCTTTCCCACGGCTGTCCTTGTATTAGTTGTAGATAGTTAGGTTTTGAATGGCACTTTGCACTTTATATGATTAGACAGATTGATTGTCTTTGGCACAAGTTGTATATATTAAGGATTTATTTAGACACTGGCACATTTATGATTATATGGCCCTGAAAGGGTAGAGCAGCATCAAATTATATGAAATTTAGTAATTATTTAGCCACAGGGGTTTTGTCATCGGGTTACTCTGGTCAGAGCAACCAACCCCTTCCCCTCCCCTCCCCCTTACAGTTTGGTTCTCCTTGAGAGTTTCCCCCCCATTTGCAGGGGTTTGTATGTAAATACATGTATTTTAATCAATGTTTTTAAATATGTATGTATATAGTAAATTGACCTAAATAAAGTAATTATTAATTGAGAAATATTATTGGAGTGGTGCCATTCACTATAGGGAGTGGATTGGGGGAGTTTGGGACTCCTTTGTTCTGTGTGGGGCATCTGTAAAATCAGGCGAGGGATGGAGGGAACCCATTGTATGAAGAGAGATGCTGCAGAAGAGACAGGCTATGGAGACAGAGCAAAGGATCTCTTATGCTCTGATAAATGTAAGCAGAAGCTAGTACAATAGCTACCTCAGACATCTTTTACATGAGCACCCATGAGCTTTACTCTCCCCTGACACCCCAGACAATAGTATATGGTCAGGAGCCCTTGGGTAATTGCTCAGTTTTCCACCCCTAATGCCGGCCCCGTTGACTATGATGGTCATTAAAGCGGACCAAAACCCACCAAACATGTGAAATACATTTGGCCAAAGCCCCTGCCGATATTCCCTTCTTAGGGCTTAGAACCATAAATGGGTCATTTCGTTTTTAGAATCGTTCTGGAACATTGTTTTTTTTTTTTGCTGTCCCTCTTTGTAAGATGACAGGTGATCAGTCATTGCATTATGACATCATTGCCACACACAGCAGTGGCAATGAATGGAGGAGGTGGAGCTTTACAGCTAAAACAAGGGATATTATCTAGGTCTAGGATTAGAGTGAAGCAGGAGCACTAAAAATTGGCAAAAAGGTTCTCTTCATGGCAGGAGCAATTCAGGAGATGCTAGTTAAAAATGTGGGTTTTGGTCAGCTTTAAGAAACAATTGCTAGCCAGTGGTATGTGCAAATTACTGATTGGGTTTCACATGACATGGGCAACATGGTGTAACTAAATGTGATGGGGCCCTGGTGCGAACATTAAATGGGGCCCTTTCATGGTTTATACCGTAAACTTTTATCTGTCTTATAACTAGAATGCAGCTAGATAACTAATGACCGAAACATAGAAGGTTGACAGCAGAAGGAGACCATACTGCCCTTATGTGTATACTGTATATACTCTTTATCTTAGGATAGATGTGTGCTTGATCTGTCAACTACCTTTGCTGGAAGTTTGTTCCAAGCATCTACTACTCTTTCTGTAAAATAATATTTTCTAACATTGCTCCTGATTTTCCCTCCGACCAGCTTCAGGTTGTGCCCCCTTGTTCTATCATTAAGTCTTCTTAAAAACACTTCCCTCCTGAACCTTATTGAATCCTTTCACATATTTAAAAGTCTCAATCATGTCCCCTCTCTCCCTTTTCCTCCAGACTGTACTACTTAAAGCGGTCCCTCACTCTGAATAAGAGTCTATCTTATATGTTTCCCACACCTTGTTCACATTAAAAATCATCCTACCTGCATCTACTGCATGTTATGAGCCTTTAAACATCCAAGATGGCGGTTCATGTAACATCAGGCAGCCTAGAAACAGGAACAGAGTTGCAGCCCAGTGGGGGAAAGAATAATAAGTGACTAAAAAATATATAATAACTTTAGATGCTAGGGAATCGTTTTTTAAGGGTTTGGGTTTTTCATTAAATCATGGTGAAGGTCCAGTTTAAGTTCTTTAAAGTGGACCAACACCCAGGGGGGATCGGCCCGGGAATTTATAAGATTCCCGGACCGATCAGATCCCTCCCCGCGGGGCATCCGAAATCGGGATGTCCCGCGGGGAGGAACCCCCCAGGAGGCCCACAATCCTTACCTTACCGGCGATCCAACGGCGCATGCGCGAGATGCGGCCGCGTCTCTCACTTCCCTCTAGCAGGGCACGCTCCCGCGCCGGCCGTTTTGTGAATGCCCGGCGCAGGCGCGCTCCCTGTTAGAGGGAAGCGAGAGACGCAGCCAATGACAGCGCTCTGGTATGCGCGTCCAAGCGGCTTTGGACGCGCATACCAGAGCGGCTCTGAGCGCTGTCATTGGCCGGACGAGGTCACGTGGGAGCGGGGAGAGGTGAGTTTTTGCGGCGATCGGGGTGCCCCACCTAAGTGGACCAACACCCAGGATAGTCAAAATCCTGGGTGTTGGTCCACTTTAAGTCTCTCCTGAAATATCCACCCTATTACTAAAAACAGACAAATGCTGTTTCCTTTCTCTAAATGATGCCAAGTGGGAACAAATATGATAAATAATGTGGAGCAGCAATTATGACCTTCAGGGCCCCGGTGAAGTCGAAGTGATGCCCCTGACAGGAGCAGCTATAAGGAGCAGTGGACGCAGATTCAGGCGCACAACAGGACCCGTTACGTCACTGAGGGGCAGCAGTGAGAGATGACTGTTCAGAGGAAGTGACGGGCCAGCAGGGGGCGCTGCGGGTGTGGTCGCTGCACTGTGCCGGGCCGCCTGCCAGCTGACAGCTCGGGTAATGCTGACGAGTGAGGGAGGCAGACTCCGCCCGGCCCCGCCCCTCACATGAAAGGCAGTAGCAGCAGCAGCAGCAGCAGCAGCAGCCGCAGCCGGATCCCGTGTCGCCCCGCAGCGCTCTCCTCCCGCCGCCTCCAGCCTCCGCACACCGGCCAACAGCCAATATGGCCACAGCGCTCATAGACCGTCTGGACAAGTTCCTCAAGCAGAAGAACGTCGC
The DNA here is from genome assembly GCA_027917425.1 of Gastrophryne carolinensis. Taxonomy (NCBI): domain Eukaryota; kingdom Metazoa; phylum Chordata; class Amphibia; order Anura; family Microhylidae; genus Gastrophryne; species Gastrophryne carolinensis. The sequence goes on from CM051234.1 coordinate 536,331,651, forward strand.
CACCGACCTGCTGGCCAAGATCGAGGCCAAAACGGGCGTGAACCGGCGCTACATCGCACTGGGTGGGTGAGAGGCGCTGCGGCCAGCGGGACGCCATATGCCAGCCATGCTGGGCAATGCCAGGGATAGGGCACCGGGCTCACCTGCTGGGGGAGCTGCCAGCCGCCCGCCCCACCAACCAGCGGCTATTTATAGCGGGTGACAGGTGATCATATATAGATGGCGCCTGTCATTACCCGGGAACATCGGCAGGATCTGTGCTGGGGAGCTATGCTGGCAGGCTCAGACTGGCCCACAGGGGGATCTCCCGGCCCCAGGTTTATGGGGTGGCATTGGGTGGATAATATCTCTGGGGGCCCTTTGTGGTGTGTCATGATCACCAAGCAGTAACGCTGCATCTGTGGTCCACCAACATGATGCCTACTCCTCCTGAGTGTCCCCAGTATTCTGGCCCCGAGCAGTAAAAAAAAAATCATTAAACTGGACCAAAACCCATGCCCTGTTGGCTAGATTCCCTCCCCCCAGGGCAGCCAGAATTGGGATGCCCCGCAGTGTGAAACCCCAAGGTCACCCGTAAACTCGCATTCTTTCCTGGTTCAGCGGCACATGCGTGAGCAGCAGCCACATCCCCGCTATCCCTTTAGCAGGGTGCGTGTCCACACCAGACATTTGTAAATGGCAAGCACGTTCCATGTTTGCGGGTGTAGGACCAGGAAAGGTGCGTTAGATCAGGCGACCTGGGGGGGGGGGGATTCATACAGCAGGGCATGCGTGATTGGGGTGCCCCAAGGGTGAGGACCAAAACCCAGAATAGTCAATATCCTGGGTTTTGGTCCATTTTAACTGAAGCCCAACTTAAAGTGGACCAAAACTCAAGATTATTCCTATCCTGTTTTTTTGTCTGATCCCAAGTTGTGTGCAAAACCCTCTCTGTTGTCATTCTTACCCCAATGATGCATGTGCATCATGCAAGTGGACCAAAACACAAGATTTTGACCATCCTGGGTTTTGGTCATCCCAGTTTGTGAAACTTGAATTACATTGCTGGCAATCCCCCGGAACATGTGCAGGCTCTTGTTAAATCAGCACTTATCGCACAGCAATAATCTCTGTTTAAAAAAGGGACCCAGCACAAAGAACAGGGAACGGCTGCATCCTGATTTCCCTTCACACTAGCCTATCTGAATGGCTGGGCACCGTAGTGTGTATCACCTGCTGGATGCAGTCTGTGCCAAGGTGAGTATACTGGTGATCACAGGGGGTTTCACACATCAGGGTATCCCGAATCAGGGATAGGAATTTACCAGCCCTGGAGTAGTTTTGGTCCACTTTACGTTGGGCCTACGTTTTGTGATACGGGTTGGGGGTTATTGGCTTGCAGCATTAATGTTGGAGGCTTAGGCTGAGTGGGAATCATGTTTGTTGTACCAATAATGCAGCTGCCATGAAACACTGCAAAGCGGCCCACTGAGATTTTATTGGGCAAGGACCCACATACACCTTGAGCCATAGCTGAAGGACTGTGTCGGGGTGTGCTTAGAAGGCCCTGATTCACATGGTTTCCTACAGACGCTCATCTATTAGGTGCAAGGAACCATATGTCAGCTGTAAAGCCCCAGTTCCTTGATGGTTCACTATAAGGTCCATTTGGGATATCAAGCGCAAAAGGCAAACGCACTCTGGCTGCTGGGTGCTAGATCTGGGGTCGTCCCTGCCCCACGTAAATTAGAAGACCAAAGGGAAGATCAGAATTAGAATGCGTGGCTTGCCTTGACTTGCCGGGGTTCTTCATTGGTTTTAATACCGCCTTTTTTCTATGGAGATGCTGTTTTTACTCAGTGTATGAATAAACTTCAAGATTTTTAAGGAGTGCGGATCTTCCCTTTGGTCTTCCATTTGGGATACCCTGTGATAGTGACTATGCTGGATATTTTTTTTATGATGGGATCTGCAGGGAATGCTAACATCAGTGTTTTACAGCAGGAGAGAACGGCTTATCCTCGTTCATTAGGAGCTGGGGCACTATCTGTTATTGCAGTACTGAGGGGGAATTGTGTATCATTGCTCTATTATTTATACAGCTTCCCTGTACTCTGTATGGCTTATTCGTGGCATCCCGGGTGCCCACACAATACAGATTGGCAGAACGTCTAAGCACTGGTCTGGTCTAACCCTTCATTTAAGCTGGGCATATTTTCATGTAACTGCAGGATGGGCCCCAAAATCTGTGATACTTGTGGGCCCATCCTGATATTGTGTAACTGATGCACATTCATAAGATGTGGCCAGAACCAGTGGTAGAGGCGGCTAAAAAAAAGTCACTAATGGAAATTTGCTTTTTAAATGAGCCTGTACTAAGAGAAACATGGATAAATAAGCCCTCCAACCTCTACCTTGTTATATACTCTCCTGACCCCAGCATTCCTTCTTTACTCACCTGGCAGAACTAAAAGTCTTGTTTGACTTCAGGTCCAGTTTAAAGAGTAACAAAAGCAGCCTTAGGATCATCGGACTCTAGGGCCAGCCGATTCGCTGTCCCTAATTTAGGATGCACAGCTGTCTGCCTGGAATCTTATCTTTATAGCGATCCCATGGTGCACGCCTTTAGCTGTATTATTCTAGCTGGGGCACACCTGCGCCATGCATAGCTCAATGACTGACACGCATACATGTAAGGCCAGTAATGCTGATTGGAGGAGAGCCTGCATTGTGGGATTGTGGAGGAGGTAAGAATACAGGGACAAGGTCCGCATTAAATAATAGTCAGCTGCTGACATAAGGAAATGTGGCTCTTTCCAGACTTTTATTAGCAGCATTATTCATCCAAGTCATTGCATCATTAGTTACATACATGTGTATTTATGGGTTTTGTTCTCCCGGGTAACCTGCATTGGGATGCCCCACTGTGTAAGCCTCCCCTCCATCGGCACATTCAGATTCACTTCTTCCCTGTCCAATGGCACCTGCAAGGGCTCCCATCTAATCAGCGCCACCTGCTGAAGTGACGTAATATGGCGAGGGGCTCTGATTAGAGTGAATGGGGAGACGGAGCGCCCACATCTCCTGCTGCCCTGCAATCACGCCCCATCCTATCTGAATGATCAGGGTGGGAGCGCGCACAAAGCCCGAGGATGCAGCCACTGTTGCTCCCCATAGTAAACAATCAGAGCCGTCTTGACGAATTACGTCAGTACAAAGGGTGGCTCTGATTGGACGAGAACCCGTGCATGTGCCGTTGGACCAGACAAAGGTTAGTGATTCCCGGGGGGGTTTCACACATTGGATTATCCCGATTCAGGATGCCTTGAGGGAAAGTCAGCGGCCGGCCCTGGTATCTTTTAGATTCCAGCCCCTCCGCTGGTGTGTTTTGTTCTGCTTTAAGTACCGGTATCTCTTCTGTGGCCAGGACCCCTGCTTTAACGGATGACTATCATTAGAAACTTTTGACAATGTTTATGTTCCTGTATTATAGACCTTAGAAAAAGAAACATTGTACCACTATACTTTATTTAAAAAAAAAAAAAAAAAAAAAAAAAAACCTTTCCTTCTGTACTTTTTTCCCACTTGAAAGTCAGGTAACTTGCAGAAATCATTATAAATGCTAGGCACAGAACTGGCACCTATGACAGGTTAGGGGATGTTATGTGCCTGTCTGAAGATGCAGCACTGTGCTTGAAATCTTTGTGCTAATCCCTAATTGGGGACAAGGTGGGAGAAAGTTAGTGTGTGACTTTAATTTTATTGCACCCATACCATAAAAGGTGCCACATATGATGCAGTAGCCCACCTTTAGCACCCTGGGGCCACCTATACTGTCTAGGCAACTTCTAATACTCTGGGGCTCCCTTTACTCTGCCTGATGCACGATTAGAAATAGTGTGCCATATATCACTCAAGGCTCCCTTTATCACTTGCCACGCTTAGTGCCTAGGGGTCCTCTAAAATTCTGTGGCCAGATGTAATCCCTCTAGTAATGCCATATCATGAAATGTTGTCACATATGGTACAATGGCCACCCTGGGTTTGCCCCTATCACCTCTGAAAATACTGATTTTAACCAACTGTAATGACCATGTGTCTGATCGCAACATTTACTGAGGGCCTACCCAAACAATGCAAATGGCCTGTCATACAACCTTACAGCCAATTAACCTATTAAGGAAGTGGCTGGTGATATGAGAGGGATCATGCAGGCACTGCCCCATTTATAGAAGGCAATTGTATAGGCCCCATACTGGAGTCCTGCCTCTTGTGCCCCGATGGAAGGCCCTGCTCTTGAGTATAAGGGAACACTATGATGAGGGAAACTGGCTGCCATTTAGGGTTGCCACCTGGCCGGTATATATTTTATTCCTACTTTACTGGCCTAGCTGTGACAATGTTTTTTTTTTTTACTGGTAATTGTAAATGTGGGTATACTTTTCCCTTACCAGTATAAAAACAGATACCAGCACCACCATGCCAGAGGCCAGTGAAGTTTAAAAAAAAAAAGGCAAGTCTCTGAACAGTAACAAGCCTATACCATAAAAGTGTGAGGTGCACCTGTTACAGGTCCGTGGCTATAACTGTAACAGCATGAGAGGAAGAGGGGCAGCCAGTGTTGTCTCCCCCAGCATGATGTCCTGGAGATAAGTGTGTAGTAATGCAAGTGTGTGTGTTGGGGGGGGGGGTAATACAGGAAGATGGTGTCTAGTCTACCCTCCCAACACCCCCCCCCCCCCCAGCCTCAGCAGGTGTAGTGTATGTGAAAGCTGACATCTGGCAGTATCCATAGTGGTGAGGTGGCAGCAGTGTGTGACTTGGCAGTGAGGGAAGTGTTCCTCCCCCTTATGCTACATACGTCTCATTCATAACTTTAAGCCATTTTGATTGTAAAGTGTTTGATATGGCAATTGTCCAGAACATAACAGTCGCTGCAAAGGCGGTGAGAAGATTAGGAATGAGACTAGCCCTAGCCCGGGGCTTTGTTGACACCTAACCCAAAAATTCTTATTTGTGCCCGCTCACATGTCTGCACTGTCAGCACAGCATACACAAAGCCCAATGTGCTGCAGCAGTATTCTATAAGGTTTACAATACACAATGCAGACAAAACGCAGCACAAAATGCAGTGTGAACGTAGCTTTAGAGGAAAGGGATGCTCTAATGACAAGTAATCAGGAGCCAATGAAGGATGTTAGAAAATGTGTTCTGTGGCTGATTGTTCCTTCATTGTTTAGTGGAGTGGGGCCTGGGTAAAACTATCCTTGCACAGTCACTGTAACAAGCATTGGCCTGGCTGCTGCAGTGATTGGCTGATAGCACTGCCACCCATCACCCCACTGTAACACAAACTATACAAGGCTCTGATTCTGGCAGGGAACGGGCTTTGACCAAATATGTAATTTTTTTCAAAATATCCTCTGGGCAGCATAATCACGATATCTCATATCTCCGCCCCTAGGATGGAACGCGTGACCACCAGAAATGGAGCCAGACCACTAGCTCCTGAACCAAAAGGTTTAGGTAAGTATCTGGCGCTACAGGTTTGAAGCAGGCGAACCCGTTTCCCGGGTCTGGGGGCGGACTGCCAGAGAACCAGGATACCCCCAGGGAACTGGCCAGATTCCCATTCCTTGACCATTGATTAATCTATCTTGAATGGCAGGGGGTAAGTGGTGTTTCCCTTTTACTAAGGATGATCTGTGAAGAAAGCTGGGATGGCCGGGTCCCCTCCCGTTCAACCCCCCCCCCCCCCCCCCGCCCTGTCCTCTGTGGGAGTTGCTATGGTTGCTAATCTGCCCGCCTTCTCTCACCCCCCATTCATCCCCGCCTGGGCTGTGCTCATCTGTCAGGTGGCGGGATGGAGGAGAGAACGTTTTGACGGCTGCTGCCACCGCTGACCGTACCCTTTGGATGAGATATTGCTAAGAGCTTCGGATCGCTCGTGCTTTCTCCGCCCGGTGTAGATAACATCATTCCATGCACCGCTGGGTTTCCTGTTTAGTGTATTTATTTGGCTGTTTAAAGGGACACATGCATGCACTATTTAATAGCTTTACAAGCTTTTAGCTTTCTGTCCTCCATCTGTTTTGACTATACAGAGGGTTAAAATATTTAATTATTGAGGATATCTTGCCCTATAAAGGATGAGTTGTGGGATAGTCCTTTACCTCACTCCATGGCGGATCAGGCAGAGGAGGTTGTGGTAATCTCTGCCCCTTTTATCTACATCTTTGGGAAATTCCGCACAATCTGGGTCCAGCTCTGCTCCGATGAGTCTTTTATTTTACAGTAATCGGTTTTCTCACGGGCCCCCTCCCCATTTGGGGTAAGGTAGTGACTAAGGAACAGGAACCCAGTATGGCAGATATTATGTAAGTTCTGAAGGATCATATTTCTTCCTCCTTTGAGAACCTTAAACCTCATGGGATTTGCCCCCTTTTATTTTACAGCACAGGACTCTGAACATTCAAATGTCATTGCTTCCGAGGAACAGGATGAGTCTGAAGTATAGGAGAGGCAATCACTCCAAGTTAATTTCTTTTTTCCCCGAGAGATTTACCTTACCTTTGTACACATGATCGATCTCTCCATGGGGCTTGAGGAGAAGAGTATTGGCTCTAAATCTAAGCATAATGGGTTTTACCCGGACTTCGTTCCAGAAATTCCCTTCCCCTTCACAGTTCAGTTAAGGGTGCAATCCTGAATGAATGGAAGGACCTGGTTAGGAAGTTATTTAAGTCAGGGAACCTTAACAGACAATATCCTTTCTCTGCGGCTGTTTTGGGATAAGACGCATCTTTTGCGAAAGTCTCCAAGGGGGTAGATCTGACTTTTGAGGATTTCGGTATCCTTAAGGATCCTTTAGGTAAAAAGATGTATTCCCTTTTAAAGAGAGCCTGGCAAGCTGAATCCAATAGCTAAAGCCCGATTCTGGTTTCCACTTGTGTGGCAGGAAATTTGGATTACTGGCTCCAGCAGCTTAAGATGTGTTTAGAGAAGCAAAGAAAGATCCTGAAGGCTTTGACGATTTTTTAAATTTTTTTTCAGCAGCCTCATTTGTGTCAGATGTGATGGCTGAGTCCGTTCGGTTTTTGGCCCAAAGCATGGTATTGACCAATTTGGTCCGCAGGAGCCTGTGGCTAAGGACTTGGTCTGGAGACATTGGCTCTAAGCTATTCCTCTGTGCCCTGCCCTTTAGTGGGCAATTCCTTTTAGGTCCAGAGTTGTCGAACGTTCTAGATAGATCAGCTGATAAAAATAAATGTTTTCCTACCCAAATCAGGGGTCCTAGGAATAAAAAAATTGCTTATCAATACTCATTTAGGTGATCCTTTCTTAACAGGGAAGTTGCTAGGGAACCTAGATGGTCCTCCTCTTCTAGTAATAGGCAAATTTAGAGGTTCGACCATGTTTGGCACCCTTCAGTCTAGACCGAAAAGGCAATGACGCCATCCTCCTCATAGGGGCTCAGCTAAGATCTTTTCACATCTGGTGGGAAACCCTGCTAGATTGTCCCTTTATTTACAGAGGCATAAAGGAGGGTCTCTATATAGAATTTACTCAGACCCGCCTTCAAATTTCTTTATCACTCCTCTCCCAAGAGACAGAGAGGAGAATCTGGCTATAAGGGACAGCCTAGTCTGTATGTTTAACAAGGGGTTGATTGTGTCGGTCCCTCGCCAGCAGCAGGGGACAGGATTCTATTTGAGCGTCTTTTTGGTGAGGAAAAGCATCAAGAGCATTCAGGTTGTAAAAGCTCACTCTTCTAGTGCGTTATAGGCATGCCTGCATGGAAACCATCTTCTCGGTCAGGAATCTGCTGCCTCCTGGGTCCTGATCAAAATGGCTGAGCATAATATCCTAATAAGCATACTGCTATGATATGCAATATGCATGCATGAGTGCTTAGCAGAGAACAGTAATGGTAGTCAATAGAACTTTATTGCGTATTTTGGTAATTCACTTTTAGGATTGTGTCATTAATTAGGCCTTTTTTTCTTGATATGTTTGGGAGCCCTGGTGTCTGGAACGATTGCAGCTCTGGAAATAGCCTTCTTTAAAACTCTGTAAAAACCTGCAAGACTTTGGCAGAGTGGTCCAAGAGTTAAACCAGCCAATAACCTGGCACAGTTGGAAAAGAAAACTAAAAAAAGAAAAGAAAGGAAAAGAAAACTGATCGTCGGGTTATTGGCTGGTTTAACTCCATGAATATGAGCATGGTTTGTTGTCATTTTTGACTGTTGGTCCACTTTAAGCATAGAGGTTGCTACAGGGGTTTGGCTGGACAGAGGAGGGAAAGCGTTCTGGACTCAGGCCTTGCCCATGTGGAAGGGAAGGTGTGCTGTATGCTGAGCGGTTGCTCGGTTTCACTAGAATGCTCATTAATGGTGTTTGTAGTGTTGTCTTGTGGGGTTGATGCTGCCGCCTCTTTCTGTGTATGTCTTCAAGGGAAACTTTCTTGGGTAAATATTCAGATGTTTGTTCTTCCAAGTAGGTGCAATGTACACACTGGCAATGCATTTTACTAAGGAGATACAATGAGAAATGAAACAAGTGACAAAATATACACCACCAATCCATAACTTTGTTAAAAATGTGTAACCTTAAAGTTATACTTAAACCGGACCTTCACCATGATTTAATGAAAAGCCCAAACTCTTAAAAAACAATTCCTCAGCATCTAAAATTAATATATTTTACATGTTTAGTCACTAATTTATTATACTTTCCCCCACTGGGCTGCAACTCTGTTCGGGAATTTAGGATACGGGCGCCGCCATCTTGACTCAGAAGCATCACACTTACTGAGGAGAGGAGAGTGGGATAAGGTACAGGGGGGCGGGTTATAGCTGTGCTTTGCTCAGACAGAGCAGAGCTGGGGTCAGGGAAAGGTCAGCAGTCCCAGAATGCAGAGCAGCACAGTCACTTCCTGTTTGCAGGCACTTCCTGTTTGCAGGCTGCCTGCAAAAATGGCAGCTTCCATAAGCCGCCATCTTGGATGTTTAAAGGCTTATAAAATGCAGTAGATGCAGGTAGGATGATTTTTAATGTGAGTAATCTGTATGTACAGGGTGTGGGAAACATATAAGATAGACTCTTATTTAGAGTGAAGGTCCGCTTTAAGGCAAGGCCGATTGTTGTCCCATTGTCTTGGGCTACACGTTGCACTGTCCTAAACTTCAATCCGTTTTCAAAAAGACCCTTTAGTTCCTAAGTTATTACTAAAAGTATTAGATCATTGGAGATGCAGGGAAAAAATCAGCAGCGAAACACGGTGTGGTAACAGGGATGTGATGTAAGTACACTGAGTGTGAGAGGAGGGAAGAGGGCGGGGTTTCAGAGCTGTAGAGAGAGGCAGCCAATCTGGGCAGGGTTTATTGATGGACCAGGTCAGCAGAGTGGGGACTGAAAGCTGAATGAGGAAGTGATTTCCACACTAAGGAGACAAACCCTTTAAAGCAGAACAAAACCTTGGATTTTGACTTTCCTGTGTCCATCCTAAACTGGGATGCCCCGCTGTGTGAAACCTCCCAGTTTGCCAATTAAAACTCACCTCTCCCCGTTCCAACGGCGCATGTGTGGGCTCTCATCCAGTCAAAGCCCTTTGCTGTGTTTACATCCTTCAGCAAAGGGATCTGATTGAATTCTATGGGGAGCGTACACTGCCGTAGCCCCGTTGGCGTGCACACCATCCCAGCCTATCTGAATGGCTGGGGTGGGATCGCACACACGCCAACGGGGATTCATTGCCCCACCCCTCCACATTGAAAACAATCAGAGCAGTTTGCCGAATGACATAGCCATGGCAGGCGGTTCTGATGGGATGAGAGCCTGTGCATGCGCCAACCCGGGGAAAGTCAGCGGCTGGTCCTAGAATCTTTTAGTTTGGATGGGCGTCTACTGCTGTGTTTTGTTCAGCTTTAAAGAGGAACATCGGGGGAGGTTAAAAACTCCTCCAACGCTCACCGATCTGCTGGCACCCCCCTTCCTCCGGTTATCTTTGGGCTTTATTTAGTCACCTCGCCGAAGGTCCCTCGGTTTCCATGTGACCTCCCGACGGGCGGCACCATCTTGCATCCCATCAGGCACTGCGCATGGCCCCCGATCTTGCGCCTGCACAGTGCCCATTAATGCAGTGTAGCCGCCCGAAACCCTGCAAGACTTCGCTGAGCTGCGAGATCGCCGTGGGACATAGACAAGCGTGGCTAAGGCTGTGCTTCTCATTAACAGATGGCTAAGTGGGCGGTGGGGTGAGGATCAGGCCCTGAAGACGCCGGATGTCGCTGCAGGCAGCGGCAACATCCAAAAGGTTAGTAGGGGCCGATTGGGGGGGGGATCGGACCCTTTTTATTTTAGGTCCGATGTTCCTCAAAATGAGTGCTATAAGGTAAAAATTGTCCAATAATAAAAATCCACATAAGAGGATGGGTTACTTATGCACCCTGTCTAAATAAAAATAAAAAAAGGAAAAAAAGTTTTCTTTACCAGAAGGAAGAAGAATAATCAAGGGTGGCAGGTTTTGGTTATGATTTTTTCCAGCCTTTCCCTGTCTGTCTGTGCTATTATGTTACTGTATTCAAAGTCGGTGCCAGAAATGTAGTATTAAGTTTTTTTAGTATTTTGTGCTACTGTTAATATGTGTATATGTTTTAGCTCACCTTCATGGGGGTTATAGTATAATGCAAATAAGAGGCTGGTGATGGGTAATGTATAGCTATGTTATAGTTATGTTACTTAGTGTAGTACAGTATACTTATAATAGACCCCCTAAAAGATACCTGTAGATGGGCCCTACTGTACATTGGACTGCTGATGATGGCCACTGGAGTTGTAGGAAATGGCTCATGGCGAATAAATGGTCTGTTTTGAGATTTTAATGGGGGGGCTAAAGGTAGAAGGTTTAATTTGGGTTGACGGAGGAGAAGGACATTATACTGTACCATTATGAGTTCCTGCAGGCGACAGACAGCCCCTAATGGGGAGTCAAAACAGGAGGCATGGGCTTTACATGGCACCATAAGGACCAGAATGGTGCCAGAGGCCAATCAACACTAGTACATGTGTTTTTCATTTTCATTGCCCATGTTCCCTTTCAAGAGGGTGCAGGCTTCTATGTTGATCAGCAGCAAGGGATAAATCACATGACCATCCACCACTGATATGCTATCGGCAGTAGACCAACAAAATCATGCTGGGGGCCTTTAAAAGCGCACTGTCAGCATCAGAGCTGCTTACTGTAGACTGGAAGTTAAATTAACAAAAAAATCTATGGGTGTCATCAAAGCACAAACACATTGTGATCAGCAAAAAAATGTAGTTCTATGACACCCAGAGCTTGTTTTCCGAGACCAGATCTCTGCTGTAGGGTCTCCAAAAAAAAAGTTTTGTTTTTTGCTGTCATGATTGGAGTTCATCATGCAAAATTGCTACATTCATTTTTACCTGCTGAGCACTGTTTATGCTTTGGGTGTGGGAACCTCACTATGAAACTTTGCCAAGTATTCCAATGCCTGAAACCATCGCAGGGGAGAAATGAATTGCTAACGAAATGTAAACCCTAAAAGGGACTACATTGCCTAAGTAAAGGCTCAGCTCCCAAATCAGACTTTAATTAACCCTTCAACCCAAATGAAACCACTTTTGTATACTTCCCGTCAGACATCAAATTAGAAACTGTCAGTGGGCACGAGACTCCCCACTCGTCTGCTACTCTCTTCCATGCTGATCATGAGATTATGAACAGTCAGGCCCACAAGTGGCTCATGTGTGCTGTCTCCTATGGAGAGCTTTTCGCAACTCCATACATAGGGGCATTCTGGGCATCGAGTGCATTTTTTATTTTAAGCGTTTCACAAAAGATTAAAAACCGACCAAGATTTTAACTCTCTGGGGTTTTAGTCCACTTGCTGATTTAGAATGCCCCTGTGTGAAACCCTCTGGATTGCCTGAAATTCGATTCTCACTTCCACTACTTTTGCATGCGCTCTCTTCCAATTAGTATTGATTGCCATGTATATTGATACCTGACAATCAATGCTGAATAATGGATTACAGGGCATCACCTTCTGCGCACACCTGTCACCAGCCATTCAGATATTCCTGGCGGGGGTGCGCACTTTAGATGAAGGGGTGTTGGGAATGGCATTGGAGGCCCGCGCATTTGCTGGGGGATTGAGGTTAGATTATGGGTGATCCTGGGAAGTTTCACACAGCGGGGCATCAAAAATTAGAATAGCACTGGGGAGGACTTGCATCCAGCCCTGATGCCATGGGTTTCAGTCCAGTATAAATCTGTATTTTATACTTTTTGTCAAAACTTTGTGTAGGCACTGCTGTCAAACTAAAGCTCCCTATAATCAGAGGACATATTAGTAATATTACCCTTTCCAGAAGAGGGGTTATCTTTTCTAGATTCCCTGTGTATACAGTGGTGGTGTCTCATCATCACAATATTAAACCATGGCAGATGAAATGTGCCATCATCTTTTTGTCAGCAGATTGTAAATGATCATTTAGTACCTGACAATTATTTAGTCTTTGTTTAGGCTGATGCCTTTGCCAGTGTTGAAGCCCCATTTGGCTGGAAAGTGTATTTGGCTTCTGGAAGCACTGTTAGTGCATTCATTGGTGTGTGTAAGATGAAACAGGAGGAAACATGGAGGCTGTGTATGCAGATCTGACTGAACAGCTGAGGCGGGGAGCTGGCAGCGTTCAGCCTTTCCATGTGTAGGAGGGGCGAGGAAGAGACTTGCACTCGGTGGCAGGAGAGTTGGCAGGCGCTGTAGGAAACTTCAGACACGGTGTGAAGAATGATTCGCTTTCTTGCAGCAGGTACGCAGCTAACGTGTTTCTGAGGCTTTCACACTTGGTGGGGGGGGGGGGCTCCACACAAGATAGAAGCCCAATTCTGAACTCTTACTTGCTGGACACTTGCCATCTATTTTCCTGTAAGGAAAAAGTTACATTTGTGAGCTCGCTGGCAATCTCTTGGTGGCTGATACTTCTTTTATCTGCCGTAGTCCTGATGACTCCTCCATATGGGAACAATTAGATTTCTTGTGTAGCCTGGAAAGTGTAAGGCGTGTTTCTGAGAAACCGGGCGGAAGAAAGTAAAACCGTCCCTCTTATGACGTGTATTGAAGAACCAGCGCGCTGTGTCGTCTAAATCTTGTTTCTCTTTGGTTCTCCCAACAGCGATCATTGGCCTTCTAGCGGTTTACCTGGTGATCGGATATGGAGCGTCTTTGCTCTGCAACCTGATTGGATTTGGCTACCCCGCATATGTGTCGTAAGTTATTATTTTTTTACTGTATTTATGCTGAAAAACATTTATTTGTATTACATATATTTAATATATGAAACTGCAACTAATGTGTAGGCAGAGGTGCCACTTGACTTTTTTCCCAACTAGTAAAAATACTCCTTCCATTATCTTGGAGAAGTATTTCTAGTCACGAAGGAGTACGTAATTTGCAGGAATTAAAGATCTATCTATCTATCTATCTATCTATCTATCTATCTATCTATCTATCTATCATAACATCCTAAACATTCCAGTGACACCCCTTTTCTACAAATACAAACTGTTCACAAAATAAAGACTGTTAACAGCCTACAAAATAAATGCTTCTATCGATAAAAGAAGGGTGTCACTGGAAAACTTTGTAGGTTATACCTGAGATATATATGGCTTTTACAGACTATAAAATAAAGGCTCTGTATCTCTGTGTTCACCGTTTGTATATACATAAGAGGGGTGTTGCTGGAAAGCTCTAAGAACATGATGCCTTAATATAAAGAGATAGACTTATTCAGTATAATACTGACATGTTAGACCTTTCCAGTTACACATTGCATCTAGAAAAGATAGATAAATGGTCTTCAAAAAGATGCAGACTCCATGTAACAACATTGTAACAAATACCAGCTATTCAGGGCCAGGAGAAGTTGCTAATTCTGTAATTCACGGAGGAGCATTTATACGCAGTCAATGCTTCAGGATTTATGTTTGAGAAAATGTACACGTATAATACGCTAAATTAGGCATTAATGTGACCTCTGTGTGTAGGAATAATATTACAAGCACTTCTGCTTGTGACTGAGTGGGGTGGGGAGTATATCCTGGTGATGCTACCACAAGCCTATCGCCACTGATTGTGAAACTTTACCTTGTCCTTGTCTGGCCCCATGTGACCGCCAGTATCCATTTACTATTCTCGGTGGTTCCATGGAGATTGTCCTCCAACAATCCCCCTCAGACAGAACCCCCCCCCCCCCCCCCCCCCGGACCCTGGCAACTGACTTATTTTTTAAGGTGAATCTCCATGAAATATCTAACCTTATTTTAAGCTTGCCTTATTTTTAATTTGTCTTTGTGCTGCCTAATAATTATACTCCTCATCTTTGAGGTGGCAATTCTCTGCCAGCTTATTGGTCACCTATCGGCTTAACCCTGCTGGTCTATTTCTTGGAATGGGCAGGACAAATCAGGGGTCCTGTCTCAGGGCCACCACCAAGGGCAGCAACTGATCTACAGTCACTTACAGGGGTCCTCCACTGGACTTTCTGCCCAGGATTTGCCACCAAACTAGTATCTTGGGTTTTGTTCTTTGCAGCAATCCTTCACTGCATGCATGGACCACCAGCCACTCGGCAGCTTTTGCTCCGTTCCACCTCTACTATGCCCATTTGGACTCAGAGAGGCAAGTTAAAGCTGAATGGATTGGAAACTGGTGGCTGCTCCTCCGCATACTGTTCAGAAATTCCTGGCACTTCAACTGGAGATGAGTGAGGATGTGACGTGCGCTGTGGGATCGCTGGTGAGGCAAATTTACAGGTGATCTGGGGGATTGCACACCGAGGAGCATCCCAAATTAGGGTGCCCCACAAAGAGGGAGACCCCTAGCCCTAGAATCTTATAGATTATCAGGCCGTTGATTGCTTTTCTTTAAAGTGGACCAACACCCAGGATTTTGACTATCCTGGGTTTTGGTCCACTTCGGCGGGACACCCCGATCGGGGGTGCCCCGCTGTGTGAAACCCCCCAGAAACCCCAAAAAACTCACCTCTCAACGCTCCCACGTGAACGCCGCAGCCAATCCCTGCCAACGTCCAGGCGGGGATCAGGAACGTCCAAGCCGCTTCCGCCGCCGCCGCCTCCCGCGCGTCACTCTCGGCGCGCGCGCGCCCCCGCCGTCCATTCACAGAGGGCCGGCGCGGACGCGCGCACGTCTGGAGGGGCGTGCGGGAGGCGCCGGCGGCGGAAGCGGCGGCGGATCAGGTAAGATGTTTTTGGGGTTTCTGGGGGGTTTCACCCCGCGGGACATCCCGATCTCGGATGTCCCGCGGGGTAGGAGGTGATCGGCCCGGGAATCTTATAGATTTCCGGGCCGATCACCCCTGGGTGTTGGTCCACTTTAATCCAGTCCGGGCTGTGCCACAGCTCCCACCCAGTTTTTGAGGTCAGAGGAATTTGAGGAATGGTTTATTAGGAAATATGGTCAGCATAATGTGAATATTTGCCTCATTACACTATAATTCATATCAAGTTATTTCAGAACTTTATTACTTGTAGGAATCCAAAGTGTTACCTCACATTCCTAAATTAAATAAATAAATAGCCACATGTAAGTTGGACATGCTACTGCATTGAAGCAGCCATCTGTAATTGCCTGTAACAGGCGGTATGTGCAGTGCTTGCTGTGTAAGGGAATGCGAGTGTAGCCTGGGTTAAGAGACAGAACAGACCCATTTTGATATTTTTGTATTCTTTTTTCTTCTAATTGCTATACCATTCTTCATACAATCATTCTGCTCCATCATCTCTGAGTCATCATTTACATCTTTTATTCTTTAAAGTAGTCCACTTTTGGTCTGCTTAGAATAGTCCCTACTAACAGTGTGTACCATTATGGAAAGCCTATGCTACATAATGACCTAGTTTGGGATGTGGCAGAGGTCTAATGCAGCATTTAGCGCAGTAGAGCAGCTGCATCCCTTCTTCTTTTATTCTGTGTGGCTGACAACCCAGTAGCCTAGTATTATACTGAGTGGAGGGAGCAGGGATGATGCAGTTGCTCTACAGCACCATCTACTGAATGACTCATTTGACCGCCATGAGATCTCAGCACAGGCCAGGCCAGCTTTCAGTAGCGTTACACAATGTCTGTCAGTAGGGATCATTCTAAGAGGGGCAAAAAGCTATTTAGACTGTTAGACCATTTTAAAGCAGAACCAAACCCAGGTTTTGTTCCACATCCATGGCTCATCGCAAGATGGGATGCCCCACTTTGTTAACCCCCCCCAGATCACCCTTTCAAACTCGCCTCTTCCTTGTCCAACAGCACATGCGCAGGCATATTCAATAGACAGAGCACATTTGTCGAGCAATGGGAGCAAGAAAAGCCAAACTCCCTGCAGACCGTGCACTCCCCTGGCAAAGGAGTGCCAGAAAGAGGTGCTGCTGCACCCCTGGGGGTTTCACATAGCTGGGTATCCCGATCTGGATACTTTTCCCCATCCAGCGGCCTGCCCTGGAATCTTTTTAGATTTTAGGTTTTGTGCAGCTTTAAATGTGACAATGCTGGCAAGTATTGGAAAAAAACAATATACTCTGCTTGCCCCCAGGAGAAATTGCCCATCTTGGCCCTGGCTTCTCAAATTGCCTTTTGGTCTTTAAAAGCAGACCTCCAGTCCAGGCCTCTGCTGCTCACACTTCCCCCTTTTAGCTGTGGACCAAAATCTTTTGCCTGGCAGCCATGCATGGTGCTGTGCTTGTCCATGAGAGGTTACATAGTGCACATGAACAGTACAGGAGGATAGACCGGGTAGGTTATTTTGTTCAGTTTCCTTTTCTTATTAAACCAGTGTGGGGGGGGGGGGGGGGGTGTAAGGTTTAAAGTGGAACAAAACCCAACAAATTCCAGTGCTGGCCTTTCCCTGGGGTGTCCCCATCTGGGATGTCTTGCTGTGTGAACTCAACACCCCCTCACCCCCAGGGTGCGCTTTTCCCATTCCAACCGCGCATGTGCCAGCTCTCGTCTGAGTAGAGTCATTTGCCTTTTCGGTAGTGTAGACCAGGTAAGTAGAGTAAAGTAGTATAGACCAGGTAAGTTAATTTGTTCTGGTTCCTATTCTCTTAAAACCAGTGGGGGGTAGGATTTAAAGCAGAACAAATCTTGACGTGGCCAGGTTGTTTACAATGAGGAGTTCACAATGGGGGGGGTGAGAGAGGCTGCAGCCCCCTTCAGGCTGTGCGAGCGCTCCTGCCCCATCTGTTCAGATAGTCGGAGGCGGAAGCACGTGCGTCGCTGGGGATGTGTCTACTCTTTGTCCCCATTGAAGTCAATGAGGGCCCTTTTGTCGAATGATAGGAGAGGTGAGTTTTACTGGAGGGTTTCCCTCAGCAGGGCATCCCAATTCGGGATACCAGGGGTACGAAACAAAACTCCAGATAGTCAAAGTCCTAGGTTTTGTTCGCTTTAAGACAACAGAAGATGTGTGCGTTTTTGGTTTACCTTGGGGATGATTTTACACCAAAGTGCAAGTACCTTAGAGTGAAAAATAAAGGACACTTTACAATAAGAATGAAAGGGAAAAATAGTAATTCACTTCTTTTGTCTGGTGCCAAATCGACCTCATTGTCTCATTAAAAGCATAAAATAGAGTAAAAGTGTTACTGGTGACTGAAAGATGATGGGCCAGAATTATTGTATGAGTAGCATAGTCAATGACATAAATAATAAAGAGATCTTCTGCTCTGGGTAGAATAGTCCAGGAGCCTCCCAGATTTGTGGCTGCCTTTGTAATAATTATAATTGGACGTCTAACCTTCTATAATTCTAATTAATCAGAACCTGTTTGTGGTCCTGAAATGTACAGAATAAATTGCATATGTAGGGGTAGCTCCGGTAAACACGGCTCTGTTTCGCAGTAATATGGGCACGGTCTGGAAATGGAGGCATGACTGGGCACGTTGTGTGTTCCAGGCCAGAAGATTTCCTGTGGGGAAGTTATCTTTGATTTGCTAGATAAGCTAATTGTTAGGGCGGTGTCAATCTATATTCTCTGCACATCGGTGTTGCTGTCATTGTGTTTTAGGATTTTGAAACCTGAATTCAGTGTGGCTCAAGTGCTGACTGTGTGTCTAGACTGATCATATATTATTTATGTTTACAGAACACCTCATGATATTACCCCCCTTCCATAAGGACATCAGGCAGCAGCATATCTTATGTCTAACAAATAGTTGCACTCAGGCGCAATGAGTTCCTTACACCAGCTAGGAAGCAAGCATCCCAAAATGGGATGATGCAAGTTTCCCAGTTTCCTTTGCACCAGGTTGTATATTCTAAGTATGTCACACACCCCACTTCAAACATTAATAATTACACTAGGGTTAACGCACCGCTAGGTGGCAGCATTGCAGAGAACTCTCCAAAAACTTCAACAGGCCCCTCCCGGTCTATACATACCTGGTACCTCCCAAGAACCTCCCAGTGTTGTTCTCTGCAAGGTGGCGACAAGACAGAAGAAAGAAGTCTCCTGCTTGCAGGTAGCCGGGGTATCCCCCCCGCAACCCGTGCCCGGCGCTTGCAGCCTGCTTGTCCGGCTGCTCAGGGGGGGACTGGTTATCAGTGTGTGGGTCTGTGTATGGTGCGCACTGGGAGCCGGCGGGTGGCTCCGCCAGTCCCGTCATTGAGGTCTGAACGCGGTCCCCGCCGGCAGACGCTGACGCTGCCAGGGGGCAGGGTCGCGCACGCGCGGGCCGCGCACGGATTGGATGTCCCGGAGGGGCGGGGCCTTCTCGGCTCCCGCGCTCCCGGAGCTTGTCTCTTCCTCCCTCACTGCGCTGTGTGCGGGCCGCCATCTTCTGCGTTGCCTGGCTGCGCGGTTTTCTCTCTACCTCTCAGGTAGGCGTTTTTGGTTTTTCTTGCGATGGCCCCTCGGATTGTCCTCTCCTCCTCCTTCTCCTTCCTCCTCGCTCCGGCGCCTCGTTATGGTGCTGGTTGGTATTAACCATTTCCTGTGCTCTGGTTAATGAGGGGGGGGGGTGGTGTAAGGGGGGTTTTGTATGTTATGTGGATTTTGGTATATGGTGCTGGATTGACGTCTGTCCCTCTCCCTTTGTGTCTTTCAGATCTATATTTTTATATATATATATATTTTTATATATATATATATTTTTTTTATATATATATATTTTTATATATATTTTTTTTTTTTATATATATATATTTTTTTTATATATATATATTTTTATATATATTTTTTTTTTATAAGGGTCTTATGCTATTCCCCTGGGTCAGGATCTTGTGACTATCCTTAGACAAGTGTTAGGTTATTAAGGGGCATCCCGGGTCGCGTACCGCATAAATTTCACCACATGGAGGCTGCCACAGATACCGGGAATGGTTCTTCGGGACAATCCAAGGTGTGCGGGGGTTGTGGGACTCCGCTCCAGGGGGATGATGTCATTTTGTGTATTCCTTGTGCACAGCAGAACATTGCACGGCAGTCCAGTACTCCGGTGCCTAGCACTTCTTCGGGCGCGCCATCTCCCTCTCCCCCTCGCTTATTCCGGACCCCGTGTGACGTTGTCCTGGGCGGGGATTCGCAGTCTGATGTATGTGCCCGCTTGACCAGCCTTGAGAAGCGGTTTTCTGCTATAGCCGCTCAGAAGTTTTCAGCTAAGCGGAAGCATCTGTCTCCGCCCCCGCCGGATTCAGATGAGGAAGTGGTGGGAGATCTGGATTGGTCGGATCGTCCCCGTGAAGAAGGTGAGCTCATTGAGGAAGAAGATTCTGATGTTCAGCAGTTGCTGGGTTCTGAGGGGGATCAGGCTGATGGCCTCCCTCTCGATTCCTCTACCATTCTGAGCCAGATGTTTGAGGTTTTGGATTTGGAGCCTCCGGTGGTTGCTCCTAGGCCCAAGGGTCAGCTTTTTGGGGTGTCCAAGCAGCGTCTGGAGTTTCCCAGCCAACAGCATTTTGAAGAAATTGTTTTCAAGCAATGGGAGCAACCTACTCGTCTTGTTGGGGTGCCGTCTAGCTGGGATAGGAAGTATCCCTTTCCGGCGGAATTGTTGAAGCGTTGGTCTGTTCCCCCTGAGGTAGATACTCCGGTCCTGGGACTGTCCAACACGGCGGTTGTGCATTCCCCTGACACGACTTCGCACAGGGACGGCGAGGATCGCCAGGTTGATCAGCTTGCACGTCATGGTTTTGTATGTGTGGGTTCCGTGTTAAGGCCTGTTTGTGCCTCGGCTCTTTTGACTTTTGCTGTCAGGTCTATTGTCAGGGACTTTGGGGTGGATCTCGAGCCCACCAGTGATGAGTCCCTTGGGCTTAAGCGCTGCGATGCCTTTTTGTCTTTTATCCTGGCCGCTCAGGAGGATGCCATGTTGATGTGTGGCAGGGCTACTGCCTTGCTGGTGGCTATCCGGCGCTGTGTGTGGTTGAGACAGTGGACTGCCGATTTTAATTCTAAAAGGTCGCTCACGGCTCTGCCCTTTTTGGGTTTGAGGCTTTTTGGTGAGAGGCTGGATTCTGTTGCCAAGGGAGGTAAATTACCTCAGCGCAAGAAATTTCGCCGTTCCTTTCGGGGGATGGTCTCGTTCAATCCGTCCTTTCGGGGAGTCGGCGCCGGTAGAGGTGCGGGCTCCTCGGCCCCCAGGGGCGCCAGTTGGAATAGGGGCAGAGGCCGTGGCCGCCCCACTCGCGTCTGGGGTGCCAAGCCCAAGCCGGCTGCCAAGCCCACCCAGCAATGAGGGGGCGCCCTCACCCGTTCGGGTGGGGGGACGGTTGCAACTTTTCTCCCGGGTGTGGGACCAGGAGGTCCCGGACAGATGGATCCGGGAGGTGGTTTCGGCCGGTTACAAGTTGGAGTTCGAGTCCCGTCCTCCTCCAAGGTTCTTCAGGTCTCGGGTGTCTTTGGATCCTTTGGCCGCGCAGGGGCTCCTGGCGGCAGTAAGGAATCTTCTAGATTTAGCTGTCATTTGCCCGGTTCCTCCTTCAGAGGTGGGGGCGCGGGTTTTACTCCAATCTCTTCACGGTCCCCAAAAAGGACGGGTCCTTCTGTCCTATTCTGGATTTGAAGTTTCTCAACAGGTTTATTCGTCCTCGGAAGTTTCGCATGGAAACCCTGCGGTCTGCGATCGGTTCGCTTCGGGAGGGGGAACTTTATGACGTCCATAGACATCAAGGATGCGTATCTGCACGTGCCGATCTTTCCTGCTCATCAGCGGTTCCTCCGTTTCGTGGTGGGGGATCGGCATTTTCAGTTTGTGGCTCTTCCATTCGGTCTCACCTCTGCTCCGAGAGTGTTCACCAAGGTGTTGGCGGGGGTGATGGCCCTGCTCAGAGCTCAGGGGATTCGCATTGTGCCTTACCTGGACGATCTTCTCATCATGGCTCCTTCCTTCAGTCAAGCAGAGGGGGACACCAGCACGGTGGTGTCTATGTTGGAGAGGTTCGGCTGGGTGATCAATTACCCCAAGTCCTCGCTGGTTCCGGCCAGGGTGGTGACTTTTCTGGGGATGTCGTTGGACTCCTTCCTCAGGCCAAGGTTCTGATGATTCAGGAATTGGTCCAGCTGCTCCTCTCCCATCCTCATCCGTCCATTCGTCTGGGGATGAGACTGGTGGGGTTGATGGTGGCCTCGTTCGAGGCAGTTCCCTTTGCTCAGTTTCATACGAGGACTCTTCAACTTCATCTTTTGGCGTCTTGGAACCGGTGTCCGGGGTCGTTGGATCGGTCCTTCCGGTTGTCCCCTCGGGTTCGGCAGTCCCTTCTGTGGTGGTTGGTCTCGGACAACCTTCTGAAGGGCAGGTCGTTTCTGACTCCACTTTGGGAAACTGTCACCACGGATGCCAGTTTGTCAGGCTGGGGAGGTTATTGGAAGGATCTTCGGTTTCAGGGGCAGTGGGACCCTCAGGAGGCCCACTTGCCCATCAGTGTTCTGGAATTGCGAGCCATCAGGTTGGTTCTGTCTCACTTGACGCATCATTTACAAGGTCTGCCGGTTCAGGTTCGCTCAGACAATCAGACGGCGGTTGCTTACATCAATCACCAAGGAGGGACTCGCAGTCTGGGTGCCCACAGGGAAGTGTCTCTGATTTTGGTCTGGGCGGAGACTCATGTCCCTTGCATCTCGGCAGTTTACATTCCGGGAGTGGAAAACACAGAGGCGGATTTTCTGAGCCGGTGTGCGTCCCGTCGGGGGGAGTGGTCTCTCCATCCCCAGGTGTTTCGGTCACTTTGTCTCCGATGGGGGACGCCGGAGGTGGATCTGTTTGCCTCTCGTCACAATCACAAGCTTCCGTCCTTTGTGTCCCTGTCCCGGGACCCTCTGGCTCTGGCGGTGGATGCCATGACCCTGAGCTGGAGGGACCTGGGGTTTCTTTATCTGTTTCCTCCGATTCCCATGCTAGGCAGGGTTCTGCGAAAGTTGGTTCTGGAGGGAGTTCCCGCCATTCTCGTGGCTCCAAGGTGGCCAAGGCGGGTGTGGTTCGCGGACATCGTTCGTCTGGCCGTGGATCAGTTCGATCTGCCTCTTCGGCCAGATCTTCTCACTCAGGGTCAACTATGTTACCCCAGTTTACAAACGCTGGCTTTGACGGCTTGGCTGCTGAAACCTCCATCTTAAAGGAGGAGGGTCTTTCGGATGCGGTCATTCAGACTCTTATTAGTGCCAGGAAGAGATCTTCTTCTTCCATCTATTACAGGTATTGGAGATCTTATATTGATTGGTGTGAGGCTAGGTCTTTGCCCTGCCGGGTCTTTTCTGTGTCTAGGATTTTGGAGTTTCTTCAGTCGGGGCTGGACTCCGGTCTTCAGCTGAGTACCTTGAAGGGGCAGGTTTCTGCTTTGTCTATTTTTTTCCAGAAATCTTTTGCTAGTCATTCCTTGGTCAAGACTTTTTTCCAGGGGGTTTCGCATGTGCGGCCTCCCAGGAAGCCTTTGCTCCCAGTGTGGGATTTGAATTTGGTTCTTTCCGCTCTTAAGGCTCCTCCTTTTGAGCCTTTGCGGGATGTCGCTTTGTCCGTTCTTACTCAGAAGGTTGCTTTTTTGGTGGCCATCACTTCAGTTCGGCGTGTTTCAGAGCTGGCAGCCTTGTCTATTCAGGCTCCTTATTTTGAGGATCATCAGGACAAAGTGGTTTTTCTTTACAAGTCAGATTTTCTCCCTAAAGTGGTCTCTGCGTTTCATCTTAACCAGGACATTGTTCTTCCTTCTTTGTGTCCTAAGCCTAAGAATGCCAAGGAGAGTGCTTTGCACTGCTTGGATGTTGTACGTTGTGTCAGGTACTATCTACGTGCTACGTCTTCTTTTCGTAAGACTGATGCCTTTTTCGTTGTGCCCTGTGGGCCTAGGAAGGGTTTGGCTCTGGCCAAGTCCTCCATTAGCAAATGGATTCGTCAGGCCATTGTTGGTGCTTATTCGGCTAAGGGGAAGGCTCCTCCTTTCCGAGTTACTGCTCATTCTACTCGTGCGGTTGGTGCGTCCTGGGCTTTTCAGCACCAGGCTTCGGTTGAACAAGTGTGTAAGGCTGCAACTTGGTCTTCTGTTCATACTTTTTCTAAGTTCTATAAGGTTGATGTGCGGGCTTCAGCGGATGCTGTTTTTGGCCGCAAGGTTTTGCAGGCTGCAGTGGTCTGAGTTTTTCTGCGTTATTGCCTGATTCGGATACCCACCCTTTTCTGGACACTGCTGTTGGATGTCCCTAGTGTAATTATTAATGTTTGAAGTGGGGTGTGTGACATACTTAGAATAATACCATTTTGTGAATACTCACCTGTAAAATGGGTATTATAAGTATGTCACACACCCCACTTCACCCGCCCTTTTTGGTATCCTGGCTCTCTATTTGGTGAAGTTTGGTTCTTTACGTTGAGGGTTACATTGTTTGGTTCTGGTACCTTGTCTTACTGCTGTTCTAATACTGGGAGGTTCTTGGGAGGTACCAGGTATGTATAGACCGGGAGGGGCCTGTTGAAGTTTTTGGAGAGTTCTCTGCAATGCTGCCACCTAGCGGTGCGTTAACCCTAGTGTAATTATTAATGTTTGAAGTGGGGTGTGGGACATACTTATAATACCCATTTTACAGGTGAGTATTCACAAAATGGTATTTTGTCTCTGCCTGTGACTGGATGGCAATAGGGGGGCAGTGGAGGTACAGCTTCTAATTTACCTGTCAATCTGCAGGGGACAGATGAGAAGGCCATACTAGTTATCCTTGTCATTCTATGGACTGTGACACCTGTACTGTTTATGGCAAATCTTTGAATCTGAAGATTTTAAAAGCGGCTGTCCTGGTAAACCTAGGTTATATTTCCAGCCCTTCCTCACCACCAAGCCTGATTTACCCACACAGTGCCAGGTGCCAAATCCCCTGGCAGATGCTCGGACACGGAGCTTGAGCGACTGCTTGGTCAGCCAATCAGTGCAGCAGTTGTCTGTGGCCATTTCACTGACAGCTGATTTGAAGCCAGGGAGAAGGGTGGCTCTTTGTGCTTCAAACATTATAAATGTATTCCACACAAGTTCTAGAAAGGCAGTTTTGTGACTGGAGGTGGGCTTTATCCAATCAAAAATGACTGAAGGTCCACTCGCCTACCCCTTAAAAAAAAAAAAAAAAAAAAAAAAAAAGGGCACGTCTGAAGGCAGGCAAAATAACTTACTGGATCCACAGGCCGCGCTTAGCTGGCACCAGTAACACCAGTCTAAAATAACTGCACTTTTTCTTTTATTATGTAGTCCCTTGAATCGGGGGCCGTGACCATGGAAGGATCCCGAAAGAGGTCAATATCGGCAGCCCCATTCTCAGAGTTACAAGGCGATGATGCATAATGGTGTAACCTGATTCAGGCTGCAGCATAGTAAAGAGGAAGCTCATTTGTGACTGGACTTCCTCTTCACGCTAATCAGGCATTTTTTGAGATCTCCGATTAGCTGCTCTCAAGAATGCCGGCTGATCTCAAGACCCTGGCTTTCCCCTAGTCTGGGAAGCTCCCCTGTCCCCAGCCTATATGAATAGCTGGGCATGGGAGCGCGCCTTGGCTACAGGAAAGCCAGGGATGTAGCAGGATCTCAAGACCCTGGCTTTCCTCTAGTCTGGGAGGCTCCCCTGTCCCCAGAATATATGAATAGTTGGGCATGGGAGCGCGCCTTGGCTACAGGAAAGCCAGGGATGTAGCGGGATCTCAAGACCCTGGCTTTCCTCTAGTCTGGGAAGCTCCCCTGTCCCCAGCCTATATGAATAGCTGGGCATGGGAGCGCGCCTTGGCTACAGGAAAGCCAGGGATGTAGCAGGATCTCAAGACCCTGGCTTTCCCCTAGTCTGGGAAGCTCCCCTGTCCCCAGACTATATGAATAGCTGGGCATGGGAGCTCGCCTTGGCTACAGGAAAGCCAGGGATGTAGCAGGATCTCAAGACCCTGGCTTTCCTCTAGTCTGGGAAGCTCCCCTGTCCCCAGCCTATATGAATAGCTGGGCATGGGAGCGCGCCTTGGCTACAGGAAAGCCAGGGATGTAGCAGGATCTCAAGACCCTGGCTTTCCCCTAGTCTGGGAAGCTCCCCTGTCCCCAGCCTATATGAATAGCTGGGCATGGGAGCGCGCCTTGGCTACAGGAAAGCCAGGGATGTAGCAGGATCTCAAGACCCTGGCTTTCCTCTAGTCTGGGAAGCTCCCCTGTCCCCAGACTATATGAATAGTTGAGCACGGGAGTGCGCCTTGGCTACAGGAAAGCCAGGGATGTAGCAATGGGCAGCAGAAGCACTTTGGGAGCGGCCAGGAAAGGAGAGTTTACCGGTGATCCCAGGGGTTTTATACAGCAGAGCTTCGCTAAGGGCAAGGCTAGTAGCCAGGCTCCAGGGCTGCTGCACAAGGGTTTTGGTCAGCTTTAACTTTCAAGTCATTTTTGACTGAAAGTTTGCTTTAATCTGTGTATTACAGCCATCTAGTGATTTTATGCTTGCAGCAACACAACTGAAGACTGTCAAAATGGCAGCTACTAAGCTGGGAGTATCTGGATAGTTTTTGTAATACTTAAATATTTTAGCAGCCAACCCTATTGCCGAGCATGTGTTTACACAAGGTGTTTACAGATCTGGGTGGAGACGTCTGCTGATACCAGATTTTTGTATAAGCAAAATACTTGTGGGTTCAGATGACCTGTGACAGTTGGGCAATAAGAACTTTGTCGTAACACTGGAGATCTGTTTGTGAACTGTCAGTGCAGACATGTCTGTCTGTCTGACCACCGCATGGAAACCCAAACAAGATGTTTAAGCAATAGCCCCCCTCCTCTAAGGCTGCATTTAGCTGCATCCCAAATATTACAAGCTCACTATCTGTATATGATCAGGGGAGGTCTTCTGAGGCAAATGATGGCTCCTTTGGATTAGACATAGCATAAATAATTCAAACCGTCTGAAAACCCTGGCTCTGATTGTTTTACATTGATCAAACGGAGGAAAGAAAAGGCATAAAATCCCATTCCATACAGGAAAGAATCACTGGAAATGTATTCATTCCATACAGGATTCAATCACTGGACATTTATTCATTGTTAGTGAGAGTGGATGATATGTATTCAGACACAAAGATTTGTTGGCTAATTGTTCATTGGAGTGATCTTCTTTTTTTTTTTTTTTTTTTTAGATTGCTTGTACTGCGCCCTCCACATCCTATTTGTAAAAGATCTTTGTTTCCACTTGTCAACTATCATACGAGGGACCAGACACATTATGTCCATGTAAATGATATAATACTTGACCGATAAACAAATTCTTATTCATTACTCGATCGTAGTGTCTGTCTCCACAGATCCATTCTGATTGATTTAGCAATTTTTCATTCACAAAATGATTTGTGGAAATGAGACTTGGTGTACCAACCACCCACTTGCACAGCCATGTAATCTAAAAGGCTTCAGGAATGGCCGATCAAGCAACTGAATCGGTATGCTCTGCAGATTGGCCCGCATTTATTCACCCTTTCCGGGGCTCCTACACAGCACTTGCCGGCTGGCGACAGGAGAGCGCCGCACATGGCAGAGAAACCTGGGATGTGACCT
Source organism: Gastrophryne carolinensis (assembly GCA_027917425.1). NCBI lineage: Eukaryota > Metazoa > Chordata > Amphibia > Anura > Microhylidae > Gastrophryne > Gastrophryne carolinensis. The sequence goes on from CM051234.1 coordinate 536,358,713, forward strand.
CTCTCGGTTCTTTATTCATTAATATGCACAGCATATGGTGCTGATTGAATGTGAGCCTGCGCATGCGGCATGGGTCTGGGTCAAGGGATAAACTGGGGGGTTTCAAACAGCGGAGCATCCCCGGATGCCCCTGGTGCAAGGACCAATAGCCAGGATAGCAAAAATCTTGAGGATTGGTCCACTTTAATTCAGCATTTCCAAGAAACTGTGCCAGGTTGGGTCCAGGTCTGCAAGGATACTAACCTACCTAATCTGACCCATAAACCCTTTAGTTTTAGGAGAGTTCTCTTTTTCCTAATGGAACTTTGTTTTAAAGTGGACCAACACCCAAATTCCCGGGCCGATCAGATCCCTCCCCGCGGGGCATCCGAAATCGGGATGTCCCGCGGGGTGAAACCCCCCCAGGACGCCCAGAAACCTTACCTTATCCCCGTTCCAACGGCGCATGCGCGGGCCGCATCTCGCGGAAGTGGACCAAAACCCAGGATAGTGAAAATCCTAGGTGTTGGTCCACTTTAAAGTGACCAAGAAACCGCTGCCTACCGTTGCAGTGCTGCACATGAACCGATAGCAGAGCGAGGCAGGGCACCTGATATTTGTATACCTTTGGATCAGGAGTGTTGGTGTGTGCTTTCAGCATTAGCCCTGTGGATCCTGTCTGGCTTAGCAGAGCCTTGGGCATGGTGGTGATGGTTCCTGTTTTCTTTTTTATTTTTGCCCAAGGATATGGGGGGGCGGGGTAGGAGACTTGCTGCTGCTGATGGCCGGTGGCACTCTGACGTCATTTCTGGGCACGGCCAGCACTAGTTCTCACATCCACCACACAGGCTGGAAGGGATTCCAGATGGAGGAAAGCGGCGGCATCAGCAGTGCAGTGGCGACTCACCGGTAGCCCAGCAGCCCACAGCAGTATGAATCCTCTGATTTCAGCCTTCTAGAGGTCAGCGATTTTTGGGCCAAGGAATCCAGGTGCAGGCAGCATGTTACCTATCCTTAACACTTCATGCAAAATACCACAGGAAAAGCCAGTAATGTAAAAATCATGTTATATATTTTCTGTTTATGCTGGTATCCTGGAGCTATGAATACATATGATACTGTATTTTGTCCTATCTAGTCGAAGCCAACCAAAGTTAAGGATGGAGACAATGACCCCCCCCCCCCAAATAGAAGCCAAAGGTTCCTAAACCCATTAGACGCCGTGAATCCTGTAGCGTTACACTTCCGGATACTGGCAGAAGTCTGTCTGCCAAACATACTTACAGCTAAGAATGGGAGAGGCTACTTACAGGGCAATGTTAGCCATGAGGAATGAAATGACCTCTGTTCAAGGTCTATAAATCTTTAGTCGCACCCAGCTTTATCCATTGCTGGCACACTCGTTCCTCAGTCAGTGCAGTTAATGCTGGATCCTAGACCAATAGTATCCCCTTCTATTACTTCTGCCGCGACTGGTGGTTCTTGGTCAGTCCAGTTTGAAACTGGGTCAGAGATAGCGGGGAGAGTGAGGGTGAACTTTCATCCGAGGACTCTCTCAACGTATACAGTTGGATAAAAGGGGCGAGTGGGCCTCCGGTTCCTCTGGAGCCTTGTCAGAGGACCTGGCAGAATTATTAGATGACATTTACGATACATGGGGAATCAAGAATGAGGATAAGTCCTTCCAGGATACATTTTTGGAGAAAAAAAATCTGAATGGAGGAGAAGAAAAATTTTATGTCGAGCTCACTCACCCTTTCAGGAACAGGATATGGTGCCTTGGACCAAATGTTCAAAATTAGATTCACTGCTGGGTCAGATCTCTAGAGCGGCAGACTTAAGTTTTGAGGATATGGAGGCAATGGGTGATGCAATGGATCGCATCCTGAAAAGCACTTGGGATGCTGCATCCTTCATATTCAAACCTGCCCTGGCAGCAGATGGTGTCATCTGAAGTATGGAAACATGGCTCAAGAACCTGAACGATTATTTGGGGAATCACACTCCTAAGGAGAGTATTTTTGAGACCTCACCTACTCTCTTTAGAGCCATTTCCTTCTTAGGCTCCTCTGGGGCATTAGCTATCAGGGCCCACGACTAAGTCAACTGCTCTATTAGCCTGCGCCAGAAGGGCACTTTGGCTCAAAACATGGTCAGGAGATCTGGTTTCTAAAGCAAAGTTGTGTGCTATTTTCCATTTCATGGTAATCTCCTGTTTGGAGAAGACTTAAATATTATTCTGACTTATTCTAGTGAAGCAGGTAAGAAATTTCTAAACAGGAAAAGGAAGTTTCAAAGGTGCACTAATACTAAGGGCAAAACTTCCATAAGGCAGATCCAGAGCAGACAGAATGAGCAGAAGCAGTGACAGACATAGACGAGGCCGCAAAAAACGGGTAGTACCAGTCCTGACAAAGGCTACTCGGTGGGGGAGAGGCTCGCCTGGCCTGTAGCCGCCTAGAGAGCAGACTCCCAAAGTCAATTTGTGTTACAAATACTGCTTAGAATTTTTGTCCATCCCTCCAATGTTTCTTCCTGATGACCAAATTACCAAGGGACACCAGAAAGAGGGAAGCCTTTCCGCTCGTCTTACGAGAATTTGCCAAAAGAACATGATAGAAGTAGTTCCGTCACATTCCGAAGGGCGGGTGTTCTTCCCTATATATTTTCTATATCTTCTATAAGCCATTAGGAAATTATCAGATGATTATGACTCTGAAAAGATTAAATCTTAACAGATACAAAAAGGTCAGAATGCAATCTATCTATTCGGTAAGGAACACCCTTATGGAGCAGACTCTTATGATCAATTTAGACTTGCAGGATGCTTACCTGTATATTCTAGTTCTTCCTCTAAATCACAAGTTTCTGAGATTTGCACGATTTACTCTTGCTAAACAAGTCAGGGAAATCCCTACTAGCAGATTTGCAGAACTCTTCTGAGATTGTCAATCTAGAAAATTCAATTCTGGTACCCAGCCACTTTTTCAGATTCCTTGGGTATGATCTAGACCAGTGATACTCAACTGGTGGACCGGGGTCCGAATGCAGACCTCTGTGCCAGATTTCTGGACCCTTGCCCTGCAATTCCAGCAGTCCCATGGGCTCAACTACACATGAGAACCCTGCAGAAACTTATTTTGTTTCATTGGGACAAGTGCCCAGACTCTTTAGATCAGAATGTTCAAATAGAGGAGGATGTACTAGAAAGCCTCCATTGGTGGACAGACCTGGAGATATTAAAAACTAGAATACTGTGGAGAATCCTGTAATGATAAAAAGAGATGCCAGCTCCTGGGGTTGGGGAGCCCACCCAAACAATCTGAATGTCCAGGGAAAGTGGCTCCCATACATAGCAAGGAGATCCTACAATTTCAGGGAACTAAAAGTGGTAAAATTGGCATTGGATCACTTAATCTCAAATCGGCTACAACAATGCTTGAACAGTAGTTTACCTAACCCATCAGGACGGGACCACTTCATTGTCCCTGATAAATCTCTAATTCCATACTGTTTCCTCTGCAGGAACTGGTCCAGTCAATACCGGCAGTTCATCTAAACACAGTTGCAGTAGTTGGTCAGGGTACAACAGACCGAGTGGTGTCTAAATCAGGAAGTTTCCCTCCAGTATGTAGCCCTTTTGGGCCTTCCCCAGATAGACCTCTTTGCCAAGGCCAACAATTCCAAATGCAAGTTTTTTCACTGACTAATGAGGGAGGACGGTGCCCTAGCAGTCAATGCCCTGGCTCGCACCTGGAATTTTCACCCCTAGCTTATGCCTTCCTTCCATTCGGATTACTGCCGAAGGTGATCCGGAAGATCGCGGGAAGAGGTCACCGTTATCTTCATAGCTCCTTTTTTTGGACGAGAAGATTCTTGTTTTCAGAACTGAAAAGAATGGTGAAGAAAGGGCCATGGCATCTACCAAATCTTCTGAATTTGCATCATCAGAGCCTCCTTCTGCATCCGGAGCCAGAAAAGCTTCAACTGACAACATGTGCCTTGAAGGGGCTATCTCAGAGCAGAAGGGCTCTTCAGTCTGAGAGAATAAAACTCTATTGACAGTCATAGATTGTTCAGCAGATGCATCTATGCAAAGGTTTGGAAGTGGTTTTCTTCATTTTGTGAGGCTAACAAAGAATCAGACCAGTATTATCCGTGTTTTTAGACTACCAGTTGAGACCAGATCAACAAGTAAATCAGCAGTTACCCGTAAAAGGCCAGCACCTTTTTAAAGGTTTTTCCGACGTGGGACTTAAAGCGGTCCTTCACTCAGACTCTTTTTCAATCTTATATGTTTCCCCCACCCTGTACATACTGTGGTAAGGTGCAAGGGGCCGTTATTGATGGCAGGTATGTAGCACCAATGTACCTGGCATTGGTGCAGTAAAGCCGTGTAGTCTGATTTCCAGCCTCAGCTGCTGGTGGCAGTTTGCTGCTGTTGCTTTAGAATAGCCGAAAGGCTAACCTGGGACGGCTTTACTGGGATGGAGTAGAGCAGGGTGGGACTCCATCCCACTACCCAGGTCCGGGTTTTGCGGGCTGTTTAAATAGCCTGGGGAATCAGCTGTGGCCGGTCCTTTGTCTAGAGCTCACATGGGAGTGAGACTCTGTGAGCCTGGCTGAAATCTCCTGTGGAGGCTGTTTCATGCGGACCTGAGGCCTATTTGGACTGTAAACAGGACTTTTGCTCAAGGACTAAAAGCTGTTTGCCTGATTGAATCATTTATGCTGCGGTTTCCTGAAAAGGTGATGTAACCTGTATGGACATATGTTTTGTGGATTTTTTGTGTGAAATAAACACAGACTTTACTTTGAACTGTTTGCCTCCGCCTCTATACTGCTGACACCCGGTCGCCTACCAGAGCTAATCTCCACAATACAGATTGCCCACATTAAAAATCATCCTACCTGCATCTGCTGCATGTTATGAGCCTTTAACCCTTTAAGTGCCAGCCTACCTGCAGCATTTCCCACTCCCTGTTGCCAGACGATGTTTCACTATTTTGCGCTACACATGTTCAACTGTCATTTTTGAAAGGATTTCCAGGGATTTCCCTGGAAAATGATATATTGTTTTTTCAGCAGAGTCTGGGCTTTAACATGAAATGTCTTGTTTGTATTTTTTAGGTGTATTCTCAATATTTTTGGGTGAAATATGTGAAAAAAAAATAAAAAAATATATTTTTTTACAATTTGTAGTGTTTTTTTGTAATAAAAAATTTAAGTTTGTCAATAAAATTTTATTGCGTGTGAAATCCCAATTTCTCCCGGTTACAGCGATACCACATATGTATAGGTAGACACCCTTTCCTGCCCAGGAGAGGGTTAATTAAAAAAAAAAATGACATAGGGTCCCCCCTCCCAGGGAGGCGGACCCCATTTTTTGGGGGATTTTTAAGGGTTAAAAACCCTTAAAAATCAAAAAAAAAAATGACGTGGGGTCCCCCTTACCCAAAGTAACCAGCCCGGGACCAGCTATGGGGGCTTGTAGGCACAGAGTGGGGGGCCAGCTTTTGTGGCCCCCCCACCCTGCAGCCTACGAGCCCACATAGCCTATGTGGGCCCGGGCTCTTCTGCCCCCTCCTGGGCTTTGGGGAGGCAGGTAATGGGGGTGCCGGGGGTTAATGGCAAGTCACCCGCTAGGGCAAGTGACTTGCCACCCCCCCAGCCTTGTGAACTGGTATAAGGGGTCTCATGGACCCCTTACCAGTTCACAAGGGGTTAAATGTTGAAAAAAAACACCACGTTAATAAAAAAGTATTTTATTAAAAAAAAAAAAAATTTTTTTACTGTACTTACCTCCGATTGCAAGCTCTTGTCCCTCGCCGCTCTGCTGACAGATGCCGGTGATCGGCATCCAGAGAAGGAGGAGGCAGGAGATCAGAGGATCTCCTGTCACCTCCTTCCAGGGCACCGATCACCGGCATCTGAGAAGCTGACAAGGCTGAAGCCGGTGATCGATCGGGGCCGGTATGACGTTCAAGGGGGCGGGGCTTAGCGGCAAGATGGCGGCCGCCATCGAGGATGAAAGGGGAGAGAGCCTCTTGGGCTCTCTCCTAAAGATCGGTAAGTCCTGGGGGGGATCGGAGGCCTCCCAGGTGAAGAGGAGGGACAGCGGGAGCCAGCGCACACGCAGGTAAGTGAATTGTCTTTTTTTTTTTTTATAGTTAGCAGCTTCTGCTGCCAAAGCGGGGGGGGGCGGCCTGTTCCGGGGGCTCTCCTGGAGCCATCCGACCCCCCACGAGGGATCGGATGGCACCAAATTAAAGAGGAGACCCGGCCGGATCCAACAAGAGGTCAGGTGAGTATTTTTTTATTTTTTAAACCAGCAGCGGGGAAAGCCAGGCACATAACACCTACGGGCTTGGCACTTAAGGCCCAGCCAAGCCAGCACGTAGGTGTTACGTGCTTGGCAACAAAAGGGTTAAACATCCAAGATGGCGGCTCATGGGACATCAGGCAGCCTGCAAACAGGAAGTGCCTTATGACTGTCGCTCTGCATTCTGGGACTGCTGACCTTTTCCTGACCTGTTTCTGAGTCAAGATGGCGGCGCCCGTATCCTAAAGTACTTAGCAGAGTTGCAGACCATTGGGGGAAAGAATAATAAGTAAGTGACTAAAAACTTAAAAAGTATATTCATTTTAGATGGGGAATCATTTTTTTAAGGGTTTGGGATTTTCAATAAATCGTGGTGAAGGTCCTGGCTACTGCCACTGGAGGAAGTGCCAGGAAAATGGCTGTGTTTGAAATTTTGTTTTCTGTTGACTATCACATCAGCCAGATGGGGAGGTGAGGACAGGTGGCTCTATAGAAGAGATCAGTAAAACGGCAATGTGGTCTTCACACCACCTTCCTCAAGCACTATAGACTAAATCTCCTGTCTTACTTGCAGCCCCTAAGGTATAATTACTAGCCTAATCCTCTCGGTGCGTCGTCCTGAAGGACAAGTGGAGAAAATCCACGTTAGACTGACCGGTCCTTCAGGACAACCCCTTAGTTCCCTGCCATTGTCCTACAGTATACCTTAGGTTACTTGGTTAAGACTGCGGTAGAGGGGAAGGGGTGGGGTTTTAACCTCTGTTCAGCTTGTTTCCTCCCCAGGAGAGGGACTGCTCTCTCCGTGGGTTGTCCCGAAGGACTTGTCTGACAGTGATTTCTTTTTTTTTATTTAAAAAAGTGCCTGAAGGGATTGGCACAAAGTGGTATGCTGAGTATAGAACCATAAAAGGTGGCTGAAAACAACAATACCTGTTGAATGCTTCAGTTTGGAAATCAGGCTCTTGTTCACAACTCCAAACAGAAAGCTCCTCAGTCAATTGTGTGTTACATTTATGTAGAAAATGTGGTCTTGAGGGGATTAACCAAAAAGTGAATTGCAGCTAATATTTGGGACATTTAAGTCATTGTATCTGTGAACTGGACAATTGTTCAATGTAACTATTCTAAATGATCCCAGCTGAAGCCACAGCCACAGCCTGCAAACTACATGTAAACCCACAGCTACTCCCAGCTAGGGGAAAGATTTGGCTTGTGTGCTGCTAGTCATATGGTGAGTCAACAAACTGAGGCTTCTTTGCTGTTCAGGAAGTGGCAGCCGGTCACAGAGAGGAAATGTGATCCAACTCCAGCACACACCAGAGTGATTGTGTCTTTACTGAGCCATGTCCTGTGCTCAGCCCCCATTAGCTTGTGATTTTCTAAAAAAGCAGATATCCTCTATATCAGCGGATAAATCGCAGAAGGACTATTCTATAAAGCCACAAAACATGATTGAAAAAGCAGTTTTCGAGTGTAGGAAAAGTATTGTAGTGATTACAAACTGCTGCAGTAAAAGGGTTAACGTACGTACGTGTGTGTGTGTGTGCGCATGAACAGCAGAAACTGAGACCAATCTTCTATAACTTTGCCTCAGATCATTTGAGTTTAGTTATTTGATCTAGATTAATAACTTAACAGTTAGGGCTGTTTCAGACCCTACCTGCCACAGAGTTGTCAGGGGCATTAGGTCTGCTTTAAAGCAGCGGTGCAGGCAACCCCCTCCTTTGTTCCCTGCCGTTGATGTGTTAAGCTCATGATCGGCATTGATCGTAGGATCACGTCTTGTAGAGGGAAAGAGATGTTTTCTACATAATGTGTGAGTGTGTACCATCCCGCCATGTACCAAGCAGAGGAGGATCTAATGGCGAACAAGCAATCTAGAGACAGGCACATGTGTCTTCTCTGGTTTTTCTTGTTCAGTCTGTGCCCAACCCAAAGTAGGTCATAGAAACCAATACAGTTATGTCAGTGCAGTCTTCAGACTATAGATTTAACCCCGTATATAATCTACTGTCCTTACTGCTATTACTGGTTTTATATTACAAAATAACATAGGCATGTAAAATGCATGTAAACCAGAAAAAAACTAAAATGGCTACTCAACTTTGCCCCCTTTGCAGCAGGACAGCTAGGTTTTGAAAAGCCAGACTGTCATGCCGGCTATGGCAGTGTAGCCGTCCCCTTTTAAAGACCCTAAATTGGGATGCCCAACTGTGTGAAACCCACTAGTTCACTAGATACTATTCTTGATCCTTACTCCCACAGTGAGAATAAACAGCAGTGATGGGGGGGGGGGGGGTCATGCTGCGCATGAGCAGTGGGGGACGATATGAGTTGGCAGGAACAAGAGAATTGACTAGTCCATGAGTCTTAGGATCTAGGTCCACTTTAATAATATATATATAATTATTAAACGCCAGCTAAGCTGGGCAGCCTAGACAAAGAATAAGGGAAACTATCACCTTGCATTACAGTCACAGAGTGATACAGACAGGTTTTACCTGCACAGATAATAGGGGAAGAGGACTGTTGCAGACAGACCATTGAAGATGAGAAACATGCACTGGCACACTATGTCAGATAGCCAAGCGCTGGCTTCGACCGAGGTAAACAACCTAAAAGTGCAGCAAATGAAGATTGAATAATGGAGAAATGCAGTGAAGCTCAAATGAACAACCAGCACCAACAAGTGATGCATTGATGCAAGTGATGCACAAAAAGTCTAAGGGAAAGTAGACAAATGTATAACACCGAGGGAAGAAACCATAACCTTCTCAGCTATTGCAAAATGATTGCACAGACTGATACGAACTGACACAACCATGTTACCAAGATGATTCACTGGAGTCTGTCGGAAATACCACCAGCCTACAGCACAGTACTGTGGGAGAAAGCGGTTGAAAGCTAAAATGCCATAATAGTACAGAATTTCCAGATACATACAATGCGCTGGAACACATCACCCCTGACATCAGCATTGTCAATAAGACGACAAAGATCACAAGATACCAAGACCTGAAGATGGAAATTCAGCGATCCTGCGTTGGCCATCTGCATGCTGGGTGGCAACAAATTCTGCTCAACCCTACCCTAAAAACATGTGCCAATAACCCGGCATACAGCTAATGTGCTAATAACCCGGCATGACCTGGTGTATTTTTATTTCTGTTTTGCCAAACCTGTTTCAGCCACAATGTAATTGCTCTATAAACTGAGATCTGACAGCTGAACTCCAGGCAAATCTAAAAAGTAACACCCTGAAGTTGTGTTCTTTTTTTAATTTGGTTAGTGTACGTTTTCCAAACTTTCCTTTCCCTCTAGTCCCTTGCACTGAAGAGCCAGCTACAACTAGAAAAGTTGGCTGTCACAGGGACCAGTGTTGCTAGTTATTATGTGCTGTCACTAACTTTTAGGTTCTTAAGACACTCATGGTTTTTCTGCTGCAAAAGAAACTCGCCCTTTCATTAGTCTTATAAATCCCTCCTCCGCTCACCTTGATTGGGGTCCTGTAATCTTCTCTGCAATGCACGGCAGGGGATCATGAGTAACCGCTTCATCACCCAATCACTGCTAGCCACAGGCTGGCTGTTATAGTCATTGGGTAATGAAAGGATCTAGATAAAGTTATTATAAGGAGCGCACACCACACTTTGTAATTCACAAGTTGAGTACAGTGAATTCAAGAAGTACAAAAAATAAGGAATATACATAGATGTAAGAAATCCAAGCGTCATATAATAAGTAAAGGGATACACATTTCCTTGTTGGAGCTCATATACATATCTGATTTCTTGTGACCCTGAAAGTGCTGTGGCTGCCTCTATAGGATCCACCTACTATACCCTCCCTCCAAAAACCCCAGTATTCTTACCTGCTCCTTCTTCCCCTGGAGGAAATCGGGCCCAAAGATTAGCCATCAGCAGTCATAGGCCCGAGTTCTCTTCTGGGATTCTGTCTGACAAAGATAACTATGACCATGGGCACTGAATTTCAATTCCTTGATTTTGCGGGTCTGGTAGGTTGACACCCCCCCCCCCCCCCCAACAAGCCAACAACCATTTTGCCTAAAATAGGAGTCAGTCCTCCTCAAATGCATTTCATGTCTCTGATCAGGAAGTGAGCCTAGATCTTCCCTGTTTGCAATGTGTACAGTAAAGTCACGTAAACAGGGAATTCCATATTTGCGGAAAGACCTCATAGCAAATAGTGGCAGCAGGCACAAGGCGAAGCACATCGCTCACCTGCCAGGTAGGTGTGGTCTCAGTCTGGAGCATTTACTATAAATTGGTGCCTGTGTACACTAAAGTTCTCCAGACTGGCTGCTTCTACCATGCAGTGGATAAGCGATGTGTGGCATGGGAGCGGGTGGCAGGTAAATGGGCCACCTTGTGCCTGCTGGCACAATTACATTTGAGGTCTTTGAAGAAAGACTTTCCCTTTTAAATGTGTATATACCATAACTAAATCCTTATAGGTATTCTAAAAGAGAAGCCATGGATTTTATTTGGCTAAAATGGTTATGTTGTTTTGTTGTGGTGTTGAATCAATGTCCTGTTTAGTCACCGCGGACACAAAGCGATGCATATCCGAAAATAAGACCATTTTTATATTCATTTTTGCTCCAAAAGATGAGTTGGGGCTTATTTTCGGGCAATGTCTTATTTTTCCTAAGCAACAATCTACGTTATGCACTCAGGATTCTTGGTGTTCCACTTGCTCTATTCCAAGTTCCTCTGAACTGCAAGTGTAGCAGTTTGCTCACCCTGGTGACAGGAAGCAGCAACAGCGCTCTAATATACACTCGGGAATAGTGATGCCAGCTGGACTATCTGATCTGTGCGTGTATTATTGTTTTGGGTCTTTTGAGCAAGATTTTTGGGGGGTGTCTGCTTTTTTGACAAAGGTTCTGTCTGTCCTGCTGCATTCTATTTCCAGTTGATTTTACTTTTTCACATGTATAGCTCCCTGGACACCATTTAAATTTAACCTTTTTTTTAATGAACTATACCTAGGGCTTATTTTTTGGAGTAGGGATTTTATTTCAAGTATTCTCAATAATCCAGGCCAATCATGGGAGGGCGTTTTCGGGGGAAACTGGGTATGATCATGGGATTACAAAAGAAACATTAAATATGTCCTATTTCTTCCTGTAGCGATAACCCTTATCGCCGGAGGGCTTCACCGCCCGAGACGTCCTTTCCCAATCGTAAGAGGTGCTGCTGGAATTCCAGAGTCGTCCGTGAGGAAACAGGAACAGCCCTTACAAGGGCTAGTGAATTGTAATATAGCGTTTCCCCCAATAAGAGACAGAACTCAGTATTGAGGGTGAAGGTGAAGTAGACTTTATTAGTGCCACTCTAGGCCTTATATTCACAAGTCTCCATGCAATGACAACCACACTGACCAATAGCAGCAGGGCACACAATCCCTCAACTCTGCCGGTGACACAATCACTAGAACAATAGCAGGCTGTAATACAATCAATCAGGACAATGCCATTGACTGTGACGTAATCAACAATACACAATGGCAGTCAAAATACAATGACATTGCCTGTAACAGTATCAAAATACAATGACCTAATTAAGAAAAGGCCAGTGAATGACCCGGTGGGCAACTGAATAGTGATGACATCCAAAAGACAGAGCGTATGTCACAATGCCCCCTTTTTGTGGAACACCCGGCAGACCCGGATTGACCCTGTTCGGGTTAACGTGGGGCTGTCCGGACTCTTGTTATGGGCAGAGTTCTGTTTGCCAGGATAATCCATCTGCATTACTGGTTTGTCTACAGGGCCTGTATACACACACACACACACACACACACACACACACACACACACAGTTGTACTCACAGGGTGCTGGTCTTGTCTTTTCCCCCCAATAAGAGACAGAACTCAGTATTGAGGGTGAAGATGATACGCACACACACACACATACAGTTGTACTCACAGGGTGCTGGTCTTGTACACACACATGTACTCACAGGGTGCTGGTCTTGTACACACACATGTACTCACAGGGTGCTGGTCTTGTACACACATACAGTTGTACTCACAGGGTGCTGGTCTTGTCGTTTCCCCCCAATAAGAGACAGAACTCAGTATTGAGGGTGAAGATGATACACACCCACACACACACATACAGTTGTACTCACAGGGTGCTGGTCTTGTACACACACATGTACTCACAGGGTGCTGGTCTTGTACACACACACATGTACTCACAGGGTGCTGGTCTTGTACACACACACATGTACTCACAGGGTGCTGGTCTTGTACACACACATGTACTCACAGGGTGCTGGTCTTGTACACACACACATGTACTCACAGGGTGCTGGTCTTGTACACACACACATGTACTCACAGGGTGCTGGTCTTGTACACACTCTCTTAGCTCTGGTTGCAAGGCATTGAGAAAATGTTCTAGTAAAAACAACTGTAGGCTTCCGGGGTGACAGCGTGCCGGGCTAACAAAGCCTCCTTTACCAGATGGTAGTGTGGTATATCCGTATCAGGGGTGGCCCGGAAAGCATCGGAAGCTTTCCCAGATTTTCCCTGATAATATGGTGACCCATTCCTCCGTGGGTACCCGGTGTAAAGCGCACTGCCGTTCAAAATCGGCCAAAAATCCGTCAATCTCATCGTCACTTTCCTGGAAGGACTTAAATGCTGCAAATGGAATCTTTCTCCCCCCAGTGTAACTGAGGCTCGGAGACACAGGGCGCTGAGAGGCTGCTGGGTTGCGAGTCGCCGATCTTCCCTTCGCTTACTGGCCTCTGCCTTCGCTGCGGCGAAGACTTGGTCGATCAGTTCTTGTAATGGATTCGGCCATAGACCGACAATCTGTTCTGAACCGCTTGAACGAGAGCAGCGTCTTCATCGATCTCTATATTGGTTTCGGTCCTCACTGCTGCACGATCCATTTCGATCAGCTCGGCTATCAGTTCCTGACGTGGGCGGTTGCTAGCTGACCTTCCCCGGCTCTCGAGTAGATCCTTCAGGGTCAGCCTTTTCAACTTGTCCTACTGACTCTCCATCAGGGTAGCACTCTCTCTGGGTAGAAAGGACCATCCGACCGCTTGCCACCAATTGTAGCGATAACCCTTATCGCCGGAGGGCTTCACCGCCCGAGACGTCCTTTCCCAATCGTAAGAGGTGCTGCTGGAATTCCAGAGTCGTCCGTGAGGAAACAGGAACAGCCCTTACAAGGGCTAGTGAATTGTAATATAGCGTTTCCCCCAATAAGAGACAGAACTCAGTATTGAGGGTGAAGGTGAAGTAGACTTTATTAGTGCCACTCTAGGCCTTATATTCACAAGTCTCCATGCAATGACAACCACACTGACCAATAGCAGCAGGGCACACAATCCCTCAACTCTGCCGGTGACGCAATCAGTAGAACAATAGCAGGCTGTAATACAATCAATCAGGACAATGCCATTGACTGTGACGTAATCAACAATACACAATGGCAGTCAAAATACAATGACATTGCCTGTAACAGTATCAAAATACAATGACCTAATTAAGAAAAGGCCAGTGAATGACCCGGTGGGCAACTGAATAGTGATGACATCCAAAAGACAGAGCGTATGTCACACTTCCCTACTCCAGAACATTTTGTTGGTCATCTGCATGCTGGGTGGCAACAAATTCTGCTCAACCCTACCCTAAAAACTTGTGCCAATAACCCTGCATACAGCTAATGTGCTAATAACCCGGCATACAGCTAATGTGCTAATAACCCGGCATGACCTGGTGTATTTTTATTTCTGTTTTGCCAAACCTGTTTCAGCCACAATGTAATTGCTCTATAAACTGAGATCTAACAGCTGAACTCCAGGCAAATCTAAAAAGTAACACCCTGAAGTTGTGTTTTTTTTTTAATTTAGTTAGTGTACGTTTCCCAAACTTTCCTTTCACTCTAGTCCCTTGTACTGAAGAGCCAGCTACAACGTTCTAAGTGGCCACACCAAACAGGATGTTCATCTAACTAGAAAAGTTGGCTGTCACAGGGACCAGTGTTGCTAGTTTATTATGTGCTGTCACTATCTTTTAGGTTCTTTAGACACTCATGGTTTTTCTGCTGCAAAAGAAACTCGCCCTTTCATTAGTCTTATAAATCCCTCCTCTGCTCACCTTGATTGGGGTCCTGTAATCTTCTCTGCAATGCACGGCAGGGGATCATGAGTAACCGCTTCATCACCCAATCACTGCTAGCCACAGGCTGGCTGTTATAGTCATTGGGTAATGAAAGGATCTAGATAAAGTTATTAAGCGCACACCACACTTTGTAATTCACAAGTTGAGTACAGTGAATTCAAGAAGTACAAAAAATAAGGAATATACATAGATGTAAGAAATCCAAGCGTCATATAATAAGTAAAGGGATACACATTTCCTTGTTGGAGCTCATATACATATCTGATTTCTTGTGACCCTGAAAGTGCTTTGGCTGCCTCTATAGGATCCACCTACTATACCCTCCCTCCAAAAACCCCAGTATTCTTACCTGCTCCTTCTTCCCCTGGAGGAAATCGGGCCCAAAGATTAGCCATCAGCAGTCATAGACCCGAGTTCTCTTCTGGGATTCTGTCTGATAACTATGACCATGGGCACTGAATTTCAATGCCTTGATTTTGCGGGTCTGGTAGGTTGACACCCCCCCCCCCCCCCCCCCAACAAGCCAACAACCATTTTGCCTAAAATGGGAGTCAGTCCTCCTCAAATGCATTTCATGTCTCTGATCAGGAAGTGAGCCTAGATCTTCCCTGTTTGCAATGTATACAGTAAAGTCACGTAAACAGGGAATTCCATATTCACGGAAAGACCTCATAGCAAATAGTGGCAGCAGGCACAAGGCGAAGCACATCGCTCACCTGCCAGGTAGGTGTGGTCTCACTCTGGAGCATTTACTTTAAATTGGTGCCTGTGTACACTAAAGTTCTCCAGACTGGCTGCTTCTACCATGCAGTGGATAAGCGATGTGTGGCATGGGAGCGGGTGGCAGGTAAATGGGCCACCTTGTGCCTGCTGGCACAATTACATTTGAGGTCTTTGAAGAAAGACTTTCCCTTTTAAATGTGTATATACCATAACTAAATCCTTATAGGTATTCTAAAAGAGAAGCCATGGATTTTATTTGGCTAAAATGGTTATGTTGTTTTGTTGTGGTGTTGAATCAATGTCCTGTTTAGTCACTGCGGACACAAATCGATGCATATCCGAAAATAAGACCATTTTTATATTCATTTTTGCTCCAAAAGATGAGTTGGGGCTTATTTTCGGGCAATGTCTTATTTTTCCTAAGCAACAATCTACGTTATGCACTCAGGATTCTTGGTGTTCCACTTGCTCTATTCCAAGTTCCTCTGAACTGCAAGTGTAGCAGTTTGCTCACCCTGGTGACAGGAAGCAGCAACAGCGCTCTAATATACACTCGGGAATAGTGATGCCAGCTGGACTATCTGATCTGTGGGTGTATTATTGTTTTGGGTCTTTTGAGCAAGATTTTTGGGGGGTGTCTGCTTTTTTGACAAAGGGTCTGTCTGTCCTGCTGCATTTTATTTCCAGTTGATTTTACTTTTTCACATGTATAGCTCCCTGGACACCATTTAAATTAACCTTTTTTTTAATGAACTATACCTAGGGCTTATTTTTTGGAGTAGTTATTTCAAGTATTCTCAATAATCCAGGCCAATCATGGGAGGGCGTTTTCGGGGGAAACTGGGTATGATCATGGGATTACAAAAGAAACATTAAATATGTCCTATTTCTTCCCTACTCCAGAACATTTTGTTGGTTGTTTAGGTAGTATAGATTCATAATCCTCGCTAGGTCATGTGTGTCTTCTTCTACTGACATCCATGGCAATTGTGAAGGATGCAATTTGGTCACTGCAGACCGATATTTTAGCCAGCTGTGGCTGCCATTATTAAAGTGCACCTATACTCATAGGAGGTTTATGTCGTCGCCTTCCAGCCCAAAACGGCCTGTGCTTTTTACTAAAGCCTTTGTTCAATATTCATAACAATCCTAACTGGATGCAGTTGGCCATATTACTCCCTCGCCAGGCAGCTCCGCCCCCAGCGATGATGCATGCAGTCACAGACAGCTCCTCAATGGGGAGCACTTCAACCTAACTGACATTATGTGACAGTTTAGTTGGAACTGAATTAATTAGCATACACCTACAATTCACCATAATACTACTTCCTGTTAGTGTTTATAAATATTGGACATAGGCTTTCGTAAAAAAAAAAAGAAACGCAGCCTGTTTTGGGGAGCTGGGCTGGGGATGGAAGGTGACGACATAAACTTCCCTATGATTTATAGGTGCACTGCCAGGTAGGGGTAGATTCTGTCAAATATCGAGACATTTCATTAGACAATACTAGTATCGTTTTAAAATATGTTTGAATCGATCTTTTATAAACTATTTAGTAAGTAACATTTACTCCTGACCACTAGTTGGCAGAGCACCGCACAAAAGCCTATTATTTAGCAGCTCTGTCCGCAGCAGAGAAACAAAGAGATCCTGAGAGTCGTCCTTAGTTGTTATGTATGTGTAAATGTTGTATTGATGTGTAGCTTAGGTTTTCCAAAGCTATATTCATTTAAAAAAATCACAATAAGAGACAGGATCGATAATATTCAATTTGGTGGAGGGTGCTTTTCCTGCCACTAGTGCTACCACTGTTTTGCTCACTTTGGGTTTTCACCCTTTGCTGGTCCGCTGTTGCAGTGATGAAGGAGTTCAGCTTGGTCTCTTGCAATGTGAAGGGCCTAAATACCCCTGAGGTCTATGGTCCTGAATAATCTTCGGGTGACGAAGGTGCAGATAGCTCTTCTTCAGGAGACGCACTTTAAGGCCTCTAATGCGCCGTCTCTAGGAACAGATCGTTCCCAGCCTCATATCACAGCTACTCCCCGGACTCTAGATCTAGGGGAGTAAGTATACTGCTCGCCAGATCATTGCCGTGGGAGGAGGTGGGCACTCTGGGTGGTGGGGAGGGCAGATGGCTCTTTAAGGGTAGGATTGGAACGGAAATGTTCACCTGTGTGACTGTTTATGCACCCAACACGAGGCAGGTCGCTTTCTAGAAGAGGTTCTGGATAAGTTAGTTGGCTTTGCCGAAGGTAAGTTGATAGTAGGTGGAGACTTTAACCTCACCCTGGAACCCCTTTTAGATACATCAAGGGGCCATTCCTATATTTCGTATTCCAAGCTCCGGCGAATCAAGAAACTTCTCCACTACTACCAGCTAACTGACCCGTGGCGAGTCTTCAACCCTAGCGCAAGGGATTATTCTTTTTATTCAGCCCCGCACAATATGTATTCTAGAATAGACTTTTTCTTAGTCCAAATTACCTCTTGCCGCGGGTGGCAGACTTGTCAATAGGTAATATTACCATCTCGGACCACGCTCCGGTCTTGCTTAAATTAGCCACACAAGACCAGGCACCACGACGGTGGACCTGGAGACTAAATAGTGCCCTTCTACAAGACCCTTTAATTAAAGAGGACTTGACGAAAAATCTCCAGGAATATTTTACGACAAACCCCACCCCCGACACAAGCCTACCTATGATCTGGGAAGCGCACAAGTGTGTAATCAGAGGATTATTGATCAAGCATGGGGCCAGGGTTAAGCTGGAAAGGAACAAACAACTATTGGACCTTCTCGGAGAAATCAGGAGGTTGGAGTCCCTACACAAGCAGTCATTGGCAGCTAAACACTTGGCCGCCCTGACCTCCCTCAGAGAGCGGCTTAAGGGGATTTTAAATGACAGACACAAGCTCCAGCTTATAAAAACCAGGAAGGTCTTTTACGAGTCAGGAGACAAGTGCGGTCGTCTTTTTGGCCTCAGCTTTCAGGGGGGAAAGGGCCAAAACCTACATTCCTAGAGTCTGGAATCAAGAGGGACACATGGTTCATAAGGTATATAGATATAGTAGGGGTATTTAGAAAGTACTACCATTCCCTATATAATATCCCCGATACTAACTCGGACTCAGGGAGAGTGGAAATCAGTGACTATATTCAGCAATCGGGGATGCCCAAATTTCCACAGGCACTTGCCGAGGAATTAGAGGCCCCAATCACCCCGGAGGAATTGGCACTGGCCATTAAAGGATCGGCCAATGGGAGGGCACCGGGTCCGGATGGTCTTCCCCTATTGTATTACAAAACATTCGCAGATAGCCTCTAGTCTAAGCTACTGAGGGTTTTCAACTCACTTAAAGCGGATGGTGCCCTCCCGTTGGATAGCCTGCGTGCCCACATAGCGGTGATACCAAAGGATGGGAAGGACCCCACTCTGAGCTCCAGCTATAGACCAATATCCCTCCTCAATGCCGACGTTAAGCTCTTCGCTAAGGTGATTGCTAACCGCCTCTCCCCCCATCTACCTCAGATTATACACCTAGACCAGGTGGGATTTATGCCTCTTAGAGAGGCACGGGACAACACGGCAAAAGCCCTGAACCTCATCCATGCTGCCCTAAGTAGGAAGCTTCCCTCAATCCTCCTGGCAACAGATGCCGAAAAGGCATTTGACCGGGTGCGGTGGGATTTCATGTATGGAGTCCTGGACCATATTGGTCTGGGACCCAACATGCGGATTTCAAGCCTCTATCAGCATCCCACTGCCTCAGTTGGGGTCAACGATATGTTGTCTGAATCGTTTGACATAGAAAATGGGACGAGACAGGGCTGCCCCCTCTCCCCCTTAATTTTTTTTTTTTTATAATTAATAGTTTTTATTGAGGGAACATTGGATACAGCGCCTGGCAACGCAGTGCCAAGGAATAAAAGAAATGCATGGATTATAGCCATTACAAAACAGAATAATCTTCATAAACAAATGTCATCAATCACAGGCTTGTAAAAGGGTGATTGTAGGAAAGGAGCGGCTACTTTGGGCCTTATTCCGGATGACCTAGACTGCCATTCTGTGTAGCCCCCTATTGCGGCAGCTGCAATCCTTGTCCCCAAACTTTTATATACGGGTAAGGGAGTAGGGATGAACACAGATTTAACTACTAGGTTACGAGTAACATAAGGGAAAGGGGGAAGGATAGGGAGAGACAGGACGGACACAACAGGGGAGAGTTATGAGGGGAAGGAAAAAGAAGAAAGAAAGATGAAGAGGAAGGGAGGGAAGGGGAAGGTGCAGTAAAATGAAGGATGGCCATGGGGACGGTCAGATCCACCAGGGGTCAAGAGAACCTGTCTACGTGTAGTGGAGGAAGTCGGGGGAGAAAGTGAAACTATCCCAAATCTGCCAGGTTCTCCTGTGTTTTTCCAAAGTTCCTTTCAAAGAGGCAGTGAGCTCCTCCATCCTGCAGATGTCTCGGACAACGGCCAACCACTGTGCTACCGTGGGGGGCTCAGGGGATCTCCATCTCGCCGGAACGCAAGTTCTAGCAGCACTCAAGAGGGGAGCGAGGAGGGACCGGCGCCTGGAACTCAAAGAGACCGGCGCTAGGTTAAGCAGATAGCATATGGGGTCATCACCCAGGTCAACGTCTGTCAGTTTCCTGACAATCTCTCTAACTCCTGCCCAGAAGCCCGAGAGTTTCTCGCACTCCCAAAAGATGTGGGTCATAGTCCCCCTGGCCCGCGAGCACCTCCAGCAGAGAGGGGAACATCTTAGCTAACACCACCGGGACCCGGTACCAGCGTGTCAGAATCTTGAAGTTAGTTTCCTGATACTTGCAGGAAATGGAGCTCTTATGAGCCAGCTGGAACATAGCCAGTTGTTGCTCATCCGTGAAAGTCCTACCGAGTTCCCTCTCCCATCCCCTCACGTATGTGGGGACAAAGTCCTCCGGAGGCTCCATCAGCAGCGAGTAGGAGTATGACAGGGCGCTCTTAAAGTGACCAGAGTCCAGGCAGGTATGTTCAAATTGCGTTAACTGCCTGGACGCCGTGTGTCCGACAGAACGCTGGTAGTGCTGGAGTTGAAGAGACTGCAGCAGCGTGAGAGGTCTGAGTGCGAGGTCTGCGACCAAGGTCTCCGGTCTTCTCCACCCATCCCCACTCTGCATATGGAGTCTCCTATAGCAGTTCTGCCTGATCCAGGCTCTGAAGGGGCCGCCCGCTATCTCAACCGGGAAATCAGGGTGCCCCAGGACGGGAGTCAGGGGGGATGGGGAAGGGGAGAGGCTCGTCACGAACCCGTCCACTGCTCTCCTGGTCGGGCCGACCGTAGGGTGCGTGTTCAGCTGTGGGAGTCTATTTAGAGGTATCCAGGGCAGGCCAGGGAGGGGGCACGGGGAGGCAGCCTGTTCCAATCCAACCCATTGCTTCTGGGCAGAGTGCCGGCACCAGTCGATAACTCGACTCATGTGGGCTGCGGCGTGGTAACGTCGCCAGTCTGGGAGACCCAATCCCCCTCTAAGTTTGGGGACCGTCAGTAGAGAGGCTGCCATTCGATGGGAGCGTCCGGCCCAAACGAATCTGGTACATAGTCCTGTAAGCTGTTTAAAGAAGGTGTGGGGGATATCTATCGGGAGGGCCTGGAAAAGGTACAGTACCCTAGGGAGGACGTTCATTTTGATGACACTAACCCTTCCAAACCAAGAATAAACCCCCTTATTCCATTTAAGGAGGTCTTCTTCCAGTTTCTTCAATAGTGGGGGAAAGTTTAGGGCGTACGTTCCCGTGAGATTGGGAGGGATGCGTGTGCCCAGGTAGGTGATGGCCTCTGGCTCCCATTTGAAATGGAAATTCTCCGCGACGCGTCGCAAACGTTCCGCAGTAATATTGATGTTCAGGGCGGAGGACTTCTGATAATTGATTTTGTAATTGGAGACCTCCTGGAAGCTCCTGAGCTCGGCAAGGAGGTTGGGCAAGGTGATCTCCGGCTTTGACACAAAAAACATCAAATCGTCAGCGTACGCCGCCACCTTGTGCTCAATTCCGCCCACCCTCACTCCCGAGACATCTGTGTTCCGTCTAATTAAGCGTAAGAATGGCTCCAGCGAGAGGATGAAGATCAGGGGGGAGAGTGGGCATCCCTGTCGCGTCCCATTGAATAAGTTAAAGGCCTGGGAAGGCAGGCCATTCACCACCACGGACGCCGAGGGGCAGGTATATGAGGCCAAGACCCTGTTAAGCATCTTGTCACCCAGCCCTATGTGACGCAAGGTTTCCACGAGGAAAATCCAGCTCACCCTGTCAAATGCCTTCTCGGCGTCCGTGGAGAGGAGCAACGCAGCCTCCCCCATCCGTCGGGCGTGGTGGACCACGTTCATGACTCTAGTGGTGTTATCCCTCCCCTCGCGATTCGGGACGAAGCCCACCTGGTCCCAATGAACGAGGTCCGGGAGAAGTGGGGCAATTCTGTCCGCCAAAATTTTATTATATATCTTGAGGTCGCAGTTCAGCAGGGAGATGGGCCTATAGCTACCACACTGGGCAGGGTCCTTGCCCGGCTTAGGGATAACAGCAATGTTAGCCCGCAGGGTATCCCGGGGGGGTGGATGGCCATCACTCAAAGAGCCGAAAGAGGAGACGAAATGCGGACCCAAGGTGTCCGCTAGTTCCTTATAATATTCCAAGCTGTATCCATCCGGACCAGGAGCCCTCCCGGGTTTCATGCTCCTGATGGCCCTCACAAACTCCCCCGCGTCAATCTCCTCCTCCAAGGCCGCCACCACGCCCCGCCCAAGCCGGGGAAGGTCCGATCTCTGAATGTAGGCTCTCACCTTTTGCCGATGCGCCTGGGACTTATTTTGCGGTAGGTTATATAGGGCATCATAAAAATCCCTAAGAGTTTTAGCTATGTCCCCTATTTTATAATGTCTGGTGCCTTGGGGGTCAAGGATGCTGGGAATGTAATTCCTCGATCTCTGCCCCCTCAGGGCTCTAGCTAGGGCCTTACCGCTTTTGTTGCTGAGCTCGTAGAAGAACCTTCGGCTTCTCGCAATCTGGCCCCTGACCTGTACAAAGCTTATGTCTCGGAGGGTCTCGCGCAGTTTAATCAGTTTGGCAGATAGCGTGGGGTCTAGGGATTGTTTGTGTCTGGTCTCCAGGCTCCGGAGTTCCTGGAGCAGGAGGGCCGTTTGTTTTTCCCTTTCTTTCTTAAGGTGGGCGCCCCGTCTAATTAAGAGGCCCCGGATCACACATTTGTGAGCCTCCCACTGAGTCATACGTGTTACATCAGGAGTGTTGTTCACCGAGAAAAACTCGGTGATTGCCGACTGTATCTCTGCCTTGAACGCCGGGTCTTGTAGGAGGGAGCTATTGAGCCTCCAATGCCCCGAAGGGGGGGGAGAGTCTGGAACCGACAGGGTGATAAAGATAGGAGCGTGGTCGGAGATCGAGATCGAGCCTATGCGCGGTCGCGAGAAAAGATGCACAAACCTATGAGGGACCAGGAGCCAGTCTATACGTGAATACGTGTTATGAGGGGGTGAAAAGTAAGTGTAATCCCTTTCTCGGGGGTTGGCAATCCTCCACACGTCTAGGAGCTGGTGGTCGAACAAGAGAGCCTTAATCCTCCTTATAGCCGAATAAGGAACGCTAGAAGTCCCCCTAGAGGTGTCAATTTGAGGGTCAAGAACACAATTGAAATCCCCTCCCAAGAGAAGAATACCAGCAGAAAATTCCGCTAGCTTCTCCAAGGTTGATCTCAGGAAGCTAACCTGATTCACACTGGGACAGTAGCAGGTCGCAAGCGTCACCCTCTGCGAGTAGAGGGTTCCCCTGACAAATAGGTACCTCCCCTCCCCATCGTGGGCCACCTCCTCCAGTGTCCAAGGTAAGTACCCCGCCAGGACGATGGATACCCCTCGGGACTTGGAGTCCGGGGAAAGGCCATGGTACTGGTGCCTAAAGTAGCGGCTCGACAAGTTATGCACCCGCCCCACCTTAAGATGGGTTTCTTGGAGAAAAGCGATCCCCGTTCCTAGGCGTTTCAGCTCCGCCAAAACTGAAGCACGCTTTACAGGGGAGTTCAAGCCCTTGACATTTAATGAAGTGAAGTGGACTTTGGACATGGTCGTGGGGAGGTTGACGGTTCTTGTCCTAAGAATAGAGGATACCGAGGAACGTGGGTTCTCCGGCTTAGGTCAGGGCAGAGGTAGGAAGCAGGGGAGGAATCAGTTGAGGGAGAAAGACGGGGGAAGTCGGAAAAACGCCTGGCGGCAGGGGAAGCAATCACAGGGGGGGGGGCAGCACAAGAGGAATAGGTTCACGAAACACTGAGGCCGACGGGATAGGAACTAACGTAGAAGGGGAACTAAAACTACAGGGAGTCTAAGTGGGAAGGAAGTTTTCCTGTCCCAAGAAGGAAACTCGGGCACCCGAGGCTAGCAAGAAAGGAAAACCAGCCCGGAGGGCCACGAGGTCCCGGCCTAGGGCGGGAGCGAGACGGGTCCGAGAGACAGAGGAGGACCCCCCGGCCGACCCCAGATCAGGTTGTCTGTAGGGCGGCCACCCAAAGATTGTAATAACAGAAACAGTTTGTACATTACAGACCTCCATTTGTACAGTAAGGTAAGGCATATAACCATGTTCTGCAGCTCCTTAACCAACTGCAAGCCGAGGGGGCATAAACAGTGGGCACGGGTATATAAGTATACAACGGGGCTCGGAGCTCTTCGAAGGCCAATCCCATGTGGAGCGTCCCAGGCCGCACGAGCGGGGGCCCAGTGCGGGGGACCAGTCAGAGGAAGAGGCACAAATCGCCTCGGTAGGAGCCTCCGGGTCACAGACCCACGGGGCTCGTCAAGTATAGTGAGGGGGATCAGCCCGACGAGGTCCCCCGCAGCAGACCACCACCCATTGCACGGAGGGAAGCTAATAAAAAGGCAGCAAGGTTCGGAGCCCGTCGGAGGCCGACCCCAGATGATGGGCCCCGGCACGCCGGCATGAAAGCTCGGCGCGGGGGGCCAGTCAAGGAGGGAGGCGCAAAGCACCTCAGCGGAAGCCCCCGGGGCACAGACCCACGAGGCAAGCCGCGCCCGGAGAGGGGGATCAGCCCGACGAGTCCCGAACACCACAACCGGTCCAGTTTAAAGAGAAACAAGTAAATAAGTAAGTAAAGAGAAACGGGTAAATATATAACGGGGCTCGGAGGTCGCCGGGTACTGATCCCAAGCACAAAGTCCCACCTCGCATGGGCAGAGGCCCAGCGCAAGGGGCCAGCCAAGAGGGAGGCACATACATCTCAGCAAGAACCACCAAGGGGAGAACCCCAGACGGCCCGCCGAGTAAGGTGCGATGGATCAGCCCGGCGAGCCCCGACCGCAACAGTCAATCTAACATAGTTTAAAGAACATTTGGCAAACATCACAACCGATCCAGTTTAAAGAGAGACAAGTAAATAATGAGAAAGGTAAATACACAACGGGGCTCGGAGGTCGCCGGGTGCCGATCCCAAGCGAAAAGTCCCACCATACATGGGCAGAAGCCCAGAGCAGGGGGCCAGCCAAGAGGGAGGGACGGACATCTCAGTAAGAACCTCCAGGGGGGGAACCCCAGAAGGCCCGCCGAGTAAGGTGCGATGGATAAGCCCGGCGAGTCCTGCCCGCAACAGTCGATCTAACATTGTTTAAAGGACATTTAGCAAACAACACGACCGGTCCAGTTTAAGGAGAGACAAGTAAATAAGAAGAAACAGGCAAATATTTAAATATATAGCGGGACTCGGAGGTCGCCGGGTGCCGATCCCAAGCAAAGGGTTCCACTACACATGGGCAGAAGCCCAGTGCAGGGGGCCAGTCAAGAGGGAGGCGCAAACCTCTCAGCAGGAACCCCCAGGGGGACAACCCCAGAAGGTATGCCGAGTAAGGAGCGATGGATCAGCCCGGCGAGTCCCTACCGCAGCGGTCAATCTAACAGAGGTCAGAGAACAGTTAGCAAACAGCAATCAGCACACAGGATTAGTAAGTGGAAATACCGCTAGGGATCATGAAGCACGTCTAGTCCTCGTTGCTCGGGCGACGGGGATCTCTCACCGGACCGTCGCCACGCCCTCCGCGGGTCCCGGCAGCAGACCTCGACCGGCGGGTCCTTTGCGGCCGACCCCCGAGAGACCGCGGAGGACCAAAGGAGAGAGAGACATCTCGCCAGTCCGGGATCTCCACCGGGGGGGAGTCCAGGAAGGTGAAGAGGTCCGGAAGGTCCGCTTGGGTTTTCACAGTATAGGTGCGCTGGTTCTTGCGGACCACTAGATGAAAAGGGTACCCCCAGCGATATGAGCCGCCACATTCCCGGATCCTGGACAGCAGGGGTCTCATGACTCGCCTCATCAAAAGTGACCTGCGCGAGACATCCGGGTACAACTGCAGGGGTGCTCCGTCGAAGTTGATCTGGCCGTGCGCCCAGGCTTTCGCCAGGATGTCCTCCTTCATGGTATAATGATGCAGACGGCACACGACGTCGCGCGGACGAGCAGGGTCGGGAGATCTGGGGCCCAGGGCCCTGTGGACCCGATCGATCGCTATCTCAGTATCCGGAGGTCGATGAAGCAGTTCGTTGAAGATGCCGGTGATGGTCGGCCGGAGCTGGTCAGGACCCGTCGCCTCTGGCAGGCCCCTGATGCGAATATTATTGCGACGACTCCTGTTTTCGAGATCGTCCAAGTGCAGGACCGTCATCTGGGTGACAGCCTTCTGCTGCGCCAGGTCGCGTTCAAGTGCCTCCAATCTCTGGGTGGTCGTGGCGCGGGACTGCTCCAGTGAGTCGACTCTGGCGTCAAGATCGCCCACTGACTGCTGCAGATCAGAAATGTCCTTCTTAAACGTGCTCTCGACCCTATGGATGAAGGATTCAAGATCTTCCCTGGTGGGCAGCATTTTTAGCTCTGCCTTTAAAGCTGTGAGGATGGGGTCAAGGGAAGGGTGCGTCAGCGTTGTAGGGTCGTGCAGGGATCGTGAAGGGATCTCTGAGGACGGCGTCACTCCCATAGCGGCCGAGGGGCCGAACGGCGCCCGGTCTCGGGGGCATCCCAAACCCGCGGGGGCGGAGGAGCGAGCCGAGCGAGCCTCACTCCCCTCTGTCGGGGCATCAGCACGAGGCCAGGTGGATGATGAGGAGTCGCCCCTCCCCCGCCACGTAGGGGATGAAGGCAGGCCAGGCGAGGCCCCTTTAATGAACCATGCACCGGACAGGGGGGGCGAGATAGGTTGCACATTTGCTCCCGGCGAAGTGCCAGCTCGGGCCGGCGTGTTCTGGAGTTGGGGGAGCTCCATCATGGGCCCCAGTGCAGGGCCAGGGCTGGAGTCCCTCTCAGTGGGCCCCCTCCATGTTAACGGGGAGGGGGTGGCCATAGGGGAGATATCCGGGGAGATGACCACTCGCCCCTCATCAGCCAGGTCCCCCGAGCAACGAGGCGATGGCGGTGGATCAGGACTGGGGCAAGCGGACGTGGAGGGTGCCAGGCATGCATTTACTGGGTGCCTGGGATCTGCTGCATGGCCTGTGTTATATGGGCTCTTCTGTCCTCTCTCCTCTGTGGTGGTGTGTGGCACTGGGGTTGGTGGAGTGTTTCCCCTTCCCTGGGCTGAGCAGCTGCTACTGCCTGGGGGACGCCACTCCGGTCGACGCCGCTCCCCGTCCTCCTCCTCATCTGCTGCTGCTGCGCGGTTGTCGCCGCCCGCTCTGTCTTCTTTCGGCAGCGCGCGCCATTGCTGCCCACAGGCGCCTCCTGCCTCGCCGACATTGGGGAAGTCGCGGGGACCGGGTCCCCCCATCAAAAGCCGGGCTCTCCCCTCCTCCCCCAGGCACGCTCACCGGCGCTGGAACCGCCGAGTCTCCCGTCCACTCCCCGGAGTCGCCACGTGTGCCGCGGAGTGCGGCCTCTCCACTCGCCGCCGCCGCCATATTGGATGACCCCTCACCTCCTCCTCCCGAACGGCCCGGGGCCAGGTAAGTGCTAATCTTCCTGTGTGGGGGGGAAGCTTTGGTCCGCAGCTTCCGACCCTTGGCCATAGCACCTTGGGTCGAGTTTGGGTGGCTAATAGCCCTGGAAAGTGGGATTAGATAGGTCGGCCGGAGGGAGCTCACAGGGTGCACGTCCTCACACTCTCATCGCCGGCCACGCCCCCCTCCCCCTTAATTTTTATTCTGACGTTTGAACCCTTCCTGAATAGAGTGCGGAGGAACCCAGACATACAGGGGATATCCCTCCCCTCAGGCCACTATAAAACTGCGGCTTTTGCCAATGACTTACGCTTTTTTTATATCAGACCCCGAGGTGTTGCTCCCAAATCTGATAAAGGAGCTGGAGCTTTACAGGAAGTTGTCCAACTATAAAGTTAACATGCAAAAATCTGATGTACTAAACCTAAATTTGGTGGCAGATAGGGCAGAGAACCTCCAAAGATCCTTTCCTTTTAAGTGGGCGAGAGAGTGCATCACTTACCTCGGTATACGACTGGGTAGATCCCTAGATAAGATTTATACCCTAAACCTTGACGCTTGGTCCCTTTTAAAAAGTTGTCCTGGTTTGGGAGGTGTAATACCCTTAAAATGAATATACTCCCCCGCCTTTTGTACGTCATGCAAGCGCTCCCCGTGGTAATCCCTAGCGGGTTTATGCAAAAGGTAGGCACCCATTTTTCTAAGTTTATTTGGCAAGGGAAGACTCCTAGGATTAGCAGGAAGAGTTTGACGAGATCTAGAGACAATGGAGGGATAGGCCTTCCTGATCCAAATCTTTACTATGTAGCATCTCACCTGACGAGGGTCGTGGACTGATGTAGGCACTCGCAACATAAACAATGAGTCCAAATAGAACAGGGAAGTTCATTGTTCCCCCTTTCATCGCTCCCTTGGCTGTCCAGGCAGACGCTAAACGTAGAATCGAAACACCCGACCATAGGGGCATCACTCAGAATGTGCCACAAGTACTTCCCGCTGGAGGAGGTGTCACCGGCCTTCTCCCCCTGTACCCAATCCTGGGAAACCCTGCGTTTCCTCCGCAGACAGGGGGGGGGGGGCAGCAGAAGGCTGGCTAAGAGAGGGGATAGGCAGAATTAGGCACTTCTGTAACAGTGAGGGTTGGGAATCCCTTGACTCAATCTCGACCTCGAGGGGGCTACCTAGGTGGGGCAACTGGCAGCAGCTGCAGCTGCAGCTAAACCATTTCCTAGCGACCCTGAAACAGCAGACTAGGCAGCTTAGAGAGACCACGATATTTGAAAAGCTGTGCGAGGAACGGGGACCGGTCCAGCATGTGTTATCATTTGCCTATAAAATCCTGGTGAACCCCCCCGAACCAGGACCCCCTGCCATCCCTTGTGAAATGGGAGGAGGACATGGGAATTACTCTCTCGAACAACCATAGGAACCGCATTATACGCTTGGCGCACAAAACTGCCACCTGCACCAGATACAAAGAGTGTAATTTTAAGATACTAACGAGGTGGTACAGGGTCCCCACATTACTCCACAAATGGTTTCCTGCTGTTTCCCCCATGTGTTGGCGTTGCAATGGAGCTAGGGGTGATCTCTTGCACGTGTTTTGGTCCTGCCCTTTTTTGACGGATTTCTGGTCTAAGGTCAGAACCACGTTACAACATGTGACCGACTGGGAGATCCCAGAGGACCCGGGGTTCTTCCTTCTCCACCACTCGGAGTTGCCCACCAAAAGATATCAAAGATCTGTTCTTAGTCAGTTGGTGAATGCCGCACGGGTGTGTATCCCTTCGCTATGGAAGAGCCCTGCCTCCCCTAGCATGTAGTAAGGTGGCAGAGATAGAGAGGTTCGAGGGGATGATTGCGGCAAGCAATGACTCTTCTGAGGACCACCGCATCAATGGACCAGCTGGGATATCTTCTCAGAATCCCAGGACTTTCAGACACTACTAGGGGCCGGTTAGAGGCGGGTGCAAGATCTAACCTACTTGTTTCCTTCCCCTTCCTCTTTCCCCCCGGTTACTGGGACAACTTTAGCCCCTTCCCCTGCACTCCCAGGGCTTTATATTATGTGGTAGTGGAGTCGGGGCCGGACCCCCCCACTTAGGTGCCTGATGGTGTGAATTGATTACCTCAGGGGAGGGACTTCTCCTTGGGGGCGAACTGCCCCCCTGGCCATTGGCTTCATCATGCGTGACGCGGGAGAGGCGGTCTCCTCCTTCATGCGGAGTGGAGCGGGCCGCCTGGTGCGGGGGTCCGGAGGCTTCTTATTTGTTCTGTTTGAAATGTAGTAATTCTCTTTTTGTGCATGCCCGACAAAGTTTTACATTAAGTGTACTTTGGAATGTCCTGGGTGTTATGTTTAACCCCTTCTTCTGATTGTCTGTAAAATTGCTTCTTTTTCTTTGAAAATGGATAAATAAAGAATATATAAAAAAAAAAAAGACAGGATCGAGATATATTGTATTGTCATGTGTATCGCCAGATTCTTGCCAATTCACACTCCTACTGCCAGGCAGGTGGCAGCATTATAGGTGGGCACTTCTGGAGCAGCTGGGATGTCATGCATTGATGTAAATCTGTTTACTAACCATTTACTAATGCTCCATATTCATCTCCCTTCCTCCCTAGAATCAAAGCAATTGAGAGTCCAAATAAAGATGACGACACTCAGTGGCTCACTTATTGGGTGGTGTATGGCATATTCAGTATTGTGGAATTCTTCTCCGACATCTTCTTGTCCTGGTTTCCCTTCTACTACATGATCAAGGTGAGTGCATGCGCTATAGATGACCACTGGCCATTGCAGTAATGGGGAAGTGATGGACGGTAACCCTGTATAATCCCATCCTACATCTATCCTGACCTGGTCCCCTTGCCCAGCAGTAGCCAAACATAGTTTGTAGATAAATACCTTGTGTCCTCCCACAACTTTTCAATGATGTTTGTACTAATTTAGGAAGAAAGGGGGCACGGTGTGGGTGGGGTTTAATTTCAATACTCCATTAATTCTTAGAGATGAACAGCCTCCAGGGAATCTAAAAGCCTTCAGGGAGGCCAATTTCCTCATTCTTGTGGCAGCCCAATTTTGGGTGTCTCCTCGTGTGAAACCTTGGTATCAATTGGTTTACTCAGGTAGCCGGCCATCCCATGGCACGTGCAGAGCATGCAGCTGCATTGCCACTATATGCTAAGCTGAGGCGCATACACGTCAGACAAGCAGAGGAGCGGATTCATCTTTGATAGCCGATGTGATATCATATAAGACAAGCAAGGTATAAATGGAGCGCAAGCACTAATTGGCTGGCGACACACATAGGCACTGTGGGGTCACTGGAAGATAGGATTTAATAGGCAATCCGTGGGATATTCTTAGTATACAGTACGTCCTGCTCCAGATAAGAATCATTACACTTGGGTATTACTCCGCCAGATGGCACTGGACTGCAGAGACCGCAAAATTGGCTCCTCCCGAAGGACAAGAAGATGGCTCTCTCTTTTCGCAGGTGAGCGGGGCTATTAGCCTGCGGCCCTGTAGGACTATTCCCACCCGTTTCATTATGAATGTGCCTCCCAGCCTTGGCTGCACTGGTTCGGGTGATGGTAGGCAGCACCGCTGTCAGGTGCTTAGGAGCGCTGCTCCACTGCAATCCCCCACCAAAGGGTAGGCGGTATAGGCTTATGGTGAGCCTCTATGGGATGCCCTTCCCGCCCTATTGCCCCTTGCCCCTATCTATCGGTGGGCCCTCTGTAAAGTGGCCGCTGCCCTCCCTTGTAGCTCTTGGGGGGGGGGGGGGGGTGCCTATATGTGTGTGTCTATATGCCTTGGTGTTTTCACTGTATTATGTGCTGCTTTCGGTGTCAGTCTCAGCCCTCACTTGGTTGCACTGGTTGCTTTTTGAAAATGCCGCCGCGCGCGCTCCTTGTGCTCCGCGGTTGCCGGCGGCATTACCTCAGGCGCTGATGCGCGGTCATTGGCTGCTTGTCACGTGTGCTGCTTCGCGCTCTCCGGGGGGGGGGGGGCAGGGCCCGCGGTTGGGGCGTTCCGCGTCACTGTCTCCGCGGCCCGCCCCTCGAGGTATACCGGCGCCATCTTTCGCTGGTTCGGCTGCTGCGTGACTGGCATCTACCTACCGCGGTCCGTGAGTGCCCTCACGGGCGGCTTTATTTACCCTATGTCTTTATGTCATTAGTCACTTATGGGGTTCTCTTCGTTTATGTCTTTCAGACAGGTCGAGCTCTATTGGTTTCTCCCGGCTCTTCTCCCTCCATTTAGTTATTAAACTTTTGAGGCCTAGTGTGTAAATCACTCCCACTTCCCTAGCGGGCTATTGGGGCATCCCGGGTTGCTTTTTATAGCGTGAATCCCTATCGGCTTATTGTGCCGCTATAATCGCCATATGGAGGCGTCTCAGGATAATGTTCTCGGGGTTCCTTCGGGACAAGCCCGGCTGTGTGTAGCTTGTGGGGTGTCCCCTACTAGTGCTGACAATGTGCGGTTCTGTATACCTTGTGCCCAGCAGGTGCTTGCGCTGCAGCCTGGTTTACCAGTAGCTGGGCCTGCACTACGTATGGCTTCACCTACTCCCCCAAGCCTAAATTTGACTCCTATTGAGTTTCATACCAGTGGGGACTCTCAACCTGATGTGTCCTCCAGACTGGCTAATGTTGAGAAGTTGCTGGCTAATACCCTGGCGCGTAAGGCCTCAGCTAAAAAGCGGCACTTGACTTGATGAGTTCTTGGAACTGTCTGGTTATACCCCCTTGGAAGAAGGGGAATTGTTCTCTGACTCTGAGTCATCTTATGAGAGGCCCAGGGATCATGATGATTCTGGCTCTGACCTCTGGGCCCCAGATGATACTGATAGGCTGTTGGCTCAGATTTTTGAGGTACTGTCTATCTCTGCCCCGGCTGCGGCCCCCAGGCAGCAGGGGGAATTGTTTCATACTGCTAAGCCACGTTTGGAATTTCCCGAGCAAGCTCATTTTAATAACCTTGTGCTCAAGGAATGGGAGCGTCCCAGCAGACTTCCCGGTGTCCCTAAAAGTTGGGATAAGAGGTACCCCTTTCCTGCTGATGTGGTGAAGCGCTGGTCATCCCCTCCAGAGGTGGATGCCCCGGTCCTAGGGTTGTCCAACACCTGTTATGCATTCCCCTGACTCTACTACGCTGCGGGATGGTGAGGACCGGCGTATTGATCAGCTGGCGTCCCATGCCTTTGCCATTACAGCTGTGGCTATTGTGACCCTGCTGAGAAGTGTCCTAGATGGTGCTCCTGATGATGTGTCTAGTGAGGAGTTTAATGCTCTCTCTCGTTGTGAGGTTTTTGTGACTTATGTCCTCTCTGCCTTGGATGATGCCATTAGGATGTGTGGCAGAACCTCTGCCCTTGTGGTGGCTATACGCCGCTCGGTATGGCTGCGCCAGTGGGCTGCTGACAACGCTGCCAAGAAGGCTCTCACTGGTTTCCCCTTTTAAAGGACTATGCCTGTTTGGGGACCGCCTGGACCTGTTTGCTAAGGGAGGTAGGTTACCCCAACGCAGGCGGCAGTCTCGGCCCTTTCGGGGCCAGGGATCCTTTTCTTCCCCCCTGCCGTGGAGCCAGACAGGGGAGTGGGGTCTCCCTTACTGGGGCCCGAGGAGATTTCTGGGGTAGGGGCAGAGGACGTGGATGCCCTGGCTCTTCCTGGGACTCCAAGCGTAAGTCTTCTCCCAAGCCCCCTCAGGCATGAAGGGACGCCCTCACCCATCCGGGTGGGGGGACAGCTTCAGCATTTTGCTCATGTCTGGAGGCTTCATGTCTCAGACCGGTGGATTCAGGAGGTAGTGTCCTCCGGTTACAAGATAGAGTTTGCTGCCTGGCCGCCCCCAAGAATCATCAGATCCCGCATCTCTCAGGACCCTGTGTCAGCTCAGGCTCTAGTTCTGGCAGTGCAAAGCCTTCTGGAGCTGGGGGTCATTTGTCAGGTCCCCTTACAAGAAAGGGGCAAGGGTTTCTATTCCAACCTTTTCACCGTGCCCAAAAGAGATGGGTCAGTCAGGCCCATCCTGGACTTGAAGATCCTCCACAAATTTGTCAGGTGCAGGCCCTTTCGCATGGAAACTTTGCGCTCTGCCATCAGTTCCCTGCGACTAGGGGACTTCATGACCTCTGTGGACATCAAGGATGCTTACCTTCGTATTCCTGTTTTTCCAGGTCATCAAAGATTCCTCAGGTTCGCTCTGGAGGATCAGCACTACCAATCTGTGGCATTGCCCTTCGGTCTCACTTCAGCTCCCAGGGTGTTCACCAAGGTGCTGGCAGGAGTGATGTCTCTGCTCAGGTCTCGGGGCATTCGCGTGCTGCCCTATTTAGACGACATTCTCATCACTTCTCAGTCCCTTCAACAGGCAGAGCGGGATACTCAGCTGGTAGTGTCCACGCTGGAGTCATTTGGCTGGGTGATCAACCATCCCAAATCTTCCCCATCTCCCTCCTTGGTGACTCCTTTCCTGAGAATGAATCTGGATACAGTTCAGGTAAGGATTTTTCTTCCTCAGCAGAAGGTGGACAGTCTGCTAGCCCAGGTTCAGTTCATGCTATCTTGCCCTCATCCCTCCATCAGGCAGGGAATGCAGCTGGTGGGCCTGATGGTGTCGTGCTTCGAGCCGGTCCCTTATGCCCAGTTTCACATGAGGCCTCTGCAACTCCACCTCTTGTAAGTATAGGACAAGGATCCTGCGTCCCTGGACCAGGTCCTTGTGCTGTCTCCCCTAGTCAGGCGGTCCCTCTCGTGGTGGCTGGACTCCAGGAACCTGTTGGGGGGCAGATCCTTTCTGGCCCCCTGCTGGGAGACGGTCACCACGGATGCCAGTCTGACGGGTTGGGGGGGGCTTCTGGAAGTCCCTCCAGTTCCAAGGGTGGTGGGGCCCTCAGGAGGCCCACACACCTATCAACATTCTGGAGCTGAGAGCGATCAGGTTGGTTCTGGATCACTTGACCCTACACCTTCGAAGCCGGCCTGTTCAGGTCCGCTCGGACAACCGGACGGTGGTTGCCTACATCAATCATCAGGGAGGGACCCGGAGCAAGGGGGCCCTCAAGGAAGTGTCTCTGATTCTGGCCTGGGCGGAGGACAATGTTCCCTGCCTGTCAGCTGTGTACATTCCGGGGGTGGAGAATCTGCAGGCGAACTCTCTGAGCAGGGGGACCTCTCGCCTGGGAGAATAGTCCCTCTGCGGCAGGGTGTTTCAGTCTCTGTGTCACCGTTGGGGTCAACCAGATGTGGATCTGTTTGCGTCCCGTCACAACCACAAGCTCCCAGCCTTTGTCTCCCTGTCCCAGGATCCTCTGGCCTTGGCCACGGATGCGTTAGCAATGTCATGGCGGGACTTTCAGCTCCTGTATGTCTTTCCCCCATTCCCTCTGTTGGGCAGAGTTCTGCGCAAAATAGCTCAGGAGGGGGTGCCAGCAATCCTGGTGGCCAAGAAGAGTGTGGTTCGCAGACGTGGTGCAGCTGGCAGTAGATCAGTACATTCTGCCCAGGGTGCCAGATCTGCTCACTCAGGGTCATCTACGCCATCCCAATTTACAAACTCTGACTTCGACGGCCTGGCTGCTGAAACCTCCATCTTGATGGAGAAGGGGCTGTCTGCCTCTGTTGTTGATACCATGATAAAGGCTAGGAAGAAGTCGTCTTCTTCCATTTACTATAGGGTTTGGCGTGTCTACATTGACTGGTGTGAGTCTAGGTCTCTCCCCTGTCGTGTGTTCTCTATTCCCAGGATCCTGGAGTTCCTGCAGCATGGGTTGGAGCTGGGGCTCCAACTCGGTACTCTGAAGGGTCATGTCTTTGCCCTGGCTGTTTTCTTCCAGAGGTCCTTTGCCCAGCATTCTCTGATCAGGACCTTTTTCCAGGGGGTTACTCATGTGCGTCCCCCACGTAAGCCTATGTTGCCTGTTTGGGATTTGAACTTGGTCTTGTCTGCCTTGCAGGGTGCTCCCTTTGAACCTGTGCAGGATGCTGCCCTGGCCATTCTTACTCTCAAGGTTGTCTTTTTGGTGGCTATAACTTCTGTTAGGCGTGTTTCTGAGTTGGCTGCGCTTTCCATCCAGCCCCCCTACTTTGAGAGACACCAGGACAAGGTGGTGCTTCGCTTCAAGCCAGACTTTCTGCCTAAGGTGTTGTCTGCCTTTCATCTGAATCAGGACATTGTTCTTCCTTCCTTGTGCCCTAATCCTGGTAACGCTAAGGAGCGGGTGTTGCATTCCTTGGATGTGGTTAGGAATCTGAAGTACTATCTGGTGGCTACTGCACCTTTCAGAAAAACTGATGCTCTTTTTGTGGTTCCCTCTGGTCCTAGGAAGGGTTTGGCTCCTGCCAAATCTACGATCAGCAAGTGGATCCGTCAGGCTGTAATTCAGGCCTACACTGCTAAGGGGAAGAATCCTCCCTTCAGCCTTATTGCTCATTCTACTTGTGCTATTGGTGCCTCTTGGGCTTTTCAGCACCAGGCTTCTGTTGAACAAGTTTGCAACTTGGTCTTCTGTTGATACCTTTTCAAAGCTTTACAAGGTTGATGCTAGGGCCTCAGCTGATGCTGCTTTTGGCCGCAAGGTTCTGCAGGCGGCAGTGGTCTGACCTGTCTGTTGTTACCTTTGGGGATCCCACCACTGCTATTGGATGTCCCAAGTGTAATGATTCTTATCTGGAGCAGGACCTACTGTATACTAAGAATAATACAATTCTGTGATTACTCACCTGTAGAGTTGATATTATTAGTATACAGTACGTCCTGCTCCACCCCACCCTTGGTTTTGCATTATCCTTGGATCCCCTGTATGGTGATTGTTATCATTGTTTATAGTTAAGGGTTGATTCTGTTATCTTTCTCCTGGCTTCTCGATAACTGCTTTTCAATGCTGGGGATTTGTGGGAGGTCCCGGGTATTTGAGGGGCCGGGAGGAGCCAATTTCGCGGTCCCTGCAGTCCAGCGCCATCTGGCGGAGTAATACCCAAGTGTAATGATTCTTATCTGGAGCAGGACGTACTGTATACTCATAATATCAATTCTACAGGTGAGTAATCACAGAATTGTATTTTTATGAAGTGGGGCATCCTGAATCGGGATGCCACGCTGGACAGGAACAGTACCCAGGAGAGTTTACAATCTAATGGGCAGCAACAGCCCTCAGGGTCACTTCACCCAAAACCCCAGGCATCCAAAACAAGGATCCAACCCAGAAATCGAGTGATCATATTTCCCCTTCCATACATCCAGAGAATGCTACCAGCACATGGCTGGTGTCCAGGGAATCGAATTGGTGTCTGATTTTTTTTTTTTTTTTTTTTTTTTTACTTCTAACCTTCAGAAAGGGTTTAACATCTGTTCACTCTCAGCCTTGAAAAGAAAAAAAAAAGATAGTAGTAAAAAAGATGTAGAAGGGGTAGTAACAAACAGCTGCTTGTGCCCACTAGAACCACCATGAAATACTTAGGCACACATCTTTTTGGGAGGCATTAACAATTCCCCTTGACCCCACCTAGTACATGTGGTGTGTTTATTTCCTTAATTTAATGATGGAGTATGATGGCATATGAATGTGGTGATGGCATATGTGACTGCTGTGTTTCTGGTCCACAGTGTGGATTCCTGCTTTGGTGTATGTCTCCCAGCCCAGCTAATGGTGCCACAATGCTCTACAACAAAATCATCCGTCCGTTTTTCTTGAAGCATGAAAGCCAGATGGACAGCCTGGTGAAGGACATTAAGGACAAGGCTGCAGATGCTGCAGACACCTTTGGGAAGGAAGGTAATGACTTTACTGCTTATGTTCTGTCCTCATTCAGATGGCTTCATTTTAGCATTCATCTGGCTCAGCTTAGCTATCTGTGTGCTTTTTGGCATTTCTTGCTATTCCCTCATTATGCATTTCTTGCTATTCCCTCATTATGCATTTCTTGCTATTCCCTCTTTATGCATTTCTTGCTATTCCCTCTTTATGCATTTCTTGCTATTCCCTCTTTATGCATTTCTTGCTATTCCCTCATTATGCATTTCTTGCTATTCCCTCATTATGCATTTCTTGCTATTCCCTCATTATGCATTTCTTGCTATTCCCTCATTATGCATTTCTTGCTATTCCCTCATTATGCATTTCTTGCTATTCCCTCATTATGCATTTCTTGCTATTCCCTCTTTATGCATTTCTTGCTATTCCCTCTTTATGCATTTCTTGCTATTCCCTCATTATGCATTTCTTGCTATTCCCTCATTATGCATTTCTTGCTATTCCCTCATTATGCATTTCTTGCTATTCCCTCTTTATGCATTTCTTGCTATTCCCTCTTTATGCATTTCTTGCTATTCCCTCTTTATGCATTTCTTGCTATTCCCTCTTTATGCATTTCTTGCTATTCCCTCTTTATGCATTTCTTGCTATTCCCTCATTAAGCCGTTCTTTATAGATGCCATCAAAGAGATAGCACTACTTTACACTGGTTCTGTCCCTGGACCCATGCTCCCCCTGGTTCTCCCTCCCTATGCTCTTTAACATAAGCAAGATGGCAGATAAGCTCTGGCAGCTTTTTCACATGTCATGAATGCTGCTGGCCACAGATTTAGTCGCAAACTCACATTTCTGCTCCTAAAAATAAAGATTTAAATACAAAATAGTTTTTTATATAACCTTCTGACTTTTGTGCAAATGCAGGGTGCTTGCATATGGTTGAGGATTGTGCTAGGGTTTGTATCGATCCAGATCTAGGATTGTACTTAATAACTACAAGCCTGATGATATATCCAAATGCATGACCATAAGAAATCATCAAGTTTCGCTGGTAGAGAGGGTAGACATCTGCCACCACAAGGTCCCCTAAAAAGAGCTTGCATAGCAATAGCTAACAGAACAAGAAGATGTTTCAGCAGGCTTGACGCTGCTGGTCATCAAATTGACAACTGGAACCGGACAAGAGGTGATGAAAATTGAAGGACAACCAATTCTACTACAATAAAAGTAACAGCCATGTCTAGGCAGAATAAAGTAGGTCAATGTCTCTCAATTAACATGTCTGATCACTTGGATGTGTAATAGTGTAGTCCATAGAGCAATGTTCCCCCAACCCTCTCCTCGAGGGCCACGAACAGGTAAGGTTTTGCACATCTCCACAAAGATTATTAGCCAGCGCTGTAGCTTTGTCTGAGCACTATGTGGAGGTCCACAAAACATGGCCTGGTGGTGGCTCTTGAAGATCGGGGAACACTGCTTTTATAGTGTGTGTAATCAGTAGGGGTGTAAATGGGCAAGAATGCAAGAATCTGGCGATACAATGCATATCGCGATACACGTATGATGATGCAATATATCCTGATTCTGTCTGACGATATATTGCGAATTTGACTTTTTAAAATTTTAATTAAAAAATGACGTGGTCCCCCTTCCCAGGGCATTTTCTTGGCATTTTAAGGGTTAAAACCCTTAAAAATCCCCCCCCCCCCCCCCCCAAAAAAAAAAAATGGCTTGAGGTTCCCCTTACCCAGCATAACCAGCCCGGGACCAGCTATGGGGGGGGGGGGGCTTATAGAACAGGGGCCTGCAGGCTACAAGCCCGCATAGCCTAATGGCCACGGGCTCTTCTGCCCCCCCGGCCATTGGGGAGGCAGGTTATGGGGGTTCAGGTTTAATGGCAAGTCTAGCTAGCAACCCACTAGCTGCAGGCTCACAAAGAGTTAACAGAAAAAAAAACACCACACATAGAGAAGATGTCTTTATTAATCACCTCCGATTGTCAGCTCCTGTGTCCTTTGCCGATCCTATGACAGATGTGGCGATCGCTGTCCAGATGAGGGGGGAGGCGGGAGATAAGAGGATCTCTTGCCCCGTCCTCCTCTGGCGGACGATAATTGCATCTGACAGCTGACCTGCTGGGAGCCAGGTTTACGCCTGCGGGGGGTGACGTCAATTATCGTTGAATGAAATATCGCGATACTTGACAGAATCTATTTTTTCTGACACCCCTAGTAATCAGTATTTCAGATGATACATACATATTTGGTCAAATCGATTTTAACGTTTTTTTCTTTTTTTCTTTAGCCAAGCGGGCCACTGTGAACTTGTTGGGCGACGAGAAGAAGAGCACCTAAGTGGACATGTGAATGAAGCTGGTCCCCTCTGCCATATGGGACAATACTATGACCTGTACTGCTTCTCCTCTGACAGGAGGGCCTGCAACCCATGGCTGACCAATCACTGGGGGGCCGATGTGTCAGGCTTTTTGTTGTTGAGGGGTAATGATATTGTTGCCTTGAAAACCTGTTTTTTGATATGAAGATCATGTGTTGAAGTAGTGTACTGTCTTGTCCGCTGTTGTCCTTAGAGAAGGTAAGCATTTTTATTTAAAAGCTGTCATTGTCCAAAGATTATAAAACCTACAAATATCAGTGTGGCAATAGCTTTACAGCAAGTGTTATACTGCCTGCATTTACTGCACCTCAGTAAAACTGACCATGCTGAACACCTTTTTCCTGTGTGTGTGTTTTATTATTGACCTGCCCTGGTCTATATGTATCTGACCTCCCAAACCCCTTACAACCCTTAATACATATCCAACTTAATGGCTGTGTGTGTTACAATTTAACAACTAGTTTACATTAGAAATTAAAATAAAATATTAGTGGATTAACTATTACACTACACACAATTGAGAAAAGGGCAAGTGCCCTGATGGACGTCTGACTCTCATGCATGGCAGCAATTCCCAACATGCTCTCACCTTTTCCTGGTACCGTTGGTGGCAAAGGGATGTGTCTTGTTGTTCTGAACCCTCCAGACTGGAGGCTGTTGGAATGCTTTGCAACTGCTTGTTCCACTCAACTGCTATTAGTACTCCTTCGGGGATTGGGCATACCAGTTCAACTGCAGGTATATTTTATTTAGAGCAACTGTTAGTAGATGCGGCTAGCAGGTGTTGAGCGCTGTGACCTAGTTTAGTGGGCGGACAAGTGGTGCTATACTATCCTGGCCCGCAGTGATAAATGTGATGTCTGGAGTGCTGTAGAAGCGCTCGCCCTGATTCACTGCAGAGCCGATAGCGAACACTAGGTGGTGTCCTGAGGTTAAAGCGCCCAAGACTATGCTACAATAGGACAACGCTGCAGCGAACGATGGGTAGCACCAGTTAAGTGCATCCGGCACTCACTGCTGAAGCCCGTGTGTGATAAAAGTCTGTTTCTCAACACATCTACACCAGCACCAGAGCGAAAACAATGACACTGCAATGGCAGACCTGCACATACAATTCTGCATACAAATGAAATGAAAAAACCTATATAAGTGTTTGGTTGCAGGGCGGGAGAGGCCACACAATGATTTGAGGCAAAAATGTTAAAGTTTTGCAACACGCTATTTATACACATCTAAATGAAACCCCATTGAAATGTATGGGAGAGCGCTACTGAGTGACAGATACTAAATGGTGCTCCTCAACCTATATGTTGAGCCACCTCTAGTGATACATGTGACACTTTTAGAGGTGCTCACCAGATTCGCTTTCTTAAATGTGGTTTTCACATACAGCGCCCAGTGTTCACCCGATGCAACATGGCACTACCTAGCGTTATCGTTTCTTAAAAAACCTTCATTATATTTTATTCCCTGTGAAAATTCCTTTACAGTCTTAGGGGTATTCTTTGAGGGGAACCCTAATCACAGGCTTTTCATACACCGGGAGCAGCAGTGGGAGGCGTGTGGGTGACTTGCATTACCGGCCAGTAGTCTGCAGCTGTTCTGGAACCCGGAAGTGGCTTGCAGAAGCAGCCACACAGCTGAATGAAGTAGGATGTGTGGCTGCAGGGACATCTGGACCTTTTTTTTTTTTTTGACTTTTGGTCCACTTTAAGGATCTGCAATACAGCTCTGTTTAGATGCAGAGCTCGGCAATCTAGAGGGAGCGGCCACAACCCAAGTTTGCTTTAGATTGTGGCGTGCTCCAACCTATCTCGAATACAATGAACTACAAATAATGAATCACAACCATTGAACTTATTACAATGCAGTATTTACATGACTATGCAATGCTGTAGTGGATAAAGTAAATCACAGTACAGACCTTAGTCACTTAGTGTCCAAACAAGCTTTCCATAATTAGACCACAGACCCTATTGAGTCATTTGGGCACAAAAGGAGTCTTCCTCTAGAACCTATTCCAGACTTTGGAGAGGCTTTTTTGCATTGATCTTGCAAAATCTTGTGGAAACAAGGCCACAACAAATGCGAGCTATATCAAAGCTAAAGGTGGGCCAAAGACATATTTGTGACATTTTTTTGGACAGGTAGTGTATGAATCAGCAGTTATATACAACTTCTGTTAGCATATTGGCTTCATTAGCTGCTGAACTGAAACCGGCATCCAGCCAATGAGGCCATGAAGAAGGCAAATATTTGAAACTGTATTAGAAGATTCAGGACATCGCCCACTTCTGTGAGTTGGCAGCTGCTGTATTCCTTTGTAGGAGATGGACTGAATCTGCCCCCCAGTGAAGTCAGTGTTGGACCAGGCTGTTGGGGAGGGTTAGGGAGTTTCTTTTTAAGAAATATGTACAGCAGTCTCCCCTTTAGAGAAGCCAGCTTGTAAAATTGATAAGCCTGTTTAAAGATTGAAACTTATTTTTTAAGGTTTATGTTTAAAAAAAAAAAAGTAATAAGCATGTAAACTACTGGAGCCTGTTAATTATCTACTTGCTTTACCACAGTGCTGCCTCCCGAGCAGCCATCTTGCTACACCCCGGGGAGAGAGCGGGAGGTGTGGGTGCTGGGCACCATGGATAGAAGCTGCAGACGACTGGCTTCACATTAGTTCATGTAGCAGGGT
The DNA here is from genome assembly GCA_027917425.1 of Gastrophryne carolinensis. Taxonomy (NCBI): domain Eukaryota; kingdom Metazoa; phylum Chordata; class Amphibia; order Anura; family Microhylidae; genus Gastrophryne; species Gastrophryne carolinensis. The sequence goes on from CM051234.1 coordinate 536,400,741, forward strand.
TTTCCTCACTACTTGAACCTGTATTGCAGGGACATCTGGACCTGCGCCGGGAAGGTGAGTATATCCCCTTAACAGGGTGCGTGCTATCTATTCACAAATCCTGGAGCACGCCCTGCTAAAGGTATAGTAGACAACGTCCAAAGCTTGCGCATGCAGAGTTAGATCAGGGAGGTGAGTTTTACAGGGGACGTGGGGAGGTTCACACAGTAGGGCATCCTGAATATTCCAGACTCCAGGGTTTTCACACAAATGGACATCACAAATCTGGGCAAGTACCAAAGCCCAGAATAATAAAAATCCTGGATTTTGGTCTACTTTAATAAACCACAGTATTGCCCACTGGGGGCTGTCTTCTTGGGGGGGAAAGAGGTGATACAAATGACACATGAGTATATTACAATCCAAATAGGCCTGAACGGACTTAAAAGTGCTGTTGCTGGTCATCCTGTGAATATGGGTAACATAAGTGAGACATTATTTGCACCCTCACCCCCCCTGCAAAATCCCGGTGTTGAAAAAACATGTCCTGAATAGGTTAAAATATATCAAGGAACACATTGACTGTCCCAAAGAGGAATAGAGCAACATTCAACCCACAGTACAGTGAGGACAATAGAGCATGGTGGTGCTAAAGTCATGAAAATGGTGGATGTCTCTGACACCATGATGTTGCGTCTATTTATTACATACAAAAGGGGGTTATGGATCAGTTTGAATATATCAAAATACTTGAACAAACACAAGGTTGCCAGTCCTGGAATCAAAGAATTAGGGACTGCCACTGGCCTTCCCCCGGAGCATGCCAAATTGGGAAGCCCCACTATTTGAAACTCCGCAAAACCTTTTCTGGGAGCTCCCTCGGTGAGGTAAACTATTCAGAGCAAGAGCGGCTGCATCCCCAGCATCTCTGGGCTCAGGCACTCCTGCACCCAGCCATTCAGGCTGGGGGTGGAAGCACATCATGTCTTGGGATGTACCCACTTTTGCTCCCTATCGGATGAGAAAATCATGCATGTGCCGTAGGACCAGGGAAAAGTGGGGTTTCACACAGTGGGGCATCCCAAATCAGAGAAGTCCAGCTGTTTGAAGAACATGGATTGAGAGGGATTCCCTTTTCTCTGCGAGAGCCTGGCCATGGCTGGCTACAGAAACACTATTAGTGAAGACCACATGGGTAAACAGCTCCACCACAAGTCAACAGGTCTAGCAAGTCTGCCTTGGCACCTAAGAGTAGAGGCCGACAAGTTACAGCACTGCAGATAAAAAAACTAAAACAATCCTCCAGGCGTCACCCACCCCTTCCTAACCTTTTATAACTGGCATCAGGGGAGCTGCCTGCTGCCTTATTGTTGCAGCTTGGTTTAAAGTCCCTTTAAGATTGATAAACTTACGCAATGACATGCTCTTCCCAGTTTAGCCATACCACAAGCTTTGCATAAAGCCAAAGCCTGACTCTTCAATTTTATCATGGTCTGGCTCCTGCATATATAGCAATAATTAGTAATACCCAAGAATTGGGGGTACCCTCCACAAACCCCCCACAATAGGTCCCCGGGGACTAACAATTGCACTCTCAAAAATGTAAAAGTAAGTAGTCTTTATTCAAAGTAATCACATCTAAAAAAACTTTAAAAGCTACATTTTCCCAGTGCTGTTACAAGTCCAGCCACATGGGGGAGCCAACCTGCCTGGAACAGTATATTACAATGTGCATAGATAAATTGTGATTAATAATGAGACCTAAAACATATATATGTTACAATAAAGTGCTATGTGCTAAAGCATATGTGCATCAATGATCAAGACACGGACCTCGAAGTAAATCTGGGCCCAGTAAAAGCAATAAAGTGCAAGGTATACAATAAGAGACATACACCACACAAAAATCGATTCCTTACTGTTCTCCTGGCAGGAAGGCAGCCATGCAGCAGCCCACGCGTTCCGAGCCACAAGGGCTCTTCCTCAAGGCTGGGATAATGACCAATAATTAGTAATACATTTCCTGTAGTAAAATGGCAACATCAGGCTACTTAGAACATAAAGTATATTTATTGGAATACAATTACTGAACAACTACCTTAAAGGGACATTCCAGGCACGGGGGTAAATGAATGAATGAATGAATGAATAAATGGTAAAAGTTGCCTCGCCATCTGGTTGTAGGTATTGTAGAGAAATGCTGATTGCAATAGTGATTATTAAACCGGACCTTCACCATGATTTATTAAAAAGCTTTTAGTCTTTCCCCCACTGGGCTGCAACTCTGTTCAGGACTCTAGGATAAGGGCGCCACCATCTTGACTCAGAAGCATCACACATACTGAGGAGAGGAGAGTGGGATAAAGTACGGGGCGGGTTATAGCTGTGCTTTGCTCAGACAGAGAAGAGCTGGGTCAGGAAAAGGTCAGAATGCAGAGCAGCACAGTCAGAAGGCACTTCCTGTTTGCAGGCTGCCTGATGCTCCATGAGCCGCCATCTTGGATGTTTAAAGGCTCAGACCTTGCAGTAGATGCAGGTTGGATGATTTTTAATGTGGGCAATCTGTATGTACAGGGTGTGGGAAACATATAAGATAGACTCTAAAGCGGTCTTTCACTCTGAATAAAACAACAGAAAATACCATTCTGTGAATACTCACCTTGTAGAATGGGTATTATAAGTATGCAGCACGCCCTGCTCCAGTAATGATTCATTACGTCTGGGATATAGTCCACAAGAGGGCGCTTTACTGCAGAGATGGCAAAAAAGAGGCCCCTCCTGGTCCTTATATACCCGGGACCTCCCACAACATTCCCCAGTATAGAAAAGCAGTAAGGGAACCAGGAGAAGCCAATAACAAGATTAACAATATTAACAAGGAAACATTCACCATATAAAGGATCCAGGAAGAAAAACTTAGGGTGGGATGGAGCAGGACGTGCTGCATACTTATAATACCCATTCTACAAGGTGAGTATTCACAGAATGGTATTATTCTAAGCATACAGCACGTCCTGCTCCAGAACATACTCATAACGTATGGGTATACCTCCGCCTTCAGCGCCGTGCACTGCAGAACATGAAGAAAACAAGCTCCTCCCGGCCCTACATATACCGGAGGACCTCCCACAATCCACAGATTTCTGAAGTATCACGCTCTCGCAGGCGAGCGGGGCTTGACAGCCCGAGGCCCTGCGGGACTATTTCCACCCGTCCTCATTGTGAATATATGCCTCCCAGCCTGGGCTGCGCGGGTCGGGTGAAGGTAGGCAGCACCTAGTGTGCTTATGGAGCTAGACTCCACCGCAATTCCCCAACCATAGGGTAGGCGGTTTAGGCTGATGGTGAGCCTCCAAGGGATGCCCCTCCCGCATTATTGTCCCGTACCCCGTGTAGTCCTGAGCCCTATTAGGGTCGCCATTCTCCCTCTTTTCTCCGTCATCGGGGGAAAAGAAAGGGGGGGGGGAGGGTACGCGTGTGGCGGTCTTAGTGTACCGGTGTGTCACGCTCGTGGCTTATATTCTGCCTTCAATAACATCAGAGATGTCAGGGCCGCGCTGATTGTTTCTTTCGGCTGCCCGGGTGTATTTTTCTAATTGATTGCCACTTAATAGGGTTGCCACGGTGTCCGAGCTTACTGTCGGCGTCCGCTCTATGGTACGTTAGGCCGGCTGTTACTCCATTGCTTTAATTTTTCCTTCAGAGCTTCACGCTCTTTAGAATAGGCGGGGCCCTTGTCTGGCGCGCTCCGCGTCACTGCGGAGTATTTAGCCCGCTCTTCGAGCTTTGCTGGGCGCCATTTTGGTTAGCTTCCCGCGCACGCGTCGTGGCGGTCTCCTCCTCCACCTGAGCTGTAAGTGCCCTTGCAGGCAAATCCCTTTCATTATTGTCTGCCCATCTGCGCATGTTCCTGACATCTCTTTCCCATTGTGTCTTCCAGATGCTGAGTTCCCGACGGCCTCTCCCGGCCTCATATACATATATACCATTCATATAAGTACCTTATACGTATACATTGCTATACTCACTAGTATAAGGAGCGGGCCTTCCCAAAATCTCCCACATTGATCAGGGGGTAGTTGGGGCATCCAGGGTTGCTTACGGCATAAATCCCTATCGACATACTATAATTGAACAATCACCATATGGAGGCATCTCAGGATTGTGTTACCGGGGTCCCATCGGGACAGGACCGGCTGTGTATATCGTGTGGCCTCCCCCATGCTGAGGCGGACGGGGCACGGGTCTGCACGTCATGTTCTGAACAGACGCTGGAACTGCGAGCGACACTTGCGGTTGTTCCTCGCCCCTTCCCACCCATTACCCCTTCCCGAAACTTCACTCCCGTTGAGTCTTGTACAGGTGAGGGGGTACAAATAGATCCCTCTCCTAGTCGGCCCACGTTGGCCCAGATCGTAGAAGGATTGGCTGGCCGGATTGGCCCAGTTAGACAACGGCCTGCTTCTCCCGCGGCTTCGGCCTGTGCTATGGGCTCTGCGGAGTCCTTGTCTACACGTGCTAGCACCACTTCGGAAGAAGGGGACTTGTTCTCTGACCTAGGCTCCCAGGACGAGAGACCGAGGGGTCAGGATGACGCTGATCTGGATGTCTTGGACCAGCTTGACATTGACGACATGTTACTCAGGATTTTTAAGGTACTGTCCGTTTCGTCTCCCGGCGCGGTCTCCGGACCGAGAGGGGGGCGCTTTCATACCGCGCCTCCTCGGTTGGAATTTCTCGAGCAGGCTCATTTCCATGCACTTGTTCTTAAAGGGTGGGAATGTCCCGCCGCTCTTCAAAAGACGCCGGATGACTGGGCTTGGAAATACCCTTTCCCCCCCGAGATGATAGATGTTTGGTCCTCGTCCCCAGCCGTGGACGCTCCGATTATTGGGGTTCCTAACCCCCCATTCCTTACTTCTCCGGCTTACAGCTCCCTGCGGGACGCCGAGGATCGCCGTATCGATGGGCTTGCTTCCCACGCCTTTACCTGTGCTGGCACGACGCTGCGCCCTGTCTGTGCCGCGGCAATCACGGCAGTGGCCGCTAAGTAAGTCCCTAGAGCATCAGCCTGAAGATTTACCCTGGGAGGTCTTTTATGCACTCTCTATTTGCGATATCTTTCTTAAATGTATCCTTATGGCCTTGGATGACACCATCAAAATGTGTGCTAGGACCTCTGCCCAGGCGGTGGCTATACGTCGCCTGCTCTGGCCTCGTCAGTGGGGGGCAGACGATGACACTAAGAGGATCTTGATGGGGCTCCCCTTTAGAGGACATCACCTGTTTGGGGCACGTCTGGATTTTTTTGAGAAACAGGCCACTCCACCCAGTCAGAGGCGGCCGCTGCGCCCCCCGCGGGGCAGAGGGACCCCTCCCCCTCCATATCATTCCGTTGCACAGGAACCGGGGTTGCCCCCTGCTGGACCTGGTCCAATTTCCCGCCCCAGGAGTGACGTTCAGGGCCCGGGGCCCTCCGGTCCTTCCCTGATTTCCCTCATGCATGATGGGACGCCCTCACCCACCTGGGTGAGGGGAAGGCCGCAGCACTCTACTCCTATCAGGAGGCATCCTGCCTCGCTCTGGTGGCTTTAGGTAGTTACCCTAGAGGTGGAACGGTGTTTGCTGGGCAGTCCTTTCCTGAGTCGGTTAAGGGGTCTATGTTTACATGCCCGTCTTCGGGCATGGGTGCAGGCTTAACTGGGCCTGCCAGGTATGGCTTCCCTGCTGAACGCCATTATCATATAGAATCTGGGGCCCCTGAGCGGGTCTGCCCCTCTTCTCCCCCTTTTTCTCTCCCTTCTAGGATGAGGGAGCTTATCTGTCTAACACCTAGGAGGGTGTGGCATCTGTACATAATCCTTCGGCCTGGCGCCCTCGACAGGGCGGTCTGTGCCCCACGCCCCAGGGACCCCCTGGCTGCTGGGCGTGTTTGGATTTTCCAGGCTCTGGGGAACCTTCGGGATACTGAGCCCTCTACGACTGGTATTGGTGTTCACTTACACCGTAGAGACTTAACCTAAGCCCCCTGTTTTGCGCCCTCGTATGCACTGGGCTCCGGAAGGGTGTGTTGGCTCACCAGTCACCAAGGGGCGTTTGGTACAGGGGACCTTTCAGGCTCTACTGTTCCCTCACATGGAGCTGTGGGGATGGAACTTGACAAAAAAACGGAGTCCTACTCGGCTCCACCCTCTAATCCCTGGTTTACACCAGACGTAGTTTTCGCCCAGTGCCCCCTTTTTTTGTTTTTTCCTTGACTATAAGGAGTTTACAGGTATGAGACCTCCGGTCCTTCGTCTTGTATAGTGATTCCTCCAGACAGCTTCGCTTTCTGGTGAGCCGATTGGCGACTCGTCCTTGGACACCATTAGTCCCGGGGATCTTGGGCTCTGAAGTGACTTGTCATTAGCCCTGGATGAGAGGTTTGCATCCTGGGCCTGGTTTTGCCTACCCTACCACCTTGTGGAGGCACTTACTCTTCTACTGGACTCGTTGGTACCGCGGGGGAGCATTCCATACTCCTTGCTTTTCCCTGATGGTTACCATGGTACCTATTCTGGCACAAAGGGGGCCTATTTTTCAGAATTCCCCGGGGGTTCCTAGGAAGGGACCTTGGAGGTTCTGGTTTCCTAGGTGAATTTTGGTCATAAGAAGCACGTTGTGGGTCCTAGCTGGGGACTACTCCTTCTTGTACCCGTCCATTGGGGGACTTTCTGCCTTAATAGGACAGGGGTTGCGCTCTGTCCCTGCGGAATTCTAGGGCCTGGATCCTTACAGGAGAGCCCTGATTCCTTAGGGGACTTGATATTCCTGGTCCTTCCTGAAGTATCCCTCCCTCGGGAGGTCTCCGTTATGCCTCTGGGCTCACACTGGCAGGGTTCTGCGGGACCCCGCCTCCATTACAGGGGTCTGCCCCCGTTATTGGCCAGATTGGTCTGCCCTGGTTGGGGCTAGTGGTTCTGGCTGGGTAGTTTACTTGAAGATGTTATACCCTTCCCCCTCCGGGCGTGGGGAGAGCTTGCGCTGGTCCCTGATGACAAACAGCACCTTATGCTTGGGGCCTGGGAGGCGCAGCGGGGTGTGGGTTCTCAGGGAGTTTTGCTGAGTACAACTGGACGGTATGTTCCCTCATGAGGACTATTTTTTTAACATAACATGGTGCCTCACCTTAGACATACTTTAGCGCTGGCAGGATCTGGGGCTTACCCTGTCCGAGATTACAGATCTCAAGGGTCTTGTTCCCTGGGGGTTCTGGACCTTGTCTTCCTCCTTTTTCTCGTCCTTCTGCCACGCTGGTTTAGCTTATGTTGTCCCTATGCTATGCGCTGGGTCTAAGCCCCTTCCCTGGCGGGATGGTATCTGCTCCTGGGATTAGGGTCCTACAAGCAGTGCTTGGTATGGGCTCACTATTGACTCTGTCTATAGTTGGGGCCTGATCTGTTCTCCTATTACGAGACCTGATCCGATTTTTTTGTTTGCATTCCTCAGGGTCTGCTCAAGTGCATTCCTGGGGGATCCCTAGTTCCCCCTCTGGGGGAGGACTTATTCTGAAGCCCTACCAAGGGTTCCCACAGTTGCCTTGCTGCTCCTTACATTAGGTTGCTCTTCTGGGGAGGTTTCACCAGACAGTGGAGTGCCATAAGGAACGGCACTATTGGTGGTCCTAGTAATTATATATATATATATATATATATATATATATATATAATTTTTTTTTTTATATATATATGCATTCCTTGGTATAGAGCTATACCAAGAGGTGAGGGTACCCGCCTCACACTAATTGGAATTCAGGCGTTACTTCGTCCCTTCTGCCTTGGACGGATCCTCTGGTCTTGGGACTATGATCTAATTTCCTATGAGATGAAAGGGATCTATGCCCCTCTACTGGGGTTAGAGATCTGCCGAACTGTCTCGTTCCTGATGGGATCTTATCTTGGGGTCTACCGGTGCCCCCTTTTTGAAGTACCGGATTGATTGTTTCCATGGATTTAGGGCCCTCTGGCCTGGTCCTTTTTTTGGTAGGTCGTCCTTCCGGACCTGTAGGACTCTTTCGGCTCTGCTGAATATTGTTGTTAGCACTTCTGTTGGTTCCGTCTGTGACCTGGACATGTATTCCCCATTGGGAAAGGGTTTGAGTTACCATGGCTACCCCCTCTTGTAGCGGCATGGTTAGGCAGTTATTTTGGCCTATCCTTCTAGAGGAAGATTCTTCCTCCCTATTGTTATTCGTTGTACTATTAGTGCTTGGCTTGCCCTGTAGCACTATGTTCTGGCGATCAAGCTGGCTAGTCCGCTGCTTGAGCTCAGCTCTCCCTTTACAAGGTTCAAAGGTTGAGGTTAGAGCATTGCTCTCGTTTTTGATAGCATGGTTAAGGGTGACAGCGCTTTACTGTTGGCTGTGCCTTTTCATGGGGATCCCACCCTATTGTGGACACTGCTATTGGATGTCCCATACGTTATGAATATGTTCTGGAGCAGGACGTGCTGTATGCTTAGAATAATACAATTCTGTGAGAATCTCACCTGTAGAATTGGTATTATATGCATACAGCACGTCCTGCTCCACCCCACCCTGGTTTCACTTTGTTCTGGATCCCCTGTATGGTGATTGTACTCACTTGGTGTTATTGCCAGACATTCTGGGTGGTTTGTTTCTCCTGGCTTCTCTTCTCACTGCTATGTTACCTATGTTACTATGTTACTTTTCAATGCTGGGGATTGTGGGAGGTCCTCCGGTATATGTAGGGCCGGGAGGAGCTTGTTTTCTTCATGATCTGCAGTGCACGGCGCTGAAGGCGGAGGTATACCCATACGTTATGAATATGTTCTGGAGCAGGACGTGCTGTATGCATATAATACCAATTCTACAGGTGAGATTCTCACAGAATTGTATTATTCCAAGTATGCAGCACGCCCTGCTCCAGTAATGATTCATTACGTCTGGGACATCCAATAGAAGTCCAACAACGGGTGAGGATCCCAAAAGGCAACAATGCGCAGTTCAAACCACTGCCGCCTGCAGAACTTTGCGGCCAAAAACAGCATCCGCTGAGGCCAGAACATCAACCTTGTAAAACTTGGAAAAGGTATGAACAGAAGACCAAGTAGCAGCCTTACAAACTTGTTCAACAGAAGCCTGGTGCTGAAAGGCCCAGGAGGCCCCAACAGCACGGGTAGAATGAGCAGTGACTCAGAAAGGAGGATCCCTCCCTTTAGTAGAATAGGCCCTAAAAATGGCCTGACAAATCCATTTACTAATAGTAGACTTGACCAGCGCCAAACCCTTCCTAGGACCAGAGGGTACCACAAAACCAGGCGTCCGTCTTCCTGAAAGGCGCTGTAGCCACCAGGTAGTATTTCAAGTTCCGGACAACGTCCAGAGAATGCAAGGCCCTCTCCTTGTCATTACCAGGATTAGGGCACAAAGAAGGAAGCACAATGTCCTGATTGAGGTGAAAGGCAGAGACAACCTTAGGCAACAAGTCTGGTTTAAAGCGGAAAACCACCTTGTCCTGGTGTATCTCAAAGTAGGGGGCCTGAATGGACAGAGCCGCCAACTCAGAAACACGCCAGACAGAAGTGATAGCCACCAAGAAGGCAACTTTCAAGGTAGGAATAGACAGTGCAGCCTCATGCACAGGCTCAAATGGAGGACCCTGAAGGGCAGACAATACCAAATTCAAATCCCGAACCGGTAACACGGGTTTGCGGGGAGGGCGCACGTGAGTGACCACCTGGAAGAAAGTCTTGACCAAAGGATGAAGAGCGAAAGACCTCTGGAAGAAAACAGCCAAGGCGGAAGCATGCCCCTTCAGAGTGCTGAGCTGAAAACCCATATCCAGACCATGTTGAAGGAACTCCAGTATCCTAGGAATGGAGAACACCCGACAGGGGAAGGCCCTAGCCTCACACCAGTCAATGTAGTTCCGCCAGGTCCTGTAGTAGATGGTAGAAGAGGATTTCTTCCTAGCCCTGACCAGAGTCTGAACAACTGCATCAGACAGACCCTTTTCCTTTAGGATGGAGGTTTCAGCAGCCATGCCGTCAAAGCCAGCATTTGTAAATTGGGGTAACAGAGCCGTCCTTGAGTGAGAAGATCCGGAACCAGGGGCAGAGGATACTGATCCACCGCCAGCTGCACTACGTCTGCGAACCACACCTGTCTTGGCCACCAGGACAGCTGGCACTCTCTCCTGAATCAGTTTGCATAGAACCTTGGGGAAACGGAGGGAAGAGGTACAGGAGACCGAACCCCTACCGTATCAGAGACATGGCATCCACCGCCAGAGGATCCTGGGACAGTGAGACAAATGCTGGAGGCTTGTGATTGTGGCGAGAAGCAAACAGATCCACATCCGGCACCCCCCACCTGTGAAGAGGGATAGGAAGACCTCGATGTGTGCTAGGACCTCTGCCCAGGCGGTGGCTATACGTCGCCTGCTCTGGCCTCGTCAGTGGGGGGCAGACGATGACACTAAGAGGATCTTGATGGGGCTCCCCTTTAGAGGACATCACCTGTTTGGGGCACGTCTGGATTTTTTTGAGAAACAGGCCACTCCACCCAGTCAGAGGCGGCCGCTGCGCCCCCCGCGGGGCAGAGGGACCCCTCCCCCTCCATATCATTCCGTTGCACAGGAACCGGGGTTGCCCCCTGCTGGACCTGGTCCAATTTCCCGCCCCAGGAGTGACGTTCAGGGCCCGGGGCCCTCCGGTCCTTCCCTGATTTCCCTCATGCATGATGGGATTCCCTCACCCACCTGGGTGAGGGGAAGGCCGCAGCACTCTACTCCTATCAGGAGGCATCCTGCCTCGCTCTGGTGGCTTTAGGTAGTTACCCTAGAGGTGGAACGGTGTTTGCTGGGCAGTCCTTTCCTGAGTCGGTTAAGGGGTCTATGTTTACATGCCCGTCTTCGGGCATGGGTGCAGGCTTAACTGGGCCTGCCAGGTATGGCTTCCCTGCTGAACGCCATTATCATATAGAATCTGGGGCCCCTGAGCGGGTCTGCCCCTCTTCTCCCCCTTTTTCTCTCCCTTCTAGGATGAGGGAGCTTATCTGTCTAACACCTAGGAGGGTGTGGCATCTGTACATAATCCTTCGGCCTGGCGCCCTCGACAGGGCGGTCTGTGCCCCACGCCCCAGGGACCCCCTGGCTGCTGGGCGTGTTTGGATTTTCCAGGCTCTGGGGAACCTTCGGGATACTGAGCCCTCTACGACTGGTATTGGTGTTCACTTACACCGTAGAGACTTAACCTAAGCCCCCTGTTTTGCGCCCTCGTATGCACTGGGCTCCGGAAGGGTGTGTTGGCTCACCAGTCACCAAGGGGCGTTTGGTACAGGGGACCTTTCAGGCTCTACTGTTCCCTCACATGGAGCTGTGGGGATGGAACTTGACAAAAAAACGGAGTCCTACTCGGCTCCACCCTCTAATCCCTGGTTTACACCAGACGTAGTTTTCGCCCAGTGCCCCCTTTTTTTGTTTTTTCCTTGACTATAAGGAGTTTACAGGTATGAGACCTCCGGTCCTTCGTCTTGTATAGTGATTCCTCCAGACAGCTTCGCTTTCTGGTGAGCCGATTGGCGACTCGTCCTTGGACACCATTAGTCCCGGGGATCTTGGGCTCTGAAGTGACTTGTCATTAGCCCTGGATGAGAGGTTTGCATCCTGGGCCTGGTTTTGCCTACCCTACCACCTTGTGGAGGCACTTACTCTTCTACTGGACTCGTTGGTACCACGGGGGAGCATTCCATACTCCTTGCTTTTCCCTGATGGTTACCATGGTACCTATTCTGGCACAAAGGGGGCCTATTTTTCAGAATTCCCCGGGGGTTCCTAGGAAGGGACCTTGGAGGTTCTGGTTTCCTAGGTGAATTTTGGTCATAAGAAGCACGTTGTGGGTCCTAGCTGGGGACTACTCCTTCTTGTACCCGTCCATTGGGGGACTTTCTGCCTTAATAGGACAGGGGTTGCGCTCTGTCCCTGCGGAATTCTAGGGCCTGGATCCTTACAGGAGAGCCCTGATTCCTTAGGGGACTTGATATTCCTGGTCCTTCCTGAAGTATCCCTCCCTCGGGAGGTCTCCGTTATGCCTCTGGGCTCACACTGGCAGGGTTCTGCGGGACCCCGCCTCCATTACAGGGGTCTGCCCCCGTTATTGGCCAGATTGGTCTGCCCTGGTTGGGGCTAGTGGTTCTGGCTGGGTAGTTTACTTGAAGATGTTATACCCTTCCCCCTCCGGGCGCGGGGAGAGCTTGCGCTGGTCCCTGATGACAAACAGCACCTTATGCTTGGGGCCTGGGAGGCGCAGCGGGGTGTGGGTTCTCAGGGAGTTTTGCTGAGTACAACTGGACGGTATGTTCCCTCATGAGGACTATTTTTTTAACATAACATGGTGCCTCACCTTAGACATACTTTAGCGCTGGCAGGATCTGGGGCTTACCCTGTCCGAGATTACAGATCTCAAGGGTCTTGTTCCCTGGGGGTTCTGGACCTTGTCTTCCTCCTTTTTCTCGTCCTTCTGCCACGCTGGTTTAGCTTATGTTGTCCCTATGCTATGCGCTGGGTCTAAGCCCCTTCCCTGGCGGGATGGTATCTGCTCCTGGGATTAGGGTCCTACAAGCAGTGCTTGGTATGGGCTCACTATTGACTCTGTCTATAGTTGGGGCCTGATCTGTTCTCCTATTACGAGACCTGATCCGATTTTTTTGTTTGCATTCCTCAGGGTCTGCTCAAGTGCATTCCTGGGGGATCCCTAGTTCCCCCTCTGGGGGAGGACTTATTCTGAAGCCCTACCAAGGGTTCCCACAGTTGCCTTGCTGCTCCTTACATTAGGTTGCTCTTCTGGGGAGGTTTCACCAGACAGTGGAGTGCCATAAGGAACGGCACTATTGGTGGTCCTAGTAATTTATATATATATATATATATATAATTTTTTTTTTTATATATATATGCATTCCTTGGTATAGAGCTATACCAAGAGGTGAGGGTACCCGCCTCACACTAATTGGAATTCAGGCGTTACTTCGTCCCTTCTGCCTTGGACGGATCCTCTGGTCTTGGGACTATGATCTAATTTCCTATGAGATGAAAGGGATCTATGCCCCTCTACTGGGGTTAGAGATCTGCCGAACTGTCTCGTTCCTGATGGGATCTTATCTTGGGGTCTACCGGTGCCCCCTTTTTGAAGTACCGGATTGATTGTTTCCATGGATTTAGGGCCCTCTGGCCTGGTCCTTTTTTTGGTAGGTCGTCCTTCCGGACCTGTAGGACTCTTTCGGCTCTGCTGAATATTGTTGTTAGCACTTCTGTTGGTTCCGTCTGTGACCTGGACATGTATTCCCCATTGGGAAAGGGTTTGAGTTACCATGGCTACCCCCTCTTGTAGCGGCATGGTTAGGCAGTTATTTTGGCCTATCCTTCTAGAGGAAGATTCTTCCTCCCTATTGTTATTCGTTGTACTATTAGTGCTTGGCTTGCCCTGTAGCACTATGTTCTGGCGATCAAGCTGGCTAGTCCGCTGCTTGAGCTCAGCTCTCCCTTTACAAGGTTCAAAGGTTGAGGTTAGAGCATTGCTCTCGTTTTTGATAGCATGGTTAAGGGTGACAGCGCTTTACTGTTGGCTGTGCCTTTTCATGGGGATCCCACCCTATTGTGGACACTGCTATTGGATGTCCCATACGTTATGAATATGTTCTGGAGCAGGACGTGCTGTATGCTTAGAATAATACAATTCTGTGAGAATCTCACCTGTAGAATTGGTATTATATGCATACAGCACGTCCTGCTCCACCCCACCCTGGTTTCACTTTGTTCTGGATCCCCTGTATGGTGATTGTACTCACTTGGTGTTATTGCCAGACATTCTGGGTGGTTTGTTTCTCCTGGCTTCTCTTCTCACTGCTATGTTACCTATGTTACTATGTTACTTTTCAATGCTGGGGATTGTGGGAGGTCCTCCGGTATATGTAGGGCCGGGAGGAGCTTGTTTTCTTCATGATCTGCAGTGCACGGCGCTGAAGGCGGAGGTATACCCATACGTTATGAATATGTTCTGGAGCAGGACGTGCTGTATGCATATAATACCAATTCTACAGGTGAGATTCTCACAGAATTGTATTATTCCAAGTATGCAGCACGCCCTGCTCCAGTAATGATTCATTACGTCTGGGACATCCAATAGAAGTCCAACAACGGGTGAGGATCCCAAAAGGCAACAATGCGCAGTTCAAACCACTGCCGCCTGCAGAACTTTGCGGCCAAAAACAGCATCCGCTGAGGCCAGAACATCAACCTTGTAAAACTTGGAAAAGGTATGAACAGAAGACCAAGTAGCAGCCTTACAAACTTGTTCAACAGAAGCCTGGTGCTGAAAGGCCCAGGAGGCCCCAACAGCACGGGTAGAATGAGCAGTGACTCAGAAAGGAGGATCCCTCCCTTTAGTAGAATAGGCCCTAAAAATGGCCTGACAAATCCATTTACTAATAGTAGACTTGACCAGCGCCAAACCCTTCCTAGGACCAGAGGGTACCACAAAACCAGGCGTCCGTCTTCCTGAAAGGCGCTGTAGCCACCAGGTAGTATTTCAAGTTCCGGACAACGTCCAGAGAATGCAAGGCCCTCTCCTTGTCATTACCAGGATTAGGGCACAAAGAAGGAAGCACAATGTCCTGATTGAGGTGAAAGGCAGAGACAACCTTAGGCAACAAGTCTGGTTTAAAGCGGAAAACCACCTTGTCCTGGTGTATCTCAAAGTAGGGGGCCTGAATGGACAGAGCCGCCAACTCAGAAACACGCCAGACAGAAGTGATAGCCACCAAGAAGGCAACTTTCAAGGTAGGAATAGACAGTGCAGCCTCATGCACAGGCTCAAATGGAGGACCCTGAAGGGCAGACAATACCAAATTCAAATCCCGAACCGGTAACACGGGTTTGCGGGGAGGGCGCACGTGAGTGACCACCTGGAAGAAAGTCTTGACCAAAGGATGAAGAGCGAAAGACCTCTGGAAGAAAACAGCCAAGGCGGAAGCATGCCCCTTCAGAGTGCTGAGCTGAAAACCCATATCCAGACCATGTTGAAGGAACTCCAGTATCCTAGGAATGGAGAACACCCGACAGGGGAAGGCCCTAGCCTCACACCAGTCAATGTAGTTCCGCCAGGTCCTGTAGTAGATGGTAGAAGAGGATTTCTTCCTAGCCCTGACCAGAGTCTGAACAACTGCATCAGACAGACCCTTTTCCTTTAGGATGGAGGTTTCAGCAGCCATGCCGTCAAAGCCAGCATTTGTAAATTGGGGTAACAGAGCCGTCCTTGAGTGAGAAGATCCGGAACCAGGGGCAGAGGATACTGATCCACCGCCAGCTGCACTACGTCTGCGAACCACACCTGTCTTGGCCACCAGGACAGCTGGCACTCTCTCCTGAATCAGTTTGCATAGAACCTTGGGGAAACGGAGGGAAGAGGTACAGGAGACCGAACCCCTACCGTATCAGAGACATGGCATCCACCGCCAGAGGATCCTGGGACAGTGAGACAAATGCTGGAGGCTTGTGATTGTGGCGAGAAGCAAACAGATCCACATCCGGCACCCCCCACCTGTGAAGAGGGATAGGAAGACCTCGCTGTTGAAGGACCATTCGCCACGGCGAGAGGCCCCCCTGCTCAGGGAATCCGCTTCCAGTTTCTCCGCTGCCCGGAATGTAAACTGCAGAGATGCCGGGGACATTCTCCTCGTCCCAAGACAAGATCAATGACACCTCCCTGAGGGCACTCTTGCTCCGAGTCCCTCCCTGATAATTGATGTAAGCGACCGCAGTCCGGTTGTCGGAGCGAACCTGAACCTGTAGGTGAGGCGGCAGCACCAACCGAACCGCCCGCAGCTCCAGAACATTGATGGGGTTGTGAGCCTCCTGAGGACCCCACAGCCCCTGGAATTGGTGGGCTCTCCAGTAGCCCCCCCAACCTGACAGACTGGCATCCGTAGTGACCGTCTCCCAGCACGGTGTCAGAAATGATCTGCCCCCAGAAGATTCCTCGAGTCCAGCCACCACAGGAGGGAACGCCGGACCAGAGGAGACAGAACAAAGGCCTGATCCAGAGACAGGGGACACTTGTCCCAGGCTGACAGAAGAGGGAGCTGAAGAGGCCTTATGTGAAATTGAGCATAGGGAACTGCCTCGAAGCAGGATCTGTCCCACCAGTTGCACCCCTTGTCGGATGGATGGGTGAGGGCTGGACAGCAAGAATTGAATCACAGCTTGAAGAGAGTCCACCTTCCGCTGAGGGAGGAAAATCCTGGCCTGAATGGTATCCAGAGTCATTCCCAGGAAGGCGGTCACCCGGGACGGGGAGAGTGAGGATTTGGGGTAATTGATCCCCCACCCGAACCCTTCCAGGGTCGCAACCACCGTCTGGGTGTCCAATTCTGCCTGTTGGGAGTGAAGGGAACGTAATGAGGAGGTCGTCCAGATAAGGAAGAATGCGAATACCCCAGGCTCTGAGAAGGGCCATCACGCCTGCCAACACCTTGGTGAACACTCTGGGAGCAGAGGTGAGCCCGAAGGGAAGTGCCACAAATTGGTTGGAGTTGTTCCCCTACCGCAAACCTGAGGAACCGCTGGTGCCCTGGGAAGACCGGCACGTGAAGGTAAGCATCCTTGATGTCTATTGAAGTCCCCCTGGCGCAGGGAGCTGATGGCAGCGTTTCCATGCGAAAAACGTTTGGTCCTGATAAACCTGTTGAGAAGTTTTAGGTCCAGAATGGGTCTGGTGGAACCATCCTTTTTGGGCACTGTAAAGAAATTGGAATAGTAACATTGACCTCTCTCCCCCGGGGGGACCTGACAAATGACCCCCATGGCCAGAAGGTTTTGTACCGCTAACAACAGGCCCTGAGCTGCCCTGACCTGAGGAATCTGGGAGGAGGCCAGTCCGCGAACTCCAGCTTGTATCCGGAGGAGACAACCTCCAGAATCCAATTGTCTGAGACTTGTTGAGCCCAGACCTGAGCGAAGAGCCGCAGCCCGCAAGGGTGAGGGCGCCCCTTCATTGCTGAGCGGGCTTGGCAGTGGATTTGGGCTTGACACCACAGGAGGATCCGGGTCAGGCACGGCCTCTGCCCTTGCCCCAGAAATCTCCCCTTTGTCCCGCAAAGGATAACCCCCTGCCTGACCTAGGCCCACGAAAGGAGGGAGTGAAGGACCCTGAACCCCGAAAGGGTCGCGGCTGCCTTTTGCGTTGGGGTAACTTACCTCCCTTAGCAAAAAGGTCCAAACGATCACCAAACAGGCGCAACCCTTTAAAGGGAAGCCCCGTGAGAGCCTTTTTGGCAGCATTGTCAGCTGCCCACTGGCGCAACCAGACCGAGCGGCGGATAGAGACAACCAAGGCCGAGTTCCTGCTACACATCCGAATGGTGTCATCTAAGGCAGAGAGAACATAGGAGATGAACAGCTCACATTGTGACAAGGCTCTAAATTCAGCACTAAAAGGATCCTTATGGGAGCCGTCCAGAAGGCCCCTGACCAAGGTCCTAATAGCCACGGCCGTAATAGCGGGAGCACAAACCGGGTGCAAGGCCGAACCCACACAAGCAAAGGCGTGGGAGCTGCTTAGGTGCCTGCTGCTAAGGTGCCGCTGCAGGAGGGGAAATGGCAAGTACTTCAAAAACTTGAGTCAGAAGTCGATATGTGTCATCAGCATCCCAATGCTCTGAGCCGGCATCAGCGCCAAGGCGATGCTGATCGTCAGAGATCTGAATCTGAAAATAATTCCCCTTCTTCGAGAGGGGTATAGTCAGACAAATCAAGGAAATCATCTTGTTCAAAAGTAAAGGCCGGCACAGGGGGCGCCAAGTGCCGTCTTTTAGCTGGAGCCTTATGGGCTGCAGAGCTAGCAATCAGTCTCTCAATATTGGCCAGTCTGGCGGAAACATCAGATTGCGACTCCCCGCTAGTGGTAATGTCACTAGGGGTCATAACCAGGCGCGGGGCTGTGGGGGATGAGACCGAGGGTGCCGACCCAGACACAAGGGTCCCAGATTGCCGCGCAAGCGCTTGCTGGGCGCAGGGTACACAAACCCGCACATCATTGCCCACAAGGGATGCCACACACATAGCCGGGCTTGCCCAGAGGGGACCCCGAGCACAATATCCTGAGAAGCCTCCATATGGTAAATTAGTAGTCGCAATGACCAGTGGGAATTACGCTGTGCAGCTACCCGGGATGCCCCTTAAATGTCCGGTACTGGGAGGATTTACAATTAAGCCCCCAATTTAGGAAAGGTATAACCTAGGGCCCAGGACAGGGAGAAACCTCTAAATAGGTTTCCCAGCCTGAAAGACATAAGCAAAGACAAAAAAATTCCCATTCAATATGGCATGTATAATACATTATAAGACAATGTACAACATTATAAGCATAACAGTGGCAATAATAAAGCCCGCGGAGGGCACTCACAACCGCAGCTCACACTCGATAGCAGCCAGCAAGATGGCGCCGATCATCTCCGGAGGGGGCAGGCCAGATGCGGAGCACCCCGGGCGTTAGGCCCCCCCCCCCCCCCCGGGAACACGGGGACTGAGCTGAGAGGCCAGGCAGCCTATCACCCGGCCCCCAGCAACCGATTACGTCACCGGCCCGCCGCCGAGCGCGCGGGCCATTCAAAATTCACTCACACATGCTGATAATAATGGAGGAGAGGAGGAAGGAGCGCTGAGCAGGTGCCAGCGCTGTTACAGGAAAAAACACACACACAGTGAAGAATAACAGGAAAGTCAAAAGCACTTCACTCACACTCACCCCCCCCCCCCCCCCCCCGACTAACCGGACTAGGGAGAAGGGGGAATAAGCACATAAGTACATTTGGTTAATGTAGTGAGGGCTATGAATCGGACGGGGCATCCCATGTCAGGCTCACCAACCTGTGCCGCCTACCCTTTGGTGGGGGATATGCGGTGGAGCCATGCTCCATTAAAAAGCACCTCTAATAGGTGCTGCCTACCATCACCCGACCATGCAGCCAAAGCTGGGAGGCAGGTAATAGTGGCACGGGTGGGAATAGGACACAGGGCCGGGCAGCCCGTCTTACCTGGGAGGAGAGAAGCCATCATCTGACCTTCGCAACCGACTGCAGAGACTAAACTGGGGAATGAGTGGGAGGTCCCGGGTATATAAGGACCGGGAGGGGCCTCTTTTTTGCCATCTCTGCAGTAAAGCGCGCTCTTGTGGACTATATCCCAGACGTAATGAATCATTACTGGAGCAGGGCGTGCTGCATACTTGGAATATGTTATTTACAAGTATAGAGGTAAGGTTTGTACAGAACCACTCATTTAATTGTATAGAAAAAAAAAAACTGGGCTCGTAATACTCTTAAATTAAGTCCAGGGTTAGAGAGGAGGGGTCCTTAGTTACTTCACTGGGGATACGCTGCCCTGATACATTTCAGCAATGGGCATCATCAGAGGGTGTGAGGATTTATTCTGCTGGGCTAAATAAGGGGTTTTATGACTGTTTGCGGAGTGCCAAGTGGATGCTTAAAGCGGACCAGAAGCCACTGAACTTGTGAAATACATTTGGCCAAAGCCACCGTCAATACTCCCCTCTTAGGGTGTAGAACTAGAAATGGATATTTTTGCTTATCCATTCGTCCTGAAACATTTTTTATTTGCTGTCTTTCTCTGTAAGATGGCAGGCAATCAGTCATTACATCGTTGTGGCAATGAATGGAGGAGGTACTCTTCATGGGGGAGCAACTCAGGGGATGCTAGTTAAAAATGTGGGTTTTGATCCACTTTAAATAT
Organism: Gastrophryne carolinensis; assembly: GCA_027917425.1. Taxonomy (NCBI): domain Eukaryota; kingdom Metazoa; phylum Chordata; class Amphibia; order Anura; family Microhylidae; genus Gastrophryne; species Gastrophryne carolinensis. Next base: position 536,420,522 of record CM051234.1, read on the forward strand.
GACATATGCTGGCATTGAGGTGTAAGCCAGACAAGGATGGTAACTGCTTGTCAATATTATTGTAAATCCTTAGAATCCTCCTTCAACGTCCATGTTGTAGTTAGGTGAGCATTGCTGTCTATTCAGATTGGAATCACATACTGTAGGTAGGAGAGCTCATGTTAAGGTTTGCCAGGTAGATGGACACCCCTCTCTAAAACTGGACTTACCTATTACTAACCCAGTTGTTTTTCTTCTGTACAATTTAATGAGTGGTTTTCACTCTGTACACACCTTTGCTCTATATTTGAAATATAAATAAAATGTATGTTTAATTATCACTATTGCAATCACCATTTCTGTACAACACCTATAACCAGACAGTGAGGATACACCATTGTTCTAAATTAGCTGTGTAAGCCCCCTCGTAACCCCATGCTGGGAGCAACTAGAACCTTTTGAAAATAGATGCGGAAGGAAGATAAGAGCCAAGAGAAGACTTAGAGGCCGATTCATTAATAGCGCCAGGTAGCGACAGATGAGCGCCAGTAGCGTGATTTTCACAGCGCCAGCTAGTATTCGCTGTGCTTGGCCGGGGTTTGCTTGTTGACAGCGACTCAGTCGGTGTGCGGTTATGTTGAATACGGGGTTAGGGGTCGATGTTTCACAGGTTCTGCGTTGTATGGGTGCGCCTGACAGCGAATGGCCAGAGCGAACGGCTTGCTGCAGATTCATTAACAAATCACGCTCAAAAATTTCTCGCGCTGTGAATTCCTTGTTTGAACCCCAGAGCGCTGGCGGCGATGTGTGTAAAGTAGTTTTTAACCCCCAAACAACCATTTTTTTTTAATGTAAAAATTATACAAGTTTTTCTAAACATTTTGTAATATGAATACATTAATATCAGACCTGTAATATCAATTCTGCACAATTTTTTATTTTTTTAACTTAAAAAAATCCTAACATTGCAGAAGTGGTCACAGAATTTTTGACATAAAAAAAAAAAAAATAAATAAAAAAAGCAATTAATTATGATTATTTAAAGATTGCTCCATTGAAATGCATTGGACAACGCCAGGGAGCGCCAGGTCATACCTGTCGCTGTGATGGGATTAGCAGCGGCGCTGTTCGTTGCAGTCGGCTACATGATGAATCCCGCGCTAGCTGACGCTCTCGCCTGCGCTAGCCTCAATTAGCGTGATAAATGCGTCATTGTGACCGCCGCCGGGCGTACTTGAGTCGGTAGCCGCCGTTAGCTGGCGGTACCTGGCGCTCGTCAGACACTACCTGCCGCAAGCCCTTGATAAATAAAGCCCTTAATTTTCACCAAATGTTTCCTTTGAAGCCAACATTGTTTGAGTATTTGTATGCAATTTATTACCAGGACACTAAGGGAAGTGGATACATGGGCTTCCATAGAACAAGGTTGTTCAGCTTTAAGGGACAGGGGAGACTGGAGAACTCCTAAGATTAATCTGCTGCTGCTTATCACGGATATTTACAAGGGACTTAGATTGAAAGTTTCTAAACTTCCTATGAAAGTTAAATTCATTATACAATATTAGTAAGATTTTCTTTTTTTTTTATGCTGGAGTCTGAACCTTTTTTCCAACTCCAGCCTAAACTAGCTCCCACTCCACAGGCCTGATTAAATGGACGGACCATGCAAGGGGTTAATAAAACTCCTAAGTGAATGTTGTTTAGCCGCCTTTGGTTCTTTTGTGCAGCTTGGAACAAGATTTACTGTCCGATTTCTCCCTCTCCCCCCGGTCTCTAATGTATCTTCAGTGACCAAGGACCACCCCCCCAGCTTGTGCACAAGCAGGGATTACATTGCCCCTGCTCTACATTGCCATGCCCACTCTCCCTGTGTGAGAGAAAGACAAACTGAAGGTTAAAGTGGACTGAAAGTCCAAAAAGAAAGTTTAGCAAATTGCTCCACTTAAGCCCCCCTCTGGCAAAAACTATTTGAGAGGGCTTAACTTCAGGCAGATGTTCTGGAATAACAGGTCGATTGCTGCAGAACTGCATGGGAGCGGCCATCTTGTAACACACACAGGCATGAGAGGGCAGCCCACACAGCAAACAGAAACACTGGTAGCTTGTGTATTATGTTCTATAAACACATACACTGAATAACTAGCTGCTAGAGATTGTGTGTGTGAAGAGAAACCTGCAACAATGTTTCTTTATCACTGTTCCCTGCAGACTCTGGATTTACAGACCCCATTCAGACAATGTGCAGAAGAGCAATGAGTCATCAAGGCGGATGGCTTTCAACTAGAAATAAAAGGAGGATTGCACTAATGTGTGGGTTTTTATATAAACTGGACTCATGTGTGAGGCAATTTTGGCTGTTGGTTTTTATATAAACTGGACTTATGCATGGGGCAAGATGGTCGCTGCCATGCAGTTATGCACCATACAATCTGCCTGTAATTTCATAACATCTGTATGGAGATAAGCTCTGATTACCACAGTGGGGCTTCAGGGGTGCAATTTACTGAACTTGCTTTTTTTCTTACTTTTGGTCTGCGTTAAAGGGCCAGTACTTGTTGGGGTGACAATGTAGCATAAGCAAGCAACAATCTTAACACTTTGACTTTGCTACAGGTTCACGTCAGAGTAATTTCTGAAACAATTATACATACGTGCGTATTAAAACTTAAATAGTGTTTATTTGATGATATTTGTACAAAGCAATTTATGAAGCAACAAAATAAAAAAAATATCATGGCCAGCCAAAATCAGATATTTCCGCACCTTGCTTCAGTGTTCCATAAGGTAGGCACCAAACAAACATGGAGGTCTACAGACCTATACACAATAAAAGGCATGATGATATTTAAAGGAACGGTGACATCATTTTGATTTGGGACTTTGCCAGTACTTGGCGCTCGTCCATTCTGCCTCTGCAGGTTGGAAGAAAATGTAGCTCACATCATTAAAAAAAAAAAAAAAAAGGGGGTGGGTCTTATGCAATGAATAGGCCGTGACTTTGGCCAGCTTTGTGTTTCAATCATTACTTAGTACTGAGGAGCTGGCGATTGGATTGGCTAGAAAATGATGCTCAAATTGAGCCATTGATCTAGACAATGTATGTGATTGGGATAAAGCTCTGCTCCGCTAATCACTTTTTCTTCTTGCTCTTTTTTCCACCTTCTCCTTGTTGGACTGTTTGGTCCCCTCCTCCTGATTTCTGTGTCCGGGTTTTCAGCTTGGGGATATCCTCTGCCACACGAAGCATTATCGCCCTTCCTTTAGACAATGAAGCAAAGGTGACGGTTACCTCTTAGATCAATGTTTATTCGGCATCACCAAGTCTCACTAATAAAAATGTGGGCACACTCCGACAACAGCTCTGAAAGCATGTAGAAAGGTGGTGCGGTATATAGATCACTAGACAACAAATGGTTTGCAGCTCTCATGGTGCAGGGACTAACTCTAGATCCCCCACAGCAGCCTCCTTGAGGATATAGGTTTGGAGTCTGGGCCCCAGAATGGTTTCATGCACGTCCTCCACCTTGTACAGAGGGAGTCAGGGCTGGGCACCCCCCTTAGTTATGGGTGACTGAAGACAGTCTTAGGCAGCAGTTGCTTGCAGGTGGCTAGGGGGAAGCTGTATAAAGTATAGAGAGCTTCCACCACTATTTAAAGTGGACCAACACCCTCCCCTGATCGGCCCGGGAATCTATAAGATTCCCGGACTGATCAGCTCCCTGACTGCGGGGCACCCCGATCTGTGTCAACCCCCCAGATCCCCGAAAATCCTACCTGATCCTCGTTCCAGCAGCGCATGCGCTGGCCGTCGCCTCCCACGTCCCTCTAGCAGGGCGCGCACCCGTGCCGGCCGTTTGTGAATGGCCGGCGTGGGCGCGCTCCCTGTAAGAGGGACGCTCGGGAGGCGGCGGCGGATCGCGCTCAGCTTGTCCGTCGGCGGGAATTGGACGAGCGAGTCACGTGGGAGCGGGTTCAGGTGAGTTTTCGGGGCTTTCTGGGGGGTTTCACACAGAAGTGGACCAATACCCAGGATAGTCAAAATCCTGGGTGTTGGTCCACTTTAAATCAGGATGTCCCCCTAGGAATAAAATTGTATGTGGACCAAAATTCTATTTAAAACAGTATTTTTTTGTTCTTTTCAGGAAAATTGTATATACCCGGATCACATATTAGAAATCCTTGTTTCACAGAGGACTGGGATGTGGCCCAGTTGCATTCAGTCTAGACAAGCACTGCGGAAGTGGGTCACAGATTTGGCAGTATTTGCTAGAGAGAGATTATATTGCAGATTATTCCCTCCTGCAGCTCCCATGGGATTAAGCTCCTTATATTTACCATCTTACCTATGTGGTTTAACTAAAAAGAAATGTATCCCCAGTTGTGCGTCTGCAGCCAGTGAGGGTCAGCAATAAACAGTGAGCCTTACTTGTCTGGAGTTTCTCCACACAGGGAGTACCGTCTTCATTGAAGAGCTGTACCCTCACTCTGCCCTTGTGCTGGACATCCCGGTTCAACTCGCGAGTATAAGACTTGTCCGCCTGTACAGACAACTAGGTTTAGCACAAAGACCCTGAAAACTAAAACAGATGCCCTGAAAGCGCTATCATAAATCACCTCTACAGCGACGTTCAGCTTGTTGGCGCGGCACACATCCGCAATTTCAGAGCACGTCGGATTCTGTACAGCCTGAAAAGCAGGAAACAGAAACAAGGGACTAGAATAATATTGCTAAAAACTGTGCTAATGAAGGTTTCATTTTATACATATGTGACATTTTCACTCTACTGTTTTGTTGGATTAGAGAATCAAGAAAGTGCTTATGAGAATAAGTTCGTAAAGTGGACCAAAACCCAGGATTTTGATCCACTCCCTCGGGGCACCCCGATCTAAATAAATTATTAGAGCTCTTCTCATGTCTAATAGTGAGAGATCTTTTCTTCCTGCCGTAGTATATAATGTCAGGAGCACTATGTCTTGGGACTTTATTGAGAGATGTAGCAATCTATGGCCTTATCTGGAAGAACTGTGCAGCAGGGTTCCTTCCACTTACCTGCCTTGCTGATGTGAAAGCCAACAGAAAAAAATCAAACGCAACCACTTTTCTGGTACTTCCTGCAGTAGAACCTCAAATGGAGATTCTAGTAACCCTTTCAACGATGGTTAAGTCCCATGTTGGAAAACCTTTAAAAGGTGCTGGCCTTCTACGGGTAATTGCCTTAAAGTGGACCAACACCCAGGATTTTCAGTCGATCGGGGGTGCCCCGCTGTGTGAAACCCCCCAGAACGCCCCAAAAAACTCACCTCACCCCGCTCCTACACGAGCGCTCGTCCAATCATAGCGCTCAGAGCCGCTGTGGTATGGACAGACAAGCGACGGACAACCACAGCGGCTCTGAGCACGCTGGAGGCCGCCTCTCGCGCTTCCTTCTAACAGGGAGCGCGCCCGCGCCGGCCATTCACAAATGGGCAAGCGAGGGTGCACGCCCTGCTAGAGGGAAGTGCGAGAGGCGGCCGCGGCCCGCGCCGTTGGAACGGGGGGGAAGTTAAGGTTTGTGGGCGTCCTGTGGGGTTTCACACAGCGGGGCATCCTGATTTCGGATGCCCCGCGAGAAGGGAGCTGATCGGCTCGGGAATTTTATAGATTCCCGGGCCGATCAGCCATGGGTGTTGGTCCACTTTAAAGAACAGATTGATAAGTTGATGCTGTCTCAACTGAAAGTCTAGAAAAACGAATAATGCTGAAGTCTGAATCTTTAGCACAGCTAGCCCATTCTCAAGCCCTTCTTGCAGGAATTCAAGGACTGCAGGTACATCCTCTTCCTTCAGTGTGTTAGCCTCACAAAATGAAGAAAACACTTCCTAACCTTTGCATAGATGCATCTGGTGGTCAATTTACACCTGTCCTATAGAGTTTTAATCACTCTGCCAGAACAGCCTTTCTAATCCAAGATGGCACCTGCCGCTATCGGCCAGGATTTAAAGAGTACAACACCCTGCTCATGCGCTCAGACTATGAGGGGCTGCCCTGGCCGCCTTCGGACTTCAGGTGAACTACAACCCAAGCTCAATGGACTTCTCTAGGGCCCTTGCAGCTGAAAATAAAAAAATAATATAAAAAACAAATGCAGCCTATCTGTCCAGTGTTTTTTTTTAGGGAGGAAACACAAAGAATTGAGGTGGAGAGGAAAGGGTGGGGTTTTAACCTCTGTTCAGTTTATTTCCTTCCAGGGGGTGGAGCCATTCTCTCCTGAAGAGAAAAAAATAGCATGAGATCTCCCTTTAAAGTGGACCCTATACCAAGTACAGCTGTTTCTAAAAGGAAAGTCCACTCTACCCTCTAGACCTTAAATCAAGGCCTGCAAGTGGGCATGTGCAGTGTACAGGATAAGACATCCATTATTTTCTATAAGTGCCTCAAAAGCGTTTTATACATCACCATACCCCTCCAGACAGTCTGCTTCAGATACCAGGGCTGCTGGTAAGGAGGGGAACCACTTTCCCCTCTGGCACCCCTGATCTGAGGTTTGTCGGGACGCAAACCCTTTCTCACATATCTCTAAGGCAGAGTAGCTAGAGAGGGTTTAGGTCCACTTTAAGATTGCCCAATCTCCTATTTCTGCCTGTGGATGGGATGACTTGCAGCAGAAGTGGGAATGGCAATAGCGCTCTCCACTTCCAAGCAGGATGGTGATGATAAATATAAAAGCAGTATTTCTCTTCCTTAAACAAGCTGGTGAATTTTTACAACCAAAAAACGAAATGAACACCCTCAAGGCCCCAGTAGACCCCCTGACCAACCTATTAAGTCATCTTTAATTTTCACTATAGGTCTGCTGTAATGCAGTATAGGAGTACTGTTGCTATACAACTTCCCTTTAACTGACCTTTTCAACTGGTATGCGCCTTCCTTCTGCAATTGTCTTCTTGCTGTTGATGTAAGCTGGATAGATGCAAATGAACCTGCCAAAAGGCCATTTAAAAATGTTACACTGTGGCATGTAATATAGTCACTTCAATCAAATTAGGAACAAACAATATTAAAGCTAAAGCCTAACAAAGGTCAAATGACAGGTCGTTAGAGAGCAATCCATATCCAACAGACTCTCAACGGGCCAATCCAGGCAGACAGCTTGTTTTGAAAGTCCCCCCTCCGCCCTGCCACCCTTCTCTAGCCCTGAGGCAGGGCGGAGGAATACATATGCCATCTTTCCTCCAGCTGTACATGCTCCCGTGCAGGGAACACATTCCCCGGTGGCATGAGCAGCCATTGATCATTGGCACTATATTGCAGCTGATGCAAGTTTTTTTTATGCAACCCCCGCCCTATGTCAGCAATGGGGGGGAAACGGGCAGCCTGACTGGACCTTTAGTTAGATCTAAAGGGTGGTGAGAGTAGCCAGCCAATTTGGCCCATCTGGAGACTCCAGGGTGGCAGATCATGTAACTATGTGTGATCCCCCCTCCCAGGTCGCCCAGACTCCCACATAGGGGTGGGAATTGGCTAGAATCGGCGATACGATATGTATCACGATACAATATATCTCGATTCTGTCTCAAAGATGATATATTGCGATTTTTTTAATGAATATAGCTTTGGAAAACCTAATCTACACATCAATACAACATATACATAACAGGCGGGAGACCATACGCAGGGCGACACTCACAAAATCTTGTTTCTCTGCCGCATGTGGGTCAGAGCTGCTGAATAACAGGCTCTTGTGCGCTGCGCTGCCAACTAGTGGTCGAGGGTAAATGTTACTTAGAAATAGTTTATAAAAGATCGATTCAAACACACCATGCTCTCCAACTGCATCCCTGGCAGCCCTGTAACGGAGGTGTGCCCAGCCTTTCAGATATGAAACCGGCTCCTGCTCCCTTATGCTGGGCTCTGTGTGTAATCAGGACTGTAAGCCGACCATTAATATGTTCAGCATATAGCGCTGACTGGGCGAGAGCCCATTAAATTGGACCAAAACCCGAGATAGTGAAAAACTTCGGTACTGGTTCAATTTAAAGTTGCAGCTTTGCACGGCCCTTTGCCATGGAGCATGAAAAAGCTGCCGAGACCTCTAGACATTTTAGCAGGATACCGTTTTTATTTTGAAGCTAAAAATGTATAGAAAATAAAGCTATACTGCCTTAATTAGAGCAAAACAGTGCTATCCACACGAGCAGCTCACCTGGATGGGTCTGTGTAGGGCTTCTTCAGGTCTGCCATAGTCAGGCCTTTTTAGTGCTGCATAGTAATATTCCACAACCTGGTGTTAAAAACAAAAACGGGAAATGATTAGGAGTCCACCATGGGTGGCAACTGATCTTATAAAGAATGTCCCCATGATAAAAGCTGTACGCTGATCTAGCCTTAGCAGGACTATAGGCACTGCAAAAGCAATAAAGAGGACCAACCACCTGAAAATGCCAGCTGATTTACTAACAGAATTTGGGATGCCCTGCTTTGTGAACCCCACACCAAAACACCAGCCCACAATCACCTCTCTCAGGGGACCCATGTGGACTTCGCAGGCTGTGGCCACATCCCTGGGGACTTTCATTCAGATATGCCAAAGCTCTTTCCGGAACCTGCCATACAGTGCTGTTTGGATGAAGGTCTGCACATGCACCATAGGGCGATCGGGTGGGGGTCACATGATGGAGCATCCATAACGTGGATGCTGTAAGGGCACGTTATAAAAACATTCCAAAGCCAGCCGATTCCCTTCTAGCAGGGGCATACCACTTCATTTAGGTCGCTCTCCACTTTGATGTCAGAGAGGCTAGCAGAACTGAAAATAGCCAAGTGCAACGATTGGCTTCACCAGATAGAGGAATTTTCTCAGCAATCCACAGGGAAACACACTGCAAATCAGAGGAAAGAAAATCCTGTATAGAGCTCCACATTAAAGTGGACCAAAACCAAATGGATAGTCAATAGATAGTCAATCCTCCGCTTCCCACTAACAGGGAGCGTGCCCGCAACGGCCCTATTAGAGGGAAGATGCGGCCGTCAAAGCCGATGACCTTAGACGTGCCATGGGACAGGGAAGAAGTAAGCTGGTCTCAGCATCCTGGGGGTTTCACACAGCGGGGCACCCCTGATCAGGATGCCCCCAGGGAAAGGACCAAAATCCAGGATAGTCAAAATCCTGGGTCTTGGTCCACTTTAAAGGGACAGTCCAGGTAATTAAAATGTCTCAACCCCCATGATTATGTAGCCCAGGGTTTGGGTTAGTTTTACAGTAGTATCCTCATTTGGGATGACGCTGTGTGTGAGAAACCCCCCAGAATTGCTGACCTCTAACCCCCCCGTCCATGCACCAGCCTCCTCTGAATCTCCCTGCACGGCACGCGTCTTGCACAAGACTGTCTGGACTAGCTTGTGGTGGGTAAACGCACGCACCTTGGGAGCATAAAGCGAGGTGATACAGATGGTTTTCACACAGCGAGAATCCCAAATTGGGTTAACCCAGTGCTTTTACCTGGCCCCGGAGTCTTAAAGAGGTACATCGGGGAGGCTAAAAGCTTGCCCAAACCTCACCGGACTGTTCACTTCCCCCCACCCCTCCGGTTTCACAACTGGGGACTATTTACTCACCTTGCCGGGGGATCCATTTTCTGGTTCACTCAGATTCCAGGAGACGCCATCTTGCACCCGATCTCACGTAGTGGGATGCAATGGAGACGCGTGATCACAGGTAAAGCTGTGCCAGGGGTGAGGTGAGAATTGGGTCCTGAAGCAGCCGCATTTCGCCGCAGCCCCTTTTATTTTAGGTCCAATGTTCCTCTAAACTCACAGGCAGGGATGAGGGATATATCCCACTTGATCAGCAGCAGAGGCCGAGAATGTTGCCAGCACTGGAGTGTTGCAGACATTTGGACTCTGATATTTTTTTTTTTTTAATAGCCTGGACGAGAAGCTTAAAAATGGTCAGTAAAAATGGGGGGGGGGGGGCAGGGCGGCAGCCAATCACATCTTTAGCTGCGACTGAAGGCGTTGCTCATGGCAACAACTACAGCGCTCCCGCTCAGCTTTCTGTACCCCGCTACAGACAGCCAGGTGCCCACATGTGGAGGCGCTACCCGATTCCAACAGCCCCTCCAGCAGTGACAGGGTCCTCAGACCTCCATACCTTACCTCTGCGGCTGCTGACTGGCACTTCCGGCAACGAGAAAAGGAAGCGGAAATACGGGCAGCAAATGATTGCTGCCGCCGCCTGCGCTGCACACCTCGATCCGGAATAGGTTACTGATTGGCTACTGGGATCATGTGCTTACATTGATTTCTGCTGCAGGTGGCGCTGTGGCGCCTATCTAGTCACACCGTAGGAAAGGCGCTGATACAGGGATAGCACTGCCCGCTATTCTCTATGGGCCTATTCACATGCATTTGTAACAATGCAACACTAGGACAGTGCTACACAAGTGTATGGGAATGCAAGCGCAACATGGGCGAATAGCAGCACATTGGCAGTTTTAACAGACTCAGTGCTGAATTGCACAGAGGGAAAAAATAGCGTTTTCTCTAAAAAAAAATGTCAGGGAAACATGTATCGTGATCGGGCTAACAAACCTGTAATCTGTAAAAAATGGTTTACAGATTACAGGTAAGCAAAGTAAAGATAAAGCAGATTTACCTTAAATGTGTTCAGATGAGATGTTAGGGAGAGAGGCTTTTTAGGGCCCTGTTGTGATGCTGGAACCTATACTGACACATGCTAGGTGGCCCCCTGGTAAGAACAGCTTGCCCTAGGTCAAGGTCTGGAATCTAACCCCAAGCTGCACACTCCCGACACCCTCTGGGCAGAGGATCCAGTGTCATACCACACGGGGCCCACTGAGATGATCGCCCAAGGGCACAAATAATCCTGTAGTTGGTCCTGGTTGGGGGCAAATCTGTCATATCAGTAAGGCTTTTACACCATAGCATTGCAGGGTGACAACAATTGCAGTCCTGCTTGTCACAAATTTGCAGCGGGTGTGATTGCAACTTGCTAGTAGATCACTGCAAAAGTAGCCAAAAGCATTGGTCCCATCGCTTTAACCAAACTGTGGTCCAAAACACTGGGTAACAGCTGGCCGTCCCCAATTTGGCATGCTCCACTCTATATTGTTTCTAAACAGTGCTGTATGCCCAGCAATAATATGCACAGCATGCAGCTATGATTGGACAAGAGCCAATGCATGCGCTGTGGGACTGGGTAAAGGTATGTTTAGGGGGTTTCACATATAAGGGCATCCCAAATCTGAATGCCCCGGGTCAACGAACAAAGCCCAGGATAGTGGAAATCCTGAGTTTTGGTCTGCTCAAAAAGCAGCCATATCCACCCCTGTCCTTGATCAGTCCCTGCAATAGCTTCAGCACTCATTTACTAACTGAAAAGCACATTGGGCATGGCACAGCAGCCCATGGGCCAGAAAAATCCTGGTCTGTACTACGACCCCAGTCTACCTCTGTCACATATTAAAGCAGACCAAAACCGAGTATCCCTCCCCCCCCCCCCCCCCTCTTGAGTTTTGGTCCACTTAGAGGTATCCCAGTTTGGGATGTGCCTGTGTGTGAAATTTATGGGACTGCTAGTTTTTCCTAACCAGCTCCACACTCTCATGGCACACGCGCAGGCTCTCGTCAAATCTAAAGTGTTAGATGAAGGTGGTGCTGTGGATATCGCCTATCTGGATTTTAGCAAAGCCTTTGACACTGTACCACATAAGGAGCTCATAGATAAGTTATTGAAGGTAGGACTCAATCCCTGGATAGTTCAGTGGATTTCCAGTTGGCTGAGGGATCGGTATCAGAGTGTTGTTGTAAATGGTGTGCAATCTGAACAAAGGCGAGTTACAAGTGGTGTGCCGCAAGGCTCTGTCCTGGGCCCCATTCTTTTTAATATATTTGTAAGTGACATAGGAGAAGGCTTGGTAGGAAAAGTTTGTCTGTTTGCTGATGATACAAAGGTTAGTAATAGGGTGGATATTCCTGGAGGTGTCTGCAACATGGAAAATGATTTAGCTTTACTGGATAGATGGTCAAAACTGTGGAAACTAGAGTTTAATGTCTCTAAATGTAAAATCATGCACTTGGGTAGAAGGAATCCCTGCTCTGAGTACTGTATGGGCAGCACTGTGTTAGCCAGGACCTCGGAGGAGAGAGATTTAGGGGTACTGATTACTGATAGCTGCAAGATGAGTGGACAGTGTAGCCAGGCAGTGGGAAAAGCAAGCAGGATGCTCGGCTGCATAGCTCGAGGCATCACCAGTAGGAAGAGGGAGGTTGTGATGCCGCTGTATAGAGCCCTGGTGAGGCCACAGCTAGAACACTGTGTGCAGTTCTGGAGACCTTACCTGCAAAAAGACATTATTCAAATAGAACATGTCCAAAGGACGGCAACGAAAATGGTGGAAGGACTTAAACTTAAAACTTATCAGGAGAGAACTTAATTTGTACAGTCTGGAGGAAAGAAGGGAGAGGGGGACATGATTGAGACCTTTAAATATGTGAAAGGATTGAATAAGGTTCAGGAGGGAAGTGTTTAAGAAGAAACTTAACGATAGAACAAGGGGGCACAACCTGAAGCTAGTCGGGGGGAAGATCAGGAGCAATGTTAGAAAATATTATTTTACAGAAAGAGTAGTAGATGCTTGGAACAAACTTCCAGCAGAGGTAGTTGAAACATCAACAGTCACTGAATTTAAACATGCCTGGGATAAGCACACATCTATCCTAATATAAAGAGAACATACAGTATACACATAAGGGCAGACTAGATGGACCGTATGGTCTCCTTCTGCCGTCAACCTTCTATGTTTCTATGTTTCTAAATCTAAATCAGAATAGACTGGGGTGCATATTAATGTCTGGAAATCTATTCTGAACAAACAGCTTGCCCAGCACCTCAGCCACTCCCCTATGCTGCGCGCACTCACCATTCAGATATGCTGGCAGAGGATGCCCATGAATGCCCTGAGAATTTCACCTTCTTGTGTTTGGTCCATTTTATTTAGGATGTCACCGTGTGCTAAACCCTATGGCACCCATCATCTTTCCAGTACACAAATTTCTCGCCCCGGCACCAGAGCCATTAGTGTAAAAATTGTGGTGTTGGCACTAAAAAGTTTTGAGTTGCAGTTTGGGCACCTAAAAGGTGATGTAGAGAAACTGAAGTGTTTCACAAAGCAGGACATCAGAAATCGGGCTTTCAGGCAGCTATGGAGCCCTTTGGACACCAGGGCTGGTGTGAGTGAGTAAGAGTGTGAGTTTTGATCCAGCACATATTTTCATTCAACACCTCCCTATTCCAGCTACAATCCATCACAAGAAGCTCTGATCTATGGATCTCTTCACACCGTGCAACACTTCTGTGTTTACACTGCGTGTCAGCACACTGAACGCACCAGAGGAGGTGGCGGCTACACAGGGTCGGCTCCAGGTTTATGTGGGACCTTGGGCGGCATGGTCTCAGTGGGCTCCTTCGTGGTAAAGAGTCGCGTCACATCACTGAGGGGTATCCCAAATACGGATGCCTTCTAAGGATCATGCTGTTGGGCCAATTTCGGTCCTGATTTTGGTGGCCCCGTCTGTGACCCCCCTCCCAGTTCACTCATTACTTTCCTTGAACTGGCGAATGCAGTGTGGGATCGCCAGTTTGAGTTAATGGCTGAAACAGGGGGGTTCGCTCACAAACAAACAAAATTGAAATGCCCCTGTAAAGCGGACCAAAGCCCGGGCCTGGAAATCCTGGGTTTTAGTCTGCTTTAAATAGCAGCAGCAGATAGGGGGCTGAGAAGAGATTCTAACCTCCAAAAAGTATTAGTTTATTTTTTAAAGCACATTGTGCCAGCTGCCCTCCCTGGAGTATGGGGGCCCCGGCAGCTTCCCTGCATTGCTGGGTGCTGACGCCGGCCCTGCTGCTACAATACAGATATTGTGAACCTTTACCCCTTCCCATCTTTCTGCCTGGAAGTCTGACGTGCTTTTCAATAATAGTGAATACGAGTGTAGATCTACAAGCTTTCATGATCAGAATATTAAAAAAACACAGTAAAACATAGTTCAAATGTAGCCTGAAGCTACTCCAAAAATAGAAAAATATAGTTTAGATTGCTAAACCTACTCTCTGCAGGTCAGAGAGTTCTAGGGAACTAGCCATAAATGTTCATCTATACATGACATAGAGCCCTTCAGCATACACAGGAAAGATGCTGCTATGGGGTAGGAGCAGCCCAACTATGCAGATTACAGAGCAGGAAAATAAATCCCATCACAAGGGTTGAGGCTGTGGCTTGGGATGGTTTAGTGTCTAGATGATTTGTCCATGGCACAGCATAAACTATTAACCAGGTGATTTTACATTAAGCAGCTCCTTGCCACATACATTTTATACAGATCTGATCCTTGTTAGGTCTCTTGTAATTAATAGCAATCTTTTGGGAATGCTATTTAGGGATGCCAGTCTGCCTCTCCCTCTACCCAGGCTTGAAGGTGTACATTCACACTAATGCTAAAAAGTATTAGCCCATTTCTTACCTTCAATTGATCAAGAGTTGAAAAAAATTCTCATGGTAGTAAAAAAATAATTTCATGAGAAAAAACCCATAAATGTATAAAAGGTCAGGGAGTCCCCATTAATTCAGCATGTCCGGTGCACTGCCCCCACCGACTCATGACAATAGAGCCGGTTCATCAGGGGCCTATAACCTATAAGGAACCTGAAATCACAACACCACACACAATGGTTAACTGTGAGGCTGGCACAAAGGACAAAAAGGCCAAATTGCCAAAGCACATTATTTTATTAGAAAAAGTATAAATGGCACACAACACACTTAGAACATAAATGTTAAAAAGGCATTGCCATTGCTGCAAAACATGGGGTCCCCCAGACACACCTGATACCCTTGCTCCCCTCCATTCTCTCCCACGCACACCTACTGGCCAGCATATATTAGGGGGACTACCAATGTCCTCCTAACGTTGTAAGAAACAGTCCCAGCTAGACAAATGTGGTAGTTGCTATCGTAAAATAGCCGATGTGGGGCGGGCTGCGCAATGGGTTAATACGTTAGTCTCACATTCAAATTCAAATGCGGGAGCTGCGGGCTGGGGCTCTGCTGTGTATTAGGTCCTGATCCACCGCGCAGCCACTTGCTCTACCGCGCTGTACCTGTCCCGATAGATTCGGAAATCATACAAGCCCCGTCCCGGGCTGAAAGACATGCAGTATAATAACGGCAATGGCAATGTCTTTTTAACATTCATGTTCTAAGTGTGATGTGTTTTTCTGTGCCATTTATACTTTTTCTAATAAAATAATGTGCTTTGGCAATTTGGCCTTTTTGCCCTTTGTGCCAGCCTCACAGTTAACCTTTGTGTGTGGTGTTGTGATTTCAGGCTCATGAGAAAAAAGCCTGAGAATTTCACTGTTGCTGAATTACTAGTTAGGAAGACAATCAAAGTCAATAGCACTTTTTTACTCTTGAGAAAAGTAATGAATTAATGAAGTAATGAAAAGTAAAGTAATGAATTTTTTACTAATTTTTACACCGTTGTTTTCCTATCCAGTGATTTTCCTATCATGATTTTTTTCTCATGAAATGAATTTTTTTACTACCACGAGTGTGTTTTTTTCAACTCTTGATGAATCAAGGCCTATATCTTACTGACAACTTCCAAGGGGGGGTGGGGGGGCTTGGATGGTTGAGCCACAAGCTGTTGACCCTTCTTTAATAGTGCAAGAATATATGCGGACTATATAAAAAGTTGTGGCATGCACAAGGGGATATTAAGCAGCCTATAACAAGATTTAAAGAGGAAATAAAATCAAGTCAGTCTGTGCTTACAACTTGCTCATTAATCCTGTTTTATGGCTGCCAATCACACAGTAACTGTCAACACATCAGGTTTAATGCACAAGCCCACCCCACAAACCTGATCGGTCATTGGTGGTCACGTTATTGGAAGTCATACAAGGAAATGAGCATGCGTTAAAGTGGACCAACACCCTCCCGTGATCGGCCCGGGAATCTATAAGATTCCCGGACCGATCAGCCCCCTGACTGTGGGGCACCTTCGGGGGTTACAGGGCGCGCGCCCTGTAAGAGTGACGCGTGGGAGGCGGCGGCGGGCGCGCTCTCTTGTCCGTCGCTGCCTCCTGCTTGTCCATCGGCGGGGATTGGCAGCAGCGGTCACGTGGGAGCGGGGAGAGGTAAGTTTTTTGGGACTTTCTGGTGGGTTTCACACAGCCGAAGTGGACCAAAACCCAGGATAGTCCAAATCCTGGGTGTTGGTCCACTTTAAGAGGTGGCTGACTCGAGTTGCTATTTAAAGGCCTGCGTGGACAGGTCTTCTCCAAGGGTCTGTACACCTACTGCCAAAGCACAACACCACAGCTGACATCAGTATTTAAAAGCTGAACTTCAGCATAGTCATAACCCGAAAGGGACCTGTTCTTACCTGAAAAGTTGAAAAGTACTCACTGTTAAACATTTTCTTGGAGACCTGCAGGGGTACTGCATTCAAATTGGACTAAGACATTGGACTAGAGGTAGGTAGCATGGTGGAGCCCACACTAATCCTAAAAATAGACATATCCAGGGACATGGGCTGAAAATGTCACATTCCTTGCATCAAGCTACTCCTAACCCGGAGTGAACCCCAGAAGTGTCTTAACTGGGCTAAGTTGTTCTTTGGTCCAAAGTCGTGTTTCCAAATGAAAGCAAATTCTGCATTTTATTTGGAATGTTTTGTGCCTCCCAGTTGTAAAGCGAGTCAGACATACAACTGAACACAGAGAATGTGGCCCTTTGCAGAAATGCAAGATCGGTCACAGTATTTGGAGGAAACGGCCAGCACAGAATGCAGCAGCTTGGGGTGCCCCAGGGAGCATGGTCACTGATTTTGATATTCCAAAATAAAAGTCAGGGCTTTTTATGTGTACGTAGGAAAAAGAGATGGATTGTTCTTGCCTTTGTGGGTATAGGATCGCTTTGATATTTTTCTATAAAAGAATAGTTTCTATCAACTGCTCAAAGGTGGAGTAAAGGGACGATTTGTGTGGCTTCAGCACTGGCCACAAATGATCACTCTGTATCACTCTGCAACATGTAGTAGTTTTGAAAAAAAACACATTTGTAACCTAATTTTCATTTCAGATGCCCATTGACACAAACACACATGGCTACATAGTCTCGATCCACCTGCAGCTTGTACACAGGGGATGTAACTATAGGGGGTGCAACTGCATCGGGGGCCCAAAATGTCAGGGGGCCCCATCATTATTGATCCTCTACCTTCTTTATCTCATTTGTGCTCACTTGGCATAGAGAAAGCGAGCACCATTTGTCTCTGCTTTTTCAGTCTTTAGTTGTCGCCGCCATCAAGTGATTTAAAAGACGGCCTTGCCAGGTCCCACTTAATAGTGGCACCAGGGCCCAGTCACATTTAATCATGGCACTGCTAGTCCACCATTTAGAACTGGTTACTCTTGATCATCCTTTATATATCGTTTATAAACGTTTTTTAATTGTGGGTCAGTCTGGAGATATTCATATAATTTTGACACCTTCCAGATTGACCTTCTTCAAGAATCCGTGTCAAAACTGCTGCATAGATCAGCAAGAAGCCCTTCCAATGCAACAGTAGAATAACTGCTGCTAACATCTTGACATGTATTCACCTTCCTGTTAAGTGATGGCACAAAAGTCCGCCTTGAAGACTTGCAAAGACATTCGATGCCAAGCCGACTTTTTATCAAAGCTACTATAGTATTCTCAGTCCCCGGAATGTGATCTAACATGACTCTTTGCCCTTCCGGTATCCCCCAGGTTGACCTACTCTACTTAGTCTCCATTGTTTGGTGGAATCTATATAGGTCTTCCCTGGATGGTGTGGGCAAATCTCCATGGTTATGGGAAGGGGAACCTGTGACATCTCTACTCTCATTATTATCATATATTACATTTTATTTCATAATCAAATGAGTATATGTTTTATCACCTCAAAATTGTCAGTTCATCCATATACCCACAATTAAAATGTAATTTCTATGTAGTCAGTTGATTCGACTTGGAGATAAAAATCCCAACCCATTTTGCTTCTGTGGCTTTGTTGAGGGATCAAAAAAATCTTGGTGACTCTTGACTCAGCATAATTTAATGAAAAGTCCAAACCCCTCAGAAACTATTCCCCAGCATCTAAAATTAATATATTTTACGTCACCCGATCTGACTTACCCTTCCCCGGTCCTATGGCGCATGCCCCGCCTCACGGCCAACCCGCGCCCTCAGATCTTCTCCTGCTCCTTCGTCTAAGAGCTCGTCTAAGGCGAGAAAATCTGAGCACCGTGACAGGCGCATCCCCCGCTACCCTGACAGATGCCTGGCATGCGCCCTGCTAAAATGATAGCAGGGATGGGGCACCTCTTTGCGCATGCACCGTTGGACCGGGAAAGAAGGTGAGTTTCTGGGTGACCTTGGGGGTTTCACACAGCGGGGTGACCCAGTTCTGGATGCCCCAGGGGGAGGCAATCTAGCAGCCCTGGAATCTTATATTTCTTATCTTATATGTCTCACAATTCTGTGAGACTCACCTGTAGAATTGGTTTGGTTCCTATCCATTCCAGGCTGTCCCTTCTTCATTACCTCTGGGTCTTCTCTACCCGAAGGGGTGTGGACTGCAAGATCAAAGATATGGCTCCTCCCAGCTCCCTATAAATAGCAGCTGCCTCTTAACCAAGCCCCAGTATTAAAAAGCAGTAACTCAATAACAAGTGGCAGGCCGGGAGGCCCCGAAAATACGAGACCATGTTACTTCACATAGCCTCCGCTTGTATTCTCTCGAAACCTATAATCCTAAATTTGTATAACAAGTGTCCCATGAACAAGTAATGGATCAATCACCCTAAAAAGGCATCCAGGGCAACAATAAAACTCAAGAGGGCGGGTTGGACGGCCTGGAATGGATAGGAATCAAAACCAATTCTACAGGTGAGTCTCACAGAATTGCATTTTTCCTTCCAATCCATTCCAGGCCGTCCCTTCTTCATTACCTCTGGGGCATCCAAAAGCAGTGTCTAATATGGGCAGGATCCCCAATGCGGAACAGCAGGTAGTTCATTTCACTACCGCCTGAAGCACCTTTCGGCCGAAAACAGCGTCAGCTTAGGCCCTCACATCCGCTTTGTAAAACTTGGAAAACGTATGAACTGAAGACCAAGTGGCGGCCTTACAAACCTGTTCCACCGAGGCCTGATGCTGAAAGGCCCAGGAAGCACCAATGGCCCTAGTAGAATGAGCTGTGATTTGAAAGGCGGGTTCTTTCCCCTTCGCAGAATAGGCTCGTACCACCGCCTGTCTAATCCACCTACTGAGTGTGGACTTGGCTGGTGGAAATCCCTTTCTAGAACCTTCCGGTAAGACAAAAAGCAAATTCGATTTCCGGAAAGATTCAGTCGCAGCCAGGTAATATCTTATAGCTCTAACCACATCCAAAGCATGAAGAGTCCCTTCTTTGGACACAAGGAAGGTATGACAACCTCCTCATTAAGGTGAAAAGGATAAAGACCTTAGGCAAAAAATCAGGCTTAAAATGAAAAACCACCTTGTCCATTTCAAAATAAGGTGGTTTGTTTCATACATAACGCGGCCAATTCCGATACTCGACGCACAGAGGTGATCGCCACCAAAAAAATCACCTAGAGTGTCAGCATAGTCAATGTAGCATCATACAAAGGCTCGAAGGGGGCACCCTGGAGAGCAGATAACACCAGATTCAGGTCCCACACCGATAAAACTGGTTTTCGCGGTGGACAAAAATGAGTGACTCCCTGAAAAAATGTTCTGATCAATCTATGATTGGCAATAGACTTCTGGAAAAGTGGATAGGGCCGAGACCTGACGCTTGAGGGTGCTCAACTGGAGGCCCAAGTCTAGACCATATGGCAGAAACTCTAGAATTCTAGAAACAGAATATCTCCGGCAAGGAAGGTTTCTGGCCTCATACCAAGCGATATAGGCCCGCCAAACTCTGTAATATATCATGGAAGAAGTCTTCTTCCGTGCCTGAATCATTGTGTAAATAACCATGGCCGATAAACCCTTCTCCGGCAGGATGGAGATTTCAACAGCCAGGCCGTCAAAGCCAGCGTCTGTAAATTCGGGTGCCAAAGCGACCCCTGTGTGAGAAGCTCCGGGTCATCGGACATGAGGAAGTGATCTGTTGACATCCTTACTATGTCCGCAAACCAACTCCTCCTTGGCCAACCAGGAGCCACCAGCATGGTTGGTACCCCCTCCTGGACCATCTTGCATAGTACTCGGTCCAGGAGTGGAAACGGAGGAAAAGCATACAAAGGATTGAACCCTGTCCAAGGAATCGCCAGGGCGTCTGTTGCTATGGCCAGAGGGTCTCTTGAGAGAGATACGAACCTTGGAAGTTTGTGATTGTGTCTGGATGCAAAAAGATCCACGTCTGGTTGACCCCAGCGAAGGCACAGAGCTTGAAAGGCCTTCCTGCTGAGAGACCATTCCCCCAGATGCAAGGAGCTCCTGCTCAGGGAGTCCGCCTCCTGGTTCTCCACCCCCGGGATGTAAACCGCCGAGATGCAGGGAACATTCTCCTCTGCCCAACTCAGAATCCGGCTTACCTCCTTGGGGGATCTCTTGCTCCAAGTACCTCAATGGTGGTTGATGTAGGCTACAGCCGTCCGATTGTCGGAGCGGACTTGGACCGCATGGCCCCTTAAATTGGGGGTCAGATGTAGGAGAACAAACCAAATTGCTCTCAGTTCCAATAGATTGATGGGCAACCGGTTCTCTCTCGGACCCCACTGACCCTGGATCTTTTTGGTCTGCCAAATGCCTCCCCAGCCTGTAAGACTGGCGTCCGTGGTAACTATCTCCCAATGAGGAGTCCGAAAGGACTTGCCTACCAGCAGATGCCGAGGATCCAACCACCACAAGAGGGATTGCCTGGCCGGGGGGGACAGCACAAATCCTTGGTCCAGGGATTCCAGAAACCGATCCCAGCTGGCTAGTAGGTTCAGCTGAAGAGGCCTCATGTGGAATTTAGCAAAGTGCACCGTTTCGAAGCAAGCCACCATTAGGCCCACCAATCTCATCCCTAGGCGCACCGATGGATGTTGACAAGCCTGCAAGGCCTGTACCTGCATCTGGAGACACAAGACCTTCTGCTGTGGCAGAAAGACCTTGACTTGAACAGTGTCTAGGGTCATCCCCAGGAAGGATCTCACTGTTGGAGTGATATGCGACTTGGGGTAGTTGATCACGCAACCAAAAGCTTCCAGCATTGATAGCATGGTCCTGGTGTTGCTCTCGGCCTCCTGAAAGGACGGGGCCGAGATCAGAAGGTCATCCAAATAGGGTAATACATAAATACTCTGACCCCTCAGGATAGCCATGAGGCCCGCCGGCACCTTGGTGAACACCCTGGGAGCTGAGGATATGCCGAAGGGGAGTGCCACAAACTGGAAATGCTAACCCTCCAATGTAAACCTCAAAAACTTCTGATGCCCCGGAAAAATAGGGATGTGTAGATACGCGTCCCTGATGTCCACCGTAGTCAAAGTCGCCGGGCCGAAGCAACCTCACCGCCGTCCGCAATGTTTCCATTCAGAAATGTCTGATCCTTATAAACTTGTTGAGGCCAATTAGGTCCAAGATCGGCCACACGATCCGTCCTTCTTGGGAACTGTGAATACGTTGGAGTAAAATCCCTGAGCCTGCTCCTGCCGGGGCACATGACAAATCACCCCTATCTGCAGGAGGTGCCGAACAGCGGCTCTCAAAGCCTCCGCTTTTAGGAGATTTCGGGATGCCCTTGTCAATAGAAATCTTGTGTGTGGTCTGGCTGCCAGCTCGATCTTGTAACCTGACGACACCACCTCCTGAATCCAAAGATCCGAGACGTGATGCCTCCAGATGGAGCAAACGGCAGTAGCCGTCCCCCACCCGTATGGGTGAGGGTGCCCCCTCATGCCTGTGTAGGTTTGTCTGGAGGTTTGGGCTTAGCTCCCCAGGCGGGATTGGGACGACTGCAGGACCTACCTCTGCCCCAAGAATCTCTGCGGGCACTGGAAAAGGTAGAACCTCTTCCCCCCCCGAAAGGATCAGTAAGAAGAGGAGTGCCGAAAGGGCCGAGTAGGTTTCTTCCTCTGAGGGAGCTTACCATCCTTGACTAAAAGGTCCAGCCCTCCCCAAACAGCCGACCCCCCACAAAGGGTACATTTTTGGCTGCTGCATCGGCCGACCACTGCTTCAACCACAGTGAACGGTGTAATGCTACAAGCAAAGCCGAAGTATTGGCACCTAGCCTGACTACATCATCCATAGCAGTAACAACAAAGCCGATGAAATCCAAACAGGCTCTGAGTTCCTTGGAGTCCTGCGCCCATTTGCGAGATTTAGCCTTAGCCACAAGCTGCTTAACCTTTTTCCTCGTGGCTAGGGAAACAATTGCCATGGCACACGCAGGGTGTAAGACGGAACCCACCAAGGTAAAAGCATGGCAAGCCAACTGATCCATGTGTATGTCCGCAGGATCTCTTAAGGAAGCATTGTCAGGTGACAGCATAATAGGTGACAGACCTGAAACCGGAGGGTCCACCTCGGGAGGATGCAACCATGGCAGGGAAAGGATACTGTCTCTCCAAGCCCTTAGGAACCGACGGCAGCTTGTTGGGCCTTTCCCACTCCTTAAGCACCATGTTAGAAAAATGCGGCTGTTCAGGAAAAAAACGCTGCTGTCTTTCAGGCCGAAACAAATCATCCTTCTTTCTCTTGGCCATCTTGGGAGGAACAATGTGTAAAGTGTCAAAAACAGAGGAACGCAAGCTTTCCGTATCATCTGGAAGGAAGGAATCCTCGTCCGAGGAATAACCAGAGTTGCTGTCTTTTCCACTCTGCCGACTCCACTTCCTCCGCGGAACCAAAAGAAGCATACAAATCCGCCTCCAAGTGCCGCTTCTTACTCAAGGCTTTTTTTAGGGGCTGCCAATGAGAGCTGTTTCTCGAGGCTAGCCAGCCTGTGCGCAAAATCAGACTGTGTCCCCCTGCCGGCTCCCCCTTCGCTAGGGGCTAACTGCAGCAGCGGGGGATCCGGAGAGGCAGGAGCTGACGCAGGACTAGGGGCAGAAGCGACAGCCCTCATGGTCCGAAACAATGCCTCTGGCGCAAGTGGGACAAATTGTGCTGAACCCGCCCAGGGAATTCTGTCTGCACAAGGGGCAGAGCCTATCTTGCCCTAGTGGGGTGCCCAGCTCACTATCCCCTGATGCCTCCAGTATGGTGATTTTGGAATATGCAATATTTGTGAAAGGCAAAATAGACTTCAATGTCCTAAGCCTATAGCGGATCCCCTACAACGGGGGCCGGGAGAAACCACAACCCTCAACCTTCTTCCCACAATCTAAAATCAAAAAGAGAGGAGACCGTAATCACAATATGGCCCACACTGCCATAAAATAACAGATATAGATACATATAAACCTTAAAATATTCTTATCATAGATATATATATATAACTATTCCCCCTCTCTTCTTTTTTTCAAAATGCTAAGCAACATGAAGAAAAGAAAAGCAGGACCCCCGAAACCACGCTCCACCAGCGCCTGTACAGGGATACGCAGCAGCAGCACGCGTCTTCCAGAAGCTTCTGGCCAGGGGAGCGTCCCCCGAGCGACAGCCAGGCCTGTGCGCCGCTCGCTCGTGACTCTGCCCCCAGCACCAATTGCGGCCTAGCAGCAGGGCCGCTGCTTGCCCCCCCCAACTGCGAGGAGCCCGCAGGGCGCAGGCCCGCGCCCCCTATCAAGAGGCCTCCGCATGGCGAGGGAACGAGGGAGGCGAGTATGTGGGAGGAGCGGCAGTGCTGCTATGGCGACGAAGCTCTCCGCTGCTCCCCCACGCAGTAAAGTGACACAAGCACACACACACAATAAAAAATAAAAATACATGTGGAAGAATGAAGGGTGACATATAAAATATATATCATGGTTTCTCAGCAGGTTCACCATAAAAGACCTGCGGCTGACCTGCTTGTTCTAGAGAAGCCTGCAGCCCAGAGCCATATGCCCTGACAAAACGCCCCAGACCCCGGCGTTTCACCCTACCGTCACGGATCCCAAGAAAACAGCCAAGGCTGGGGAGGCATCAGATGGGTCAGAGGAATCCGTGGAAATAGGGTCCTGCAGCAAGCAGACAGGTTAGAGGCACCGCTTTGCTGCTCAATTCCTGAGAGAGTGTAAGCGATCTTCGCAGTTCCACTGCAAGAAGTAGACTGGGGGCTTGGTTAAGAGGCAGCTGCTATTTATAGGGGGCCGGGAGGAGCCACATCTTTGATCTTACAGTCCATGCCCCTTCGGGCGGAGAAGACCCAGAGGTAATGAAGAAGGGACGGCCTGGAATGGATTGGAAGGAAAAAAGCCCTAGCATGATTTTTCAGGATTCGAGGATACTTTAAATATAAGCCCTACACAAAAAATATGCCCTAGTTACAGGGGCAATGTATTCTACTATGGCCATATTGCAGTATTGCTCTATCAATCTTGAAATGAAAATGAACAACAAATGTAATTTCCTTATGGGACAATAAATACATTGCTTAGAACACAGCACTATAGGGCTACAAGTGAGGGTTAGAAAACACACAACATTCACAGGGTTTGACGGTCCAGATGTGGAAACCTAAACTATACCTGCCAGGCAGTACATGAACACACTATAGGGCAGCAGCAGAGGGAGCGATGTGGGAAGCAAAGAACAAATCTCTCAGAATGGCCTATCCTGTAGCAAGTGGTCATATCCCTTGACCCAGGCCTCTGTGACAAAGTGCCTGCAATCCTAAAAGCGGAACAACACCTGTGCAGCGTGGGTGTTGGTCCCCATCTCTTAAAGATAAGCTGGAGGGGACAATGAATAGAACAACAACAGAATACTAGAGACCCCCCCACATAAACCCGCAAAATGCCCATAAAGCTTACCTTAACCGTGGTCCTCTGTCGGTAATCCAGCACATCGATTGGCCGCCCAGCAATCACAGTGGGAGCGGGTGGCACCATTGAGTGCCGGTGGCCAATCGCAGTGCTGGGGTTAAAGTCATATTTATGATGTTATGGGGGGAGGTCTCCAGCATTCTGGATTCTCCAGTAAGCGGGCCTTCACAGAAAGTAGTTGAGTACCTCTGGTTTAAACCTTCATCTCTTCGATTTTAAACACAAAGGCAGTTTAGGACATTGCCAGCTGTAGCCCTACACAATGGGCTAATACTTGGCTTTGCCTGGACTTTGTCCTTAAAGTCCAATTAAGTAAAATACTCACATTTTGTCCCCCACAGATCAGTGGAGGTCTGGAACTCACAGGAACATTAGATTGAGAGCCTATGCCATCCAGACCACATCAGTCACCAAACTGCCTACGTGAAGACCCTCCACCCCCTGTCATCAGGCACATGGCATGCTGAATACATGTTGCCTTGAAAAAGGGGCCCTGTGAAACCCTGAAATGTCTGCTGAACCTTCAGCTTTTTGGTGGATTGAATACAACATTTTGGGCAAGTTGCTTGAAAATAAAGCCATGGAATTAGTTTATCACATTGTATAAGGGATTTATATGGCCTACAGAATGGAGAGAAACTATGAACAGTGTCAAATCCATATTCTGGTAGTAATTAAAGAGGAACTGTGGTCAGAAAATATTCTGGTCCCCGTTTAATATGCAGCAGCAGGACAGCCTGATCTGTGCATCGTGCCTCCCAAAAAAAAAAAACGGCTGCCTGGATAATCACCTCTTCCGGGATGCGTTCCCCAGAAGACTGCTGCACATTAAAGAAGCACTATCACGAACATTTTGTAATATCAAAAACCCATATAAACATGTTGGCTAATGAGAGGAGGGGTCCCTTATACACCCGAACTGAATAAAACTCCTGCCAAGCTTGTGGTTTATTCTGTTAGGGTAGGAATGAAATCCAGGGGTGACAGGTTTAGTCTTTCAGGGGTGACAGATCCTGTCACCCTGGATGTCCTTTTCCTTCCATT
Source organism: Gastrophryne carolinensis (assembly GCA_027917425.1). Lineage (NCBI taxonomy): Eukaryota > Metazoa > Chordata > Amphibia > Anura > Microhylidae > Gastrophryne > Gastrophryne carolinensis. The sequence goes on from CM051234.1 coordinate 536,446,543, forward strand.
AAAAGGAAAAACAAGCCTGGCTGGACATTTCTTGATGCTGGGTGTATAAGTAACCCCTCCTCCCCCGATCCAGCTAATTTATATGGGTTTTTATCACTGGGCCATTTTTTGCAATAGTGACTATGGTCATTTCTGGCCAAAGTTCCTCTTCAAAGTAGAATTTAGCGCTTCCAGTGTACCAATCTAACCAGGAAAATAAGCCAAACATGATCAAGGACCTGAATCATGCAGCAGGTAGACTTGCTGGACTAAAGCACCATGATTTAATAGCAGATTATGCCAAACCTTTTTATTGTTTAACACAATATTTTAGACCATAGTGATGCCATGGACAAAGCCTGGCTTGATTTCAGAAAAGAATGTCAATTGGTTACAGAGGAGGTAAGAATTGATGAAAGGGGCCATCTGACTTCACTTCAATGATTACACTTGGGATGTCCTAAAGCAGTGCAAAGACAGCTATAAAAGAGGTCCTATCCATTAAAGACTCCAAAAACTACCAGTTTGTGGGGGGGCGTGGCTGGCTGCCGAGAGAGATGGTCGCACTGTAGTTCAGCTCAGCACCCCGGGCAGGCAAAAGGGCGGCTACCTAGAGCAATCCGGTGCCAGGAGACTCAGAAAGTGCCTCTAGACCCTGCGGAGGCTGGCACCATCTCGATGGGCAAAAGCGGAGGCGGAGGTAGGAGGAGGACGGCGCCTACGCACCAACATAGTACGAGGCGCAGCGCGGGTCCAGCAAAGATGGCGGAGGGAGACGGCGCATATGACTTACAAGAACAGCAGCGCCAGTCGGGTGCTCGTCAGACAGAGCCCGCGAATGGGACTGCAACCAGCCAGCAGGTGCTCCCGGTCAGAAGCTGCGACGAAGGAGACGCGCCAGATCTGGACTGGGCGGCCATGGCGAAAGATCAGCGGTCGCGTTTGGCGGGAAACGGCGGAGGGGAAGCGGGAGAGGCGAATGGCGGCAGCGACAGTAGCAGGGCTGGCAGCCCGCTCCCCACCACCACACGTGGCCTATCCAGCGCCCCGGTGTCACCTACGAGGCTCCCTCACATGGACAATGCAGATTCCATCAGCAGCCCATCAAGCAGCAGCCCGCCGAACAGTGAGTCTTCCCTTTTTTCGGGCCCCCGTAGCCCCTGCGCCCCACTCCCGTCCCTAGAACCGGGGAACCATGCTCAGCCAGCCCCAGACCCAGTTGAGCTCAGAGACGCCAACCTGCTAGCAAAGTTCAAACTGCTCCTACAGCAGGAACTACAAGCTGTCACAGACGCATGGGCCACCCCACTGAAAGCGGAGATCCATAGCTTGGGGGAAAGAACAGAGGCCCTAGAAAGTAAAATGGAGCACACCCTAACCACCATACAATCCCGGGACAGGGATATTGAGGCCATACAGTTAAAACTGGAGGATCTGGAGAATAGGGCCAGAAGGGGCAACCTGCGCATCAGAGGCCTACCGGAATCCATGCTAGATGTAACTGCGACGGTGACGGCCTTGTTCCAGGAATTGGTCCCTAACCTGCCGATAGAGAGGTTGGAGCTGGACCGGGCCCACAGAGCTCTGGGGCCTAAACGCAAGGATGGGCTGCCCCGGGATATTGTCCTAAAACCCACTTATTTCCGCACAAGAGAGGCCTTATTACGGGCAGCAAGGGAGAAGAAGGAGCTAACTTTTCAAGGCCACAACTATCAGCTTTTTCAGGACTTGGCTCCCCAGACCATACAGAGAAGACGGGAGATGAGGCCGGCCCTGGAAGCCCTGCGGGCACATAATGTAAGCTACAGATGGGGATTCCCATTTAAGGTCCTCTTTGCATACAAGGGGGATCAATATTCAGCCTCTTCCTTAAGCGAACTGTGCCACATTCTCAAAGATCTTGCTATACCCATGGACACAGGGGGATCGGGGAGCCGAGACTCCAGCCCTCCCTTATCAAGGAAGCGAACCGCCCTCAGGCCACCCCGGGACAGACCTTCCTTTGACAACAAAAAAAGAGCCCCTACTCTACCTTGGGTTCACTGGGACCCCATACAAAACAATCAAAGGTGATGGACGCAGAATTACGCTCTTCCTCTTCGTCCTCTGCAGTTTTTGGCTCCATGGAATGCTGTTGTCTGCCTTATTTCCAGGACGTAGTGTGAATCCCTTTCGGCCCGGGACTTTGATGCCAGATTCTTCTGCAGTCGGCGCTGCAAGCACTTCAGGTTATGCGCTTAAGGCGCAAGTTCTCTCTTTTGGCTTTTCAACCTGTTAGCCGTTGGTTTTATATTTTTTCATGCATTTTCTATAGTGATGTATTAAGATCTCTTGGGTTTTGTCCTGACTGTCCCTCAGTCGGGAGAATCCAACCGGTCAGTATTTTCTTAAGTAATATAGTCGTCCTTAGCCTGCCCTGGGGGACACACCCCCACTGTACTTTTCTACTACTGCATTACGGTAGACGGAGGAGTTGTAATAACCCTCCCTCTATTGATAGGCCCGTTTGAACGGGCGGTGAAATTCCGGCCTTGGTCCTGATGGGCCCCCTTGTATCATCCCGGTTAATGATACTGTTGTTCATGAATATTATGCAGATCAATAGTTTATATTTTTACAGTTTGTCCTCATTATTGGTTTCAACGCCCACCCTACCCTGGCCCTCCTGTGTGTCTACCCCACTGGTTCCCCCCCTCCCTGGGTCCCTGGTCCGCCCTGCACGATAGTGTCGCTTGCACTGTATGGCTATGTCTCACAATAGTTTGAAAATAATCTCTCATAATGTACAGGGGTTTAATTCTCCCTCCAAACGGAACAAGGCCTTCCAATTCTATAAAGCCAACAGAGCTGACATTCTTTGCCTGCAGGAAACCAGATTTGCCCGCCATTCACACCCTAAGTACCTAAACAGACACTTCCCCCTGCACTATCATGCTATGTTTAAAGAAAAGAAACGGGGGGTCACGATTGCTTTCAGGAAAAATTTACCCTTTGTCTGCCATAAGGAGATAGTGGACCCGACAGGCCGCTATGTACTGGTGTCTGGATCCATATATGACGTGGAAATCACGGTAGTTTCGTATTATACTCCCAACGCACACCAGCTTAGATTTCTGTCCCATTTATTCAAGGTAGTTAAGGAGCACTCCAGAGGTGTGGTATACCTGGCGGGCGACTCAAACCTGGTAATAGATCCCAAGGGGGACAAGACAGTCCCCACAATGCCAGGCCGAGGAGGGGAGCCAGGGACAGGCAAACCAGGGGCGTTCAGTGCACTTTTGGGCTCTTATGCGCTGTGTGACACTTGGCGGGAGGCCCACCCCACAGGGCGAGACTTTACATTCTACTCCAATCCGCACAAATCTTTCTGTAGAATAGACCATGTCTTCATGCCACAACATTCACTTACACAACTTCAAGGAGCCACAATCCTCTCCACGCCTTGGTCTGACCATAGCCCAATGATGATCTCCGTGGACTTGGCGGTCCCCGGGAGATCTCTTGACTCCTGGCGTCTTAATGAATCGCTCCTAACAACTAAAGATACTTGTGACAAAATCCAGAAGCACCTAGCTGATTATTTTATGCACAATGTGGGCTCGGTGGACTCTCCAGTTTCCTTATGGGAAGCCCATAAACTGGTGATGAGAGGGCACATAATACAAATAGCCACAGCAAGAAAGAGGGAAAGGGAGGCCAAAGTGAAGGAATTATCTGATCAATTCAGGAAGGCCGAGGAGGAGTGGAAGGGCAACCCATGTCAGACCACCAAAGACAGAGTTGATTTGGCCCGCTTGGAACTTAACTTACTCCTGGACTGCCAGGCAGAAAAGCAGCTGCGGTGGTCCAAACAGCACTTTTACTCCAGGGGCAACAAGCCGGATTCCATGATGGCCAAACAACTCAGACTGGGCAAACCCAAAAGCCAACCCATTCAACTGAAGTTACAAGGGCTCACAACTGCCAACCCCTTAAAGATAGTGGAGGCCTTTAAAACTTTTCTGGCAGACCTCTACTCCAGCCCGGGGGGGAACAATTCACAAAAACTGGAAGAATTTTTCTCCGGCATTGAGCTACCGGTTGCCCCTCGGGACTGTTTAGATAGTATGGAGGAGCCCATTACATTACAGGAATTATTGGCTGCAATAAAGACCATTAAACCCAAAAAGACCCCGGGCCCAGATGGTTTCTCAGGACTCTATTACAAGAAATTTGCCCCGCTGCTGGGGCCTCACCTGGTGGCACTATTCAATTCCCTTAGATCGGGCATGAATCCCAGTCCTGAGTCGTCAATGGCTAATATTGTCATGATCCCCAAACCGGAGAAAGATCCTCTGCTGACCTCTAACTATCGGCCTATTTCATTACTTAACCAGGACGTTAAACTCCTGGCTAAAATCCTGGCCTCGAGACTGAATTCCTTTCTGGGCTCGTTGGTCCATAGAGATCAGTCGGGCTTTGTCCCTTCCAGACAAGCTAGTGATAACGTTAGACGTATAGCCCATCTAATTCACTCCATTCAGAACAGGAAAATTCCTGCTTTTTTATTATCTTTAGATATTTATAAAGCATTTGACACAATCTCATGGGAGTACATGCGTACAACGTTGGAGAGGTGGGGTTTTGGCAGCAAGTTTTTACAGTGGATCTCGGCATTGTATTACCAACCGACAGCGAGGGTTATATACCTTGGGTTCTCTTCAGACAGGTTTGGTATACAGAGAGGTACCCGCCAGGGATGCCCCCTATCCCCCATCCTGTTTATTTTGGCCATGGAGCCCTTAGCGCTTAAAATCAGAGCTAATAAAAATATCAAGGGCATTGATATTGGAGGAGTCCACCATAAGGTCTCGCTTTTTGCGGATGATGCTGTTCTGGTTTTGTCACAACCTATCACCACTCAAACCCAATCTTCTCGGGGTGCTGGACGAGTTTGCTGAGATCTCTGGGCTCAAGATAAATAGATCCAAATCGGTTGCCATGAATGTGGGGCTCTCGGCGGGATCAGTGTTGCACCTCAAATCCACATACGACTTCAAGTGGACCTCAAATGGCCTCCCCTATTTGGGCGTTCGCTTGGCACCCACATATGGGGGCCTCTACACAGCCAACTACCCACCTCTGATACGAACTCTGAATTCTTTGATGGATTCCTGGACAGACCTTCCCATATCGTGGTTGGGACGGGTGGCCGCGGTCAAAATGACAATCCTCCCCAAAATCTTGTATTACTTTAGAGTACTACCTGTCAGGATCCCGGCCTACATGCTCCGAATCCTTCAGAGACGGATGTTCCAGTTTGTATGGGGAACAACTAGACCCCGAGTGGCAAGATGCACAATGTTTGCCCATAAATCTCAGGGGGGTTTGGGGGTGTCTAATATTACTCACTACTATAAAGCAGCACAAATAGCGCAGTTGTCTCAGCTACATGCAGTGAGGGATTTACCGTTGTGGGCCCTGCTGGAGATCCCGAACCTGGGGAAGTCCCCATTAGAGGCTCTGCTATGGACAGACCCCAGAAATAGACCAAAAGATCTGAGCCCTCTGATGATACACTCCCTTAAGGTTTGGGACTCAATAAAATATTCCTCGGGATTAATGTCACCTCACGCTCCTTTACTGAATTTATGGGATAATCCTCTATTCCCACCGGGTCTCCGGGGAGGGGCGTCCTTTTCGCATTGGGTGTCGGCGGGTATCTGTGCGTTTCATCATCTCCTGACAGACAAGGGCCTTATGTCATTTGAAGAATTGAGGGATAAGTATGGTCTTCCACGGACAGAATGGTTCCACTACACACAACTGAGCCACTGGCTTAGACCTAGGCTTGCTGGACTAGCCTCGTATAGGAAATGGACCAAATTTGAGTCCTTGTGCGTGGAGGAGCCGGATAGCCCGGGGAGGATCTCCTTGCTATATTCTTCCCTTAATGATTTTCCAAAACCCTTTGACCACAAATATGTGCGAGAATGGGGGGAGGACTTGAGATTGGAGAAGGAGGAGGTGGACTGGGCGGGGGTGTGGAGGGCGACCTGGGGCTGTTCAATTAATTCACTCACAGTAGAGTCAGCCTATAAAGTCCTGTTACGTTGGCATCTGGTCCCTGCTAGAATCCATAAGATTTATCCCACCTACCCAGAACAATGCTTCAGGGGCTGCTCGGTAAAAGGCGATGTGCTTCATACATGGTGGACCTGTCCCTTTGTATCACGCCTTTGGCAACAGGTCTTTCGCTTGGTAGCTGAGATCATGAATGTTTCCCCCAAAAGGGACCCCTGGGTGGCGCTGTTACACCATAAGGCCCCTGAACTTAACAGGCTCCAAAACAAGCTGTTCTCATTTATCATGCTGGCCACCAAACAGACGATTGCAAAGGCCTGGAAACAGCAGTTGGTTTCTATCTCGGAGGTTAAAGCTAGACTAAATGGATTCTTGATAAATGAAAAACTTACCAGCATCTTGAATGATAAACATGAGCACTTCCTAGAGGTTTGGGAGCCATGGATCCAATTTGCAACCCCTAACATATCGATGCTAGCATTGAATTGATGAATATGTAGAGAAGCTATTAGGAGCGGACCAGGGACTCTTTCCTCTTACCTCCTTCCCCCTCCCCTAGTCACTCCCTTTTGTGGCCCTCCTTCCCTTCCCCCTTATTTGTTGAAACCATACCTCTGATTGCTGTTAGAACCAGAATGACATGATTCTTGTATTATGTATTGTGTATTATGACATGGCTGGTCTATACTCGGGATAGTGGGAGGTATCTCCGGAGATGGAGAAGGGGAGGCCCCCCTTTGTGCCTCCTGCCCCCTCGGGTCGGACCAGCCACTCTCCACATTATGCATCTGGCTTCAGACAATAGTTAATATACTGTCTTGATGTCTTTGACACAGTTCTTTTTTACTATGCATGTAACGCTACCGATTTCAATGTGATCTTGAAATGTTGTATTGTCAAGAAAATTCAATAAAAAGATTGAAAGATAAAACCTACCAGTTTGTGGACAGTTCACAGCAGTGAACTTTGAAGACTTATCCTTTAGGGACAGAACTGTATGACTGTTAGTAGGGAAAACCATCTATCTGCCTCCTCCTCTCCTGAAAGGTGAGGCATCAGCCTTGCAAACTGAGCTACAGCGAAGCAGCATTATTGAAGTGCATTATCCTGTGGGGTCTGGACATTATCCCCCGAAACATGGGGCATCCAGAAACTGGGGTAAGTTCCAAAATCAGGGCATGAGAATGCTCGTGGCTCAGGCTATTTAAGTTAATTCTGCCACAAATCTCCAAAATGTAGCACCTGACATGGAAAGGTCTTTGCCTAGCATGTTCCTTGGTTCTCAGACATCCCCTGCTGTGTGTCTTTGTCTGCTAGCCCAATGATTACAATAGCTGCAGGTGAAGCCATGCATAGTGGGGGTGCCACTATGTGAAGCTTTGCTGAGGCTCCCTCCAGAAGTGCCAGGTAAGCACACTAATTCAGGGACAGGTGATTATTTATTTATTTTTTTATCCCCAGCCCTGTCTCAGCCCCAGGGAAAGGAACACTAAGGTCACCAGTATGTACAGTACACGGTGAAAACAGTGAAGTATGCTGGTGCGAAAATCAAGATATGGAGAGAGGTTTCTCATACCATGGGGCTGGGTCACATACAAGGGATTGTGGATCAGTTTGACTACATCAAAGTACATGAGATCATTTTGCCTTGAAATGGGTGGTGCAGTACAACATTGGCCAAAAACACACCAGTAAGTGAACATCTTACAAACAGTATTGATGTAATGGAGTGGCCAGCACAATCCTCTGATCTTAATCCCATAGAGAACTGTGCAATGTAGTCAAATTGTCTTGGACTGGAATTGCCTGTTAAAGGGTGCCACAAGGGGTAGACTCTATGCCACTAAATATTAGCTAAGTATTTGATGTTTTTCCTCTGTGCAATTCAGCACCATGCTTAGCTTTGCAAATGTTTTATAAATTTGTACAGATAAAAAGATGCTGAATTGCACTGTGTAAAAAAACAATAAAAAAGTCTGAAAAAATTCTCTTGGTTCTGAATCAGCCCTATTATGTAACAGTTTAGGTGTAACTGAACTCATTAGCATATGGCAGGCCATTTATCATACTACTACTTCCTGTTTTTGTCTTTCCTGTCTTTTTATCAATATTGGGCAAATGCTTTAGTAGAAAACAAACGCAGGCTGTTTTAGGGCACTGGACTGGGAATGGAAAGTGCTGACATAAGCTCCTTTCGGAGTATAGGTGCAATTTAAACCGGACCAACAACTTAACAGAATAAAAAATACATTTATGAAATGTGCTTTGATATGTTCTAAGTCTACCTAATTCTATATGTCTGTGGTCCTCTGTGCTGCCATTGTTGAACATCCGGGAGGTGTAGGTGTAGTTATCCCATGGTCCTCCCGGGAGCAGGATAAAAAAAAACCTGCGGTAGTGCACCGCTAAAGTGATGCCCAGCCACTGGGTGCTGTGCGCAGCTGCTGTACTGAGCAGGAGAACACTCCAGACACGTGCTATGAGGCAAGAACCAACAGCACATCCTGTAGTCCCCCACTCCCCTCTGTCACTTGCTTCTTCAGGCTGCCCAGCAACAGATGAGACACCCGATCGGGGTGCCCTGGGGAAAGGACCAAAACTCAGGATAGTCAAAATCCTGGGTCTTGGTCAAATTTAAGATAGTCAGCTGTACTAATTTGTTGAACACATGTTGCTGAACCTAAACTTGACCTCTATAAGCAACCCCAGATCCTAGCACTGCCTCCCACAGGCTTATACAGTAGGCACTAGCAGGGGCAGACTGGCCATAGGGCATACCGGGACAAATCCCGGTAGGCCGCTGCTTCCCATCTGGCCGCCACACCGAAGTCCCCGCGGCCCCTCGCCCACCTGCCTGTCCACGCAGCCCCCCACTCGCCTCCTTTTCTCCCCGGCCAGCGAAGTTTGTGGCCTGTGTGTAACTTCTTTTCCCCGCCGGGCGGGGACAGAGCTGCATCATCTTAGTTCCCCCACATGCTGTCCCCGACCAGGTGGGGAAAGAAGAAGCTGCTACTGCTCTGCGTATGCTCAGCCGACTAGCAGTGAGTCTCCGGCCCGGCGGGGTCGTGGGACACAGTAGAGTTCAGGAGGAGGCAAGAGGCCACTGCTGGAAAACTGATCATCGCTGTCTGGTAAGTACCATTTTCTTTAGTTTTTTTTTTTTGTTTTTTTTTAGCTGTGGCACTGGCATCTCTGGGCTCTGGCATGGTGGGGGGTATGCGCTCTCATGGACCAATCACCTCCATGGCTGACCAAATAGATGATTTGGGATGCCCTACTGTGTGGCCCCTTCCAGATCGTCCAGAAAACCCCTTACCTTTCCCTATTTCCCTTGCTTAAAGCGGACCAACACCCAGGAGGACCAACCAATCCAATCCCACCCTGCGGGGCATCCAAGACCCTGTAGCAGCGGGGTCAGGTGAGTTGAATAGGGCATTTTGGGGGGTTTCACGCAGCGGGGTCCCCCGAGGAAGTGGACCAAAACCCAGGGTAATCAAAATCCTGGGTGTTGGTCCACTTTAATCCCTGCAGCTAAGCGCTCTCCTGCTCCAAGCCATTCACAAGGAAACCGGGGATGCAGCTGCTCCCGCTTCCTATACCAACACACAAGCCAAAACAACGGCCTAAAGCTCTGATTGGACAAACGCAGTGAGCACAGGAATGGCTGAAAGGTGAGTGGAGTAGGAGATCTGGGGAGTTTTCACACAATTAGGCATCCTAAATTGGGATACCCCCGGGGAAAAGCTAATGACAAGGATAGGCAAAATCCTGGCAACTGGTCTTGTAAGGACTATACCGGACACCAGTCTGTCTTGAGCTGACAATCCCCAATCTCCACCGCCTCTTCTGCCTATAGACAAGTCCCCGCTTGTAGGAGACGCGGGTAATGCCTCTCCTACTCGGTTACCCCCAGGACTTATAGGGCGCAAAGATTATCAGCTTAAGGTGGAGACTGATGAACGGCAGGGAGTCCCAAGCGAGGATGCCGGATGGCGGAAGTCCGATTACAAGCCGAGGTCAGAGCCGGGAGGTCACGGGGCGAGGTATCAGAGGGGTCAGGCAAAAATCGTGGTCAGGCAGGCAAAAGGTCGGTTCAGGCTGAGGTCGACAACAGGAATCAATCGAGCTTCAATGCTTGGTACTAGGTGCTATAACAGGCAATGACACACTGCAGTGGAAATCCCTTTATAGTGGGAAAACCGGCAGGATTGGACAGTGAGACAGTGGCTGGGATTGGTGCACTTAGGATCTGGCAGCAGATTGGAGCACTGGCCCTGTGGTCTAATTGGTGAGCTCTGGGCTGATTGCTCCAGCTGAGCTTCCCAGGCAAACTGCTCAGAGCTGCACCTTCTAGACTTCGTTCTTTTAAACAGCCTCCGGTGGCCATTCTGAGTATTGCACCACCGGAGGACATGAGCTGATTGTATAGGCCAGCAAGCACAAGCTGAGTGACAATGGGCAAGGGGGGAGGACTTACTCGGCGACACACGCGCCGCTGGGGATGGCACCGGAGGCAGAGGCGGCTGCTGGGCAGGAGAAACCCTGGCCAGTTGCCTAGGGACACCACGGGCACGGACTGAAGGCAAGTCATTCATGACAGGTCTACTTTAAATTGGACCAAAATCAGGATTTTGACTATCCTGGGTTTTGGTTCTTGCACCCCGATTGGGGATGCCCCACTGTGTGAAGCCCCCCAGGTCGCCAAAACTAACTCGCCTCTTCCCGGTTTTAAAGTTGCCCCGGCTGGTGCCAACGTAAGCAGTGTAATGCAACATCACTCGGTAGTGATAGCAACATTGCTGTTACAGGGCCGGCTAGAAGTGGCCTGCCTGCATATAATGTAAATGCCAGGGACGTTTTTGAATCCCAGTCCGCCCCTGGGCACTAGGCATGATGAGTGCATCATTTCAACCGCTTCTCTTCTTACCCAACTCCACCTTTCTGGAAAAAGGTAAATCTGGACTCGGACCACATGACGACCTTCCATTGGTGTCCAATCTTTATTGCTCCCTAGCAGACTGAAGCCATTAGTCTCACAGGCAAGTTCTTAAAAGGCAATTCTGCTTTCAACTGCATTTTTAAGAGTTTCCATTACTGCGTGCTAAAAAGATGCCTGGAAGGTGCTGAGCTTTTATATTTATCTTTTCTATTTGTTTGCAACATACACAGACTGGTGTGTTTGGTGTACCTGGAAGAGACTGCCTACCTCTGGCTTGCTAATTATCTAATTGCCTAAGACAGAAACAACGCTCCCTATTAATCATAGGTATGGAGGCACAATCCTAACACAAATGTTTATTTTATATTCCAAAAGAGGAAAACGGCGTGGCTTTGGCATGAAGGAGTGAGGACGCACGAGGTAGAGCTCCCGTCCAACCTGTGACCATATTGTTGATTTGGGCACCCCAATCTGTACCCCAAAAAGCCAGATGAGAAGCAATAAGAAGAGAAAAGCCGGGGGCAGCACTAGAAAACCCCCTAAGGCCGCCATCTGTGATTTTTTCCATCCCAGGGGGCCAGCTGGGGCCGGGAGACCCACAAGTCAAGATGGCGCCTGCCGTCGGCGACAGGCAGGAGGCGGCAAGGAGTCCCGCTGGGGTGAGCGGGTGTCATGGCAGACCAAGAGGAGCGAGCGGGGCGGGAGCGGCGCTGGAACCCACCTGCACTGTGGCAGGAGAACGTGCAGTGAAGATGGGCGCTGTGGGGGCTGGACAGTCCACCCCGGGCGCAGTGTCGGCGAGAGGTCCGGATTGCAAGGAGTGGGGGAGCAGCGAGATGCAGGCCGCCGACACTGCTGATGCTCTTGCCAGCGAGGAAGATGCCGGCTCGGAGGTGAGCAACGGAGGCTGGGGGAAGAGGAGACAGCCCCGCTGTCAGAGCGGAAAACAGACGGCGTCATGCTCCCCTGCGAGGCCGGCCAGAGGAGGGGAGCTCGCGCTGGAGGCGGACTGGCCGCACGGTCTGCTCTAGGGGAGGAACACCCGGTGGGCCCCGGTTCAGATTCTGGGGGGGAATCAAGTCCCAGATACCATATACCACAGCATGACCCCCAAGCAGCAATCCTAAAGGGGAACTCCCCTCCACCTAGCAAGAAGGGAATGTCTGACTCAGCAAGCAGAATAGCACAAGTGGATATACATCCCAAGCCGTCTGGTGTTGCTGACATTCCTACTACTGCTGACAATGTTGAGCCATACCCAGGACAGCCGTGAAGTTCGCCCAAAGTTGATTGGGAGTGGTCATCTGGGTCCAGCGAGTCCCTCAATATAAGTGCCTCAGGATCCGTAGCTTCAAATACTCCTGGGCGCACAGAGGCCCGTTTCCCCGGTTCTCCTCCGGGTGGTCAACCTTCCCCGACTCCAGTTATTGACCCCAACCTTCAGGCTATCTTACAATATCTACTAAAGAAAGTAGAGCTTACCTGGAGGCAGTGGCGATCCGAATCGAAAGGGCACTACGTAGGGAGGTTGAAGATATACAACAGAAATCTTCTGCCTTGGAGACTAAAGTTGCCACTCTTGAAGACTCCTGGGCGGACCATGAGACACGGATTGCGAACCTTGAGAGAATGCAAGGCTTCAAGCAGATGACTAGGAAAACTGAAACAGGCGCAACAACCTGAAGATTCGCGGTATCCCTGAATCGTTCCGAGCAGAAGCCCTGTACTCTTCAGTAATGGATCTTTTTAATTCCCTCTTGGGGAGTTGATTATTGATCGGATCCACAGAGTGGTGGGTCATCCGGCCGGAGACCCCTAGGCCCCTAGAGATGTTCTGTGTAGGGTCCATTTTTTCACCGTAAAGGAGGACATCCTGAGGCGGGTGTGGGAGCGAGGCAGGATCGAATGGAGGGGCTCACAGATTACGATACTGCCTGATGTGTCCCGCCGCACTCTACAGATAAGAAGAATCCTCCGCCCTCTGCTCGACAGGCTTCGGGAGATGGGGGCCTCATACAAGTGGGGGCACCCGCTTCACCTCATAATCCGTTAAGACAACTCGCTGTGTAGTAAGGTGGACCTTCCAAACATGTTTGTCTTCTTGGGTCTGGAGCCCTTCCTGGTTGGTTCTCAGTCCGCCCCCCCCCCGCTCCTGCAGAGGGCCCCTAGACGTCCCCGGTGGTTCCGGGAGTAGGGTGGGGATGCCCCCAGGAGGAATCTAGACGCTTTTGGAGTCCTGCACAAAGACATGGATGTTTATTTTTATCTTTTTGCCTTTTTGATTTTTTTCTCAATCCAGGCAGTGTATGTTGAGCATTGTGTTATTACAGTTTTACCCCCCCCCCTTTTTCTATTGTTAGTGGAAATGGGCAAGTTAGCTTGAATTCTTGATTGGGAGGGTTACGTGACCAGGCAGTGACTGGATCTGTTGGGCCGATCTCCCCCGCTGCTCCCCTGATTCACTAGCGGTCCTACCCGGGGCGGCTATGCCCCCCGGGCCTGGGCTGGGGAGTCCGGGGCTGGATCTCCCCTTCCTGGGTCTCGTGTTTCCCCTAAGCTGTTATCCAGCGACCAGTAGACTGGATCAGATGGCCTGCTTTGGCCTGGCATCGCTGTGGCCTGGTGTGACTTGGCTGGGGTGCATGCTCTCTCTCCTGGGCCTGGCGATTCTCTCGCTGGTTGGGGGGGGCGGGCCTTGACTGCCCGGTCCCATGGTCGCTAATGGTTCATGGGTCATTTCCCGAGGTTCAATCGCCTAGAGATGTGAAAAAGGGACGCTTTTGGATTCCTATTGTAAGCTGCAGATGCCCGACACATTTGTGTGTTTTTGGCTGCTTTACCCCTTTTAGGTTATGTTGAAAGAGAGTAGGTTGGGTGCCTCTACTCGTGATCCTGAAAGAGTCGGCGGGAGCATACTCCGGAGTAGTGAGGCCACTTCCCCATCTAGGTTCCGCGCCATCCCATTGGCTCTGAGCCGGAGGGATTTGCGTGGTGTTGAGGGCTACGGCCCTCTTAGTTCTTGATTGCCCCCCTCCTTAAGGAGGGCTTTGTTTGTTAGTTTCATTAGTTCTGTCTCTCTTTTTCTGCCTTTCCTTTCTTCCCTCTGTCTTTTTGTTCTCTTTCTCTGATCATTCACTTGCCTCTCTCTCTAGGCAGGTTTCTGGTCCTGCTTCTCTGGGCCTGGGTAGTATAACCAGAATTAGACTCTGTGACATCATCTAGCCAAGTGGGAACCCTCCCCCTGTAACTTAGCTGCACTGATGAGTCTTAAGCTCTGTACGTTTAACGCCAAGGGGTTGAACATCCCAGAGAAAAGGGCCAAAATTTTGTATGGGTTTCATAAACAAAGAGTGGATATAGCCCTTATACAAGAGACGCATTTTTGTCAAGGGAAAATCCACGAAATCAAAAATAGATACTATGACAAATGATATCATAGTCCTAATCCCGAGAATAAATCTAAAGGAGTGTGTCGCCATACACAAAAATGTTCCTATAGAGAATGTGCAGTTAAGGTAGACCCTGGGGGCAGATACCTGTTCCTCAAATGTATTTAAATTTTTGTGGGGCGAGATACACCCTGGCCAATTTGTACCTACCTAACCAGGGACAGGTGGAGGTGGGATTGGGCATGCTACGCTTACTGGAAGACTTTGGAGAGGGAACGTTAATCATTGCAGGAGATCTTAACCTAGTCTTAGACCCAAGGATTGATTCTTTTCAAGGGAAATCTGCAATCCCCTACTCTAAGCTTAATTCCACAAGGCTCTTCAATCCCTGCAGGTGGTAGACGTCTGGGGGAGTCTTCATCAAACATGGTGCGAGGCTCAAGAGGGAGAGCGTGGAAGGGCGCACATGAGTGACCCCCTGGAAGAAAGTCCTGACCAAAGGATGATGAGTGAAACACCTCTGGAAGAAAACAGCCAAGGCGGAAACATGGCCCTTCAGAGTGCTGAGCTGAAAACCCATATCCAGACCATGTTGAAGGAACTCCAGTATCCGAGGGATGGAGAACACCCGACAGGGGAAGGCCCTAGCCTCACACCAGTCAATGTAGGTCCACCAGGTCCTGTAGTAGATGGTAGAAGAGGATTTCTTCCTAGCCCTAACCAGAGTCTGGACTACGGCATCAGACAGACCCTTTTCCTTTAAGATTGAGGATTCAGCAGCCATGCCGTCAAAGCCAGCGTTTGTAAATTGGGGTAACAGAGCCGTCCTTGAATGAGAAGACTCGGAACCAGGGGCAGAGGGTACTGATCGACCGCCAGCTGCACGATGTCTGCGAACCACACCTGTCTTGGCCACCTGGGGGCCACCAGAATAGCTGGCACTCCTTCCTGAATCGGCTTGCGTAGAACCTTGTCCAAAGGGGGAAACGGAGGGAAGAGGTACAGGAGACCGAACCCCTGCCAGGACAGAGACATGGCATCCACCGCCAGAGCCAGAGGATCCTGGGACAGTGAAACAAATGCTGGAAGCTTGTGATTGTGGCGAGAGGCAAACAGATCCACATCCGGCATCCCCCACTTGTGACAGAGGGATAGGAAGACCTTGCTGTTGAGAGACCATTCCCCCCTGCGAAAGACCCCCCTGCTCAGGGAATCCGCTTCCAGGTTCTCCGCTCCTGGAATGTAAACCGCAGAGATGCCGGGGACATTGTCCTCGGCCCAAGACAGAATCAAAGACACCTCCCGGAGGGCACTTTTCCTCCGGGTCCCTCCCTGATTGATATAGGCCAGTGGTCCTCAACCCTGTCCTCAAGGCCCACCAACAGGTCATGTTTTTTGGCTCTCCAAATAGTCAGCTCTATTGCTCTGCAGCTGCACTAATTACTCCACCTGTGCATCTTTGTGGAGATCTGCAAAACCTGGCCTGTTGGTGGGCCTTGAGGACAGGGTTGGGGACCACTGATATAGGCGACCGCCGTCTGTTTGTCGGAGCGAACCTGAACTGGCAGGCCCTGGAGGTGAGGCGTCAGCTGCGCCAGCACCAACCGAACCGTCCTCAGCTCCAGAACATTGATGGGGGGCGTGTGCCTCCTGAGGGCCCCACAGCCCCTAGAATTGGTGGGCTCTCCAGTAGCCCCCCCAACCTGACAGACTGGCATCCGTAGTGACCGTCTCCCAGCACGGTGTCAGAAAAGATCTGCCCCCCAGCAGATTCCTCGAGTCCAGCCACCACAGCAGGGACTGCCGGACCAGAGGAGACAGAACAAAGGCCTGATCCAGAGACAGGGGACACTTGTCCCAGGCTGGAAGAAGATGGAGCTGAAGAGGCCTCATGTTAAACTGAGCATAAGGGAACTGCCTCAAAGCAGGCCACCATCTGTCCCCCCAGTTGCATCCCTTGCCAGATGGATGGGTGAGGGATGGACAGCAAGAAATGAATCAGCGCTTGAAGAGAGTCCACCTTCTGCTGAGGGAGGAAAATCCTGGCCTGAATGGTATCAAGAGTCATACCCAGGAAGGCGGGCACCCGGGACGGGGAAAGTGAGGATTTGGGGTAATTGATCACCCACCCGAACATTTCCAGTGTCGCCACCGCCGTACGGGTGTCCAGTTCCGCCTGTTGGGGTGAAGGGGACGTAATGAGGAGGTCGTCCAGATAAGGAAGAATGCGAATACCCCGGGCTCTGAGAATCACACCTGCCAACACCTTGGTGAAAACTCTTGGGGCAGAGGTGAGTGTCACAAATTGATAGTGTTGTTCCCCTACCGCAAACCTGAGGAACCACTGGTGCCCTGGGAAGACCGGCACGTGAAGGTAAACATCCTTGATGTCTATTGAAGTCATAAAGTCCCCCGGGCGCAGGGAGCTGATGGCGGAGTGCAGCGTTTCCATGAGAAAACGTTTGGTTCTGTTGAAAAGTTTTAGGTCCAGAATGGGTCTGATGGAACCATCCTTTTTGGGCACAGTAAAGAGATTGGAATAGTAACATTGACCTCTCTCCCCCGGGGGGACCTGACAAACGACCCCCATGGCCAGAAGGTTTTGTTCCGCCAACAACAGGCCCTGAGCTGCCCAAGGGTCCGTAGGAACCCGCGACCTGAGGAATCTGGGAGGAGGCCAGTCCGCAAACTTCAGCTTGTATCTGGAGGAGACAACCTCCAGAATCCAATTGTCTGAGACTTGTTGAGCCCAGACCTGAGCGAAGAGCCGCAGCCGTCCCCCCACCCGCAAGGGTGAGGGCGCCACCTCATTGCTGAGCGGGCTTGGCAGTGGATGTGGGCTTGGCACCCCAGGAGGATCCTGGTCGGGCACGGCCTCTGCTCTTGCCCCAGAAATCTCCCCTTTGTCCCGCAAAGGATATCCCCCTGCCTGACCTAGGCCCACGAAAGGAGGGAATGAAGGACCCCCGAAAGGGTCGCGGCTGCCTTTTGTGTTGGGGTAACTTACCTCCCTTAGCAAAAAGGTCCAAACGATCACCAAACAGGCGCAACCCTTTAAAGGGAAGCCCCGTGAGAGCCTTCTTGGCAGCATTGTCAGCTGCCCACTGGCGCAACCAGACCGAGCGGCGGATAGAGACAACCAAGGCCGAGTTCCTGCTACACATCCGAATGGTGTCATCTAAGGCAGAGAGAACATAGATGAATAGCTCACATTGTGACAAGGCTCTAAATTCAGCACTAGAAGGATCCTTATGGGAGCCGTCCAGAAGGCCCCTGACCAAGGTCCTAATAGCCACGCCCGTAATAGCAGGAGCACAAACCGGGTGCAAGGCCGAACCCAAACAAGCAAAGGCGTGGGAGGCCAGGTGGTCAATACGCCGGTCCTCACTATCCTTCAAGGTAGTGGAATCCGGGGAATGCACAACAGAAGTATTAGACAGTCCCAAGACGGGGGCATCCACCTCGGGGGGAGTTGACCAACATTTGACCACTTTCGAGGGAGATACCTCCTATCCCACCCCTATCCCACCCCTTAGGGATACCGAGAAGCCGGCTAGGCCGTTCCCATTCCTTGAGAACCAGATTATTAAAATGCGTCTGTTCGGGGAATTCCAGACGTGGTTTTGCGGTACCAAACAATTCCCCCTTCTGCTTAGTTGCTGCTGCAGGAGGGGAAATGGCAAGTACTTCAAAAATTTGAGTCAGAAGTCTATGGGTGTCGTCAGCATCCCAATGCTCTGAGCCGGCATCAGCGCCCAGGCAATGCTGATCGTCAGAGATCTGAAAATAATTCCCCTTCTTCGAGAGGGGTATAGTCAGACAAATCAAGGAAATCATCTTGTTCAAAAGTAAAGGCCGGCGCAGGGGGCGCCAAGTGCCGTCTTTTAGCTGGAGCCTTACGGGCTTCAGAGCTAGCAATCAGTCTCTCTATATTGGCCAGTCTGGCGGAAACATCAGATTGCGACTCCCCGCTAGTGTTAATATCACTAGGGGTCATAACCAGGCGCGGGGGTGTGGGGGATGAGACCGAGGGTGCCGACCGACACAAGGGTCCCAGATTGCCGCGCAAGCGCTTGCTGGACGCAAAACTTGCTCATCACCCACAAAGCCCCACACATAGCCGGGCTTGCCCCGAGCACAATATCCTGAGAAGCCTCCATATGGTGAATTAGTAGTCACAATGACCAGTGGGAATTATGCTGTGCAGCTACCCGGGATGCCCCTTAAATGTCCGCTAGTGGGAGGATTTACAATTAAGCCCCCAATTTAGGAAAGGTATAACCTAGGGCCCAGGACCGGGAGAAACCTCTAAATAGGTTACCCCAGCCTGAAAGGCATAAGCAAAGACAAAAAAATTCCCATTCAATATGGCATGTATAATACATTATAAGACAATGTACAATGTTCTAAGCATAACAGTGGCAATAATAAAGCCCGCGGGGAGCACTCACAGAACCGCAGCTCACACTCGATAGCAGCCAGCAAGATGGCGCCGATCATCTCCGAAGGGGGTGGGCCAAATGCGGAGCGCCCCAGGCGCTAGGCCCCGCCCCCCGGGGACACGGGGACTGCACAGAGAGGCCAGGCAGCCTATCACCCGGACCCCAGCAACCGATGAGCAGCCGAGCGCGTGCGCGGGCCATTCATAATTCACTCACACATGCTGGTAATAATGGAGGGGAGGAGAGGAGAGGAGGAAGGAGCGCTGAGCAGGTGCCAGTGCTGTTACAAGAAAAAACTCACACACAGTGAAGAATAACAGGAAAGTCAAAAGCACTTCACTCACACGAACACCGCTTCACCCCCCCCCCCCCGACTAACCGGACTAGGGAGAAGGGGGAATAAGCACACAAGTACATTTGGTTAATGTAGTGAGGGCTATGAATCGGACGGGGCATCCCATGTCAGGCTCACCAACCTGTGCCGCCTACCCTTTGGTGGGGGATTTGCGGTGGAGCCATGCTCCATTAAAAAACACCTCTAATAGGTGCTGCCTAGCATCACCCGACCATGCAGCCAAAGCTGGGAGGCAGGTAATAGTGGCACGGGTGGGAATAGGACACAGGGCCGGGGCAGCCCGGCTTAACTGCGAGAAGAGAGAGCCATCATCTGACCTTCGCAACCGACTGCAGAGACTAAACTGGGGAATGTCGTGGGAGGTCCCGGGTATATAAGGACTGGGAGGGGCCTCTTTTTTGCCATCTCTGCAGTAAAGCGCCCTCTTGTGGACTATATCCCAGACGTAATGAATCATTACTGGAGCAGGGCGCGCTGCATACTTGGAATAATCTTTTGCTTTTGACGCACAAATTCTCTATGGCTTGTGTCTCTCTATTATCGCTATACTCTCTTTTTCTCTTCTCCGCCTTCCCTGGGATTGTTCCCCGGGGCGGACAGAGCCGTCAGTAGAAAAGCCTGAGGTCATAGATGGAGGGGTTGATGGTTGATCCGGGAGACCGAGCCCCCTAGCGTCAGGCAGACATTCCTGAGGCTCAGGTCGGGGTTGGATCCCCCCCTTTGTATCTCATGATAATGGTGATGGCAGTACCCTCCGGGTCCCCCATCCTAGTATAACGGGAAGACTAATGAATGGGGTAACCTTACATGCTCAGGTCGGGATGGATATGGTCACTATAACCGTTACCGTCACTATTGTTATATCATTATAACGTCAGTGTGTTGAAGATTTTGATTGGTAACCACTTATTATTATCACTGTAAAGCTTTCAACAGTCTTGATATTTCGTTGCTTGTACTGGTCATCTTCAATGTATACTCGCGACGCTGTGGCTCTGTATTTCTGTGCTGTTTCTTACTATCTTTACATATATAAAAAGTCTATATAAAACTCAATGAAGATATATTGCACAAAAGAAAAACACTAAGGCAGAATACTAAAAACCAACAAAAATTGAGTTTTCCTTTAAGGCTACACATCGGTTTAGTCCCAATCCCCCACGTTCCCTTTGCATTGTGCGTGTGGAAATGCTCTTACTTTCACTATTAAATATATCCCCAATTTCTATTGTTTTTCTACGATTTGATTTCAAGCGGTTAAGTGATCGCTGGTCACGACCATTTAAGATATTTTCCAACCACATTACTTCCTCAAAGATGAAGTTTCCCCACGGCCCTTCCATTTTTTACATTTTGTTGGACAGCAAATCAGTTTTCAGCGTTTCAGCAATCTTCCCTGCTTTGTTCTCACTCCCATCCTGCCTATTCAATGAATGGGCGGCTAGGGGTCACACACACAGAGCAGGAAACATACTTTGGGCCTTATTCATGAGGGGATAGCGCCAGGTGAACCCCAGACACAGCACGCAATTCCACATTTATAAAGCAGATTGTGGTGAGCGACTAAAACAACGCCATGTAACATACGATTATCATTATCCCAGGCTCAGCGTACAGCGCCGGCGTTCAGCTCTCGCTACCTGGCGCTCTCCCATATATTTCATTGGACGATCCTTAAATCCCTTTCCTGATCCCAAATTGTATTTTTTAATAAAATCTCAAAACTTTATGACATGTATCCTGGCCTAGAAAATTACATTTTTGAAAACTTTTTTTGAATTATAATATTTTTATGCAGAATTGTCCTTACATGTCTGGTATTAAAGTGTTCATGTTACAATGTAATAATGTAATTCCATATGTTTTTGCTTTGTTACTAGTGGATACATGTTCAAAAACAGACTTTAAAATCACACAGCCTCTGGCACTATGGGCTACAACGACCCGATTTTGAGTGCTGGAACTGTGTGAGGCTTTTTTTTTTATGAATGTGATGTGAGTCAGTTGCACTGAGCTGGCGCTACCGTTTGCTCCCATACAGCGCAGTACTACGACTTACACAACATGTTCATCAATGCCGGCCAGTGACTGAGGCGCTCTGAAACAACTAACCATGGCCGAGCACAGCGACTACTAGCGGTCGCTCGGAAATCCATGCTACAGACACTCATCTGTCGCTATCTGGCGTTAGTAATGAATCAGCCCGTTTGTGTGGCAGATCAAAGATGGCTGCGTCCGGTGCCAGAATTGCCCGCAGATCTGTGCCAGATCCTGGCTAAGGCAAGTTGGTTTTCTTGCTGTGATCCCCCCTCCCCACCCTGCCTCAACGTCAGGGGAGAAAGGCAGAGCAAGGGGACTTTGCGTACTTGAAAAATGCCTGGAAGGTCCCTTTAAAGCAAGTTCCATATTAGTCACAAATCAAAAGTCTTAACACACACACAACGGTCTTTGTAGAAACGTTTTAAAGCCACTAGTGAGACTGAAATGGTGCACAGGTGTCGGAAACATTAACAAAACACAAACCAGCATTATTTTATGTTTTATTGCAAAAAGTCATAAAATTTCCTCAGTCACGCATAAACAAACAATTTTGACAAGGGCAAAAAAGTTAGTGTTTAAATTAGAAATATCCACAACCATTCAGAAATACATTATTCCCATCTTGCTTATATAAACCAGTTCACTTTTTTCACTAATACCACACACAGCGTGGAAGAGTGTGTAGGTTAAATGTATTGTCCATTTACTGAGACTCCACTGCAGTGCTTTGACGTTAAGAAAAAAAAAAAAACAAAAAAAGATAAGGGCTAAAAGAGTGCAGACAGCTTATAAAAAAATTAATAAATTAATAGCCCAGTCCCTTATCACAACTACCTGGACAAATCAGCTAAGGGATGAAAGAAGGATTTACATATTATAGCAGGCAGAAATAAAAACTATATACAATAAAGTCTGCAGTGCTAACATTTGTTACGTCCAATGTTCCTGTGAGAAAAATAAATGCTCATGGCATGTTTGTCATGAGGTTTGGCAGGATGAGGATTTTTTTCTTCCGAGCTAAGGGGCTAGATTTTACTACAGGCAAACAAGTTATGTCAAGGATTTGAAATCCATATCAGCTCTTAAGTCTTGGGAAATCTTGTCCTTAAGCAAAAAAGGAAAAATATATATAGCAGCCCTGTTCCCATATAAAATCTGCATGCTACACCATTTTTTTTACAGTTCACAAAAAAAAAAAAAAACACAATGAAGAATTTACATACAGTAATAATTTACTCGGGAAATGTTTGTTAGGTTGTTTAGAGACATTGTCTCATTTATAAAAGAGCAGCCATCTCATCCTAAATACCAGAATACAGAACAATGAGCGGAGCACAAGACTTACAGCATTTCTGATAACCATACCCAAGAAAAAGAAAATCATCCTCAGACATGATTCACGCAGCATTAGTCTCTAATATCTGGAAAGAACAGGATTGTGTGGATTGTTGCACTGATCTACTGTACCTATGCACATCATGAGATCACAGTACTTCCCAAAACGGATTGTCACATCGGACATGCAGAAAGGCAGGCCAGGAGAGCGAGAAAGAAAAGAAAAGAAACTTTCAGTGGGAAACATGTTGCTGAAGGGTTTTTATCAAGACAAAAACATTTAATAATATGCCAATTTCCTTGCTGTGGTTAGGATACACGACAGCTAGAGCATGGAGTGTCTTTGGAGAATCCACTTTAAAGCACTGACTGTGGTAAGCAATTGCCATAGAAGATGTTAAAGTGAACCTTAATATACAAGGATAAAAATAGGGAACCATCCTCGCTTTATTGCACATGATAAAATGCACTGTCCTGGAAAGAGAGTCTGTAAGACACTAGACTGGCCATCTTCCTGTCTGCTGGGCATCCTTGCAATGTAAACCCTTCCCAGTCTGCTGTGAAGCTTACCTTTATGGCGATCCAACAGAAGATGTGTACAACATGTGTAGGCAGTGGTGGCATCCTCTGCACCCCCCCCCCCCCCCCCCCGGTCCCTGCTGTGAACAATCATGCCAAGCCTATTTGTACGGTTGGCACAGGTACGCACAGCCGCGAAAGATGCTACCTGCTTCCATTTATTCAGCTTGCTATGCCCTTCAATATGTAATGCAAAGAACGCTGATTAGAGGAAAGCCCACTCATGCAGCAAGCCTCTTTAAAAAAAAATGAGATAACAGATGTGATTAGATAGACGAGAAACTATTTTCAGGACTACACATTGCCTTTCAAAAACAGCCACTTGCTTAAATCGGAACAAAACCCACCAGCGGCCGGCATCTAAAAGATTTCGGGGCTGGCCGCTGGTATGTCTGAACCCCCCCCCCCAGGATGCCCATAAAAACTCACCTTACCACACTCCAATGGCACGGGCTACTGTCCAATTCAAAATAGTTTTGAATGGGGAATGCACGCTGCCGCATGCCCTGCGACGTACGCGTGCTGACCGTCCCAGCCATCTGTTGAAACGTGGAAGATGTACTTTTTTTTTTTTTTTAGGGGGTTTCACAATTGGGGGGGTCCCAAGGGAACAGAACAATACCCGGGAAAGACAAATTCCCAGGTCTTGTTCTGCTTTCATGCACAAGTACAAAAGGGATTAGAAAGGTTTCAAACATAGGTACACTCTACGCACAGTTTTGAAAGTCAGAAGATATTTAACTGAACATTGACATGGGCAGAGGACTTACCTCCCTGGTTACTGGCTTAATACTGCAGGTTGCACTGCCCCGCTTTCAGAAGCCCTGCAGTGGTCCCTGCTGCCAGTCACTAGGAAGCATACTCCCTTGTGGATTGGTTGTAGGAGGTGAAGAGAATATCTACTATTGATAGGGGTCTGACAGAAATAATCAGAAAAAGGAGCATTGCAGTTTGCAGGACTACATCAAATTGAGACTGCAGGTGGGGAGTTAAGTCTAGTTTTTTTCTCTTTAACTCGACAACCCATTTAAAAGGTTTCTGTGTAGTTAGATAAATATGTAGACAACGACTGTAAATCACGTCTTAAAAATATTATATGCCAGGCTGCTCATCTAACTAGAATTCTGTGCAAGTTCCGGGGCTGTTGTCCTAAACTTATATTCCTGCCTGCCTGAAGCTTACCAACAATCCAATTGGCTGGGGCAGCATGACAACTAGGCAACAGCCTTTTTCTAGGAATAAAAAAAAAATGACATTTTCAGTTTCTTCACAACAGGTTCACTTTAGGCATTGGCAGCAATGAACTAGTCAGGAGAGACACATGGAATTGGCCACTGTGGAAACATTGGTGGCCTGCAACTTCCTTTACGGCTTGGTGCAGTTCAGCAACTCAAGGAGTATAAAAGACTGAAGAGTAGAGAGATAATCAAGATAGGCTTTCTATTGCTCTCATAAAAAGTTGATTTCTTTTAAGCAACCATCTGCAAAAGTACACAGGTTTCAAACTACTTTTATGGGGCTTTCTACGTTATATGTAGTTATTGTTTTGGAATGTTGATCAATTAGAGAAGCAAGGGCTACATCTTTTATTAAGCCGTAATATTAAAAAAAATCATGCTGGATGCTAAATGGCTGCTGAACACCATGCTAAGCTGCTATCACAACCTACAGAATATTTAGAAAGTAGCTGCCTGTGAATAAAATGGCCTTGCCATGCTTCTCAGGAAGAAAGCAAGGAGGTGTGGATTTTCAAGGCTTACCCTTATCCTCCTCTATCCTGGTACTTCAGCGTGAAATTCTAAAGGAATTCTGTGGGCATTATATAGATACATATACACACATACATACTGTATATACACATTTACATTCCCCCACAGCACATTACTTCCATGTTGGGACTATACTTGCCCTGCTCAGGTGATCAGGGTGTTGGGCTTTACATGTCCCCAAACCAACCTGCTGCATCAGAGGCAGCTCTCCAAGGTAGAACCTAGCACGCTCCAATAACTGTGGTGTCAGCAGGGATAAGTCTACTCATAGGCAACTCTTACTGGGGTAAAAAAGCTGGCATGAGCATGCCATGAACTTGGGGTGGATCTCATGAACGGATAAGTATTTAAGATTGAGACGAGGGGTGAAAAGCTGAAGTAAGGAGAGTATACACCTGTGTTTATCTTACAGATGCCATTTAACCTTGCTCTATAGGCACAGAAAAAGCTCATGTTGCACCCCCCCCCCCAAAAAAAAAAAAACTGTTTTCAGGGGAACACCACCTGGGAATTTATTTTATGTGGGGCATCCCCTGCATGCCCCGCTCTGTGTATTCCCCATGGTTCACCCAGGAAACTCACTTTTCTAATGTTCCCACGTCTAGCAGAGCCGAATGAAGTCAAGCATGCTGGCTGTCGCATTCCTGCTCACCTCTAGCTGTGGAAGTGCCCACGCTGGCCATTCAGAAAGGCCTAGAGTAGGTACTCGACACAGATAGGGGTATGCAGGGATGTGGCGAAAGCTCCAGGAAAAGGTGAGTGGATCAGGAGATTTGGAGGGTTTCACACAGCAGGGCATTAACTACAAATCTATTGAAAATACTTACCAGAAGTAACCTGCATCTCCTATAGTGGTCAGAAGCTTGAGCCTGGATACCTTACACTTTCTACATCCATTTTGGTGGATGGATCCTGCTGAAGATGCAGAAGCAAGATTTATGTGCAGAACATCAGGGCTCAAACGTCTGGCCAACATAGGAGCTACAGACAGGCTAAGTATTTTACATATATTTATGGTAAAGAACATGCGGCTTTCCTAAACACTTTGGGGAGGAGGTCAGGATGGTGTTTTGTATCTGTGGGTGTGTGAACCGGGGGCAGGGGTAGATTGGGGTTAGCAATTTTCCCGGCCTGCATTGAAAAGTTCCTCGTATATTGAAGCTGCACATTGTAATGAACCTGTAGTGAGAAAAATATAATCCTTCCCTCTGTATTCCTGTAGCTCTACTAGCTTTGTTACTTTATTCTTAAAGTGCCACAGTTTCTGGATCTCAGAAGCTGCATGTGTTTCAGATCTGGGTAACCAGCACTCAGGTATTAATGACATTTGTCACCACAGGTTCCATTCAGAGCAAAAAGCGTTTTGATAAACAGTCTACGCTATATGTGCCATCTAGTACAGTAAATGAGTAGAAACAAATGAATTATGGCTTCCTGCACAACTCAAGATCAAACATATTTACAAACTCTTTTTGATATACTTTTTGTTTAAATATACACAGACAGCTAAAAAAAATGTACATCAGAAGTCTCCTTAAAATAATTGCTATTGATTTCTTCAAACAGAAGTCACAAGATAAGAGCCAGAGTGCCTTTTAGGGCTTTGAGAGCCACTAGAGTCTGTGGCATCATTTTTTGAGTCCCTTTTTTTTGAGTTTGTAGTTACAGGAGTTGGGATCTGGGATGGCCGTGATGTGCTACCGTCTGCATTACTTTTCCGGGGGCTAGGGTTATAGTTAAATGGTGTGACACGTGCTGCAACTGTCCCACTTGGAGAACTATGCTTGCTTGAGCTACTAGAACTAAAGGGTGTACGCTCAGGAACAGGATTTTCATTAGTCTCTTGCCCTGACGGCTGGTTGTTTATAGCAGGCTTTGGGTCATTGCCCTTTGCATCCATACCATCCAACTTAATAAAAGATTTCTGCCTATTTTCCAGAATAAGCCCATTCCCATTTCCTGAATTATGTCTTCCTTTGCAGTCCCTGACTGACTCATCTGTTTCTCCCTGCTCTAAACCATTGTCAATAACTGGAGGGGAATTCCCAGTCGGAGATCTGCCTGATCTAGGGTTATTTATTGGGCAGTCTTCGATTCTTACCCATACATCCTCGGTTTTGGAAACAGCTGGTGCCATCTGGTACAGAGTTTTAGATTCTAAAGCATTAGGTTCTCCAATAGTGTTAAAGGAACCGTTGCTTGCTGCCTCCAGGATCTCGCTCTCCTTTATCTTTCGCCAAGTTCCTTTTGAAGATGGTGGACCGTCTGTGTGAGATTTAGGCCCTTGAAAGGAACACGGTGGCTGTCGTTCATCTTCACTCTTTGCTTTCTCACTAGACTCAGAAGAAGCAGACAAAATTGAGGATGAGCTTCCAGTTCTCCTCCAAGTACTTACACGAGGAAGGGATGAAGAATGCTTACTGTGTTCACGCTTCCATGTTCCCGATCGAGTGATTGGAAGCCTGGATGGTGATTCGGAATGTGACCGGCTTATGTCATGACGCTTTCTGATGTCACCATGATCTGAGGGTATATTCAAGTTTGGGGGTGTTTTCCTCCAACCTCCAGCTTGTACAGAATGGGTTGGCAAAGACATATCAGGAAGTGAAGGGCTCAAAACTGGTGTCTGAGTCTGTGATCGTGTGGGGGAATCTGCTCTTGATGAAGAAGACAAGGATTCAAAGGAGGCAGACTCCTCTAATTTCCTCCTTAATGTGGGACTGGGTGCTTCCTTGATAAACGTAGACTGACGTACTAAAGCAGGTCTTTCCGACCGGTCAGACTCACTTCCACTTGATTTTGTTGATGACATTCTTGACAATTCCACTTTCTTATTAGGTCCAGCATTGTTGGCATTTTGGTTTAAACCCCTTGATGCAGACTCACTTCTTGGAATACCACTAGGAGTTTTAGGTAGATTGCTAGTGGACTGCTTACTTAGGTTTGGTTGGCTTAACTGCCTACCTGGAGAAGTATAGGACATTCTACCTGAGCCTGAAGACTTGGTGGATGCTGTACTAGGAGAAGAGGTTCGTGGCAACTGGGAGAATTTGTTAGGAGGGCTTATTCCATTTCTGCCGGGTGAAATGGAGTTTCGACCAGGTGACTGTAAAGGTCTGCTTAATGGCTGAGGAGAGGGTTTTGAGGGAGTAGAGTCTCTTGAACCTGATCTAGAGGAACCTTTACTAGTTCCACCTGGTGTAGGATTTGGTTTATTATGGTAAGCGGATTCAGATTTCAATGGTTTTTGTGCCCTGGGAGAATTAGTGGAATGTTCATTTATATTTTTAGATGCTACATTTTTCTGAACAGGAACTTTCTTTGAAACAGGGCTGGTACTAGGGGAACTAGCACGGACACCAGGCATATGGATCATTGTTCTACCACGCGAGATTAAGGGCATATTTGACTGCACTGGAGGTTTACAATGGCTTGAAAAGTCAGAGCTGGAGCGAGATTTTCCAGTGATCATGCTCTTATAAATTTTCTTGCCCCCTTTAACACCTTTAGCTTCTTCCTCATTTTTCTTATTTTCTAATGCACTCTTCTCCCCAGGTTTTAAGATTCGTGGCCCTTTATTGGTAGTTATGGGTTTTTCCTCCTTATCAGGTGTAAGATGAAAAGGTGAACCCAAGGATATTCCAGATTTTAAAGAAAGAATTGAATCAGAATCTGAGGAGCCCTGTCTCGACAAGGAAACTGCAGCTGCTGCTTGATGTAAACGGCTAACAATTGAATTCGCCCCTTCTTGGATGGCCTTCCAATCAAAGTTCTCTGAATCTGGGGAAAATGCATTTTCTGAATCTGGGCTTTGCAGGTCTCTTAAATCTAATGTAAGGTCAGGTTCCTCAGCAAGTATCCCACCAACACTGTTTGAACGTACCTTTTCACCTTCAGTTTTTGCTTTAGCAGGCTTTTTCTTCTTTGGCATTGCAGAACTAATACATTCTTGTAGCAAATCATCTTCAGAATCAATGCTCAAAGAGCTGAGAGAACTGTTTCTAGAAAAGCAGACAGGAGTATCCTCAACATGAAATGACTTTGGTGCATAACCTGATGTTTGAGGTCTACGTAATGCCATTTCTGAGTCAACTGGTACATTTTCCTTTGTTACCTTAATTTCTTTATTGTTGTTCTCCTGATCAATGTCACTTAGAGAACTTAGAGATGAATTGCGGGAAAAGCATACAGGTGTGTTTTCAATGGCAAAATTCTGTGTTTTCTCATCAGAAGTGGTGGCTCTATCTTGCACAGATTTAGAAGTCTGTGGAAACGAGGCTTGCTTTTGCAGGAGCGACTTAGGAGGACCTCTGCTTGCTGTATTCTTCTGAACAGGTTGTCCATGTTCAGATAATGGATGTGATGGGGGATTTTTAATAGACGTATGTAAATCTACATCTTTTGATACCTTTTCTTTACGCAACTCTTCTTTTTCTTTTGAAAAGTCAACATCATCTTCGTCAAAGTCTAGTGAACTTAATGAGTCATTTCTTGAAAAGCAATATGGGGTTCCTTCTATAGGTGTATAGTGGTGTGGAGAATCGAATGCAAAACTTCCTTTTACACGCTCTTCATTGCTAGAGAGCTTATCATTTGAAGACTGGTTTCTAACATTCTGCTTTCTTGCTTCACAGTAGGGTTTTTCAGCTCCTTGGCTTATTTTGGGCTCTGCACTTTTCTTTCCCCGTCCTGCAAGTTGTGGCATTGGTTTTACTGGAGAGGTTGGCTTCTTTTCAGTTTCTTGGGAACTCCTACTTGAGGACGCAGTCCCAGATGTATGATTTATCTGGTCCATTATCTTTTTGACTCTGTATGGTTTGTGACTTTTACCTTTGGGCATTGCTGAATGTATGCACTCTGCAAGAATATCTCCTTCTGCTGTTTTATCTTCATCTAATCCTGGTGCAACAGTGCTTGCATTTTTACAAGCATCAGAATCATCTGTACTTCTTCCTTCTGTTGGAATAGTATCTCTCTTTTCATGGTTTGCAGACAGTGAGCGTACATTTGCTTGGTCATTATTTACTAACTCATTTGGTGGGGAGTCTATTGTAAGGTCACTAAGAGATGTTGCTGTAGAAAAATTTATTGGTGTGCCTTCTACACAATAGACTTTAGGCATATCCTCCGTATGGGGGAAACTGACATGCTTTTGTGGCTGAAGTCTGTTTTGAGGTGGAAGAAGTTTATAGACCGGCAACTGACTTGGTTTTCTAGTTGTAGGTGGGGCTGGTTTTGAAGCAGGTGGTTGGGAAGCCTTCTTGTTTTTCCTTGAGGATTTTGTTGGCATTGCGGATATGATGCATTCCTCCAGTATATTAATATCATCATCGGTGTCATCAAGGATGTCTTTCTCTGGTTCTGTTTGCTTCTCCTCTTTCTTCTCATGGTGTTCAGTGGATTCTTTGGACTTGTCAGATTCGGCATCATTACCTTGATCATTTTCAAAAACAGGAGGCATAATAGTTAACTCAATGTCTTTTGGAATATATGGTTCATCTAAGCTAAGGGCACTAAGACTTGAAGCACATGAAAACCCATCTGGTGTACTTTCAGTAGCAAAGTGCATTAAAGTGTCCACTTCCTGAAGTACTTGAACCCTCTGAACTGCTGCGTGTACAGTCTGTTTCACTGGGCCATCTCTCTCATCAAGGTCTGTTGCACTTTTAGCTTTATTTCCATCTCTTTTATTCTGCACACCCTGAGGGGGTGGAGGAGTTTTACTTCGGCTTGGAGGCATCGTTTGCCCTGGGCTGTCTGGAAGATCACTAGGACTAATTATGCCACTGACCATCCCACTACATGGTTCACTTTGAACAGAGCTAGCTATTGAATGACTTTCAAAACTATCCAATGAGCTCACAGAAGTGCATCTACTAAACATTAAAGGTGTTTCTTGAACATAATGTTCTGGGGGACTTTTCGGTGTCTGAGCACCACTTTTCGAAGGAGATTTAGCACCTGAAGAAAACTCAACAGACTTATGCCTTGACGGATCTGAAGGTGAAAGGTTAGAAGTATGTAATTTGCTTGTTTTAGTACGTATATGATGGGTTGTGGAACGATTCTCATTTGTTGCATATTTTGCATTGGACTCTCTACTACCTTTAAGTTCTGTTATCTGCAGCGTACTATTTCCTTCAACCCCTTGGGCACCTCTTTCGTGTCCTTCAATTTCATCATCAGCAGACGATAACGAGGACAAAGAACTGCAACGCGAAAAACAAATAGGTGTGTCTTCGACGCAGTATGTCTGAATAGTTTCTTGCGTTATTGATGGAGGTTTACTGGCAGGTTGCTTCTGCCTATTTTGCCCACCTCGAGAGTGAGCGGAATTAGGATGTAGTTGATTCTGCCTGTTTGAGTTGGGTGATGGAGTTGGCGTATTGCCGTTAGAGGACACATGATCTTTCTTAACTCTTTGCTTGGAAGAAATCTTTGAAAATGATGGTTTCTGTGTTGCAGCTGCGGCATCAGGAGGGTATTTTCGACTGTAATCAATAGGCTGCTCAACATGGTGTTCTTCTTGGTTATAAGTTGTGATACCAAAATTAACTTGACCTTCATCTTCCTCCTCTGGCTGTTCTTCCTCAGAGTAGCGTTCACTGAAATTGGTGGTTTTGTCATCATCGTAATCCTCTACCTGACAATGAGATTTGTTAGACTTACGCGACATTCCCATAGTAGAGCTTGCTCTCATCTGCTCGCCTTGGGTATTTGGCACTCTGGATCGATATGGTGATGAATTTTCGGGTTGGGTCACGTGAGAGGAAAATTTTTTGTGTTTCTCCTCTTTGTTCTCTGCAAATGCAGTATAAGGTGCCTTATTATTTCTAGCTTGTCTTTGCTCATTTTGTTTCATTTCATTATCTACTATGTGCTTGGGTCTTGCCCACCTGTCATTTTGAGTAGGACTTTGCCTGCCAGAATTTAACTGTTCATCTGAATATTTTAGACTGTAATTAATTGGAGTGTCAAGTTCTGTATCATTATCGTCCATGTGATTAGCACTATGTATTTTATGCGCAAGACCTGCTGGATACTGTCCATAATTACAAAACTTACTGTCATCATCCTCCGAGTAGGACTCCACAGAAGGTTTCACTTGACCACGTTTTCCATAACCATCAGTGCTACTAACACTATTTAAACTATCATTTGATGACATTTTATACTCTAAGCTCTTCATGTAGGACACAGGGCAACCTCTATTGGAGTGATCACCTTTAGAATAGTTATAGGGATTTGTGTGGGAATGGTTAGAGGTCTTTCTCGTAGCCCTTTCATCTGATGTATTTTGAATATCTGAAGAGGACCCTAAATTTCTGTCATCATGAGGTTGGTGAATATTTGATACTTCATCCATGACTTTAGTGATCTGAGCAGTAGTTGACAACTGTAGTCCTATACGCTTCGAAGCGCTTCCATCACTGGATGCATGGTAGGTATTTATTCCAGTTCGCTCCCTGTCCTTTTCTGGCCTGTTGCTATCAGCAGTTTGCCTAGAGGAAGGTGATGGCAAAACTGTTGCATTTACATATGGCGATAGGACAGTTACGTTGCCAGGATTAAAACTATCTGATCGACAAACAGAATCATCGTGTCTGCTTGAGTCCAGCACATAATCACTGTACAAATTCTGTTTATGCCTCTGCTTATTGCGATGGGATGTTTTGGGACTTAAATTGTCAATGTTGTCAAATGTTTCAGAAAGGTGCTGTGCATCAAGCTCTGCTTCCAAGGCTTTTTGCTTTCGAACATGAAGAGATGGGACACTGGATCCAGGAGACATTATATTGGCATCTTTATATTTTGCTGGTCGATTTGCCATTAGATTTCGTAAAGCAGCTGCACTGCCCATAGCTATCATTTTGTGCTTTGAATGAATTAGGTTCTTGAGCATGCTGACAGCACCCATGTCCCAGAGAGCCTCCTGATCCTTGGCATTCCGAGCAGATAGATTCCACAAGGTCCCACAGGCATTGCTAACAATAGTTAAGCTGTGTGATTTTAAGTGCTGTAATAGTGTCTGCAAGCAATTGTTATCCCTCAGGATTTGCCTACAAAGAGAAAAATACAAAGAAAGGAAACAGTTATTCTACATGATAACATCAAATACTATATTTAAAAAAAGATTTTTTGTCCCCCACTGCTAAATTAAGTATACTAATCTATGTAAATGCTGGTGCTGGCTGCTGGATAAAGGGACATCTAAATGTATACAAACAGAAAAGGTGGTGGGGCTGCCAGCACAGTCACAAAAACCTTTATCATCATATTATGAGACGCACTCAGTAGTTTAAAAATTGATATACCATGCCTTTATTGAAAACATATACATATACAAGACTGACAAAAGTTTAAAAAACATTTAAAAAGTTGTTGGAAAAGGGGGACTTAATTTTATGGCAGGCCCTGACACGTCCTGACGAAGTGCTGGGTGACCCCGCACGCAACGCGCCAACGGTCTATGAGGCTGTTTGGTGAGGGGACTTGGCTCCATTTCCACTGACCTGGTGATACCATTTTCATTCTTTTTTTTTTAGCAGTCATATCACAATGTATGTTGTATAGCACTTGGTATCTATATAGCATTTGACATTTTATTTGGTTGCACCTTAGATAGCACTATTTGCACTTTACCGTGCACATTGCACAGTTTTTGCAGAACCAGAGAATTTTTTTTTTTTGTGTCCTTATTTTCACTTTAACTGACTGCATTCATCATGATATTTGTATCTGTTGCATTAGAGCCATAAAATTAAGTCCCCCTTAACTTTTGTCAGTCTTGTACATGTATATGTTTTCAATAAAGGCATGGTATATCAATTTTTAAACTACTGAGTGCGGCTCACTTTGATAAAGGCATTTGGGACTGTGCTGGCAGCCCCACCACCTTTTCTATCAAATACTATATGGTAAGCATATTTTAGTAGTCAAACATGTTGAAGGGATCCCTATTTAAATTCTATGCCCCTGTCAAATCAAAAAGCACATTCAGCTTCCAGTAAACATAAATCATTTCTAGATTTTAAAGTGTGCTGGACTTTTTAATCATAGCACAGATCAAAACCACCGTACCTGGCCTAGGCTCATACTCAGCAATAGCGGAGATATTCATGATGAGTGCAGTTTTGGCTTTCAGCCTTGCTGGAAGTGTGTAGCAGAAAAAGCTGGGATGTTCTGAGACTAGAAACTAAGCTTAGGGCTTGGAATCAAGAAAGCTGCACCAGCAGCACCCAGTGTCCCACTGTGGGAAAAGTGAAACCTCCTTTTATGAGGTTATTAAACCCTAAAGGTGGTTCTTCCTAGATATAAGATTGGATCAAATTTAAAGTGGCTCAAAAAACCAAACAGGCCGGCCCTGGAAACTTTTTGCCAACTGCCACATGCCGGCAGCTGTGCGTGCTCCCGCATCCAGCCATTCAGGTTCCCTTCAGCAGCATGAACTACACAAAGAAATTGGGAATGTCGCCAGGTGGCTGGCGCATGTCATCCAACAGCCTTGAGATTAGCCAATTGTCGATCTCAAAGCTGCCAGGGGGCGTGGTGTTTTGATCCGCTTTAATGTTCGGAATACCTTGTGTTTGTAAACTGGTAGAAAAACAACATAATCCTACAAACGGAATTTGGAATTGGCGTATAACTATACCAACACTCCCAGGTAAACAAATTAAGACTTGGGGTCATGTGCACAGTGGCTTTTTAGCCAGTTTTCATCAAGCCAAAAGAAAAGCACTCTTTGCATTTTCTATTTGGTTCAGTACAACTGACCAAAAGTGAAGCTAAAGTTCCAAACTGCTATAGCGGACAGTAAAACTAATGCAAGCAAATACAGATATCTTGGGGTGTTTATAGTACACCCGGCAGCGCATTGCTAAAACCTGTAATTTTGACAAGACAAACCTACTACTATATGAATATGAAGACCTAGTCCTGCTGCAAGTCCATAAGGAAATACAGTGCTAATGTCCCTATCCCTACCAGATTAACTGCATCATAACTTCAACCATCACTTGAGTTGCAAAGCAAAGAGGATACTCCACATTTATAGAAAAAAATGTGGGGGAAAGTTAGCTAGCCCAGCCCTTGATATTTTTTCATACTGCCCAGCTCTCCCAGTCTCCTGGTTCTTGAGCTACCCAAAGCTAGGAATAATCTATAGCTTTATATCAGGATTGTCGTTGCTTTCTTCCCTTTGCATGTGCAGGATCAGTTCCAACATGCTACTGCACCAAGGGCAAATTTGAATCAAATGCTGGTGGTACCAGAGGCAGACTGTTAGCCGGGATACTAAAAGGCATTTTTTTTCATGGCCACATTTAAAGTCATACTTCAGTAAAAAAAAAAAAAAAAAAAAATACAATTCTGTGATTACTCACCTGTAGAATCCATATTATGAGTATACATCCCGTCCCGTTCTGAAAGATATCCTTACACATGGGTTATTCATCTTCAGATGTCACGTGACTGCAGAGCAGAAAAAGTGGCCCCTCCCGGCTTATATATACCGAGGCACCTCCCACAGAACCCCAGTATTTAAAAAGCATTTAACAGAAGCCGGGAGAAATCAACAATCACCATGAAGAGGTAACAAGAACAACAAGGGTGGGACAGAACGGGACGGGATGTAAACTCATAATATCAATTCTACAGGTGAGTAATCACAGAATTGTTTTATTCTTAGTGTACATCCAGTCCCGTTCCGAAAGATATCCTTACACATGGGACATCCAATAGCAGTGTCCGTAAGGTAGGGTGGGATCCCCAAAAGCAACAGCAACAGCCTGCAGAACTTTGTGGCCAAAAGCAACATCAGCTGAGGCCTTAACATCAACCTTGTAAAACTTAGAAAAAGTATGAACAGAAGACCAAGTTGCGGCCTTGCAAACTTGTTCAACAGAAGCTTGGTGCTGAAAGGCCCAAGAGGCACCAATAGCACGAGTGGAATGAGCAAGCAGTAAGGCGGAAGGGAGGATTCTTCCCCTTAGCAGAATAGGCCTGAATCACGGTCTGACGGATCCATTTGCTGATAGTGGATTTAGCAGGAGCCTGGCCCTTCTTAGGACCAGACGGAACCACAAAGAAAGCATCAGTCTTCCTGAAGGGTTCAGTAGCCACCAAATAGAATTTCACAGCCCTATCAGCATCAAGAGAATTGTAACACCCTTTCCTTGGGGTTACTAGGGTTAGGGAACAAAAAAGGCAACACAATGTCCTGATTGAAATGAAAAGCAGACACAACCTTAGGCAGAAAGTCAGTTTTAAAGTGAAACACCACCTTGTCCTGGTGTCTTTCAAAATAAGGAGGCTTGATGGAAAGCGCAGCCAATTCAGAAACTCGCCTGACTGAGGTAATAGCCACCAAAAAAGTTACCTTGACAGTGACAGTGGACAAAGCCGCCTCCTGCAAGTGTTCAAAGGGCAGACAAAACCAGGTTCAAATCCCAAACAGGTAACATGGGCTTGCGGAGGACGCAAATGAGTAACACCTTGAAAGAAAGTCTTAACCAGATGATGCTGAGCAAAAGATCTCTGTAAGAAAACAGCCAGAGCAGAAACATGACCTTTCAGTGTACTAAGCTGAAAACCCATGTCCAAGCCATTTTGTAAGAATTCCAATATCCTGGGAATAGAGAACACTCGACATGGAAGTGACCTAGATTCACACCAGTCAATGTAAGCACGCCAAACCCTGTAGTAAATGGTACTAAATGGTAGCTCTGATCATGGTATTAACTACAGAGGCCAGCAATCCCTTTTCCATGAAGATGGAGATTTCAGCAGCCAGGCCGTCAAAGCCAGCGTTTGTAAATTGGGGTGACGGAGCCGCCCCTGAGTGAGCAGGTCTGGCACCAGGGGCAGGACAAACTGATCTACTGCCAACTGAACGATTTCTGCGAACCAAATTCTTCTTGGCCAACACGGGGCCACCAGAATGGCTGGCACTCCCTCCTGGGCTATTTTGCACAACACCTTGCCCAGCAGAGGAAAAACATAGGAGCTGAAAGCTCTCCCAGGATTTTGTCAGAGCATTCACTGCCAGGGCCAGTGGATCCTGTGACAGGGATACAGAGGCTGGAAGCTTGTGACTGTGGCGTGACGCAAAGAGATCCACATCCGGCTGGCCCCAACAGAGACACAGAGATTGAAACACCCTGTTGCTGAGGGACCACTCGCCCATGCGAGAGGCTCCCCTGCTCAGAGAGTCTGCTTCCAGATTATCCACTCCCGGAATGTACACCGCTGATATGCAGGGAACATTGTCCTCTGCCCAGGACAGAATCAGGGATACTTCCTTGAGAGCCCTCTTGCTCCTGGTTCCTCCCTGATGATTGATGTAAGCAACCGCTGTCTTGTTGTCTGAGCGGATCTGAACCACCAGACCCCGAAGGTGCATGGTCAGCTGGTAAAGCACTAACCTCACTGCCCTCAGTTCCAGAATGTTGATTGAGGCATGGGCCTCCTGAGGACCCCACTGCCCCTGGAATTTCAGGGACCTCCAAAAGCCCCCCCAACCTGTCAGGCTGGCATCAGTGGTGACCACCTCCCAGCAGGGAGTCAGAAAGGATCTGCCCACTAGCAGATTCCTTGAGTCCAGCCACCATGACAGAGACCTCCTGACCAGAGGTGACAGAACAAACACCTGATCCAGGGACCCGATCCCATACTGACAAGAGATGAACCTGGAGAGGCCTCATGTGAAACTGAGCGTAAGGGACAGCCTCAAAGCTGGACACCATCAGATCCACCAACTGCATTGCCTGTCTGATGGACGGATGAGAGCAAGACAGAAGGAGCTGTGTTTGTGCCTGAAGACCCTCTATCTTCAGCCGAGGGAGAAAGACCTTGACCTGAGAGGTATCCAGAGTCATGCCCAGAAAAAGCTGTACTCTGGAAGGAGACAGGGAAGATTTGGGAAGATTGATCACCCAACCAAACATTTCCAGAGTGGATACCACCTTCTGAACATCCAACTCTGCTTGTTGCAAAGTTTGGGAAACTACAAGAATGTCGTCCAGATAAGGAAGAATGCGAATACCCTGAGATCTCAACAGAGCCAAAACTCCTGCCAGCACCTTGGTAAACACCCTGGGAGCCGAGGTAGGACCGAATGGCAGAGCCACAAACTGGTAATGCTGGTCTTCCACTGTGAACCTGAGAAATTTTTGATGGCCTGCAAAAATACAATTCTGTGAAATACTCACCTGTAGAATTGGTATTATAAGTATACAGTACGTCCTGCTCCAGATAGATTACTTACACTTGGATTATCCTCCGCCAGATGGCGCTGCACTGCAGAGACATGCAAAACAGGCTTCTCCCGGCCTTTCAAATACCCGGGGACCTCCCACAAATCCCCAGCATTGAAAAGCAGTGAACAAGAAGCCGGGAGAATTTAACCACCAAAGCTGGTAACTATAACAATGATAACAATCACCATACAGGGGATCCAGAATAATGCAAAACCAAGGGTGGGGTGGAGCAGGACGTACTGTATACTTATACCAATTCTACAGGTGAGTATTTCACAGAATTGTATTATTCTTAGTATACAGTACGTCCTGCTCCAGATAGATTACTTACACATGGGACATCCAATAGTGTCCATAAAGTAGGGTGGGATCCCCAACAAAAAGGTAACAGCAGACAATTTAAACCACTGCCGCCTGCAAAACCTTGCGGCCAAAAACAGCATACGCTGAGGCCCGAACATCAACCTTGTAAAACTTGGAAAAGGTATGAACAGAAGACCACGTAGCAGCCTTGCAAACTTCTTCAACAGAAGCCTGGTGCTGGAAGGCCCAGGAAGCCCCAACAGCACGGGTCGGGACAGGGAGACAAATGCTGGCAGCTTGGGATTGTGGCGAGAAGCAAACAGATCCACGTCCGGCATCCCCCAACGGTGACAAAGGGATAGGAAGACCTCGCTGTTGAGGGACCATTCCCCCCAGCGAGAGGTCCCCCTGCTCAGGGAATCCGCCTCCAGATTCTCCGTTACCGGAATATAAACTGCTGAGATGCACGGGAAATTGTCCTCGGCCCAGGACAGAATCAACGACGCCTCCTTGAGGGCACTCTTGCTCTCAACGACACCCCCCCTGATGATTGATATAGGCGACCGCCGTCTGGTTGTCGGAGCGAACCTGTACCGGCCGGCCCTGAAGGTGAGGAGTCAACTGCGCCAGCACCAACCGAACCGCCCTCAGCTCCAGGACGTTGATAGGAGCATGAGCCTCCTGAGGGCCCCACAGCCCCTGTAATTGGAGGGCTCTCCAGTAGCCCCCCCAACCTGACAGACTGGCATCCGTAGTGACCATTTCCCAACATGGTGTCAGAAATGATCTGCCCCCCAGAAGTCCAGCCACCACAGGAGGGACCGCCGGACCAGAGGAGAGAGAACAAAGGCCTGATCCAGAGACAGGGGACACTTGTCACAGGCTGAAAGGAGATGGAGCTGAAGGGGTCTCATGTGAAATTGAGCATAAGGGACTGCCTCGAAGCAGGCCACTATCTGTCCCACCAATTGCATCCCTTGCCTGATGGTAGGACCAGGACTGGACAGCAGGAAAATAACCAAAGCTCGAAGAGAGTCCACCTTCTGCTGAGGAAGAAAAATTCTGGCCTGAATTGTATCCAGATTCATGCCTGGGAAGGGGGTCACCCGGGACGGAGAGAGGGAGGACTTGGGATAATTGATCCCCCATCCGAACGTTTCCAGGGCAGTTACCACCGTCTGGGTATCCAATTTTGCCTGCTGGAGAGAATGAGATGTAATGAGAAGGTCGTCCAGATAAGGGAGAATGCGAATGCCCCCGGCTCTGAAAAGGGCCATCACCCCCGCCAGCACCTTGGTGAACACTCTGGGGGCTTAGGTAAGACCGAAGGGAAGTGCCACAAATTGGTAGTGCTGGTCCTCCACGTCGCACCTGAGGAACCGCTGATGCCCTGGGAAGACTGGCACAGGAAGGTAAGCATCCTTGATGTCTATAGAAGTCATGAAGTCCCCCGGGCGCAGAGAGCTGATCGCGGAGAGCAGGGTCTCCATGCGAAAGCGTCTGGTTCTGATGAACTTGTTGAGAAGCTTTAAGTCCAGGATGAGCCTGGTGGAACCATCCCTTTTGAGTACTGTGAAGAGATTGGAATAACCTTGACCTCTCTCCCCTGGAGGGACCGGACAGATGACCCCCATATCCAATAGGCTCTGTACAGCCAGAAACAGACCTTGAGCTGCTAGGGGGTCTAGAGGAATCCGAGACCTGAGGAATCTTGGAGGGGGCTATGAAGCAAACTCTAGCTTGTAGCTGGAGGACACAACCTCCAGAATCCACCTGTCTGAGACCTGCTGCCCCCAGACATGAGCGAAGAGCCGAAACCGTCCCCCCACCCATAAGGGTGAGGGAGTCCCTTCATGGCTGAGCGGGCTTGATAACAGATTTGGGCTTGGATCCCCAGGAGGATCCGGGACGGGCACGGCCTTTGCCCTTGCCCCAGAAGTCTCCCCTGTGCCCCGCAAAGGATACTCCCCTCCCTGACCTGGATCCACGAAAGGAGGGAGTAAAGGACCCTGAACCCCGAAAGTGCCGCGGCTGTCTTTTGCGTTGGGTCAACTTACCTCCCTTTGCAAAAAGGGCCAAACGGTCACCAAAAAGGTGCAGCCCCTTAAAGGGTAGCCCTGTGAGAGTCTTCTTAGCAGCATTGTCAGCTGCCCACTGGCGCAGCCAGACCGAGCGGCGAATAGAAACAACCAGAGTCAAGGTCCTGCTACACATCCTAATGGTGTCATTTAAGGCAGAAAGAATATAAGCGATAAACATCTCACATTGTGATAAGGCTCTAAATTCGGCACTAGAAGAATCATCGGGAGAGCCTTCCAAAAGGCAGACAAAACCAAGTTTAAATCCCAAACAGGGACCATAGGTCTACGTGGGGGACGCACATGAGTGACCCCCTGAAAGAAGGTCTTAACCAAGTGATGCTGAGCAAAAGACTTCTAAAAGAAGACGGACAGGGCAGAAACCTGACCCTTCAGAGTACTGAGTTTTAGACCCAACTCCAAACCATGCTGTAAAAACTCCAGAACCCTAGGGACTGAAAACTCCCTACAAGGAAGAGACCTAGACTCACACCAATCAATGTAGGTACGCCATACCCTATAATAGATGGCAGAAGAAGTTTTCTTCCTAGCCTTCATCATGGTATCCACCATCGAGGCAGACAAGCCCTTCTCCATCAAGATGGAGGTTTCAGCAGCGAGGCGTCAAAGCCAGAGTTTGTAAATTGGGATGGCGTAAGGAGCCCTGAGTGAGCATATCTGGCGTCCCTGGCAGGACGTACTGGTCTACTGCCATTTGTACCATGTCTGCGAACCACACTCTTCTTGGCCACCTGGGGGCCACCAGAATCACTGGCACCCCTTCCAGAGCAATCTTGCGCAGAACCCTGCCCAGCAGGGGGAATGGAGGAAAGACATACAGGAGCCGAAATTCCTTCCATGACATGGACAGAGCATCCGTGGCCAAGGCCAGAGGATCCTGACACAGGGAGACAAAGGCCGGGAGCTTGTGATTGTGACGGGATGCGAACAGGTCCACATCCGGTAGACCCCAATGGTGACACAGGGACTGGAATACCCTGTTGCAGAGGGACCACTCCCCCTGATGGGAAGTCACCCTGCTCATAGAGTCTGCCAGTAGATTCTCTGCCCCCGGGATATACACAGCCTAAATGCATTGGACATTGGCCTCCGCCCATGTCAGAATCCGTGACACCTCCTGGAGGGCACCCCTGCTCCGGGTCCCTCCCTGATGGTTGATGTAGGCAACCACCGTCCTGTTGTCTGAGCGTACCTGCACCGACAGACCCTTCAGGTGATGGGTCAACTGCTCCAGTACCAACCTGATTGCCCGTAGTTCCAGAATGTTGATGGGTAAGTGGGCCTCCTGAGGGCCCCACCTCCCCTGGAAGCGCAGGGACTTCCAGAATCCCCCCCAACCTGACAGACTGGCATCTGTTGTGACTTAATTGGGTATATCGTCCAGGTAGGGTAGCACGCGTATGCCCCTTGACCTTATGAGGGACATCACCCCCGCCAGCACCTTGGTGAACACTCTGGGAGCCGAAGTGAGGCCAAATGGCAAGGCCACAAATTGGTAATGCTGATCTTTCAGCGCAAATCGGAGAAACCTTTGGTGTCCCGGGAACACAGGGATGTGAAGGTAAGCATCTTTGATGTCCACGGACGTCATAAAGTCCCCTGGGTGCAGAGAGCCGAGCGCAGAGTTTCCATGCGAAAGTGCCTGTTCTTGACAAACTTGTTGAGGATTTTTAAATCCAGAATGGGCCTGACTGACCCATCCTTCTTGGGTACTGTGAAAAGGTTGGAATAGAACCCCTTGCCCCTTTCTCTTAAGGGGACCTTGCAAATGACCCCCAGATCCAGGAGACCCTGCACGGCCAGCATCAAGACCTGAGCTGAAGCAGGGTCCTGTGGGATCCGGGACCCAATGAATCTTGTGGGGGGCCGCACAGCAAACTCTATCTTGTAACCAGAGAACACTAGCTCCTGAATCCACCGGTCTGAGACGTGGCACCTCCAAACATGCTTGAAGTGCTGTAGCTGTCCCCCCACCCTGACGGACGAGGGCGCCCCATCATGCCTGAGGGGTCTTGGTAGGGGATTTGGGCTTGGACCCCAGGAGGAACCAGGACGGCGTCCTCTGTTCCTATGTCAGGAATCTGTGCGGGCCCCAGCGAAGGACACCTTTTTCCCTGCTTAGCCCCTCGGTAGGGGATTGAAAGGGGGCCCTGGCCCCGAAAGGGCCGAGACTGGCACCTGCGCTGGGGTAACTTACCTCCCTTAGCCCTCCCTTAGCCCCCAAACAGGCGTAGCTCCTTAAATGGAAGCCCAGTAAGGGCCTTCTTAGCAGAGTTGTCAGCAGCCCACTGTCGCAGCCACACCGCGCAGCGTATAGCTACCGCCAAGGCAGAAGATCTGGCACACATCCTAATGGCATCATCCGATGCAGACAGGATAAAGTTTACAAACACATCACAGTTAGTGCATTAACCACATCAGGTGGTAAATCATCTGGGCCATCTAGTACATTTCTGACCATGGCCCTGAGCGCCACAGAAGTAATGGCCAAGGCGCAAACCGGGCGCAGCGCCGCCCCCACAAATGCAAAGGCATGGCATGCCAATTGGTCAAGGTGCCTGTCCTCTGCATCCCGCAGCGTAGTAGTGTCGGGAGAGTGCATAATAGAGGTGTTAGCCCTAGAATAGGAGCATCGACCTCGGGGGGGGGGGGGGGGGTGATGACCAGCACTTAACCATATCAGCAGGAAAAGGATATTTTCTGTCCAAGCTCTTAGGTATCCCGGGAAGTCTACTGGGATGTTCCCACTCTTTAAGCACGAGGTTATTGAAATTCTAATTGAGCCTTAGCAGTATGAAAAAAGCTCACCCCTTTGCCTTGGAGCCGCAACAGGGAGAGAGAGGGACAAAACCTCAAAAATCGGAAACAGCAGTTTGTCAGTATCATCCGGGGGTCCAGAGATCAGAGCCAGAATCTTTGTGGCCCCTGGGCCTCTCGTCAGGTGACCCCGAGTCAGAAAACAGCTCCCCTTCATCCGAGGGAGGATAGCCATATAGGTGCAACAACTCGTCAGACTCCGGAGAGAAAGGAGTAGCATCAGGGGCTAAGTGACGTTTTTTAGCGGTGGACTTCCGCGCTAAGGTATTAGCAATTAATTTT
This sequence comes from Gastrophryne carolinensis, assembly GCA_027917425.1. Lineage (NCBI taxonomy): Eukaryota > Metazoa > Chordata > Amphibia > Anura > Microhylidae > Gastrophryne > Gastrophryne carolinensis. The sequence goes on from CM051234.1 coordinate 536,490,190, forward strand.
TTAACACTGGCCAGTCTAGCAGCCTCTAGCAATCCCCGCTTGTATTGGGGGTTAGACTCAAGCTTGGGGGAGTAGGTGAGGTGAGGTGCAGGCCCAGCCACCGGAGGAACGGGGAGTACCATTAGCGCCTGCTGCGCGCAAGGAACACAGACCCGTGCATTGTCACCATTAATAGGTGCGACCCCACAAGCTACACACAGCCGGGCTTGTCCCGAAGGAACCCCGGTCACATTATCCTGGGATGCCTCCATATGGTAATAGGCACAATAGGCCGGTAGGGATTGACGCTGTAAGCTACCCTGGATGCCCCAATGACCCGCAGGGAAGTGGGAGTAATTATACTAGGCCCAACAGACAATTACAGCGGGCCAGGAGAAGCCACTGGATTCCCCGGTCTGAAAGACGTAATGGGAATAAGAGGTGTCAGAACAATGCACAGTAAGCAATGTAAGCAAGAATTCGCCCGCGAGGGCACTTACAGACCAACGGGAGGTGGGACCGTTACACACGCGCGCGTGCGACTACACATCAAAATGGCGCCAAGCGAACCTCGAAGAGCGGGCCGTGACGCGGAGCGCGCCAAGGCAGGTTCCCGCCCCCTCCCCGAAGAGCGCAAAGCTCTAAGACAGCAGCCAATAATAACGCCGCAGCGTCTGAAGTGTCGCCGCCGCCCGGAGCCGAACATCCATGAAGGAAAAAAGGCGTGCGCGGCAGCGGCAGTAATGCAAGTAATATGAATCAGCGCGACAGCTGAATATCTACATGTACAAGTCCAGGGGACATTACATATGCTGTAAACCAGTACACTGACACCAACACGCGCCCCCCCCCCTTTCTTTCCCCCCCCCGAGCTACGGGGGGAGACTAGGGAGGATGGCGGCCCTTTACACAGGGCCCACCGCTAGACGGGGCATGGGACAACAGGGCGGGAGGGGCATCACATAGAGGCTCACCATCAGCCTATACCGCCTACCCTTTGGTGGGGGACTGCGGTGGAGCAGGGCTCCATAAGCACGCATGGTGCTGCCTACCTTCACCCGACCAGCGCAGCCCAGGCTGGGAGGCACATCACAACGAGGACGGGTGGGAATAGTCCGCAGGGCCGCAGGCCCCGCTCACCTGCGAGAGAGTAATACTTCATGTCTTCGCAGTAAGCACTGCAGAGAAATCTGGGGATTTATGGGAGGTCCCGGGTATTTGAGGGGCCGGGAGGAGCCTGTTTTTGCATGTCTCTGCAGTGCCATCTGGCGGAGGATAACCCAAGTGTAAGTATTATATCTGGAGCAGGACGTACTGTATACAAAGAATAAGAGAGTAGGCAGCATAATGGCGCCGGATCAAAGAGGCCCTGATAGCCAGTGCGGTAGCTCCATGCAACAGTGCACACCTAAATACACACACATACAAGTACAGTGCACGCACCCCCCCCCCCCCGACGAACTGGGATAGCGGGGGAAGGGGGAGATGGATGTCCATAATGACACCCAAGTTCTGCTGGGGAGGGCACATAGCGGACGGGGCATCCCAATTCAGGTTCACCAAACCTGGACCGCCTACCCTTTGGTGGGGGATTTGCGGTAGGAGCAAGCTCCTGACAAAGCACCAATAATAGGTGCTGCCTACCATCACCCGACCACGCAGCCAAAGCTGGGAGGCAGAATAAAAGGTGGAATGGGTGGGAATAGTCCTACAGGGTCATGGGCTGTAAGCCCAGCTCACCTGCGAGAAGAGAAGCCATCATCTTGACCTTCGCAGCCCACTGCAGAGAAGAATCTGGGGAATTAGTGGGAGGTCCCGAGTATATATGGACCGGGAGGGGCCTCTTTTTTGCCATCTCTGCAGTTTCTCGTCCTGGTAGTCCGTGACTGCAGAGAAAATCTGGGGTTCTGTGGGCGGCGCCTCGGTATATATATAGGCCGGGAGCGGCCACTTTTTCTGCTCTGCAGTCACCTGACATCTGAAGATGAATAACCCATGTGTAAGGATCTCTTTCGGAACGGGATGTACACTAAGAATAAAACACTATACATAACTTTCATCCTCCACAGGCTAACACTGCTAGTCCAGTGCTTACACACTTACCAAATTGGCCGATCCCAGACCTGCGCCGCTGCCTCTATCTCATCCGCAATGCTGTGCTGTAGACCATGTACCGCCCCGAGCCATCATCACAGGAACTATAGCATGCCCCTCTGTATTGCAGTGGAGAGGGGCGTGCCATAGTTCATGTGACGATGGCAGAGGTAGAGGCAGCGGCACGGATCTGGCATTGGGTGATCATGTAAGTGTGTGAGCACCAGACTAGCAGCGATAGCCTGCAGGGGATGAAAGGAAAGTATAGTGTTATTTGACGGAAGTATAACTTTAGGTTTAAATCAAATACATACTTCAGATATTTTAAGTCTGCCAGACTAACCTGTGATCTTCATTAGTGGCGATTAAGCTGGACACATTGCGCAGTATTCCTCCTCCGCTCTCTATAATGGCGAGTGTGTTAGTCTGACTTCTGTAAGTTAATGTCCCAACCAGAAAAGCCAGTGCCCCATCCACAGAGCATATGTCTGCTTTATTCTCTGTGCAGTGAGCAGAGAGATTCCACAAGGCGCTTAGTACACTTTTTAGCGTAGACTCCTATCAATATAAAGACAGACATATTCCTTAAGTGATATGCACGACCTGTTGCCAAATAAAAACTCTGCATTGCATCTAACCTATAAATTCATATTAAATATCCTCCTTCATATAATACAAGATAGTAGACCCTATCCAACTTTATAAATAGGACACCCCAATGTTTTTGGCATTTCCTAAAGCAGTCCTATAGTCAAAACGTAGCCAGCAGACCTTCAGAACAAAATCAGGTAATATTACTCACTGCTACTGTGGTGCTGCAGTGGCCACAAAACCGCTGCTTGGCTGTCACACTCAGAAAGTTGGTATCCCGAGTGGAGATGCCTAAGGGTTGAGGGACTAGGTGGCCCTGAGGTTATACATATATATTTGTTAATGGGTTGGTGACTTCCAGCTAGCTGTCAGGGCAATTTCTATAAGGCATTAAGTGACAAATGAAACCAAAAGCAATGACCGTTTTCTGCTTTTCAGTGAATCAGCAATTCCTTAATACACGAGTCTTCTTATACTTGTGTGTATGACTTTCTGTAAAGAAAATACAGAATTCATTGTGACTGCAGTCAATAAATGTACCTTTTTTACTTCCAGCGCACACTCTGTCAATGCTTTTACACTCCCAACTTCCCGCAAGGTCTTCTTGCTGTTTACATCTGCCCTCCAGGACAAATTTCTAAGCACACTTGCAATGACCTGCAGAACAAAAAAGGCGTTAACACCATTCAATTAAAACTGCATTATTTAAAAAGGACAAAAAATGAGCTAAAAAAAAGGACATCCCCCAAATTCCTATGTAGGCTAATTCAATTTAATGATGCTTTACGTTCAAAGTTTTGACTACTTGCAGGTTTAAATGCATTACGTGGACCAAAACCCTCAAGAGTTTCTCACTTACTTAGGGGACAACCCGAGTTGCAATGGAAATGCCTGGTGGCTTAAGCCCCCCTCCCACCGCCATTATATTCCCCTCTACTGGGGTCCTATGGTGCATGAATGACTCTAGTCCAGATTTTGGTCCTCCTTGAAGAGCTACTTTAGTCCTCTAACATACTAGGTCTTAACAGCCCCCACTGCAATGCAGCATACTTTTCAGATTTTGGATAATGGAATCTTCTAGATTGCCATCTTACTTTTTTCACCCCCCAGCGTCTTAGCGGTCTGTGACAGACACCGGGGGGAGCTTAGCCATCCTCTAACCTCCTCCCCCCGTCCCCTGTGGGACATAGAAGACGACAAGATGGCACTGCCCTAAGGAAATCGCCTAAGAATGGTTGAGCGCAGGAGGAAGAGCAGAAGACAGGTAAGTTGAACCTACCAAATGTAAAATCGAAAGTTTAAAGAATAGAGATTGAAGTTTGCAGAGTTTTTGAGAACTCCCCAGACAGTTCAATGTTCCTCTTTAAAGCGGACCAAAACCCAGGATTTTGACTATAATGGGTTTTGGTCCTTGTCCCCTGATCAGGGTGCCCCGTTGTGTGAAACTCCCCAGGTCGTTAAAACCAACTCACCTCTTGGGTCCGAACATTCCGCGCCGAACATTCACAAATGCCTGGAGCAGGCACACGCCCTGCTAGAGTGATGGCGGGGATGCGGCCGCTGGACCGGATAAGAAGGTAAGTGTATGGGCAACACGTCAAACCCGATTTCAGATGCCCCAGGGGGAGGGAGTCGATCGGCCTGGGAACCTTAAAGATTTCCAGGCCGATCGCCGTGCGTTTTTTATCCATTTTTCCTTACAGGTGAAAGCGGAAGTCTGCAGTTTGCTAGTCTCAACAGAAGATAAGCAAAGACTTGTGTGAGGAGTAGTCCTGTCAGCCATAACAGCCAGGTGAAAAGAACCTGTTCCAATTATGCCACATGATATGTGGGGGCTGTAATTTCCTTTTTGAAGAGGGCTAAAACTCAACCCTAGAGTCTGAAAGACTATTGTGGAGTAAAAGCATTCCCCAGGGGCAGCCTGTGCTGCCCACCATAACACACCCTGGTCCTTCAGTATACTCCTTTTCCAGGATTCCCAAGGAGGCATATTGCGGCATAGGGCACACAGCTTTACTATGCTGCAGCATCTCTGCTTACTCTGCCCTCCCCTTGCTTGTAGAGCAACAGGCCACAGTGGGAGCCCAGAACAAGGTCACTATACAGTAATGGGGTATCACGGCTTGTATTACGCATACACAATACAAAATCTTTACCTGCTGCAAGTCTTCACTCTCCGATTTCAGCTGAGCTACAAGAGCTCGCATACAGCTCTTCATAGAACATAATGTGGCCTGCAAGGCAAATATGTGTGTCAAAGAATTTGAAGGAGACTTTAATTCTCGTCAAGGTGCAAATACTTCAACTAGTCTACAGTTTGCTAGATCGGACATACTGCCAATCCCTTTAGGTAGCTTGTGGACAAAGAGCAAATAAACCATTTGGAACCTTCCAAAGCATGTACATAAAATAAGTATGTAAGATCTTTTAAGGCATATATACTATCTGAAAACACAACATTCAAGTGGGTTTCAATTGTAAAATTTAGGTGCAGCAATCACAAGTTAAAAGCAGTAATTTACTCTACAGAATGTAAAGGGTTAAAGCTAAATTTAAATTCCAGTGGATCTATACTATACCTGTTTTATATTAAACGTCTCTCTGTATCATACATTTACTTACTACCAGAATGAGAATTAAGAACTACAAAAAACTGTTTGGAACTCTACCTTGTTGGCTACATCTCCGAAGGTAAGATTTGTCAGGGCCATCCCTGCGTATCGGCGAAGTGTAATACTGTAGTGGTCATTAATGAGTCCATACATTTCACAATCTACTTGGAGTAGCTCTGCAATAGCCTGCAACCCCCCTGGTAGAAAATAAACACAGAATTAGAATAAAAATCCATATTATAGAATAAATCAGCAGGTTTCAACACTGTGCATGCAAATTTACCAAGTTCATTCATTGCATGCCTGTGTTCTTCATCAAAAGAGAGTTTCATCAGTACGCAGACTGCTGGGCAGATCTGGTGTTCTACTGGAGCAGGCACTGAAAACAAGGAAAACATTTTAGGGCATCTTGAAACAGTAGCACATAGTATACTGTATATTTAGGGAGCAGTGCAAATAACAGGGCCAAACAGATAATAGGGACAAGCCTTGGGAATACAAAATAGGGGGACCACTTAGATCACAAATTACTGCTGGCAGTATAAAGGAGAACAAAGACTGGTAGAGTACAAACCAAAAAACGTGTTACAAAACTACGGCCCTATGTGCAGGAATACAAATCATGTATGATGCCATGTGTGCACTCAGATCTTCACAGAAACCCTTAAAGTACATTTTCAGGCAAAAAAAATTGCCTAATGATAATTTGTGCAGCACGCTTTCTTACTTGGGTTTTTATCCTGGTCCATGCCTTGCTCATGTGCCTCCTGCCACTCCCAACATGTCTCGCAATACGCTCGGATCTGCTCCAAAAGGTGTAGCACCCTGATTTCTCTCCTCCCTCTTTTGTCATCGGGTTGAGAATGAATGATGTTGTGAAGGGCAGCACTTGCGCGAGCTCTGGCTTCTTTGCTGCCCCTCGAATTTCCCAGCAGCACAGAGTCTTTATCATTGCCATGGAGTAATTGGATAAGAAGAGGAAGGCATCCTGATTGGCGCATTGCTATACAGCTGTCCTGAGAACTTGACATGGCTAGCAGTGTACGGGACATATCATCCTTGTCATGAGTACCCAGCATAGATAGAAGGGAATATACCATCTCCACCTGTAAAAAGTTTACGTTATGTTAAAAACTAAAACAGCAGAGCAGAACAAACCACAGGAGCCAGTATGTTACTGCAATTAATAAAAGGTGCAGGGCCTATTATCCATAAGGTAATAGGTATGGAGCCTAATGGTTACCCATAACCACATTAATAGACATTGCAAGTAAATAAAAGATGGACACATACCAGATTTTGTCTGCTAGTGAGGGTCCTCATCCCAAATTTGATCTGTTTTATGCACTGTCAAATAAGCTCAGGACCAGGAACTTCATTAGCAGACAAAATCTGGTATTTACCTACCTTTTATTTACTTCCAGTATGTTACTGCAGCAGTCAAAGGTCCTGGACTATACAAAAACTAGCTATAGGTCACAATCCCAGCAAAACACCCCAGTTGGAGAGCCCATCTTTGCATTTAAATGAACAACCAGTTATAAATTAGCTTGATGGGTTTGATTTAAAGTGATTGTCCAGGCAAAAAAAAAAAATACAATTCTGTGATTACATCACCTTGTAGAATTGGTATTTAAGTATAAGTATGCATATAAGTATGCAGCACGTCCTGCTCCAGATAATGATTCATAACAGCTGGGTTTACCTCCAGCAGAGGGCGCTTTACTGCAGAGATGGCAAAAAGAGGCCCCTCCCGGTCCACATATACCCGGGACCTCCCACTAATTCCCCAGTATTGAAAAGCAGTAAGGAAAACCAGGAGAAGCCAATTGAAAGTTTAACAATGTTAACAAGGATAACAATCACCAGATAGAGGATCCAAGAATAAAGCAATCAGGGTGGGATGGAGCAGGACGTGCTGCATACTTAGAATAATACAGTTCTGTGATTACTCACCTTGTAGAATTGGTATTATAAGTATGCAGCACGTCCTGCTCCAGATAGCAGTGTCCATAAATAGGGTGGGGATCCCAGAAAGCAACAACGCGCAGTTCAAACCACTGCCGCCTACAGAACCTTGCGGCCAAAAACAGCATCCGCTGAGGCCCTAACAACAACCTTGTAAAACTTAGAGAAGGTATGACCAGAAGACCAAGTAGCAGCCTTACAAACTTGATCAACAGAAGCCTGGTGCTGGAAAGCCCAGGAGGCCCCAACAGCACAAGCAGAAAGGAACACGGAAAGGAGGATCCTTTCCCCTAGCAGAGTAGGCCCTAAGGATAGCCTGACAATCCATTTGCTAATATTAGACTTAGCAGGAGCCAGCCCCTTTTTGGCACCCGAAAGGACCACAAACAAGGCCTCAGTTTTTCTGAAAAGTGCAGTAGCCACCAAGTAGAACTTCAAATTCCTGACCACATCCAGGGAATGCAAGGTCTTCTCCTTGGAATTACCAGGATTAGGGCCCAAGGAAGGAAGAACAATGTCCTGATTGAGATGGAAGGCAGAGACAACCTTAGGCAAGAAATCTGGTTTAAAGCGGAATCCCACCTTGTCCTGGTGTCTCTCAAAGTAGGAGGCCTGAATAGAAAGGGGCACCAACTCTTAAAGGCAACTTTAAGAGTAATAACAGAGGAGCCTCCTGCACAGGCTCAAATGGAGGGCTCTGAAGGGGAGACAAAACCAAATTCAAGTCCCAGACCTGAAACAGAGGTTTGCGGGGGGGGGGGGGGAAACGCACATGAGCAACCCCTTGGAAGAAGGTCTTGACCAGAGGATGTTGAGCGAAAGGTCTCTGGAAGAAAACTGCGAAGGCAGAAACCCTTGAGAATGCTGAGCCGAAGCCCCAGATCCAGATCACGTTGAAGGCACTCCAGGATCCTAGGAATGGAAAACACGACAGGGAAGGACCCTAGACTTACACCAGTCAATGTAGGTCCGCCAGGTCCTGTAGTAGATGGTAGAGGAAGATTTCTTCCTAGCCCTGATCAGAGTATTAACAACAGAATCAGAAAGTCCTTCTTCCCTTAAGATGGCGGTTTCAGCAGCCAGGCCGTCAAAGCCAGCGTTTGTAAACTGGGAGAACATAGCTGCCCTTGAGTGAGAAGGTCCGGCACCAAGGGCAATAATCCACTGCCAGCTGCACAACGTCTGCGAACCACACCAGTCTTGGCCACCTGGGAGCCACCAGAATAGCTGGCACCCTTTCCTGCACCAGCTTGTGCAGAACACTGCCCAGAAGCGGGAACAGAGGAAAGAGATACAGGAGACCGAACCCCTCCCAGGGCAGAGTCAGAGCATCCACCGCAAGGGCCAGGGGATCCCGGGACAGAGAGACAAATGCTGGGAGCTTGTGATTGTGGCGAGATGCAAACATATCCACGTCCAGCACCCCCCATCGGTGACATAAGGATAGGAAGACCTCGCTGCTGAGAGACCATTCCCCCAGGCGAGAGGTCCCCCTGCTTAGAGAATCTGCCTCCAGATTCTCCACCCCAGGAATGTATACTGCTGAGATGAAAGGAACATTGCCCACGCCCAGGACAGAATCATGGACACCTCCTTGAGGGTACTCTTGCTCCGAGTCCCTCCCTGATGATTGATGTAGGCGACCGCCGCCTGGTTGTCGGAGCGAACCCGGATCGGCAGGCTCTGAAGGTGAGGAGTCAACTGAGTCAGTACCAACCGAACCGCCCTCAGCTCCAGGACGTTGATGGGAGCATGGGCCTCCTGAGGGCCCCACAGCCCCTGGAATTGAAGGGATCTCCGGTAGCCCCCCCCCCCAAACCTGACAGACTGGCATCCGTAGTGACCGTCTCCCAACATGGCGCCAGAAATGATCTGCCCCCCAGAAGGTTCCTCGAGTTCAGCCACCACAGGAGGGGCCGCCGAGCCAGAGGAGAGAAAACAAAGGCCTGATCCAGAGACAGGGGACACTTGTCCCAGACCGAAAGAAGATGGAGCTGAAGGGGTCTCATGTGAAATTGAGCATAAGGGACTGCCTCGAAGAAGGCCACTATCTGTCCCACCAACTGCAACCCTTGCCGGATGGAGGGACGAGGGCTGGACAGCATGAAATGAACCAGAGCTTGAAGAGAGTCCACCCATACGAACATTTCCAGAGCAGTCACCACCCACTGGGTATCCAATTCTGCCTGCTAGAGAGAATGAGACGTGATGAGAAGGTCGTCCAAATAAGGAAGAATGTGAATGCCCCGGGCTCTGAAAAGGGCCATCACACCTGCCAGCACCTTGGTGAATACTCTGATGGGCCGAGGCGAGACCGAAGGGAAGCGCCACAAATTGGTAGTGCTGGTCCTCCACGGCGAACCTGAGGAATCGCTGATGCCCTAGGAAAACTGGCACATGAAGGTAACCATCCTTGATGTCTATGGAGGTCATGAAGTCCCCCGAGTGCAAAGAGCTGATTGTGGAGCGCAGGGTCTCCATGCGAAAGCGTCTGGTCCTGATGAACTTGTTGAGAAGCTTTAAGTCCAGGATGGGTCTGAAACAGACCCCGAGCTGCGAGGGGCTCTAGAGGAATCCGAGACCTGGGAAATCTTGGAGGAGGCCAGGCAGCAAACTCTAGCTTGTAGCCGGAGGACACAACCTCCAAAATCCACCTTTCTGAGACCTGTTGTCCCCAGACCTGAGCGAAGAGCTGCAGCCGTCCCCCCACCAGTATGGGTGAGGGCGCCCCTTCATGGCTGAACGGGCTTGGTGACAGATTTAGGCTTGGAGCCCCAGGAGGATCCTGGACGGGCACGACCTCTGCCTCTGTCCCAGAAATCACCCTTAGGAGTAAAGGACCCCCGAACGGGCCGCGGTTACATTTTGCATTGGGGCAACTTACCTCCCTTAGCAAAAAGGTCCAAACAGTCACCAAAAAGGCGCAGCCCCTTAAAGGGGAGCCCTGTGAGAGCCTTCTTAGCAGCATTGTCAGCTGCCCACTGGCGCAGCCAAACAGAGCAGCGTATAGAAACAACCAGAGCTGAGGTCCTGCCACACATCCTAATGGTGTAATCTAAGGCAGAAAGGATATAAGCAATAAACATCTCACATTGTGATAAGGCTCTGAATTCAGCACTAGACAAATCATCAGGGGAACCTTCCAGAAGGCCCTTGACCAGATTTCTAATAGCCACGGCAGTAATAGCAGAAGCACATACAGGGGGCAAGGCAGATCCCACACAGGCAAAGGCATGGGAAGCCAGCTGGTCAATACGCCGGTCCTCACTATCCTTCAAGGTAGAGGAATCAGGGGAATGCACCACAGAAGTGTTGGACAACCCCAAAACAGGGGCATCCACTTCTGGGGGGGGGGGTTGACCAACATTTAACCACATCAGAGGGAAAAGGGAAAAGGATACCTTTTGTCCCAGGAAGGATACCAGAAAGCTGGCTAGGCCGCTCCCATTCCTTGAGAACCAGATTATTGAAATGTGCCTGTTCTGGAAATTCCAAACGTGGCTTTGCAGTACCGAACAATTCCCCCTGTTGCTTGGGAGCCGCAGCAGGAAGGGAAATCGAAAGCACTTTAAAGATTTGAGTCAAAAATCTATGGGTGTCATCAGCATCCCAATGCTCTGAACCGGCATCAGCGCCAAGGAAATGCTGATCATCAGAAAATTCTGAGCCTGAGAATAATTCCCCTTCTTCAAGTGGGGTATAGTCAGATAAATCAAGGAAATCTTCAGTCTCCATAGGGAAGGCTGACGCAGCAGGCACCACATGCCGTCTCTTAGCTGGGGCCTTATGGGCCACAGAGCTAGCAATCAATCTTTCAATGTTAACCAGCCTGGAATACACGTCAGGCTGAGACTCCCCACTAGTATCGAGTTCACTGGGAGTCATAATAAAGCGAGGGGGAGCGGGTGAAGACATAGTGGGCGCAGGCCCAGTAACAGATAGCCCAGAATGCAGCGCAAGTGCCTGCTGGGCGCAAGGTACACAAACCCGCACATCATCGCTCACAGGGGATGCCCCACACAACACACACAGCCGGGCTTATCCCGATGGGACCCCAAGCACAATATCCTGTGAAGCCTCCATATGGTGATTTCAGTGGCACAACTGGCCAATAGGAATTACGCTATACAGCTACCCGGGATGCCCCAAATGTCCGCTAGGATAGTGGGAGGATTTAACCACTTAGGCCGCTAATAAAGTTACAGGGAACTAATAGAGGGGACAGGACCGGGAGACACCTCTAAAACAGTCTTCCCACCTGTAAGATATAATAAATACACCCATGAGAGAATGCAATAATGGATAAGTAAAAACACACAGCCCGCAGGGGCACTCACGGACCGCGGAGGGAGCAGCGATGAGCCAGTCAGGGACCCAAGATGGCGCAGGAGGATCCTGGAAGGGCGGGCAGCTTAAGAGGGAAACGCAGGGAGCGCGCCAAAGTTTAAGCCACGCCCCCTCCAGGAAGCGTGGGGACAGGCTGAGAGACAACCTCCCCGCAGCCAATCAGCGCCAAGGAGGCCCCCTGATGACGTCACCGGCAATTTTAAACAGTGTATGAGGCAAAATGGCACCGTAGCAAAGAGCACTCCTGGGCTGGCCCCGATAGCCAGTGTAGGAGCGCCAGGCAACAGCACACACAGTCTAATAAAAAAAACACACAAATACTGGCATAAAGCGCACCCCCCCCCCCCAGCAACCGGGGTAGTGGGAGCAGGGGAAGATATGAAAGTTCACCACTGGAATCAAAATCTGCGGAGGAGGACCAGAGCATAGGTTGACATAGAAACATAGAAGGTTGACGGCAGAAGGAGACCATACGGTCCATCTAGTCTGCCCTTATGTGTATACTGAGCGGACGGGGCATCCCAAACCAGGTTCACCATGGCAAGCTCCTAACAAAGCACATATAAGAGGTGCTGCCTACCATCACCCGACCACGCAGCCAAAGCTGGGAGGCATAATAATAAAAGTGGAACGGGTGGGAATAGTCCTACAGCGTCAAAGGCTATAAAGCCCAGCTCACCTGCGAGAAGAGAAGCCATCATCTTGATCTTCGCAGCCCACTGCAGAGAAGAATCTGGGGAATTAGTGGGAGGTCCCTGGTATATGTGGACCGGGAGGGGCCTCTTTTGGCCATCTCTGCAGTAAAGCGCCCTCTGGTGGAGGTAAACCCAGCTGTTATGAATCATTATCTGGAGCAGGACGTGCTGCATACTTAGAATACAACACCACCAACTCTATACTTCCCTTTTGTCGCCAGTAGATGATCGCTCCTACTCCGGCACACAAGTTCTTACCTGATTGGCAAGTACCACACTGCCTGCACCTGAACGCCAGTCACATCCACCATTATGACAGTGTTCCCCACCCTCCACCATCAGTCACAGGAATGCTGGCTCACCCTCAGTTACTGAAATGGAAGGGGCATGCCAGGGTTTGACATGCCTCCTTCACTGCAGTGAATGGTGGCAGGGGGCGGCCTGCTGTCATGAAGGCACCGGTGACTGACGACTCAAGATGGGTCTCACTGGGGTTGATAAAGTAAGAATTGGGTTGCTGGACTAGGAGCGATCATCTGCTGAGTCTAAACAAGGGGCCTTTATGGAAAATTAATATTGTTGAAATATGAAATGTTTTAATCTATTTCTGTATGTATAATCAGTTACATTTCACCAGTCATACCATAAGTCAGGTCATTCAGGCAGGCTAATGTCCCTCACAAGCCCAGAGGCTCTCAGTTCACATTCCTTTCACCCACCCTAATAAAAAAATTTCCAATACTTAACCACCTAGAGTCCAGCAAAATAGGTTGTTTCAGGCTAGCAAGACTGGGCAGACAAGTCTGGTCATCAAAGGGATATTGGGGTATAACTGACAGAGAGAAGGCGTTAGGAGCGGGAACCTGAGGAGGAGGGCCAGAGAGAGAGCCTGAGGAAGAGGGCCCCCAAGAGAAGGAGAGGAGGACGAGGCTGCCAGCTTAAAGGTCTGCTTGTGGGTTTCCCTGTCAGGGGGGTAAATATATCAGTTGCTGGTCAGGTAATGCTCTTAAGTCTTCCTTAATCACTGTATATGTGTAGGCCAGCCATAACTCTGAATCATAGTGCGTGGTATCTTGTTTTGTAAGAATTAATTGCATCTTGTGTTATTTTACCAAAAATCTCTCTCTTTATATACCATTGGTCTCAGTGATTTCTTTGGATTACCAGATATCTAAAAGTTCTTACAATTTTTTGTGTGTATCCATTGCGTTACCATTGGCCAGATAATAATTGTCTTCATATTTGGCCATATTGGATCCACTATACTCTAACCATATTCTTTAACTAAGATGCATTTAAGATATGTACCTTGGTTCCAAGATGACTAGTTAGTCTTCGAGGGACCGCGTAACTGTTGTTGGAGCTCATAACACTGGTAGCTTCATGTTCCACTCGAGAGGATGTTCCCTGTAAGACAGTGACAAAAAAAAAAGATTACTAAAATACACTAAAACCCTCTCATGGCATGTACTGTTCAACTATACTCACCAAGAATTTGCACCACTAAAAACATGCCTTTATAAGTAAACCCTACTATTCCCAAATATAATTAACACCACAAAAATCAAAGACACGAACTCCAAAGCATCAGTATGTCAATCTGCCACTATTAAAAAGGGCCGTTTATCCTTCCATGCATTGGAACAATGGCACCTACTGGATTCCACACAACAGATGAAGATTGGACAATGGAACATAAAAAGAGCCACCAAGGAAACTGAGGGCAGGTTACACATAAGATCTTTTGCTTCATGGCAATAAAACAAAACATGTCTAGGGCATAAAAAGACTTTTGGGCCGCCTTGTGGGGTCCCTAGGGGGGCTTCCAGATTGGGGGATAGTAGAGAGGCTTAAATAGCTCATGTCTTTTCTCGGTTGTGTGTGGTCATATTCATGTTAAAGTAGTTTTAGTACTTGCCCTAAAGGTTCTTCTGTGCATGTGGTGGACACAGCATCAATACTACTATATTCTGAACAATAGGATGTCCCAAAGCAGTAAAATGTGGAAGTAAATCAAATCAACTGTGTGCAGAAACTATCTAGCTAAAACGGCATCAGACCTTCTGTTTTTGCAAACAAACAAGTCTACCGAAAACAAAGTTGCTGCCTTGCAAATTTGTTGAGCTGTAGCTAGATGTACATAGGCTCATTTTGTGGTGTGGGCTGTGAGCTTATTAAGAGTATTGTTACACTTAGCAGATGACGACGCAATAGCCATCCTAATACACTTACTAACTGGAGCAGGTTCCCCTTTTATAGGACCATCAATCACGAAAAGGGTATCTGTCATTTTAAAAGCCTTACCTTACCTATTAGTAGAGTAAAGATGATGTACAAGGTTTGAACAGTCAAATTAAGACTCCACTGCCGAAAGAGCAGAAATCAACAAATCCTTATCAAGGCCAGAAGAAAGGTTGTTCAAAACAGAGAACCCACAAGTTACCATTACCTGACCAGAGAGTCACTAAGGCATATATCCCCCCAGGGCGAGTGGATCTCTTGTTCTTCCTACAAACTTCTGTACCCTTCTGTTGATTCAAACAATGAAAACTGAAAAAATAAAAAATGAAAACGCATGGAATTCCCCAGTGGTCGCAGTGTTCAAAATCTCCTTATTCAGTTCCCACTCTCCCTGATCCAACTGCTGTCTGCTGAGGAATCCCGCCATCATGTTTAGCATGCCCGGAATGTGAATGGCTGACAGAGCTGAAATGTGAGCTCATGCCCAATTCAGGATTAGTAATGCCACTTTCATTACCGCACTGCTGCGAGTACTGCCCTGGCGATTAATATATGCAACTGTCGTGACATTGACTGTACTCATACCGAACAACCTGTCAGTATTCTAGATCAATGAAAAATCGATAGAAGAACTGCCCTCAATTTCAATAAATTGATTGACATCATTGCCTCTGTGGCAGGCCATGTTCCCTGAAAACACCTTTCGCAGCCCCATAGGATGGCATTTGTGGTTAAACTTCTTCATCGTACAGGGGTTAAGGGAACGACCTACCTTTAGTTTGGAAGTATGAAGCTAGGGTAAGTTCTAACTTGAGATCCTCATCTGACCCTAGAAACACAATGCGTATTGATGGAACTAGAGAGGATTTCTTGTAGTTCTTTCAACCTTAGAAGAATTTGGTTGGTGAACAGTTGATACTCAGGCTGACATTTCTGTCGTGGAGGTTCCCCTCACCAACAGATTGTCGAGCCAATGTATCACTAGGATACCCTCTAGTTTTAGAATGGCAACGAATTATGCTAGAACCTTAATAAATACTCTGGGTGACTAAAAGTTAACACCACAAATTGGTATTGTAGGTCCTGAATTGCTAGCCAAAGGAATCTCTGATGGACGAAACAGCACAGTATGTGCAGATACCCTGCCTGCGACTGTTCTTGTAAGGAAACTATTTAGAACTGGCTGATGTTGTATTTGAGGAAATTTTTATGTAGTCATAAGGTCAGATTTCTTTGCCTGCAGGTTTAAAGAGACTGGACACAGAGGGGTATAAGCGTATGAGAGATGGGTCGTGTCTAAGTCTGCAGGCAAACCAATCCTCGCAATCAATTTTCAAAGGATCCCATTTTCTTTGCAGAAACAAAACAAAAATGAGCCAGGAATCGGGAGATTTAGTTCTCACTTTACTATAACACGTGGCATTCCAATCAGAAATCCCTCCTAGGCACCCTGCATACAAGACTGAAATGCATCTTAGACCTTTGGTTCAGTTTAAGGATCACTTAAACACTGCAAAAGGGGTCATTCAAGGGTGAACTTTCTGATCTACAAAACAATCCAACATAGGTTTTGTGAGTCCAGGGCAACAACCTTGACCACCCCAACAACTGCCCATTTTCTGAGTTGCATCCAGGAAAAAGGGCCACAGAACAAAACTCGAGGAAGTGAAACTCACGGTTTTGTTCTGCTTTAAGACTCAAGGGTGAGTGATGCTCCTCTTTAAATACAGTAATAAGAATGGCATGGAAATGGAGACCATGCACTAGAGGAATTTGCTCTTACTCTCTAGAATAATTAGTCTATGGCAAAGATAATAGAGCGATAAAGAGTGGCAGAGAGCTAAAAGAAGTGCCCAGCCCTTCCAGCTGAGACAAGGTAAACTATACATAGAAGATGCTGGGGTAGAAGCACCAGCACAACATTGGCAGAAGATGATTGCTCCTCTGTGATGCTGACTGAGGTGCCCTCCTTTATCCAAATCAATGGGGGGGGGGGGGGGGGGGGGGGGGGCTAGGCATCATGGGTTGCTAAAGGTGGACGATAACCGAACAGAACATGGTTTCCTTGGATTTCCTGTCCCTATGGCAAGCAGAGTATAGATTTTAGAAGTAATGCTTTGGTTAAGGTAAGAGGGATAAGAGCTAAATAGTTCCATGCCAATTTTGATATCCACCATCAAATATTTTAAAATTAATTGCCTATGCGACTGTGCAAGTGTTAAATTTTTTCATTTTTCTTTTCTACCACTTTTCCTGGTGCCTTGGTCCTCAGCTGTTTTAAAATACAGCAACACAAAAGCTCTAAGTCTGGGCAGCAAGATTCACAAACCCTAGTGCCCCCCCCCCCAAAAAAAAACATAAAAAATTCAGTAGTCCAGAATGAAAACACACAATCTCTCATCCCAGGAGTATGGTGGGATTACAGTTCTATCCATTAAGTCATCTAGTGATTAACCTTCTCCACCCCAGCAGCACTCACAGAATAGGATATTCTCCTGATGTCCCAGGAAAGATCTGAATCCCAGCCAGCTGCCTCCCAACATTATTCAGATTTTAAAGAAAAAAAAGCCCTGTGCATCCACAATTGAACATCAATCATTAAACCAACAGTGTGTTCTGACTATACTGTGTAATCCAGCCACAAACATTTTTCTACGTGGAATAATAAAAAATCGTGATCACAGTGGTAAATCGGTCAGACTGGACTTGCGTTTCACATACTAGCATTTTTATGATGATTTTTAGTCTAACATGAAGAAATGAACGAATGAGGTACAGATCTTTCTTTTTAAACATACAAGCATCAGAGGCCATTCTGTGTGGCCAACATGCGATGTAGGCTGCAGAGGGAGGGGATGAGCCAGTGTGGGCAGCAACCCTAATGCAAATAAGTGACTAATGGCAATTCCCTCTTTTGACAGAAGCCTTTTGTGCAGGAATATAGCAGAGCTCATGTGTGGTCTGAAGACAAGGGTTCGAGGTTCCAACCTTGCTTGCTTTTTTTTTTCTTTTTTTTTTTTTTTAACCCTGCAAGTCTATTAATGGGTAAATTGTCACAAATTTAGGGGTTGGGGTGGTGCAAGTGATTTCCAGCACCCTGGGGGTTCACACAGTGGGGCAGCATGATTTGGGATACTCTGTGAAAAGCCAGTAGCTGGCCCTAAAATCTTTTAGATTCCATGGCGGATAATGGTATGGTTTGGTTCACTTTCGTTTTTTTTTTATTAAAGTGGACCAAATCCCACGCCCATTGGCACTGGAATCAAATCAAGATCTTAGGACTGCTAGATTCCTTCCCCCCAGGGCATCCAGAATACTCCCCTTCTCCCCCAGTCCAACGCATGCACTAACAGCAGCCACATCCCCTTTAGCAGGGTGGAGACAAAAGTTTATAGTATAGTATATACTAAGTATGATGGCAAGTGATCTGAAGTGGCTCAGGTTGTCTTTTAAATATGCTCGTTTGAATAAGTGGGTTTTAAGGGCAAGCTTTAAAGGCTTGTGGAGTGGCGGATTGTATGAGGGAGGGGATTCCAGACTAGTGGGGCAGCGTGTGTGAAGTCCTCGATGCTGGAGTGGGAGGAGGTGATTAGGGTTGAGGATAGGAGGTCCTGGGAAGAGTGGAGATTGCATCTGGGTTGGTATTTGTTGGTAAGCAATGAAATGTAGGCAGTAGACCAATTGTAGAGAGCTTCGTATATTAAGGTTAGAATTTTAAATTAATTCTCTCAGATATTGGCAGCCAGTGGAGAAACTGACAGAGGAGCAGAGCAGCACTAGATAAGCGAGAGGAGAGATGGAGTCGAGCAGCAGAGCTGAGCATATATGGGAGAGGTGTCAGTCTGTTTGTTGGTAGACCACAAAGGGGACTGTTGTAGTAATCTAGTCGGGAGATGATCAGGAATTTGGTGGTATCAGGTGAGAGGAAGGGGCGGATGTGAGAGACATTTTTGAGTTGGAGACAGCAGGAGGTGGCAAGTAATTGAATGTGAGGTGTGAATGGGAGAGAGGAGTCCAGTATAACCATCGTGTTTGCGGAGTTGCAGTAAGTTCAGTGACCTGTGACCAATAGTTGGTGTGGAGGCAGTAGGGGTTTGATGGTGGAAAAAATACAATTCTGTGAGATAATCACCTGTAGAATTGGTATTATACGCATACAGTACGTCCTGCTCCAATATAATCCTTACACATGGGTAATCCTCCGCCAGAGGGCACTGATCACTGCAGACATGCAAAAAACAGGCTCCTCCCGGCCCTTCATATACCCAGGGACCTCCCACAAATCCCCAGTATTGAAAAGCAGTGAGAAAAGAAGCCGGGAGAAACCAACCACCAACTGGTAACAATAGTAATGATAAAAAAATCACCATACAGGGGATCCAGAAAATGTAAAACCAGGGTGGGGTGGAGCAGGACGTACTGTATGCGTATAATACCAATTCTACAGGTGAGTAGCTCACAGAATTGTATTATTCTAAGCATACAGTACGTCCTGCTCCAATATAATCCTTACACATGGGACATCCAATAGCAGTGTCCATAAAGTAGGGTGGGATCCCCAACAAAAAAGGCACAGCAGACAGGCGCTGTCCCCTGCAAAACTTTGCTACCAAGTACGACATGAGCAAAGGCTCTAACGTCAATCCCATAACAAAACCTTTTGAAAAGGTATTGAACAGAAACAAGCAGCGGTCTAGCAACTTATTCAACAGAAAACCTGGTGCTGAAGGGCCAAAAGGTACCCCCCAAACACCAATAGAACGGAATAAAAAGAGAGAGGAAGATTCTTCCCCCTTAAAGGAATAGACCAGTGTAACGGCCTAACCAGCCCAAAGGCAAAGGAAGCCTCGTAAAACTCAGAACTCTCCCCAACGGGGGAAGTAAAAACTGGTCTCCCGCAAGACAGGCGGGGATACAGACCCCTTCACTAACAAGGATCAGCAAGAAGCCGAAACCTTCACTCAGAACCAGGAAGGCAAACCATCCAAGTAAGAGCAGTCCAAAGGGCGCATAGGCCCTGGAAGCAAACGAGATCAGGCGCATACATATGGAGGCTCCCGCAGACCCCAAAGGGCATCAGTCCCCCTAAGGGACAAGAGACAACCAGGAAAATTTCAACACCTGTTGAGGGGATGTAGGCCCCTTACTTCAGCATTATTAAGAAAAAGGCCCATAGGCAGACTAAAAGGACTTAAATAATGATCATAAAACACCACCTTGGACAAAAGGGTCCGGCGTAAGGCGGAATACCACCACATCATGGTGTGTATTGGTATATATATATATATATATATATATATATATATATTGAACGAGGGCTAAGTAATCAGAACCACCTTCTCAGGCATGCGTCTGACTGAAGCAACAGCCCCCGGAGGGGCTACTTGAACTACAACACAGCTCAGACAGCATGCAGAATAAGGGAACAATCCGCAGGGCAAACAGAATGAAATTGATCCCAACAGGGCCCATAGAACTACTTGGGAGATGCCCCTGAGCAATCCCCAAGAGAACTCCTAACAAGGAAGACAGAACCAGACTTCTACAGGAAGGTAGACAGGACAGAACCTGAACCTTCAGAGTACCTAGATGGGGAGCCAACCCCAACCTATGCTGTAACAACTCTAGAACCCTGGGAACCGAGAACGTCCAACAGGGGAGAGACCAAGACTCATGCCAATCAATAGGGGTACACCATAACCCCCAATAGACGGAGGAAGAGGAAGCCAAAGAAGCTTGCTCCTAGCCCCCCATATACCAAGTCACCCACAAGATAAGCCCGTCTCCAAGGGGTGAATGAATCAGCTGTCAAGCCCCAGACTAGAGTCTGTAGATTGGGACGACATAAGAAGGAGCCTGACAAGGGTAGAAGCGCACTCCTAAGAGAGCGTACAGGTCCGCTGACCTCAGCAGAGGCATCTGCGAACCACAGTTCACTAGGCCACCCAGGGGCCATCAATCTCACGGGTCTCTTATCAGCACGACCGTGCGCAGAACCCCACATAGCAGGGTGAATGAAGTTAAAACCTACAGCACCTGGTATTCCCAGGCGGTCTCCCATCCAAGTACTGACCAGGCCCAACCCTGCTTAGCCTCCGAGATCAGACGAGATCGGGCACATTCAGGGTGGTGTGGTCGTAGGCTAGAAAGTCTAGACATAAATTTACTAAGCCCCCATGACCAGTCAGAATATTCTGGGGCACTAAAAACAAGGGCAGAGCCCCTGTGATATAAGCGAGACCCAACAGAGCCACCCTAGCTGGCTCTCAGAGGGACAACAGGATAGCACAACCTGCCACTGAAAGACATCCATTGGAGCGAACACCACTGAGGAGCAGGGGGAGTAGACCCCCACCCAGATCAGGAACCTTTCAGGAGAATCATTCTGCTTCAAGCTCCAGACCAATAATAAAAACAGGCCATTGTCTTCCAACAGGCCAAGAGTCCCCAAATAGACAGGCCCTAAAGTGGAGAAGTCCAGCAGTAATAGAGTCAACTGAAGGCCCATTGTTTTAACAAAGCCATTAGTTAAGATGGACCCTCTAAGGGGCCCTACCTAGGAACCACGGGGGGTTTAAGAAGAAATTCTCCTCCCCGCCAACCTGCGCGACTTGGTACCCAAGGTGACCATTCACAGGAAGATGCAAGTAAAGAAGGGGGTGCCCCCTGTGAAGAGGAACCACCATATCGAAGGGGAATGAGCACAGACCTAGCTCCTGGGGTGCTGGAACCCCATCTAGGGTCAATAACCTACTGTGCCGAAGAGCCCAAGGCTCTGTATATAAGGGACATCATTTGATACGCCACCAACGGGCCCACCAGCTGCAATCCTGCCTGGTGAAAGTAAGATGTCAGCAAAGGGGGACAGAGCCCCCGTAACCAGGAGTCCACTTGTTGCCAAGGAAGAAGGCTCAAGCCTGAACCGAATCCAAGGAATGGAGATAGCAGATAAGGGACCGTGAGGGATTGAGGTGACTGAGCACCCATCCAGTAACTCCCAGGGGACACCGCCGGCCGACTAACCCACTCGGCCTGACATAGAGATTGGGGAGTAAGGAAAGACGACCCGGTAGGTCACAGTGCGGACACCCCACAGGCATGTCCGAGACATCAACACGGGGAAACACGTCTAACTGAAGTGATAGCTACCAAAAATGCCACCTTCTGCGTAAGGGAAGACAAAGGACTATCATGCAAGGGCTCAAAGGGGGGACCCTGTAGCGCAGAAAGAACCAAATTCAAATCCCAAACCGGAACCAAAGGCTTCCTAGGAGGCCGCACATGCGTAACCCCCTGGAAAAAGGTCTTAACCAAAGGATGTAGTGCAAAAGACTTTTGGAAAAATACCGCCAGGGCAGACACCTGCCCCTTCAGAGCACTGAGTTGGAGCCCTAAGTCCAGACCATGTTGCAAGAACTCCAAAATTCTAGAAACAGAGAATTCCCTACGAGGGAAGGCCCTAGCCTCACACCAATCAATATAAGACCTCCAAGTCCTATAGTACACGGATGAAGAAGACTTCTTTCTAGCACGAATGAGAGTCTGAATAACAGCGTCAGAAAGACCTTCCTCCTTCAAGATGGAGGTTTCAAAGCCAGCGTTGGTAAATTGGGGTAACGAAGATGACCCTGTGTGAGCAGATCTGGCAGCAGGGGCAGAACGAACTGATCTTCTGCCAACCTTACCACGTATTGAACCAGACCTGTCTTGGCCACCTTGGAGCTACCAGAATTGCTGTTGCTCTCTCCAGAGCAAGCTTGCGCACTACTCTGGCCACCATGGTAAACGGAGGGAACAGGTTCAGAAACCCCAGATCCCTCCAGTTCAGGGACATGGCGTCGCGAGAGCCAGTGGGTCCTTCGCCAGAGACACAAAAGCCGGAAGTTTGTGATTGTGACGGGAGGCAAATAGGTCCACCGCCGGTGACCCCCACCTGAGACAAATTGAGTGAAAGACCCTGGGATTGAGAGACCATTCCCCCTTGCGGGCTGACATCCTGCTCAGAGAGTCCGCCTCCGTGTTCTCCACACCTGGGATGTAAACTGCTGAGATACACAGGACATGTCTCTCTGCCCAGTCCAGGATCAGAGACACTTCCTTGAGGGCATTCCTGCTGCGGGTTCCTCCCTGGTGATTGATGTAGGCCACCGCCGTCCGATTGTCCGACCTGACCTGGACCGGCAAGTCTCGCAGTTGATGAGTCAAATGACAAAGAACCAACCTGATGGCCCTCAATTCCAGAACATTGATAGACTCGTGAGCTTCCAGGGGACTCCACAAACCCTGAACTTGCAGATCCTCCCAAAAGCCCCCCCCCCATCCTGAGAGGCTGGCATCCGTAGTGACTATCTCCCACTGAGGAGTCCGAAAGGATCTGCCCCTCAGTAGGTTGGTTGAGTTCAGCCACCACCGAAGCGAGCGGCGAACCCGGGGAGACATCTGAAAAAGATGATCCAGCGACTGAGGAGACCTGTTCCAGACCGATAACAGATGGAGCTGAAGTGTCCTTGTGTGAAACTGAGCAAAGGGAACCGCCTCGAATGAGGCCACCATCAAACCCACCAGTCTCATCCCTAGACGGATGGAAGGTCGAGGCATGGACATGAGCGACCGAACCAACTCCTGAATCAGAAGAACCTTGGACTGAGGAAGGAAAACTCTGGCCAGATCTGTATCCAGAGACATTCCCAGAAAGGATACTGTCCTGGACGGGTGTAGGGAGGACTTGGGGAAGTTGATCACCCAGCCGAACCTCTCCAGAGTGGATATTACCGTCCTGGTGTCCAATTCTGCCTGGCTGAATGACGGTGCCATGATGAGGAGATCGTCCAGATATGGCACAATGCGAATCCCCTGCGCTCTGAGGAGAGCCATTACCCCAGCAAGCACCTTGGTGAAAACTCTTGGAGCTGTGGTGAGACCGAAGGGAAGAGCTACAAACTGAAAGTGCCGATCCTCCACCGCGAACCTCAGAAACCTCTGGTGTGCGGGAAAAATGGGAACATGGAGGTAAGCGTCCTGAATGTCTATGGACGTCATGAAGTCCCCCTGACGAAGAGAATGAAAAGCCGAGCGCAACGTTTCCATGCGAAACCTTCGCAGTCTGACAAACTTGTTGAGAATCTTTAGGTCCAGTATGGGCCGGACGGAGCCATCCTTTTTGGGGACAGTGAACAGATTTGAGTAAAAACCCCGACCCCGGTCTAATGAGGGAACTGGGCAAATGACTGCCATTTCCAGAAGACTCGATACTGCCGCCCGGAGCTGCTGCGCAGCCAGTGCCTCCGGGGACACCCGAGACCTGAGGAAACGCGGGGGAGGGTAGGACTCGAACTCCAGCTTGTAGCTGGAAGACACCACTTCCCTGATCCACCTGTCCGAGACCTCTCGGTTCCAGGCCTGGGAGAAGTGCTGTAGCCGTCCCCCCACCCGCACGGGTGAGGGCGCCCCCTCATTGTTGAGCGGGCTTGGCCACGGGTTTGGGTTTTGAGCCCCAACTGTATCCTGAACGGGCACGTCCTCTGCCCCTATTCCAGGAATTTCCCCTTGTAGAAGGGAAGGCGAAACCTCTTCCTGCTCTAGATCCCCGAAAGGAAGGAGTGAAGGAAGACGCTCCTCGAAAGGGGCGACGTTGCTTCTTGCGTTGAGGTAGTTTGCCCCCCTTGGCCACGGCATCCAGCTTGTCTCCAAAGAGCCGTAACCCAACGAAGGGAAGAGCTGTTAGTGAATTTTTTGACCCAAAGTCAGCCGCCCACTGGCGTAACCAAATTGAACGCCTGATAGTAACCATTAGAGCAGAGGCTCTACTACTCATTATCAAGGAATCATCCAAAGCGGCCACCATGAAGGACAAAAACCCCTCACATTGTTTTAGTTCACGAAATTCCTCACTGTCCGGATTCAAACCGGAGGAGGATAACAAGTGCCTGACCACCTTTCTCGTAGCCACCGCCAACAGCGATGAGGCACAAACAGGCCTTATTGCTGCCCCAATACTGGCAAAACCATGACAAGCCATCTGGTCAATGTGTTTATCCTCACCATCCTTAAGAGAGGAACAATCAGGGTTGTTCAATACGGCTGAGTTGGATAACCCCAAAATAGGGGCGTCCACCTCGGGGGGAGACGCCCAGCGCTTAACCGTATCCACTGGAAAAGGATACCTCTTATCCCAACTTTGGGGAATGCCTGGGAGCCGGGCAGGCCTTTCCCATTCCTTAGAAATATTATCAAAATGCTTTTGATTAGGGAATTCCAACCGCGGCTTGGATTCGTCATAAAACTCCCCTTGCTGTTGAGGAACCTCCGCCGGAGGCGAGATAGCAAGCACCTCAAACATCTGAGTCAGAACATTAGGAGTATCCAAGGAAGTCCCTGAGCTCCGATCGGAATCAGCACCAACAAATTGCTGATCATCAGAAATATCTGAATCCTCAAATAATTCCCCTTCTTCTAGAGGGGAATAATCTGACCAATCCAGGCCGTCCTCGTCATCATCATATTCAAAATGATTAACCGGTGATAAATGCTTCCTCTTAGCCGGTGCTTTCTTGGCAACCGTGGAGGAAATGAATTTTTCAATACTGGCCAACCTGGCACACACATCAGATTGCGACTGCCCCCCCCCCCGTGGCAATCTCACACGGGGCACGGGTCAAAGTGGGAGGGGGAAGAGGATGAAGCCGGCTGCGCTGACCCAGATGCCTGGGGACCGGACTGCCGTGTAATAGTCTGCTGTGCACATGATATACATAGGAAAAAATCATCCCCTGTTAGGGATACCCCACAACCCATACACTTCCGGGATTGTCCCGAGGGGAGCCCGGAATCTTGGGATGCCTCCATAAGGTGAACTTAAATAGTCGCTATGAGTGAGGGAATTACGCTATTAAGCAACCCGGGATGCCCTTATATTGTCCAAGTGGGAGGTTTTGTAATAAATAGCAAAAGTACCCAGGTACTCTAGGACCAGGAGAAACCTGAAAAAATTCCTGGCAGTTCAGCCTGAAAAACATAGAAAAAGACAGTAAGAGGTTCTCCCTATATAAACCTATATCTATTATACCTATATATATACATATATAAATGCAAATATGTACAGATAAGCAACGGCCGCAGGGCCACTCACTGAGTCTTTGGGCGCCAATACACTGTCCTCTGCCTGAGGTAACACAGATCAGAGCGGGAGACGCAGCAGGGGGGCGTGGCCAGCGTGGATCGCACGCTGCAAGGCTCCGCCCAGCAGCTCCAAACTCCTAAAGGGCGCGGGCTGCGGCCTCATACCGAAGGCCCGGCCCCGCCCCCTCACTGAAGAGCGTGAGGGGAGAAATCCTCCCCTCAGCTCTGAGGTAAAATCCAGTCTGTCAGCAAAAAAGATTGCAACAAGTTTACATTAGAACTATTCATACCAGAAAAGTAAACATTTTAAACAAACATTTCAAATAAATCTATTTTCCAGGCGCCCCCATAGAAAAACACCAGAAGCTGAATAAGCTGAAGGTAAAATCCAGCACCTGTCTCAGCTCTGAGGAAAAAAACCCAGCACAGTGTCTGTCAGACGTGAGGGGAAGCTCCCCTCCATTAACACTCGCGCACCGGTGCCGCAGGCAGCCGCGGCACCGGGCGCATAATAGAGCCGGTAGCAGCTTGCATAACAAGCGGAGCTGCTCCCCGCTCGGTCACGCTACCAGCTCCAAACTCCTAAAGGGCGCGGGCTGCGGCCTCATACCGAAGGCCCGGCCCCGCCCCCTCACTGAAGAGCGTGAGGGGAGAAATCCTCCCCTCAGCTCTGAGGTAAAAATCCAGTGTCTGTCAGCAAAAAAGATTGCAACAAGTTTACATTATAACTATTCATACCAGAAAAGTAAACATTTTAAACAAACATTTCAAATAAATCTATTTTCCAGGCGCCCCCATAGAAAAACACCAGAAGCTGAATAAGAGGCCTCCACACAACTAAAAAAGGGGAATAGGCCATTTAAGGGGAAAATTAAACTCTTGGACAGGGCATCCCAAACCGGAGTCACCAACCCGGTATAACCGCCTACCCTCTTTATAGGGTCTCGCGGTGGAGCATAGCTCCTGAGCACCTGAGGTGCTGTGATACCCTCGCTCGGACAGCAGTCAAGACTGGGAGGCATTTAAATAGCTATATATTAATAAAGGGAATAAAGAGTCCGAACGGAAATAAAAATATATATAGGCCGGAAATAGACCCGGCTACCTTAAAGTCCCCCTGTGCAAGGAGGAGATATCATCTGCTGCTTGCTCGCCGTCTGCAGAGATGAAGACTGGGTAATGAGTGGGAGGTCCCAGGTACTTATGGACTGGGAGGGGCTTTCTTTCCTCCAATCATCTCTGCAGAAGCCCTCTACAGGACCATACTACCCACAGGTAATGAATATCTTGAAGCGGGGTGTGTGACATACTTAGAATACAAGGCCCCAATCCGCAGGGTTGGTCCTGCAACACTGACTAGTAACGGTCTTGGTGTCCAGAAGACAGAGGGGGAACTAACAGGATCTAGAACGCCACAGGAGGCCAGAAGCCCCCCTTACACAGGGCGCCTGTGTCCCAAGACAGAGATATCACACAGAGACTACCTGTGAGTGTAGAATTGCCAAGCCTACCATAGGCCAGCATGGCCCAGATTGCCTCATCATTTTGAGGGAAAGAGAAAGGTTAACATAGAGGCCATCGCCCCATTCTGTTAAGGGCAACCTGCAAGTAAGGCCAGACCCTGCAGGCAGAGTACGGCCTGCAACAACTCCTGAGGAGAAAACAGGGGCTCGAAGCACCCTGACAACCTCCGAGAGGGACCACCCAGCCAATTCTATCCTGTGTCCAGGGGAACTACCTCCTGGATCCACCAAAAGGAGAAGATACGCTCCCAGATAGGAGCCAGGTGCTGTGGCAGTCCCCTCGCCCAGAAGGGCAAGGGCGTCCCTTCATGCTTGGGAAGTCAGATTTGGACTTAGCCCTGCCAGAGGGCCCAGGGCGTTGCCTGCCCACCCCGTGGTGCAAATCCACTCCGAAAAGTTGGAAGCACACCTCAGGTTCGTGTTTGACACTAACGTAGGGAGGGGGAGGGGTGTCCCTGCCCCGAGGAGGCCGAGACAGCCTTCTGAGTAGGGGTGCCTTACCCTTTTTTCCAAAAAGGTCCAAACGGGCCCCAAATAGACGCTGTCCTCTGAAAGGAAGGCCAGTGAGAGCCTTTTTCGTATCATCGTCAGCACCCCACTGTCGCAGCCAGACCAGGCGGCGGATAGCTACCACAAGGGCAGAGGTTCTAGCACACATCTTAATGGTGTCATCCAGCGCTGAGAGGATAAACCTTACAAACACATCACACGGCCAATATACATTGGACACCTGGGAATTGGCTGTTATTTCTGGGAAGTATTGTAACTCTTGTAATATGTCACTCATGCCGATATTAATGAGAGATTCTCATTCAGAACTATTAGACCTTTCATTTGATATCAAACATGGCATACATATATTGTCCAGGGTCTGACAATCCACATAGTATTGGACCCTGGATGATATACATTTGGTGTTTGGGCTCATTTAACTAAGAAATTTATGAGGATCATGAATTTCTTGGTTACACGTTGATAACATGCATATTGTAGGAGTTATAGCCTTTATGAGATGTACATCTAATTCCTAAGAGTCCTGATGGGGGGCCGAGCTTGGCAGACACTACCACGAGAGGGGGAATGCTGGCCACTCCCTCTATTGTTCATACATTAGTAAGCTTTGTGCTGGGGCCCGGCAGTCGATGGATGGCGGGGGGGATGAATGGACACCTGGACCTGAAACCTTAAGTATCTTTGTGTATCTCTATCTGTGTATCTGCATTATATCTCTCAATATCCAGTTTAACATATATTGTACCGTAACTTATCATTCATTAATGTAACAACTGCCTATATTTAAGGATATCTGGGAACTTTAGGAACTTATTGGGTTAGTAAGGTTAATTACTGTGCTACTAATTAAACCCGTCTTTAATATATACATCTTACTGTGTGTGTAGTGGATAATTTCTCACACAATAGATTGTAAGTGCAAGGTATTTAAAGTATTAATATTATTTCTTTCTTAGGACAGTTCACTGGTTGTGTTGGGAGAGCCTTAGCGGCCATTGTTTGTATCAGATTGGTGGCCGCTGGGTTGATATGATTGTTAGTATTTGCGACATTTATAGCATTGATCTCTAATAGAGATATTGGAGGTTAATGTGAAGCAAATATTAATTATTAAATCATATATCTCCTTTTTCAGAGCGCATTAAATACCTCCCAGGGGAGGTCCTCAGGTCGGTGATCAAGTAGTTTTCTAATGAGAGCCCTGGTGGCCACCACAGTGATGGCCGCGGCACAGACCGGGCGCAGGAAAGCCAGTCTGTCAATGCGCCGGTCCTCAGCATCCCGAAGGGTACGATAATGAGGGGCAGTCATGAAGGGGAGGTTAGTAACCCCTATAATTGGTGCATCCACCACGGGAGGTGCTGACCAAAGGTTAACCACATCAGGGGGAAAAGGGTACTTCCAATCCCAGACCCCTGGAACCCCTTTAAGTTTACAAGGCGAATCCCATTCTTTGGATATAAGAGCCTGGAAATGCTACAGAAATTGTTACAGAAATTCCAAGCGCGGTGTCGCTGTGTGGAAACTCTCCCTCTTAGGCTTGGGAGCCTCTACGGGAGGAGAGATTGACAAAACCTCAAAGATCTTTATAAGTAGTTCATCAGTGTCACACAGGCCCCAACCGGGGCCAGAATCATCACGGCTCCAGGGCATCCCCTCCGAGGAGCCCGAATCGGAGAATAGCTCACCTTCATCAGAAGGATCCAGGTCCTGCATAGCAGCAGATTCATCGGTTTCGTTAGGAACCGGAGAGCCAGGAGGCGTCAGGGACCGCTTCTTTCCAGGGCCCATACGCTCTGCCAAACTAGACAGCACCTGCTCAGTCGTAGACAGCCTGCGCGGCACGACTTGCGGGTCATCCCCGCTCGAGTGAGACTCATCAGGGGTGAGATTTAGGTCTGGGGAGACAGGTGTATTGAAGGGAGGTGCAGCCACTGGCAAACCTGATTGCAGGGTCAGTGCCTGTTCAGCACACGGTCTGCAGACCCGTGCTCTGTCAGCATCAGCATGGGGCTGACCACACACTGGACACAGCCGGTCATGTCACCGAGGGACCCTGGGTACATATTTCTGAGATGCCTCCATATGGTGATTATCTGAGCAGTATGCCCACAGGGATTTACGCAATAGGCAACCCTGGATGCCCCAAGACCCGCTAGGAAAGTGGGAGAATTTGTTATGTGGACCCGCTATAATATATGTCAGGCCGGGAGAAGCCACCGAAATCCTGGCGTCTGAAAGACATAATGGGATAAGAGGGGGGTGTCAGTGCCATGCGCAGCCGAATAAAACACATAGGAACAAATACCGCCCCGGAGGGCACTTACATGACCAAAGGAGGAGGCGGATCGCAACCACGCGCGCGAAGAATGTCAAAATGGCGCCAAGTGAACCTCGAGGGGCGGGTCTGATCTGGCTGTGATGCGGGGCGCGTCATGCCGAGTCCCCGCCTCCCCCAAAGAGCGCGAAGCTCTAACCATCGCAACGTGAATGACAGTAGTAGTGGATAGTACACACATACATAATGTTGCTCTCACGCTAGAGAATGATGCTGCCGCCCGGGCAGCACACTCATGTAATGAAAGGACAAACATGCACGCAACCATAAGGCTTATGTGGAGCAAGGAGCGCGGCACTGACACCCAAGTTCAAATGAAAGATCAGCGGCCTTAAACGTGTTACGTTACACTAGGACTGCCACACATACCCCCCCCTTTCTTTTCCCCCCGAGCTACGGGAGGAAGCGAGGAAGAAGCGGACCCGCATCCAGGGATTATCGCTATGAGTGGCACGGGCAACAATGCGGGAGGGGCATCTAATGGAGGCTCACCATCGGCCTAAACCGCCTACCCTATGGTGGGGGATTGCGGTGGAGCGTCGCTCCGTGAGCACACGAGGTGCTGCCTACCTTCACCCGACCAGCGCAGCCCAGACTGGGAGGCACATCTGTATCAAAGAGGACGGGTGGAAATAGTCCCGCAGGGCCGCAGGCTGCAATAGCCCAGCTCACCTGCGAGAGCTGGGCTATTACTTCATGTCTTCGCAGTCAGCACTGCAAAGAAATCTGGGGATTTGTGGGAGGTCCCTGGGTATATGAAGGGCTGGGAGGAGCCTGTTTTTTGCATGTCTGCAGTGAACAGCGCCCTCTGGCGGAGGATTACCCATGTGTAAGGATTATATTGGAGCAGGACGTACTGTATGCTTAGAATACAGCAAACTCAGTCTTGTCCATATTTAGTTTTAGGGAGAGGACATGAATGATGAGAGAACACGGGATAGGAGAGAAGAGAGCTCTGCACCAGAGAGGTAGATAGGAGTGTCATCTGTATAGAAGTGTTATTGGAACCCAAATGAGTTTATGAGTTGTCCAAGACCATAGGTGTAGACTGAGAAGAGAAGAGGTCCAAGAACAGAACTTTGTGGTAATCAATTGACAGAAGGCTGGGAGAGGAAACCACACACTAAACTTTCGATCAGAAAGGTAAGAGGAAAATCATGAAAGTGCACTTGTCTTGAATCCCCAGTCTCAGAATGTGTCCGTGTTAGGAAATATAATTTACTCACACTGGCTCTCAATCCCGCTGCCAAAGCAGAAGCCGGAATCTCGTCGCCCATTCACTGCAGCAGCCATATCTGGGACTACAGAGACAAGCTTCTGGCATTGGAGTGGGCGAAAGATGGAACTGTGTTTTTATTATTTCTTTTTTTGTTTGTCCCCAGTCATGCAAAGTGGGGAGGAACAGTTTTAAATATTTGTGCCTAAAATCCGATGTAATCTCCATACAAAGAAGTGAAGACAAGAACCATCCCCGACAATCTGCAGATCAGCTTGAAAATGTTTTAATTTAACAGCAATGAGGGTTTATCCCTAAAGACGTATTATCTAGCAAGCAGGAGGCTTGCCTATTCAGAATGCACATTTTGCTGAATGCCCTTCATAAAGCTGCAGCATTTTTCAGAAATGTGAGGCGGTCGCTTGGCTGCTAAGAGTTAGTACCTCCATAATAAGCCTGCACTTCACCCTGCTGCTAATGCCCAACCCTGAGTGGCCCTGTACAAAGGCGAATGATACTTGGAGAGTAATCCACACCAGCCATATGGCCCTGTCCTTCTCCAGACACACCTCCTGTGCCGCGGAATATCGATCAACATCCATCATATTCTCATCATCTGCCCAGGGGACCCAGAATTAAAATTCACTTCAATTGTGGGCGACTTATTGATTTAAACGTTGCAAGCATGTAAATACAATTCAAGCATCCCGTTATTTAGATTGTTCCAAGGAATCTACAGCACTGGGTTACACAATAAGCAATGTTACATAATAACACATTACATGCAATATTGGACAATGTTCTTGTCTAGGACAAACACGGAGGCCCTTGTTCACATCTCTGCGATGATGCGGTACGTTGCAACACAGTTAGAAAGTAAAGGAAACATCCATTATTCTAGATGGGATAGTTCTTATATGGGCTGCATTGTGCAACACATTAGAAAAAGGTGTGTGCAGCAGTTTTTTGTAATGACAGTGCAGGTCATTCGAAGTCTAAGGCAACGAATGTATAGCACAGTGTACTTGCGCTGCGTTGCCATAGACTACCACTTATTTTTAGACTCCAGGGCCTTCGATGTTCCTCTCACACAGAGGCTTTTTCGCTGACTGGGATTTTGCCTACACCTTATCCAGGTTGTATCTGCAGGTTGGGGTAATAGGCATGGTCAGAACTTTAGCAGTCATCACTGGAGAACACTGGCCTAGGGCTGAATAATTCCTTCTTTTAAGTTTAATGTGGCCCAACAGTGAAAAATGACTAAAACCGGACCAACACAACAAACAGTGCTCATATGCATACCTCCCCATGGCAATAGCTGCACAATACCCCTTTCAACCTGCTGTGGAAAATTGACAACTTGTGTATCTGCAGGCCACTGCAAACAGGAAGTGCTGCTGGGTTTCCTGCTACTGTGCAATGTTAGTTCGGTCAGTTGAACCCAGGCAGAAAAAGCTCCAAAATGTCTGGTTACCACTAGAAAATCGGTGGAGATCAGTTTTGAGTGGATGTAGGAGCAAATGTAAGTGCTGACAATGCTTATGCTCATGCTTGCCGATAGGGCAAGTACGTTTTGCAGAGTTTTCTTTTCCAACTGTGCCAGGCTTTTGGTCCAGTTTAAGGAAGCTCAAGTGGCCTGTTAAGACAGAGTTATTTATATTTTTTGCCAGTTTTTTTTTTCTTTAACTGGTCTGCTTTTTGGTCACTTGAATGGGATTCAAGGATTGTTGTTTCAATAAGCCGGTTGCATTTTTAAGTTCCTCCGCCAGTGGATAATATATGGCAATATATGACTGGACTTCCGCTTTAACAGTACTTTCTGTTCCATTGTAACCACCTCTTCACTTCTAGTTTTAGGGGACTAGATTATTAAGAAACAATGCTAGAACAAGTGGGCACAAACTAAAGCTAGTTGGATGAAACATCAAAGACATTAAAGACATTTGAAGGGCTTCACATACTCGTGCTGCTAAATATGTAATCATCATATGAATAGGCAAAATAAACATGACTGCTTTGGAGTAAGACTAATGGAGAGAACTGGGAACAGACAAGAAAATAGTTTGGGCCAAAACTGGGCAATAAAAACTCTGTTGTAAGCTGAATGGTCATCTTTCCACCAAGGGATTTTTACAAACTCATCACCTCAAAGAGTTAGTCATACTATTCATTCATTGTTGCCCCCCTAGACCACCTCCACCCATCAACTTTAAAAGCGGACCTTCACTCTAAATAAGAGTCTATCTTATATGTTTCCCACACCCTGTACATACAGATTGCTCACATTAAAAATCATCCTACCTGCATCTACTGCATTTTATAAGCCTTTAAACATCCAAGATGGCGGCTTATGGAAGCTGCCATTTTTGCAGGCAGCCTGCAAACAGGAAGTGCCTGCAAACAGGAAGTGACTGTGCTGCTCTGCATTCTGGGACTGCTGACCTTTCCCTGACCCCAGCTCTGCTCTGTCTGAGCAAAGCACAGCTATAACCCGCCCCCCTGTACCTTATCCCACTCTCCTCTCCTCAGTAAGTGTGATGCTTCTGAGTCAAGATGGCGGCGCCCGTATCCTAAATTCCCGAACAGAGTTGCAGCCCAGTGGGGGAAAGTATAATAAATTAGTGACTAAACATGTAAAATATATTAATTTTAGATGCTGAGGAATTGTTTTTTAAGAGTTTGGGCTTTTCATTAAATCAGGGTGAAGGTCCGGTTTAAGTTTCCACAATGAGCTATGGCAGATCACCACATGAAACAAGATCTACCCTTGAGGGTTAGCTTTATGACTAATGTCAGGTTAGATAAAGTTTTGAGAAATGTAACACATTGAGAGACATTGGCTTTGATTCACTAAGAGTTGAAAAAAATTCTCATGGTAGTAAAAAATTCAATTAACGAGAAAAAAACTCAAGAATTTAACTGTTGGTGAATCACCAGAAAGGAAGACAATGAAAGCCAATGGCACTTTTTTACTCCTGAGAAAAGTATTGAACTTTTTACCTGTAGTAAAAAGTGCCATTGACTTTCATTGTCTTCCTATCTGGTGATTCACTAACAGTGAAATTCTCAGGCTATTTTCTCATTTAATTCATTTAATTTTTTACTACCATGAGAGTTTTCTTTCAACTCGTGAAGCAAGGCCATTGAGTTAATTTAAAAACATCATGAAGATTCTGGTTTACAATGTTAATGTGGTTTACAATGTACAATGATATACCTTTAGAATCACAACTAGATATGTGCCAGTTATAATCTGTATAATCAGTCTGAAAGAGGAGATTAAGCTGAAAATGCCAAGCACTGAAGAGAAACTACAGCTTTAAAAAAAAAAAACAAAAAAAACATTTCTTGATCTGGGTAATATTTCTGGCATACAAACTAATCTGGTACATTAAAACTATAATAAATGTGTTCCTTACCTGTCCGCTTCCACCGCTGCTGCTGGTGACAATGTCTGTGCTTCCTTGCCCATCAAGAGGTTTCTCTGGCTCCCTGCTGCCAGCATCATGCTTACTCTGCAGAGCCCTCTGTTAACGCAAGAGCGAGCACAAGTTACATGGAGAAGAAGGAGACAAAGCCACATTTACAACTACTGTCCTCTCCTGTGCACAGGATGCAGCATTGTAAATCCTACACACTAAGCCTTGGACACATGCTAGAGGTGAGAGACCAAGGATTAGTAGTCCAGACTGTCTTCAAGGCGTGATACTGCGATAGAAAGGGGGAAAGAAGTGTGTCGGCTGGGGATTACAGCCTTCCAAGACAAAGGATGTGCCGTAGGATACTAGAAGCCATCCTCCGCCAGCTGAGCTAGCTGGAGGAGCCGTCTGCTGCAGTGTCACATGGCCTCATCCATCTTTCAAGCACAGGCAGCATCACAGGCTAATTGCTAGATGCTCTAAAAAACAGGCATGACTAATTCTATTAAACATGACTGCAGTAATTTTATTTAGCAATAATTAGGGGCGCCCATTCATCTGACATTTCCTGCAATTGTATCCAAATGTCTGCAAGAGGTAGATGCAATTTAATGGGGGAATACAGGCTAATAAGGTTTTGAGATGCATAAGAAGGTGACCCTGCCCCACCCGAAAGGTCTTCTCATTTGTGTAAAGGCTGCAGATTTATTGAAATGTTACGTTTCTAAGGGCCTTGGATGGCACACAGACAGATGATTTGCATAGCTCCGCCTGCTGCAAGGATTGTTGGGTAATGCTATCTGTCCTTGTATTGGGTACTGTGCAAATACTTTAGGAAAGCTCCTCTTTTGCTTTACCCAAGTAGAGTTTTTTTTTGGCCTCTTTAGCCCCCCTATATATTATACCTAACATGGGTCTCTCCACATACTGGCTTGCTACTTTTGAATTGTTAGACAAAGGGTTACATTAGTCTGCTTTCTGCTTGCCCATGCTGGCTGTCATAGGCAGCAACTTTTATTCACCAACACATTTTATTCCCTAATGAACCATATAGAACCTTCTCCCTTTTGCTGACTTCTGATGGGACCTTCACAATGAAACATGCATGAATGTATCATCTTCTGCTGCTGAGAAGGCCCTGCAGATGGGCCCAAGTTCCCTGGGAATTACTGAGAAGTATAAAGCAGGCTGAAGAGTGGATGAGGTCACGACAGACAAAGCAGACAAGTCAATTAAAGTGATTGGCAAGTCAAAAGTTAATAAATATCAGTATCTTGACTTACATTGAGTCCCTCCAGCGCTCTCCTACCTGCTATGTCTGTCTACTTAGTGAGGAAATCACACCCTGATTCAGCTTTGAGTCTCCACGCGACTGACCTGGTCCTCAAATCAACCTTCAGTGGACTGAGAACAGAAACACCCCCACTCCCTCCTCAGACGTCCTGATTAGCTGCCTCTCTATGCAGCTATGAAACCCCGTCCTCCTCTCTGGTCACACTATGTGATGGCAGTAATAACTTGAGACACAGCAATGCACTTTTTTTAAAATAAGATATGTAAAGCACACAGTCTGCTTACATCACATCAATGTTGCCACACTCACCGTTTCCTCTCATTTTTTCTCTGCATCTCCAATGCTCTAAAACGTTTACTAATTAGGAACTACGGGGTCTTTTTGAAAACTGATTAAAGCTTGGGACATTGCAACGTGTAGCCTTTTTTTTAACTTAATAATAAATAAAATGAATAATAAATAACATTTACAAACAAGACATTTCATGTTAAAGCCTAAACTCTGCTGCAAAAAATATATATATAATTTTCCTGAAAATTCCAGCAAAAATGTCGCAAAACATGGTGCAAAATGGGGAAAAATGACCTGTCAACAGAGGCTGACAAAATCTCAAGTAGGCTGGCAATTAAAAGGGTTAATAGTACCTCTTGGTTGGGTATGTTTCTGTTCGGGGGACCTTGCGCTTTCAGACTTAGCTTGTTTTTTTCTTGTTTGCATATTTATATTTTAGGAAAAGGTGTTTTTTATTCAGCTTTTTTATACATTTTTTAGGGAAACCCTGCGCAACCAAAGAATTCTTTGAGGGATCAACTCCAGAAAGATGAGCCCACTACAACAAGCTGGGTACGATTAGAAAGCTTAACATGTGTACTTTCAGGGAATATATGGTTTATGGGGGATATTCCAAATGTAAAGGGTTGTTTTGGTTGAAAAATCGCAAGGTGCGCACTTTGTCTGCAGAGCTGAAATTTTCAAGAAAAATTACCGTTATGCTCATGCTTTACTTTGGGGTGTTTGGCAACTCTTCCCTTGACAGAACCTATGCATGTTGGGTATCGTTCTGTTCGGGAGATGTTGCCTTTTCAGATTATACTTGTTTTTTCTTGTTTGTATATAGTTTTTTTTTTAGGAAAATGTGGCTTTGATTCTGCTTTTTTATCCTTTTTTTAGGGAAACTCTTTGCAACCAAAGAATACATTGAGGGATTACTTCCAGAAAACTGTGGCCACATCAACAAGCCTGGTAAAAATAGAAAGCCTGAGGTGTGTACTTCCAGAGAATATATAGTTTGTGGGGGGTATTTCAAATGTAAAGGGTTGTTTTTCTGGAAAAATTGCAAGGTGCGCATAGCGCATATCATCATTTCTGAAAATCCCCTAAAGCTCTGTTTCAGTTTGGGGGAATCTCCTGGGCTGGAAAGGGTGTCTACCTATACATATGTGGTACCGCTGTAATCGGGAGAAATTGGGATTTCACACGGAATAAGATTTTATTGACAAACTTACATTTTTTATTACAAAAAAACACTACAAATTGTAAAAAATTGATTTTTTTTATTTTTCTGCACATATTTCGCCAAAAAATATTGAGAATACACCTAAAAATGACAAACAAGACATTTCATGTTAAAGCCCAGACTCTGCTGAAAAAAACAATATATAATTTTCCTGGGAAATCCCTGAAAATCCCTTCAAAAATCACATTTGAACATGGGGAGCGCAAAATAGTGCAAAATGGTCTGGCACCAAGGGTGACAAAAACTCCAGGTAGGCTGGCAGTGAAAGGGTTAAAAGCAGAGCGAAACTCTGTATTTGGACTATATTGGGTTTTGTTCCTTGCCCCCGGGTATCAGCATTTGGGATGCCCAGCTGTTCACCTGTAAAAACTCATCTCTTCCCAGCCCAGTGGAGCATGAGCAGTTTGCCGAACAAAACGTATGCACTGCCAACAGCTCAGTTTATGGCAATTGCCAGCTTGAGCACTGCATCTCCTGTAGTGTAGCTGCACCTGTCTTCAGCATCTGCCGAGGACAGGAGTGTGTGCACAACCAAGTAGGAAAGAAGCACAAAAGAACCAGCACTCCAATCAGATTCACACAATCACAATTGTATTCAATCCATAAATACAAGTTGACGTTTCGGGGGTGCATGCACCCCCTTCATCGGGACGTTACAGTGACAACAAGACATGAACCAGCAGGCTCCTTTAAATAAGGTTGTGAAAGAATACAAAAATTAGCATCTGACGTCACTGGTGCTGTGTAAACACCATCAAAGTGACATAATAAAACTGATAAATTAACCCAATCAAACTCATAACAAAATGACTCTAAGATGAAGAGCAGTTCCCCCCCACACAGCGAAGCCCCTAGTGACCAAATTAGGAGCAGCGGGGGCACCGACGCGTCCTTTGCGTGGCTGGTTGCATAGCAACTCTACAATAGAAGAGGCGGAAGTGGCGTCACCCCGAAGGGCAAGTCTGTCCGGCCACAGGAGATCTGCTTGTCAGGCGCCTTTCGGATCACCTGTAGGAGGAGAGTAGGAGATGCGGTTTGACACATCTCCACCCTGGAGATATCTTATATTTTTCACTTTATTTCGTGGAGCGATAAATAAGAGCACGCAATTTGAAGACTCTTGTTGGCGCACACAGGGCATATTAGGGGGAATATCCATTTATGAAAGCCTACAACACCCACATTGAAACTCCCTAAAATGCAAAAATGGGAGAGAGACTTGGGAGGGTGGGGGGGGGGGGGGGGGGAAGAGAAAGGTATGAAAGACTGGAATAAAGTCATCCACAAAGCTGCAAGATCCTCCATTAACACTAATCTAACAGAGGCAAAGTATAAAATATAGTGTGATGGTACATGGTACCAAGTACCAGATTCTTCCTGCAAGTCTTACATAGTCGCTTCTCATACCGTTAAGTGCCAGCTATGCGAGACTGTGGGGGACTTTAAACCCCCACAGGAAAAAAAAGTATAAAAACTCACCTGAACCTTTATGGGATAGGGCCGGGTCTTCTCTTCATCTTGGGGGGATCTGATCTACCCCCCAGGGGCTCTTCTGGCTTCAGGAAAGTGTCTGAAATAGCCCCCCCCCCCCCCCCCCCCACAGTTAACTTTTTTAAAAAAGGGAGGGGGGAAGGGGGAAACCCTATGACTTTTTTTAATGAACCCCTTATGTTCTGAAGCCCAGCAGCTATAAAAGGCTTCCAGCAGCAGCAGGAGAGCAGAAACCAGAGTGATCAGCGTGGGGCACAGTGCCCGAGGATGGATGGGAGGTAAGTATTAAAATAAAATTTGTTCTCCTCTCTGTTTTTTTACACTTAATCCTTTGTGAACTTGTAAAGGATCCATGAGACCCCTATACCAGTTCACAAGGCTGGGGGCTGGCAAGTCTCCTGCGGCTAGCGAGTGACTTGCCATTAACCCCTGGCATCCCAATTACCTGCTCCCCAAAAGGCCAGGGGGGGGGGCAGAAAGACCCGGGCCCGCGGAAGCTATATGGGCTTGCAGCCGACATGGTGGGGGGCCACCAAAGTGGCCCCTGTGCCCTATCCTGCAACCCCTGCATAACTGTTTTTTTTTTTTTTTGGGGGGGGGGGATTTTTAACCCTTAAAATCCCCCCCACCAAAAAAATGGGGTCCCCCCAGGAGGCAGGAGAGGAATGGGAGGTAAATGGTGAAAAATGACCTGTCAAAGGGTGACAAAACTTCAAGTAGGCTGGCAATTAAAAGGGTTAATAATATTAATAATATCTATGCATGTTTGGGATTGTTCTGCACGGGAGACCTTGTGCTTTCAGATTTAGCTTGTTTTTTCTTATTTGCATATTGATATTTTAGGAAAACTTTTCATTCTGCTTTTTTTAGGGAAACCCTGTGCAACCCAAGAATTCTTTGAGGGATTACTTCCAGAAAGATGAACCCACTACAACAAGCTGGGTACGCTTAGAAAACGTAACATGTTTACATTTGGAATACCCCCCATAAACCATATATTCCCTGAAAGTAAAGGCTGTTTTGGTTGAAAAAGTGCAAGGTGCAGCGCCAGCTCTGCAGAGCTGAATACAATAAAAAAAGGTCAAACAAGACATTTCATGTTGAAGCCCAGACTCTGCTGAAAAAAAAAACATAAAATTTTCCTGGGAAACCCCTTCAAAAATCACAGTTGAACAATTCTGTGATTACTCACCTTGTAGAATTGGTATTATAAGTGTGCAGCACGTCCTGCTCCAGAAATGATACATAACAGTTGGGATTACCTCCGCCAGAGGGCGCTTGACTGCAGAGATGGCAAAAAGAGGCCCCTCCCGGTCCCATATATACCGGGGACCTCCCACAAATTCCCCAGTATTAAAAAGCAGTAAGGAGAACCAGGAGAAGCCAATGATAAATAACGTTAACAAGGATAACAACCACCATACAGAGGATCCAAGATAATGCAAACAGGGTGGGGTGGAGCAGGACGTGCTGCATACTTATAATACCAATTCTACAAGGTGAGTAATCACAGAATTGTATTATTTTAAGTATGCAGCACGTCCTGCTCCAGAAATGATTCATAACAGTTGGGACATCCAATAGCAGTGTCCGTACATAGGGTGGGATCCCCAAAGGCAACAATGCGCAGTTCAAACCACTGCCGCCTGCAGAACTTTGCGGCCAAAAACAGCATCAGTTGAGGCCCGAACATCAACCTTGTAAAACTTGGAAAAAGTATGAACAGAAGACCAAGTAGCAGCCTTACAAACTTGTTCAACAGAAGCCTGGTACTGGAAGGCCCAGGAGGCACCAACAGCATGTGTAGAATGAGCAGTAACACGGAAAGGAGGATCCTTTCCCCTAGCAGAATAGGCCCTAAAAATAGCCTGACAAATCCATTTGCTAATAGTGGACTTAGCAGGAGCCATACCCTTCTTGGGACCCGAAGGAACCACAAATAAGGCATCAGTCTTTCTGAAAGGTGCAGTAGCCATCAAGTAGAACTTCAAATTCCTGACCACATCCAGGGAATGTAAGGCCCTCTTCTTGGAATTACCAGGATTAGGGCACAAGGAAGGAAGCACAATGTCCTTGTTGAGATGGAAGGCAGAGACAACCTTAGGCAAGAAATCAGGTTTAAAGCGGAAAACCACCTTGTCCTGGGGTCTCTCAAAGTAGGGGGCCTGAATGGAAAGGGCCGCCAACTCCGAAACACGCCTGACCGAGGTGATGGCCACCAAAAAGGCAACTTTAAGAGTGAGGACAGACAAAGCAGTCTCATACACAGGCTTCAATGGAGGGCCCTGAAGGGCAGACAAAACCAAATTCAAGTCCCAAACCGGCAACAGAGGTTTGCGAGGGGGATGCGCCAAAACAGCCAAGGCAGACACACGACCCTTGAGCGTGCTGAGCTGAAGTCCCAGATCCAGAACACGCTGAAGGAACTCCAGAATCCTAGGAATGACAAAACACACCACAGGGAAGGACCCTAGACTCACACCAGTCAATGTAGGCCTGCCAGATCCTATAGTAGATGGTAGAAGAAGACTTCTTCCTAGCCCTGATCAGAGTATTAACCACAGAATCAGTAGGAGGTTTCAGCAGCCAGGCCATCAAAGCCAGGGTTTGTAAATTGGGATGGCAAAGCCGCCCTTGAGTGAGAAGGTCCGGCACCAGGGGCAGAGTGTATTGATCTACTGCCAGCTGAACGATATCTGCGAACCCCACCTGTTTTGGCCAACGAGGGGCCACCAGGATTGCTGGCACCCTTTCCTGAGCCAGCTTGCGCAGAACCCTGCCCAGCAGAGGGAATGGAGGAAAAAGATACAGGAGACGGAACCCCTGCCAGGATAGAGTCAGAGCATCCACCGCAAGGGCCAGGGGATCCTGAGACAGAGAGACAAAAACTGGAGCTTGTGATTGTGGCAAGATGCAAACAGGTCCACTTCCGGAACCCCCCCAACGGTGACACAGGGATAAGAAGACCTCGCTGTTGAGAGACCATTCCCCCAGGCGAGAAGTCCCCCTGCTCAGAAAATCTGCCTCCAGATTCTCCACCCCCAGAATGTACACCGATGAAATGCAAGGGACAATGTCCTCCGCCCAGGACAGAATCATGGACACCTCCTTGAAGGCACCCTTGCTCAGAGTCCCTCCCTGATGATTGATGTAAGCAACCGCCGTCTGGTTGCCTGAGTGAACTTGGACCGGCAGACCCTGCAGGTGAGGAGCCAATTGGGCCAGAACCAACCGAACCGCCCTCAGTTCCAGAATGTTGATAGAAGCATGGGCCTCCTGAGGGCCCCACAGCCCCTGGAATTGCAGAGACTTCCAGAAGCCCCCCCAACCTGACAGGCTGGCATCCATGGTGACTGTCTCCCAACAGGGGGCCAGGAAGGATCTGCCCCCCAACAAGTTCCTCAAG
This sequence comes from Gastrophryne carolinensis, assembly GCA_027917425.1. NCBI lineage: Eukaryota > Metazoa > Chordata > Amphibia > Anura > Microhylidae > Gastrophryne > Gastrophryne carolinensis. The sequence goes on from CM051234.1 coordinate 536,532,551, forward strand.
TCCAGCCACCACAAGACCGCGGGACCAGAGGGGACAGAACAAAGGCCTAATCCAGAGACAGGGGACTCTTGTCCCAGACTGATAGGAGATGGAGCTGAAGAGGTCTCATGTGAAACTGTGCACATGGAACCGCCTCGAAGCAGGACACCATCTGCCCCACTAGCTGCATCCCCTGCCGAATGGAGGGATGAGGGCATAACAGCAGGGAGTGAACCAGAGCTTGCAGAGTCCACCTTCGGCTGAGGAAGAATAATCCTGGCCGGAACAGTATCCAGATTCATGCCCAGGAATGAAGACATCAGAGACGGGGATAGGGAAGATTTGGGGTGATTGATCACCCAGCCGAATGACTCCAGAACCGTCACCACCTGCTGGGTATCCAACACCGCCTGCTGGAAGGACTGAGAAGTGATAAGAAGGTTGTCCAGATAGGGCAGAATGCGAATGCCCTGAGGAGAGCCACGACACCCGCCAACACCTTGGTGAAGACCCTGGGGGCTGAAGTGAGACCGAAGGGCAGTCCCACAAATTGGTAGTGCTGGTCCGCCAGCGCAAACCTGAGGAATCTCCGATGCCCTGGGAAGACTGGAACATGAAGGTAAGCATCTTTGATGTCTATGGATGTCATGAAGTCTCCCGGCCGCAACAAACTGATCGCGGAGCGCAGGGTCTCCATGCGAAAGTGCCCGGTCCTGATGAACTTGTTGAGCAACTTTAAGTCCAGAATGGGTCTGACTGACCCATCCCTTTTGGGAACTGTAAACAGATTGGAATAAAAACCCCGTCTTTCCACAAGAGGGACCTGACAGATGACCCCCAAGCCCAGTAGGTTTTGCACTGCCAGAAACAGCCCATGAGCTGCCGAGGGGTCTAGAGGAATCCAAGAATGGAAGAATCTTGGAGGCGGCAGCGCAGCGAACTCTAGCTTGTAGCCGGAGGACACAACCTCCAGAATCCACCTGTCTGAGACCTGTTGTCCCCAGACATGAGCGAAGAGCCGCAGCCGTCCCCCCACCCGGATGGGTGAGGGCGCCCCTTCATGGCTGAGGAGGCTTGGCAACAGATTTGGGCTTGGACCCCCAGGAAGAACCGGAGCGGGCACAACCTCTGCCCCTGCCCCAGAAGACTCCCCTAGAGCCTGCAAAGGAGACCCCTCTCCCAGGCCTGGCTCCGCTGTAGGAAGAAACAGAGGTTCCCGAACACCGAAAGGGCCGCAACGGCTTCTTACGTTGAGGCAACTTACCCCCCTTGGCAAACAGGTCCAAGCGATCACCAAATAAGCGCAGCCCCTTAAAGGGGAGTCCCGTGAGGGCCTTCTTAGCAGCGTTATCAGCTGCCCACTGGCGCAGCCAAACAGAGTGGCGTATAGCAACCACCAATGCAGAGGTTCTACTACACATACTGATGGTGTCATCTAAGGCAGAAAGGACATATGTAATGAACATTTCACACGTGACAAGGCCCTGAGCTCGGCACTAGCATTATCATCAGGAGCGCATTCCAACAGAGCATTGAGGAGAGACCTGATAGCAACAGCAGTAATAGCAGAAGCACAGACAGGGCGCAAGGCAGACCCCACACAGGCAAAGGCATGGGAAGCCAGCTGATCAATGCGCCGGTCCTCACTATCCTTAAGAGTAGTGGAATCAGGTGAATGGACTACAGAAGTGTTGGACAACCCCAATACTGGTGCATCCACCTCTGGAGGGGTTGACCAACATTTAACCACATCAGCGGGAAAGGGGTATCTTTTATCCCAACCCTTGGGGATTCCCGGGAGCCGGCCGGGACGCTCCTATTCTTTGAGAACAAGATTATTGAAATGGGCCTGTTCTGGAAATTCCAGACGTGGTTTAGCAGTACTTAAAAGTTCCCCCTGTAACCTTGGAGCCGCAGCAGGAAGGGAGATAGAAAGCACATCAAAAATCTGAGTTAACATTCTATTGGTATCATTAGCATCCCAATGATCAATGCCATAGTCAGCACCACTGAATTGCTGATCATCAGATAACTCGGGGTCAGAGAACAATTCCCTTTCCTCAAGTGGGGTATAGTCAGATAAATCAAAAAAATTCTCCGTCTCCATAGGAAAGGCAGACGCACCCGGTGACACATGCCGCCTTTTAGCCGGGGCCTTACGGGCCGCAGAGCTAGCAATCAGCCTCTCAAAGTTAGCCAACCTGGAAGACACATCAGGCTGAGACTCCCCACTAGTATTCACTGGGAGTCATAATCAGGCGAGGGGGGAGTGGGTGAGGGCATAGTGGGCGCAGGCACCTGCTGTGCGTAGGGTACACAGACCCGCACATCATCACTCACAAGGGATACCCCACACACTACACACAGCTGGGCTCGTCCCGAGGGTACCCCGAGCACAATATCCTGTGAAGCCTCCATATGGTGATTAAGGTGGCACAACTGGCCAATGGGAATTACGCCGTAAGAGCAACCCGGGATGCCCCAAATGTCAGCGGGAAAGTGGGAGGATTTAACAATTTAGGCCTCTAATGAAGTTAAAGAAATCTAATATAGGGGCCAGGACCGGGAGAAACCTCTAACACTGTGTTCTCCCTTCTGAAAAACATAATAAGAGAACACCCATAAGCACACAACAGTGATAAATGGATAGCAAAAAATAAAGCCCGCAAGGGCACTCACGGACCACGTTAGGGGGCCAGCAGACACTCCAGGAGGAAGGCAAGATGGCGCTGGAGGGACCTCGAGGGGCGGGCCGCATGAGGGAACGACGCGGAACGTGACCCCGATAGGCCACGCCCCCTCCGCAGAGCGTGCAATTGGCCTGCAGCAGCAGCCAATAGGAAGGCAGGGATTCTTGATAATGATGCCGCCGCTGACCGCGGACGCCACGGGAGTGCAATACAGTACAAAAGAAGGCATAAACTAACAGGCACACCCCCCTACCCCCCGAACAAGGTGGGAGAGGGGAGAGAGTGGATGACCCTTAAGAGGTCCCACCAGAACCAGGGCATGGGAGGGCAACAGGCGGACGGGGCATCCTAACTCAAGTTCACCATAACCTGCACCGCCTACCCTTTGGTGGGGGATTGCGGCCGGAGCCAAGCTCCGTAACAGAGCACCAGTGGTAGGTGCTGCCTACCATCACCCAACCAGCGCAGCCAAGGCTGGTAGGCATAAGCAAAAGGTGGAACGGGTGGAAATAGTCCTACAGGGCCCAGGGCTGCCAAGCCCCGCTCACCTGCGAGAAGAGAAGCAATCTTCTGACCTTCGCAGCCGACGGCACAGAAGGAACTGGGGAATTTGTGGGAGGTCCTGGGTATATATGGGACCGGGAGGGGCCTCTTTTTGCATACTTAGAATAAAGTGAAATGTGGTCTGGCAACAAAGGGTGACAAAAACTAGGTAGGCTGGAACTTAAAGGGTTAAAGCAGACTAACAGTCAAGAATGAATTAAATCAGACCAACACTACAAACAGTGCTCATATGCATCCCTCCCCAGGGCAATTTAGATTGCCGCATAGAAAAAAATTAACCTTTTTCTAACGCTTGCTGGAGTAAAATTTAAAAACAAGATGGCCGCTCATGGGTTTGTAGGCCACCTGCAAACAGGAAATCGTCCTGGGCGTCCCGTTACTATGCATTTCAGTTATGTCAGTTGGGAGAGGAAGCTCCAAAATGGCTGCTACCTTTCTTTGACAACTGTGCCAGGCTGTTGGTCCAGTTTAAGAAGTTTATAGGTTTCGTGATACTCGCAGCTAAATTAGTGATTGCCACATTGTGGCGAAAACATGACAGGAATAGTACACCAAAAAATCATCTGGATTAGGATTAATGAAAAGATCTCATCCACCATACTAGACAATGCAGGGGGGTGTGGATCTTATTTGACCGTGAACTCCTTTTTCTCTTGCTAGATGTCGCTCATTGGCTACTCCCTCTTTATTTTTACAGATTACTAAAACTTTTTTTTGTTGGAGAACTTTGGAAGTATGATAAAAGACACATCAAGATGGATATCTATGTGGAGATGCATGTACATTGATGTACAATGATGTTGGACTATTGTGTGTCTTGAATCCCAATCAAAATATTGAAACCTAAAATGATTAATTCCTTTCAGAGTAGAGAATAAAGGAATTGCGTGTAACAGACAAACACCATGCAGTGACACTACATCGCTCTGCCAGCTTCCGCTGGATCCGCCTATCGTCTTTGCCCTTTAAATTATGATCATTCGGTTTCTAAATTTAGATGCATAATGAGAGCTTTTGTATGCAACATGCTAAATCAAGTCTTCCCAGGAAACTAAGGCTCATGCCTAGGAGCTGAGGCTTAAAATCTTAGTTTACTTTTGGCAGTATGCTGTAGCAGTGAAGCATGCTTGTGGCATCTCCCGGCCCTATAAAAAGCCAGGAACCTCCCACAAATTCCCAGTGTTACAAAAGCAGTTAGACAAGAAGCCGGGAGAACAATAATGAAAGAAATCCTAAAATGAACATTTGAACAAATCACCATACAGAGGTGACCAAGAATAATAACAACAAGCGAGGGGTGAAACAGGACGTGCTGTATACTACAAAACCAATTATACAGTGGCGTACTAACAGAATTGTATTTTTCCAAGTATACAGCACGTCCTGTTTCACTTATTCCTTTCGTCTGGGACATCCAAAAGCAGTGTCCGTAAGGTAGGGTGGGATCCCCAAAAAGCAACGGCGGGCAGTTCAAATCACTGCCGCCTGAAGAACCTTCCAGACATAAGCAGCATCAGCTGAGGCCCTAACATCAACCTTGTAAAACTTGGAAAAAGTATGAACAGAAGACCAAGTTACGGCCTTACAAACTTGTTCAACAGAAGCTTGGTGCTGAAAGGCCCAAGACGCACCAATAGCACGGGTGGAATGAGCAGTAAGACGGAAGGGAGGATCCTTCCCCTTAGCACAATAGGCCTGCACCACCGCCTGACGGATCCACTTGCTGATAGTGGATTTAGCCGGAGGCAAACCCTTCCTAGACCCAGAAGAGAGAACAAACAAGAGCATCAGACTTCCTAAAAGTCTCATTAGCAACCAAAGAGAACTTCAGAGCCCTGACCACATCCAGAGAATACAGTGTCCGCTCCTTGAAATTAGCAGGATTAGGACACAATGAAGGCAAGACAGTGTCCTGATTGAGATGAAAGGTAGACACAACCTTAGGCAAGAAATCTGGCTTAAGCCGAAACACCACTATCCTGATGCCGCTCAAAATAAGGAGGTTTGAAGCAAAGCGCAGCTAGCTCAGAAACTCACCTTACAGAAGTGATAGCCACCAAAAAGCCTACCTTAAGAATCAAAATGGGCAAGGCGGCCTTACGGATAGGCTCAAAGGGAGGCCCTTGCAGAGCAGACAACACCAGATTAAAATTCTAGACTGGTAGCAAAGGCTTACGGGGTGGATGCACATGAGAAACACCCTGGAAAAAAGTTTTAACCAGCCGCTGATTGGCAAAAAATCTTTGGAAAAGAATTGCCATACTACAAGAATGCTCGGCCCGAGGAAAGGACTGGGCCACAATCAAGATGTCGTCCAGGTAAGGAATGATGCGGATGCCCTGCATCACTCCCGCCAGTATCTTGGTGAACACCCGAGGTGATACCGAAGGGCAGAGCCGCAGACTGGTAATGCTGATCCTCCAGCGCGAACCTTAGAAATCTCTGATGACCTGGAAAGATAGGCATCTGAAGATAAGCATCCTTGATGTCCACAGTGGTCATGAAGTCGCCCGGGCGAAGGGTACTGACAGCAGAGCGTAGCGTCTCCATACGAAAATGCTTGAATCTGACAAAGTCCCTTCAGATCTTGTAACCGAAGGACAATACCTCCTGTATCCACCGGTCTAAGACGTGAAGCCTCCAGACGTGAGCAAAGAGCCGAAACCTTTTCCCGGACGGGTGAGGGAGCCCCTTCATGCCTGAGGGGGCTTGTGAGAGGATTTGGGCTTGGTATCCAGGAGAGACCGGGACGACCACGGGATCTGCCACGGCCCCAAAAATCTCTGCGGCCACTAGAGAAGAGGGAGCCACAACCTCCTCTGGGAGCGGAAAGGAAGGGAGGAGGATGGAGGACCCCCGAAATGGCCTCTAAATCAGAACAAAGTAAGAGAGTACTATAGTCCCCCCCGCTACCAGCTGTAGCACCCACCATCAAGGAGACACTTGAGCAGCCTCGTGAGGGCAATAGCAGTAATGGCAGCGGCACAGGTCGGACGCAATCCAGCCCCCACACAGATCAAAGCATGGCAGGCCAATTGATCCATGCGCCGGTCTTCACCATCCTTCAGAGAGGTAGTGTCAGGGGAAGGCATGACCGAAGTATTGGACAAGCCTTCTGAACAAGATCAGCAGGAAAGGGATACCTTTTATTTAACCCTTGGGCACAGCAGGCAGCCTGCTAGGACGTTCCCATTCTTTAAGTACCAAAATGGTAAAATGTTCCTGCTCAGGGAACTCTGGACGCTGTTTACCAAATGAGCTCCCCCTGCTTTCTCTTAGCCACATCAGGGGCAGCAATGTGCAATATATCAAAAATATGTGACAGCAGATTATCAGTGTCCTCAGGGTACCATGAATCCTCTCCGAACACCGACCCAGGGTCACTATCGCAACCGATAGAGTTGCGTCAGAATGAGACTCCCTGCTAACAGTGCCCTCACAGGGGCCTAGTTGCAGGAGCCGGGGAGTAGGGGAAGCAGAGGGAGGCGCAGAGCTGGGAAGCGAAGCAGGCAAACCAGCTTGTAGCGCAATGACACTGTCAGCACACGCCATTTGCACACCATGACACTGTTAATCACAGGGGATACCCACACATAGGCATGCCCCACAGGGCCCCCAAGCACGCTATCCCCTGAAGCCTCCATATGGTGATTAACACAGGCGCAATAGACCAGTAGTGGGTAAAGGCTTAAGACAGAAGCCACCCGGGATGCCCTCCCACGGGATGCCCCCAGAAATCTATTTTGTGAAGGGGGGGGGGAAGAGAGGGAGGAAGGAGTGGAGCCGGGAGAACCACAACTCAATGGTATCCCGCCTGAAAGACATAAGTAAAAATACACATGAGCATCCCGCAGCACATGAAAATCCCAGGGTCAATAACCCCCCCCCCCCCCCCCCAAGGGGGACTCACGGACCAAAGACACCGCAGAGTCACTCAGGCACAGGTAAAGCGATACACCAGGGAAAGCAGTGCTGCAGCCAGGAATGAAAAAAACCAGACACGCAGGTTGTAGAAAATGGCGCCGGCTGAGGTACCTCGAGGGGCGGGCCGGAGGGGAACAGCACGATCCACAGCATCACCAGGCCCCGCCCCCCTCGAAGAGCGTGAAAACGGCGCTCACGTGACCCGGCCGGGGCCATTACAAAGCAAAATTACCTCAGGTTATAGCGCCCACAGCCGCGGAGCGCAGTATAAAGCTGCGCGGCAGCTAAAAACACCAAAAAACACACCAAAATGGCCAAATGACCTCAGAAAACACCACTCACCACCACTGCCCCCCCCCCCCCCGAACGGAGTCAGAGAGGGGGGAGAAGAGAGGGCGACGAGGGAAGGCAGCGGCAAGTATCCATGGCCAGGGAGGGGAGGGGGGGCCAGAAGTAAAAGAAGAGGACATAGTCCCCAAATAACTCACCCCCTCAGAAGGCAGTGCATGAACTCCGCATCCCAATCAGGTTCACCATAAAGCCTATGGCCGGCTCCCCTTTGTAGTACAGGGTCTGCGGCTTGGAGCAGTGCTCCTGGAGCACTTGACCCTAGTGCTCTTCTACCTTTACCCGATCTGTCAGCCGAGGCTGGGAGGCAGTGGGAGTCCAGAATCGGATGGGAATAGACTTGCAGGGCCGCAGGCTTGGTTGCCTCGCTCACCCGCGCAAGAGCGAGAGAGCCATCTTCTAGCTTCGCAGTCCGACTGCAGAAGGAAACTGGGAATTTGTGGCAGGTTCCTGGCTTTTTATAGGGCCGAGAGATGCCACAAGTCTTTCTGCAGTCCACTGCGTCACCTTGTGGCGGATAACCCAGACATAAGGAATAAGTGAAACAGGACGTGCTGTATACTTGGAAAATTACCTTTTCCCACCCCAATGGCGCATACCCAGGCTCTCATCCAATCAGAGATCTGGTTGTTTACAATGGGGAGCATGTGCTCACGCATTCCCCAGTGTTTTCAATCAGAGCCCTTTGCCGAAAGTAAAGATGGCAAAGGGTTCTAATTGGATGAGAGCCTGCACATGCCCTGTAAGATCTTACATGTGCCAGGTGGTGACTAATAAAAGCCACTCATTTATTACTTATTTATTCCAAACAAACCTGCCATAAACCATTCCAAATTAGCTACTGATCAATGCATCCAAAAGTACACCAGCAAATAACAAAAAAAAAAAAAAAAAAGGGTAAGTATGCTGCCCGTACATCATGATCATCACCTCTCTGCACTGGTGAATCCTTGCCCTTCTCCTACTGTGCTTACATCACACGACTGTTGTCACACCCACAATTTATGCTCATTTTGTCTCTGCATCTTCAGTGCTCTAATACTTTTACTAATAACTTAGGAACTACAGGGTCTTTTTGAAAACAGATTGAAGTTTGAGACAATGCAACGTGCAGCCTGAGACAATGGGGTAACAGTCAGGCCTGACTTTAGTATAACTAAGCAACAAACACTATATTTCTATGGATTATCCTAAGCACAATATAGGGAATGTATTACTGACCTCTCCTTCTGCAGCCTGGGACTGTAAAACTTGCCGCAATCGTAAAAGCTCTTTTTCAATTTGCTGGATTCTTGCCACCCTTAGCTGTAGATTAAAAAATAAACTGGTAACTTTATTAACACTAACCTTTACAATAGCAATACAAATAAATCCACTATTGTATTTGTCATTTAAAAAAAATAAAAAAAAAGGACCTAAAGTCTGTTTCTCCCTCAACCTTGCTTTGGATAAAGAATAAGCCAGGTGCTGCAAGCTCTGCTTTTGGCTTCAAGCTCAAACAATGTTCATGTGCGACTTGTTAGAAACCAGCAGCAGCCCTACTGCTGCAGCGATTGGGTGACTAGCACTCACTCACCCTCTTTGCTTGCGGTTAACGCACTGAAAACAAACGTCAAACGGCCCACTTCCCCTGTGGCATTAAAGTGGGCCAAAACCCGGGATTTTGATTATCCTGGGTTTTGGGGGTGCCCCGCTGTGTGAAACCCCCCAGGATGGCGACACCAGCTCAGCTCTTCCCGGTCCCACAGTGGCTCTGAGCGGCCTGGTGGCCGCATCCTCCACTTACCTCTACCAGGGAGCGTGTCCGCGTGGGCCATTTACAAATGCCTGGCACGAGCACGTGCCCTGCTAGAGGGATTAGCAGGATGCGGCCGCAGCTCTTAGATGCGCCGGGGGACCGGGAAACGAGGTAAGTGAACGGGGTGACCTGGGGGGTCTCACACAGCAAGGCACCCGGGGGGAGGGAATTGATCGGCCCGGGAATCTTATAAATTCCTGGGCTGATCTAGGTGGGTTTTGTTTCACTTTAAGCACCTAGCAGGTAAGAAATCCTCTTTTTAACCTTTTAAAGACGCCCTTAGAATCTATGTGTAAGGCGTCCTTGAGACCCCTATACCAGTTCACAGGGCAGGAGGGACTGGTAAGTCATCTGCCAGCAAGCAGGTGACTTTCCATCACCTCCAACCCCATTACCTGCCCTTCCCCCGAAGCTCAGGGGGGCGCAGAACAGCAGGTGGCATGTGTGGGCTATGCGGGCTGGTAGCTGGCCTCTGAGCCCAGGTCTACCAGTCCCCATAGCTGGTGCCTGTGTTGGTTTTTAGGGAGGCGTGACAACAGCATTTTTTTTTTTTTACATTTTTAAGGGTTTAACCCTGCACAAAGTAGTTTTTTTACTTTTAAATCTCATAAAACGCCCTTTTTAGTTTGCGGTGTCTCCTGGGCAGGAATAGGTGTCTGCCAATACATAAGTGATAATGTCGTAAACAGGAGTAGTGGGGCTTTTACGTACGATATTCAAATAAAATAGATATATACGTTTTTTTCACACGTCACCCAAAAATATTGAGAAAGCACTGAAGAAAGTACAAACATAAGTATTCATGTTAAAAGCCCAAACTCTGCTGAAAGAAACAATATATCATTTTCCTGGAAATCCCTGCAAAAAACAAATATAGAGCAAAATGGTTAAAAAGTGCCCGAGAGTGACAAGATCTCTAGGTAGGCTGGCAGTTAAAAACCCAAAATGAAGCAGGAAGATTTTTGTGGGGCGGGGCGGGGAGCTGCTTTAATGTAACTGTTCTTTCAAAAGACACTCAAAGCAGGACAAGACCCATCAGCGGTCGCCGGCTTTCAAAGGGGCATCCCAGATCTGGTTGCCCTGCAGTGTGAAGCTCACCTCTTCCCTACGGCACATGCACAGGCTCTCCCCCAATGAGAGCCATCTGCCGTGACGTCGTCATAAGGCAATCGGCTCTCATTGTTTTTAATGGGGAGTGCGTGATTCCGGGATAAATGTTCTTGTCCTAGCCATTCAGATAGGTTGAGGCGGGAGAGCGCAAAGTCAATGAGATCCATTTGCCAAAAAAAAAAAAAAAAAGTCACGCCAGATGCCTCTCATTGGACAAGAAAGAGGTAGAGGTGAGTAAATAGCGGCGTCTGAGGGGTTTTACACTGTGGGATGTTGTAATCTCTTGTTTCCAGGCAATAAAGTGGACCAAAACCCATGCCAATCAGCCTGGGAATATATAACATTCTTGGGCTGATCGATTCCCTCCCTCAGGGGCATCCAAAATTGGGATGCCCCGCTGTGTGAAACCCCCAGGTCGCCCTATACAACTTACCTTGTTTCCCTTTCCAACTGCGCATGCGCGAGCAGCATCCCTACTATCCTTATAGCAGGGAGCGTGCCTGCATCAGCCATCTGTGATTGGCTGGCATGGGAATGCGCCCTGTTACAGGGAAGCCGGGGATGCGCCCGCAAGCGCAATCTAAGCCGCTGGCATTAGACAAAGCGGCTGCACATGTGCCATAGGACCACGAAGAGGTGAGTTAACTGCAACAGGTGGTGCCTAGGTTGTGGCTTTTTTTTTTTATATAGAAAATTTTAGTTTTTCAAGAAAAAAATATTTCATGACGTAGCCCATCCCCCCCATATGACAACAGTACAACATATGTATCAGTAGACCCCTTTCCTGCCCAGGACAAACTGAAAAGAACACTTTATGAGATTTTCAAAGAAAATCCAAGTAACTATGTGCACCTTGCATTTAACTTGCAATAACTACCATGTTTCCCCCGTGGGCGTGAAATATAAGCGCTATCCCAAAAATAAGCCCTAGTTACAATTCATGAGCCAGCTGCAGGTCTGTAAGGAGGGTGAGGACACATTACGGCTGTAAAGGAGGGGGAGGACACATTACGGCTGTAAAGGAGGGGGAGGACACATTACGGCTGTAAAGGAGGGGGAGGACACATTACGGCTGTAAAGGAGGGGGAGGACACATCAAGTCACAAAGGTAAGCGTGTCGGGAGTGAAATGTCTGATCTTGCTGGCTCAACCCCAACTTACCACCATGTCAGCCACATGGCTGAATCCCCTGGTGGCTACCTAGCCAGCTCTGTGCATGTACTAAACTGGAGTCGCTGTACTCCCGCCACCATCTTGCCAGCCCACTATAAGACATGCTAGGGAAATAAGCCCTAGTATCCATTTTTAGAGCAAAAAGATATGCAAGACCTGTTTTATTTTTGGGGAAACACACAAATCAGAATCATTTAATGAAAAACCCGAAACTTTAATAAACTATTCCCCAGAGTCTAATAATTAATATATTTTCTGTTTTTAGTCACTTTTCCCTACTGGCCTCAAACGCTGTTCAGGACTCTAGGATACAAGGCCCGCCATCTTGCCTCAGAAACATCACATACTGAGGAGAGGTGGGACAAGTGCAGGGGGCGGGGTTAAAGCTCTGCAAAGACAGAGCAGAGCTGAGGTCGGGAAAAGCAGTGGTCCCCAACCCTGTCCTCAAGGCCCAACAACAGGCCAGGTTTTGCAGATCTCCACAAAGATGCACAGGTGGAGTAATTAGTGCAGCTGCAGAGCAATAGAGCTGGCTATTTGGAGATCCAAAAAGCATGACATGTTGGTGGGCCTTGAGGACAGGGTTGAGGACCACTGGGGAAAAGGACAGCTAGAGCAGCACAGTAAGACAACACTTCCTTCCTGCAGGCAGCCTGATACTCCATGGGTCGCCATCTTGTATGTTGAAAGGCTCATAAAATGCAGTAGATGCAGGTAGGCCGATTTTTTAATGTGGGCAATCTGTATGTACAGAACGTGGGAAACAAAGACTCTTATTCAGGGTGAAGGTCCATTTTAAGGGTTAGACCCTTAAATGGGGTCAGGTTGCTGTGTTGTGCAGTGGAAACTGGGAATGGGTCAAATGATCTGTGTCCCCTGCCTTTTGACTGCTCAATCCCATTGCAGGGAGGTGGATCTTTATACCAGTGGAGTGAGCAGATGTTTGCTTATTCACCGGTATAAAAAAAGCCACTCATCAAAAGCCTGGTGTGAGACAGAGAATCCATGATCTCTGGCCACGCTGAAGACACTGGATGGAGGGGAGCTTTTTTTGGCTCTAAAAGAGAAAAGGTCCTCCACATGAAATTTATGTGGCTGGCACTTAAAGCAGGGCAAAACCCATTTTGGGTGCTGTGCTGATCCTGCCGGCCACCCCTCCACATCATCTGAGCAGCCGGGCGCTGCTGCTGGCTCTGCAGTGGCTCAAGTTCTACTTTAAGAACACCAAAACCCACGGCCACTGGCGGCTAGATTCCTACCCGCAATCAGGATGCTCCGCTGTGTCGCAGGTCGCTCAATATACTCACCTCCTTCCCCCCGTCCAACAGCACATGCACATCCCTGCTAAGCCTTAAGCAGGACGCTCCCAGTTAGAGGTGATGCAGCCGCACATGCGCTGTAGGACCTGGGTAAAGAGAGTTTGAGTGGGCGACCTGGGTGGTTTCACACAGCCGGGCTAACCCGCATCGGGTTCCCCCGGGGGGCAAGGATCAAAACCCAGGATAGTCAAAATCCTAGGTTTCGGTTCACACTATTCTGCAAGGCTTCAACATGACTTTTTTTTTTTTTGCTGTGGACTGGTAGTTCACCAACTCACAATAGAAACAGCACTGGGATCCCCATGGTGTGAACGCTGCAAACCTGGGCTCTGGATGTCAGCCCTGGAAACTCTGCTCACCATGACAGGCAGCCAGGCTTGCTGCCCCCAAAAGTCCTCGGAACTGACATAGGATCATTAAACGTTAAATAACTTGGCAGCTTCTTGAAATTGCCATCACAGGAAAGGGTAATTATATCAAGGAAGAGAGTCTTTTCTTGGACTTCCCCCATTTAACATTAAAGCGGACCTTCACCATGAATAACAGCATATCTTATAGGTTTCCCCCACTCTGTACATACAGATTTCTCACCTTAAAAATCATCCTATCTATTGCATTCTATGAGCCTTCAAACATCCAAGATGACAGCCCACGGAGTTGCCTGCAAACAGGAAGAGTCTTCTGACTGTGCTGCTTTGCATTCTGGGATTGCTGTCCTTTTTTCTGACCCCGGCTCTGCTCTGTGCAAAGCAAAGCTATAACCTGCCCTACTTTTGCCCATCTCTCCTCAGTATGTGAGGTTTATGAGGCAAGATGGTGGCGCTTAACACAGTTGCAGCCCAGAGAGGGAATAAGTGACTAAAAAACTTAAGACATTAATTTTAGATGCTGGAGAATAGTTTTTTTTAAAGGTCTGGGCTTTTAATTTAATGATGCTGAAGGTCCAGTTTAACACCTGGGAGAACAGGGGCTGAGCGAGAGTTGTGTTTACTCAATTTGTTTACCCCCAGAGTTTCCTATAACGGTTCAGAAGGTGTGTCAGGGGCTAGAAATCTGCACCCATTCTGAGCCCCAGAAGTGTGGACAAGCCTGGTACCCTTTGAGGGCTGACACACACTGCAGAGCACCGAACCAATCCCTACTAAGGGTGCCCTGTTAGCCATTAAACCAGACCTTCACCCTTAGGTGCATATCTTATGTTTATGTTTCCCCCACCCTGGACATACAGAATGCTCACATTAAAGGCTCAGAAAACCAACTAGGTGCAGGTAGGATCCAAGATGGCGGCCCATGGCGTCTTAGGCTGCCTGCAGACAGGAAGTGTATTCTGACTAGGTCGCTCTGCATTCTGGAAATGCTGTCCTTTTCCTGACACAGCTATAACCCGTGACCCTGCACTCCTCCTGAGTATGTGATGAGGCAAGATGTTGGCGCCCATATCCTAGAGTCCTGAACAGAGTTTCAGTCCAGTGGGGGAAAGAATAAGTGACTAAAAACTTCAAATATATTAATTTTAAATGTTGCTGAAGGTCCAGTTTAAGCAGAGCAGCTCCAATTGGCAAGTAGCTACATTTAAGAAAAAACAGCCTGCTAAATTTCATGCCGAAGAGCCCCAACGATCCTGGATTTAACTTAATAATGAGTCTCTAGTTTTTTTTTTTTTTTTTTTAAATGTCTCCACATATAAAATTCATCATAGTTCTAGGTGGTTGCTCTGGTCTGAAGCACCAACATACCTGCGCACGCTTCTCCATGTCCTGACAGGTCCCCAGTTGCTCCTCCATTGCAGCTCTGATCTCTCTGGCCTCGAACTCCAACTGCCTTCTGGTCATGTCAGTTTGGAGAGAAAACTAAAAACAAAAAGAAAAAAATATTAAGTCGATAATATTTAATAGTAGAGTACATTTATAACAAAACAGCCACACATGACACAACAACAAGGCAAGGCGAGGGGAAGGGTCTGAAGTTGCTGCTGATACTTACATTCTCAGTAAGTGGAAGGCCATCGATTCTTTTGGTGAGATTCTGAAGTTGGGCATAGTACCAGTCTTTCTCCTTCTCCTCTTTTTCAAGCTCAGCAAAAAGTAACGATCTAAATAGGAGAAGAGCATAAATATATAATGAAAAATATAATGAATGCCTTTAAATCAAGTCAAACTGTACCAGGAAATCTATGCTCACCACTTGAGTTCTGCATGCTTGCACATTGTCCCAGACTGACATCTAAATATTATCTGAACAGTTAAAAGTGAGTCCTTTTTCCTCATGTCTGCCTCCTTGGTGAGGAAAAATCCCATCCTCATTCTGGTTTCCTTCCCCAGCCCACCGATGTGGTCCACCAATCAAACTTCAGGGGACTATGAATGCAAAACACCCCACTCCCTGCCCAGGTGTCCTGAGTGGGTGCCTTTCTCTGCATCTCTCACCCCCTTATCAGATCACACTATGTACTGGCAATAAAAACTAGAGGCCCAACTATGCACTTTTTTTTTTACACTACAAGAGTGTAGTCTTGGGCACACGTATTACAGACCGCCCGTTATGATATATGTAAAGCACACAGTGTGCTTACATCACATCGATGTTGCCACACCCACTGTTTCTCCTCAAAGTTTCTCTGCATCTCCTACACTCTAATACTTTTACAAATAACTTTTTTGAACATTGAAGTTTGAGACAGTGCAACGTGTAAACCAAGAAAATGGGACAACAATTGGGCGCCCGCCTTTAGTATAACTTAAAGGTAGGAGTCCTGCTAAGATTGCACACTTTAAAAACATTTTCCTACAAGGATTTTATTAAAGGGTAAATGACTTACTGATGAGCTCTGAACTACCTCTCCTAGAGTTTGTTCCAAGTACAAAATTATGTTTCTTTGAAAGTCTCTCCTCTCTTCTTTTTGTTGCCGCCTTTAGAAACGTTCTATTTGAACAATGTTTTTTTGTAGGCAAGGTCTCCAGAACTGTACACAGTATTCCAGATGTGGCATCACTAGGGCTCTATACAGTGGCATAACAACCTCCCATTTCCTACTGGTGATACCTCAAGCTATGTAGCCAAGTGCTCAGCTTTCTTCTCCCACTGCCTGGCTACAATGTCCGCTTACCTCGCAGCTTTCAGTAAGATTAATGGAAGCCTGAGGCCAAGCCTACCCGCTACAGCAGCTTCCCAGACCAGCCCCGCGGGTGAGAGGTGTCTGGTGCGCGTGGAAGGTAAGTGGTGTGTCTCACAACATTTTACTGGTCTTAAAGCGCATGTGTGGGTTCCCGTCCAATCAGCATTGTATGTTGTGCATAGTAATGATCAGCAAAGCTCAGCAACAGTAAGTGGCAGAGGCTGATTCCCAGTTGCTCAGATGTGGCTGGGCTGCCAGCCCCAGTCTGTCTGAATGGATGGGTGCTTGAGCATGTCTCAGCCTTGAGAATTTACGTGGCTGGCTCCCCTGCAGTTAGCCGCCAGCCATGTAAATTTTACCAGCCTGACTTTCCCCACTAATAGCATAAAAAGTAAAAAAGAAAAAAAAAAGTTTCTTACCCCTCGTTAGATCCAGCCGGGTCTCCTCTTCAGCTGAAGGGACTCCGATCACCCATTGGGGCACCTCCGGCTGCAGGGGAGTGCCCAAAACAGGGTGTGTCCCCCGAGGCACAGAGCCGTCCCCCACAATTGCAAAGGCATGGGACGCCAGTTGGTCAATGCGCCGGTCCTCAGCATCCCGCAGGGTAGTAGAGTCAAGGGAGTGCATGACAGAGGTGTTAGATAACCCTAGAATAGGGGCATCCACCTCGGGAGGGGATGACCAGCACTTAACCACATCAGCGGGAAAGGGATACTTTTTGTCCCAACTCTTAGGTACACCGGGAAGTCAACTGGGATGTTCCCCTCTTTCAGCACATGATTATTGAAATGAGCTTGCTCGGGAAATTCCAAACGTGATTTAGCAGTATGAAAAAGCTCACCCCTTTGCCTAGGAGCCGCAAAACAGGGGGAGAGATGGACAGAACCTCAAAAATCTGGGCCAGCAATCTGTCAGTATCATCCGGGGCCCAGGGGTCAGAGCCAGAATCGTCATGACCCCTGGGTCTCTCATCAGATGACACCGAATCAGAGAACAGCTCCCCTTCGTCCGAGGGGGTCTAGCCACATAAATGCCAAAACTCCTCAGGTTCCATAGGGAAAAGAGTGACATCAGGTGTTAAGTGCCGCTTTTTTGCAGTGGCCTTACGCGCCAGGGTATTAGCAATCAACTTCTCGACACTAGCCAGCCTAGCAGACACATCAGGCTGAGAGTCCCCACTTGTATTCAAGTCATTGGGAGTGAGACTCAGGCTTGGGGGAGTAGGTGAAGTGAAACGAGGTGCAGGCTCAGCCACAGGAAGGCCAGATTGCAGCGCTAGCACCTGCTGGGCGCAAGGTACACAGAACCGTGCATTGTCACCGCTAATAGGCGAGACCCCACAAGCTACACGCAGCCGGGCTTGTCCTGAAGGAAACCCGGTCACATTATCCTGAGATGCCTCCATATGGTGATTACAAGGCACAATATGCCAGTAGGGATTAACGCTATAAAGCAACCCTGGATGCCCCAATAACCCGCTAGGGAAGTGGGAGTAATTACACTAGGCCTCACAAGTTAAACAATTAACAGAGGGCCGGGAGAAGCCAATGGTTTCGCCCGTCTGAAAGACATAATGAAAGTGGGCCGTAAGCAAACATACAATAAAAGATGGTAATAAAGCCGCCCGCGAGGGCACTTACGGATCGCGGTAGGTAGAAACCGTCACGCAGGAGCCCACAATCAGACAAAATGGCGTCGGAATACCTCGAGGGGCGGGCCAGCGCGAGCCATGATGCGGAGCTCGCCAGAACCAGGCCCCGCCCCCCCGAAGAGCGCGAGGCCAACAAGACAAGTAGCCAATGACAGCGGGAGAGTGCCTGAGGTAACGCCGCCGCCAAGCGCGGAACATTATGAAAAAAAGAGAGTGCGTGCGGCGGTAATGACAAATAATAAAGGCAAAGCAAGTCAGTGCGGCGGCTGACACAACATAAGTAAAGTCAAAGACACATAAGCACATATACATGTATACACACGCAAACACACACACCCCCCTTTTTTCCCCCTGAAGGCGGCCCATTTAGATAGGACCCACCGATATACGGGGCATGGGGCAATAGTGCGGGAGGGGCGTCCCATAGAGGCTCACCATAAGCCTATACCGCCTACCCTTTGGTGGGGGATTGCGGTGGAGCAGCACTCCTTAAGCACTCATGGTGCTGCCTACCGTCACCCGACCAGCGCAGTCAAGGCTGGGAGGCACATTACTAGTGGAACGGGTGGGAATAGTCCTACAGGGCCGCAGGCTAATAGCCCCGCTCACATGCGAGAAGAGAGAGCCATATTCTTGTCCTTCGCAGTCCAGACTGCAGAGAAATTCTGGGGATTTGTGGGAGGTCCCCGGGTATTTGAGGGGCCGGGAGGAGCCTGTTTTCAATGTCTCTGCAGTACAGCGCCATCTGGCGGAGGATAACCCACTTGTAAGTATTCTATTTGGAGCAGGACGTACTGTATACTAAGAATAACCCCTGCCCCCCAAATTACCTGCCTCCCCAAAGCCCAGGGGGGGGGGGGGGGGGGCAGAAGAGCCGTGGCCCTAGGCTATGCCGGCTTGTAGCCTGCACTAATGCTGGCCTCTATGCCCTGTTCTACAAGCCCCCATAGCTGGTCACGGGCTGGTTATGCTGGGTAGGGGGGACCTCACGCCATTGTTTTTTTTGATTTTTCAGGGTTTTAACCCTTAAAATCCCCCCCCCCCCCCCAAAAAAAAAAAAATGGGGCCCCCCTCCCCTGGAGGGGAACCCTATGTCATTTTTTTTTAATTAACCCTATGTTACCTGTAACCCAGTAGGTATAAAAGGCTTCGAGCAGCAGCAGGAGAGCAGAAGCCTAAGTGATTAGCGTGGGACACAGGGATGGATGGGAGGTAAGTATTAAAAAAAATATTTCTTTTTAATAAAGTTATTTTTAAAGTGTGTCTGTGTTTTTTTTTTTACTTTTAACCCTTTGTGAACTGGTAAGGGATCTATGAGACCCCTATACCAGTTCACAAGGCTCTGGATCTGGCAAGTCACCTGCGGCTAGTGGGTGACTTGCCATTAACCCCCGAGACCCCCCATTACCTGCCTCCCAAAAAAACCCTTAAAATACCCCCAAGAAATGGTGTCCCCTCCCCCCCTTTGAAGGGAGACCCCACACCATTTTTTTTATTTAACCCTTTATTAAGTGGATAGTAGTTGTATTTTATTTGTAAATGTTATAAAGTGCTCTTTTCAGTTTAGGGGATCACCTGGACAGGGGGCTACCGATACATATATGGTATCATTGCAATCGGAAGAAATAGGGCTTTCACGTGCAATATGGTTTTCTTTAATAAAATAAATGTTTTAGTTAAAATAAAGGACAACAATTTAATATAATTTAATATATATATATATATATATATATATATATATATATATATATATATATATATATTTTTTTTTTTTTTTTTTTTTTTACTTAAAAATATATTTTAAAAGTTAAAGCCTAAACTCTGCCACAAAAAGTAAATATGCCATTTTCTTGGAAATTCCTGCAAAAATCAGTTAAACATCACGCAAAAGCAGAGGGTGACAAAATCTCAAGTAGGCTGGCAGTTAAAAGGTTACAGGTACCTATGCATGTTGGGTATTGTTCTGCTCGGGGGACCTTGCGCTTTCAGATTTAGCTTGCTTTTTCTTATTTGCATATTGATATTTTAGGAAAAGGTGTTTTTTACTCTGCTTTTTTATACATTTTTTAGGGAAACCCTGTGCAACCTAAGAATTCTTTGAGATATTACTTCCAGAAAGATGAGCCCACTACAACAAGCTTGGTACGCTTAGAAAGCTTAATATGTGTACTTTCAGGGAATATATGGTTTATGGGGGATATTCCAAATGTAAAGGGTCGTTTTGGTAGAAAAAGCACAAGGTGAGCACTTTGTCTGCAGAGCTGAAATTCTGAAGTAAAATTACCGTTATGCGCATGCTTTACTTTGGTGTGTTTGGCAACTCTTTCCTTGATAGAACCTATGCATGTAGGGTATCGTTCTGTTTGGGGGATGTTGCTTTTTCAGATTTTCAGTTTTTTTCTGGTTTGCATATAGTTTCTTTTTTTTTTTTTTTTTTAAGAAAATGGTTTTGATTCTGCTTTTTTATTCACTTTTTAGGGAAACCCTGTGCAACCAAATACATTTAGGGATTACTTCCAGAAAACCGCACCCATGTCAACAAGCCTGGTACGCCTAGAAAGCCTGAGGTGTATACTTCTAGGGAATATATCGTTTGTCGGGGTATTTCAAATGCAGGGCTGTGGAGTCGGTAGATAAATGTTCCGACTGCTCAGTTTTTGTACTTCCGACTCCGACTCCTCTGTATTAATATGTGAATGTATTTTAAACATTCCTTGAAGGAAAGAAAGGCAACATACATGTCATTACTTCTAGCAGAGAGAGGTAGTTGGGCAGAAGCTGCCTTCTCCTTTCTGTGTGCTGATCTTCTGCTGAAGATAGGGCAGTGGGAGGATCCAGAAAGGGGCCTTTATTATAAAACATGATTTCCCTAGTAGAATCCCATAGTCATGTTTAAAGTTTAAGCTAACAATCGAAGTTTACAAGTTTTTATAGCCTTTTGCTGAATGACAGCAGTTTTTCCAATGGTACAGCTTCAGTCTTGAACTATTGATCCTCCATTCCCTTCACTTATACAAGTGTCTCTAGTCCTGCAAAAAACATATTTACTTAAAGTGGACCAACACCCAGGGGAATCTATAAGATTCCCGGGCCGATCACCTCCCTCACCACATCAGAGATCGGGATGTCTCGCGGGGGGACCTTATCCCCCCTCTAGACGTGCCCGCGACGGCCGTTTGTGAATGGCCGGCGCGGGCGCGCGCCCTGTAAGAGTGACGTGCGGGAGGAGGCGGCGGACGCGCTGTCTTGTCCGTCGCTGTCACCCGCTTGTCCGTCGGCGGGGATTGGACGGCGCTGTCACGTGGGAGCGTGGTGAGGTGAGTTTTTGGGGCTTTCTGAAGTGGACCAAAATCCTGGGTGTTGGTCCACTTTAATCCCTTATCAGTGAGAGGCTAGGTTACCCATGGGTTCCCTGTAACAGCAGAACACAACACTATGCAAAGTATAAGTATTGCCGCTTCTAATTGTGCGTTGCGTGCCATATAGTGAAGCACATGAAAAGCATGCTTCTTCACGGTCACTTAACGTGTTTGTTTTGTGGTTACGTGAGGCACTGCATGCATTGGTCTTTATTCTTACAATAGAGAAGTCATTAATTATAACTTTTTGTGAATTGGGACATTTAAACTTGCTAAATCAAAATTTAGTAGGAGTCGGAGCATTGTTTGCCGACTCCGACTCCAGGTACCCAAAATTTCCTCCGACTCCACAGCCCTGTTCAAATTGCGCATATTGCATAGCATAGTTGTATTTTATCTGAAAATCTCCTAAAGCGCTGTTTCAGTTTGGGGGATTCTCCTGGGCAGGAAAGGGTGTCTACCTATACATATGTGGTACCGCTGTAACCGGGAGAAATTGGGGTTTCACACGCAATAAGATTTTATTGACAAACTTACATTTTCTATTACAAAAAACACTACAAATTGTAAAAAATAGTTTTTTTTTATTTTTTTGCACAATTTTCACCCAAAAATATTGAGAATACACTTATAAAATGACAAACAAGACATTTCATGTTAAAGCCCAGGCTCTGCTGAAAAAAACAATATATCACTTTCCTGGGAAAACCCTTCAAAAATCACAGTTGAACATGGGGAGCGCAAAATAGTGCAAAATAATCTGGCAACAAAAGGTGACAAAATCCCAAGGTAGGCTGGCGCTTAAAGGGTTAAAGAGGTCCCACACCGGTTTTCGAACTAATGTGGGATGCCATCGTGGCTGGTTCGGCTGGAGCCCCCCCGGCGCAATGACCCATCCAACTCCCTCAAATTCCTTTCCTTAACCTCGATTCTGGGCCAAAATGCCTTTCTGTGATTGCCCATCAATGGTCACGGAGCCCTAGGTCACGCTCTATATTCCAGCAGCCACTCAAGGCCAGCCCTTATGACAGCCAGTGACCAATAGCAAGACCACATTTTGGCCGAGAATCAAGGTAAATCGCTGGACTCCGTTCTCGCAGCGAGCTTGTAATGAATGCGAGTATTACGAGCTTAATGTGCTATCAGCTACGAGGGGGGCTCCAGCATTCTGAATGCCCCCCGAGCTTTTTGCGATCACCAAACAGCGGGACCAACACCCGTTACAGTAAAAGCCTGATAAGTGAAATAATGGTCCTATCAGACCAAATACCCCAAAATGTGTAGGGATTTATTGTAAGCTGCAAACACTACAGAAGGTTTATAAAACCTGAAGTTATACATATGTTTTATTTACTGGGAATTATATAAAAGATTGTAGGTTATATTATTTGGAAAATTAATTGTTTTCTTCAATAAAATAGTCTAATCATGAAAGCTCTGGCCAATAGCAAATCTGAATGCCTAATAGTCAATTCTGTTTAAACCTTTGCGCTCTCTCTGCCTTGCTGCACTATGTTGCAACACAGGGATAAAGCTGCAAGTTCACATAGGTGCTTTATGGCTACACATTAGGAAAATGCTGCATCACTATAACGCAATGAAATGTAAGCGCAGTTCAATAGAAGTCTATGGCATGGCTGGTAAGATGTACTGTGCGGTACCCATTTTCACTCCCAACACAGTGGGACTCATTTACTCGCTATGCCAATAATTTGCTTTTCTTTTCCATAAAACATATTTAGCCCAAATAAAACCCATCACAAAACCTACACTTTGCGCAACAGAAACCTAAAGCATATGTTCTCTCTTATTTTTACCTTTCTTTCTCCAGCTCTTCCATATACCCAGCATTCTCTCTGCTGCCATTTACTAATCCTCTGCGGGGAAAAGAGCCCATTGGGACCGGACTGCATTCTCCAGAGTGGCCTGAGAGTGAGCCTTCTCTGCTTCCGAAAGACCGAAGAGACATCTTGGATTTCATTTTTACCCCGGGAAAATGTGTGCCATCCAAGTTCAATTCTGAAAGGGTCAAAACATTTCTTAGCAGGTCAGTCCACATTTCTTATGCACCAATTACATTGCAATACACCTCTTGTGACATCAAGACAAAAACACAATTACTACAATTTAAAAGGATAAAACAAAACAAAAAAAACACAAGTCTAAGGCTAAAGAAAAAAAAATCTGTGCCAATATCTGGAAAATGCGCAATTTCTTCCACCATGGGAGAAAGCTGCTGCCCAGGAACAAGCATGTTTGGTTTTCAACGTCCCTGCTTGAAAAACCAAAATTAATATCGCACTAGAAAAATTTACAATCGCTATTGGTAAAATGTTAATAGAATAAAATATTTTACCGGCTCGAAAACATGCACAAAAAATCTGTAGTATAGCAATAAAAGTCCAGAGACACTGAACTTTTTTTTCTTTAAAAGTCCAACTGTATTAAGCTGGAACAGAGCCGCTTCCACCAGTTGTGCAATAAATACACCGTGGCACTGCATGCTCGTGCATGTGGTTTATGAGGTTTGCCATGGACAAAGCTTACCAGGGTGTCACTAGTACACATTACCTAATTATTAATAACGTCGATGAGGTTGCTTATTCAATTTTCAGACCAGCAGTCTAGTTAAATGACAGGTTAGGAAATGTGTTGACGCTGCACAGGTGCTATTAGCTACCGACACAAAGGTGTAACAATTACCTTTGCTTGCAGTATAACTTTAATTGTCAAAATCTGGTGATGGCTACTGGTGGAAGTGGCACTGGTTCAATTTAATACAGTTGGAAGTTTTTAGCCCCATGCTTTCTTGGGACTTTTATTATTCATTATCTGCTTGCCTGATCAGTGAGATTTTATTATTGTTATTATTATTCTAAAGACTAGACAGACAAGAACCTTTGTATGCATCAGAAGTACATTTATGAAGTATTAACAATGAATATATTACAGAGAACAGGGCCGGCTCTAGGTTTGTGGGGGCAAGAGAGTCCTAGTGGGCCCCAAAGTAGTGATGTCACCTTTCAGCTCCGCTGCCACAAATGGGTCACCTTCTACTGCTGTTCGCCCTACTTATTTCCTTCCCTATAGATACCAATGGTCCTCTAGTCCTTGTTACATTCTCTACTGCCACCAAGCACCCTTCAGCCCTTACTGCTTGCTCTGCTGTCACTAAAGACTCCACCATTGCTGTCAGCTGTCACCTGGTTCTTTCCACCTCCATTCCATGCCACCTTCTCCATTTGTTGCTGATCACCCCCTGTTGCGGAAGCCAGCCATGAGCAGGTCTGCACACAACACCCAGCATTTGGTAGTTTGGGTCCACTGTGAAAAATAATACCAATATCAACCTAGACGCAGCCTCCGCTCTGCTGCCGACCTTCTCCTGTCCTCCATCCTGGTCACCTCCTCTCACGCCCGCCTCCAGGACTTCTCACGTGCAACTTCAATCTTCTGGAATGCCCTCCCACACCCAATCCGCCACTCCACAACCCTCAAAACCTTCAAACGCACCCTTAAAACTCACTTATTCAGACAAGCATTTAATCTGGCCTAACCAATCTTCTAAAGGGCATACGCCACAAAGCTCAATACTGACTGATCCTTCCCCCTCGTCTTCACCCCTCTTCCTTTAGACTGTAAGCTCGCAAGGGCAGGGCTCTCTCCCCTATTGTATCTTGTACTCAGAATATCCACTGTCAAATCTGTAAAACTGCATTTGAAATAGTATATGTACTGTATGTTTCTACCCTGTCTGTAATTACTATTTTGTAAAGCGCTACGGAAGATGATGGTGCTATATAAATAAACAATAATAACAATAATAATTCACAGTGTGAGCCTGAGTGGGCCCCTGAAGATGCCCAGGGTTGCCCTGTGCTGGCACTGGCCCTGACAGAGAATATGATATTCCTTAAATGGGCGGCCGGGGGACCATTTTGACAGGGGTCAGGGCTAGCTTGTAATGAAACAATCTACCAAACTGTTCCAGCATGACCCTCACTGAGAGCCTCAGAATGAGTATAGCATATAGCATAGCAGTATATAACAGTTGACAGTGAAGCGCTACTAGTGCCTGTGGACTGGTCACTGGATTTGCCAGGAAAAGATGAGCAGCAGGACATGACTTCATCTCTGCATCTGGAGTGGCTTTTAAAGTCAATAGAGGCAAATCCCAAGAATAGTTGTAGGTGACTACAATAGCAAAACCACATCTGGATTTACCAGCCTTAGGCATATGTACATTATCTTTATATTCCAATCACAAGTGTACAAAAATCTACTTGCCTGCCGAGCTGCTCTCCATCCAGCCTCCCTCGTGATAGAAGCTCACATGATGCAGACCAGGGAAGTTGGTAACAGCATACAGTTCCCCCCTGGATTGCAGAACACTATAGTTCTTGCACAAGAAAGTAAAAGCGTCACCAAGTACTATTTACAGACCCCCTTCCCCGTCTATTAAACCAGACCTTCAGCATAATTTAATGAAAAGACCAAACCCTTAAAATATATTAATTTTAAACGCCAAGGAATAGTTTTTTAAGTTTTTAGTCACTTATTCTTTCCCCCACTGGGCTGCAACTCTGTTCAGGACTCTAGGATCTTGTCTCGGGAGCATCACGCAGAGGAGAGCGGGATAAAGTACAGGGGGTGGGGGTTATTTGCACAGACAAAGCAGAGCTGGGGTTGGGAAAAGGACAGCAATCCCAGAATGCAGAGTGGCACAGTCAGAAGACACTTGCTGTTTGCAGGCTGCCTGATGCTCCATTAGCTGCCATCTTGGATGTTTAAAGGCTCATAACATGCAGGTAGGATGATTTTTAATGTGAGCAATCTGTAGGTACAGGGTGGGGGAAACATTAGATATGCACCTATTCAGGGTGAAGGTCCGCTTTAAGTGGCAAGCCCCATAGATTCTATGTGGCTAGCTTTTTCTCACCACTAGAGAGAAAGAAAAATGCTCACATCGACACAGGATCCAGTTTCCGAGCCCCGGCTCGGGGTCTTCAGACAGGCAGAGATCACGGATGCTCTTGTCCCTAGCGTGGCCATTGCCATCTCACTCGTTACCGCAGAGAGGCGCCTTTTATATCAGTGAGTGTGTGGATGTCCGCTCACTCCGCCGGTATAAAAAGGCCCCTCCCTGCAGCGGGAGTGAGCGCTGGCAGCCGGATGAGGGGCAATGGACACTAATCCTCTGCCCTGCTCCCACGGTTCACTTTGTGTGTTCACACTTTACCCTTTGCGAACTTGTTCCTGGTCCTTGAAACCCATGGCATGAGGGGTCCGGCAGGCAAAAATACAATTCTGTGAAAAACTCACCTGTAGAATTGGTATTATGGGTATACAGTACGTCCTGCTCCAAATATAATACTTACACTAGGGTTATCCTCCGCCAGATGGCGCTGCACTGCAGAGACATGCAAAACAGGCTCCTCCCGGCCCCTCAAATACCCGGGACCTCCCACAAATCCCCAGCATTGAAAAAGCAGTGAACAGGAAGCCGGGAGAAATCACCACCAACCACTGGTAACTATAACAATGATAACAATCACCATACAGGGGGATCCAGAAAAATGCAAAAACCAGGGTGGGGTGGAGCAGGACGTACTGTATACTCATAATACCAATTCTACAGGTGAGTATTTCACAGAATTGTATTATTCTTAGTATACAGTACGTCCTGCTCCAAATATAATACTTACACTAGGGACATCCAATAGCAGTGTCCATAAAGTAGGGTGGGATCCCCAATAAAAAAGGCAACAGCAGACAGTTTAAAGTACTGTCACCTGCAAAACCTAGCGGCCGAGACAGCAGAAGCTGAGGCCCTAACGTCAACCTTGTAAAACTTTGAAAAGGCATGAACAGAAGACCAAGTAGCGGTCTAGCCAACATAGTCAACAGAAACCTGGCGCTGAAAAGCCCAAAGGCAAAAAGGCCGCGAGTAGAATAAAAAGTAAAGCGAGAAGGAAGAATGCTCCCCATAGTGGAATAGGCCTAAGTAACAGCCTGACAAGTCCAAAAGCTAACAGTATCCTTGGCAGAAGCAGAACTTCTCCTAGGACCAGAAGGAAACATCCAACCAATTAAAAGACCAGGCCCAAGGCCGCCAAACCTCTCGAGATCAGGCACATACAGGAGTCGCCCGTAGACCCAAAGGATCATCTGAACTCCTAAAGGGCACCGAGAACTATCAAGGCAACACTCCTAGCCCTTGAACAAGGAATGCAGAACCCTTTCCTCAGCGTTGCTAGGAAAAAAGGCCCAGAAGTATAAAAACAAGATCTTGAAACAAGAAAATAAAGCACCACCTAGGGCAGAAGGTCCGGCTTAAGGCGGAGCACCACCCTTGCCTGATGCAATTCAAAGAACGGGGGCTAAATAGACAGAGCCGCCCACACAGCCACACGCCTGACTGAGGTAACAGCCACCAGAGGGAGAACCTCGAGGAAGAACAGCCAGGCAGTCACCTAAATAGGTCCAAGGGAACGCCCCTCTGGGCAGACAGAAGCAATTCAACAGGGACCAAAGGATCACGGGGGGACGCACAAGACAACCCCTTGAATAAGGTCTTATCAAGGAAGACCACACAAAGACTTCTAAGAAAGGCAGACAGGGCAGAAAACTGACCCTTCAGCATGCTGAGATGGAGAACCAACGCCAACCCATGCTGTAATAGCTCTAGAACCCTGGGGACAGAGGACGCCCGACAGGGAAGAGACTTAGACTCACGAAAATCAATATGGGTATTCCTACCCCATATAAGATGGAAGAAGAAAAAGAAGCTTGCTCCTAGTCTTCCTACAATCTCAGTCACTGAGACAGATAAGCTTGGTTCCACAAGAAGGATGATCCAGCAGTCAGGCCGTCAAGGCAAGAGTCTGTAGATTGGAATGACGCAAGGCGCCCAAGTTAACAGAGCTGGCGCTCCTGGCAGAACGTACAGATCTACTGTCCTCAGAACCACTTCTGCGAACACATTCTACTAGACCACCAAGGGCCAGTAGAATCGCTGGTCCCCTCTTCCAGAGCAATCTTGCACAGAACCCTGCCCAGCAGGGGGAATGGAGAAGGGAATACAAACAGAATGTCCAGCCATGAACATACCAAGGCCTAAGACCACCACCGCCTTTATCCAGAGACGGGAAAAAGAGGGGCCGCTTGTAATAGCGAAGGGGCAAAAACAGATCCATACTGTTAGATCTCATAGCGATACAAGGATTAACACAACCCGTCGCAGAGGGACCCCCACCGGAGCGAATACCACTGAAATGCATGGAACATAGCTCTCTGATCAGGACCAGATAACCTCCTAGAGAACCCTCCTGCTCCAGGTCCCACGCAGATGATTAATGTAGCCACTGTGGGCAGACGGACCGAGCGCCTCCCAAACAGTTCGTCCCAGAAGAGAAGCAGTTAAGCGAGAGGGCATCAGCTGAAAACTCGCTGTTCCAACAATTTGATAGGTGTATGGACCTCCTAAAGGCCTCACCTCCCCTGGAACCACAGGGGGCCTCAGAAGAGAGCCCCCCCACTCCCGCCTGATGGACTGGCATCCATAGTGGCCATCCCCAGTAAGGGGCAAGAAGGGGCTGCCCCCTCCAGACAGGTTCCTTGAGTTCAACTGCTCCAAGAGGGATCTCCTTGCCAGAGGGAAAGGCACACTGATCCTGCTCCAGGGATACAGGATCCCTGACCTGTACTGACCATAGAAGTTGCAGAGGACCCAAGGGGGACTGCGCATAAGGGACCTCATCCGAGCAAGCCACCTAACGGGCCCACAGGCTGCAACCCTGCCCGGTGAAGGGACGGAGACGGCTAAGAGACGGAGCCCATGCAACCAGAATGTCCAATTCGTTGCTGGGGCAGCAAGGTTGTCGCCAGAACCGTATCCAAATCCAGTCCTAGGAATGGAGTAACCGATTAAGAGGACAATGAGAGCTAGGGGTGAATAAACACCCATCCCAATGACTCCCAATGGACACCACCAGTCCAGTCTTTGACAGAGTCTGACACAGAACTTAGAAGGGGAGAAGGACGTCCAGGAAGGCCAATGCAGGGACGCCCCTTGGCCTCAACAGACACATCACCCCCGTCAGCCCCCTAGAGAGCACTCTGGGAGCTGAAGAAAGGCCATATCACAAGGCAACAATTAAAAGTGTTGGAATTTCCAACGCGAACCCGAAGCCTCTGTGTCCAGAAGACACAGGGATGCTAAAACCAGCATCTTTGATCTCCACAGTCGGCAAGAAGCCCCCAGGGCACAGGGAGCTGATGGCCCAGCTAAGAGCCTCCATGCAGGAACTGCCTGAAATTGATAAGATGCCCAGATCTGTGAATCTAAAATGGTCCAGATTGACCCATCCTTTCTGGAGAACTGTGGAAAGGTTAGTGTAGCGACCCCTGCCTCTGCCTGTTAAGGGCAACCTGCAATTGACCCCCAGACGCGCCTTGCATGGCCTGCACCAGCACCTGAACAGAGACAGGGACCCGAAGTACCCTGATAAACTGGAGGGAGGCCGCGCAGCAAGCTCCATCCTGAATCCGGAGGACACTGTTCCCTAAAGACACCAGGAGGCGGCGTGATGCCTCCTCACAGGAGCAAGGCGCCGCAGTCATCCCCTCACCCAGGCGGGCGAGGGCGCCCCATCATGCCTGAGGGGGTTTGGTGGAAGATTTAGGCTTAGCCCCTCCGGAGGGGCCAGGGCGTAGTTTGCCACTCCTGGGACAGAAGTCTGTACGAGCCCCCAGGGCACCCCTGGTTCTTGTTTAACCCTGTGATAGGGAGGGGGAGGGGTTACCCTGCCCTGAGGGGGCCAAGACGGCAGCCTGCATTGGGGAGATTTGCCCTTTTTACCAAACAGGTCTAGACGGGCCCCAAACAGGCATTTTCCTTTAATAGGAAGCCCAGCCAGAGTCCTTTTAGCGGCATCGTCAGCACCCCACTGGCGCAGCCAGACCAAGCGACATATAGCCACCACAAGGGCAGATGTCCTTGCACACATCCTAATGGTGTCATCCAGCGCTAAAAGGATAAACTTTACAAATACATCATAACTGGAGAGTGCAATAACTGGAGAGTGCAATAAACACTTGCCAGGGAAGATCCTCAGGGTGATGATGATCAAGCATCTTTCTGATAAGGGTTCTAGCGGCCACTGCAGTAATGGCCGCAGCACAGACCGGGCGCAGCGTCGTTCCTGCACAAGAAAAGGCGTGGGAGGCCAGCCTATCAATGTGCCGGTCCTCAGCATCCCGATAAAGGATAAAGGGGGGATTAGGAACCCCTATAATCGGTGCATCCACCACGGGAGGTGATGACCAACAATTAACCACACCAGGGGGAAAACGGTATTTCCAATCCCAGTCCCCTGGAACCCCTGGAAGTTTACTAGGGGATTCCCATTCTTTGAATACAAGAGCCTGGAAATGATCCTGCTCCAGAAATTCCAAGCGCGGTGTCGCTGTATGGAAACTCTCCCCCCTAGGCTAGTCTCACCAGGGAAAGAGAGCACCTCAAAGACCTTTATCAACAATTCGTCAGTGTCACACTGGCCCCAGGATTCAGGGCCAGTATCATCATGACTCCTCAGCCTCCCATCAGATGAGCCTGAGTCAGAGAACAGCTCTCCATCAGAAGGGGCAAAAACACGCGGAGTAGTGAACTCCTCAGTTCCCGTAGGAAAAAGTGAAACAGAAGGCGTCAAGGGCAGCTTCTTACCAGGGCCCAAGCGCTGACAACCTCGAAATAATCTGATCAGCCGTAGGCAGTCTGCACGGCACGACAGGCTGGCCATCCCCGCTCGAGTGCGACTCAGCAGGAGTGAGATTTAAGCACGGGGAGACAGGTTTATTGAAGCGAGGTGCAGCCACTGGCAACCCTGATTGCAGGGCCAGTGCTTGTTCGGCACAGGGTCCGCAGACCCGTGCTCTGTCAGCATCAGCATGGGGTTGTCCACACGCTATACACAGCCGGTCTTGTCCCAGAGGGACCCCGGTCACATAATTCTGAGATGCCTCCATATGGTGATTATCGAGGCAAAATATGCCAGCAGGGATTTATGCAATCGGCAACCCTGGATGCCCCAAAGACCCGCTAGGAATGTGGGAGAATTTATCACAAGCCCGCTATAATTTATGTCAGGATGGGAGTCTTTGACGTCTGAAAGACATAAAGAGAATAAGGGGTGTCAGAGCCATGCGCAGCAGAAAAAATGTAATAATGAAAATCACCCGCGAGGGCACTTACAGACCAAGGGAGGAGGGGGACCGCAACCACGCGCGAAGATCATCAAAATGGCGCCAAGCGAACCGCGAAGGGCGGGCCCGATCTGGCCGTAACGCGGAGCGCTCCAAGCCAGGTCCCCCCCCCCCCGAAGAGTGCGAAATCTTGACAAGCAAAGGATAAGATACACTTAGTACAAACATTTGCTAATGGAGATGCCGTAGCGTCTGGACGACGGCGGCGCCCGGCGCAGCACACTTTAGTAAAAGAAGAGACACGCGCAAGGCGGCAGCCAAAAAGCTATGAAGAGCAAGCAGCGCGGCTCTGTACCCAGTTGCAAGTCAAGGGCAATACTATGGCCATAAGTGTGACAATACAGTGCACTGAGAGCGCCACACACATACCCCCCCCCCCCTTTCTTTTCCCCCGAACCACGGGGGAAACGAGGGAGGATGGCGACCCTTTACACAGGATCCAACGCTACACGGGGCATGGGCAATAATGCGGGAGGGGCATCCACTAGAGGCTCACCATCAGCCTAAACCGCCTACCCTTTGGTGGGGGACTGCGGTGGAGCATGGCTCCATAAGCACGCATGGTGCTGCCTACCTTCACCCGACCAGCGCAGCCCAGGCTGGGAGGCACATCACAAGAGGACGGGTGGGAATAGTCCAACAGGGCCGCAGGCTGTAATAGCCCCGCTCACCTACGAGAGAGTGATACTTCATGTCTTCGCAGTTGGCACTGCAGAGAAATCTGGGGATTTGTGGGAGGTCCCGGGTATTTGAGGGGCCGGGAGGAGCCTGTTTTGCATGTCTCTGCAGTGCAGCGCCATATGGCGGAGGATAACCCTAGTGTAAGTATTATATTTGGAGCAGGACGTACTGTATACTAAGAATAGAAGGGGACAAAATCTCTAGGTTGGCTGGAACTGAAAGGGTTAAACACCAATGTATAGACTATATAATGATTCATATATTGATGTATTCCTTTTAAAGTCAATACAAGTCTCTAAATATCGAACAAGGTGGAGCAGCAGCAGATAGTTGATCCTGGCTGAAGAACGCATTCTAAAGATTTAAAAAGACTTAAAAAGACTATCCAGGCAATCTTTTCTGGCAGGAGCAGCCTAAACAGCACATTATGGGAAACACTGAGCAGTCCAGAAAAGAGACAGCTGGGAAGCATCACGGCACTTGCAGAAGAAATGTACTGGTGAAAAGCATCTCAGGACCTTGACATTCCTCCATCACAATACAGACTCACTGTTACTTAGATTACCTTTTAGTCGTTCCAGCAGATCGATCTGGCCAGAAGAGGCCATGGCTTCATCCTCAATGCTTCCTTGGAGTTGCTTGAGAACCTCCTGCAACAAAGAACGTAGCACGATCAAAACCCCAATAACCAGCATTGTGTATACAGGACACAACAACAGAACAAGCAGAATGCGGTTATGCGGCTGCCTGTCTTCATGCAGAGGCAGTGTAATGGGATCTCAGGCAGCCTGCTTCTGGGGGTTTTTAAATTACACTCTAATATAAAGATATGGAAGTGCTGGCACCAGGCCACCCAAGTCCTTTTGCTTCAGTGGTGATCAGCAAGGCTTGTTTATCAGAGCCCTGAACAATGGAAACGGTTAAATATCCAATAATCAATGTGTCCGTGCTTACCAAAATAAAAAACAACAAAAAAAAAAAAAATATATAAAAGCAGTTACATTTTAACCCTTTAGGTGGCAGCCTACCTAGAGTTTGTCACCCTCTGTTGTCAGACCATGTTTCACTATTATGCACTACACATGTTCAACGGCTTTTTGGACAGGATTTCCCAGGCAAATTATATATTTTTTTTCAGCAGAGTCTGGGCTTTAACATGAAGGCTTCGATTCAATAAAGGTAGAAAAAAATTCTCATGGTAGTAAAAAATTAAATTCATGAGAAAAAAGCCTTTACTACAGTGTAGAAAGGAGTAAACCATTCTCTACTTTTCTTAGGAGTAAAAAAGACAATTCTGTGAGTACTCACCTGTAGAATTGCTTTTACCATGCATGCCACGGCCTGCTTCATGAAGTCATTACATCTGGGTAATCCCGCCACAAGGTGGCGCAGTGTACTGCAGAGGAGTTGTGGCTCCTCCCGGGACCATATAAAAACAGAATCACCATAGACTTATCCAGTGATGACAAGCAGTTATTCAAGAAACCGGGAGCTAATAAGGTAAAAAAGGTAACAAAAACCCCAACTAACTTGAAACAATCACCATAAATAGGCAACCAAGAATAACGATAACAAGGGTGGGGTGAAGCAGGCCGTGCCATGCATGGAAAAAGCAATTCTACAGGTGAGTACTCACAGAATTGTCTTTTTCCCATTGCATGGCACGGCCTGCTTCATGAAGTCATTACATTTGGGACATCCAAAAGCAGTGTCCATAAAGTAGGGTGGGATCCCCAAAGAGTAACAGCAGGCAGTTCAAACCACTAATGCCTGAAGTACCTTGCGGCCTAAAGCAGCATCAGCTGAGGCCTTAACATCAACCTTGTAAAACTTGGAAAAAGTATGAACAGAAGACCAAGTAGCCGTCTTACAAACTTGTTCAACAGAAGCTTGGTGCTGAAAAGCCCAAGAGGCACCAACAGCACGAGTGGAATGAGCAGTAACCCTAAAAGGAGGAACCTTCCCCCTGGCAGAATAGGCCTGCTCCACCGTCTGATGGATCCACTTGCTGATAGTGTCCAGCAGGAAGAACAAAAAGAGCGTCAGATTTCCTGAAAGACTCAGTAGCAACCAAATAAAACTTCAGAGCTCTGACAACATCCAAAGAGTGAAGGGTCCGCTTCTTGGAATTAGCAGGGTTAGGACACAAAGAAGGCAAAACAATGTCCTAATTGAGATGAAAAGCAGACACAACCTTAGGCAAGAAGTTCGGCTTAAGCCGAAACACCACCTTATCCTGATGCTTTTCAAAATAAGGAGGTTTGATGGAAAGCGCCGCCAGCTCAGAAACTCGCCTGACAGAAGTAATGGCCACCAAAAACGCCACCTTAAGAGTCAGAATGGACAAAGCAGCCCCACGGATAGGCTCAAAGGGGGGACCCTGCAGAGCAGATAACACCAGATTCAGGTCCCAAACCGGTAGCAAAGGCTTACGTGGTGGACGCATATGGGTAACTCCCTGGAAAAAAAGTCTTAACTAACCGGTGATTGGCAAAGGATCTTTGGAAAAAAAAAAGAGCTGACACCTGTCCCTTGAGGGTACTAAGTTAAAGGCCCGAATTCAAATGGATGTTGCAAAAATTCCAGAATCCTGGGGATAGAAAACACCCGACAAGGAAGGAACTTGGACTCACACCAGGCAATGTAAGCATGCCATATCCTGTAGTAGATGAAGAACGAGGACTTCTTCCTAGCCCTAATCATGGTAACAACAGAAGCCGGCAAGCCCTTATCCATCAAGATGGAGGTTTCAGCAAGCCAAGCCGTTAAAGCCAGCGTTTGTAAATTGGGATGACACAGTTGTCTTTGAGTGAGCAGATCTGGATCCTTGGGCAGGGATACTGATCTACTGCCAACTGCATGAGATCTGCGAACCACACCCTCCTTGGCCAACAGGGAGCCACCAGAATGGCTGGTACCCCTTCCTGGGCTATCTTGCGCAGCACCCTGCCTAGCAGAGGGAAGGGAGGGAACACCGAGGAGCCGAAACTCTGTCCAAGGCATTGCTAGCGCATCCGTGGCGAAGGCCAGAGGGTCCTGTGACAGGGAGACAAACCTGGGAAGCTTGTGATTGTGGCGGGACGCAAACAGGTCCACATCCGGCTGACCCCAGCGGTGATGCAGGGAGTGAAAAATCTTGTTGCTGAGGGACCATTCCCCCAGCCGAGACATCCCCCTGCTCAGGGAGTATGCCTCCTGGTTCTCCACCCCCGGAATGTAGACTGTCGAGATGCAGGGAACATTCTCTTCCGCCCAAGACAGTATCAGGGACACTTCCTTGAGGGCTCGCTTGCTCCTAGTCCCTCCCTGATGATTGATGTAGACAACCGCCGTCTGGTTGTCCGAGCGTGGTCAGCTGAGAAAGAACCAACCTGATCGCCCTCAGTTCCAGTACATTGATGGGAGCATGGGCCTCCTGGGGGCCCCCCGACCCTGGAACTTCAGAGACTTCCAAAAGCCCCCCCCCAACCGGTCAGACTGGCATCCGTGGTGACAGTCTCCCAGCACGAAGGCAGAAAGTTCCTATCCACTAGAAGATTCCCTGCCACCACGGGAGGGACTGTCTGGCCAGGGGGGACAGAGCAAATTCCTGATCCAGGGACACAGGGTCCCGATCCCAAACTGACAAGAGGTGCAACTGAAGAGGTCTCGTGAAACTGAGCAAAGGGGACTGCCTCGAAGCAGGACACCATCAGACCCACTAACTGCATCCCTTTCCAGATGAAAGGATGGGGACACGAGCAGAGTCCGTGCTTTTCTGAAGGCCCTCCACTTTCTGCTGAGGCAGGAATACCTTGACCTGAGAGGTATCCAGAGTCATGCCCAGAAAGGACCTCATCAAAGACGGAGACAGTGAAGACTTGGGATAGTTGATCACCCAGCCGAAGGACTCGAGAGTGGAGGTCACCACCAGAGTATCCTTCTCGGCCTGATGAAGAGACTGAGCCGCAATCAGAATGTGTGATCCTCTAGAGCGAACCGGAGAAATATCTGATGACCTGGAAAGATTGGCACGTGAAGGTATGCATCCTTGAATTCCACGGAGGTCATGAAGTCGCCCGGGCGCAGAGTACTGACCGCCAAGCATAGAGTCTCCCTGCAAAAGTGCTTGAACCTGACAAACCTGTTCAGACCCTTCAAGTCCAGGATGGGCCTCAAGAACCCGTCCTTTTTGGGGACCGTGAACAGATTGGAGTAGAAACCTTGACCCCGTTCCTGGGTAGGCACCAGGCAAATGATTCCTGATTCCAACAGACGTTGAACCGCAAGGTGCAAACCCTGAGCTGACAGAAGGTTTTGAGACATCCGGGATCTGATGAATCTTGGGGGCGGCCAGGCTGCAAACTCTATCTTGTAACTGGAGGACACCACCTCCTGAATCCACCAGTCTTAGACACGTAGCCTCCAGACGTGAGCAAAGAGCAGAAGCCGTCCCCCCACCCGGATGTGTGAGGGCGCCTCCTCATGCTTGAGGGGGCTTGGAAGAAGGTTTGGGCTTGGGGCCCCATGAGAGACCGGGACGACCACGTGGTCTGCCAGGGCCCCAAGAATCCCTGCGGGTACCTGAGAAGAGGGATCCACGACCTCCCCTGGGAGCACGAAAGGATGGTAGGGAAGAGGAGGGCCCCCAGAAAAGCCGAGGCTGTCTCCTACGTTGAGGCCGCCTACCATCCTTGGCTAGAACATCGAGACGCTCACCAAAGAGCCGCAGCCCCGTAAAGGGGAGCCCAGTGAGAGCCTTCTTTGCGGCAGCATTAGCCGCCCACTGACGCAGCCAAACAGAGCGGCGCATAGCCACCAAAAGGGCAGAGGCCCTACCGCACAGCCGTACTGCATCATCCATGGCAGTAAGGACAAAGGCAACAAAATCAGAGCAACGTAAAAAGGGACCTATAATCCTCCCCCCTGTTACCAGCCGTAGCGCCATCAAGGAGACGCTTGAGCTGTTTCTTAAGGGCAATAGCTGTAATGGCAGCAGCGCAGACCGGACGCAGCCCAGCCCCCACACATGTGAAAGCATAACAGGCCAGCTGATCCATGCGCCGGTCCTCGCTGTCCCGCAGTGTAGTAGTGTCAGGGGAAAGCATGGTGTTGTTGACCGAGGTGTTGGACAGCCCTAGAACGGGAGCGTCCACCTCAGGGGGACACGACCATCGCTTGACCAGGTCGGCGGGAAAAGGATACCTCTAATCCAACCCTTTGGGCACCGCGGGGAATCTACTAGGACGTTCCCATTCCTTGAGCACCATATTAGTGAAATGGCTCTGCTCAGGGAACTCCAGACGCTGTTTATCAGGATGAAAAAGCTCACCCTGCTTCCTCTTAGCCACCTCACGGGGAACAATGTGCAAGATTTCAAAAATGTGAGCCAACAGGCTATCAGTGTCCTCAGGGAACCATGAGTCCTCCTCAGACACAGACCCAGGGTCACTGCTGTAACCCTACTGCTGGTCCCCAGAGGAGTCAAGAGTCCTGGAAGAGTTCCCCCTCCTCTAGGGGGTAAAGGCCAACAAAATTATCAGGTCCCTCATCCTCCTCAGGAAAGAGGGATGGCACGGGAGCTAGGTGCCGCTTCTTGCCAGAGGCCTTACGTGGAACAGGCCTGGCAAGCTGCCTTTCAATACTGGCCACATGTAGTGCCAGATCAGACTGTGACCCCCCCGCTAGTATCCCCCTCACTGGGGGCTAAATGCAGGCACGGGGGGTAGGCGATGCCGAAGGGGGCGCAGAGCTGGGAAGCGAAGCGGGCAACCCAGCCTGGGCCACAATGATACCTTGAGCACACGGCACGCACACCGTGACACTGTTACTCACAGGGGATACCCCACGCATGGAACACACCCGGGATTGCCCCGAAGGACCCCCAAGCACACTATCCCCAGAAGCCTCCATATGGTGATTAACACAGGCGCAACAGGCCAGCACAGGGTAAGGGCTAATAAAAGCCACCCCGGATGCCCCCCCAAAGGATGCCCCCAGAAGCCAGTAAGGGAAGATGAGGGATGGTAAGAGGTAGGACCGGGAGAAACCACAACCCACAGTTGTCCCGCCTGAAAGACATAAGTAAAGACAAATAAGCATCCCACAGCACATGCCCCAAGGAAACCAAAAAACCCCGAAGGGGACTCACGGACCAAGCAGGGCAAGTGCACCAGCCGCCAGACCACAGGAGGAAGTGACAACAGACAGGAATCACCTCCGCAGCTCTGGGATGAAGAAGGGCCCGTGCCATGCAATGGGAAAAAGTGCCATTGACTTTCATTGTTTTCTTAGCTGGTGATTCAGCAACAGTGAAATTCTCTGGCTTTTTTCTCATGAATTGAATCTTTTACTACCATGAGAATTTTTGTTCTACCTTTATTGAATCGAGGCCAAAATGTCATGTTTTATTTATTACAAAAAAACACTACAAATTGTAAGTGTCAAAAAAATCCCCATTTCTCCCGGTTACAACGGTATCACATATGTATTGGTAGACAAGCTTTCCTGCCCAGCAGACTCCCCCAAACTGAAACAGCACTTTAGGAGATTTTCAGATAAAATACAAAAACTGCTATCTTGTAGTTTTTCAAGAAAAAAAACAACCCTTTACATTTGAAATCCCCTCACAAACTATATATTCTCTATATAAGTACACATATTTAAGCTTGCTAGGCGTACCAGGGTCGATGACAACAGTTTTTTGGAAGTAATCCCCCAATGAATTGCTGCACAGGGTTTCCCCAAAAATATGAAAAAGCAAGGTCCCCCGACTAGAATACCCAGCATGCATAGCTACTGTTAAACCGGACCTTCACCATGATTTATTGAAAAGCCCAAACCCTTAAAAAACGATTCCCCAGCATCTAAAGTTAATATATTTTACATTTTTAGTCACTTTTTATTCGTTCCCCCACTGGGCTGCAACTCTGTTCAGGGCTTTAGGATACGGGCGCCGCCATCTTGCCTCACAAGCATCAAACCTACTGAGGAGAGGAGAGCGGGATAAAGTACATGGGGGCGGGTTATAACTGTGCTTTGCTCAGACAGAGCAGAGCTGGGGTCAGGAAAAGGTCAGCAATCCCAGAATGCAGAGCAGCACAGTCAGAAGGCACTTTCTATTTGCAGGCTGCTTGACGTTCCATGAGCCGCCATTTTGGATGTTTAAAGGCTCATAACATGCAGTAGATGCAGGTAGGATGATTGTTAATGTGAGCAATCTGTATGTACAGGGTGGGGGAAACATATAAGAAAGACTCTTATTCAGGGTGAAGGTCCGCTTTAAGGGAAGAGGTGCCCAACCCCCCTAAGCATGCACATAAGAATAATTTTACTTGAAAATTTCAGCTCCGCAGACAAAGTGCACGCCTTGTACTTTTTCAACCAAAACAAACCTTTACATTTGGAATAACCCCCACAACCCCCTCCCCCCCCCCCCATTATATTCCCTGAAAGTACACGTTAAGCTTTATAGGCGTGTCCAGCTTGTTGCAGTGGGCTCATCTTTCTGGAAGTAATCCCTCGAAGAATTCTTAGGTTGCACAGGGTTTCCCTAAAAAAAAAAAAAAAAAATAGAAAAAAAAAAAGCAGAATGAATTTCCTAAAATGTCAATATGCAAACAAGAAAAAAATTAAATCGCCCGAACAGAATACCCAAAATGCATAGGTACTTTTAACCCTTTTAACTGGCAGCCTATTTTGTCACCCTCTGTTGACAGGTCATTTTTCACCATTTTGCACAGTTTAGTTGTGATTTTTGCGGCCGAATTTATGCTTTAACATGAAATGTCTTGTTTGTAATTTTTTTTAGAACATGGTCTCCTTTACTTTAAATAAAACATTTTTAGACACGTGGTCACCGCAACCCAGCATAACCAGCCCGGAGACCAGCTATGCAGGGCTTGTAGAACAGGGTGCAAGGGCCAGCCTTAGTGGCCCCCCACTAAATACAAGCAGACAAAGCCTAAATGGCGGCAGGCTCTTATGCAACTTAAGGCACCTAAATCTGCAAATTATCGTCCCATTTTTGTTTCTGGACAAAGTGGGCGTAAAGACTAACATCCTCTAGCAAATGACAGAGCGCTAAATATAGACAAATAAGTACAGGGCTTTTTATAAAAAATAAATAAATAAAATAAAAAACCATCATATGTCATTAGAACACACCCATTCTCCAGAAAACATTTCCCACTATGTCTAGTATCACTCACCCTAAAAAGATTGTAACACTGTGCTAGGGAGGGTCTTGGTTCACAGGGACACTAAACTAACCCAGCCTAATGCCTCACACCATCAGTGAGCCCCGCATAAAAGAGATACCCATTTATTTTTCTAGGAAGAGCACCATGAAGGGGGACAGGAGATGGCTACAAGGGCATGTGGCAGCCACAACTCCTCCAATAGTGGATAGGCTTCAACTGAGTGCATTGGCAATAAGCAAATCTTCTCACAATAAATCTTATATAACCATTATGGAAGCCTAAAAATGGGCAACTTGTTTCCCTATAGCCACTTAGTTTTACATTTTTTTCTTTTCACAGCAGATCCTTTCTATGCGTGTAACATGGTAAGGCACAGCTGCAGAGCAACACGCTGAGAATTGTGCAATGGCATTATGCCGCCAGATATTTAATGCCTGCAGTTGTCATAATGATTTTTATTGGTTTAGAATAGTGTGGAAAATCCTGCTCTGTTTATTTAATATCTGCACAATGCTGAAATATGTTCTGCTGCATTTTTACAGATAAATTATAAATGATCCTAGAAATTGTGACAGAAACAATGCTGTGATGTCACAAGCTAAGTCCACATAACTTCACCACAATGCTGCCCTCACTATGAAAGCCCAGTGAGGACACCACTACCCCTATTGTCCACACTTTGGCCTCCAACACCACTTTCCTGATAAAGCTACGGATAGTGGAGCAGCAGAGAGAAAGTTTTATGGGGAACAGAGAGAAGTCTCAAAGTCCTCTAGCATGACCAAATGGCTCTAACCACTCCATTTACTTGGGGGGAGGGCAATGAGCCAGACAGAAGGAGGGTAACACATTTGATAGGAGACTAAAGCTACCATGTGGTAAGACATCTCCCTGGACAGCACAACCATAACAGTAGCAAGCGGTTGAAAGGGACCCCAGAGAACCAGATTCAAGTCCCAGGGCTCCAATGGAAGCTTAAACTTCCCAAAACGCACCCAAAATGCACCTGCTCCATCTGCATGCATAATACGGAATCATTGTTCCTGCAGCCACTCCGAGCGAAAACACTGCCTCATCGATTTTCTAGTGATAGCAGCCATTTTGGAGCTTCCTTTCCCAGGATCCCAGTCATGCTGCTGCCTGAATTCAACTGAAATAACAGACAATGCACAGCAGCAGGAAACCCAGCAACACTTGCTGTTTGCAGGTGGGCTGCATATCCAGGAGATAGCATTTTGATTGTAAAGCAGGAGTTCAAGAAACGTTAACTTTTATGTGCAGTAATACGAATTGCCCTGGAAAGGGATGAATATGATCGCTGTATGTTGTATGTG
The DNA here is from genome assembly GCA_027917425.1 of Gastrophryne carolinensis. Classification (NCBI taxonomy): domain Eukaryota; kingdom Metazoa; phylum Chordata; class Amphibia; order Anura; family Microhylidae; genus Gastrophryne; species Gastrophryne carolinensis. The sequence continues at coordinate 536,574,039 of CM051234.1, forward strand.
TGCTGGTCCGATTTAAGTTGCAAGGTCATGTGGGCCTGACTAGAGAGTTAAGGACTATGGGCCCTTGAAAGGAAGAGACAGGGCCCAAACCGGTCTCTTTAGGGAATTAGCACAGCGACTCACCTATAGGCTAGGTTTTAGGAAGCTTAGTACTGTGGGTCAACTGGGGGTGGTGATGACAAACAAACTGTTCCAGAGCGGCCAGCACAATTGACACCCTCCTCTGGGTCTTTTTTTCATGCATGTTCATCACTTGATGACGTTCTACAGGTCTTAGCCAAAGAGTTTAACACTATTGAGTTTACCACTTCCACATAATTATGAAGGATAATCATGAAGAGCATGGGAGACCAGCTCCTACCCCCACTCCTTAGACATCTTGGCAAGGTATAGTCTGCCACTAACAAGAGGTGCAGACATAAGCAGGGATTACAGGTGTCTGCCCAACTGAAAAGTATCCCCAGCTGACAGAGGAAACTTGTCAGAAGGCCCACGGCAGAGACATATTTCCTAAACTCTGAGCAATAGTAACCCATACATCAAAGAACTTAGCCAGTTTGCCACTCTGCTGGCAACTGAGCTGAACTCTAAATGGTTAGGGGCAAGGAATCTTCTTAGGCCCAAGACCCCCCCCCCCCCCCCCAGCAGGATTGCTAAACCTTTTGTTGTTGAGTTCAACTTCCTATTTTCCAATGTACCAATGTTCCAAAGTACCACCAACAATACAACTTCAAAAATACAGCTCTGTGATTCTACTTGTAGAACAGTTTTCTCTTTCAATATCCACTCCAGGTCGTCAGCATTCAATAAGGAATGGGTTAACTCTTGACCGAATGGCGTGGACTGCCAAAGACAAAGGTGTGGCTTCTTCTGGCCTATACACTTCCGATTGCACTTCCACGATCCAGTAATTGAAAAGCAATAGACACAGCCCCCAACCTGTTGGACTGGCATCCATGGTGACAATCTTTCATTTTACTGGAAGAAAGGATTTGCCCATCTGGAGAGGCTGAGAATTCAGCCACCAGGTTAGGGAATGCCTTGTTGAATGTGTCATGGAAAAGGGATGATCCAGGGATTCTGATCCCAGATCAAGAGCAATGCTATCTGCAGGAGTCTTGTTTGAAATTCAGCAAAAGGCGCTGCCTCGAAGCAAAACACCATCAGGCCCAACAGATGCGTACCTTGACGAATCGTCGGGTGAGGGCAGGTCAAGACAGTCTGTACCATGGCCTGGAGTGAAAGTCTTTTCTGTTCTCAGTGCTTCTGCTTCCACTGGATTTTGGGATACCCCCTGACCAAAAAAGACCTCCACGAAGGAGTGGCCCCTAATTTGATCTTGTAAACTGAAGAAACAACCTCCTGAATAAAAAGAAAAAATCTTGCTCTATCTCTCCAGCATCCCGAATAAGTAACCTCTACCCCCACAAAAGGGCCAGGGATTCGATAACCTGCGCGAAGTAAAAGACCCCCTTTGTGGAAGTCTAGTAGATTTACCTCGAGTAGCCTGCTTTACAATCTCATCTAACTGCTTCCCAAACAAACGTTCCCCCTAAAAAGGGAGTCCCGTCAGAGGCAGCATTAGCCGACCATTACTTTAGCCATAATGAACTCCTTAAAGCTACTACATTTAATGCATAGATGCCCATTGTATGCTTACGCACACATTGGAATTCACCAACCTCTGGCACTTAACCTAACCAAATCATCCATAGCAGAAATGATATACCCGTTAATGTCCCTGCTGATCTTAGTGAACTGAGAGCATGCTGTCCTAGACCGAGGTTTAGAATGCAGTTGCTTCAACAACTTTCTGCCAAAGGATGCTATGGATGTAGCACAGACTGGCAGTAAGATCGGCCCTACAATAGAAAAGCATGATGTGCCATGATGTGCTTATCCACTGGATCCCTAGGGGAGGCACTATCAGAGGATGGCTAACAGTTAAAAAGTCCTATCAGACTTTCTCCTTTATACGTAACATGGCCTGGGTAGGCTACTAGTGGGGTGGCCCCTCCGCCCCTCTCCTCCTAGTCCCCACATTGTACTTTCCCTCCCGCTTCTTCCTTGATTGTGTCTGTCCTGTCTCTCCCCCCCCCCCCCCGTTACTTAATCCCGAATGGTTTGGTTTTGCTTTGTTGCTTTACCCTTTGAAAGGAAAGTTGGAGGCGTGGGTTACAGCACATAGTAGTGCTAAGTATGCTACTGAACGGGTCCGCTGCCTAGAGTCGTGGGGAGTGGGGCCTGCTGCGGCCCTGCACTCCATTCGTATGGTTTTATGACCCTCTATTATTGTTATCATGCGACTCCGTTTATGTTTATATGCTTATTGCTATGTGTATAAATCTGTGGCACTGCGTTGCCAAGCACTGTAATTCTTGCTTCCTTCAATAAAAACGTTTAATTACAAAAAAAAAAAAAAAAAAAACTGTTAAAAAGTCCTGAAACTGGGGGAGGAAGACCATAATTGAATCAGATCATAATTTAAGCAGATCTGAGGAAGAAATAATACTTTGTACTCTAGGGGGAGATACTTTGTACTCTAATGGGGAGACTATGCTTCTGTAATTCCCCTTTTAGATAAGATATAGAAAATTTGTTCAGGAATATCTGTCAGTTTTACCCGGCTTAACAAATCCCCCTTCCTTCTCTTGGGGGTTTTTCTGCTAACTCGTCCTGAGAGACTATAGCAGCAAAAGGATCCTCTTCAGAATCAGAGGAAACTAAATACTTATTTTTCTCCAATGCCTTCCTTGGGACTAGTGTTTCCAAATGGCACTCTATGTGGGCCAACCTATCTGCAATCTCCCGGTGGACACTAATGCCCTGGTTATGCCGCTAGCAAAGGAGCCCTAGGTTCCAAAGGCCCAGCAACAGGAGTCTCTCTAGGAACCCTTTTTGTAAAAGACATTATCTTTATTTAGCCATATTTAGCGACTACCACTGTAGTACAATCCCTACAGATAGTGCAGTCTTCGTCCTGTGGCCTTTGCATATACACTGGACATGGGGTAAACCTATTTGCTAAGGACCAGATCTGATTACTCTGGATGCCTCAGTCATGGTGAAAAAATAAAACGGTCGAAAAATAAGGACATAAAAGACAATTATATAAGCCTCTTCCCACTTCTGACAAGCTGTATATAAGCCTCAATAGTAAAAAGTGACTACGCCGAGAGCCTAGGAGTGAACCACACCTATATAACCTATAAAAACAAAAAATACAATTCTGTGATTACTCACCTGTAGAATTGTTTTTACTGTGTGCAGCACAGCTTGCTTCATTTCAATTCTTAACGTCTGGGTATTCCTCCACAAGGTGGTGCAGCTGACTGCAGAAAGACTTGTGGCTCCTCCCGGCCCATAAAAAGTCAGGAAATACTCAGACTCCCAGTGTTTAACAAGCAGTAATGCAAGAAGCCGGGAGACAAACCATGTTAACAAAAAAATACCTCCCCACTAACAGGGAACACTCAACAAAAATCACCATAACGAGGCAAAAGAGGACAACGATAAGGGAGGGATGAAGCAAGCTGTGCTGCACACAGGAAAAACAATTCTACAGGTGAGTAATCACAGAATTGCATTTTTCCTTGTGTGCAGCACGGCTTGCTTCATTTCAATTCTTAACGTCTGGGACATCCAAGAGCAGTGTCCATGAAAAAAGGGTGGGATCCCCAGTGAGCAACGGCAGGCAGTTCAAGCCACTACCGCCTGAAGCACCTTGCGGCCAAAGACAGCATCAGCTGAGGCCCTAACATCAACCTTGTAAAACTTAGAAAAAGTATGAACTGAAAACCAAGTAGCGGCCTTACAAACCTGTTCAACAGAAGCCTGGTGCTGAAAAGCCCAAGAGGCACCAATAGCCCTAGTAGAGTGAGCAGTAACACGGAAGGGAGGTTCCTCCCCTTTAGCAGAGTAAGCTTGCACCACCGCCTGTCGGATCCACTTACTGATAGTGGATTTGGCAGGAGGCAAGCCCTTCCTAGGCCCAGCAGGAAGAACAAACAGAGCATCAGACTTCCGAAAGGACTCAGTGGCGACCAAATAAAATTTGAGCGCCCTGTACACATTCAGTGAATGAAGGATCCGTTCCTTAGAATTAGAAGGGGCAGGACACAAGGAAGGTAAGACAATGTCCTGATTGAGATGAAAAGCAGATACAACCTTAGGCAAGAAGTCCGGCTTAAGGACGGACCACCACCTTATCCTGATGCCGCTCAAAATAAGGAGGCTTCATGGAAAGCGCCGCCAGCTCAGAGACGCGATGCACCGAAGTGATAGCGACCAAAAAGGCCACCTTAAGAGTCAGAATGGGCAGAGCAGCCTCGCGCAGAGGCTCGAAGGGTCTCTGAGGAAGTCTACCATCCTTGACCAAAAGGTCCAGGCGCTCCCCAAACAGCCTGTTCCCCACAAAGGGGATATTAGAAAGAGACTTCTTGGCAGCCGCATCAGCCAACCATTGCCGCAGCCAGAGCGAACGGCGGAGAGCAACAAGCAAGGCCGAAATCCTGGCATCATGCCAGACCACATCGTCCATGGCATTAGCAACAAAGCCAATGAAATCCAAGCAGGCCTTGAGTTCTTTATACTCCTCTGCCCCCCTGCGAGCCTTAGCTCTATCCACGAGGTGTCTCACCTTCTTTCTGATGGCTAGGAAGACGATCGCAGAGGCGCACACAGAGCGAAAAAGGACACCAGCAAAAGTGAACGCATGGCAGACCAGCTGATCCATGCGATCCTTCAGCAGGGTCATGTAAGGAAGCAGTATCAGGTGACGTCATAACAGTAGTGTTGGACAGGGCCAACACAGGAGGATCCACTTCGGGAGGGCGAGACCATAGCCGAACCAGCTCATCAGGGAAGGGATACCGCCTATCTAGGCCCTTAGGAACCGACGGTAACTTGTTAGGCCTCTCCCATTCCTTGAAAATCATATTAGAAAAATAGGCCTGCTCCGGGAAGACTTGCCTTTGCCTTTTCAGGCCTAAACAAATCTCCCTGCTTCCTCTTAGCCGCTCTGAGAGGGACAATGTGTAGTGTATCAAACACTGTGGAAAGCAACGTATCATCCGGAAGCCACACATCCTCGTCCGAGGAAGAACCAGACATACTTTCATCGCCAGCAGAATAATCCACCATGGAGCGTGAATCCTCTGGCAACTCACCTTCCTCCACAGAGCCCAGACCATCAAAGAGGTCATCATCATCCGAGTAAATGGGCTCGAGATGCCGCTTCTTACTCGTGGCCTTCTTAGGAGCCGTCCGCTAGATCTGTCTCTCGAGATTGGCCAGCCTATGCGCCAAGTCAGCATGCGACCCCCTGCTGGCTCCCCGCTCATTGGGTGCTGAGTGCAACAGCGGAGGGTCTGGAGAGGCCGCCGGCAGCACAGGGCTAGGGGCAGGGACGCCCGCCCGTTCATGGTCCAAAATAATGCCTCTGGCGCAAGTGGTACAAACAGTGCTGAATCCGACCAGAGGATTCCTACTGCACAAGGGGCAGAGCCTTTCCTGCCCAAATGGTGCGCCCAGCTCACGATCCCCCGATGCCTCCATTATGGTGATTAAAAATGGTCAAATCGATAAGGTTACAAGACACTAATGGCTCAAACCTATAAAGCTATCCCTCTTAATAAAAAGGGGGAGCGGGAAGAACCACAACCCTCAACCTCAAGCCCATGACCTATACATGAGAAGGGGAGAAGGGACCATGAACAGAATAGGCACAATGCAAACAGTCAATAAATACAGCCAGAAAAATAGGGACTCACGACACCGACAGAGGGAAAGCGCAGCCTCCACAGCACGAGCGTGATCCCCCAGCAGAACAGAGCCACAGGTTCCGCAGCGTCCAGGCAGGCCCCAGCAGCAGCAGCGCGCAGGCCTGCTTCAAGAAAGATCCTCGAAGGGAGTGCGGCGGTGTCATGACGTTGGAGCCAGGCTCCGCCCCCTCTGCGGCGCATCTGGAGAAGACGCCCGCCCCCTTCCAATGACTGCCTTGCCGTAAAAATGGCGGCGGCCGAGGCCCAACGCGTCTAGAGCGTCCCAGTGTCTTTCTCCCCCCCCCGTCACAGACAGCGCGGCACCAGCGGCGATGCGCAGGCCCGCGGGGTGCGGCGATCCCGCAGCCCAGGCACCCGACGAGGGAGCGAGGGAGGTGAGTAAAAAGTCAGAATGCTCCATGCTGAGCCAGCGAGGAGCCAAGTGGCAAACGCACAAAGTCCACAAAGTCAAACAAACAGCACAACAAAACACCAATAAAGCTTGTGGGCAGGGAGGGATACAGTCAAAAACAACAATATATATAGTGGTTCCCCCTCAGGCTCACCATAAGCCTGTGGCCAGCTACCTTTTATAATAAGGCCAGAGCTCTGCCGATCGCCCACCGGACCCCGGCGTTCACCCTACCGTCACGAATCCCGTAGCAGCCAGAGGCTGGGAGGCAGGAGGGTCAGGAGGGATCCGTGGAAATAGGGCCCGAAGCGGCCGACAGTCTAGGTGGCCCCGCTCTGCTGCCATCATCTTAGAGAGTGCCAACGATCTTCTGCAGCCAAGACTGCATTATGAACAACTGGGGTATACTAGAGGGACACCTGCCTTTATAGGGGGCCGGGAGGAGCTACATCTTTGATCTTGCAGTCAAGCGCCCCCTAGGGGCGAACACCCACATGTCATCACTTTGGGACGACCTGCACTGGATGTAGGGAAAAGATTATTTTGCTTCTGCTAGACAGTCTCTTTAATTTCCTGTAGGTTTTAGGTTTTGTAGCTGCCTTGGAGCCGTATATAGTACAGGGGACACTGGAGAACTCACTTTCACTGCAGCTGCTTAGCACCATTTTTTATAACCAAGGGCCTTAGATTAAGAGAACATATAATATATTAATGATTAACATTTCTAAAGTTCCAATGAAAGTTACATTATTTACAAAATATCATGCTATATATATGCTACAGTCTACAGAATAGGTACAATTCTACTGATACCAGCCAAAATGAGCTCCAACTCAGACTCCGCAGCCCTGGTTTCCTACAAGAGATTTATGGCTTGGCCAGTGCTCTCAGAGCTGAATAAGGCTTTAGGACATTAGGGACAACCCATCTTTATTCATTCAAACCCAATTCAATGTGATATTTGTATAGGAGGAGACACTGTCACTGTCCCTATTCACCTAATGATTACGTTGCTATTAGCAGCTTCACTGCTTGTGTCAAAGTCACCAAATCAAAATAGTACATTATATAAATCACTGTAAATCTGCAACATAATTTTACATTTAATATCTTTCTAAAAAGGCATGAAGCTAAAAATACAGCCTTGGTGACAGCAGTTACCATTAAAATTACAATGTAGCAACAGCAGTATCATTTATTACAAACTGGCCAGTAGAGGGAGTAAGAGATACACACAAGGGAAGCGCTAGACAGCAAACTACCAATGCTACTGTACACAAGGCCACCTCACATTCTGTATAATGGTTCAGTGTCAGCTAAGTCAATGATTTGGAGCAGATGCAGTAGAAACCCCCTTCCATACTGTGGCTGAGAATATAGGCCCCACATACCTGGATCTGACATTCCTGAACACCAAAATGACCCCAGTATGAAATAGCTCACAGTGTTCATTCAGAAGGACTTTCCATGACCCAGGGAAGCCCTTCTCTTGCTAATAGGGGATATCCTGCCTCCTGCTACATTTACAACATACCTAGTCTCAATATTTTATGTATACAGTTGCCAAAGGCCCCCAATTTCCAGGTACATTCCTAGGTTATGTAGGTTCTTCCAGAGAGATAATGCAGAGTGTGATGCATTTAGACAAATTGTGACTACAGCCAACCTGCCCTGATTTTACATTAAAGATTTATAAACTAAAGGAACATAATTCAATTATACCGAGATTTAAAATAATTTGCCTTGATTCAATAAATTATCATGCTAGATAAAAAGACAATGAAAGCCAATGGCAGCTATTACTACAGTGTAGAAAGTAAACAGTTTTCTACTTTTAGGAGTAAAAAAGTGCCATTGACTTTCATTGTTTTCTTAGCTGGTGATTCAGCAACAGTGAAATTCTCAGGCTTTTTTCTCATGAATTGAATCTTTTACTACCATGAGATTTTTTTCCTACCTTTATTGAATCGAGGCCATTGACATAAGAGAGGTGGGGCCATTAGCACTGCATATTCATAACTGGGGAAGGGGTGCAGATTTTTTTTTAGGAAGGGGGTGCCATACATGCTTGTGCTCTGAGTATGTTAATAAGGGGCTGGGGTGCACACACAGCGCAAATGTAGGGGCGTAATGGTTTGTGTTTTTATGTCAAAGAGCACGAGATTTGGATTCTATGCTGTGACGGTTTAAAAAATGAAAAATATTTTGGCTAGAGTTCGGCTTTGAGGCCTCATAAATACCTTCATGCTTGATGCTTCTGTCTCTAGTTTAGTCAAATGATTTGAATTATCTTCTAGTTCTTGCCGAAGGTTTGTGTTCTCCATTTTCAGAGCCTCCACTTGCTTTAACAACTGGTCATACGAAGCTCCAGCCATGCTGGGCTACCCCCAGGCCTAAGAAAAGAGAAAAAAACAAACACATTACTAAAAACTGGATTGCTATCCACATTGTGTGGCAGATTTTTTAGGGGGTTGCCAATCCGTTCACTTGAGCAAATAAAAAAGAATGAAATAAAAACAGGTGAAGAACACCACCTCCCTTTTCAGCTCAATGCTATATTGCAAGCTGTTCCGGGACTCTAGGCAAAGCGCATAAACTATCATTCAGCAGCTCACCTTCTAATGGCTGCTCTCTCACTTCCTGTCAGAACACCGCTGCTCCTGGTAGTAGAAACAAGGCACAGAACAGTGGCACACCCCCTGAACTCCTTTGCCATAGTCCATCAAACATAGTGCCTAACTGGTGGTCTATAGCACCATCCCCCGCTTGTCAGCTCAGCAAGGACAAGCACACTAGTATTACAAGTCAGCACAGCCTTGTGCCTTCCAACCCTAGCGGCTAGCATATGAATGGCCACCGTGTCTAATTAGTGTTTTAATAACCACCGCACCAAATGTGTGTTTTAAAGTGGACCAAAACCCAGGATGTTGACTATCCTGGGTTTTGGTCCTTTCCCCCGGGGGTGCCCCGCTATGTGAAACCCCCCAGACCTCCCACATCAACTCACCTCATCGCGGTCCTACGGCGTATGCACAGCTGTTCATCCAATCAGCACGATCTGAGCCGCTGAACTATGGACGTCTCAGCCAACGTCCTAACACAGCAGCCCCCGGCTGGCGGCCGCATCCCCCGCCTTCCCTCTAGCAGGGCGCCGTTGGACTGGGAAGTAAGGTAAGTGTAGCAGGCGACCTGAGGGGGGTTTCCAACAGCGGGGCATCCTGATTTTGGATGCCCCAGGGGGAGGGAATGGATCTAAAAGATTCCCGGGCCGACCCTTTGCGGCTTCGGTCCACTTTAAAGTGGACCAGAACCCAGATTTTGACTAGCCTGGGTTTTGGCCCACTCCCCCGATCGGGGTGCCCGCTATGTGAAACCCCCAGATCTCCCGCATCAACTCATCTCACCGGGGTCCTACCGCGCACGTGTGGTCGCTCGTCCAATCCGCGTGCTCGGAGCCGCTGAGCTATGCACATTTGAGCGACGTTTTAGCTCAGCGGCTCAGAGTGAGCTAGAGGGAAGCGCGGCCACGCCAGCTATTCACAAATAGCCAGCGCAGGCATGTGCCCTGCTACAGGGATAGCTGGGATGCAGCCCACGCATGCGCCGTTGGACCGGGATTAAGGTAAATGTAGCGGCCGACCTGGGGCTTAACACAGCAGGGCATCCCGATTTTGGATGCCCCGCGGAGAGGGAATGGATCGGCCATCATGCTCATTATTATGGGTCAGGGGCCACACCCACTTGCGTCACAAAAAAAAAAAAAAAAAAAAAAAAAAACATAAAAAAGGTGAAACTGTAAACTTTGATATCTTGACCATTTCTTCTTCAATTTAAAAACAGAAGACAGTTTAGGACCATGGTAAAGTGACACAATGGTCTGACAATTGCCCTTGCCTGCTGTATGCCTTTTAAGTGTTGCTTCTCTGGGAGGGGGGCCTGGCGGAGAGTTTCTTGGGTCTAGTATGACGTCTACACTATATTTGGGGAGCTGGGACCGGGTGCTGGAGCCTGATCAACGAATAATGGGGGGGACTTTAGAGCACGTACGCCCCGTCCAACAGCTAATGTGCATCAGCCTCCCTGTCCTTTACCTGAACCGTGATGGTAGCAAGAATCGCCTGGAGTCCGGTATGAAAGTTGTGTGAGTGATTGTCTGTGTTGTCAACTATATGCCAGTTATAAAGTTGGGTGCCTGCGGCACCTTAATGCCTTATAAGATGACTTGTATTGTTGTGTCTTGTCTGTCTGTTTATTGCAAAATAAAAACTTAAAAAAAAAAGTGTTGCTTCTCTGACTAGTTAAATAACCTCACCAGCTTATTAGAGCAGAACCAGTTACTAGCTATAGAAAGGACTTGGTCTCCAATAAAACTCCTCATTGGAAGGCAAATGGCAACAACTTAAACCTAAAGCACTTATGGGCAGGCTATGGCCATGTCCTTCTGTATGGGCAGGCTATGGTCATGTACTTCTGTATGGGCAGGCTATGGCCATGTACTTCTGTATGGGCAGGCTATGGCCATGTACTTCTGTATGGGCAGGCTATGGCCATGTACTTCTCTATGGGCAGGCTATGGCCATGTACTTCTCTATGGGCAGGCTATGGTCATGTACTTCTGTATGGGCAGGCTATGGCCATGTACTTCTCTATGGGCAGGCTATGGCCATGTACTTCTCTATGGGCAGGCTATGGCCATGTACTTCTGTATGGGCAGGCTATGGCCATGTACTTCTCTATGGGCAGGCTATGGTCATGTACTTCTCTATGGGCAGGCTATGGCCATGTACTTCTCTATGGGCAGGCTATGGCCATGTACTTCTCTATGGGCAGGCTATGGCCATGTACTTCTCTATGGGCAGGCTATGGCCATGTACTTCTCTATGGGCAGGCTATGGTCATGTACTTCTGTATGGGCAGGCTATGGCCATGTACTTCTCTATGGGCAGGCTATGGCCATGTACTTCTCTATGGGCAGGCTATGGCCATGTACTTCTCTATGGGCAGGCTATGGCCATGTACTTCTCTATGGGCAGGCTATGGCCATGTACTTCTCTATGGGCAGGCTATGGCCATGTACTTCTCTATGGGCAGGCTATGGCCATGTACTTCTCTATGGGCAGGCTATGGCCATGTACTTCTCTATGGGCAGGCTATGGCCATGTACTTCTCTATGGGCAGGCTATGGTCATGTACTTCTGTATGGGCAGGCTATGGCCATGTACTTCTCTATGGGCAGGCTATGGCCATGTACTTCTCTATGGGCAGGCTATGGCCATGTACTTCTCTATGGGCAGGCTATGGCCATGTACTTCTGTATGGGCAGGCTATGGCCATGTACTTCTGTATGGGCAGGCTATGGCCATGTACTTCTCTATGGGCAGGCTATGGCCATGTACTTCTCTATGGGCAGGCTATGGCCATGTACTTCTCTATGGGCAGGCTATGGCCATGTACTTCTCTATGGGCAGGCTATGGCCATGTACTTCTCTATGGGCAGGCTATGGCCATGTACTTCTGTATGGGCAGGCTATGGCCATGTACTTCTGTATGGGCAGGCTATGGCCATGTACTTCTCTATGGGCAGGCTATGGCCATGTACTTCTCTATGGGCAGGCTATGGCCATGTACTTCTCTATGGGCAGGCTATGGCCATGTACTTCTCTATGGGCAGGCTATGGCCATGTACTTCTCTATGGGCAGGCTATGGCCATGTACTTCTCTATGGGCAGGCTATGGCCATGTACTTCTCTATGGGCAGGCTATGGCCATGTACTTCTCTATGGGCAGGCTATGGCCATGCACTTCTGTATGGGCAGGCTATGGCCATGTACTTCTGTATGGGCAGGCTATGGCCATGTACTTCTCTATGGGCAGGCTATGGCCATGCACTTCTGTATGGGCAGGCTATGGCCATGTACTTCTGTATGGGCAGGCTATGGCCATGTACTTCTCTATGGGCAGGCTATGGCCATGTACTTCTCTATGGGCAGGCTATGGCCATGTACTTCTCTATGGGCAGGCTATGGCCATGTACTTCTCTATGGGCAGGCTATGGCCATGTACTTCTCTATGGGCAGGCTATGGCCATGTACTTCTCTATGGGCAGGCTATGGCCATGTACTTCTCTATGGGCAGGCTATGGCCATGTACTTCTCTATGGGCAGGCTATGGCCATGTACTTCTGTATGGGCAGGCTATGGCCATGTCCTTCTGTATGGGCAGGCTATGGCCATGTCCTTCTGTATGGGCAGGCTATGGCCATGTACTTCTGTATGGGCAGGCTATGGCCATGTACTTCTGTATGGGCAGGCTATGGCCATGTACTTCTCTATGGGCAGGCTATGGCCATGTACTTCTCTATGGGCAGGCTATGGCCATGTACTTCTCTATGGGCAGGCTATGGCCATGTACTTCTGTATGGGCAGGCTATGGCCATGTACTTCTCTATGGGCAGGCTATGGCCATGTACTTCTCTATGGGCAGGCTATGGCCATGCACTTCTGTATGGGCAGGCTATGGCCATGTACTTCTGTATGGGCAGGCTATGGCCATGTACTTCTCTATGGGCAGGCTATGGCCATGCACTTCTGTATGGGCAGGCTATGGCCATGTACTTCTGTATGGGCAGGCTATGGCCATGTACTTCTCTATGGGCAGGCTATGGCCATGTACTTCTCTATGGGCAGGCTATGGCCATGTACTTCTCTATGGGCAGGCTATGGCCATGTACTTCTCTATGGGCAGGCTATGGCCATGTACTTCTCTATGGGCAGGCTATGGCCATGTACTTCTGTATGGGCAGGCTATGGCCATGTACTTCTGTATGGGCAGGCTATGGCCATGTACTTCTGTATGGGCAGGCTATGGCCATGTACTTCTGTATGGGCAGGCTATGGCCATGTACTTCTGGTTCCTCCTTATCTCAGATGGTACAAAATAACACTCGAGAATATTAAGAGACTATATATCATGTTAGGCTACACAGCACATGATAGCAGGTTGTCATACAACATACTTCAATAATAATATGGATTTATCTACATAAAATCCTAACTGCTTGCATCAGAGAATGGATTCACGTGGTCTTGTTTTTCCTTAACAGCATTTTGTTGCTTTGATCTTGCAATTTATTAAAGCGGACCTACACCCTGAATAACAGCCTATCTTATATGTTTCCCACACCCTGTACATACAGATTGCTCACATTAAAAATCATCCTACATGCATCTACTGCATGTTACGAGCCTTTAAAAATCCAAGATGGCGGCTCACGGAGCAACAGGCAGCCTGCAAACAGGAAGTGTCTTCTGATCCTGACCCGAGCTCTGCTCTGTCTGTGCAAAGCACAGCTATAACCCCGCCCCCTGTACTTTATCCCGCTCTCCTCAGTATATGCGAGTCAAGATGGCGGCGCCCGTATCCTAGAGTCCTGAACAGAGTTACAGCCCGGTAGGAGAATGAATAAGGACTAAAAATAAGTGACTAAAAACTTAAAATATATTAATTTTATATGCTAGGGAATAGTGTAAGGGTTTGGGCTTTTCATTAAATCATGATGAAGGTCCGGTTTAAGTACCAGCAAATAAAAAAAAAAAAAAAAAAAAAAAAAAAAATGGCATTTAGGACAAAACTGGCAAACACTGATACACACACATTTTCAGCTTGACCATTGACAAGCAAATCAGTGAGCTGAACACCAAGATTATAACATTACAGCACAAACATTAAAAAGGTTTTCTGCTAACTTACCAGAAACCTCCATTTATTCCCCTTCCCCCAGTAATTAGCACCTATTTTATATGACTAGCACATAGTGTAGCGGGTTAAAGCAGACCTTCACTGTGAATAAGAGTCTATTTTGTATGTGCCCCCTCACCCCCTACATACAGATTGCCCACATAAAAAAAACGCCACAGGTAGGGGATTTTTAACATCCAAGATTGCAGGCCATGGAGTTTCAGGCTGTCTGCATACAGGAAGTGACTTCTGGATAAACCGCTCTGCATTCTGGATTGCTGACCTTTTCCTGACCTCAGCTCTGCTCTGTCTGTGCGAAGTACAGCTATAACCCGCCCCTGCACATACCCCCCCCCCTCCTCTCCTCAGTATACAATGCTTCTGAGGCAAGATGGCGGCACCCGTATTCTAGAGTCCTGAACAGAGTTGCAGCCAAGTGGGGGAAAGAATAATAAGTGATTAAAAACTTAAAATATATTAATTTTAGATGCTGGGGAATAGTTTTTTAAGGGTTTGGGCTTTTCATTAAATGATGCTGAAGGTCCAGTTTAATAGAGACAGACTTTCAGTGTTATGAATACTCACAATGGTTTGCATAAAATGGAAATTACCTACTTAGAAAAGGGTTTAGAAACTGTAATTTGAAGAGCACTGTGCAAAATAATCTGAAAATCTGAGACTTATCTGACATGCATTCATTCTAAATTTAGGACAGAAGGACACGCAAATGGTTACAGCAGCAGGAAAGGATGGGGATTTAATATTCAAGTATTACTGCCATGACCTGCTTAAAGGTACCCAAACTAATCAACGCACAAATTTAGCTTTGCTGATCTACAGAATAAATCTGTCCCCAGGTGAGTGTAGATTCACTTACACAACCTCTCACTCTGCAGTTGGCTATATTCACTTGGTTAAGGCAAGGTCTCTATGGTAACCTCTCACTCTGCAGTTGGCTATATTCACTTGGTTAAGGCAAGGTCTCTATGGTAACCTCTCACTCTGCAGTTGGCTATATTCACTTGGTTAAGGCAAGGTCTCTATGGTAACCTCTCACTCTGCAGTTGGCTATATTCACTTGGTTAAGGCAAGGTCTCTATGGTAACCTCTCACTCTGCAGTTGGCTATATTCACTTGGTTAAGGCAAGGTCTCTATGGTAACCTCTCACTCTGCAGTTGGCTATATTCACTTGGTTAAGGCAAGGTCTCTATGGTAACCTCTCACTCTGCAGTTGGCTATATTCACTTGGTTAAGGCAAGGTCTCTATGGTAACCTCTCACTCTGCAGTTGGCTATATTCACTTGGTTAAGGCAAGATCTCTATGGTAACCTCTCACTCTGCAGTTGGCTATATTCACTTGGTTAAGGCAAGGTCTCTATGGTAACCTCTCACTCTGCAGTTGGCTATATTCACTTGGTTAAGGCAAGGTCTCTATGGTAACCTCTCACTCTGCAGTTGGCTATATTCACTTGGTTAAGGCAAGGTCTCTATGGTAACCTCTCACTCTGCAGTTGGCTATATTCACTTGGTTAAGGCAAGATCTCTATGGTAACCTCTCACTCTGCAGTTGGCTATATTCACTTGGTTAAGGCAAGGTCTCTATGGTAACCTCTCACTCTGCAGTTGGCTATATTCACTTGGTTAAGGCAAGGTCTCTATGGTAACCTCTCACTCTGCAGTTGGCTATATTCACTTGGTTAAGGCAAGATCTCTATGGTAACCTCTCACTCTGCAGTTGGCTATATTCACTTGGTTAAGGCAAGGTCTCTATGGTAACCTCTCACTCTGCAGTTGGCTATATTCACTTGGTTAAGGCAAGATCTCTATGGTAACCTCTCACTCTGCAGTTGGCTATATTCACTTGGTTAAGGCAAGGTCTCTATGGTAACCTCTCACTCTGCAGTTGGCTATATTCACTTGGTTAAGGCAAGATCTCTATGGTAACCTCTCACTCTGCAGTTGGCTATATTCACTTGGTTAAGGCAAGGTCTCTATGGTAACCTCTCACTCTGCAGTTGGCTATATTCACTTGGTTAAGGCAAGGTCTCTATGGTAACCTCTCACTCTGCAGTTGGCTATATTCACTTGGTTAAGGCAAGATCTCTATGGTAACCTCTCACTCTGCAGTTGGCTATATTCACTTGGTTAAGGCAAGATCTCTATGGTAACCTCTCACTCTGCAGTTGGCTATATTCACTTGGTTAAGGCAAGGTCTCTATGGTAACCTCTCACTCTGCAGTTGGCTATATTCACTTGGTTAAGGCAAGATCTCTATGGTAACCTCTCACTCTGCAGTTGGCTATATTCACTTGGTTAAGGCAAGGTCTCTATGGTAACCTCTCACTCTGCAGTTGGCTATATTCACTTGGTTAAGGCAAGGTCTCTATGGTAACCTCTCACTCTGCAGTTGGCTATATTCACTTGGTTAAGGCAAGATCTCTATGGTAACCTCTCACTCTGCAGTTGGCTATATTCACTTGGTTAAGGCAAGGTCTCTATGGTAACCTCTCACTCTGCAGTTGGCTATATTCACTTGGTTAAGGCAAGGTCTCTATGGTAACATCTCCCCATCACACAGACACCAAGTCTGACCGTGATAGATGTAATAAACTGTCGTTTTGCCTTAGGTGCCAAGGAGAAGCCTTGTCACCCCCAAATATCTTTTCTTCCAGGATGTAACAAAATCAGCACCACCACATCCTAACACATGCCCACTACAAAAAAAGACCCAGGAAACTGGGTCTCGAAGTCCAATTTTCCTTATTGTCCTGCAGGGGTTCAAGTTTTTACTTATATACTCACTAGCATATCCTGAATCGGAACTAGTTTTGGCTGGAGTCAAAAACTGTACCAACTCAGCATACCCCAGCATAAAAAAGAAAAAAAAAACTCTTCCCAATATTGTATAATAATGAAACTTTCACAGGAAGTTTAAAAACGTAATCATAAATATATATTTTATGTTCTCTCACCATCTAAGACCCTTATTTATAATAGCCAGCCACACCCTGTAGCCTCGCCACTGCACACCTTTTGCTGCTTCACCGCTGTCCATTTCACCACCTCCCCTCTGTTCACTTTAACTTCACCCATCTCTGTTCAACTCTTCCCACCTCAACTCTGCTCACATCTGCATATACATAAAAGCGTATATAATTTCATTTTAAAAGCTTTCCTGTAGTAAATGGTTTGAATTTTCTCTGCTTCCATTATAGTGCGGGCCCTTGAAGTGGAACAAGACAATGCAGACCTTAGACCCCAAAAAGGTTGAGCTCCCCTGCTTTAAATTATCTGTTAAAATGTATTCCAATAAATATGCTTTATGTTCTATATAAATCGCCCTATTGCTTATAATATGATGAGAAAAATCCGGGACTGAGCAAATTGAGTCAGACTTTTGAGTATCGACTCCACACATTTCAGTGGGGCATCTGGAGCAGCAGCTAAAGCCAGTAGAGCTTATGCAGAGATTGAGTGACAGTTGGTCACCCAATAACCACGGCAGCAACAGCCTGCTGCTATCATTACCTAAGTGGTCACCCTCACTGCAGCAACTTGAAAGGCGGTAGTGGAGCAGTGCCACATAGCAGTATACGGCACAGACACGGTAAGGGATTAATATTTATTTTTTACATCCCACAAAAGATTACATTCCAGTGTAACCCCTTCTAGCAAAGGTCTAGCAAAATCGGCACAACCCAGATCATTTCATCTGCGACAGGGGCCTTCACTAGGAGTATCAAACAGTGTGCATCCCCTTCTTGCAAAAGACTAACAATTCAATTCAATTCAATTCAATTTATTGTTCGCCAAGTACATCGTGAGATGAACAAGGAATTCTTTTCAGCATATACACAGTGCAAAAAGAAAACAGTACAGATAACTGCAGTTAAAGTTACAAAGGAAGGGGAACATGGAAGACAGAGATACGGAAGCAGATAATCTCTTATAAAGTCAGAGTATGAGGACCCATCGATTCCCGCTTGATCCTGAGCCTATGATGCCTGGATATTGTTAAGGATGCGGACGGCCAAAGGAAAGAAACCCTTCCTGGACCTAGAAGTCCTGCAGGCTGGGACCGCAAGACGTCGCCCGGATGGTAAGTAGTGGAATAGGGTGTGTCCAGGGTGGGACGGATCCCGGAGTATCTTTCCAGCTCGCGTCTTGATTCTCTGATTGTGCAGTTCCTGTAGGGATGGTAAGGGGGCTCCGATTATTCTTTCTGCCGTCTTTATTGTTCTTTGGAGTCTACCCTTGTCCCTGCTTGTAGCTCCTTCGAACCAGACAGAGAAAGAAAAGCACAGAACAGAACCAATGACGGCATTGAAGAAGAGCACAAGCAACTTTTTCGACAGGCCTGCCTTCTTAAGTTGCCTCAGGAAGAAAAGTCTCTGATGTGCTTTCTTCAGTAGAGCCGTGGTGTTCCTTTCCCAGCAGAGGTTGTCGGAGATTGTCACACCTAAGTATTTCGTCTCCCTTTCTCTCTTGATTTCCACCCCCTTGATGGTCAGGGGTGACAGGGGTGCCGGGTTCTTTCTGAAGTCCACTACCATCTCTTGGGTTTTGGAAGGGTTTATGACCAGGTTGTGTATAGTGCACCAACTGACAAGTTCCTCCACTGATCTTCGGTAGATTTCCTCTTTGCCATTCTTGATCAAACCTATGATGGTTGTGTCATCGGCAAACTTCACAATCTTCACAGAGTTGTCCAAGGAGGTGCAGTCATTGGTGTAAATCGAGAACAGGAGAGGGGACAGAACGCAGCCTTGAGCAGACATGACCATCAACACCCCAAAAATGTAAATGCCAAAGCCTTTAGAATGTACATAGAAGGCAGCCACTTCAACCTCAGATTAGTAGCTGCGACAATATGGAAATAATTAACTCTTACTCTTCCTTCTCTTTTATGACCATGGAACACATTTGAAACGGCCATTCGGCCAACCTGGTGCATGATTGGGGACCTCTGAAAATGGCAAACTATTAATATTGCCTCATTATGGTCATTGTTTTGTTACAAATAGATAGATATATGTATGAATTGAGATGTAACAGAAGTTTTGGTTATTTGTCTTTTAGTATAGTCTCTCAACACCACAAGTCGGATTGTTTTTAATACTAGGTTTTACATTAGTATGCACCTATTTTCTCTTTTTTTAAGCACCCAGGTTAAATAATAAAAAGGATAATAATTGTAGATAGTCACTACGCTAAGACTAATTTATGAACCATGGTAGCAGAAGAGAAATAAAATGCACATTTAAACACACACTGGATATTATAAAAACAAATTCAGCCGATCCACAGACATGCACACGCCCTGGGAATTTTTGGGACAGTGTCTTCTATTAGTGAAATAGAATATTAAGACCAGTCCCAGCAATGTCAAACCACCCACTCCATTTACTGCAATGGGGGTACTGCCTCGTACAAGGCTCAGAGTGTGGACATGAACCCCAATCTAGGCATCGGGTGAGTTTTACAAAGGCTACTTAAAAAAGGAACAAATCCCCGGAATTTGACTTTCCCAAATTTTGTTCCATGCATTCTAAATTGGAATGCGTTGCTGCGTGAAACCCCCCAGTTCACCTATAAAAATAACCTTTCCACTCCCCAACAGCGCATGCACAAGCTCTCGTCTAGTAGGAGCTTGTGACAGACGCTCTGCCTTTTGGATGTCACCACTATTCGATTGCCCACCGGGTCATTCACTGGCCTTTTCTTAATTAGGTTCCAGACAATGTCATTGTATTTTGATACTGTTACAGGCAATGTCATTGTATTTTGGATTGTATTACAGACTGCCATTGTGTATTGTTGATTACGTCACAGTCAATGGCATTGTCCTGATTGATGGTATTACAGCCTGCTATTGTTCTACTGATTGCGTCACCGGCAGAGTTGAGGGATTGTGTGCCCTGCTGCTATTGGTCAGTGTGGTTGTCATTGCATGGAGACTTGTGTATATAAGGCCTAGAGTGGCACTAATAAAAAGAGTTCATCTTCACCCTCAATACTGAGTTCTGTCTCTTATTGGGGGAAACGCTATATTACAATTCACTAGCCCTTGTAAGGGCTGTTCCTGGTTCCTCACGGATGACTCTGGAATTCCTGCAGCACCTCTCACCATTGGGAAAAGGACGTCTCGGGCGGTGAAGCCCTCCGGCGATAAGGGTTATCGCTACAGAGCTGCCTGCCGTGACTAAGTCATTTGGCAGATGACTCTCATTGGCTTGAATGGGGAGCATGAGCATGCGTAGGATGGCAGGCATGCGGCAGTGCGCACTACCCATTTAAAAAGAACGAAAGCCGCCTGCTGAATGACGTAGTCTCTTAGATTCCAGACTGGCTGCTGGTGGGTTTGTTCTGCTTTAAATCCAGATACGGTTTGCTTTCTGAAATGCGAAACAGTAGACTATAATCCTGTTTTATGGATTGTAGATATTAGAGTGAGATAAAGAAAAGTAATTGATGAAAACATAAAAAAAAATCAAAAATCAAATGCTTGATGAAAATCTAAACATATTATAGGCCTTGTAGAAAAAAAAAGCAGCTTATGGGTGATGGCAGCATAATGCAGATGTTTAATGTACATCATGGTAATTACATGGCATTTGGCTGGCTGACAGCATCACATAACTGCAAGAGTTAGTTGTGTTATTTATAAAGTGCTTTCATGCCACATCCTCCAGGATCAGGTAATTAGTAATGACTGGAACAGCTTCCCGGAAGGCTGAATCAACGCGGAAACAAAGTACAATGCAGTGCAATGAATAATCAGCCTTGTGAGGATGAAGAGCCATATTCTTAGCATGGCTCATGACAAACACACTAGAGAGCTCAGTGCCCCAGTCACCATCTGATGACCAATTTAAGTTCTGAACAACTGGTCATCCATGACCAAACCAATTCTCACCATAGCTACAACATTTGTTAAGCGGCCAGCTTTTCTCATGCAATGTAACACCCACCCAACCCCCTTCTTATCTGGAATAAAATGCTCTCTAGGGGAATGAAAGTCTGAATCACCTAAGTGCATGATAATCATGGTTTTCATGCATATAATTCGGCGATAGAAGATTATATCAGTTACATGTGCCAATCAAAGGGAACCTGCCATGAAGCACAAGTTAAAGTTATACTAAAGGCAAGCACGATTGTTGTAATAGACAAATTATTAACAAGGGTTGTAGCACACTGATACAGTGTAAAAAATTAGCAACATAAGGTATGATAGCTATAAGACAATAGAGAGAGGGTTCTGTACACCCCAGTACCGCTGCTTGACATGTACTGAAATGGACCATATACAAGCGTACAGGAAGAACAAACACCAAAAAGAGCTATGCAATAAAGTTCATGTTTTAATGCCCATAAGTGAAATTCATAATCTTTTTACAGTGCAAACAAGGGTTCTATAAACATGCAATATCAATGCAAACAAGGGGGTATATGCAGCATGTACAAGAGATCATACTAATCAATAAGTATACGGCAGATGTTTAAGAATGATCATAATCAAGAACAGTAATTCATTGTAGTATGTCCCTTTAACATGAAAATCAATAGCATAGCAAAGTTCAAAAAGTTACGGCTTACAGGCTTACCGCAGGGCGATATTAAACCTCGACGTTTCGGTCTTAAGCGACCTTTCTCAAGAGGGTGCGTTATCCAGGAGCAGTGAAAAAGGCTATTTATAGTAAAGAGAACTCTAGCTGAATGAAAAATGGTGCCAGGAGCAGCCCGCGCACAGGCGCCGATTCCTGGCGTCATCTGCAGCATCCATGTTCTGTTCCGATCATCCCCCGCAGTGGAAGGAGAATATGCCATCCGCTGGTGAATATACCACCGCTTGTTCAGCACACCTCCACCACCCTAACCTGATGAGTCCGGGTGGTGGTCCAAGATGGCGTCCATGGATATGACTGGTTTGTGCCCTGCAACATTCCTACTCCATTCAATGCAATAAAGGGGGCAGTACCA
This sequence comes from Gastrophryne carolinensis, assembly GCA_027917425.1. Lineage (NCBI taxonomy): Eukaryota > Metazoa > Chordata > Amphibia > Anura > Microhylidae > Gastrophryne > Gastrophryne carolinensis. Next base: position 536,595,934 of record CM051234.1, read on the forward strand.
AGGTGGGGGTCACGCGGGCATTACCACGCAAAGAAGTGCTTAACAGTCACTCAGCGTGCGCCGGCATACCAATCCACAGTGGTCCAACCGCTGTAGCATTACATGCGCAGTTGATTGCGATTGATGCGAAGAAAGCAGCCAAGCTTACATAACATAAGATATTAAAATATAATGGGATCATGGGATGCTTTAAAACCACTCCTTTAACACTTATCCCAAGGGGAAAAAGAAGGGAGGAAGTTAGCGTAGGTCTGTACAGGGATGGCAAGCAAGTTGTCTTGGAGGCTTAGAGATCCCGAAGTCAAATTAAAAAAGTCTTGGCTGCAGCTGTACTTCAAATCTATGTCCAAAGCAAAGTCTGAAGGTTTAACTACTTGATCAGTTTAATTTTGCTCCAGCCTAACTTTCCCCATAGTGCGAGGAGCACAGTTGTCATATAGAATACATTCCTATGTGATTACAGTAGCTGGGATTTTCAGACAAGTCATCAGTTGCCAATTACGTCAAGCTCATGGCAGCAGCATCTCTCATGAAGATAATAAACTGTGACTGTGTCTAACAGAGTATGAGTTATTGAGAAATATGGCCAACATGCCACAAACAGAAGCACACAGTATTACCACTAAAGAGGCCAAAAACCATTCTTAGATCAACCGTACGCTGGGAGAAGGAATGGAAAGAGACAGATTTTCTGTAAGGTCATCATCTGTTCTAGAATTTTATAGAACGATAGAAAAATTATCCACATAACATGTAACAGGTAGCTCAGTTTGTCAATCGCCTATTATATCATAAATACAGGAAAACCTCTTCAGTCGGATGAAAAAGGAGACAAACTGAAGCATCAGTTTCATATTGCAAAATTACAGCTACAACTAAATATCTTGGGAAGTATAAATGCTATTAAGTAATTATTTTCTTCCACAATTTTTATGTGTGTCACAAAATATCCCAATTAAAATTCAGAGATACCATTTACAAACTATAACTAAACTATAAACAGCATTCTACTGGAACAACCAAAAACAAAAGTATCCTATAAATTAATGCAAAGACCATTAGCTCGCAGGGGCAGGAGTGTACCCAACTTCCAACAGTACCATATATTCACCGCCTGGGTAATTGGATTTAAGACAGAGGCAAATTTGATATGGTCAAAAGTAGAGATTTACCCATTAACCAAAAATACAATTCTGTGAAATACTCACCTGTAGAATTGGTATTAGTATACAGTACGTCCTGCTCCAGATATAGTACTTACACTTGGGTTATCCTCCGCCAGATGGTGCTGCACTGCAGAGACATGTAAAACAGGCTTCTCCCGGCCCCTCAAATACCCGGGGACCTCCCACAAATCCCCAGCATTGAAAAGCAGTAAACAAGAAGCCGGGAGAAAATAACCACCCAAAACAACTGGTAATGATAACAATGATAATCACCATACAGGGGATCCAGAAAAATGCAAAACCAGGATGGGGTGGAGCAGGACGTACTGTATACTTAGAATACCAATTCTACAGGTGAGTATTTCACAGAATTATATTATTCTCAGTATACAGTACGTCCTGCTCCAGATATAGTACTTACACTTGGGACATCCAATAGCAGTGTCCATAAGTAGGGTGAGATCCCCAACAAAAAGATAACAGCAGACAGTTTAAACCACTGCCACCTGCAAAACCTTGCGGCCAAAAACAGCATCAGCTGAGGCCCTAACATCAACCTTGTAAAACTTGAAAAGGTATGAACAGAAGACCAAGTAGTGGCCTTGCAAACTTGTTCAACAGAAGCCTGGTGCTGGAAGGCCCAAGAGGCACCAATAGCACGAGTAGAATGAGCAGTAAGGCAGAAGGGAGGACACCTCCCCTCAACAGAATAGGCCTGAATCACGACCTAACAGATCCATTTGCTAAAGGCAGACTTGGCAGGAGCCAAACCCTTCCTGGGCCCAGAAGGGACCACAAAAGGAACATCAATTTTCCTGAAGGACGCAGTGACTACCAGGTAACACCTCAGACACCTGGCCACATCCAAGGAATGCAGAATCCTTTCCTCAACGTTGCCATGATTAGGGCACAATGAGGAAAGAACATTATCATGATTCCAATGAAAAGCAGACACCACCTCAGTCAGAACATCCGGCTAAAAACGGAACACCACCTTATCCAGGTGTCTCCCGAAGCATAGGGGCTGGAAAGACCGAGCCGCCAGCTCAGACACACGCCTGACCGAAGTAATAGCCACCAGAAAGACAACCTTGAGGGTAAGTACAGCCAGAGCAGCAACCTGAATAGGATCCAGGGAAGCACCCTGCAAGGCAAGGCAAGTTCAAATCCCGACAGGGACCATAGGTTTACGTGGGGGACGCACATGAGTAACCCCCTGAAAGAAGTCTTAACCAAGGAATGCTGAGCAAAAGACTTCTGAAAGAAGACTGACAGGGCTGAAACCAGACCCTTCAGATGACTGAGTTGGAGACTCGACTCCAACCCATGCTGTAAAAAAAAACAAAACAAAAAAAAAAACTCCAGAACCCTGGGGACTGAGAACACCCGACAGGGAAGAGACCTAGACACACACCAAACAATATAGGTACGCAATACCCTATAACAGATGGAGGAAGACGTGTTCTTCCTAACCTTCACCATGGTCTCAATCGCCGAGGCAGACAAGCCTTTCTCCATCAAGATGGAGGTTTCAGCAACCAGGCCATCAAGCCAGAGTCTGTAAACCGGGATGGCGTAAGGGCCCTGAGTGAGCAGAACTGGCACTCCTGGCAGAACGTACTGATCTACTGCCATCTTTACCACGTCTGTGAACCACACTCTTCAAGGCCCCCTGGGGGTCACCAGAATCACTGGCACCCCTTCCAGAGCAATCTTGCGCAGGACCCTGCCTAGCAGGGGGAATGGAATAAAGATATACAGAACATATTGACCTGCCATGACATTACTAAAGCATCCGTAGTCGCGGCCAGAGGATCCTGGGACAGGGAGACAGGGGCCGGGAGCTTGTGACGGGGCACAAAACAGATCCACACACGGTTGGTCCCCACGGTGACACAGAACTTGGAACACCCTGTTACAGAGGGACCCCCCCGGAATGTATACCGCAGACATGCAGGGAACACTGGCCTCCTCCCATGTCAGAATCAGAGATGCTACCTGGAGGAACCTCTTGCTCCGGGTCCCTCCCTGATGATTGATGTAGGCAACTGACGTCAGATTGACCCAGCGCCCCTGAACAGGTAGGCCCTGAAGATGAGTAGCTAAGCGAGTCAGAACTAACCTGATTGCTCACAGTTTCAAAACATTGATAGGTGTATGGGCCTCCTAAGGGCCCCACCTCCCCTGGAACCGCAGGGACTTCTAGAAGACCCCCAACAGGTTCTTTGAGTCTATCCACTACAGGAGGGACCCCCTTACCAGGGGGGAAGACACACAGACCCTTGTCCAGGGATGCTGGGTCCTTGTCCCATACAAACAGTAGGAGAAGCTGCAGAAGTCCCAAGTGGGACTGAGCATAAGGGGCCGCTGCGAAGCACGCCCCCGTCAGGCCCACCAGCTGCATCCCCTGCCTGGTGGAGGGACGGAGACAGCTAGGAGGGACTGAGCCCGTGCAAACAGATTGTCCACGTTTTTCTGAGGAAGGAATATCCTTGCCTGAACTGTATCCAGATTCATTCCTAGGAATGGAGTTACCAAGGAAGGGGACAGTGAGGACTTGGGGTGGTTGAGCACCCACACAAATGACTCCCGAATGGACACCACCAGCTGAGTACCCAACTTAGCCTGAAGTAGAGACTAGGAAGTAATGAAGACGTCCAGGTAGGGGGGCACGCGGACGCCCCTTGGTCTCATCAGGGACATCACCCCCCGTCAGCCCCTTGGTGAGCTGAAGAGAGGCCAGATGGCCAGGCCACCAATTGGCAGTATTGGTCTTCCAACGCGAATCTGAGGAACCTTGGTGTCCTGAAAACACAGGAATGTGAAAATAAGCATCTTTGATCTCCACAGACGGCATGAAGCCCCCGGGGCGCAAGGAGCTGATGGCCTAGCCCCGAGTTTCCAAGCAGAAAACCCCTGTACTGGACGATTTGCTGAAGATTTGTAAATCCAGAATGGGCCAGACTGACCCATCCTTCTGGGGAACTGTGGAAAGGTTGGTGTAGAATCCCTTGCTCTTGTCTGTTAGGGAAAATTTGCAAATGACACCTGAGCAGAGGCAGGGCCCCGGAGTACCCGGGACCTGATAATCTTGGGAGAGACCGCACAGCAAACTCTGTCTTGCAGCCGGAGGACACTACCTCCTGAATCCACCGGTCTGAGGCATGATGCCTCCAGACATGAGCAAGAAGGTGCCGCAGCCGTTCCCTCACCCTGACGGGCGAGGGCGCCCCATCGTGCTTGAGGGGACTTGGGGGATGATTTGAGCTTAGCCCGCCCGGAGGAGCCAGGGTGTCGTCTGCTGCTCCTGGGGCAGGAATCAGCGCGAGCCCCCGCGAGGGACACCCCTGGTTCCTGTTTAACACCATGGCAGGTGGTAGAAGGGGGGCCCTTGCCCCGAAGGGGCCGAGACAGCCACCTGCGCTGGGGTAACTTACCTCTCTTACCAAACAGGTCTAGACGGGCCCCAAACAGACGTCGCCCCTTAAAGGGGGCCTTAAGGGCCTTCTTCGCAGCATTGTTAGCACCCCACTGTCGCAGCCAGACCAAGCGACGTATAGCCACCGCAAGGGCAGAAGTTCTTGCACACATTCTAATGGTGTCATCCAATACCAATAGGATAAATTTCACAAACACATCACAAGTGGAGAGTGCATTAAATACCTCCCAAGGGAGATCGGGGCACGATCAAGCATTTTACTGATGAGGGTTCTAACGGCCACAGCAGTAATGGCAGAGGCACAGACCGGGCGCAGCGCCGCCCCCGCACATGCAAAGGTGTGGGAGGCCAGCAGGTCAATGCGCCGGTCCTCAGCATCCCGAAGGGTAGTATAATCAGGGGGATGCAAGACAGGAGTGTTAGATAGCCCTATGATAGGGACATCCACCTTGGGGGGGAATGACCAACATCTAACCACCTCAGGGGGAAAAGGATACTTCCTATCCCAATCCCTTGGAACCCTGGGAATTTTACTGGGGCACTCCCATTCCTTGAGCACAAGGGTATGGAAATGTACCTGCTCTAAAAATTCCAAACGTGAAGTTGCCGTATGGAAACGCTCCCCTCTATGCCTGGGAGCCTCACCAGGGTGAGAGATAGACAGAACCTCAAAGGTCAATATCAATAATCTGTCAGTGTCATCCTGGGCCCAGTAGTCAGAGCCAGAATCGTCAGAAAAGAGCTCTCCTTCATCAGAAGGGGTATAGCCACACAGATTCATAAACTCCTCAGTTCCCATAGGGAAAACAGTAACATGAGGCGTCAAGTGCCGCTTCTTACCAGGGCCCTTGCGCTCTAAAGACCTCGCAATAATCTGTTCAGCCGTAGGCAGTCTGGAAGACACAACAGGCTGGGAATCCCCACTTGTATGCAACTCAGCAGGAGTGAGATTTAAGCTCGGGGAAGTAGGTGAAGTGAAACGAGGTGCAGCCACTGGCAGGCCTGATTGCAGGGCCAGCGCTTGCTCACCACAGGGTACGCAGACCCGTGCCCTGACAGCTTCAGCATGGGGTTGGCCACACGCCATACACCGCCGGTTTTGTCCCAAGGGGAACCCGGTCACATGATCCTGAGATGCCTCCATATGGTGATTTTTTGGCACAATACGCCAGTAGGGATTGACGCTATAAAGCAACCCTGGATGCCCCAATGACCCGCCAGAGAAGTGGGAGTAAATTTACAAGGCCCGACTATCAATTACATCGGGCCAGGAGAAGCCAATGGATTCACCGTCTGAAAGACACAATGAGAAGAGAAGGGTGTCAGAATGAAAAACTCTACAATGAGTATAAGGCCGCGTGCGAGGGCACTTACGGACCACGGTAAGTAAGAACGTCACACGGGGGCGCGAAGAGACAACATGGCGCCGAGTACCTCGAAGGGCGGGCCAGAGCGAGCCGTGACGCGGAGCGCGCCAAGCCAGGCCCCGCCCTCTAATGGCGCATAGTCCAACAAGCAGCCAATGAGGACGAAGGCAGCGCCGCCGCCCGGCGCGGAACATCCAAATGCAGGAAAAAAAGGAGTGCGCGGTGGCGGCATTTGCCAAGTAAAAAGACAAGTCAGCGCAGCGGTTGACACCACATATAAAGTCCAAAGGACATTACAAAGGGCCTAATGCCCGTAACCACAATACACTGACACACACACACGCACACACGCACACACACCCTTTCTTTTCCCCCGAAGGCTACCAGGAGAAAGAGGGAGGATGGCGGCCCTTTGTACAGGACCCACCGCTACAACGGGGCATGTGATAATAATGCGGGAGGGGCATCCCATAAGGCTCACCATCAGCCTAAACCACCTACCCTTTGGTGGGGGCCTGCGGTGGAGCAGCGCTCCATAAGCACACATGGTGCTGCCTACCTTCACCCGAACAGCGCAGCCCAGGCTGGGAGGCACATCACACGAAAGGACGGGTGGGAATAGTCCAACAGGGCCGCAGGCTTAAAAGCCCCGCTCACCTGCGAGAGAGTGATACTTCATGTCTTCGCAGTAAGCACTGCAGAGAAATCTGGGGATTTGTGGGAGGTCCCCGGGTATTTGAAGGGCCGGGAGGAGCCTGTTTTACATGTCTCTGCAGTGCAGCGCCATCTGGCGGAGGATAACCCAAGTGTAAGTACTATATCTGGAGCAGGACGTACTGTATACTGAGAATAGCAATTTACTAACCACAAATTCTAAACTTATGGAAGATAAGCCGTCAAGAATATCAAACACCATTGTAAAAGCAACCTATAATACCCGAAAACATAGTACCTTCTATACCGTGACAGCTTGAAATCATTAACACATAGCTCTGACTAGCTCTGCCGGTAATCGATTCAGAAGTCTTCATGGGTCGCTAACAGACCCATACCCAAGAGTTACAGACTTCTGGCAACCGCAACAGTGAATATTCTTCCCTCTTAAAAGTGGTGTAGAAAGCAAGGAGAGAGATCTACTGCCCTACAACTCATGCAACTATGCAGTTATTTCCGAACATGTAGTTCACCAGCTTTTCCTACTGGTCCTTCTGATCTTCAAGTAGCACTCACTATACCCAGGAAAACTCTCAAAGAAATGGCTTGAGCTACTGGGAAAAATTAATCATCAAGACCCCCCGCCATATAATTACAAATGGGAACAAGACTTGGGCCATACCATCTCAATACCAGACTGGGAGATATATATCTCCAATTCGACGACAAGATCACCTGTACTCAAATACTTTCAACTCAAATTCATATGCAGATATGAATATGTTATATAACGTCAGATTTTAACAGGAGAATGCAACCATTTGTGTGTTCGCAACTGTAAAAATACCATTTTGTGATTACTCACCTGTAAAATGGGTATTATAAGTATGTCACACACCCCACTTCAGATACTTATTATTATTACACTTGGGTAACTCACCGCTAGGTGGCGCACTTGCAGAGATCTCCAAAAGCTTCAGCAAGCCCCTCCCGGTCTATATATACCTGGTACCTCTCACCAATTCCCCAGTGTTCAAAAAGCAGTAAGACAAGGTACCAGAACTAAACAAATTTAACCCTCAACCGTAAATAACAAAACTTCACCATATAAAGAACCAGGATACCAAAAAAGGGCGGGTGAAGTGGGGTGTGTGACATACTTATAATACCCATTTTACAGGTGAGTAATCACAAAATGGTATTATTCTAAGTATGTCACACACCCCACTTCAGATACTTATTATTATTACACTTGGGACATCCAACAGCAGTGTCCAAAAGAGGGCGGGTATCCAAACCAGGCAATAACGCAGATAAAACTCAAACCACTGCAGCCTGCAGAACCTTACGGCCAAAAACAGCATCCGCCGAGGCCCGAACATCAACCTTGTAAAACTTGGAAAAGGTGTGAACTGAAGACCAGGTAGCAGCCTTACAAACTTGTTCAACTGAAGCCTGGTGCTGAAAAGCCCAGGACGCACCGATCGCACGAGTAGAATGTGCAGTAACACGAAAAGGGGGGTCCTTCCCCTTGGCAAAATAGGCAGCAATAATCGCCTGACGAATCCACTTACTAATGGAAGACTTGGCCGGAGCCAAACCCTTCCTAGGACCACAAGGCACTACAAACAAAGCATCAGTCCTACGAAAAGAAGACGTGACACGCAAATAGTACCTAACACATCGCACCACATCCAAGCAGTGCAACGCACTCTCCTTATCATTCCTAGGCCTAGGGCACAAGGAAGGAAGAACAATGTCCTGATTAAGATGAAAAGCAGACACCACCTTAGGAAGAAAATCTGACTTGAAACGAAAGACCACTTTGTCCTGATGTTTCTCAAAATAAGGAGCCTGAATCGACAAGGCTGCCAACTCCGAAACACGCCGAACCGAAGTGATGGCCACCAAAAAGACAACCTTCTGAGTCAGAGTGGATAAAGCAATACCCTGCAAAGGCTCAAAAGGAGGAGCCTGCAACGCAGAAAGCACCAAATTCAAATCCCACACTGGGAGCAATGGCTTCCTAGGAGGCCTCAGATGCGAAACCCCCTGGAAAAAAGTCTTGACCAAGGAATGGCTAGCAAAAGACTTCTGGAAAAAAATTGACAAGGCAGACACCTGCCCCTTCAAGGTACTCAGCTGAAGACCAGAATCCAACCCAGATTGAAGAAAATCCAAAATCCGAGAAATAGAAAAAACCCGGCATGGCAAAGATCTAGTCTCACACCAATCAATATAAGATCTCCAGACCCTATAATAGATGGAAGAGGAAGACCTCTTCCTAGCACTAACAAGAGTCTGAATGACCGAGTCCGAAAGACCCTCCTCCTTCAAAATGGAGGTTTCAGCAGCCAAGCCGTTAAAGCCAGCGTTGGTAAACTGGGGTAACACAGTTGTCCCTGAGTGAGCAGATCTGGCCGAAGAGGCAGATCGAACTGATCCACTGCCAGACGAACGATGTCTGCGAACCACACCCGCCTTGGCCACCTTGGAGCCACGAGAATGGCGGGAACTCCTTCCTGAACTAGCTTTCGCAGCACCCTGCCTAGCATGGGAATCGGAGGAAACAGATACAGGAACCCCAGATCCTTCCAGCTCAACGACATGGCATCCGTCGCCAGTGCCAGAGGGTCCCGAGACAGTGACACGAATGTCGGAAGCTTGTGATTGTGACGAGAGGCAAACAGATCCACCTCCGGCGTTCCCCACCGAAGACACAAGGACCGAAACACATGGGGATGGAGAGACCATTCCCCCCGGCGGGACGAGCACCGGCTCAAGAAGTCCGCCTCCGTGTTCTCCACTCCTGGAATGTACACCGCCGAAATGCAAGGAACATACGTCTCTGCCCAGACCAGAATCAGAGACACTTCCCTGAGGGCACCCAGACTGCGAGTCCCTCCTTGGTGATTGATGTAAGCAACAGCCGTCTGATTGTCCGATCGAACCTGAACAGGCAGGCCCTGTAACCGATGCGTCAAGCGAGACAGAACCAACCTGATGGCTCGCAATTCCAGAACATTGATGGGCAAGTGAGCCTCCTGAGGGTCCCACAGCCCCTGAAACTGAAGATCCTTCCAGAAACCTCCCCATCCTGACAAGCTGGCATCCGTGGTGACAGTCTCCCACCGCGGAGTCAGAAACGACCTGCCCTTCAGAAGATTGTCCGGAAACAACCACCACCGAAGAGACCGCCGAACCCGAGGGGAAATCTGGAAGGACCGATCCAACGACCGCGGGCGCCTGTCCCAAGACGCCAAAAGATGAAGCTGCAGCGTCCTCGTGTGAAACTGTGCGAAGGGAACCGCCTCGAACGAGGCCACCATCAACCCCACCAGTCTCATCCCTAGCCGAATGGACGGGCGAGGAATAGAAAGAAGACGCTGAGCCAATTCCTGAATCAAAAGAACCTTGTCCTGAGGAAGAAACACTTTGTGCTGACAAGAGTCCAAGGACATCCCCAGAAAAGTCACCACCCTGGCCGGAACCAGAGAGGACTTGGGGTAATTGATCACCCAGCCGAACCTCTCCAGCATGGACACCACCGTGCTGGTATCCCCTTCTGCTTGGCTGAAGGAAGGAGCCATGATGAGAAGGTCGTCCAGGTAAGGAACAATGCGAATCCCCTGCGCTCTGAGCAGGGCCATCACCCCTGCCAACACCTTCGTGAACACTCTCGGGGCCGAAGTGAGGCCGAATGGGAGAGCCACAAACTGAAAATGACGATCCTCCACCACAAAGCGAAGAAACCGCTGATGTGGCGGAAAGATAGGAATGTGAAGATACGCGTCCTTGATGTCTATGGACGTCATGAAGTCCCCCTGCCGAAGCGAGCCGATCGCCGACCGCAAGGTCTCCATGCGAAACTTCCGGGGACGAATAAACCTGTTGAGACACTTCAAATCCAAGATCGGACGGAAGGACCCGTCCTTCTTGGGGACAGTGAAGAGATTGGAGTAATAACCTCTTCCTACCTCCGAAGGAGGAACCGGGCAAATGACTGCCAACATCAGAAGATTCCTTACTGCCGCCAGGAGCCCCTGCGCGGCCACAGGATCTAGAGGCACCCGAGACCTGAAAAACCTTGGAGGAGGGCGGGACTCGAACTCCAGCTTGTAACCGGTCAACACTACCTCCCGGATCCACCTGTCCGACACCTCCAGGTCCCACACCCGGGAGAAGCATCGTAACCGTCCCCCCACCCGAGCGGGTGAGGGCGCCCCCTCATTGCTGAGCGGGCTTGGCAACTGACTTAGGCTTGGCGCCCCAAGCGTGAACGGGGCGGCCACGGCCTCTACCCCTATTCCAACCCGTGCCCCTGGAAACCGAGACGCCCGCACCTCTGCCGGCTTTGGCTCCCCTAAAGGACGGATTGAAGGAGACCGCCCCCCGAAAGGAACGACGAAACCTCTTGCGCTGAGGCAACCTGCCTCCCTTGACAACAGAATCCAGCTTTTCACCAAAAAGCCTCGACCCCAAGAAAGGAAGGGCCGTGAGAGATCTTTTAGAATTAAGGTCAGCTGTCCACTGTCGCAACCACACAGAGCGACGAATAGCCACCAACAGAGCAGAAGCTCTGCCACACATCAACATGGCATCATCCTGGGCGGCCAGAACAAATGACAAAAAAGAGTCACAACGCTTGAGCGCAAGAAACTCATCACCAGAGGGATCAAGGTCCACACACAAATCCCTGACCAAAGACCGCACTGCCAAAGTCAAAAGAGCCGAAGCACAAACAGGCCTCAAAACCGAGCCCGCACAAACAAAACCATGGCGGGCCAACTGATCAATCCGGCGATCTTCGCCATCCTTGAGATAAGTAGTGTCAGGAAGATGAACAGTCGCCGTATTAGACAGTCCCAAAACCGGGGCATCCACCTCGGGAGGGACCGACCACCGCTTTAGCAAGTCCGCCGGAAAGGGATATTTCCTATCCCAGCTGGGCGGAACACCAACAAGCCGTGTAGGCTGCTCCCATTGCTTAAGGACAACATCCTCAAAATGCTGTTGACTGGGAAACTCCAAACGCTGCTTGACCCCCCCAAAGAGCTGACCCCTAGGCCGAGGAGCCGCCTCGGGAGGGTCCAAATCCAGAACCTCAAACATCTGGGCTAAAATAGAAGGCGTGTCAGGAACGGGACCATCAATATGGTCCCCCTCAGTACCCAACACCTGCTGACCCACGGAGACATCCAATTCCTCCTCAAGCTCCCCCTCCTCAAGGGGGCGATCCACCCAATCCAAATCCTCAACAACCTCCTCATCAGAGTCCGGCTGAGGCGGAGATAGGTGTTTACGCTTCGCGGTAACCTTCAGAGCGGACATATCTGAAAACCGCTTCTCGAGGCTGGCCAGACGGGCGCACACCTCAGATTGCGAATCCCCACCCATGACAACGTCACACGGGGTCCGGAACAGGCGAGGCGAAGAGGGAGATGGCGCGGACGAAGAAGTCCCAGGCACCGGAGTGCTGGATTGACGCTCAATGTTCCGCTTTGCACATGGTATACATATAATGACATCATCCCCCGGGAGCGGAGTCCCACAACCCCCGCACAGCCTGGATTGTCCCGAAGGATCAGTTCCGGTATCCTTGGCAGCCTCCATATGGTGAATTTATGGTATTCGCGGAACCCAGGGATTTATGCAGTAAGCAACCCGGGATGCCCCCAATGATACAATCTAAGTATATATAAATATATTATACATATATATACAATCTATACTGCCCAGACCAGGGAAAAAATTTTTTGCCAGCCACCCAAGAGGGACTATAAGGCCGAACCCAAACTAGCCAGGTATATGAGACCGGGAGAGCCCCACAGGATGGAATCCCGGAATCTGAAAGACAAAGACAAAGACAACAGTCAAAACCAGCACAACATGGCAGCAAACACACAACATAGTCAAAATACTGGGAAGCCAGGGAGGGCCAGACTTAGCAGAAAAACAGGGAGGCCAGGGGCCAAGAGCATATAAGCATAAAATAATGGCTGCGAAATACCCCACCTGCTTCTATTACCAACACAGGCATACCCAAAACCTGGCCGCATACACCACCAACACCCCCGGTCGGAGGGGGGGGGGGGGGGGGGGGGGGGGAGGGGGGGGGGGGGGGAAGAAACAGAGCCCGCAATAAGGCCCAATAGCCAGCGATCCCTGCCCCACTATCCCCTATAGGCAAACACGGTAGAAAACAACAAGAACCTACCTGGATCCTGCCGCAACTAACAGACGCCACGAAATGGCGGCCAGCCAGGGAGAGAAGGAGCGAGACTCGGGGCGGGCCCAACAGAAACGCGGGAGCCGCTAAGGCCCCGCCCCTCCTCGTTCCGCTTGTCACGGCGCGGGCCGCGCGAGCCGCGGTCCCGCCCACCTCTGAGGCAGAGCGAGCAGCGGGCGCCACAGGAATGGCGCCCACGGAAACCGCCAAGGCGGACCGGCAGCGCACATGCCGCCCCGATCCGCCCGCAATAAAACACCGGCGAGCGCGACCGCGGCCTACGGGCCGGCGGCGCAGCGCGCCTGCCGGCCCCGCCCACAGAGCGAGCAGGGGACCCTAGGCCAAGACAGGCGCCCTGACATGGCGCACGCCCCTACCTACAAAACGGGCCGGCGAGCCCGCCGCCCGCACAGCCCCCTAAGTAAAAAACACGGGGCTCAGAGAGCCCCCCAAGCACCAAGCACCAAAAAGAAAACGCCAGACCACTCATCCCTGCCACTCACACACACACAGACATGAATAAAAGTCAAGGGCACTAAGGGCAAACTAATGGGGATATAAGGGCTGGGGCATCCCACGTCCGGATCACCAACCGGAGCACCGCTATGCCCCATAATATAGGGTCGAGCGGAGGAGCTAATCTCCTAGGCACCTAAAGTGCCATCTACCTGTGCCCGGCCTCCAGCCTGAGCTGGGAGGCTGCCATAGAATAAGGGGATAAACACAAAACAGAGCCGGGCAGAAATAGACCATTGGGGGGGGGGCCGGGGTGATACCCCGGCTACCTGCAAGCAGGAGACTTCTCTCTTCTGTCTTGTCGCCATCTTGCAGAGACCAACACTGGGGAATTGGTGAGAGGTACCAGGTATATATAGACCGGGAGGGGCTTGCTGAAGCTTTTGGAGATCTCTGCAAGTGCGCCACCTAGCGGTGAGTTACCCAAGTGTAATAATAATAAGTATCTGAAGTGGGGTGTGTGACATACTTAGAATACATCTATGATCGGAATGTATTAAAGCGGACCAACAGCCTTACAACAAAATGTGCTCATATGCATCCCTCCCAAGTGCAATTCAGATTGCTACACTTAAATATTACTTTACCTATTTCTAACGCCTGCTGTGGTCAATTTTACAAACAATATGGTGTCTCCTGGAGTTCAGGCTGCCTGAAAACAGGAAGTGCTGCTGGGTTTCCTGTTACTGTGCATTGTCTGTTATGTCAGTTGAATTCAGGCAGCACCAAAGCTGGGATACCGGGAAACGCAGCTCCAAAATGGCCGCTACCAGGAGAAAATCTGTGAGGCAGCATTTTAGCTTTGAATAGGTGCAAGAGCAATGTAAGTGCTGACAATGATTCAGTATCATGCATGCAGATGGGGCAAGTGAGTTTTGGGGAGTTTTCTTTTCCAACTGTACAAGGCTGTTGGTCCCATAGGGAAAGCACTAGGAAACTTGCTGAAGGACTTAAAATATAAAAGATATTCCTCTTCCAATAAGCCGTGCTTATTTTATCACATAAATCTTGACTACTCTACCCATAATACAGAGGCAGATAACTTATTAGACATCATAACCTGTGCGTCTAATAAAATTCTCTCTAGTAGATGGAAGGTCTCCAACTCTCCTGATCTAAAAGCCTGCAAATCAGAGACAAAAAGGTATAATGGCCACTATTCCAAACACCTTACCAATCACCCTCTGCTTCAAAGCTATGAATCTACTAAATAACCCTAACCGTGACACAACCCCCCCCCCCCCCCCCCTTTTCTCTCCTCTCCTCAGTATGTGATGCTTCTGAGGCAAGATGACGGCATTCATATACTAAAGTCCGGAATAGAGTTGCAGCCCGGGGGGGGGGAGGGACTGAAAATGTAAAAATTATATTAATTTTAGATGCTGAGAAATAGTTTAAGGGTTTGAGCTTTTCAATAAATGACACAGAAGGTCTGGATTAACACCAACGCTAAAAACCACACTGATCCGAGCTGGTCTCACCACTCATGTTACAAGAGGCTCTTGATGGTTTTAAAAAATACATATGATAAAAAAAACAAAAACAATACCAAACTTGCCTAAAGCACAGCTACAGCTCAGCACAGTGCTGTTTGCAGTAATCTTCCCCAGCTTACAGCCTCCACTATGAACAGCATGGGATATATCTTACAAAGCGTGCTCCTCCAGCCCGTGCCACTAAATGAAAAAAAAAAAAAAAAAAAAACTTACATGGCTACTACAAAGGGCACTGCTACAAAATTAGAAAAAAAATACAATTCTATGATTACTCACCTGTAGAATTTATTTTACTGTGTACAGCACGGCCTGTTTCATTTCAATCATTACTTCTGGGTATTCCACCACAAGGTGGCGCAGTTGACTGCAGAAGATTTGTGGCTCCTCCCAGCCCTATAAAAGCCAGGAATCACCCATAGACCCCCAGTGTTGAAAAGCAGTTATACAAGAAGCCGGGAGATAAACCATGATAAAAAATACACAGCCTCAAAAAATAACTTTTAAACAATTCACCATAAAGAGGCAACCAAGGAGAATGATAACAAGGGAGGAATGAAACAGGCCGTGCTGTACACAGTAAAATCAATTCTACAGATGAGTAATCACAGAATTGTATTTTTCCAAGTGTACAGCACGATCGGTTTCATTTAAATCATTACTTCTGGGACATCCAATAGCAGTGTCCGTAAAGTAGGGTGGGATCCCCAAAGAGTAACGGCAGGCAGTTCAAGCCACTACCGCCTGAAGAACCTTGCGGCCAAAAACAGCATCAGCTGAGGCCCCAACATCAACCTTGCAAAACTTAGAAAAGGTATGAACAGAAGACCAAGTAGCAGCCTTACAAACTTGTTCAACAGAAGCCTGGTGCTGAAAAGCCCAAGAGGCACCAATAGCCCTAGTAGAGTGAGCAGTAACACGGAAGGGAGGTTCCTTCCCTTTAGCAGAGTAAGCTTGCACCACCGCATGTCAAATCCACTTACTAATAGTGGATTTGGCTGGAGGCATCAGATTTCCTAAACGACTCCGTGGCGACCAAATAAAATTTGAGCGCCCTGACCACATCCAGAGAATGAAGGGTCCGTTCCTTAGAATTGAAAGGGGGTAGGACACAAAGAAAGTAAGACAATGTCCTGATTGAGATGAAAAGCAGACACAACCTTGGGCAAGAAATCCGGCTTAATCCGGACCACCACCTTATCCTGATGCCGCTCAAAATAAGGAGGTTTCATAGAAAGCGCCGCCAGCTCAGAGACACGACGCATCGAAGTAATAGCGACCAAAAACGCTACCTTAAGAGTCAGAATGGGCAAGGTGGCCTCACGCATAGGCTCGAAGGGAGGACCCTGTAGAGCAGACAGCACCAAGTTTAAACCCCAAACCGGTAGCAGAGGCTTAAGCGGCAGACGAACATGAGTAACTCACTGGAAAAAGGTTTTGACAAGCCTTTGATTGGCAAAAGATCTTTGGAAAAAAAAATTGCCAGAGCCAAAACCTGTTTTTTGAGGGTACTAAGTTGAAGCCCCGAATCCAGACCATGCTGTAAAAACTCCAGAATCCTAGGAATGGAAAAATCACGACAGGATAGAGACTTGGACTCACACCAAGCAATATAAGCATGCCAGACCCTGTAGTAAATGTAGTAAGACGAAGATTCCTTCCGAGCCTGAATCAAAGTATTGACCACAGAGGTCGGCAAACCCTTACCCATCAAGATGGAGGTTTCAGCAGCCACGCCGTTAAAGCCAGCGTTTTTAAATTGGGATGGCACAGCTGTCCCTGCGTGAGAAGCTCTGTATAGTCGGGCAAGACGTACTGATCTACTGCCATCTGTACGACGTCCGCGAACCATACCCTCCTCGGCCAGCGGGGGGCCACCAGAATGGCTGGTACCCCCTCCTGGTCTATCTTGCACAGCACCCGACCCAGCAGAGGAAAGGGAGGAAATACATAGAGGAGTCGAAACTCCGTCCAGGGAATTGCAAACGTGTCCGTGGCGAAGGCCAGAGGATCCTTTGACAAGGAGACAAACCGTGGAAGCTTGTGATTGTCATGGGATGCAAACAGGTCCACATCCGGCAGACCCCAGCGGCGACACAGGGCGTGAAAAACCTTGTTGTCGAGAGACCATTCCCCCAGATGAGACGACCCCCTGCTCAGGGAATCCGCCTCCTTGTTCTCCACCCCCGGAATGTAGACCGCCGAGATGCAAGGAACAGTCTCCTCCGCCCAAGACAAGATCAGAGACACTTCCTTGAGGGCCCGCTTGCTCCGGGTCCCCCCCTAATGATTGATGTAGGCAACCGCCATCTGATTGTCCAAGCGAACCTGTACAGCACGATCCCGAAGGTGGGGAGTCAACTGGGAGAGAACCAATCTGATCGCTCTGAGCTCTAGGATGTTGATGGGCGTGTGGCCCTCCTGGGGACCCCACTGACCCTGGAACTTCAGTGACTGCCAAACTCCCCCCCAACCGGTCAGACTGGCGTCCGTGGTGACAATCTCCCAGCACGGAGGCAGAAAGGACCTGCCCCCTAGAAGATTCCTCGAGTCCAGAGGGACTCTGACCGAAGGGGACAGAGAAAACTCCTGATCTAGGGACTCCTGAGTCCGATCCCAGGCCGACAAGAGATGTAACTGAAGAGGCCTCATGTGGAACCGCCTCGAAGCAGGACACCATGAGGCCCACCAACTGCATCCCCAGACGGATGGAGGGACGAGGACACGACAGCAGGGCCCGCGTCTGCAACTGAAGGCCCTCCACCTTCTGCTGAGGGAGAAAAACTTGACCTGAGAAGTATCCAGCGTCATGCCCAGGAAGGACCTCGCCAAAGACGGAGATGGTGAAGACTTGGGATAGTTGATCACCAAGCCGAAGGACTCAAGAGTGGACGTCACCACCTGAGTATCCTTCTCGGCCTAATGAAGAGACTGAGCAGCAATCAGAATAGCGTCCAGGTAAGGGAGGATGCGATTTCCCTGGTTCCTCAGGAGAGCCATGACACCGGCCAGCACCTTGGTTAACACCCGAGCCAAAGTGATACCGAACGGCAAGGCCACAAAAATTGGTAGTGTTGATCCCCCAGAACGAACCTCAGGAACCTCTGGTGACCTGGGAAGATAGGAACGTGAAGGTAGGCATCCTTGATGTCCACCGTGGTCATGAAATCGCCCAGCCGGAGGGAACTGACGGCCGAGCGTAAGGTCTCCATGCGAAAGTGCTTGAACCTGACAATTTGTTATGTCCCTTTAAGTCCAGGATGGGCCTCAGGGAGCCGGCCTTCTTGGGTACCGTGAACAGGTTGGAGTAGTACCCCCGACCCTGTTCCTGAAGAGGTACCTGACAAATGACTCCGGACGCCAGAAGACGTTGTATTGCCAGACGCAGTCCCTGAGCAGACATGGGGTTTAGAGATATCCGGGACCGAAGGAATCTTGGGGGCGGCCAGTCTGCAAATCTTGTATCCGGAGGAAACCACCTCCTGAATCCACCGGTCTGTGACGTGCAGTCTCCAGACGTGAGCAAAAAGCCGAAGCCGCCCCCCCACCCGGTCGGGTGAGGGCGCCTCCTCATGCCTGAGGGGCCTTGGGAGAGGGTTTGGGCTTGGTTTCCCAGGAGAAACCAGGGCGACCGCGGGATCTGCCTTGAACCCAAGAGTCTCTGCGACTACCTGAGAAGGAGGATCCACGACCTCCCCTAGAGGGGCGAATAGAAGAGGAACCCCGAAAGGGCCGAGCCTGCTTTCTACGCTGGGGAAGCCTACCATCCTTGGCCAGAACATCAAGACAGTCACCGAAGAGATGAAGTCCCGTGAAAGGGAGCCCAGTAAGAGACTTCTTAACCGCGGGGTCAGCCGCCCACTGACGCAACCAAACGAACCTACGCAAAGCAAGCAGCAGGGCTGAGGCCCTACCGCCAAGCCGGACGGCGTCATCCATGGCAGACAGCATAAAAGCGATAAAATCAGAGCAAAGCAAAATGTCCTTATAATCCTCCATTTTCTTGCGAGAGTGGGCGGCCTCGTCAAGGCGCCTGACCATTTTTTTGAAATTGTAATTCTTATTAGAGGAATGCAGGTTACAGATCAAGTACAAAGCATATAAGTATACAAGAAGCATACAGTGTATCGAAAGCAAATCACACGCTTAAGGGCAGCTATACAACTCAATAAGTTTTAGGACGGGAATGCCAAGTCCCGGAGGGGTCTCCTAGCCGCTCCAGCCACTGAGAAGGGACCCGAAAGGTGCTTGAGGCAAGAGTAATAAGACGATAATCTGTATCTTTCGGTTCCCCTAAAGCATGCACCTCCAGCGGACAGACAGAAGGTGCAGCGCCCTAATGATCTGGGCTTGCATGTATATTTGTCAGAAAAATTTAATAAAACAGAACTTGAAGTCCGCAAACCCTGCCTCCTCTTCTTTTAGTTAATATAAGGC
Organism: Gastrophryne carolinensis; assembly: GCA_027917425.1. Lineage (NCBI taxonomy): Eukaryota > Metazoa > Chordata > Amphibia > Anura > Microhylidae > Gastrophryne > Gastrophryne carolinensis. The sequence goes on from CM051234.1 coordinate 536,615,235, forward strand.
TATTACAAGCCTAGACAACAACATAGGAAAACAGAAACCGCTAACTCTTCAGGTATTCCAGAAATTCCGCTGAGAGGGTAAACCAATCCCATTCCCGCCATCTCTCTCTGTGTTTCTCTGAGTTACCCTTTAGCAAGGCAGTGAGTTTCTCCATCCTGCCAATATCTCTGACTCTGGTAAGCCACAGCGCAGTGGTTGGAGGGTGAGGAGATTTCCAGCAGGCCGGGATGCAGGTCCGCGGGGCATTCAAGAGCGGAGCGAGCAGAGACTTGGAGGTACGCTGCCGGGTCCTCGCCTAAGTCAATGTCCGTCAGGGTCTGTACTATCACCCTCACATTACCCCATTACCTAGAGAGCCTCTCACATTCCCAAAAAAATGTGCAGCATTGTACCTCTTGCTCGTGAGCATCTCCAGCAGAGGGGGGACTAGGAGGGGAACATCCTGGATAATCTAGGTCGGTACTAAATACCATCGGGTAAGAATCTTGTAGGACGCTTCTTGGTACCTGCAAGACCTGGGAGGACTTATGGGCCAGCTGAAGCATTGCTTGCTTCTGCTCTTCTGTAAAGTTCCTGTTCAGTTCCCTCTCCCAGCTTTCCACGAATAGGGGCGAAAAGGAATCCGGCGGGGAGATCACCAGCGAATATGCGAACGCCAGAGCCCCCCTGAAATGGCCACTCCCCGTGCAGACCTGTTCAAAGGGGGTCAGGGGTCTAGAGGTCTCGGATGACCGGCCTAAAGATTTCTGAAAATGTGTAAGCTGAAGGGATTGCTAGAAGCGGAGCGCCGGCAGGGAGTAGCTTTCCGTCAACCCATCAAGCCCCATCCAGCCCGTCCCATCAAGTAGGTGCAGGATCCCAAACCGATTCCGCCTCACCCAGTTCCGGAAAGTACTGTCTGAAGTGCCCGCTGGGAAATCCGGATGCCCGATTACTGGGGTCATGGGCAAGAGGGACACCAGGGGCAAGAGGTTAATTTTAACGATGCTCACCCTGCCAAACCAGGAAAATGCGCTTTTGTTCCATCTCCTGGGGTCCTCCACCCTCTCCAGCAACGGTGGGAAATTCAGGCTGTATAGCTTTTGGGGGGGGTGGGGGGGGGTGGCTGGTATTTGAGTTCCCAGGTCACCGCCTCCTCCCATTTAAACGGGAAATTCCCCGAGATCTGACTTAGCCTTATGGGGGGGGATATTGATGTTCAGGGCCGAGGATTTCTGGTAGTTGACCTTGTAGTTGGATAGCGCTTGGAAGGTCTTAAGTTCAGCTAGGAGGTTGGGGAGAGTCATTTCGGGTTTGGTGATAAAGAACATAAGGTCATCAGCATATGCCGCCACCTTATGTTCTACCCGTCCGGAGGGGACCCCAGAAATATCTGGGTTTTTCCGTATCGTACGCAGGAATGGTTCCAATGTGAGAATGAAGATTAGAGGGGACAGAGGGCATCCCTGACGTGTGCCATTCGCCAGGGAGAACGGCTCCGAAGCCAGCCCATTTACCACGACGGACTCCGAGGGGCACGAGTAAGATGCCATAATCCAATCGGGTCAGATTTTCTCAGAGGCCAATGTGTCTAAGGGTGGCGGAGATAAAATCCCAGCTCACCCTGTCAAAGGCTTTTTCGGCATCCGTCGAGAGAAGCAACGTAGCCATCCCTCCCTGGCGTATACGGTGGATCAGGTTGATCACTCTTGTGACGTTATCCCTACCCTCCCTTGTGGGTACGAAGCCCACCTGCGTGACGTATCTGCCTTAGGATCAAGGACCGTGTTGAAGTCCCCGCCCAGCAGGAGAACCCCCTCCGTAAAAGCTGCCAGCCTCCCGAGAGTGGAGCGTAAGAATTGGTATTGGTTGACGTTCGGGCAGTAACACGTTGCCAACGTCACGTTTAGAGTGCCCTTAATAAAAAGAAATCTTCCCTCCGGGTCCAAGAGAGACTCAGAATGGGTCCACGGCAAGGAGGATGGCAACTCCCCTGGATTTAGAGTCTGGGGAGGGGCAGAGAAATTGGGTTTTATAGAAACGGTTAGTGAGGTTGTGAGACCTCCCTTCCTTTAGGTGGGTCTCCTGCAGGAAGGCAACTTGTGTATGAAGGCGCCCCAACTCCCTCAGGACAACAGACCTCTTAAAAGGGGTAATTGAGCCCCTTAACATTCAGGGAAGTACACTTGACCCTAGACATTGCGGAGGTTCCAAATCACCACCACACCGGGGCCCTGCAAGAGACGGCCTAATGTGCCCAAAAGGCAAGATTCGCGGGCGAGGAGGGGTGGGGTAGGCAGGGGGGAAGAGAGAGGGGCTTAGAAACAAGTGGGGAAGAAGGGGAGGGATGAGGGCGAGAGACAAAAGACGAGGGAGGGGGTCAGAACAAAACTACAAGAGGTCTAACACTAAACGCTTGAATCAGAAATGCAACACTTGTGAGTGTTACCAACTAACACAGAAAAAACTAAAAAACGGGAAAAACGTTTTGTTTCCCAATTGCAAACCCCACCACCACCCACAGGGGTGGCGGAAGGCGCTCAGTCCTAACGTGGGAGCGAGGCGAACCGGAAGGGTAAAAGAGCCCCTCCAGCCGACCCCGAGGATGAACAACGGTCCCCTCATGGGAACCCCTAAGGCGCCCGGGACCTGAGGTGATGCCCATGCACGTCCCGCCCGGTGCCCACCCGCCCGGGACCGGCAAGGGGCTGCCCAGAGCCTGACCTTTTTAATGGCAATGGCCACAATAGCCGTGGCGCAGACCGGACGCAAACCAGCTCCTACAAAAGGTGAGGGCATGTCATGCCAGCTGGTCCATACGCCGGTCCGCGCTATCACGCAAGGTGGTAGTGTCGGGGTACCGCATGACTAAAGTGTTGGATAGCCCCAGGACCGGGGCATCCACCTCAGGTGGACATGACCAGCGCCTAACCAAATCAGCAGAGAAGGGATACCTTCTATCTAACCTCTTGGGCACCGAAGGTAACCTGCTAGGACGTTCCCACTCCTTGAGGACCATATTAGAGAAATGTCCCTGTTCCGGGAACTCCAGGCGTTGCTTGCCAGGGTGGAAGATCTCGCCCTGCTTTTTCTTCGCCACCTTAGGGGGGGCGATGTGTAACGTATCAAAAACCACCGACAAGAGTCTATCGGTATCATTCGGGAGCCAGGTATCCTCATCCGAGGAGGACCCCAAGTCACTGTCATACTCGCCCTGATGATCCCAGGAGTCAGAGTCACGGAACAATTCCCCTTCCTCCGGGGAGTCACAGCCGCCGTACATGTCAAGGCCCTCGTCCTCATCGGCAAAGAGGGACAATTCGGCGTCTAGATGTCGTTCCCCTACCGTCACCCGATCCGTCAGCCAAGGCTGGGAGGCAGGAGACAGAAACGGGTGGGAATAGGCTTACAGGGCCACAGGCTTGGTTGCCCCGCTTGCCTGCGAATAACAAAGAGCCATCTTCTGGTCTGGAGAAACACTGGGGGTCTATGGGTGATTCCTGGCTTTTTATAGGGCCAGGAGGAGCCACAAATCGTCTGCAGTCAACTGTGCCGCCTTGTGGCGGAATACCCAGAAGTAATGATTGAAATGAAAACAGGCCGTGCTGTACACTTGGAAAAAAATGTATTGATCACAGTGCACAATTAAAAAAAAAAAACAACACCTATGACAATATTAAAAACAAGGCACCTACTAATATCCCATAAGCTCTGGATAAAATAAAGCCAGAGATTACATTAAGTCCATAAGGGGTTAATCAAATACCTGTATCCATATTAAATGTATTCCCAGGTCCAGTTCATATATAAAGTCAAATACCATAAAATCACGCCAATTAAGACAAATTCATAAGGCAAATAGGCTACAAGAATAAAGTGCTGTGTGCAAAAAAGGTTGTATTTATCACAGTGAGACATATGTTGGTCTCACTGGGAAAATAAAGTGCTAGGAAGACAATCTATTCACTGTGCTGTAATAATTTGTGCCAAATATATGTATGCCTTTTTGTACCCAAATACAAACAAAAACAATGGCTGTGAGCAACTTAGTACTAGACACTAACAAATGTATCAACAATCTACTCCAAATGGGAAAAAAAAACGCTAGTTTAACTAGGAACCCAGACATAATAAATGCAAGGATATAAAGTGCAAATGCAAAGATACTGCTCCTTATGGAAGTCCAATGTATGACTGGGAAGTGGTGCCAAGGACGAGTCTGCTGCTGCAGCGTCTGCAGATTACATCCTCCATGTCCAGCATGCACTTATTTACAGCCCCAAAAACGTAGTTCTTGTCCAATCAGCAAATGTGCCTGAACATTGAGTTAGTTGGTAGCTGGGATTTCAAAGGTTAACCATAAATCCTTAGGGTTTTATTTATGCAATATAGTTTTTTAAATTCACCAAAAGAAAAAAAAAAAAAAAAAAAAAAAAAAAGGTCACAACAGAAGCTTTCCACACGTTACATATGCAGGTCTCCAAATATGTGAAGTATTTTAAACAAGCCGATCATGCACTCCATGCTCATTCCAAAATTGTGGCTCCGGCCCCTGGATCTATGAGAAACCCCTGAGCAATGTTAGCCAGCCACAGGCAATGCAGTGTGACAGGCGTTCCGGGAGTCCCTCAGATTCTGAGCCTTATCAGAGGACTATAGAGCGTGGCAACCCCACCTCCCTGCACAAGCAGTACGGGACAGCTCCAGCTAGCTGGAGGCCAAAATAGAAAGGCGAGTGCATCACTGCCAGAAATCATTACCCGTGTCTCAAGCAATGCTTCCTCTGTCTGAGATTTCCCAGCCATGCTCCAAGCACGCACAGTCATCAGCAAGCAAGCTAGCGCCATTTATAGAAAGATCGGGTCACCCAAGTCACAAGGCTGAGCTGTGTGCGCTCTCACTTAGAAAACATGCAAATATTATATTCACGACTGAACTAGGCTAGAGCAAGGCCATTGCATTTGGACTTAAAAAAAAAGAAAAAAGGATAAAATATTAGAATATCTGAATGTCCCTAAGAATCTTTCATAGTAACAGAAAACTTTCCAGTCGCATTATGAGCAGCTCTTTGAAAGCATTTATATCTACTACAATGAATGTAGGGGGGCTGGGTTTTGGACATTAACCCAAAAATTGTCCAGGCATCAAAACAAAACACTCCCCTCACCTTTTATCCCCTGCAGACAATCACCCAGGGGGGAAGTCCAGGGTTCTGACACTTACCTGATCACCGGGTCCCACATCACCCACTGCGATCAACCAGTGCTTCCACTGTATTGACAATGGACTGCCCCTTCACATCTGTCACAAGAACTATGACACAAGGCTCCACTCACTGCAACTGAAGTGGACAAGGTCTTGACATGCCAACACCATTGCAGCAAATAGAGGGGGCATACCAAGGACGGGTGGGGGGGTCCTTTCATCAACACTATGGAAGCAGTGGACAACCGATGTGGGAGATCCGGCAACCATATTAAGGAAAAAACATTCTTTGCCTCCGGGCATGTGTAGACTTACAGCACGGATAGGTAAAAAAAAAATCCTGTGTGTGCACAAGCATACAATGGCTATCTATCCCCCAAAATCCAACCCAAAAGTATAGCTGATGCTACAAATCTCAGAATTCTTTTACTGACTCCCCTCTAAGCTACCCCTCCCCCACAAAGAAGATCTTAGAAAAGTCAGGCAGAAGTGATAACCCCAGATGAGAATGCTGCCAGTAACCTTTTAGCTACTGGCAAACAAAACTCTGATCCTCTCATCTGAAGAGGCTGAATTAGAGCAGCAGGGCTTAAAGTGGGCCAACACCCAGGGTTGATCGGCCCCCCAAACACCCTGAAAAACCTTACCTCTCCAGACGCTGCTTCCGCCGCCTCACTCGCGCTCCTCCAGACGTGCGCGCGCCCGCGCCGGCCGTCTCTGAATGGCCGGCGCGGGTGCGCACAAGTCAAGAGTGACGCGCGGGAGGCGGCGGCGGGCGCGATCCCTTGTCCAAGTGACGTCCGTCGGCGGGCATTGGACAGCGCAGTCACGTGGGATCGTGGAGAGGTGAGTTTTCGGGGTGTTTGGGGGGGTTTTGGGCAGCGTTTTTGACCCCCGATCGGGGTGCCCCAAGGAAGTGGACCAATACCCAGGATAGTCAAAATCCTGGGTGTTGGTCCACTTTAAAAACTCAGGAATGTGGATCGTCATCTCTACCTCAGCCAATTAGACGATTATTCAGCCAAAGACTGGAAGTTTCTGCTCCGTACACTAAACACCACTTGTGTACATTGCTAATGTAAAACACACTGTTGAAGAAGAAAAGTGTTTAAAACACAGAGTTGCAGAAAAAAAAAAAAAAAAAAAAAAAAACGTAAGCTCAGCGCCTTCAGAACATAATTTTGGAACACAACAATGGGCATTTTTTTTAAAATGCCATCAAGAGTGGAATTACCCTTTAAGGTTGTGGTAGACGTGGGTTAACCAAACATTGGCATAGCAAAATAAATGTAATCACCCCGAGATACTGGGATAGAGAGATGTAACAAACCTGAATAGAAAATTATGTGCCTGTCACCTTTGTTGCCATTCATTTTCTTTCTGCCACTTTTAAAACTTCCCAAAAAAGGGACATCTCAGTTTGGAAAGACCTGCAGTGGCATTCACTAGTGAAACCAGGTTCCTACGGTGGTGACATGCGGCAACCAGCAAAGGCCGCTGCAGAGAAGCAACATTACTCCATTCTATGCTCTGCGCGGCTGGCAGTGTTGCCGATTTCTTCCCAGGTTTTAGTAGCGATTCCCATAGCAGGCCATCCCAAATTGGGATGCCCTCCCGTGGGAAAATTGAAGTGTCCCAAGACTCTAAATAGAGTTTAGGTCCACTTTCAGAAGTGGATGGAGATTTAGCCACTAGTTATATATGGTCCTTTACCATAGGGAGACATGGGAGAATTCTAGGTGGGCCACACAAATTTGGGGTGACTAGGATGCTGGTTTTAATGACCCAATCCAGAAGGTATGGCACCCAAAGAACACAGGTCACTGCAATGTCAATGGTAAAGAAATCCCCTAATATGTGCTGGACTCGCATTCCTGCTACTCTTGATCTTGTGAGGCTGTATATATGTTACAGAGTAGGATCCAGAAATAAGACCTAAAGTGTAAAACTTCCTCACAGAGAACCATTATAAAACTGAGTGGATTTCTGGTAGTCATCTGTCAGAATTGTTGCCATGATTTCTTGTCTCCCGTTCTGCCACCATGGCTGCAGCTTTCTGTGGCTCTTGCTTAGCCTCTCACCAGCATAAGAACACTTTGTTTTTCTCCGGTCAGTGAAAATTTGAACCAAGCTTGGAAGCACAGACTACAACTGAAAGAGCATCTAAAGACACAGGGAAAGTGTGCTGCAAAGTGTGATGCTGGAAGGACAGGGTTATAGCCACATCTCAGGGGAGAAAAATGTGAGCATGTATTAACAAAGGCAAGTAAACAAGGATATGTTTTTACACTTCACCTGGAAATCCCTTAAAAGCGGACCAAAACTGAATTGCTCCTCCCATGAGCACCTTCTGCCAATTTTCACTGCTCCCGCTTCACTCTAATCCCAGATAATGGCACCTGTTTTAGCTATAAAGATCTGCCTCCTCCATTCATTGCCACCACTGCGTGTGGCAATGTTGTCATTTCCACACCTAAGTAATGACTGATCTCACATCGAAGAACAGCAAAGTAATCAGTGTTCCAGAACAATTCGAAAAGTGAAAATATCCATTTCTAGTTCTGAATCCTAATAAGGAATTAGCAGCAGGGGCTTTGGCCAAATGTATTTCACAAGTTTGTTGGGTTTTGGTCCACTTTAACCTTAAACCAGACCAACACCCTCACAAGAAACTGTGTTCACATGCACCCCTCCCCCAGCAATTCATACTGCTGCACATAATTTACCTTTTTGTAACTTAATGTGGTAAATTTTACCAACAAAATGGCAACCTATGGAGCTGCAGGCCACCTGCAAAGAGGTAGTGCTGCTGGGTTTACTGCTGCTGTGAATTGTGTGTTATGTTGGTTAAAGCGGTCCTTCACTCTGAATAAGAGTCTATCTTATATGTTTCCCACACCCTGTACATACAGATTGCTCACATTAAAAATCATCCAACCTGCATCTACTGCATGTTATGAGCCTTTAAACATCCAAGATGGCGGCTCATGGAACATCAGGCAGCCTGTAAACAGGAAGTGCCTTCTGACTGTGCTGCTCTGCATTCTGGGATTGCTGACTTTTTCCTGACCCCCAGCTCTGCTCTGTCTGTGCAAAGCACAGCTATAACTCGCCCCCCTGCACTTTATCCCGCTTTCCTCTCCTCAGTAAGTGTGATGCTTCTGAGTCAATATGGCAGCGCCCGTATCCTAAAGTCCCGAACAGAGTTGCCGCCCAGTGGGGGAAAGAATACGTAAGTGACTAAAAACTTAAAATAAATTCATTTTAGATGCTGGGGAATCGTTTTTTTTTTTTTAAAGGTTTGGGCTTTATAATAAATCATGGTGAAGATCCGGTTTAAATCCAGAGGAAAGTCTCTGGGGCACTTCAAGATGGTCACTACAAGAATAAAATCGGTGAGGCAACGATTCAGCTTTAAGTGGAGGCAGGAGCTAATGTGACAACAATGGGGTTCAGCACCATGAGTATTTTTTTTTTGTGAGTAAATTTTTCTCTTTGCAATACAGCATCATATTTAGCTGTATAGATTTAAAAAAATGCACAGCTAAATATGGTGCTGTATTGCACAGAGAAGAAAATCATGAGAAAAACGTGAGTAAAAGAAATACGGTGCTGACAGAACCCTAATGATTCAGTATAATGCATGCAGATGGGGCAAGTGAGGTTTCACAGAGTCACCAGTGGGTGGGTTTCTGACAAAGAATAGGAAGATCCACAGCCATGTAAAAGGATATATCTGCAAGCTTTATAAGGTGGAATGCAATAAGGTTTTTATGCACAGTGCACGAGTCCATGTTTTACAAGAAGATCAAAATGTACACAAATACCTTAACTACCAAAAGGTGACCAATCAAGAGATGGGGTTAAGCAGATTATGGCATTTTAAAAGGCCAGGTGTATAAAAACTGTAAAACTGTAAAAAGGGAGAATGCTAAGGGGTGGTTGTCTTTTAGTGATAGGCCCCAAACCTTTAGTTCCAATGAGGACATTAGTATACCAAAACCATTTGGAAAGTAGCACGTTTCCAACCTTTAGGGAACAGACAATTTTGAGCATGACTGCATCAGTACATAACAAGGCCCATGGTTGGGCAGGTTTGCTGGGAAAGAACTTTTACTTACTGGTAAAAAGTGTGTGAGCTGAACACCCATATACAATGGTGCAGCTAAGTAGAAGTAGGGTGAGCTACCACATGCCATTCAATGGACCTAAACAGTATCTTAAAGTCCAGGAAAGCTTTGGCAACTTGCACCATGCGTTTATCAAGGCCTCCAACTAAATGATCATCACATTGTACAGAGAGCGATATAGGCGCAATGACAAATAGAGATGGCAGGATAACTGCCATAACAAGATACATTTTTTTATTATACATTTACCATTGGTAGGCATTTAGACGGGTTTAATATTGGGAATACAGTTACGATTTGGGACTGATGTGGGGGAGAGGCGCGCTATAAATACGGGACCCATATATTTGGAGAAGGCAATTGGCATGTGTATTAGTAGCATGTGGGGGATTGTTGGATCTGGATATGGTAATGAGGTGCTGGAAGGATTCTAAACCTATTCATTGCGGCTTGGATTCAGTTTCCAAATCGCAAAGCGGCCTGTGGTCTTCAGAAGGTTCCACACACCTGCACAGCTACTTAGAAAGCAACAGATTCCACGCCATTTTAGTTTCCTGAGGATTTGTAACTGTAGTGGTATCCCAAATCAAGATCCCTAGTAGCAACTGTTAAAAGGGCCCTGAAGTAACTTTTTGAATGGAGGTACATGCAAAAACAACTAGGAAGCCAGAAAATGGTCTTTCAATCCTCATCCTTCCAGGTTCCTCCAGTGCAACTGTGACCTTTCTGTGGCTAATCAGGTTTTCTAGGCTGGGCGCCAATGTGCTGCGCCCAGTCAGGTGGATTGGAAAAGCAATACTGAAGTGTGGACCAGACGAGTAACTCTGCTCGTTTTCTGGTAGATTCTGCTAGACCTAAATTTAACATTAGATCCACTTTTGTGGTCCTGATGACATTCTTCTTGACATAGGTTTTCACCAGCCACACACTTTATAGAAACATGAAAAATTCTGCTTTCTTGTCGGAGCAAAAGCCAAGCTCATAAACCGGACCTTCACCATGATTTATTGAAAAGCTCAAACCCTTAGAAATGATTCCCCAGCATCTAAAATGAATATATTTTAAGTTTTAATCACTTACTTATTATTCTTTCCCCCACTGGGCTGTTAAGGACTTGAGGATACGGGTGCCGCCATCTTGGCTCAGAAGCATCACACATACTGAGGAGAAGAGAGTGGGATAAAGTACAGGGGGGCTGGTTATAGCTGTGCTTTGCTCAGAATGAGCAGAGCTGGGGTCAGGAAAAGGTCAGCAGTCCCAGAATGCAGAGCGACACAGTCAGAAGGCACTTCCTGTTTGCAGGCTGCCTGACAACCCATGAGCCGCCATCTTGGATGTTTAAAGGGTCATAACATGCAGTAGATGCAGGTAGGATGATATTTAATGTGGGCAATCTGTATGTACAGGGTGTGGGAAACATATAAGATAGACTCTTATTCAGAGTGAAGGACCGCTTTAAAGCTGGAAGCTTAGCCGACAAACAGTCCTGAAACCTCACAGGCTTTAAAGCCATATTTCAGGCAAATACAATTAGACCATTGTGTCAGGCTACTTTTGGCACTGTCCTAAACTGTTTTCGGTTTATAAATTTAAGAAGAAATGGCACAAGTGCACATGAACGCATTCCCACAGGAGCACATGCGCCCACACCAACAGGTGCTCATGCGCGTACTCATGCGCACTTTCGCATGAACAAGCACATGGCCACACTCCAAAGATGTATACGTGCACTCCCACACCCCTTGATGGCAAGTATTAATGTTCTGGGCCCCACCAGCATTACTTTAGTTGGGACCCAGAAAAGTCTGCAGGCTGGAATGAATGGCGGATGAGTAGTTGGTGGTGACGCACACACTCCTGCAGATTGGCTCCCCACCGCCTGAGCCCAGAGGAGTTCAGAGCAGCTCCCCGCTGGCCAATCCTGCTTCAGAGCAACTCCGTGCCGTCCCAGCATGGAGAGTGGCTCCCGGGGGGGGGGGGGGGGGTGACTGCTGGTGGCGTGACAGGGAAGCAAAAGTTAGCACTTTCCTATACAATTCACTCCAGACCAAGCACAGGTCAAAGACATACCATGGCAAATGGCTCTGATTGGACCAGAGCCTGCATATGCGCCACAGGACCAGGGAAAGGAGAGAGTGTATGGGTGTTCAGGGGGGGGGGGGGGGGGGGGAGTTAGTCAAAATTCTGTTTTGTTCCACTTTAAAGGGATGCAGCAGGCAAAGACAATTGTTAGACCATTGTGTCAAGGTCCTAAACTATTTTCCGTTTTTTTAAACTCAAGAAGAACTGGCCGAGATATCAAGATTTACAATTTCACCTTGTGATTTTTCTTTTGAAGCAAGTGGGTGTGGCCCTCGCTCTGCTAAGCCACATGAGTATAATGAGTTTGTAAGAGCCCGAGATACTGTCATTCTCAACAACATGTGCACACTCCCACACATATATTTAGAGATATAGTCATTGAAATAAATATATATACACTATAAGCACTCTTTTTACATAAAGACAATACAAAACATATGCCTGGGAAATATTTTAAGATATGTTCCAATAGGGTTCGGAAAAAGAAAAAAAAACTTCTCCAGTAAACAAACATTCTAAAAATGGTAAAGGCGCTGATAACTAGCATTTCCACCAAAAATCTTACATTTTATAACAATATCAGCATTGCATAGGTTTATCCTGGGCTGCAGAGTTGATGGACAAATTGCTGGTAACAGTAAGTATTTTCAGAACATTACTGTAACCTTTCTCCATGGTCCCCTGGCTAAATCGAATACAGAGTTTGGCCATCACGATTACGTGGTCCACAGGTTTTTTTGGGATATGTGAATGGAGAAGCCAATTGCAGCACTTAAAGCGGACCAAAACAACCGCCCACTCGTTTAAGATTCGTCGGCTCCAGCCGAATGGAATAGAGCACGCTAGAAGCCGCATTCCCGCTACCTTTTAACAGGGGGTGCCCCCGCCGGCCATTCATGAATGCCTGCCGCGGGTGTGTGCCCTGCTCATGCATGCACTGTTGGACGAGGGTAGTTTAACATGCAACCTGGGGGGTTTCAGACATCCTAAATCTGGATGCCCTGGGGGGGGGGGGGGGGGCTTGGAATCTGGGAGCAATTAGAGCCTATTGAAAATGTGCCAAAAGGAAGATTTCATTTCCCTTAATTTTCCCCCCAATTTTTCCTTTGAAGTCAAAATAGTTTGAGTTTTTAAGACACTAAGGAGGAATTGATACTTTTTTTTAATGTAGCCTTCAATAGGACATGGTTGGTAGGCTTTAATTTCATCTGGGGACCAAGGAGAAAGGTAAGTTTTTTCTGGTTTAAAGGGTTGATGTGCAGGTAGGGCATCAGTAATTGGGATGCCAGTCTGCACTAGAACAACACATTTTGTGAAAAATGGGTGGTGTTCTGGTTTCAATTTGAAGGCAGTTGTCAAGCGTTCTTGTGAGTGGCTACAATCTGACTAAAAAAGACCTGCAACAAGGTTTAGGCTTAGGCTTAAGGGGGGGGGGAGGGGGTTATCGCCTACAATCTATCTTCCCCTCAGTAGATCACTCTGAACGCATTGTAATATGCATCAAAACTGAAACACAAAGAGAATTGTTGTGGCTAAAAAAAGAAAAAAAAGATTAAAGGTAGCATCACATACTTTGCAAAAATGAAAGAGGTTTACAGAGGCTGCACACATAAAAGAGAACTGCATGTTTCAACATCTAGGAGGCCATTAGAACGAAGGCGAAATTGCTTCCTCACATCAAAACATCCTCCCAGTCATGTGAGAAGCCAGAGGAGGCTGTAACATGGGAGGTGCGCGCTTACTACATGAACATCACTGCACTTTGCTTCCCCATCCCCTGGTGACAGATGTCAAATCCAACTAAACATCCACAGACACCGGCATTTCATGGCTCCCCTCACGCTAAGACTATATACAGGAGGACAAGAGCTACATAGCAAAATTCAAGGGGCAAAAAGAGAGCATCTGCTTTATTCTTTTTAAAGCTTTATTGGCACTTGAAATTAATGGAAGGATATCACTGCCTTCCAACCAACAACTATGAAAAAAAAAAACATTTCTAGTTAGCCATTTCTCCAACAGTCAGTCGTTCACCCACCAGTTATGGTCCATTTCACGAACAGTTAATTTGACAGTTTGTTGAGCAAATGAACATCCTGACTTGTAAGTGAGCAGACAATTTGCATTCCAGTGTGATAGCTTTGTCTGTTAATTGTTTGGCTGAGCTGGGGAGGGCATGCCATAGTGCAGCTTTATGAGCCTTCACCATACTTTGTTGTGGTCAGAGACAGCTGTCGGACCACTGTGACTTGCCATACTCACACAGGGTAACACGGGATGAGGTGGCTGTACGACCGCTTTTTTTGCATGGCCCTGGAGGAATAAAATTTAAAAAAGAGCAGATTTGTGGCGCCCAGCTACTGCTTCTACCCTGTGCTGCAGGTAAAGAGGGGGGGGGGGGAGACATGTGGGACAGACATCAGGTCAACAGCTTGCTGACAAATTATTGCCTTTGGGTTTAGAGCCCCGGGCTCCCACATCAAGCGATTGTGGCCCTGGGGGCAGCCATTCCTTACAAAATGAAACAGGACCAAGGACAGCAGTGTGACAATACAATCTGGGGCAATCACTGGTCCTGCCACTCAATCCCTCAGCAATCTGGGACTGTGGGGATTTGTCAAATGCATTATTGGGAAAGGGGAGATGGTGAAACTATCCAAAATGTTACTGCCTGTAGGGTGAGGAATGTGGGTGCCATTAGTCAAACAAGTTTTTTGGTCTGCTTTATAGTGATACTATAACTATGGATTCAATTACTAGGCACACGTTCTTACCCAGACAGCCACACATACAAATTCATTTACCGATCGTTTAACAGTTATTCTGTTGCCGTTCTCCGCAGATTTCTGTAATGTTGAAGTGGCCACCTATTCTCACCTGCCCACTTTCCAGCAATCAAATGTTTTTCTATCCCCAGCACCCCCATCACAACACTCCTTAGTACACGCACACCCCAATCCTATGATGCTGTGGCTAGTTCAACATTGCAGTGAAAATAAGTATGGGTATAGAATCCCTTGCAAGCCCACTATAAGGCTGTTTTTTTCCAAAAATGTTTCAAGTCCTTTTTTTTTTTTATTTGTTGCCCAAATCAGGCTTATCTGAAAGCCCACTATAACTCGGCTCAATAGCAACTAGCCAGCAAACTGCACAATGATTTTTGCCTACGTTTTAAAATGAGTCACCCAGTGAGTGTCCACAGATATACCATCATCAGATCTGCGAATGGCCATCTATGCATAGCGGGTGAGTAGAATGGAAAGGAGGGCGATTTTGGCAGCCAACCTTGTTATAAATAGTAAAAAGCATTGGAATGAATACATCCATCACGTGTGTTAATTAAAAGGAATGATAATGAGCGAGGGCTATCATTATCATGGAGCTTCCGCTGGGCCACATCCAGTAAAGTATCATCTACCACGGAAGGTCATCCTGAACAGCCTTAGTCAGCAGAGGATGAGGCTTACAGAACTGCTAAATGCCAGAAGGGTCTGCCAGGAGCATCAATAAAGGTGTGTTACATGGAAGCCTGGACAAGCTGCTGAAATTACACACAGATTAACCACTTCCTGCATGGTGTTGAGCACACCCCTTCCATTTATACTAATGATAATGTGCATGAGCAAAACACGCTCATCACACGGGTGGGGAAAGAAAATCATAATACTCACAATAAAAATTCAGATACACACTGAATTACAGATTACAGCAAAAAGATGGTCTGTAGAAGATTAAACCCACACCACCACCAAATACCGGCCAGTGACAAGCTTAAACCGGACCTTCACCATGATTTAATGAAAAGCCCAAACTCTTAAAAAACAATTCCTCAGCATCTAAAATTAATATATTTTACATGTTTAGTCACTAATTTATTATACTTTCCCCACTGGGCTGCAACTCTGTTCGGGAATTTAGGATACGGGCGCCGCCATCTTGACTCAGAAGCATCACACTTACTGAGGAGAGGAGAGTGGGATAAGGTACAGGGGGGCGGGTTATAGCTGTGCTTTGCTCAGACAGAGCAGAGCTGGGGTCAGGGAAAGGTCAGCAGTCCCAGAATGCAGAGCAGCACAGTCACTTCCTGTTTGCAGGCACTTCCTGTTTGCAGGCTGCCTGCAAAAATGGCAGCTTCCATAAGCCGCCATCTTGGATGTTTAAAGGCTTATAAAATGCAGTAGATGCAGGTAGGATGATTTTTAATGTGAGCAATCTGTATGTACAGGGTGTGGGAAACATATAAGATAGACTCTTATTTAGAGTGAAGGTCCGCTTTAAAGGAGCTGCTACACAGTAGTAATGGCTGGGAAGGTTCGAAAGCCTTCTCCTGTCCTTGGCCACAAGCTAGCAGGTTACCTCGCTGACTGGGGACAAGGAAGTGCGGCAAAACAAACTGAGGCTTAGCTCAATATTGCTGATCTGGGCAGAGAGCATCTGCCTTTAGCTCATCGCTGGGACAGCTGGCCTAGGTGTAAAGGAATATGATATAGGTTAGTTTTGTACACTAAAGCAGAACAAAATCCTTTGCCTGCCCCATGTATCCAGATCAACGGTTGACCCATTTTTCCACCGCGTCTCCACATGGCACTTTTGAGATCACCGATTGGCTGATCAAAAGAGAGCAAGGTGACGTGTGCCAGCCGGACATGTGTTTAGTTTGAAGCATTCCCGGCCCTAGTCTATCTGAATTTCTGGGGGCAGGAGCGTGCTAGAGCTACAGGGATGCAGCCACTGGAGAACACAGTCACAGGAGCAATCGGGAAAGGCAAGATTACCTGCAACCCTGGGGGTTTCACACAGCATGGCATACCTATTTAGGATGCCCCAGGGGGGTCTTTTAAATTCCAGGGCCGGCAGTTGCTACTTTTGAGCTGCCTTATCAGACAGAAGAGTTATAACATTTTAAACAGAAACAGAGATCATCCACCTATAACAATTCTGCTAGGGGGGCGGGTGGCAGTGTGACGATCTACTACCCAATTTGTTTAATATTACACCAGTTCTGAGGAATTTTATGAATGTCCAATAATGGGTCGGTGGCCCCTCCACCAGCAATGTGCTCGTACAGGTTACACCTAATTGATCAACAGTGGCCACTGGAATACAGAAGAGGTGAGTATCTGTTGCCCTCCACTGCCAGTGCTGGGGACTGTCACCTGCTCAGTGTTAGCTATTCAGTGCCACAGCCAAATATTGGCAGCCGACACCCAGACTGATTGTCTGCTGCACTGACTGGCTGACTAAGCAGCCAGTCACAGTCATTATGGAAGCTCGGAGGCCAGAAGTGCTGTTGCACAGCACTGCTCCCACTGGTTATCAATTTTTTTATTTTTGTCCCAAGATTTGGTAATCATGTAGGGGTCCTTTTTTACATTTAGCCTGCACCATTTTGAGGTCAAACATCATTCAGGTAAGTTTTTTTTCGCTATAACCAAATTGACGATAGCCAAGGAGGGTGGATAGAAAAAAAAACCTCAAATAGTGGTTAGGTCCACATTAAAGTCGTCTCACTGCAGCAGAGCAAGGCACAACGAGAGAGCTTCATTGTACATGGAGTTTTGCGTTCAACTAACTTGTCTAGCAAATATTATATATAAATACCCCTTTAATGAGCAATTGCACCATCAATCTCTTTGCAGAATGGCTGAGGAAGGAAGGAGGGGGGGGTGCTCAGAAACACAGAGGCAGCATAAAATAGTGTGATGAGCGAGCCAAGAACTGAATAGATTTCTCCACATCATGCAGCAGGGACAGCCGGGGGGAAATGCTGTATATGAAGCACATGTGCGATTTCCCGTCTCATTATTTGCCTCTATTAACTCTACAGCACCTCCGCATATTAAATATTGATTAGTGACGATGAAGAAGCCCAACAGTAGCTTGACCTACAAACCTCCCCCAGCCCCTTATTACAGGCTGCAGCGGAAATGCACCGTTTATTGCAATGCTTTACAAGCCTATAGAGGGAGATGTGACCCACTCCCAATATAATCATAGAATGGGGGGCATCGCCATTTTCAAGTAATCGAGTTTACAAGCTCTGAATGGGGACAACAGACATCACACCACATCCATGCTACATGGCAACAAATGCTGAATACACAACTGAACCACATACACACTACTGTCCACTATGTATACACCACACACACACACACTGGTACATGGGCAGGGAAATCCTTATGTGGCAGTAATGAAGGAGCGGTGGCCATTGCTGGTGCTGTGTGAGCTGGATACAAGGAGCAATGTTTGGCGGACATCCATCAGCCCCCATCTCCCCTCCAGGGGTGGGCTGGCAGCAGGGAGGTGGGTGATGGTGGCAGCGCTCTCCCATTGGCCATCATGCAGAGGTGAAGGGGGCAGCTCTGAGAAGAGCACTGGGGGGGGGGGGGGGGTGATGGGGCAATATGACAAGGATGGAGCAGCACACAATGACACAGGGCGGCCATGATGCCGGGTGACAGCTCGGCACAGCCCCCCTCCCCCCTTTGTTCTGTCACCGCACTGCTGCACTGACAGCGCCTTTGTTGCCCGCATGCCGCCGCTTCCATCCGCCCCATAGACATACAGGAGCCGCTGGCCGGCGCCCATAGCGGGGGTGACAGCACCCTGTCATGTCCTCCATGTCATCCTCATCGGGGGCGGCGGCCACCACCACAGCCGTGCCGACACCCGAACCCATCATATGCGGGAGCCGCCGCCCTCCTCACCCCGGGCATCACACAGCCGCACCGTGATAGAAAGCGCCCCCACCTACCCCATCATGCTCATCCTCAGCAGCACCGCCATCCCCGAGCGCTCCATCCTGCCTCCAGACTGCTGCACAGCGGGCGCGCCCCCGCCGCCATGACGTCACGGGATCAAGTCACACACCCAGCGGCGGGAGCGCGCCACTGCTGCCATTGCCCCGCCAAGCAGCTGGCTACGCTGCGCCTTGTGACAACAGCTACCACCATTTAAAGAAGACCTAAACCCTCCCGGCAACTCGCTAACCACCCATCATTAAAGCGGAACATAACCCTAGTGACTCAGCTCAAGTCTCAAAGGTTGCAGAACCGTTACAGCTTGGGCATCCAAAATTGTATGACACTCCGCCACCCTGGTTCCCACAGACTCCTGAATAGCGCAAACAGCTACAGGCAGCGGCCCAGGGACAGCTTGCTGGCAATCCATTGATAGGCATTAAAACAAAACCTGGGAATTTGACGCTCGGGAGTTGTGTGCGCCCTGGGGCATCCCGAATTATGGTGCCCTGCTGTGTGAAATCACCCAGCTCCCCCAGTAAAACTCACCTCTCCTCAGACCAATGGTGCATGCGCCAGCTCTCGTCCAATCAAAGCACTTTGCCGTGTTTACATCCATCAGTGCACGCCATCAATGGCTAGGATGGGTGGGACCGTGCGCACACCAAGCAGCAGTGTGCACTCCCCATTGTAAACAATCAGAGCTGAAAGGTAAACCACTCTGATCAGACCAGAACCAGCACATGCGCTGGTGGACCAGGGAAAGGTGAGTTATAACAGGCTCCCAGCCAGGTTGCACAATGGGGCTTCCTGAATTGGGATGTCCAGGGGGGCAAAAGCCAGCAGCCAGGCCTGCAATATTTTTGATTCTGACCAGGGTGGATTTGATTTAAATCACGATTTAAATCACTAGTCAGTAAGGCTTGATTTAAATCAGTGATTTAAATCAAAGTTTCTACCTAAACTAGTTCTTGCTATTTTAACATGCAAGTAGATGAAGATTTTTAGAATCACTTTTTATATTACTTTTTTCTCCCCAGTTTAATGGGTTAATCATTCATATTTGGACACCACTGTTCTGTTGTACTTAGGAAGGAGAAAAATAATCCTGACCTTAATAACAATTTAAATAGATTTATTCAACTGAAACAATAACAACATTACAGCATAAGTTATTTGCTTAAACAAACATCCATGTTTTGTTAACTAATTTGGCTAAACAAAATATATATATATTTTAAGAAACTTAGACTGTCAGCCCAGCCGACACATGAAAAACTGAAATCCTACTGTCCCTGCTGTCCTCTGTAGCTCACTAGTCATAGGTTTGTAGAACAATAGGATTAAGGTCTTTTTCTCAACTCTGTTCATGTTGTAACATTTTTGCTGTGAAGAAGAGGCTGGGACCTCTGCGGAGTCAAATTCAGTTTTGAGAACTGCGTAAGTAAAGCGAGCGTCTGTGATAATATAGGAGAGAAACTGCCCACTAATCCTACAGAAACCTCTGGAAGAGCATGGCATTGTGAATGTTACACATATACAGCCTTTATTCTACTGAGTTAAACAACTCAGCTTTATCTCATGATGGAAGAACCTTTGGATGGTAAAATATTTTCCTCAAAAAGCAGTTTATTGAAAAAAAATCCGATTTAAATAAAAAAAATCCGATTTTTTTGATTTTTTTTAAAAAAACATTGATTTTTATCCACCCTGATTCTGACCGCTGGAGGGGTTTTGTTCCGCTTTTATAGGTCAATGAATACAGACTAGAGGAAAGCCCCCACATGCATCATAGAAACGTGGATCAAGTCAAATTACTCGGCAAACCAGAGGGTTTTACATTCACCAACTTGTGTTGCCCCTGTAAAGCAGACCAAAGCACAAGAGTGAAAATCATGGGTTTTAGTTCACATTAAAGTGGACCAACACCCAGGATTTTGACTATCCTGGGTTTTGGTCCACTTCGGCGGGGCACCCCGATCGGGGGTGAAACCCCCCAGAAACCCCAAAAAACTCACCTCTCCCCGCTCCCACGTGAACGCCGCAGCCAATCCCCGCCAACGTCCAGGCGGGGGACAGGAACGTCCAAGCCGCTTCCGCCGCCGCCGCCTCCTGCGCGTCACTCTCGGCGCGCGCACGCCCCCGACGGCCATTCGCAGAGGGCCGGCACGGGCACGTCTGGAGGGGCGCGCGGAAGCGGCGGCGGATCAGGTAAGATCTTTTTGGGGTTTCTGGGGGGTTTCACCCCGCGGGACATCCCGATCTCGGATGTCCCGCGGGGTGGAAGGTGATCGGCCCGGGAATCTTATAGATTTCCGGGCCGATCACCCCTGGGTGTTGGTCCACTTTAAGCCCTGAAAATAGCCACACCCTGCAGTGATGCCTGTCCCCTTTAGGGGGGGGGGGCGTTACTGCATGTGTGTAACATTCCCCCCCCCCCCCAATCGAATGGAGTATCCTTTTCCCCAATCTCCCGTCATACAAAGATTCATGACCAATTTTAGCACCCTAAGGGTCTTTGACTACAGGTCCACTTTGCTGCCAGCGCCTAGGCCTGCATTGTGATTGCAGTGCCCAGCTTACCACCACTAATCAAAATAAAAGGATTGGCAAGCAGTCTGAATAAAAAAAGATGGTGTGCCTCACTATGATGCAGAACCTCTGAAAGATTTAAAGTGGACCATAACCTAGACTCCAGCCCAGGTTAAACCCCTCTTAAGGGGACATTATTCAATGCCCGCAGCATCAACCCCCCCCCCCCCCAGCCTGTTGTAAACTGTGATTAGCACGGTTTTAGTCCACTTTGTAGCCTGCAGGGGGCCCACCAAGGCTGGCCTCCTGCTCCCTGATCCCAAGGCTGGTTATGCTGGGTGGCAGGGACCTTGCACCATTTATTTGGGGGGGGGGGGGGGGTTAACCCTTAAAATTCCAAAAAAAGGGGTCCACCAGGACCATGTCTTTTTTTAATTAAACCTTTGTTACCTGTCACCCAGCAGGTATAATAGGCTTTCTGCAGCAGCAGGAGTGCAGAAGCCAAAGTGATCAGCATGGGACACAGTGCTCCGGGGTGGATGGGATTATTAACCCTTTAAGTGCCAGCCTACCTGGAGTTTTTGTCACACTCTGTTGCCAGACCATTTTGCACTATTTTGCGCTCCCCATGTTCAAATGTGATCTTTGAAGGGATTTCCAGGGATTTCCCAGGAAATTGATATATTGTTATTTTCAGCAGAGTCTGGGCTTTAACATGAAATGTCTTGTTTGTCATTTTTTAGGTGTATTCTCAATATTTTTGGGTGAAATATGTGCAAAAAAAAAAAAAAATTTTTACATATTGTAGTTTTTTTGGTAATAAAAAAATGTAAGTTTGTCAATGAAATCTTATTGCGTGTGAAATCCCAATTTCTCCCGGTTACAGCGGTACCACATATGTATTGGTAGACACCCTTTCCTGCCCAGGAGACTCCCCCAAACTGAAACAGCGCTTTAGGGGATTTTCAGATAAAATAAAAATATGCTACGCAATATGCGCACCTTGCAGTTTTTCCAGAAAAACAACCCTTTACATTTGAAATACCCCCAACAAACTATATATTCTCTGGAAGTACACACCTCAGGCTTTCTAGGCGTACCAGGCTTGTTGATGTGGCCATAGTTTTCTGGAAGTAATCCCTCAATGGATTCTTTGGTTGCAAAGAGTTTCCCTAAAAAAAAGGATAAAAAAGCAGAATCAAAGCCACATTTTCCTAAAAAAACTATATACAAACAAGAAAAAACAAGTATAATCTGAAAAAGCAACATCCCCCAAACAGAACAATACCCAACATGCATAGGTTCGGTCAAGGGAAGAGTTGCCAAACACCCCAAAGTAAAGCGTGTGCGTAACGGTAATTTTACTTGAAAATTTCAGCTCTGCAGACAAAGTGCGCACCTTGCGATTTTTCAACCAAAACAACCCTTGACATTTGGAATATCCCCCATAAACCATATATTCCCTGAAAGTACACACTTTAAGCTTTCTAAGGGTACCCAGCTTGTTCTAGTGGGCTCATCTTTCTGGAATTATTACCTCAAAGAATTCTTTGGTTGCGCAGGGTTTCCCTAAAAAATTTATAAAAAAGCTGAATAAAAAACACCTTTTCCTAAAATATAAATATGCAAACCAGAAAAAACAAGCTAAGTCTGAAAGCGCAAGGTCCCCGAACAGAACAATACCCAACATGCAGAGGTACTATTAACCCTTTTAATTGCCAGCCTACTTGAGATTTTGTCACCCTCTGTTGACAGGCCATTTTTCCCCATTTTGCGTCATGTTTTGCACCATGTTTTGCCCCATTTTTGCTGGAACTTTCAGGAAAATTATATATATATTTTTTTGCAGCAGAGTTTAGGCTTTAACATGAAATGTCTTGTTTGTAAATTTTTTTTTTTTTTTACAATATTAAGTAAAAAAAATAAATAAATTTTTTTTAGAAAATTGACTCCTTTATTTTAAATAAAAAATGTATTTTATTAAGGAAAATCATATTGCATGTGAAAGCCCCATTTCTACCGATTAGAACGGTACCACATATTTATCGGTAGCCCCCTGTTCCTGCCCAGGAGACCCCTCTAACTGAAACAAGTATTTTATAATATTCACAAAAAAAAATACAACTACCATCCACACTACAAAGGGTTAAATCGAGAAAAAAAATGACATAGGGTCCCCCCTCCCAGGGGAGGGAAACCCATATTTTTTTTATTTTTAAGGGTTAAAAACCCTTAAAAATAAAAAAAAAAAAAATTGACGTGGGGTCCCCCTTACCCAAAGTAACCAGCCCGGGACCAGCTATGGGGGCTTGTAGGCACAGAGTGGGGGGGGCCAGCTTTTGTGGCCCCCCCACCCTGCAGCCTACGAGCCCACATAGCCCCGGAAGAGGGTCCTCACCTGAAGACTGCGCAGCCCAGGGGGGAGGTCGGACCCCCCCCCTGGTGAAGAGGAGACCCGACAGAAGGCTCGGGCGCGGAGGTGAGTAAATGACAGTTTGTTTGTTTTTTTTTATTTTACAGCGCCGATGTCAGCGCTGGAAACGGGGGGGGGCGGCTGGTTTCGGGCCCCCTCCTGAAGACGGAGGACGACGGGGGGGGGGGGGGCGATCGGATGCCCCCCGCAGGAAGAGGGGACCCCAAGCTTCACGGGGATACCGGAGGTAAGTGTTTTTTTTTTTCTATTTTTTAACTGTTTGGGGGAAATGCCAGGCACGTAGTTTCTACGTGCTTGGCACTAGAGAAGCAACCACGTAGAAACTACGTGCTTGGCATTTAAAGGGTTAAATTATTAAATTTGTTTTTTCCTCTGTGTCAGGATGTTTTTTTTTTTACATTTAACCCTTTGTGAACTGATAAGGGATCTATGAGACCCCTATACCAGTTCATAAGGTTTAGGGGTCTGGTTACCTGCAGCTAGCGGGTGACTTGCCATTAACCCTCCCGGCCCCTAAGGGGACAGAAGAGCCCGGAAGCCATTTAGGCTGTGTGGGCTTGTAGCCTGCAGGGGGGCCACTGAGGCTGGCCCGGGCTGGTTATGCTGGGTAGGGGGGACCTCACGCCATTTTGTAGGGGGGGAGGGGGGGCGGGGATTTTTGAAAATTCCAAAAATTGGTATCACCCAGGAAGGGGGACTCCACACCAATTTTTTTTTCTTTTAATTTAACCCATTATAGTGTGGATAGTAGTTGTATTTTATATGTAAATGTTATAAAGTGCTCTTTTCATTTTGGGGGTCTCCTGGACAGGAGTTGGGGGTACCTATACATATGTGGTATTGTTAAACCATGAAATGGGTCTTTCCCATGCAATATGGTTTTCTATAATAAAATAAATGTTTTATTTAAAATAAGGGGAAAATTAAAAAAAAAACGTATTTTTAGTATAGAAACAGTGGAGAAATTACAAACAAGACATTTCTTGTTAAAACCTAAACTCTGCCACACAAAAAAATATGTACCGTATTTTTCGCTCTTTAAGACGCACCTGCTTATAAGACGCACCTAGGATTTTCGGGAGGAAAATAAGAAAAGGAATATTTTTAACCAAATAATAGGCAAAGTGCAGTACCCTCCAATTACAGTAACCCCCTCCCATTTCCAATAGCCAGTGTGTCATTCCCCCTTCCCATAGGCAGAATGGTATTCCCCCCATCCCATTCCCATAGGCAGTGTGGCATTCCTCCCATCCCATTCCCATAGGCAGTGTGGCATTCCTCCCATCCCATTCCCATAGGCAGTGTGGCATTCCTCCCATCCCATAGGCAGTGTGGCATTCCCCCATCACATTCTCCATATAGGCAGTGTGGCATTCCCCCTATCCCATTCTCTATATAGGCAGTGTGGCATTCCCCCCATCCCATTCTCCATATAGGCAGTGTGGCATTCCCCCCATCCCATTCTCTATATAGGCAGTGTGACATTCCCCCATCCCATTCTCTATATAGGCAGTGTGGCATTCCTCCCATCCCATAGGCAGTGTGACATTCCTCCCATCCCATAGGCAGTGTGGCATTCCCCCATCCCATTCTCTATATAGGCAGTGTGGCATTCCCCCATCCCATTCTCCATATAGGCAGTGTGGCATTCCCCCCATCCCATTCCCCATATAGGCAGTGTGACATTCCTCCCATCCCATTCCCCATATAGGCAGTGTGACATTCCTCCCATCCCATTCCCCATATAGGCAGTGTGGCATTCCCCCCATCCCATTCTCTATATAGGCAATGTGGCATTCCCCCATCCCATTCTCCATATAGACAGTGTGCCATTCCCTTCCTCCTATTCCCATAGGCAGTGTGGCATTCCCCTCCCATTCCCAATAGGCAGTGTGGCATTCCTCCCATCTCATTCTCCATATAGGCAGTGTGGCATTCCCCCATCCCATTCTCCATATAGGCAGTGTGGCATTTCCCCATCCCATTCCCCATATAGGCAGTGTGGCATTCCCCATATAGGCAGTGTGGCATTCCCCATATAGGCAGTGTGGCATTCCCCATATAGGCAGTGTGGCATTCCCCCCATCCCATTCCCCATATAGGCAGTGTGGCATTCCCCATATAGGCAGTGTGGCATTCCCCCCATCCCATTCTCCATATAGGCAGTGTGGCATTCCCCCCATCCCATTCTCCATATAGGCAGTGTGGCATTCCTCCCATCTCATTCTCCATATAGGCAGTGTGGCATTCCCCCCGTCCCATTCTCCATATAGGCAGTGTGGCATTCCCCATATAGGCAGTGTGGCATTCCCCCCATCCCATTCCCCATATAGGCAGTGTGGCATTCCCCATATAGGCAGTGTGGCATTCCCCATATAGGCAGTGTGGCATTCCCCCCATCCCATTCTCCATATAGGCAGTGTGGCATTCCCCCCATCCCATTCTCCATATAGGCAGTGTGGCATTCCTCCCATCTCATTCTCCATATAGGCAGTGTGGCATTCCCCCCGTCCCATTCTCCATATAGGCAGTGTGGCATTCCCCCCGTCCCATTCTCCATATAGGCAGTGTGACATTCCCCCCCCATCCCATTCTCCATATAGGCAGTGTGGCATTCCCCCCATCCCATTCCCATAGGCAGTGTGGCATTCCCCCCATCCCATTCCCCTTACAGGCAGTGTGGCATTCCCCCCCCCTTCCCATTCCCCTTACAGGCAGTGTGGCATCCCCCCTCCTATTCACCATATAGGAGGTGTAGCAGCCCCCTCATATTCCCCATATAGGCAGTGTGGTACCCCCCCTCCTATTCCCCATATGGGCACTGTGGGATCCCCCCTCCTATTCCCCATATAGGAAGTGTAGCATCCCCCCTCTCCTATTCCCCATATAAGCAGTGTGGTACCCCCCTCCTATTCCCCATATAGGCAGTGTAGCACCCCCTTCCATTCCCCATATAGGCAGTGTGGCATTCCTCCCCCCTCCCATTCCCCATATAGGCATTGTGGCACCCCCTCCCATTCCCTGTAGAAGCAGTGTGGCATTTCCGCGTGCGCGCGCGTTCCCCATAGGCACACAATAGCAAAAAAATAAACTCACGTTACTGGCGCTCCTCCCGCGTTGAAGATGGAGGAGCGTCCCAAGCCGCTCCTTCTTACTGGCCGGGCAGACACCCGGCCCTGTAAATTGTGTGGACGTGGCCTGCATCGCGTCCGGCAAAGGACGCGCCCACCCGTTCTATGGAGCCGGGTGTCTGCGTGGCCCGGCCAGTAAGAAGGAGTGGCGGGGACAGTGACAGCCGCTCCCTCCCCTGCTCCGCAACTTCTCTGCTGCCTCTTCCGGCAAGGGCAGGAGTGAACAGCCGGGTCCCTGCAGCGGTCGGGCGTGGCATGCGCCTACGCGGTGCCGGTCACGCCCACCTGCTGCACGGACCCGGCTGTTCACGCCTGCCCTTGCCAGAAGAGGCAGCAGCTGGAAGGCAGGAGATGATGGCGGAGCGGCAGGCGCTGCCTTTGCCCCTGCCACTGCTATTGCTGCCGCAGCAATAGCAGCGGTGGGGACGGGGAAAGTGTCAGGCAACGCGGGGGCCTAAGATAATGTGGATGGCAAGGTATGAATGCACTGGTTTTATCACAGTTTTATCAGATTTCTCTATCACAAATGAGGACACTTATTTCCCAGAGGTGCAAATCAGCCCAAAAGTCCAGCAATTCCTGCAATTGCTTCCCCAAAACTCTACAAGGAGAACTTGATTCTTCTCACGTATGCAGTTTTCAAGTAATGTATTTTACTCTTTGCCCTATTCAAAAATGCAATATTTTAAACAGGAATGCTTCCCTTCAGAAAAAAAAGGTAATGACATAAGGACAGCACTGGAAAAATCAGATTTTTATATCACTGAATGCAGCCTGGCTGCATATATTTTGTCATCAACAAGCCGACCATCCTACATAGATAAGTGGCAGCAGTTGACCGCCTGGTCTAGCCCACCACAGCACAAAGCTAGTTTAAGTTGGAGTTCTCAGAATTGCTTTTGATGTGTTTTATTCATGGACAGCTGAGTTATAAAAGGGAAGACCATGCAGTGGATATAAATAATAGGCTCTGAATATATTAAAGATTTGTAAGATATGCACCTGTTCCTAAGAAGTTGGCCCTAATTCTACAGTGGGCGCTGGCTGGCAATCCTGGGTCCACAATTCAAAAGCACCTGAAAGTGCAACCGTCAGCAGCAACATAGGCTCCTCTGCACCCTGTGTTTCCTACCTCATTCGCAGAGTAGTGTTGTGCAGATTTTACAACCTAAACTTTGTGGTGAGGATGCAGCAACTTCACAAGATACAACCATGCCAACTGGTACTTGCTATGGGGGATCTAATGTGCTCAAACTCATGTTATACCAGGAAATAGAACTTTAAAAAGAAAAAAGGACTGTCCCAGCACATGGGCTGGATAGAATAAAAAACAAGAAACAGAGGATCAAAAGGAAATGAGCTTACAGGGAAGCACAACAACTAGAGCGGAACAAAAATACAATTCTGTGAAATACTCACCTGTAGAATTGGTATTATTTGTATACAGTACGTCCTGCTCCAGATATAATACTTACACTTGGGTTATCCTCCACCAGATGGCGCTGCACTGCAGAGATATGCAAAAGCAGGCTCCTCCCGGCCCCTCCCACAAATCCCCAGCATTGAAAAGCAGTGAACAGGAAGCCGGGAGAATTTAACCACCAAAAACTGGTAACCATAACAATGATAACAATCACCATACAGGGGAACCAGAATAATGCAAAAACCAGGGTGGGGTGGAGCAGGACGTACTGTATACAAATAATACCAATTCTACAGGTGAGTATTTCACAGAATTGTATTATTCTTAGTATACAGTACGTCCTGATCCAGATATAATACTTACACTTGGGACATCCAATAGCAGTGTCCATAAAGTAGGGTGGGATCCCCAACAAAAAAGGTAACAGCAGGCAGTTTAAACCACTGCCGCCTGCAAAACCTTGCGGCCAAACACAGCATCAGGTGAGGCCCTAACATCAACAGAAGACCAAGTATGAACAGAAGACCAAGTAGCGGCCTTGCAAACTTGTTCAACAGAAGCCTGGTGCTGGAAGGCCCAAGAGGCACCAATAGCACGAGTAGAATGAGCAGTAAGGCGGAAGGTAGGTACCTTCCCCTTAGCAGAATAGGCCTGAATCACAGCCTGACAGATCCATTTTCTAATAGTAGACTTGGCAGGAGCCAAACCCTTCCTAGGCCCAGAAGGAACCACAAAAAGAGCATCAGTCTTCCTGAAAGCCGCAGTGACCACCAGGTAATATTTCAAACACCTGACCACATCCAAGGAATGCAGAACCCTTTCCTTATCATTGCTAGGATTGGGACACAATGAAGGAAGAACGATATCCTGATTCAAATGAAAGGAAGACACCACCTTAGGCAGAAAGTCCGGTTTGAAGCGGAACACCACCTTGTCCTGGTGTCTCTCATAGTACGGAGGCTGAATAGACAGAGCCGCCAGCTCAGACACACGACTGACCTAAGTAAAAGCCACCAGAAAGACAACCTTGAGGGTAAGAACAGCCAGAGCAGCATCATGAATAGGCTCAAAGGGAGCACCCTGCAAGGCAGACAAAACCAAGTTTAAATCCCAAACAGGGACCATAGGTTTACGTGGGGGACGCACATGAGTGACCCCCTGAAAGAAGGTCTTAACCAAGTGATGCTGAGCAAAAGACTTCTGAAAGAAGACGGACAGGGCAGAAACCTGACCCTTCAGAGTACAGAGTTTTAGACCCAACTCCAAACCATGCTGTAACAACTCCAGAACCCTAGGGACTGAAAACTCCCAACAGGGAAGAGACCTAGACTCACACCAATCAATGTAGGTACGCCATACCCTACAATAGATGGCAGAAGAAGTTTTCTTCCTAGCCTGCACCATGGTATCCACCACCGAGGCAGACAAGCCTTTCTCCATCAAGATGGAGGTTTCAGCAGCCAGGCCGTCAAAGCCAGAGTTTGTAAATTAGGATGGCGTAAGGAGCTCCGAGTGAGCAGATCTGGCACCCCTGGCAGGACGTACTGATCTACTGCCATTTGTACCACGTCTGCGAACCACACTCTTCTTGGCCACCTGGGGGCCACCAGAATCACTGGTACCCCTTCCAGAGCAATCTTGCGCAGGACCCTGCCCAGCAGGGGGAATGGCGGAAAGACATACAGGAGCCGAAACTCCTTCCATGTCATGGCCAGAGCATCCATGGCCAAGGCCAGAGGATCCTGAGACAGGGAGACAAAGGCCGGGAGCTTGTGATTGTGACGGGATGCGAACAGATCCACATCCGGTAGACCCCAACGGTGACACAGGGACTGGAATACCCTGTTGCAGAGGGACCACTCCCCCCTGACGGGAAGTCCCCCTGCTCAGAGAGTCTGCCAGTAGATTCTCTGCCCCCGGGATATACACAGCCGAAATGCATTGGACATTGGCCTCCGCCCATGTCAGAATCTGTGACACCTCCTGGAGGGCACCCCTGCTCCGGGTCCCTCCCTGATGGTTGATGTAGGCAACCGCCGTCCTGTTGTCTGAGCGTACCTGCACCGACAGACCCTTCAGGTGATGGGTCAACTGCTCCAGTACCAACCTGACTGCCCGTAGTTCCAGAATGTTGATGGGTAAGTGGGCCTCCTGAGGGCCCCACCTCCCCTGGAAGCGCAGGGATTTCCAGAATCCCCCCCCCAACCTGACAGACTGGCATCCGTTGTGACCGTCTCCCAGGAGGGGGCCAGAAAGGACCTGCCCCCTTGCAAGTTCCTGTGGTCCAGCCACCACGCAAGGGACTGTCTGACCAAGGGGGGGGGGAAGCACACAGACCCCGTCCAAGGATGTTGGTTTCTTGTCCCATACTGACAGAAGGTGAAGTTGCAGAGACCTCAAATGGAACTGAGCAAAGGGCACGCCACCATCAGACCCACCAGCTGCATTCCCTGCCTGATGGAGGGCTGGGGGCACGAGAGCAGGAACCTCACCTGCGCAGTCAGAGCTTCCACCTTCTGTTGAGGAAAGAATATCCTTGACTGAACCGTATCCAGAATCATTCCCAGGAACGGAGTCACCGAGGAGGGGAACAGAAAGGACTTGGGGTAATTGATCACCCAGCCGAAGGACTCCAGGGTGGACACCACCAGCTGAGTGTCCAACTCTGCCTGCTGCAGAGACCGAGAGGTGATGAGTATATATCGTCCAGGTAGGGCAGCACGCGTATGCCCATTGACCTTATCAGGGACATCACCCCCCGCCAGCACTTTGGTGAACACTCTGGCAGCCGAAGTGAGGCCAAATGGCAAGGCCACAAATTGGTAATGCTGATCTTTCAGCGCAAATCTGAGAAACCTTTGGTGTCCTGGAAACACCGGGATGTGAAGGTAAGCATCTTTGATGTCCACGGACGTCATAAAGTCCCCTGGGCGCAGAGAGCCGAGCGCAGAGTTTCCATGCAAAAGTGCCTGTTCTTGACAAACTTGTTGAGGATTTTTAAATCCAGAATGGGCCTGACTGACCCATCCTTCTTGGGTACTGTGAAAAGGTTGGAATAGAACCCCTTGCCCCTTTCTCTTAAGGGGACCTTGCAAATGACCCCCAGATCCAGGAGACCCTGCACGGCCAGCATCAAGACCTGAGCTGAAGCAGGGTCCTGTGGGATCCGGGACCCAATGAATCTTGTGGGGGGCCGCACAGCAAACTCTATTTTGTAACCAGAGAACACTAGCTCCTGAATCCACCGGTCTGAGACGTGGCACCTCCAGACATGCTCGAAGTGCTGTAGCCGTCCCCCCACCCTGGCGGGTGAGGGCGCCCCATCATGCCTGAGGGGTCTTGGTAGGGGCTTTGGGCTTGGACCCCCAGGAGGAACCAGGACGGCGTCCTCTGTTCCTATGCCAGGAATCTGCACGGGACCCTGCTTAGCCCCTCGGTAGGGGATTGAAAGGGGGCCCTGGCCCCGAAAGGGCCGAGACTGGCGCCTGCGCTGGGGTAACTTACCTCCTTTAGCAAAGAGGTCTAGACCAGGGGACCACTTCTTGTAAAGGTCCATTTACAGGCATCTGGTGAGAGGCGAAGGTCCGGACGGGGTGCTGTCGGGGGGGTGGATAGTTAGAAATCAGCGCACTGGGGGCGGGTTGGGGGTGGATTATACCTTGCAATGCCACTTCCTGCACATGCAGTACTTCATATTGCAATGCTAAGTGTCAGGGAGTCATGAGACACTGTCAGGGAGACAAACTACATCGCCAATCCTGTCAGGGCAGGGGTCCAGAAATCTGGCACAGAGGTCCGCATTCGGACCCCGGTCCGCCAATTGAGTATCGCTGGTCTAGACGGTCTCCAAACAGGCGTAGCCCCTTAAATGGAAGCCCAGTAAGGGCCTTCTTAGCAGCGTTGTCAGCAGCCCACTGTCGCAGCCACACTGCGCGGCGTATAGCTACCGCCAAGGCAGAAGTTCTGGCACACATCCTAATGGCATCATCCGATGCAGACAGGATAAAGTTTACAAACACATCACAGTTAGACAGTGCATTAACCACATCAGGTGGTAAATCATCTGGGCCACCTAGTACATTTCTGACCATGGCCCTGAGCGCCACAGAAGTAATGGCCAAGGCGCAAACCGGGCGCAGCGCCGCCCCCACAAACGCAAAGGCATGGCATGCCAATTGGTCAATGCGCCTGTCCTCTGCATCCCGCAGCGTAGTAGTGTTGGGAGAGTGCATAATAGAGGTGTTAGACAGCCCTAGAATAGGAGCATCGACCTCGGGGGGGTGATGACCAGCACTTAACCATATCAGCAGGAAAAGGATATTTTCTGTCCAAGCTCTTAGGTATCCCGGGAAGTCTACTGGGATGTTCCCACTCTTTAAGCACAAGGTTATTGAAATGTGATTGCTTAGGGAATTCCAAGCAAACCAGCAGTTTGTCAGTATCATCTGGGGTCCAGAGATCAGAGCCAGAATCTTCGTGGCCCCTGGGCCTCTCGTCAGATGACCCTGAGTCAGAAAACAGCTCCCCTTCGTCCGAGGGGGGATAGCCATATAGGTCCAACAACTCGTCAGACTCCGGAGAGAAAGGAGTAGCATCAGGGGTTAAGTGACGCTTTTAAGCGGTGGACTTCCGCGCTAAGGTATTAGCAATTAATTTTTCAACACTGGCCAGTCTAGCAGCCACATCAGGATGAGAATCCCCGCTTGTATTGGGGGTTAGACTCAAGCTTGGGGAAGTAGGTGAGGTGAGGCGAGGTGCAGGCCCGGCCACCGGAGGAACGGGTAGTACCATTAGCGCCTGCTGCGCGCAAGGAACACAGACCCGTGCATTGTCACCATTAATAGGTGCGACCCCACAAGCTACACACAGCTGGGCTTGTCCCGAAGGAACCCCGGTCACATTATCCTGGGATGCCTCCATATGGTGATTAATAGGCACAATAGGCCGGTAGGGATTGACGCTGTAAGCTACCCTGGATGCCCCAATGACCACTGGATTCCCCGGTCTGAAAGACATAATGGGAATAAGGGGTGTCAGAACCATGCACAGTAAGCAATGTAAGTAAGAAATCGCCCGCGAGGGCACTTACAGACCAACGGGAGGGGGAACCGTTACACACGCGCGCGTGCGACTACACATCAAAATGGCGCCAAGCTAACCTCGAAGGGTGGGCCAGAGCGGGCCGTGATGCGGAGCGCGCCAAGCCAGGTCCCCGCCTCCCCCCCCCGAAGAGCACAAAGCTCTAAGACAGCAGCCAATAATAACGCCGCAGCGTCTGAAGTGCCGCCGCCGAACATCCATGAATGAAAAAAGGCACGCGCAGCGGCGGCAGTAATGCAAGTAATACAAATCAGCGCGACAGCTGAATATCTACAAGTACAAGTCCCGGAGACATTACAAGGCCATATGCTGTAAATCAGTACACCGACACCAAACACGCGCCCACACCCCCCCTCTTCTTTCCCCCCCGAGCTACGGGGGGGGGGGGGGGGAACGAGGGAGGATGGCGGCCCTTTACACAGGGCCCACCGCTACACGGGGCATGGGACAACAGGGCGGGAGGGGCATCCCATAGAGGCTCACCATCAGCCTATACCGCCTACCCTTTGGTGGGGGACTGCAGTGGAGCAGGGCTCCATAAGCACGCATGGTGCTGCCTACCTTCACCCGACCAGCGCAGCCCAGGCTGGGAGGCACATCACAACGAGGACGGGTGGGAATAGTCCGCAAGCTTTAATAGCCCCGCTCACCTGCGAGAGAGCGATACTTCATGTCTTCGCAGTCAGCACTGCAGAGAAATCTGGGGATTTGTGGGAGGTCCCAGGTATTTGAGGGGCCGGGAGGAGCCTGTTTTGCATGTCTCTGCAGTGCAGCGCCATCTGGCGGAGGATAACCCAAGTGTAAGTATTATATCTGGAGCAGGACGTACTGTATACTAAGAATACACAGGAATTTGACTTTTTTCAGTTCCGAATTGGGATGCCCAACTCTGAAACCCCCAGTTTGCCCACTAAAACTCGCCTTTCCCAGCTCCAACTCCGATTTAAATCAATGGGGAGCGTACACAGCAGCATCCCCCCCCCCGAGACACACACACACACCCACCCAGCCTGAATGGCTTGGGCAGGAGCATGTGCACACCGCCCTATTGTGCACAACATAAATGACTTATGCTGAGCCGAAAAGCAAACTGCTTGGATTAGACAGGAGCACACACACATGTGCCATGAGCGGGGAAAGGCGAGTTTTTACAAGCTTATGGGGTTTCAGACAGCAGGGCATTCTGATTCAGGATGTAACAGGGAAAAGCCCCTGGCCAGCACTGGTGGGATTTCCTCCACTTTAAAAGTGGTCCAGGCTTAGGATAACCCCCCAGTGCTGAGGCAGAATGGGAGAATTACAAAGGAAAAAAAATCCCTGGCAGGCTTGTAACAGTCTTTCTATGAATCTGTCATGACAACCCACAGAGAGAGGGAGGCTCCACCCCCTGGGAGGAATTACAAACTTAAAACCCCACCCCTTCCTCCCCACTTCATTCTTAGTTCCCACCCATAGTCCTTGAAGGATTCATAGAAAATGACATTTTCTCCCATCATCCTTCATGAAGACCCACTGAGAGATTAGTAAAGTAATCTACCTTAGGGGTGGGAAGCTACTAGTAAGACAATTCTACCAAAGACCTGATGCTTTGCAGACAGGAGATCTAGTCTAAAATGTTTGAAGGAAAGTGTGGGGTGAAAACCACATTGCTGTTTTGCAGATCTCTTCTGTAGAGGCACCTGTCCACTCTGCCCAGGAGGCTTACATGGCTCTCATTGAATGGGCAGAAAATTGAGGAGAAACTGAATAAGTCTGTACAATAGTTTTTTTTTATCCATCTGGCAATAGTGGATTTTGAGGCAGCTTAAAGTGGACCATCACCCTCCCGTGATCGGCCCTAGATTCCCGGGCCGATCACCTCCCTCCCCGCGGGACATCCGAGATCGGGATGTCCCGCGGGGCGAAACCCCCCCAAACACCCCAAATCCCCTTACCTTGTCTTCGTGCCCCTCTAGACGTGCGCGCGCGGGAGGCGGTGGCGGAGGAGCCGCTTGTCCGCGGCTGTCAAACCGCTTGTCCGTCGGCGCGGGGAGAGTTTTCCCGGGTGATCGGGGGGGGGTTTCACACAGCGGGGCACCCTGATCGGGGGTGCCCCACCGAAGTGGACCAAGACCCAGGATAGTCAAAATCCTGGGTGTTGGTCCACTTTAAGCCTCTTTTACCGCTGAAGGTTAATAAAAGTTGTTCCACTATCCTCTTCTTTGCCTGCTTCAGCTGGCAATGTCGGGAGCACTATCTTTTTGGGCCTGTTAGTAGCTGTAGTAATTCTTGGAAAAAATAAGGGATCAGGTCCCAGTATGACCTTATTTGGGAGAAATGAACAGTAAGGTTCCTTAATTGATAAGGCTTGTGCGAGTGACTTCAGTTATTTTTTTTTCCAAAGGGTGTGCAACCAAATATTAAGTTAAGGTTGCCAATAATTTTGTCCAGACCATTTTTAGAGTTTGGTGTGACATTATGTCCAATTTGCTTTTTTTCCTCCTTTCTTGGGTTAGTTCCAATACACACAATGGAAATAACATGTGCATAGCAAAACATTTGTTACTGCAATCCTTCTCGGTGAGAAATACTTTTTCTTGAAAAATGTCAGGGGTGCCATCATTTACGGCCATGACTGTACCCAGTTAGCAGCACACAAACAAACTCAAAGGTAAAACAAGATTTGTACATTACCAGTTCCTCCTGGGACATCTTGTTTGAGGCAAGAAGGCTAGTAGGAAGATTGCCTGTACCTGTATCTTAAAGCCTGGGATTGTCGCTCCCTGCTCAGCTTAGAACGGACATCTGCTGCTGCTGGTCTCTGCCACTGCCGTTGCTGCCTTAATGTACATTGAGGTGCGCGCCAATCCACTACCCACGAATGCCACCTTGATGCATAGCAGTCCGCTCCGTTCCTCTCCCTACAGTCTGATCAGATCGCTGTCTAGCGAGAAAGTGACGCCTTTGCTTCTGGGTAGCAGCACGTCTAAAAGCTGCACCCTGAAATGACTTCAGATTGCTGGTATGGAAGGAAATGCTGGTATCGGAGGCTCAGGTAAATACTCCAGGGGTCCTAGTAGGAAATGCATACCTGCTCAATCCGAAACGGCCGGGATTTAGAGGAGACAATGCACAACCAGTGCGCCGTCTTACTATGTGGGACTGCCCTGGCCGCCCATGAACCTCGGGTGAACTACACCTAGCAACAACTGGTCCATGGCTCAGTGGGCTCCTCCAGAACTCCTGAGTTCTGAAAGGTAAAATAAATAATTGGCTGACGTCTAGCTTCTCTCTGTCGAGTGGTTCCTTAGGGAGGAAACACAAAGAACCGAGGTGGGGAGGAAGGAGTGGCGTTTTAACCTCCAGTTTGCACTTCCTCCCAGGGGGAGGAGCCTCCCTCTCTCCGTGGGTCGTCATGAAGGATGACGGGAGAAAAACTTCTCGCCTGCAGTACAGTGTCATTCACCTGGCGATTGGAGTCCTGGCACAAAGCACGGCCCCAATCACCCATTCACTTGAATGGGCAGGAGGGAGCGTGCACATAGCAGGGGATGCCGCTTTGTATTTGGCAGCTGCACTGACCCGGTAGAAAGGCGCTAGACTATGGGAAAGGTAAGGTTTCTTATTTTCCTTTGTAACCTTTGTCCTGCCTCACCCGGGGAGGGTGGCAGAGCTGGTTACTCTGAGCCTGGACTTACACTTCAAGAAAAGGATTCTACAGAGCACACTATAATCCTGTTTCCTGTACATGTTCACTAAAAGCAAGTTATGTCATTATACCTGGGATATCCCAAAACAAACACAAAATGTGGTCAGGAACACAACCATCACCACAAAGCTTTGTTAAACAAGGAATATCTGTCAGGTTCTCAAACTGACCTTTGTAATATTTTACATCCAAAACTACCCTTTGCAGACCTGGACTTGTTCTTGCAAGATAAGCTGGGTCCTCTTGCATTAAGTGGATCTGAGGAAGCCACCAGGCCACAACACAACATTTCTTGGACCAGCAAATACATAACAGCAGTACCCTAATCTGAGACAGGGCCTATCTAGAGCCATCTGGAAAAAGCTGAGCACATTCACCATGAACCCCCCCAACAGTTTTAAAAGTTAGACCTCAAAGTCCTATGCAATACCTTGCAGATTCTGATCATTGAGCTTTCGTACTGCTTTTGGAATCAACAGTTTAAAGGGAAAGTCCAGTTTGGATGACAACATTTTTTCTTAGGTTAGCAAATTTGCATTTTATGGAAACAGTTTTCACTATCTGCAATGTGTTGCCACTGGCCACGTACACCAAGAGTAGACACGAAACACTGCTGCTGGACATGTGCAAGTCCGGTTTCAATTCCTATCCTCAGTAGCAAGCGCAGCAGCGTTCTGTTTGTACAGGACTTGCATCGCTCTTGAGCATTGCCAATGGCAACAGACAGCAGGTGGTGGAAATTTCTTCCATTAGTGCTGCGAACATGTAGGGCCCAGTAGAGGTCACACTGTCTTCTACAAAAAATACCATTTTGTGATTACTCACCTGTAAAATGGATATTATAAGTATGCCTCACACCCTGCTTCGTTAATGATTAATCACTTCTGGGTTATAGCCACTAGATGGCGCTTTTCTAGCAGAGATGGCAAAAAAAAAAAGATGCCCCTCCCGGTCCACAAATACCCGAGACCCCCCACACATTCCCCAGTATATGAAAGCAGTAAGGGGACCAGGAAGAGCCAATAATAAAAAATAACAACATGAACAAGGAAAACATTTCACCATAAAGAGGATCCAAGATACAACTCAGGGCGGGTCGAAGCAGGGTGTGAGGCATACTTATAATATCCATTTTACAGGTGAGTAATCACAAAATGGTATTATTCCAAGTATGCCTCACACCCTGCTTCGTTAATGATTAATCACTTCTGGGACATCCAGTAGCAGTGTCCAAAAATGGGTGGGGATCCCAACAGGCAATAACGCCCAAATTAAATCACTGCAGCTTGCAGAACTTTGCGGCCAAAAAACAGCATCCGCTGAGGCCCGCACATCAACCTCATAAAACTTGGCAAAAGTATGAACAGAAGACCAAGTACAGCACGAGTAGAATGAGCAGTGATCTGAAAAGGGGGATCCCTCCCCTTGGCAGCATAGGCCCTAAAACCGGCCTAACGAATCCAATTACTAAAGATAGACTTGACGGACGCCAAAAACCTTCCTGGGCCCGGAGGGCACCACAACAAAAGGCGTCCGCCTTCCGGAATGGTGAAGTAGCCACCAGATAGAACCTTACACATCTAACAACATCCAGAGAGCGCAAGGCCCTCTCCTTGTCGTTGCTAGGCTTAGGACACAAGGAAGGAAGCACAATGTCCTAACTGAGTTGAAAGGCAGAGACAACCATTGGCAGAAAGTCCGGTCTAAAGCGGAAAACCACCTTGTCTAGATGTCTCTCAAAGGGGGCCCTGAATGAACAGAGCCGCCAACTCAGAAACACGTCGAACAGAGGCAATAGCCACCAAAACGGCAATTTTTAAGGTGAAAATGGAAAAAGCAGAAACCTGCCCAGGTTCAAAAGGAGGACCCTGAAGGTCAGACAACACCAAATTTAAATCCCAAACAGGTGACCAGGGTTTGCGAGGAAGGCGCACAAGAGTGACCCCCTGGAAAAAAAATCTTAACCAAAGGATGAAGAGCGAAAGACCTCTGAAGAAAACCGCAAGAGCGGAAA
The DNA here is from genome assembly GCA_027917425.1 of Gastrophryne carolinensis. Classification (NCBI taxonomy): domain Eukaryota; kingdom Metazoa; phylum Chordata; class Amphibia; order Anura; family Microhylidae; genus Gastrophryne; species Gastrophryne carolinensis. The sequence goes on from CM051234.1 coordinate 536,653,696, forward strand.
CATGCCCCTTCCGAGTGCTAAGTTGAAAACCCATGTCCAGTCCATGCTGAAGGAACTCCAGAGTTCGAGGGATGGAAAAACACCCGACAAGGAAAGACTCTATCCTCGCACCAATCAAAGTAAGGCCGCCAGGTCCTGTAGTAGATATCAGAGGAAGATTACTTCCTAGCCCTGACAAGCGTTTGGACAACAGTTTTGGACCAACCCATTTCTAGTAGAATGGAGGCTGCAGCAGCCACATTGTCAAGCCAGCATTTGTAAATTGGAGTAACAAGCTGACCTAGCGTGATCAGATCCGAAACCAGAGGCAGTCTGTACTGATCGACTGCCAACCACACGACGTCTGCGAACCACACCTGTCTTGGCCACCTCGAGGCCATCAGAATTACTGGCACACCCACGTGAACCAGCTTGCGTATCACCTTGCCCACCATGGGAAAGTGAGGAAACAGATACAGGAAACCGAGTTCCCGCCAGAACAGAGACATGGCAACCACCGCCAGAGCCAGAGGGTCCTGGGACAGAAACAAATGCAGGGAACCTATGATTGTGCCGAGAGGCAAACAGATCCACCTCCAGCATCCCCCACCTGCGACAGGGGAATAGAATTACCTCGTTGCTGAGGGACCATTCCCCCCGGCGAAAGGACCCCCTGCTTAGGGAGTCCGCTGCCAGGTTCTCCACCCCTGGAATGTACACTGCCGAGATGCCTGGCACAATGCTCTCGGCCCATGCAAGAATCAGAGACACCTCCCGGAGGGCACTCTTGCTGCGAGCCCCTCCTTGGCGATTGATGTAAGCAAACGCGGTCCGATAATCGGGGCGAACCAGAACCGGTACCTGGAGGTGATGTGCCATGTGCGACAGCACCAACCAAACCGCCCTCAGCTACAGAAAGTTGATGAAAGCGTAAGCCTCCTGAGGACCCCACAGCCCCTGGACCTGAAGGTCTCTCCAGAACGCAGGTCCGATCCAGGGACAGAGGACATTTGTCTCAGGACGATAATAGAGGGAGTTGAAGAGGTCTCATGTGAAACTGGGCAAAGGGCACTGCCTCAAGCAAGCCACCTTCAATCCCACCAGCCTCATCCCTTGTCTGAAGGACGGACGAGGGTTGGACATAAGAAAACAAATTAGTGCATGAAGAACATCCGCCTTCGGCTGGTGTAAGAAAACCCTGAGCTGAATAGTATGCAGAGTCATGCCCAGGAATGAGAGCCACCCTTGACGGAGAGAGTGAGGACTTGGCGCAAATGATTACCCACCCGAACCTCTCCAGCGTCGTCACCACCTTCCGGATGTCCAGGTCCGCCTGGAGGAGAGAAGATGACGTAATGAGAAGGTCATCCAGATAAGGCAAAATGCGAATGCCCTGGACTCTAAGACGGGCCAGCACGCCCGCCAACACCTTGGCGAACACCCTGGGTGCCGAGGCCAACCCGAAGAGAAGAGCCACAAACTGGTAGTGCTGATCGCCTACCGCAAACCTGAGGAACCATTGGTGTCCCGGGAAAAACCGGCACAAGAAGCAAGCATCCCTAATGCCCATCAAGGTCAAAAAGTCCCCTGGGCATAGGAAATTGACAGCAGAGCGCATGGAATGCGAAATGCGAAATTTTCTGGTTCAGAAGAACCGGTTGAGAATCTTTAAGTCCAAAATGGATCTTACGGAGCCATCCTTCCTGGGCACAGTAAAGAGGTTGGAAAAGTAACACAGACCTCTCTCTATGGGGAGAACTGGACAAACGACCCCCATATGCCAAAGGCTTTGCACCGCCAGAAAACAGTCCCTGTGTTGCCCGTGGGTCCAAGGAACCCGTGACCTGAGGAATCTGGGAAGAAGCCGGAAAACTCCAGCTTGTACCCGGAGGAGACCACCTCCAGGATCCAAGTGTCTGTGACCTCTTGAGTCCAGACCAAAGCGAAGAGCGGCAGCCGTCCCCCCACCCGCAAGGGTGAGAGCGCCCCCTCAATGCTGAGCGGGCTCGGCAGCGTATTTGGGGTTAGCACCCCAGGAAAACCCAGGTCGGGCAAGACCTCTGCCCCTACCCCAGGTACCACTTCTGAATGCAATGAAGGATGTTCCCCTGCCCGTCCAAGAGCCACGAAAGGAGTGGTTGAAAGAGCCTGAACCACGAAGGGGCCGGTCCTGCTACTTGCGTAGAGGTAACCTGCCTCCTTTGATAACAGAATCTAGTCGATCACCAAACAGTTGCAGACCCGCGAAGGAATGCCCTGTGAGCGCCTTCTTGGCAGCGTTATCGGACGCCTACTGGCGCAACCAGACCAATCGGCGTATAGCAACCTGCAATGCCGAGGCCCTGCTACACATACGGATAGTATCATCCAAGGCTGATAAGACAAAGGCAATGAACATATCACAATGAGTCAAAGGTCTAAACTCCTCGCTGCAAGGAATAGATTGGGAACCATCCAGAAGGCCCCTAAAAAGCTCTAGTAACCGCAGCCGTAAGAGCTGAAGCACACACCGGGCACAAGGCCGCACCCACCAGCAAAGGTATGCGAAGCTAGTCGGACGAGACGTCGGTCCTCACTACCCCTCAAGGTAGTGAAATCCGGGGAATGCACGACCAACGTATTGGACAATCCCAGGACGGGAGCGTCGACCTCTGGGGCACAGACCACACACTAGATAGAACAAAAACGGAGGGACAGACCCACCCCCCTTACTAACCGGGAACGGGGAGTAAATGGGGGGATACTGATAGCTACAATTGGATATGTAGCGAGGGCTTCAGAACGGACAAGGCATCCCATGTCAGGAGCACCATAACCTGACGACCGCCTACCCTTTGATGAGGGCCTTGCGGTGGAGCATGGCTGCTTAGCCAAAAACACCTCTAAAAGGTGTCACCTACCCTCACCCAGACCCTGCAGCCATAGCTTGGAGGCGGAGGGGAATTAACAAAAAGAGTCCAGGTGGAAATAGAAAAAATAATTGGGGCCGGGTGTGCACCCGGCCTACCTGACAGGAGAGGGAGCCATCATCTTGACTGTCGTCGCCTTCTAGCAGAGACTATACTGGGGAATGTGTGGGGGGTCTTGGGTATTTGTGGACCGGGAGGGGCTTCTTTTTTTTTGCCATCTCTGCTAGAAAAGCGCCATCTAGTGGCTATAACCCAGAAGTGATTAATCATTAACGAAGCAGGGTGTGAGGCATACTTGGAATAACAGCCTAATTCGGGAGAAAGTGAACTTTTTATTGTTGTTTATTGATAGAGCACTATCATAGTCTGTACTTACAAGTTCTTTTAAGCAGACAGTATTTGTATTTGCAAACACTTACCGGAAAGCTCTTCTCTCTCACACCACAAATAATGAGCGGGATGTTCATCACACTGCATGTGCGCCAGGCACAGCATGCAGTAGCGCCAGTTTCAGATGATTGGATGGGGCAAGCCAGGCATCACTGACCATAGTCCTGTTACAAAAAACAAACAAAAAAATTAACGGGACAAAACCTTAAAAGAAAAAAAAATATGTATTTAAAGATGGCAAACAAAAATATGTCTAGAGCATCTTAACGTCAGCTAAACTAAGGCCTCATGGGAGTAGGGTGGTGCACCATAGGGGCCAATTTTAAACATAAATGACTTATGCTGAGCTGATAATTATGGAGAGTAATATCATTAACACAAGGTTAATCACAGTTTGTGTATAATCCGCTGCTCTATCCAAAAAGAAACAGATATTAAGAGATTAAGTACCGTTGCTCCCAAATAAGCGGAATAATACACAGCGTGTATCCTGGTTGGCGTTATCGCTCATGACCATAGGTTATGGACAAAAAACCTTTTATTAAAATGAAGTCTTCATGGGATGATGTTCTAGGTGAAGCCCTGGCCCACATCATACCCATTTTAATGTTTATGCTGTATTGTTGCACCATGCACGATTTATGGGTCACCTCTGAAATGCGTAGCAGTGTGACGCAGCTTGGCTACTTGTGCCTTTTAAATCCTTGATGTGATTGGTTGGTTGGAATAAAAATGACATTTCATCAGTGACCAAATCTTGTTGGATTACACTGTAAGGAGGAGCCTGAAGCATGCACATTGGGATGGTATTTTGGAGCTGTGACCTGAGGCTTCTATGGCAAAGCAATGACAACTGCATGTTTGACTGGATTGTGCCACCAGACCTGTGATTTACTCATCAGCATGCTGCTTCTAAATCTCCCATATTCCTGGGGCTCCGTTTTGATACAGTGGGATTGATTTTCATGGCCTTGAGTAAAAACAATGGGACTACAATTGCCACAATTTTTAAAATGTAACAGGATTCAATCAGCAGCTTAGGCTAAGTCTGAGCAGCCTAATGACCTATCCAGGTGAGGACTCCCAGTAACCCTTTTGCTACTGGAACAAAAGACTGACCTTTCCAAACTGAAGAAGTTCATGCCTCAACCAATCAGATAAATCGCAAGCTACAGTGAGGAAGTCGCTGATATGTATTTGAAATCAGCACTTTAGTGTACATAGTTAAGATAAACACATTCAGTTGCTATGGAAAATGTTTTCTTTTATAACAGTTGCAAACAAATAGAAAATTAAAACAATAACAGATAAGCTTAGCACATTGGATACATCATTGTGTCACATAATAATGGAAACTTTAAAAAAATGCCATTGAAAGTGAAATTATCCTTTAACAGAGGAGAAAATAAAAGAATTATTTCAAGCATCACCCTTCTTTTAAAAAGCAACCTGTCTGATCTTATTTATCAGTGCACGAGATCAATTGCCTTGTCCTCATTCACACTTTCTCTGGAGAGAACGAGAAGATCATTGAAATGATGTTTGGTTATTTTGAGTGAAATTAATGATGAGCTGGTGTGGGGACAATCAATGTCGGGTGATCTCTGGATAGATAGTCCCCAGTACTAGGTGTTCCCGAATGTCGGATACAACACTTCTGGTCACTGCAATGTGAAAGGAAAGCGCCCACGGCGCTCAGAGGAAAGGTAAGCTTATCGGGCACCCTGGGTGTGCCCGGCATCACTCGTCTGCCTTCTCAACTGAGCCTGGCCCCGTCTGCACGCCACAACTGAATGGCTGCGCGGGGCTACGCACAGATGAATGGAGCCGAATAATGTGCCGCTTAGAAGTGCAGCTAAGAATCCATTTAGCTTTTCTAGCCGCACATTAACATGAGCTGTGGTAGAAGCCGATTGGACAAGAGTCTGCGACTGCGCAATGGGCTTGAGGAGAGGCGAGTGAGCTCAGCGTTCTGGGGGGTTCTAAAGCTAAAAACAGTAAGAAGTGCACCCCTGCTAAGCACCATATAGTCAACAAATAGTAAAAAGTTATACAGACAATAGAGTTGGAGAGGCCCATATGAACTAGGCTTGCAGTTCCTCCCAAATATTAGGGCATATCCATGTAGATCCAGCTATTTACACTTTACCCTCACTATAACCTACCTACCCTATCACCACTTTAACCCAACAGAGTAGCCATGGGTCTCACTGGATATGAATAAACAGTACAGGACATGTCCTACTACCCCATTATTTGAGCCAGTCACTATTTTTGCAAATATTGTAACTTTGCTTAAAGCATACATCCAGTCAAAAATGACTAGTGGTTTGCTCACACCTCTGCAAAGGGGGGGGGGGGGGGGGGCACATCCTGGTTAGGTAAGCCCAGTCACACTGCCATTAACAGTGTGCCTTGAACGGGGCAGGGGCAAAAATCTGTTTCCCCATTGCCTGGTTGTACCACCTTTCCATCCAGACGTGGTCTGTGCACTCCTCCATCTAATCAACAAGGAAGCCTTGTGGTCGGTAGCAGGGGCAGACAGCATCAGCATGGTCAGTAAACATACTGTATCAGCACCAGAGTCTATAGCGCCAAAATAACTAGGCTGCAGTAGGAGGGCAGAATAATCTACAGCTAATTAAACGTTTAGAGTGCATGGGTAGTTTGGTTGCTCAACACGAGATAAAACTCCTGGGGTGCGGTTGTGGTGCTACCATTCAAAAAGTGTCAAAAACATAGTCCCTGCTCACAATATAAATACACCTAAACGGATAAAATTCCTCAGAGTTTTCATTTAGTAGCGTTTAAACTACTAAACAGAGCAGATATAATGTGTGGGGGAAAATAAGGCAGCGGCCATTGCACATCAGAAGATACGATACACGAAGTGCGCCCCTCAAATGTTCACTACATGAGTAATGGGACTTCAGGACAAAATAAAAACCACTAACAGCTTTGTCCCTACCAATTAGCATTAACTCTGAACAAATACGGCCATGTACGGGGCTGCTTGCTCATGCTAATGGCCCAATCTAAAAGGCGCTTCCCCCATAGAGAACAGTGCAGCCTTTTTCACTGACTCTTCTTTCTTCTCCCCTTTGAGACCCTCGTAACTCACTCGGAAGGAGGTTTCATGAGCTCAGGCCGGTTCTCAAGGTCCCAGCAATACTGATAGGACTTTTCATTACCATAGCAGTCTGTCACTTGAGCTGGCATCAAAAGCCTTCCCTAAGCAATGCAAAAGTGAATGAATACGGCTTTTTAAAGGGTGACTCTACTTAGAACAATACATTTCTGGTTCAGAAATGCACATTCAGCTAAAAAAAGTATAAAGTTCATAAAGTCTTAATGTAAAGATAAAATAAGGATTTCTGCTGTGCCTAGAATGGATCAGCAGCTGAGAACAGAAGGTGAGAAAAGTGGTTTTATTTGCCTAGACAGACAGTGGTGGGTAAGTAAGCCTGCTGGAATAGCCAATGGTGTTTAGCAATTCAAAGAGCAAGGCCCCTTTTACACCTAACCTTTTTGACTGCATTTCTGTGTCCCCATTACCCTATCAGCCCTTTTACACCTCAGTATTACGGGCGCGCACGCGCCGAAAGTGACGCGAGGGAGGCGGCAGCGGCGGCGGAAGCCGCTTGGACGTTCCTGTTCCCCGCCTGGACGTTGGCGGGGATTGGACAGGGCAGTCACGTGGGAGCGGGGAGAGGTGAGTTTATTGGGGTTTCTGGGGGGTTTCACACAGCGGGGCACCCCGCCGAAGTGGACCAAAACCCAGGATAGTCAAAATCCTGGGTGTTGGTCCACTTTAATCATTTTAATCACTTTAATCACTTTAACCACTTTAAGCAGTCACACTGTGGCGCAACCCCGGATTCCTGAGACTTGTAGTGCTCTCTTGAAAGAAGCACTCAGGTATATAAAAACAGGAGGTAGGCATACACTTGCCTCAGGTTTGCTTTAACCTTTCCTTGTTAGAAAATTAATGTCAGGCTGATTGTTTGCCTTTGGTGAGGCTTTTGTTTTCATCAGCGCAGCTATGCCATCCTTTGTTCATTCTTTCTGTCATTCTGCCTTTTAATAGCAGCAACTTTGAACAATACGTCAACTCCTCAGAGAGTGTTTGTGTGTGACACTTTGTATCCTTTTTAGGCAGTGTAAGATTCAGAAAAGACAGACTTTGTACCAACGGGCATATGATAAGGGTCATCATTTGAAAAAAAAAAAAAAAACACAGTAATTGCGATCTTTCCTCTGATATGCAAAGTAAATGGAAAACATTTGCTTTTAAATACTGTAGCCATCTGAACTCTGAATGGAAAAAAACATGCATGAAAATATTTCCCATAGAGATTTTTAAAATATTGTCGATTTCCTACATGGGCTGGGAAACCTGATGTATAGAGATACTAGCATGCAGGGGAAAAAAAAACAAACACAGGATATGACCCACAGTGGCACTGTGAAAGTGGTATCCATTTAACTGGCATGTTAATTAAAGCAGACCTCCTGTAAAAAAAAAAAAAAAAAAAAAAAAAACCTGCATCGGTCCTTGCAGGGTTGCAGCATCCAAGTCACATGGGGCCTGGATGCTCCAGAACAAAAAAAGGCACCAATGTCTGAAAATGGGCATTTCTAGAGGACAACTCCTAAACAAGCAACAAAAATCAGGATGCACGGGGGGGGGGGGGGGGGGGATACACTGTGGCGCTGAGTGTGCCATTTTTGTCTAGTTACACTTGGATACTTGTAGTGATAGGTCAAAACAACTAGACTAGCAGTGGTGTGCTTGGAAATGTTTAAACCAGATATCCAAACGGCTAACTCTGCTTAATAGGAATCTATACAAAAACTGGCATTTATAAGATATGTGAGGAATTGCCCATAGACACCAGCAATGCAGAATGAAAGTCAGACATGGTTTGCAGAGCCACACAAATTAAAAATGTTCTAGAGCAGCATTTTAGTAGCATAAGATATTATGGCAAAATGCTTTGACATCCCTTTTAAAAACCACCTCTTACCATCCAGATTTTGGATGTCTCTCCAGTTAAAGATTTACAGGAATTCACAAATCAGACATTGGGCTCTGTATCATGAGGACACTTCAGTAATGCATACCTCCTACTGGAGGAGTGGCAGCCACAGGCGTGCAGCCATTTTCTATTCCCATCAGATGAAGCTCTGATCAGAAAAGGCGAGTATCGCTATAAAGCAGGGCTCACAGATGGGATAGCGTGGATTAGGTAAAAGTAATTCAGCAGGCCAAAAAAATCCCTGTTAGCCTTACCAGTAACATTATTTCTAAGAGTCCTTCAGGAGGGCCACAGAGAGCGAGCTCCTCCCCCTGTAGAGGAAACACAACTGGAACAAGATTAAAAGCCCCACCCCTTCCCCAAGTCCTCAGTATTAAACCGGTATTAACTGGTGGTATAAGGACCATCCTGAAGAACTCCAATAAGTCCTGATTTGATTGTTAGGATGCTGGTCGGAAGCCTCATCTAAGGTTTCAAAGGGAGCAAACCATTTGAGAACCAGGACCAAGTCCCAGGAAGGACAATGGTTACGAAGTAAAGGTTTCTTCCGGGCTATAGAAATGAAGAATCTGTTGACCAAGGAGTGATTCAGTAATCATCTGTCTAAGAAGACCGATAAGGCCAAGGCCTGGGTTTTTAGGGTACTTCCTGCTAACCCCTGTTCAAAGCCCTCTTTGTATGTATTCAAGTACGGTACCTTCGCAATCCTGTCTCCTTTCAAACTGTTTGATTCACAGAATGAATTGAAACGATTCTATACTTTAGCGTAGATTTTTCTGGTAGTCATTTTTCTTGATTCTAGGATCATTATGACTACTTTGTTAGAGAGACCCTTTTTCTTGTCCATTCAGGATCCAGGCCAATAATTTTAGAGACTGGAGATTCGGGTGAATAACCGGACCCGGAGTTAAGTAGGTCTGGAATTAGAGGTAGTTCCCACGGGTCTTGAAACTCTTAGGGTGCTAGATAAATACAATAGACCCTTTTAACCCGTGTATACCCCAAAACAGCGGAAAATATAAGCTTCACCGTTTTATCCTTATGGCATGCTGCCAAGGAACACTGTCGGCTGTATCATCACTGCGGCCCTGTGCCTGCTGCTGCTGTTCTGGCTGTGTCTCCCTCTCTGCTCAGGAAGTTTGTCTGGAAAGAACGTGGTTCCAGGCAGAAGTGACCTCCAGCCTGGAAGTCATCACGGACAGTGTTGCCTTTAACCCTTTAAGTGCCAGCCTACCTGGAGTTTTTGTCACACTCTGTTGCCAGACCATTTTGCACTATTTTGCGCTCCCCATGTTCAAATGTTATATTTGAAGGGATTTCCCAGGAAAATGATATATTGTTTTTTTCAGCAGAGTCTGGGCTTTAACATGAAATGTCTTGTTTGTAATTTTTAGGTGTATTCTCAATATTTTTTGGCGAAATATGTGCAAAAAAATAATAAAAAAAATCTATTTTTTACAATTTGTAGTGTTTTTTTGTAATAAAAAATGTAAGTTTGTCAATAAAATCTTATTGCTTGTGAAATCCCAATTTCTCCCGGTTACAGCGGTTCCACATATTTATAGGTAGACACCCTTTCCTGCCCAGGAGACTCCCCCAAACTGAAACAGCGCTTTTGGGGATTTTCAGATAAAATACAACTATGCTATGCAATATGCGCACCTTGCAGTTTCTCAAGAAAAACAACCCTTTACATTTGAAATACCCCCAACAAACTGTATATTCTCTGGAAGAACACACCTCAAGCTTTCTATTTGTACCAGGCTTGTTGATGTGGCCATAGTTTTCTGGAAGTAATCCCTCAATGTATTCTTTGGTTGCAAAGAGTTTCCCTAAAAAAAAAAAAAGGATAAAAAAGCAGAATCAAAGCCACATTTTCCTAAAAAAAAAAAAAAACTATATACAAACAAGAAAAAACAAGTATAATCTGAAAAAGCAACATCCCCCGAACAGAACGATACCCAACATGCATAGGTTCTGTCAAGGGAAGAGTTGCCAAACACCCCAAAGTAAAGCATGAGCATAACGGTAATTTTTCTTGAAAATTTCAGCTCTGCAGACAAAGTGCGCACCTTGCGATTTTTCAACCAAAACAACCCTTTACATTTGGAATATCCCCCATAAACCATATATTCCCTGAAAGTACACTTGTTAAGCTTTCTAAGTGTACCCAGCTTGTTGTAGTGGGCTCATCTTTCTGGAATTGATCCCCCCTCAAAGAATTCTTTGGTTGCGCAGGGTTTCCCTAAAAAAAATGTATAAAAAAGCTGAATAAAAAACACCTTTTCCTAAAATATAAATATGCAAACAAGAAAAAACAAGCTAAGTCTGAAAGCGCAAGGTCCCCCGAACAGAACAATACCCAACATGCAGAGGTACTATTAACCCTTTTAATTGCCAACCTACTTGAGATTTTGTCACCCTCTGTTGACAGGTCATTTTTCCCCATTTTGCGCCATGTTTTGCGACATTTTTGCTATATATATATATATATATATATATATATATATATATATATATATGTATTTATTTTGCAGCAGAGTTTAGGCTTTAACATGAAATGTCTTGTTTGTAAATTTTATTTGTTATTAATTTTATTTATTAAGTAAAAAATAAATAAATAAATATAAAAATTTTTAGAAAATTGCCTCCTTTATTTTAAATAAAAAATGTATTTTATTAGGGAAAACCATATTGCATGTGAAAGCCCCATTTTTTTGGAATTTTAAGGGTTAAAAACCCTTAAAAATCCCCCCCAAAAAATGACGTAGGGTCCCCCCTACCCAGCATTACCGACCCGGGCCAGCTATGGGGGCTTGTAGAACAGGGCGCAGGGGCCACCAACGCTGCAGCCTACTAGCCACATAGCCACTAAGTGGCCCGGGCCCTTCTGCCCCCCCCTGGCCATTGGGGAGGCAGGTAATGGGGGGCTGGGGGTTAATGGCAAGTCACCCGCTTGGCGCAGGTGACTTGCCAGACCCAGAGCCTTGTGAGCTGGTATAAGGGGTCTCATGGACCCCTTACCAGCTCACAAAGGGTTAACTGGTAAAAAAAAAAAATCAATCACCGGCATCTGACAGCTGAGAAGGCTGGAGCCGGGCCGGGATGACATCATTAGCCCCGCCCCCAAGATGGCAGCCGCCATCGAAGAGGAGAGAGCCTCCCGGGCTCTCTCCTGAAGATCGGTAAGTCCTGGGGGGGGGTGAAGAGGAGGGACAGCGGGAGCCAGCGCAGACACACACAGGTAAGTGAATGTCATTTTTATTTATTTTTTTTTATTTTTACAGTTAGCAGCTGCTGCTGCAGAAGGGGGGGGCGGCGGCCTATTCCAGGGGCTCTCCTGGAGCCATCCGACCCCCCACGGGGGATCGGATGGCACCAAATTAAAGAGAAGACCCGGCCGGATCAAACGAGGGGTCGGGTGAGTATTTTTTTTTTTTTTTTTTTTGAGCCCGCTAGCAGGGGTAAATGCCAGGCACGTAAATTTTACGTGGCTGGCACTTAAGTGACGGAGAGGCAACCACGTAAATTTTACGTGGCTGGCATTTAAAGGGTTAAGGTCAGTGGCTGCGTGCACCTCCACAGATCGAGCCGCCCAGGAAGGCTCTGAGCCCGCGCAGAGATGGAAGTCCGACTCTAGGACACAGGTGAGTAGGAATAGCACACATTTATAGCCCATCAATGGCTATCTCCTTCCCCTTCAGTTGATAGAACCCCCCTTTCGCACACCCTAAGCTTTACTGAGCTAGGGAGGAAGTGAGGGGTTGGGGTTTTCTCCCCCAGGGAAATAAGGTGAGTGCTGAGCAAGACAAGGGACTTGCCCTACCAATGCCTGGTCTGCTGATGGGGGAAGTTTGATGGTAAGTGTCAATATCTGTTACACTTGTCTTCTCTCTCCCCCTCACTTTATCTATGGTTTGTTTTTTCATTCTATCTATTCATCTATCCATCCATCCATTTCTGCCTTTTCATTCTATGTATCTATCAATCTATGATCTCTCTCTTTTCATGCTTTTCATTTATCCATTTAGTTTTACTCATTCATTCAATCTACTGTATCTATTTTTCTCTCTATATAATAGATAGAGATATAGATATATATAGATAGATATATAGCTCTCTCTCTATCTCTATTCATTCATCCATCCATCCATCCCATATCTATCCATCCTTTTTATATTTACTTTTTCTGTCCAGGTGTTTTATTCATTCTTTCTTACTATCTAATGCATATATAATTGTTTTTCCTGCCTTTTGTATCTATTTATGTCTTTTCATTCATTCTAGCTACCCGTCTATGGTCTCCAGCTACCCGTTCATCCATCTACCTTTTAATTCTAGCCATCCATCCAGCCATGCATCTGTGGCATGTATCTATGTCTATCTATTCATCTGTCTTTTTCATTCTATGTTGTGTCATTCTATCTATGTTGTGTCCTTTCTCTTTCCACCCATCCGTTATCTTTTCATTTTAATATATCCATTTAGTTTTACTATTTATATTTGTATATTTTGTCCATTTGTTTTATTCTTTCATTCTATCTAATGTATATATCATTCATTTACCTATTTATTTTTGTCATCCTGTATGGTGGGAATGGGCTATGACCCAGGAGCAAATTAAGGCAGAGGATCGAGGTAAGTATTTTGGGGTGTCACAGGGGTATTGTGTGGTTTGGGGGGGGGGGGGCATCAGCAATATACCCCCCTGAGACTGTTGCCTGTTTTGCTCAGCCATGTGCAGTCAACGCATCCTTTTGAAGGTGGCAGCAGGTCGCATACATGCAAGCTGCAGTTCCAGCAATACTACACAGATTGGTATTGCTGAAAAAGGCAACTAAGGAAAACTGGGGGGTGCATTGCAGAACCCAAACCTTTTCCACATGTACAGGCTAGATGGCACAAGACCACTTAAAGTGGACCAAAACCCAGGATTTTGATTATCCTGGGTTTTGGTCCTTTCCCCCAGGACAACCCGCTGTGTGAAACTTCTCGGTCCTATGGCGCATGTGCGGCTGCTCGTCCAATCAGCGTGCTCGGAGCCACTGCCGCCCACTCTAAGGCCAGCCTCCGAGCGTGCTGGTGGCCGCATCCCCTGCTTCCCTCTAGCTAGAAGGATAGCGGGGATGTGGCCTGCGCATCTGCCCTTGGCCTGGGAAGCAAGGCTACCTGTACACCTTAAATCGGACCTATAACCTTTAAAGAAACAGTGCTCATATGCATACCTCCCTGAGGCACATAAAAATTATTTTACCTTCTTGTAACCCCTGTCGTGGTAAATTTTTCAATCAAACTAGCGCCCCGCAGAGCTGCAGGTTGCCTGCAAAGCAGAAATGCTGCCACTGTGCATTGTGGGTTTATGTCAGTCTTATGCAGGCAGCAGCATGGCTGGGATGCTGGGAGAGGAAGGTACAAAATGGCCAAGACCAGGCAAAATCTGTGGGGCAGCATTCCAGCTTTGCGTGGGTACAGGAGCAAATACAAGTGCTGAAAATTATTCAGCATCTCTCATACAGATAGGGCAAGTGAGTTTTGGGGAGTCTCCCCCCCCCCCCCAACTGTACTGGGCTGTTGGTCTGGTTTAACTGAAAACAATCCTGTCACAGTTGTAGGTTTTTTTTCAACTGGTAGGGATGTTGCCCTGTGCAGCCTCTCCAAGATGGCTGGGCCCAGGTCCCGAAAGGCCAATGGAACAGCACTAGATCGCAGGCAAAGTAAGGGGGTTTTTTTCCATACCCTCGCTTCCTGCCTCAGCGCCTCATGACACAGCCACCCAATGAATGACTAAAAGAAACTTTACACTTCAAAAGAATATCAATAAGATTGTATTCCAGCACAGACAGTTTGAGTTGATCAGGTCTCCCCTATAAAAGCAGAATGGCTTGCTTGGGATTTTTTTCAATGCAGGCTGTAGGAGTATCTCTTGCTTTCTCACATATTTATGTTGATCTTTTTATTTTTTTTACTGGGACGCTTTTTAGTATAGAGAACCTTCTTTCCCCTAGTAACCATCGGCCCTGTACCATACTATGTGTGTCCAAAAGGATCTTGGAGAAAACACAGCCACCAAAGGAGAGAAACTTTCACCTATAAGTTGAAGGCAATGCCCAGCAAAATATGGAACTTTATCCAACTGGTTAGTATTGACAGCTAAAGGAAACAGTTAAAGATATAGCACAAGTACTGGATGACGACACTACAAATCAGACTGCACTTCCGCACCGAGTGTAAGCTTTGCCAAATCTGTGTCAAGGTCCATCCTCATGTCAGCGACAGTGTGAACTTGCTTGTTTCACAATCCAACTAAGCTCCTTTAAACTCTTTGACTATCCTGGGTTTTGGCCCTTGCCTCCTGGTCAACCCCGATCCGGGATGCCCCACTGTGTGAACCTCCCCCCTCCCCGATTGCCTTTTCGTTCAATCAGCGCTCTTGGATCCACTCGCTCATCTAAGACTCGCCTCCAACCGAGTCTAGCTGAGGGGACCCAAGCACCCCGATGCCGGATCCCCACTTCCCTCTAACAGGGAGCATGCCCGCATCAGCCATACACAAATGTTTGATATGGGCACATCCTGTTACAGGTATAGCACGGGGTGGCTGCTGCTTGCTTATGCACAGTTGAATCGGGGAAGAAGTCGAGTTTACCGGGTGACCTGGGGGGTTTCACACAGCAGGTCATCACAACTCTGCATTCCCCGGGGGAGGGAATCAAGCAGCCCTAGAATTATATAGATTCCAGGGTTGCGGCTGTGGGTTTTGGTCACTTTAAGCATTAGGTCATCTAAGGATGGAACAAAGAAGATCTACTTCAACCACTGCCATAAGCATGGTCGGGGGCCTTGAAAGTCATCTTGGACCACCGAGGAAAGAGGGGGTGCTTGATCTGTACTCTCGCCTTAATCAAGACCTATTCCTTTTCTGCTAGCCCGAGTGGTCAGTTTACAGCAGAATTTCAGGCATTCTGTTTTGGGATGCCCCTTCAAAACTACTTGTTTTGTTAAAGTGGACCAACACCCAGGATTTTGACTATCCTCGGTTTTGGTCCACTTCCCCGGGGTGCTCCGCTATGTGAAACCCCCCAGATCGCAAGATACAACTCACCTCACCTGACCCCAGGGCAGCTACAAAAACCTTTTCACACTCCAACAGGGCATGTGCAGGCTCTCGTCCAATAAGAGCAGCCTGACGTGACTACGTCATTCGGATTTCATTGTTTTGTATGGGGAGCCTGTGCTGCCACATATCCTGCGACGTACATGTACTCCCATCCCAGCCATTCAGATAGGCTGGTGCGGCAGCGCATACGAAAGGAGTAAACACGCCAAAGGACTCTGATGGGACGAGAGCCCACGCATGTACAGTTGGAGCCAGGAAAGGTGCGTTTTAATGGGCTTTCACACAGTGGGGCATCCAAATTTGGGATGCCCCTAATGGCATAAAACCTGGGAAAGCCGAATTGTTCTGGGTTTTGTTCTGCTTTAAAGTGGACCAACACCCAGGGGGGATCGGCCCGGAAATCTATAAGATTCCCGGACCGATCAGATCCCTCCCCGCGGGGCATCCGAAATCGGGATGTCCCGCGGGGAGGAACCCCCCAGGAGGCCCACAAACCTTACCTCAGCCCCGTTCCATCGGCGCATGCGCGAGCCGCGTCTCGCGCTTCCCTCTAGCAGGGCGCGCACCCGCGCCGGCCGTTTGTGAATGGCCGGTGCAGGCGCGCTCCCTGTTAGAGGAAAGCGCGAGACGCGGCCTCCAGCGCTCAGAGCCAGCTGAGCGCTGTGATTGGCTGGCGCGGTCACGTGGGAGCAGGGAGAGGTGAGTTTTTTGGGGTTTCTGGGGGGTTTCAGACAGCGGGGCACCCCCGATCGGGGTGCCCCACCGAAGTGGACCAAAACCCAGGATAGTCAAAATCCTGGGTGTTGGTCCACTTTAATGTTTGGGTAGAGGGGGGAGCATAGACTTGTTAACTAGAGTTCCACTTCAAAGTGGCACCCAATTCAAAACCTGAATTCTATTACTTGCTTACCCAGGTCATGAGGTGTAGTACAGAGTCAGCCCCCTTTGCCATACACATTGCGTGTTCACCAACAACTTGCTCATGGCACACTGAGAAACCGGGCCCAACATCCCAGAGATTCTGCCACAAATCAACATATAACAGAATATTACCAACCTGGCACACAGAGCTGCCCACCACACACATAATATTGACATGACAACAGCTTTATACCCCTTTGTGCCCAGTACCAGCAGCATCACCACAGCTCCTCACATGCCGGCTGCCATCTGTGCCATAGCAGCTGGTTGCCTAGCAGCAAGTCCTGGGACAGCTCTAACAAGCAGAAGCTGTACCAACCCAGCAGCCTGGCACCAGCACCTCACAGCATGCTGCCAATTCACTGCCACCAGCCTGGCACTATAACCCGCCTGTGCTATATACTGAATACCCAGCACCAGCGCCACAGCCACACAGAGCAGCACGTAGCCCTTCTCCCCCCATATTTCATCACTTACCTTATTTTATTTACTACTCCAACTGAGAGAGCGGCGCCGCCATCTTACCACAGACACACAACGGCCTGCACTGCGCAGGCGCCACACTCACACTGCAAGCGTTCGCTTTGCCCACCTCCGGCGTGACGTCATCAAAGCCACACATGTCCATCGCTATTCAGTGAGCACAGGTGAGCCGTGCCTGGCCACGCCCCCTAGGTGAGCCCCGCCATGGCACTGGGCGGCCACACTCTGAGGTAACGCTCATCCTGTCTCGCCTTACCGATGTGACTGAAAAGAATCAGCGAGATGCCGGCTGCCGCATTATCTCTCATAGAAGACGCGAATCTCCGACAGAGACAACGTGCTCCAATCCAATAGAGCCTCTCAGTCCAATAGAAGGAGTCTCCAACTATTCTCATTATTATCTCACGCCTGAGTGATACATATGGAATGTAACTCACTTAAACCGGACCTTCGGCATGATTTAAAGTGGACCAACACCCAGGATTTTCAGTATCCTGGGTGTTGGTCCACTTCCGTGGGGCACCCCGATGGGGGGTGCCCCGCTGTTTGAAACCCCCCAGAAAGCCCCAAAAACTCACCTGACCCCGCTTAGATTCGCTATAGATTCCTGGGCCGATCAGCGGTGGGTGTTGGTCCACTTTAATGAAAAGCCCAAACCCTTAAAAACTATTCCCCAGCATCTAAAATTAATATATTTTAAGTTTTTAGTCACTTATTATTATTTCCCCCACTGGGCTGCAACTCTGTTCAGGACTCTAGGATATGGGCGCCGTCATCTTGACTCAGAAGCATAACATACTGAGGAGAGGAGAGTGGGATAAAGTGCTTTGCACAGACAGAGCAGAGCTGGGGGTCAGGGAAATGGCAGCAATCCCAGAATGAAAAGCAGCACAGTCCGAAGACACTTCCTGTTTGCAGGCAGCCTGAGGATGGATGATTTTTAATGTGAACAATCTGTATGTACAGGGTGTGGGAAACATATAAGATAGACTCTTATTCAGAGTGAAGGACCACTTTAAAACAGTTACAAAGACACAACACAACCAGAGCAAGAAACACGAAAGCATGGCCGGCACACATGGGGTGTGCGAGTTCTGGGGTCACGCTGGGCGCCATTCCAATCTCTCTTCATGGGGGCACACATTCAGATAAAAGAGCTCTCAACTGGATCAGCAGGCTTGTTTCCCAGATATCCCCCTCTGTGTTTGTACATTGCTTTATTATTCTTGCTCACGTTTTCTTTCTCTTTTTTTTTAAGATGACCAAAACCCACCCTGGAGTCTGAAACTCCAGGGAAGACATACTCGCTCTCACTGGGGCACCCCGATCAGGGATGCCGCGCTGTGTGAAACCCCCCAGGTCACCCAAAAACCCACCCTAGCTTCCAGTCGCATGTGCCATCAATGGCCGCATCCATGCTATCCCTTTAGCAGGGCGCGTGCCTGCACCAGGCATTTGTGAATGGCTGGCATGGGCACGTTCCCTGTTAGAGGGTAGTGGGGGATGCGGGCGCCGGCGCGCTTGGATCCGCTAGCATTACACAAGCATTACACGAGCATATCCGAGTGCGCTGATTGGACGAGCAGCCACGCATGCATCATAGGACCAGGAATCAGACGTGAGTTTGTGTGGACGACCTTAGGGGGTTTCACACTGCAGGGCACACCCGATCGGGGGCAAGGACCAAAACCCAGAAAAGTCAAAATCCTGGGTTTTGCTCCACTTTAAATTGTCCCTTTATTCCTCTTCCCAAATGTATTGCTTTCCCCTTACATTTCACACATTCCCTTTTTCTCCGCACTTTCTTTTTCCCTCTTCTTGCCCCATCCATTTTCCTCTCTCTCTCCCTCTTTGTTCGCTTGTTTTTCTTCTTCCCTCCAGCTTTCTCCCTAATTACCTTTCTTCCATCCTTCTATCTTTTCAACTTCTTCGCATTTTCCTTCTCTCTCTCGTTTCCACCTTTCTCTGCATTTTTGCTTTATTTTCTCCTTATTTGGCTCATCTCCCTCTGTCTCCCTCATTGCTCACTTGTTTTTCTACATCTCCTTTAGCCATAGGAAGCCACTGGGGCCAAATCAGCCTGTGGCCTGCCCATGACCAGCACGTGGCATCTCTGCTGCTTCCTGGCCAGTAAATCTGTGTGCTCCAAGGCTGAGGCCCAACTGAATGGAGGAGATGATGCCGTGCGGCTAGCTGAGACATGGGCTCGAGGGGAGGTGAGTTTGTTCGGCGTTCCACACAGTAGGACACCCAAAACCCGTATGCCCTAGGGGGAAGGACTAGAACCCAGGATAGTAAAAATCCTGGGCTTTGTTCCACTTTAACAAGCAGAGATACACCCCCTATCCTTATAAAATAAATGACAAAGATCCATTACTATATTAATCAGGACCGGCATCAGAATCTGGTATATTTGGGCAGGTGCTGGGGCCCACTGGAGGGTCATTTGCCCAATCCGAGCCTTAGTGGACATCGGCACCTCCCCATGTGTGCCGGGTTCTGACCACCAGATTGGGAATCTTGGTGCCGGGCATGAAGATCAGGTCATGGTCAGACTAAATCGAAGCAGCTCAGATGTCCGCGCCTCCTCTGTCCTCTCCCTCTAGCTGCAGAGAGAGCACATCAAGGGGCCTGCAATGATAAACCAGAGAATGATCAGCAGCAATGGAGAAGGCAGTGATAAACCAGAGAATGATCAGCAGCAATGGAGAAGGCAGTGATAAACCAGAGGATGATCAGCAGCAATGGAGAAGGCAGTGATAAACCAGAGAATGATCAGCAGCAATGGAGAAGGCAGCGGGGACAAGCAGCAACATTGACCAGAGGATGACCAGCTGCAATGGAGAAGGCAGTGATAAACCAGAGAATGATCAGCAGCAATGGAGAAGGCAGTGATAAACCAGAGGATGATCAGCAGCAATGGAGAAGGCAGTGATAAACCAGAGAATGATCAGCAGCAATGGAGAAGGCGGTGATAAACCAGAGAATGATCAGCAGCAATGGAGAAGGCAGTGATAAACCAGAGAATGATCAGCAGCAATGGAGAAGGCAGTGATAAACCAGAGAATGATCAGCAGCAATGGAGAAGGCAGTGATAAACCAGAGAATGATCAGCAGCAATGGAGAAGGCGGTGATAAACCAGAGAATGATCAGCAGCAATGGAGAAGGCAGTGGGGACCAGAGGATGATCAGCAGCAATGGAGAAGGCAGTGATAAACCAGAGAATGATCAGCAGCAATGGAGAAGGCAGTGATAAACCAGAGAATGATCAGCAGCAATGGAGAAGGCGGTGATAAACCAGAGAATGATCAGCAGCAATGGAGAAGGCAGTGGGGACCAGAGGATGATCAGCAGCAATGGAGAAGGCAGTGATAAACCAGAGAATGATCAGCAGCAATGGAGAAGGCAGTGATAAACCAGAGAATGATCAGCAGCAATGGAGAAGGCAGTGATAAACCAGAGAATGATCAGCAGCAATGGAGAAGGCGGTGATAAACCAGAGAATGATCAGCAGCAATGGAGAAGGCAGTGATAAACCAGAGAATGATCAGCAGCAATGGAGAAGGCAGTGATAAACCAGAGAATGATCAGCAGCAATGGAGAAGGCAGTGATAAACCAGAGAATGATCAGCAGCAATGGAGAAGGCAGTGATAAACCAGAGAATGATCAGCAGCAATGGAGAAGGCAGTGATAAACCAGAGAATGATCAGCAGCAATGGAGAAGGCAGTGATAAACCAGAGAATGATCAGCAGCAATGGAGAAGGCAGTGGGGACCAGAGAATGATCAGCAGCAATGGAGAAGGCAGTGATAAACCAGAGAATGATCAGCAGCAATGGAGAAGGCAGTGATAAACCAGAGAATGATCAGCAGCAATGGAGAAGGCAGTGATAAACCAGAGAATGATCAGCAGCAATGGAGAAGGCGGTGATAAACCAGAGAATGATCAGCAGCAATGGAGAAGGCAGTGATAAACCAGAGAATGATCAGCAGCAATGGAGAAGGCAGTGGGGACCAGAGAATGATCAGCAGCAATGGAGAAGACAGTGGGGACCAGAGAATGATCAGCAGCAATGGAGAAGGCAGTGGGGACAAGCAGCAACATTGACCAGAGGATGACCAGCTGCAATGGTGAGGTTTGGAGGGTAATTGGCGGCAGTGCAGAAGGCAGTGAGGACCAGAGGATGATCAGTAGCAATAGAGAAGGCACCAAGGACTGTAGGACAATCAGCAACTGTCAAGGCAACAAGGACAAGAGGGTGATCGGTGGCAGAAGAGGATCCATTGGTGGCAGGGAAGCTATAAGTGATGTGTCATGTGACGCAACTCCACAAAGGAATCCCTTGAGACATGAACCTGGAGCCAGCCCTGTAATCCATTACTAAGAATATCAGTTTCCTAAATTTAAATGTAGCTTCCCCAGCATCACTTCCTTTAAACAAGCAGCAGCTGCATCCTCCCCTCCTTCCTGTTGTGCATTGTCAGGTCAGTCAAAACAATCTATCAGTTCAGGTTTTGCACAGAGGATCAGTAGTAACTGGCACTAATATACTACACCATACCTCCCAGGTGTCCCTGATTTAGAGGGGGGGACTGTTCCTCTTTTGAGTCTGTGTCCCCATGTCCCTTGTTGTTCTCCTCTGTCTCTCTTTGGGGTGTAACATGCAGATCTGCATCAATAAATGATTCAGTCTCCTATTCAAAGTTTTTCTATTGTTGTAACTGTTACATCCTATCTCCTATCCATCCCTCAATGAGGGGGGTGTGGCCTAATTTAACAAATGTCCCTCTTTCCCACCCTGAAAAGTTGGTAGGTTTGTACTATGCTATGCCGGGAGGAACCCACAGGCAATACACATCTTTTCTGTGCTTGTGTGTAGATTTGTAGCTTAGGCTGTGTGTTGCGTGTTAATTGTGGGCATGAAAAGTGTTAGCAAAGTAAGAGATTCTATTACAATGTGTGAAATAGCGGCAATAGGCCTCAACATGTCTGTATAACTGTGTAAACATCTATGGCACATATTGCCGTTCAGCTGAAGGAATCACTCCCTATAGTAACTAAATGGGAAAACTCAGGGAACACAAGAAGTATCTGATCATCAGAAGACACAACAAATGGAGAGTCTTTTCGCTTCGCTGTAGTAATGTAAAATACTTCAATATTTCAATACTTTATTGAACCGCCAAGTGAGTACAGTGTACAGACAAGGAATGCTTTTTGGTGAGGAGAAACTCCATGAGAGCTATAACAATTGCATAAAAACAAGTAAAGGAATATTGATACAGTTCAGGTATAGGAATCGACTAACAAGTCAGTGATGCGGGACAGGATTTAATAAAGTGACTCTCATGCTTTGAGATTATTCATCGCCATGACTGCGAGTGGAAAAAAACTGTTCCTGTGTCTAGAGGTTTTGGTAGCATGAGCCATAAATCTGCGGCCTGATGGTAGGAGCCTGAAGAAGTGATGACCCGGATGCGTCACGTCGCCATAGATCTTCTTTGCCCTTGAGGAGATTCTACACATGTGTTGATCGTCCAAGGAAGGTAGGGGGGATCCAATCAACCTTTCTGCTATCTTGGTAATTCTTCTCAGCCTTTGCTTGTCTTTTGTAGACACTCCACTGTACCACACTGTGCAAGAGCTGGTCAGGATTGATCCAATGGCCCCGTTGTAAAATGCCTTCAAGATCTTTTTGGACAATCCAAATTTTATCAGCTGCCTGAGGAAGAATAACCTCTGTTGGGCCTTCTTTAGGATGGCAGACACTTGCAAGCTCCACTTCAGGTCCTGCGTGATGTGGGTACCAAAAGTTGACCAAAACCCAGGATTATGACTATCCTGGGTCTTGGTCCCTGATTAGGGGTGCCCCGCTGTGTGAAACCCCCCAAGGTCGCCCGAACAAACTCAACTCGCTCGTCCAATCAGCGCACTCAGATCCACTCGAGCCTCTGTGCCCAGTAGCTTGTCTAATGCGAGTGGATTCAAGCACACTGGTGGCCACATCCCCCGCTACCCTCTAACAGGGAGCATGCCCCCACCGGCCATTCACAAATGACTGGTGCGGGCATGCGCCCAACTAAAAGGATAACGGGGATGTGGCTGCAGCGTGCGCTGTTGGACTAGGAAAAAAGTGAGTTTACGGGCAACCTGGGGGTTTCACACGGCAGGCATCCCGATTCTGCAACCCCCGGGCATGGAGAAAAATCCAATGGCCCTGGAATATTATAGATTTCAGGGCCGATGGGGCATGGGTTTTGGTCTTATTTAAGAGAACACTTAAAGTGGACCAACACCCTGAAGGATCGGCCCGGGAATCTATAAGATTCCCGGGCCGATCCAATCCCTCCCCGCGGGGCATCCAACATCGGGATGCCCCACTGTGTGAAACCCCCCAGGACGCCCCATTCACCTTACATGCATCCCGATCCAACGGTGCATGTGCGGCCCGCGACCGCATCTTGCGCTTCTCTCTAGCAGGGCGCGTGGCCGCGCCGGCCATTCACTGTTAGAGGGAAGCGCAAGATGCGGCCGCCAGCGTGCTCGGGCCTATGAGCTATGATGCCGCTTAGGCGCACATAGCTCTGTGGCTCCGAGCGCGCTGATTGGGTGAGCGGCATGCGCCGTAGGAGCGGGGCGAGGTGAGTTTTATTAGGAGATCTGGGGGGTTTCACGCAGTGGGGCACCCCCGATCGCGGTGCCCCGGGGAAGTGGACCAATACCCAGGATAGTCAAAATCCTGGGTGTTGGTCCACTTTAAAGAGGAACTATGGTCAGAAATGACAATAGTCCCTTCTTAATATTCAGCAGGAGGTCAGCATAGCGCAACTGAAAAAATAATTGGCCGTCCGATACTAACTGCTTCTGGGATCCTCTTCTGTGGGGCAGCCTATCAGTGCACGGGCAGCGCTGGCATCACGGTGCATGCATGGCCGGCACCAGCATCACTCGCCTGCCTTGACCCTCGAAGCCGTGCACAGCTGAAAGGAGGAAGTGATGCCATGCGCCGCTCGTAAGTGTGACTAGTCGCACTATGAGCCTGAGGAGAGGTGAGTTAGCTTGGCGTTCTGGGGGGTTTCACACAGCGGGGCACCCAAAAGTGAGCTGTCCCAGGGGGAAGGACCTGAACCACTTTTCATGGCCTTTTTAAAAGTTTACATTGTGTGCCAAATTGATGTCTTTAATGTGCTGAGCTTATCTGTTATTTTTTCTTTTTTATTTGTTTGCAACTCTGTTAAAAAAAAAACGTTTTCCCTAGCAAGAATGTGTTTGTTAGCAACGTGCACCGAAGTGGTCTGTTTAGTGTACATAGCGGACTTCCTGACCCTGGCTTGTTAAGACAGAGACAACACGTTTAACCCCATCTACTCTAATTCAACCTCTGCAGATAATCTAGTAGCTAAATGGTTACTGGCAGTGTTCTCACCTGGGGAGGTCATTACTGCTGCTTTATTTAGCCAAAGCGGCTAAGCTCACCTGTTACAGTGGTAGGATTCTGTGACTTGTAGTTGGTAGCTTTTACTCAAGAACAGGATAGCTACTCCCACTTTAGCAACAAAGAGCCATAGGAATATAAGAAATTGGAAATAGCATGCCGATAAGTAAATCTCAGGTTTGGGACACAATACTCACACAAATGTTTATTTTACATTCCAAAAAATTAAATCAATAAGGCAGAACACCAAAAACTTGATAAACTTGTGTCACCAATCTCTGTGGCAGCTGTGGCCCAGCTGCTGCAGTGATTAGTTGATTAACAAGTTACCTATAATCCCCTGCCTAGGTTAAAGTGGACCAAAACCCACGATTTTGACTATCCTGGGTTTTAGTCCTTTCCCCGATCGGTGGTACCCCTGTTGTGTGAAACCCCCCAGATGGTCGAGCACAACTCACCTCTTCCTGATCCTACGGCGCATGCACGGCCGCTCGTCCAATCAGTGCGCTCGGAGCCGCTGACGTCACGTCGTCTAAGCCTTCGCTCTGAGCTCACTGTCGTCTGCATCCCCCGCTGCCCTCTAACAGGGAGCCATTCACAAATGCTTGGCGCAGGCACGCGCCCTGCGGCCGCGGCTCGCGCATGCGCCATTGGACGGGGAAACAAGGTAAGTGTATGGGGCGACCTGGGGGCTTTCACACAGCGGGGCATCCTGATTTTGGATGCCCCAGGGGGGGGGAATTGATCGGCCTGGAAATCTTATAGATTCCTGGGCCGATCACGCTAGGTTTTGGTCCACTTCAGCTTCATCTTCCATTTACCTGCTGTTTACCTGTTCTCACCATTCTTAAAGCGAATTCCACTGAAAAACAACCCTCCCGCCCTTTCCTGGCACTAAGGCCAGACGGGAGGGTTACAAAGATACCCCTATAGCTTTGCCGTGGTTCATCTTCGCTCTGCCTATTTCCGTGCGGCCGCAGCACAGACGCAAAGCGCCATCCCCCAGCTCCATGTGTACGCGCCTGTCCGGGGATGCCTCTTTGTGTCTTTCAGACAGAAAACGGGAGAGCGGCGATGTTAAGGGTTTGTTTTTCTTTGTAACCCCCCGGTCTTGCCCCGACACCAGGATGCCCAAGCTGTCCGAGGCTGGCACACAATGCCAGGGAGGATCCTGGTTTACATGTGCGGTAACCAAGCTTCACTGGAGTGTGTAGATATTTCCTGTTCCTCTTCAAAATTTTGGCTTGATAAGGATTCTTAACTGTAGAGGCCTCCCAAATCAGGATGCCCCTGGGACAATTGTTAAAATGGACCTAAGTCATTTTTTCTATAGGTTTGCTATAACATGGACACATCTTGGGAAGATTTCATGAGGGTTGCTAATTATTTGGCTTGTTGTAACAATCAACCCCTGACTGAGCTTTTATTCATCGGGCTTTGCTCTTTACAGCTAAGGACCAACTTCAAGGAAACAGCGAGGGGGAGCCACAAGACCCCGCCATACATCTGTACAGTCATCAGCAGACATGAGCAGCGGACACACTGATCCTTTTTAGCCTGCTTCATAGAGGATGATGCTGTGGGTCAGAGCCAGCGCCAGCACAGGGCAAACCTGGGCAATTGCATCTTCAGGGGCCCACTCAGGCTCACACTTGGCCATGGTTTTATTTTACAGTGGACCCGAAACACGAATGCCGGGTACTGTGTGCAGACCTGCTCATGGCTGGCCTCAGCAACAGGGGATGATCAGCAACAATGGAGAAGGTGGCATGGAATGGAGGGCAATTGGTGGAAGCTCAGAAGGTGGCGAGAACCAGGTGACAACTGACAAGGACGATCAGAAGCATAGGTGAAAGGTGACATCATGTGACTAGTTTGGGGCCCACTAAGACTCTTGCCCAAGGGCCCCAAACCTGGAGCCTGCCCTGCTGTGGGACATATACATCAATGGGGAACTATTGGTCAATATATAAGGAATGCAGTAACGGGCAAGCTTGCTTTCTTTTTGGGTGGCCACCCTAAATCAAAGAGATTAGCATTGCTGACCTACTTCTGCTATACTCATGAAAACATGCTGCCAGTAAATTAGAAGTGTCAGACATCCTCTAAAGTTCTCCTTAATCCTCAACTGCATCTACACTCATCTGAAGAGATCTAGCACTAACCCCCACATTGCACCTGGGCTGGTGCATGATCCCTCACTGGTGGAAGCAGTTAGGAAAATGTTTGATGCACCCAAGTTTTTTCCCATAGGGTAGAAAGGTTTGTAGGGGGATGTTCCCCTTACTTATGTGACTTACCCGCATTAAAGCACAGATTGTGGTGATCCTGAAAAATTGTCTAATAAAAATATGCTAAACAGTGAGAGGAGGGATTACTTTTACCCCTTACATAGCAAAGCCAAACTAGATTTTCATTTCATTGACTGAAAGAATTGAGATGGCACGTTTGTGAATATACTGTAATGCTTTAAACTGGACCTAAACCCACTCCGATCAGGCCGATCGATTCCCTCCCCTCAGGGCATCCAAAATCGAGATGCCCCCCAGGTCGCCCCATACACTTACCTTGTTTCTCAGTCAAACAGCGCATCCCCGCTAATCCTCTAGCAGGGCCCGTGTCAGGCATTGTGAATGGCTGGCGCGTGCACGCTCCCTGTTAGGGGGAAGCAGGGGATGCGGCCGCCAGCGCGATCGGAGCCACTGGCCTTAGACGACGTGAAGTCAGCGGCTCCGAGGGCGATGATGCATGCGCCGTAGGACCGGGAAGAGGTGAGTTGGCATTGGTGATCTGGGGGGTTTCACACAGCAGGTCACCCCCGATCAGGTTGCCCCGGAGGAAAGGAGCAAAACCCAGGATAGTCAAAATCCTGGCTTTTGGTCCACTTTAACAGGGGAAAACTGCTCTGATCTGTTCTGTCTCCTGAGCCAGTCTCTGCTGGAAGTGATTATTGCTAGTGTAATCCTTCTGATGTGTGTAGATGCCTTTGCCCATAATGCAACATTTTTGTACATATTTAAACCGGAACAACACCTATATATCTGTTGCTTTGAGCACGGGGGGGGGGCATCCCTATTGCGGATGCCCCCCTGCACAGTAACGGTGCAGAACAGGAGTAATCTCATCATTCTCTTTGGTCCTCCGGATGAATTCAGAGCACTGATTCTCTTCCCTGTAAAAGTATTGCATTCAAGAACCTGTCACCCCTGTGTGAAACCTCCCACATTACTGGAAATGTATACCTCTTCCGCGGCCCATGTGCAGGGTGGGTGCATGTGCGGGGTGGGTGCATGTGCGGGGTGGGTGCATGTGCGGGGTGGGTGCATGTGCAGGGTGGGTGCATGTGCAGGGTGGGTGCATGTGCAGGGTGGGTGCATGTGCGGGCTGGGTGCATGGCAAAGCACTGGTACACACCGGGTGCCACACAAGCCCTGGCATCCGTTCACATCAAGCCTGTGCATTTGGTTTGGGAACGCATGAGAGGCAAAGCAAAACTGGCTTTTACACAGTGGAAATGCCACAGAAACAGGGACTAAACACCAGAATAGGCAAAACATCTAAAATAAAGCAAGTAACAGGAAGAGTTTGCATTTTAGAAACACTATATTTATATGAAATAAAAAGAATACGGTAATTATTTTAAAATAATTTAACATTCCAAACAGTCTAATTTTTACATGTGATAACAATGCATCAAAAAGCAACACAAAGCAGACAACATGAACACGTTTGCCAGTTATTCTCACAGCCAACGCCTGACATATCTTGCAGCGTGCAGAAAACCGGACAGGCAAGAGCTGGCGCCACTCCCTCCTCACTATGCCCGCCTCTGTGCCACCTTTACTGTATTATTATTTACTTATTCTAATCAGAAAACCTGTCATATAGGAGAAGTTTGCTTTAAGGCCCAAATCTGCAGATTACTTAAAAGGTATTCCCCCAAAACCTTAAAGCAGAACAAAAACCTGTTCAGCTAGCCCAGGAGTCTATAAGACTTCAGAGCAGGCCACTGGTCCCCCTTCCCAAATCAGGATGCCTGGCTGTATGAAATATACCTGGGTTGCCGCAAAACTCTAGCATCTCCCAGGCCTATTCATTCAATTAGTCTGGGGGCAGGAGAGTTCAACAGGCTACAGGCAACAGGAGATGCAGCCATTCTCTCTCCTGATTGCCAAGCTCTGTGTCTAAACAGAGTACATTAATATGCATGGCATACAGTGCTGATTGGAAAAGAGATTGCATGTTGCATCATGTGACAGAAAAAAGGTACGTTTTTATGGGCTCATCTTATCATGGCTGCACTCACCCTTCCTGTCAGAACACAGCTACCTCTGGAAGTAGAAAAGAGGCAAAGGGTAGTGGTACACACCCTGATTTCCTTTGCTATAGACCACTGATCATATTGCTAGGCTGGTGATCTATAGCTCTGCATCATCAGACTATGGACAATGGGAGAGAGGGAGAACAGCCAGGGTGATGAGAATACCCGTCTTAAAGACCCCATTATGTTTATTATTATGTGTCATGACAGAGCCAAGGGCTACACCCATATATTCCAAAAGAGAGATAATAAGTTGACGCTATAAACCTAGACAGTGGCAAACATAGCATGACACAGTGATCTTACAATTGCCTTCTGTATCACCCTGGCGGTTCCTCCTTTTTAAAGTGAACCAAAATGTTTGATTTTAACCATCCCGGATTTCGGTCCTTTCCCCTGGGGTATCGCAGTTTGGGAGACCCCGTTATTGCCAGTATACTCACCTTGCAGAAGATCCTATGGTGCATGCACAGGATCTTGTTCAATCAGTGCTCTATGCTGTGCATATAAAAGTGATCCTATACCCAGAAAGGTAGTTTATGTGGTCACCTTCCATTCACAGCCCAGTGCCCCAAAACAGCCTGTGCTTCCTTTATTACCTCAGCCTTTGCCCAATAACACGTACTCAATGCAGTCGGCCATAATGCTCGCTGGCCGAGCAGCCCCACCCCCAGTGATGAAAATGTATCCTGCCTTTTTCCTCGTTTAGTCAATGTTTTATAAATTTGCACAGCTAAAAGAGATGCTAAATTGCACTGTTATAAAAAATCAAGATTACATCTTGCTCACGTTTTTTGTGAGAATTGTTTTTTAATAATTTTTTTCCTTAGTACAATTCAGCATAATTTTTAGCTGTGCAAAGTATTTAAAGTGAACCAAAACCCAGGATTTCGACTATCCTGGGTTTTGGTCCGTTCCCCCGGGGCACCGCGATCGGGGGTGCCCCGCTGCGTGAAACCCCCCCAGGATGCCAAAAAAAACTCGCCACTTCCCGGTCCTACGGTGCGTCTAAGAGTAGAGGCTCCAAAGGCGCTTACGGACGCATCCTCCGCTTCCCTCAAACAGGGAGCGTGCCCGCCCTGGCCATTCACAAATCCCTGCTAGAGGGATAGCGGGATGTGGCCGTGGCTCGTGCATGCGCTGTTGGATTGGGAAACAATGTAAGTGAATGGGGCGACTGGGGGGTTTCACACAGCGTGGCATCCCAATTTTGGAGGGGGGGGAAGCGATCAGTCAGAAAATTTTATAGATTCCCAGGCCGATCGGCGTGGGTTTTGGTCCACTTTAAAAATGTGCACATCTAAAATGGTGTTGAATTGCACTAAGGAAAAAAATCATTATAAAAATGTTTTTAGCACGGAGAAATGTGAGAAAAAAAATCAGCCCTAATGTGACAGTTTAGTTGTAACTAATTAGCTTTTGGCTGTCATTTACCATAATACTACTTCCTGTTAGTCTTTTTATCAATATTGGGTAAAGGCGTTAGTAAAAAAAAAAAAAACACACAGGATGTTTTGGGATATAGGAGCAAATTAATGCATGGCATAGAGTGTCATTTAACAAGCACGAAATAGAGGGAAGGATTCTCAGCTTTCCCAGTTTCCCTCTATTGCGCTCCTGTCCCAACCTGAATCTGAATGGCTTGAAGTCCTATCTTCGGCCACGTGAAAGCCAA
Organism: Gastrophryne carolinensis; assembly: GCA_027917425.1. NCBI lineage: Eukaryota > Metazoa > Chordata > Amphibia > Anura > Microhylidae > Gastrophryne > Gastrophryne carolinensis. The sequence continues at coordinate 536,683,967 of CM051234.1, forward strand.
AGGCCAAACGCTTATACTACAATAAGACATAATGTTATAGGTTGTGGTAGGTAAATAGAACTCCTAATGCCTAATACACAAGAATGAGCAATCACTGGATGACAGACATATGTATTATAAGAGTCCTCCCGATGAAGCGATGCAGTCAGGGAGCGGCGTGTGTGGCCGTCTTCAGTGCCAGATAAGCCGGAGCAGCACTGGCCTTTCCTTCAGAAAAATGTAAATGTTTTTAAGAATTTTACACCCGATTTCTTTGATTGCGTTAGGACTTAGTGGCAGGGCTCTTATCTTATCAGTGGGAAGAACAAAGCTTTGTCAGATACAATGTTCCAACCTCACATTCAAGTGATGAGCAGTCAATACAAGTGAATTTCTGTAGTCTAAAGCCGCCCATATACCATACAATCTTCATACAATCTTACCAAAACTATTTAAAGTGGACCAACACCCAGGATTTTCACTATCCTGGGTTTTGGTCCACTTCCGCGGGGCACCCTACGCGAGCGCTCGTCCAATCAGAGCGCTCAGAGCCGCTGTGGTATGTACGGACAAGCGACGGACAACCACAGCGGCTCTGAGCATGCTGGAGGCCGCATCTAGCGCCTCCCTCTAACAGGGAGCGCGCCCACCCCGGCCATTCACAAACGGCCGGCGCGGGTGCGCGCCCTGCTAAAGAGAAGTGCGAGATGCGGCAGCGGCCCGCGCATGCGCCAATGGAGCTGGGATAAGGTAAGGTTTCTGGGCGTCCTGTGGGGTTTCACACAGCGGGGCATCCCGATTTTGGATGGCCCGCGGGGAGGGATCTGATGGTCGGGCTGATCCCCCCTGGGTGTTGGTCCATTTTAAAGCCAAAATAAATAAAAAAGAACTTGGGGTCCCTTTTAACAATCATCACAAGGGTATCACCACTAGGAATGCCCCCCCCCCCCCCAGTTAAAGATGCCTATCAGCTCTCGCACCAGGCATGGAGATCTGTATGATAGGTGAAAGAAAACAGCTGCTAATACATAGCACGTGTGCAGCCATTTCCTGCCCCTATCAGATGCAGTTCTGCTAGGAAAAAAGAAGTCAGGGGTTTAGGTCTGCTTTAAAGAGGAAGTATATTCTAAATAGACTACATGCTCTACTCTGTCCCAAATTCTTTCAACATAGGGCATCTCAGATCAGGATAATGGATATGCTGGCAGTTACCACTGCTGCGATCCAACGATGGCAAACAAAGGAGAGATCTGCATTGACCATTCAGGTTTGCCCAGTGAGCTGGTATATCACTGTGCGCCGAGTCGACCTGATTGGTCGCTGGTGGTCACCTGTTTGTTGAAATGTGGAGGAGGGGAGTATCAGTATGCCCAGTGACTGGGCTTTCAAGGCTGTGCAGCACATCCTGATTTTAGGATGCTATGTGCCGCCAGTATTTGAAAAAGTATAGAGGAACCCAAGTCTTTCTAGACTTATACTTTAAAGTGGACTGAAACCAAGGCTGGATCGGCCCAGGAATCTGATCCATTCCCTCCCCGCGGGGCATCCAAAATCAGGATGCCCCGCTATGTGAAACCCCCCAGGTCGCCGGCTAAGCTTACCTTAACCCCGGTCCAACGGCGCATGTGCAGGCCGCGGCCACATCCCCGCAATTCCTCTAGCAGGGCGCGTGCCTGCGTCGGCCATGTGTGAATGGCCAGCGCGGGTGTGCTCCCTGTTAGAAGGAAGCACGAGATGTGGCAGCCAGCAGGCTTGGAGCCGCTGAGCTTAGATGTCGGGTTAGACGTCCATAGCTCAGTGGCTCCGAGCGCGTTGATTGGACTAGCGGCCGCGCATGCGCTGTAGCACCGCGGTGAGGTGAGTTGAAGCTGGCGATCTGGAGGGTTTCACATAGCAAGGAACCCCCGATCGGTGTGACTCGGGGGAGTGGACCAAAACCCAGGATAGTCAAAGTCACTTTTAGGTTCAGGTTTCTCACTAACCTGTGTTTTGGTCTTCTTTAAATTGTAAGGAAATCCTAAACAGACTTAGATGTGCTGTGTGCCACCAGTTATTGAAAAAGTATAGCAGAATCCAAGTCTTTCCAGACTTTACTTACACTTTAAAGTGGACCAAGACCCAGGTTTTTCACTGAGTTTTGGTCAATTTTAAAGTGTCTAAAAAGATTTGCTTAACAAAGCATCCCTGTTTAGGACGCTCCTGTGCTGGTGAAACCCCAAGGGTTGCCAGATATCTTGCCTTATTCCTATGGCGCATGAACAGGCTTCCAGCCAACAAGTTACATATATATATATATATATATATATATATATATATATATATATATATGTCAGGTACGCCTTGCTTTTGGAAAGATTGTATGAAAATTGTACAGCATTGTACAGTGTATGGCCAGCTTGACACACGTGGCCAGTTTAGGAGTCAATCTTAATGAAGACTTTAGGCCGGGAGAATACTTTGATGGCCTCCTCGATCTCCGACAGCTTCTTCTCAAGCTCGGTGCGCCGGTTCTGGTTGCTGAGGGTATCGGCGCGGAGCGGGATCATCAGCAGCTCCTTGGTGAGCTGGCTCTGGGTCTGCGCCAGTTTCTGAAGGGTCTCTTGGCGCTCATGTTCGGGCATCATGGTGTGCCCGGCGGGCATAGAGGGGTCAGGGGCTCTCTTCTTCATCTCCTCCTTCTCCTGCAGCCATTTCTCCTTCAGCGCCAGCAGGTATTGGGGGACGTGGCCCTTCTGCTTGGCGTCGTACTCTTGCTGCTGTCGCACCTTCTCGCCCAGCACCTCGTTCAGGCTCTGCATGGAGCGGGAGCGGCGAATCTGAGCTGTCTTAGCGTTCCTGGCGTTGTGGGCCACAAAGTCAATGCTGGATCCGTGCACCTCCATGGCGTCGGTGGTGCTTGGGCGACTGGGCCCTGGTGAGTTGGGTCTCTTGGGTGGTACACCGGTGCCGGTACGCGAGTGCGATTTGAGGAAGCCGGCAGATGCTGGGCGAGGGGCTGGTGGAGGTTCCTGAAGTCTGGCCTTCACCTTGGACTCCACATTCTCATATTTGGTGGATTTCCACAGGGCCCGGACAGGTGTGGGTGCCCCCTGCACCCGCTGCAGCTCCTTCTCCCGGCTGCGTTTCTGGATCTCCCGCATCCGGCGCACGTTCTCCTTCCCATGGTCCTTAGCCTTCCGCGGGGGCGGGGATTGCGGTGGCCCGTGCAGGGAGATGCCCTCCAGTTTCAGCAGGACCCCCACCGTTCCGCTGTGGCCGCGCTCCAGGATGTTGCGGGCATTGGGCCGGATTCTGGGCACGGGCTGGGCAGGCCGGGCACTGTAACACGAGGGGTACAAGGTGGGATCGGGAGCCAGAGGGCCCGGGAGGAAATCTAAGCGGAGATCGGTGCCTTCCAGCCTCCCCCGGGCAGAGGCCGGACGCCTGTAACAGTCTGGGAAGAGGGTGGGGTCCGGGGGGATCGGCCCCGAGATGCGGGAGGCGCCCTCACACATACCGTCCGACCGATTCACTAACAATGCGAGATGTCACAGCCGCCCACCAGCGCAAACCGTCGCCTTCCAAAGATCACGCTACGCTTGTCGCCACAGCAACCGCTACTTCCGCCGCGTTGGCTGCCGGGAGTTGTAGTTCTCTGGCTTTCATTGTGCTACCGGAGCGCTACCCTCGTCGCCACAGCAACCGCTACATCCGCCGCGCTGGCTGCCGGGAGTTGTAGTTCTCTGGCTTTCATTGTGCTCCCGGAGCGCTACGCTTGTCGCCACAGCAACCGCTACATCCGCCGCGCTGGCTGCCGGGAGTTTTAGTTCTCTGGCTTTCATTGTGCTACCGGAGCGCACCCAGTGGTGGATCGTGATCGATGCATCAACCCGTGTCTTATGGGCGGACCCGAATTCATTCAGACCCGGCATCTTTCATCCCAATGAGAAGATAACAGGACAGGGCAAGCCAGCAAAAGGGTTCTAACCCTTGTTAGTCCTATCTAAAGCATACTTCCCAAGTTTCCCTGATTTGGAGGGACTGTCCCTTTTTTGAATCCATGCCCCCCTGCCCCTCAATGTTCTCATTTGTTCCTCTGTGAGGTGTAACATGCAAATGTGCATCAGCAAATGAGTCATTTGGCTATTTAAAGTGTTTTAACTGTTACAACTCTAATCTAGCCCTCATAAGGGGCGTGGCCTAATTTATCAAATGTCCCTTTTTCTCACCCTGCCTACCCTGGTAGGTATGCTAAAGGGATTTGTAACTGGCATGTTACTGTAGGTCCACATACCTACACACTCAATGCTCTACCTGACCTACAAACGCACCCCTCCCCAAGGCTTATAAAGTAAACTTTTTACTTTAAAGTGAACCAACACCCAGGATTTTGACTATCCTGGGTTTTGGTCCACTTCCCCGTGGTGCCCTGCTATGTGAAACCCCCCAGATCACAGGATTCACCTCACCCCGCTCCTACGGCACATGCATGGCCACTCGTCCAATCACTGGACGGAGCCGCTGAGCTATGTGCGTCTAAGCTGCGTCATAGCTCAGCGTGTCTGGGCGTGCTGGCGGGCGCATCTCACGCTTCCCTCTCTTTAGGGAGCTCGTCCGCGGCGGCCATTCACAAATGGCCGGCGAGGGCACACGCCTTGCTAGAGAGAAGCGCGAGATGCGGCCTGTGCATGCGCAGTTGGACCAGGAGTCAGGTAAGGTTTACCGGTGTCCTGGGGGGGTTCACACAGCGGGGCATCCCGATGTTGGATGCAGCCATTTAATGCTGGCTGCTATGGGGCCCAATCGTCACATATCTTGAGGCCCAGACTATATATATATATATATATATATATATATATAGCCACCACCCTCCCCTTTATAACATGCAGTCTATAATGTGAAGTGTGGGCAACATAGCAGCATGACTACTATAGGGCCCGGCCCAGGTTCGGGTACAGGCTGCCTGTGTGTAGTCTGGGCCCCCCAAAATATAGTATGTGATTAATGGCTTGAGCCCCATCGCAACCATGTATTCACCCCCCAAGTCTTTCCAATGTCAATATATGCAACATACAGACAATGCCATAATAATTTGTCTATAAAAAACTAACTTATTTATGGCTCTCTCCACTGATTCCTATTTTTACGAGTAATCACATCTTATAATACGCCATCACAACACACATTTCCAAATCAGGGACTTTTATTATGGCTAAAAGTTATTGCTATTATTCCTTATTTTTTCCAGAGGTCAAACCAGTTGCTACTACTTAATAAAGTGGACCAACACCCAGGATTTTCACTATCCTGGGTGTTGGTCCACTTCCGCGGGGCACCCCGATTGGCGTCCCTCTTACAGGGATCGCGCCCGCGCCGGCCATTCACAAACGGCCGGCGCGGGTGCACGCCCTGCTAGATGGATGCGCGAGAGGCAGCGGCGTAGGATTTGCGGGCGTCCTGGGGGGTTTCACACAGCGATCAGGGAGCTGATCGGCCTGGGAATCTTATAGGTTCCCGGGCCGATCAGCGATGGGTGTTGGTCCACTTTAAATCGGATAATTTCTGGCCGGACGCCACCATGTATGCATCCATGCATGTAAGCCGAACTGCCAGCTCCTCCCCCAAAATGGACTAGAAACTCCCTGATGACGGGGGTAGGGGTGTGTGCATGTGTGGCCAGAATGAACATATATATATAATGAATCATGGACACTTGAGTACAGAATCTCTCATATTATCTCCATTCCCTCCCCCCCCCCCCACACACACCCATGTGCCCTCTACCTCTTTACATGTTTCCTTACAATAGTTTTTTTTAAGTAGATACTTTTCCTTGTAAATAAGCAGCATATTCTTATAATCTGTGCTTTTAGCACACTGAAATCAAGCAGATACAACAGTCAGTTTGTTCATTTTAAAACGCATAAACAAACTGTGCCATCTACCCGTGAGGCTGTTTGATACATAGGCAGCTATTCATTTATCCATAGCTAGAAATGATACTGGTGATTTGACAATAATGAGGCTTTGCGTTAAAACCCTGAATAAGAGCCTATCTTATATGTTTCCCCCACCCTGTACATACAGATTGCCCGTATTAAAAATCATACAACCTGCATTTTATGAGCATTTAAACATCCAAGATGGCGGCTCATGGAGTCTCAGGTGTCTTTTGACTGTGATGCTCTGCATTCTGGGATTGCTGTCCTTTTCCTGACCCCAACTCTGCTCTGTCTGTGCAAAGCACAGCTATAACCCACCCCCTCTCCTTAGTATGTGATGCTACTGAGCCAAGATGGCGGCGCCTGTATCCTAGAGTGCTGAACAGAGTTGAAGGCCAGTGGGGGAAAGAATAAAAAGTGATTAAAAACCTTAAATATATTTATATTTTTATATTTTAGATGCTTGGGGAATAGTTTTTTTAAGGGTTTGCGCTTTTCATTAAATGATGGTGAAGGACCACTTTAAGGAGATAGAAAGCGGTTGATTACAGTCAACTTTTCAGGGAAGTTTAAGAATTTTTGATTCAAAGGAAAAGTATTTATACTGAAATCTTCTGACTGAATCATACAAATAGGACTCAAAACATATCTTGGGGGCAGGGGCATATATACCATAGAGGCAGCAATGGCACGTGCCCCCGGGTCTGTGGCACAAGCTACCCCCACTCCACTGCCTCTATAGAATGTCTGGCAGAGCTTTATATTTACTTACCTACCCATGGCACCTCCTTCCTCCATGTCTGATTCTCCTGTCCAGCTGTGCCACACCTCTTCCTGCTCCGCCCTTTGCATGACCAGCCCTCCCCTATGTCCTCCTGCATCTATGCATGCCTCCAGGCAAGTCTCCCACACCCCTGTACTTGCCTCCCCTGCCTCCATGCACACCTACTCCTCCTCTGTACATGGCTCCCCCACACCATACATGTCCCCCCCGCACCTCCAGAAGACTCCCGCTGCCTGACTGCATCCGGGACCTTGCCAGTGAGTGTCCATCCCAGGGGGGGGGTGTTGCTGACAGGGGCCCTGCTATGGGGTCCCATCAGGGCTATGTACACCCCTGCTTTGGGGGGTTTCACTCATCAATACTTATACTGGACCAACAGCCTGGCAAAGTTAGAAAAGTAAGGTAGCGGCCATTTTCGAGCTTCCTTTCCCAGCATCTCAGCCATGCTGCCTGGATTAAACTGACAATGCATAGTGACAGGAAGTGCAGCAGCATTTCCTGTTTGCACGTGGCCTGCAAATGCATGAGCCGCCACTTTGTTTCCTAAAATTCACTACAGCAGGAGTTGGAAAATGGTAAATTAATTTTTATGTGCAGCAATCTAAATTGCCCTGGAAAGGGATGCATATGATCACTGTTTGTTGTGTTTGTTTGGTTTAAAGTGGACAAAAACCCAAGATTTTGGCTATCCTGGGTTTTGTTTCTTGCCCTCGGGCCCCCCCGATTGGGGATGCCCCACTGTGTGAAACTTTCCAGGTTGCCCGATCTCTCTCATCCTTCCTACGGTGCGTGCACAGCCTTTTGTCCAATCAGCGCGCTTGGATCTGCTCCCGCCCATTCATCTAAGAGCTCGACTAAGGCAAGCGCATCCGCCGCTACCCTCTAACAGGGCGCATGCCTGCACCGGCCATTCACAAATGCCTGGTGTGGGCACGTGCCCTGCTAAAGGGATAGCGGGGATGCAGCCGCTGCTTGCGCATGCGCCTCTGGACTGGGAGAGAAGGTGAGTTTCCGAGCGACCTGGGGGTATCCCGATTCTGGATGCCCCTAGGTGGGTGGGGGGGAATCCAGCAGCCCTGGAATCTTATAGATTTCAGGGCCATTGGGGCATGGGTTGTGGTCTACCTTAAGTCATTTTTGACTGTTGGTCCACTTTAAATAGACACAGTACATTCACTTTCATTACTTTGTTGCCCTTCTGTTGCCAATGAAATCATGTGAGTAACAAATATGTCTTGTTTAAAGTGGACCAACACCCAGGGGGGATCAATAATCTATAAGATTCCCGAGCCGATCAGATCCCTCCCCGTGGGGCATCTGAAATCGGGATGCCCCGCGGGGGGAAACCCCCCCAGGACGCCCAGAAACCTTACCTTATCCCCCTTCCAACGGCGCATGCGCGAGCCGCGGCCGCATCTCGCGCTTCTCTCTAGCAAGGCGCGCACCCTGTTAGAGGGAAGCGCGAGATGCAGCCTCCAGCGCACTCAGAGCCGCTGTGGTTGTTCGTCGCTTGTCCGTACATACCACAGCGGCTCTGAGCGCTCTGATTGAACGAGCGCTTGCGTAGGAGCGGGGTGAGGTGAGTTTTTTAGGGCGATCTGCGGGGTTTCACGCAGCGGGGCACCCCCGATCAGGGTGCCCCGCGGAAGTGGACCAAAACCCAGGATAGTGAAAATCCTGGTTGTTGGTCCACTTTAAAGTGAGGATACTGTCCTGAGAACACACAGCTATTACCCTGAGTGCTGCTTTACTCGCGCCTTGATCTCCATGTTTTGCTTCACTTTTTATATTGCTATAGTTATATGCTAATGTTTGTCCATTCTTGTAGCAAGTTATATTTTGTAAGGCTGAGGTGTTTTAGCAAAGCTGAAAATGAAAGGAAAACATTTTGGACCTAAGATCTTTATGTTCTCCAGAAAGTCAAAGTAGCCCCTATACGGCCTTTACCATTGCTTTACTACTCCAGTGTCTCTATATACACTCTACACTGACATGTCTTTGGGTGACATACCTACCTCATATGACCTTACAGTTAATTCATTAAAGATAGATGTGTAGAGATGGATAGATATGGGTGTAGAGATAGATAGATAGATGTGTAGAGATAGATAGATATGGGTGTAGAGATAGATAGATAGATAGATAGATAGATAGATAGATAGATAGATAGATAGATAGATAGTCATTGCAGATAGATAGATAGATAGTCATTGCAGATAGATAGATAGATAGTCATTGCAGATAGATAGATAGATAGTCATTGCAGATAGATAGATAGATAGTCATTGCAGATAGATAGATAGATAGATAGATAGATAGATAGTCATTGCAGATAGATAGATAGATAGATAGATAGATAGATAGATAGTCATTGCAGATAGATAGATAGATAGATAGATAGATAGTCATTGCAGATAGATAGATAGTCATTGCAGATAGATAGATAGATAGATAGATAGTCATTGCAGATAGATAGATAGATAGATGTGTAGCGATAGATAGATAGATAGATAGATAGATAGATAGATAGATGTGTAGCGATAGATAGATAGATAGATAGATAGATAGATAGATAGATAGATAGATGTGTAGCGATAGATAGATAGATAGATAGATAGATAGATAGATAGATAGATAGATGTGTAGCGATAGATAGATAGATAGATAGATAGATAGATAGATAGATAGATAGATGTGTAGCGATAGATAGATAGATAGATAGATAGATAGATGTGTAGCGATAGATAGATATGTAGAGATAGAAGGATAGATAGACCATTCAGATTTATGGGGCCCTATACAACCACAAACTATGCCCTCTCCACTTCCCTCACAGTCTGCCTTTATCTAAACCACATATGCTCAACCTATTCGCCCAAATTGCCCTCTAGGCCATTTGATGTGGCCCCTGGCCTTCTGTGGGGAAAGTGGAGGGGTAAATAGAACTGAATGATATAGAAGGGGCCCATTGCCAAATATAGGTGACAGTGGTGGTTTGGATGAATGTGGTGGCATTGATAGTGCAACATCACCCCTGGGTGAAATATCTGGTATTGGGAATACAGTTACGTTTGGGGGGATGGGCTATACATATGGGAGCCATATATTTGGAGAGGTGAGGCAATCAGCATGTGTATTGATAGCATTTGGGGATTATTAGATATAAATGTGGTAAAAGGGTGGGGTGGTGGAAGGACCTAGGAGTAAAAAAAAAAACTCTGGAGTTTGTGGAGACAGTGACTATCCTGATTGTTGTAGACAATCTTTGTCATGCTATTTAAAATGAAATATTTGAAATTCTGAACCTATTGTGGCCTGTGACCAATTTCCAAATCACTTATATGGCCCAGGCTCTTCCAAAGGTTGAGTATCTCTGATCTAAACTGACCAGATGTCCCACTTTTGTTGGCACAGTCACACTTTGAGGCATTTTGTCTCCCCTGAACACTTTGTGGACACCTAAATGTCCCATTTTGCTGACATTAACAATGAAGAATGCAGAATGTCCCGTGGGGTTACAACTGCTCTGGCTGAATGGGGGTAGTGAGATACATGGATTGGCTGAGCATTGCCTCATGCACTAACATCTTTTATGGACCGAAGAAGCATGTGACCAGGGGAAGGGGCTATACTAATTTACACTTATTTGAGTAACATAGAATGCTGTAGATAGTTTTTCCTTAAACCTGACCTTCATCATAATTTAATGAAAAGCCCAAACCCTAAAAAAACTATTCCCCAGCATCTAAAATTAATATATTTTAAGTTTTTAGTCACTTACTTATTATTCTTTCTCCCCACTGGGCTGCAACTCTGTTCAGGACTCTAGGACATGGGAGCCGCCATCTTGATTCAGAAGCATCACACATACTGAGCAGAGGAGAGTGGGATAAAGTGCAGGGGGCGGGTTATAGCTGTGCTTTGCACAGACAGAGCAGAGCTGGGGTCAGGGAAAGGACAGCAATCCCAGAATGCAGAGCGACATAGTCGGAAGACACTTCCTGTTTGCAGGCTGCCTGATGCTCCATGAACCACTGTATTGGATGTTTAAAGGCTCATAACATGCAGTAGATGCAGGTAGGATGATTTTTAATGTGAGCAATCTGTATGTACAGGGTGTGGGAAACATATAAGATAGACTCTTATTCAGGGTGAAGGCCCGCTTTAAAGACAAACATCGGGGGAGGTTAAAATCTCCCCCAAAACTCACCGGACTGTTGCCACCGCGCTGCGGTTTCACAATTGGGCACTATTTACTCACCTTGCAGGGGGGATCCATCTTCTGGATTCCGAGCGACCTCCCAACCGGCTGCGCCATCTTGCATCCCATCAGACACTGCACGCGGCCCTCATGATCTCATGCCTGCGCAGTGCCCATATATGGGATACAATAGAGCCGCCTGAAATCCCGCAAGACTTTGATGTGCGGAGCGGGACTTTGAAGCAAGCCAGAAAAAAACTCACCTGTTCAGGCTCCAATGACACATGCAGGGGCTCTTGTCCAATAAGAGCTGGCCGCTGGGATTACGCCATTCGGCAGGCGGCTTTCGTTTACTAGAATGGGAAGCGTGTGCTGCCACATCCCCTGCATTGCCGGTCATGCGCGTGTTCTCGTCTCAGACTATATGAACGACCTCAGACGGAAACGTGCATGACGCCGGAGATGCAGGGGATGTGGCAGCGCACGCTCTCCATTGGAAACAATGAGAGCTGAATGACGGTGTTATAGCAGGCAGCTCTCATTGGACGAGAGCCCGCGCATGTGCCGTTGGAGTGGGGAAAAGTGGGCTTCTATGGGCGCCCAGGGGAGGTTTCACACACGGGGGCATCCCGATTCGAGATGCCCAGGGGAAAAGCCAGCAGCTGGCCCTGGCTTCTTTTAGATTCCAGGCCGGCTGCTGCTGGGATTTGTTCCATTTAAAAAAGATAATGGTAATACATTAAGGGGGCAGTCTGGACTCCCCTGCAGCTACTTCATCTAGGTCAGTATCGGTGAGGCCTTGTTTACGCAGCCCCCCTCCACGTGCCAACATTTATTGCATCAGAGGGGCGTGCCAAAGCCATGCCACACCCTCTCTACTGTAATTAATGGTGTAGGTGTGTTATGTGGCGTGAAGCCAGCCCCTGATGGATGCTGCTATATCTGCCTGGTGCTGGAGGAAGAAAATTGTTACTTATCCCTCATTGGTAAGTGTGCAAAAGCTGAGTATAGACTTGGTAGACTTAAAAATGACTTTGAAGTGGAGCAACACCCAGGGTTTTGACTATCCTGGGTTTTGGTCCTTTCCACCCCCGATCAGGGGTGCCGTGCTGTGTGAAACCCCCCAGATCGCCCAAAGAAACTCACCTCATCCCGGTCCTACGGTGCATGCGTGCCGCACGTCCAAAGCCTGCGGCTCCGAGCATGCTGGTGGCCGCATCCCTTGCCTCCCTCTAACAGGGAGCATGCCATTTGTGAATGGCCGTTGGACCGGGAATAAAGGTAAGTAAACGGGGCGACCTGGGGGGTTTCACACAGTGGGGCATCCTGATTTTGGATGCCCCAGGGGAAGGGAATCTATCGGCCGGGAATCTTATAGATTTCGGGGCCGATCGGCTTCGGTTTTGAGCCACTTTAAGATCAAGTCCTGTAGCATGCACATGCCGCAGATTTCCTTGGGTGCATTCAAATCAATGAAGGCGATGACAGACAAACCCTTGTCAATTTGTGGTCAGATAGGTGTTAAAGAGAGACTGCACTTTTGAATTTTTGAAAGTGTTTATTCCTTGTGCCAAAATTATGTCCTCAAGTTGCTGAGATTTTGTCTTGTTTTTTTTTTTTTTTTACTGCAGATCTCCAATGTAAGTCTAAATAAAAAAAAAGACTAGATAAACTCAGCACATTGAAGACATCTTTATGGCAAACAGAAAATTCCATGGAAAGTGGACTTTCCCTTTAATATTATCAGTACATAAACGTAACATTATTGCCCTAGGAAGGAACTTTCCCCAGAATGACATTTCATCTTTACCAATGATAATAGTAAAGGCCTGAAGTTAAATACAGTCATTTCTGAACAATTTCCAGTTACATTGATGGCTTGATGTGTCATGGACCTAAAAGCCTCAGAGAATAAAATGTCTTCTCACTATATAATTTTCTGCCAACTATACTGCAGCTCAAAAAGCTCTTACCTTGTTAAAAGAAAGTGACAGTAACATATTTTGTGCACTAGCATGTTAAATTTGTTGTTGGTAATTAGCAGAGGCTGATGTATACTGACATTAAAGCTGGCCTACACTGTGGTTCAAGTGGACCAAAACCCAGGAATTTGACTATCCCCAGTTTGGGGTGCCCTGCTGTGTTAAACCCGCTGTTCGCCCAGGAAACATACCTGCCCTCAGTCCAACGGTGCATGTGCGGCTGCTCGTCCAATCAGCTTTTCCGGTCGCGCATATTGATGTGAAGCTGAATGGAATCCCCAGCTGCACACATTAGCGGCGCGTGTCCAGGCACAGCCATTGCGGTGGCCATGGCCGTGCACAGCCAAGAAGGTTTACGAGTGATGCCGGCACCAGCCGCACACAGCTGTGGGCTTGTCGGAAAGGTAAGATTTGTAGGCGACTTGGGGGGGGTTTCACTTCAGAATGCGCCAGGGAGAGAGAATAAGCCGGCCCTGGAGTCTCATAGACTCCATTGATGGTTTTGATCCACTTTCAAGATTTAGGCCCTTAATTATGAAGGAATAGCGACTGGTGAGCGGCCGGTAATGACGGGCCCCACCACGAGAACGCCGGCTCCCCACCACAATCACACATTTATGAAGCCGATCCTGCTTAGCGACTGAGATAGCGCCATATAGCGACTCATTCATCATTATTCCAGCCTCAGCCCACAGCGCCAGCATCTGACCTTGAACAGCGACAGGTATGACCTCTCGCTACCTGGCGCTCTCCAATGCATTTCAATGGAACCATTTTTAAATATTAATAATTAATTGTTATTAATATTTTTTTTTATTTTAGATAATTTTTTTAAGGAAAAAAAAAATTGTGCAGAATTGATATTACAGGTATGATATTATTGTATTCATATTACTAAATTATTTTAAAAACTTTTTTTTTTTTGGTTTCCAAAAATATGGTGGTTTGGGGGTTAAAAAACTACTTTTAACACATTGCCGCCAGCGCTCTGGGGTTTAAACATGCATTTCACAGCGCAAGAATTTTTTTTTTTTTTTTCCCATACTCATGTTTATTGAGAAAAGAAATTTTTATCAACATTTTACATTTTGTGATCATACAACAATGAAGATAAAGATACAAACATATATAGAACACATTTGTTTACATAGATTGAGGGGAGGGGAGGAAAGGGAGGGGAGGAAGGGGAGGGGAGGAAGGGGAGGGAAGGGAGGGAGGGGGGGGGAGGGAAGGGAGGGAGGGGGGGGAGGGAAGGGAGGGAGGGGGGGGAGGGAAGGTCGCACCCCCTGCAGTACATATAATATGTAGGGGACAGCTGTCATATGTCATATCAACACAGGGCAATCAGGTACAGAGGTTAAGTTCAGAGTTGCTCGTAATGTACAGTTTTCAAATATAATAGGGAACGATCTTGTGGGAACAGCTCCCAACACCAGATGCCGGTGTCCTAGCCGACTGCTCCGACTTAGACAATGAGAAGTCATTGGCCTAGCATTAGGGGAAATGTAAACTCATCTGCCTCCAGCCCAAATGCTTCGGTCCCAAGCGCCATATGTAGGATCTATGAGTTAGGCAGAGCCGTCCACCTCCCCCAAAAGTCCCCACCCCCCCACAACCCCCAAAACAAGACAGATAACAAACCAGAACCGACAACTCGACAAACACAAAACTACAAAAACAAGAGGAGGAGAGGAGTGAACAAGATAGACAAGAAGGACCAGATCAGGAGATATGGGAAGGGAAGGAGGGGGAGGGGGGGAGGACGGTAATAGGGATATGGGGGAGCAGTGAAAGCAATAAGGGGGGGACAAATGGGTATATTGGTAAAAAAAAGGGGGGGGCAGAGAGGAAAGAGAGGGGGCGGGAAGGGGAGGGGGGGGGAGGAGGGAGAGATGGTGCCCACCAGGCTACCATCCAATCACAGTATTCCAACGACCGTATGCTCCACGTGCACCCTCCCATGCCCAGCCCCCGGTCAACCCCACCCTACAGCCAGGAAATCCAACCGATCAAGAGGGGAGTTCTCCTTTGTATTCATCTGAGTCTTTAAACACTTGCCAGATCGTCCAGACTTTCCTAAATGTTTCCAACCTGTCCTGTTTGGAATATAGAATCTCTTCCATCGTCTCAATGTGATTTACCTGCCTAAGCCACTCTGCGATTGTAGGCACATTTTCAGATCTCCACTTTCTGGGGATCACCGTTCTGGCAGCATTCAGTAGATGGACAGCTAAAGGACCATATCCAGCAGCTCCCTTACCATCTGCTGTCCAATTAAGCAGGTATCCCGCCGGATTCCACTCTAAATCACATCCCAATATTTTCCCTATCAAAGCATGAATCCTCTCCCAGAAAACCTTAAGTCTAGGGCAGCTCCACCAGATGTGAAGCATATCTGCGCCTTCCCCTCCACACCGCCAGCATCTGTCTGGAACTTCAGGGAAAATACGATGTAAGCGCTGTGGTGTCCTGTACCACCTAGAAATAACTTTGTAATTGGTTTCCTGTAACGAAGAACCTACTATGCTTTTGTGTGCCCCCTGATATATCGAGCCCCATGCTTCTTTATCCAAGCTGATTGACAGGGCCTCAGACCATCTCCTTTCCCACGGCTTCTCCTCGTCTCCCAATGAGGTCAGCAGAAGGCTATAAGTCCAAGAAAGCAAGTGTGTTTTGGGGCCGTCTCCCAAACAGGCTCTCTCAAATTCTGACGGTGGTCTTTCCACCCTTCCCCTCAGATCCCTTGAACTCACAAAGTGCCTCAACTGTAAATATGAGAGGGTAGGGACCGGGCCTCCTAGTCTTTCCCCTAGTGCCTCCTCCCCCATCACTTTAGCGTTGCAAAAAATGTGTGTTGCCCTCCAGGGTCTGGGCAGTGTGCAAGCTCTCAGGAAGGTCCTCTCCATACCCGGGGGAAAGAGTGGGTTATCCGTGAGGGGAGTTAAAGGCCCAGGCAGCGACACCAGGTCTCTGTGCTTTTTGCAAACTACCTCCAGGACCCCGATGGTGGCCCCTATAAGCGGGTGCATCCTAACTACCTCAGGGGCATTCGCTCTCTTCAGTGTACCCATTGCCCTCAGCCTCCCTCCACAGACCACGTCCTCAATTGCGACCCAGTCCTTTTCATCCCTGCAAGTCTGCCATTCTATGACCCTACCGAGATGGATAGCCCGTGAGTAAGTTTCAATACAAGGTAATCCCACCCCCCCTCTAGCCTTCGGAAGCCTCAAGATGGATCCCTTGATTCTGAGTGATTTTTTGCTCCAAATAAATTCTGAGAACAAGGAGCGCACTCTCCGCAGAAACCACCCCGGCATTCTGATCGGGATGCATTGCAAAAGGTATAAAAGCCTTGGGAGAACATTCATCTTTAGGACCGCAATTCTCCCAAACCAGGACAACTTTAGTTTGTCCCATTTCACCAAGTCTTTTCTGATTTTGGTTTCCAAAGGAGCAAAATTCAGGTGGAAAAGGTGCTCAATAGAGGTAGGAAGCTGAATCCCCAAGTACCTGATACTACCTGATACCCAGCGGAAAGAGACCGCTCCAGGACCGCCACCTCTGCAGAAGGGAGGCCAATGCCCAAGGCCATGGATTTGCTATAATTAATTTTTAAATTCGAGATAGTCCCAAACTGCGTGAATTCCTGGAGTAGATTAGGTATGGAAACAACTGGGTTGGACAAAAAAAACAACATGTGATCTGCATAGGCAGCAACTTTCCTTTCTCTGTCCCCAATCGAAATTCCTTTAATATCCACATTCAGCCTCACCTTCCGCAGGAATGGTTCCAGCGAGAGCGCAAACACTAGTGGGGAAAGGGGGCATCCCTGTCTTGTTCCGTTACGTATATCAAAAGAGTCTGAAGTTGTGTTGTTGACCCTCACTTTCGCCGCAGGATTGGAGTACAGGGCCAAGATCCGATTCAGGGCCCTGTCACCCAACCCTATATGTCGCAGTACAGCTTCAATCCATCGCCAGTCCACCCTATCAAATGCTTTTTCAGCATCTGTTGAAAGCATTATAGTTTTTACTTTATGATGAGACACCCACCAATGGACATTCAGGGCCTTGATCGTGTTGTCACGAGCCTCCCGGCCCAGGATGAAGCCCGTCTTGTCCTGCGCAACCAGCCCCGGGAGAAGACCCGCCAGCCTGCCCGCCAGAGCCTTAGCATAGATTTGTAAGTCAGTGTTAAGCAGTGAGATTGGCCTGTAATGTTGACATATCTCAGGGTCCTTCCCCTCTTTAGGAATAACCACTATTTGCGCCTCTAAAGTACGCAGAGGAAGCGATCTAGACTTAGCGGCAGTCTCAAAGGCTTTAGCCATATGCGGGAGCAATTGGGGGGCAAATTCCTTATAATACAAACTCGGGAAGCCATCTGGCCCGGGGGCCCTTCCCGGCCTGGTCTGTTTAATTGCATTCTGTAACTCCAAGACAGTAAGGGGAGTCTCAAGTTCATCCAAGATGTCCTTGGACAGTTTGGGCATATCCACTGCAGTCAAATAGGCCTGCATTCGCCTCAACATTGTCTCTTTCTGCCCCTGAACCGGCAAGTTATAGAGATTTGAATAATATGTTTTAAACGCCTCAGCGATGGCTTTATTGCGCTGCTGCAGTACCCCCGCGGAGTCCCTAATACCACTTACAGGGGTCCTGGCATGTAACGGGTTCAGGGCCCTGGCCAACAAGCGGCCCGGCTTATTACCTTGCTCATAGAAAAGTCCACTTCTGAAAGTGAATGCCCACCCCGCCGCCAACGCCTCCTTCAGATCTTTCCTCGCTTCAATCAGTTCTGTCAGGCATTGCTCTTGCAGGGATTGTTTGTGTTTTGCCTCCAGCCTAGCTATTCTAGCCAATAGACCCTCCATCTTTGCTAACCTCTCCCTCTTTAACCTGGAGCTCTCTTGAATCAAAATCCCCCTCATGGTACATTTGTGTGCTTCCCAGACTATCATTGGATCCATATCTGTTTGATTCTCTCTGAAATACAGCTTAATCTGTGTTTTCAGCCTCTCTACCACCCTAACGTCTTTTAGGATGCCCGGGTTCATCTTCCAGTTCCATTCTCTCTGATGAGCTGAGCGCAGTGACAGGCGAAGGAGCACAGGAGCGTGATCAGTAAAAGTTATATTACCAATCTCCACTGCCTCTACCTTCTCCAAGTCTCTCTGGGAGAGGAAGATGTAATCTATTCTAGAATATTTGGAGTGAGTGTTGGAGTAAAATGTGAAGTCTTTTCCTTGGGGATGCAGGAGTCTCCAGGTATCAACAACTTGAACCTGATGCAGGGCTTTTTTAATCTGCTTCAGTGCTCGGTAGGTGATGGTGGATTTCGCATCTGAGGTGTCTATCAATGGGTTTAGGGCACAATTGAAGTCCCCCCCCATGAGGAGCATCCCCTCCTGAAATGTCTTCAGCTTGTTGATAACACTGGAGAGGAAGTGACTCTGGGATCTATTCGGGGCATAGACATTAGCTAATGTAATCGGGAGCCCGTCTGCCAACTTGCCTTTTACAAATAGGAACCTACCTTCCTTATCCACAAGCTCCTCTGTCAGATGGAATGACAGGCTCCTATCTATGAGAATGGAGACCCCTTTAGTCTTAGAGAGTGGGGAGGGGGCTAGGCGGTGCGTGGTATAGTTTTTATTACCAAGATAAGGGACTTTCTCTGCTTGAAAATGAGTCTCTTGCAACAATGCTATGTGCACTTTGTATTTTTTAAGCTCTCTCAGTAGTGCATGGCGCTTCTCAGGCGAGTTTAAACCTCTTACGTTGATTGACATAACATTTATCTTCATGATTTGGGTTATGCAGGCCCGGTCTAGGGGGCGCACCGAGGAACAAAGATCAAGAATCGCGGAATGGACCAAAAACTCTATACTCTAAACCCACCCCCCCTCTCCCCCAGGGTGGAAGTGAGATAGAACAGACAAGAGAAAGTGGGTACAGAGAGTAAGAAAGGAAGAAAAAGAAAAGAATATAAAGGACCACACGAGAGGACAAGACACCTCACAAAGAGAGGGGACAAACACAAAACAAGATAATAAACCGTGGAATCAGATAAGAGGGGACTAATCTAATAGGCCCTCACCGGTTGAAAAAAAATTATAGTGACACTCCGCCACGAATGCAACTATCGTGAAGGAGTGTAAGCCACCACAGCCGTGAGGCTTCTATGGTTCCACATAAAAAGGAACTTTAAGTGACAAGGTTCCTAGATTATAAGGAGCATGAAAGGTCGGCGAAACACCTGCATCGGGTGTGTCTTAAAACAAAAGAGAAACAACTTGCAGTATAAGCCAACGGAGAGAAAAACCTCCCTCATTAACGTGATGTGAGATTCCCACCTCCAAGCTCGTATGAACAGAATGGGCCAATCTTAATCTTAATAGGTCGTGCTACGTGCCTCCTCCACCCCTCCTCCCACATCCCAAACATCGCCGAAAGCACACAAGCATACCCTCAGTGGCCCCCGCCCCTGCACCCCGGGATCTCCCCATCTTGTGAACCGTGGGCCAGAATCTTACGAGGCTATCTCATAGTTGAAAGTTGAAATCATGAAAACTCATGAAAAATCAGTACCGCCAGCCCATCAGCAGCCTGCACCCTTACGGGCCCCAGGGTTGCGATATAACTAGATGGCAGAACTTTCTATGGAGCAGCCATGTCTGTAGGCATTCCCTGAATACGGGTCACCACACCCTAGGTTAGTAACAGGGCCAATACCTATTATAGGACTGTGCTTTCCTATTCAACCTTTAACCGCCGAGGTAAACAGACAGTAAGAACTTAGTTATCAGAGCATGTATATCTGCTATCTCACAGTTAAGAGCCGAAATCATCAAAAGTCGTTACCGCCAACCCATCAGCAGCCTGCCCCCTTATGGGCCCCAGGGTTGCGATATGACTGGATGGCAGAATCTTCTACAGAGCGGCCATGCCTATAGGTGTTCCTAAGTATGAGTCACCTCCCCCAGGTTAGCCACAGGGCCATTCCTTATTATAGTACTGTGCACTCCTATTCAACCTTTAACAGCGGAGATAGGCAGATTCTTACGTGGCTCGCTCATAGTTGAAAGTTGGGATCATCAAAATTCGATACCGCCAGCCCATCAGCAGCCTGCACCCTTACGGGCCCCAGGGTTGCGATATAACTGGATGGCAGAACTTTCTGCAGAGCAGCCAAGCCTGTAGGTGTTCCTGAATATGGGTCACCTCCCCCCAGGCCAGCAGCCGGACCATTCCCTATTAAAGTACTGTGCCCTCCTGTTCAATCTTTACAAGCAGAGGTAAACAGACAGTAAAAACGTAGTTAACAGAGCACGCATATCTGCTATCTCATAGTTGAAAGCTGAATTAATCAAAACTCGATACCGCCATCCCATCAGCAGCCTGCACTCTTACTGGCCCCAGGGTTGCGATATAATTGGATGGCAGAGCTTTCTACAGAGCAGCCCAGCCTATAGGCGTTTCCTGAGTATGGGACACCTCCCCCCAGGCTAGCAACAGGGCCAATCATTATTATAGTACTGTGCATTCCTATGCAACCTTTAACAGCAGAGATAACCAGACAGTAAAAACTTAACTATCAAAGCATGCATGTCTGAGAACCAATGTGAGCATAACACATAACAATCAGAATGCAACTAGCTTTCGTGAGTTCCCCCACTCCGGCAGCGCCCGCCCCGCAAGGAGTGGAGCGGGTATAGATACACCCGAGGGGGGGGAACCCACTCCAAAATGACAACCTCCGGGGAATCTCTGTGGTATAGGAAAAAGGGGCCATGGCTGTAACTAATACGTTGTGAAAGCGCGCGTAAAAGACAAGTATGCAAGCAACAGATGTATAAGAAACAGAACCAAAACTTCTCACGTGAATACAGCTCAAAGCAGTCCCGGTCGGAGCAGCATTAGCTTGGCAGAGCTGCTAGTCCTGATAGCTGGAAAGAAATGCAGGGAGTGCCAGGCGCTAAAGTTAAGCTTGAGGTATTAGCGGCCAAGCCCTACCAAGGCACTGCAGTGTAATACAAAGCGACCTTCAAGCGCTCACAACTTGGGCGAGGGGAGCGGGGTGTTCCAGGCAGGGCAAAGAGCCTCCCCAAGTCCGGGATAGCAAAGTCCCCAAACCAGTCTGGGAGGGAGAGCGGGGGCAAGTGTAATAAATCACAGAACGCAGCTAAGTCTTCCGGAGTCCGAAGGATTCCCGTTCTCCCGTTCTTGGAGGCGGATAGCGCAAAGGGGAACCGCCATCTGTATGGGATCCCCTTTTCCCGAAGGAGCGAGGTGAGGGGCCTAAGGGCTCTGCGATGCTGCAACGTAATACCTGACAGGTCCTAGAACAGTTGTATCTCGTAGTTGTTAAACATAATGGAGTCTCTGGTCCTCGCTTTGGACAGGATTTCCTCCTTGAGTACGAAGCTTTGTAGGCAGCAGATTATGTCCCTTGGAGGAGCCTCCCCGATATTCCGAGGGCGAAGCGCTCTATGAGCTCTTACCAAGTCTATTGGCGTCTCAGGCGGTCTCTCCAGTAGAGTGTTGAAAATCGAGAGCAAGGCCCCAGAAATCTGATCATGCGCGACTTCCTCAGGGACACCTCGTACCCTAATGTTGCATCGCCGGTTCCTATTATCCAGGTCCTCCAGGTGACGGTGTACATTAATCATGTATCTGTTGTGAGCAGTGACCACTTCGCTCACCTCCTGGAGAATCCGCCGCGTCCCACGTTCCTCCTTCTCCACCCTCTCCACCTTTTGGGCCAGCGCCCGCATGTCAGCGCGCAGGTCCGCCACAGCTTCCGTTATGGAGGTTTTAATTTCGCCTGCGAATTTCGCTAGCTCCGTGCGGGTAGGTAGTTGGCTTAGTTGGGAGGTGAGATCAGGGTCTCCCCTGTCAGAGGTCGCAATGCTCTGCCTGTCTGGTGAGCTGTCTGGGGACGGAGACGCCGCCATCTTCGAAGCACGTGAGGCCGCCTCCTCCGGCCGCTGCACACGGAACATCTCCGGGTAACTTCTTGAGCCTTGAGAGGGGGTTTGAGGGGCTCTAGATGATCTAGGCAATGTCCCCGACCGGCCAGTCTTGCCCATGATCGCTGTGGGGTGCAAGGTCTGTTGCGAATGGGAGATCTCTCTGCGAGCTAAAGACTCACGCCGCCATCTTCTTCACCGGCCAAGCCACGCCCCGCGCGAGAATTTTTTTAGCGTGATTTTTTTATGAATATGGTGGAAGCCGGTCGCTCTGACCAGTCGCTATCATGCGCACCCGTACATCGCGGAACCTGTCAAATAGCGACTCGTCACCTTGTATTCAACATTACGCCACACCGGCTGAGTCGCTATCAACAACCGAACAACGGCCAAGCACAGCGACTACTAGCGGGCGCTGTGAAAATACCGCTACAGTCACTCAACTGTCACTACATGTCGCTATTAATAAATCAGCCTCCCAGAAGCTTGGAACTGGCTTCCTCTTGCCCTCAAGGGCAACTGCTGGCAAAAATGGAAAAGAGCATATCAGGGTGTCAGGGAGGGGAAGATATGTATTTATGTTTTACAGCAGGGATCCCCAACCTGTAACTCAGGTGCCACATGTGGCTCTCCGGCTGTCATACCAGAAGACTTGTGGTAAAAAGTTAGGCAGGTCAACCAGTTTACTTTGTAATATTAGATTAATCAAGTTGCTATTGAAAAATCAGAGATTTATATATTACGGTTATAAATGAAAGGACTGTGACTAAGTTCCTGAGTAAGTAAAAGAAAAACTTTTTAATTACATTTTATATATTTACATTCTAATTGTAAATAATGTAAGTGATACTGCCCTGCTCAAATAAGGAATAAGTCAATAGCTCAATGAGGGGTCAGAGGGGTCCTTCTTCATATTTAAACAAGCTAAATAAACAGACAATACACAGAGCTACAGAAACAAAAGAACAACAAATTGGACTCTTTTTGTTTCTGTAGCTCTGTGTATTGTTTATTTACATTCTAATTGTGTTGTAGCTGAAGTATGGGCCACTCTCTGGTGGGCCCCAATCATAATTTCATAAAATCAGTCCAGTGCACCCCGGGGTGGTTTTGTGTGCCACTGCTTCCAGTCACAATGGAGATGTGGCTCTGAGTCGACCTGTGGCAACAGCAGCATTTACGTCATTTGGCGCTGAGACACGCCCAATCTAGTCCCACACTACCGCCGCCATCTTCAAATAGCTTGCGTCAATTCAAGACCTGATAGACAACCCTGTGTCATCATCACAAAAAACTATGGCACGCCCCCTCCTTTCACAGCAATGGAGGGGGCGTGCCATAGTGTCTGTGACAATTGGCGCTGGGCATTGAATACATGCGAGCAGCTGGACGATGGCAGCAGCTGCGCTAGTGGTGCGGGACTGGTCTGATAAATGTCTCAGCCCCAGACTATCAGCGATTGCCTGCGGGGGAATAAAGTATTGTTCAAGCACAGGCTGGCTGCAGGGAAAGGTCATTGGAGTTTAAGTGGACCAACACCCTGCAGGTTCCAATCCCTCCCTGCAGGGCATCCAACATCGGGATGCCCCGCTGTGTGAAACCACCCAGGATGCCCCATTCACCTTACCTGCATCCCAATCCAACGGCGCATGCTGCATCTCACCCTTCTCTATAGCAGGGCGCGTGTCCCTGTTAGAGGGAAGCGTGAGATGCGGCCGCGCCAGTGTGCTCGGAGCCGCTGAGCTATGACGGCGATTAGACGCGCATAGCTCAGCGGCTCCGAGCGCGCTGATTGGACCAGCGGTCGCGCATGTGCCGTAGGAGCGGGGTGAGGTGAGTTTTATTCGGAGATCTGGGGGGTTTCACCAATATCCAGGATAGTCAAAATCCTGGGTGTTGGTCCACTTTAAACAGAATGGAGCTTTTAAAACCTGTCACCCTGCTTAATTTTCCATCTATTAAAGTTGGCCAGAATGTTTTTGATTCAATGTGTAAAAGTAACCCCCCCTTGTTATTTAGCATATTTATACTATATAGATTTGTATTATTGGACCTTTTCTTTTTTGCAAAAGTGCTTCTTTAGAGTGGACCCCAGGGTATTCAGGCATTTGTGAATGGCTGGTGCAGGCACGCGCCCTGTTAGAGGGTAGCACGGGATGCGGCCACCAGCGTGCTTAGATCGCTTGGATTAGACGAGCTCCTGGACGAAGGGGAACAAGCAGATTCAAGCACTCTGATTGGACGAGCGTCATAAGACTGGGAAGAGATGAGTTTGTTCGGGCGACCTGGGGGGTTTCACACAGCTGGGCACCCCCAATCGGGGAGCCCCAGGGGCAATGATCAAAACCCAGGATAGTCAAAATCCTGGGTTTTGGTCCACTTTAAAGTGGACCAACACCCAGGATTTTGACTATCCTGGGTTTTGGTCCACTTCGGGGGGGCACCCCATTCACAAACGGCCGGTGCGGGCGCGCGCACATCTAGAGGGGCGTGCGGGAGGCGGCGGCAGCTAGTAAAGGTAAGATAAGGTAAGGTTTTTTGGGGGTTATAGATTCCCGGGCCGATCACCCCTGGGTGTTGGTCCAATTTAAGGAGCACTAGTGTTCCCTAGAAATGTATTTGGTGCAATTGTAATCTTATGCACAGTTCACATAGGAGGTATAGTATCTTGTTCAGTGGTGGCTGGGGTGGGTAATTTGTTAGCAAATGTATTTTGCAGCATGGCAGATTTACCCTGCATCCCACTGGCTGCCACACGCACCCACCCCAACCTTATCTGTATGACTGGTGCGGATTTACACAGCTGTAATGGAGCGGCTGTAGGGATGCTTGATGCTGCCATAGTGCCATTCATTCATTGAGCTCATTTATATACACCATAGAACACTGATTGCAGGAGAGCCTGCACATGCCCCTTGGGATTGTGGAAGAGGTAAGAACAAAACCCGGGATAGTCACATTTTGACAAAACTCTAGTCTCTAGGACAAAAACTCTAGTCTGTAAAACTCTAGGTATGGGTCATATTTTCAGTGGTCTAGGTATGGGTCATACAGTCAGTGGTCTAGGTATGGGTCATACGGTCAGTGGTCTAGGTATGGGTCATACAGTCAGTGGTCTAGGTATGGGTCATACGGTCAGTGGTCTAGGTATGGGTCATACGGTCAGTGGTCTAGGTATGGGTCATACGATCAGTGGTCTAGGTATGGGTCATACGGTCAGTGTTCTAGGTATGGGTCATATGATCAGTGGTCTAGGTATGGGTCATACGGTCAGTGTTCTAGGTATGGGTCATTCGGACAGTGGTTAGGTATGGGTCATACGGTCAGCGGTCTAGGTATGGGTCATACGGTCAGTGGTCTAGGTATAGGTCATACGGTCAGTGGTCTAGGTATGGGTCAGCGGTCTAGGTATGGGTCACATGGTCAGCGTTCTAGGTCTGGGTCATACGGTCAATGGTCTAGGTATAGGTCATACGGTCAGCAGGTATGGGTCATACAGTCAGTGGTCTAGGTATGGGTCATACAGTCAGCGGTCTAGGTATGGGTCACATGGTCAGCGTTCTAGGTCTGGGTCATACGGTCAGTGGTCTAGGTATAGGTCATACAGTCAGTGGTCTAGGTATGGGTCATGCGGTCAGCGGTCTAGGTATGGGTCAGCGGTCTAGGTATGGGTCATGCGGTCAGCGGTATAGGTATGGGTCATACAGTCAGCGCTCTAGGTATGGGTCATACAGTCAGTGGTCTAGGTATGGGTCATACAGTTAGTGGTCTAGGTATGGGTCATACAGTCAGCGGTCTAGGTATGGGTCATGCAGTCAGCGGTCTAGGTATGGGTCATGCAGTCAGCGGTCTAGGCATGGGTCATACGGTCAGCGGTCTAGGTATGGGTCAGCGGTCTAGGTATGGGTCAGCGGTCTAGGTATGGGTCATGCGGTCAGCGGTATAGGTATGGGTCATACAGTCAGCGGTCTAGGTATGGGTCATACAGTCAGCGGTCTGGGTATGAGGTATGGATCAGCGGTCTAGGTATGGGTCATGCGGTCAGTGGTCTAGGTATGGGTCCTACAGTCAGCGGTCTAGGTATAGGTAATACAGTCAGCGGTCTAGGTATGGGTCATACAGTCAGCGGTCTAGGTATGGGTCATACGGTCAGCGGTCTAGGTATGGGTCATACGGTCAGCGGTCTAGGTATGGGTCATGCGGTCAGCGGTATAGGTATGGGTCATACAGTCAGCGGTCTAGGTATGGGTCATACAGTCAGCGGTCTAGGTATGGGTCATACAGTCAGCGGTCTAGGTATGGGTCATACAGTCAGTGGTCTAGGTATGGATCAGCGGTCTAGGTATGGGTCATGCGGTCAGTGGTCTAGGTATGGGTCCTACAGTCAGCGGTCTAGGTATAGGTAATACAGTCAGCGGTCTAGGTATGGGTCATACAGTCAGCGGTCTAGGTATAGGTCATACAGTCAGCGGTCTAGGTATGGGTCATACAGTCAGCGGTCTAGGTATGGGTCATACAGTCAGTGGTCTAGGTATGGGTCATACAGTCAGTGGTCTAGGTATGGGTCATACAGTCAGCGGTCTAGATATGGGTCATACGGTCAGTGGTCTAGGTATGGGTCATATGGTCAGCGTTCTAGGTATGGGTCATACAGTCAGCGGTCTAGGTATGGGTCATACAGTCAGCGGTCTAGGTATAGGTCATACAGTCAGCGGTCTAGGTATGGGTCATACAGTCAGCGGTCTAGGTATGGGTCATACAGTCAGTGGTCTAGGTATGGGTCATACAGTCAGTGGTCTAGGTATGGGTCATACAGTCAGCGGTCTAGATATGGGTCATACGGTCAGTGGTCAGGTATGGGTCATACAGTCAGTGGTCTAGGTATGGGTCATACGGTCAGCGGTCTAGGTATGGGTCATATGGTCAGCATTCTAGGTATGGGTCATACAGTCAGTGGTCTAGGTATGGGTCATACGGTCAGTGGTCTAGGTATGGGTCATATGGTCAGCATTCTAGGTATGGGTCATACAGTCAGTGGTCTAGGTATGGGTCATATGGTCTGTGGTCTAAGTATAGTGGTCTAGGTCAAATGGTCAGCGGTCTAGGTATGGATCAAACGCTTAGCGGTTCAGGTATGGGTCATACGATCAGCGTTCTAGGTATGGGTCATACGGTCAGCGTTCTTGGTGTGGGTCATACGTCAACGGTCTAGTTATGGATCAAACGCTCAGCGGTCCAGGTATGGGTCATATGGTCAGCGCTCTAGGTATGGGTCAGCGGTCTAGGTATGGGTCATACAGTCAGCGGTCTAGGTATGGGTCATACAGTCAGTGGTCTAGGTATGGGTCATGTGGTCAGCGGTCTAGGTATGGGTCATACAGTCAGTTGTCTAGGTATGGGTCATACAGTCAGTTGTCTAGGTATGGGTCATACAGTCAGCGGTCTAGGTATGGGTCAGCGGTCTAGGTATGGGTCATACGGTCAGCGGTCTAGGTATGGGTCATACCGTCAGCGGTCTAGGTATGGGTCATACAGTCAGCGGTCTAGCTATGGGTCAGCGGTCTAGGTATGGGTCATACGGTCAGTGGTCTAGGTATGGGTCATACAGTCAGCGGTCTAGGTATGGGTCATATGGGTCCTGCGGTCATATGGTATGGGTCATTACAGTCAGTGGTCTAGGTATGGGTCATACAGTCAGCGGTGTAGGTATGGGTCATATGGTCAGTGTTCTAGGTATGGGTCATACAGTCAGCGGTCTAGGTATGGGTCATACGGTCAGTGTTCTCGGTATGGGTCATACAGTCAGCGGTCTAGGTATGGGTCATATGGTCAGTGTTCTAGGTATGGGTCATACAGTCAGCGGTCTAGGTATGGGTCATATGGTCAGCGGTCTAGGTATGGGTCATATGGTCAGCGTTCTAGGTATGGGTCATACAGTCAGCGGTCTAGGTATAGGCCATACAGTCAGTGGTCTAGGTATGGGTCATACGGTCAGCGGTCTAGGTATGGGTCATACGGTCAGCGGTCTAGGTATGGGTCATATGGTCAGCGGTCTAGGTATGGGTCATATGGTCAGTGTTCTAGGTATGGGTCATACAGTCAGCGGTCTAGGTATGGGTCATATGGTCAGCTGTCTAGGTATGGGTCATATGGTCAGCTGTCTAGGTATGGGTCATATGGTCAGCTGTCTAGGTATGGGTCATATGGTCAGCGGTCTAGGTATGGGTCATATGGTCAGCTGTCTAGGTATGGGTCATACGGTCAGCGGTCTAGGTATGGGTCAGTGGTCTAGGTATGGGTCATACGATTAGTGGTCTAGGTATGGGTCATATAATCTAGGTATGGGTCATATGGTCAGCGGTCTAGGTATGGGTCATATGGTCAGCTGTCTAGGTATGGGTCATACGGTCAGCGGTCTAGGTATGGGTCAGTGGTCTAGGTATGGGTCATATGGTCAGCGGTCTAGGTATGGGTCATATGGTCAGCTGTCTAGGTATGGGTCATACGGTCAGCGGTCTAGGTATGGGTCAGTGGTCTAGGTATGGGTCATATGGTCTAGGTATGGGTCATATGGTCAGCGGTCTAGGTATGGGTCATATGGTCAGCTGTCTAGGTATAGGTAATACAGTCAGCGGTCTAGGTATGGGTCATACAGTCAGCGGTCTAGGTATAGGTCATACAGTCAGCGGTCTAGGTATGGGTCATACAGTCAGCGGTCTAGGTATGGGTCATACAGTCAGTGGTCTAGGTATGGGTCATACAGTCAGTGGTCTAGGTATGGGTCATACAGTCAGCGGTCTAGATATGGGTCATACGGTCAGTGGTCAGGTATGGGTCATACAGTCAGTGGTCTAGGTATGGGTCATACGGTCAGCGGTCTAGGTATGGGTCATATGGTCAGCATTCTAGGTATGGGTCATACAGTCAGTGGTCTAGGTATGGGTCATACGGTCAGTGGTCTAGGTATGGGTCATATGGTCAGCATTCTAGGTATGGGTCATACAGTCAGTGGTCTAGGTATGGGTCATATGGTCTGTGGTCTAAGTATAGTGGTCTAGGTCAAATGGTCAGCGGTCTAGGTATGGATCAAACGCTTAGCGGTTCAGGTATGGGTCATACGATCAGCGTTCTAGGTATGGGTCATACGGTCAGCGTTCTTGGTGTGGGTCATACGTCAACGGTCTAGTTATGGATCAAACGCTCAGCGGTCCAGGTATGGGTCATATGGTCAGCGCTCTAGGTATGGGTCAGCGGTCTAGGTATGGGTCATACAGTCAGCGGTCTAGGTATGGGTCATACAGTCAGTGGTCTAGGTATGGGTCATGTGGTCAGCGGTCTAGGTATGGGTCATACAGTCAGTTGTCTAGGTATGGGTCATACAGTCAGTTGTCTAGGTATGGGTCATACAGTCAGCGGTCTAGGTATGGGTCATACAGTCAGCGGTCTAGGTATGGGTCATACCGTCAGCGGTCTAGGTATGGGTCATACAGTCAGCGGTCTAGCTATGGGTCAGCGGTCTAGGTATGGGTCATACGGTCAGTGGTCTAGGTATGGGTCATACAGTCAGCGGTCTAGGTATGGGTCATATGGTCAGCGGTCTAGGTATGGGTCCTGCGGTCATATGGTAT
The DNA here is from genome assembly GCA_027917425.1 of Gastrophryne carolinensis. Classification (NCBI taxonomy): domain Eukaryota; kingdom Metazoa; phylum Chordata; class Amphibia; order Anura; family Microhylidae; genus Gastrophryne; species Gastrophryne carolinensis. The sequence continues at coordinate 536,713,433 of CM051234.1, forward strand.
GGGTCATTACAGTCAGTGGTCTAGGTATGGGTCATACAGTCAGCGGTGTAGGTATGGGTCATATGGTCAGTGTTCTAGGTATGGGTCATACAGTCAGCGGTCTAGGTATGGGTCATACGGTCAGTGTTCTCGGTATGGGTCATACAGTCAGCGGTCTAGGTATGGGTCATATGGTCAGTGTTCTAGGTATGGGTCATACAGTCAGCGGTCTAGGTATGGGTCATATGGTCAGCGGTCTAGGTATGGGTCATATGGTCAGCGTTCTAGGTATGGGTCATACAGTCAGCGGTCTAGGTATAGGCCATACAGTCAGTGGTCTAGGTATGGGTCATACAGTCAGTGGTCTAGGTATGGGTCATACGGTCAGCGGTCTAGGTATGGGTCATATGGTCAGCGGTCTAGGTATGGGTCATATGGTCAGTGTTCTAGGTATGGGTCATACAGTCAGCGGTCTAGGTATGGGTCATATGGTCAGCTGTCTAGGTATGGGTCATATGGTCAGCTGTCTAGGTATGGGTCATATGGTCAGCTGTCTAGGTATGGGTCATATGGTCAGCGGTCTAGGTATGGGTCATATGGTCAGCTGTCTAGGTATGGGTCATACGGTCAGCGGTCTAGGTATGGGTCAGTGGTCTAGGTATGGGTCATACGATTAGTGGTCTAGGTATGGGTCATATGGTCTAGGTATGGGTCATATGGTCAGCGGTCTAGGTATGGGTCATATGGTCAGCTGTCTAGGTATGGGTCATACGGTCAGCGGTCTAGGTATGGGTCAGTGGTCTAGGTATGGGTCATACGATTAGTGGTCTAGGTATGGGTCATATGGTCAGTGGTCTAGATATGGGTCATACGGTCAATGGTCTAGGTATGGGTCATGCGGTCAGCACTCTTGGTATGGGTCATGCGGTCAGCACTCTTGGTATGGGTCATATGGTTAGCGATCTAGGTATGGGTCATATGGTCAGCGCTCTAGGTATGGTTCATATGGTCAGCGGTCTAGGTATGGGTCATATGGTCAGCGGTCTAGGTATGGGTCATGTGGTCAGTGGTCTAGGTATGGGTCATACGGTCAGTGTTCTAGGTATGGTTCATACAGTCAGCGGTCTAGGTATGGGTCATATGGTCAGCGGTCTAGGTATGGGTCATACAGTCAGCGGTCTAGGTATGGGTCATATGGTCAGCGGTCTAGGTATGGGTCATACAGTCAGCCGTCTAGGTATGGGTCATATGGTCAGCTGTCTAGGTATGGGTCATACGGTCAGCGGTCTAGGTATGGGTCAGTGGTCTAGGTATGGGTCATACGGTCAGTGGTCTAGGTATGGGTCATACGGTCAGTGGTCTAGGTATGGGTCATGCGGTCAGCACTCTTGGTATGGGTCATATGGTTAGCGCTCTAGGTATGGGTCATATGGTCAGCGCTCTAGGTATGGGCCATATGGTCAGCGGTCTAGGTATGGGTCATATGGTCAGCGGTCTAGGTATGGGTTATACGGTCAGTGTTCTAGGTATGGTTCATACAGTCAGCAGTCTAGGTATGGGTCATATGGTCAGTGTTCTAGGTATGGGTCATACAGTCAGCGGTCTAGGTATGGGTCATATGGTCAGTGGTCTAGGTATGGGTCATATGGTCAGCGGTCTAGGTATGGGTCACATGGTCAGCGGTCTAGGTATGGGTCATATGGTCAGTGGTCTAGGTATGGGTCATATGGTCAGCGGTCTAGGTATGGGTCATACGGTCAGCGGTCTAGGTATGGGTCATACGGTCAGTGGTCTAGGTATGGGTCATACGGTCAGTGTTCTAGGTATGGTTCATACAGTCAGCAGTCTAGGTATGGGTCATATGGTCAGTGTTCTAGGTATGGGTCATACAGTCAGCGGTCTAGGTATAGGTCATATGGTCAGTGGTCTAGGTATGGGTCATATGGTCAGCGGTCTAGGTATGGGTCACATGGTCAGCTGTCTAGGTATGGGTCATATGGTCAGTGGTCTAGGTATGGGTCATATGGTCAGCGGTCTAGGTATGGGTCATACGGTCAGCGGTCTAGGTATGGGTCATACGGTCAGTGGTCTAGGTATGGGTCATACGGTCAGCTGTCTAGGTATGGGTCATACGGTCAGCTGTCTAGGTATGGGTCATACGGTCAGCTGTCTAGGTATGGGTCATACGGTCAGCTGTCTAGGTATGGGTCATACGGTCAGTGGTCTAGGTATGGGTCATACGGTCAGTGGTCTAGGTATGGGTCATACGGTCAGTGGTCTAGGTATGGGTCAGCGGTCTAGGTATGGGTCATACGGTCAGTGGTCTAGGTATCGGTCATACGATTAGTGGTCTAGGTATGGGTCATACAGTCAGCGGTCTAGGTATGGGTCATACGGTCAGTGGTCTAGGTATGGGTCATGCGGTCAGCACTCTTGGTATGGGTCATATGGTTAGCGCTCTAGGTATGGGTCATATGGTCAGAGGATTAAAACCTGTGCTGGCAGGCCCTGGAGTCTAAAAGATCCTGATTCAAGAAGTCCCACTGCCTGACCCCTGCGATTGCGCCCAAATCACTCACTTTTTCAGCGCACCATCTTGGCACAATCGTATGCCTGTTTTTCATTATGAGAGGGCCCCTCCTGCCCTCAGCTATTCAGATAGAGAAAAGCCAGGCCTGTTCTCCCTCGGTCCCCTGGAGTGCTCTGAATAACCTCAGCGCCCAATCAGTGGGCTCCATTTCTCCAGGGACTGAGGAAAAAGGTAAGTATTTTCCTGTTTATCGGCATTAACCAATTGGGATGCCCCCCTGCTCTCAGAACAACACCCATTTTTGGAAAATACCCATCCATAGAGCATTCAGATTTCAGATGTCCCACTGTGTGATGCCAAAGCATATGTGTGACTGGCGGCGGCCTCTCCTTCATCCCTCAGCAACTGAATGGCTGCCACATACAGCCATAGGGAAGAGCAGCTTTTTTAGCTGCTCATTTATATTCACTGTCAAAAAAGCTGATTGGGGGAGAGCTGCGTCTGCCCTGTGTAAGATCTCTGGCGAGGTATACATAACGGTTAGACGGTTGCACACAACCGGGATGCCACAGGCAGTGTTGGATTGGAATGCCTAGGGTCCACCAGGAGAACTGACTCTCAGGGCCCACCCCACACTTAGGTCCTTATTTATGAAGGAATAGCGACTGGTGAGCGGCTGGTAATGACGGGCCCCACCACGAGAACACCGGCTCCCCACCACAATCACACATTTATCATGCCAATTCTGCTTAGCGACTGAGATAGCGCCATATAGCGACTCATTCATCATTATTCCAGCCTCACCCCACAGCGCCAGTGTCCGACCTTGAACAGCGACAGGTATGACCTCTCGCTACCTGGCGCGCTCCAATGCATTTCAATGGAACCATTTTTAAATATTAATTCTGTGACCATTTTAGATAATTTTTAAATAATAGATAAATTTAAGGGAAAAAAAATAAAAAAAAAAATTGTACAGAATTGATATTACAGGTCTGATATTAATGTATTCATATTACTAAATTATTTTAAATACTTTTTTTTTTTGGTTTACAAAAATATGGTTGTTTGGGGGTTAAAAAACTACTTTTAACACATCGCCTCCAGCGCTCTGGGGTTTAAACATGCCTTTCACAGCGCTTGAATTTTTTGAGCGTGATTTTTTGATGAATATGGTGGGAGCCGGTTGCTCTGACCAGTCGCTATCATGCGCTCCCATACATCGCGGAACCTGTCAAATAGCGACTCGTAACCTTGTATTCAACATTACCGCACACCGACTGAGTCGCTGTCAACAACCGAACAACGGCCAAGCACAGCGAATACTAGCGGGCGCTGTGAAAATACCGCTACAGTCGCTCAACTGTCGCTACATGTCGCTATTAATAAATCAGCCTCCCCAATGCAAGTATTTCCGGGCCACATGCACAGAAACATTATGTCAGACTGTGTTGTCTCTGTGTGTGCACTTGGGTTGCCCCAAATAAACTAAACATAGTACTTTGGTGATGAAGGCACAGTAAAGGGCCCCCTGGAGTAAGGCCTGTAATCACTCACCTTTCCAATGATCCCATGTCGCATGGCGTATTGTGGGCAACATCCATCCCTGGCCTCCCGGCAGAGGTGCGCTCCCATGTCCAGCCATTCAGCAAACGGTGCAAAGGTTAGTTGTGTTGGCGATCTGGGAGGCTTCACGCAGCGGGCATCTCAGATCAGGTGCCCCATATAAATGGACCCAGGAACGGACTTGCACTCATTGGGTCCACCAGAGGAAATCATTCTTTGGACCCACCAGAGAAAATTATCCTGGAATAGTATGAAATCTGATGTTTACCGATCAAAAACATAACCTCCAGAAGAAAAGATAAACTCAGGAAAACGCACCATATAAGTCAGAAACACTGTTTTAGTTCTGGATCTTTTGTACTGCCCTAATGGTGGTCCTGGGTCAGTGCCTGGGGCCCACCGAAGGATCCTCTGGTGGGCCTGTCCAACACTGAACGGACCTACCGTGTTTCCCCAAAAGTTCTTATATTCATTTTTCCCCACCAAAAATAGGTACTAGGGCTTATTTTCAGGGGATGTCTCGTAGCCCGCTGGTCGGGGCAGGCATCAGCACTGAGTGGGCAGGTGCCGGGGCCCCTGCAGCTTGATAGGGCAACCTCATTCCTTCTATCCTGGGCAACCCCTTTGCAGGCCGCAGGGCCGTGCCGTAACCTGGACTAAGGTCTGTCAGCCAGGGGCAGATTGACCTTTGGGAGAGCCTGTCAGTTCTTCTATTATTTGTTTCTTCCCTTCTATTCCTTTCTTTTTTTTAATTTCATTCTCTTTTCATCTCTTCTTTGTTCCCTTTCTCTCATCTTTTCTTTCTGCCATTCCATTTGCCTTTTGTCTATTATTTCTCTCAGTTCTTTTATTTGTTGGTTCTTTCATTCTATTCTATTCTTTTTCTTTCTTTCTATCTTTGTTCCTTTCTTTCATTCTGCCATTCCTTTTCATTCTTTCCTTCTTTTCTCTTCCTCTGTCAGCCCTTCTATTTTCTTTCTTTCCATCTATTTTTTCTCCTATTTCATATCTCTCTATTTCCTGTAATTTTTCTTTGATTCCTTTTATTTTTTGTTTCTGTGATTCATTCAATTCTCTTTCTTTGTTTCTGCCATTCATTATATTATTTTGTTCTTTCTTGTTTCTTTCCATTTATTTATTTTTTTTATATCTTTATCTCTTTCCATCTTTTCTTTCTTTTTTGTCATTTGCTTCTATTTGTTGTTCTTTATTTCTTTTTCTTTCTGTCATTTCTTCTGTTCCTTCTATACTATACTGTTTTATTCCTTCTATTATTTTTTTCTTTCCATTCTTTTGCAGTTGTACATAGAACTTTATCACCATGTATGGAGTATCATACCACACCCCACTTTACTGCCCAAGGGCCTGTATAAACCTGGAGCCTTTACTGCTGGTAGCTGGCCAGATGGTGGCAGCAGTACAGCAGCTCCGGTACAGTATGTGCACAGAGCCGGCTGGCAGGGGATTCAGCATTGCGGCAGACTGGGACAGAACCAGCAAGATCAGACATTTCACTCCCAACAGCTTACCTGTGTGACTTGATGTGTCCTCATCCTCCTTTACAGCAACTCCCGCCCGTCTCCTGAGGCCTGGCAGCTGGTTTATACATTGTAACTAGGGCTTATTTTCAGAGTAGGGCTTATATTTCATGAAAATGCAGAAACATTTTACTAGGGCTTATTTTCGGGGAGTCGACAGGATAGTAAAAAACCTGGGTGTTGGTCCACTTTAATTATTATGGTGTGTTCTTCTGCAGTACCTCTTTACATCCAGCAGATGGCACACGTGTCATGCCGGGCTCTGTCTTCGCAGTCTCTAAGTGATGGGAACATCCAATCACCCAGCAGAGAAAGGAGATCCTATAAAGGCCCCGCCCCGGTGTGTGACGTCACACCTGCTCGGCACGCCCTCGGTTCTTTATTCCCTGGTTGGGCTCTATAGTCCTGGTAACCCGGGTGCGGGCGGCCGGGCACAGCAGGGGGCTGCCATCTGTGACTCAGTGCCCCCAGCAGGGATGGGCTGCTTCTGTGCCGTGCCCGAGGAATTCTATTGTGAAGTTTTGTTACTGGATGAGGCGAAGTTGTCTCTCACCAGCCAGCAGCATGGGGTGAAGGTAAGTGTGCCCATGCCATTATATGGGGATCACATGTCAGTTCATGCCATCATATCTAATGCCAGCCTATGTCATGGCTTCTATTCCATTATACCATAGGCATGGCCAGCTGATGGGGGGGGGGGGGGCAACCTGTGCCATGCCCATCTCCCTGCGAGGTGGCACCAGGAGAACCCACTCAGATGCCCCCCCACCTTTTATTCTTTCCTTTATATATAGCTTTCCTTATCCTCTCTTTTATCCTTATTACCCTCACCTTGCTCCCATTTACACATCATCTTTTTCCCTTTTCTACTTGTCCTTTCTTAATTTCCTCCTCCCTTTTTTACACCTGCTTGTCATCTCTCCACCATATTCCCACCATCTCTCTTTCTCTCCCAACCTTCCTTCCATCTATGTCTCTTTTCATCTTCTCAGCTCCTTCCTCTGTTATTTACATTTCCATTCTTCTCTCCAACTCCCCGTCTTATATTTCCCCTTTCCACGTTCCCTTCTCTTTTACACCATCTCCTCATCTTCTTCATTTTTCTATTTGTCTTTCTCTCTTTTCCTCTATTCTCTCTTTATTTCTTTTCCAACTGCCCTTCCTCTCTCTCTCTTTCACATTCCCCCCTTCCTTTACACCTTCTGTTTATCTCACTCTTCCAGCTTCCCTCTATCTATATTTCTTCTCTCTGTCTTCCCATGTTTTTCTGCATTCCTATTTCGCTCTTGCTCTTTTTGAACTTCCATTTTTCTCTTTCTTACATTCCCTTTTTTCCTCTTCTGTTTCACCTTTCATCAAACTTTTTCTCTTGGTACCTTCATTACATATACCTTTCATTTTAACTTTTCTTCACCTTCCTCTCTTTTTACTGCAGATCCTATAATGTACCATTCTATGATATCCCATGCTACAAGTGCTGCCCCAGCCCATCTGATCACAATGTATCTAATGTTATAGTATGGTGCCAGCTTAGCAGATCCTATATTGTGCCATTCTATGATATCCCATGCTACAAGTGCTGCCCCAGCCCATCTGATCACAATGTATCTAATGTTATAGTATGGTGCCAGCTTAGCAGATCCTATATTGTGCCATTCTATGATATCCCATGCTACAAGTGCTGCCCCAGCCCATCTGATCACAATTTATCTAATGTTATAGTATGGTGCCAGCTTAGCAGATCCTATAATGTGCCATTCTATGATATCCCCTGCTACAAGTGCTGCCCCAGCCCATCTGATCACAATGTATCTAATGTTATAGTATGGTGCCAGCTTAGCAGATCCTATATTGTGCCATTCTATGATATCCCATGCTACAAGTGCTGCCCCAGCCCATCTGATCACAATGTATCTAATGTTATAGTATGGTGCCAGCTTAGCAGATCCTATATTGTGCCATTCTATGATATCCCATGCTACAAGTGCTGCCCCAGCCCATCTGATCACAATTTATCTAATGTTATAGTATGGTGCCAGCTTAGCAGATCCTATAATGTGCCATTCTATGATATCCCCTGCTACAAGTGCTGCCCCAGCCCATCTGATCACAATGTATCTAATGTTATAGTATGATGCCAGCTTAGCAGATCCTATATTGTGCCATTCTATGATATCCCATGCTACAAGTGCTGCCCCAGCCCATCTGATCACAATGTATCTAATGTTATAGTATGATGCCAGCTTAGCAGATCCTATAATGTGCCATTCTATGATATCCAGTGCTACAAGTGCTGCCCCAGCCCATCTGATCACAATTTATCTAATGTTATAGTATGATGCCAGCTTAGCAGATCCTATAATGTGCCATTCTATGATATCCAGTGCTACAAGTGCTGCCCCAGCCCATCTGATCACAATGTATCTAATGTTATAGTATGGTGCCAGCTTAGCAGATCCTATATTGTGCCATTCTATGATATCCCATGCTACAAGTGCTGCCCCAACACATCTGATCACAATTTATCTAATGTTATAATATGATGCCAGCTTAGCAGATCCTATAATGTGCCATTCTATGATATCCCATGCTACAAGTGCTGCCCCAGCCCATCTGATCACAATTTATCTAATGTTATAGTATGGTGCCAGCTTAGCAGATCCTATATTGTGCCATTCTATGATATCCCATGCTACAAGTGCTGCCCCAGCCCATCTGATCACAATGTATCTAATGTTATAGTATGGTGCCAGCTTAGCAGATCCTATATTGTGCCATTCTATGATATCCCATGCTACAAGTGCTGCCCCAGCCCATCTGATCCCAATGTATCTAATGTTATAGTATGGTGCCAGCTTAGCAGATCCTATATTGTGCCATTCTATGATATCCCATGCTACAAGTGCTGCCCCAGCCCATCTGATCCCAATGTATCTAATGTTATAGTATGATGCCAGCTTAGCAGATCCTATAATGTGCCATTCTATGATATCCAATGCTACAAGTGCTGCCCCAACCCATCTGATCACAATTTATCTAATGTTATATATGATGCCAGCTTAGCAGATCCTATATTGTGCCATTCTATGATATCCCATGCTACAAGTGCTGCCCTAGCCCATCTGATTACAATTTATCTAATGTTATAGTATGGTGCCAGCTTAGCAGATCCTATTCTATTCGATTAATTTCCACCTCGTTAATATATAATATATATATATATATATATATATATATATATATATATAAATGCTGCTCCACTCCATCAGATCACACTGTATCTTGAGTTATAGTATGATACCACCTAATAAGATTATATTATGTGCCATTTTTTAATCAAATGTTAGAAGTGCTGTGCCAGTTCATCAGATAACAATTTATATAATGCTATAGTAGGTTGCCAGGTCATCAGATCCTATTCTGTGCCATAATGTTATATATCATGCTATAAGTTCTGCTGCAGTCCATCACATTCCATTCCTATACTGCTATATCTTATAAATGTTGGAAGCCCTTTCTGTCACCCTATGCCAGTGTATGTAATCACATGCCACATTATATCCCATCCTGTTCCAGCATAGACTAATGTATGCCATGCCATGCCAGGCCAGGGATTCTTTCTGACAAGTCCTGCCAGGCTAGACAATAGCAGAGCACGCCCAGCACGCGGGTACAAAGTTGTGTTTCTGGGAAGATTGGATCCTGAGCCACTTCCATGCACACCATACAACGCACACAGCTGTCACCTGAGCATTGCTATATGCAAAGTGATATTTGTATATATTTGTTTCCTGTGTACTATAGATTAAACTGTGGTATAAACGTATTGGAAATTAAAATCACCAAGTGTCCAGAAAGGTGCTGGGTGCAGTGTGTATATGTGGAAGGTTCAGTGGTCATTGATCTCTGTACATTTCTGATGATTGTTGGGTTGTTTTGGACTATTTAAAGGGTAAGTCCACTTTAGATTGAATTTTATATATATTTTTGTGTGCCAAAATGTCCTTAATGTCCTTAGCTGATTTAGTATTTTTATAAGTTTTTCTTATGTTAGATGTTTATGTTAGTTAAGTGTTTTTATGGAATCAGTTTTCATCTGCAATCTGTTGCTATTAGCAACTGTACACCAAGTCTGTACCGCAATAAGAGTGAAATAAGTCCTGTACACACAGAACACTGCTGCTGGGCATCTGCAAGGTTGAGTGAGCTCTCGTACCTCAGCAACTGTCAGAGCAGCCGTGTGTACGGGGCTCACTTCTCTCATCTTGTGGATCTTTGTGTACAGCCTTGGTGTACATGGCCAATAGCAACTGCAGGCTGTGAAAACGGCTTCCATCAAACTCACATTTTCTAACTTTGGCCCAAAATAAATACACTTTTAAAAATTTCATTGAAAGTGGACTTACCCTTTAAAGTGGACCAAAACCCAGGATTTTGACTATCCTGGGTGTTGTTCCTTTCCCCGGGGGCACCCCGATCGGGGATGCCCCGCTGTGTGGAACACCCCAGATCGCCCAATGTAACTCACCTCTTCTCAGTCCTATGCTCGTCCAATCAGCGCACTTGGAGCTGCTGACGTCACGCCATCTAAGGTGGCGTCTAAGGCCAGCGGCTCCGAGCGCGCTGGCGGCCGCATCCCCCGCTTCTCTCTAACAGGGAGCGTGCCCCCGGCAGCCATTCACAAATGCTTGGAGCAGGCATGTGCCCTGCTAGAGGGATAGCGGGATACAGCCGCGGCTCGCGCAGCACCGTTGGACCGGGAAGCAAAGTAAGTGTATGGGTGACCTGGGGGGTTTCACACAGTTGGGCATCCTGATTTTGGATGCCCCGGGGGAGGGAATCGATCGGCCCAGGAATCTTATAGATTTCCGGGCTGATCGTGCTCAACTTTGGTCCACTTTAAGATATCTGTATGGGTTATATAGCAACATTGACAAAACAGATAAAAGCTCCTACAAAGTTCAAATACTCTATAATGTATCAAAGCTGCCGAATAACATGATGCTTGAGAACTTGAGATGCTTCGGGTATTAGATGGATCAAGAGACAATTCGTAGTTAGGGTTGTGAGTGTGCTAGAAAGTACTTGGTAACATGACAGCAATTTTTTGCTACCATTACCACTGGTTTGTGTCACAGCTTGAAGGGGTATGTAGAGATGTCCAGGGGTGCACCAGCATGGTGGGTCTGATGGGTTAACAGCTTACTTAAAAGTGTTACAAAGTCTGTGACTTACTTATTTTAGTAACAAAAGTATACCCTCCTTGGGGGTGTTTGGTTTGAATTTCTTGTCGCTAGGGGGTACTTGGTTCGAGTTTCTTGTCGCTAGGGGGTACTTGGTTCGAGTTTCTTGTCGCTAGGGGGTACTTGGTTCGAGTTTCTTGTCGCTAGGGGGTACTTGGTTCGAGTTTCTTGTCGCTAGGGGGTACTTGGTTCGAGTTTCTTGTCGCTAGGGGGTACTTGGTTCGAGTTTCTTGTCGCTAGGGGGTACTTGGTTCGAGTTTCTTGTCGCTAGGGGGTACTTGGTTCGAGTTTCTTGTCGCTAGGGGGTACTTGGTTCGGGTTTCTTGTCGCTAGGGGGTACTTGGCATAAAACAGTTAAAGTGGACAAACACCCAGGCGGATCGGCCCGGGAATCTATAAGATTCCGGGGCCGATCTGATCCCTCCCCGCGGGGCATCCCAAATCGGGATGCCCCGCTGTGTGAAACCCCCCAGGGCGCCCAGAAACCTTACCTGGATCCCGATCCAACGGTGCATGTGCGGGCCACGGCCGCATCTCTAGCAGGGAGCTGATTGGACGAGCGGCCACGCATGTGCGGTAGGAGCGGGGTGAGGTGACTTTTTACTCATGATCTGGGGGCTTTCACATAGCGGGGCACCCCCGATCGGGGTACCCCGGGAAAGTGGACCAAGACCCAAAATAGTCAAAATCCTAGGTGTTGGTCCACTTTAAGAAGCACTGCCCTAATGTATGCAGAGGCAGACTTATCATTTCTGGGGCCCCATGCAAAGTCGGCCCTAATCAAAGACAAATTTTGTATAGTGAAATAAAATATTAACGTAGTTGTCGGGGATGTAGCTGCGGCCTGCTCATGAGCTGTGGGAGCGTGAGTGAACCCAGAGAGTTTCACACAGCATTGTCCATCCATGGCATAGTGAATTGTCCATATAGCCATCCAATTTCTGCTCCCTGTAGCACCCTAAACTAGGATGCCCCGCTGTGTGAAACCCCATTAAATCACTACACCCACTCACCTAACATCGATCAAATGGTCACGGCCTCGCTATACCTTTAGCTAGACTCATACTCGGAGCAGCCGTTTGTGATTGGCCAGCGTGGGCACACCCTTAGCTACAGGTTAGCAGGGATGCAACCATTGGTCTGCTCTGCGCCATTCAGCTCGCTATCTGCTGTGATGTCACAGCATCCTGCATAACTGAATGGAGCTGAGTGCACTGAGTCTGCAGCAGCTGGCTCATGTAGGTTCATATACTGTAGGATGGGTGGGTCAAACCAGATAATAGGCTTGTCTAAATAGGTTTTAAAGAGCACTTTTGAAGGTTTTAAGTGATGGGGAGTGGTGCGAAGTGTCTAAGGAAGGGCATTCCAGAAGAGTGGAGCAGCGCGTGTGATCTCCTGGACCCGGAAGTGGAGGGAGCTGATCAAGATTGAGGTCAGGAGGAGAACATGGAAGAGCTGAGACTGTATCTGAGTTGGTATCTGTGGAGTGGTGATAAATGTATGGCTGTAGAGAGCCTTGTAGGCTAGGGTTATGAGCTGATTTTTTTAAAGATCGTGGGAGCTAGTTGAGTGATTGACAGCGAGAAGCATTAGGGAAAAAGCGGCAGGATAGTTAGATGAGGCGGGCAGCAGAGATGAGGCTTGATTGCAGGGGTGCCAGTCTGTTAGCCTGTAGACTGAGTTTGTTGTTTTTCCACCATCAAACTCTCCTACTGTGTCCACACAAACTATGGCCTCGATTCAATAATGCTAGTAGAAGATTCAATTCATGAGAAAAAAGCCGGAGAATTTCACTGTTGCTGAATCACCAGCTAAGAAAACAAAAGTCAATGGCACTTTTTTACTCCTAAGAAAAGTAGAGAAATGTTTACTCCTATCTACACTGTAGTAAAAGCTGCCATTGACTTTCATTGTCTTTTTATCTAGTGGTTCAGTAACAGTGACATTCTCAGGCTTTTTTCTAATGAATTGAATCTTTTACTACCATGAGAATTTTTTTCTACCTTTATTGCTCGAGGCCTATATCTGTCACTGACCTCACAATTACTGCAACTCCCCAAACGATGGCTTGGGGTTATACTGGACTCCTCTCTTCCATTTACACCTCACATTCAATTACCTGCCACCTGCTGCTGTCTGCAACTCAAAAATGTCTCCCACATCCGCCCCTTCCTCTCACCTGATACCACCAAAATCCTAATCATCTCCCGACTAGATTACTACAACACTCCCCTACCAACAAACAGACTGAAACCACTCCAATCTATTCTCAACTCTGCTGCTCAACTCCATTTATCTCTCCTCTCGCTTCTCTAGTGCTGCTCCTCCACTGGCTGCCAATATCTGAGAGAATTCAATTTAAAATTCTAACCTTAACATTAACACCTATTCAGACGAGCACTTGGCCTAAATAAAAGGCAGCCTGAGCCACTTCAGATCACTTGCCATCATACTAAATAGATAAAACTTGTGACCTACCTTTTGTCTCCACCCTTATCCTTTAGATTGTAAGCGCACAAGGGCCATCTCCCCTAGTGTATTTCAGTATGACTATGTATTTGTACTTTTCTGTCATGTATTGTTAGTTGTTTTACCGTTTGTAATTTCACATCGCCATGGAAGATGATGCCGATTATAAATAAACTTTATTAATAATAATAATAATAATATTAATAATGGTTCAGGCTTCGTGTGAGCTCCTTAAAATAAGAGGAATTTTTTTTCTGGATTGAGTAGCAGGTGCTAACGCACATGGGAGGAAGTGCTTCATCTGACGAAGAAGTTTTTATTATTTGTAATTTCACATGGTACAGCAGCATGGAAGATGATGGCACTTTATTAATACTAATAATAATAATAATAATAATGGTACAGGCTTCGGCTGAGCTCCTTGAAATAAGAGGAATCTTTTTTTCTGGGCTGAGTAGCAGGTGCTAACATAGATGCACATGGGAGGAGGAAGACGTTTTTGTCTTGTGTACCTCACACCTCTGTGGCCTTTGGCACGGTTCTGTTTGTGGTGGTGTGAGGAGTAATTTCCATATGACTCCCAGACAATGGAAGCCGTCTCCCTGGCCGCTTTCTATTCCATGATACCTGGGAGTTGTTTGACAGGTATGTGTCAGCACATAGAAATCACCCTGCGGGGAGGCAGGAGAGCTCGCCGCCGTCCTGCTCATGTGTTGCTGGGTGTGCGCTGCTTTGTATTGTGTACGTTTACCTACAGTGCCTATAAAAGGTATTTACCTCATTTTTATGGCCATAGAACACAAACTCTGTGGAGTTAATGTTTTTATGTAAAGATTTTAATAGTTTGGAAGAATCTCGGCTTCAGTTCTACGTTCAGTTTGAAGAGGAATATCGGACCTAAAATAAAACAGGCCCGATTTCCTCCCATCGACCCATACCTACCTTTTAGATGTTGCTGCTGCCTGCTGTCCCACGGTGTTCTCGCAGCTCCTCACAGAGGCTGATTCATTACTAGCGCCAGGTACCGGCAGCTGAGTGTCTGTAGCGAAGCTCTCAGAGCGACCGCTATTAGACGCAGTGATCGGCTATGGTTCGCTGTTACCGAGCGCCTCAGTCGCTGGCCTGCATTGATGAATATGATACCGCGTCGCTATAACACCAGTACAACACAATATGGGAGTGAACGGTAGCGACTGGTCAGTGTGAGCGACTCAAACATATTCATAAAAAAAACAGCCTCACACAGCGCCAACGCTCAAAATTGGGTCGCCGTAGCCCAGAGCGCCAGCAGCTGTGTGATTAAAGTCCGTTTATAAACACATATCCACTAGTAACAAAGCGAAAACATATGGAATTACATTGTTATTACACTGTGACATTAACGCTTTAATACCAGACCTGTAATGACAATTCTGCATAAAAATATAAAAAATCTAAAAAGTTTTAAAAAATGACTTTTTCTAGGCCAGGAGAGGTCACACAATGATTTGATAAAAAGATAAATAAATAAAATAAAGCCCTGTTTAAACAGAAGAAAAGGAACATCCATTGAAATGTATGGGAGAGCGTCTGGAAGCCAGAGCGCCGGCGCTATACGCTGAGCCGTCTGTGATGATGAATCGGTCGCTATGTGACGCTGTAAGAGTTGCTCACCAGAATTGCTTTGATAAATGTGGTATTGCGTACAGCGCCCATCGGTCACCGTTCGCTACCTGGTGCTATGGCTACTCTGCTAGGGCATCCATCTTCTGGGTCCCTCGGATTCCATCTTGCATCCCATCAGGTGCGCACCCCCGGATCTCGCACCTGCGCAGTGCCCATAATCCCATTTATGGGCACTGCGCAGGTGCGAGATCCGGGGGTGCGCACAGTGCCTGATGGGATGCAAGATGGAATCCGAGGGACCCAGAAGATGGATGCCCTAGCAGGGTGAGTAAAAATTGCCCAAAGGTAAAACTGGAGGGGGGGCAGCGGTGAGGTTTAAGGGAGGTTTGGGGGAGGTTTTAACCCCGATGTTGCTCTTTACATTTTAGCCACTGAAACTTGGAGCTGGGTATACAGATGATGTATACAGTTATTTTGGTGGCTCCTTGGGTTTGCAGTTGTGCAACACCCCTTATATTAAAGTGGACCAAAACCCACAGTCTGACAGCCCTGGAATCTATAATATTCCAGGGACGCTTTATTCCCCCCCCCCTACCTCAGGCATCCAGAATAGGAATGCTCTGCTGTGTGAAACCCCGCAGGTTGCTCACCTTCTACCCCGGTCCAACGCTGCATGCGTGTGCAGGGGCCACTCCCCGCCATCCCTTTAGCAGGGCGTGTAGTAGATTCTTGTGATTCCCAAACTAATAATAATTTTGCCACAGAAATATAGAGGCTAATTTATTATCATTTCTAGTGGGCAATAGATGAGCGTCTGTTCTCAGCCCGTTCTCTCCCCCCCCAGGCCATCCAAAATCGGGATGCCCCCATTAGGAAACCCACAGGTCACCCAATACGTGCATTCCCCGCTATCCCTCTAGCAGCGAGGCATTTCTGAATGGCCGACGTGGGCACGTTCCCTATTAGAGGAAAGTGGGGGATGCCGCTGCCAGTGCGCTTGGAGCTGCTGGCTTTAGACGCTGGCATGGCGTCAGCGGCTCCGAGCACGCTGATTGGACGAGCGGCCGCGCATGTGCCGTAGAACCAGGAACAGGTGAGTTGTGCTTCTGGGGGGTTTCACACAGCACCCCCGATCGGGATGCCCCGGGGGAAAGGATCAAAAACCAAGTATAGTCAAAATCCTGGGTTTTGGTCCACTTTAAAGAAGGGGATTACAGGGCAACAGCACCTGTTGTAATCCCTGTTTTTTATTTTTTTAGACACAGCTTTTTTGCCCAAATCACAGAGACTCTCTGAATTTTTAACTTGATAACTATACCGTTTGCTCTGGGACTTAACATTCACCTGCTGTTCATCTGGCACTACCTGGTACTACATGGCCTTAGCGTTTCCTAAATGAACCCCATAGTTGTAGTTGTATGCAAATTCAGATGCCTTGATTTGCGGTTTGAGATTGAAAGTTAAGGTGCTGAAGTTTTCCAATGAGATCCTTTTTTCACAAATTACTGAACAAAAATATTATTTGTGATATTTACTAAAGCATGGAGAGATTTCTACAAAATATTTTAGTGAATTCAAGCATACCAGTATCTAAGCCTCCCTAGCCTGTAGTCTCCAGAAAGCCCTGGGACCCCCTGCTATGTGAAACTCCCGGGATCATCCATAAGCTTATCCACAGTCCCAATATCCAATGATCGCACCCTTACCAGGTGTATCTTAATAACTGGCGGTAGGTGAGCGCAGCTGGTGAGAGAGGCTGACGCAAAGCACCCAGCAGTATATTCATTCTGAATTGATTACCAGGCATTAATATGCACAGCAATCAATGCTGATTGGAGGAGCGCCAGTGCACGGGCAATGCAGGGTTTTCACCCACGTGAATGTATGATGAGAAATATGAAATCCTTAAAGGAGACCAAGACCCAGGGAGGATGAAAATCCGTGTTAATGTTTTCATGGTTTTCCATCACAAATTAGTTTCTTTTTGTAAGTGCCAGTCTGAATGGTTATATATGAGTATTACTTATATAAGTATATGGGTATATGTATATATACATACAGTATATAGATATACTGTTGGTTCAGTTTGTTGTGTCCACTGTGCAGTCTTAGCCTCAGCCTTAGATCTTCTGTGATTTCTTCATATGCTCCAAACCTTCTTCTGATCAGTAGGGAGATAACTGACATCTCAAATACTCCGCAGTGGCACTCGAGGCAACTGCATCCTATTCCCCCAACATAGCCATTAGGGATGCTTATCCACATAAAAGACGATAGAAATGTCAGTTGCAATTTATTTACCTGGTCATATGCAAACCTCACAGGGAACAAGGCCAGGGCATTAGAGCATGGAGGAGATGATTACATTGGCAGATTTGAGGCATTTCCAGAAACTTTTCATCCATGGCTGACTGGCATCCATTATAGAAATGCCCAAAGGGGTAGGGATATACCCCTCCCCAGCCAGCTCTGTGCCAGGGAGGATTCTGATTCATGGGGACACCAATAGTCCAGTTTTGGTCTATTTATACTATGTGAGAGGAGGGTATAGATGGAACCCTTGAAGGTAGGTTGCAACACTCCTAACTGATAAATTGGTTTAAAGCTGGGACTATAGTCACTGTATATCTATGTGTGTTGAACCAGTAATATTTATTGACACCAAAGTTACCCAACTCCACCCCTCACAACATCAGTTAGTCCTGCAGTAGAGAAATCATACGATAGGGGTCAGGAAACAGCATGCTGCAGCTGCAGCTACTCCAATGGGAGTTTCTAATGTGCCACTTAATCATCTTTAAAGCGGACAAAAAACTTGATTCCCTCTCTCATGATTTGGGATGCCCCACTATCTGAACCCCCCCCCAGTGAGAATCTATAAGATTCCCGGGCCGATCCAATCCCTCCCCGCGGGACATCCAAAACCGGGATGCCCCTCTGTGTGAAACCCCCCCCAGGAAGCCCCATTCTCCTTACCTGCATCCCGATCCATCTCGCGCTTCTCTCTAGCAGGGCATGTGCCCGTGCCGGCCATTTGTGAATGACCGACGCGGTTGCGCTCCCTGTTAGAGGGAAGCGTGAGATGCGGCCGCCAGCATGCTCAGAGCCGCTGAGCTATGGCGGCGCTTAGACGATTGGACGAGCGGGCACTCATGCGCCATAGGAGTGGGGTGAGGTGAGTTTTATTAGGAGATCTGGGGGGTTTCACATAGGGAAGTGGATCAAAACCCAGGATAGTCAAAATCCTGGGTGTTGGTCCACTTTAAGTATTGGGAACGTGTTTAAGATTTAGAACCGATGGGGATGGGCTATAAATTTGGGAGAGGTCAGCCAATCAGCATGTGTACTGCTAGAATGTGAGAATGGTGTGGCGGAGGGACATCTGAGCTTAAAACAATCACTCTAATGGAGTCTGTGGAGACAGCAGGTTACATTTTTGTTGTATAAGATCTTCATTAAGCTATTCAAACGGAACATTTGGAAATTCTAAACTTATTTGTTGTGGCCCGTGATCAGTTTCCAAATCGTCTACGCGGCCTTAGCTCTTCAAAACGTTGAGCACCCTGCCCTAAATGAAACCATCATGGAAGGATTGTAGTTCTCCTGTATTTGGGATTGCGAGATAAACAACCACATTTACAACAAGCACGATACAGCTTATAAAAACATTTTCCATACTTTACTAAGTATGGTTAGCAAGTCTTTTTGTTATGAAAGGTCCTTTTGCCTGTGTGTTGTCATTGTGGCCACCTTGCACACAAGCCTTTATTTTTATTTAAATGCAGATTGAGTGAATGTGCTGCTGGGGAAATGCATTGTGCCGCCCGCGTTGTGTGCGGCCGCCGCTGATTTTGGGCCTCGCCAGGAACAAAGACCTCCATAGATCCAGCCATAAATTAGCCAGTGTTTGGCATCGCTGTCACATTGCTAAATGCGATTAGTAATTCCTCCAGGGTGCTTACAGATGAGACCAGCGGGCTCTGTCTCTTCCCGGGATTCTGCATCAAAGAAAAGCAAAATGAATGGAGGCACTTCTTATTTATTACACCTTTAGCTTCTCCTACCCCAAGTGGATTAAAAAGGGCGAAACTGGCTCAGACACAATCATAGCTATTATGGGGCCCAGGCGGTGCCTGTAAATAATTCTGCAGTGGGTACAGGCATGGTATTATTGTGATGTTATATGGATGGGTCTGGACACTAAAATACCTGGACCCATAGATGTCAACCTGGTTCATTCAATTACTGTATTTTGAAAATCAAAACTGTAATCGTACACCATACACCAATGATCTATCAAGCAGTACGACAGGGCGCACCACATGAGCGTACATGGATTCACCCTGACATAGGTGAGAAACTGATTTCTCAATTTCTTCTTACCCCATCCCATGAAAAACTGACATTTACTTAGCAGCATACAGCAGTACAGAACTTTCGCAGGTTTTTACTGCCACAGGACTCTTACCATAGGATATAATGGGAATTGATAGCCATGCACATGTACAAGGAAGCGCACAGTGTAAGTTTCCTGGAAGAAAGTCAGTTTTTGCCCTTTATGTGTAGGTGCACCTGGGTACGCTAGCTGCTAGAATTATGGTAAATATATGTTGCAAATATAGGTGCACCCTGGTCTAGCCTATGTAGCAATAATGTTAAAAGGCGGCTTGCTACTCGTTAGCAACACAGGGGGGTGTGGGGTTTACTCAGACCAGTATCATGGAGTGCAACCAGGCGAGCCCTGTGCTGCCGCGAAAAAAAATGTGAAAAAAAGGAAATCAGGCCCCAAGTCTGTACATTAAAATCTACAAGAATAGATAGGTGAGCCCTGTACACACAGAATACTGCTGCTATGACCGCTACTGAGACGAGGGAGCGCACTCTTGCGCACACATGCCCAGCGTCTTTTTTCTGTTTGTACAGGGCTCACTTCTCTCTTCTTGGTGTACATTGGCTAATTGCAGATAGTGAAAACTGCTTCCACAAAACACACATTTGATAATATAAGCATTAGAAAAATGCTCGATAGGCTCAGGACAGTGTGGACATTTTTTCACACAATATTATACAGTTTCAAAAATGCCATCAAAAGTTGACTTTCCGCATGCACTGTGGGATTGTTGGAAGGTGAGTTTTTACAAGCGATCCATGTGATTCTCCAAGTGGTGAGGGTGAAAATCCTGAGTGTGGTCCAAGAAATTGAACTTTCCCATCAGACCCCAAATCAGGGGTGCCCTCGGGCACCAGACACCCCACTTACTTTTCCACTCGCCACCGCACCAAACAGTGGGTGGACGAGGCCTTAGTGTTGGGGTTTCTAAGGGTTGTCTGGCCTCCCTCGCCCAAGGTCTGTCAGTGTTCTGTCAGCAGCTGCTTGAGATCAGATACTAAGAACCACGAGCTTGTACACTAGGTACGGTTCAAAGACTGATCTAAGTTTATTCAGAAATCAATGCATATTTATACAGAATGTCACACACAAAAAATGAGCATTTAGCCCCCACCTTTGTAACATAACTAAAAACCTTCACACATAAAGCTGGCAATAAATCTTGTGGTTCCTGTGTAAAGTATTTTCCTATGCATTTGCTGATAATGGAGTTCAAGGGATTCCCGTGACCTACATGTAGATAAATCACTGAGAGAAGGACATTCCTAAACACTAAAACGTCTGTTAGCTTTATGCTCAGAACACATTACATGTATATCTATATAGCTAAGTTTAATATCAGATTATAGAATACAAAATGGAGTCTTCTTTTCAACATGGCCGCCATTAGGCTAAGCATTTCACCCTTCAAATCCCCTCTTAGATCATCTCTGGATGATCTCCTTAATTCACGTTCTGTGCCTATGGGCTAGGTAAGCCATAAATGTAGCAGCTGGGCTATCTGTCCTACAGCTTGCAATCAGGCACATAATACGTTTGAAGGAAGCATAATAATCACAAAAATGACTACAAGAACATTGATGGCCATATCTCTTAACCATTTGAAAATTCCTCCAAAGTTACCTAGATTACCAAAAGTGCTCCATTTTTGTGCAAAATATTTCTTTCTCCTCTACCAGAAATCATATGGAGAAATTAGTCAGGAGTGGGTTAATTAGCGTTATATTCCAGTCAATTGCATTGTATTAAGCATTATTCATTTTAAAATAGATCCCACCTTTCTCAGTTGGCTTAGAGATATTAAACTAGGATTGGGCACATGTTTTCTCAATCTTATTAGATTTTCCAACCTTAAAACACCAATCTGGGTTGTGTTTCCTATATTGGGTGTGAAACATAATCATTCTGCTTTGGCTACTAGCAAAACTCACATTTTTCATTTAGTTGTTATAATTTTGATCAAAGACTTGAGTGAAATTCAAAGACATAGCTATCAAAGGGACCTGTGATGTTTCAGGGTTTCATTTACTACAGATCCAACACTTGTCATAACCTGATTTCCAGGCATATGCATATTTAATGTAATGTCCTGTGAGTCTTCCACCTTCTGTGAGATAGCAACCCCCAATCTCCGCCGCCGCTTCTGCCTATAGCCAAGCCCCCGTTAGCCGGGACGCACGATACGCCTCGCCGGACACGGTTGCCCCCAGGTCTTAAAAGGCGCAAAGGATGCCAGCTCACAGTGAAGATAGAAGGAACACTAGGTTATACTATGGCCAAGGTCATTCACGGGAAATCAGTCCGAAAGTACGTCTACTCACAGGGATGAGGCAGAAGAGTAGTCAGATACTAGCCGAAGGTCAAGCCGGGTACAGCACTGATACAGCACTGATACAGCACCGATACAGCACTGATAAAGTCACACCCTGAGCAGCACTAGCTATAACGGACAACGGGTCAGGGCTAAACTCTATTTAAAAGATGGCTGACCAATAGAAACACTGAGAGAAATAAGAGTAGATGATTGGTGCAACTTTGAACCTGGAATTGATTTGAGAACTGATCCCATGCTTTACCATTCTCTCTCTGACCTACTCTAACTATTTTTTTTTTCACATCGGGGCCTAACAAATGTGGGTCGAAAATGCATGAAGTAAGCACATATGTTGCTATAAAAATGATAAAGGCAGCTATCAAAAGTTTAGCAATTTCAGTCCCAGAGTTCAACAAAGAAGGTCTGGTCAAGGGCTGGGGCTTCTTCATCTGTTTTTCCGTCTTCGGGGACCCTAGATCCCCCGCATTGGTCATCATTTTCCTGCTTTTCCTGTGCTCTAGGTAGCACGGTCCAACCCTTCTTCTCGAATCCTCTTCACTCTGGATGCATGTATCCACGACTGGTTCTGGTCACTGTGATCACCGTGGCTGGGGCACCAAGGGGGTAGTCTTGCTTCTTTCTGCGATTCAGCTACAGGACCACGACCGCGTCACCTACTTCAAAAGGATGGGTGGTGTCCTGTGAAGAAAAAGAGATGCGAGACAGAGGTGCAAGCCACATTTCTTTAAACATCCAAGATGGTGGCGCCCGTATCCTAAATTCCTGAACAGAGTTGCAGCCCAGTGGGGGAAAGAATAATAAGTTAGTGACGTAAAATGTATTAATTTCAGATGGTGGGGAACCGTTTTTTTTAAGCGTTTGGGCTTTTCATTAAATCACGCTGAAGGTCCGGTTTAACATTATCCAAAGTTTTAATCAGCTTCCTCACATATCCTGTATCAGGTCTAAGTCCCCTCTTTCTAACATAAGAAGGCACCCTAACCCAGGGGGTGGGTAATGGTCTTCCCATTAAAACCTTAAATGGTGAATACCCAGTTACTTTAGAAGGGGTCATCCTAATTACTGACAATGCTACTCCTTGAAGGACCCTTTTTCATTTAGCATAAGTTCCCTTCCCCCCTGTGGCTTTTCTGATTTTTTTCCTTTTTGGTTTTCATTCTTTTAACTATTCCTAAGCTCTGAGGGTGGTAGGGGATGTGAAACTTCCACTCTATCCTGAGGGTTTTCTACTAGATCCTAACATACCTAAAGGATGGGCCATTTGAAATTATCTGCAAAGGGCATCCCCATCTAGGAATAATTTCTTGTGTGAGAATACTTACCACAGTCCTGGCATCTTCCCTTGTCATCACAAAAAGTTCAACCCACCTTGAGAACATATCCACTCTCACTAAAAGGTACTCCTGTCTTTTCCTAATCTAGGCATGTGAGTAAAATCAATCTGTAGATGTGTGAATCGGGTTGTTAGATATGTCAGGTGCTCATGTTTACATGTCGTCTTCCAGCCTCTATGTCCTGCACTATGATATTGGGAAATAAAAAGCGGTTTCCCTAGTTTTCGCTAATTTCCCCCTCTTCGCACAAAACTCCATTCTGGTCTTTGTGCACTCTTACCTTTCCCTTCTGTACTAGCATATTTTTGTAAGTCAGTCAAAGTCTAGTCAGGGAGGGGTATTTCTGGTGCTAACATGGGCATTTACATGTCACAATGTAAAGGGTGTGGCCATTTCCACCACCATTGCACACGAGGCCAGGGCTCTGAGACACACATGACCTATACCTGCCTAGGGACCACCTTCGCGGAAAAAAGAAAAAAAACAGGGCACCCCCATGCGCTTGTGCACGGACCACCTGCCATGGTTTTACATTTTGTCCTCGGCAAATCAGTGAAACATCTTGCCATAATCGGGAAAACCTAACCCGGGGCTGTCACCAAAGCATTTTTCAAATACACAAAAGCATTTCATTTAACCATTTCATTTAACCATTTCAGGGTGTCAGGTTTATCAACATACGTCTGAGCTCTCAATATGCTGTCACATTATGAACAATCTGAAATTGGCGGCAGTAACCAATCATACCAAGGACGGTTAGCGTGTCCTTCTTGGTAAGTGGGCGGGGCAGACCCACAACAGCAGCTACTCTCTCATGGCTCACTTCTCGTATTCCCTGGGAAAGCACAAAACCCAGGTATTCAAACTTTTTCTGACACCATTGCAACTTTTCTTTAGACACTTTATGACCACTTTCAAAAAGACATTTGACAATATTCCTCTCATTCCCCAGGGTGGCCTCCCGATGCAAAACTGCAGAGGCGAAGGCTGTCTGCAGTAGGACGGAACCATGGCCGGGTGTCCAGGCCTTAAGAGTGGCTTGGAGGACTATTTGCAAAAACTACTAACCAATACACATGGCCCTGGGGCAAAAAGTGACCTGAAAGGTGCGTTGTGTCTCCTCATCCACTGGGACGCTTACCAGCCCGTGTCATGAGAAATGGAGGTGAGAAAAGATGGCACAGACACCATCAGGCACTATTGGGGCAGTTGGTGTCACTAGACCACTTATGGGTCTGGGGTTCAGGACAAATCAATGTGGCTTTGTAATGTGTGCAGGGAAAACATCCCACATCCAGTGAGCCCTCAGCCCACAGCTGCGGATCTATGTCCATGTCATCCGTCAAGAGGCAAGAAATCCTAGCCTTCTATATGCTTATCTGGTTAAAGTCTGCATACAACCCCACTTTCCTGTTAATTTTTATTGTGATCTGCCTAGCAGGTCCTTGCCCAGGATGTTAATAGGACACCCTGGAATAAGTCTGAAGCTATGTCTGATTCCCAGTTTAGCCTGGAGGGGGTCAGAAATCAGTAAGGGCGGTGTTGCTGCCAGCTAAGCAGGTTATTTGACATCATGCTAGGGAGAGCTGACTGGCTGTGGTGCAGAGGCTGCAGGGTTAATTATTTCTTCCTCATCATAGGGGTTAATTTAGGGAGACCAAATCATCCCGCAGCTTCTTTCACTGTCAGTTTCCTTTAAAAACTCAGTCTGATGCTGCTCTATTATCAAAGCGTGGCGCGGGCTGAGCCCCTCGTAAAAAAGCTGTAAATTTCTGCACTTTTCATCTCCATCTGTGACCCCCCCTTCAAACACACATTTCGTTCCTGCCAGCTTGCGTGTTTTTAACCCATATGCTCCCACAGCATGGAATATCTCTAAAATTATTTTCACATTATCCCAGTTCCAAACTGATGTGGATCTTACCAAAGCACCCATGATTTGTTGTTTTACAGTTAAAACATATCTCGGATTCAGATTACCCAGGAAGGTCTGAATAAGAAGCGGTAGCCCATACATCTATGAATCTTTTAAAGAAATCTGAGACAGATACTCTCACTTTCTGTTTACCAGCTATGGCAGTAGACAGAAAAGATTTATGTGGAGAAGCACTCTCAAGCTTTTCTAATTCTTCCTCATGGTATCCTGACCTTTTTCTGCAGTTGGGAAAAGGGCTTCTATATTAACTCTTTCAACTAATTTGCTCCTAGTATTTTCAGCGGGACCCCCATAAAAAGTCCAGCTGTCACTTTCACCTAGCTCCTTTTACTCTTTGGGTTCCTCTATTCCTAGCTGATAAACTGATCAACAGACAGCTTCTGTCTATCACTGCCCATTTGTTTCCTGACATCAGGGGTTATTAAAACTCTCTTATTAAAACATCTCTTCCTCGGTAAAAGAGGGATAGAGGCTGTTTTTCTTAGGTGGTACATAAGGCCAGGGGACCTTAGTTTTAGGCCTAGACTTTTGTTTACATTTTAAATTTGTTCCTAGCTTGTGTTCCAGGGCATGAAATCCAAGGGACTCTTTTGTCTCCTGAATTGGATGTCCTTTTGGCACTTTTAGTCATCTTTCTAAACCAATAGGGGGCATATTCTAGCCAGTTTTCACCTCCCTTCTTCATAAAATCTTTATCCCAATTTTGGTCTCCTTGATAATATAAGAACGCCTATTGATCACCCAAACATAAAACTTTAATCATTATATTAATGTGAAACTTGTCATTATCTCCAACCTGTGGGAATGGACTGGGAGCTACCCATGGATCTACATAATAATCAGGCGTTGATATTCTAATTACAAATTTCTTACAAGTTTCCCCTTATCAAAGGCTTAGATTTGCTATCATTCTTCCCATATTGAACAGTAATTCAAGGCGTGCTTACCTTCACACCTATCAGTAACAGTGGTTTAAGGCGTGCTCACCTTCACACCTATCAGTAACAGTGGTTTAAGGCGTGCTCACCTTCACACCTATCAGTCCCACACAACAAAGACAAATTATCTTACACTTCTATGCGACAGAGAAGAAAAAGCAAAAGTTTGGGACAGAACACTGAACACCTTGTCAGGGAGCCTTTTATCTAGTAGCGCTACTCTAATTTTCCTTAGGGCACTTCTCAGAGTCCCTTTTTCTCTTAGGGCACTTCTCAGAGTCCCTTTTTCTCTTATCTGTCTCTCGGGACAGTTTCTAACCCTTCCAATTTACCCCACTAGGTTCTTAATAGGTCCACCCTATGGCAGAGGTCTCGGTAAGTGAAAATATGAATCCACCTACCTAGACTTGCACGGCGGATCCCACCCGCTGCCACCATTGATTGTTGGGGTTTCTAAGGGTTGTCTGGCCTCCCTCGCCCAAGGTCTGTCAGTGTTCTGTCAGCAGCTGCTTGAGATCAGATACTAAGAACCACGAGCTTGTACACTAGGTACGGTTCAAAGACTGATCTAAGTTTATTCAGAAATCAATGCATATTTATACAGAATGTCACACACAAAAAATGAGCATTTAGCCCCCACCTTTGTAACATAACTAAAAACCTTCACACATAAAGCTGGCAATAAATCTTGTGGTTCCTGTGTAAAGTATTTTCCTATGCATTTGCTGATAATGGAGTTCAAGGGATTCCCGTGACCTACATGTAGATAAATCACTGAGAGAAGGACATTCCTAAACACTAAAACGTCTGTTAGCTTTATGCTCAGAACACATTACATGTATATCTATATAGCTAAGTTTAATATCAGATTATAGAATACAAAATGGAGTCTTCTTTTCAACATGGCCGCCATTAGGCTAAGCATTTCACCCTTCACTTAGTATGGAGCCCTCCCACTGATATCAGTGCGTGCCTCCATACACAAGGAATTTCCGTATACGAAGGCAGAGTACGACGTAAAAGGGTCTTGTTCTTCTCATACTGGCGCTGTTGCCCCTCCTTTCTGTCCTTCAGCAGTCCTAGCATGAGCAAGTCACAGTGGCCTGGCTTACTCACGCTTGGAGTGCTGAAGGATAGGGGCGGCTGTGCAACCACTTTGGAGTGTGGTCATGGAGGAATGAAAGTGAGGAACTTGGGGACCTGCTACAGAATCTACAGCGAGGCACATAGGACAGGCTTCGGGTGAGACACTTGCTCATGACAACATCCAATACAATTCCCGGAATGTATTATGATAATTTTTTGGGGGGGCGGGGGATTTTTATTTATTTAGTTTTGAATTGGCATCCTCTAGGTTAGATGTTCACATCCTGTAACTTGGGAGTAACACGTGGCTCATGAACAGCTGCTGCGAGGCTTGTGTGCTGCCTACTGGACTAGAAAAGGTTTGGAGGTTTTAGGTTGTGGGGCTAATACATGGTGCCAGTTATACATGGGTCACTTATACACCCAAACTGAATAAAATTCCCGCCAAGCTTGTGGTTTCTTCTCCTGGTAAGAAGTCCAGGGGTAACAGGTTTAAGTGTATCTGAGGGAAAGAGCCTGTACCTCCTGATTCCTCTTCCTTCAACTATAAGAAAGGAATAAGCCTGGTTGGATATTTCTTGATGCCGGGTGTATAAGTGACCCCTCTTCTCACCACTAATAAGAATTTCGATCTTTGATCATCAGTTTTTCTCTTCGTCCTTCAGGACGGCCACTTGAGACAAGGCTCCTCCCCCTAGACAGGAAACACAACAACCTGGGACAAGTTTAAAAGCCTCATCCTTCCTTCCAGCCTCAGTATTTTGTATCTTCTCTCCAAGGAGCTAGCCTGTTGTGCTGCTGCCAGAGGGCGCTGAGAATCCTGGGGTCGCCGACGACCTTGCATCGGTGTGCACAGGTGAAGGAGGTTGGGTCGCTTGTCCTGGGTCCGGGGGTAATGTGCTCCAGACTCCGGTGAAGGGGTGGCTGCCGGGAGTCCAGTTTTCTGGGTCCCTGTGCTGTTCTTCCGGTTGGCTGATGATGTAGTTCCAGAGGTGCTGTAGGAGGCAGAGCAGGCACTATAGACACTCCCAGCTTCCGGTGCAGAGGTCGGGGGTGCAAAACCGGAAATGGAGGCCTGAAGAACGCTAGAACCCTCACATTAACCCGGGCCGCAGTAGTGAAGCTGGCTGTAGGGTAAGCTAGCAGAGGAGCAGCAGCAAGTCCTCGCTGGTGAGAAGTATATTTCCACATTTGTTATGTGCCTTAATTATCATTTGCTAGTTCACTGAGGGTGTGATGATATTATTTCTCCTTCTTTCAGCCTGATATTCCTAATCCCAAACCTAAGGAGAAAGAAAAGGAAAAAGAAAAAGACATGCCCCAGAAAAGCTAATTTTTGTCTAAATTGTCAGGCTATCCTTCTGGAATCCTGGAACAGACCGTCCCTTGTCCAAGCACATGCTAACTTCCCATCTGATCTCCTATGGGAACTTTATAAAATGAACCATTTTAAAGCACCTCAAAATCCTCAATTATATTTAAATAGCACATGTATTTTAAGTGAAGCTTATCTTTCATTTCTGGACATGGCTGAGCTTTGAATGGCACATCATGGTGCAGCTTCATGAGTCTTTAGCATGCTCTGTTGTGGTCAGAGCCAGCTGCGGGACCACTGTGGTTGACTCGGATGCTAGACCATATTTGGCATATTTGGAGACTTGCTATGGCTTCTATCTAGCACTGCAGGAAATAAAGGAGAGGTCAAGCCTGTAGAATCTACAAGGCTGCTTCTCCAACTGTTATTAGCCAAGCGCGTTGATTCTATGTACCTGGCATTTTCCCCTATTTAGAGGCAAAAAAGCAACCTCCTCATCCCCCAGTGGGCCCCCGACCGCCGGTCTTGTGACAGCTCCCTCCCTGCCTTTTATACTGAATGAGCTGATGTCAGAGGTTGACCAAATCTCTAGTTAGGCTGGCAGCTCAAGGGTTAAAGAGGAACAAAATCTGGGATTCTCACTATCCTGGGTTTTGTTCATCCTCCCTGGGGCATCCCGAATCAATGTGTGTAGTTCCTAGATTGTAACCTTTCCTACATTCCTAGGTCAAATGCACAGTCACTGGCTGCTGCTCCATTCAGTTTTTATTATGTCACTCTGGTTTTTAGAGCCACAAGAAAAAGATAAGTGCAGAACAAGCCACTGGCCGCTCTCCTGCTCCTCGGTTTTACTTGCACCAGAAATTCCTGGCATAGGTACTTGCCAAGGGTTTCCCGGGATGGTGGGTTTATGAGCAATTTGAGAGATTTCACACTTCGGGGAATTCCAAATCGGGATGCGCTACAAAGCGGGAGACCACCGACCCTAGAGCTTGCTCTTGTTGCTGTCTCTGTAAGTGGCTGCTTGGAAGTGGTGAGTTAAAGCAGGATCTCCTGTGGTAAGCTTTGGGAAACTGAGCTCATTGGGTAAGTAAAATATAGTAAACTGTGTTTGTTTTATTTTTGTGAATCAGTGTGTTAATGCTGGCACAAATTTAAACCAAAGAAAAAAAAAAAAAAGGTTTTTTTTCTCTTTCCTGGATTCCTGCTGAGGCCTAATTGAGGCCTAATTGAAGCAGGTGTGTTATAAGGCCACACACACAGCTCTTGTAGCTTGCTCTTGTTGCTGTCTCTGTAAGTGGCTGCTTGGAAGTGGTGAGTTAAAGCAGGAGTTAAAAGAAGTTACAAGCAGAAGTACTGAAGCTGTAAGTATCTGCCTTGGATTTCATATTGTTATTTTAAGTGTTGTAAATTCTACACTTGGTGTTCCCACAAATTCATACAATGGGTTCCATGCCTAACAATGCTGTTCAGTGTACATCTTGTGCTATGTATGCACTTCTTGATCAATCGGTCGATAGTGAATATATATGCCCCGGATGCCTGCGAATCTCTGATTTGGAAGCCGTGATTCACGATCTAAATAAGCGATTGGCAACACTGAGAGAAATTGTTATCATGCAAAAGAGTCTGGATCTCACTGATCTGGCACTACATGGCTCAGGGTCAGGGGAGGGTGGTAGTATGGGGGGAGAGGAAAAGCAGGAAAATGAGGCAGCTAGCTGGATAACAGTTAGAAGGCGGGGTAGGGGTAAAAGTTACAGGGAGGCTAGCCCTGAACAGGCACCTCCAAACAAGTTTGCCCGGTTGGCAGATGAGGAGGATGTTAGCTCAGGAATGGCAGAGCTGCAGCAAGACACATCTGTCGGCTCCAGTAAGGAAGGGAGGGGAAATGGGAGAACAGGGCAGGCAAGACAGGTGCTGGTAGTGGGTGACTCTATTATTAGGGGAACAGACAGGGCAATCTGTCACAAAGACCGGGATTGCCGAACAGTGTGTTGCCTTCCTGGGGCAAGAGTACGGCATGTAGCGGAGCGGGCTGACAGATTGTTGGGAGGGGCTGGCGTGAACCCAGCGGTCATGGTGCATATTGGCACTAATGACATAGGAAGAAGTAGGTGGAAGGTCCTAAAAAATGATTTCAGGGACTTAGGCCGTAAGCTTAAGGCAAGGACCTCAACTGTAGTATTCTCAGAAATACTACCAGTACCAAGAGCCACACCAGAGAGGCAGCGGGAGATTAGAGATGTAAACAGGTGGCTCAAAAATTGGAGTAAAAAGGAGGGGTTTGGGTTCTTAGAGAACTGGGCCGACTTCACAGTGGGCTACAGGTTCTTTGGCAGGGATGGGTTGCACCTCAATGGGGAGGGTGCATCTGTTCTGGGGGAGAGGATGGCTAAAAGGTTAGAGGAGTGTTTAAACTGAGCATTGGGGGGGAGGGTAAAAGCTATTACAAAGGGGAAGTTAGGAAAGAAAGTGACAGTGGGTGTAGACATGAAACTGGGGGTGGAGAGGGGGGAGGGGTTAGCACATCTAGCAGGAATAAGGGCAATATACAAAATTATCAAAATTGTCATAAGCATTTGAAATGCATGCTTACAAATGCTAGAAGCTTGACTAATAAAATGGATGAACTAGAACTGATAATAACAGAAGAACAATATGATATAGTGGGGGTAACAGAGACCTGGCTGGATGAAAGCTATGACTGGGCAGTAAATTTACAGGGATACTGTGTGTTTAGGAGGGACCGTAACAAACGCAAAGGGGGTGGAGTCTGCTTAATTGTAAAATCCTCTCTACAGCCTGCTCTGCGGGAGGATATATGTGAGGGGAATGACCATGTGGAGTCGGTATGGGTAGAAATACATGGAGGGAGAAACAAAAATAAAATACTGATGGGGGTTTACTATAAACCTCCAGATATATCCGAATCCATAGAAAATATGATGCTAAGGCAAATAGATATAGCCGCTAAAATAAATGAGGTAGTGATTATGGGGGACTTTAACTACCCAGATATAGACTGGGATGCTGAAACATGTGTTTCGCATAAAAGTAATAGTTTTTTATCTAAAACAAAAGATGGCTACCTTTCCCAACAAGTACAAGCTCCAACAAGGGGGAAAGCCATATTGGACCTAATACTAACCAATGTACCAGACAAAGTTATAAAGGTACAGGTTTGGGGACACCTTGGAAGCAGTGATCATAATATCATTAATTTCCAATTAGCAGTCACTAGGGTGCCTTATCAAGGAGCCACAAAAACGCGGGACTTCAAAAAGGCAAAGTTTGACCAACTTAGAGATGCCCTACACTGCATTGACTGGGAAAATGCCCTTAAAAACAAAAGCATGGACGCTAAATGGGATACTTTCAAAGGAACACTTAATTTTCATTGTGACAGATATATACCTTACAGGAATAAAACTATTAGACGCACATGTAAACCGATGTGGCTAAATAAAAAGGTTAAGGGGGCAATAAACAACAAAAAAAAAAGGCATTTAAACGTTTAAAGCAGGAAGGGACAGCGGAAGCGTTAAAAAAATATAAAGAAAATAAACAATGTAAACAACAGATAAGGGCAGCTAAGCTGGAGACAGAAAGACTGGTCGCGAAAGAGAGTAAAACTAACCCCAAATTATTCTTTAGCTACATAAACCGTAAAAGGTACAAACCTGAGGGTGTGGGCCCCCTGAAAAGCAAGGAGGGGACCCCTATAGAGGGAAATGAGGAGAAAGCAAATTTGCTTAACAAATTCTTTGCTTCTATATTCACAAAAGAATGTGACATGCCGAGTGAAATGCAGGGGAATAACCGAAACCCTCCATTAAATGTCACTGGTCTAACCAAGGAAGAAGTCCGGCACCGTCTCAAGCAGATAAAAACCGATAAATCACCGGGCCCAGATGACATACATCCTCGTGTTTTAAGGGAGTTATGTACAGTAATAGACAAGCCGTTATTTCTAATATTTGTGGACTCAATAACTACAGGGTCTGTTCCGATGGATTGGCGCTTGGCAAATGTGGTGCCAATATTCAAAAAGGGATCTAGGGGGGAACCTGGGAACTACAGACCGGTAAGCTTAACATCTGTGGTGGGCAAGCTGTTTGAAGGTTTCTTAAGGGATACTATCCTGGAGCACCTTGGGGAAAATGACCTTATTACTCCATATCAGCATGGATTTATGAGGAATCGCTCCTGCCAGACAAACCTAATCAGCTTTTATGAGGAGGTAAGTTCAAGATTGGATCAGGGGGAGTCATTGGATATCATATATCTTGACTTTTCTAAAGCATTTGATACTGTGCCACATAAAAGGCTGGTACAAAAGATGAGAATGCTTGGACTGGGGGAAAACGTGTGCAGATGGGTGGGAAATTGGCTTAATGATCGGAAGCAGAGGGTGGTTATCAATGGTACACACTCAGATTGGGTCACTGTTACTAGTGGAGTACCACAAGGGTCAGTTCTGGGACCAATTCTCTTCAATATATATATAAATGGCATTGGGTATGGATTAAACAGTAAAGTCTCAATGTCAGGACTATACCAAGCACCCGTCTGTCTTAAGCCGGTATCCCCCAATCTCCACCGCCACTTCCGCCTATAGACAAGCCCCCGCTTGTAGGAGACGCGGGTAATGCCTCTCCCAGTCGGTTGCCCCCAGGACTTAACAGGCGCAAAGGATAACAGCTTAAGGTGCAGAATGATGTTTGGCAGGGAATCCCGAATGAGGATGCTGGGTGCGAAAGTCCGTAATTCAGGCCGAGGTCAAACCAGGAGGTCACAGGCGAGGTATCCAAGGGAGATAGCGGAAGAGTGGTCGAGGGTAGCCGAGGTCAAGTCCAGGAGGTCACAGGCGAGGTACAGGAGGGTCAGGCAAAAGAGTGGTCAGGCAAAGCAGAAGGTCAGGGCAGGCAGCAGGCGAGAATAGTCGAAGTCCAAATCCAAAATATTCACTAAGACACAGCAACGCACATCCAGAACCCAGAGGCTATAACGGGCACTGGGATACAGGAGTGGTGCAGTTTTATAGGGATATCTGGCCAGTGGGAAACAGGGAAAAATGGAGGGAACAGAAGTGTTTGGTGCACAACTAAAAACGGGAGTGGTCCCAGGAACTGGACGGCCCAGGCCAGACAGGCCGACCAGTCCCTGGGCTCACTCTATGAGCAGGGCAGAGATTGGGTGATTCAAACTCGCCCCCGGCGGGCGCGCTGGGGAAAGCGCCGCCGGGAGGCATAAAGGAGACGTGCTCGCGCGCGCGCGCGAGCACGTTGAAGATCGAGCGCGCCCCCGCCGGGAGGGGGAAGCGCCGCACAGCGAGGGAGCTCGGCGGGACCGCGCAGCCGCGCAGAGCGGGCTGCGTCGCGGCCGCCGACACCATCCCGCGCCGCCGATCCCTGACCCCCACAACCAAGCTGAGGAGCCAGGACACCCGGGGAGCGCCGGGCAGCAACCAGCCGGGGACCGCCCGACAGCACGCCGCGGGACCAGGGACGGCGACGAGGTAAGTGCCTAACATTACCCCCCCCCCTGAGGAGGGGCCACCGGACCCTCCAAACTGGGTTTCAAAGGATTCTCTCTGTGAAACCTCTTTACCAAATTCTGCGCATGAACCTCTCTGGCCGGAACCCAAGATCTTTCTTCCGGACCGTATCCCTTCCAGTCAATAAGATATTGAAGAGAGTTTCGAAAAAGGCGAGAATCAAGAACCCGGGCAACCTCAAACTCCTGATGCCCATCAACTAACACAGGACTAGGAGGACTATTAGGTTCATGGTTTTTTGCAGACTTAAGAAGTGAAACATGAAAGGATTTACAGATTTTCATGGACGAAGGGAGGGCCAGCTGATACGTAACCTGATTAATTTTTTGTGTTATGGGGAAGGGGCCAATAAATTTAGGTCCTAACTTAGCGGAGGGCTGGCGAAGCGCCAAATTCTTGGTTGAAAGCCAAACCCAGTCACCCACCTTAAAGCTAGAGTTAGAAGATCGTTTGCGATCAGAAAATTTTTTCTGCTGAAGAGCGGCCTTAGCTAGATGTTGCTGGATTTTATTCCATTCCCCTGGCCATTTGGAAACCCATTCATCCACGGAGGGAACTCTAGAGGGTTGGTCCGAAAGGGCAGAAAACTTCAGGTCCTTGCCATAAACACAATGGAAAGGAGAACCCCCCGTGGAAGAATGTACGGCGTTGTTAAATGCAAATTCCGCAAATGGTAAGAAGAAGGCCCAATCAGTTTGAGTATCCGCCGTAAAACAGCGCAAATATTGTTCCAGGGACTGGTTCGTTCTCTCGGTTTGTCCATTCGATTGCGGATGGAAGGCCGAGGAAAGGGAGACGGTGAAACCTAACTTGGCACAGAAAGCCCTCCAAAACCGGGAGACAAACTGGACCCCCCTATCCGAAACAATATCCATGGGAATACCATGAATCCTAAAAACATGAGTAATGAAGAGCTGAGCAAGAGTTTGAGCTGAGGGGAGTTTCTTTAAAGGGACGAAATGGGCCATCTTGCTAAAGCGGTCCACAACTACCCAAATAACAGTATGTCCCTGAGACGGGGGAAGGTCAGTAACAAAATCCATGGCCAGATGGGTCCACGGGGAGGCAGGAATGGACAATGGCAGGAGTGGGCCTTCAGGCGAACGCCTCAAGGACTTACTTTGGGCACAAACTTTGCAAGCGGAGACAAATCTTTGAGCGTCCTTCCTGAGAGAAGGCCACCAAACTTGGCGTGACAATAAAGCTATGGTTTTCTTAACCCCTGGATGACCGGTTGTTTTGGTATCGTGAAAATGGGACAAGAACTCAGACCGGTAAGTAGAGGGCACAAACAGGGCTGAAGCAGGTTTCCCAGGAGGAGCTTGGGCCTGGAACTGAGCAAGATCAGGAAGTTGGGGTTGGATGGCGGCCACCACTAGGGAGCGAGGTAAGATGGGAGACACCACCCTTTCCGGTAAGTCAGGGGGAGAGAAACTCAGAGACAGGGCATCCGCTTTAACATTTTTGGACCCGGGCTTGTAAGTTATAGAAAAATTAAACCGAGAAAAGAATAAGGACCAGCGAGCCTGTCTAGGAGTTAATCTCTTGGCGGACTGGATGTATTCTAGATTTTTATGGTCCGTAAAGACCGTAACTGGATACTGAGCCCCCTCCAGCCAGTGTCTCCATTCCTGGAAGGCTAGCTTGATGGCCAGTAATTCTCTATTGCCGATGTCATAATTTCTTTCAGCCGCTGAGAATTTCTTGGAAAAGAAGGCACATGGATGGAGGCGTGCAGGTGAGCCGTAATACTGAGACAAGACTGCCCCGACCGCGACTTCAGAGGCATCCACCTCCACAAGGAAAGGTCGTTGCTCATCAGGGTGGACTAGGACGGGAGCAGCACTAAATACCCTCTTAAGATTCCCGAAGGCCTGGACTGCTTGAGCCGGCCAAACCGGGGGGTACCCGCTTTTCTTAGTTAGGTTAGTTAGTGGTGTAACCAGGGCAGAAAAATTCTTAATGAACCTTCTATAAAAATTGGCAAAACCCAAAAACCTTTGCAGGCCCTTCAAATCTCTGGGCTGCTCCCATTCTAAAACAGCCTTCACCTTAGATTGGTCCATAGACAGACCAGATTTGGAGATAATGTAACCGAGAAACGGAACCTCAGATACTTCAAATTGACATTTCTTTAACTTGGCATACAAACTGTTCTCCCTAAGCTTCTGCAAAACCAGACACACGTGTTTACGATGTTCATCAATGGACGAAGAAAAAATTAAAATGTCGTCTAAGTAAACAACCATAAACCGGCCAAGATAGTCCCTAAAGATTTCATTGACAAAACTTTGAAAGACCGCAGGGGCATTACACAGGCCGAAAGGCATTACTAAATACTCATAATGCCCTTCAAGGGTATTGAAGGCCGTCTTCCACTCGTCCCCCTGCCTGATTCTTATGAGGTTATAGGCCCCCCGGAGATCGAGCTTAGAGAAGACCTGCGCCCCAACCACCTGTGTAAAGAGTCCCTCAATAAGCGGTAGGGGATACTTATTTTTTACCGTGATGTTATTTAAGCCCCGGTAATCAATACAGGGGCGAAGTCCCCCATCCTTTTTCTCCACGAAAAAAAACCCTGCCCCTGCTGGAGAAGATGAAGGCCGAATGAACCCTTTTTCTAAGTTCTCGGCGATATATTCCCGCATGGCGAGGGTTTCTGTACGGGTCAAATTAAATATTCTCCCTCTGGGAGGCATCGTACCAGGAAGCAGTTCAATAGGGCAGTCCCAAGGTCTATGGGGAGGAAGTTTGTCTGCCGCCTTTTCTGAAAAGACATCAGCAAACTCCAAATATGGAGTTGGAACCCCAGTAGGTGCTATGCGCGCAACCCTGAGTGGGAATTCTAGGCAGTTCTGAAAACACTGGTGTCCCCACTTGATGATTTGCCCCGAAACCCAATCAATTTGGGGATTGTGCTCCTGCAGCCATGGCAAACCTAAAATCAA
This sequence comes from Gastrophryne carolinensis, assembly GCA_027917425.1. Classification (NCBI taxonomy): domain Eukaryota; kingdom Metazoa; phylum Chordata; class Amphibia; order Anura; family Microhylidae; genus Gastrophryne; species Gastrophryne carolinensis. The sequence continues at coordinate 536,750,205 of CM051234.1, forward strand.
AGGGGTACCAGGCATTCTCAATATCAAGAACCTGATAACCTCAGAATGACTGGCTCCCACTTGGATTTGCATAGGAGGGGTTTGGAACCGAACTAACCCCCCAGCCACTGGAGTGCCATCTATGGCTGAAACCCGGATAGGAGTCGGCAAGGTCTGTACCATAATTCCTAAAGTCTGCGCTAGATCAGAGTCTAGGAAATTCCCAGCTGCTCCAGAATCTAGAAGAGCCTTTAGATTAATACATTTAACACCACTCTTAAACTGGACTGGGATGAAAACTGGAGACGATACTTGAGGAGATACCTTACAGCCTAGGAGGGCCCCCTCGAAACCCCCTAGGCTCTGAAGTTTCCCGACGGTTTCTTTGGGCAAAGTCTGACCATGTGGCCGGTTCCTCCACAATATAGACAGAGCCCCTCAGATAGACGTCGCCGTCTCTCGCCTTCGGTGAGCCTGGTGGCACCTAACTGCATGGGCTCTTCTGAAGGTTGAGTGACTAGAGCCTCAGACTTTGAAGCCGATTCAAGATGCGACCCTTTCTCTAGGCGCCTTTCCCGGAGTCGACGATCAATGCGGATGGCCAGATGCATCAATTCGTCCAGAGTCTGGGGTTCCGGGTAGTTCACCAAGGTGTCCTTGATAGTGTCAGCCAAACCTAGTCGGAATTGGCCGCAGAGGGCAGGATTGTTCCAACGTGAGTCAACCGCCCAACGCCGGAATTCAGAACAGTAGTCTTCGGCTGGACGGCGTCCCTGGCGGAGGGTACGTAATTTGGCATCAGCGGAGGCCCCTTTGTCGGGATCATCATAGAGGACCTCCATTGCAGCGAAAAAACTATCCACCGATAGGCGGATTGGGTCCTGAGCTGATAAGCTAAAGGCCCAGGACTGAGGATCTCCATGCAGAAGGGAAATTATCAAGCCAACCTTTTGCTCTTGTGACCCTGAGGAAACCGGACGAAGCTGAAAGTACAGTTTACAAGAGTCCCGGAAATTGGCAAATTTTGCCCTGTCGCCATAGAACTTCTCAGGAAGTGGGATCTTGGGTTCCACAGACATTGTGGCCGGAGTCCCCTGAGAAGTGGGGACAATGGGAGTAGGACGGTTCTCCTGGGCCGCAACTCGATGAGCCAGGTGCTCCACAGCCGCTGTCAAGGCTTGCACCTGCTCCAGGATTTGGTCCATTCTTCTTCTGGCCCGTTATAATGTCAGGACTATACCAAGCACCCGTCTGTCTTAAGCCGGTATCCCCCAATCTCCACCACCACTTCCGCCTATAGACAAGCCCCCGCTTGTAGGAGACGCGGGTAATGCCTCTCCCAGTCGGTTGCCCCCAGGACTTAACAGGCGCAAAGGATAACAGCTTAAGGTGCAGAATGATGTTTGGCAGGGAATCCCGAATGAGGATGCTGGGTGCGAAAGTCCGTAATTCAGGCCGAGGTCAAACCAGGAGGTCACAGGCGAGGTATCCAAGGGAGATAGCGGAAGAGTGGTCGAGGGTAGCCGAGGTCAAGTCCAGGAGGTCACAGGCGAGGTACAGGAGGGTCAGGCAAAAGAGTGGTCAGGCAAAGCAGAAGGTCAGGGCAGGCAGCAGGCGAGAATAGTCGAAGTCCAAATCCAAAATATTCACTAAGACACAGCAACGCACATCCAGAACCCAGAGGCTATAACGGGCACTGGGATACTGGAGTGGTGCAGTTTTATAGGGATATCTGGCCAGTGGGAAACAGGGAAAAATGGAGGGAACAGAAGTGTTTGGTGCACAACTAAAAACGGGAGTGGTCCCAGGAACTGGACGGCCCAGGCCAGATAGGCCGACCAGTCCCTGGGCTCACTCTATGAGCAGGGCAGAGATTGGGTGATTCAAACTCGCCCCCGGCGGGCGCGCTGGGGAAAGCGCCGCCGGGAGGCATAAAGGAGACGTGCTCGCGCGCGCGCGCGAGCACGTTGAAGATCGAGCGCGCCCCCGCCGGGAGGGGGAAGCGCCGCACAGCGAGGGAGCTCGGCGGGACCGCGCAGCCGCCGACACCATCCCGCGCCGCCGATCCCTGACCCCCACAACCAAGCTGAGGAGCCAGGACACCCGGGGAGCGCCGGGCAGCAACCAGCCGGGGACCGCCCGACAGCACGCCGCGGGACCAGGGACGGCGACGAGGTAAGTGCCTAACACTCAATCTTTGCAGATGATACTAAGCTGAGTAAAGTAATTAAAACAAAGGAGGACAACAGGCAACTACAAACAGATTTAGATAAATTGGAAGCATGGGCAGTTAAATGGCAAATGAAGTTTAACACAGATAAATGTAAGGTTATGCACATGGGAAGGAGAAATCTGTGTCATGATTACAAACTAAATAAAGAAACACTTGGTAAAACAACAATGGAAAAGGACCTAGGGGTTTTAGTTGACAATAAGCTCAACTGCAGTAATCAATGCCAGGCAGCTGCTGCCAAGGCAAATAGGATCATGGGGTGCATCAGGAGGGGCATAGGTGCTCATGACCAGAGCATCATTTTACCCCTGTACAAGTCACTGGTCAGACCCCATATGGAATACTGTGTACAGTTCTGGGCACCTGTGCTTAAGAAGGACATATCAGAACTGGAGCACGTTCAAAGAAGGGCAACAAAGTTAATAAAAGGAGTGCGGGGGCTAGAGTACCCGGAAAGATTGTCCAAGTTAGGCTTATTTAGTCTAGAAAAAAGACGATTGAGGGGTGATCTAATAACTATGTATAAATATATTCGGGGTCAATACAAGGACCTGTCCCACAATCTATTTATACCCCGGAGTGTAACCATAACCCGGGGGCATCCACTAAGGTTAGAGGAAAGGTGCTTTCTCCACCGACATAGGAGGGGATTCTTCTCTGTAAGAGCAGTGAGACTATGGAACTCGCTGCCAGAGGAGGTAGTAATGAGGGATACATTAAAAATGTTCAAAAGTGGCCTTGATGCCTTCCTGGCATGTAATAACATTTCCGGCTATGGCTACTAGACCACTGGAAGGAGTTAAACAGGCTGAACTGGATGCACTAAAGTCTTTATTCAGCCTTACATACTATGTTACTATGTCTTATAGACTCTAGGGCCCTTATTTATGAAGGAATAGCGACAGGTAGCGACTGGTGAGCGACCGGTAATGATGGGCCCCGCCACGAGAGCGCCGGCTCCCCACCACAATCACACATTTATCAAGCCAATCCTGCTTAGCGACTGAGATAGCGCCATATAGCGACTCATTCATCATTATTCCAGCCTCAGCCCACAGCGCCAGCGTCCGACCTTGAACAGCAACAGGTATGACCTCTCGCTACCTGGCGCTCTCCAATGCATTTCAATGGAACAATCTTTAAATATTCATAATTAATTGTTATTAATGTTTTTTATTTTTTTTTTAAATGTGAAAAATTCTGTGACCACTTCTGCCATGTTAGATATTTTTTTTAAGGAAAAAAAAAAATAAATTTGTGCAGAATTGATATTACAGGTCTGATATTAATGTATTTTTTGTATTTATTTCCAAAAATATGTTTTTTTGGGGGTTAAAAAACTACTTTTAACCCATCGCCGCCAGCGCTCTGGGGTTTAAGCATGCATTTCACAGCGCGAGAATTTTTTGAGCGTGATTTGTTAATGAATATGGTGGGAGCCGGTCGCTATGGCCAGACGCTATCATGCGCTCCCATACAGCGCAGAACCTGTCAAATAGCGACTCCTCACCCAATATTCAACATTACGGCACACCGACGGGGAGGCCGATTCATTAATAGCGCCAGGTAGCGACAGATGAGCGACAGTAGCGTTATTTTCACAGCGCGCGCTAGTAGTCGCTGTGCTTGGCCGTTGTTCGGCTGTTGACAGCGAATCAGTCGGTGTGCGGTAATGTTGAATACGGGGTTAGGAGTCGCTGTTTGACAGGTTCCGCGCTGTATGGGAGCGCATGACAGCGAATGGCCATAGCGAACAGCTCCCAGCATATTCATTAACAAATCACGCTCAAAAAATTCTCGCGCTGTGAAATGCATGTTTAAACCCCAGAGCGCTGGCGGCGATGGGTTAAAAGTAGTTTTTTAACCCCCAAACAACCATATTTTTAAAAAAAAACAAAACATGTTTTTCAAAACATTTTGTAATATGAATACATTAATATCAGACCTGTAATATCAATTCTGCACACATTTTTTTTTTTTTTTTTTTTTTTTACCTTAAAAAAAATATATAACATTGCAGAAGTGGTCACAGAATTTTTGACATTTAAAAAAAAAAAAAAAAAAACATTAATAGCAATTAATTAAGAATATTTAAAGATTGCTCCATTGAAATGCATTGGAGAGCGCCAGGTAGCGAGAGGTCATACGTGTCGCTGTTCAAGGTCGCTCGCTGGCGCTGTGGGGTGAGGCTGGAATAATGATGAATGATTCGCTATCTGGCGCTATCTCAGTCGCTAAGCAGGATCGGCTTGATAAATGTGTGATTGCGGAGGGGAGCCGGCGTTCTCGTGGCGGTGAGCGTCATTACCGTTCGCTCACCATTCGCTACCTGGTGCTATCCCTTGTTAAATAAGGGCCTGAGTCGCTGTCAACAACCGGACAACGGCCAAGCACAGCGACTACTAGCGGGCGCTCTGAAAATGCTGCTACAGTCGCTCAATGGTCGCTACCTGCCGCTATTAATGAATCGGCCTAATGGTCTGTGGTTGCTTCTTTTTAAATTGTGGGGCCTTTAGGGAATCCACATTGACATTGAACTTCCAATTTGATGCTTATAGCTACTTCACCGTTTTCAGTTGTTTCTAGTCCTTTAGTGTTATATAGTTTACATATGGTTGGGGACCCTGATCTAGGTTGTGAGCGGGGTTTTTGCAGGTGTCCATTCAGGCATCGGCTAGGTTAGGTGAAGCTTGATGGTTCTAGACAGGACCAGTGTGAAGCGTGGATGAACTCTGGAATGTTTCTTTTATCCGCACTCGGTACGTTTAGTGCTGCTGAGTGCTATTGACATTCTGCAGTCACTATACTTGTATTGAGTCTGGTTTGTTGCCTGATAAATCCATTAGCTGCAGAGTAAATAAGGCTGTCCTAATTTCTCCTGACATTTACTTCCCAGCCGACTCCTCCAACCTGAGGTATCACAACTTGACTTCAAAGGTGACGGCTTCTGCTGGATGACAGCTCATTACTTGCAATGAAGCAAAAATTCTTTTATTTAACATTTAAGACATTATTTCATCAGGGATATTCCTGGTGAAGCTTTCAACATTTGCATGTGAAGGCATTTTCTGTCATTCCGGAAATTACTAGTGACGCCGTCATTCTTCTCTTTTATAACAGTTAGTGGTCTGGAATTTGTTTGTGGACAAACTTTTTGTACTTGTGGAATACTCATGAAAATCTTTTTTCAAAATGTATTCAGCCCAAACATCTTTATCTTTATAAGTTACTGGTAGAATGGGGGTTAAAACCAGCATAATATTCTTTTCACTGTCACCATTGGGGAGGCTGGTGATTATAGCATAATTTATAGCAAGTTTATTTCAAGGCAAACTCCAGCCAAAACTTTTTTGGTTTTGGATGGAGAGTCGAAACCAATTCATCACTTTTCTTGCTGAATGTGAACCTGAACCTGAATTGGCTGTGGATTTCATATATGTGGTCAGTCAGTGATGCTACCTATAGACGGGGAGGCTGATTTAATACTAGCGCCACTTACTGCCATGTAGCGCCGCTACACAAACGCTGCAAGCAGGTGTCGGTCGCTATAACCTAGCGTAACGGGCGGACAAGTGACGCTGTACTATCCAGCATTGATAAATGTGATGTCTGGAGGGAGCTATAGAAACTCTCTCCCTGATTCACCACAGAGCCAATTGCGAACGGTGTCCCAAGGTCATAGTGCTCAAGGCTACGCTACATCTAACAAGAGAACAACGCTACAGCGAGTAATAGGTAGCGCCAGTTAAGTGCGTCCAGCACTCGGCACTGAAGCCCGTATTCAAGAAAAAACTACACACAACCAGCACTCTAAAACTGGGCGCTCTAACATAGCGCCAGAAGCTGTGCGGTCAAAGTCTGTTTCTAAACACATATACACCAGAGCGAAAGCATATTACATATGTTACATGGTCATGGAATTACATGGTTTTAACACTGTGACAATGACACTGCAATGGCAGGCCTGTACATACAATTCTGAATAAAAAAATAAAAAAAAAATAAAAACAATAAAAGTGTTTGGTTGCTGGGCAGGATAAGCCACACATTGATTTGAAGCAAAAATGATACAGTTTACTTGGCCACAAGCAAATAAAACACCATTGAAATGTATGGGAGAGCGACACTGAGCGACAGGTACATGGCTCTGCTAAACACACAGTGCCGGCGCTATTTACTGAGCAGCCTCTAGTAATACATGTGCCGCTACGTGACGCTGTTAGAAATGCTCACCAGATTCGCTTTCTTAAATGTGGTTTTCACATACAGCGCCAAACGTTCACCCGCCGCTACGTGCCACCACTACCTTGCACTATTGGTTCTTAAAGTGGACCAACACCCAGGATTTTCACTATCCTGGGTTTTGGTCCGATCGGGGGTGCCCCGCTGCGTGAAGCCCCCCAGATCGCCCTAAAAAACTCACCTCACCCCACCCTCACCCCGCTCCTACGCGAGCGCTCGTCCAATCAGAGCGCCCAGAGCCGCTGTGGTATGTACGGACAAGCGACGGACAACCACAGCGGCTCTGAGCGCACTGGAGGCCGCCTCTCGCGCTTCCCTCTAACATTCACAAACGGCCGGCGCGGGTGCGCACCCTGCTAGAGAGAGGCGCGAGATGCGGCCGCGGCTCGCGCATGCGCCGTTAGAACGGGGATAAGGTAAGGTTTCTGGGCGTCCTGCGGGGTTTCACACAGCGGGGCATCCCGATTTCGGATCTGATCCCCCCCTGGGTGTTGGTCCTCTTTAAATAAACCCCCCTTCTGTTGTGACTAAAAAGAATGTAGTCAGGCTTGACCTCAATAACACACTCATGGACAGCAATTAAATAGGTCTTGACCGCAGCTGATCCTTATCAAGAGGCATAGCATAATAAATAAGGTCCCTGCTCCAGTAACTACTACTTCTTTATGTACTACCCCGCTACTTACGGTAATGGCCATGAGATATTACATTGTATCTCTTCAGTGGAGTCACAATTGAAAAACACATATTCAACACAAATATCCCCCAAAGTTCTAAGCCAGGAGTTTCCAAACCATGATACTGCAAATCCTGTCAGGTGATAATTGGCCAAGTCACACACTGACCTGTGCTCCAAACTTGTCTTCTGCAATTTTAAAACGCCCCGCATCCATATCCTAGCTAATGGGTGTGGCTGCATTGAGACAGGCTTGGGGGGGGGGGCATCCGGATATGCGGGAGCATGTATCACCCCTCCCAATGCTCAAAGTCCTTAAAGTGGACCATCACCCTCGGGTGATCCCCGGGCCGATCACCTCCCTCCCCGCGGGACATCCGAGATCGGGATGTCCCGCGGGGTGAAACCCCCCCAAAACCCCCAAACCCCCTTACCTTAGCTTCGGCGGCGGCCTCCCTCGCGCCCCTCTAGGCGTGCGTGTGCCCGCGACGGCCGTCTGTGAATGGCCGGCGCGTGCGCGCGTGCGTCAAGAGGGACGCGCAGGAGGCGGCGGCGGAGGAGCCACGGACAAGCGGCTGTCAAATCGCTTGTCCGTCGGCGCTGGGAGCGGGGAGAGGTGAGTTTTTAGGGTGATCGGGGGGGTTTCACACAGCGGGGCACCCCAATCGGGGGTGCCCCACCGAAGTGGACCAAGACCCAGGATAGTCAAAATCCTGGGTGTTGGTCCACTTTAACTTATCCTCAATCCTTTGCCTGAAATGCAGCCCCATGATTGGCCGTAGGCGAGCTACTTGGTCCAGACTGCCAAAAGGACCCGCCATGTGTGGATGGTGTAGGTACCCTTTAACTTTACCCAAGTACTCCAAAAGTATTCCATAAGGCAATTAAAACGATTTATGTTCATTTTTGGGAATTTCATGGACTTTTTATGGTTGTTTTGTGCTTTTTTAACACAGTTTTAGTTTCTGACATCCCATGTGATGCCCTGGCATGCTGACACTAACAGGATGGCCAAGCAGAGCTTCTTACTCACTTCTGCATATCTCTTGCTGCCACTTATCCCCTTTATGTGACTTCGGGGAATCCAATTTGGGATACCATCCACCATCATTTTTGACAGAGAAACCCAATAAGAACATTCACTATGCCTTAAAATATATGCCAAATACCTTATTTCATATACTCCAGGAAAATTGGGGTTCAGAAACCATAAATGGGGTTTACAACACAATACAGTCCCAGATGAAACCCAGAACAAAGGAGTTTCAGTACAGGCTCGGAACTGTAACAAAGGGAGTTTCTATGCAATACATGGATGAAGTTAGGCTTTAAAGTGGACCAACACCCAGCTCCCGGGCCGATCCAATCCATCCCCGATTTTGGATGCCCCGCTGTGTAAAACCCCCCAGGAGGCCCGCTAACCTTACCTGATTGCCGGGCCAACGGAGCATGTGCGGGCCGCGGCCGCATCTCGCACTTCTCTCTAGCAGGGCACACGCGCTCTCCTTGTTAGAGGGAAGCGCGAGATGCGGCCGACAGCGCGCTCAGAGCTGCTGCGGTAAGACGTCTCACTGACGCACATACCACAGTGGCTCCGAGCGCGCTGATTGGATGAGCGGCTGGACATGCGCCGTAGGAGCGGGGTGAGGTGAGTTGATCTGGGCATTCTGGGGGGTTTCACATAGCGGGGCACCCCCGACCGGATGCCCCTGGGAAGTGGACCAAAACCCAGGATAGTCAAAATCCTGGGTGTTGGTCCACTTTAACTGTGTAAGAAGATTTTAGCAGCCAGGGGTCAGCTTATCCCTGGGTCAGCTTTTCCAGTGATGAGAGGAGGAGGTGTCTCCCTATTTTGCCATCAGAAGTTTCATAATTCACACTCTGGGGGTTATTCATCAAGGCATAGTGGCAGGTAGCGCCTCATAGCGGCAGGCAGCGTCTGGTTACCGCGGCACGCTGTACGCAATACCACATTTATGAAGGTGATTCTCGTGAGCGGCTCTAACAGCGCCATGTAGTGTACGATTCATCATTACAGGCGGCTCAGCGTATAGCGCCGGTGCTCTAGCTTCCAGAGTGTAATACCTGTCGCTCTCCCATACATTTCAATGGACGTTACTCTTCTTCACTTTAAACAGGGTTTTTTGTTTTTAATTTTTTTTTCTCAAATAATTGTGTGACCTTTCCTGGCCTAGAAAAAGGCATTTTTGAAAACTTTTTAGATTTTTTATATTTTTATGCAGAATTGTATTTACAGGTCTGGCATTAAAGTATTAATGTCACAATGTTACAACAATGTCATTCCATGTGTTTTCACTTTGCTATTGGTGGATATGTGTTCAAAAACAGACTTTAAAGTGGACCAACACCCTCCAAAACAACATCTCATTGATCAGTTTAATATAAAAAGACACTAACCTTTTGATGACTTTTGAAGCCTTCTGTCCCTCACAGCGCCTGTATTCTTCAAAAATCTCGGCCGGAAGTCCCGCCCTCCAGCTCTTTTTCCGTTCATTTGAATGTTGTCCGTCACGCTTGTCCGTCTTCTTGTGTCTTCTCAGCACTCGCGCGATTTCCCTTTCTGTTCTTCTCTTCCTGACGTCATCGGGGGGCGTGGCATCTCTCCGCTCTCGGGAGCATGCACGTCTCGGCGGTGGCTGGCCTGGCAGATTGATGGAGGGAAAGGAGGGAGGGGGCAAATGACAGCAGGGGGCGGGGCAGCAGGATTAGTGGGCGGGGCATGACAGGCAGAGAGATGAGGGCAAGGTAAGAGGGGAGCCTGGAAGGGGGCGTGGCCAGCATGATACGGGGGGGGTGTGACGGGAGTGTGGGTCCGGGGGAGCTGATCAGCGCTCAGGCTGGAGCAGGGACTGACATCCCAGGGCTGACATGGGGCAGAGCTGCCGGGGAAGCCCGATGACAAATCGCGCATGCGCAGTAGCGCTGATTTGGGTCAGGTGAAGCACCACTCGCTCCTGATGCAAGCGGCGCTTCACCTAACTACTGTGCATGCGCGTGATTTCATGTAGGAAGAGGTCAAATGACCTCTTCCTTTTTCAAAAAAACCAAGATGGCGGCCAGATATTTAAATTGAAGCGACGCAGCGATGAAGCATCCGAGGTAAGTTTCTTTTTCTTTAATATTTAGAACGGGTCCTGCTGCATATTTTGCTTATTTTAAAAAGGCATATAAAAAAGAAACCTTGTCAGGATGTTGGTCCACTTTAATCACACAGCGTCTGCCGCTCTATGCTATATGAGTCTGTTTTTTTGTTGAATATGGTGCGAGTCGCTGAGAATCGGTCGCACTGAGCGGGCGCTACCTTTCGCTCACTGCAACGCTGTGCTGGTGTTAGAACGCCGAACATACATCTCATTCATCAATGCCGCCTAGGTTACCACAGCGAATGAGATGTTCTGTTACAGCGCTCAATAGCCGATCACAGTGTATACTAGCAGTCGCTCTTAGCGCCTCTGTACAGACGCACATCTGCCAATACCTGGCGCTAGTCATGAATCAGCCTGCCCGTCCGAACTTTCGGCATCGCCTTGGCCTTGCTGTGCTGAGTGCTCCCTTATCATCAGAGAGGGAGAGACAGGCTGCTCTCTTATCACAGTAGGGAGCGTGGGGACACTCAAGCTAGTTGGGAAGCACGTGGCTGTGGATTATGATTGACAGCAGAAGAAGGAGACCTAAGTGAGGATGGGGTGTTCAGTACAGAAGCACTTTAATGTTGGATTTATTTTTTTTTGAACATATATGGCCATTGTATGCTTGCACACACATAGGAATGTTTCCTCCACTTTTAACCCATCCGTGCAATGAGACAAATACAAGCAGTATATGCACACATGCCTAGAGTGGTGCACAGCCCTAGCAATGACACCCGGGGAGCCTTGCTCAGGAGCACTTCTGTCTTATCCCAGTCAGGAATAAAACCTGCCACCCTCCGGTCAGAAGGCAGCTTCCTCAAACTGGAATAATACGCTCATACTATGGGGGTTATTAAAAGCGGACCTTCACCCTGAATAAGAACATGTTTCCCACTACCTGTACATACAGATTGCCCACATTAAAAATCATCCTACCTGCATCTACTGCATGTTATGAGCCTTTAAACATCCAAGATGGCGGCTCATGGGGCTTCAGGCAGCCTGCAAAAGGTGTCTTCTGACTGTGTTGCTCTGCATTCTGGGACTGCTGTCCTTTTCCTGACCCCAGCTCTGCTCTGTCTGTGCAAAGCACAGCTATAACCCACCCCCTGTACATTATCCTGCTCTCCTCTCCTCAGTATTTGTGATGCTTCTGAGTCAAGATGGCGGCGCCCGTATCTAAGAATCTTGAACCGAGTTGTAGTCCGTGGGGGAAAGAATAATAAGTGACTAAAAACTTAAAATATATTAATTTTAGATGCTGGGGAATAGTTTTTTAAGGGTTTGGGCTGTTCATGAAATCATGCTGAAGGTCCGGTTTAAAGTGGACCAACACCCAGGATTTTGACTACCGATCGGGGGTGCCCCGCTATGTGAAACCCCCCAGATTTCCGTAAAAAACTCACCTCACCCCGCTCCCACGGCGCATGCGTGGCCGCTCGTCTAATCAGCACGCTTAGAGCCGCTGTGGTATGCGCGTCAAAGCGCCGTCAAACCCCATCGGCTCTGAGCATGCTGGCTGCCGCATCTTGCGCTCTCCTCTAACCGGGCACGCGCCCTGCTAGAGAGAAGCGCGAGATGCGACTGCGGCCTGCGCATGCGCCGTTGGACCGGAAGTAAGGTAATGTTAGCGGGTGTCCTGGGGGGTTTTGCACAGCGGCGCATCCCGATTTTGGACGCCCGGTGGGGAGGGAGCGAATCCAGGAGGGTGTTGGTCCACTTTAAGAAGGGATTGCGGCAGGTAGTGGCTCGTAGTGGCAGGTAGCGTCTGGTGAACGCTGGGCGCTCTACGCAAAACCACATTCATGAAAGCGAATCTGGTGAACGACTCTAACAGCGCCATGCAGCGTCACATGTATTCTTACAGGCAGCTCAGCGCATTGCGCCAGCGCTCTAGCTTCCAGAGCGCAAGGTATTACCTTTCTCTCAGTGTGGCTCTCTCTTTTTATTTATTTATTTTGTTCAAATCATTGTGTGACCTCTCCTGGCTGCAAACAAACATTTTTAGAACCTTTTTTGACTTTTTAGATTTTTATGCACAATTGTCATTACAGGTTTGGCACTAAAGTGTTAATGTCCCGATGTTACAACAATGTCATTCCATGTGTTTTCGCTTTGTTACTGGTGGATGTGTGTTCAAAAACAGACTTTAATCACACAGCGTCTGGCGCTCTATGCTAGAGCGACCAGATTTATAGCGCCAACGCCAAAGTATGGTGTGGAGCACCGAGAATTGGTCGCACTGAGCTGGCGCTACTTTTTGCTCGCTGCAGCGCTGTACTGGTGTAAGAGCGCCCAACATACATCACAATGCGGGCCAGGTTACTACAGAGACTGAGGCACTCTGTTACAGCGTCTACTAGCGGTCTCTCTAAGCGCCGCTATATAGACGCTCATCTGCCGATACCTGGCGTTAGTAGTGAATCAACCTCCACGTTTTGGTTATCTGAATAGCGCATTCACGCTATCAAGATTGCTGTTAACATAAAAGCGTGCTCCCGCTGGCGCTGACTGCGCATGCCCAGCTAGAAGGGGGCGGGCCTAGTGATGTCCCATTGAGAGGGCACAGTCAGCTCCAATGGGAGTACACTGCTCGCCCAGGACCTGCCTGCCGCTTCCAGCTTGTTTTTGCTGTGCCAGCCAGAGACCCTGCCGCCATTATCCTCATACAAGAGGATTTTTTTTTAGAAAATGAAAGAGGTCAGCATGTTTTTTTGTTAACAGCAATCTTGATAACGTGATAAACAAAACTTAGTAAGAGGGTGTTATTCCGGTTAAACCACTGGGCCTTGCTGTCCCCTTAAATAATCAAGATTCTCATCATTTGTTACCATTTATATGCGTAAGTTCCTCCACCAGCGCTTGTTTAGCCTGTTCCGCTATTTGATTACCATGTTAATGGTTCATGGAAATGCCCGTTCACGCTTCGCTGTTTAATAAATGACTCTCTGAGTCATTAGACTGAGTCACTATTGACTTGGAGTCGTTACTGAATATTGATCTTGGCAGATCTGAGTGTAGCATCCACCAGTATAGAAAGGGACGGCTCTTTATTTTACAAATGGAAGATTCAGCAGGAAAAGTGAGAGAGCTCTGTAATTGCTTGGGAGAGGTTCTGATGATTTAATGCAGACCTACAATCATGTCTGTCATACAGCCTATGGTCACCTATGATCAGAATACCCTGAAGCCTTTTACTCACACCTTCATGTTCCCAGGACATGACACTTGGGCCCTTATTTAACAAGGGATAGCGACAGGTAGCGAATGGTGAGCGAACGGTAATGACGGTCACCGCCACGAGTACGCCGGCTCCCCTCCGCAATCACACATTTATGAAGCCGATCCTGCTTAGCGACTGACAGAGCGCCAGATAGCGAATCATTCATCATTATTCCAGCCTCACCCCACAGCGCCAGCGAGCGACCTTGAACAGCGACAGGTATGACATCTCGCTACCTGGCGCTCTCCAATGCATTTCAATGGAGCAATCTTTAAATATTAATAATTAATTGCTATTATTTTATTTTTTTTTTTTAATTCTGTGACCACTTCTGCAATGTTAGTTTTTTTTTTTAAGGTTAAATGTCATGCGCTCCCATACAGCGCGGAACCTGTCAAATAGCGACTCCTCACCCAATATTCAACATTACGGCAAACCGACTCGCCCGAGTCGCTATCAACAACAGAACAACGGGCAAACACAGCGACTACTAGCGGGCGCTCTGAAAATGCCGCTACTGTCGCTCATCTGTCGCTACCTGGCGCTATTAATGAATCGGCCTCCCCGCCATGTGACTCATTGGATTCATCCATCCAGACATGCAAAATGCCACAACAGTGCCAAACACATCCTACGGGACTACCCCATTGATTAACAAATAGAACCTTATTTAAGAAGCGTCAGCACCACACAGCGCCACTTTTTTAGCCTCAGCGGCACTCAGTATGGGATTTAAGAAAAAAACGGCAGCGCTGATGCAGCCGCCAGCTGGCGCCTTATTTAACACTAGTGCTAAACCATCCTATTGTGTCGTATAGGGACCCATTTCACCTTGAGCCTACCTGCTGAAAGATTCATTTTATTTTTTCCTACATTTATATACAAATTACATCCCACCTGGTATAAGGTATATAGAGCCGCTGGCCTTAGACGAAGACGGGGAGGCTGATTCATCATTAGCGGCAGGTAGCGACAGATGAGCGTCTGTAGCAGGCATTTTCAGAGCGCCCGCTAGTAGTCGCAGTGCTCGGCCGTGGGTCGCTACTTTATAGCGACTCAGTCGCTGTTCAGTAATGTTGAATAAATTGTGAGGAGTCGCTATTTGACCAGTACAGCACTGTATGGGAGCGCATGTTAGCGACTGCTCATAGCGACCGACTCACACCATATTCAGCAAAAAAACAGGCTCACAAATCTCTGGCGCTGAAAAATACTTGTTTGAAGCCCAGAGTGCAGGAGGCGGTGTGTTTAAAGTCTGTTTTCAAGCATCTATCAACTAGTAACAAAGCGAAAACATATGGAATTACATTGTAACAACATTGTAACATGAACACTTTAATGGCAGACCTGTAATGTCATTTCTGAAAGAAATATTTAAAAAATGTAAAAAAATTTGAAAAAACTGCTTTTTCAGAGCCGGAAGAGGTCACAGAATTATTTGTGATTTTTGTGAAGAAAAAAAAAAAAAACAGTTTCAAGAGAAGAAAAGGTTCGTCCATTGAAATGTATGGGGGAGCGACAGGTAGCGAGAGGTCATACCTGGCGCTGTGCAAGGCTGAACGCTGGCGCTGTTCGCAGAGGCTTTGAAAATGATGAATCAGACGCTACATAGCGCTATCCCAGTCGCTAAACAGATTCTGCTTGATAAATGTGGAATTGCGTGCCGTGTCCAGCGTTGACCAGTCGCTATCTGTTGCTACCTCTCATTAACCAGGCGCTACCTGACCCTATCCTTTCTTAAATAACCCCCGTAGATGACGTGACGTCAGCGTGCTGATTCCTAGCGTGCTGATTGGATGAATGGCCACGCCATAGGACTGGGCAGAGGTGCGTTGGCATCGACAATCTGGGGGGTTTCACACAGCGGGGTGGCCCGGGGGAAAGGACCAAAACCCAGGATAGTCAGAATCCTGGGTTTTGGTACACGTTAATGAGATTTAGTGCACCTATACTAACCCTGTTATTTTCCCATGCTGTTGCCTGTGTGTAGCCTATTCTTTCTGTCTGTAATTATTTACCAAATTACCAAATACATTTTTTTCAACAAATTAACAAATATTTTTTTTCTGCATACCTGATAGGGCCTTGTTGTTTCTAAAACCCTATAAAAATATCAATACCTCATGGAAAACATCCTGTATCTCATCTGTAAAAACCCCCCATCATAGGTACAAGTGATTTTTTGGGAAAAACTGGATTAAACAATATTTATTGCACTTTCTTGTGTGTTAAAAATTTAAAAGCTCACCAAGATGCACTGGGATCTACTTTTACAAATACAAACAAAACTTTTGAAAAAGATCAGTGTAATTTTCCTTCTTTCCTACATACATACATTTATATATATATATATTGTATAGCAACTGACACCCTGGGGTCACGCTTTAATGCATGTCCCGCAAAAACCTACAGCCTGTATTGTATTTCCTGCCTTAGTGAAACCCATCAAAACACATTTTAATAGTCATTGTAATACTTACAGGAGGCACTGTCAGATGAGGATGACTGACACTAATGAGTTTCCATTATAGACTTGCTTATGTAGTGGCAGAAAGGACTGCATGAAATCTTTGCCTGCTGATCACAATGACAGATGGAAGAGAGTTCTCACTTATAGTTAGTCTGCATACACACCATACAGATTTCTTAGACACAACAGCAGGCAAAGCATGTACATAGTTTATTAAAGTGGACCAACCACCTGTTTTTGCAGCTGAACCTTGGGGCAATCTGAATCGGGGTCCCCCGACGCGTGAGCCCCCCAGATCGCCCAACCTTTTCTAGGGCTCACACGCCTTACTTGCCAGCCATAGCAACATTCCCCTACCATTCAGATGTCTGGGTACGTGAGCATTCCACACACCGCAGGAATGCCGGCAAGCATACGGTCCTGACAGGACAAGAGCCCGTGCATGTGGAGTGGGACCACGGTAAGCTGAGTTTTTGGGGTGAGCTGAGGGGGGTTTCACATAGCGGCCCATAACGGAACAGGATACCCCCAGGGCAGTGACCGAAAGCCGGGATAGTGAAAATAGGGATTTGGTCCCAACAATTTATGCTCGTTTGTCTGGCACGACATCTCCATTACAATGAATTGAGTTGGTATGCTACAGACACTGTGACTGACATGGGGTGGCCGACTACTCATTCCCTATGTCTGTATGACTTTTTGTTTTATTTGTCTGGGCAATCCCTTTAAAAGTGTACAACAGAGGTACTCTTCTTGTAAAGGTCCATTTAAAGGCATCCGGTGAGAGGCGGAGGTCCGGGCGGAGGGCTGTCTCGGGAGTGGGTGGGTAGTTAAAAATCCGCACACTGGGAGAGGGGGCTATAGATTCCCCAGCAAAATTCAAAAAAGGCTGCTTGCCCCCCACCTCAAAAATCCTATTGGGCACTGGGGAAAAAAAAGGAACTCTCTGTGCAGGCCATGTACAAGGGTGGTCTGGGACCCAAAATGTTACTGGCAATAAGGGGGCAGCTCTGAGCTTAGCAACACAGAAGCAATTGAGTGCAGGGCTGTCAGAACAGGGGTCCGGAAATCTGGCACTGAGGTCCGCATTCGGACCCCAGTTCACCTGTTGAGTATCACTGGTGACCAACATGTATTTGAAGTTATGCTGCTGAGATCTGGACCCTCTTTTGTGTCCCAGCCCCTATATTTTATACACAGACATGCAGAGACATGGACATGCCTCTGCTTTCACGGCATTAATGGAACTGTATGTCGTTGTGTGATACTGAAACAAATTAAGTATACGGCATCCCAAAATGCTCCTTATATTAATATATAATATAACAGACTAAGGTTGTTATATATTTTATATATTTTGTATAAATAATAAATATGTACAGCTCGTAAAAGCATTTACAGGCTTGTCTAAACCAAATTCAAGTTTCAATCCTATAGACACTGGATATAAGCCCAGAAATATGTATTAGTGCCCCGATATTTGCCTTAACTTCGAATTGATTAAAGCTAATACTTCAAGTATTTTCGTTTAATAAACTGCTTGAGGGTTTTTGAAGTAAAAGTTTAATCCACTCCATCGGTAAAGCTAATTTAACGCTTCACTTCCTTCATGAGACAATTTTAAGCAAGGGTTCGGGAGGAAAATTCAACTTATACCATTCAGTGACATTTTTGTTATAGACATCTCATTAATTTTTGTAAGATGATTTATTTCCACTACTTGGCAGTTGAAAAATTAGGGGAGAATCTTGTATAATAGATTACATGAAACCTTAAATCTTTCCTTGACAGAAGGACACCTCTTACAAGTCTGGAACGTTGTTTCAGAAAGTTTTGATACTTAGAAAGATCAGATTGAGTGAATAAAAATAATGGCCATGGTTTGTCACAATATAAATAAAATATAAAAAAAGAGGGAACGTTTTCACATTATCTACATTACATTATCCACATACAGCCCTGCCCTGTCATTGGATGCTGAATGGATGTTAGGCTGACAGTCAAGGTGAGCACTAAGAGTGAGATATCGGATAATACAGAGATGGGCAGCTGTGAAGCCCAAGCCAGATAACCAAGTGGAACTGACAAGACACTTGACCTGGAAACTCGTTATCTAAGACCCACCCTTGTCTTCTCTGAAGCCCCGCTCAAGGGAGGACAGACGTAGATGCAGAAGGGTCCAGGGAGTAAGATTCTAGAACATTTTGCTGGGTTTTAAAGTATGTTAGGGAGCTGGTTCAGATGAGTAGCTCCATACATGGATGAGTCATGTTTAGTTTGTCTCAAGTGTAGAAGCATAACGGGTAAATATGTCAATGGTTCTGCATGTACACAAAGTCCTAGGAGCAGGCTGTCTGCCCCAATGTGACCTGTTTGGACAGCAGTACACAAGAGAAGTCCTGGAAGCAGGCTGCCTGCTGGAATCGGATTCAGGCTTCCAGGGATCCAGGATTGCGTGAGAACTGAGAAACTAGGCAGGGTTACTGAGAACGGGGAACTATGAAGCTAGTCATCTAGTCCTGGAATTGACGGCGAGCATCTGGCTCAAAACTGCGCATGCATCCTTGGACTGAGGAGAGGTAAGATGATTTAATGAAAAGCCCAAACTCTTAAAAAACAATTCCTCAGCATCTAAAATTAATATATTTTACATGTTTAGTCACTAATTTATTATACTTTCCCCCACTGGGCTGCAACTCTGTTCGGGAATTTAGGATACGGGCGCCGCCATCTTGACTCAGAAGCATCACACTTACTGAGGAGAGGAGAGTGGGATAAGGTACAGGGGGGCGGGTTATAGCTGTGCTTTGCTCAGACAGAGCAGAGCTGGGGTCAGGGAAAGGTCAGCAGTCCCAGAATGCAGAGCAGCACAGTCACTTCCTGTTTGCAGGCACTTCCTGTTTGCAGGCTGCCTGCAAAAATGGCAGCTTCCATAAGCCGCCATCTTGGATGTTTAAAGGCTTATAAAATGCAGTAGATGCAGGTAGGATGATTTTTAATGTGAGCAATCTGTATGTACAGGGTGTGGGAAACATATAAGATAGACTCTTATTTAGAGTGAAGGTCCGCTTTAATAGATATGCTATTCAAATTCTCCTCTGTAAAAACAGAATGGTATGTCCAAAATCCATCACACCTGATTTTTCTTCCTTGTAGTAAAAAAAAGAAAGCCAGCTTGTTGGGATTATTGTTATGCAGGGTGTAAAAGTAACCCCCCCTCTTGCCATCTGTCATATTTATGCAGATTATTGGTAGTGATGATGCTCCTTTAAGTAATAGACCCTATTTTTGCCACTATAAGTCACACCTAGGATTTGGCAAGGTGCAGAATCCCCCAATTACAGGCAGTGTGGCATTCCCCCCTCCCATTCCCCATAGGCAGCATGGCATTCCCCCTCTCCCATTCCCCATAGGCAGCATGGCATTCCCCCTCTCCCATTCCCCATAGGCAGCGTGGCATTCCCCCTCTCCCATTCCCCAAAGGCAGTGTGGGTTTTACCCCATCCCATTCCCCATAGGCAGTGTGGCATTCCCCCCAATTCATTCCCCATAGGCAGTGTGGCATTCCCCATCCCATTCCCCCTAGACAGAAAAAATGTAAACTCACATATCTGGCGCTCCTGAGCTTCTGGACGAGCTGCCACAGCCACGGGAGGTCAGAAGATGTAGGAGTGATGGACGGGCAAGATCCTCCAGATTCTGGCCTCCTGTGGCTGTGACAGCCCGGCCAGCAGTGCGAGAGTGCAGGATATGTGAGTTTACGTTTTCTTTTGTTGTTTATTTTATTGCTTATTTTCACACCATAAGACACACGTACAATTCCCCCACACTTTTAGTGGAATAAAAGTGTGTCTTATGGGGCAAAAAATAAGGTTTTGATGTGTATGGTACTTAATGCCCGAGTGGCGAAATTAAAAAATAATTGTCTTCCTCAACTCAGAATTAAGAAATATTGTTTCATTCAAATAACAGATTAATATTACGTGCAGATTAAGTGCCCTTTGATTTGACATTATTAAAATGATTACTTTATTTTTATTGCATTACATTTGTTTTATTTAAAGAACATTAAGGCTTATTATTGATATTTGCAGTACTCTTTCAATGCCTGAGTGGCGCATGTTTCTAACAACTGACATTATTTAAAATGAAGAGATTACATAGTGCTGAGGGGATTACGTTTGAAGTGGGTATTTTCTTAATTGGCCCGTTTGTTCCAACCTTATAAAATATGCTTTTTTTCATTTAACTTTTAGCCATGCATAAAATAATTCAGTTAAATTGTCTATGTCCTTTTAATTGCTCTCTTTGAAGTGAAAGTTTTAATGGCGTGGGTGAATGACAAAAAAGTTAAGATAAAAAAATGCATACTGTGACTAATTATATTTTGTCAAACTTAAAAGCATTGCATTTATTGGCAGTGCTGTCAAGCCAGTTGGAAAATGTGGGAGTGATTGAAGGATTTTGTCTTCGATTAGTAGTACGATATGTCCCTGAAGAAGTTGACATTGAAGCCTAAAGAGGATTGGCAACTTGAGGGATAGAAATATACATTGGGATAAATAAAATGAAGGACTTCTTGTTGAGTGATGTTACTTATCAAGTAACATACATGAAATTCCATGTGGCACAATGGCAAGAACATTAAATATTGGAACAAAAAATATTATGGAGTGAGCACAGGATTAGGAGGTACAATAGTAAACAGCACAATTGCTAAGTTCAAGGGTGGGAAAAAAGTTCTCTTTATATCAAGAGATATAAAAGTGGCTCTAGGAGGAGGCATGGGAAGGAAATCTGAGTAGGGTCCTTGGATAGTCAAAACCTGGGATTTCGACTGTCCCTGGATTTGTTCCCTGCTCTGGGGGCGTCCTGATTTGGGATGCTCCGCTGTGTGAAACCCCACAGATAGCCTAGTAAAACTCAAATTTCCCTGGTTCTAAGACACATGCGCAAGCTCTCGTCCAATCAGAGCTCTTTGTTTTACACATGTTATGTTTGTGGCAATCAGGAGCGCGATCAGCCACATCCCCAGCTGGGGGCATACTCACCCCCCTGAATGGCTGGGGGCGAGAGCGCACACACAGCTCAGAGATGCTGGGGATGGAGCTGCAGGTGGTTATATCAGCGAGGAAGTCAGGGAGAACCCCGGAGAGGGTTCACAGAGCAGGGCATTCTGATTTGAGAAGCCCTGGGGGAATGCCAGGGCTGTCCTCATTTGGTTTTGTTTCACTTTAAAATGAAATTCCAGTGAAAAAATAACAAGGATAAAAACCCCTTCCCTCAGCCACGCTTTAGCACTACTCTCCAGGGCACGGGGAAGCAGCCGCACAGAAAGTCACAAGACACATATACATATCCTTCCTCTCCCATATCAGCTGAAGTTCTGCTAGGGAAAGGTGGGGTCTATCTAATGCCTCACTGATAGCATGAAGGGGTTGGTTAGTTTAGTGGACCAGGATATTCCCGGGAACAGAGTTATAGGGGAGGGTTTAGGTCCTCCTTAAGAGGAGCTTAAAAAGTGTTAATGTTTATTCTTATCTGTACAAATGACCAGCACTCTGTTATATAATTCCAACAAGCGTATCATAGAAAGACAAATGTGGTATGAAACTTCCATCACAAAGTGTCCAAAGTCCAGTTAGGTCAAATGGTAAGCAGTGTCCTGAATTCCAACGTTTCGGGGGAGCAGCCCCCTTCGTCAGGGACAGACAAACAGACATGTGCCAAGAGGGAGGTCCTTATAAACATGCCGGCAAAAATGCTTTTTTTTTTTGTTTTTGTTTTTTAAATGCCGGCATGGTGGGAGCGGGCCGGCCGGCTTTACCGTGCCGGCATTTTTTTTTTTTAATTTCAGGAAAAATTCGATCGGCACGAACCACAAAATATTCGGGTTCGTGCCGAATCGAATATTTCCTGAAATTTTCCTGTTTTTGTTTTTTAAATGCCGGCATGGTGGGAGCGGGCCGGCCGGCATTTTTTTTTTTTTAATTTCAGGAAAAATTTGATCGGCACGAACCACAAAATATTCGGGTTCGTGCCGAATCGAATATTTCCTGTTTTTGTTTTTTAAATGCCGGCATGGTGGGAGCGGGCCGGCCGGCTTTACCGGCCCGCCGGCCGGCTCCCACCATGCCGGCATTTTTTTTTTTTTCATTTCAGGAAAAATTCGATCGGCACGAACCACAAAATATTCGGGTTCGTGCCGAATAGAATATTTCCTGAAATTCGGAGCGAATTCCGGTTCGTCCGAACCGGTTCGCTCATCTCTATTCATAATTAATTGTTATTAATGTTTTTTTTTTTTTTCAATGTGAAAAATTCTGTGACCACTTCTGCCATGTTAGATAATTTTCTTAAGGTAAAAAAAAAGTGCAGAATTGATATTACAGGTCTGATATTATTGTATTCATATTACTAAATTTTTTTTTGCCAAAAATATGGTGGTTTGGGGGTTTAAAAACTACTTTTAACACATAGCCGCCAGCGCTCTGGGGTTTAAACATGCATTTCACAGCGCTTGAATTTTTGGAGCGTGATTTTTTGATGAATGTGGTGGGAGCCGGTTGCTCTGACCAGTCGCTATCATGCGCACCCATACATCGCGGAACCTGTCAAATAGCGACTCCTAACCCCGTATTCAACATTACTGCACACCGACTGAGTCGCTATCAACAACCGAACAGCGGCCAAGCACAGCGTCTACTAGCGGGCGCAGTGAAAATACTGCTACAGTCGCTCAACTGTCGCTACCTGCCGCTATTAATGAATCGGCCTCTATGACGACATGACGTCAGTAGCTCCGAGCGTGCTGATTGGACGAGCAGCCGCACATGCACCGTAGGACTGGGAAGAGGTGAGTTGCGCTTGGCGATCTGGGGGGTTTCAGACAGCGGGGACACCCCCAAATCGGGGTGCCCCGGGGGAAAGGACCAAAACCCAGGGTAGTTAAAATCCTTGGTTTCGATCCACTTTAAACTGCTTGTTCAGCAGAGTTGTAATAAAGTTTAGCCAGGTTTTCAACATTGCCATAGTAAGTAAAATTCTCTATGGACATCTGGGCTCCATGGTATATGCTTCTCTCAGCAATAAATGCAGGAGCCTGCTCTTTCGTAAGGATCCTGCACTTGATTTTCGCTTCCTGGCTGTTTGTATCAGATCTGGGGTAATATCCATCTTTTGGTTATTTGCACTGAGTATTCTTTTCTAACTGTGTGGCCACGATTTGTTATGTGTACAGCATTTTTGAGCATAAGTTCACATTTAGGTCATGGGTATTTCAACATATAGGATTTGTTAAGTTAGGTTCATTGTTGCACATTGTCCTTTATTGTTATACATATATTTGGACGTATATGTGTTTGCTTGTGGCATGTTAAAATGATTGGGGGGTTGATCGGGTGCTTATATCTTGCATATTGTCTGTTCAGCTGTGTGCTGATCTATTGAAATATATCATGTGAAATACTTTATGCCAGGATTTATTGTTTTTAACAGCTTGTTGATGATTGTTGTAAATATATCTATACATTGATTTCTTTGATAATTGTGGATGGATAATTGTGCACTGTGTGGTGCACATATCTTGTTTCTATGGACATCTCTGAAACTTCCCACCTATGCACAATGCTGTGATAGCACTGCAAAGGTTTTTAACCCTAGGACATGCCTTAAATGCTCTATGACCAGCACTTGGAATGCAGGCAAAACAATGCATGCACAATATTGTAATACAACATGGATACCTGAACATGTAACAGTGGTTATCTACTTCTACTGAAGGCAAAGAAGCGCCCAATGGGCCCCCCCATTAGACCTGGTGGAGCACATCGCTGCTGTGGCTGCCTCTTGGGTCACTCTTCAGTGCAAGATAGCCGCTGTTTACATTAGTAGAAACCTAGTGGCAATGAGCAGCCAGGCAATATAAAAGTGAGGACAGTACTCAATGGAACATGGTCACAGGGGAAGAGGAGATGGGAGAAGAGACAAGGGAGCTGCAAATTTCATGTAGCCCAGGACGAAACTCCGGAGGAGGAGGTTCTGGAGATGTGGAGAGTCAGTCCCTTGGCATAAAGAGTTAAGCATCTCCGGAGCACCCCCAAAGGTCAATGTTCCAGCAACAGTCATATGTTTACCATCTTGGCATCTGGAAAATGCAGGAGCCATGTCTCCTAGCACAGTGTTTCGCAACCTTTTTTACACCAAGTACCCAACCAGGTACTTCCAAGGGGGTGATTCATTATAAATAGCACGAAAACAAGTAGGCCACAGTCATCATGGCACTTTTAAAGCAGGAAGGGTTAAGGTTCAACTGTTAACATAGTCAGACACCCCCCTGTCGGGTACTCCCTGGGGTACGTGTACCGCAGGTTGAGAAACAGTGCCCTAGCAGACTGTCTGCTCCAGATAAAATTCCTGGGTGCTCCAAAGACTAGGGGTGTCAACCTCTACATTTAGTGCTGCAGCTTTCGATCCCCCATTGGATGATATCCCCACCTTGAAGAGATATTGCTCACTGCAGGGCTAGAGGAAACCAGGAACAGCTCTATGTCTCAGTGGGAGTAGAAGGATGCTTTGAGCATAGGCTTATCAGGGAGTGTGTTGGTAAATTTTGAAGTAGACATATACTAAATTAAGGACTGTGCCATAGGAACATGGTGCTTATTTAAACTTCCCTCCTACTATTTACTGGTGTACCTGTCTTTAACCCTTTAAGTGCCAGCCTACCTAGATATGTTTTCACATCTAGTTGCCACACAATGTTAAGCAATTTGTGCTATATGTATGTTTAAAAGCTATACAGAAGGCAAAGGCAGTTGTTAGACCATTGTAATAGGCTACATTTGGCACTGTCCTAAACTGTTTTATGTTTTTAAATTGAAGAAGAAATGGCAGAGAGATCAAGGTTTACAATTTCACCTTATGATTTATCTTTTGAAATATTTGGCGTGGCCCTTGGCTCTCATCACCCTGGCTGTTCTCACTCTCTTCCAGTGTTCACAGCCTGATGATGCAGCACTATAGACCACCAGCTTAGCCCTATTATTGGTGGTCTATGGCAAAGGAATTCAGGGGGTGTGCCACTATTTACTTTGTTTCTACTTTCAGGAGCAGCTGTGTTCTGTCAGAGAGGGCAGCCATGATGAGGTGTGCTGCTGAATGACAGTTAATTTACTTTGCCTACAGAGTTCCTTTAACATGAAATGTCTTGTTTGTAATTGTTTCAGTGCTTTCTCAATATTTTTGGGTGAAATATGTGAAAACTGAGAATTGTGTTTTTTATATTTTGTAGCATTTTTTACATTTTATTCAAGAACTATTGCTCGTAAAAGCCCCATTCCCCCTGATTACAACGGTACCACGTATGTATAGGTGGATACAAACTGCAAACTGAAAAGAGCACTTTATGACATTTTCATCTACTATACGCACCTTGCAGTTAACTTTCAATAACTATTAAGAGTGGCGAGGGTTCCCCTCACTCCACCAAAACCAGCACAGACGCCATCTGTGTGGGCTGATAGACAGGGCTAGGAAGCTGAATGATCGGCCCCAGCCCTTAAGACTACCAGCTTACAAAGCCCACACGGGTACCTGGCTCTTCAGCAAACACAAAAGACCCTTATTTACTTTTTTTATTACCCCCTTCAGCTGGGAGTGAGTGGTGGAAGCCAGGAGCAGGGTGAAGGATCTGCGTCTTCTGTCCTATTCCCAGCTTCCGCTGCTCACTTCCACAGCAGAGAGGGTCTTTTATTCCGGGGAGCAAGCTATCAGACGCCGAGCACGGGGCAGAGAACTGGTGTTCTCTGCACTGCAAACCCTCCCAAGTATCAGAGGCCTGCTGGGGATAAGGAGACCCTGGACGGAGGTAAGCTTTTTTTTTGGGGGGGGGGGGCTGTTGTGGGGGAGAAATGCCAGGTACGTAAAATTTACATGGCTGACACCTAACGGTTGGAGATGCAGCTACATACATTTTACATATCTGACACTTAAAAGGTTAAAGGGCTCACCTAGTAGGCCAATGTGGCCCCAACATCTCTGCACCCCAAATATGTGTCACCGTTTTGTCAGCTATAATGACAGTGGCCCAGTTAGCTTGCATTTACATTTATGCTTAAAAGCTAGTTTTCAGGGGAAAGATTTTTTGTCACTGGGCAATGGAGTAACACATGCAGGCTGTCCAAAAAAACAAGATTTTGATCTACTGCAATCAGGTGAGCGTCATTGATGCCTTAGTGAAAAGTCATAAGGGGACAGCTTGTCCTATTAGGGCATCTCAGTTCTTCAAAGGACCCACCTACTTATATGAATATGCTAATAGCCTCATGAATAAACAGCAAGGCTATATTGATAAAGCATGGGTTGCAGCCAGTCTCTAGGCCAAGAAGCACACTTTTATAATTTTTTCTGCATAGGGATGCTGCTGCTGCCCTCTTAATGGGTACATTGGACCCATATGACCCCTTATTAGTTTGCAAGTGGGCCCAAAAATAATACTAATTCATTAAAATACCCAGTGGAGGATATTTTTTCATATTCTTTCTTTTTATCTATTTTTTATTCAATGTTATTTCAATTCATTTTTCTATCCTTATAATAAATAAATAATTAAAATATTACACAGATCCAAAATGCATGGTCATGTGCCAACTGGTTGTAGGTATGAGACAGAAGGAATCTCTTTAATGACAGATTATCAAGTTTATTATGCTGTTGATTTTTAAAGCAGTTTGCTGCATCTTTTTTTAACATTTACTTATTGTGGCCTTTTGTTATTTGCGTGGGTATTTCACATAATGCTTGTTTTATTGAATTCCTCTGTGATACCTCATTATGCATCACTATAATGAGAACAAATATTGATATGTGAGTATTTGCTTCTGCTAATTCGACTTCTCATGTCAAACCTTAATGCCGGTAAATCGGGTTCTATAATTCGACACTCCGTTCAATAGTCTAGGGCAGGGGTTCCTATCCGGTGATATGTTTACCACGGCTGATACTTGAGATTGATGTTTACCCCAAACAATATGTTGCCTTTAATATTTTACCCAAGCAAGATTTGTGCCATTAATACAAAATTGATCAAAACTATTGATTGTTCATTTCATGCACTTTAAAAGGTTATTGTGTTGGCTTTTAACACACTTTTAGGTGAGTGACAACCCATACGCACCACCCTGATGGTACTTGAGTACCAGTGAAAGTGTTTGATGAAAAGAACATTTGTGAATCCCTGGTATAGTGTATTCTTCCTGGCCTTGCTGATGGTAAATGTGGTCAGCATGGAAGTAAAGACTTCTGATCATTTGGTAAATAGTTCTTCCTTACATAGAAAGATAACTATTTATTTGTAGCTGAATACAGCGTTGTACTTCTTCTAGTTGTTCAGGACGGTGTAGCCATGTTGTGTTGGGTAACACTGACTTGGGCAATATTTAGTTAAAAAGGACCTACATTCAAAATAGACCAGTCAGTAACCAAACCCATATTTCAATAGGGCTTTAACAGAAGAACCTTTGCGAAAAAAAAAGCAAATCATTATTCCGAACAGCTGCAAGCACTCTAGAGGTAGAGTTGGCCATGTAACAGTAATCATTAGTAAATAATACATAATTTATAATTGTCTGTTACTCAAAATAGACTGGAGGCTCTTTAACTATTGCAGCAAGGGGGCATCCTGATTCCGATACATGGCTGCCACACTGTGATTGGCTGACTAAGCAGTCATCCTCCCGGTGATGGTCAGGTAAGTCAATTTTCTATTTTTATCTAACAAATCATACCCAGCACTGAATGGGGGACCTTTGGGAGGAGACTGGACTTTTCTACTTTTTACTGCTAGTTCCACACTGTGTATCTTACCTGTCAGATCCTTGCAGTTAATAGAGGTGGCAGCCCAGCCTTACTGTGACTGATGGGTGGGGGTCCGGCCTGCCGTCAAAAAAGCAGATGTGATTGTCGATTTGACCCGGGTTACTCGGAGTCGCTGGTGTAAAACTTACCGGGAATGAAGAACAAACACGCCACCGGTTTTCTCCAGTCCAAAATAGTGACCATCAGGTGTGGCGAGGCAGACCAACATAGGCCCGCTTTGGCACTGCCTCTCTATTGCAAAGAGTGAGGTGGGCATGCTGTGGGGTGGAAACTAGACTTGGGCATGGCATGCTCGTGCTTTGCCTTGCACTAGGAGATAAGTATAGCTGTTTTTTTTTGCCTGGACAATCCCTTTCATTTTACTAGTTTACTTTCAAAAAGTGCCACATAATACCAATATTGATTGAGTAAATGAATTAAGAGAAATGAAAGAACAGGTGGTGTGCTGAATTTATCAGTGCTGTCTTACATGGAAGTTACTCTCTACCTGCTGACATGTATAGTACATGAGGGAACTGTCTTGCTCTAGATGACATCCTGTTATAGATGTATGTAATTTTTATTTCTGGTTTATTGATATACCAATAGTAATACAGAATTTAGACATTTTTTATATGCTAGGGTCGATTCAGCATCAATCCAACCAATCGACAATTTTTAGGAGAGAAAACTGCCATTTACTTTCATGGTATACCTTGTGAGTGATTCAGCGACCAGATGTAAATTTCACATGGTGCTGAATCGGCCCCAAGGTAGACAATAAAAGTCAATGGCAATTTTTTCTCCTAAAAGGTAGTAGCGTTTTCTTACCTGGTGCTGAATCAGCCCTATTCTGTTCTGGGTAATTTTGAACATACATCTATTTAGTAGCTTTTAGTTTTAATATATCAGCGTTTTGCATATGTATGCATTGTATATAAAGCCCGTAGCATTGGATAATGTGAATCAGGCTGCTATATGTTGAGAGTTATTCCATTAGGATAATAAATGATCTTTTTAGTTGCTTATTAAGCAACACATCTTGCATAAGTTATTCTTTAACAGTAAATCAATAGTTCTTTAGCTGTGCATCTCCCTTGGCTTTTCTACACGGAGACAGTAAATTAGTAAGAAGCTACATGACTTAAAATAGCGTTTCACGTAACAGGTAGAGTGCAATAAGAGGTCCTTATTTAGTCTTAAAAGCTGACTCTTGAGACATTTTATCTGAAAAGGAAACATGGGAAGCATTAGTGAATATGACAGAAGACCTGACCAGGCCTGGCAACAAGCGTGAAAAGCAAGGTTTCATGATGAATGTTTTTTACATTATTGGTTTGAAGCAGATCAAAACCCAAGTACAGGTGTTCTGTTGTCCCCTTGTTGACCCAGTTTTAAAAAAGTTGCGGGTTTTGAGATGATCTCAAGCCTGCCGTTGTGATGAGGTGTAGCCGGCTGGCTGCATCCCTGGCCTTTAGCTCGGGCGCGTACACTCCTGCGACCTGCCCCTAGATAGGCTGGGTGCGGGAGCATGCACAGCAACACATAAGTCGGGGATGCGGCGCCGGCGATAGGAAAGGTGGGTGTACCGGCAACCCCGGAGGGGGGGGGGGAGTTAGACAGGGGGACATCCTGCTATAGGATGCCACAGAGGCCAGCCCCATGGGTTTTTGCTCCACTTTAAAGCTCTCTCTTGTAACCTCTAGCTCTTAAGCAACGATTATAATTATAATTTGATCTTCTTTTTATAATTATCTCCTCTGTTGTTGCCGACCTCCCACTTTCTGTCGTTATCTGACATTATCTGGCATTATAATGTAATACAATTTTAAACACATGATCGTGACCATGATAAAATTTGGGGCATCATGTGTCCATAAATGATGTTTCTGAGCAAAGGTTTAATTTTTGATGGCATGTCTGATATGTCATGTATGCTGCCTTTTAATCTTGTGGGTATGCTGGTGTGTCACTATACCCTTAGCCAAACAAAACAGTTTGTTTAGTACATGTGAATTGGAATTTTTTGTGAAATGCTATAAGGACTCCACTTTGAAAAATGTATAAAAACACTTGGGAGACCCCAAAATAATATAGTCTCACACTGCCACCAAATTGGGGCGCCCAGCTAACCTACAACCTAACTCAGGAAAAACACATACATACAACAACATGGTTAAATGCTGGGCTGGCGGGAAAATATCAGGCAGACTGCTCACACTGCCAGAAAAAGACATTCATTTATTAGAAGAAAATATAAAGGCACAGAACATATATGCACATGTGGTTACACACACTAACTCTGTAGGAAAGTTAAAAAAGCAATTGCTATTATTAAAACGCGACAAAAAGAGCCCCTGCCAGGAATTCCTGGGCTCCACACATCCCTCTTCACGCAAACCAAACACACCGACTGGCCAGCCTTATATACATTGGGGGCAAAAAAATGTCCATCAAGGAGTTGATAAGAAATCAGGAGGCAACCCGTGTACAAAAATGTCCCTAAAGGACTAAAAAAGTTAGGCGCTGATTTCAGTAACTAGCATCCCATCAGTAATCCGTTGAGTACGCTGACACAGAGTTCAACACATAATGATGACCGTGTATGTCATAAAGCATCCATATATAGAGCCCGCTACAGGGCGGGACATTGATATAAAGGCTCTCAGGTTCACAGGCGCAGATCAGTCACTCTACTGGATTGCATAATGTCTCGGCGTTATAATGCTCATAGGGGATATGATCTCACCGCCTATTGCGATTCAGTATGCCTGTTTCCTTCGTCCAGTGTCACTCGCGGGCATGCTGGCGTGCGCTTCACGCGCTGAGCTGAAAACGGGATGTTTCCGAGGCCATGGTCCGTCGGTAGCGTCAGAGGAGGGAGCGTGGCCAAGGGCCCGTCACCGACATCTGTTTCGCTCCACCAATGGAGCTTCATCAGGACTCCACTTTGTTTAGTTTACAGCCTGGAAAAATTTGGGGAACTTTGGGTGTAGATAACGGGGCAAGAAGGTGGGTCATGGACCAAAACCCAGGATAGTCAAGATCCCACTTGGACAACTTAAAGGACAAGTATCGTTTGCCTGCTATTCTTAAAGTCCTTTACCTATCAGCCGATAAATTAGTCTTTTCTGTTGCAGAATAAAAAGCCAAGTGGCCACTTTGCAATAGATTTTGAAACATTGTAATGGTTTACAATGTATCACAATGTAACAGCTGTTCACCTGTTTACTCACCAACCAAAAAGGTATGGAATTTATGGAATTTATCAGGTGACAAATGATACTAGGCAAAGGACTGTCAAATGATACTAGCAAATCCTGTCCTTTAGAGGTTATTTTGTGAAACCCCTTAAATCGTTGGTTCCATTTACCTTGTCCTTCGCTCAGTATTAATTAAACCGGACCTTCAGCATCATTTAATGAAAAGCCCAAACCCTTAAAAAAACTATTCCCCGGCATCTAAAATGAATTTATTTAAAGTTTTTAGTCACTTAATTTTTTATTTTTTCCTTCACTGGCCTGCAACTCGGTTCAGCACTCTAGGATACGGGCGCCGCCATCTTGGCTCAGTAGCATTACATACCGAGGAGAGGGGTTATAAGTGCAGGGGAGCGAGGTTATAGCTGTGCTTTGCATAGACAGTGCAGAGCTGGGGTCAGGAAAAGGTCAGCA
Source organism: Gastrophryne carolinensis (assembly GCA_027917425.1). Lineage (NCBI taxonomy): Eukaryota > Metazoa > Chordata > Amphibia > Anura > Microhylidae > Gastrophryne > Gastrophryne carolinensis. The sequence goes on from CM051234.1 coordinate 536,781,710, forward strand.
ATCCCAGAATGCAAAGTGGCACAGTCAGATGTCACTTCCTGTTTGCAGGCTGCCTGCACTTCCATGAGCCGCCATCTTGGATGTTTAAAGTCTCAGAAAATGCAGTAGATGCAGGTAGGATGATTTTTAATGTGGGCAATCTGTATCTACAGCGTGGGGGAAACATATAAGATAGGCTCTTATTTAGGGTGAAGGTCCGCTTTAAGGTACATATTAATGCCCGGTGATCAATTCTGAATGAATAGCCGCTAGCAATTCAGAATTGCTGGCAGGATGTGCGCATCAGATGGAGGGGCGTCAGGGATACTGCTGGAAGCCTGCTCATGCACCATGGGATTGAGATAAGAATCCAGGTGATCTTGGGGAGTTTCACATAGTGGGGCATCCCAAATTAGTATGTCACTTGAACAGACTTTCACTGGGCCAGGGAGTCATTTAGATTTTGCCCACTTTAAACATGCAGACTGGGAAGGCCCTATTTTTACCACTTTTATTACGGTGGCCTGTCCACAGCCCCTAAATGAGCAGTGTTTGTTTGCAATTCCTATTGGTGCATCATTTTTCTCATCCCCGGCAGGCATTGCACTATGATATTGGCGGCTACCATTTAGTTGGATATTGTTTTGTTTTTCCTCTGAACCGTGGATTTTTATCAATATATGGTCTCTTAAACTAGACATGAAAAGGCCTTACATGCTTTTTTAGCAATTATTTTTAACCAAGAGACATGTGTGCTTCATCAATTAAGTGTTTATTAAGGTGAGGCAGGTTCTCTCAGGGAAGCCTTCCAGACAGATTATTTGTAAAAGGTAGGACATCAATGGTGTATGGTATAAATAGCCTACTTGGACCTGTTTTTACTGCCTCTATCAGGGCAGCACCCCCTGGAAGAGGATATATCTATGCGCAAAATCTACAGTTTGTTTAGTACACGTGAATTGGGAATTTTTGTGAAATGCTATAAGGACTCCCCTTTGTTTAGTTTGGGCTACAGCCTGGAAAAATTTGGGGAACTTTCAGTGTAGATAACGGGGCAAGAATGTGGAGGAAAAGTACATCTGAAGGCATGCTACATTGGTCCGTATTGAGCTAAATAGCTTAAATACCCTAGATCACTTACTCTGAGAATTTAGACCCTGGGCATTCAAATATACTATTTTAGCTGTCATACCTTACCCCAGGAGGCTGTAAATACCTCATGTTGCATATCGGCTTAGCAGCGTCATCATCCAAGGGGAAGAATGGAAGGAATTACTTAGACTGGACGGACTAAGAAAGTTAAAGATACAGGGGAGCATAGCAAAAAGGAGAAAAAGATTAGTATTCACATAATCTGATAATACAAAGAATACAATACTTGTGGGCAATGCCACTATGTATGTCATTCTACCATGGTTCGTGCTCCTTGGAGAATGAGGGGTGTGGGCAGTCGGAGCCTCATGTGCTTATGAATATTATTTACAGAGGAATAAATACTACTTTTATCTTAGGGGAGTGCAGGTGGCTTAAGTGTGATTTTATCTAGGACTTCTGCTGTGGTCCTTGTGGGGATTTATCTTTAAATCTTTTCTCACCCATGTCTCCCACAGAATCCACAAGCTTGCCATTACACACACGAGGCATATTCCAACTCAACTATAGGGGTAGCCTAGGAGCTATTAAGTATTTAGTATAGGTCAACATTACAGTACATAGATTGCTTAACATAAAAAACTTTAATGATCAAGTCTAACTCTCTAAGTCTACCTTAAGTGGAGGAAGTGGGTTGCCTCCACGTCCCCATAGGCAGGTGAAGAGAAGTGGAACACCCAGGTTTTCCAGACTCCACAGTGGACTCCAGACACCTCTTCCTCATAAATGGAACACATCATAAGAAAGTCTGTTTCCGTCAATCTCTGGTGGAAGCCAGAGGGTGACAAAAACAAGTTATCAACTTCTGTAATGCCATTAAAATGCTGCAACTATTTCTATCAGTTCAAAAAGTGGGAGCAGCTCCTAGGAAAAAAAGATATGTTAAAAATGAACACGTAATTAAACTAGAATGGGGTGGCGACATGTTTCCTGAGTAAACCCAGGACCTCTACTCTGCAGCTGAGATCAAGTTGTGAAAAGCCCAGCTTGTATGGCCAGGTCAACTTTCTGATGCCCTCTGGAGTTCTTTAAGGCTTGCAACCGATCTTTCAACAGCCTTTTCTGCAATGCCGCATTAGCTGTTGCAGGGGTTCCTTTCCCGCCACTGTGAAGTATCCAGACATGCTGGGCCAGGGGTTGTGGAGAGGTCCTCCTCTGGTACTTTGAGCCCAAGTTGCTGGAGTTTACACTTTAATTCAGGTGTTGAGGTGGCATGCATTGTAGGTGAATGTCACTTTAAATAGGAAGCTCCATCTATAGCGAATGTTCTGTGCTTGGGGAGGGCCTGAAGGTACGGTTTAAGGGCCCTTCTCTTAGCTATGGTGGTTTGCACTAAGTCTGTAAAGACTTGATATGAATGTCCCTGAAACTGTAGGGGGGCTTTGTCTCTCGCTGCCTGCGCCACTGCTTCATTTGTATTAAAGTAGACAAATTTCACAATAATGTCTCTCGATGGGGAGTCTGGAGTGCGCCGGGTGAGAGCTCGATGGGCCCCCTCCAGTTCCAGTCTTTCAACTGGTATTTCAGGTGTTAGTTCTTGAAGCAGGTTTGTTCCCTGCTTCCCTGGGTGTCTTCCATCGTTTCAGGAAGGCCCCTAAATCTGAGATTGGAGCGCTGATTTCTGTTTTCTAGGTCCTCATACATATCACGCAGTGTGTTAATCTCCTTGTGTAAGATTTGAACTTCATCGTCGTCGCCCTCTAACACAGTTGTCACATCAGTCATTTGGCCCTCTAGCGACATTATTCTGCACCCCTGCTCTTTCAGCTCCCCAAGAGGTTGCAGTGTTCCTCGTGATCACAGATCACAGAACTTCCTCCCTGATCATTGCTCTTATGTGTAGAAGAAAGCTCTGATCTAATGCCATCTGCGGGCTTGAGTCCTGCAGCTACTCTGTGTGCGGAGGGGCCAGACAGCTCTCACCTTGTGCTGTTGCAGCCGCCATTTTGGATTCCGGTACTTGCGGCAATCTAGGGACGGAGCAGAGTTTCCGAAGCTCAGTCCTTTGGGTCTGTTGCCAGTTTTCTGCCTCGTGTGCTGCTTTTTAGGCTCCCGCACCTGAGTCTGCAGAGCTCTAGCAGGAGATGTCCATCTACCAGATGTGTGCGTATGCGCCCCCATGCCCACATATTTAAAAAAAGAAATCAAAGGGTGAAACTGTAAACCTTGATATGCAGACCATTTCTTCTTCAATTAACAAATGGAAAACAGTTACGACAGTGCCAAATGTAGCCCGACTCAATGGTGTAAGAATAGCGTTTGCCTGCTGTATCCCTTTGTCTTGTAAGATTTTTTTATTCTGCTTTTTTAATCTTCTATAAATCACTAACTTGTAAATGTAAGTATGCTATAAGAGTTTTTAGAATTCAAGCCTAGTGAGTCACTTTTCTTGACTAATTGAAAAAAGTAGTGAGAGCAATTCTAAACAGGATCTATGCTTTCGCTCTGAGGTCAGATACAAAATAAACTTGAAAATATCACGTAGTGTTCATGCTCATGGTGCTCCTGCCGCGCAGACGGGCATCCATTAAGATGTGCTCAGACATCAGTTTCTGCGGTGGAAGCTGGAGGATCTCCACACTATAATGAAACATAATTTAAACTATTGATTCCAAGCCTTGAGTGTTGTTCTGCTGGGAAGTATGTAACCTGAAAAGATGCAGCTGTTAAGTTCCATTCCTTTTTTTTTTTACATTTTGTAAAGTAGGTTTTGAATGTTATTACTGCTGGTAGGCCGACCAATAATTAACATAGTAGTTTTCTGTTGGAGGGAATAATTCAACCCCCAAGCCACCCAAACCAACCCCCCTATGTCGATCACAAGCCATATTTTAAGCCACAAATTGTAATCAAATGCCACAGTGCCCTTAGTGAGTACACTGCTTAGTTTTTGAGGCATCATCCCAAGTGTCTTTGTGACCTTTATGTGCAAGTGATCAGGAGGAAATCAGTCCTCCAAGTTTGTTTGGGAACAGACCCAAACTCATCAACCATCACTGGTCAGTAACAGGAAAACCTTAAAAATGTTATCCCATATAACCAAGAGCCTAAAGTTGCAGATTAGGGGTGGTCTGTACAACTGTTATCTGCAGGACTAATATCGCCTAAAGCAGTCCTAAAATCTGATTTTGGATGCCCCGCAGCCTGATACTTAACCGCAAGCCGAAGAACAGGCTAATATACAGTATTTACCGCCTTTAATTTCATTTTTGTGTAACAGCAATGCAGAAACACTTTGCTGATTGGTTGCAGATGAGCAAGATGATTTCCCTGCAGTGCTTAATGGGAAAAGTATACTTCCGTAGCTTTTTATCAAGACCTCAGACAAGATCTTGCCAGAAGGCATGAGTCTCCCCACTTACTTGCCGTTCCCACACTACAATTTGCTCACCTGTAGCACAGATAAGAGAAGCCGGCTCGACAGGTGGGTGTGGCCTAAGTACAGAGAGCACCCATTGACTTCCCCATGTACGGAGACGCCCATTGAATTCAACTCTGAGTGAAAGATGTGTTGTGCAGGAGCAGGTAAGCAGATAAGTGTGGCGTCTCGTGTCCTCTGGCACAATCCAGTCTGAGGTCTGTTGGAAAGTCATCAGGAGTGGACTTTGCTTTTAAAGCCCTAACTGTTTTGCTCTTGTTTTTCCATTTTGATAAAAGGAGCTTTTAGGTTAGATTATATTAGTCCCTTCTCTGGCTTACAGGTATATAACAAAAAGGAATGTGTAAATATTCCTGGACATGGCTGAAGATCTGGCCACATTAGAACCCACTCTACTTGCCATCCTCTTTACATTTTTGGTTTTGCTTACAGATACCCCTTAACTATTTCGCTATTTTAAATGTTGAAAAGATGTTGTGCACAGGTTATAGCATGCTGGAATCAGACACAGGGTTAGTTCTACTTCAACCCCCATAAATTAGATGCTAAGCTAAAGCAGTCTAGTAGGAAACCTTATCTCCTAAACTTCACACTTTTGGAATGACATGCTGATTTTTGATATCTTGCTAGGCGGGGAATAGCATTAGCTTGCTATGGCAAATGTATTATGTAGTAATTAAGTTTGTAGATGTATAATTAGATGAAAGTTTTTTTTTCATCCCTGCCTTTAGTAACAAGCACATCTGCAGAGGATGGCACTCATTTTCCTGGTAATACCTTTCTATCACCATGAAGCAAGTTTACAGCTGAGCCTGTATTTCCCTAGTCAGCGAGATAACAAGAAATGCCACATTAATCTTTAATGCTTTCCTTTTAAACAGATGTCACGGGGATATCTGTAGCCTTGCCATCCTCCGTAACAAATTACAAGAACGCACAAATGCTGTTCTTTAATAACTTAACTGTACTGAAAAGAAAGGTAGCTTTTGAACTTTCTGGAGTACTTTTTTTTTCCAAACAAAAACTTTCATTGGCAAGGCAACTTTTTCTGCCAATGAATTAACGATAGATAAGTTGCACAAACATGTCCATAGGCCATAGATGGACGTAATTTATTAAGCACCTCTTCCAGACAACGCCATTTCATTGCAAATTACAGTAGTGCAAGATATGATTTATACATTTTCAGCATGTTGTTGCTTGTAGTGCTGCAACATGCACGAGTGTGAAAAAAATGATTTTATTTTTTTTTTGGTAGAAGTGCTTTGACAGGCCCTTTAGTAATGTAAGGATCCTAGGTTCCTCTCTATTTAACACCTCTACTGAAGTTGTATCAAGAACAGCTTTTGCTTGGGGGTTATAGAGTTTAATTTAATATTAAGCTGGCAACCAGGGATGTTTCCATTATTGGTAAAAATAAACAGCTATTGCATTCATCCTAAATTTGGAAGGGAAGGGTCTTTTTATTTGGTTTCCTGGCCGCCTTGAAGGAGAGAAATTGGGCACTGTGCACTGTGCTAGGAACATTGCATAAACCTCCAGGCAAAAAAGCACAAAATCTGAAATCTTTAAAAAATGTATTTAAAGTGGACCAACAACTAGGATTTTGACTATCCTGGGTCTTGGTCCACTTCGGTGGGGCACCCCCGATCGGGGTGCCCCGCTGTGTGAAACCCCCCCGATCACCCGAAAAACTCACCTCTCCCTGCTCCCAGCGCCGACGGACAAGCGATTTGACAGGAGCGGACAAGCGGCTCCTCTGCCGCCGCCTCCCGCGCGTCACTCTTGACGCGCGCGCGCCCGTGCCGGCCATTCACAGACGGCTGGCGCGGGCGCGCGCACGTCTAGAGGGGCAAGACAAGGTAAGGGGATTTGGGGTGTTTGGGGGGGTTTCACCCCACGGGACATCCCGATCTCGGATGTCCCGCGGGGAGGGAGGTGATCTATAAGATTCCCGGGCCGATCACGGGAGGGTGATGGTCCACTTTAAAAAGAATAGTTTTAACACCCTTAAAGCGGACCACCAGTCAATAAAGAAAGTTTAATAAATTGCTTACCTTCTTATGAACAGTGGCATAAGGAGTTTGAGAGGGCTTAAAGCAGACCAACAGTGAAAAATGCATTAAACCAGACCAACACAACAAACAGTGCTCATATGCATCCCTCCCCAGGGCACTTTAGATTGCTGCCCATAAATATTCATTTACCTTTTTCTAACTCCTACTGGGATGAATTTTAAAAACAAGATGGCGGCTCATGGTATGCCATTGTTTGTCGTTGGTTTCTGATAGGATACCACTATTCTAAACTAGCTGTTTAAGCCCCCTCCTCGCAATCTCATGCTGGGAGCAATTTGATCCCATTGAAAATAGTGCTAGAAAGAAGAGTCAAAAGAAAATATAACTTTTTCCTTTGAAGCCAAAGTCATTTGTCAGTATGTTTATCCAATTAATTATCAGGACACTTAAGGGGACTTGATAAATGGGTTTTTATTTTTTTAAATTTTAACCTTCCATAGGAGGTGGTTGGTCTGCTTTAAACATGCCTTTGGATGTAAACAATACTCAAGCCTCTATTGTACTTATTGTGCTGCTCCAACCCCCAGTACTATGTTGAAACATTAAAAAACCTTATGAGAAAAGAACAGAAGAAAAAAAGGAAAAAAGGCCCAAAGGAAGGTCCAAACCTGCTCTGTATTGTGTGCATGTAATGCCACTTTCTTTAGCTAATATACATAATAATATTGGAAGCTCAACAGCAGCTAGCAAGCTCGACATTACTCTTCATCTCTAGGGTTTACTAAAATCAACTTTTGTATCTCATCTTTTAATGTCGTGTTTTTCACTGTTATACAAAATGATATTATTTATCCGGCTTTAGCTGCATCTATCAGCCTAGATATGGATAAGCTCTTTGTTGCCATAGCTAAAAGCGGCCTCTCTACATTTTCCTTGATACCCCTAATATTGAAACATTATTTATAGCTCTGTAAAGCAGCCTTTGTTCATTTTTGAAAGCTTTGCTGATGGGTATCTGGGAAGAATGTATTATGCTATAAAGTTTCCTAGTACTTCCATCCTGGAATTTGTAAGTACATGCTGATTATATATTACTGATTTGAAGCTGTTCAGCAGCTTGCTTCTTGAAATGTTGTGTGCCAAAGAGCTGAATAACTGGGTTTTTCCATATGGAAATACGACAAATAGAGCTTTTAGTAATTATTGAAAAGCTGCTTGATGTTGTTTGTTCCTATTACCCCTAAACAGTCTACTCTAACCATACATTGTCTGTATTTTGTTTTCTATCTTAGTCATAGTCATTTGTATAGTGCTGCTGCATTTCTACTGCTCATCCACCGAAGAAAAAAACTGAGACAATACAAAAATATGGCATGACATGACACAACAAACATGATGTGATATGGTACAACACTCGCATACGTTAACGGGCAATAAACCGATGTTGGTCGTCACTAATAACTGCAGAAATAATCACATATCACATGGTCTGTTGACATTGATGTGAGGTTGGTGAGGGTGTTTATAGTTGTAGTCCATGGAGCATCCTGATTTGGGACCCCAGACTTTGTGAAACCTCCTGGGGTCGCCAGTTTACTTGCCTTGCTGGCAATCCCATGGCATATATCCAATCAGCACCGGCTTAGAACTCTGTTTGTCTACAGTGTCCAGAATCCAGTATTTAGAGTGAGTGGGGGTGGCCATATCCATAGTTGCCTTCTGGCTGACATGCATGCTTCCATGTCCGGCCTATCTAAATGAGTGGGTGTCAGCCAGGGAAAGCTAGGAAAATACCCCTATTTGCTGTGGGATTGCTGGCAAGGCGTGTATACTGGCTATCCCATGGTGCATGTGCAGGCCACAGCCACATCGGTGGCTTCATTGGTTAATGCACTCTCCGGCACTCAGCCATTCCTAGGCCTAGGGATAGGGACCCATCCACTTCTGAAATCTTTTGGACTTGAGGGACAGCCAGAATGGGCCATTTTAATTGGGAAGTACCTGTCCCACCATGCTACCATGATATTTTTGCTGTCCACATCATGCCAGCAAATGTCATTGATCACCAACTATGACAGCATGCTACCATCTTGGAAGCACCTATCTTGGGATGCCCAGGGTGGTGGGAAACACAGTGGCCCTGACGGCCTTCTGTGTATAGAATGTTAACTACCACTCTTAATAACTGAAGAAAATATCTTTACAATTTATAGAAATGGCTTGCAAATGATTATTCTCAATAATTAACATAAATAAAGTTATGTACTGCACCAGGAGAAATTCAGTTAGAATCTGGTGTACATTGAAGGGCTACTAGAAATCCTTTGTCTGGGAGGTGTAAGACATTATGGCATTGATTTAACATTCTGCCTTTACATTGTCTTTAATGGGAAGTACAAATCCCTTCTCTGCTACCATGGCACTTCCTCTGTCCACGTCTTGCCAGTGAGTACCATTCTTCACCAAGAGTTGCCACACCAGCTATCACAGCATGTGATACCATGTGAGCACCCTATTTGGGATGTCTAGCGGGGCCTGATGGGCTTCTGTGTATAACAAGTTGACTACCACTACTCAGCTCTGTGAGAATTTTTTTTCCTAATGCACAGCACGGCCTGCTTCAAGAAGTCCTTACATCTGGGTTATTCCGCCACAAGGTGGCGCAGTGGACTGCAGAAGATTTGTGGCTCCTCCCGGCCCCATATAAAAATGGAAATGAGCCATAGACCTCCAGTGTTTTCTCTGCAATCATACTGCGAAGATAGAAGATGGCTCTCTATGCTGCGCAGGTGAGCGGGGCAACCAAGCCTGCGGCCCTGCAAATCTATTTCCACCCGCTTCCGGACCCTCTGTGCCTCCTAGCCTTGGCTGACAGATCGGGTGAGGGTAGAGGAGCACTAGGGTCAGGTGCTCCGGGAGCGCTGCTCCAAGCCGCAGACCCTGTACCACAAAGAGTGGCCGGCCATAGGCTTTATGGTGAGCCTGCTGAGGAATGAGGAAGTCCTGCCTTTGCCATGTGTAGGGGGTGAGTTGTGTTTGGGGGACTTGTTTTGCTAGCTAGCCTCCCCTTGTTTTGTTCTGTCTCCCTTCCCTTTGGTGTCCCCTGCCCCCTCCTCCCTACCATCTGTCCCCGTCTGGGCTGCTCCCGCCGCTGCCTGCTCTCTCCCTTCTCCCCCTCTCCCGGACGGGTGTTCGGGGGGAGCGGCAGGTGGTTATTTGGTTGTTGTCCGTTGTTGTCTCCCCGCTGCCGTGGTTGTACTACACTCCGCGGCGGGCGGCGCTTCTGCTGTGTTTGCGATGCAGACTGTCATGGCGCTGTCGCCGGGGAGGCCGTGCCGGGGGGGATGACACGTATTGCGTCATGCCCCCGCGGCCCGCCCCTCGAGGTTCTCATTCTGCGCCATTTTGGGGTTGCTGCGTGCTGTGTCCAGAGGCCCATCTTCCAATGTGGGCTGAGGCGGTGACCTGTTAGCCTGCTCTTCCATTCGTGTGGCCTGGCTGTGCGGTGATCGACTGTGGTGCTGCACGTGCTGTCTCTTTGGTCCGTGATTTCCCCTTGGGGGTTGCTTATTATTTTTGGGGCATGTGCTGCGGGATACTTATGTGTATTTTAGCTTATGTTTTTCAGGCGGGATAACTGTGTATTGTGGTTTCTCCCGGTCCCGCTCCCCCCCCACCATCCCTTGGGGGGCCGACCTGTGCCGGGCAAGGCCTCTGGCAAGAAGCGGCATCTTGAGGTCGCGCCTTCCCTCTTTGCCGAGGAGGATGAGGGCCTGGATGTGTTTGGTGGCCGTGACTCCCTAGAGGAGGGGGAGCTTTTCCATGATTCGGACTCATCTGGGGACCATCAGGTAGGGTACGACAGTGACCCGGGGTCTGCCTCTGATAAGGATACCTGGCTCCCTGATGACACGGATAGACTGTTGTCGGATATATTTGAGAAATTGCACATCGCCCCCCCCCTAAGGTGGCGAAGAGGAAGCAGGGTGAGCTCTTTTGCCCTGACAAACAACGCTTGGAGTTCCCGGAGCAGGGCCATTTATCTGATATGGTGCTCAAGGATTGGGAATGTCCTAACAAATTGCCCACGCTGCCCAAGGGTTTGGACAGAAGGTATCCGTTTTCTGCTGACCTGGTCAAACGTTGGTCGTGCCCCCCTGAGGTGGACGCTCCTGATCTAGGACTGGCTAACACCTCGGTCATGCCATCCCCTGACACTACTACACTGCGTGGCAGCGCGGACTGGCGTTTGGATCAGCTGGTCTGTCATGCCTTCTCCTTCGTGGGGGCAGGCCTGCGCCCGGCCCCATATAAAAATGGAAATCAGCCATTACGGCTATTGCCCTTAAGAAGAAGCTCAAGCGTCTCGCGGATGGCGCCATGGCTGGTAGGAGGAGGGAGGATTATAGGGCCCTCTTGCTTTGCTCTGATTTTGTTGCCTTTGTGCTGACTGCCATGGATGATGCCGTCCGGCTGGGCGGTAGGGCTTCGGCCCTCTTGGTGGCTATGCGCTGCTTTGTTTGGTTGCGTCAGTGGGCGGCTGACACTGCAGCTAAGAAGTCCCTCACCGGACTTCCTTTTACGGGACTTCGTCTCTTTGGTGAGCGTCTGGATGTTCTGGCCAAGGATGGTAGGCTCCCTCAGCGTAGGAAGCAGCCTTGGCCCTTTCGGGGGCCCTCAGCTTCCTTCCCCTCCTTTCGTGCCCCCAGAGGAGGTCGTGGCTCTCTCTTCTCGGGTAGCTGCAGAGATTCTTGGGGCCGTGGTAGATCCCGTGGGCGTCCTGGTCTCTCCTGGGGTTCCAAGCCCAAACCCCCTCCCAAGGCCCCTCAAGCATGAGGTGGTGCCCTCACCCGTCCGGGTGGGGGGACGGCTTCGGCTCTTTGCTCACGTCTGGAGACTTCGCGTCTCAGAATGTTGGATTCAGTAGGTGGTGTCCTCCGGTTACAAGGTAGAGTTTGCGGCCTGGTCGCCCCCAAGATTCTTCAGATCCCGGATGTCTCAAAATCCTTTGTCTGCCCAGGGTTTGTGCCTAGCAGTTCAACGCCTTTTGGAGTCAGGCGCCGTCTGTCTGGTGCCTTATCAGGAACAGGGTCAGGGGTACTACTCCAATCTTTTCACGGTTCCCAAAAAGGACGGGTCTCTGAGGCCCATCCTGGACTTGAAGGGTCTCAACAGGTTTGTCCGGTTCAAGCACTTTCGCATGGAGACTCTTCGCTCGGCTGTCAGTACCCTGCGGCCGGGCGACTTCATGACCACCGTGGACATCAAGGATGCCTATCTTCATGTACCAATCTTTCCAGGTCATCAGAGGTTTCTGAGGTTCGCCCTGGAGGATCAGCACTACCAGTTTGTGGCCTTACCGTTTGGTATCACCTCGGCGCCTCGGGTGTTCAACAAGGTGCTGGCGGGTGCAATGGCGCTTCTGAGGAACCAGGGCATTCGCATTCTCCCTTACCTGAACTACATCCTGATTTCTGCTCAGTCTCTTCATCAGGCCGAGAAGTATACTCAGGTGGTGATCTCCACTCTCGAGTTCTTCGGCTGGGTGATCAACTATCCCAAATCTTCACTGTCTCTCTCTCTTTGGCGAGGTCCTTCCTGGGCATGACTCTGGATACCTCTCAGGTCAAGGTATTTCTCCCTCAGAAAGTGGAGGGCCTTCAGATGCTGGCACAGGCTCTGCTCTTGTGTCCTCATCCCTCCGTTCGGCAGGGAATGCAGTTAGTGGGTCTGATGGTATCCTGCTTCGAGGCGGTTCCCTTTGCTCAGTTTCACATGAGGCCTCTTCAGTTGCATCTTTTGTCAGTTTGGATCCCTGGATCAGAAATTTGCTCTGTCCCCTCTGGCCAGGCAGTCCATCTCGTGGTGGCTGGACTCGAGGAATCTTCTAGTGGGCAGGACCTTTCTGCCGCTGTGCTGGGAGATTGTCACCACGGATGCCAGTCTGACCGGTTGGGGGGGATATTTGGAAGTCTTTGAAATTTCAGGGTCAGTGGGGCCCCCAGGAGGCCCATGCACCCATCAACATTCTGGAACTGCGGGCGATCAGGTTGGTTCTCCTCCAGTTGACCCCACACCTATGGGGTCGGGCTGTTCAGATTCGCTCGGACAACCAGACGGCGGTTGCCTACATCAATCATCGGGGGGGACTCGGAGCAAGCGAGCCCTCAAGGAAGTGTCTCTGATACTGTCTTGGGCGGAAGAGAATGTTCCTTGCATCTCAGCGGTCTACATTCCGGGGGTGGAGAACCTAGAGGCAGACTCCCTGAGCAGGGGGACGTCTCGGGTGGGGGAATGGTCCCTCAGCAACAAGGTATTTCACTCCCTGTGTCACCGCTGGGGTCACCTGGATGTGGACCTGTTTGCGTCCCACCACAATCACAAGCTTCCAAGATTTGTCTCCCTTTCTCAGGATGCTCTGGCCTTCGCCACGGATGCTCTAGCAATAACTTGGACAGAGTTTCGGCTCTTCTGTGTGTTCCCTCCCAGGAGCAAGATAGCCCAGGAGGGGTTACCAGCCATTCTGGTGGCCCCCTGTTGGCCAAGGAGGGTGTGGTTCGCAGACGTTGTGCAGTTGGCAGTAGATCGGTACGTCTTGCCCAAGGATCCAGATCTTCTCACTCAGGGACAGCTGCGCCATCCCAATTTACAAACGCTGGCCTTCACGGCTTGGCTGCTGAAGCCTCCATCTTGATGGACAAGGGGTTGCCGGCCTCTGTTGTTGATACCATGATTCGGGTTCGGAAGAAGTCCTCGTCTTTTATCTACTACAGGGTCTGGCATGCTTACATTGCCTGGTGTGATTCCAAATCTCTTCCTTGTCAGGTGTTTTCTATCCCCAGGATTCTGGAGTTTTTACAACATGGTTTGGATTCGAGCCTTCAAGTACTCAAGGGACAGGTGTCAGCTCTGGCAATTTTTTTCCAAAGATCGTTTGCCTATCACCGGCTGGTTAAGACTTTCTTCCAGGGAGTTACTCATGTGCGTCCGCCTCGTAAGCCCATGCTACCGGTTTGGGACTTAAATTTGGTGTTGTCTGCTCTGCAGGGTCCTCCTATCCGTGGGGTGCGTTGCCCATTCTGACTCTTAAGGTGGCCTTTTTGGTGGCTATTACTTCAGTCAGGCGAGTTTCTGAGCTGGCGGCGCTTTCCATTAAGCCTCCTTATTTTGAGCGACATCAGGATAAGTTGGTGTGCAGGCTTAGGCCAGATTTCTTGCCCAAGGTTGAGTCTGCTTTTCATCTCAATCAGGACCTTGTCTTACCTTCCTTGTGTCTTAACCCTGCTAATTCCAAGGAACGGACCCTTCATTCTCTGGATGTTGTCAGGGCTCTGAAGTTTTATTTGGTTGCTACTGAGTCTTTCAGGAAATCTGATGCTCTTTTTGTTCTTCCTGCTGGACCTAGGGAGGGTTTGCCTCCGGCTAAATCTACTATTAGCAAGTGGATCCGTCAGGTGGTGGTACAAGCCTATTCTGCTAAAGGGAAGGTTCCTCCTTTCAGGGTTACTGCTCATTCCACTCGTGCTATTGGTGCCTCTTGGGCTTTTCAGCACCAAGCTTCTGTTGAACAAGTTTGTAAGGCTGCTACTTTTGTTCATACCTTTTCCAAGTTTTACAAGGTTGATGTTAAGGCCTCAGCTGATGCTGCTTTTGGCCGCAAGGTACTTCAGGCGGTATTGGTTTGAACTGCCTGCCATTACTCTTTGGGGATCCCACCCTACCTTATGGACACTGCTTTTGGATGTCCCAGATGTAAGGACTTCTTGAAGCAGGCCGTGCTGTGCATTAGGAAAAATACAATTCTGTGAGTACTCACCTGTAGAATTGTTTTTACTATGCACAGCACGGCCTGCTTCATCCCTCCCTTGTTATCTTTATTCTTGGTTGCCTCTTTATGGTGATTGTTCCAAGTTAGTTAAGGGGTTTTTTACCTTTTTTGCCTTATTACCTTCCGGCTTCTTGTATAACTGCTTGTCAACACTGGAGGTTTATGGCTGATTTCCATTTTTATATGGGGCCGGGAGGAGCCACAAATCTTCTGCAGTCCACTGCGCCACCTTGTGCCGGAATACCCAGATGTAAGGACTTCTTGAAGCAGGCCGTGCTGTGCATAGTAAAAACAATTCTACAGGTGAGTACTCACAGAATTGTATTTTTCTCATGATTTCTCATGATTTTTAAATGTGCAGAGCTAAATTTGGTGCTGAATTGCACTAAGGAAAATAATCAAGAAAAAAAATCACAAAAAAACTGAAAAAAAAATATTGGTGCTGAATTGACCCTTTTATCCTTGCAATGTATGGAGATGACTTGTGGATTGTTATTTTCATTTGTTAACAAGTACTGCACTGGTCACTGGCGAGCCTTAAAGACCGGCAGGTTGGGACATGGCATTTGTAGTTGCTGTCTATTGATTTTTTTATATTGTGGTTGAAGCATTATTTTTCTCAGGAGCAGTGAGGTCATGCCAGACACCTTGCAGCCTCTGTTCATAAGGATTCCATGTTGCAGGGCAGCGGCAGGTGTTTTTGTGTCAGGACATGCGAGTTTATGCAGTCGAAAGGGGGAAAGATTGTTAAGGGCCAGTGGAGGAACACAATAGAGGCATCTTTGTTTGTGTTTGACTGTAAAGTGAATACAGCTGCGGAGCACAAAGCCCATAGTCTCTGGCTGCCAGTAGGCCAAATGGAACTCATGGCCCATAAACCACCCCCTTTCCTCACACAAAGCCCCAGTGAACGCTTGAATGACAACGGCTACCCAGAATATTCTTTTCAATAGATTCTGTACATTCTTTCCCACAGAAGTCAACGAAAGCCTCGGTTGTCCTGGACTACGTATTCCGACACCTAAACCTTGTGGAGATAGAGTACTTCGGACTCCGCTACTGTGACAGAAACCATCAGACGGTGAGTGTGAAACCACAAATGAAATGTCTGTGTGGTGTTTATGAATCTTGCATGTTAAAAAAGTGCCTGCAAGAGCCTTTTATTGTTTGTTTTAATTGTTCATGCATAGCAAGGTGTATCTGGAATGCATTAAAGTGGACCAACACCCAGGATTTTGACTATCCTGGGTCTTGGTCCACTTCGGTGGGGCACCCCCGATCGGGGTGCCCCGCTGTGTGAAACCCCCCCTAACCCCCCGAATAACTCACCTCTCCCCGCTCCCAGCGCCAACGTACAAGGAACGTCTAAGCGGCGGCCGCCGCCGCCGCCTCCCTCGCGTCACTTTGAACGCGCGCGCCCCCGCGCCGGCCATTCGCAGACGGCCGGCGCGGAGGCGCGCACGCCTACAGGGGCGCGAGGGAGGCGGCGGCGGCCGGCCGCCGCCGAAGATAAGGTAGGTGAGTTGGGGTGTTTGTGGGGGGTTTCACCCCGCGGGACATCCCGATCTCGGATGTCCCGCGGGGTGGGGGGTGATCGGCCCGGGAATCTTATAGATTCCCGGGCCGATCACCCGTGGGTGTTGGTCCACTTTAAAGGTGTCATACACATTATATTTCTCAGTTACTTAGCCAGTCAGCCTTAGTGTGTCCTTCAATGCCCCCCCCCCCCCAAAAGAAACAAATCATCTGGTAGAGATAACAAGCAGTGCATAAACTTCCTTCACCCCCAAAATAGTTGCAGGTGAGTGACCCCCTGGAACAAACAAAACAGACTGTTCTCCGAAAGGATCCATACAGTGCTGGCTGCAGAGAAGTGCTGATGGTCCTCCTGTCCGTAGTGGACCACATTAGCATAAGCTGGTCTTATAATTGCCTCCCTACTGCTTCTGCTGTAGAGCATAACTATAGATGGGATACAGAAAACACATGACACATGGAGTGGGGTAACACATTAAAGTCATTAAAAAACTAAACAAAAAGGTACTTACTTTTTGTCCCCTGAAGCTGATTGGTGCTGGTCCTGTGATCAGTAACTCACCTGATTGCAGGATCTGAGCCTGCACCATAGCCTTCGCTACCCACAGGAGTGTGGCCAATACTACTCCATTCACTACAATGGAGCAGGGGGCATGTCAGGCCTCGGCACATGCCTTTTATTGCAATAAATGGAGAGGGCGTGGCAGCGCAAACCCAACCCACTGTCAAACCCGACCACATGTAATTACCCTTTTGTTTTTTTTATGTGCCTGCTGAATCCCAGTTTACCAGTTTTTATTATTAAAAAAAACGACTAGGGGTTCAATGAAATAGGCAGCAGGGCATACCCTAATGAGGAAATGCAGCCCTTGGAAGCCCGGTACTGGACACAGATCCCTACTTTCGTTATCTCTGGCTCCTGCTACTGGATTGCGGCACTACGTGACAATGTCCCGCTGGCCAGTATCGAGATTCCAGTGGCGATATATGTGGTGGGGGAAAGACATGTTCCTCTTCAGCACATAGGCCCTACCTATCAGGAAGTTGGACACTCTACAAATCTCCATCTTGTAAAATCAATAGTACAAAAAAACTAAAACTAAAAAAACTAAAATATGTCGATCGAATCAGAAATCTTTCTAACTGACTGACACAGATCTGATTCATTTTTTGTACTACTGATTTTACCAATTGACATTTATTTCAAGTGGAGCTGGACCCCTGATTTGTTCTACTAAAGATGCCAGCAGTTTTTCTGTGCTCCACTAAATTAGATGCAGGGTAAGAGCTGTTTATCTTCTAATATATACTCTACAAAGCTGCTCATCAGCAATGCTTGCAGTATTTTTACTTTCTACTATTTCTTATTCATTTTTATGAAGCCCTGAAGCTTGTGATATCAGCAAGGGGTGATATATATATCTATATATATATATATATATATATATATATATATATATATTATGATATATTTGCCAGGTAGAACCTTCAATATTTATGTGTGTGTGTGTGTGTGTGTGTGTGTATATGGGGTCAATTTAGTACCAGGTGAGAAAATCCATTACTTCTTAAGACAGAAAACTAACATTCAATTTCATTGTCAACCTTGGGGAAGATTCAGCAACCGGATTTCAACTGATGGTGAAACAGCCCTAAGGTAGACAATAAAAGTCAATGTCAAAAGTCAGTTTTCTCTCTTAAGAAGTAGTGACTGAATAGACCACGCTGTCTAAAATGTGTTTGATGGATGAAAATTGAACTTCTTCAGTTTACAGGACATGAGTGCATCCAAGACAATGTTTGCCATCAGGTCTTCTAATGGCAGTACATTTCCCTTTTGCCAGGCTAAATGTATGTAAGCCATGGAAGGTCATGAGACATGGGGCCTTGTAAAGCCTGTGTCACTAAACTGACAGCAATGGAAGACACGGCTCTTGTAACTCATACCCCATAATTCGACAAACACTCCAGGGCATTACCTGGCATGTTAGGAACCTAATGACGGTCTCATGCTGAGTGCTGGCCCTGCAGGGTGATAGACTGTAGTATTGTGGATCGTGTTTCAAGTTCTTGTGTTAGCAGCTTCTACTTTAGCTCTTTGGTAATGCCAAAAATGTGACTATAAAGAATCAGGTGATTGCAAGAACTTCCTGATGCATTTTTCCATATATTTTGCTTCCCATCTATTTAATGTAATACATAGTAACATAGTATCTAAGGCTGAATAAAGACATTAGTCCATCCAGTTCAGCCTGTATATAAAAGAAGATCTTCATTTTAGTGTATTATGTATAACTACCTCCTCTGGCTAAAGTTCCATGGTCTCACTGCTCTTACAGAGAAGATTCCCCTCCTATGTCGGTGGAAGAATCGCCTTCCCTCTAACCTTAATGAATTTTTTATTTATAAAGCGCCATCATCTTCCGTAGTGCGTTACAAGGTATAATTACAGACCAGGTAAAACATTCTGTACAGGGACCAATACAAACTAGATCCTACAAAGTTCAAACCAAATGTGAGCACAGAAGACAACAGAAAAGAGAGCTCTGCCCTTGCAAACTTACAATCTAAAGGATAGGGGGTGGAGATAAAAGGGAGCGATCACAAGAGGTAGAGCTTGAGTTGGCGGCATGTGCCATGTGAAGGTTATAGGAATTGCATAAGCAAGCCTATATGCTTGTCTGAATAAGTGAGTTTTGAGAGCACTGTTAAAGGCTCGGAGCGTTGAACAGTGA
Source organism: Gastrophryne carolinensis (assembly GCA_027917425.1). Lineage (NCBI taxonomy): Eukaryota > Metazoa > Chordata > Amphibia > Anura > Microhylidae > Gastrophryne > Gastrophryne carolinensis. The sequence continues at coordinate 536,800,337 of CM051234.1, forward strand.
AGGAGAGTGGCGGATTGAGTGGGGGAGGGCATTCCACAAAAGTGGAGAGGCACAGAAGAAGTCTTGAAGGCAGGAATGCGAAAAGATGACCAAGAAGGAGGACAGGAGAATGTCAGAGGCAGAGGTTGCGCCTTGCTTGATATTGCTGGATCAGAGATGAAATGTAGGGAGGGGCCTGGGCTTTGTAGGTCAGTGTTAGAGGTTTGAACCAAACTCTCTTGAGACAGGTAACCAGTGGAGGGATTGACAGAGGCAAGCGGCATGGTTCAGAATAGATTGCAGACCATGAAAGCTGCCACATTGTCCTTGGTCAATTTTCCTTCTCTTCCTTCTTGGTTTCTCCTTCCCAGTTTTTGTTCCCCGCGGATCTCTTTTTTTCCCTTCTCTTTCTTGCACTTTCTCTCTTTCTCTTTTTCTTTTCTACGATTGAAAGGTGTAAGGGCTGGGTCCTAGGTTAGGGATAACTGTCAGGGATGGTCAGGTCTAAATTTTTCTCATCAAAAGAGGATATGGTCTTAAATGGTTTATTAGACGTGGAGGCTGGTTCACTACTAACAGCAGGTATTGGCAGATTAGCATCTGTATAGTGGCACTTAGAGCTGTATGCGGGTATTGGGCGCTGTAACAGAGCACCTCAGTTGCTCTAGTCACCTGGCCCGCATTGATGAATGTGATGTGTGTTGGGCGCTTTAACACCAGTACAGCGCTGCAGGGAGCGAGAGGTCAGTGCGACCAACTCTCGGCACTCCACACCATACTTATCAAAAAAGGACACACACAGCGTCGGCGCTCTAAATCTGGTCGCTATAGCATAGTGCACCAGACGCTGTGTGATTAAAGTCTGTTTTTTGAACACATATACACCTGTAACAAAGCGAAAACACATGGAATGACATTGTTTTAATACTGTGACAATAACACTTTAGTGCCAGACCTGTAATGACAATTCTGCATGAAAATATAAAAAGTCAAAAAAGTTTCTGAAAGTGTCTGTTTGCAGCCAGGCAGTTTGCAAAATGTCAAACACGCTGTTTAAACACAAGCAAATGAACGGCCATTGAAATGTATGGGAGAGCGACAGTGAGCCAAAGGTAATAACTGGCGCTCTGGAAGCTATAGCACCGGCGCTATACACTGAGCCACCTATAATAATACATCAGACGCTATATGGCGCTGTTAGAGTCACTCACCAGATTCACTTTCAGTTCGGTTCACCAGACGCTGCCTGCCGCTACGAGGCACTACCTGCCGCTATCCCTTCTTAAATAACCCCCATAGTCACTCTTATACCCTGTCTGAGGTTTCAATCTAAGGATCTCCCTATGTCCCAATTATACTATAGTTATAGCACTGCTCCATGTGTTCTTTTTTTTGGGAAAAAAACAGGATTATTTAGCTTCAGAATTCTCTTGTTCCCAAAAGCATGGTAGCATTCTAAAAACAAATGTAAAAAATCTGATGATAAGCATCACCAAACTTAATTCCTTCTCCGCAGGGAATCAAAATATAAAAACACTAATTGTTATGCTCAAACGTTAGGGAAGTTCAGGCCCTGTCCAACAGCCACATATGAATAAAAACGTAAAATAGTCCCAATCAAGAACAAAGAAGAATCCTTCCTGCAGAGATTAAAACACACCCCAAAAGTGTTGAATAAAACTTTTTATGAATCCACCACCAGAATTATAAAAAGGCTTTCCAGATGTGGTCTTAATGGCACACTGCAATTATGTAAGCTTCAGTTCCTCTTTTATTGTCCAGCCAAAATACAAATTATATTTATGGCAGCATATGAATAGAGATAAATACTTTGGCTCCTCTTTAATCTGTTCTGAAAGATATTGCTTTTCCTCCAACCAGACTTTTGTCTCATGCAAAGGAGATAAAAGAAAAAAGCCACATATTGCAGTATGCTTAAAAGCAAAACACACAACCTGTGCATTTATTTAATTGCACTCACCCGATTCCCCAAAAATATATAAACATAAAGACAGATCCAACATCCATAACTGATTGGAAACTTTTCCCCAGCTCCTCCACTAGATCTCACTCTTCCTTTACGGGAGACGGTCGCCTCACTCTATGACTATGCCTCACTAGTGCCCTAGTGTCACGAGTCAAGTCCCGAGTGACGAAATGCGTTGGGCGGAGTCAAATAGCGTGACACTAGTAAGAAAGGAGGCTACTAGCCAGAGCCCCGCTGTAACACATCGCCCAAGCCTCAGCAGCCTGTCATAGAGAAAGGCGCCATTTCCTATAAAGGAAGGGTGAGGTCTAGTGGAGGAGCTGGGGGAAAGGTTTCCAATAGGTTATGGTAGCATTTTGGCTAGGCAGGGATACCTATCTGGATGCAGATCTTCCTAAAATATCACATAACAAAAGGTAATTAGTCAGGTGACAGATACATAACCATTGTAAAATGATATTTTACATGTATATTTAATGCATCAATCCATCTCAAAGACCTACCGAAAAATGGAAGTGTGCCTTTTACTAAACAATTTAAAGTCTTAATAAGAACGATGGTTTCATTCATTTGCTCTGCTTCTTGTTCTTCTTGCTGTAAATGTTTCTGCTGACAGTTTAATAGTCGATTGTGGCTCTGCATTATTGTGCCGCTTGAGTTATGTCAAAGTTCTTGGCATACACACAATGAGGGTCACTTCCCAAGCTGATTGCTCTCTGATGGCAGATAAAGCGAGCGGAAATCACTTTAGCTTTTCAACTTCAGAGCGCCAAACACTTGATCACCGTCTAATATAGGACTTTGTTAAATTAGGCTGTGTGGAGTCACGACGAGATACTAACCCAGCACATTAATTGCTGCCTTAATAAAGGCTTAATCTTGGTTCCAATTAAAAAATACCTATACCCACCTTTCCTCCCTGAAGCAGATGCTTTGGTTTCCAGAACTTAAGTAGGATCCATGTGTGAGCCCCCCCCCCCCGCTCCTTGGACAAACACATCATAACCAGTGAAATGCGCCATTGAACACACTATGAGGCAGTGAGTCAAACATTTGCCAGGAATGGTGGGCTGCCTTTACCCGTCATGTAAACTGTAAAATTAGGAATTTCAAAGGATCTCCAAATCTCAGATTATATGTACAGAGCTTATATATTCTAAGGAAATGCACTTGCTTTTCTTTCATTCCCGGCCATGGCTGAGATGGGAAGGGCATGTCATAGCACAGCCTTATGAGTCTTTGCTGTATCTTCTGTGGTCAGAGCCAGCTGTGCGACCACTGTGGCTTGCCATGTTGACATGTGCTGGGAAGGCTCAGGGGAAGTAGTAGCTGTGTAAGTGTTTAGAACTCTGACAATTGGGGATACAGCAGGAAAGGGTTATTTTAGCTAAACATTCAAGTTTCATAAAAATGTCATGTCATTTTTTTAATAAACTATGAAACCCGATATTAATGCGTGACATATTTTGACAACTTAACATATTTTGAATTCTTGCATACTGAACCTATGGACACTGACTTTCTGCTTGATTAGAAGGTTAGGGTGGTTCATGCCTTAATGGTTTAAAATGACAAACTCCAGGAAAATGTATCACTACCTGATAAGGAAAAGTGTCAGGACCTTGAATGAAGGGCATTGAGGAACACTCAGCTGCTATCTGTCAAGACTTAAGGCTCAGTGACAGTTTCCCTGGAGGGTGTAAAGCCATGTCTAGAAAGCCACAGTTCAGCCAGGTCTTTCAAATGAACAGCCACCTGTTACTAGACATGTAACAATAAGGAATGCTGGCTATTGCCTGGCTGGAGCCTCGTGACATTCAGATGGAGAGCTTTCACCTTTTAAGACTTCCTGATAACCTTTTCACCATTACAGCAATACTTCTACAGGGGCAGGTCTATTTAGGTAGAGACTCATATTAAAGGAGCAGTATTGCGAAATTTGCATTAAAAAAGATAAATAATTAAATAGCCACACAATAGCTTCTAACGTGTATAAATAATCTGGCGATAGAAAAAGGAAAACATATATGCCTTTCTTTTAAATTGTATAATGACAATGGCTCAGTCCATTTGCTGAATAGGGGGATCTGCTGGCTTGTTTTTAGTGAGCGGCTTCATTTAGCCCACTGGTCTCCTAGCAACACTTTACCTCAGAGGCTGACACTGTAATATGTGTGTGAGGTGCTGCTTTTGTTATGAGACCAGGTGACTCAAATGTGTAAAATCTATACAAAATAAACTAAACTGAAATTCTTCTTTGAATAACTGTGCAGGAAAATCTAAAGGTATTAAAGTGGAACAAAACCCTGAGTGGCCGACCCTGAAGTCTATAAGACCCGGCCATTGACCTTCCCCCTTGGGCATCCTAAATCGGGATGCCCCACTGTGTGAAACGACCCCTGGATAACCACAGATCCCCCCATTTTTCTGGCGCGCTCACGCAGATAGTCATTTAGACAGGCCGGGCGGCCAGGAAGGTTACTGCTCAGGCTCCCCATCTGCGTGCAAACAGAGCTGATTGGATGAGAGCGCTGTGGGACAGGGAAAGGTACATTTTCACAGGCGAACTTGGGGATTTCACATATCAGGGCATCCCAAGTCGGGATGCCCCTAGGGGCACAAAACAAAACTCCAGATAGTGAAAATCCTGGGTTGGGCTTTGCTCAAAACACACAAAGCTGAAAGAAAGATCATATGGAAAAATGAAAAATAAGAATATGAAAGAGAAAATGGTAAACTGAAAGATTCTGCAGCAGAGCCAAAATCAGCTAAATGACTTCTAGGGCTTTTCTCTCTGTTTTAGATATATAAGTTCTGGCCAGGCAATGTTGCAATGTTGTTATCTTATGCTGGAAGGCTGCCAGCACTGAACAGCTGATACTTTGATACATTGTTTCACCCCTCTCCTCAGCGTGGAACAGGCCAGAGTGTCGGGCTCCGACACTCAGAAGACATAAACATGAGCTATTAGTCTCCAGCTGTTCAACACAGACATCATTTTTTTCTAAATTTGTAATTCTTACTCCAACACTTACCTACATTCAAAGTACCATTTAAATATGTCACCAAGAACAATTCGCGATACTGCTCCTTTAAGCCTAATATAGTGGCATAAAAGACCGAAACACTCATTTTTCACGGGTACAAGGTAAAGAATGCTTTCTTAAAACAGAAAGTATTTACATGGCACAGAAAGACCAAGAATAACAGTCCAAACCATTTAATATTAGTTATTTTCAATTAAATTAATCTATATTACTTTTTATGGCTCTGCCAACTCGCCATTTATTATATCTTTTTATCTCTATGCTACCTCAAGTGTTCAGAGAAGACCTGAGTGTGCTTGAGTATAGCGTATAACATTAACATTCAGGCTGATTCATTACTAGCGCCAGGTATCGGAAGATGAGCGTCTGTACAGAGGCGCTTAGTGCGACCGCTAGCAGACGCTGTGATCCGCTATCGGGCGCTGTTAAAGAGCGCCTCAGTTGCTGTAGTAACCTGGCCGGCATTGATGAATGTGATGTATGTTGGGCGTTCTAACACCAGTACAGCATTGCAGGGAGTGAACGGCAGCGACTGCTCAGTGCGACTGACTCTCAGCGACTCAAACCATATTCATCAAAAATCCACACTCACAGAACGCCGGCGCTCAAAATTGGGTCGCTGCACCCCATAGCTCCAGACTGTGTGATTAAAGTCTGTTTTATAACTTATATCCACTGTTAACCAAGCGAAAACATATGGAATGACATTGTTATAACATTGGGACCTGTAATGAAAGTTCTACATAAAAATATAAAAAAAATCAAAAAAGTTTTCAAAAATGACTTTTAATAGGCCAAGAGAGGTCACACAACGATTTCTTTAAAAAAATATATAAAAGAAAATCCTGTTTAAAAAGAAGAAAAGTGGGGGGCGTGGCTTGCCGATGGCGGAGTAGGTTGTGAAACGCCGGAGCTCTGCACAGGACCACCTGGACCAACGACTAAAGAGCCAGATACCATCACACATACCTCAATGTCCAGGCGCAGGAAGACCTCGACCACCACCAGGAGACAGCAGCCGGCCTCCATTACACGCTATTTTGGGGCAGCCAGCCAGGAGGAGAAAGGAGGTGGCGCCGGCAAGATGGCGGCGGCGCGGCGAGGGTCAGCGCACGTGGAGTGGAGGGAAGTGGAGACGGGACCCGAGTTTCCCTCCGTGCTGCAGGCGGGGGCGGAAGAGCCCGAACAGGAGCCCCGGGAAGCGTCTGTCTCTGTCGGCACCCAGAGCAGACTGACAGCGGAGGAGGCGGCGGCGGCGCGCCCGCTGACAGCTGGTGGGACGCCGGCTGCTCAGGTGAGAGGGGCGGCGGGGAGCTGCGGCTCGACCTTCCCCGCTCGGGGAGAGGGGGGGAGAGCCCCCTCGCTTACGTCCCAGCCATCAATGGGGCGGAACACTCGGAGTGGGGGGACCGCAGGAGGGCCATATAATGGAGTGGGCCCAACACCTAGCATGAGGCTCCCTGATAGTCCCTCTGATCGGGGAACAGAACCCTGCCAGACAGAGGGAAGGGGAGACAGCCCCCCCCCCCCCCCGGACCAAGTTAACGCACCCACACACAGGCTTAGCCCCCTGGCCAGCCCATGGGCCCCAACACATGCCCTGGAGAGGGTGAATACGGGATGCCCCTCGTACCGAGATGACCCGGAGGGACCCCTGAGAGACTCCCCATTAGGAGATGCCACTTCCCTCCAGCAAGCAAGATCATTGCCGTCGGCCGACCCTGTGGCGCGCCTTTGGGATGCCCCTGACGTGACAGATAGGGACACCGCACACTCCAGCTGTCAGTCCCCAGAGAGACCCTGGGATGCGGAGCTCACCAGCTGGGGCGGGGCCCCTGAAACCCCTCCTCCCAGGTGCGATGGCGGAAACTCAGTGGTGACGACTGCAGCCCCCTCAGGCGGGATGCCCCCAGCAATGCAACATATACCCCCGTCCCTGCTCTCGGCCTTGGCGGACGTGGTTCGTACCAACGTTTCAGACGCCTTACGGGCGCTCCCTTCCCGATCTGATTTTGATGGATACATCGTGCAAATGGAGAACACACTCCGGAGAGAACTCAGCACGCTACAGAACTCCATTTCTGAAGTTTCCCACAGAGTGGACACGATTGAGCAAGACCAATCTACGCTGGCCCGAAGAGTGGCGACCCTGGAGCAGCTACAGCGGGAAGATAGAGGACACGCCTCCGCCCTGTACCTCCACCTAGATGACCTCGAGAACCGAGGCAGACGCAACAACGTCAGGCTGAGGGGGCTCCCGGAGACTGTCACCCAGCCGGAGCTAGAGAACACAGCTAAAAACATATTCAACACGATCCTGGACTCCCCTCCTACTAGCGATATAGTCATCGACAGAATTCATCGCGCCCTTGGCCCCAGACCGACGGATCTGCAGCGCCCAAGAGATGTGATCTGTAGAATCCATTTTTACAAGACCAAGGAAGACATCCTGAGAAAGGCGTGGGAAAAGGGACCAACCAGATTCGAGGATTCATCCGTGGTGGTCCTCCCTGACCTCTCATCCAGGACACTTCAAATGAGGCGAGCACTGAGACCCCTGTTGGCGGTGATCCAACGTCAGGGGGCCTCCTACCGCTGGGGGTTCCCCTTCCATCTTATTGTTCGACGGAACGGCAGAACATTTGCTTTGAAAACCCCTGACCAACTTCCTCAGCTTTTTGCCTTCCTGGATGTTGATCCAGTACAGATTCCGAACTGGCTTGCACCGACCCTGGAGGCCCAGCCTGGTGGGCCTATGGTGAGGAGACGACGCGGACTGCCTGGGGGAGCGGGGGGAGGTCCGGGACGCCGGAGACCCCCACCCGCTAACAGAGACTGAAAGCCAATCCGTCGCTGAGCCGTGGCCCCCCCTTGCTGAGTTCCAACTTGAACTACTAACCGATACCCGTCCCCCTCGGCTGGGCCCGCCGGGGCTGATTGTCTTCTGGGCCTCCTCCCCCGGGGGCGAGCTGCGCCAACTGGGGATGTGGGGCCCCGTGAGGTTGAAGGCGGGGGCCCGGGTGGGCTCGGGAGGCCCTTGGGGGTGAGCCCGTGGTAGGTTTGCGGGCCTTAAGCGGGACACATGCCCCGGGGGGAGCCCGGCTCAATTTGTTCTACCAGTTATAATGCTGTAGTTAAGTGCCTCATTACTCTTGGTCCGCAACCATGTGGTGGACCCGATGGGCGATCAAAGATATGGGTGCCGTATGTGTGTGGGGGGGGGCCCGCGGGGTCCGGGGCGCCGCCGCGGCCACCGGGCCCTACACGGGGGTTGCCCGGTGGGGGGTGCGGGTGGCCGCGGGGGCGCCTGGCCCGGCGCAGCACCCGGGCTGGCTCCTGGGTGCACCCCCTCGTGTAGCTGGCGCCAACGGGTCCAGGACTGTTGTGGTTTGAGAGTTTGGATTGTTGCCCGCGCCTGCTCCGGGGCTGCTACTCAGCCGCGGAGCACGCCAGTAATGAGGTATAGATGTGGGTGTCCTCTGGGTTCGGGGCCTGGCGGCTTGAAGCGGACCGGGGCAGTGCCTCCTGCCCCTAGGACCGGGCGGGCCCGGGCCTCCCCTCTTTGTCCTCCCACCCAGATTGGTGGGGGACGGAAGACGGGAGCTCGGCCACGGTTTCGGCGTGACGCGGGGGTTGCAGCCCTGCGCCCGTGCGTGCCGACCGAGGGCGCCCGCTTTGGGCCCTGGGCTCACAGGACACCATAATTTTGCACTGTTGTTTCTGCCTTTTATAAAGTTATAAAAATGTTTCCTCTCGTTGGTCCTTTCACGATGTGACAATGTTTTCCAGTGTGTGCATCTCCTACACCTGTACTGTTTTCGGCTTCCACTTCCCCAATTTAGGAGTCCCTGGTTGGGTTCTGTGCTAGCTTATCTGGCGCTACCCCAAACAGGGAAACGAGGGTACCTGTGGTCCTTGTGTATCGCGGGGCCCCTCGTAGTAGAGTTCGTTGCGGTTTCACCTAACCCCGGTGTCCCGCTATCCTGATTATCCCCTTCCTGAACGACAGCCCCCCTAATTATTTCCTTCCCCTACCCGGCCCTACCCCTTACAGGTTCTCCGCCCCACCTACCTAGCCCTGACTGTACAATCCTCCCTTACTACTCTTTCCCCCTTTCCTCTTCCTCTTCGCCGCTAGCCCTTCTCTCCGGGCCCCCTCCCTCCTGCCCCCGGGACTTGGGCCTTCTCCTCTTGGCGCCGGGCCGCCCGCCTCCGCCCACTGCTCCCTGCCGGGCCATTTGATAGGCTTCCCTGACCCCTACGGCGATCAGTGCCTGCGTTCACGCCGGCGCCCCCTATGTGAGATGGCTAAGCTGACGGTCTGCTCCCTGAACGTCAAAGGATTCAATGTCCCTGAAAAGCGCTCCAAGGTCCTGTACGATCTGCATAAGCAGAGAGTGGACGTCCTTCTCCTCCAGGAGACCCACTTCCAGGAGGGTAATGTCCCTGCCCTGCGCCATAGGTACTTTACATCCTGGTTCCATAGCACTAATCCACAGAGCAAATCTCGGGGCGCATCTATAGCAATTCATAAATCCCTGCCCTTTACGGAGGTGGACCACCTGGCAGACCCCGAGGGAAGATTCATCTTCCTCAAGCTGCAGATACACCAAAAAACCTACACAGTGGCAAACCTGTATTTACCAAACTATGACCAGGCTAGGATGCTCCAGAGGTACCTCAGGAAACTGGAGGAGTTCGCTGACGGAATCCTAATTCTCGGTGGAGACTTCAACCTTACGTTGAATCCCCCCCTAGATTCCTCATCTGGGAAATCCTCAGTGCCGCTTGGGAAATTGCAGTCCCTGAGGAGGACACTGCATGACATGCAACTGATGGACGTATGGAGACTGGAACATGGACAGGATAGGGATTATACTTACTTTTCGCCCTTGCACGGCTCCTATAGCCGTATCGATTATATCCTCCTAAGCCACCATGCTTTGCAGTGGCACCCTGAATCTCGCATTGGTCCCTTTCTATGGTCCGACCATGCGCCGGTATTTGTATCGTTTGTCCTACCTAATGCTGTGCCGAGGTGCTGGAACTGGCGCCTGAATGATAATCTCCTAAAGGACACAGTATGCATGAACAAAGTGAAGGAGGCAATCGCCAACTTTACAGTTGATCACGAACAGGATGACTGCACACCACCAGTTCAGTGGGAGGCCTTAAAATGTGTCCTAAGGGGTATCTTTATTCAGGAGGGGTCAAGGCTGAAACGCGAGAGGGCGGCTTTGATCACCAAGACCCTGCAGACCATCAGTGACCTGGAGTCTAAACATAAGAAAGATCTCGCGCCGGAGGTGCTGGCTGAGCTTTCGCTCAACAGACACAAGCTGCTTGGGCTCTACGATCAAGCTCACCTTCGGTTCAGGGACAGACGACGTGCTACCATGTATGAGCACGCAAACAAATGCGGGAAGCTCTTGGCCAGGTCGCTTCACTGCAGGTCGACAACAACATTCATCCCAAGCATCAACACGGGTAGAGGAGAGAACATCACGGACCCCTCTAAGATCCCGGAGGTGTTTAAAAGCTTCTACAGCAAACTTTATAACCTTCAACCAGACCTCACCCGAATATCGGCCGCAACACTGGATACGAACATAGATAACTATATAGCAGAGACTCCACTTCCAACGATTTCAGAGGACTCCTCAGCAGACTTGGAGGTGCCATTTACCGAAACGGAGGTCCTGAAGGCGATTAAGGACGCTCCTGCGGGAAAGAGCCCGGGACCAGACGGCCTCACTCCGAGATTTTTCAAGGCTCTGGCCCCCCAGCTCGTCCCTTGGTTGCTGAGAGCCTACAACCACATAGGTGCTGACAGCCCTTTCCCGAAACAGACCCTGGAAGCCACGATCACAGTGATCCCTAAACCAGACAAGGACCCCTCGGCGTGTGGCAGTTACAGGCCCATCTCCCTGCTCAATGTGGACGTGAAATTATATGCAAAAATGCTAGCCACCAGGCTTAAACCATTGCTCCCTCAACTAATACATTTGGATCAAGTGGGCTTTGTCCCTGGCCGTGAGGCCAGAGACAACACCAATAAATTGCTCGACCTGATTGCCCATGTCCAGAGTAATAACATACCAGCCTGTCTTCTGTCCTGCGATGCCGAGAAGGCATTTGATAGGGTAAGCTGGCGCTTCCTCAGAGCAACCCTTTGTCAGATTGGCTTGGGCCCTATCATCATCTCCAAAATACTGGCACTGTACCAGGAACCTTCGGCCCGTGTCAGAGCCAACGGGGTGCTCTCAAGCCCCTTTACAATCTCAAATGGCACTCGCCAGGGATGCCCTCTCTCGCCCCTGCTGTACATATTAACCATGGAACACTTAGCGATAGCAATAAGAAACAACCCGGATGTCAAAGGGATTGTATGCGGAGGCAGGCATTACAAGGCCTCAATTTTTGCAGACGACTTGCTCCTCCACCTGACATCTCCAGCCATATCCTTCCCGGCGGTTCTCAGGGAGTTTGAGAGGTTCGGTCAGCTGTCCAATTTCCGCATTAATTATGCAAAGTCGGAAGCGCTGAACCTTACCCTACCGCAACCCCTAGTGGAGAGACTCCGGAGCAGCTTCGCCTTTAAGTGGCAACCCACCGCAATAAAATATCTGGGCGCCCTCATACCATCTGACTTGGATAATCTATACGAGCTAAATTTCAAGACACTGCAGGCTAAAGTTCATCAAGACCTGACGAAGTATGACAGAGGTCGATATTCATGGTTTGGTAGGATCAATATCCTGAAAATGGATATACTCCCCCGGTTTTTATACCTCTTCCAAACCATACCAATCACGCTCCCCAGACACTTTTTCAAAACAATACAGATGGATTTCTTGAAATTCATATGGGGCTCGCGGAGGCCACGCATCAGATTCAATATACTGGCCAGACCGAAAAGCGCCGGCGGAACTGGGGCCCCCGACCTAAAGCTTTACCATGCTGCGGCAGTCATTGCAAGGATGGCGGACTGGGTGTACAGGAGAGAGGACAAGCTCTGGGTCCAACTGGAGCACGATATCGTGGGATTTGACCTGTGCTCCCTCCCATGGATCTCCACCGCAGTGGATGCCAGCAAAAAAGGATTCCCTTACTTGACCCGACACTTTCTCTCTAGCTGGGACAGATTGCAGCGACAGGGAGAGCTGGTGAACAGGCCGGGACCCCTCACCCCTCTGTTCAACAATCCGGAGTTCGTACCGGGACAGAACACCTCCCGATTCCTGATCTGGAGAGCAGCCGAGGATGTTAGGCTACGCGACATCTTGGTGAGGGGGAGACTGCCTACCCTGACGGAGCTGAGGGCACGGGCTGAGGGCGGCCACCTGTCTTGGCTACACCATTGGCAGTTGGAGGCGTTCCTTTCTTCGGGGGGGCGTCTCAGAAGTGCGTCCCTACCCTTAACGCCTCTAGAGGAATGCCTGACACAGGCGCAGCCGCTGGAGCATGTGGTATCAGCTTTCTACAGGATGTTGGTGGCTGCCAGAAATACTTCAGAGCTGGAGTTCATGTCCAGGTGGGAGAGGGACCTGGGCACGACGATTACAGAGGAAGACACTCAGAAGATCTTTATGCTGACACATAAACTAGCGGGGGCCAGTTCAGCCCAGGAGAAAAACTACAAAGTTCTTACCAGGTGGTACAGATGCCCACTGGACATTGCTTTGTACACACCGGGGGGATCGGACGCGTGTTGGAGATGCGGGGCACCCCGGGGAGGAATCCTGCACATCTGGTGGGAATGCCCCCCGATTAGGCAGCTCTGGGAGACGGTTCTCAAGATTCATACGGAAGTAGAGGGCTTTGTAGTGCCGAACAAACCGGAGGTTGCTCTGCTTTCCCTGATCCCTGGCCCCATTGCCAGGGCTAAGAAAGGAGTCCTCAAATTCTTTCTGACTGCTGTACGGTCAATTATCCCCAGACATTGGAAGTCCCCCCTCCCGCCAAACCTAGCGGAATGGTTTGCTGAAATGGATCACATCTTAAGGATGGAGGAGCTGGTGACGGAGGGTGATGGGGAGCATTGGACAACCTGGATGAATTGGATCAGATTCAGGGAGTCAGACGAGGCTGGGGCCCTCCTGGCACTGGACGGGGGCCGGAGCTGACGCGACCTACGGGCGGGGCCGTGGCGGCCTGGTGGCGGGGGGACTTTCCTATAGCGTGGCCCCTCCCCGGTCCACCTCTTCCCTCCTGTCCCCCTCTCCCCCTCCCCATCTCCCCTTCCCCCCTTGACCTCATCCCCCCTCTTGTCCGATCCTCCTCCGCACCACCCTCATTCCTTACTCACCTCTTCTCCTCATGATGGGCTCCCGGTCTTTCCCCGTCCCGCCTTGGACCTGCCCCCTGGTCTCGCTTTGAGCGGGAACCCTGCCCCTTGAAGAGGCAGACGAAGGGACTTGTACGCCCCGGGTCCTTAGCCTTTAGCCCTCTATCGGGCTTCGGGTGGGGAGGCCGGGGTTTCGGTCCAATGTGACGCGACATAGGCGGTCCCCTTTCACGAGCTCCGAACAAGATGCTGATTACTCCCCCGTGAGACTGCCCCTGCCCATCGAGGCCTGGCTACCTTCCTCTCGGAAAATTCTAACTCTCGCCATTAGGGGTAAGAGATGCAAGCACAGTGTGCAATTTATGGGGTGTTCGCTGGGGGGTGCTGCCTGTGGGTGGGGGGGGGGGACCTGGGGTGGGCTGCTGCTCCAGTTGCGCCTGGGGGCGGGGGGGATGCGGGAGCCCGGATTGTCTCCATCTTCATGTCTGTACTGCCTTTCCTCATGTACCTTTTATTGTATTGATTTTCGAAAATCTTAATAAACAAGAGTTTAAACAAAAAAAGAAGAAAAGTAACATCCATTGAAATGTATGAGAGAGAGCGACAGGTAATACCAGGCGCTCTGGAAGCCAGAGCGCCGTCGGTATACGCTGAGCCGTCTGTGATGATGAATCAGACGCTACATGCTGCTTTTAGAGTCGCTCACCGGAATCGCTTTGATAAATGTGGTATTGCGTACAGAGTCTGGCATTCACCGTTCGCTACCTGTCGCTACGAGGCGCTACCTGCCACTATCCCTTGATGAATAAACCCCATTGTCTTCCAGTTGTGGACACATTTTTTGGCTTGTGATTATATCAGCACAAGTTTCACCTCTAATACAGCAATGTACAATACAATATCCAGTCTTGTGGAGATATGCAAAATACAAACACAACAAGTCAAAAACTGCAGTTTTTATTCAGCAGTATGTTTAACCCTTTAAATGGCAAGTACATAGAATTTACTTAGCTGCTAGTCCAGCCTTTAAGCGCCAGCTATGTAGATTCTACATCCCTGGCATTTGCTCCAGTTTACAGCCCCCCCCCAACCCTCCCAAAAAAAGCTCACCTCCGTCCAAGATCTAGCACTGGAGGTCACCTCTTCCTCTGGCAGGCTTTCGTCTGGGATCTTCTGAGCGACAGAAGCCGGGTGCAGGGCTCCTTCTGGCTTTTTTTTTTTTTTATATCCTTCCTTCTTCGTCAACTAAGTTAAATTTTAAATATTTTTTACAGTGTACTACAGTTAGCCATTGGTTCTAACATTCATTATTTGTGTTATGTTATTAATATATAACTGGGGCATTTTAAGGGTGATTTTGAGACTGCTGGAAATGATTTGCCTTTTGGAGTATAGCACACTATTTGATCCAGGCTTTTTTTCCTATTACTAAGCTTGTATAGTAGCATGATTGCTTTCTCGTGTTGTCTCCACTGCGTGTAAATCACCCAGTCTAAGATCTATTGTATCTACATATATGATCTTATGATTTTTCTTATTTTAATAAAGCATGATGCAAAGAACTATTCCATGTCTTTAATTTTGGATTTGATAAGAGATTACATTTTTCGGGTTCGGCAAGAACATTTTCCAGTGAGGTAGAAACATTTTTCTCAAAAGAATAGGAAGAGAGGAATATTTAATATGGAGAGCTCTCCACATAAAGCCGTGAGCTCACCCAGATGACCTCTCCCCCACATTGTTGTAACAAGGAACAAACCTAATTTTATGAGGTATTCGTGACCTCAGTAAGGTCATAGTATGGTGGCGCACCCTGTATACATGTGCCATAAAGCATTTGTGAAATATTTGTCTTGTCAGGCCCTGATTTATCCAGTTATTTGTGCTAATGGAAGCTGACCCTCCCTCACATTTTGCAGTGTTCTTGCTGTGCTCTTTCTAGAATTCCTTTGTGTTTCTGTACAAACACAGATTTTCCTGTAAAATACTTAGGGCAGTGGTCACAACGGTCAAGTGTAAATATGCAACTGTCTAGCTAAAGGAAAGGTTATACGTGTAGAAAAATGTAAACTCTTGCACTTCCTATGATCTTGCACCTGCATTGGTTTAAATATCAAGCTGCATAATGTTTCTGCTCCTTTTCATATCAAAACATGACCAAACTTATCAGTATATTGTAACTCATAAAGACATATCCCTAGGGTAAACTTGGAATGAAATGAATACCACTGAGTATGTAAGATCTGCTTATTTAAGATGAGCCTTCTATTATTGCAATACCCAGGGGCGTAACTACAAACTACAGGGCCCAGTTGCAGAATGCTTTGCCCCTCCATTCTGTCAAGAGATATATATATCTCTATGGTAATATCAATGGCTTGGTGGACTGTTGTACACAAATCATACATTGCACAGGAAAACATTCCATAATACACTGGTAAGGGGATCCCTCAAAGCCAGTAACAAGTGTGTGTAAAAGTTCCCTTTTTGGGGCAGTAAAGATTGGGTAGTCATAGCATGCAACACCAAGTTAAATATGCCTATGACAATTTAGTACTATAATTCAAAAAAATTTGGCGCACCCCTCATGTGAACTGAAAGCTCCTTCGCTAAAGCTTGTGGTTGGGTAGTCAAACCTATGGCTATACCACGAGATGTAGTACAAAAATACCTCAGCATTGGAGATGTAACTGCATTTGGGCCTAAATTGCTGGGTGGAGTTGCCCTAACCAGTGGTAGACTGGGGGCCAAAAATCAGCCCTGGATTTTACAAGGCCCTGGCAGGCCCAAGACATCCCTGCTGTGGGCTTTGTGGGCTGCGGTTCCCTGGCTTGTGGGTACAGTGGGGCAGGATACAGGGGGCTGAGAGGGAGACTAAGGGGCAGGAATTGAATGTGAATGCAGCAGCCCAACTGGCACAAAGCAGTGTGGCCCACCTGTCCCAGGTCACTCTATGGTCAGTCCACCCCTGGCCCTAACTAAGCAACATTTCAAATGTTGTACTTTACAAATGCAGAAGGATGAGAACCATTATGGCCCCAATGATGATAGCCCACCTGCTGTTTGATTATTGGGTACAAGATATTTAACTGAAAATGAATATGTATAATTAGGACTTTATAGGTGTGACCAACTCAACATTCTGTGTCAGCAACACACTCATTAGTTTCCACTGACAGAACACACAGCTAGATCTCACTGGGGTCATAGACACAGGCAAGAAATGGTAAAAAGTGGCTTTAAATAAGTATATATATATATAAATATATATTTATATATATACGGTATATCTCAAAATTAGACATTTTGTTTTTGGATAGAGTTGAACCTGTAAATTGTATTTCAGATACCAATTATAATGAGTAAAGTGAGGCTTAAAGGGACTGTTCAGGCAATAAAAAAAGGGAGACTAACCTTTTGTCCCTTGCAACTAATCGGTGCTACTTCAGTGGTTGGTGTCATGAAGGTCCACTTACCTTACCTCTCCTTTGCTCTTGAGGTTGCCTCCAGCAGCGTCGCACATTCAGTGCCACACTCGCACAATACGATTGTGTTGCGTTTTTTTAGAAAGTCATTTTTTTGCACAATAAGTGAATGGTAAATGTTATAGCAATGCAACATTGCCATAGACTTGTATTGACCTGCACTAAAAAAGGTGCCTGCAATGTTTTTTTAATGCGTTGCACAATGCAGCGCAGATGTGTGAACTATACCATCTAGAATAATGTACAGTGTTTCTGCAGGTACAACGCAGCACAGTAACGCTGAGAATTCGCAGAGGTCTGAACAGAGCCTAATTCTTCTTTTAAAGCTTACTAAAACCCAGTTTTGCTGCCTCCCTGGGTCTTGGTCCAGATTTATTACGTCTCTCCATGCTCCCACGGTACTTGGGCAGGTTTCCAGCCAATCAGAATAGAATGCAGTACACATTTATGCTCGGCAATCTATTTTGAACAAATGGACTGCCAGGATTCCTTCTGAAGGCAGCTCCCTCTGGCTGTGCATGCACACAGCGGCCTCCCAGATAGGTCTGGTGTGGGAGCGCGCATCAGCTGGAGGGATGCCATGCAAAGGTACATTTTATTAAAATTCTGAGGAATTTCACACATTGGTCACACATTGGGCTAACCCAAATCGTTATGCCCTGGGGACTGGAAATTGGTTGCCCTGGACGCTTTTAGATTCCAGGGGCGACTCACAAGGACCTTGGTCCACTTTAACCTCTTTGTTTATATTTTATTGTTTAAACATTAAAGAGGAACAACTACCCCCCCCCCCCTACACAGTGGTTTCTCTCTTTATGGAGCATCCCGAATAGGGATGCCCCACTGTTTGTCCCCCCCGGGGTTGCCCAATCTACTCAACTTTACTGGAGCCCATGCCACATCTCAAGCCAAAGCTCAAAGCTGAATGAGTGAAAAGGTCAGAGGAGCATTTACGGGCAATCCCAGGGGATACACACAGTGGGGCCCCCAAACCTGAATGCCCCAGACAGGAGGAATAAAACCCAGCATAGTGAAAATCTTGAGTTTTGTTTCTCTTTAAAACAATTTACAGTGTTCATTTCTTTATAGTGCTCTTATCCCACTATATACTGTATATGTGTATTCATTGTCATAATGCTCATAGGATGATCTGTTCTTATTAAAATGTAAACACGTTGTAGCATTAAGTCTTGACTATTTTATAAAGGTTGTCTATTCTGTATAGCTATTTATCTTTTTCTTTTCTTCTTTTGGCTTGTGTACTTTTTATTTATAGCAAATGCTGGTCGCTTCCTTTCATTGCTCTCCATAGCGCTGCTCTGCTTCAGTATAGCTGTGATTGATGGAGCACTGAACACTGTAATCACTAGTTACAGGGAGAGAACAAAGTCCAGGCAGTGAAAGTGAACTCTTTTTTTGTACTGTTACATGCGACCGCTTTGAGCAAGAATCTTGTCTTGTCATGCCTTTCATCCTCTTCCATGGCAGCAAGCTGATGAGCTGATACTCAATGTTGTGTTTGACACCTCCTATAATTGCCCGAATTACGCTATGCTACTTTCTGTTGTACATTGAGTGTCCTCTTACTCGATGGAATGCGCTTCAGTTATTACGTATCTTTCCCTTTACCTTATGACTTATTGCTCATTTAACAGTCTATATGTTTAGGCACCCAAATCTATGTTTTACTTTTCTACTTTGTAGATTTGGGAGATTATTTACTAAGCTCTCCAGCTAGAGATTCTATATAGAGCTTTTGAAGCGCATGACATTCATACCAGAAAGCCACAGTTTTAACATGGGTTTCTGATTAGAGGCTGTCTACTCAAAGTTAAATTATTTAATGGTTTACTGATAAGGTTCATCTGAAGAAGAAGATTAGGGTGCTTCGAAAGCTGGCATTTTCAGTCTATTGAGTTACAATAAATGGTATTTAGGGGGAAAATGCACTTCAAATCAAATCAAGGTACAAACAATCACCTTGTGTCAGTTTGCAGCCTTTTGAGAACCACCTCAAAAGATCTCGAGTACCTCGAGTGTTACTAGTATGACTGGTTGGCTGGTCTAGATCAAAGGCTAACACTGCATAACAGATTACTAATGCTAGGCAGGCTACCCCAAAACTGAAATTTAGCTACAGCAGCAGTGTACCACTTTCCAGTGCCTGTGGGTATTTTATATTGGTTGCCATTTACTTAAAACTATGTTAAAAATACACAAGACAGACAATTCAAGATCACAAAGAGGTACATACTCTAAATAGTTAACCTCGTGTTTTTGAGCCATTTTATATTTATGGAGCAAATAAAGCTTCAGTAAAATATTGGTGCCATATTCAGTCTTGTGTACCATTTGGTAGGATCTTGAATATCATCAGTGGTTGTTTACCACTTTGTTGGTGGCTCCTTGAGAGGCACCAGCAGGTCATGTTTTGTGGTTCTCCACATAGCTGGCTCCATGACTCTGGTGCTGCACTAATTATTTCATCAGTGCATCTGTGTGGAGATCTGCAAAACATGGCCTGTTGGCTCTCTAGGAGTTGGGGAACACTGTTTAACCTAAGATGTCTACCGTTTACAGTTGAAAACTTGGGGGCATTCTCTTGCTATATGGCAGCATAGCAAGAGAGTAGTATCTACATCACTACTATTCACCACAAAAGATATTAACTGCATGACAGACTTAAGGGGGGTATTTGACTAGGGTTGAACGTACAAATGTTGCAGGTTAAGATGGTCCAGTAGTCTTCCGAGAACTAGAATACCTAAAGTAACATATTATTTTACTTAAGGGTAGTGCCAAGGTATGTCCAGTTTTTGCAGTGAAGGACGTGGACATGGCTAGTCATTGTGACTGACAGACTGGTGAGTAGCTGTGGGGGAGAAAAGGTGAGTATTAATGTTTTATTTTTTTTATTTTTGCCTTGACTGTCTCTTTTATTACTACAAATTGCATACTTCGCTATGACCATTTGAGTTTTCCTCCAAAATGCTTTGAGGAGCATTTTTAATCTTATGGAAAACATGTAGCACAATCCCACTTGATGTGTGGTCGTGGAAAAATGGAAAGGAAAGAAGGGGCATTCTTTATAGACCTGCTACAGTATCTACAGCTTACTTCAGTAAATAGAGGATAGACACAAGGGCTTCAGAGGAGCCCCCTCCTTCCGTATTATTACCATTGCCTGCACTGTACATTTAAGTTAAAGTGTACCCAAGCTCAGAAAGTAAGTTTATGTTGTCAACTTCTATCCCCAGCCCAGTGCCCCCAAACCACCTGTCTTTCTTTTTTTAATAAAGCTTTTGCCTTACAAAGCCTTTGCCTAGTATTGATAAAAGACTAACAGGAAGTAGTATTATGGTGATTGGCCTGTCATATGCTAATTAGTTCAGTTAAAACTAAACTGTCACATTAGGGCTGAATCAACACATTTCTGTTTTTCTGTGAGAAAAAAATGTGTATAATGATTTTTTTTATTTTTTAGCTGCGCACATTTTTAAATAATTTGCACAGCTAAAAAAGTGCACTAAGAAAAATAAATCCTCACAAATAAGCATGAGGGAAAAAAGTGTAATTTTAATTTTTTTGGACAGTGCAATTCAGCATCTTTTTAGCTGTGCAAAATTTTAAAACATGGTGCTGAATTGTACCAAGGAAAAAGTTCAAGATACATTTTATTTGGTATGGAAAAAACAATTCTCACTGTGCTGAATCAGCCCTATAATAGCAGTTAGGTTCTCCCCATTGCTGAGCTGTGTGTACTGTGACTGAACGCATCATCGCTGGGGGTGGGGCAGCTCAGCCAGGGAGCTATAAAGCCAGCTGCATCCAGTTCGTGTTGTTATAATTATTGGGAAATGGCTTTAGCAAAAAAAAGAAACACAGGCTGTTTTGGGGCACTGAGCTGGAAATGGACGGTGGTAACATAAAAATATAAATAAAAATATAACCCTAACCTAACAAGTAAATGTCATTGTGAGAATGTATTGAGTAGGTGATGATCATCTATATCTCTGGCTACCTGAATTGTGTTACAATGTCCCTTTACTGTATGTGTATTTTTTAATAAGGTACATAGTGTTAACTTTGTACATAGGTCCAGCAAAATAAAAGGGTTTGGTTTATAATGTTTTATAACACCTGATAGAAAAATAGCTTTAGCCTTCCAAAGGACATGGCGCAGCAGGCATCCTGGCAGTACAAACACCCCTGTTGTGTGAGGTTGTTTTACTTTTTGTAAGCTGCTCATAGGTTTGTTTTTGTGCTCCCTTGACTGAGTCAGAATACTAAATGAAGGAACACTAGGGTACTTTGTTTTGCTGCTTTATCAGGGGGGATTGTTCATGTAAACCGCAGCCGGTGAAGATGACTGGATAAGCTTACTCATCCGTATGTGTTGATATTACCACTCATCATGTGTCTTTATAAGAAGTTTACAACAATTTTGATAAGATGCTGATGAATGAGACTCAGCATTGAGTTGGTGCCTTACCTCGGTATATGAGTTGCTCATTATTTGTGCTGATGCCTTTGCTCGATCATTCAGCATAGGTGTTATGTGACCCAATATCAGGAGATAAGCAAGACCTCCTCTAACCTGTACTGCTTTGCCATGCAGGACAAGTACGTTTTACTTTATTACTATTTATAAGGTGTATGCTGCATTGGGTAGGAGTTATTTAAATTTTCATACCCATAGATTAATCCAAACTTATACCATAATTAGCTTTCTATCTGCCATTTATATTTTCTTTTCATAATCTTTTTAAATTGGTTATTAAATCCTTCATCATTTGTGACTTGTATCAAGGCATGTTAAAGAATTAATTTTCAAATTTGATGACTCGATTTTATATTAAAACCATGTACACAGGTATTAGGACCATGAGGTGTGAGGATAATGGTGATTCTTGTGTCCTACCCGTCTACTGGACTGGTTTTAAACATGGTGAGGCCCTGGGCAAAATGAAAAGTGCTGCAACATTTTCTTTTCCCACCGACATTGCAATGCATCCATTCTCACATCTACTTCTATAATCCAGCACAGTATGCCCTATCCATCAGCATTAAATGAATTAACCCCCCCACCCAACAACATTTAGTTATTCCTACGTGCCACAGAGACACTTTCCAGAGTAATAGAGCTGTAAACATGGTGCAGCAACCAAAAAGCACCTTTGGGGATGGGCAGTTTCCCAGTTTGCCCTCCCTAACAACAGCCTGGCCAGTCTACTAATCTCGACCAAAAGAGAAAGGGTGATTTCACACCACAGTGGATTCAATGCAGTGGCAATTTCCTATGGGAATCACTACTACATTAGCGATCATGGTTCCTCGCCTTAACTGGAACACCATAAAACTAACTTTTCTGCATCTGGATAGGGCTCCCGCGCCCAATCCCAGATTGCTGCCAATAAAAATGTGCTCAACTTTTTTAATTGATAAAAAATCCCCTTTTGTTATGATAATGGTTTTCCCTGGGGATGATGCTACCTGCATAATAGAAGCTGCTGTGGCCTGAAAACCGGAAGCGCTGTTAACCTCTCGAAAAGGTTCTGAAAACGCTGCCTGTGCATGCCCAGTTAGAAGAGGTCAGGCCTGGCCTCTCAATGGGCGATTGACAGGTCCATCCCCTTCTAACTGTGCATGTGCAGGGAGCATTTTTAGAGACTCTGGGAGCGTGCTGCCCCTTGGAGAGGTTAGCGACACTTCTGGTTTTCCACCCACATCGACTTGTGCTGTACTGGCAGAATCTTCCCCAGGGGACACAATTATCATAACGAAAGGGGATATTCTAAGTATGTCACACACCCCGCTTCAAGATATTCATTACATGTGGGTAGTATGGTCCTGTAGAGGGCTTCTGCAGAGATGATTGGAGGAAAGAAAGCCCCTCCCAGTCCATAAGTACCTGGGACCTCCCACTCATTACCCAGTCTTCATCTCTGCAGACGGCGAGCAAGCAGCAGATGATATCTCCTCCTTGCACAGGGGGACTTTAAGGTAGCCGGGTCTACTCCCGGCCTATATATATTTTTATTTCCGTTCGGACTCTTTATTCCCTTTATTAATATATAGCTATTTAAATGCCTCCCAGTCTTGACTGCTGTCCGAGCGAGGGTATAACAGCACCTCAGGTGCTCAGGAGCTATGCTCCACCGCGAGACCCTATAAAGAGGGTAGGCGGTTATACCGGGTTGGTGACTCCGGTTTGGGATGCCCTGTCCAAGAGTTTAATTTTCCCCTTAAATGGCCTATTCCCCTTTTTTAGTTGTGTGGAGGCCTCTTATTCAGCTTCTGGTGTTTTTCTATGGGGGCGCCTGGAAAATAGATTTATTTGAAATGTTTGTTTAAAATGTTTACTTTTCTGGTATGAATAGTTATAATGTAAACTTGTTGCAATCTTTTTTGCTGACAGACACTGGATTTTTACCTCAGAGCTGAGGGGAGGATTTCTCCCCTCACGCTCTTCAGTGAGGGGCGGGGCTGGGCCTTCGGTATGAGGCCGCAGCCCGCGCCCTTTAGGAGTTTGGAGCTGGTAGCGTGACCGAGCGGGGAGCAGCTCCGCTTGTTATGCGGGCTGCTACCAGCTCTATTATGCGCCCGGTGCCGCGGCTGCCTGCGGCACCGGTGCGCGAGTGTTAATGGAGGGGAGCTTCCCCTCACGTCTGACAGACACTGTGCTGGGTTTCGTTCCTCAGAGCTGAGACAGGTGCTGGATTTTACCTTCAGCTTATTCAGCTTCTGGTGTTTTTCTATGGGGGCGCCTGGAAAATAGATTTATTTGAAATGTTTGTTTAAAATGTTTACTTTTCTGGTATGAATAGTTATAATGTAAACTTGTTGCAATCTTTTTTGCTGACAGACACTGGATTTTACCTCAGAGCTGAGGGGACGATTTCTCCCCTCACGCTCTTCAGTGAGGGGGCGGGGCCGGGCCTTCGGTATGAGGCCGCAGCCCGCGCCCTTTAGGAGTTTGGAGCTGCTGGGCGGAGCCTTGCAGCGCGCGATCCACGCTGGCCACGCCCCCCTGCTGCGTCTCCCGCTCTGATCTGTGTTACCTCAGGCAGAGGACACAGTGTATTGGCGCCCAAAGACTCAGTGAGTGGCCCTGCGGCCGTTGCTTATCTGTACATATTTGCATATATATATGTATATATATAGGTATAATAGATATAGGTTTATATAGGGAGAACCTCTTACTGTTTTTTTCTATGTTTTTCAGGCTGAACTGCCAGGAATTTTTTCAGGTTTCTCCTGGTCCTAGAGTACCTGGGTACTTTTGCTATTTATTGGACAATATAAGGGCATCTCGGGTTGCTTAATAGCGTAATTCCCTCACTCATAGCGACTATTCAAGTTCACCTTATGGAGGCATCCCAAGATTCCGGGCTCCCCTCGGGACAATCCCGGAAGTGTATGGGTTGTGGGGTATCCCTAACAGGGGATGATTTTTTCCTATGTATATCATGTGCACAGCAGACTATTACACGGCAGTCCGGTCCCCAGGCATCTGGGTCAGCGCAGCCGGCTTCATCCTCTCCCCCTCCCACTTTGACCCGTGCCCCGTGTGAGATTGCCACGGGGGGGGGGGGGCAGTCGCAATCTGATGTGTGTGCCAGGTTGGCCAGTATTGAAAAATTCATTTCCTCCACGGTTGCCAAGAAAGCACCGGCTAAGAGGAAGCATTTATCACCGGTTAATCATTTTGAATATGATGATGACGAGGACGGCCTGGATTGGTCAGATTATTCCCCTCTAGAAGAAGGGGAATTATTTGAGGATTCAGATATTTCTGATGATCAGCAAATTGTTGGTGCTGATTCCGATCGGAGCTCAGGGACTTCCTTGGATACTCCTAATGTTCTGACTCAGATGTTTGAGGTGCTTGCTATCTCGCCTCCGGCGGAGGTTCCTCAACAGCAAGGGGAGTTTTATGACGAATTCAAGCCGCGGTTGGAATTCCCTAATCAAAAGCATTTTGATAATATTATTTCTAAGGAATGGGAAAGGCCTGCCCGGCTCCCAGGCATTCCCCAAAGTTGGGATAAGAGGTATCCTTTTCCAGTGGATACGGTTAAGCGCTGGGTGTCTCCCCCCGAGGTGGACGCCCCTATTTTGGGGTTATCCAACTCAGCCGTATTGAACAACCCTGATTGTTCCTCTCTTAAGGATGGTGAGGATAAACGTATTGACCAGATGGCTTGTCATGGTTTTGCCAGTATTGGGGCAGCAATAAGGCCTGTTTGTGCCTCATCGCTGTTGGCGGTGGCTACGAGAAAGGTGGTCAGGCACTTGTTATCCTCCTCCGGTTTGAATCCAGACAGTGAGGAATTTCGTGAACTAAAACAATGTGAGGGGTTTTTGTCCTTCATGGTGGCCGCTTTGGATGATTCCTTGATGATGAGTAGTAGAGCCTCTGCTCTAATGGTTACTATCAGGCGTTCAATTTGGTTACGCCAGTGGGCGGCTGACTTTGGGTCAAAAAAGTCACTAACAGCTCTTCCCTTCGTTGGGTTACGGCTCTTTGGAGACAAGCTGGATGCCGTGGCCAAGGGGGGCAAACTACCTCAACGCAAGAAGCAACGTCGCCCCTTTCGAGGAGCGTCTTCCTTCACTCCTTCCTTTCGGGGATCTAGAGCAGGAAGAGGTTTCGCCTTCCCTTCTACAAGGGGAAATTCCTGGAATAGGGGCAGAGGACGTGCCCGTTCAGGATACAGTTGGGGCTCAAAACCCAAACCCGTGGCCAAGCCCGCTCAACAATGAGGGGGCGCCCTCACCCGTGCGGGTGGGGGGACGGCTACAGCACTTCTCCCAGGTCTGGAACCGAGAGGTCTCGGACAGGTGGATCAGGGAAGTGGTGTCTTCCGGCTACAAGCTGGAGTTCGAGTCCTACCCTCCCCCGCGTTTCCTCAGGTCTCGGGTGTCCCCGGAGGCACTGGCTGCGCAGCAGCTCCGGGCGGCAGTATCGAGTCTTCTGGAAATGGCAGTCATTTGCCCTGTTCCCTCATTAGACCGGGGTCGGGGTTTTTACTCAAATCTGTTCACGGTCCCCAAAAAGGATGGCTCCGTCCGGCCCATACTGGACCTAAAGATTCTCAACAAGTTCGTCAGACTGCGAAGGTTTCGCATGGAAACGTTGCGTTCCGCTATCCACTCTCTTCGTCAGGGGGACTTCATGACGTCCATAGACATTCAGGACGCTTACCTCCATGTTCCCATTTTTCCTGCACACCAGAGGTTTCTGAGGTTCGCGGTGGAGGATCGGCACTTTCAGTTTGTAGCTCTTCCCTTCGGTCTCACCACAGCTCCAAGAGTTTTCACCAAGGTGCTTGCTGGGGTGATGGCTCTCCTCAGAGCGCAGGGGATTCGCATTGTGCCATATCTGGACGATCTCCTCATCATGGCATTCAGCCAGGCAGAATTGGACACCAGGACGGTAATATCCACTCTGGAGAGGTTCGGCTGGGTGATCAACTACCCCAAGTCCTCCCTACACCCGTCCAGGACAGTATCCTTTCTGGGAATGTCTCTGGATACAGATCTGGCCAGAGTTTTCCTTCCTCAGTCCAAGGTTCTTCTGATTTAGGAGTTGGTTCGGTCGCTCATGTCCATGCCTCGACCGTCCATCCGTCTAGGGATGAGACTGGTGGGTTTGATGGTGGCCTCATTCGAGGCGGTTCCCTTTGCTCAGTTTCACACAAGGACACTTCAGCTCCATCTGTTATCGGTCTGGAACAGGTCTCCTCAGTCGCTGGATCATCTTTTTCAGATGTCTCCCCGGGTTCGCCGCTCGCTTCGGTGGTGGCTGAACTCAACCAACCTACTGAGGGGCAGATCCTTTCGGACTCCTCAGTGGGAGATAGTCACTACGGATGCCAGCCTCTCAGGATGGGGGGGCTTTTGGAAGGATCTGCAAGTTCAGGGTTTGTGGAGTCCCCTGGAAGCTCACGATCATCAATGTTCTGGAATTGAGGGCCATCAGGTTGGTTCTTTGTCATTTGACTCATCAACTGCGAGACTTGCCGGTCCAGGTCAGGTCGGACAATCGGACGGCGGTGGCCTACATCAATCACCAGGGAGGAACCCGCAGCAGGAATGCCCTCAAGGAAGTGTCTCTGATCCTGGACTGGGCAGAGAGACATGTCCCGTGTATCTCAGCAGTTTACATCCCAGGTGTGGAGAACACGGAGGCGGACTCTCTGAGCAGGATGTCAGCCCGCAAGGGGGAATGGTCTCTCAATCCCAGGGTCTTTCACTCAAATTGTCTCAGGTGGGGGTCACCGGCGGTGGACCTATTTGCCTCCCGTCACAATCACAAACTTCCGGCTTTTGTGTCTCTGGCGAAGGACCCACTGGCTCTCGCGACGGACGCCATGTCCCTGAACTGGAGGGATCTGGGGTTTCTGTACCTGTTTCCTCCGTTTCCCATGGTGGCCAGAGTAGTGCGCAAGCTTGCTCTGGAGAGAGCAACAGCAATTCTGGTAGCTCCAAGGTGGCCAAGACAGGTCTGGTTCGCAGACGTGGTAAGGTTGGCAGAAGATCAGTTCGTTCTGCCCCTGCTGCCAGATCTGCTCACACAAGGTCTTCGTTACCCCAATTTACCAACGCTGGCTTTGACGGCGTGGCTGCTGAAACCTCCATCTTGAAGGAGGAAGGTCTTTCTGACGCTGTTATTCAGACTCTCATTCGTGCTAGAAAGAAGTCTTCTTAATCCGTGTACTATAGGACTTGGAGGTCTTATATTGATTGGTGTGAGGCTAGGGCCTTCCCTTGTAGGAAATTCTCTGTTTCTAGAATTTTGGAGTTCTTGCAACATGGTCTGGACTTAGGGCTCCAACTCAGTACTCTGAAGGGGCAGGTGTCTGCCCTGGCGGTATTTTTCCAAAAGTCTTTTGCACTATATCCTTTGGTTAAGACCTTTTTCCAGGGGGTTACGCATGTGCGGCCTCCTAGGAAGCCTTTGATTCCGGTTTGGGATTTGAATTTGGTTCTTTCTGCGCTACAGGGTCCCCCCTTTGAGCCCTTGCATGATAGTCCTTTGTCTTCCCTTACGCAGAAGGTGGCATTTTTGGTAGCTATCACTTCAGTTAGACGTGTTTCTGAGTTGGCGGCTCTGTCTATTCAAGCTCCATATTTTGAAAGACATCAGGATAAAGTGGTTTTCCGTTTTAAGACGGACTTTCTTCCTAAGGTGGTTTCGTCCTTTCATTTAAATCAGGATATTGTTCTGCCCTCTCTCTGTCCTAACCCCAGCAATGACAAGGAGAGGGTCCTGCATTCTTTGGATGTGGTTCGTGTTGTGAAGTATTATTTGGTGGTAACGTCTGCCTTTCGCAAGACTGATGCATTCTTCGTGGTGCCTTTTGGGCCCAAGAAGGGTCTAGCACCCACAAAGTCTACCATCAGCAGATGGATCCGTCAGGCCATTGTAGGGGCCTATTCTGCTAAGGGGAGAGATCCTCCCTTTCGTGTTACTGCTCATTCTACTCGTGCGGTTGGGGCCTCCTGGGCTTTTCAGCACCAGGCCTCTGTTGAGCAAGTTTGCAAGGCCGCTACCTGGTCTTCTGTTCACACTTTTTCAAAGTTTTACAAGGTTGATGTGCGGGCCTCAGCGGATACTGTTTTTGGCCGCAAAGTTCTGCAGGCTGCAGTAGTTTGAGTTGTGCTTTATACCTTGTTTTTGGATCCCCACCCTTTATGGACACTGCTATTGGATGTCCCACAGGTAATGAATATCTTGATGCGGGGTGTGTGACATACTTAGAATAATACCATTTTGTGAATACTCACCTTGTAAAATGGGTATTATAAGTATGTCACACACCCCGCTTCAACCCGCCCTTTGGATTCTGCATCCTTCATATGGTGAACTTTGCGTTGTTATGACTGATATTTGGCTCTTCCTGGTCCTTTACCTTACTGCTTTCTTTATACTGGGTAATGAGTGGGAGGTCCCAGGTACTTATGGACTGGGAGGGGCTTTCTTTCCTCCAATCATCTCTGCAGAAGCCCTCTACAGGACCATACTACCCACAGGTAATGAATATCTTGAAGCGGGGTGTGTGACATACTTATAATACCCATTTTACAAGGTGAGCATTCACAAAATGGTATTTTTTATCAAGGTAAAAAAGGCGAGTGCATTTTCGCTGGCAGCAATCTGGATAGTGCACGATGCCGGGAAAAAATGAGAGCCGTCTGCTAAATAAAGTCACAGCAGGCAGCTCTCATTGGAGGAGTGCCCGTGTATGTGCTGTTGGAGTCTGGAAAGGTGAGTTTTTATGGGCGAACTCAGGGTTTCACACAGTGGGGCATCCTGATTCAGGGTGTTCCCAGCAGCCGACCCTGAAATCTCTTATGTTCAAGGCCAGCCACTGCTGGGTTTTGTTCTGCTTTAAGTTTCGCTTCATCAACATAAAGCTCCCATTGAACGATAAATACCTTTTCCAGGCTTGTTCTCTGTGTGATGGGGGATTGGAAGCCACAGGAACGCGATGTAGCTGCTGGCATCTGATCCAGTGGCTTTGTGTGCTGTAGCTTTAGGATCTCCCAGCATGCAGATACTAAAAGAGGTGAGTATTGCTCACTATGGGCTCCTGGGCAGACTTCCCATCAGCACCCTTATGGGTGTATATAAATTGTATCTGGGGAACAAGTTTCCCTTGATGTTTTAAAAAAATAAATAGAAACTTCTTTCTGCTCCATCCCCCAGTACCACTTCTTGCATTTTCTCTAGTATAAAAAGACAAAAAAAACCAACAGCAATATAGGGGCTTTTACGTCTACATGTCTTGTTTTAAAACAGTGTTGGGAGATACCTGTGTGATGTCATATGATGTTTATTAAGTAATTCTGGAAAATACATTTGCTGTTTCTTTCTGCGCAGTACTGGCTGGATCCTGCAAAGACAATCGCTGAACACAAAGACCTGATCAGCAGTAAGTATATTACTTAACTGATAAATATTCTGAAAATCTGTCAAATTATCTGTGATGCCACACATGCAAAATCAGATACAGTGTGTAAAATGACTAGATCTGTATCATAAATTATCATACATGATATATGAAGTAGAGCCTAATAGAAAGCAGTTTCAACTTTTCAGGGTGTGAAAAAGGGATAGTTGTTAAATGAAGCCACATCCCTTCATTGAGGGATGGCTAGGAGATAGGTGTACCAGTTACAACAATATAAACACTTTGAATAGGCAAATGAATCATTTATTGATGCAGATTTGAATATTGCACCTTAAAGAGAGACAAATAAGGACAACAGGGGGGGGGGGGGCATGGACGAAAAATATATTTTTCTCTAAAGTTGGTAGTGTTTCTGTGTAAAAGTGAGATTTCTGAAGCAAAACTTGTTGTATCTACTTACAGCTGGCCCTCCATATACTCTATATTTTGGTGTTAAGTTCTATGCAGAGGATCCTTGCAAATTAAAAGAAGAAATAACCAGGTAATGTGTGACTGTTCCCATGTAAAATATAAAAAATGAAGCCAATTATTTTTTATTTTGGCTCCTAACTTGAACTCATAGTTCCTAACCCCTCAACGTTATGCTTACAGCCCTTGTATTCTAAAGCTAAACTCCAACTACATTTTTTTTCTAGTTTAGGTGAGGGTTACAGTCCCATTTGATAAAAAATTTTGTTTGCAAGTTTTTTTTTTAACCACATTTCTTTTGATTGTTAACTTGTAAAGGCATGGAAGTCTTTTGGTCTACTATAAAGGCCCTTTCACACCGAAGCAATTGTGGGGTGATTACGCACTCAAAGCAAGCGGCCCACAATCATTGTTGAAACGCTGCCTATGTTTGGCTATGGGCACATCCAGGGAGGCAATTGGTGAGCTATTTCAGTCACTTCTAAAAAGCCCTGCATGCAGCGTTTTGGAAGCTGCCGCAATAACGATTCGACTCTATATGGAGGAAATCACTATCACAAGCTCTTTCCAAACGCTTAACCCCCTTGGTTTGTAGGGCGTTCATCCTGCAAGTGCAATCAGCCTGCGATGGTTCATTGTGAATGGGGCCTATGCTTCACCCCCTTGGTTTGTAGGGCGTTCGTCCTGAAAGTGCGATTGGCCCGCGATGACTCGTTGTGAATGGGGCCTATGAATGTTGGACAGTTGTATATTGTTCGCCGTGATAACACATGCTTCTTTTTTCTTGTAGGTATCAATTCTTTCTGCAGGTTAAACAAGATGTTTTGCAAGGTCGTTTGCCCTGTCCATTCAACATTGCTGCTCAGCTGGGAGCTTATGCCATACAGTGTAAGTAACTTATAAGAAAAGCATCCCAATAGCTTAGAAAAAGCTTATGTGTTTTGGTACAGAATATTAGGAAATGTGTTTATTACATTTTTAGCTGGTTTAGTAGGCAAGTAGGAAATGATGATTAAAGGTGTCATATTCATCTTTTGTCCTCCGCGGCACTTCCGCCAGACTCAGAACCCAAAAACACTGGATGCCGAGATCAAATCCTGGGGCTAAACAAAAGTTTCACAGCTGCCCCTCAGTCAGTCACAGTGACTCTAAAGCATGTCCACTCTATTAACTCCAATGACATTGAATGGAGCACGTGTGGTCACTCAGCACTGAAGGGACATAGATTAGTATGACTTTCAGGGCTTATGACATGAGCACCATTATTGTCCCACCACCTTATTTGCTCAGTTTGTGCTCAAATGGCATCTTGTACAGAAATCAAGCACCACTTGTTTCTGCTCTTTCAGCGTTTAGTAGTCCAAATGTTTGGGGCTGAATGTGGGACACTGATTGGGAACGGATCGGAGGTAAGTATATAAAAATAAATAATAAAATACTTTAGTCCCCTTGTGTGTGTTTTTTACATTTAACCCTTTGTGAACTTGTAAAGAGTCCATGAGACCCCTATACCAGTTTACAAGGCTTAAGGGGCTGGCAAGTCATCTGCGGCAAGTGGATGACTTGC
This sequence comes from Gastrophryne carolinensis, assembly GCA_027917425.1. Lineage (NCBI taxonomy): Eukaryota > Metazoa > Chordata > Amphibia > Anura > Microhylidae > Gastrophryne > Gastrophryne carolinensis. Next base: position 536,832,077 of record CM051234.1, read on the forward strand.
CATTAACCGCATGGCCCCCATTACCTGCCTCCCTAAAGCCCGGGGGGGCATAAGGGCCCATTCCCCGGGAGGGCTATGTGGGCTGGTAGCCTTCAGGGCTACACCCTGGTCAACAAGCTTCTTCCAATAGCTGGTGCTGGCTTTACTCGTAAGGGGGGAGCCCATGATGTTTTTTTTCATTTTTGAGGTGGGACCATACGCCCATTTTTTAAAAAATGTAAACCTTGAAAGTGCGGATAGTAGTTATATTCTATTTAAAAATGCCATAAGGCACACTTTTTACCTTGGGGATCTCCTGGGCAGGAACAGAGGGCTACCGATACATATGAGGTGCCATTGTAATGGAGTAGGGCTTGTGCATGTGCAATATGGTTGTCTTAAAAAATTATTAGATAAAAATGCAACAACATTTAGAACAATGATTTATTTTATTCTAAGTATACAGCACGCCCTGTTCCAGAATATTCCTTACACCTGGGTAATACATACACAAGATGGCGCTGGACTGCAGAAAACAGCTTGTGGCTCCTCACGGCCCTATATAAGTCAGGGACCTCCCACAAATTCCCCAGTTCATTTCTGCAGTCTGCGCTGAGAAGATAGAAGATAGCTGTCTTGTGGCGCAGGTGAGCAGGGCTTATTGCCTGCGGCCCTGCAAGACTATTCCCACCCGTTCCGTTCTATATACTGCCTCCCAGCCTCGGCTGACAAGGTTCGGGTGAAGGTAGGTTAGTAAGCACCAGTAAAAAAGGTGCTGAGGAGCTATGCTCCTACCCCAGTCCCTGCTCCGACAGGGTAGGCAGTTTAGGCTGATGGTGAGCCTTTGGGATGCACCCACTGCTTCTCGGGTTGTGCCTCTACCTGTGCCTTAATCCTTCCCATAGTTTCCCCTCCTCCCTCTTCTCCCTTTGTCTCTCGTTCTCCCTCTGGGTGATCTCGGGGGGGGGGGGGGGGGGGTCCAGTTGTTTTAAGCTGTGTCTTATCCTTGGTGTTTTTACTGTATACGCCACCGCCACGCATTTGTACTGCGCTCCGCGGTCAGCGGCGGCATTCACTTCAGAGCTGCCGGGCCGCTATTGGCCGGCAGAGTCACGTGTGCGCGTTTCGCGCTTTTCGGGGCGGGGGGGCGTTCTCCGGGGATGACGATTTTGATGTCACGGAGCCCGCCCCTAGAGGTCTGCGGATGCCATTTTCTTTGCCATTGCTGTGTGTGCTGCCTGGCTCCCAAAGCGGTCTGTGAGTAACTCCAGTGGGGTAAAAAAAAATTGTGTATCCTGCGCCCAGAAGGTACTTGCACTGCAGTCTGGGTTACCTGTTGCTGGGCCTGCGCCCCCTCGGGGGCTTACATCTGACCCCCAGCGAGGAGCATACCAGCGGGGAGTCTCAGGCTGATTTGGCTGCACGGGGGTGGCCAGCATTGAAAAACTTATTGCTGGGTCTGCCTCGCGTAAGGCTTCTGCTAAGAAGCGGCATTTATCTCCCCTACTGTTTCCCTCTCTCCTATGGAAGCTGAGGAATTTTTTGACACTACTGGTTATTCCCCCCTGGAGGAGGGGGAATTGTTCTCTGATTCAGAATCATCTGAGGAGCAGCCTAAGGTTTATGGTGGTACTGGGTCTCCCTTTGGGGAAGATCCATGGTCCTCAGATGACACTGACAGGCTTTTGGCTCATATTTTTGAAGTGCTATGTATCTCCCCTCCTGCCGTGGCTCCGCAGCAGCAGGGTGGGCTTTTTCATACGGTTAAACCTCCTTTGGCATTCCCGGAGCAGTCTCACTTTAATAATCTGGTGCTCAAAGAATGGGAGCGGCCTAGCAAGCTCCCTGGGGTGCCCAAGAGTTGGGACAAGAGGTATCCCTTTCCTGCTGAGGTAATTAAGCGTTGGTCATGTCCTCCCGAGGTGGACGCGCCCGTTCTGGGGCTGTCCAATACATCTGTCATGCATTCTCCTGACACTACTACCCTGAGGGATGGTGAGGACCGGCGCATGGACCAGCTGGCTTGCCATGCTTTTGCCTGTGGGGGGACCGCGCTATGCCCGGTTTGTGCCTCTGCAATTACAGCTATTGTTATTAGGGGTTTGCTTATGAGTCTCTTAGAGGGGGCCTCTGATGATGCGCGAGGAGAAGAGTATAGATCTCTCCTGCTTTGCTATGAATTTGTTGCATATTTTCTGTCTGCCATGGATGATGCCATTAGAATGTGTGGTAGGACTTCTGCCCTGTTGGTGGCTATACTCCGCTCTGGCTACGTCAGTGGGTAGCTGATAATGCTGCCAAGAAGGCTCTCACTGGTTTCCCTTTCAAGGGTCTGCGCCTCTTTGGTGAACGCTTGGATTTGTTTGCCAGGGGCGGTAGGTTACCTCAACGTAGGAGGCCATCCCGGTCCTTTCGGGAGATGGGAGCCTTTCTCCCATCCTTCCGTGGTTCCAGAACTGGCCGAGGAGTCTCCTTTACTGGGGCCCGCGGAGATCACTGGGGAAGGGGCAGAGGACGTGGACGTCCTGGCCTCTCCTGGGGTCCCAAGCCAAAATCCTCACCCAAGCCTCCTAAGGCATGAAGGGGCGCCCTCACCCATCCGGGTGGGGGGACGGTTTTGGCTCTTTGCTCACGTCCGGAGGCTTCACGTCTCAGACCGGTGGATTCAGGAGGTAGTGTCCTCCGGTTACAAGATAGAGTTTGCAGCCTGGCCGCCCCCAAGATTCATCAAATCCCGGATGGCTCAAAACCCCCTGTCAGCTCAGGGTCTGTGCCTTGCTGTCCAAAACCTTCTGGAGTTGGGGGTCATCTGACAGGTGCCTTTGAGGGAAAGGGGCAGAGGCTACTATTCCAATCTTTTCACTGTTCCCAAAAAAGACGGGTCCATCAGACACATTCTGGATTTAAAGTGCCTCAACAAATTTTGCCCTTATTCATCAAGCGATAGCGCCAGGTAGTGTCTGACGAGCGCCAGGTAGCGGCAGCTAACGGCGACTACCGACTCAAGTACGCCCGCGGCGGTCACAATGACGCATTTATCAAGCAAAATGAGGCTAGCGCCGGCGAGAGCGACGGCTAGCGCGGCATTCATCATGAAGCCGCCTGGACCGAACAGCGCCGCTGCAAATTCCCTCACAGCGCCAGGTATGAGCTGTCGCTCCCTGGCGATGTCCAATGCATTTCAATGGAGCAATCTATAATTATTCATAATTAATTGGTATTATTTTATTTTTTTTTTTTTTTTAATGTCAAAAAATCGGAGAACACTTCTGCAATGTTAGGATTTATTTTTAAGTAAAAAAAAAAAATAAAAAAAATATGTGCAGAATTGATCTAACAGGTCTGAGATTAATGTATTCATATTACAAAATGATTCTAAAAACATGTATAATGTTACATTCAAAAAATATGGTTGTTTAGGGGTTAAAAACTAGTTAATACACATCGCCGCAAGCGCTCTGGGGTTTAAACAAGGAATGGACAGCGACAGCACATTCGGAGCGTGATTTGTTGATGAATATGAAGCTAGCCGTTCGCTCTGGCCATTCGTTGTCAGGCGCTCACATACAACGCTGGACCTGTGAAACAGCGACCCCCCAGCCCGTATTCAACATTACCGCACACCGACTGAGTCGCTGTCATCAAGCTAATGCCGGCCAAGCACAGCGAATACTGGCTGGCGCTGAAAAAATCACGCTACAGTCGCTCATCTGTCGCTACCTGGCGCTATTAATGAATCGGCCTCTTTGTCAGGTTCAAACACTTTCGCATGGAGACTCTGCGCTCAGCTGTCAATTCACTACGACCTGGCAACTTCATGACCTCTGTAGACATCAAGGACGCTTACCTTCATGTACCAATCTTTCCAGGTCATCAGAGATTTCTCAGGTTCGCTCTGGAGGATCAGCACTACCAGTTTGTGGCCTTGCCTTTCGGTATCACCTCGGCTCCCAGGGTATTCACCAAGGTGCTGGCGGGCGTAATGGCTCTGCTGAGATCTCAGGGCATTCGCATCCTTCCTTACTTGGACGATATTCTCATCACGTCTCAGCCCTTCCAGCAGGCCGAGCTGGATACCCAGCTGGTGGTGTCCACACTGGAGTCCTTCGGCTGGGTGATCAACCACCCCAAGTCTTTCCTGTCACCGTCAATGGTGAGGTCCTTTCTGGGCATGACTCTGGATACATCTCAGGTCAAGGTTTTTCTTCCTCAGCAGAAGGTGGAGAGGCCCAAGCCAGGCTCCTTATGTCTTGCCCTCATCTCTTCATCCGGCAGGGGATGCAGCTGGTGGGCCTGATGGTGTCTTGCTTCGAGGCGGTTCCATACGCTCAGTTTCACATGAGACCTCTTCAACTTCACCTCTTGTCAGTATGGGATCGAGACCCTCGGTCCCTGGATCAGGTGTTGGTTCTGTCCCCTCTGGCCAGACGGTCTCTCTCGTGGTGGCTGGACTCAAGAAACCTGTTGGTGGGCAGATCCTTTCTGGCCCCGTGCTGGGAGACAGTCACCACAGATGCCAGTCTGACAGGTTGGGGGGGCTTCTGGAAATCCCTGAAATTCCAGGGTCAGTGGGGCCCTAGAGAGGCCCACACCCCTATCAACATTCTGGAACTGAGGGCGATAAGGTTGGGTCTTGCCCAACTGAATCTGGAGGCAGAATGCCTCAGCAGGGGGACTTCTTGTCTGGGAGAATGGTCCCTCAGCGCCAGGGTGTTTCACTCCCTGTGCCACCGCTGGGGTCAGCCAGATGTGGATCTGTTTGCATTCCGTCACAATCACAAGCTTCCAGTCTTTGTCTCTCTGTCCCAGGACCCTCTGGCCTTGGCCATGGATGCACTAGCAATGTCTTGGAAGAGCTTTCAGCCCTTTTCCTCTGCTGGGCAGGGTGCTGTGCAAGATAGCCCAGGGTTACAACCATTCTGGTGGCTCTCTGTTGGCCAAGAAGGGTGTGGTTCGCAGATGTCGTGCAGTAGGCAGTAGATCAGTATGCTCTGCCTAAGGATCCAGACCTGCTCACTCAGGGGCAGCTACGCCATCCCAATTTACAAACGCTGGCTTTAACGGCCTGGCTGCTGAAACCTTCATCTTGATGGAAAGGGGCTGCCTGCCTCTGTTGTTAATACCATGATTCGGACTAAGAAGAAGTCCTCGTCATCCATCTACTATAGGGTATGGCATGCTTACATTGACTGGTGTGAGCCTAAGTCACTTCCCTGTCGGGTGTTTTCTATCCCCAGGATTCTGGAATTCCTGCAACATGGTTTGGATTTGGGTGTTCAACTTAGTACCCTCAGAGGTCATGTTTCTGCTTTGGCCATTTTCTTCCAAAGATCCTTTGCTCACCATTGTCTGGTCAAGCCTATGTTACCAGTCTGGGATTTGAACTTGGTCTTACCTGCCTTGCAGGGGTCTCCCTTTGAGCCTTTGCGTGAGGCCCCTTTGTCCATTTTGACTCTTAAGGTAATCTTTTTGGTGGCTATCACTTCTGTTAGGTGTGTTTCTGAGTTGACGGCGCTTTCCATCAAACCTCCTTATTTTGAGAGACACCAGGGCAAGGTGGTGTTTCGTTTTAAGCCAGATTTTCTGCCTAAGGTTGTGTCTGCTTTTCATCTCAATCAGGACATTGTTTTGCCTTCTCTATGCCCTAATCCTAGTAACCCTAAGGAGCGGGTTTTACACTCTCTGGCTGTGATCAGGACTCTGAAGTTCTATTTGGTGGCTACTGAATCCTTCAGGAAGACGGGTGTCCTTTTTGTGCTCCCGTCTGGACCTAAGAAGGGTCTGGCTCCGGCTAAGTCCACTATCAGCTAGTGAATCCGTCAGGCTGTGGTACAGGCCTATTCTGCTAAGGGGAAGGAGCCTCCCTTTCTCCTTACTGCTCATTCTACTCGTGCTATTGGTGCCTCTTAGGCTTTTCAGCACCAAGCTTCTGTTGAACAAGTTTGCAAGGCCGCTACTTGGTCTTCTGTTCATACTTTTTCTAAGTTTTACAAGGTTGATGTTAGGGCCTCAGCTGATGCTGCTTTTGGTCGAAAAGTTCTGCAGGTGGCAGTGGTTTGAACTGCCCGCTGTTACTTTTTGAGGATCCCACCCTACCTTACGGACATTGCTATTGGATGTCCCATGTGTAAGGAATATTCTGGAACAGGACGTGCTGTGTACTTAGAATAATACAATTCTGTGATTACTCATCTGTAGAATTGTTAATATACGTATACAGCACGTCCTGTTCCATCCCACCCTTGTTATCATTATTCTTAGTTACCTCTGTATGGTGATTGTTCCTATGTTCATTTTTGAATTCTGGTTATTATTGTTCTCCCGGCTTCTTGTTAACTGCTTGTCAATACTGGGGAATTTGTGGGAGGTCCCTGACTTATATAGGGCCCGGAGGAGCCACAAGCTGTTTTCTGCAGTCCAGCGCCATCTTGTGGATGTATTACCCATGTGTAAGGAATATTCTGGCACAGGACGTGCTTTATATGTATAATACCAATTCTACAGGTGAGTAATCACAGAATTGTATTTTTTATTTTTTTAAACATTTTTTCTTAACATGGGGAAAATTGCAAACAATACATTTCATGTTAAAGCCTAAACTCTGCTAAAGAAAAACAATATATTGTTTTCCCGTAAATTCCTGCACAGTTAAATATAGAGCAAAATGGTGAAAAATTACCTTTCAACAGAAGGTGACAAAATCTCAAGTAGGCTGGCAAATAAAATGGTACTTATGCATGTTGGGTATTGTTCTGTTTGGGAGACCTTGCACTTGTTCTTGTTTGCATATTGATATTTTAGGAAAATATGCTTTTTTATATATTTTTGTTAGGGAAGCCCTATGCAACCAAATAATTCTTCAAGGAATTACTTACCAAAAAGATGCGCACATTATAACAAGCTGAGTATGCCTAGAAAGCTTAAGGTGTGTACTTTCAGGGAATATATGGTTTGTGGGGGATATTTCAAATGTAAAGGGTGTTTTAATTGAAAAGCACTAGTTGCGCACTTTGTCTGCAGAGCTGAAATTTTGAAGTAAAATTAAGCTTACATGTATGCATTACTTTAGGGTGTTTGGCAACCCTACCCTTGAAAGTGGCTATGCATGTTGGGTATTGTTCTGTTCGGAGGACCTTGCTGTTTCAGATTTAGTGAATTATAGCATAGTGTTTTTATTAGAAAAATGTGGTTTTGATTTTTCCTTTTCATAGTTTTTTTAGGGAAACCCTATGCAACCAGAGAATTCATCAATAAACTACTTCCATAATGATGTGCCCACTACAACAAGCCTGGTACACCTAGGAAGCTTAACATGCGCACTTTCAGGCAATATGTGGTTTCTGGGGAGTATTTCAAATGTTAAGGGTTTTTTTGGCTGAAAAACCGCAGAGAAATGTATTTTGAGCTGCTTTAAAACCAAAGGTGTATGAAAGAAATGAAATAGTAAAAATCTTTTTATCTGGAAATCATTGAAGTGTTTTCGCCCAAAATAAATTGACATTGCTTCAGTGTAAAAGGATGGGTCCTTCAACAGACAATATAACTACAGAGAGTCCCTCTTTCCTTAGGCCTCAATATAAAACCATTCCAGTGTTTTCTTCTTCAGTAGAAAAGCTTTTCTTAAAAGAAATTGAACTTTGAAGTTGTGTTTTTTTATCTCACACAAACAACCTTCAAGTGCATCTCCTCTGAACAAATGCTAAAATGTCAATCTGCAAGATAGTGGAAATCTAGTCTAAGACATGAGGAAAACAGCACCTGTGGTTCCATCCCAGAAAGCAATGATAAGCGCAGGCATTGTATGTTCTAGCCTGCTAACATTTACCGAGGTATTGAAGAATGCTTACCTTTATTCTTTCAGAAAAATCATTTTCTAGAGACACAACATCCTGATTGTTTTGCCCAGAGCTGTCTTGTTTTCGGTTTGTCCTTTATGATCAGTACAAGGACAGTGGACAGAACATATATTAAAAGCCCCAAATACCAAACATGATTGTAAGAATCTTACCTGCTTATCGGCCTCGGTCCCGCGGTGCGTCCTCCGGCGAGTCGCGGCCCCGTCCTGCTGCTGGTCCTCGGTGCCACTCTGAGGCCGGCATGGGGCCGGCGGGGTGCGGCGGCCTCGCTGCGGGCTGTGAGGCGGGGGCAGGCGGCCCCAGGGAACCACAGGCTGGCGCGGCTGTGCTTCTCCCGGCCGGGAGCGCGCCCAGCCATTCACGTGCTCCCAGCGCATCCGCCGGGGGCGAGTTGTTAGTTAAGTGTAATTGCTGTCCTGGTGGGAGACGGGCCCAGGTACTGGATAACCCGTCTGGCCTGGGCAGGTCCAGTTCCTGGGACCGCTCCCAATTGGGTTAGTTGCACCAATCACTACACTTCCCTTTCCTTTCCTTTCCCCCCTTCCCATAGGCCAGTCTTCCCTTTATTACCCTGCTGCCCCATTGTCCAGTGCCCGTTATAGCCTCTGGTTAATAGGGTGTGCTTTCTAGTCTGCGTTTATAGTTTCTACTCTGCTTCGTCTCTGACCATCCTTGTCTGCTGCCCGCCCTGACCTTTTGCCTGTCCTGACTCCGCTTGTGCCTGATCCGCACAAGCGGATGCTCACCTGGTTTGACCTCGGCTCGTTTTGACTATTCTTCGCTTGACCCCTTGGATACCGCGCTCTGTGACCACTCGGCTTGACCTCGGCTTGTTTCTGGACCTTTCTGATTGCTTCTCCACCTGTAATCCTATCTACATCCCGGCATCCACATTCGGGATACCCCGCCGTTCATCCGTCTCCACCTTAAGCCGGTAATATTTGCTCCAACTAAGTCCTGGGGGTAACCGAGTCTGGAGAGGCATAATCCGCGTCTCCTGCGAGCGGGGACTTGTCTAAAGGCAGAAGAGGCGGTGGAGATTGGGGATTACCTGGCTTAAGAGCGAAGGGTGTCCGGCGCCTTACAATGATATTAAGTGGACATCAATCGTTGTGCCCTATGTAGAACCAGAAACATGCATTCTCCACGTATCTCTGCCATAGAGAGCGGTCTGCCATCACTATAGGGCCGATTCAACACCCTGTGAATATATATTCTTATGATGTGAATATATATTTGCATGTGGCTTCAATTTGAATGCAAGTGCTATTCAGCAGTGTAGCTGAATCCATCCTGTTCATACAAAAAACTGTTTTCACATTTATGCACATGCATGTTTACATGCGAAAAGGCATGGGAAGTGTAAGAGGGCTTTCAAGCTTGGTGCCTATGGATGGTATAGGGCCAATTCAACACCATGTGAATATATATTCTTATGAAAGTGGCAGATCTGTGCGAATATATACATGCAGGGATGCCTGTGGATACATATCTGCTTACGTGAGCAAGCATGTATCTACTTGCACATATACATATAGAGTTACCTATTGATTTTTACATATGCTAATAGATCTGCTTATAAGTGAAAGCATGTATCTTATTGGCACAAATTTGTGCAAATAGATCCACACTTTCTCATCTAAGCAGATCTATAAGCATATGCAAAAATCAAAGGTATTTATTGCCTTTCGCTTGTATTTTACAATGTGTTGTCTTTATTTGATTTACTATGTGTTATTTATGTCAATTCAAACTTTGTCTTTTTACATTTTTGAATCATTTTTATCTTTTTATGTGTAATGTTTATTCTTATTTGCTTCACAATATATACCGTACATTATTTTAGATATGTTTATGTTTCTCTAATCTATCTATCTTTAAATTGTTATTTCTGTTTTTGGCTTTTCTAGTGTCATTGTGTTACATCTACACACAAAAAAGTTGGTTGTAGATGTGCGTTTGCATGTAATCATGTATTTGGGTCAGTAGTGCCCTTGCTTGCAATATGTGTCTAGCCTAAGTACATTGTGAGTTGTCATTTTCGTTCAGTTGCTACTTACCTATTTGGTAATTTGAGAGTGGTAGCACAACATACACGTAGAAAAGTCTATTGTCGCACTAGAAAAGGCCACACTCGCCAGGTAAATTGTGGAGAGCAATTTTCGCATACCTGTGTGCCTTTTTATCACATGGGAGAAGTCAGGAGACTCTGCTGAATTATGCGAACATGCTTTCACATTTTAAAATGTGAATATATTTGCAAATTTGATTGATTTGCAAAAAAAAGGAAATGAAAAAATGGTGCTGGATTGCAAAACTGAAAAATTGCATGCAAACATACATACTCTCATACTGTCCAGCCATTCACTTATCCAATTGATTGATATTGGTCACATATGGCCAGAGAATGGGGCTGAAGCAGGGACCACCATTCATCCTCCTCATTCTCAGACCCCCCCCCCCCCCGATCCGAACCACAAATTGAATCCTGAGGCTCATGTCAAGACATCCCAGCTCACTCCAATGCAATGCACACAGTCTGCTTGAATCACCCACCCCTGTCTATCACAGAGGACATGAGGAACAGGAGGTGACACTTTTTTATAATTACTCTGGCAATATAACTTTTTCTTGCCTTGTGTAGCCCTACACAGTGGGAATTCTTTTGAATGTGCTTGGACAATGATTTTCTAAATTGTCATTTGGATGAATGGTTAAAGGTATTCAAGGAAGCACAGCAAGTCTAGTTGATGGTTTAGTAGAGTTTAGTGGCCTGTTTGGTCACATTGCTGAAAGATGATTGAAATGTTGCATACCAACACTGCATACTGGTGCCTCGGGATTTTACTGGGCCTCACTGTCGTCAACCAGGGCCTACACCGCTCCAACACTGCTTAGAACTCCAATCAGACCACAGACCTAATTTGGGATTCCCATGCATGTGTGAAACCCCAAGATCATTCAAAATCTGCCAAGCCGAATTCACAGTCTCTCCTTTGATCAGCATCCATTGCTGTGCATGTTAATACATAGCAAAAATGCTGAATTAATTGAAAAAAGCCTTCATCTTGCCACTGCCTCAGGCTTTGCACACAATGCATGGGGATATTGTACACAGAAGATGAAGTGGTGTAGCAGAGGCCTGCACATGCACTATGAAATCTGGGAACAAGGTAAAATGATGGTCTTTCACCAGTCCCTAGGTCATTTTGTCTCTAGGGCTGTGTGTTGTGGGTTTCGGTTCACTTTAATGCTGTGAGTTACCATTTTTGGGTAACCCACAGAGTTTTGCTATGGGGCCCTGTACAACCTATGTACACTCTGATGACTATGTAGATTTTGTTTTTGATCATAACAATCAGAATCTATGAGGCTGCAACTGTTTCTCTTTTCTGTTTCTCCTTTTGGAGTTTCAGGTTAAAATGCCCTGTGTCATTTTCTTGATTTAAATACAATTTTGAGGATTTGTGTTGGACAACTAAAGAAGTATCCAACCAGTTCTTATTGGAATTGTGTTGTGCATCTGTGAAAGCTTCGGCTTGATCTTTGGATGTAATATGTCTTCAAGGAAAAACAGCAAGTCCAGTTGCTTCTGACAAATGACTACAGATATATAGTTAGTTGGTTAGTGTGGCCTGATTGTTTACATTGGTCAGACATAACTGAAATGTTGGGTCTATCATTCTTGAATTAATTCATTTTGCACAGAAATGAATCCGAGCAAGTAAGTACCTGCACATCAATGTCAAAAGAATTAGTAGAGCCCTGCGGCATTGTTAATTATTATGCAAAGAGTGTATCAAATGAAGTCCTCCCAAAAGCTGGAGCAGTATCCATAGTACTGTAAGTAAATAAAATAACTTTAATACCTTAAATTGAGGGTTGGATCTCTTATTTTTATTCTCAAGGCAAGTCAAGGTTTTATTTGTCACATGCATAACCTTACAGGTTATGACAGCAGTAAAACGACTATCCATGGATAGGCACATTCACATCACATTTTAGGAATGGAAAATTACAGATCACACATTATATGCACTATAGGTTGTACACTTTGAATGTCGTCTGTACTAAGCTAATATCTGTTCTACTCATTTTTACTAAATATACATTCTTTGAGTTATGTACAGTCTAGTACCACACACTGAAAAACATGTTTTATCAGTTAAAATGTGGTGTTTAAAGTGGACCAACACCCAGGATTTTGACTATCCTGGGTCTTGGTCCACTTCGGTGGGGCACCCCCGATCTTGGTGCCCCGCTGTGTGAAACCCCCCCGATCACCTGAAAAACTCACCTCTCCCCGCTCCCAGCGCCGACGGACAAGCGTTTTGACAGCCGCGGACAAGCGGCTCCTCCGCCGCCGCCTCCCGCGCGTCACTCTTGACGCGCGCGCGCCCCCGCGCCGGCCATTCACAGACGGCCGGCGCAGGCGCGTGCACGTCTAGAGGGGCGCGAGGGAGGCGGCGGCGGCCGGCCACCGAAGACAAGGTAAGGGGATTTGGGGTGTTTGGGGGGGTTTCACCCCGCGGGACATCCCGATCTCGGATGTCCCGCGAGGAGGGAGGTGATCGGCCCGGGAATCCTATAGATTCCCGGGCCGATCACGGGAGGGTGATGGTCCACTTTAAGCTGAGATAAACTTGTGTTTAAGGTGTGATCCAAGCCCTAAAGTTCTCATTAATAGGTGTCCTGATGGCCTCTGGAAAGAAGCTTCTTCTCACTCTTTCTCTATTCACTCTCAGTTAGGGAAGGCGCTTCCCAGATTGCAATTTGCTAAGGGTAATTTGAAGTCACCTAATTGCCTCTTTATTTGACCAAGTAGTTTGTGTGACAGGTCTTAGCCAAATCCTGTGTGAAAGAGGTAACCCCTTCCACAGGAGCATCATTTACCTTAATAGTTCAGTATTTCCTCTCCTGTTTGTTTTTGTGGTGTTGAGGTGAAAGTTGTTCTCCTGCCACTAGTCTTCAAGACGTTATATCTACACCAGCTAGGCTTCCTCTTCATTAATCTTGATCAGGCCTATCCTCCAAACTTGAGGATCGCGCTGGAGATGGATTGGGATACACAGTCGTGTGTGAACAGTGAATATAGTAGGGGGCTTAACACACAGAATTCTCTTTAACCACGAGTGATGGCTTTCTGGGTGCAATCCTTCATTAGGTAAATGTACTCATATACCTAAACAAATGTGCAAAAAAGAAAATTTAAAAAAAGAGCTGGAATGTGTTAACCCCACGTCGGCTGGAAAGGACAACCCTGGTTGTTCAGAACAGTGATTATCCCCCTTAAAGGACGAGTATCGTTTGCCAACTGCTCTGGCGACTGGCTGTTTATTTTCATTAATGACACTTCTCGTCTTCTGCGTCTCAGCTGATAAATCTGTTACATCTCCTGCAGGGGAAACTTACATTTAGATTCAGCTGGCTATTTCTGTTGTATCTGAATGTAACATGTTTCCTCTGCAGTAGGAGAAGTAACAGATTTATCAGCTCAGAGGCAGACAAGTGTCATTGATGAAATAAATGCAGCCCGCTTCGCCAGAGTAGTTGGCAACTGATACTTGTCCTTTGAAGTAAACAACGGGGTGATTTTCTGTTGCAGTTTTAAAGAGAGTGATTCTGTTTCTGCAGGGCATCACCATTTGGCATGCACTGAAATCGTACCTTTCGGCTAATCACATGGCGCATGTTAAAGCCAACGGCTATTTCCTTCAGCTGCTGTGTTCACCCACCAGTCCTATGTGAATGGCTGGAGGAGGTTGGCTTTAGGAGGAGAGCCGTGAGTAAGATAAGAAAACCCTTCGAACTGGGGAGCTGTACACAGATGGGCATCCTACATTGGGGTACAGACGAAAACTGGGAATAGTTGAAAACCAATAGTTTTGTCCTCTTTACAAAGGGACCTCGTTTATACTAAGGTATACTGTTTTCTTTCTTTTTAAATTTTTTTGCATATGAAATAGTCCAGAAGAAAGCATGAACATAAACCGTCAGACTGCAGTTATTTACTTCATGGTATTTTAATTACTCTTTGGCTTTGTTTTTACTACTACCGAGTTGTATTCAGTGTTATTTATGCATCTTTGATTCAGAGTAAGTGTGCTGTAAAAATAATGCCCTGATTTTCTACCGTTTTGCAGCATAACATAAAGTTATGTACTGAGATTTCGATATTAATGGCAGTATGTGTCTCTTTCAGCGGAACTTGGTGACTATGATCCATTTAAGAACATTGCAGGGTATGTGTCGGAATACCGCTTTGTGCCTGATCAGAAGGAAGACCTAGAGGAATCCATTGAGCGAATGCATAAAACATTAATGTAAGTAATCTGTAAGCTATTAGCTTCAAGTTTTCCACACTAATTTATGCCTTTCCCAAACTGTTCCCACATAGAACATACAATTGTCCAAAATGTCCCCAAAAGGACCTAAGCCAAGCCTAAGAAAAACAACCCATAGCATTATCTCTCATCCACAAATTTTACAGTTAGCACAATGCAGTCAAGGAAATACAGTAACATCCTCCTGGTCTTTGCCAAACCATCAAACTGCAAGATAGATAACTGTAATTTGCCAATCCACAAAATTGTACTTTAAATTTGATGCTTGATATTGTACTTTGTAATGTAAGGCTTTCATGGAGTTATTGACTGGACGAGAGGCTGGGCATGCGCCGTAGCACAGGGAAGGGTGATCGGGCGATCTGGGGGGTTTCACACCACTGGGCTCCTCGATCGGGGTGCCCCGGGGTAAGGACCAAATTACTGGATAGTCAAAATCCTGGGTTTTGGTCCACTTTGAATACAGAATGTTAGGTGAAGGTCTGCTTTATCTGTTGCCAATTGGCAAGCGTAGAGGTGGTGGACTCCACAGTGCTAAGCATGGCTTGGAGACTTCGGCATGTATCAGGCCATGTTTTTTTGACTGTACTAAGGCCAAGTTAATGTTCAGAAATTGTAATGTGCCTGGTGTAGAGAGTTTGCTGTTCTGTTGCATTAGTGGTATTTGAATTGTCTGGTGGAATCTGCTGCTGATTCTTTTTCTAAACGTAGTGTTTTGGGCATTTGTTGAACTCCCCTTTCATCTTTGACTTTAGGTTTATATTCGCTGTATAAGCTTGTGCCATGCATGTTGGCTGAACACTGGTGTGATGCTGACTAATCTCAGCCATTGTTAGAAGTTTAAACAGGGAGAAGTTAGAAGTTTAAACAGAAGGCTGACACCATATTCATTACTGCCTGTAGCTATGTGCTCACCTCCCATTCACCTCTGTCTTTGATGTGCAGTCACCTTGGGTTAGAGCTTATCACTATAATGTGCCCTAGACATTTCAACCCTCCGTGCTTGTATTATATAGTTAGTCTGCGCTTTACCTCACCATCTGAATCCACTGTCAATCAGCCATTGTGCCACAGGGCTTAAGGAAAGTATTCTTGTTTAATAAATGTTAGATTACTGTTGGATTTGGATTTGTTTGGAAAGTCAGTTTATAGAGGGGCTGTCATTACTGGCAGTACATTTTTGAAGTGAAATAAATCTTGTATTTATCGTAGGATAATGTATGTAAACTGTTGCATTTCTGGTAATGTTTGTATCTAAAATTATGCTGTAGTTAAAGATGATCTGTACTTATGTGTAAACATATGTGAAATGAGTTTCTCGAAAAAGTCTCCATTTATGGGTAAAGATGGGACATTGCTTCTCAGATCAGTTATTATTGGGGCTGGACTTTAGGGTGTGCAGATGTGGCGCCCGCACTGGGTTTGCTTTTTTCCACATTTCCTCAGTCTTGTTTTTGCCACATACTCTCCTCTCCTACTCGTTTTCACATTTCCATAATCTAACTCTCTTTTCCATATTTTCATCTTGTCTACCTCTTTTTCCCTTCTTCTTTCTAATTTTCACGCTCTTGTCATCTTTCTCTTATTTTAATATTTCCCTTCATCTTTCTCTCTCTAGGGTTGAGTCACTTTCACTTTGTACAGACAAAAAAAGAACATTGAACCGATGACAGTACAATTAATATATTATATAGTTGTATTGAATCTTAATTGCTACAACTCACATCATCTACTCCAGACAGGGCCAGATCACGAGGGGGGCACAAGGGGTGCGTGCCCCGGGGCCTCCACCACTTATACTGCAAAGGGGGCCACCACCAACCTTTGGGTTGTGGTCTGGTCCAGGAGGCTTTTCAGTCTTTGGTCTGATGGGCCGCAGGGCCAGCAACAAAGCTATCGGCGGCAGTGGGAGCCCCCCCATGCCTGGGCAAGAATTTTTTGCCACCACAGGGCAGAGCAGAGAGTCTAGAGCAGCGCTACAGTGATGGGTGGGTGCTGAGCTGTCAATCGTCAGCCACTTACTGCACATTAGCCACCAAGCACAGCCGCTAGCAGCCCAATGCGGAGACTGTTTTCTGCTGGACCAGCTGGGTGACTACACTACACCCCCCATCCAGAATGGCAAAGCAGGAGTTCCCAAGCAGCACGCACCCGCACAAGGGGGGCACAAGGGACTCGATACGACATCTCAGTAAGTATGCATGTACCAGACAACCACCAGTTACCTGGCTGGACTATTATTTTAAAGGAAAACTAACTGTATTTTTAAGGAAAAATACTGTATCTGGGGCCTTCACCAGGTTTTGGGCCCAGGGGCCTCCACCACTTAATCGGCCCTGACTCCAGAGTATGGTTAAGGAGAAAGTTGCTAAAATGCTGTTTATGAGTGATTGCCATACATCTAACAATGTAGAGCAAATATATGGTAAGAGTAGTGGTGTACAGGTCTAGAGATGAGCGAACTTCTTGAAAGTTCGATTCGGGCGATACGCCGAATTTCCCCAAGAAATTCGGGTTCGCCCAAATCGAACTTTCACGAATCGCTCATCTAAGAAAAAAAATGCCGGCATGGTGGGAGCGGGCAGGCCGGCTGCGCTGTCAGCGGGCCGGCTTCCGCCGCCCGCTGACAGCGTAGCCGGCCTGCCCGCTCCCATCATGCCGGCATTTTTTTTTTTATTTCAGGGAAAATTCGATCGGCACGAACCAAAAAAAATTCGGGTTCATGCCGAATCGAATTTTCCCTGAAATTCGGAGCAAATTCCGGTTCGTCTGAACCAGTTCGCTCATCTCTATACAGGGCAGATGCAGAGGTTCTGAAGAGTATATATCTACATCCATCAAAATAGAGGATGAACCCCTCTGCTATATAATGATCAAATATCATCATGGCAAAGGAGGAGCATCCAATGGATCAGAAAAGGAGAAAAAAGAAAAAGAAAAAAAATAACTGTCTGCCTTTGGTGCTGAATCACCCCAGGTAGTCAATGAAAGGGAATAGCAAATTTCCCTCCTAAAAAAGTAGGGCACTTTTTTCACCTGGTGCTGAATCAAGCCTATTTTGCCAATCTCCTGTTTAGTTTTCCCTCTATTGATCTTTTCATACTTTCTGTCTGTCTCTGCTGTTTGTGCGCCTGTTTGGGGGCACCTTCCGAGATTTTTGCATAGGTCATGCCTGGGATAAGCACACATCTATCCTAAGATAAAGAGTACATATACACATAAGGGCAGACTAGATGGACCGTATGGTCTCCTTCTGCCGTCAACCTTCTATGTTTCTATGTTAGGTCGCCTCTGGTTATTATTATATATTTATATTTATAACAATAAATCTTTATTGAGGTAGAAAGGATAGCAAAGCACTCCACAGAGAAAAAAAAAAGGAAAACCAAACAGTTTCATACAGTAGGAAGGTCCATCATATACAGCATTTAAAGCCACAATCCTGTCTATGACCTACATAACCTTACTCGACCTCTGTGACCTTCGCTCCCTCAGCTATCCCCTGAGTGGGGCCTCGCCATACCAGTCCACCTGATTTTCCTTTTAAATGGTAAAGAGGGAATTGGGGATAAGGATGAAAAAGAAGAAGGGTAGGAAGTATGAAAGGGGAGGGAGAAAAGGGAAGGGGGGGGAAAGAGAGGACTGAGGAGGAGGGGGGGGAAGCACCCCCGGCCGCCCACCCCCCCGAGGCCGCCCCGCGCCCCACCCCGACACATGCCACACCCTCCAGTCAGGCGCCCCACCCCGCCGTCCGCCTCTGTCCGTCACAGCAAGGGGTCATATCTTAATCCGCAGGTTCTTGCCTCCCATGGCAACCACCGGTGCCTATGTTTTTCCTCAGAGCCCTTAAGTAGGGCAGTCATGTCCTCCATGCGCCTAATGTCCTCCACCCTGTGGATCCAGGAGCCTATGAGAGGTGTAGCTGCGCTCTTCCACTGGGCCGGTATACACGCCCTGGCCGCGTTCACCAGATGGATAGTCAGCGACCTTCTGTAGTTGCTGGTCGTTCCTTCGATGGAATGGAGCAGAAGAGTTTCCGGAGAAAGCGGAATATCATCGCCCGTTACCCTACGGATCAGGTCCACCACGTTCCTCCAGAAGCCCTGAATTTTCTCGCACTCCCAGAAAATGTGCAGAATGGTGCCCTGAGCCCTCTCGCACCTCCAGCACAATGGTGAGACAGATGGGTAGAAGCGATGCAGCATCTGAGGAGTCCTGTACCAACGGCAGAGGATTTTATAACCCGCCTCTTGGTAGGAGTTGCTGATCGACGCCCGCTGCGCCAGCTCCACGATTTTCCTAACCTGATTAGGTGGGAAGGTGGTTCCGAAGTCCCTCTCCCACGCTCTTATGAAGCCAGGCACAAAAGATTCTCCAGGATCCAGCAACAGCTGGTACACTTTGGATAGTGCCCCTCTAACAGGTTCCGGTGACAAGCATAACCGCTCGAAAGGTGATAGCGCCCTTCCGAACTCCCCTGGTGGGGGCAGGTTGTCCAGAAAGTGAGAGATTTGTAATGCTCTCCAGTGCGACAAGTGTGGAGGGTCCCCCCATGACATGATCTCCTGGTGGGTCTTCCATCTGGAGCCACATAGAAAGTCACGAGCAGCACCCCTACCGGGCGTCTTCCATCTCCGAAATCCTGCATCTAGTTGTCCCGGGACAAAGTCTAGAGCCCCTAAGACCGGTCTGAGTGGGGAGGGTGAGGGGGCCAGGTTCTCACTCGCTGCTTGTCTGGTCCAAACCCTCAGGGTAGGGCCTATAGTTGGGTGTGACCGGAGTGCACTTGGAACCAGGCCGGGGGACCAAGGTAAACTCGCCAATGGGACCGGGGACCATGTCTGTTCGATCTGGACCCAGCGCTTGTGTTTCCCATGAAGGTTCCAGTCTACGATTCTACTTAAGTGTGCCGCCGTATAATACATTTTAATGTCAGGGAGTCCCACTCCCCCCCTTGCCTTAGGTAGAGTAAGCAATTTCTGTGAGACTCGCGGGCTCCTTCCACTCCACACGAACTTTATGAATTCCGCACGAACGGTTTTCAAGAAGGAAGCTGCCAGGTGGATAGGTAACACCTGGATAGGGTAAAGTAGGCGTGGCAGGACGTTCATTTTGAGAACGTTACATCTGCCAAACCAGGACAATATCCTGTCCTTCCAGCTACCGAGGTCCTTCCTAATTGCTGTCAACAATGGCGGAAAGTTTTTAGCGAACAAGTCTTGCAAGGAGGGTGTGATCTGTACTCCCAGGTAGGAGATTGATTCTGATGCCCAACGAAAAGCGAAGCTAGACTCAATGGTCCTCAGGAGTCTCGGTGACAGGGAGACGTTTAACGCCTCCGACTTTTGTAGGTTTATCTTGAAGTTTGAGAGCGCGGTGTACTCCTTAAATTCTCTTAGCAAGTTGGGGAGCGAGGTTGCCGGTTGGGTGACACAAAAAAGCAAGTCATCCGCGAAGGCGGCGACTTTGTGCTCAGATCCGCCTCTCATCACTCCTTTTATGTCCGGGTTCGCTCTCACACGACAGAGTAAAGACTCCAGCGTCAGAATAAATATAATCGGTGAAAGTGGGCAGCCCTGTCTTGTGCCATTTGTGATCTTGAATGGCTTCGAGAGAATGCCATTGACCTTAACACACGCCGACGGGGATATATTTATATTTATATAGCATCGTCCTATTGGGGTCATGCTAATTATTTGGTCAAGCAAATGTGGTTGTGCTTTTGTGTGTGAACTGAGTGAGCTTTTTACTTTAACACACAAAAAAAACTGTTTATTCTTATTTTTCTGAAAAATCCCCTGTACCTGGGATGGGGCATATTTACGGGTAGGGTACATCATTTTCCCAATGAGGTTAGGATAGATTTTGGAAAGTTTGGTAACAGCAGCACCCTATGGACTATGCAGAGGGAAATGATGAATTCTTTAACATACCCCTAGGATCCTGTTGTTTCCAAAACATTCAAAAATATATCCTTACCTTCTTGAAAAAATGATGTACCTCACCTGTAAAAATGCCCCTGTAAGAAATAGAACCTTTTACTGCACTGCATTTTGTGTGTTTACATTTAAAAGCACACTGAAATGCAGAATGCAATTCACAGCAAAATGTGCAATCTGGGTTAAAGTCATAAAGGCAAAGCTAATTGTTATATCATTACGTTTACGAAGGGCAACAAAGTTAATAAAAGGAGTGCAGGGGCTAGAGTACCCTGAAAGATTGTCCAAGTGTAGAGGTTTATTTAGTCTAGAAAAAAGACGATTGAGGGGTGATCTAATAACTATGTATAAATATATTCGGGGTCAATACAAAGATCTGTCCCACAATCTATTTATACCTCGGAGTGTAACCATAACCCGGGGGCATCCACTAAGGTTAGAGGAAAGGTGCTTTCTCCACCGACATAGGAGGGGATTCTTCTCTGTAAGAGCAGTGAGACTATGGAACTCGCTGCCAGAGGAGGTAGTAATGATGGATACAGTAAAAACATTCAAAAGGGGCCTTGATGCCTTCCTGCCATGTAATAACATTTCCAGCTATGGCTACTAGACCACTGGAAGGAGTTAAACAGGCTGAACTGGATGGACTAAAGTCTTTATTCAGCCTTATATACGGGGAGGCCGATTCATTAATAGCGCCAGGTAGCAACAGATGAGCGACAGTAGCGTTGTTCGGCTGTTGACAGCGACTCAGTCGGTGTGCGGTAATGTTGAATACGGGGTTAGGAGTCGCTGTTTGACAGGTTCCGCGCTGTATGGGAGCGCATGACAGCGAATGCCCATAGCGAACGGCTCCCAGCATATTCATTAACAAATCACACTCTAAAAATTCTCGCGCTGTGAAATGCTTGTTTAAACCCCAGAGCGCTGGCGGCGATGGGTTAAAGTAGTTTTTTAACCGCCAAACAACCATATTTTTAGAAAAAAAAAAAACATGTTTTTTAAAACATTTTGTAATATGAATACATTAATATCAGACCTGTAATATCAATTCTGCACAATTTTTTTTTTTAACCTTAAAAAAAAAATCTAACATTGCAGAAGTGGTCACAGAATTTTTGACATTTAAAAAAAAAAAAAAAAAAAAAAAAGCAATTAATTATGAATATTTAAAGATTGCTCCATTGAAATGCATTGGAGAGCACCAGGTAGCGAGAGGTCATACCTGTCGCTGTTCAAGGTCGGATGCTGGCGCTGTGGGGTGAGGCTGGAATAATGATGAATGATTCGCTATCTGGCGCTCTGTCATGTGTGATTGCGGAGGGGAGCCGGCGTTCTCGTGGCGGTGAGCGTCATTACCGTTCGCTCACCATTCGCTACCTGCTGCTATCCCTTGTTAAATTAGGGCCTATGTTACTATGTTACTACTATGTTACTACGTTACTACGTCCTAAACTGTTTTCTGTTCTTTTCTGTCATTGGCTGAACCTGTAATCCCTGATATCTCGGCTATTTCTGCTTTAATTTAAAAACAGAAACAGTTTAGGGCAGTGCCAAATGTAGCCTGACACACTAGTGCCTGCAGTATCACTTTAAGTTTGCTTTACTAAATAATTAGCATGACCCCTCTTTTTAGTGCAATACCCAACAAGGATAGTACAGACAGTGGGGTCATGCTAATTATTTGATGAAGGAAGTTTACCTGTGGGTGTGCTTATGGGTGTGAACTGAAACTTACATCTGAGTGAGCTTTTTTTTTTACTTTAACAAGCAAACAAATGAAATAAACTTTTTTTATACTAATTTGTCCCCCAAAAAAATCACTCACACCTGCGATGGGGCTTTTTAACAGGTGAGGTACATAACTTTTCCAGTGAGGTAAGGATATTTTTGGGGAAACTTTGGAAATAGCACCCTAGAGGGAATGCAGAAACAATTCTTTAGCATATCTTATAGGGTGATGCTGTTTCCAAACATTCAAAAAATGTACCTTACTTCAGGTATAGGTTATCTTCAGGGAAACATTAGAACACAGACTTAGAGGCCGATTCATTAATAGCGTCAGGTAGCGACAGATGAGCGACAGTAGCGGTATTTTCACAGCGCCCGCTAGTATTCGCTGTGCTTGGCCGTTGTTCGGTTGTTGACAGCGACCTGTAATATCAATTCTGCACAATTTTTTTTTTTTTTACCTTAAAAAAATATCTAACATTTCAGAAGTGGTCACAGAATTTTTGACATTAAAAAAAAAAAAAAAAAAAAAACATTAATAGCAATTAATTATTAATATTTAAAGATTGTCCCATTGAAATGCATTGGAGAGCGCCAGGTAGCGAGATGTCATACCTGTCGCTGTTCAAGGTCGCTCGCTGGCGCTGTGGGGTGAGGCTGGAATAATGATGAATGATTCGCTATCTGGCGCTCTGTCAGTCGCTAAGCAGGATCGGCTTGATAAATGTGTGATTGCGGAGGGGAGCCGGCGTACTCGTGGCGGTGACCGTCATTACAGTTCGCTCACCGTTCGCTCCCTTCCGCTATCCCTTGTTAAATAAGGGCCTTACTTATAGACGGGCAGGCTGATTCATTACTAGCGCCAGGCAATAGCAGATGAGCGTCTGTACTGCGGCGCTAAGAGCGACCGCTAGTGGTCGATCTGATTGGCCGTGAGTCGCTATTACAGAGCGCCTCAGTCGCTATAACACCAGTACAGAGCTATATGGGAGGGAACGTTAGCGACTGGTCAGTGTCAGTGACTCAAACCATATTCATCAAAAGTCTCACACAGCGCCGGCGCTCAAAATTGTGGTGCTGTAGCCCAGAGCGCCAGAAGCTGTGTGTTTTAAGTCCTTTTTTGAACACATTTCCACTAGTAACAAAGCGAAAACTTATGGAATGACATTGATATTACATTGTGACATTAACACTTTAATACCAGACCTGTAATGACAATTCTGCATCAAAAAAGTTTTCAAAAATGTATTTAAATATGCCAGGAGAGGTCACACAATGATTTGATACAAAACAAAAAAAAATATATTAAAAGAAAAACCTGTTTAAAAAGAAGAAAAGTAACGTTCATTAAGATTTATGGGAGAGCGTCAGGTAGTGACAGGTAATACCAGCCGAAAGCCAGAGCGCCGCCGAGATCCGCTGAGCCATCTGTGATGATGAATTGGTCGCTACGTGTCGCCGTAAGAGGTGCTAACCAGATTCGCTTTCATAAATGTGGTATTGCGTAGCGCGGCCAGCGTTCATCTGACGCTACCTGTCGCTTACAAGGCACTACCTGGCGCTATCCCTTGATGAATAAAGCCCTTTATTGTGTACAGGTTGCATTTCACAGTCAAATGCACAGCTTCAAATAATACAAATAATAAGTCATGACCCCCAAATAAATTTTTTCGGGATAATACAGTGGGGGTCATGTTATAGATTTAGTGAAGCAAGTGTAAATCAGGGTGAACATTTAGGCTTGAATTGCAGCCTGAATCTAAGTGAGATGTTTAATTTTAACATACCAAAAAGTGCAAAAAAAATATTTGTTTTGATTTGATTTGTTTCTAAAAAATCACCTGCACATGTGATGGGGCTTTTCTAGTGAGGTGAGGTGTATCATTTTACCAATGCGGTTAAATGTTTGGAAACAACAGCACTCTATGGGGTATGCAGAAAAAAATTCAAACATAGCACATAGGGTGCTGTTATTTCCAAGCTTGCAAATAAATATTACCTTATTCGAAAAAGAATGTACCCCACCTGTAAATATGCCCCATTACATGTGCAGGTGATTTTTTTGAAAAAATGACAATAGATTTTTTTATTGCACTTTTTTGTGGGTTAAAATTAAAAAGCTCACCGAAGATGCAGGAGGAAATTCATATCTAAGAGGCCGATTCATTAACAGCGGCAGGTAGCGACAGTTGAGCGACTGTAGCGGCATTTTCAGAGCGCCCGCTAGTAGTCGCTGTGCTTGGCCGTTGTCCAGTAGTTGATAGCGACTCAGTCGGTGTGCTTGGCCGTTGTCCAGTAGTTGATAGCGACTCAGTCGGTGTGGCGTAATGTTGAATTCTTGCACTGTAAAATGCATGTTTAAACCCCAGAGCGCTGGCGGCGATGGGTTAAAAGTAGTTTTTTAACCCCCAAATAATCATATTTTTGGAAACCAAAAAAAACAAGTTTCTTAAATAATTTTGTAATATGAATACATTAATATCAGACCTGTAATATCAATTCTGTACATTTTTTTATTTATTTTTTAAAATTATTTAAAATGGCAGAAGTGGTCACAGAATTTTTCACATTTCAAAAAAAAAAATTAATAACAATTAATTATGAATATTTAAAGATTGTTCCATTAAAATGCATTGGAGAGCGCCAGGTAGCGAGAGGTCATACCTGTCGGACGCTGGCGCTGTGGGCTGAGGCTGGAATAATGATGAATGAGTGGCTATCTGGCGCTATCTCAGTCGCTAAGCAGGATTGGCTTGATAAATGTGTGATTGTGGTGGGGAGCCGGCGTTCTCGTGGCGGGGCCCGTCATTACCGGCCGCTCACCATTCGCTACCTGTCGCTATTACTTCATAAATAAGGGCCTAAATGTGCACCCAGAGTTACATTTGCTTCACTAAATGTTTAGCATGACCCATAATCCACAGCAGTATTCCTTCTGCACATAGATCATTCAGCTCAGTTATGTGGGGCTTATGATTCCTCCTCCAAGTTCTTGTACTGGGTAAACACTTTTTTTTTTTACTGGCAGCATTTTAAATGGCTGCCAACCCACAAATCTCACAACTGTAGATCTCACCAGTCTGAAAACCACTACCACAACTACTTTTGAGCCACCTCAGCCCATACTCTATAACAATTCACATATCACCAGGCTGGGGCAGCTAGACACATAAGGGGTTGGCATGGAGCATAATGGTCAAGTGGGTTATGTCCTGGCTACTTGACCAAACTCCTAGGTGTAATGTACAAGTAGGGTGCTACTGTTGCCAGATGTTGAATATGGCCTGAAATGTAATTATCATTAAATTATCATTTGTTTTGTTGCCATGGTGACATCTTCATTATCTGAGCAATCCAAATAAATAAACAGTAAAAACTGCTCTGTACATACAATGTCAGCTAATTAAATTACTAGCCTTTAAAGCCCTGGAGTGGAAACATCCGAAATAGTTCTGAGATCAAGGCGTTAGATTCCTTAGAGGGCACATCCGGAACATTTCAGTCATGTGAAGCCTCTGCATTACATAGCTGCACGGTCTCTGCCATCTGCTACATCAAGCATGTCAGATTTTAATATAGGGATTCCAGATTAGTTAGGTCATTTTGTATCAGGGCTTCATGAGGTCCTATCTTTGGGGGTTATCCTGGAAAGGGTGAGCTTCAAGAGGCAGTGAGAGCTTTTCTCACGTAAAAACTAAAGGTAAATAAAATATTAAGATTTAATATCTACCCCCCCCCCCCCCCGCACATGCAGTCGAACAATAATACAGGTGAGGTGCAAATTATTTTATTAAGGTGGAAGTTACCAAATAACAGCAGCATAAAGGAATCTAAAAATGAGCCTCTGCAAACGTGTTTGGATTTCCCAAACTTCTTTCATCAAAAGTACCACTTTCTATTTTCTAATTATCTCAAATATCACTTAGGTGATATGTATGGGTTATTAGTAGAGATGGGTGAACCCGTGCTCCCTTGGACAAACATTTGGGTTCTGCCATGTAATGTAATGTAATGGGGTTCTTGGGGGGCGGCTCTGCCACACTAACTGTTATGGAGTTCATAAGGTGCAGGGTTCTGCCCCACTGTCTGATATGGAGTCCCTTGGCAGGGGGCTCTGTCACATTATCTGTTATGAGGTTCTTGGGGGGAGACTGTGCCATGCTGCCTGTTATAGGGGGAGGGGGCGCTGCCACTCTGCCTGTTATGGGGTTCTTGGGGTGGCTCTGCCTGACTGTTTATTATGGGGCTCTTGGGGGGCAGTGCCACACTGCCTGTTATAGGGTTCTTGGAGGCTTTGCCACTCTGCCTGTTATGGGTTTCTTGGGTGGGTTCTGCCTGACTGTTTATTATGGGGCTCTTGGGGGGGGCAGTGCCACACTGCCTGTTATGGGTTTCTTGGGGTGAGGTTCTGTCTCACTGCCTTTTTCTTGGGTTCTGGGGCAACACTGGCACTCTACTTTTTGAATGCTGGGCCCATAGGGCTCTGATGACATTCTACTAAATATTGATTGGCTGGGTGTCACTGGGGCTTAATATTGGGTTTTGGGGAGGTGTGGTACCTTAATAATTATAGGAGCTGATGGAGTTGACCTACACTCTGAATATTAATTATCTGATCTTGGGAGACAGCATGACTTCTACTGTATCTGTATGCCCCTGGTACCAGCACCCCCCTGCTCCACACATTGGCCATAAAATATCAGCATGGGGGGGTGGGTGCCCGTTGGGGTTGGCATTTATTTTGGTGGCGTGTCATAAGTGCGGAAGATGCTTTGTCTGGTGGGGGGGGGGGCATAGTTCAACGTTTACTCTGGGGGCCATATTTTTTAGTTACTCCACTGATCAGCCTTCTTCTTATCTAAAAGTAACCCTAATTTCATAAAATATGTATTTATGTGTTTTAGTAAGTAAATTATTTATGACATATCTCACTTATGTGGATTTCTCTGCATGTTGGCGGTTAGAAATGCCTTTGTGACCTCTGGCAAAGACCTAACTAACATGCTGCATACTAATGCCTTGTTCTGGCTGACCTTTCCACTTTTTCTTTTGAAGACTGTATATTTTACACAAAATTAAGGATTGGGTTGACTGCCTGGGCCAGTCTGTCAAGGAAAGCAGACTTGACGAGCCTGCATAACTGGCTTTCACTGTGTCTGGAAAGCTGATTGATTATAGGGACTGTTTGAAGCCATAAGACATAGTTTATTTTTGCCTGGAAGAGTCAGTAAATTGTTAGCAAAGAGCATATAGTATAGAGCAGTGGTTTCCACAGAGTAACCCAAAGAGGATATCAGTTGTAAATACCAAAATAAGTAGGCCACAAGCCTTATAGCACTTGTAAAGCAAGATGGAATAATGTTTTACTGTAATATACCAGAATACCTAGACCCATTGGTAAACCCATGAACATCATCGTGGCCCCAAGGGGTATGCGTTCCTTAGGTTCAGAAATAGTGGAATAGAGCAGTGGTTCTCAAACATTTCACACCAGATACCAGCAATACGAGGTTCCAACTTACTACCCCAAGAAAGCTATCAGTTACAAATGTTACCAAAATAGGTAGGTCACAGGCCTCATAGCACTTTTAAGGCAAGAAGGAACAATACAAGGCATTGGTTCACCTTGAACATCTATGCGTACTCTTTGGGTACCTGTACCACAGGTTGAAAAACAGTGGAATAGAGCAGGGGGTCCCAATCTTTCTTCAGTACCACCTACTTATTTGTAATTAGCCCAAGTACAACCTGGGTGGTATGTATGGGTTGTCAGTTGTCATTGCACAAAACAACTGGTTAAGAACCTCTGATCTAATAGTATAATAAAACAGATCTGTTTTATGTCACTGGTCTTTTATTTGATTTGTTTTATTATCTAAGTAGTAGTTTGTTACATTTTTGTTTTGTGATGACACGTGATTTAACACATTAAATCTACAGTACTGTAACACTAATGTTTGCATGTTCTGTACATGTCTGTATTACAAGCGATTTATGTCAAGTTTTGGCTCCCAACAAATTACGTAGTTCATGTTAAATAGGTTTCACATTCAAACAACAAAGGTGTCTACATACACTATATGGGGACATAATGCATTGCAGACCAGCTACTGATCCAATAGGAATATGTCAGGTGGCCAAGTCAACAAGCTGCAAGAGTGCAGAAGTGGAGCATCTTGGGAGGAGTGCTGGTAGAAGAGTTTGCCTAGTTGGGAATCCTTCACCCTCGGGGAAAGTATATATTAGTGGTGGTAGGGGTGGTTCTTGAAATAATTTCAAAATAGAAAGCAGCAGGGGCATACATACTATGTAGGCAGTGCAGACACCTTCCCCCGGGCCAATCTGTAGTATGTACTCCAAACCTGCGCATATTTACCCCGCCATGCCCCTCCTTCCTCTGTGCTGCGGGACCTCCGAGTCCCTTGCGCTGTGCACACACGACTCCCTCCTTCACACTTCCGTCGACGCACACGCCTGTGTCTCTTCAAGCCACGCGTGCGTCCTTGACTTCACCAGCAGCCTTACAGATTTCAGTTGCTGCCGTTCCTCAGACCAGCCTATCAGTGTCCGTCCAAGGGGGGGGGGGGGGGTGTTGATGGGGGCCTGTGAAATGGGGCCTCTGGGAGGTGGTATTACATAAAACAGGTTGGGAAACTCTGATCTAGATGAATATTATTTCTGTATAACATCTTACAAAATTGTTATTATCCTTACACAGAAAAATAACAGTAAAATGCGTTATCATATCCTTTGTTTTCTTTGTGTAAGTAAAAAAAAATATAACAACGTAATTTGTATTCCTCGTAGATTTATTCCTCAGCGGTAGGTTTAGGCAAGGTGCCCTTTAAACTGTCCTATATGATCACATACTATAGTTAGCCCTCATTACTCTTATCAAGGACAAGGGCAAGGCTAGGATAAAGCATAAAAAACAGTAATGATCTTAAAAAACATTTTTGTCTGTACTTACAGAAAACTAAAATGAGCAATTAGACACCATTAGAGGAACAGTCCTGATAGAAAAATACATGAATGAATAAACTTTTGTCCCCTGCAGCTGATCTGTCCTAGTCTGGTTGAATAAACTGGATCCTGAGATCAAGGCCCGAATTCCAGTGACTGGCAGCAACAATAATATCAATGTCAAATGGTCACCCTTCAGCATCAGTTGGGATCATTGCCTTCAGTGCAGGAAATGGAGAGGCAGGGCCATTCACTGTGACTAACGGAGTGTGTGTGTGTGGGGGGGGGGGTGCCAGACATAGATTGATTCTCGATTTATTGTACCCAGTTTGGATGGAAATGCTGCAGGGACAAAAGGGAAGTGTGTGTGTTTTTTCTGCTTGGACAGTAAATTAAAAGTAAATTATAAGTTACTTTTATATCACTTTTATATCACTTTCAATTCAGCTGAAATGCTTAATCATTTCTGTCTGTTACCTTTGCATTTTTAAGCTGACCTCCAGTCAAAATTTACTTTAAGTGCCTTTTAACAATGTCCTACAGGGGATCCTGATTGGAGATACCCTTACAGTCAAAAGATCCCTAGGAAGCCCAAATCATTCATAGAAATCTGTATGATGGGGTGTGCAATGCAGTAAAGCATATCTCCCTCATGGGGGCTTAGCTGTGCCCTCTATTGGATGGAGCTCCAATAGAAAAAAATACTCTCTAATGCAGGGTTCACTGATGCTGTGAGGGGTTGAGCTAGGGTGGAGGCTGATTTAATACTAGCGCCATGTATCGCCATCTGAGCATCTGTAAAGCGGCGCTTAAAGTGGCCGCTAGTAGGCGCTGTAAGCGGGTGTTGGGCGCTATAACCTAGCTTAGCGGCACACAAGTGGCACTGTAGTATCCTGTCCAGCAGTCATAAATGTGATGTTTGGTGGGCACTGTGGAAGCGCTCTCCATGATTCACTGCAGAGCCAATCGCGAACGCTAGGTTGTGTTCCAAGGTCATAGTGCCCAAGGCTACGCTACATCTAACAACAGGACAACGCTGCAGCCAGAGATAGGTCGCTCCAGTTAAGTGTGTTCGTCACTCAGCGCTGAAGCCCGTTTTCAAGAAAAAACTACACACAAGCAGCGCCGGAGCTCGAGCATAAAGCGTCAGAAGCTGTGTGATCAAAGTCTGTTTCTCAACACAAAACACCAGCACCAGAGCGAAAATATATGGAATGACATTGTTTTAAAACTGTGACAATAACAGTGCAATGGCAGACCTGCACATACAATGCTGCATAAAAATTTTTAAAAAATCACAATGAAAGTGTTTGTTTGTAGGGCAGGAGAGGCCACACAATGATTTGAGCCAAAAATGTTAAAGTTTACTAAAGTTTACTATAGAAAAACACTATTTAAACACAACCAAATGAAACACCATCGAAATGTATGGCAGAGCGCTACTGAGCGACAGGTGCTACATGGCGCTATACACTGAGCCACCTCTAGTAATACATGTGATGCTACATGGTGCTGTTAGAGGCGCTCACCAGATTCGCTTTCTTAAATGTGGTTTTCACATACAGCGCCCAGCGTTCACCTGACGCTATGTGGCACTACCTTGCACTAGCGTTTCTTAAATAACCCCCATAGTTTACTGCCTCTGGAACTCTCCCTGACACAGAGCTGCAAGAGAGTGTATAGTGTGTTAGCTCTTTCACTAGTGAAATTATTTGTCTCAGGTTACATATTTAAACATTTACAAGAGTAATAAAATAGCATTATCTTTAGACGTTCCCAGATATCTTCTGCAACCACCATGGACAGTTAAAATCTAATGCTTTGGATCTTAATGTTAGAGGATTGGCAGTAACACTGCCCCTGACAAGATGCTTTGCCTTACATTAGTTAGGAGCTGCCATTTTTGGGACTACATACAGCACTGGTTCCAGTATTGCCCAGATGGCTGTCCTAATCATTAGTCATTAATCATTACCTGTGTAATTATCAGCAGGTTGTTAATTGTGTGTTTAGTAACTGTTGCCCTACCTGATAATAGCCTGCTTGACAGCGCCCAATGATTGAATATACTTATCTGCTCCTGTCTTAAAGTGAGTTTATCTGGTAGGATTAATTATCTCTTAATTGGTCCGTATTTCCGTTAAAGAGGAACAACACACATTTCATTTACCCCCCCCTCCCCAAGTCGCCTCATTTCACTCACCTTCCTTCCGATCCCACGGCGCAGACTTGGATGAGAGCAAGTGCACTGATTGGCTGGGTGGGTGCTCAGCCAATCAGCGTGCTCACTGTCACTCAGCTCTCTTCGGCGCTGCTGACTGCTAAGCCGGCTGGATGACCATTCACCTTGCAGCCATGCCCGCACCACCCATTCAGAAAGGCCGGGCGGTGAGCGGGGATGTGGACGGAGCGCACAGACGCGGTGAGGGCTCTAGGAGAAGGTGAGTAAAACCCAATTTAGGATACCCCAAGGAGTGGAACTTGGACAGCCCTGGAGTTTTAAGACTTCAGGGCATCTGATGTTCCTATAGGAGCCTATCTTGTTTCCCCCACCCCCTACATACAGATTGCCAACATTAAATATCATCCTACCTGCACCTTTTGCGTTTTTTCAAGCCTTTAACATCCAAGATGGCAGCCCGTGGACTTTCAGGCTGCCTGCAGGAAGTGGCTTCTGACTATGCTGCTCTGCATTCTGGGATTGCTGTCCTTTTCCTGACCTCAGCTCTGATCTATGTGTGCAAAGCACAGCTATAACCCGCCCCCCCGCACATCCTCCCACCCCCTTCTCTCCTCAGCATGTGATGCCTCTGAGGCAAGATGGCGGTGCCCGTATCCTAGAGTCCTGAACAGAGTTGCAGCCCTGTGGGGGAAAGAATAATAAGTAAGCAACTAAAAACATATTCATTTTAGATGCTGGGGAATAGTTTTTTAAGGGTTTGGGCTTTTCATTAAATGATGCTGAAGGTCTGGTTTAAGCACCTGTATATTGTAGTACATAAATCATATACAAAATAAAACAGAATTCCTCCATTATATTTTGGCACTATTCTAATTTGCTGTAAATTTAGCCTAGTGATTTGTTCAGCTGTCACACTTTCAGCATCCCAAATAAGCCACTGGAAAAGCTCAAGATCCCATCAGGTGGTATGCGTCAAATCTGCAGAATGATCTGTACCCCAACCTAATCTCCTTGCATATATACTTTACCCAAGCCTCTCCAAAGGGTGATCCAAAATATTTACATGCATTTCTGGCCCTTTTAGGTTGCTTTCCATACATACCACACAGGTGAGATGATTAGAGAATGAGAAGTGTTACTTGATGGGAGAAGGTTGGGAACCCATGCTGTAGATTGCCCAATCTGGCAGCATGCATCAATAGTCAGTTCAACATAGGCCCATATTTATGAAGGAATAGCGACAGGTAGCGACTGGTGAGCGGCCGGTAAGAACGCCGGCTCCCCACCACAATCACACATTTATCAAGCCAATCCTGCTTAGTGACTGAGATAGCACCATATAGCGACTCATTCATCATTATTCCAGCCTCAGCCCACAGCACCAGCGTCCGACCTTGAACAGCGACAGGTATGACCTCTCGCTACCTGGCGCTCTCCAATGCATTTCAATGGAACAATCTTTAAATATTCATAATTTATTGTTATTAATTTTTTTTTTTTTTTTTTTTATGTGAAAAATTCTGTGACCACTTCTGCCATGTTAAATAATTGTTTTAAGTTAAAAAAAAAAAATGTACAGAATTGATATTACAGGTCTGATATTAATGTATTACTAAATGCTTTAAAAAATTTAGTTTTTTTAGTTTCCAAAAATATGGTGGTTTGGGGGTTAAAAAACGACTTTTAACACATCGCCGCCAGCGCTCTGGGGTTTAAACATGCATTTCACAGCGCTTAAATTTTTTGAGCCTGATTTTTTGATGAATATGGAGGGAGCCGGTCGCTCTGACCAGTCGCTATCATGCGCTCCCATACAGCGCGGAACCTGTCAAATAGCGACTCGTCACCTTGTATTCAACATTACTGCACACCGACTGAGTCGCTATCAACAACCGAACAACGGCCAAGCACAGCGACTACTAGTGGGCGCTGTGAAAATACCGCTACAGTCGCTCAACTGTCGCTACCTGCCGCTATTAATGAATCGGCCTCCCCGTAGGAATAATGAAGTGGCAGTGCGGCTTCTCAGATGTATGCAAATATGTGTTAGAAGTCCTCTGTTTTCTATTCAATAGACAGTAGCATTACTTCGATGTCTTTTATTTACCATGTAAGCACGATTCTTGGCGATTCTTGGCAATTTCTAAGTTCATGAGTTGAAACTTTACATCAACAGGTGTACTTGACTCTCATGAATGCTGCTGTTTTTTATTCTTATACATTTTATTCTTTATACCTCCGTCTGTCTGAACATTGAAAAATACACCACATAGGCTTAATGTAATGCATTTACAAGGGCTATTTTATTTTCATAATCTCAGAGAACGTGCTTTTCTTTATACAGTGCAGTTTGACTTTCAGCAGAGGAAAATGGATTGCGTGTTTGAAAAGCTCACTTCACTATATTTTTCAAGCAAGGGCTATGTGTTGTTTCATCAAAAGTACAGCATTATCAGTTATCGGCGCAAAGGTAACACAAAGCCCAAATGAATGCTTAGGACTTAAAGTCATATTAAAGGGCAAATAAAAAGATAGACTTTTCAGTATAAGACAGGGAGGCCGATTCATTAATAGCGCCAGGTAGCGACAGATGAGCGCCAGTAGCGTGATTTTCACAGCGCCAGCTAGTATTCGCTGTGCTTGGCCGGGGTTTGCTTGTTGACAGCGACTCAGTCGGTGTGCGGTAATGTTGAATACGGGGTTAGGGGGTCGCTGTTTCACAGGTTCCGCGTTGTATGGGTGCGCCTGACAGCGAATGGCCAGAGCGAACGGCTTGCTGCAGATTCATTAACAAATCGCGCTCAAAAACTTCTCGCACTGTGAATTCCTTGTTTAAACCCCAGAGCGCTGGCGGCAATGTGTGTAAAGTAGTTTTTAACCCCCAAACAACCTTTTTTTTTATATGTAAAAATTTTACAAGTTTTTCTAAACATTTTGTAATATGAATACATGAATTTCAGACCTGTAATATCAATTCTGCACATTTTTTTTTTTTTTTTTTTTTACTTAAAAAAAAATCCTAACATTGCAGAAGTGGTCACAGAATTTTTGACATAAAAAAAAAAAAAAAAAAAAAAACAGTAATAGCAATGAATTATGATTATTTAAAGATTGCTCCATTGAAATGCATTGGACCACGCCAGGGAGCGCCAGGTCATACCTGTCGCTGTGATGGGATTAGCAGCGGCGCTGTTCGTTGCAGTCGGCTACATGATGAATCACGCGCTAGCTGTCGCTCTCGCCGGCGCTAGCCTCATTTAGCGTGATAAATGCGTCATTGTGACCGCCGCCGGGCGTACTTGATTCGGTAGCCGCCGATAGCTGGCGGTACCTGGCGCTCGTCAGACACTACCTGGCGCTAGCCCTTGATAAATAAGGGCCTGTGTCTGAATAGTCAGACATCATGTTATTAGAGCTTTCCAGCAACACCGCTCTTCTGCGTGTACCAGTGTTGAGCACAGAGATACAGAGCCTTTATTTTATAGGCTGTATAAGTCATATATATATTGGGTAAAACATACAAAGCTTTCCAGTGACACCCCTCTTCTACACATACGAATTGACAACACAGCCTTTATTTTGTGAATTGTCAACAGCCTACAACATAAAGGTTCTGTGCTTCTATCTGTAGGAAGCTGGAAAGCTTTGTATGTTATACCTGGAATATTTAATCAACAGAGAGAAATGGACGGCACCAAAAAATATATATTGACGTTATAATACCCAGGTGCCCTGCTCTGGTATAGCCCAAGGAGAGTGCTACAAGTAAAAAGAAAGAAGGGGATGCCCCAAATCCCCTAGACAAGGGGTGAAACCAGAGACTAACACTGGCACTCTGTTATATATAAATCATATTAAAGTTTATTTGAAAATCTAGATCACATACTAAGACACATTAAAAGGATTTTGCTATTAAAAGACAAAAAGACATAAAACATTTATATACATACTGCCGAACCAAAAAATGGGGGGGGGGGGGGGGGGGTTACAATGATCTCATTGGTATATATTATATACCAATTATATTATATTATATCTCATGGTATATGGTATATATTATGAGATAATTGTAAACCCCCCCCTCCCCATTTTTTGGTTCGGCAGTATGTATATAAATGTTTTATGTCTTTTAATAGCAAAATCCTTTTAATGTGTCTTAGTATGTGATCTAGATTTTCAAATAAACTTTAATATGATTTATATATAACAGAGTGCCAGTGTTAGGCCCTTATTTAACAAGGGATAGCGCCAGGTAGCGAATGGTGAGCAAACGGTAATGACGGTCACCGCCACGAGTACGCCGGCTCCCCTCCACAATCACACATTTATCAAGCCGATCCTGCTTAGCGACTGACAGAGCGCCAGATAGCGAATCATTCATCATTATTCCAGCCTCACCCCACAGCGCCAGCGAGCGACCTTGAACAGCGACAGGTATGACCTCTCGCTACCTGGCGCTCTCCAATGCATTTCAATGGAGCAATCTTTAAATATTCTTAATTAATTGCTATTAATTTTTTTTTTTTTTTTAAATGTCAAAAATTCTGTGACCACTTCTGCACTGTTAGATATTTTTTTTAAGGTTAAAAAAAAAAAAAAAAATGCAGAATTGATATTACAGGTCTGATATTAATGTATTCATATTACAAAATGTTTTGAAAAACATGTTTTTTTTTTCTTCAAAAAATATGGTTGTTTGGGGGTTAAAAAACTACTTTTAACCCATCGCCGCCAGCGCTCTGGGGTTTAAACAAGCATTTCACAGCGCGAGAATTTTTTGAGCGTGATTTGTTAATGAATATGCTGGGAGCCGTTCGCTATGGCCATTCGCTGTCATGCGCTCCCATACAGCGCGGAACCTGTCAAACAGCGACTCCTAACCCCGTATTCAACATTACCGCACACCGACTGAGTCGCTGTCAACAGCCGAACAACGGCCAAGCACAGCGAATACTAGCGTGCGCTGTGAAAATAACGCTACTGTCGCTCATCTGTCGCTACCTGGCGCTATTAATGAATCGGCCTCTTAGTCTCTGGTTTCACCCCTTGTCTAGGGGATTTGGGGCATCCCCTTCTTTCTTTTTACTTATACCTGGAATATATATGAGTTATACAGCTTATAAAATAAAGGCTCTATATGCTCAATGCTTGTACTTGCCGAAGAGGGGTGTTGCTGGAAAGCTCTAAGAACACGATGTCTGACTATATAAAGATAGCATTATACAGTATATAGTCAGACTCCAGCAACACCCCTCTTCTGCAGATACAAGCTGTTGACACAGCTGCCTAAAGCTTGCCCCATGCTGGTTGTTAGAGGCGGCATCTTTTATTCACTTTGCATTCCCTGATAAACCATCTTTCTCTCTTCGGCCTTAATTATTAGGGCCTCTGATATCCAAATGTACAGTCTGCCATAGAGATACATGCAGATCTGATGATTGTTCCTAGCATGAGAGGTCCAGCACAAGGAAGAGAGCTGCCTTGGCAAATGTGGGATTGCTGATAGGTTCATCTCAATAGTGGCGGGTGATGTAGATGCGCCTACTGGGTGCATCCTTCATTTCTCTAAAGTTTGAGGCATGCAACCACCTGAACCTTTCTGAATGCGCTCGGGATCGAGCCTCAGCCTACAGATGCCGGGGATGTGCGGAATCGCTGGTGATGTCAGTATGATGGTGATCCCAAGGGGTTTCACACAGGAAGAGGCAAAGTCTTTTAGGCTACAGGGCTGTCTGAGCAGAGATTTGGTCCATTTTAATATTTTATTTATTATTTATTAGAGTTTTAAGCTGTAGCGATAACCCTTATCGCCGGAGGGCTTCACCGCCCGAGACGTCCTTTTCCCAATCGTAAGAGGTGCTGCTGGAATTCCAGAGTCGTCCGTGAGGAAACAGGAACAGCCCTTACAAGGGCTAGTGAATTGTAATATAGCGTTTCCCCCAATAAGAGACAGAACTTCAGTATTGAGGGTGAAGGTGAAGTGTCTTTATTAGTGCCACTCTAGGCCTTATATACACAAGTCTCCATGCAATGACAACCACACTGACCAATAGCAGCAGGGCACACAATCCCTCAACTCTGCCGGTGACGCAATCAGTAGAACAATAGCAGGCTGTAATACAATCAATCAGGACAATGCCATTGACTGTGACGTAATCAACAATACACAATGGCAGTCAAAATACAATGACATTGCCTGTAACAGTATCAAAATACAATGACCTAATTAAGAAAAGGCCAGTGAATGACCCGGTGGGCAACTGAATAGTGATGACATCCAAAAGACAGAGCGTATGTCACATAAGCATGTTACTAAATTGGTACAATCAGTCATGCATAAACGTTTGAAAATGATGGGAAGTCTAGTGGTCATTGGTCCATCTGAGATTAGCATGTGTAATAGGCATGTGTAGCCGTTGGGTGGTTCCACAGCTGCCCTTCTGGTGGCAGTGTACTATTTTCAGCTCAGCCAGTGGCAGGGGTGCTCGAGAATTGCCAGGCCAGTAGCCTGTCTTCCTGATCTGATGCTCCTGACCCTCATAATCCAGTGGGTGCCAGCCTGAGCCTGATCCTGGTCTTAATCACTCTGCTCCAAGGTGAGTCTAAGGGGTTTATTCATGAAGCTCTAGCGCCAGGTAGTGCTTCGTAATGTCAGGCAGCGTCTGCTGAACGCTGGGCACTGTACACAATACCACATGTATGAAAGAGATCCCGTTGAGCGACTGGAACAGCGCCATGTAGCGTACGATTCATCATTACAGACGAGCTCTAGCTTCCAGAGCGAGAGGTAAGACCTGTCGCTACCATTCGCTCTACCATACGTTTCAATGGACGTTCCTTCTAATCCGTTTCCTGATCCCATTTTTAATATTTTTTTTCTCTCAAAAAATTATTAGATCTCTCCTGGTCTGGAATTATATATTTTTGAAAATATTTAGATTTTTTTTTCAATTTTATGCAGAATTGCTCTTACAGGTCTGGCACTAAAGTGTTAATGTCACAGTGTTCCAACAATGTCATTCCATGTTTTTTTCGCTTTGTTACTGGTGGAAATGTGTCCAAAAAATCACTTTAATCAGCAGACGCTGTGTGAGTCTGATTTTTTGTTGAATATGGTGTGAGTCGCTGAGAGTTGGTCGCAATGAGTTGGCGCTACCTTTCACTCTCTGCAACGCTGTACTGGTGTTAGAACGCCCAACATACATCTCATTCATCAATGGCGGCCAGGTTACTAGAGCGACTGAGGCGCTCTGTTTCAGCACTCGATAGCCGATCACAGCGTATACTAGCGGTCGCTCTTAGCGCCTCTGTACAGACGCTCATCTGCCAATAGCTGGCGCTAGTAATCAATCAGCCTGCCCGTGGAGCACTTTGGGGTAGCCTGTCCAGTTCTCCTGTCCGTTGTATACCTACTGGTAAGGTGTCCCTTACCCCTTTCCTTAACCCATGTGTGTGGTTCTACTTGCCGCTTTATAGGGGGTGAGGAACCTAAATTATAATTTTAGGAAGATAATTCTATGAGATATTGGTCAACCTAGAGGTCAGGAGATAAGTGTACTACACTTTTTTATACTTACTTGTGTTTTGTGTCTGCCATCTTCTAAACAGTTCCTGTAGAGTCTGGATGTTGGTTTCGGTATCAGATTATTATTATTCAGTTTTTTTGCTTGGCTGTGGTTCTGATGCAGTGTTTTTTTTTTTTAAACCAAGAATTTTGTAACATATGTTTGCAAATACACAAGAAGCCATGCTAATGCGCCAATGATTAAATTGAGAGCAGACTAACCTGGAGGGCTATCCCCAAATTTTCTGTGGGTGCATATATAAAGCCTTTTATAATTGCAGATGTTTGTTTCTGGCAAAGCAGAGTGCAGAGAAACTCAATATACAACCTCAGGAGGGTATATGTGGGGTAATTTGTAACTGCCCCATACTGGTTACATTTAAAAAGACAACAACTAACATATGTTGA
This sequence comes from Gastrophryne carolinensis, assembly GCA_027917425.1. Classification (NCBI taxonomy): domain Eukaryota; kingdom Metazoa; phylum Chordata; class Amphibia; order Anura; family Microhylidae; genus Gastrophryne; species Gastrophryne carolinensis. Next base: position 536,871,043 of record CM051234.1, read on the forward strand.
TTTGGATTTGAATGGGTAAGGTGCATTTGAGATTTTGATTAGCGGCTTTGCGCTTTTCTGATTTTATTATGTGCACCTGCAAGTATGGCGGCTTGGCTTCTACTACATGCTCTGTTTTTATTGTATAGTGTGTTACGTTTGTTTTTGGCAGAGTGAGTGGAGTGCTTGGGAACATGGTTATATTGCTATTGTCCCATGCGCATGCACCCTCATGCTGTTTACAAGTGACTATTAACTGAGTAACTATTAATTTAATTTTTTCGCTTTTGCATTGGTATGGGTTATAGAGTACAGTAAATGCAGGGGGTGCAAACTTTTCTTAGGATTCTGGCACGTCATCTAAAACATCTAAACCACGCAGCACAGCAATAGTATCTTTCTAAATTGCAAATCTGAAAGCAAAGGATGAATTGGAAAGTGAGATTATGGATTGATCCAGTGTGCAGACTTGCGTAACTCTTTGTTGAACATTGATTTCGGTGATCTCTCTTGGTCTTGAAGCCAGTAATAGACTTGCTAAATAAATAAATTATCCTTTGTTGCAAATGTCCATTTACAATGAACTTGTTCTGACCTGTAGCCTGGAACTGCGCATCATATGTCTCCAGCCTATGAGGGAAGATGGCAGGTGGATGATCCTCCAAGGGGTTGTTTGGACATGCAGACCATGTGATATTAAATGAAATAAGAGTCATGTATGATTTTTATAGCTTGTGTAGCAAAATTCCGCATCTGATTTCACTGCGTATTTGCAACTAGGATAAATGTAAACTTAAAGTGGACCAACACCCTGAGGTGATCGGCCCGGGAATCTATAAGATTCCCGGGCCGATCACCTCACACACCGCGGGACATCCGAGATCGGGATGTCCCGCGGGGTGAACCCCCCCTGAACACCCCAAATCCACCTACCTGGTCTTCTGAATGGCCGGCGCGGGCGCGCACACGTCAAGAGTGACGCGCGGGAGGCGCCGACGGGCAAGCTGCTTGTACGTTGCTGTCAATCAGCTTGTCCGTCGGCGCCGATTGGACGGCGCGGCCACGTGGGAGCGGGGAGAGGTGAGTTTTGGGGGCTTTCTGGGGGGTTTCACACAGCGGGGCACCCCCGATCGGGGTGCCCCGGGGAAGTGGACCAATACCCAGGATAGTCAAAATCCTGGGTGTTGGTCCACTTTAAGTATTGAAGTGATTGTATTATGATTTTTATTTTATGAGGCATCATAAAGTTATTTTATCTTTTTATCTATTTTATCTTTTTTTGGAATAGTGATCTAGATCAGAGATGTAAAAGGGCGAAATGACATGCCTGTCGTATAACTTAAAATAAAATAGGCTATCCTATAGATCTTAGACAATGGGCAACCTGCGGACCCAGAACTTTGTGGCCAAAGCAAAGCACAATTTTATTTATACATTTAATTGTTAAAGTGGACCAAAACCAAAGATTTTGACTATCCTGGGTTTTGGTCCTTTCCCCTGTTGCACCTCGATGGTGCCTCACTGTGAGAACCCCCCAGGTCTCCCAATCTGACGTACCCTTCCCCAGTCCGATGTATGCACAGCCTCCCGTCCAATCAGTGCGCTCGCATCTGCTCCCGTTCCTCTTATCTAAGAGCTCATCTAAGGCAAGTGAATCCAAGCGCGCTGGCGTCCGCATCCCCCGCTACCCTCTAACAGGGAGCATGCTTGCGCCAGCCATTCAACAAATGCCTGGTGCGGGCACTTGCCCTGCTAAAGGGATAGTGGGGATGCAGCCACTGCTCGCGTATGCACCATTGGACCAGAAAAGAAGGTGAGTTTCTGGTCGACCTGGGGGGTTTCACACAGTGGAGCATCTCAATTCTAGATTCCCCGGGGGAACGGAATTTAGCGGGGCATGGTTTGGTCCACATGTCAGCGGTTTGCCTGAGTGTACATTGCAAATAGGCACAAAAGTACTGCTTAAACCCATCCGCTGTCAAGTTCTTAACCAGGCATGCTCAACCTATATCCTGGGGGCCACATGTGGCCCTAAGAGACATCTGATGTGGCTCCTGACTTGGCTGTGGGGGTAGTGGCAGGGGTACATAAATAAGGGAATAAAATAAAGGCTCAGTGAAGTGGGAGCAGAAGATTTCACTCCATTGCTGAAAAACTCCTCAGCCTGTGTGCCTGAGCCCCAAGACCATAAAAGGGTGAGCACCCCCACTCTGAACCTTCTCCTATGATATGCCCTATATTGATGATCAATTAACCACCTTGCCAACATACTCTCCATGGTCCTGTGCTCTCCATGGTCCTGTTTTGGCAATAAGTTGACTAGTTTTCCTGGCTGGGCAAGTCCATTATATGGCCTTCGGAAATGAACATCAAAACATGCTTTTATTCTAATGTCCCAATATATCACTTTTTATTCTATAATTTCCCATTTTGTTCACTATAAAGTAAATCTTGGTGGTTTATCTCTAATCAACCAAATATGGCCAAAAGCAATAATAAATGGCACATATTTGCTACTTGTGTTTAAGGCATTGTGGGTAGAGCAGATGCTGCATGCCACTGCAGAGAACAGGATACCTTGCGATGTCAATAGCTATTTATGATAGGAAAACCTGCAATTAAGTGAAAATTAGGCAGCTGAGAACTAAATGTGATAACATTTTCATTTTAAGCAGCACACATGTGTAATCTAGAGGCTTGTATGAATACTTGTCTGTTATCATGCAGCTGGAAGCTATGCAATAAACCTTAAAGGGTAACTGATTCTGCTAAACATATATTTTATTTTGGTGGCTACTGGGTCGTAACTCACTCAGTCCATCTGATATGCTTTAAATGAGGTGTACATAACCAGTGGTACGCAAAAACTTATCAGGTAGCAAAGCTGCAGGCTGATCTGTACCCCAACTTGATCTTCTGCCATCTATAATTTACCCAAGCCAGATTTGCTTCAATGTGCATTTATTTAATGGTTGTTTGGTGTGTTTTTAACATGGTTATAGGTGACTGACAGCCCTTACATACCACCCATACTTTCTAGAAAATAGAAAGTGGTACTTGAAGTTTTACACAATGCAACATAACTGCCTCTTGTTTCCAGCTGTGGCTATGAAGAAATGTTAATGTAATTATTATTTTTGTGATGTAAACCAATATACTGCAGTGGTGAGGCTGAATTTTGTGACCTAATTTGGAACACAGATGCACATTAAAACGTGATACAAGTGTTTGAATTCAAATTACTGGTGGTAAGATTAAATAGTATTATTGATTTTTCCTTTGGGGGGGGGGTCTATTTTCTATAGCATGTTACAAAGTAGTAACTACAGGAAAAGGTGGTACAGATGAAGTGAATGCTTAGGGTTCATTTACACCTTATTGCCATATACTACTAATATGAAGGCTCCCTTTACCAATAGTTGCACATCTATCCTCTGGCTGTGGTGGCAAACCCACCTTTAGGTCCTTCAGGTCCAGTGTTTTTCCAGCGGAACCCTGGTTATAAAGAATACTGAGCCCATCTGTGCCCCCAGGGCTCTGTGTGGGGGTAATCAGTTATGGGTATCAGCAAGCCCCCTAGCCTTTTAAAGTGGACCAACACCCAGGATTTTGACTATCCTGGGTGTTGGTCCACTTCGGGGGGGCACCCCGATTGGGGGTGCCCCGCTGTGTGAAACTCCCCAGAAAGCCCCAAAAACTCACCTCACCACGCTCCCACGTGACCGCGCCGTCCAATCCCCGCCGACGGGCAAGCGGGTGACAGCGACAGACAAGACAGCGCGTCCGCCGCCGCCTCCCGCACGTCACTCTTACAGGGCGCGCGCACGTCTAGAGGGGCGCGTGGGAGGCGATAAGGTAAGGTTTTTGGGGGGTTTTGGGGGGGTTTCACCCCGCAGGACATCCCGATCTCGGATGTCCCGCGGGGAGGGAGGTGATCAGCCCGGGAATCTATAAGATCACCCGTGGGTGTTGGTCCACTTTAATGATTATAGGGATCAACGGCCCCCCTACCTAAAAATAAGCCCTCCCCCCTATTTTAGCCTAGTTATCTTCTTGCTCCTGGTGTCCTTCTGTCTTCTATCCTCAACTGAAGCACATCGCCACCAGCCAGTCTTCCCCTAGGAGTAGCAGTTCCTCTCTGCTCTTGTCTCTCTGGCATCCTGCCAGACCATGAGCACTCCCTGCTGCAGATAGGGGCGTTAATACCCCTGAGGCATGGCTTTTCCCCTGAGGCATGGCATTCCCCTGTGACACTAGGGGCCTTAGGAGGAATCCCAGTAAAGCCATGCCTCATTGCTACGTTGAGTGCTCATTCTCTGAGGGCTGTCCAGGGCATTTTACATTTGTTCGTGTTGTGCTTATTTAGACATCTATCGGGCCCCAGTTGCGCTGCAATGTGCTGGAAGTACTGCAAGCTGTACTTTTTCCAACCGTATCATGTCACAAGAAATAGATGCTAAATGGCTCATATAAAATACATTGTAGCACTTTTCTCCCCATTTTCAGTTTACCATGACACAGTGCAGGAAATAGTGTGTGACTCCTGATGCCATAATCAGGAAGAGCAATCTTGTTATTATCTTCAGTGTTTTCGTTTTGATCATTGTTGCCCTTTTTACCAGTCATCGGGGTCAGTCATAGGGGAATTGTTGCGAACAAAGTTATCTGGTGGGGTTCTAATCTAGTAGGTGGCAGTTAATTTACTAGCATCTTTTCTTCATCGTTTTTGAATAATTATAATAATAACCAACAAAGTACATTGAAAATAAATTGTCCATTAGCAGGTTGTGATCTTACGTGTCACCATTGTGTTTTTCTCTTTGTCTAGGGGGCAGGTCCCATCTATAGCTGAATCCAATTATTTGGGAATTGCCAAATCACTTGAAATGTATGGAGTTGACCTTCATCCAGTCTATGTAAGTCCAACATGTGAGTAAACATATGTTTGCAACACCGTAAAGCTTATTTAAAGATTTTAAGAAATTTCTTTTTATTCCAACTTCTCCCCTACAAGTAACTGATAGAAAATGTCTAAGACTTTTTTCTAAATGAATTTCACCTACGTCTAATTGTTAATTGCAACTTTTCAATTTAACATATTGATATTACGTAACATGATCAAGCTAGGAATAGTCATGGGAGGGGATGACAAAACAAGCAGAATCAAGCCGTGTATGTCTGATGAACTGAATCTAAAGGAACATTCCGTACAAATTAAAATTAGTTAAATTAGCCCGTTTTCTGTTTGCCTCATGCTGGCTATCACACGCTGCCATCCTGGCCGGAAACCTGCTGTCCCCACACTTTAAGGTAGCACCACACAAACGCTTTTTAATGCTCTATCATTGAAGTACTTATTTTACTTACCTACTTACCTCCACTGCTCCGCTTTCCAGCACCAGACCGCACTGAAGGGCATAGGGGCTGGTCTTTTGGCTGGAGACCAGACGTTCGGCCTTTAGAGCCATGGGGACCCCAGCCCCTCTGCCTGGTGTGCTGGTTTGTACCCTCGGTGAGGGACCTTGTGTGATTTTTTTTAACAATCATAAACACAGCCACAAAAAAAGGAAATAAAGTAAAGAAATATCAAATGTGTTTATATTTGGCTGCGAAACGCAAACTCCTGCCCCAAGCCATTATTGCAAAACACTTCCTGCAAACACAGCTCACAGCTTAACTCATGTATTCAGTAAATCCAACGGAATGAACAGTTTCCCTACTAAACATAGTCATTATTTCACACATGGGTTTTGTGTGTCCGCCATGCTCTTGCTGCTTATTAGAAAGGTGACAGTATCAATGGAGGATGTATATCCAATTATAGATATCCAGTTCTGCTCTAAAGTAAATAATTGTATTTCATTATCCTTATCATATGTCGATTGTCTCTTTTATTGCTTCTTTGTCCTCTTTTTTTGTGCTTGATAGACCATGTATGTGGATAATTCATATCTTCTAGGTATTTAAAATAAACGCTTTAGTATTTCTTTATAATCAGATTTGTGTATTCAATTTAAATGTAAAACCCAAAAAAGTGCATTTTGCTTTTTGTGAATGCCGACTTTGTTATTATTGAGTATTTAGTACAGATAATTTTAGCTGTCTTGGCCTTATCATGTCAAGATCAAGGTCAGTGATCTACACACTTCCAGGCAACTCTGTATCAGGGAGCCTCTAGGTCCAAAGGGACTCCACCCTCTTTTCCTACTGCCTATGAAACCTGATTTTATGAGATACATACCTTTTTTTTGTGGAGCTTTGTATGGCGAGGGCCATAAAACAACGGACGCATGTTTCCTGCCCCTATTATAAAGGTGAATATCTCTCTTAGTACAAGATCAGACTGAGTCGCCTGTAGATTATACTGAGCACCTCAACCTCTTCACACACTCCGGACAAGTTTTAGGTGGGGATCTACAAAACCTGACCTGTTTGTGGACCTCAAGGAGAGGGTTGGGGAACACTGCTTTATGGCATGGTTTAAATAAAAAACAACAGGAAAGGGAAATGTAAAATTCACTGAATCCCAAGATGGAGTCAATGCGAACCCCCAAGCCTTGTACAGAGGAGGCTTTTGGAGGCTATTCCTGGCACACTCCCTCCATTGCAGTGAATGGAGTGGGCGATGATGTAACATAGCAGGGTATTCTGCTGTCTTTCCATTTACAAGGATTCCCAGGTGCGTGCATACTGGGGTTCTCAAGACCTGGTGCATTTTACAGATACGGGCATCGCTGGAACAGCTGCAGGGGAGAAGAGGTTTTATCTATTTCCTTGCAGCCCAGCATGGACTGTCTATTTTAGTAGTTTTCAGTAGCTTTAAAAACCATACTCCACTATACTCAATGTCAGCTACTGCAGCTATAAACTGAAAGCATTGGATCTTGACTCTCTCTAAGCTCTCCAATCCAATAAGGCTGAATGGTTTATTGGGGGCAGGGGCAGATGCTTAGACCAGCATCTTATCTAATTGTTGCTGATCCAGAGCACACTGCAGCCAGCAGAGCAGTGATTGGCTGCATACAGTTTTATGCAGCCAATCACTAATCGCTAAACAAAACAGAAGATGAAAACCAGTTTTCTGTTTAGCTTTTGTCCCATTTCCACGAATCCATCTGCTCCGATCATCATGTCATTTTAGCTGACATAAAATGTCTTTTTTTGCCACATGATCATTGACATGAAATAGGATGTGGAATGCGTAGCATGAGCGACCTCAAAAATGATCACTATAACAATCAATTAGCAGAGAAATCTTCTGTGTTCAAATTGTCCACATGCATACGAGTCGTACCTTGGCTGGCTCTCTCAATGAACGGTTGATTTATCTGTTTATGGAAATGGGCCATTTTAACTGATGCAGCTGACCCAGAGCTAAGGTGAGGCAGTTTTAACTTGTAGCATTTAGTTAAGTTTTTTGGGTTTTTTGAGTTGCCAAACTAGATTGTATTTTACTGCTAATATTACAATTTTGATAATGTTTTAATGACCCATCATTGCTCCTTTTAACAGGGAGAAAACAACTCTGAGTATTTTCTTGGCCTAACCCCTGTGGGACTGGTTGTATACAAGAGTAAAAAGCAAGTGGGGACATATTTTTGGTAAGTATAAAGTTAGATTTTGTTAAAATTGCAAATTTTAGTCTTTTCATGTTAATTGTGAGGAAACCTGGTATCTTGTGACCTTGGCTGATGCCACGTGACACGGAAAGCACGCTGTACAGTCCCTTGATACGGATTGTCACAACTCTGACAGGCTACGGGGCCCTTTCACTGCCGCCAGTAAAGCAAGCACTGCTAGTTCCGTAAGACTGCCACCAGCTCTAAGTTGATACACCCTGATCTGTTAACGGGACTATATCGGACCAGAAGCCCGGTAGCACTAATATAACCTTGAAGTGCGGACAAGTGAGTGTGGGATCAAGATAATAGAGGAGCCCAAGATTAAGTTGTATATTTCATTGCTTTAGGAGCACACTAGACAAACTATATACATACAATGAATATATGCAATATAGGTCAGAAGGGCAAATACAAGTAAGTAATTTACAATCAGTTTAGTAGAGAAATTAACTTTTTGCAGATAGATGACATGCAGAGATGCAGGAAGCCACCGGCGGTGTTTTAGGTTGCTGCATACTCATCCCCCCTCCGCACAAGATCCCCTAAAGAAAATACACCATTGTCTGAGCACGCAGATATCCACAGGTCATACACCCCCTCCCCTCTGGGATGAGTCTTCATCTTTGCCTCTTAGCAATGCTAGATAAAACCTCTAAAAATAAAGATGCATCATAACTTCCATTTTGAGTTCTGGACTCACTTTGAGACCAAACACACTGTTGCTCCTAAGGCTCCTAATAGCAGGAGGTCCTAGGGTGACGGCGATACACACACACACACATCCGTCATGATCTCCCGCACATGAAAATAGGTTCAGTTTATTAGATTACTGGCTCTGGCATGCTCAGCCATACAGCCTTATGGCAAGGATTTCCTGTAAGTTAATTTGTGGCTCATTCTGTCTATTAAATGGTGTGAGTGGTACTACCTGAAGTGGAGGCCACTTATGGGGGGCACTGTCAGGCCTGTGTTTACCGTTTTACTATGAGCAGGCCATCTGTGAGATAGGTAATGACTTCCTCACATCCAGGGAATCAGAGTACATTTTAAATATGGTATTTTGGTTACAGACATGAGCTGGGCATGAGCATGGACCCTCATTGTAAGCCAGTAATACTTGCATCTAAATATGGGGTGGGCCCCCAGAGTCAGTTTTACTGGTAGATCTCAGGCATCCCAGTCCAACACTGTGTATGTTTGCCCCAGATTAAGTTATGTACAGTATTTAAACTCAGCTGAGCAGACAAGAAAATGTTTTTAGACACATAAACCAATCTGCATAACTGTTAGGTCAGATTGTAAAGAAGAAAAATGAAATATGATATTGCGTGGGAGGTGCAAGCTGGCTAAGAAATTACACAGCATGACATCAAATCACGTACTGCAAGTCACTGTGTGGAGTTGTAACTTGTCTTGTGGTTCAATGAGGCCTCCTATGCAGAAAAACAACTATAACCCCAATTAATAAAAGGTGGGACATTATGTTAAAAGTAAGAAACCAAGAATACAATGATTTGAAAATCTCATATAACTATATTATGGTCTCCTCTTTTCACGTTTAGACAGGATGGTAAGCTACATGGTAGACATGGCCCTCTCCCTACCTTCTGAGGATGTGTTGCTGCCATCAATTTCAAAATTAGTTTTTTTTTATTTTCAAATGAAAAACGTAGATTTCCAGATCATTGCATTCTTGGTTTCTTTACATTTTAAACAGTAACCCAAATTTTGAAATCAGGATTGACTTTTTGGGGGGAATTCAGCTAGGATACAGTAATTAAACATTCATAAACTCCTGCTAACAGCGACCTCTCTACTTGTCACTCCTTGTAATACTTGCCTGTGCCGCATGCCTGCAAGGTAAAAACGCAGATAACGCATTGATAGGTTTGCTTTTTTATTATCTAGAGTTTGAAAAAAGAACAATGCCTAATGCAGGAGAGCCAGAAGTTTTTCCCCACCCAAACAACCCCCTAAGCTCTATTATGCCTAAAAGCTGATACAAAGACATATCGATAAATTGATTTATTTGTTCTCCGTGATTATTTTTACCTGTTACATGCATAGCTCAAAGCAGCTGCAAGGATACTTATCACAGTATTTGGTCTGTTGTTTGTACAGTTATACGTTTACATGGGGAGTGGAATGCAGATATTTATTTAGTACGATAACAGCGGCATTTCAACATAAAATTCCCATTTTATATCATCTGCTCCTGACACTGCCTGTTGCTTGGCCTACACCTGATCCAAGATTTTGTATACACAGCCAGAAATTATCGCTAGCAATCCTTGCCAACAATCCAGTTAAAACAGTGCTTCTAGGGTGTGTTTTAAATGACAGAGCCTTAGGTACAGTATGAAATCATCATTTTTAAAGTTCAACTGGAATTAATTATTTTATTTGTTATATGTATGTTTGTATTGCAAATTTTGTTGTATCCTTTGGATTTGAATTAGAAATATCATTCTTTTTGTAGGCCTAAAATCACTAAAATACACTTTAAAGAGATGCAGTTTGAAGTAAGAGTCCTGGGAAAAGATGTAAGTGAAATATATTTATCTATGCATTTTAGCACTTTAATGGATAATTTTTGTGTTTGTATAACCATGCTAGACGTTAAAGTGATCCCGAAGTCAAATTAGACTTTTGGAATACTGTTATTCCAAAAGCATAACCGACAGCCCGGTTTTGGGCTTTATCCTCTTACCTAATTCTGCGTTCCCGTGGCATCTACAAATGCAGCAAACCATCATGTTTAAGTTTTTTACACCTGCCTAGGCTGCTGAAGACTACCAGCTCACTGAACCAGGCTAGTAGCTCAGGTCTAATATGGTCTTCCTTGGGTTCTCTTACTATTTCACAGTGCATTAAAGTAATAAAACAATACACACATAGTGTGTTGGGAGTTGTGGTCATTGCAGCCCCTATGTTGACATCTGATATTTAGGGAGTCAGAGGTTCCCGTCCTTATACCTTGGGATTCCACCAGGTTCCAAGGCCCTCTATAACCAATACTTCCCTTCCAAATAACACTACACAAGTTTGAAAGTCTTTTTTGCACCAATCTAACCCCATCACTGAACCTAACAATAAAATCAAATATTGATGGTGAAATTGTTCCCCTTTCCCACTCCAACCGTATGAAAATGGGAAGCAAATCTAATATGCACACTAAATTATAAAATATGGGAACCTATTTGGTAACAACACTTATTAATCTTCCTAATCCACTCATCACAGTTGAGAATATTTGCATTAAGAATATACCCAACACCGAATTATAGCACCAGATTATAATGCGCTGATACCACACACAGCATGCTGGTGGTGTAAGGAGGAAACCACCACTTTTTTGGTGGCTTTTCCCCTTTAACACCAGCTTTTGGAAAATAGTGATATTTTATTTGATGGGTGTGAGATACATGTGGAATATAATCCAAAACAATGTCTGCTGCACAAAGATATTCCGACCAGAAATAGGTGTGGCCATCTAGCCCTTTTTATAGGTAAAATATTTATTGTCTTAGAGGGCATTTAATCCTCCAACCATCTCTATAACAACTCAAAAAACAAATACAATAAGAATTAAAATTCCCTATTTATCTGGATATTCATTATTCTCTCACCCAATTTCACTCAAAAATCATAAATCCGGTCCCAGGCCCTCTGTACTAATTTAAGGCCAGCAAGTCTCCTGCAAGCTTCTCTGCAGATTGCTTGCTGATAACTCCAACCCAAGTGTGGAAAAGCCCGGTGCCAATTGGCATGGGCCCAGAGCACTGGACTGGACCCGGACACCAGAATGCTTGGTTGGGTTACAACGTATCCTAGGGAGCTGAATCAGGTGAGTAGCATTATCTGAGGATGGAAGTGAGGTGGGCAGGTGAAGTGAATCTGAAAGGCAGATCCAAGGAATAGTCAAAGAAGTCTCATCTGGAAATCTCAAGATACCAGGGATGCACAGGGAAACGCAGGCTATACGGAATTCTCAGGATAGCTGAAGAGCACGGGAAACCAGGAGCATTCATGATACCAGAAATCAGTAAAGATCAGGTAGCCCTGTGATGATATCAGGTAGATCCTTGTTAACATCAGTGTGAGACGTCCTAGAAGCAGACTGCCTGCCAGAATAGAATGTGTTTGAACACCATCGCAAGTGAGGAGTCCTAGAAACAGATTGCCTGCTGGAATCGGATCTAGGCTTTCTTATAGATGTGTTAGCATGTGCACATGTGCAAGACCTTGGAAACTAGGGAGGCATACTAATCCTGCTGTGTGCAGGTGTACCTAGAAGAACTGATGTTGTTTTGAAGACAAAGGGTGGCCTTTGATTAATGTTTTCTTCTGTTCTTTAACTAAATCCAGCAGCCAAGCCACTATTTTTTATATATATATATATATATATATATATATATATATATATATATATATGAGAGAGAGAGACTGCCCGGCTGTAGTCTGCTGCGTTGCTGACCTTCCTATATTATATCTGGTAGCAGCACCTGGTGTTTGGCACCACCCTGTAGGTGTTATTGCTTTTGATAAACCTGCAACCATATACATTTCTTTAGTTACTAATTTAGGATTCCAGATTAATTCAAAGCATTGCATTCCAGCGTTCATTTGGTATTTTTATGTTCGAGGAGTGTTGAAATTGTGGTTACAATTCTATTATGTGATGGCTGGAAATCAGTGAATTATTGACAGGGTAGGAACAAACATTCTGTGGGTTGCTGAAATTCAACCAAGGAGATTAGCAAAGGTGAGCAGACAGTGTCTAAACCTGAGCAGGCCAGACAGCTATTCTTGTGTTGTTCTTTGGTGTTTCTATACCAAAAGGGATAGAACTCTCTCTTAATTTGCTTAACACATGCCAAACCCCCCTCCCCTCCCGAGCTTCCAGTGCGCCCATCCCTCGCCCATATAATACATCTTTTAGAGCGTTTTGCTGTCAGTGACCCGATGAAAGGCTGTTTGCTGGGGGATTAGGCTGTGAATTCCTCAGCTTAACAGATATGAACTGGGAGCTGCCTGGCACAGGTTAGGATCAACAAATAGCACAGTAAAGATGAGGAATGTTACGAGGAATGGAGGAGGATGTCCTGCTTGGCAGCAGCCTTCATTGCCAGGCAGCCAGCAGCTGCCATTTTTCTTTCCAGCTAATCAGAAAGGAAACAGAAAAGGGTAATGTCATTTTCAGGCTGCCTATTTGTTCCTCATTCATTTTACTATATCTATAGGAATAAATCAATTGGCTTGTTTTTTTTTTATTTTCTGGGTTACTTTTTGCTTGTCACCTGCCTTGGGATTTGCTGTTAATACAGAATTGTATGTGGCAGACAGTGGGTGTCAAGCCACCTCCTTTATTCATACTTGATTTCCTCAGCACATAAAATGCTGTGTAAACACCCCGTCTATGGCAGCTTTATAACACCTCATAGCTCCAGCCATGCAAATGCAATCAACTTACCTTGTGGCACCACAAAAATAAATAAATAAAATTATTATTGCTCTATATGGAGAAAATCCCTCTGCTGGATCTCTACAATAGTGCCGGCACAAAACAATAACCAATAAAATTTAAAGGTCCTGTAGATAAAGTAGGGACCTACTTTATATACATTTTTCCACAATCAGAAAGGGGACTTCTGGGGGCAATGCTTTGTTTTTAACTTGTGTTGTGTTCATGTTGTTTTTAATTGTGTATAAGTCTCTTCATTGTTTTTCATTAATAAAATCTATAGCTTTTGAATATATTTTGGTGGTGCTCCTTTTTGGGGTGGGCACTGAGTGTGTTCCTCGCCACCTCATCTTTGTTTGGTGTTTGGTTTGTGGGAAGTGAGCACACCCCTTATTTGTAATTTTGTTATTTTTAGTGGTGCACATGGTAGTGTTTTAGGTTTAGGCCCTCTTCAAAATACAGCTCCCCCGCTGTGTCGCAGCCACTATACTAGAAGAAAGGGTCATCCGGATACTCACCACTTCTGGGATCCTTTTACTGCAGCTGTGGAGGAGCCTACCTAAGCTTTAGCTTTTTTTATGTTGAATATATTTTTACACATTATTATCAACATTTATATATCTGACACCTGTTTGTTAAAGCAGACGGGCAGGCCGATTCATTATTAGCGGCAGGTAGCGACAGATGAGCGTCTGTAGCAGGCATTTCAGAGCGCCCGCTAGTAGTCGCTGTGCTCGCCCGTGGTTCGCTAGTTCAGAGCGACTCACTGTGCAGCATTGATGAATACATTGTGGGGAGTCACTATATGACCAGTACAGCGCTGTATGGGAGCGTATGTTAGCGACTGTTCAGTGCGACCGACTCACAGCATATTCATAATTTTTAAAATGTATCCACCAGTAACAAAGCGAAAACATATGGAATTACATTGTTATAACATTGTAACATGAACACAATGCCAGACCTTGTCAATTCTGCATAAAAATATAAAATTTTAAATAAAAATGAAAAAATGGCTTTTTCAAGGCCAGGATACATCCCAACATTATTTGAGAATAAAAAATAAAAATTAATAAAACAAAAACCCTGTTTAAAGAGAAATAAAAGAACGTCCATTGAAATGTATGGAAGAGCTACAGGTAGCGAGAGGTAATATGTGGCTCTCTGCAAGGCTGAACGCCAGCGGTGTACGCTGAGGCTGGGATAATGATGAATCGGACGCTACATGGCGTTATCCCAGTCGCTCAACAGATTCTGCTTGATAAATGTGTAATTGCGTGCCGTTTTCTGGCGTTCACCTGATGCTACCTGTCATTTACAAGGCACTACCTGACGCTATCCCTTCATGAATAAGGCCCATAGTTTAAAATCCCCCAGTGGCTTCTGGGGCTGCTTCATCCCAAGCCCCTGAAAGGGAAACTCAATATAAGCACTGCATGCATGGCCATTGGGTATCTCCAGGTGAACATTATTAGTGGCTGGTGGTGCAGTGAACATGCAAACACAACTACTGGAGCCTCACAGAAGCATGGAAAGAATTTTGCCTGATTCTTGGCTTTGTAAGGAGCTTCCAAGGGATGGATTTCCAAATTGGATTACCTGGGGGGAGGGGATAAATTGGCCCTGTGGTGGACGGGGAGGCCGATTCATTAATAGCGCCAGGTAGCGACAGATGAGCGACAGTAGCGGTATTTTCACAGCGCCCGCTAGTAGTCGCTGTGCTTGGCCGTTGTTCGGCTGTTGACAGCGACTCAGTCGGTGTGCGGTAATGTTGAATACGGGGTTAGGAGTCGCTGTTTGACAGGTTCCGTGCTGTATGGGAGCGCATGACAGCGAATGGCCATAGCGAACGGCTCCCAGCATATTCATTAACAAATCACGCTCAAAAAATTCTCGCGCTGTGAAATGCTTGTTTAAACCCCAGAGCGCTGGCGGCGATGTGTTAAAAGTAGTTTTTTTAACCCCCAAACAACCATATTTTTGGAAAAAAAAAAAAAAAGTTTTTCAAAACATTTTGTAATATGAATACATTAATATCAGACCTGTAATATCAATTCTGCACAAATTTTTTTTTTTTTTTTTTACCTTAAAAAAAATATCTAACATTGCAGAAGTGGTCACAGAATTTTTGACATTTAAAAAAAAAAATAAATAAATAAAATAATAGCAATTAATTATGAATATTTAAAGATTGCTCCATTGAAATGCATTGGAGAGCGCCAGGTAGCGAGAGGTCATACCTGTCGCTGTTCAAGGTCGCTTGCTGGCGCTGTGGGGTGAGGCTGGAATAATGATGAATGATTCGCTATCTGGCGCTCTGTCAGTCGCTAAGCAGGATCGGCTTGCTAAATGTGTGATTGCGGAGGGGAGCCGGCGTTCTCGTGGCGGTGACTGTCATTACCGTTCGCTCACCATTCGCTACCTGGCGCTATCCCTTGTTAAATAAGGGCCTTAGTTCATGACTGCTCAGCTCTGTCACTTTATGCTGACATCCATCACTTTCTGCTAAGTTTACGGTAATTAAAAAAACAAAAGTACACTTGGGAAGATTTTTTAAAATTGTAGTCAAAACATTTTAGTTTATGTACATAATAGCATTTAATTTTAATAGCTGTTTAATGATAGTTTTCATTTAAGAAGAATGAAGCAATTGAATGTGCCCCCCCATCCCCAGAGGGCGAAAAGAATGCCGACATGACTTTGAACAAAACACCAGTACAAATAAGGCATTGGATAATACACACAACCGTTTTTTATTGTACATGTTTACACTACTGAATGTCACATGAGTGATTTTCAAATAGTTTCCATTGTACCCTAGTTGTGTGTCAGCATATACAATCTATATCAAGTCCCTGCTCTATAGATGAATATGGGAACTCACTGCACCTGTTCAGCCATACCTACATTTTCTATGTAGTTTACAAATGCCAGCTGACATTGTAGAAGTGATTTCAGATTATTGTTTGTGTAAGGGGCTTAAAGAGGAACTAAAGTCAAGTCACTACTTCCACATTTACTCACATGGCAGCCAGTTACATGATTCCACTACATCGCCAGCAATCATTCATGTTAAATATGCAAGCCCACTTGGCAAACCTAATAGGGCATATGGTGAGTGAGGAAGCTTTGGCTGACTTTAGTTCCTCTTTAAAATGCATGCACCACCTTCCCTCATTTTTTTCTTTACCAAATCAAACTCATCAGATAAATATAAAAAAGTGCAAATGCTTTAGACCAAGGTTTCCCAACCTTTTTTTTTATGAAGAACCACTTCCCGTTTGACAGTTATCTCAAGTACCACCCTACCACCACTAACACAGACATCCCCAGGAGGGTGGAGTTTTTGTACTGGCTGCACAATGCAAGCTCTTCTGGCAGCAAAGAAGTCAGCCCAAGATGCTCCACTTCTGCAGCTTGTTGACTTAGAGGCCGATTCATTAATAGCGGCAGGTAGCGACAGTTGAGCGACTGTAGCGGAATTTTCAGAGCGCCCGCTAGTAGTCGCTGTGCTTGGCCGTTGTTCGGTAGTTGATAACGACTCAGTCGATTTGCCGTAATGTTGAATATTGGGTGAGGAGTCGCTATTTGACAGGTTCCGCGCTGTATGGGAGCGCATGATAGCGACTGGCCCTAGCGACCGGCTCCCACCATATTCATTAACAAATCACGCTCAAAAAATTCTCGCGCTGTGAAATGCATGTTTAAACCCCAGAGCGCTGGCGGCGATGGGTTAAAAGTAGTTTTTTAACCCCCAAACAACCATATTTTTGGAAACCAAAAAAAAAAAAGTTTTTTAAATAATTTGGTAATATGAATACATTAATATCAGACCTGTAATATCAATTCTGTACATTTTTTTTTTTTTTTTTTTTTACCTTAATCTAAAATGGCAGAAGGGGTCACAGAATTTTTCACATTTAAAAAAGAAAAAAAAAACAATTAATAACAATTAATTATGAATATTTAAAGAATGTTCCATTGAAATGCATTGGAGAGCGCCAGGTAGCGAGAGGTCATACCTGTCCCTGTTCAAGGTCGGACGCTGGAATAATGATGAATGAGTGGCTATATGGCGCTATCTCAGTCGCTAAGCAGGATCGGCTTGATAAATGTGTGATTGTGGTGGGGAGCCGCCGTTCTCCCGTCATTACCGGCCGCTCACCAGTCGCTACCTGTCGTTATTCCTTCATAAATAAGGGCCTTAGCCACCTGTCACATACTATTTTAGCAGTGGCCTGTCTGCAGTGCTTTATGCCCCCCCACTTTAACCCCCAGTGGATCTGAGTACCACCAGAGGGGGACTTGAGTATCACCACTGGTTAGGAACCCTTGCTTTAGACTACTACTACAAGTCTCTCTTTGGCACAGCATGGGATGATGGGGGACAGTATTGTCACCTAATCCCTGCCCGTTCCTCCTCCAGTACGTAAAGCAGCTGTATCGTGAAATCACGTATTATCCATATAAACATGTTAGATATTGAGAGGAGTCACTTATTTTAGTCGGAAAAAAAAAACAGGGATGATAGGTTTATATGTACCATTCCACTTTTACACGAGTGATCTGCTCCATTCAAATGTCTGTCTTCTGAGCCGGTCTATGGGGAGCAGCAGTATTACCCACTCTGATATCAGTCAAAAGTATAGCATGATGGGTAAAATAATCTACACATATAGTAATTGCAATGCAGTAGCAAAAAGCTATTATTCCAGCACTGCCGGCTCAGGGGACATGTTATTGAGAAGAGCAGAGCTCCCTTGTAAAAGCAGAATGGTACATTCAATCCCATGTCACCCCTGATTATTCCTCTATCCATTTGAAAGAAGGAAAATGATTTGGCTGAAATTCTTTTGATGCAGGGTGTGTATGCTGGGTCACAAAGAGTAAGTGCTAAGCATTGTCCCAAGGGGTGATAAGACTGTAGAATGGGTAGATTAAGCCAGATGATAGGCTTGTCCAAATAGGTGGTATTAAAGGCGCTTTTGAAGGTATTAATGGATGGGGAGTGGCAAATTGTATGAGGAAGCTCATCCCAGATGAGTGGAGCAGTGCATGTGTCCTGGACCTGAAAGTGGGAGAAGGTGATCAAGGTAGAGGACAGGAGGAGAACATGGGTAGAGCGTATCTTTGGACTAGTCATGAGGACATTATTATTGTTTGTTTATAGGTAGCGCCATCATTTTCCGTAGCGCTTTATAAAGTAGTAGTTACAGACAGGGTAGAAACATGCGGTACATATAATATATCAAATGCAGTTTTACAGAGTTGACGATGGATAAGACACAATAGGGGAGAGAGCCCTGCCCTTGCGAGTTTACAGTCTAAAGGATGAGGGGTGAAGACGAGGGGAAAGGATCACAAACAGTCAGTATTGAGCTTTGTGGCGAGCGCCTTTTAGAAGATTGGTTAAGCCAGATTATATGATTGTCTGAATAAGTGAGTTTTGAGGGCTCCTTTGAAGGTTTTGAGAGTTGCGGAGTGGCGGATTGGGTGCGGGAGGGCATTCCAGAAGTTTGGAGTTGCACGTGAGAAGTCCTGGAGGCGGGCGTGAGAGTAGGTGACCAGGGAGGAGGACAGGAGAAGGTCGGTAGCAGAGCTGAGGCTGCGTCTAGGTTGATACTGTTGGATTAGAGATGAGATGTAGGGAGGGGCCTGGTTGGAGAGAGCTTTGTATGTGAGAGTTAGAGTTTTGAACAGGATTCGCTGTGGGACTGGCAGCCAGTGTAGGGATTGGCAGAGAGGCGCAGAACTGGAGGAGCGAGAGGAGAGATGGTTGAGGCGAGCAGCAGAGTTCAGGATAGATTGGAGGGGTGCCAGTCTGTTAGTTGGTAAGCCACAAAGAAGAATGTTGCAGTAATCTTTTTCAATTCTATAAACAAGCCCTTCAGGAACTCAGGACTGCCCTTTCTTCTGCTAAGCAAGCTTATTTCTCTTCACTGACAACCCCAAACAACTATTCAACACTTTCAGTTCCCTACTCCGCCCACCACCCCCTCCTCCAACCTCCCAAATAACAGGAGAAGAATTTTCTACATTCTTCAAAGAAAAAATAGACAACATTCGACTTGGCTTTGCCCCTCAGTATCCCTCACCACTTCAAACAAGCCTTACTCTCTTACCTTCTTCACTCCAATAAGTGAGCCTGGACTAACCTCTCTCATTTCTAGGGCCCACCTGACTACCTGCTCCCTCGATCCTATTCCATCCCACCTTATTCCTCAACTGTCTCCATCCGTCACTTCAGCCTTAACCTCCATATTCAATCTTTCTCTCTCCACTGGTACCTTTCCTTCCTCCTACAAACATGCAGTCATTACTCCGATAATCAAGAAACCCTCTCTCGACCCCTCTGCCCTCTCCAGCTACCGCCCTGGATGACCGAGGACATCTATAAGTAGTGGTCTCTTGGTTATGTTTTTTCATACTGTTACTCAACACACTGAGCAGGCATTTGAAGCTCATGTAAATGCACCAATTTCAGCCAATCTGGTTTTTAATTGCAGTGTATGGCCGTTTACATGGTGTTCTCACCCTCACCTCTAGGTAAACATGCCTGAGGCTTGGCGGCCATATCAATGCACCATTTCTTGCTTTATCACAAGATCCAGTTGTGCTGACAAATGTTCTAATGTTTTCAAATCCCCGTCAGTAACAGATTAAGTTCTATCACAGACACAGAGATTTATTTGATGTTATGCTGTGAAGGCATGCTGTTGCTACAAGAGGATCACCTGTGAAGGGGTGGGGGATTATATTAACGCTGTTCTTTTGGCTCGCATGAGTCAGAGCCATCCTGCCCAATTATCCAGTTAATCATCAGCCCCTAAGGCTGTTAAACTGGCAGTTCATGCTTCCCCGCACAAAGTATGCCTGACATGTGCTATGACATTCCTTCATAGGCAAACTCTTCCCTCAGTTACCTGTTGGGAAGCACAAGGCAATCTAAGCAGGGCTACCTCTGTGGCTAGCCATTATGTGGAGAGACCCATGTTAGGCTGAACATAGGGGGGCTATTGAGACCAAAAAAGGTGCTTTCCTAGAGGGAAAGCACAAGGATTGCTAGAATTACCCATCACTCCTTGCAGTGGGCAGAGCAATGAAAATCTTCTCTTTATGTCTCTGAGCCATCCAAGACACACAGTGTGCAATGCCTTGTGCTGGGAGCTGTGTAAATACTTTCCTTTCTAGGAACGCACCTCCTTTGCTTTACCTTTGAGTAGAGGGCCTTTTGGTATCTCTAGACCCCTATATTAAACCTAACATAGGTCTTGTCACATGGAGGGGTGGCAGCCGCTAAGACCAATTTATAACTAACCTGGGAGGTGCACGTGAGCAGGGCAATTAGGATACACATCACCCTGTTAGCTTGCAGCCAAACCTATAATCGGTCTCTAAATCTCGTTAAAAACAGAAGACATACACATCTGCAGAAGTATGCTAAAACTGCACCCCCACCAGGTGCCTCTGGGGGGTGCAATCCTAACTCTAATCTCTGAGAGCCCCCTTTGGGACCTACAATGCAATAGATAAATTGGGAGCAGGTTTACCTGAGGTTGCCCTATAACCTTGAGTGCAGCCCATGGGGTGGAAGGGTCAAAAGCCTTGCACTGCAGCCTTAGACCTCCCAACCCATGTACTTGTACAAAATCAGGGGTGGCAGCCGCTCAGACCAATTTATAACTAACCTGGGAGGAGTATTTAAGCAGGGCAATGTGTGTGAACCGATTTAGGTTTGGCTACAAGCTAACAGGGTTGAGTGCCGTGGCTCCTTTATGACTTGGTACACACCAAGTCCCCCTTTCTATACAGCCAGATATTTCTGGCCTAGTGCTGATGAGAGCCAAAAGCTTGGACACATGTCCACTAGTGGAAGGTTTTGTCTGTGTAAATTCAAAGCTAATCCTTGGCATTGCACACTCAGGGGCTACTGATTGCCTTGCATGGCTCTAAGATATGATTTGCATGGCTCCGCCCACTGCAAGGATAGATGGGTAATTTTATTAATCCTTGTGCTGGGCGTTGTGTAAATACGTTTTGCTAGACACATTTATAGATACGCCTACTTCTCAAACAGTATCAGGAATGCTGGGAAATGTAGTCTGGTTTTTTTCTCCCATGATGGTGAGCAAGAGAGAAAGATAGATTCTTCTTGTGGCTAAGCTTTATTTTAGGAGCTCTATCACAAAAACATAATCCATATATAGATATATATATATATATATATAGATATATAGATAGTGAGAGGAGGAGTTACTTATATACCCCAACTAAAAAAAAACAGCCAAGCTTGCAGGACTAATATCCAGGGGTAACACGTTTTTGAACATGCTGACCTTTAAAGAAGAACAAAGTATTTTTGGGATGCCCTGCTATGTGAAACCCCATAGTTCGCCCCAAGGCGCATGCCCTGGCTCACCTGCAGTAAGCATTTTAAGTCATCCATATGAAGCATAGAATGTTTATTTTAGTCTACGCCATACGCCATCCATGGCAGGCCAGATGGAGGGATGCCGCCATTGTTGCTGTGGGATTGGGGAATGAGGGAAGTTTACCTGCAATTCCCTATTAACCATAATCTGCCTAATCATTGCATGATTGGGATGGTTTGGGATTCAGGGATTCAAGTTAAGCAGTTCTCCCCTATAAAAACCAGTCACTCCTGATTCCTTCATTCTTTCTAGTAAGAAACAAGCTTGGCTAGAGTTTTTTGTCATTATTTTATGCATGAGCTCTTGCTTCCTAGCATATTTTTGGGGATTTAAATTTTTGGAACATGTTGCTCTTCTAAATACCAGGCAGCTGCAGGGAAATGTGTTAGGACAACTCTAGGGGCAGGAACAAATAACTTAACCTGGCCTGGTTTATAGTGTATGCAGCAATCATGTTTTGATTATTTAGTGGCTCTTCTTTTTCCAAGAAGCAAAAAAGAGCGAACATAACGTTCCCCCACTACTGAAATCAAACATAATGACTGCTTAGAAAACCTATACAGTGTAGTAGCCATAACATAAACCTCTAATGCATAGATATGATGAACGTGCTTTTCCTAATAGTGAGTGTTATCTATGTGACCAACAAGAGCATCTGGAAGCGGATTTAATAGGCATGATCATTATTTCACTTCTGTGATCTCTTCTTGCTGCTTCTGTCTGCTAACTAGAAATCATTTTGTCAAATTAATTTCCATTCCCCTCTCCTTATCGTCAGCTCCGCATTAGTGGTTAGGCAGCTGATAGATACAGAGTGCTAAAAGGCCGCCTTAGTTCATTTCATCCAGGATTTTACGCAGCCTCTTTGCATTCTACTGGCCGCACTGGTAGAACTAATTGCTTACACATCACATGGGTGTTTTTTGGAAAGTAATGAGCTGAGCATCAATTTGTCATGTAAAGTCCTCTGTGTTGATGCAGATTCTATATGGAATATTCAATGAGCTGTGTAGAATGAGATAGAAATGCAGCAAAGTGGAATTACTTAAAATGTCCACACTGTCATCTCTATACAACTATAAACTATACTCACCTTTTGTCACCCTGCAGCTATTCCATCCTGAGATTGTGGCTCACAGCGTGCAGACCAGGCCGTTATTCACTTGCGAGTTCAGGGCAAATGGCCACCGCCTTCAAGGGCCAATGGCTACACCATGTACATCACAGTGACTAAAGCACATACACGCCATTTACTGCAATAAAAAAAAGGTGTGCCAGGCCTCAGCTTCTCTTTCTCTGTTCATTAAGAATCTCTGGTGAGCCGTCTTTTGGCTCAGTGATGTCTCTCCTTTTAGAGGGCTTCCACATCTACTGTTAAAGGGACATTCCGGGCAATGGTAATAATAAGATAATAAGGTAGAAAGCATCTTACCTGATGAACAAAGCAGAGGCAGATTTATGCCAGTTTAAAGGAATCCACATCCATGTGCTGCATGCAATGCAAATTCAAATGTAACCCAATCATTAGAAGTCTATAGGCAGTGCTGGTAAAGCGCATCTATTGCACTTGTGTTGTGTTGATTGTGTTGCACGGTGCTGACAGCACAGGTCAGGGAAGCAGGACAGTTCAGGACAGGGAAAAACAGGGGCAGGCTGATTCATTACTAACGCCAGGTAGCGACAGATGAGCGCCTGTAGCGAGGATTTCAGAGCGACCGCTAGTAGTCGCTGTGCTGGGCCATGGTTAGTTGTTTCAGAATGCCTCAGTCGCTGGCCGGCATTGATGAATATGTTGTGTGAGTCGCAGTACTACGCTGTATGGGAGCGAACGGTAGCGCCTGCTCAGTGCAACTGACTCACACCACATTCATAAAAAAAACAGCCTCAAACAGCGCCGGCGCTCAAAATCGGGATGTTGTAGCCCATAGCGCCAGAGGCTGTCATTAAAGTCTGTTTTTGAACATGTATCCAGCAGTAACAAAGCGAAAACATATGGAATTACATTGTTATTACATTGTAACATGAACACTTTAATACCAGACATGTAAGGACAATTCTGCATAAAAATATTACAAAACAAAAAAGTTTTCAAAAATGACTTTAAGTAGGCCAGGAGAGGTCACACAATTATTTGATCATTTAAAATAAAAAAATAAATAACCTGTCGCTACCTGACGCTACCTGCCACTTACAAGGCACGGGGAGGACGATTCATTACTAGCGGCAGGTAGCAGTATTTTCACAGCGCCCACTAGTAGTCGCTGTGCTTGGCCATTGTTCGGTTGTTGATAGCGACGTCGGTGTGCAGTAATGTTGAATACGGGGTGACGAGTCGCTATTTGACAGGTTCCGTGCTGTATGGGAGCGCATGATAGCGACTGGTCAGAGCGCCCGGCTCCCACCATATTCATTAACAAATCACACTCAAAAAATTATTGCGCTGTAAAATGCATGTTTAAACCCCAGAGCGCTGGCGGCGATGGGTTAAAAGTAGTTTTTTAACCCCCAAACAACCATATTTTTGGAAACCAAAAAAAAAAAAAATTTTGAAAGAATTTAGTAATATGAATACAATAATATCAGACCTGTAATATCAATTCTGCCCAAATTTTTTTTTTTTTTACCTTAAAAAAATTAACTAACATGGCAGAAGTGGTCACAGAATTTTTCACATTAAAAAAAAAAAAAAAAAAACATTAATAACAATTAATTATGAATATTTAAAGATTGTTCCATTGAAATGCATTGGAGTGCGCCAGGTAGCGAGAGGTCATACCTGTCGCTGTTCAAGGTCGGACGCTGGCGCTGTGGGCTGAGGCTGGAATAATGATGAATGAGTCGCTATATGGCGCTATCTCAGTCGCTAAGCAGGATCGGCTTGATAAATGTGTGATTGTGGTGGGGAGCCGGTGTTCTCGTGGCGGGGCCCGTCATTACCGGTCGCTCACCAGTCGCTACCTGTCGCTATTCCTTCATAAATAAGGGCCTATGTGTTGCTATCCCTTGATGAATAAAGCCCAAGGTGCGAAAGCGTGTTTGTGCTGACCTGTGTTGTGTTTTACTTACCTTTTGCTTGCGTTTGCTTTGCCATAGACTTTTATGAAGCTATGTTTGCATTGTCTTGGAAACGCAGCATGTAGTACTTTTCCAATGCAGAAGGCTGGGTGTTAAGGGGCCTAATGCTATGTTCACACTGGGGTGTTTGCAATCACAATTTAATGGAGTGTGATTGTATAAAATGCCTCATTTGGGATTTTTGCAGGGAGATTTTGATTACCCTGCAATCACACCACTATGGTGTCAAAGTGCCCATGTGTTAAAATGGCTTGCGCTTTTCTGCCATTTGCGGGACGATTGTAGGCGGATCACAATCATCCCGGAAATGCCCTTAAATTAGCATAAGGCAGGTGACTTCATAATATGTTCTGATTCCCTGCTTTGTTATTTGATATAATTCATTGAGCCCCCCAAACATCAGCACTATCACTCAGTGTGATTTTTTTTCCTGGTCCTGTACATTGCACCAACAGTCCAGTTAGTCAAGGAGACATGTCAGTGCAGGACTAGAGAAAAATTACAGCTGAAAGCTGATTTCTGATAGTCTGATCTCTCTGAAGAGGATTGTTGGGGTGATTTCTTGTCATCTGTTCCTATCACACTTTAAAAGGGGGGCGTAGTTGTGCTTCCTCACCAGCATAAATATAGGTTTTCTTTAACACACACGCAGAAGAGACAATCAATCAGAGGATGGAGTGACTATTCTCCTGCAGACACAGGAAAAGGTGTGTGTCACAAGTCTGATGCAAGAGGGTGGGATTACCATCACATAACAGGGTAAAAAAGTGGTTGTATAAAACATCTAAGTGCTTGGCTACAGAAAAGGGACAAGATAAACCATTGGTATGTCAAGGAAGCATTTGGTTTTACTCTTAGGCCCTTATTTATGAAGGAATAGCGGGTAGCGACTGGTGAGCGGCTGGTAATGACGGGCCCCGCCACGAGAACGCCGGCTCCCCACCACAATCACACATTTATCAAGCCAATCCTGCTTAGCGACTGAGATAGCGCCATATAGCCACTCATTCATCATTATTCCAGCCTCAGCCCACAGCGCCAGCGCCCGACCTTGAACAGCGACAGGTATGACCTCTCGCTACCTGGCGCTCTCCAATGCATTTCAATGGAACAATCTTTAAATATTCATAATTGTTATTAATGTATTTTTTTTTTTTTTTTTATGTGAAAAATTCTGTGGCCACTTCTGCCATTTTAGATAATTTTTTTAAGGGAAAAAAATGTAAAAAAAATTGTACAGAATTCATATTACAGGTCTGATATTAATGTATTCATATTACTAAATTGTTTAAAAAACTTGTTTTTTTTGGTTTCCAAAAATATGGTTGTTTGGGGGTTAAAAAACTACTTTTAACCCATCGCCGCCAGCGCTCTGGGGTTTAAACATGCATTTTACAGCGTGAGAATTTTTTGAGCGTGATTTTTTAATGAATATGGTGGGAGCCGGTCGCTAGGGCCATTCGCTATCATGTGCTCCCATACAGCGCGGAACCTGTCAAATAGCGACTCCTCACCCAATATTCAACATTACGGCAAACCAACTGAGTCGCTATCAACTACCGAACAACGACCAAGCACAGCGACTACTAGCGGGCGCTCTGAAAATACTGCTACAGTCGCTTAACTGTTGCTACCTGCCGCTATTAATGAATCGGCCTATTAGTCTGGGCAGTCATCTTAAAGGGTAAGTCCACTATCGATGGAATTTTCTAAAGTATTTTTTGTGTCAAAATGATATTTGAAAGTGGATTTAACCTTTAACAGATTTTACAAAGGAACAGAATATATTATCAAACTGGTCTAGAAGCAATTTTCAAGCTGGTTTTGAAGACAGTCTGCTGCTCTGTTTGGAGGCTACTGAAGGCAGATGTAAGCATTTAATGGCTTAACCCTAGGTCACACATCAGAACTTTGCCCTCAGCAAGCGCTAAAGTGGCCTGATTGTGAGACACACAGAAACAGAGGCCTTTGGATGGAGTGTCAGAACTGGAACACAATTGGTGCTCTGAGAGTTTTTTCTAAATGAGGTTTATTTAAAGTAGCTCAAATAACTGTAACTTTTCATTTTACACTGTAGATGTATTATATGTGTGGTGTGCCTTGATGGTTGTCATGGCTGATTTCTTTAAGAACAGGATATCCAGAAAAACCTTTGGCCTGCTCTTGTAATTAGACATGTCTGTTTATACTTTCTCCTTTAGTGTTACTCTTCAGAGAAAGGAGGCCTTTGTTGCCCATGTTTCTTTCACTCCTGTCAGCAACAAGGTTTTGCTGCAATTTTAATTAGCATTGCTACGTTCCAACTATAAGGTGCTCCCTTTTTCTAGGTGTGGTTTGATGAGGTCTCGCTGTTTAGCCATGGCTAAAGATGAGGGTGATAATGTACCATAAGGGTGATAATATGGGAGAAGAGAAGAGGGGACAGGTTCTATGCACACAGAGTAGGTGAGGTCTGGCTGGCAAATGCTATTGCGGACAGAGACACAATAACATTTGGAAGAATAGTGCAGCCAAAATGTGATATTAAGAAAAGCTGATTTGGACAGAAAAGTAAACCTTCTTAGATAATTACTCCACACAACCCTTCCATGCCAGTGGCCCATGCAAACACGTTTTTTTATCTGGGGCCATCTTGACTGCTATTTTAGCTATTGATTCAGTAGATCTTGGCTTTAAATGTGACTCCAAGAGCACCCAGCCTAAATTTCCAGATTCCATAGGTATAGAAGCAGTGGACCTGGATATGGATCTACTTTATTTTTGCATTTTAATTATTTTTATGCTAGAAAAATCAATACATAGCATATAAATCTGGGCATACTTCATTTTTTGCCTACAGAGGCCTTTTAAATGCTACCATTATGCTATTCGATGCCCAGAATTTCACATATGCCTATAAATGAGAAAGTTGTGTGCTTTTTGCCTTAGCTTGCCTTTCTTTCTTACGTTGTGGTTGGTTTGACGCAACAGTTCCTTTGTTTTCCTTTGTCTGTTCTCTGGCTGCAGAAAGCTGTCCTTTTCTTCTGCCTCATAAGAGTCTGTCCACCAATGTAACAATATGCTGCTCGACATTCTCTGAGCCCTCTCTCCCTTCCCTTTTCCTCATTTGTATATTTCTCTGTTGGTCTCAGAGCTACGTCATAGACTGTAAACAAAATCACCCATGTTGTAAGTAAAATTTCCCTTATAATATCTATCTTTTCCTATTAGCATGTTATTCTTGTCCCATTTTTAGACATTGTATAGTTTATCTGAGGTTGGGCGCAAAATACATTATGGTAGCATAAATTTTAGCTATGATCTCCAAGACTGTTTAATAAGACCTTTGCTCTCATTTACGGCTGACTGGTAGGAAAGTAACAGCAAGCCCAAACATTAGGTCGAGGAGTGTGTATGCATCAAGTGTGGGTTTCAGTGCCGAAGAGAATTGCTTCGGGTTTGTTTCAGCTTATTAGGTGAGCAGGTCCTTATGCTTCTCATTAGGCAATCGAGAACCTGTGTCTAGGGCAGCCCAATGCAAGAGGGCAACAACTCTCTGTGTAATATCTTAAAGTGGATGCCACCTAGGCACCCCTCAGCCTTCCTCCCTACCCTGCCCGAAAATAAACCCAAATAGAACAGTAAAAAAAAAGGCTTACCAAGCGCCCAAGCCCATCTTGAGAGAAGCACCGTGTAACAACAAGTTCCCAGACATAATGTGACTGCTGATTCACTGGCGACGGCCTGAAAGTGGCACCATGGAGACGAGCTTTGAGGTTTTTTTTTTAATTCCCAAATTGGGTATATGTAGTGGGTTCCCATTTGGCCTTTGGCTGTGAGGAGCAGGGTGGGTTTTTGGACCTAGGGTAGGGCGACTCAGGTTGGCATGGCTTGTGGGGTGCTCTTACTCGATAGCTATCGCTGGTCTCCAGGAATGATACTCCAAGTGTAAAACAACGGCTTCTTTAATAAGACTTCATAAGGGCAGCACATCACATCACAGTTGGTACTCTTCAGCAGGTATACTTCTAGAGCTTTCCTCAGCACTATAGCTCCACTTGAAACTCTGGTCAGGCTGGTCTTACACCCATAGATGAAGTGCACAAGTCTTGTTAGCTTGTGGGGTCTTGGGCTGCCACCAACATCTAGTTCTCCCTTAGTTCTGGCTGGCATCAGATGGAATCTCCTTCTGCTGCTGATCTTATCACTCCTCCACTTACATTAATAGAGCTCTTCCCCTCTTTAGATAGTACAAGAACCAAAACCTTCTATAAAGTTTGGGTTTTCCCTTATATCACCTCCTAACTGTTGCCAACCCAAACCATGTATATCCTGCCAACCAATGGCTTTTCTCCACTGTTACAGAACCACTTACCAACTCCTCTAAACTGGTTCTTGTCTACCACGTATTTTCCTCCAATTTCCAGGGTCACCTAACACTATTTCCATCTAGTTTCTAACTTCAACAATCACAACTATTTATGAACATCCATAGAACACTGTGGAAGTTCCTATTTGACTACTACTTATTAAAGAGGAACAATACACCCGATTTTCAATTTTCAGAGTGTTGCTCCTCTCAGTGAGGACATCCCAAATTAAGATGCCCCGCTGTGTGTATCCCCCAGGTCCCCCATTCACTCACCTTCCTGAGCGGCCTGCTCAACCAATTGGCACACTCGCTTTCACTTGGCTCCCTTTGGCTCCACTGACGGCTAAACCATCTGGATGGCTAAACAGCGCCGAAGGGAGACGAGTGCGCCATCGGCCGCATCCCCCTTTCAACTCCTGGGCGTCGCATGCCGCACCACCCATCCAAAAAGGCTAGGTGCGCGCACGGCTAGAGGTAGGCCGCGATGTGGCTGCAGCACAGTCCCAAGGACTACCCACTAACTTATCTAAGGTTACCCAGAGAAGTGCATTGAAACTATAGGACTATTGTTTATTATTTTCTCAAATAGAATTTGGAGAGCTTAATATCAGTTGGACTGTTTTTCAGTCTCATCAGTCATGATCTGCAAAAGTTAGAATGCTTTTGACTTTTTTCTAAATAGAATAGTGCAGTTTCAGTTTGTTTCATACTGAGACGCTTAACAGTTCATCTCCCTTTTTACTGTATATGGTATTTGTAATTTTATTTGAAATGCGGCTGAAATGTCACTGTAGTCTATGGGGTTGATTCTGAGCCAGGTGAGAATTCTAACCCCTTTTTTAGGAGAGAAAACTGTAATTCACTTTCATTGTCTACCATGTGTAAATTTTCACCTGGCTCTGAATCAGCCCTAAGGTAGACAATGAAAATCAATGGCAGTTTCTCACCTGGTTCTGAATCAACCCCTATGTCTTTATTGCAGAGGCGCAGCTAGGCTTTTTGGCGCCCGGGGCAAAGATTCATAATGGCACCCCCCACCTATGCTCAGGCCCCCCTTTGGCACCCCCCTGACCTGCTGCACCTAGGGCAAGTGCCCCCCCCCCCTGTTCTCCCCTAGCTATTCCCCTGCTTATTGGATAATTGCACACGAGTGTTATGTGTAAAAATGGTGCTCATTCCATAAGGGTTGCTTTACCCTGATTGGGTAGGTTTAGATTAACATGTATGTAAATGTGGGGGTGGGGCTCTAATATCTCACTAGTGAAATAATTAATTCTACATTTGTCAGTAACAGTTGACTTTCCTCTTTGCTGTCCTTTTTTTTTTTTGCTTGCTTAGCCATTTAAAAGGTTTAATTTTGAAAAATAAATGAGCACTTGAAGAAAAAGGGAGACACCACGGCACATTTGCATCTGGGATTTAGGTGTTTGGCTCTGCGGGTTTGTTAAATATTCAAAGCGCTGCGAGAGGTATCTGTTAATTACTCGGCAATCTACTCCAAACATATTTTGTTCCGAAGTCCTTTTGATGGAAGTGCAATTTCCTCAAATTAAAGATTTGTTTTATTTAATTGCATAAAGGAGGCCGGTGCTCCGCTCTCTCCTTTACGCAAATTACTAGTAAAAATGTAGCGGCGAGCAGCTCAGCATCTGCTAATGAGCTGGCGGCTCAATCACACGTGATTAAATCTGGTACACTGGAGTAAACATCTTGAAAATAATAATAATTAGGAAAAAACCTTGATGTTTTGCAGACATTTACAAAAAAACAATAACCTCACATAGAAACATTATACTAACTAATGAATAAAAAGGAAATATTACTAATTATTACCAATTCTAATTAACAATGTGAACATGCACATTGCCACAGCTGCACTGAAAATAAAAGACGCTGCCAGTAATTGTATATGGTAGCTGCAATCTTGGTTTAAAAGGGACTTGATTGTGACAGTTAGCAGTATACTTTCCTACTGAATAACTGCACACAGGTGTGCACATTAGTTAGACTAAGGGGTGGTTTACATTGCTTGTGTTTTTCAATAGAGCAAACTTCAGGGACATTATTTCCTCCAACATTCCAGCAGATCAGTTGCATTGCAATGTATATCATTCATTTAGTGACTGAAGCAGGAAAGTCTTCTTTGGTGGACTTCCTAATCAAACTGCAGACCAGAATGACAGGAAGTGGAAGGTAAAGTACAAGACTAGGTCAAGGTGCCCATAGAGAATATATGGCCCTTTGGTCTAGTCTTGTACTCCAGACAAACCCCCAGCTACGCAGACCTGCGGCAAGGACTGAAAAAGAGAGCAACGCATGACAGTGCGACCACACAAATGTAATTGGCTTTAAAGTGTACCTACATCTCAATAGGAAGTTTATGTCATCACCTCCTTTCCCTAGTACAGTGCCCTAAACCAGCCTTTGTTTTGTTTTTTCTAAAGCCTTTGCTCAATATTCATAATACACTAATAGGAAGTAGTATGATGTTGAATGGAATGCCATATGCTAATTCATTCAGTTCCAAGGTAAACTGCCACATAATGTCAGTTGAGCTTGTAGTGCTTTCCGATTTATTGCAGTTATTAGGCTGGCTTCACACCTAGGGGATGCACGGTGATAACCATTATCGCTATCACAATGCGATTGCCTCTGCACCCCCTTTATGCCACAATCATGTCTTTCAATTGCCACTTCCTATTGAGTAATCACAAGTGCGATCGAGGCAAAAACACTGCATGAAGGACATTTGCAGGGCAATCTTAATCGCCCCGCATTAGCCAAATGTGGGTTTGAATGGGCCCATAGGTAACTATGGCCAGCACTCTGATCGTGATTGCAGGGCACTCAGGATCTCCCCGCTTTCGCGGCCCCGCTTTATCTCCACTTTCGCTTTCAAGTGCTCACTGATAAGGCTGACTTAATGCTGAGCTGTGTTTAACTGATTGTATCATCGCTGGCTGCTGCACGACCAGGGAGCCATACAGCCGACTATTGGAACAGCACATGGTTAGCATTTTTATTTTATATAAATATATAAAATAAAACAAGAAACACAGTCTGTTTTGGGGCACTGGGTTGGAGTTAGAAGGTGACATAAAATAACTTTCTGTGTATATGAGCGCTTAGCATAGCCAAAATCATAAATTACTATTAGAATAGTGTTGTCTCAGGCCATCACTGTCTTCTCATTATTTTAGTTATTTTTTTGTCATACAATTAAGTGAAGTAGTGCCCTAAAAGGCTCGTTGGTACACCTTGGCAGGTCATAAAACACACTTCATATCCCTATGGATAAGCAGCAAAGCAGCTTATGTCTGCTCTCTACATATTCCCCTCGATTCAAAGAGGAAAAGTTAATTGATTTCGTATCGAAAATCGTAAGTTTGGGTGGGTGTTAGTCATTTTTTCCTGTTTTTTTGGCCATTTCCGACTCGCACGAGCCTACGTTCGAATGCGTATATGCTCTTACGATCAGCGGAAGTTCGTTCCTAAATTTTAGGATCAAAACGTAAAACTTAGGATCAAATCCTAAAACTTACGATCAAAACGTAAAACTTAGGATAATTGGATGTGTTTAGGTGTGATTCAGAGAAACCTCTAAACGCGTTTTAAAAGAAAGCCACAGCCGACACCTTTTAGCAGTCGGATTGCTGTTCGTGAACAGGTTTTTTGGCTATGTGGAGGAGTCTGCGCGTCTTGTGCTCCAATGAACTGCATGTATCAGCATGGCCGAGGCCATTAATTGTATGGCAATGCATGCCTGATTTAATACATCTTGTATGCCTTATAAAAGCATTTTAATGTGGACCTTAATTAGTCCTTTGCATGTAAACCTTTATTTTGCAATATATTTGCGTTAATTAAAGAAACTTATGTCCTTTGTTATTTATTTTAAAATTGATGTACTAGAATAATATTTTTAGATTGCATTTATTGGTGTAGTTGTTTACCTTTGCTTTGTTTAATTATTTAAGCACATCTTTGGTCAGATGCATCACACTTACTGAGGAGAGGAGAGCGGGATAAAGTGCAGGATGTGGGTTACTGCTGTATTTTGCCCCCAGAGCTGGGGGCACGGACAGTCACAAGGCCCTTTCTGTTTGCAGGCTGCCCGAGAATACCTGAGTCGCCATCTTGGCTGTTTCTAGACTCATAACATGCAGAAGTTGCTGGGTGTTTTTTTATATTTGAGAGCAATCTGTATGTAGAGGGTGTGGGTAACCACACACAAAAAATTTAAGTTGTACCATTTGAAGCCAAAATATTAAAATTAAATCAACAAGTAAAAAATGCAAGTTAACTAAAAATTAAACAAAGTAAGATTTTATTATGCAAATGCATTCATTAATGGTTGGTTTCTACAAAATGAATGAAATAAAGAAAAATAAAAGACCAAATATTTAGAATGCACTTTAATGAGGTAAGTTTGTAGTGCGCAGCCGCAAGATCAGAAGGATTTACGTCCAGACAAAAAAGGAAAAAGGGCAAAACCAATGTTGCAACCTGAGAATTGAAACGGAAAATTCAGGATGGAAACTGACATAGGTCTGATTCCCGACCTGCCATACGAACGGACGTAAATTTTAGGATAGAAACGTATTTGCTTATAGAATCACTCGCAAGTTCATACGAACGCACGAGCGTTCGGGAAAAATAGGATGATCGGCACCAAAATCCAAGCTGTTACATGTTTCTTTGAATCAACCCAATTGTGGTCAGTCACAAGACCATTGAATGTTACTGTTGTGGGAAGAGTTGCAAAAGGGCAGGAGGCAACTAAAGTTTTCATAACTTTGTATTGCTGGAGGTGATAACTAGACACAAACTAATTTTATTATTTGATGGCTTAGCCTAAAGATTATTTCCTCATGTGTCAAAATGTGCTGAAAATATAGGACCTTACTTTACAGGGATAATATAGGTGACCTTATACTATTGGTGGTACGTGAGAACAACAAGTGTTGCTTGACAAGGCTTCAGACTGATGTGTGCCCAACCTGATGTTTCATACATCCTGATGCTTCATACATACAAGATAGTGATCCGCACATTTCTAACATGGTTTTAAGTGACTGACAAAGTCTAAGCAGATGTCACAGTTTTTTATAGACATTACAAGAACTTAAAGCAGAAGTTTAGTCTCTAGGTACCCCACCGTGCCATCCTTCCTTGGTGCTGAGGTAGGTTCGGGGTTTACAAAGAAAAAAAACCCCTTACCTCACCTGCAATCCAGCACCTCAAATCAGGATGTGGCCTTATTTGCTTTGTATGGGTTAGTGTAAAGTTACAGCATTAAAACTCCTCAAGCTGCATATTTTTTGGATTGTTTTTTGCTGTTATTTTACTGCTTTTGCCAGAGTAATATTTCTAAGAACCAGTAAGTTCCAAACACTGTTTCCCCAAAAATAAGCCCTACCCCAAAAAATAACCCCTAGTTACAGAGGGACCGGGTGGCTGTGCTGCCCCCTCTCATCCCTGCGGAGGGATGAGGGTGGCTGGGCTGCCCCCCCCCCCTTATCATGGACACTTGCTGCGGAGGAATGGGGGCCACTATCTATCCCTCTATGTATCTATCTATCTATCTGGCCCTCTGCCTATCTATTTATCTATCAGTCTGTCCCTCTGCCCATCTATCTATCTATCTATCTATCTATCTATCTATCCCTCTGCCTATCTATCTGTCTATTTGTTGTTTATGGAAAAAAATAAGACAGCCCCTGAAAATAAGCCATATTGCCTCTTTCAGGAAAAAAATGTATATTAGGCCTGTCTTACCGGATAGCTATATCCACAACAGAAGACCTTTCCTGCTTATTCCCTTGCCTCACCTATGTCTAGGTCACTGAAACTTTTCTTTATGGTCATACACCTGCCACTAACTCACATGTGGACCTTAGTGTATATGTTAAAAATAAATAGAGTTTAGGGCCAGGAGATTATTGATTTGTTATGCCCCCCCCCCCCGTATACTCATATTATAGTTACTATAGCGCAATGGGAATTTGTGCTTTGGCTCCTGCACTCTTGTGTTGGGTTTTTAGCTACCACAACAGATTCTTCGCTGGTAAATCAGTGATCAGTTCTGATAACCTGCAGCTCCATGTGACCTCACAATAGCAGATAAACATTTAAGGAATGGAGAACTTGCCTAATGACCTGATTGTTTAGAAACAAATGATTCAAATCCCTCAGTAAATGCCCAGCTTTGTGGTTGGATTGCAGCCTGCTGAAATGGTTGAGTGTTTGACTTGGCAGCGCTTATGTTTTTAAAGGAGAAATGCCAATCATACCTATCTGATATTGTACAGGATCATTGACTGAAGTGGCTGATAAGTCAGTGGTATGTGGGTTATGTCATTTCAACTGTGAAAATGTTTGGAGTTGATTGATATTTTGTTTTTATACTCC
Source organism: Gastrophryne carolinensis (assembly GCA_027917425.1). Taxonomy (NCBI): domain Eukaryota; kingdom Metazoa; phylum Chordata; class Amphibia; order Anura; family Microhylidae; genus Gastrophryne; species Gastrophryne carolinensis. The sequence continues at coordinate 536,906,377 of CM051234.1, forward strand.
AGTGCACTGAAACCTCATTCTTTTTTGAAACCCGGAACAAGGCGGCCTGTAAACATCTATGGAAATGTTGTGTGGAACACCACATGTTCTTCAGGTAAGTGGTAGGCCTAAAGTGCACCATGTTGATAAGCTTAAATTAAAAATTCGGTCATGTATTACTAGATGATTAGCGACCCTAGGCCTGTACCTAGGGTGTTCACATGCAAGAGTTGCTAGCCTTACTGCTATAGTAAAAATAAAAAAGTCCCATTGCTGACACTTTAATGCCCCTTACCACCCCCCAGCCACAGAAGGATTGTCAGCATGTGAGTGTGTGGCAGGGAGATGGGGCTCAAGGGGTTAAACTCCTCTACTGCTGTGGTCATATGACTCCTGTCTGAATTCGAACCCAGGAAGCCAGTAAGATGTAATATCCTTGCCTGAGACTCTGCATTTAACCCCTGTACCCTCTCCTCCTTCCACACACACACATCACATAAAATGAACTGTCTATATACATTTTAGGGATACTAAGGGGGGATTAGTGCAGACCAGACTAAAGAGGATCCTTTATCTATGTGCTGGGTGCACATACACTGCAGATTTATGGTGTCAGGGCAGGCAGTCCATGTGCATGGTGAGGGGGCAATCAGGGATGCATTCATTTTTTTGTACTTACAGGCTACAACTTGACTCAACAAAAAGGGATGCAAACACTAAAAGTGCCTAGTGCAGCATGAACACCAAATACATAAAAATGCTTGAAAAAGCCCATTCTGGATGGATAGATGCACCATTGGGCTACAAAAGACTGAAGGAAAGGTGACAGGTGTTGTGGTGCTTGCCCTTTAAGAGACTGCCGGTAAAGTGCTCCATAGAGTCCTGGAGTCTGACCATTAAGGGTAGCTAGGTGGGAAGTGCTGGCCAAGGTACCCAGTCCAGTATTACTCTATACCAGAAGGACTATATAGGGGTTGAGGGGCCTCAGATGGTGGCTGCTATATGGGCTGATGAGGTGTAAGCTACAGCCTAGCTTTGGAGAGGCCTGAAGCCAGTTGAGCATATCTTTGCATAGTAATGCCTGGGCAGAAGCGTCCAAAGGATACCATGGAGCTGCCAGGAAGCAGCCGGGAACTTGAAGCAGGGAGCTCAGGTGAAATGGAAACCTGAGAGGCCTGTCCCATATTAGAGCCCAGTGTTGTCTCGAAACTGTGAGTAAGCCAGGAGGTTGTTTGCGTCTGGATTGTGTGTTGCATGAAGCATGCTCTGTTGGATTTGTGATGGAATAAACTCTCCCCATGCTGCTTAAAATCCTGGATGCTTAAAAACACAGAAGACACGAAGAAAATGTAACGCCGCCCTTGTGAATGGTTGAAGGTGGATGGCAGTGTATGAAGCTCATAAGGGTGTCCACTGTTAAAGTAGCAATACTCCCAATTGTCCTGCTCAGCCAGTGTTATTTGTAATAGTACAGCCTATCACATGTTACGGCCAAATGACTTTGATAAGTGGTATTATGTAATTTTTTTTAGTGTCACGAAAAATGTTTCCCAAAATGTTACTAAAACATTTCCTTTCTATCTATCAAGATTCTGTTTACATGGATTTTTCAGCCAAATGCCTAATATAATGGAGAGGCACCATACCTTTGGTTGCTGCCTCTACATTGGGTTCTAGCTCCTGCCCCTGTTTGCCCCTCCACTTCACGTTGTGCAATTAGATTTCTTCATTCTACGCCTTGAGTGTTGGGTGTGGGGTTGAGGCAGTGCTGTACGGTGTGACCCAGATGGAAATCGGTGGTAGGAGATGTTGGTCCACAGAGCGGATCCTTCATTCCTGCCAATGGGCAGAGGTAAGAAAACGCGATCGGCAGCAGCAGTTGGCAAAGTAGTGCTTCTTTCTACACTGTGTGGTGTCTGATGTGAAGTCCCGCCAACAGGCGGAGGTAAGCTGGCGTAGCAGGGATGTGATCGGCGGCAGCGGCTGGCAAGGTAGTGCATCTTCCCACACACTGTGGCGTCTGATAAGCTGTGTGTGTTGTGGGATTAGTTGGTTCATTGGACTATGTGTGTCTGTGTGTGTGCGGGTATAATTTGGTGTGTGTGTGTTTAATTGTTCAGTTGGTGTATGTGTGTGTAATTGATTGAATGGTGTATGTGTGTATGTGTGTAATTGATTGGTGTATGTGTGTTAGCTGTACATGTGTGTGATTGGTGTGTGTGTGTAATTTATTGGTGTGTGTGTAAATGATTGGTGTAGCTGTGATTAGTGTGTGTGTGTTTGGAACTGCATGCATGAGCTTTGGGAGTACGCACATGCACTTGAGACAGCGCATGTGGGCTTTGGGACAGCGCGCATGTACGCTTGGGAGTGCGCACATGTGCATTTGGGAATGCGGCATGTGAGCTTGGGAGTGTCTGAAGCAAGTTTTCAGACTCATTTGCTAATTATTATGCAGCATCACAGTTCCCATGGCCACGCCCACATTTTTCTATCACTTTAAACCCCTTTGCCCCCTACTGCAATTATTTATTGTGTTTGAATGCTGCTTGTAATATACTGTGTAGAATATTTTATGCATTCTATCCTTTCTAGGGTTCCTGAAAACGATTCGAGTACATTATCAAGGAAGCTGAGTAAACTAGGCTCTCTGGGATCCAGACATCGTTACAGGTAGGTGTAGTTTATCCACGGTATATAGCAAGACGCGTTTCAACAAAAGATTGGACTTTGTTCGTCTCTAATGACTCATTGTGTTGTCATGTGCGCTGGATGGCGTATCCTCTCACGCTGGGTATCACCTTACTCTGCATGGGACTCCAGCCAAGAATATTTATCTATGGCGTGTAAATGTTTTCAGAGCACTCTTTGTTGTACACTGTTAATGTTTTCACAGCACATCAGAATAATCGCGATGATCACACAGTCATTGCCTATACTGTAATTATAAAGGCTTTAGGATATGGATATGAAGGTTGGCACCAAAAGTAGTTTTAGCTTGGCTAAATATATGAACGATTTGTATTTCATCAATAATATATGTATAGCATGCCATTTACAGCAGCTTTTTACCCGATGAAGCTGTATCTGCTGCCTTCAGCTAGGAAATAACTGTTGAATCCCGTGGTTTGTGTTCTCGGTCTAAACTTGGTATATAACAAAGCATTGCTGGGTGTTAGTATCTGTGTACCATCACTGTGTACTGTATATGCAGACCTATATTCTCCCTGATCCCCCAACTATACTTCGGGGGGGCATTTATACATGTAAAGGGAATTTATAATGGCCCACTGCATGCAATAGAGTGACTCTGAATATAATAATGGGAGCAGATATTTAAAAGAGGAGAATGCAGAAGCAGAGAGGTGTAAAGGAAGGTGGGTTGGTGTTGGGCACCTGGTTTGGATCCCATGTGAAGTTTGAAATGTTTTTGTTCAGTGGCAGAACCGCTTCCCAGATGTGCAGAGATCTGTCTATTCAGCTTCCCAGGCCTGACCAAAGGGTGGAGAGAAGCCGGAGTAAAACCTATCCCAAAAGAACGGCACTTACTCAGCAACCAGGTATAACACAAATTCTTGCCTCTACAACCTCAAGTTAAAGAGAAACTATGGTCAGAAATAACCATAGTCAGGGGGTGTAGGGCATGTGACCACACGGGGTTCTGTGTGCTGTACAGCAGTATCATATATTTTTACACAATCATTTTTGTTTTAACAACATTTCAGAATCTGGGGCTCTACTTTTACTTTGTCCAAGACCATGCTTTTAGTCTAATCCCGGCCCTGATGGGTGACGTGTCACTTGAATGCTGAGTCGCTTTACAGAAATAATGCTCTTTCATATTCTCACAATACCTGTCAGCTAAGCAAATGATATAGAAATAAAAAAGAATAAATTACAAAAGCATCTAAGTATCGAACATTAAAAAAGCCAAGCCAATTAGCCAAGTTGTGCAATCTTTTTGGCTGTATTTTGATTGGTTTCTTTGAATCACCACTCGTCATGTTCAGTAGTAAGGATGCCAAGAAGAGCCATTTAGAATTTCTGAACATCATCACTGAACCATATGACTGAGCAGCTCATTAGTGAACCCCCCCCCCCCCACTACCACCTTCCCAGCACATCTTCCAGTTCCTATTCGAGTGAATTGGTTCTGCGGTTTATATACAATCTGCAACCTTCAGGGATCTGGCATAACATAGCTGCGAGCTTTGATAGTAAATGGAACCTATGAAGAATGACATTTTGCAAATCAACCTTCAGTGGTTGCTGAGTTCAGCTTATTTCTATTACTAACTCAACACACTTGCAGAAATCACACCAGCTTTGCAATACAGCTATATCAGCAGAGAGCAAACCGCTTCAAAGAAACCTGTTCATCTCTGGCCCATGCTTATAGCCCCAAGGGGCATTTTGGATTTTGATTTGCTGATTTGAACAGTCAGTGTGCTCATGCTGAAATACTCATACTCTAAGATTAGTTACATACTTGTACTGCCTGGCGATAATAAAGCAACTTCTGAAATACGCTATTTTTTGCAGCTTCAAACAATTTAGAACAAGTAACTTCAAACTTGGAAAATGGAGAAAATGAAGGCACTATAAAAATTATTGCACCTTCACCTATAAAAAGGTAAGCTAATATCTAAAAATGTAATGTTAATGGCGGGGCTTCCAGTTCAGCTTTTCAAACCTAAAGGTGAGGGCTTGATAATTTATAGAATATTACAGGTGGATTGTAATAGGTCATGTGGGGTTTGGCCTAAGGTAAGTACAAACAGTAAGCTGAGTTATCTGCTAATATCTAGACACATTGATCTATATAGATATCTGCAATTTAAATTACCTAATCCTACCTTACTGTAAAATCAATACTTTTCTTGAGTATGGTAATACAGGACTTTGATATTTTGATCCACTGGCCTTCATCTGAATCAAACAATCAATTGCTACCCAAAAGGGTAGTAATGAGCACTTCTGAGCAATGTACAGCTTGTTAGTTTTAGTCCATCTGTATGGAGATTTTCTATCTATAGCCAGTGTGCATTTTTTTTCTTTAAAATAACATGGTAATTATTTAATATTATCATGCTCAATTGACAGGGCAGTAGTAGACTTCTAATTTCAACATACATTGGCTGGCTCGCTCAGTGATGAGTAATATTGTGCTTTGATATTTGAAGGACGATCCACACAGCAAAATATTAAAATAACCAGGGAGATCCTTATCCAATAAAGCGGTGCACTTCCCAACACCTATTCGGGGGCGCCTGTGAACCTGATTACCAATCACCTAAACACACAAGACACAATTGGTTCCTGTAGGGCTGGCACTCTGAAGAAACACTATCACAGTGTGAATTGCCATAAACACATGTTTAATAGTAGCTAATTCAAATGGCACTAATACAATTATCCCAATATTCCCTAAAAGGTTAAAAAGCTAGCATAGCATGAATAAACACGGGGGCCCCCCATTCAACCACACCCCCCAAGCGTTCACACATCCCTCACACAATCACACATTCCTGGCTGGCCAGCCAAAACCCAAAAGGGGAGAAAGAGAAAAGCCAAATTTATCAGTGAAGGAAGTCACTGTTTTGACATTGCGGCATAAAAATATGCACAGCTTCAAGATAATAAACACACGCTAGAACTTCAAGAGTTTAGTGGTGTGATATTGATAGGTCCATTGTGTGAGTCCCCCAATATTATACAAGTAATAGTATCCTGAGAGAGTAAATGGCCATGCTTTTCCTGGATAGATGGTAGAATAACAGGCATAGCTTGCTGGATAGAATAGTTAGGGAATGATCTCAATGATGGCAATGCAGTACCATACAGGAACAAAACAAAGGTAACCTGACCTTAACGTAAATTATACATGTACATGGTGTAGGTGTAGGATGTAATCTAGTGTAAGTTTTTTTTGCTTTCTAATTGTGAAAAGTCTATAGATTAGCTCCTTCACTTGCCAAAATAAAAGGCCATTTGCTGTCTGACTGTGGCAAGGGATGGTGAAGCTGTGTGACACATGGTGGTGCACATTAGTAATAATGATGTGGTCTATGTGAGATAAAAAGCTCCTGCTTGGCACCAGCCACCCAGTCCTGAGCTGCTAAAATCCAAACTTAGGGCAGGGGTGGATATGTCCACTCCTAAAAGGATGGTACTGGCGCTTTGCTATTATAGAGATAAATATTGTGAACAGGATGGACATGGCTCTTCACAGCTATGATGCTGAAGCTGTCATATTGCAGAAACCCAATAAGGGCTGGGGGTTACAGCGGGACCAGGTATGGGCAGAGGGTGGAGAGTTAGGAGGAAGGGAGTGGAGGGGTATTAGAAGAGGAATTAGTGAATTTCACAAGTTCTTGGTAAGGTGGATGGACTGCAGCAAGCCCAGCTGGCCCCAGAAGCATTGCAGTTCACTGCGAATTCTCCCTGTGTTTCCTCTGCCCTTGGAAATATATAAGCACTTCTGGGTTTTCAAGTTACATGAGGGGATATGTCAGGGTAATTAAGGTCCCCTGCGGGCCAGAACCTTGGCTGGCACTGAGTTGCTTAAAACATGTTGTAGAGTGTTCAGCTATATAATTAAACTAGTGTTTTGCTGCAGGAAGTCAGCTACGGGTACCTTGCTTTAATAAAGTGGACAAACCACTGGAAAGTTACATTTAAAAAGAAAAGTCATGTATCAACTCCCCTTAGTGCCCTGGTAATGAATTTGTGATATTTACAACCAATTTTGGCTTCAAAGGAAAAATTGGGGGAAAATTACGGGAAAATCAAATCTTCTTTTGGTTCTTATCTCCATTCTAGCACTATTTTCAATAGCCACTAATTGCTCCCAGCATGAGATTTTGAGGAGGGAGGAGGAGAGGGGCTTAAACAGCTAGTTATCCTATCAGAAACCAATGGCATACCTGGCAAAAATGCAAATTAAAATCACGATAACATGAATACCAGGCAGCATTGAGGGCAGAAAACATCCAAATGTTAATGAACCTTTGGTGGTGGAGCAAAATAGATTGAGTTGTTTAGGGGGTTTTGTTCCGCTTTAATAACTATTTAAGATTTAAAGATTTTGATTAGAGATCTGTCCTCCTTAAACTCAACTTTTTATTTGATAATTACTTTGGTGTGATCCTTGCAGTGGGCTGTAGCTATTCATGGCTATTAGTGCTGACGTATTGTTCTGTATGTATGTATGGTATTCCGTTTCTCATATTTTAGTATCTGAAAGTATAGAGTTTCTCTGTGACTGACGCAGCATACATGCCCCTATTGTTCCTTTGACTGTAATTGTTTTGCAAATGACTTCTCAGTGTAGTACAAGCCCTTCCACATGTATTCATTTCCCATATCAAGCGTGCATGGAAAATGCTTTACTGACGTAAGTGACACCATTACTATAGAAATCATTACATCAGTGGCTCAAGCATAGAAACTTCATAACCCCAGACCCAAAAGGTTTTTGCTATTTAGTGAACTATTCAGAAATCAAGTGTTGCCCCAGATCAGGAAGCATTCAAACATTGGCCTTAGTTCATGAACTTTCCGTAAAAAATCTCTCAGGAGATAATTCCTAAGTTATAGATTAAGGGGGTTATTTAAGAAACGCTAAAGCCGTGTAGTACCACGTTGCGTCAGGTGAACGCCAGGCGCTGTATGTGAAAATTACATATATGAAAGTCAATCTGTTGAGCGCCTCTAATAGTCATGTATCTTCGAATGCATTACTAGCGGCGGCCCAGTGTAAAGTGCCTGTGCTGTATGTTCAGTAGCGCCATGTAGCACTTGTCGCTCAGCAGCGTTATCCCATACATTTCAATGGTGTTTTTTGCTTGTGTATAAATAGTTTTAGTTAATTATTTTTCTCAATTTTAGGATAAATTTGTTGCATGACCTCTCCTGCCCAGCAACCAAACACTTATATTGTCATATATATTTTCTTTTTTTTTCAATGCAGAATTGTATGTGCAGGTCTGCCATTGTTAGTGTTAAAACAATGTCATTCCGTAAGTCCATATCGCTTTGGTGCTGGTGTATATGTGTTGAGAAACAGACTTTTTTCATATAGCGTCGGGCGCTTAACGCCAGTTTTAGAGTGCCGACGCTGGTTTTGTGATTGTTTTTCTTAAATATGGGTCTCAGCGCCGAGTGCCGGACGCACTTAACTGGCGCTACCAATTGTTCACTGCAGCATTGTCCTGTTGTTATATGTTGTGTTGCTTTGAGTGGCTTTCCCCCGGGGCGCTACATATGCATTGATTCAGAGAGATTGCTTCTACAGCACCCTCCAGACATCACATTTATCAATGTTGGACAGGATACTACAGTGTCACTTGTCTGGCCACTATGCTAGCTTATAGCGCCAGGCACCTGCTTGCAGTACCTACTAGCGGATGCTCTAAGTGCCACTACATAGACACTCAAATGGCAATACGTGGTGCTAGTCTTAAATTAGCCTCTTAGTCTACTCAGTCATATGTGCGTTTCCTGCATTAGTGCACTTAATATCTCAGACTCTTTGAGTACATTTGAAAACTAGTGAATTTTTAGTGGAAGACCAAAATATCATACTGCAAGAGTTTTGCAAAATGAAGTGAGGACCAAAACAATTGTGCATATTTGGCGCAGTACACATGTCTATTTTAGCACTCCTAAACTCAGAGGTGTGGACAGAGCCTCATCCTCGTATCACTGAGTGAGAGCATTGCAGAGAAAATAATTACCCTAGAGCCAGAGAAGTGTCACTGGGAATGTAACAATAGATTATGAAGAATGTAAATACTCATAAAAATATTTTTAGATGTACTATAATCTATAATAAAAAAATAACTCTCCCCAACCCCATCCCTTGGTTGAACTTTGGGGATATATATTTGGATCTTTCAATCTCCCTGTATCTTACTTTTGATATTTTTTTATTAATAATACATGTAAACATATATTTAGATATATTCATTTACAAGAGAAATTTTTTTTAATAAAACCTTAACATAATGTATATTTGTCTTACCAGTCTGAACGTTTTTACGTTTTGTTTTAGCTCAAAAAAGGTCAAGTGTGAGAACAGCCCAGAAGTCCAAAAGAAGAAGCCAAATGTACCATGGGAAGAAAATGGATCTCCCAGGTAACTTATTTTATATTCATGTATGTTAATTAAATAGGGGCAAAAAGGCAAGTTTTGTCAGTTTAGAAATTGCAGTGTAAAATCATTATGTTATGTTGTAATTTGCTGGTAGACTATATATAGGAATTTGAATACGGTACATTGTGGTCATTATACTAGGCCGGTGGCCTGTTTAGGCAGGAAAAGTTCATTCTCACCTTTTATTCTCCACAGCTGTGGAGTGTTCATGCTCACCAATCACCACCTGGACATCAGTCTGTGAATTGAGCAAACTCACTGCATTCACTGCAATAAAGGTGGTGTGCTAGGAGTCGCTTAAAGGAGAACTATCGCAACAAAATGGCCCAATGATAAAAATCCATATAAATATGCTGGATGGGGGGGGGGGGTCAACTATACACCCGGCATCATATCCTGCCAGGCTTGTTTTTCTTTCTTTTAAAATAAGGAAAAGGACATCCGGGGTGACAGGCTCTGTCACCCAAGAGAGACTAAACCTGTAACCCCTGCATCTTATTCCCACCATGAGAGAATAAACCACAAGCTTGGCAGGAGTTTTATTCAGTTTGGGTGTATAAGCGATCCCTCCTCTCCTTAGCCCGAAGTATTTATATGGATTTTTAATATTACACAATTTCGTGATAGTGCTGCTTTAACCCTTTAAATGCCAAGCATGTCGTTTCTACGTGGTTGCTTCTCCTACCGTTAAGTGGCAAGCACGTAGAAACTGCGTGCCTGCCATTTCCCCCTGCTAGTGTAAAAATAGAAATAAAAAAAAACTTACCTCTGGTTTCTGTGTAAATCTGGGGGTCGCCTCTTCCTGGAGGGGGCATCCGATCCCTCCCCTGTCATCCTCCGTCTTCAGGAGGGGGCCCGAAATTGGCCTAACCCCCCCCCCCATTTTCGGCGCTGACCTCGCCTCCTCGCCTGATCCCTCCGGCTCTTCTCTTCACCGGGGGGGGGGGGTCCGATTCCTCTTCCGGGTCCTCACCTCCTCTAATGGTGGCACCCCTAGCCCCGCCTTTTGTAGGAGGAGCGGGATGACGTCATCCCTCTCCTCCTATACCCTCACCCAGCTCCAGCATCTATCAGTCACCTGCAGCTAGCGGGTGACTTGCCATTAACTCCCAGCACCCCCATTACCTGCCTCCCCAAAGCCCAGGGGGGGGCAGAAGAGCCCGTGGCCATGGGCTATGCGGGCTTGTAGCCTGCAGGGCCAGGGGCCACAAAAGCTGGTCCCTGTGCCCTGTTTCTACAAGCCCTGCATAGCTGGTCCCGAGCTGGTTACTTCGGGTAAGGGGGAACCCATGTCATTTTTTTGGGGGATTTTTAGGGGTTTTTAATCCTTAAAAATCCCAAAATAAAATGGGGTCCCCCCCCTGGCAGGGGGGACTCTATGTCATTTTTTTCTCGATTTAACCCTTTGTAGTGTGGATGGTAGTTGTATTTTATTTGTAAATGTTATAAAGTACTTGTTTCAGTTTGGGGGGTCTCCTGGGCAGGAACAGGGGGCTACCGATAAATATGTGGTACCGTTCTAATCGGTAGAAATGGGGCTTTCACATGCAATATGGTTTTCTTTAATAAAATACATTTTTTATTTAAAATAAAGGAGGCAATTTTCTAAAAAAAAATTATTTATTCTTTTTTACTTAATAATATTGTAAAAAACAGAATACAATTCACAAACAAGACATTTCATGTTAAAGCCTAAACTCTGCTGCAAAAAATATATATCATTTTCCTGAAAATTCCAGCAAAAATGGCGCAAAAACATGGCGCAAAATGGGTAAAAATGACCTGTCAACAGAGGGTGACAAAATCTCAAGTAGGCTGGCAATTAAAAGGGTTAAAAGTAGCTATGCATGTTGGGTATTGTTCTGTTCAGGGGACCTTGCGCTTTCAGACTTAGCTTGTTTTTTCTGTTTTGCATATTTATATTTTAGGAAAAGGTGTTTTTCATTCAGCTTTTTTATACATTTTTTAGGGAAACCCTGCGCAACCAAAGAATTCTTTGAGGGATTAATTCCAGAAAGATGAGCCCACTACAACAAGCTGGGTACGATTAGAAAGCTTAACATGTGTACTTTCAGGCAATATATGGTTTATGGAGGACATTCCAAATGTAAAGGGTTGTTTTGGTTGAAAAATCGCAAGGTGCGCACTTTGTCTGCAGAGCTGAAATTTCAAGTAAAATTACAGTTACGCACATGCTTTACTTTGGGGTGTTTGGCAACTCTTCCCTTGACAGTAGCTATGCATGTTGGGTATCGTTCTGTTCGGGGGATGTTGCTTTTTTCAGATTAAACATGTTTTTTCTTGTTTGTATATAGTTTTTTTAGGAAATGTGGCTTTGATTCTACTTTTTTATCCTTTTTTTAGGGAAACTCTTTGCAAGCAAAGAATACATTGAGGGATTACTTCCAGAAAACTATGGGCACATCAACATGCCTGGTACGTCTAGAAAGCCTGAGGTGTGTACTTCCAGAGAATATATAGTTTCTTGGGGGTATTTCAAATGTAAAGGGTTGTTTTTCTGGAAAAACTGCAAGGTGCGCATAGCATAGTTGTGTTTTATCTGAAAATCCCCTAAAGCACTGTTTCAGTTTGGGGGAGTCTCCTGGGCAGGAAAGGGTGTCTACCAATACATATGTGGTACTGCTGTAACCGGGAGAAATTGGGATTTCACACGCAATAAGATTTTATTGACAAACTTACATTTTTTATTACAAAAAACACTACAAATTGTAAAAAACAGTTTTTTTTTTTATTTTTTTGCACATATTTCACCCAAAAATATTGAGAAAACACCTAAAAAATGACAAACAAGACCAGACTCTGCTGAAAATAACAATATATCATTTTCCTGGGAAATCCCTTCAAAAATCACATTTGAACATGGGGAGCGCAAAAAAGTCTGGCAACAAAGGGTGACAAAAATTCCAGGTAGGCAGGCACTTAAAGGGTTAAGGCTGAACAAAACCCATTTGGTCGGACCTGAAACATAAATGGCTGCTGGCCTTCTCTGGGTGCATCCTGACTTGGCAAGTGGCTCTGATTGGATGAGAGCCTGTGCATGCAGTGTAGGACCAGGAAGAGGTAAGTTTTTATAGTGTCCTTGGGGGGGTTTCACACATGCCCCCGGGCACGGAATCTCAGGATTTTCTGCACTTTAAGGAAACAGGGTGGCCCTATGTGCCAGACTCAGTCTCAGGCCCATTACGTTCCATACGCATTGCAGTGGACCAAAACCCAGAATTTTAACTATCCCAGATTTTGGTCTGTCCCCCTAGGGCACCTTGGTTTGGGGTACCCCACTGTGTAAAACCCCTCAGGTCGCCAAATCCACTTACTTCTCCTCGGGCCCATGCTGCGGCTAGAGCAGCCGGCTCAAATCCTAGCCGCACTGGGGCTGTGCATGGCTCCGCACAGCCATTTAGTTGCAGTGGGCCGGGACACGCACAGCAGAGGAGGAAAGCTATTGGTGGCGGCGCTGGTCACGCATGCGCTGTTGGTTTCGGAGGAAAGCATTATATCTAATTTATGTATATGCAGAGGTGAGGTGGAATGAAGAAGTGGGCAAGGTGTAAAGTAGGAAAAGGGGAGGTGAGCCAAAATGGTAAGGTGAGAAGAGGTGGGTAGAGGTAGGCAGATGGGAGAGGGGTGACGGTGAAGTGGGAGGTGGTCAGCAGAGGCAAGCAGAGATAAGGTGGGAAGAATTAGGCAGGGATGGGTTGGCATAAGGTGCGGTGAACAGATGAGGCAAGAAGAATAAGAGTAAAAGTGAAGCAGGCAGCGGTTAGAAGGTGGGCAGAGGTGAGGCAGGAAGAAGTAAGTAGAAGTGTAGGCGAGTGGAGCAGAGAAAGAACTGAGGTGGGCCCTGTTTCAGGAATTAGCTCTACAATGTCTCTAGTGACCAGCCAACGTGCACTGTAGGCAAGGCAATCCCTGCTTTACAAATATGAAATATAGAGGTGGGGTACCAGGGGTCACAACTGAGGACACTGCGGGCCACTGATCACCCCACAATCACGATCAAAACACTGTAGTAACCTATGTACCCCTGCATACATGCATTTGGCAATTGTGGTTCGATCACAAAAGTAGCGATTTCTTGCTATCACAATGTGATCGCTACAGTGTGAACGCAGCCTTTATTGTCCGCTTAATACAGTCTTAACCAATCTACTAGCAGCAATAACTAAAAGTAGATAGATTTCAGAAAAGATCTCCCATTTGGCATATCTATATAAGGATTACTGGATGTGTTCTATTCCCTTCTTTAAACAGACACCCAACCCCACCAGTCCAGCACATGAATCTGCCCCTCCGTCTGTTAAAAATGAGGCAGTTGCTGATGTTTTGGCAGAGATCCAGTTCAGCAGCATTTGCATACACATTCAGGTTATTAATATTCATAGCTACCGAACAAACATTGTGTATTTACTGCTGTTCACCACTTTATAAACTCCAGCTGCTAACCTTTATTCTTAAAGTACTTACCATAATTATTTTTCTGTGGGATTATGTTTCTCAGAGCTGCCGAGATTTCCAAGTTGTTTTTCCACAGTATTTGTTATTCAAGCAGCCCAAGGTTGCGGTACATCTCGTTCCGGCTGTCGTCATTTAATAACATAAAAGTGTCTTGATAAACTTGTAAAATCTTTCACCTTGTTTTGTTAAAACTCACACTAAGCTATGTTCCAAGAATCAAAATGTATTTTACTTTTAACTTACATTTTTTGACTGTAAATAACACCTAGAGCCCAAATTCTAGTATATAACCCCTGCACTTCCCATCACTTTTCCTATTTTGAGTTTTGTCCTGATGCATTGCTGCCTGGCTGGGCTGTGTGGTCCTGAGACTGGTGTCACATGGTCGAGGTACAGAGAGGTGACTTCTAGTTTAAAAAAGTGTCTGATTGCACAAAGCAAACATTACTCCTAGGCCTCATGTGTTTTTCCCTATAACACTTAGGTCGTCTTCTAAATGTACCAGCATGGGGTCATAAAATCAAGTTTTTTTTTAAACCGTTGACTAGTATAATGGCTGTTGTATAACCTTTGTAATGTGGCCTGCTATGCAAATCCTTATGGGGAATAAAGCTCTCATGCAGGGAAAATCTTTCCCTGTAGCATGCCCGTATCTCTCTCATTGAGGTTCTCTACATGGTCATTGAACTTCCTTAGTGATTCAGCAACCTGTGGTTGGCAGAGCATAGTGGACCTTAGGGGTTAAACAGATGCTAATCGCCTTAGGCTTCTACTTTGTACTACAGTATCTTATTTATCAAAAACAGTAGTGTTACTGGTAGTTACAGAGCTAATTTCACTCTGTTAGGAGTTAAGAGATTTGTGCTCGCTACCCTCTCATTTTATGTACATGAATTGGACTTCCCACTATGGGCTTCATAGAGACAGAAGTAAGTAATATATGTGTGCTCTTGCCACTTATGGAGGAGTTTGCCAAGGAGGTAATTTGTTCATTCAACTCAACCAAAGTTCCCCCTCCAGGGGAAGATGTGCGATTAAATTTATAGTTAAATATATAGCACACTAATCCAAGGTTTTATGGAAGTTCTTAGTGTGTCAGATCCACCAACATTGATTTTATGTCCTGGAAGGCAGCCCATGTCTTGTTTGCGCAAAAGAGGTCATAGGCTATTACTCAACCAGAGTTTGATCTTATCAAGACTTGGGAATGCAACATGACATGGGGGCTGTGGTTCCTTAGAATTCAGACCTTGTTAACATTTCGCCAGAATCTTGACAGCTCCAATGGAGTTAGAGCAGGCTCAGGTCTTCGTTAGCCCATATGGTTGATCCCTCGGCACAACCAGGAGCATCATGGTGCAACCTCACCAGCCGGGGAGGGGGGACAGTTTTGGAAGAGGTTTAAAAGACAGCAGGTTGATTTTTTTGTAGGCCTGTTGCCTCTCAAGCCAATTCTCTCATTCCACTAATCCTTGTAGTGAGATTATGCTCAGCCCTTTCTGTCAGACCTTTCCTAGCAGATGCAGCCTCAGAGGTTGTTAGCCTTATAGTGCCCTGGGGCTGTACTTTATTTCCTAATACTTAAAACCCTGTTTAGTATAGTGGTTGTCCTCAAAACTGTGCTTACTAGTAGACACTGCTTGTATTTAGTGTACAATCAGTCCTATGGCGATTATAGCATTATAATGGGAATCGACCCTCAAGTTTAGAAAATAATTAGATGCATGTTAGTAATTTTTGCAGGTGTTGTTTCATCTGCACTACATGTGCCATTATGTCACTTTGTATGTATATGTGTCAGGATATTTTTTTCTACAGAATGCATTAAACCATTTATTTAATGGTACAATGATGGGTCTATTATAGTTATGTTCTAGTAATTTGCACAGCTAGTCACAAGACTGGTTAGCTCATTGTCTTTTTTATTTTTATAATCTTTTTCAGTGGCCTGTACAACACTCCAAATGACCGAACCAAATCGCCAAAGTTCCCCAGTCCCAGGAGGAGCAATCAGTCTGGGAGTGACTATGATTCAGCCCAGAATATCAGAAGGTAAGAAGTCATTCCACATGGTGAAGTTGGTGGCAACTATGAAGGGCAGTGGGTCTAAACCACATGTATCTTCCAGTACCAGCAGATCTGCTCACCTTTTCTGCTCACCTTTTCACCTATCTTATGGAGCTCTAAATATGGAGCATGTTATAGGCAAAGATGAAATCCTGAGGACTACTTTTTCTAAATAACCAACAATAGGTGGTCCGACTTGTTGACCAGAGCACCAAAACCCTGAAGGGAATGTGAGCAGTCGTGCAGTAGGATGTTTACATGTAAAGTAAAAGTCTGCCTGGCCCACAATAGGTTAGTTCTATGGATTCTCTCTCACAGGGGACATAAATGAACCAAATGAACATTTAAGATAAAGCAGAAGTCCAGACTCAGATGGTTTTCATCCCCCTCATCCTCACTTCTTCATTAATGCAGAACAAAATCCAAGAATTTGACTTTCGTGCATTATTTCCCATTCCACTGGGGCATTCTGAATTGGCCCTGCTGTGTGAAACACCATAGGACACCAGTATTTACTCGCCTCTTCCTCATTCCAAAGGTGCGTGAATGGGCTCTTGTCCAATGAGAGACGTCTGCTGTGACAATGTCATTCAGCAAATGGCTCTCGTTGACTAGAATGGGGAGCATGTGCTGCCACATCCTCTGCATCTCTGGTGCCAAATGACATAGTCAAGGCAGACAGCTCTCATTGGGCGGGAGCCCATGAATGCACCGTTAGAACGTGGAAAGGTGAGTGTTTATGGGGGGGGGGGGTTAACACAGCGGGGCAACCCGATTCAGCGTGTCCCAAAGGAAGGGCTGGCCAGGTGGGTTTTGTTCCACTTTAACCCGGTGCTATAATGCTCTACTTGCTTGTACTAAAGCTTGATAACACAAATGAATCCCATAATTACCACACTGTGGTCAAAAACTTGCTAAATAAAACATATTCTACAGTACCTATAACACAGGGAGGAGGAACCACAATGATGGAGCTCCCCTAAACTTATGTGGTTGCTACCCCTGCACCCCCTGTAGTTACACTCCTGATATTTAGGATTTAGCAAGAATATGGAGTGGCCCATTAGGTGTATTGTGTTTATACATATGACATCATAATTTGGTGATTTTATTTTAGCAGACGTAGACAGAACAGTGGGGAAGACTCAGACCTCAAGCACAGGAGAAGGTATGGAATATCTACCTGTAAAGAATTCTTTGTTATCTTTCTGATTTGGAGATTTGTTCTTTTTTACTACTTTTGTGCCCCTGGTTTTGGCCCAATGGGTAGATTTGCATAAATAAATCTGTTTTTCATTTACAGGCAGGCTCCGCTAAATGATTGTATTTGTTATTGTCACATGCCATTAAAATAAAATAAATACAAATTCTTCAGTTCTCTCCTAAAACCTGTGAGTGAACTGTTGAAGGGACTCTGTAGGCAAAGGCAATTGTTGGACCATTGTGTTGGGCTGTGTTTGGCACTGTCCTAAACTGTTTTTTGTTTTTAAATTGACGAAGAAATGGCTGAGATATTGAGGTTTACAGTTTCACCATATAATCTTTCTTCTGAAGCAAGTGGGTGTAACCCTTGGCTCTGTGATGCTGCATAATGGGCAGGGTCTGTATGAGCATGATATTGTGCTATTGCGTAACTTTATAATATATACATAATAAAAAAAAATCTATATATATTATTGAAATGAATTTATACTGTACACTATAAGAACTTATTAGGTGCGCCTGTGATTGAAAAGCTAATTAGGGATGGCTATTCATATGCTAATTATGGATGCTGCGGCATGAGCAGGCTGAGGGGGGGGGGAGGAGAGAGACAGGCTGGTGACTGAGCTGAGAAACGGGGGTGGAGCTATAGACCACCAGGCAAGACGTATCATTGGTGGTCTATGGCAAAGGGTATGCACCTAATCTTTGCCTGGTTTTCTAGAGTGTCCCTTTAAGAGGCAGATTTTCCAATAGCGGTAATAGTCGTATCTTTTCAGTAGTGTAATAAATTGATAGGGACAGAAAAAAACTGTCAGGAAGAAAAATTGCTTAGATGTCTAACAATAGGAAAGTTGAAGCCATAAGGTCCTGCTTGATTTTCAAAAACCTGGACAGTTAGTTTATTTTGAAATACAACAAATGCAATCTTTATTTTCAGGAGATATTTTAAGGAAAGTTATTTGAATCAAGGTAATAAAAAGTTCAAGCCAAACAAAATGCTTTGAAGGAGCAATGTGTGATCTTTGGCCACAACCTTTCAAATCAGCTAAAGTGGCAGTACAGTGTAGAAATATGAGTGTAGAAGAATTCCCGTTGGGCTGCACTGCCTTCAGGCCACCTGGGCTGGGTGTAGCCCCCACATGAAGCTCACTTTACCCAGAACCTTTGCCCCACCCAACTCCCTGCTAACACCTAGCCCATGCACTGCCCCAGCATGGCTTATCCACCCCTAGTAATAATCAAAAGAAATACGACACAATCTGCTGCAAAAAGTCGGGCGCTGGTGATTAGCCATAGCCTCCCCTGCCACAGTATCTGTCCCTACAATATTAAATCTTTTGTACCATTACCAAATCTATCCTTGCCGATGATCTGTCTCTGTAATGCAACAGACTGTAGAATGCACTCTTTACCAATCTGAGACGCACCTTGGGGTGGAGAAAGCAGCTGATTGGCTGGCAGTAAGCTGGCCACGACCAGTAAATTCTCAGACTGATTTTTACCCAGTCTGCCCCTGCACTTGGGGGTTATTCAATTTAATGCGGAGAGCTCTCCGCCTCCCATAGGGGAGGCAGAGATGCAGAACATGACTGAAGTGCTGTTGAGCAAGGCTCCTAGCCCCTCAACTACTCCCAGACACCATCTCCGGATATTTGAGCACTCACTGCTTACGCTTGTCTCACTGCACGGATGGGTTAACTGCAGAGGAAAACTCCTATGTGTGCGCAAGCATACAGTGGTGATTTATGGCCAAAAATCCCTACACCAACAAACAGTCCAAGTACATAAATGAACATTTTGGCCAAAAGCAACCCCATGGCCTAGGGTAGCAAATAAAAGTGTAGCAGTTAGTTGAGCTGCCCAGGGAGGAGGGGGGATTTAGAGTCTGTTGGAAAACTCCACCTTTAATAACATTAGAACTCTCTCACTCAACATGTAATCGAGTGCAGTTTTTTTCATCCTGTATATGGCTTGGGTTTGAGTTGAAAAGGGTTCCAGCTTAAAGTGCAAAGAACTTTCCACAAACTCAGCAATAACTCTGGCGTGCTTAATGAAGTGTATAGAGCTCTCCCATATCACTTGCATAGTACTTGCATGGTGTCTGAATGATGAGAACACCATTCATTTTTAAATGTTATCCTTTGAAAGTCACATGGTATGTGTTTACAACGCAGGTCACGGTCACGATGCAATACTAGCAGCGGGAGCGAGTCTGAAAATTGTAATCGGGAACACAGGAAAAAGAGAAACAGGTAAAACTAACCACACAAGCGCATATATATATATATATTACTTTCCCTGATCATTGGTCATTTATCACCATTGTTGATGTATACAGTTTTTGTTTTGTTTTGTTACAAGATATTTTCGCGTAATATATACTTAACAAGTTTTCCATCACTCTCTAGCATTGTTTTTAAAGTGGAATGACACTACCCCAGGTTATGGTCCTTACCCAAGTGCTGGCAATGCTTCAGTATCATGAATGCAGATTGGGCAAGGGAGTTTGGGGAGTTTTTTTCTCCAACTGTACCAGGCTGTTGGACCGAGTTAATAGACCTAAAGTCTATATAGTATATTTTTACTATAGTCCGCTATAAGTCCCAGACCAGATGAGTTGTCATTTTCCCCCAGTGTCCTCCAGGACGGCATAGCCAATGGCTTAGCCACCTCCTCCTCTCCTGCACAGGAAGCACAAAAATGGAAGAGCATTAATAGGCCCACCCACTTCCCTTTGACCTTCAGTGTTTTGTGTTTCCTCTCCAGGAAACATGTGGATGAGCAACGTAATATTTGTTTTTTTTTTTGTTTTTTACGGGGTGATGGCGGGTCCGGATCCCCCTCCTCCACCAGCGGTCTTCCATCTGAAGTTGGGGAATGGAAGGTGGAAGACCATGGCCACAGATTGTACCTCGGGGTGGATGTCCTGTTTCAAATCCAGGCTCTGTCCCCGCCGGGTGCCAAGCTCCAGGGAATGTCCATCTGAGGTCCAGGGTGCTGCCGATGAAGCACAGGAGACCAGGGTGGTAGTGGCAGCACTTGTGGACACAGGAAAGGCGGATCGCAGGTAAGTAGCCAGCCTTTGGAAAGGCCAGTGCTTCGGCCTAGCGAAGCAGTGGGGGCATCTGGGTCGCAGTGACGGCATCCCGCTAGGGACGTCATTTTAGGGCGCGCAGCAATGGAGGAATGCGCAGGTCTGGGCAAAGTCTGCAGGGTGGTGGGCCAGGCAAGCAGCAACAAAGACCGGAAGATGGGCAGCGCAGTTTCCAGGAGGGAGTGAGTGAATCTGGTGCCTATGTTTTGTTTCTTTATTGCTGCAAGGCCCCAGGGGTGCCATGGTTATTATGTCTTTCAGGCGGGCGAATCCATTGGCTTCTCCCGGCCCTCTATTAGTTGGTTAATTGTTAGGCCTAGTGTAATTACTCCCACTTCCCTAGCGGGTTATTGGGGCATCCAGGGTTGCTGTATAGCGTTAATCCCTATCGGCCATATAGTGCCGCTAAAATCACCATATGGAGGCATCTCAGGATAATGTGACCGGGGTTCCTTCGGGACAAGCCCGGCTGTGTGTAGCGTGTAGGGAGTCTCATGTTGACGCTGACAAGGCGCGGGTCTGTGTGCCCTGAGCTGAGCAGGTGCTTGCACTGCAATCTGGCCTTCCAGTGCCTGGGCCTCGTTTCACTTCACCTACCCCCCCAAAGGGGGAACTTTTCCATACCGCTAAGTCACGTTTGGAATTTCCTGAGCAAGCACATTTCAATAACCTTGTGCTCAAGGAATGGGAGCGCCCCAGTAGACTTCCTGGGGTACCTAAAAGTTGGGATAGGAAGTATCCCTTTCCTGCTGAGGTGGTAAAGTGTTGGTCATCGAGGTTGATGCCCCGGTCCTAGGGCTATCTAACACCTCTGTCATGCATTCCCCTGACTCCACTACCCTGGGGGATGCTGAGGACAGGCGCATTGACCAGCTGGCGTCCCATGCTTTTGCTTGTGCGGGGACGGCGCTGCGCCTGGTCTGTGCCTCTGCCATTACCGCTGTGGCCACTAGGACCCTGATCAGAAGTATACTTGATAGGGCCCCTGATGATTTGCCTTGTGAGGTGTTTAATGCACTCTCCAGTTGTGATGTTTTTGTAAATTTTGTACTCTCTGCTTTGGATGACACCATTAGAATATGTGCCAGGACATCTGCCCTTGTGGTGGCTATATGCCGCTCGGTTTGGCTGCGCCAGTGGGCTGCTGACAACGCTGCCAAAGAAGGCCCTCACCGGTTTTCCCTTCAAAGGACTACGCCTGTTTGGGGAGCGCCTGGACCTTTTTGCTAAGGGAGGCAGGTTATCCCAGCGCAGGCGGCAGTCTCGGCCCTTTCGGGGTCAGGGCTCCTTCTCCTCCCCCTACCGTGGTGCTAGACAAGGGAGGGGGGTTTCCTTTACTGGGGCCCGGGGAGATTTCTGGGGGAGGGGCAGAGGACGTGGGCGTCCTGGCTCCTCCTGGTGTCCCAAGGCTAAATTCTCTCCCAAGCCCCCTCAGGCATGATGCGGCGCCCTCACCCATCCTGGTGGGGGGACGGCTTCAGCACTTTGCTCACGTCTGGAGGCTTCATGTCTCAGACCGGTGGATTCAGGAACTAGTGTCCTCCGGTAACAAGATAGAGTTTGCTGCCTGGCCGCCCTCAAGATTCATCAGATCCCGGATTCCTCAGGACCCTGTGTCAGCTCAGGATCTAGTGCAAGCTGTGCAAGGCCTCCTGGAGCTGGGGGTCATCTGCAAGGTCCCCTTAAGAGAAATAGGCAAGGGCTTCTATTCCGACCTATTCACAGTCCCCAAAAATGATGGTTCAGTCCAGGCCCATCCTGGACTTAAAGATCCTCAACAAATTTGTCAGGAGCAGGCGCTTTCGCATGGAAACTCTGCGCTCTGCCATCAGTTCCCTGCGCCCAGGGGATTTCATGTCTTCTGTGGACATCAAGGATGCTTACCTTCATATTCCTGTATTTCCAGGTCATCAAAGGTTCCTCAGGTTCGCTCTGATGGATCAACACTACCAATTTGTGGCCTTGCCCTTTGGTCTCACCTCAGCTCCCAGGGTGTTCACCAAGGTGCTGGCAGGAGTAATGTCTCTGCTCAGGTATCAGGGCGTCCGCGTGCTGCCTTATCTGGAAGACATTCTCATCACCTCCCAATCTCTACATCAGGCAGAATTGGATACTCAGCTGGTGGTGTCCACCCTGGAGTCATTTGGATGGGTGATCAACCACCCCAAGTCCTCACTGTCCCCCTCCTTGGTGACTCCATTCCTAGGAATGAATCTGGATACAGTTCAGGCAAGGAACTTCCTTCCTCAACAGAAGGTAGACGGTCTGATTGCATAGGTCCAGTCCCTGCTATCTTGTCAGAATCCCTCCATCAGGCAGGGGATGCAGCTTGTGGGCCTGATGGTGGCGTGCTTCGAGGCGGTCCCTTATGCTCAGTTCCACTTGAGGCCTCTGCAACTCCACCTCTTGTCAGTGTGGAACAAAGACCCAGCGTCCCTGGACAGGGTCTGTGTGCTCTCCCCCCTGGTCAGGAGGTCCCCTCTACACTGTGTTGTAGTGGGGGGTTCAGTGGACTTCCATTTAGCCGGAATACATGTTCTGGCAGCGCTCAAGAGTGGGGCAAGAAGGGACCTGCGCCTAGAGCTCATGGAAGCCGGAGCCAGGTTAAGCAAGTAACACGCAGGGTCTCCACCAAGGTCAACATCCGTCAATTTCCTAACAACCTCCCTCACCCCCCCCAGAAAGCAGTTAACTTCTCGCACTCCCAGAAGACATGTGTCATAGCCCCCCTACCACGCAGGCACCTCCAACAGAGGGGGGAAGAGGAGGGAAATATTTTTGCCAATAATGCTGGGACGCGATACCCCGTATGGTGATTGTTATCATTGTTGTAGTTATTAGTTTGGGTTGTTTTCATTCTCCCGGCTTCTCGTTCACTGCTTTTCAATGCTGGGGATTGTGGGAGGTCCCTGGGTATTTGAGGGGCCGGGAGGTGCCTGATTTCGATGTCTCTGCAGTCCAGCGCCATCTGGCGGAGTAATGCCCGATAGTAAGTATTTTATCTGGAGCAGGACGTACTGTATACTCATAATACCAATTCTACAGGTGAGTAGTCACAGAATTGTATTTTTAACTGGGTTAATGAGTAATCAGGATCAGGACCTACCAGTTTCTTTTGTGACCACACCCCCGGTCCTCAACACATGGGGAAGGTAGTTCACAGGGTGTCCAGGCTGGTAGTTCAGCTGTGATTCTGGTTAGTCAGAGGGAAGGTTTAGCCCCTAGAAACAAATTATCCAAAGAGAAAAGGGGAGGCCCTGGCTTCCTCAGATGAATCGGTTAAATCAGGGACTTCCATTAGATTTGTTGAGGAAGATAACGCTAGAAGTTCCTGGCTCAGGTTTGCAGTAGAAGATACTCCCGGTTTCCATACCCCTGTCACTTAAAGATGCTTTATATGAAGGGATGCAGGAGCCCAAGTCCCTATGTTTTTTGTCCACGACACAATCAAAGACATTATTGCTAGGGAATGGAAAAGCACAGAAGCTCGCTTTTTCTTACCAAGGTCCTTGAAAAGAAGGTTTTCTTTTGAGTATGATGAGGTGGTGTCATGGTTAAAGTGCCCTAAAGTGGACACCTCATTAGAACAAGTGTCCAAAAGATCAGATTTATCTTTTGAGGACATGGGGACCAACAAGGACACAATTGATAAAAGGGATATCCTTTTAAAGAGATCTTGCCTTTCTGTTTAAACCCCTAATAGCCACAGACTGTGTAGGAAGGTTTGTTGAAATGGACAATCTCAGAACAATCTGATTAAGGATGCCCCTAAAGAGAAAATTTTGGAAGCGCTTCCGTTTGTAGCCAAAGTGGTTGCCTTCATGGTTGATGCTACGGCTGAAGCCTTCAGGTCCAACGCTAAAAGCATGGCTTTGACCAACAGTGCTCGGTGGAGATATAGCATCCAAGTCCCACCTTTGTGGCAGCCCGTTCAAGGGAACGCAGCTCTTTGGTCCTGAAATCAAGATTGTCCTCACTCGGTCTTCCAAGAAGAGTAAGAATTTTCTGATTAAGAGAAAGACACCCATTCTACTTTTGAGGGTAGACACAAAGAAGCCTAGATTTTCACAGAGGGAGTTTAGTAGACCAGAAATCAGGAAGCCCTGGCAGGCACAGAGGGGTAAGGGAACATTACTTTTCAACTTGCCACCCCCATTTAAGCCCCACTCCTGACAGGCAAGTCAGATTATCCAATGGCGCATGACTACTTCTTGTTGACCCAGCCTCCAAGAGACAGGTTCAAAAGAGAGGCTTTTCCAGGAGTCATTTCTGATCTATATCATAAAGCAGTGATAAAGTCGGTTACTAGACTTCTCAGAAGGGAGGGTTTTTACTACCATGCAGAAGCCTTCAGGGAAATTCCACTTGATGTTAAACCTAAAAATCCTAAATCGCATTGATTTACACAATCATAGACATTCTCCTAAGAGATGCACTAATGGTTTCTATAGATCTTCAGGCATAGGTCTCTTAGGAGATGCCTGTGAGACTCTCCTCAGCTCCTCAGATTTTTACAAACATATTGGTATTGGATACTATTTGCCACGGACCGATTTTCCCTGCTAATCAGACTGCAGGATCTTGCCTGGGTTACAAGACAGATACACAGCAGCAACATATACATACATATATATATATATATATATATATATATATATATATATATATATATAGTTTACTAAATTCAACAGAAAACACATCTACATTTTAGATTGTTATGCTGCTGATGTTGTGAAATGTATTACTTGCTGCACCTGTCTTTTAGTTATCATTAGCTGCGCTTAGCTAACCTATAAAGAGCTGGCCTGCCATCTAGTGGTGGAAGAAGGTGATTGCTCCATGCTGCCTGTTCCAGTATACCAGTCGTTTCCATGCTTGTAATGCTTTCCATAATAGTAATTTTAAAAATATTTTTATTCATTGTATTGTATTAAAAGAAGTACTGACTACATAGAAACTTAAACCAGATCAACACCCTTACAAGAAACAGTGCTCATATGCATCCCTCCCCAGGGCAATTCACATTGCTGCATATAAAAATTCATTTACCTTTTTCTAACTCCAGCCATAGTCAGTTTTATAAACAAAGGGTGTCTCATGGAGCTGCTGTGTATCGTGGGGTTATGTACGTTGAATTCAGGCAGCAGCACAGCTAGGAAGGGAAGCTCCAATGTGGCCACTACCAGGATAAAACCTGTGAGGCGGCTTTCCAGCTTCGAGTGGATGCAGAAGCAAATGTAGATGCTGACAATGATTCAGTATCATGCATGCAGATGGGACAAGGGAGTTTTGGGGTGTCCGCTGTAAGTGGGCGGATTGCATGATCATTTCATAACAAATATGCAAAGACTATAATATAGCACCAAGGCAGACTTTTCAACTGAACAACAGACCTTCTCTTCCTAGGAGAGGGGATGATTTGCTAAACCAATAGATTGCTCCTTTAGAGTACTTGGAAGTTAGCTCTACCCTCGGGCTTACTCTGTAACTCTGACCGTATCAGCAGTCGCTTGCTACCCCACCAGCTGGGGATCTGTCTCCTGTCCCAGGAGATGGAGACCAGCCATGCTGGGTGCATTTCTCATTGTTGCTGGCCTAGTGCTCAGTGAACACGGTGGGGGGGCTGGGGTGTAGCTTCTATTTCTGATGTCTGCTTATGATTTGAGCAGTACAACCAGAGGTAAGTGCTGGCTGTTTTATATTTTAGCTACAGGTGCACACCGCCCTTTACCCTTCTTTCCCAATGTATTTATTTTCTAGTTTATGGCATTTGAATCTGAACAGTTCTGTTTGGAAATAGGTTTGCCCAGTGTTTCTATACATTTCTGTACATTTTGGACATCTAAGCTTTGATATCAGATCCAGCTTGTGTGCCCCATTGCACTTCATTGACTCCTTATTGTTGCTCTATTTGAGCGCTGGACTATTGATCCACCATATAATGATCTTACGGGCAGCAGAAGTGCATTTCTAAATCATTCATGGTCACCTCTAGTCCCCGCAGAGTCATTTGGCTCCTGGTGATCCATACTTGACAAGTGGGTGACAAATGTACTTGGGCTAAGTAATAGACTGCAATAAAGCAGCTCATTAGGGTGAATGTCCCTATACTGCCCTGCCTAGAAAATGCTGGAAATGTCAATAGATTCTGTTTATTGTTAAGATATATTTTGTGTATATTATTAAACATTTATAGCCTGAGATTAGAGGGGTGAGTAAAAGACAGTTTTTGCTATATTCATCTAATCCATCTGCTCCATTTTCCTCCTCCTGAGAGCACTTCAGTGAGGAAAGATCCTAGTTGCTGTTCTAAATATTTTCGTGGCGTGTTTGAGGTCTATTTAATCTTTCATGGTCACAGCAGGTGGTTGTCAGTCCGTGTGTTGCCGGCTGAACTCACGTGTGAAATCAAGCACATTAATGTCACTATAGGTTTCCCGCTGGCCTGTCTCGCTGACATGCTGCTTTACTTCTGGGGCATATTGTCACCCTTACTTACCACAGTGCCTCCAACAGCTTGGATGTTTATTAGGACAACCTTTTTAATTGTGGTATTTTAAATTCATAGTAAAATGAAAAGGGAAAGCCTATATTGACATATGATGCCATGCAACAGCCTGCACTTTGCTGAAACTTACCGGTAGATGACGGTGATGCCCCTTGCCACCTCCTCAATGGGGAGCACACCTAGACAGTGCATGGCATGGACCACAGCCTCAACACCAAGAGTAGAGTCTCATCCATCAATTTGCTTGTGAATGGTGAATGAGCTCCTGAAGAATCCCCAGGTAGATACATGCCATGGGACCAGCTCTTGTGCCTTAGGTAAGTTTCAGCTCACTATAGACATGGAAGCTGCTGTAGGGGATAGGAGGTGAGAAGAGCCTTTTTGGGGATTACTGGAGGGTATACTTTTTTTATTGCCCAGACAGTTATTTTAAAACAGACTCTCTGGCACAAATGCTTTTCTTGAGCCTTATACACAAAGAAGAATGCCTTAATTGTGTACCCCCCCAATGCCCTGTACAGTGACACTATAGTCTGAGAGAGGATCACTTTAAAGGGATTGACCACCCATATAACCCCGCTGTTGATCAGTCCGAGTCTAGCGGTCAGCAACTCACCTGATGACTGGATCGCACATTGCTCGGGGTCCTTAAAGGGAGTCGTCATTAATCTGTGTTGGGCTCACACCCCTGCCTGCCGTTAGTCGTGTCCTCTCCATTCATTGCAATGGAGGGGGTGTGCTGAGGCCTGACATGCCCCTCCTATTGTAGTTAATGGAGAGGGCGGCGTGGTAACGCTCCTGTGACTGACTGTGGGATCCCTAAATGCTGCTGACTGCTGTGCGGGCTCAGCGACCAAGTGAATTGCTGATCACTGGATTCGGACCAATCAGCTGCAGTTCTGTTATATGGCTGATCGGTCACTTTAATGTTCAATGTATAATTAAAGTAGTATATTTAATTTTCCCAGGCAGCATTGATTTGAAATGCCCAAAATGTACCAAAAACTAACAATCCAAGTCTCGGGCTGTTACACCCCATCTCCAGGTCCCCTGAAGCACCTGACAGCGCCGAGCGTTAATCAATACATCAAAATAACAGAAATGTTTATTGATCCAGTGAGTAAGACAACACATCCAGATACTTTTGTGTGCTTCTGGTGGTTACACATTTGTTTCCTCCAAACCATGAATGATATTTTTCTGTGTGCACTTCCCATGTGCTGTATTATTCTCTCCTTAGCAGTGCAGCAACAAAATTACATGGCCGCGGTCACATTAGTCACATGACTGCCCTTGGCTGCGCTTCAGCGAAATCATAAAGGAATATTTTTATTGCAGGTTACGGCAAGAAAATGACATGGTAGATTCTGCTCCACAGTGGGAAGCTGTTTTAAGAAGGCAACTAGAAAAGAATCAGGCTGACCCCAACTACAGGAGGTCGAGGCATCGCTCTCGCTCGTACGTTAAGTATATTGCTGCTACCAGAGTAATAATTTCACCTGGGGATGTGATAGGACACACCTAAAGAGAAAGTGCCTTGATGCAAGTCCCCCCAACAACTGACACATTGTGCATAATATAAATCTATGTATTTCTATGTATTCTATGTATTTCTGTGATAAATGTGGAATTTGCTCTCCCCTGCTGCCGATGCTGATGCCATTCACATCAATAGAAATTGTGAGGCTTCAGCATTCACTAACAGCCATGCTGCTGTGTAATTCCCCCCCCCCCCCCCCTTCTCCTCTCCAAGCTCTGAAGGAGTTAAAGAGAACCGTATAGGCTGCTCCTAGTGTGGAACCCCAGCAATCAATTACCTTTCTTGGGGGTTCCATGTCGTGTTCGCAGGCCACATCTCCGGCTTCTCCAGATAGGCTTGGCATGGGAGTGTGCCCAGACCGCAGGAAGACTGGTGATACAGCCACTCCCCACTTCATAAGCTGAAGCTCATTCTGAATCAGAATTGTGTGCTATGCATTATTAACCCCCCCCCCCCCCATCCAGGGGGTTAGCAGCGGGGGAACCCCAATTAGGGATGTCCCAGGTACAAGGACCAAAACCCCCGGGATAGTGAAAAGTCCAGTCTGTCTCCCAATCACTCCCAGAATGAAGAGAAGCAGCCTGAATGGAGGGAAGAGAAATCACTAATCACATCAGGAGACATAGAAGACAATAGAAGTCTAGGCTGTGGCTCAAGGGAGAGCTTATCATATAACATGAAGTCAGAGATATGACTTTGTTATCCAAAATGTGTCTTTTGCTGGTGGAACTTTTGTAAGGTCTTAAGTCAATTTTTGACTGGAACTCCACTTCAAGGCCCAATACCAGCCAAACCCTTTTTTGCTTAACATATATCAGAGAAAGGGTCATAATCATAATCTTTTTTTATACCCTGATATATGAAGTGATTTGAATGGAGATTCAGTCTAAAGCAATAGGACTGAAGCTTTAGTATTGTTGGGCAGATAACATGATATGGGTTGGAAATGGCTGATGCTTAATGCAGAGACTATATCATGGCTGAGGAAAATGGGCTGGGTTTCCTGGCGGTAGTACAATGGGCTGGTTATGGGAGGGGGACCTTGGCAATATAAAGTGAAGGAGGTATTTGAAGTAGGAGTAAACTGATAGGATAGCCAAATACTGGTTGGAGGTGAGATGAGCTGCATTCGAGGGGGGGGGGGGGGGGTACTCAAAGCTAATAAATGAATACATATAGACAAGTTAGATGAAATGTCAGTGGACAGCTGTACTGTGGGTGCTTTGAGTTGCTTTTTCTTTTTTTAGTTTGGTTGCTCTTTACTTTGATATTAGACAAGTATAAGTTACATAACTTGCTTTCTTTCCCCAGGAGAAGCCCAGATGTCCAAGCAAAGGAAGAGTTATGGAAACACATTCAGTAAGTATATAGTTACATTTTAATTCAGATAAAAAAAATACTGGCAACTAACTTCCTAAAATGCTAGTTGACCATCCCGCGTTTCAGGTGATAACTCCCTTATTCAAACTGAGTGACTATGAGGAGTGGCCTAGTATTTTAAGATGCTTTTATAAAAGTTAGATTTTATTTTTGAACGAACTGCTGGTATATTGCTTCGTGTTTGGATTGTGAGTTTTAGTATACTCAACTGGACACCACTTCTTTCTTAAAAACATGCCCATCCAGTTCAACTATCACAAGCCCTATATTATGTAAAGACAAAACAAAACCCTTTGTAACTTAGTTGCCAGTAATGTGAGAAGATAAATGCTCCCTAGATCAGTCAGATCAGAATCAAGGACCAAAGTGTTCCCAGCATAATGGTACAAGTCATAGCTTGGATGTCTATGATTCTAAGAAATGCATATAGTTGTATCTTGGATTCTGCTAATCTATTGTTCCCGCTACCACCACCTCACTTGGTAGAACATTCTGAACTTTGATTATTACAGTGAAAATTCCCTTCATAGTCTCATGAATAGAAATTCCCTTTCCTTAGTATTGGTCTTCCTATATATATATATTGATTAGATCCTCCTGAGAAGGAGTGATCAGTTTTTTTGTCCCGCATTTGTTGCATCTGGCTAGACACAGTAGAATGCAGATTTCAGCAGCAGGATTGTGGGGTCAGATGTCCTTAAAGGGAACTTTTCAGGCAAAAACATAAACACCTAATGACGCCTATTCATCTATAGTCCTGCGCAGCTGGAGGCTTGAAACTTACCTCTGCTGAAAATCCAGACTGTGTCATCCCTGCTCCAGACTAAGGCACGTGAACACATTGCTACCTCCTTGCTTCTTCCTGGCATCAGTCACGATGGCTGGTCACACTATTCATTTCAATGGAGGGGGAGCATGCTGAGGGCTGACACACCCCCTCCATTGCAGTAAATGGTGTGAGCATAACCTGACATGAAGGTAGGAATGCTCAGCTTCAGGCCGCAGAGATGGCGGCGACGAGATCACTGATGGTGGTTAATTTCAAACTACTGGCAACGTGCGATTAAGCTGTGCAGGACTATAAGTGAGTATGTGGTGTTTATTGTTTTTGCTGGACAGGTACTTTAAGCCTAGAGCAATATTCATAATGGCTGTTCAAAATACATTCGCTTACATGAGAGTAACATAAAGAAACAACTGAAGAAATGGAGACACTGCAACAACTGATCTTGTTCCTTAACCCATCCACAGAGCCAACTCCTTCCCCCAAATTTAGTGTTGGTATTAATATTGTTTGAAATTAAAGACCATTTTAAAACAAAAAATATATTTATAATACACAGGGTATATTAGGTTACATTGATACTAGCGTATGATGGAGTGAGGGCCTGTTCTTGTGAGCTTATAATCTAAAGTTAGGGGCCACCAACAGGTCATGTTTTGTGGATCTCCATATATTTGGCTCTATAGCTCTTCCTGAGCATGAATAACTTTAAATGTATGTCTGCGCGGAGATCTGCAAAACATGGCCTGTTGGTGGTCCTTGAGGAGGAAGTTTGACTCCTGTGATGTAAAAGGCTAAGGCTCGAGATGAGGTTGGGTCTCAAGTAGAAGCTACTGTGTATGGTTGCAAGTACTTTGAAGGTTTAACATTGTGAAGTGTGTTGCTTCACCAGATGATAGGCTTGTCTGAAAAGGTGAGTTTTCAGGATGCTTTCGAAAGTTTGGAGGGTTGGAAAGTGACAAATTGTATGAGGGAAGTCATTATAAACAGTTGTTGGCCAATCTCCAATATTATGCTCCCCCCGAACAACTTCGAGGTCACAAAGGGGTTAACACACAAGGCATGTTAGATTTTATTTACACCTACTAGCTATTAAATCCACATGAATCCTGGCATAAAGATTTCTATTCAATTTGATTCTTTTAAATTGTTCATTTCTACAGGAAGGAACTTGTCGATCCCTCAGGCCTGTCTGAAGAACAATTAAAGGAAATTCCCTACATGAAGATAGAGTAAGTTCCTTTACCCGAAGTGAACCAGACCGGCTTTAATTAAAAAAACAATACAATACATTCCAGGTAGCTCGCCCAGCTCTGAGATGACAGCAGAAGACTTCTCCTTCTTCTGTTATCAGATGTAGTCTGCACGACGTGTCTGGAGGAGCCATGGGCTGCAGGGGAATGCACCCGAAGAACACTTTTACTTTTAGCTCAGAGCTGGGTGACCTCTCTGGGAGGCAAAGGTAAGTATACTAAGTATATAATAACAGTATATAAGTAGACAACATTTTTTTATTATCCCCGATTTTGTCCATTGTCCCCGGGGCATCCTGATTTGGGATGCCCCACTGTGTTAAACACCCCCCCAGATTGCTCCTAAAAACGTATCTTCCCGATGTGCCCACTGCTCGTGCGGGCTTATCTGATCAGCGATGTATGCCGTGCAAAATGTTTGAGATAAAACCCTGGCATCAGGAGTGGGAACCTGCCGCATCTCCAGCTTCCCTACATTCTCCAGCACGCTCCCGCACCCAGCTAATGGCAGCCGCCAAGGATACTGGAGAGTGAGACCCGTACTCTCAGAATCGGGATGCCCCCCCTGTGGGAAACCCCCCAGGTCGCCCGGTTACTCACCTTCTTTCCCAGTCCAGCAATGCATGCGCGAGCATTTGTGAATGGCCGGCGTGGAAACACTTCCTGTTAAGAGGGTAGCTGGGGATGCAGACGAGCTCTTAGACGAAGAGGTGGGAGTGGATCCGAGCGCATTGATTGGACAAGAGGCCGCACATGACACGTAAGACCCGGGAAAGGTGAGTTAGATTGGGCGACCTGGGGGTTTCACACTGGACCAAAACCCAGGATAGTAAAAATCCTGGGTTTTGGATCACTTTAAGGTTAATATGGAATATGTGTACTGCAAGCTAGTATCGGCAAAGCAGACCTTGCAGTTATTCCTTCTTGCTCTCTACTGCTGACATTGCCGGCAGCAGTTCCTTACCTTGCATTGTATCATAGCAGCTACAACTTGTCACATGAACAGTGATCTTTGTAATGCTTTGCATCTGCTGCATACTGCCATCGTCCTGTGTCCTCGCCAAACACACAACTGCAGGACACACAGAAGGCATCACAACTGTCAGGTGATGCTAGCTGGACTGCACACTGGCGATAGGAGCAAAGAGAAAACATGACATAATATAGTAGTAAAAGTGGACTAAAGCCAAACTCCTAGAAAAACAAAAATACCCGACCCTAGAAAACTAGAAGCAGTGTCTGCTAGGCTTATAGGATGTGACACTGTGTGTTGGGCCTCCAGTGGTGCAATGGTGGTCCAAAAGTTAGGCCAGCAACCCTTTATGTGAGGCCACAGGGTGGTAGAACCTAAAAGAGACCTAATAGGCTTCCCCCACACCTCCCCACTCTACAAAAGAGCAGCAGAGGAGACAAGGTAACCCTTGACCTAGTTGGAGACTTTAGAGGCAGCAGAGCTGATGGCAAGTAGCAACGAAAGAAGGAAGTCAATAAAAAAGGGCAGTAGTGTAATCAGCAGAGAGACCGGGGTGGCAGTGGAGAACTGCAAAGTCAATTCAGTGCAGGAAAGGTGCAATAAAAGGTCTGCATGGACGTTACAAGCCTTTATGTACTATGTCCCATCACCACTTTGTAAATGTCTCAGCATCTTCTTGTAATTTGCTTTTGTTCTCTGCAGGACACAAGGTGACCCAATACGTATCAGACACTCCCATTCTCCCCGCAGTTTCCGCCAGTACCGGAGGTCCCAGTGCTCTGACGGAGAAAGATCTGTTCTGTCTGAAGTCAAGTAAGTTCTAAAGATTAGTTCTAATAGGATCCTGGGAGAACTTTGGAAGGATGTATGCTTTAAAAAAAACTCTTTAGATCCCTACTTTATCCCTGGTAGACATTCGGCTTGGAACACAGAATGTTCCCTTTGTTTATGATTTATAAGATGAACAATTTTTATCATTTATCATTACTTATGTGCCTTTACATTTACTACATTCCCCTGAACACCTGTACATCTACATATTCAGTGATCAACCAGCCAATCATGAGGCAACATAAGGTCAGGAATAGTCTCGTTCTCTCAGGAGTTTCACATCAAATATGGGGGCGAAAGCTTTCACCTCGGTAAAGTTGTTGGTGCAACGTGGGCTGGTTTGAGTATTTCTGTAATGGTTGATCTCTGGATTGTCATGCATTACATTTGACCATTTGTATTGAAGTTGGTAAGTTGATCATTTGCTGTTCCCAGTTTAGGCAGAATTATGTCAATGTAAATTGTTTATAACCCTGGACTACTTGGTTTTCCCTATAATAATATTGCAGCTGCTTATTTTGTGGAGATTTGATTAGGTTCTATGCTGTAAAATTCCAGGCCTTCCTTACACGTTCACATATCCCCAGTGCAATGAAGTCATACGTTCTGCCATATTTTGGGGTGACTAGAGAAGGGATCCTTAAAGAGTTTCACTTTCCTGTGTGTTGTTCCTCTGTGCGGAGGCATCCCAAATTAGAATACCCCGCTGTGTGTACCCCCCTAGTGGCTCCGTTTCACTCACCTTTCTTCCGTTTCCACGGCGCAGACTCGGGTGAGAGCGAGTGCGCTGATTGGCTGTCACTTGGCTACCTTCCGCGCGCTGGTGGCTAAACCGCTTGGACGGCTAAGCAGCCACATCACCCGCCCACCTTGCAGCCGTGGCGTGACCTCGCCGCCCATTCCGGAAGGCTGGGAGCGCGCACAGCTAGAGGTCAGCAGAGATGTGGCCTGAACGCACAGATGCGGCAAGGGCTCTGGAAGAGGGTGAGTGTTTCGGGGGATTTTCACACAGCGGGACATCCCAATTCGAAGTGGAACTCGGGAGGCCCCGTGGTGTTTTAGACTACAGGTTCTCCAATGTTCCTCTTTAAAGACTCCAGGGCCAGGTAAAATTCCCTCCCGGGGGGACTGATTTTGTGGACTGCCTGTAGGTTTACATTGATCCCTGCTCCAAGCACCTCTAATAGCTGCTCAAGGAGGCACCCATCAATCTGTTCATTCAGAATACCTAGTTGGGCATTAATATGAATGGCAATCTATTCTGATTGGATGAGAGCCTGCACATGTGCCATGGGATGTGTTTCACACACATCCAGCAAATAAAGATAACCAGCACACCATGATACATTTTGTGCAAACAATGTAATCATTTAATAATGTACAGACTAACAATATGGCCATAATACAATAATATGTATAAGGTATAACACAAAATGAAACACACACAGATATCATCATGATCCAGGGCTTACAAAAGTAAATATACAATGTAGATATCTGTATCCTATTTCTGACCAGAGGCCACTACATGGCGTCAGGGGATACAGGCCAGCACATTCAGAGAAAAAGGCCAATAATAGGGAAAAATATTTAGATAGGTTGCTTCTGTCTGACATTTTAGGCAGATGCCTCTCCTCTATTTACTGCAATACAAGGTGGAAGCCATAGCAGGGCTCCAAAGTTTGCCCTAATTCAATTTCAATTTAATTCCTCCAAGACCATACCAAAAATCGGTCCAACAGTCCCTCTGTGCTCTCATTGTGAACAAGCACTGCAAGCCACAGTGGTCCCACAGCTGTTTCTGACTGAATCAGAGCTTGCCCATGACGCATAAAGCTGCACCATAACACGTCCTTCCAAGGTTAACCATGACCCTGAAATTAAAGTGAATAAAGCGGCTTTGCATAGGTATTCACATATAATCTGAGTTTTTTTGAAATGGCTTATTTTACACTGTTATTTTACATTTGATCATGTGGTGCCTCATTCTAACATGACCACATGTATCTTGGATTCTTTCTTTTCAGTGCGAAAAATGACCTTTTGCCGCCTCTGACTGTGACACGGGCATCAGATACAGTTGGCTCCAGCGCTCAACAGGTTCACATTTATTTATTGTAACATTTTACTTAAAAGTACAGTACAGTTAAGTACTTAAAAGTAATGGAATATGTCCAAGCCACACCTTGACCCTATTGGTTGCACCATGTGGGCAGTCTGTGATACTGCAGCATAGAGGAGGCAACATGGAGAAGCGCATTTACTTTGTGTATTTGGGGCTTCTAAAGAGAATTAACAGTGGCCTGACGTAAAAAACGTTTTAGGTATACAGTAGGGGCATTTAAAAGTCTTTCACTTTAGCCCTCATTGAGGTCGATTGAGCTTTGGTCACCAGAGCATTTGCGCACGTTTTTTCATGAGTAAAACCTGTTTTTCCTCGCTCTCCTGATTTTATTATAGTGGGGAAAAAACCCTCAAGGCCACTGGCCGCCACATCCCCTGCATCTGTGGACTGTGCACACACTCCTACACTCAGCAATTTAGAAAGGCTGGGGACAGGAGCGTGCATTGCAAGGGATGTGGCTGCTCTCATTCTTGTGCCAAACATTTATAATCCACAACAAATGGCTCTGGGCATAAGGGCTGGTATAGTGGCAGGAGCAGGGGCTGGCCAATGGCCTCTGTGTCCTGGATTACTAGCTCCGATGCCTGATGCCTGTGTTAGTTGGCTCTTGGGGGGGGGGGGTTACAATTTTTTGATGTAACTGAATTTGTAAGAGAAACTAACAAACAATTGCTGCCTGTCATTTTCATTGAAACAAAAACCATGGCGGCAATTGCGGCATGGATTCTTTCAATGGAAGAAGTTACAACTTGCATAAAGTGATTCAGTAATGCGAGCTGTAAAATGGTGTATGAACAGAGAATTCTCTCATGGCTTTCTTGCATTCTTCCTGCACATGTGGGATTGTCTGATTGTACAGGGCAGGAGGCCGGTGACTTGCCAAAGCCTGGGGGGTGCGGAAGAGCCCATGTGGTCTATGCAGGCTGGTTTTGCTGGATAAGGGGGAACCCAAACTGTTTAAAAAAAAAATGTTTTGTAGGTGATGGAAACCCAAAAGTAGGTCCACCCCCCGTCCAAGGTGCTGCTGTCGGCTCAACGGTGGCCCAGTTTTCAGAGAAAAATTAGCTTGGAAAAATCATTTGGCTATTTCAAAAGTGCCACTGTGACAAGGTGCAGTTGGCTGGCCACATCCTTGGCACGCTGTTCGGGCGTGTGCTCCCATGCCCAGCCATTCAGAGAGGCTGGACGCATGACCCACGAGAAGCCGGGGATTTGGCGTCAAAGGAAATTGCATCATGGGGGTTTCACACAACGGGTCAGATTCCAGGGCCCAGCTGAGGATGGACCCACTTTAAAGGTCACATCTTCAAAAAAAAAAAAAAAAAAAAGAGTGCCCCCCTTCCCCACGCCAATGCTTTTTTTTCCATTTTAAGGGTCTAACCCTTGATAGTGTGCATAGTAGTTGTAGTTCATTTGAAAATCACTGCCCGCCCAGCCGGCCTTCTGGGCAGGACTAGGGGGGTTGGGCGGGGATGTCTACTGATACATATGTGGTACCATTGTAATGGGGCTTTTACATGCAATACGGTTTTCTTGAAAAAGTTATTATTTTAAAAAAGGGACATGTAAAAAACTAAAATATTTTTTAGCTATGTTAACCAGAAAATATTGCAAACACACTGAAAAACTACAATTCACATTAAAGCTCAAACTCTCCCCCAAAAAATTATATAATTTCCCTGCAATACTCACAGTTAAACGTATATAGTGCCAAATAGTGAAAAATGCTCTTGCCATTGAGGGTGACAACTCTAGGTAGGCTGGCACTTAAAGGGTTAAAGTAAGAAAAGCTCACTCAGATGTGAGTTTCATTTTAGACCCCAAAACACACCCAAAGTTAAACTTGCTTTACCAAATAGCTCGTTTATTAGGTATACTAACAAAAAATATTTGCTATGATGTTGCATTTACTATTTTTATTTCATATTTAGAGACGGAATGGATCCAAGGACAGCCTGATCGATTCCCCCATCTCTCCACACAGCAAAGATGGAAGACATAGTGTAAAATCAATGAAAACAGTACAGACCTCACGCCTCAAATCGGAATCTTGAGCATGAAGTCATTGAGGGAAGGCCAATTTTACTGAATGTGAACCCTCAAAAATTAGGATTTTAATTTCCATGACAATATGGAACATTTCTTAAATTATTTGCCGATACTGAAGACGGTGACAGCGACAATAAAAACAGCAAAGCTTTTGCTGGATGGACTTTTGTTGCTGGGATTCAAAAGCCAGAAGTAATTTTTCATTGGGAGCAACTCTTTCATGGCTTTTA
Source organism: Gastrophryne carolinensis (assembly GCA_027917425.1). Lineage (NCBI taxonomy): Eukaryota > Metazoa > Chordata > Amphibia > Anura > Microhylidae > Gastrophryne > Gastrophryne carolinensis. Next base: position 536,944,029 of record CM051234.1, read on the forward strand.
TATTGCACAGAAGATTTGAGTAACGCTTGTGTCACCCGTCACACCAATGTTACAATAGACTATACATCACTGTATTTGCTGCTGTTACGCCATTGTTCCACACTGCACTCACCTAGAACTATGGAAGCCAATGGCTCCCAGCTGCCCCATTCTAAGAGACTGATGATGGGACTGTTAACATACAACCATTTGCCACACTACTACTAGATTTTTAGTTGGTGCAATGTCTTTGGACCTGTAGATTCTTGTATGCCATGTGAAAAGTTAACTGTCCAAGTGGAATTTTTTAAAGAATGTTTTCTGATTTTATTTTATTCTTGCAGTATTAAAAGAAATCCAAAGTATTTAAAAAAAAAAAAAAAAGTTCGGCCAAGAATAATTCTTTGTGCTTGTAAAAGTCGAACTGTACAGCTGGTCAGTTAGGGTGAAACAGTCAAGGAAGCTAATGTGAATAAAGGAGGGGTCCACCAGCAAAGAAACACTCCAAAGTTGGCACATCAGTCATTGTCAGGTAAAAAGTCTCTCCAATCACTCTCTCCCTGCACCTTATCAGGTTCAGGCAATAAAAAAAAAAAAAAAGGGAAGCTTTGATCTGGGACCCTAAATGACAGGTCAGTTGCTGCTGAAATTGGGTAACTAACCTGTCCATGGAGGCTCACACCCCTAATAGATAACCACAATCATGGCAATTTCTTTTATTAATTCCCAAATATATCCTAGTGCAGGGCGAGGGATATAGCAGGTCTGATTGTTCATTGTACCTTAAAGATTCCATCCAATGCCCCAAACAGGCAAGCTGAACCCTTCTGACTGTGCTGCTTTGCATTCTGGGATTGCTGACCTTTTCCTGACCCCAGCACTGCTCGGTCTGCGCAAAGCACATCTATAACCCACCCCCTGTACTTTTTTTTTTTTAATTGTACGTTTTTATTAAGGAAGACATAAGGCGCAAGCCAACATCATCGGAAACAATCAGTACGGCATCAGAAGCGACTTAGCATGGGATTATATGACGACTAAATACTTCACAATAAATGCCCAGAACAGCATCAGCTTATAGATAATAAAGCTTTTCCGGACATCGGTCGTGTCCCGCCCCTCCTTATAACATTTTTAAAGGGTAACAACACAGGCAAAACTAAGAACAGAGAAGAAGACACACCAATGGTGCGTCAGGGAGGAAAGTGCGAAAAGAGAAAAAGGAAGGGGGAGGGAGGGAAGGGAACGGAGAAAACGAAGGGTAAGGGACCCCCCCGCGGTCACCCCCCCCCGATCACTCCTGGAGAAATTTAAGGTATTCCGCAGATAATGTGAACTGAGCCCAAGAACGCCAAGTCTCCCAATGCTTCCCAAGGTCATCCCTGAGGGAGGCCGTGAGCTCCTCCATCCTGCAGATATCTCCAACCCGTGACAGCCACATAGCCGTAGTGGGAGGCGCCGGTGACTTCCAGCAAGTGGGGATGCAGGTTTTGGCAGCAAGTAGAAGAGGGGCCAAGAGGGATTTCCCCCTAACCTGCAGGGAAGTGGGCGCCAGATTCAAAAGGTGACACGCCGGGTCGACCCCCAGATCAATATCTGTGAGGCGCTCAACTATAACCCTTACATTGGCCCAGAACCTTGCTAGCCCCGGGCAGTCCCAGAATATATGGATCATAGTACCCCTATCCTGCGAGCACCTCCAACACAGGGGGGAGGCAGAGGGAAACATCCTCTCCAATTTGGATGGAGTCCAGTACCACCTGGAGAGAATTTTGTAGGAGGCTTCTTGATAGCGATTAGATATAGAGGATTTGTGAGTAAGCTGGAACATCGCTCGCCTCTGATCGGACAAAAAAGTCCTTCCGAGTTCCCTCTCCCACCCCCCCCACGAAGGACGGAACAAAGGCGTCAGGGGGGTTTACCAACATCGCATAAGTGCAGGACAAGGCACCTTTAAAATGACCCACCCCCGGCAGATTCTCTCAAAAGGAGTTAAGGCTCTTGGTACCTGTGCTGAATGTAAGATAGATTTTTGATAGTGGGAAAGTTGGAAGGCCTGCCACTCGCTGAGGGGCCGTAAAGAAAACCTCTCAGCCAGCTCCCCCAGCCCGCACCACTCCCCCCTCTCACGCAAGTCTTGAATTCTAAAGCAGTTTGCTTCGCCCATACCTGGAAAGGAGCACTAGAGAGACTAACTGGGAAGTCGGGGTGGCCAATAACCGGAGTCAGGGGCGAGAGGGAGGGGGAGATATCCACCCCCGAGAAGAACTTCGCAGCTATCTTCCTAGTCGGGCCAATCGTCGGGTGTCTATTCAGTGCCGGGAAGTGATTAATCGGGATCCAGGGGAGACCCGCAAGGACAGTAGGGGATTCGGCCTGCTCAATCAGGGTCCATTGCTTATAGCTAGCGTGCCTGCACCAGTCTAGGATGCGGACCAGGTGGGCCGCCGCCTGATAGAGTTTCCAATTCGGAAGGCCGATGCCCCCCGCCCCGTTCGGAAGAGCCAACAGGGAGGCTGCCAGACGATGAGATTTCCCCGCCCAAACAAACCTCGAACACAGGCCCGAGAGCTTCTTAAAGAATGATTGTGGGACCTCCACCGGCAGGGCTTGGAACAGATATAATACTCTAGGCAAGATATTCATTTTTATGACGTTCTCTCTACCGAACCAGGTGAAGGTGCCGCGGGACCATCTACTCAGATCCTCCTCTACCCTCTTCAGCAACGGGGGGAAGTTAGAACTATAAATCTTTTGAGGAAGTGCTGGAATTTGTGTACCTAAGTATGTTATGGCCTCCCTTTCCCATGAGGCCATTGATATTGAGGGCCGAGGATTTATGGTAGTTTATTTTGTAGTTTGATAGTGTTTGGTATGTTTTGAATTCAGCTAGAAGGACCGGGAATGTCGTCTCGGGTTTTGTTAAGAAAATTAGGTCATCCGCGTAGGCTGCGACCTTGTGCTCCACCCGCCCAGCACGGATACCCGCAATATCAGGGTTATTCCTGACATTGCAGAGAAACGGCTCCAGGGACAGAATAAAGATCAAAGGGGAGAGTGGGCAGCCCTGCCTCGTACCGTTGGCAAGGGCGAAGGTCCCGGAAGGGACACCGTTCACCCTGACCGACGCAGAGGAGCCCGAGTAAGAGGCCGATATCCACCGATACATATTTTCCCCTAGGCCAATGTGTCTGAGGACTGCAAACACAAAGTCCCAACTGACCCTGTCGAATGCCTTTTCGGCATCTGTCGAGAGGAGGACTGACGCTATATTATTTGAGTGTGCCAAATGTATTAGATTGACCACCCTTGTGGTATTATCCCTACCCTCCCTCAATGGGACAAAGCCCACCTGGTCCCAATGAATCAGAGAGGGGATAAAAGGAGCCAATCTGTCTGCGATTATTTTGTTAAAGATTTTAAGGTCACAGTTTAGCAGAGATATGGGTCTGTAACTCCCGCACTGCGTCGGGTCCTTGCCTTCCCTAGGGATGACAGTAATGCTAGCCCTGAGAGTATCCCTGGGCAGGGCCAGTCCGTCTTTGAGGGAGTTGAAGGCCGCTACAAACCGGGGGCCGAGGGTCTCTGCAAATCCTTTATAATAGCTCAGGCCAAAGCCGTCAGGGCCTGGTGCCCTGCCCGGCTTAGCGTGCTTCATAGCTCTCAAAAATTCATCTAGCTCAATCTCCCTATCGAGTGAGTCTATCACCTCCTGGTTCAATATAGGGAGACCCGACCCACGAATGTAGGCAACTATATTGTCTTGATGGTCAGCAGTCCGGGTCTGGGGCAGATTATAGAGGGCCTCATAGTAGTCCCTGAATGAGGTTGCTATGTCTGCCGTCAAGCATTTCCTGTTACCCCTAGCGTCGAGAATGAGTGGGATGTAGTTCTTGCCTTGCTGAGCTCTGAGGGATCTGGCCAATGCCCTACCACACTTATTACCAAATTCGTAAAAAAATCTACGGCATCTAACTGCCAAGCCCCTTGTTTCCCCGAGGCAGATGTCCCTGAGGGAGTCACAGAGGCTTGTTAATTTGGCTCCCACCTCCCCCGACAAGGTCTGTTTATGGAGGGTCTCTAATTTGATAATTTCTCATTTGAAAAATGTTCATTTCTCTTCTTCTTCAGTCGGGCTCCCTGCTTGATTAGCACCCCTCTGAACACACATTTGTGAGCCTCCCACAGGGGCATCCGCGAGACCTCATTGCTATTCAATTCAAAATATTCCCCGATGGCCTTCTGACATCCTCCCTGACCACGGTATCATGCAGCAGCGAATCATTAAGCCGCCACTGGCCCCTGAAGAGGGGAGCATCTGGTATGTCCAAGGTAAGGGTAATCGGGGCATGGTCCGAGAGAGTAATATGTGCTATGTCCGTGTTCACTATGAGGTGTAAAAACTTGTGGGGGACTAGGAACAAATCTATGCGAGAGTACGAGTTGTGTGGATTGGAGAAGAATGTGTAATCCCTACCTCTAGGATTGAGGGTTCACCAAACATTCATCAACTGATTGTTGAGGAGCAGGTGCTTTACTTTTTTGAGGGTTGAAAAGGGGATGTGGGAGGACCCCCCTGGACGTGTCCAGGGATGGATCTAAGGTCAGGTTGAAATCCCCTCCCAACACTAAGATCCCTTCCGCGAAAGAGGCCAATTTATCTAGGGTCGACTGTAGAAATTTGTATTGGCTGTCATTGGGGCAATAACAGGTAGCCAAGGTCACCTTCTGAGAAAAGAGAGTTCCCTTAACAAAAAGGAACCTCCCTTTGGCATCCTGGAGAGAATCAAGATGGGACCAGGGCAGGGATCCGGCCACCAGGATCGCCACCCCCCGCGATTTGGAGTCTGGGGAAAGACTATGACACTGGGACCTAAAGGTCTGATTGGTGAGGGTGTGAGACCACCCCCTGTACTTTATCCCACTCTCCTCAGTATGTGATGCTTCTGAGTCAAGATGGTGGCGCCCGTATCCTAAAGTCCTGAACAGAGTTGCAGCCCAGTGGGGGAAAGAATAATTAAGTGACTAAAAACTTAAAAATATATTTTAGATGCTGAGGAATCGTTTTATAAGGGTTTGGGCTTTTAAATAAATCATGGTGAAGGTCCAGTTTAAGTTGAATTGCTCCCCATTGCCAAGCTGTGTGTACTGTGACTGAATGCATTGTCACTGGGGGCTGCTTGGCCAGGGAACAATATGGATGACTACATTCAGTTTGTGTTATGAATATTAGCAAAGGCTTTAGTGTGCAAAATAAAAAAGTCTGTTTTGGGGCACTGGGCTGGGGTTGGAAGGTGAGGACAAACTCCCTCAGATTATAGGTGCACTTTAAGTACACAGTATTTAAAGAACTCACACAGGCAGGGGGTGTCTTGAATTGCATATGTACTTAACCCACTCCCTCTGTGATAATGGGCCCCATAACTGCTGGAAGTCATGTCAAGTCCTTTTCCAGGTCAACAACCAGAATAGTATCAGCCATCACTGATTTTACACTCAGGGAATATAAAATATCTGCCAATATACAGGCACTATAGCATACCCTCACTAGTGACTGGAGAGGAGGGGTACCTTTTAAAGAAGACGACCACCCCAGCCTCAATCTCCTAGGCGACGTTCCGCTCTTGCAGAGCATCACGATTTTGGATACCCCCGGTTTATTCCCACAATAGCTTACCTTTCAATATATGGTGCAGGCAGCCAATCAGCTCACCAGTCAAAGCATGGCACCAGCTGCTTCCCCGCGCACCTCTAGCTGCATGGCATACCCACACCAGACCTTCACAAATGTCTAGCACGAGTCCGTGTCTAAATGTATAGCGTGGGCTGCACAGTGTAAGATCTCTGCCTAGGATAGTTTATTTGGTGATTGCCAAGGATTCAGACAGCAGGGACATCCAATTTGGGATGAGAGGCCATTGTGCCTAAGCATTTGAAAATTGTTCTCTTCCCTCAGAACATAGGCGCATGTTCCAGCCACCTGCTAGTCATGTCCCCGTCCCCCCCCCAGCCATTCAGAAATGAATGGTTTCAGCCTTTGCCACTGATGCACCCCAATTCAGGATTCCCTGCTGTGCAAAACCCCTCAGTGAAAGTCACCGTTCCCAGCTTACACGGCACATACATCCCATAGGTGCCTCTCAGCACCATTTCGGTGTAGGGGCACACTGGCAGATCTTAATACAATTTTGAGACCCGGCAAAGGATAAAGATAAACGTACTGAACACAAGTACGTCTAACAACCCAAGTACCCCCCACCTGCATAAAACTAGGATGACAGACCACTTGAAACATTTTATTATTAAAAACAAAATTAGTGACATGCATCACATGTGCTCTTCAGATCCTGCAGAGCCATTTAGAATACAGTATAACCAATGTATGCTTGCACACACACTGGAATTTGTGCTCCGCTTTTTACCTATCAGACAAACCACAAGCCAGTGAAGGCGCTCGAACAGCAAGTGCCCAGAGTGATGGGCTGCCCTATCTACAGTATTCAGAGAGCAGTTGGTGGTTAGATGCTTTGCTCAAGACCACTTCAGCCATGTGCCAGCTGGGAAGCAAATCTGCATCCTTCTGGTCACAAATCTATTCCTTTACAACCATACCATGGCTACGCATCTTGAGGATCCCTGTCAAGAAAAAAAAAAATGTAAGTTAGTTACCCGGAAACTTTTCTAAACATCCAAAAAAGGCAGCAAATATTTCTCAATATGTCCCTAGAGCAGCATACCACCAACATCCAGCAATAGCACTTTATGGTTATATTCAGTTGCCAAGTGTAACGTGCCACAGAAATCCCCCAGCAACATTTAGATCTACATCCCCTTTAAAGGCACATGTGGCTTGGACCCATCAGACCACTTCATCAGGATAGTATTACATGCTGCAGACTTGCAGTGCACTGTGCCTTTTAACCCAAACAGAAATATTCCAACATAGTCATACACCTAAGTGCTAAAGCATTACAAGATGTATTAGACCATGGTGGGTTTTATATCTGCCTTTTCTGACACCCTATTCACCACAATAAAAGTGAATAGGCAACACAAAGGCAAAACATTCCTTATACTGCAACATCTATACCACAATACCAATGTTTAATGGCCAGAGTTGGCAGCAGGCAATTACTGATGGCTTTAATAGTTTCATTGATTGTGTGCCAAAATTAGGTCTTCAATGTGCTAAGCTGATCTTTTATTCTTTTTACTGGTTTGCAACTCTGTTGCTAGGGAAAACAGTTTTCATTTTATAGCACTATGATTTTCCCTTAGCGATGGTGCATTAAATGTATAGATCAGATACTTCCTCTCTAGTGTGTTAATCATCTGGCTAAAAATACCATTTTGTGAATACTCACCTGTAAAATGGGTATTATAAGTATGTCACACACCCCACTTCAAACATTAATAATTACACTAGGGTTAACACACCGCTAGGTGGCAGCATTGCAGAGAACTCTCCAAAAACTTCAAAAGGCCCCTCCCGGTCTATACATACCTGGTACCTCCCAAGAACCTCCCAGTATTAGAACAGCAGTAAGACAAGGTACCAGAACCAACAATGTAACCCTCAACGTAAAGAACTAAACTTCACCAAATAAAGAGCCAGGATACCGAAAAGGGCGGGTGAAGTGGGGTGTGTGACATACTTATAATACCCATTTTACAGGTGAGTATTCACAAAATGGTATTATTCTAAGTATGTCACACACCCCACTTCAAACATTAATAATTACACTAGGGACATCCAACAGCAGTGTCCAGAAAAGGGTGGGTATCCGAACAGGCAATAACGCAGAAAAAACTCAAACCACTGCAGCCTGCAAAACCTTACGGCCAAAAACAGCATCCGCTGAAGCCCGCACATCAACCTTATAGAACTTAGAAAAAGTATGAACAGAAGACCAAGTTGCAGCCTTACACACTTGTTCAACCGAAGCCTGGTGCTGAAAAGCCCAGGATGCACCAACCGCACGAGTAGAGTGAGCAGTAACTCGGAAAGGAGGATCCTTCCCCTTAGCCGAATAAGCACCAACAATGGCCTGACGAATCCATTTACTAATGGAAGATTTGGCCGGAGCCAAACCCTTCCTAGGCCCACATGGCACAACGAAAAAGGCATCAGTCTTACGAAAAGAAGACGTAGCACGTAGATAGTACCTGACACAACGTACCACATCCAAGCAGTGCAAAACACTCTCCTTGACATTCTTAGGCTTAGGACACAAAGAAGGAAGAACAATGTCCTGGTTAAGATGAAAAGCAGAGACCACTTTAGGGAGAAAATCTGACTTGTATCGAAAAACCACTTTGTCCTGATGATCCTCAAAATAAGGAGCCTGAATAGACAAAGCTGCCAACTCTGAAACACGCCGAACCGAAGTGATGGCCACCAGAAAAGCAACCTTCTGAGTAAGAATGGACAAAGCAACAACCCGCAAAGGCTCAAAAGGAGGAGCCTTAAGAACAGAAAGAACCAAATTCAAATCCCACACTGGGAGCAAAGGCTTCTTAGGAGGCCGCACATGCGAAACCCCCTGGAAAAAAGTCTTGACCAAGGAATGACTAGCAAAAGATTTCTGGAAAAAAAATAGACAAAGCAGAACCTGCCCCTTCAAGACCGGAGTCCAGCCCCGACTGAAGAAACTCCAAAATCCTAGACACAGAAAAGACCCGGCAAGGCAAAGACCTAGCCTCACACCAATCAATATAAGATCTCCAATACCTGTAATAGATGGAAGAAGAAGATCTCTTCCTGGCACTAATAAGAGTCCGAATGACCGCATCCGAAAGACCCTCCTCCTTTAAGATGGAGGTTTCAGCAGCCAAGCCGTCAAAGCCAGCGTTTGTAAACTGGGGTAACATAGTTGACCCTGAGTGAGAAGATCTGGCCGAAGAGGCAGATCGAACTGATCTACGGCCAGACGAACGATGTCTGCGAACCACACCCGCCTTGGCCACCTCGGAGCCACGAGAATGGCGGGAACTCCCTCCATAACCAACTTTCGCAGAACCCTGCCTAGCATGGGAATCGGAGGAAACAGATAAAGAAACCCCAGGTCCCTCCAGCTCAGGGACATGGCATCCGCCGCCAGAGCCAGAGGGTCCCGGGACAGGGACACAAAGGACGGAAGCTTGTGACGAGAGGCAAACAGATCCACCTCCGGCGTCCCCCACCGGAGACAAAGTGACCGAAACACCTGGGGATGGAGAGACCACTCCCCCCGACGGGACGCACACCGACTCAGAAAATCCGCCTCTGTTTTCCACACCCGGAATGTAAACTGCCGAGATGCAAGGGACATGAGTCTCCGCCCAGACCAAAATCAGAGACACTTCCCTGTGGGCACCCAGACTGCGAGTCCCGCCTTGGTGATTGATGTAAGCAACCGCCGTCTGATTGTCTGAGCGAACCTGAACCGGCAGACCTTGTAAATGATGCGTCAAGCGAGACAGAACCAACCTGATGGCTCGCAATTCCAGAACATTGATGGGCAAGTGGGCCTCCTGAGGGTCCCACTGCCCCTGAAACCGAAGATCCTTCCAAAAACCTCCCCAGCCTGACAAACTGGCATCCGTGGTGACAGTTTCCCAAAGTGGAGTCAGAAACGACCTGCCCTTCAGAAGGTTGTCCGAGACCAACCACCACAGAAGGAACTGCCGAACCCGAGGGGACAACCGGAAGGACCGATCCAACGACCCCAGACACCAGTTCCAAGACGCCAAAAGATGAAGTTGAAGAGTCCTCGTATGAAACTGAGCAAAGGGAACTGCCTCGAACGAGGCCACCATCAACCCCACCAGTCTCATCCCCAGACGAATGGACGGATGACGATGGGAGAGGAGCAGCTGGACCAATTCCTGAATCAACAGAACCTTGGCCTGAGGGAGAAACACTGTGCTGGCAGGAGTCCAACGACATCCCCAGAAAGGTCACCACCCTGGCCAGAACCAGCGAGGACTTGGGGTAATTGATCACCCAGCCGAACCTCTCCAACATAGACACCACCGTGCTGGTGTCCCCCTCTGCTTGACTGAAGGAAGGAGCCATGATGAGAAGATCGTCCAGGTAAGGCACAATGCGAATCCCCTGAGCTCTGAGCAGGGCCATCACCCCCGCCAACACCTTGGTGAACACTCTCGGAGCAGAGGTGAGGCCGAACGGAAGAGCCACAAACTGAAAATGCCGATCCCCCCACCACGAAACGAAGGAACCGCTGATGAGCAGGAAAGATCGGCACGTGCAGGTACGCATCCTTGATGTCTATGGACGTCATAAAGTCCCCCTGCCGAAGCGAACCGATCGCAGACCGCAGGGTTTCCATGCAAAACTTCAGAGGACGAATAAACCTGTTGAGAAACTTCAAATCCAGAATAGGACGGAAGGACCCGTCCTTTTTGGGAACCGTGAAGAGATTGGAGTAAAACCCGCGCCCCGCGCCCCACCTCTGAAGGAGGAACCGGGCAAATGACAGCTAAATCTAGAAGATTCCTTACTGCCGCCAGGAGCCCCTGCGCGGCCAAAGGATCCAAAGACACCCGAGACCTGAAGAACCTTGGAGGACGGGACTCGAACTCCAACCTGTAACCGGCCGAAACCACCTCCCGGATCCATCTGTCCGGGACCTCCTGGTCCCACACCCGGGAGAAAAGTTGCAACCGTCCCCCCACCCGAACGGGTGAGGGCGCCCCCTCATTGCTGGGTGGGCTTGGCAGCCAGCTTGGGCTTGGCACCCCAGACGCGAGTGGGGCGGCCACGGCCTCTGCCCCTATTCCAACTGGCGCCCCTGGGGGCTGAGGAGCCCGCACCTCTACCGGCTCCGACTCCCCGAAAGGACGGATTGAACGAGACCATCCCCCGAAAGGAACGGCGAAATTTCTTGCGCTGAGGTAACTTACCTCCCTTGGCAACAGAATCCAGCCTCTCACCAAAAAGCCTCAAACCCAAAAAGGGCAGAGCCGTGAGCGATCTTTTAGAATTAAAATCGGCCGTCCACTGTCTCAACCACACACAGCGCCGGATAGCCACCAGCAAGGCAGTAGCCCTGCCACACATCAGCATGGCATCCTCCTGAGCGGCCAGGATAAAAGACAAAAAAGCATCGCAGCGCTTAAGCCCAAGGGACTCATCACTGGTGGGCTCGAGATCCACCCCCAAGTCCCTGACAATAGACCTGACAGCAAAAGTCAGAGCCGAAGCACAGACAGGCCTTAACACCGAACCCGCACATACAAAACCATGACGGGCAAGCTGATCAACCCGGCGATCCTCGCCATCCCTGAGCGAAGTCGTGTCAGGGGAATGCACGACCGCCGTGTTGGACAGTCCCAGGACCGGCGTATCTACCTCAGGGGGAACAGACCAACGCTTCATCAATTCCGCCGGAAAGGGATACTTCCTATCCCAGCTAGACAGCACACCAACAAGACGTGTAGGTTGCTCCCATTGCTTGAAAACAATTTCTTCAAAATGCTGTTGGCTGGGAAACTCCAGACACTGCTTGGACACCCCAAAAAGCTGACCCTTAGGCCTAGGAGCAACCACCAGAGGCTCCAAATCCAAAACCTCAAACATCTGGCTCAGAATGGTAGAGGAATCGAGAGGGAGGCCATCATCCTGATCCCCCTCAGAACCCAGCAACTGCTGAACATCAGAATCTTCTTCCTCAATGAGCTCACCTTCACGGGGACGATCCGACCAATCCAGATCTCCCACCACTTCCTCATCTGAATCCGGCGGAGGCGGAGACAGATGCTTCCGCTTAGCTGAAACCTTCTGAGCAGCTATAGCAGAAAACCGCTTCTCAAGGCTGGTCAAGCGGGCACATACCTCAGACTGCGAATCCCCGCCCAGGACGTCACACGGGGTCCGGAATAAGCGAGGGGGAGAGGGAGATGGCGCGGCTGAAGAAGTGCTAGGCACCGGATTACTGGACTGCCGTGCAATGTTCTGCTGTGCACAAGGGATACACAAAATGACATCATCTCCCTGGAGCGGAGTCCCACAACCCCCGCACACCTTGGATTGTCCCGAAGAACCATTCCCGGTATCTGTGGCAGCCTCCATGTGGTGAATTTTATGGTATTCGCAGAACCCAGGGATTTATGCGGTACGCGACCCGGGATGCCCCTTAATAACCTAACAATTGTCTAAAGATAGTCACAAGATCCTGACCCAGGGGAAAAGCATAAGACCGGGGGGATACCCCGGCTACCTGCAAGCAGGAGACTTCTTTCTTCTGTCTTGTCGCCACCTTGCAGAGAACAACACTGGGAGGTTCTTGGGAGGTACCAGGTATGTATAGACCGGGAGGGGCCTGTTGAAGTTTTTGAAGAGTTCTCTGCAATGCTGCCACCTAGCAGTGCGTTAACCCTAGTGTAATTATTAATGTTTGAAGTGGGGTGTGTGACATACTTAGAATAACACAGGTGACAAGGTTCAACCCATTCTGCTGTATCAGTCTTGTCTTCCAGTAGCTATGGGTTACCAGCAGGGAAAGGTCATTACTGCGGTTTGACTTGGCCAAAGCTACTAATAGGCTTACCTGTAATGAAAGGGTTCTGGGATATGTAGTGACTACTTTTTACTCTTGGCAAAAAAAAAAAAAAAAAAAAAACACTCCCATCTTAGGAACAGACCCACAGGAATATTAAAGGGCAGTATCCTAATGAATGTTCATTTTACATCCCATAAGAGAAAAATAAGGCAGAACACCAAAGGCATTGATTGCAGATTAGAAACATAGAAGGTTGACGGCAGAAGGAGACCATACAGTCCATCTGGTCTGCCCTTATGTGTATACTGTATGTACTCTTTATCTTAGGATAGATGTGTGCTTATCCCAGATTTAAATTAAATGTTTAAATTCAGTGACTGTTAATTTTTCAACTACCTCTGCTGGAAGTTTGTTCCAAGCATCTACTACTCTTTCTGTAAAATAATATTTTCTAACATTGCTCCTGATCTTCCCCCCCGACCAGCTTCAGGTTGTGCCCCCTTGTTCTATCATTAAGATTTATCATTGAAAAGCCCGAAGTTAGACTACAATTGTTAGCACCAGACCACTGTAGGCAGAATGCATTACAATATAAGCCCTCGTGAACAAAGCGGTTTTAATGTTGCTGCGGGACTGTGCTACACCTGCAGTGACCCATGTGGCAGGGCCTTAGGCTTTTCTGACTAAAGCTACTTGCACATTTTGCAATTCATACCATTAAAGTGAACACAAAAGAAACAGGTGTGCTGTGCCTTGTTGTGCCTCCCTGCACCATTTTCTGCCCCTCGAAGCAGGAGACTGAGCAATAGGAGGTGGTGTTGGAAGGAGTTCTGGTAACAGGCTGCTAGTGTCATCCTGCAGTCTGGTGCTTGCTATAGGCACCTTATTGGGGTCTCAGTCCTATGCTCCAGCAAGGACCTAAAGGTGGCTGCAGCAGGAGGTGGAGGAGAGTATGGTCATTCCAAAGCATCACAGGTAAAGTACAACATGTGCTTCACCTGCAGTTCTCAGACTTCTAGGGGCCGTCTAGCAGCTGCTGCTAACTGGAATTGGTACCAGCAAGACTGAAACCCGTAACACTACACTCTCCTGTACAGGAATCATTACCTTGGAGCTGGCACTTTCCAGCAGTGTAATAGAAAAACACAATCATCCAGGAAACCTGTAGAAAAAAAAAAACAAACAAACCTGTAAATAACAGAATATTTGTTGCAACATTTAAGGGTAGTTTAAGTGGACCAAAAGCCAGGATTTTTCACTATTCCAGCTTTTGGTCTTCATGATTTGTATGCCACAGCTAAACACCACTAACCTCCAAATACATACACTGCCATCATCCCCAGGACGAGAAAAAAAAAAGTTAGGAGAGGACACACCACCACTGCTCGCCCCAAAGCATAAAAGGCTGGGCAACTAGGGGCCCACCGTGTAACCGCCCACCCCCCAGATTGTCTGCAAATCCCATACCTTTTCCCAGTCCTTTCCACCATCGTGGGCTGCATCCCTCCAGGTGTGCATGCCATTCAGATGGGGATGCACCCACCACACCCTATGCTGATGCACTGCCCAACACAATTTTTATCCACCATGTGTTCGTATGCACGGCATAGTGTTGATTGGACGAACATTCGCACATACCCCATGGGAACAGCAGAAAGGTTAGTGGATTCTGTGATCACAGCTGGGCATCCCAAATCAAGATGGCCCCAGAGCAGCAACCCATCACGATAGCAAAAATCCTGGTGATAGGTCCTCTTCAAGCACTTCCAGAAGAACATGTTATCCACTACAACAAGATCATGGCTGTGGATTTGCAGACCACACTAGATTGTGAAGCAAGTGTCTACAACGACTGGCTAATGTGTGGAATGTTTTCCATGAGTTTTGAGCAGCAGCAATACACAATGAGCGCAGTTGTTCCAGCACAGCCATACACCTGAGTGCGAGAGCAACACAATGTGTAGCAGGCTATGGGGGGATTGATATTTGCCTTTTCTGACACCTCATTAACTATTTTCAAAGTAAACGGGCAACACAAAGGCAGGAAGAAAATACTAAAATGTCCACTTAGTCACAAAAGGTCTAGAAAGAGACTTTACCATCTTCTATCCTTAAAATGGAGCACACTCAGCACAGGTCAGGACATCTGCACGCTAACCTAGAACAGAAACATTTCAAGAGTCAGCATACACAGCATGTGCCACTTGCTAAAACATCCAGTTTGTAATGCCCTTGTGTATGAAACTTCCAGGATCAGTAGTTTATTAACCTAGATCCAGACCCCTGGCATGGGCTCTTATCTATTCATAACCCCAGTGTGCATAATAACGCCCTCGAATAAATCCTGAACGGAACAGATTGCTGGGCACCTCCAAATTGATTATTCCCTTGGATGCGCACAGTCCGAGTCAACCATTCAAAGATGCTGGCAGTCTGCATATCAAGGAGTTCAAGTGGCTGTAGGATTGAATCCTGAATATAGTATAGAGGCAATCAGCAGGGTTTCAAAGCGCAGACCATCCCAGTTTGATATGTCCCAAGAAACAGCTGTAATCTGGTCCTGGAGTCACTTAAACCCTAGAGCTGGGTTACCAGGGTCTTGGGACCATTTTACAGAACTAGAGAAACTAGGAGAATGGCATGCAGATATCTGCTACCCACAGCAACCAGATGTAATGTAAATGTGTCAATAAAATCTTCTACTGTCAAGATTTTCTTTAAAGTGGACCAACACCCGGGGGGGGATCGGCCCGGAAATCTATAAGATTCCCGGACCATTCAGATCCCTCCCCGCGGGGCATCTGAAATCGGGATGTCCCGCAGGGAGGAACCCCCCAGGAGGCCCACAAACCTTACCTCAGCCCCGTTACATCGGCGGATGCGCGAGCCGCGTCTCGCGCTTCCCTCTAGCAGGGCGTGCACCCGCGCCGGCTCAGGCGCGCTCCCTGTTAGAGGGAAGCGCGAGACGCGGCCTCCAGCGCTCAGAGCCAGCTGAGCTGGTATGTGCGTCCAGGCGGCCTTGGACGCGCATACCACAGCGGCTCTGAGCGCTGTGATTGGCTGGCGCGGTCACGTAGGAGCGGGGAGAGGTGAGTTTTTTGGGGCTTTCTGGGGGGGTTTCACCGAAGTGGACCAAAACCCAGGATAGTCAAAATCCTGGGTCTTGGTCCACTTTAAAGGATTAAAACCAATATTTTTGGCCTTAGAGTTTAAATACTCCAGGTTAAAGTGAAAGGGGTTCCTAGGGACATCCTGATTTGGGATGCCCCGCAGCATGAACACCCCCACCATATCACTGTCTAAACACCTTGACCTGGGATTCCACAGGGTATGAGCAGTACTTGGCAGATCTAGAAGGCTGTGCAAGGATGCCTTGGGGAGCTTCAGTAGAAATATCAGTGCAGGGATGCCAGATGAGTCGCACATGTACAGTGGGATTCTGGATGAAATATTATAAGGCAAAATTGGTGGTTTTATGCCAAAGGGAGAATGTCAATTTTTCCCCCATCAAGTGTGTTTTGACCCGGTCAGCAGCGATATGGAGGTAAATTACCAGTTATTCCAGCACAGCCATACATGCAAGTGCTGGATAGTCACAAGGTATAGCAGGCTGTGATGGGTTTGATATTTGCCTTTTCTGACACCTCATTAACTATGATGTAAGTAAACGGGCAACACAAAGGCAAAAAAAGCAATGCAGAGGTTTTAAAAGAAACAGACCTGCCAAGGCAGCAGAGCTTACCTTGCCATTTCAACAGGGAGCACACATGCTGTACAGCTCTAAGCAGTGCACCATCCAACCAGGACTTCAGAACCTAGAACAAGAGATCCATTCATCAACAAAGTACTTCTAGAACCTGCATTAAATATATACACACACACACACACACCTATATTCTAGAACCAAATTAAGTAAAAAAATCAAGAGTGTGTAAGACACGTAGGCAGTAATGGCTGCTGGTTTACATACTTTCTTTCCTGAAATGTTTTTTCTTTGCCAGCCCTCCATGTACAAGTATTATTATTATTATTATTATTGTTTATTTATATAGCGCCATCAACTTCCGTAGCGCTTTACAAGTAAGAATACAGACAAGGTAAAACAGATAGCACAGACAACAATACAAAATTAGATGCCACAGGTTAAAACCAAGTGTTGTGAGCACAGGAGACAATAGGGAGGAGTGCCCTGCCCTTGCGAGCTTACAGACTAAAGGATGGGGGTGGAGACAAAGGGGGTGGTATCCATTCCCTTGTACAGTGACTGCGCCCTCAATGTCCCTAAGGCTATTATGCAGCATCACTAAGGGCTATGTCCACTTCAGAAGAAAAATCATGAGGTGAAACTGAACCTCAATCTTGGCCACTTTCTCTTAAATTTAAAAATGCATTTTAGGACAAATTTAGCCCAACACAATGGGCTAACAATTGGCTTTGCCTAAGATACGGCTGTTCTGGGAACAATGTACAGGATTTTATAGCACACAGCAGGGCATCCAAACTCAGGATACAGCAGGGACGAGGCGATAGGTCTCGCCATCGTAGCTGCGCTTGGCATGGAGCAGCACCTGCAACCCTCTATGGCTGAATGATGTAGGAATGAGGTAGGAAGTGTCTTCTGACTGTGCTGCTCCGCATTCTGGGATTGCTGACTTTTTCCTGACCCCCAGCTCTGTTCTGTCTGAGCAAAGCACAACTATAACCCGCCCCCTGTACTTTATCCCACTCTCCTCAGTAAGTGTGAGGAGTCAAGATGGCGGCGCCCGTATCCTAAAGTCCTGAACAGAGTTGCAGCCCAGTGGGGGAAATAATTATTATAATATTAATTTTAGATGCTGGGGAATAGTTAAGGGTTTGGGCTTTTCAATAAATCATTGTGAAAGTCCAGTTTAAAGTGGCTCAAAACCCACCTAGATCAGGCAAGGAATCTATAAGATTCCCGGGCCGATCGACTAACTCCCCCCCAGGGCAACCAAAATCGGGATGCCCCACTGTGTGACACCCCCCAGGTCACCCCATTCACTAACCAAAGAGGCATGCACAGGCCGCATCCCTGCTATCCCTCCAGCAGGGCACATGCCCACAGCAGCCATTTGTTATAGGGAAGCAGGGGATGCAGCCTCGAGCACACCTATTAGACAAGCGGCCGGGCATGCATCGTAGGACCGGGAAGAGGAGAGCTTCTTTGGGCAATCTGGGGGGCTTCACACAGCACGGCACCCCGACCGAAGGACCAAAACTCAGGATAGCCAAAATCCTAGGTTTTGGTCCACTTTAAATTACAGCTACTCAAGGCCAAACCGAAAAGGCAAGTTTACTGGGCACCTTGAGGGGGAAGGTAAGGGTTAAAGCATGGCATCCCAATTTGGGATGCCCCATGGGGGGGTGGAGTAAGCATGTCTGGGTATCCCAGACTCCAGGGTAGATTTCGGTCCACTTTAAAAGATTGTGCAGCGATTGCACGAGTGAGATGGTCCAGCATTACATCATCTGCTTGTTAGGAGGACAGAGCAGGTATAGGAGACCCCCGGCTATCACCAACAGCCGGCATGTGAAATGACCTCCTCCCTCATCAGCCGCTGGCACCTATTCATCTAGGTCTAATGGCGCCCACACACCTAAGCCAGCTCAGAGCACTAAATGACGCCACTCCACAGAAGCCTGAGTAATGGAGCGGCCACAAGATACACGGGTCTGTGCCCGGCAACCTAACCTGTATCATAGCGGCTCCGGGGGGAGCTTCGCCAGGGCCCGGCCATGCTGTCCAGCCACGCCGCCATGTAGAAGCACCAGCCGCCATGCTCCAGCTGCATCCGCCCGCCACAGAAAGGAAGAGGCAGGAGCTCCGCATCCACCAATGTACTGCCTGGACTCTACCAACAAGCGAGGGGTGGGAGGCCGTACCATTACAGCCCCGGCGTGACGTCACAGCACTGCCACAAGGGAGAGCGGCTGCTTCAGATGGCGACGAGAGTGCGAATAGCAGCAGTCTTGTTGCTCCTGGGTTTTCGTCCACGTAGCAGGATCATCCCAATTTGGATCGCCCGATGTCTTACCCTACTGTATGTTCCCGCAGTGCATGTGTGGGTTCCAGCCAATCAAAATAGAATGAGGTCACGCATTAACCTTTTAACTGCCAGGCTACCTAGAGATGTCACCCTCTGTTGCCAGACCATTTTCATCATTTTGCACTATATATGTTTAAAGTGGAAAAAACCCACTGGCTTTTCCCAATTCAGGATGCCCCACTCTGTGACCTCCCCCCCTAGGCTGCCCATAAACACTCACCTTTCCACACTCCAATGGCACATATGCGTGCTCTCGTCCAATGCCTCTCATTGTTTAGAATGCCTGAGCGCACTTCTACTCCAGCCAATCATCTCAGAGCCCTTTGCTAAAAGGAAGTAAATACTGTAAAGGGCTCTGATTGGACAACAACCCACACCCACACATGCTCTGCTGGAACAGGGAAAGGTGAGTTTTAGTAGGGTCTGGGGGTTTCACACAGCGGGGCATCTTAATTCGGGGCATGGAAGAAAACCCGTGAATTTGACTTTCTGTCTTTGTGATTGTTGCAGGGATTTCCAGGAAAATTATATTATTATATTTGGTATTATATTATTTGATTTTTAACATGAAATGTCTGTATCTTTTTTCAGTGCTTTCAAGATTTTGGGTAAAATATGTAGAACCTACCGTATCACTATAAGACACACTTTAGTGTAAAAAAAAAACAATAACAGAATTGACACACACAGCAGCTTGGGAGTGTTTCTTAGGAGGGGGAATCCCACACTGCCTATAATGGGGAATGGGAGGGGGAATCCCACACTGCCTATAATGGGGAATGGGAGGGGGAATCCCACACTGCCTATAATGGGGAATGGGAGGGGGAATCCCACACTGCCTATAATGGGGAATGGGAGGGGGAATCACACACTGCCTATAATGGGGAATGGGAGGGGGAATCCCACACTGCCTATAATGGGGGATGGGAGGGGGAATCCCACACTGCCTATAATGGGGGATGGGAGGGGGAATCCCACACTGCCTATAATGGGGGATGGGAGGGGGAATCCCACACTGCCTATAATGGGGGATGGGAGGGGGAATCCCACACTGCCTATAATGGGGAATGAGAGGGGGAATCCCACACTGCCTATAATGGGGGATGGGAGGGGGAATCCCACACTGCCTATAATGGGGAATGAGAGGGGGAATCCCACACTGCCTATAATGGGGGATGGGAGGGGGAATCCCACACTGCCTATAATGGGGAATGAGAGGGGGAATCCCACACTGCCTATAATGGGGAATGGGAGGGGGAATCCCACACTGCCTATAATGGGGAAAGAGAGGGGGAATCCCACACTGCCTATAATGGGGGATGGGAGGGGGAATCCCACACTGCCTATAATGGGGGATGGGAGGGGGAATCCCACACTGCCTATAATGGGGGATGGGAGGGGGAATCCCACACTGCCTATAATGGGGAATGAGAGGGGGAATCCCACACTTCCTATAATGGGGGATGGGAGGGGGAATCCCACACTGCCTATAATGGGGGATGGGAGGGGGAATCCCACACTGCCTATAATGGGGAATGAGAGGGGGAATCCCACACTGCCTATAATGGGGGATGGGAGGGGGAATCCCACACTGCCTATAATGGGGAATGAGAGGGGGAATCCCACACTGCCTATAATGGGGGATGGGAGGGGGAATCCCACACTGCCTATAATGGGGAATGAGAGGGGGAATCCCACACTGCCTATAATGGGGAATGGGAGGGGGAATCCCACACTGCCTATAATGGGGAAAGAGAGGGGGAATCCCACACTGCCTATAATGGGGGATGGGAGGGGGAATCCCACACTGCCTATAATGGGGGATGGGAGGGGGAATCCCACACTGCCTATAATGGGGGATGGGAGGGGGAATCCCACACTGCCTATAATGGGGAATGAGAGGGGGAATCCCACACTTCCTATAATGGGGGATGGGAGGGGGAATCCCACACTGCCTATAATGGGGAATGAGAGGGGGAATCCCACACTGCCTATAATGGGGAATGAGAGGGGGAATCCCACACTGCCTATAATGGGGAATGGGAGGGGGAATCCCACACTGCCTATAATGGGGAAAGAGAGGGGGAATCCCACACTGCCTATAATGGGGAATGGGAGGGGGAATCCCACACTGCCTATAATGGGGAATGGGAGGGGGAATCCCACACTGCCTATAATGGAAGGGGGAGAATGTCACACTGCCTATTATGGGGGAATACCACATTTACTATAATGGGTGGGAGCCACACTGCCTATTATGGGGGTGGGGAATTGCACACTGCCTGTAATGGGAGCATGGGGATGCTGCCACACTGACGGTATGGGGGGGGGGGGGATTCTTCACCCTGCCTATTACAGGGAGATTGAGGGGCCTGCACTTATTATCGGATTCTTGGGAGTGCGGTATGTTAACACATTTGGATCAGAATTTTTTTTCCTCTAAACCCTAGGTGCGTCATATGGTCAGGTGCGTTTTAAGGGGCCAAAAATATGGTATATTTTTTACATTTTGTCAATTTTTTAAAAACAAGTTTTTAAGAAAACCATATTGCGTGTAAAAGCCACATTCATCCCGATAACAACAGTACCATCGGGACACCGGGAGACACCGCAAACTGAAAATAGCGTTTTATGAGATTTTCATCTAAAATACAACACCTATGTATACTATGGAGGGTGAAACCCTTGGGGAGGGTCTGACACCGGGGGGGGGGGGGGGGGGGCACCGCTTGATTGCAGACTGAGGTGCGTGGCAGGGAAACGCCAGGAATATAGAATTTATGTGGCTTGCAGTTAATGGTTGGCGAGGCAGCCACGTACATTTTTGTGGCTGGCGTATAAAGGGACCAAAACCCAGGTTTTTCCACTCACCTGGGGTTTGGGACCCAGGTTTATCAAACTAAAATACACAGTGGGCCAAAATGACAACCATGGACAAAGTAATGGACCAACCATGGCAGGTTGGATGTTGGCATGACTCTGCAGCAGCCTGGGCTTGGGATTAGATGGCAGAAGTTTCTAATAGGATCATATAACATGGCAGAAGTCTGCTATGACATGGTGATTGTAAAGGCATTTATAACGTTTGTGCATTGGGTCAGGCTGCAGGAGTGGGTTATGGATAAGACCTGGGTACAGGGGTTTGTAGAAACACATCTGTGCTGGTCTGTACCCCCAACAGCAAATGTACATTTACAGTTAAAGAATAAATATCAGTAGCTTGACTTACATTGAATCCCTCAGGCACTCTCCTTCCTGCCATATCAGTCTAATTAGTGAGGAAATCACTTCCGTATTCAGTTTTAAGTTTCCACCCCACTGACCTGGTCCTTTAATCAACTTTCAATCGAGCAAGAACAGAAACACCCCCACTTACTCCCCTGATTGGCTGCCTTTTTCTGCAGCTATAAAACCCCATCCTCCTCCCTCCTCTCTGCTCCTAATATGTCTCAGCAGGCTGGAGACACTCTTAGCCTGCAGCACCTCTCACCCCTTTTTCTGATTACACTATGTGCTGGCACAATGCACTTATTTTTTACTATGATACATGTACACAGTGTGCTTACATCACATTGCTGTTGCCACACCCACTGGTTCTCATTTTTTTCTCTGCATCTCCAATGCTTTAACACTTTTACAAATAACTTAGGAATTACAGGGTGTTTTTGAAAACGGATTAAAGTTTGGGACAGTGCAACGTGTAGCCCAAGACAATCTTGCCTTTAGTATAACTTTGTATGTCGTGACACAAGTGTAGACAAATGGGACAATGAGTGTACACAATTGCAGCTACATTTCATATACAAATTGGGATAGCCTGGGGACAGCGCTGGAATCTTTTAGACTCCAGGGTTGGTTGAGAAAACATATGAATGCACGGTATGCAGGTCTGTTTAGAACAGAGCTCCGGCATAGTAAAAGCATCCCCAGCCTCCCTGTGCTCTGTGGCACGCTCCCACCCCAGCCTGAATGAATGGCTGGGCGCCAGAACAGGATGCATCTGGAAATCCTGAATGTGATAGCTGGTGAAGTATGTTTTTATGGTCATCAGTGGGGAGGGAATCCGCCAGCCCCACCTGAGTCTTTTCGTCCGAGTCTGCGCCTTGGGATCGGAAGGAAGGTGAGTGAAATGGTGCGACTTGGGGGGGGGGGGGGGGTGGTTACACACAGCGGGGCATCGCAGTTCAGGAAGCCGCACAGAGGAACAACACATGGGAAAGTGCGTTGTTCCTCTTTAAACCAGACCAACAGCCTGGCACAGTTGGAAAAGAAAGGTAGCGGCCATTTTGGAGCTCCCTTTCGCAGCATCTCAGCCATGCTGCTGCCTGGATTCAACTGACATAACTGACAGTGCACAGTTACAGGAAGCCCAACAGCATTTCCTGTTTGCATGTGGCCAATGCATGTGCATGAGCCGCCATCCTGTCTTTAAAATTTACCTCAGCAAGATTTAGAAAAGGGTAAATTAATTTTCATGTGCAGCAATCTAAATTGCCCTGGGGAGGGATGAATATGAGCACTGTTGTGTTGTGTTGGTCTGGTTTAAGTCATTTTTGACTGTTGGTCCGCTTTAAGTTGATTGACCTGCTAGTACTTAACCATGTTATGATGTACTGGACATCTTTATGCATTCATTTCTGATGTGTCTATTGATCTGTAGTACAATGTGGAGATATAGATGCTATAAGCTTAGTGTACACTAGATGGTAGTAGAGTCCAGAGAATGTGCTCCACCTCTGAAGGATGACATCATCCTCTTCCAATGCAGCTGCAGTCTTTGTCTAGTCACATCCCATACATAGAAGTAAATGCAGCACAACCACTTCATCTAAAAGGATTTTTATATTTAATGATGACGTAGTTATTTTTTGCAGTATTTGTATGCTTCAGTTGCACATTTTGTGTCCATTTAACATCCCCCTTATTTTAAATTTAAATGTATTTAAACCACAAAATGCTCAACGAGCTCTAAACATGCTTACATTACAAAGTAATGTTTCTACCTGGAAGGTGGGGAAAATCATCTCATCATGCAGTGGCATTACATTTGCATTTAAAAAAAAAAAATCATTGCAGCAGAAATTTCTTCTCATGCACTTTCTCTCACTCAGCATTATAGAAGCAGGAGGCTGATGACCCTGTAGAGACTATACATATCCACTACTTCTCCACTGCAGCCAATCACCCTCTTGTCCTCAATGCCTTCTCCACTGCAGCCAATCATCTTCTTGTCCTCACTGCCTTCTCCACTGCAGCCAATCATCCTCTTGTCCTTGCCACCTTCTCCACTGCAGCCATGCATCCTCTTGTCCTCACCGCTTTCTCCACTGCAGCCAATCACCCTCTTGTCCTTGCCTCCTTCTCCACTGCAGCCATGCATCCTCTTGTCCTCACTGCCTTCTCCACTGCAGCCAATGACCCTCTTGTCCTCACTGCCTTCTCCACTGCAGCCAATCACCCTCTTGTCCTTGCCTCCTTCTACACTGCAGCCAATCATCCTCTTGTCCTTGCCACCTTCTCCACTGCAGTCATGCATCCTCTTGTCCTTGCTACTTTCTCCACTGCAGCCATGCATCCTCTTGTCCTCACTGCCTTCTCCACTGCAGCCAATCATCCTCTTGTCCTCATCGCCTTCTCCACTGCAGCCAATCATCCTCTTGTCCTTGCTGCCTTCTCCACTGCAGCCAATCATCCTCTTGTCCTCACTGCCTTCTCCACTGCAGCCAATCATCCTCTTGTCCTCACCGCCTTCTCCGCTGCAGCCAATCATCCTCTTGTCCTTGCTGCCTTCTCCACTGAAGCAAATCATCCTCTTGTCCTCACTGCCTTCTCCACTGCAGGTAATCATCCTCTTGTCCTCACTGCCTTCTCCAATGCAGCCAATCATCCTCTTGTCCTCAATGCCTTTTCCACTGCAGCCAATCATCCTCTTGTCCTCACTGCCTTCTCCACTGCAGGTAATCATCCTCTTGTCCTCACTGCCTTCTCCACTGCAGCCAATCACCCTCTTGTCCTCACTGCCTTCTCCACTGCAGCCAATCACCCTCTTGTCCTTGCCTCCTTCTACACTGCAGCCAATCATCCTCTTGTCCTTGCCACCTTCTCCACTGCAGCCATGCATCCTCTTGTCCTTGCCACTTTCTCCACTGCAGCCATGCATCCTCTTGTCCTCACCGCCTTCTCCACTGCAGCCAATCATCCTCTTGTCCTCACCGCCTTCTCCACTGCAGCCAATCATCCTCTTGTCCTTGCTGCCTTCTCCACTGCAGCCAATCATCCTCTTGTCCTCACTGCCTTCTCCACTGTAGCCAATCATCCTGTTGTCCTCACCGCCTTCTCCGCTGCAGCCAATCATCCTCTTGTCCTTGCTGCCTTCTCCACTGAAGCAAATCATCCTCTTGTCCTCACTGCCTTCTCCACTGCAGGTAATCATCCTCTTGTCCTCACCACCTTCTCCAATGCAGCCAATCATCCTCTTGTCCTCACCGCCTTCTCCACTGCAGCCAATCATCCTCTTGTCCTCACTGCCTTCTCCACTGCAGCTAATCATCTTCTTGTCCTCACTGCCTTCTCCAATGCAGCCAATCATCCTCTTGTCCTCAATGCCTTTTCCACTGCAGCCAATCATCCTCTTGTCCTCACTGCCTTCTCCACTGCAGGTAATCATCCTCTTGTCCTCACTGCCTTCTCCAATGCAGCCAATCATCCTCTTGTCCTCACTGCCTTCTCCACTGCAGCCAATCATTCTCTTGTCCTCACTGCCTTCTCCACTGCAGCTAATCATCTTCTTGTCCTCACTGCCTTCTCCAATGCAGCCAATCATCCTCTTGTCCGCAATGCCTTTTCCACTGCAGCCAATCATCCTCTTGTCCTCACTGCCTTCTCCACTGCAGCTAATCATCCTCTTGTCCTCACTGCCTTCTCCACTGCAGCCAATCATCCTTTTGTCCTTGCTGCCTTCTCCACTGCCATCTATCATCCTCATGTCCTCACCACCTTCTCCACTTATGGCAATCATCCTTCAGTCCTGCTGGAGAAGGGCAGGAACATCCCAAGTGATTTCGGCTGGGGAAAGGTGCTGAGTGGCAGTGTGGTCCTGGGGGGGGGGGGGGGGTGTCACCTGCCATCCACACATGATGTGTGAAAAGAAGACCAGGACCCTTCAGGTGCTCTTTGTGCAGCTGAAAAAGTTAGAAGAAAGCGAAGGTTGGGGTAACTTAACTGCTTAACTGTTGAGGCCATTCAAGAGCAGGGTGTTCAAGGCTCAGACCATCCATGAGCAGGTATGTGGGCTGGACAACCGACATCTGAATGTCAGATTTTGGCAGTGATCCTGTAAGTAAGAATATGTGTGTATGTGTATCTAGTGTACACTATGATTGTATCATCTATATCTCTACATAGTAGACCATTTGCACTACAGATCAATAGACAAATCAGAAAAGATGTCCAGTATGTACTAGCAGTCTGTACTAGCAGGTGAACTAAGATAAAAAAAAAACATGGATCATCCAAGCATGCAGTATAGCTTAAAGGTGACAACTCTGGGAGGGATTTCTGGCTGTGCATAGTCATGTAAGGCTGTTGTCCAGCAGGGTTGACATAATTCCAATTTGAGGAGGTGCAGGCTGGCTTTTGCCATGGTTCTGCAGCAGGCTAGGCTTGGGGTTAGATGGCAAAAATTACAGAAATTTCTAATAGGATCATATAACATGGCAGAAGTCTGTTGTGGCATGGTGATTATTAAGGCATGTGTAAGGTTTTTGCATTGGCTCAGGCTGCAGGTATAGACCCAAAAGCGGGTAAGGATAATATCTGGGTAACAGGGTCAGTATAGGTTTGTAAAAACTAATTTGTGCTGGTCTGTACCCTAAAAAGAAAATAAACATTTAAATATTGTTACACAAGTGTAGACAAACAGGACAGAAATGGCAGCCACATTTTCATATGCTAAGATGTCATGGCCTGTAAATATGGCTGTTCCTATTCTAGGAAGTACCAGCAAACCAATGCCGACAAGCAAAAGTACAGCTGGAGTCCGTCACCCCCCATATGCCAGATAACTAACCACAAAGAATAAAGGTCCTGAGTATCTGCATTGGCCTGTGGATGTTGCAATAGCTAGATTACAAGCTGATGTTGTGCAACAATTCACTAAAGCACAGCATGGAGATAACATTTTTTTGGCTTAAAATATAGTTTGCTTTGTTCCAGCTTTATTCAGCTGTTCAGCCTAAAGTGACATGAACTATGGCACACCCCTCTCTATTCACTGCAATGGAGGGGGACATGCAATAGTTCCTGTGACGTGCCGCATCATCTCCAATAGCACAGTGGTGTCATGAGACAATGCGTCAAAGGAAGAAGGAACGGTGCACGGCAGACATCAGGGTATCCAGTAAGTTTGAAAGCCTACGGAGGAATGAAAGGTGAGTATAGCATTTTTTAACATGCTATACTCACAATTTTCAGGCAAATAAAACAAAAACTATACTCACCTTTCCTCCCAAGCAGACCAGTCCCTCTCTGACGTGGCGACACCCCCGCCATCAGTCACAGAGAGCTACCACACCTCCTTCCATTCACTGCAATAGAGGCGTGGCAGCTCACCATGACTCATGGCGGGGGTGTCGCCATGTCGGAAGAGAATCCTGACTAGGAATCGACACTGCGCAAGGTGACGGGTGGCTAGGGACCTGCATCCAGCCTTTCAGGTGAGCGCTGCTGCCCTAGACTAGGAGCATTTGTCCGCGTGGGAGAAAAGGTGAGTATAGCTTTTTTATTTATTTGCCTGAAAATGTACTTTAAATTGAGCTTTAGCTTAAAATAAGTGTAACATTTTACAGTTATACCTGCAACAGTAAGTTACAGGGGTGACCTTTGGCTCATAGAGTAAAAGTAACCTATTGCAGGATCAAAGCCTCTTCTGTGCTGCCTTATCACAGTTTTCCAGACACTGACACTGGTGAAAAGAGGTATTGCTTTGCTCTAAATACGATTGTTTTAAAGCCTGTTTAGGAGCTTTTGCAAGTTACCAGTTGTTGCCAGTTGTATTCCGAGTGAGATTGTTTGAAGTGAGATTGAAGTGAATGGACTTTTTATGAAAGCGATACAGCAGGCAAAGGTAATTGTTACATTGCTACATTGGCACTGTCCTAAACTGTTTTCCGTTTTTAAATTGAAGTAGAAATGGCCAAGATATTGGGGTTTACAGTTTTACTTCATGATTTCTCTTCTGAAAAAAAGTGGGAGTGGCCCTTGGATATGTCTACCTACTCTGCGAAGCTGATATGGGAGTGGGATGAAAAAGAGAATGCCATTGGCGAAACCTGTAAACCTCGAAATCTCAGCCATTTCTGCTTCAATTTATAAATGGAAAGCAGTTAAGGACAGTGCCAAATGTCAGCCTGGTGTCACAATTACCTTTGCCTGCAGTATCACTTTAAGGAACTTTATATTGGGGATTTTGACTATCCTGGGTTTTGGTCTTTGACTATCCTGTGTGAAACCCCCCCAGGTCGCCCGAACATA
This sequence comes from Gastrophryne carolinensis, assembly GCA_027917425.1. Taxonomy (NCBI): domain Eukaryota; kingdom Metazoa; phylum Chordata; class Amphibia; order Anura; family Microhylidae; genus Gastrophryne; species Gastrophryne carolinensis. Next base: position 536,972,110 of record CM051234.1, read on the forward strand.
CTCACCTTTTCCTGGCGCAGCCGCTCGTCCAATCAGCCTGCTCGGATCCGCTTGAGCCCCTGCGTCCAGGAGCTCGTCTAAGGCGAGTGGATCTGAGCGTGCTGGTGACTGTATCCCCCGCTTCCCTCTAACAGGGAGTGTGCCCACGCCAGCCATTTGCAATTACCTGGCATGGACACGCTCCATGCTAGAGGGACAGCGGGGATGCAGCCGCTGCTTGCGCATGCGCGGTTGGAGCGGGAACAAAGGTGAGTGAACAGGGCGACCTGAGGGAGGGTTTCACACAGTGGGGCACCCCGATTCTGGATGCCCGGGGCAGAGGGAATCAATTGGCCTGGGAATCTTATAGATTCCTGGGACGATCTATGTGAGTTTTGATCCACTTTAAGTGTTTGTTGATAGCGGACCAAAACCTAGATTTTTAACTAGCATCCCCTGAATTGCTTCCCCCTTGAAGAGCACCTTTTGCAAATTTTTAGTGCTCCTGCTTCATTCTAATCCTAGATTATGGCCCTTGTTTTAGCTATAAAGCCCTGCCTCCTTCATTCACTGCCATTATTGTGTGTGGCAATGATGTCATTGCCTGCCATCTCATACTGCGAGACAGCAGATAAAAAACTGCTCCAAATGAAATCCATTTCTAGTTTCAAAGAGATGGAAGAAAGCTCAAATTTCAGGGAGCTTCGGGTGGTGAAGCTTGCATTGAATCACTTCCAGAAGGAAATTCTTGGAAAAGAGGTGCAGATAAGATCAGACACAACAGTAGCCTAATTAAACCATCAAGGGGGAACAGGATCCAAAAGACTGATGGCACTAGCATTAAATCTATTGGTTCCTTAACAAGAGCAGATCCGGTCCCTGACAGCAGTTCATCTGAGGGGAACCCTGAACACTCTGGCAGACACCCTAAGTCGATAAAGGATGCACCAAACAGAGTGGTGTCTGAATCAGGACATCTTCAACCTGATCACGAGTGTTTGGAGTCATCCTCAAATAGACTTGTGTGACAACAAGAAAAATGCAAAGTGCAAAAGGTTCTTTTCCCTAGTAAGGGAAGAAGGTGCGGTGGAAGGTGCGTTTGCTCAGAAATAGAACTATCACCTTGCTTATGCTTTTCCAACCTTCAGAATCCTGCCTCAAATGATCCAGAAGATGGCTCAGGAAAAGGTGAAGGTAATACTCATCGCTCCTTATTGGCCAAGAAGAGTATGGTTGCAGAATTGACCAAGATGGTGAAAAAGAGTCCATGGAATCTGCTGGAAATTCCGGATATAATCCGTAAAGAATCCATTCTGCTTCCAAATCCGTCAAGACTTCAACTGCATTGAACCTGAGAGGTCACTATTGAGGAAAAAAGGGTGCCGTAAGTTAACTACCAAAAAAATTTACGGAAAGGTATTGAAAAAATTTCTTCTTTTTGTGAAGTTAATAATCTGAAAGAAAGGGATATAGCTTCAGTTCTAGAATTTTTGCAGGAAGGTTTTGAAAAGGGTCTGGCCTGAAGACTCAAGCCTCTGCATTATCAGTTTTCCTGGATCGTAAACTTAGACAGAATTAACTTGTAAATCATGTTTTGAAATCAATCATACGTAAGAGGCCAGCTCCGTTTAAAGGCTTTCCTACTGGGGACTTGTCGATTGTCCTAAAATGCTTAACTCTTTGAGTGCCGGCCTACCGAGATTTTTTGTCACAATCTGTTGCCAGACGACTTTTCACGTTTTTGCGCTACACGTGTGCAACCTTGATTTTTGAAGGGATTTCGATGAAAATTATATATTGTTTTTTTCAGCAGAGTCTGGGCTTCAACATGAAATGTCTTGTTTGGCCTTTTTTTAGTGTATTCTCAATACTTTTGGGTGAAATATGTGCAAAAAAATGAAAAAAAAACAATTTTTTACAATTTGTAGTGTTTTTTTTGTAATAAAAAATGTAAGTTTGTTAATAAAATATTATTGCGTGTGAAAGCCCTATTTCTCCCGGTTACAATGGTACCACATATGTATAGGTATACCCCTTTTCCTGAAACAGCAGTTTAGGGGATTCCAGATAGGATACAACTATGCAATATGATTGCATAGTTGTAAGGGGTTAATAAAAAAAAAAATGACATAGGGTTCCCCCTCCCAGGGGGGGGGACCTCATTTCTTTTTTGGAATTCTAAGGGTTAAAAACCCTTAAAATCCCCCCAAAAAAATGACATAGGGTCCCCCTTACCCAGCATTACTGACCCGGACCAGCTATGGGGGCTTGTAGAACAGGGCGCAGGGGCCAGCGTTGGTGGCCCCTGGCCCTGCAGGCTACTAGCCCACATAGCCACGTGGCCCGGGCCCTTCTGCCCCCCCCTGGCCGTTGGGGAGGCAGGTAATGGGGGGCTGGGGGTTATGGCAAGTCACCCGCTTGCCGCAGGTGACCTGCCATACCCAGAGCCTTGTGAACTGGTATAAGGGGTCTCATGGACCCCTTACCAGTTCACAAAGGGTTAAGTTAAAAAAAAGACACCAGACAAGTTCTTTATTATTCTTTTTTCACTTATACTTACCTCCCATCCAGTGTCCCACGCTGCTGCAGATGAGTTGTCGGTAGTGATCAGAGCAGGGAGGGTGGCAGGCAGGGAGATCAGAGCCACCCTGCCTGCCACCCTCCCTGCTCCGATCGCTGCTGACAACTGACAGATCGGAGCTTGGGTGCCAGTAACCCGAGGAGCGGGATGACGTCATCAAGTGGGCGGAGTTAGGGGCGGGGCTAGGGCGGGGCCAGCGGCGGCCGAAGAGGATGGTGATGGCCCGTTTCTGGGCCCTCACAAGCAGCGTGGAAAGCCCAGGGGGGGGGGGGGGATCGGAGCCCCCCCTGGTGAAGAGAAGACCCGGGGAGAGCCATCGCGCTGCCAGGTGAGTAAATGTCATTTACTTTTTTTTTTCAGATGTCGGCGCCGGCGGGGGGGGGGGGGGCCTATTACGGGCCCCCTCCTGAAGATCAGAGGCCTGGGGGCAGAAATCTAACAGCGGATTCTTGTACAGAATCGCTGGCCCTTTCAAAGGGGTAAGGTAAGTCTGTATGTTTTTTACTTTTTGTTTTATGGGCCTCTAAAGTCAGCTACGTGACTCTCACGTAGCTGGCACTTAACGGTTGGAGAGGCAGCTACGTGAGAGTCACGTAGCTGGCACTAGAAGGGTTAATGGAACCTCCATTTGAACCCATAACAGAGGTTTCAGAAAAATGGTTATCTATGAAATGTTTTTTTACTAGCAATAACATCAGCAAGAAGGGTGAGTGAACTTCAAGCATTGTCAGTTATGGAACCTTATTGTGCTATACTACCAGATCAGGTGATTCTTAGACTCAATCCATTATTTTTAGCAAAGATAGCAACTTCGGATAACAGGTCGCAAAAGATAGTTCTCCCAACACTGCCAAATGCAGTAGGAAAGGAGAAAGACCTCTCACTGCTTGATGTCAGAAGATGATTATTTGTTTGGAAAGGTCAAAAGACTGACGCTTGGCAGAGCAAATGCTAATAATGTTTAATTGGAAGAATAAAGGTTCAGCAGCTTCCAAATCTACTATAGCTAGATGGATAAAACAGACTATTGCAAAAACGTATGCTATTAAAGTGGACCAACACCCAGGATTTTGACTATCCTGAGTATTGGTCCACTTCCCCGGGGCACCCCGATCGGGGGTGCTCCGCTGTGTGAAACCCCCCAGAAATCCCCCAAAACTCACCTCTCCCCGCCACGGACAAGCTGATTGACAGCGACGGACAAGCAGCTTGCCCGTCGGCGCCTCCCGCGCGTCACTCTTGACGTGTGCGCACGTCTAGAGGAGCGCGAGTGAGGCGGCGGCGGCGGAAGCAGCGGCTGGAGAGGTAAGGTTTTTCGGGGGTTTTGGGGGGTTTACACCCCGCGGGACATCCCGATCTCGGATGTCCCGCGGTGTGTGAGGTGATCGGCCCGGGAATCTTATAGATTCCCGGGCCGATCACCTCAGGGTGTTGGTCCACTTTAAGGGACTGACCCCCCCAAAGTCTCAGCTCACTCCACAAGGGCAATAGCCACATCTTGGGCAAAAAGAACTGGGGCTTCAATAGATGAAATATATAAAGCTGCCATGTGGTCTTCGCCCCACACCTTCCTTAAACATCATAGACTTGATATACTGTCTGCAAAACATCAGTCTTTGGGAAGAAGTGTACTCCTTGCAGCATAATGCCCCACCCCTAAGGTATAATTATTTGCCTAATCCTCTCCATGTGGTCAAGCTGAGGGAATCCTTCAGCTTGACCGCTTATTACCCGCCCAGATACCAAGGATTGGAGTAAGGTTACTGTTCTATAACTGAGGTGGGGAAGAAGGGGTGGGGCTTTTAACCTCTGTTACAGTTTTGTGTTTCCTCCCAGGGGGTGGAGCATAATATCTCTCCATGTGGTCAAGCTGAAGGATTCCTAAAAAAAGCTGTTACCGGTAAGTCTAACGGAGGTTTTTTTTATTATTTTTACTCTCATTAATGGTTCAGTGAAAATCAGGGTTGTGCTGTAGTTTGTGATGTTTTTAGGTCAATCATTGGTGGCTCAGCGGCCTCTGTCTGACCCCCCACTCCCCGGATTGCTCTATTGAGCAATAGTTTGCTATATATAATAGTAGAGCTATAGTTTGCCTGAGGCAGCAGAGAGACGTGGTTCCCTTGCTCCAAGGCCCTTAGTTCTAATGGCTGAAACTTACAGGAATGTAAAGGGATTGTCCAGGCAGAAACAAAAAAAGTCTATACTCACCTGCAGCTCCTCCGTGCAAGTCTGGTATCTTTATACTTACCAATGGCATCGAACCAGTGATTCAGTTTTCCAGCGCAGGCAGCCTCTCATTGGGGCTTCCATGGATCCTTCTTTATTACTCACATGCTACTCCATTCATTGCAATGGAGGGGTCATCCCAAAGCTGGTTGTCATCCCAAGAGTTGGTGTGTTAGGGGACATAAAGCCATATTGAAGGACTCATGTCTGCCCAGTGATGGAGGGTGGAATTGCTCGTTCTCCCATATTGGGAAGTATAAAGATGCCAGTGCTGCATGGAGGAACTGTGGGGGAAAAGGTGATTATAAACCTTTTATGTCATTGCCTGGAAAGGAAATTTAAAGGGACATTTCAGGCAAAGGGTTAAATTAGCCTGTTTTCTGCTCTCTCCATGCTGAATGTGAGGGTCTGCATCTTTAATTCAGCCTGCTTTATATTTCTTTATATGACCCCCTCCCTCCCTTCTGCTGGGCCTCCTCTGCAGCAGAGGATGATTCATCAATTAATTATTTAGTGTAACTTTGCCCTTCAAATTGAATTCACTAAAAAAGAGGTGTCGGCAGAAAGGAGGAAAGGAAAGTTCAGCAAGGTATATCAGGGAGTGCAAAGTGCTAGTGAATGGAAGAGGCATCCTCTGACAGCCAGCATGGGGAAAGCTTAATTTACCCCTTTGCTTGGAATGTCCCTTTAAGTATATATTCCCAATGCCCATCTGATGTGGCCCCTGACCTGCTGTTTGGAAAGTGAGATGGTTAAATAGAACTGGCATGTAAAGCTAAGTTGGTTTGGTAGGCAATGGGATGGGTTGAGTATTGGGAAAGCAGTTACTATTTGGGTTTGTTGGGGGCTGGAAAATAAATATGGGACACATATATTTGGAGAGGTGAGGTAATCAACGTGTATTGGTAGCATGTGGGGATTGTTAGATATATGTGGTAATAGGGTGGTGTGAAAACCTATGAGCCCAAAAAAATCTATGGAGCTTGTGAAAACAGTGGGTCCCCTGATTGGTGTAAAAACGTTGTTATTTAATTAAAATTATTAATCCAAATTAAAATTTTGAAATACCGAAATTACTCATTGTGGCCCGCAAACAGTTTACAAATTGCAAATATAATATTCGTTCAGAATTTGTATCCCAATACATATGTATAAATAAATAAATATGTTTTATATCAGTAGACCTATTGTTTATATAATGGTGAGAAAAAGCCTCATGCTGTGATTTTACTACAGGAAATTATTACTAATTATTGACCATTTATGATGTTGGCCATAAAATTAAACAGTTGGAGTCAATGAAGGGCTTTGGCTTACCAACTCCACAGCCCTGGGAGCGACAGTGGGAGCTTAGAAAGGTAAATGCATAGCTTAAAGGAGCGCTATCACGAAATTGTGTAATATTAAAGATCCATATAAACACGTGACCCCACAATGAGAAGAAGGGTCACTTATACACCTGAACTGAATAAAACTTCCACCAAGCTTGTGGCTTTCTTCTCCTGGTAGGAATAAAATCCAGGGGTGACAGAAGCTGTCACCCGTGATTTCCTCTTTTCTCTATTAAAATGAAAAAACTAGCCTGGCTGGATATATAAGTACCCGTCCTCCTGACATTAAGCATATTTATGTGAATTTTTTTTGCGATATTGCTCCTTTAAGTCCTGGTGCAGGGCAGAAGGATTTAGGTTCCTAGAGCACCGGGCTGACTTTTCATTGGGGTACAATGAATGGAAGTGGGGCTGCTGTGCTGGATAATAGGATACTAGAAGGGGTGGAGGGGTATTTAACCCTTTAAGTGCCAGCTAGTCTTACGTAGCTGCCTCTCCAACTGTTAAGTGTAAGCTACATGAGACTTTCCCTGGCCATAAAAAAAATGATAAAAGTTTAAATCTCACCTGACCCCTTGATCGTTCCGGCCGGGTCTCCTCTTCACCCAGGGGCCTCACCCCCCCATGAGCTCTTTAGGCTTCAGGAGAGGACCCGAAACAGACCTCCCTGCTCCTGCCGCCACTGATACGCGTGAGAAATGTGAGAAAAGAAAATGACCAGAACAGGGTCCTCCACCACTTCTGCCGTCCTGCTGGCTGCCACCTCTAGCACCGCATTTTGTGGGCAGGCCAGATGACCTAATTGCTTGTCATCAACCTGCTCCCGGGGCAGAGAGTCCTCAGATGCCGGCAAATGTCATTGGATCGACATGGGACGGCAGCATGGGACATAGGATCGGAAGTGAGTAAAGAAAAAAAAATATATATTCTAAGCATACAGCACGTCCTGCTCCATCTATAATACTTACATATGGGTAATCCTCCGCCAGAGGGCGTTGTTCATTGCAGACATGCAAAAACAGGTTCCTCCCGGCCCTTCACATACCCAGGGACCTCCCACAAATCCTCAGATTTCTCTGCAGTGCTGAACTGCGTAGACATGAAGTATCACGCTCTCGCAGGCGAGCGGGGCTTTACAGCCCAAGGCCCTGCGGGACTATTTCCACCCGTCCTCTTCGGAAGATTATGCCTCCCAGCCTGGGCTGCGTGGGTCGGGTGAAGGTAGGCAGCACCTTGTGTGCTGAACGGAGCCACGCTCCACCGCAATCCCCCACCATAGGGTAGGCGGTTTAGGCTGATGGTGAGCCTCTAGTGGATGCCCCTCCCGCATTCTTGCCCGTGCCCCTCACAGATTTAGTCCATGGACGCTGGTCCGCTTCTCCCTCGCTTCCTCCCGTAACTCGGGGGAAAAGAAAGGGGGGGGGGGGTATGTGTGGCAGTCCTAGTGTAATGTAACACATTAAGGCCTTTGGTTTTTATTTTATTTGGGAGTCAGTGTCGCGCTCCTTGCTATACAGTTGCGAGCCGTTTTTCTTTTCATTAACAACTGCCCAGACGGCAGCATCATTCCAGCGTGACAGCATCTTTATGCATGCGCCTTCTATCCAATACTGTCCTTCTTATTTCTGTTGGTTAGAGCTTCGCGCTCTTTGGGGGAGGCGGGGACTCGGCATGACGCGCTCCGCGTCACAGCCTGGTCTGGCCCGCCCCTCGAGGTTCGCTTGGCGCCATTTTGACAATCTTCGCGCGCGTGGTGCGGTCCGCCTCCTCCCTTGGTCATGTAAGTGCCCTCCGGGGCGGCATGGTTCTATGTGTATTCGGCTGCGCATGGCACTGACACCACCCCTCTTGTCCCATTATGTCTTTCAGATGCCAGGACTTCGGTGGCTTCTCCTGGCCTAAAACATAAAAAATTCTCCCACTTCCTAGCGGGTCTTGGGGCATCCAGGGTTGCCTATCGAGTAAATCCCTGCAGGCATACTGCTCAGATAATCACCATATGGAGGCATCTCAGAATTATGTACCCGGGGTCCCTCTGGGACATGACCGGCTGTGTGCAGTGTGTGGTCAGCCCCAGGCTGAGGCTGACAGAGCACGGGTCTGCGGACCGTGTGCTGAACAGGCAGGTCTGCCAGTGGCTGCACCTCCCTTCAATACACCCGTCTCCCCGGACCTAAACCTCACTCCTGAGGAGTCCCACTCGAGCGGGGATGACCTGCAAACCGTGTCGCGCGTGCTGCCTACGGCGGAGCAGGTGCTGTCTGGATTGGCGGAGCGTATGGGCCCTGGTAAGAAGCGGTCCCTGACGCCTCCTGGCTCTCCGGTTCCTAACGATACCGATGACTCTGCTGATATGCAGGACCTTGATCCTTCTGAGGAAGGTGAGTTATTCTCAGATTCGGGCTCCTCGAACGAGATGCCCAGGTGCTGTGATGATTCTGGGCCCGGTTCTTGGGGCCTGTGTGACACAGATGAAATTCTTATTAAGATCTTTGAGGTTTTGTCAATCTCCCCTCCTGGAGAGACCCCCAAGCCTAAGAAGGAGAGTTTCCACACAGCGCCGCCGCGCTTGGAGTTCCTAGAACAGGATCATTTCCAGAATCTTATATCTCAAGAATGGGAATCGCCTTGTAAACTTAAAGGGGTCCCAGGGGTCTGGGATTGGAAGTACCCTTTCCCTCCTGATGTGGTTAATTTTTGGTCGGCACCTCTTGTGGTGGATGCATCGGTTATAGGGGTTACTAACCCCCCCTTCATGACGGCTCCTTATTACCGTACCCTTCGGGATGCTGAGGACCGGCTCATTGACAGACTGGCCTCCCACGCCTTCTCGTGTGCAGGGACGGCTCTGCGCCCGGTCTGTGCCGCGGCCATCACTGCGGTGGCCGCCAGGACTTTTGTCAGAAAAGTACTAGATCACCGTCCTGAGGACCTCCCTTGGAGGGTGTTTAATGCGCTATCAGACTGTGTTGCGTTTCTGAAGTTTATCCTCTCAGCACTGGATGACACCATTAAAATGTGTGCTAGAACCTCTGCCCTTGTGGTAGCTATTCGCCGCCTGGTTTGGCTGCGACAGTGGGGTGCTGACGATGCTACAAAAAAGGCTCTCACTGGCCTTCCCTTCAGAAGACGGCGACTATTTGGGGCCCGTTTGGACCTTTTTGGTAAAAAGGGTAAGGCACCCTTGCGCAGAAGGCCGCTCCGGCCTCCCCGGGCAGGGTCACCCCTCCACCTCCCTACGTTAGTGTCAAACGCAAACCTGAGGTGTGCTTCCAACTGTTCGGTGTGGATTTCCACCATGGGGTGGGCAGGCAACGCCCTGGGCCCTCTGGCAGGACTAAGTCCAAATCTGCCAAGACCTCCCAAGCATGAAGGGACGCCCTCGCCCTTCTGGGCGAGGGTACCACTGCAGCAGCTGTCCACCATCTAGGAATGTACCTTCTCCTTCTGGTGGTTCCAGGAGGCAGTTCCCCTGGACACAGGATAGCTTTTGCTGGGCGGTCCCTCTCAGTGGTTGTCAGGGTGCTTCTAGCCCCTGGTTTTCCCTCAGGTGCAGGCCGTACTGGGCCTAGAGAGTTTGGGCTTACTGACAGGTTGGCCTTAACAGTATGGGGCTATGGCCTCAATATTAACCTTCCTCCTTCCCTCAACAGCATGAGGCAGTCTGGGCCACGCTGGCCTTTGGTAGGCCTGCCAATTCTACTCTCACAGGTAGTCCCTATATGACATCTCTGTCTTGGGACACAGGCGCCCTGGGCAAGGGGGACTTACGACCTCCTGTGGCGTTCTAGATCTTCTTAGTTCCCCCTGTGTCTGCTGGACACTAAGACCATTACTAGGCGGTGTGGCAGGACCAACCCTGCAGCTTGTGGCATTGTTGGTGGCCTCTCTTTCGCTCCCAGGCTACTCGCCATGGCGTGAATGGGGGTGATGTCTCGGATTTGCCTGGGGGGGACTTCCGCATTAGGACCTACCGGGTCGTCTTTCCTTACTCCACAGTTTCTACGTCAGGCCGAGTGGATTGGTCGGCCGGCGGTGTCCCCTGGGAGTTACTGGATGGGTGCTCAGTCACCTCAATCCCTCTTGATCCCCTATCTGCTATCTCCATTCCTTGGATTCGGTTCAGGCTTGAGCCTTCTTCCTTGGCAACAAGTGGACTCCTGGTTATGGGGGCTCTGCCCCCCTTTGCTGACTTCTTACTTTCACCAGGCAGGATTGCAGCTGGTGGGCCCGTTCGTGGCGTATCAGATGATGTCCCTTATATACCGAGCCCTTGGGCTCTTCGGCACAGTAGGTTATTGATCCTGTGCTTTATTATTGATCTTACCACTTCGTCAGGCTGCTGACGAAGTGGTAAGATCTCGACCACGCAACGCGTCGTATGCTTTCGCTCTGGGTATCGCTGGATGCTGGCCAATCTAACAGGGTGATGTAAAACTTGTATTTACCTTTGTTACTATTTCAGATTAGTTCCCATAGACATGCATAGCACTTTGCACTTTATTTTGATTGGTCTGGCATAAGATCCATGTGTCCAGACAATCATTTATAGCACTTAGCACTTAGCACTTTTTTGAAGTATTTTTGCACATTTTCTTTCAGTTCAGTTACATTTTTCTACATAGCTTGTGGTTTGTTGATGTTGTGGATTTTATTTGGTATTATGTATTTATTCACATTGTCATGAGTCTGTAGCACTATAGAACACTCAAACGGTAATAATAATTGGGAAGAGCATTAGGGAACCGCTTATATTATATCATAATAATTGTCTGTATTTAATAACATGAATAGCCAGCCTTTTATCCCGATACCCTATGCTTTTAGTTATGTGTATTTTTAAATTATATGTAGTATGTCTGTTTTTATTGTGGTGCATAATTGACTAATGAAATAAAGCTGATATACATTTTCATACTAGTGGTGGTGCGGCACATTTAATTCCCTGGACCAAGGGGTGCTTAGTCTGAAGGGTCTACATTCCCTCAACAGGTGTTGCAATTTTTCCTGGTGGGTTCTTGTCCCTTAGGGGGACTTATGTCCTTGGGGTCTGCGGGCGCCTCTCTATGTATGCGCCTGATATCGCTTGCTTCCAGGGCCACTGCGCCCTTTGGATTGATCTTACTTGGATACCTTCCTGGTCCTGAGTAAAGGTTTCGGCTTCTTGCTAATGAAGGGGTCAGTATCCCCTCCTGTCTGACGGGAGACCAGTTTTCATTCCCCTTAGGGAGAGTTCTAAGTTTTCCACGAGGCTTCTGTTGCCTGTGGGCTGGTTGGGCCGTTACACTGGCCTATTCCTTTAAAGGGGAAGAGTTTCCCTTTCTCACTTTATTCAGTTATTTTGGTGTTTGGGTACCATTGGCCCTTCAGCACCAGGTTTTTTTTCAGTTGAATAAGTTACTAGACTGTTGTTTGTCTCTGTTCATACCTTCTAAGGTTTTGTTATGAGATTGACGTTAGAGCCTCCGCTCATGTCGTACCTGGTTGCAAAAGTTGCAGGTGACAGCGCCTTTACTGTCTGCTGTGCCTTGTTTTTGGGGATCCCACCCTACTTTATGGACACTGCTATTGGATGTCCCATGTGTAAGTATTATAGATGGAGCAGGACGTGCTGTATGCTTAGAATAATACAATTCTGTGAGATACTCACCTGTAGAATTGGTATTATACGCATACAGCACGTCCTGCTCCACCCCACCCTGGTTTTACATTTTCTGGATCCCCTGTATGGTGATTGTTATCATTACCTTTGTTACCAGTTGGTGGTTGGTTTCTCTTGGCTTCTTTTCTCACTGCTTTTCAATACTGGGGATTTGTGGGAGGTTCCTGGGTATGTGAAGGGCCGGGAGGAGCCTGTTTTTGCATGTCTGCAGTGAACAGCGCCCTCTGGCGGAGGATAACCCATGTGTAAGTATTATAGATGGAGCAGGACGTGCTGTATGCGTATAATACCAATTCTACAGGTGAGTATTTCACAGAATTGTATTTTTTAACCCTTTAACTGCCAGTCTACCTTTGTAACAGCATGCAGGGCTTCCCCAAACACAGTACATTTCATAATCTAGATCCTTAAGAGAAAACACCACACCCATTGCTTTATGATGACAACAGATTTACCCAAAGGCACAGAGCTGTCATTACCTGCCTCAGCTGTCTGCCGCGGCTCACATCCATCATATATCAACAGACTAAACATACTACAGAGATATTTAGGGGAGATTAATCTTTTATTATAATAATATAAATACAACTTAAAAGGAAAAGTATTGTCTCATCTGTTCAACTTAAAAATTTTCACTTTGGAGTGTACTTTACATCTGATGCTTTTTACTCTAAAAAGAGTAGTGCACTTTTTATATCGGGTGCCGAATCACTAAGTGCAAAAATGCACCAATTATTGTTTTTATTTTTTTTTTGAGTAAAAAGAGTCATATATTTTCACATACTATCTAGGGATCAATTCAGCACCAGCACAAGGTTTTTAATCTAAAGTGAACTTTTTGCACCTGCTGCTTACCCTATTGAATGGCCTATTTTCAGAACCAGCTCCAGTAACTGATGCATTCTCCTGGATCAGCAAACCACTGCTAAGCTGTCTTCAACTGAGCTGCGGCATCCACTCAATAAGGGAGCTTGCTCCTTCGTACCCAGTAGCAGCAAGCATTGTTAGCATAAGGGAGTGCAGCCCATAGTGCTGAAATAGCTGTGCTGCAGGACCCAACAATATGTGGGATTGAGACAGCACAAGGGCTGGTAAGTTTCTAGAAATGAAACCCTTTTTCTTACACTGTTACTTTAATGTGGAAAATAACCTTTTAGGACTGCTACATCTGTACATAACAAACTGTATGTACAGTTTACAAACAACAATTTAGATTCAGTAAAGGCCATATAGGGGCCCCTACACTGTGCATAGCTAGTTTATTCTGGGTAAAACAGTCTCCATCTAAACTGTAAGGGAACATTGACTTCTTGACTCCATAGAAGTTACATGGTCTGCTATGGCTACAGGTTCCATCCTTCTTGATATCACTAGAGTTGGAGATAGTGAAGGAGAATACAGAGGCCTTCAATTATTTTTCAAAGACATTAATGTTTTCTTTCCCGGGGTTTATCACTATACAATAACATCACAGTTCATGGCTGAACATAAGAACATAACAACTCACTCGACATTGAAAGTATCTGTGGTATTCATAAACAGCCATCAGGTCAGTTAGTATGTGCAGAAATAAAAAAATATTCTACAGTAAACAAAGACATTGCTTCACTGAAAAAATCCAGTTGTCCAATACTGTATATAGGACTGACAGTAATATTGTTCCTTAATTCAGGTTGTGGTTGAAATAAAAGTGCCACTATATACAGTAGGGAGAAGACAGGAAGATATTTGCAAAAGGCCCAGAGATCCCATATATGAGGACATTTTATCCCACTTCTACCCAAAAAGTCCGGAGACATTTAAAGTGGACCAAAACCCAGCGCGATCGGCCCAGGAATCTATAAGCCGATCGATTTCCTCCCATCCCAAACCGGGATGCCCTGCTGTGTGAAACCCCCCAGGTCACCCGTACACTTACCTTATACGGTCCAACGGCATTTGTGAATGGCACGCTCCCTGTTAGAGGGAAGCAAGGGACGGCCATATCCCCTTGCCGAGCGCAACTCACCTCTTCCCGGTCCTACGGTGCATGAGCGGCCGCTCGTCCAGTCAGCGTGCTCGGAGCCGCTGGCCTTAGACGCTGGCTTAGACAGCATGACATCAGTGGCTCCAAGCACGCTGATTGGACGAGTTGCGCTCAGCGATCTGAGGGGTTTCACACAGCAGGGCAAATCCTGGGTTTTGGTCCACTTTAAAGGGTAAATCCACTTTCAATGGAATTTTTGAAAGTGTATTTTTTGGTGTTAAAAGGATGTCCTCGCGGACATTTTATTAAAATGTTTTTTTTTTGTTAGGAAATGTGTGTTTTATGAAAGCAGTTTTCACAATTTGCGATATGTTGCTATTGGCAATGTACACAAAGTCTGTACACCAAGAAGTAAGAAGTGAGTCCTGTACACACAGAACACTACTACTATGGCCAGCCTGTTTTCCGTTTGTAAATCAAAGACAAAATGACCAGTTTTATGTCATGATTTCTCCTCTGAAGCAAGTGGACGTGGGCCTTGGCTCTGTGATGCCGCATAATAATCAGCATAATGGGCAGGGTCTGTAAGAGCCCAAGATCGTGCTTCAGACACAGGCATTCTTATCACCCTGGCTATACTTCCATCTCTCTTTGCTCCCGACACACATGCATGTATCCCCAGATGCACATGTGCACAGTCCCACACATATACATCCACTCCCAGACGCCCCAGGGCACATGCATACATCCTCAGACACTACTAGAAGCGCATGCACTTACTCCCACACACATGCACACACTCCCAGAGGAACATGCATGCACACACACACATGCACACACTCCCAGAGGAACATGCATGCACACACACACATGCACACACTCCCAGAGGAACATGCATGCACACACACACATGCACACACTCCCAGAGGAACATGCATGCACACACACACATGCACACACTCCCAGGGGAACATGCATGCACACACACACATGCACACACTCCCAGAGGAACATGCATGCACACACACACATGCACACACTCCCAGAGGAACATGCATGCACACACACACATGCACACACTCCCAGAGGAACATGCATGCACACACATGCACACACTCCCAGAGGAACATGCATGCACACACACACATGCACACACTCCCAGAGGAACATGCATGCACACACACACATGCACACACTCCCAGAGGAACATGCATGCACACACACACATGCACACACTCCCAGAGGAACATGCATGCACACACACACATGCACACACTCCCAGAGGAACATGCATGCACACACACACATGCACACACTCCCAGAGGAACATGCATGCACACACATGCACACACTCCCAGAGGAACATGCATGCACACACACACATGCACACACTCCCAGAGGAACATGCATGCACACACACACATGCACACACTCCCAGAGGAACATGCATGCACACACACACATGCACACACTCCCAGAGGAACATGCATGCACACACATGCACACACTCCCAGAGGAACATGCATGCACACACATGCACACACTCCCAGAGGAACATGCATGCACACACACATGCACACACTCCCAGAGGAACATGCATGCACACACACATGCACACACTCCCAGAGAAACATGCATGCACACACACACATGCACACACTCCCAGAGGAACATGCATGCACACACACACATGCACACACTCCCAGAGGAACATGCATGCACACACACACATGCACACACTCCCAGAGAAACATGCATGCACACACACACATGCATGCACATGCATGCACACACACAGGCACGGACTCTGACATGCGCATGCAAGCACCCCCTGATGCGCATACTACACCCAATAATCAGCATAATGGGCAGGGTCTGTAAGAGCCCAAGATCGTGCTTCCGACACAGGCATTCTTATCACCCTGGCTATACTTCCATCTCTCTTTGCTCCCGACACACATGCATGTATCCCCAGATGCACATGTGCACAGTCCCACACATATACATCCACTCCCAGACGCCCCAGGGCACATGCATACATCCTCAGACACTACTAGAAGCGCATGCACTTACTCCCACACACATGCACACACTCCCAGAGGAACATGCATGCACACACACACATGCACACACTCCCAGAGGAACATGCATGCACACACACACATGCACACACTCCCAGAGGAACATGCATGCACACACACACATGCACACACTCCCAGAGGAACATGCATGCACACACACACATGCACACACTCCCAGAGGAACATGCATGCACACACACACATGCACACACTCCCAGAGGAACATGCATGCACACACACACATGCACACACTCCCAGAGGAACATGCATGCACACACATGCACACACTCCCAGAGGAACATGCATGCACACACATGCACACACTCCCAGAGGAACATGCATGCACACACACATGCACACACTCCCAGAGGAACATGCATGCACACACATGCACACACTCCCAGAGGAACATGCATGCACACACACACATGCACACACTCCCAGAGGAACATGCATGCACACACACACATGCACACACTCCCAGAGGAACATGCACACACACACATGCACACACTCCCAGAGGAACATGCATGCACACACACACATGCACACACTCCCAGAGGAACATGCATGCACACACATGCACACACTCCCAGAGGAACATGCATGCACACACATGCACACACTCCCAGAGGAACATGCATGCACACACACATGCACACACTCCCAGAGGAACATGCATGCACACACACACATGCACACACTCCCAGAGGAACATGCATGCACACACTCCCAGAGGAACATGCATGCACACACACACATGCACACACTCCCAGAGGAACATGCATGCACACACACACATGCACACACTCCCAGAGGAACATGCATGCACACACTCCCAGAGAAACATGCATGCACACACACACATGCATGCACATGCATGCACACACACAGGCACGGACTCTGACATGCGCATGCAAGCACCCCCTGATGCGCATACTACACCCTCGGACGAAGACTCTCATACACATGCCCCACGACATCCCAGACACATCTCTATATGTGTGGATCCTAAAACTCAAATTTACGTACCCCCAGGCATGCGTGTACACACCCCCAGACATGCAAACGTGCTTCCCCAGACACTAATGTGTGACACTCATGCGGATATTTACAGATGTGCATGTTGCGCACTGCCAGATGTGCTTGTATGCACCTTCAGTCGCATGTGCATGCACCCCCAGATGCAGGAAGAAGGCACCGTGGAAGCATTACAAAATTATAAAATAAATTAACCATGTTAACTACAGAAAAGGGCAGTAAAGCTGGAGAAGGAAATATGGATTGCCAAAGAGAGTAAAACTCTCTTTGGATCCTTAAGACAGCCTTTAAAAATGAAATAATTGACAAGAAACTTTTGACGTATATGATTATTGAACATCCCATAACTCCAGTTCTTTATATTCTCCCCATAAGGATCCTGTATGACCACCTGGACATCCAAAAGTCGGTCTTTCAGAATGTGGCAACATTTCTGGACCATGTACTCCAACTCAAAGTAATCTCTACACGTCCATTAAAATTCGTGGCCATTGATCAAGAACCACGGAGAGGGGGGGACAGGAATCGCTTACTACGGTGACAGGTGACACAGAATGAAGAGTGCCAAAGAGGTAGCAGTCACATTGATGGAGAGTGGCAGGTGGCACAGAATGAAGAGTACCAAAGCAACAGCAGTCACATTGATAGAAAGTGCCAGGTGGCATAGAATGAAGAGTTCTGTAGCAACAGCAGTCACATTGATGGAGAGTGGCAGGTGGCACAAAATGAAAAGTGGCAAAACAGCAGCAGTCACAATTGATGGGGGTAACAGATCACACAGAATGACGAGTACTATAGCAGCAGCAGCCCAATTGGTGGAGGGGTTTAACAGAACACTACTTACAGTCTGGCACCGGTATCTGGAAATCCATGTCGATCCAGGTCCAATTAATCTTAATGAATGTAAGGCATTCCACACTGTGTGAAGAAATGAATGCTCTTCGCAGGCTAACTATGGGCACGTATGTTACACAATACAATAAATGGTATACACCAATTACTGAAAAAGTCCAGAAATTGGTGTATACCATTTATTGTATTGTGTAACATTAGAGGTCTCACTAGATATTTTGCATTTAGGGAATTGCTGGTGTTTAACTTGAAATTTGACTCAAACTCTGGTTTTTCTGAATCTTTTTTTGAAATCTTTAAAAACTTTATTTTGTTTACTGTCTGAATGCCTGGCATCGTTTCCTGTGGTTAGCATGTCTATGTCTGGTTTTAGGTCCCGCACTGTGGCAATTCTCAAATCAGAATGAAGATCATCAACGGCGATGCGTGTTCTGTACTTGGTCTTGTTTAGATTCATTATTGAAATCATTTGTTCGCACAGCCGGAGCTCTGGCATCAAAGCAGGGGGCAGCAGACGGTAAAAGTCCTCGATTTGAGCATTCTGAAACTTTGATCAGAGACCATTATCACTTTGAATGTCTATTAACTCCATCTGAAGGTGATGGAGTGCTGTGCTGACATCAGCGGTGAAAGGATTGGTAAAGATTACAGCGTTTGAGTCCTGTGTTTTGAAGTCAGAGAAACGGCGATAAAACTCCTTAATTAACCGACTCACTTTGTTTGCCAACTGTACAAATGAAATGCACCTGGAAAAAAGGCTGAGATGCTCTGACAAACAGGATAGTGGGCAAAGTTTATGTTGGAAAGCTTTGACCATGTCAGACATTTATGAGATTACTTGAGCATTTTATTCAGTTGGGCAAGATGACCTATTGTCATATAACACCGCAAAATCACAGAGCCAGTTTGGATCTGACAGTTCAGGCAAGGGTTTATCTTTGTATGAAAAGCGCAATTTCTTCCCTAAGCTAAAGTATGGTTCAGCACGTCTCTATGCTCAGAGTCCATTTCCAAAAAGGTCTTGGACTGGCGATGATTTAGGCCACATGTCCGAATCAAGTTTACCGTTTTCATGGCCGTGGCCATTACATGATCTAGTTCCAGAACCTTTCCACACAGAGCTTCTTGATGGATAATGCAATGACATGTTATCAGAGGTGTGCAGTTATTTTTTTGCATTTTCTCTTTCATTAGCCCAACTAAGCCTGTTTTTTTCTCCACACATGGCAGGTGCACCATCAGTAGTTAGACCCAGTAACTTTTCTCAGAGTAATTTATTACTCATGGGTCTTTCCACCACAAGAAAATGTCCTTCCTCTGTTGTAGTTCTATGCATTGCAGCAACATCCATAAGATCTTCAATGACAGAGAAGTCAGCCTTCATGCCTCTGGCTAATTGTGCTATATCCGCGCTGTCTGTGCTTTCATCAATGGGTAACGAAAAAGCCCAAAAACTGCATGCCTCTTCAGCTAGCTTTTGATATTTCCAGCTAGTTCATCAGCTTGCAATGGTGTTTCTTGACATTTTTAAAAGGCTGAATCTGATCAGGGCACACCTACTCACACACCTTTAGCATATACACTGCTTTAAAAATTCACCGTCTGCAAAACATTTTGAAGCTTGAGCGATTCCTTCAGCCACAGTAAAGTTAGCTTTCACTGATGCATCATTTTTGGCAGTAGCTTTTGTGAACAAATTCTGCTGTGATTGCAGTCTGCCTTAATTCTTGGACCAGTTTTGCTTTTCTTGGAGACTAAATTTAGCATACTTTGTTCCGTGTTTGGTCTCAAAATGGCGACGTAAATTGTACTCCTTGAAAACAGCCAGTGTCTCCAAACACAAAAGACATACTGGTTTTTCTCCTCAAAATGCAAAAAGATTTTCACTTTCCTGCCAGGAAAGATCTTCCCTTCAGAATCAAATTTTCTCTTGATGGACATTTTTAGATTATTTGTATATAAGCCACAAATTTTTTTTTTTTGCCCAGGACAGCCGCAATTCTTTTTGCATTGGACAGATGCAGATGCTGAATTATTCTTCTGTGGATCGGTGATGAATTATTCTGCCCCGGATAGAAAGTGAATAATTCCGCCCTGGATAGACAGTAAAATATTCTGCCCTGGATAGATTATTCTGCCCAGGATAGACAGTAAATGATTCTCTCCTGGATAGGCAGTTTTAGTCTTTGGTCTGATGGTCCACGGGGCCGGCAACAAAGCATCAGTGGCAGTGGCAGCCCCCTGCGTGCCCGGGCAAGCCATTTTTTGTTTTTGCAAACCTGCAGCCAAAGCCACCACAGGGCAGGACAGAGAGTCTAGAGCAGTAAAGCCGCCGCCAGCAACGCTACAGTGATGGGTGGGTGCAGAGCTGTCATTTCTGTGGTCTCTTACTGCACATTAGCCACCAATCACAGCCGCTGGCAGCTCAATGCAGGGGAACTGTTTTCTGCTGGACCAGCTGGGAGACTACTTCCCATTTCCTCCAGAATGGCAAAGCAGGAGTTCCCGAGCAGCACGCACCCACACAAGAGACTAAAGCCTCGATTCAGAGAGACACAAAAAACTTCTGTTTTAGTTCCGATCTGTGAAATGTTTCTGTTCTCGTATGAGCGTTCGAGCGATTCTATGCATGCATTGAAAACCTTCTGTAAAGTTTCCATCCGTTCGTACGGCAGATTACGAATTACGCGGATGTCATTTTACATCCAGACTTTTCCGTTTCATTTCCACATGTTACAAGGTAGGCTTTCGTTTTTGCCCTTTTCCCATCGTATCCTCCAACGAATCCTTTACGTTTACAAAAAATAATCGTCCAGACGGAATCCTTACGATCTTGCGCCTGTGCACTACAAACTTAACTCATTAAAGTGCTTGCCTACATATTTGCCACCCTCACTTCTACTACAATGTTTAGCTAAACCACTTAGCACTATCCTCCATCTTCCCTTTTGGCCCCTTAAAGCTCACCCAAACCACTTAGCACTATCCTCCATCCTCCCTTTTGGAACCTTAAAGCTCACCCAAACCACTTAGCACTATCCTCCATCTGCCCCTTTGGAACCTTAAAGCTCACCCAAACCACTTCTCGGTCATGTGAATATTCATCTTTAAATATTTCTGGGCCCATTAGTTTTGTGTTAATGTATTTTGTAAATGAAATGACACTGTAACATTTTTTGGGATGCCATCATAAAATATAAAATGTATAAAAATTTTGAAAATGTTACATTTTTACAACTATAAAAAACAAAATACATAGCAATGGCAGGCCACAGAACATTATTCTTCATCTGTGGTCCCCAACGAGTTGCGCAGCTCCTGCATCTCGCCCACCAACTGAAGGACCCTGACACTCAGTTGTGCCACTCTGGCACGTGTGGTCCCTGTTAAAAAACGTAAATTAAAATATTGGTATAACCTTGTTGGGGTCATACTGCAGTGCCCCCCCCCCCCCCCCCCCGTATGGTCCAAACACCTAAATCTGGACTTCAAAAGCCAGAGGGCCCTCGCCACCACGGGCCAGGTTTTGCATAGTGCCCGATTAGAGAACCCCTGGCCCGCATTCTGCAGGCAAAGAACGGGCATCAGGAGCAAGGGCGAGTGGCACATCTTGCAGTTCCTGCAACCAAATATAAAATAATTACACAAAGCAAAGGTAACCAACTAAAACAAGAACTCCTACCACAAATTAAGATTCAAGTTCAACAATCCAAATATAATTCACAAAGGTCATAAGTCTAAAAAAATATAGCAATTATATGGATGTGTGGGAAAATAAATGTTTACATGCTAAGGACTAATTAAGGTCAGCATTAAAATGCATCTATAAGGCATACATGAAATGTATTGATTTAGGTATGCATTGCTATAAAATTTATGGCCTCGGCCATGCTGATACATGCAATGCCTTGGTGCTAAAGGCGCGCAGACTCCTCCACATAGCCGCAAAACATGTTCAACAATAGCAAACCGAGCCCTCAAAGGCCCCGTAAGTGGATCGGAAATGAAACGGATTTATAGGGTGGTGATCCGCCGGAAATCAGCTCTCTGAATCAGACGGAAGCTCTCTGAATCAACGGAAGTTTTCTGAAGGAACGGAAAATTTCCGATTTTGTTTGGAAAATGATCCGAACTAACGGAAATGTTCCGATTTGCTTCCGATCAACGGAAGCGCATTCCCGAACGTTCGTGCGAGTAGAAAATGGACAAAAAAAAGCAAAAAAATGACAAACACCCACCAAAACTTTCACAGACAGCTACGGAAGTCCGGATGAATGTGTCTCTGAATCGAGGCTTAAATTTGATGTTCCAGTAAGTGGGTGGGTGCCTGACAAGTTGCTTGGTTGCACTATTATTTTAAAGTGAAAGATACTGTATCTGGGGCCTTCGCCAGATTTTGCCAAGGAATGGCAGTGAATTATTCTGCCCAGGACAGGCGGAGAATTAGTCTGCCGAAGATTGGCGGTAAATTATTCTGCCCAGGATAGGTGGTAAATTATTCTGCTGAACAGACCTGCAATTAATTTTCTTCTACCTCCCCCAGACACAGAAATGGTTGTAAGTGTACTGAACCACAACTACTTGACGATCTCATGCCGAGATTGTCCACTGATTTTATAGTCAGCGTGTGCAGCCTCTGCTCCTGAACTGCCATGTCTGCCTCACTTCACAAATGCACCTGGGCAGTAAGTTGGGTGGGTCAGGCTGGAACTGAAAAGTTGCTTCTCATTACAGCAGAGGACTGTCCGTGCTCTGTCAAACTCTCCTCCCCAAATGTTAAAAAGGCTTGAGACAGTCATTTTTATAGGTATGGTGCTGTCTGATGACATGGCTGTATTAGAGGCACATTTATGTGCTCCATAGTGGACTGCAGTGTACTCCCGCTGGATGGTTTATCGGCTCCGCCTGCACCCTCACTCTCATTTATCATCTAGCTGCTGGATGCTGAGCCATTACGGTTCCTGTCAGGGTGGCTAGTGATCACTAGATGCCCGATTTGAAGCCACCGGCCAACATCTACCTTCCTGTCTGCATCTCCACTGCCTCCCCAGCGCATGTCAGTGGAGTGGCTAGTCAGCTGTGCAGGCAGATGGTTCCTCCCAGCACCTGTCAGCTGGGTAACAGGATACAGGCCACCCACTTCTGTGAGTGGGTGCAAGCCATCTACCAGCCCCACAGCTTCTTCTCCACCGCTGCTTGTATCATTGTGACTGCTTGTCAGCTGGAGGGGTCGTGCTCAGCATCTGTCAGAAAGCTGAGTGCCGGCTTGCAGAATGCCGGCCTCCTGCACTAGCGCCACACTCCACGTCCTGCCAGCGGGGAAGCTGCTTCCCCCCAGCATCTCTGCCCACCCACCCCTAGAATGTGTCATAGAGCCAGATTGCAAGACACTGGCTACCCTCATTGCCTGCACCTTACTGAACCAGACTTCTGTGATCTACATGAAGAGCTGGCACTGGCACCTGTCAGCGGGGGCCAGAAAGCCGGAAAGCTTGGGGGGGCCAGATTTGGGCCCCTGGGCCTTGAGTTTGACACGTGATCTAATCTATTCTTGCTCTGCAGATCCTCTCCCATATAACATATTAGATTAGCTGAGACCTTATCAGATTTACATCCTCCCTGTACTCCATACGCCATCCTGGCCATCATCCACCTACAGATCATTATATCATATAAGATAATCATCCAGTTTTTGTGTTGCATAAATTAGTGCCATCTATTCTTCATTGATTGCTTCCTCCACAAACCAATGCCTAAAATGCCTAAACACTAGGCATTATATAACCCTGGAGCCTTCTCAATTTTCATTC
The DNA here is from genome assembly GCA_027917425.1 of Gastrophryne carolinensis. Classification (NCBI taxonomy): domain Eukaryota; kingdom Metazoa; phylum Chordata; class Amphibia; order Anura; family Microhylidae; genus Gastrophryne; species Gastrophryne carolinensis. The sequence goes on from CM051234.1 coordinate 536,995,639, forward strand.
ACATTGTATAAATACATATCGGAATCATAATCCCTATCTATGAATTACATCTAAACGTGCCTAAATCAAACCCGGGGTCTAAGGCGGAAAACAAGAGTAGAAGGTGCCTGATGTGTGAAATCAAGCTGTTAGATTCTTATAAAAAGCCTCTGTCAGTCCTGTACTAAGAAGGTAGTGACTAAGGAATGGTAAACCAGTATGGCAGATATGATGCAAGTTATAAAAGGATCATATTTCTTCTTCCTTTTAGAACCTTAAGACCTCACAGGATTTGGCTAGTCATAGTAGATTGGTGGGGCGCCCCATTGCTACCTCCTTTTTGTTTACAGCACAGGACTCTAATCATTCAGAGTTGCTTCCAAGGAAGAGAAGCTGGAGTCTGTTACTGAGGCATCCACTCCGCTGAAATTTCTATTTCCTCTGGAAGATTTACCTTACCTTTTGCACACAATTTATCTTTCCATGGGGATTGAGGAAAAGAGAATTGACCCTAAATCTAAACATGATGGGTTTTACCCAGACTTCTTTCCAGAGATCCCGTTATCCTTTTCCCTTCATACTTTAGTTAAGGATGCCATCCTGAATAAATCGAATGATCCAGTTAGGAAGGTATTTAGCCAGGGAACCATAAGAGGTGATATCCTTTCTTTGAGGAGGATTCACTGTTTTGGGATAAGTGAAGTTTCCAAGGGGGTAGATCTGGCTTTTGAGGATTTCAGTATACTTAAACATCCTTTAGATTAGAAGAAGTATTCCCTATTAAAGAGAGTCTGGCAAGCTAAATCCTGTCACCTAAAGCCGGTTCTAGCCTCCGTTTGTGTGGCAAGAAATTTGAATTATTGACTCCAGCAGCTTAAGACATGTTTAGAGAAGCAAACAAATATGGAAGAGATCCTGAAGGCTTTGCTGATTCTTTTTTCATTAGCCTTGTTTGTTTCAGATACGACGTTAGATTTGTTTGCCAAAAGTATGGCCCTGTGGCTAAGGACTTGGTCTGGTGACATTGTCTCTAAACTACACCTAATTCCTTTGTGGACTAGAGTTAGAGAAGGTTTTAGATAGAATGGCTGATAAGAATAAATGTTTTCCTACCTCAATCAGGGGGAATAAGAAATTTGCTTATCAGTCTTCATTTAGGTGCTCCTTTCTTAAACCGGACCTTCAGCTTTAATTTAATGAGATCAGATTTAATGAAAAGCCCAAACCCTTAAAAAACTATTCCCCAGCATCTAAAATTAATATAGTTTAAGTTTTTAGTCACTTAATATTCTTTCCTCCACCAGGCTGCAACTCTGTTCATATCTCTAGGATATGGGCGCCCCCATCTTGGCTCAGAAGCATCACACATACTGAGGAGAGGAGAGAGGGATAAAGTACAGGGGGTGGGGTTATAGCTGTGCTTTGCACAGACAGAGCAGAGCTGGGGTCAGGGAAAGGACAGCAATCCCAGAATGCAGAGCAACACAGTCAGAAGACACTTTCTGTTTGCAGGATGCCTGATGCTCCATGAGCTGCCATCTTGGATATTTAAAGGCTCATAACATGCAGTAGATGCAGGTAGGATGGTTTTTAACGTGAGCAATCTGTATGTACAGGGTGTGGCAAATATATAAGATATGCTCATATTTAGAGTGAAGGTCCACTTTAACAGGGATGCACCTAGGGAAGCTAGAGGGCCCTCCTCTTCTGGTAACAGGGGCAAATTTAGAGGTTCGACCCTGTTTGGCACCCTTCAGCCTAGACAAAAAAGGCAATGACTCCAACCTCCTCATAGGGGCTTGGCTATGATCTTTTCACATCTGGTGGGAAACCCTGCTAGATTCACTTTCAATTTGTCTGTCTTACTTTCGGCCTAGCTTCTGCGCCCAGACTCTTTACCAAGGTTCTAACCGAGCCATTGGCATATCTATGGCAAAGAGGGATCCGCTACATAGTTTATTTGGACGATCTGTTACCCTTTGTCCCAAGCAGAGAAAATTTACTTTAGGATCTCGGGGTAACAAAGCAATTGTTGTTGCATCTGCGATGGGTGCTGAACTACTAGAAATCCAGTCTAGTAGGTGGGCTGTCATTATCAGCCATTCATCTGAAAGCGGTATGGTCCCTAAATCAGGAAGTATTCAATCAAATATGTACAGTATTCGGAAGGGGGACCCTGGAAGTGGATCTTTTTGCATCAGGAAAAAAACACAAGCTGAAGAAGTTTTTTTCTCTTAATCCCTCCAATCCGGCTCTGGGGGTAGACGCACTGGCACATGATTGGCCATTCAGCCTAGCACTGGACCTTTAATAATTACCCCTAAACACTATAGGAACCACTTTACACTCTCCAAACTTCAACCACCCATAGTGTTTGTATCATATATGGTCCTTAGATGGACCTCTAATACATCTTTATGTGCCTGCTGCTACTATTGTTTTTAACTTTTTAAATTTTCATTTACTTGACACTGAGAAGATATGCTTTATACAAGTCTGCCACACCACTCCATCATGGCTTCATTATTTTTGTAGCTGTGATATGTCGGGCGGCATGGTCTCAGTGGGCCCCTTTGTGGGGGAGAGTCGCGGGTCAGGGGTCTATAAATTCCATGGTATAGAACAGGGTAGAAGGACCAGCTTTGTGCCCCCCCCCACCCTGCAGGCTACAAACCCGCACTTGCCAGCCCCTAAGCCTTGTGAACTGGTATAGTCTCCTGGACCCCTTACCAGTTCACAAAGGGTTAAATGTAAAAAAAACACACACAGAAAACATTATTTTGTTTTTTTAATACTTACTTCCCATCACTCCTGCTGCTGCTGGAAGCCTTTTATACCTTCTGTCCGGCAGAACATAAGGGGTTAATTAAAAAAAATGACATAGGTTCCCCTCTCCTTGGGGGGCACCCCTTTTTTTGGAATTTTAAGGGTTAAATGCCTGCATAGCCTCTGTGGGCCTGGGCTCTTTTTGGGAGGCAGGTAACTGAGGCGGCCGGGGGATAATGTCAAGTCACCCGCTAGCCGGAGTGTCCTCTTCACCGTCGGGGCCTCCGATTGCCCCCCCAGGCTCTTCCGTGGTGAGGAGAGGGTGAAATACGAGGGATCGCAGCCGAAGATGAGTAAAAGCTTTTTGTTTTGTTTTTTCCAGCAGTATTGTGCCAGCTGCCAGTGGGCCCCCCCTGGAAGTTGGGGCCCTCGGCAGCTGACCGGGTTTGCCGGGTGCTGGCGCTGGCCCTGTCTCTACCTATTGATTCTCTACCTATTTTAACATTGATCACCAGGGGCCAATATAGTATGTATTTGTATATATTTTTGTATTATACACTCTCATTCACATTAATACAACTTTTTTGCATTAAAAAATGTATGGTGTGCTCCTCTTCATTGTAAATATAGTAAAACTAACCCCCAAAATGTTCTACAGCTATGTAAACCATAAAAGACACACACCTGAAATTGTGCCCCCCCCCCACCACGGAAAGCAAGGAGGGGTGCAACTATAGGGGGGATGCAAAAAAAGCCAATTTACTAAACCTCTTTTTTGCTTCCATATTTATAGGGGAGCATGATATGGCAGGTGAAATACAGAGCAATAACCCAAACCTTCCATTAAATGTCACGTGTTTAACCAAGGAAGAAGTGTTCCATTGCCTTAAACCGCCTATGTTTTAAGGGAAATATATACAATAATAGACAAGCCACTATTTTTTATATTTCAGGATCCTATTATGTCATGGACTGTTCCACAGGACTGGCAAATGTGGTTCCAATATTCAAAAAGTGGTCTAAAGGGGAACCTGGGAACTATAGACTGAAAAGTTTAACATCTGTGGTAGGCAAGATATTGACGGTTTTTGGAGAGAAAATGCCATTGTGAAGTATCTGTGAATGTGAGCTTATTAGCATGGATCTATGAGGAATCGCTCCTGCCAAACAAACCTCATGAGCTTTTATGAGGGAGTAAGTTCTAGACTGGATCAGGATATCTTACATCTTGACTTTTCTAAAGCATTTGATACTGTGCCACATAAAAGATAAAGGTAAAAAAGATGAGACTGCTACGACTGGAGGAAAATGTGTGTAAATGGGTGAGTAATTGGCTTAATTATAGGAAACACAGAGTGGTTATAAACGGTACGTACTGGGTCACCGTTACTAGCGGAGTACCACAGGGGCCAGTGCTGGGTACAATTCTTTTTAAAATATATACATGATATAGGTAATGGGTTAAACAATGAAATCTCAATCTTTGCGGATGATACTAAGCTGTGTAAATCAGTTAATAGAAAAGAGCATAACATGCAGCTATTAACTGATTTAGATAAATTGGAAGTTTGGGCAGGAGTAATTTATGCCATGATTATGCACTAAATAGGGAAACACTGGGTAAAAAAACAATGGAAAAAGACCTAGAGGATTTAGTAATTAATAAAGTAAACTGTAGTGATCAATGTCAGACAGCAGCTGCCGAGGCACACAAGATCATGGTGTGCATCAAGAGGAGCATAGGTGCACATGACCAGAGCATCATTTTACCCCTGTACAAGTCACTGTTCAGATCCCATATGGAATAATGTGTACAGTTCTTGGCACCAGTGCATAAAAAATACATATCAGAACCTGAGCATGATCGAAGACGAGCAACAAAATAAATAAATGGAATGAGGGAACTAGAGCACCCTGAAAGATTGTCAAGGTTAGGTTTATTTAGTTTGGAAAAGAGATGCCTAAGGGGTGGCCTAATAACTATGTATAATTACATCTGTCCCATGCTCTATTTAAAGCCAGGATTGTAAAACTCGGGGGTATCCACTACGGTTAGAGTAAAACAATTCTTAAACCAGCATAGGATGGGATTCTTTACTCTACGAGCAGTGAGACTATGAAACTCTCTGCCAGAGGAGGTAGTCATGAAGAATCCACTAAAAGAGTTCAAGTAGCCTAGATGCCTTCCTTGCATGTAATAACATTACCAGTGATGGCTACTAGACCACTAATAAACCAGCTATGGCTACTAGACCACTAATAAACAGGTTAAACTGAATGGACTAAAGACTTGTCCCATAGTATACAGTACGTCCTGCTCCAGATAAGATTCTTTACTCTTGGGTATTACTCCGCCAGATGGCGCTGGACTGCAGAGACAGCAAAATTGGCTCCTCCCGGCCCCTCAAATATCCGGGACCTCCCACAAATCCCCAGATTTTCTCTGCAGTCTGGACTGCGAAGGACATGAAGATGGCTCTCTCTTCTCGCAGGTGAGCGGGGCTATTAGCCTGCTGCCCTGTAGGACTATTCCCACCCGTCCCATTGTTAATTTGCCTCCCAGCCTTGGCTGCGCTGGTTCAGGTGATGGTAGGCAGCACCGCTGTCAGGTGCTTAGGAGCGCTGCTCCACCGCAATCCCCCAGCAAAGGGTAGGCAGTATAGGCACATGGTGAGCCTTATGGGATGCCCCTCCCGCACTATTGCACCTTGCCCCTGTCTATCGGTGGCCCTACGTGGGTGGCCGCTGCCCTCCCTCGCTCTCCCTTGTCGTTCTCGGGGGGGGGGGGGTGTGAGTGTGTGTTTTGTACATTCACTTGTTTGTTGGTGTGCTTGGTTGCCTTTAGTTCTGTCACTGCACAGATTTGGTTGCACTGGTTGCTGGTTGAATTTGCCGCCACGCACGCTTCTACGGCGTTCCGCAGTCGGCGGCAACATTACCTCAGGCGCTGCTGCGCCATCATTGGTTGAGTTTGTCACGTGTGGCTTCGCGCTCTTTGGGGGGTGGGGCCTGCGGATGGCGTGTTCCGCATCACTGTCTCCACGGCCCGCCCCTCGAGGTATACTCGGCGCCATTGTTTTGCTTCTTCGTGCTGCCTGGCTGGTGCCTACCTACCGCGGTCCGTGAGTGCCCTTGCGGGCTGTTTGTATATATTTTTAATGTCATGTATGCATGTTGCTTACGGGGTTGTTTTGCTTATGTCTTACAGACGGGTCAAACTCAATTGGTTTCTCCCAGCCCTACCCCATCTATTTAGTTTATTAAACTTATTGAGGCCTAGTGTGCTAATTCCTCCCACTTCCCTAGCGGCTTCTGGGGCATCCCGGGTTGCTTTTATAGCATGAATCCCTATCGGCCTATTGTGCCGCTATAATCACCATATGGAGGCGTCTCAGGATAATGTGCTCAGGGTTCCTTTGGGACAAGCCCGGCTGTGTGTGGTGTGTGGGGTGTCCCCTACAAGTGTTGACAATGTGCGGGTTTGTGTACCTTGTGCCCAGCAGGTGCCTGCGCTGCAGCCTGGTTTACCAGCAGCTGGGCCTGTGCCACGTATGGCTTCGCCTACTTCCCCAAGCTTACATTTGACTCCCAGTGAGCTGCATACCAGTGGGGGTCTCAGCATGATGTGTCGCATAACTAGACTGGCCAGTGTTGAAAAGTTTCTTGCTAATACTATGGCGCGTAAGGCCTCTTCTAAGAGGCGGCATTTGGCGCCTGATGTCACTCTTTTCCCTATGGAGGCTGAAGAGTTCTTTGATCTGTCTGGTTACACCCCCCTGGAGGAAGGGGAATTGTTCTCTGACTCAGAGTCATCTGATGAACGCCCCAAGGGTTATGAGGATTCTGGCTCCCTGGTCCCCAGATGATACTGATAGGCTTTTTGCTCAGATTTTTAAAGTGCTTTTGGCTCAGATTTTTAAAGTGCTTTCTATCACTCCCCCGGCAGCGGCTCCTAAGCAGCAGGGGGAATTGTTTCATATTGCTAAGCCACGTTTAGAGTTCCCTGAACAATCTCATTTTAATAATATCGTGCTCAAAGAATGGGAGCGTCCTAGCAGGCTCCCCTGAGTCCCTAAGAGTTGGGATGAGCACTTAAAAGTGTCCTAGATGGAGCTCCTGATGATGTTTCTAGTGAAGAGTGTAATGCACTCTCACGTTGTGAGGTATTTGCTTATGTCCTCTTTGCCTTGGATGATACCATTAGGATGTGGTGGCTATACGACGCTCGGTTTGGCTGCGCCAGTGGGCAGCTGACAACGCTGCCAAGAAGGCTCTCACTAGTTTTCCCTTCAAAGGACTACGCCTATTTGGGGACCGCCTAGACCTGTTTGCTAAGGGAGGCAGGTTACCCCAGCACAGAAGGCAGTCTCGGCCCTTTCGGGGCCCGGGCTCCTTTTCTTCCCCCTACCGTGGATCCAGAACGGGGAGAGGGGTCTCCTTTACTGGGGCCCGAGGAGATTTCTGGGGTAGGGGCAGAGGACGTGGACTCTGGCCCATCCTGGGGCTCCAAGCCTAAGCCTTCCCCCAAGCCCCCTCAGGCATGAAGGGGCGCCCTTACCCATCCGGGTGGGGGGACGGCTTGAGCTCTTTGCTCATGTCTGGAGGCTTCATGTCTCAAACTGGTGGATTCAGGAGGTAGTGTCCTCCGGTTACAAGATAGAGTTTGCTGCCTGCCCCCCCCCCCCAAGATTCATCAGATCCCGGATCTCTAAGTACCCCATGCCAGCTCAGGCTCTGTTTCTGGCTGTGCAAAGACTTCTGGAGCTGGGGGTCATCTGTCAGGTCCCCTTACGAGAAAGGGGCAAGGGTTTTTATTCCAACCTTTTCACCGTGCCCAAAAGAGAGGGGTCAGTCAGACTTGAAGATCCTCAACAAATTAGTCAGATGCAGGCGCTTTCGCATGGAAACTCTGCACTCTGCTATCAGTTCCCTGTGTCCAGGGGACTTCATGACCTCTGTGGACATCAAGGATGCTTACCTTCATATTCCCATCTTTCCAGGTCATCAAAGATTCCTCAGGTTAGCTCTGGGGGATCAGCACTACCAATTTGTGGCATTGCCCTTCGGTCTCACTTCAGCTCCCAGAGTATTCACCAAGGTTCTGGCAGGAGTGATGCCTCTGCTCAGGGCTCAGGGCATTCGCGTTTTGCCCTATTTGGACGACATTCTCATCACTTCTCAGTCCCTCCAACAGGCAGAGCTGGATACTCAGCAGGTAGTGTCCACCCTGGAGTCATTTGGCTGGGTGATCAACCATCCCAAATCTTCCCTGTCTCCCTCCTTGGTGACGCCATTTCTGGGAATGAATCTGGATGCAGTTCAGGCAAGGATTTTTCTTCCCCAGCAGAAGGTGGAGAGTATGCTAGCGCAGGTTCTGTTCCTTCTCTCTTGCCCTCATCCCTCCATCAGGCAGGGAATGCAGCTGGTGGGCCTTATGGTGTCGTGCTTCGAGGCGGTTCCTTATGTCCAGTTTCACATGAGGCCTCTGCAACTCCACCTCTTGTCAGCATGAGACAAGGATCCTGCGTCCCTGGACCAGGTCCTTGTTCTGTCCCCCCCAGCCAGGCGGTCCCTCTTGTGGTGGCTGGCCACCCTGCTGGGAGACGGTCACCACGGATGCCAGTCTGACAGGTTGGGGGGGCTACAGTTCCAAGGGCGGTGGGGCCCTCAGGAGGCCCACACACACACCTATCAACATTCTGGAACTGAGGGCTGTCAGGTTGGTTCTGGCTCCCTTGACCCAACACCTTCGGGGCCGGCCTGTTCAGGTACGCTCGGACAACCAGACGGTGGTTGCCTACATCAATCATCAGGGAGGGACCCGGAGCAAGGGGGCCCTCAAGGAAGTGTCTCTGATCCTGGCCTGGGCGGAGGACAATGTTCCCTGCATCTCAGCTGTGTACATTCCGGGGGTGGAGAATCTGCAGGCAGACTCTCTGAGCAGGCGGACCTCTCGCCTAGGAGAATGGTCCCTCAGCGACAGGGTGTTCCGCTCTCTGTGTCACCGTTGGGGTCAGCCAGATGTGGATCTGTTTGCGTCCCATCACAATCACAAGCTCCCGGCCTTTGTCTCCCTGTCCCAGGATCCTCTGGCCTTGGCCACGGATGCTCTAGCAATGTCATGGCAGGACTTTCAGCTTCTGTATGTCTTTCCCCCATTCCCCCTGTTGGGCAGGGTCCCCGCAAGATAGCTCAGGAAGGGGTGCCAGCAATCCTGGTGGCTCCCCGGTGGCCAAGAAGAGTGTGGTTCGCAGACATAGTGCAGCTGGCAGTAGATCAGTACGATCTGCCCAGGGACATTTGTGCCATCCCAATTTACAAACGCTGCCTTTGACGGCCTCGTTGCTGAAACCTCCATCTTGATGGAAAAGGGGCTGTCTGCCTCTGTTGTTAACACCATGATTAGGGCAAGGAATAAGTCTTCTTCTTCCATTTACTATAGGGATGCCTACATTGTCTGGTGTGAGTCTAGGTCCCTTCCCTGTCGTGTGTTCTCTATTCCCAGGATTCTGGAGTTCCTTCAACATGGTTTGGATCTGGGGCTTCAACTCAGTACTCTGAAGGGTCATGTCTCTGCCCTGGCTGTTTTCTTCCAAAGATCTTCTGCTCAGCATTCTCTGATCAGGACCTTTTTCCAGGGGGTTACTCATGTGCGTCCTCCACGTAAACCTATGTTGCCTGTCTGGGACTTGAACTTGGTCCTTTCTTCCTTTCAGGGTGCTCCCTTTGAACCTGTGCAGGAGGCTGCCTTGGCCATTCTTACTCTCAAGGTTGTCTTTTTGGTGGCTATCACTTCTGTTAGGCGTTTCTGGGTTGGCGGCGCTTTCCATCCAGCCCCCCTACTTTGAGAGACACCAGGACAAGGTGGTGTTTCGCTTCAAGCCAGGTTTTCTGCCTAAGGTTGTGTCGGCCTTTCATCTTAATCAGGACATTGTTCTACCTTCCTTGTGCCCTAATCCTAGTAACACTAAGGAGAGGGTTTTGCATTCCTTGGATGTGGTCAGGAATCTGAAGTACTATCTGGTGGCTACTGCACCTTTCAGGAAAATTGATGCTCTTTTTGTGGTCCCTTCTGGTCCTAGGAGGGATTGGCTCCTGCAAAATCTGCTATCAGCAAATGGATCCGTCAGGCTGTGATTCAGGCCTACACTGCTAAGGGGAAGAATCCTCCCATCCGCCTTACTGCTCATTCCACTCGTGCTATTGGTGCCTCTTGGGCCTTCCAGCACCAAGCTTCTGTTGAACAAGTTTGCAAGGCCGCTACTTGGTCTTCTGTTCATACCTTTTCCAAGTTTTACAAGGTTGATGTTAGGGCCTCAGCTGATGCTGCTTTTGGCCGCAAAGTTCTGCAGGCGGCAGTGGTCTAAACTGTCTGCTGTTACCTTTGGGGATCCCACCCTACTTTACGGACACTGCTATTGGATGTCCCAAGAGTAAAGAATCTTATCTGGAGCAGGACGTACTGTATACTAAGAATAATACAATTCTGTGATTACTCACCTGTAGAATTGGTATTATGAGTATACAGTACGTCCTGCTCCCCCTTAGTTTTCATTATTCTTGGATCCCCTGTATGATGATTGTTGTCATTGTTGGTTTAGTTAATGGATGGTTATGTTATCATTCTCCCGGCTTCTTGTTAACTGCTTTTCAATACTGGGGATTTGTGGGAGGTCCCGGGCATTTGGGGGGCCGGGAGGAGCCAATTTAGCTGTCTCTGCAATCCAGCGCCATCTGGCGGAGTAATACCCAAGAGTAAAGAATCTTATCTGGAGCAGGACGTACTGTATACTCATAATACCAATTCTACAGGTGAGTAATCACAGAATTTTATTTTTTAGCCTTACACACTACCTTATTTTTCGCCCCCATAAGACACACCCATGGTTTAGAGTAAGGAAATGAGAAAAAAAATATTCCAAACCAATTTGTGTGCTAAAATTCCCCTCCCAATCACCCAATTACAGACAATGAGCGGCATCCCCTAATACAGCTAGTGGGCAGCATTCCACATTACAGGCAGTGGGCAGCATCCCCCAATACAGCCATGCAGTGCATTGTATGCATTTGCATGCACACACAGATGCTCATGCATGCCCTCCCAGATGCACATGCATGCAACCCCAGATGTTCATGCACACAGCCCCATGCCCAATGCCACACACCCACACACAAGTCCTGGTACTGGTGCCCGGCCAGACCAGGGGCTAAAAATACTGGGCTCTTTCTGCAGCTGGAGATGTACCCCTGCAAGTTTGGGGTACCCAATACTTATAGTCATAGAGAGCTGGGACCCCCAATTTGCTAAACCAGGGCATGGGGTAATTAAACTTGAGGGGCACCTTCCAAGCCCCAGTTCTCCCTATCAACTCAGGAAATATATCGATAATTACAGCTTGGGGTTCGTGGGTCTTTGCATCCCAGAGCAATTGCCTGAGAACCAAGATAGGAATATGCCATTAAAGTCCTGGTGCACTCCCACACACATGCACGCACTGCCAGATGTGCATGCGCATGCATGCGGATCGGAATACTGGACCTTACCCCAAACAGTCTGAGAGTGCTTCCCAAGCTATCAATGCAGGGAGGGGACATGGTCTGGATTATCTCTTAACCCTTGTATTGGTGGTCCACATCATCAGGTTAGGGCAGGTGCAGCAAAGATTACCTCATTCACAGTGCAGACTGGATGCTTAAACCCTCTTACACCCTACATCCATAAGAAAATTACCCCTTTTCCTCAATAATAAAAACGCTTCTGTATTTTTTCCTTGCATCTAATGCTTTCCTTGGTTTTAAAGTATAATTAACCCCACTGGGTTGAAAAAGTAGCATAAATATATAGGAAGGGGGCGGCAGGTGGTGACTGAAAGGGAGCAACTAGATGGACTAAAATGGTGGCATCTGAAGTACCATCGACAGAAGTAATTGAAAACATTAAGTATGTACCAAGCTTTCTTTAAAATCCCTGTTCTTAAAGCAGTCCTAAAGCCTAAAAAGACTTTAGGCAGACTCCAGTCCTTCCCATCCCAATTTGAGACTATAATTAAATGCATGCATGATATTGGAATAAAATAATTCAGTTCAGCACTGAGGAGGTGAGTATTGTATCTGCACTTTCACCAGGGTCTCCCTTTGGCCACCCCCCCCCCCCCCTCGGCTGCAGCCCCCCTTCGTGTAACTTTTTTTCCAGTTTCATGTGGCTTATTGCATCTTGTTTTAGACCTACCAAATATCTTTTTATTAAATAATGAGCAGGGGTGCACTTGTAATTAAGCCATTTCAGGTGGCACTGCAGAAGGAGCATCAATTGACCTGCTTTTTTATTTATTTTCTTTTTAAAATAAATAAAATATATTTATTTTTTTTCTTTACTGCTGTCAAATTTTAGGTCAACTACTGGTGGCTCAGAAGCTCCATCCACTCCCTACCCCCAGCGTGCTTTGTTGAGGAGTGGAGGGGCATCTCTTTATATTTTGCCTCAAGCAGCAGAGAGGCTAGATTCACCCCTGTTAATGAGAATTAGAATTCATCTTATTTACCTTTGTAAAGCTCATTTTTTAACAGTGCCTTATTTACACCTAGCATTATCACCCTGGGGCATTATGCAAAACAAATGATGCATCTTAATTCGCGTTAATGCCATTCCAAACCCATATGTCTATAATCTCCTAATCTACGGCAAAGCCAAACAGGCTGCATTGACACTAACAGGTGGAAAACACTGCCGGACAAAGAGCATGGCTGACACCCACACAGTGTATGAAGCACTTATTTATCTGGGTGTCGTGCTTGTATTGTATGTGGATGTGCATCTGAGCTATACAATAATAATCTTATTTATTTATATGGCGCCAACATATTGTATCACACTTTACAATCAGAGGGTTCATGTTCAAACAGAGTAAGTAATTACATAGCAACGAGTCAGTAATGGAAACAAAAGGAATGCGTGCCCTGCTCGCAAGAGCTTACAATCTAAGAGTAAGGGGATGAAACAATGGAATGCCAGAGAACTGTAATAAAGCAAAAAAGAAAAAAAAAACGCCTACTGCTTCCCTGCTGCATAATTCCTATCATTAGAATTCACATCCACAAGTCAGTATTCTCGATAGCGCGACTGGCAGGCAGGTCATTTGAGGACAGCTCTAGACCAATCGCAGAGGCAGCTGGGAGTTGCAGAGTGAGCAAGAAGGGAGGATATTAAGAGGACGGGGGAAAGGAATAAGGAGCATTAGCAACATGAAAAAATGGGAATCAGAGAGATAAAGGGTGAGACGAGTGCTGGGATGGTAAAAATAACTTGCAGGTCAAATGAGGACAGGACATTTTTCAAAAGCGATTGTTCCATCAAAGTGGCAGATCAGACTGAGAGATTCCTTAGGGAAAGGCGACTGAGGTCAGATGAGGACACCTCGCTGGGCTGATTGTTTCTGGCATCCTGCTGGACTACATTCAGTAAATTCTCCTCCGCCTGGTATCTGGGTTTTTGTTGATTATTTGAGCTGCGGGCTGCTATTTTATGCAGCTTACAGTATGCCAGCATACACGGCCATCTTGAGCAGCAGATTTAGCTTTTCAGAGCCTGTGTCGTCATACCCGAGCTGGCAGGAGGAACAATAGCGGCAGTGGCAGATTTTACAGGGGGCGTTGAATAGCAGATTTGTCTAATGTCCCCCTTGCTCTAAAGATGGCAAAGCTTACTGAAATCCTGCAAGATCTTATAAAATGAGGAAGCTGCAGTCACTACATTCACACTAGCTACTAAATTCTAAATACGAAGCCTTCTTTTCTAACTCACAACAGTTTTAGGTGACAATTTCCTAGGGCTGCATGAGCTTTTACTACTATGTATCAGCCCTGTGATGCTTGATATAAAGCCCTTATTATTATTATAGTCCAATCCCAAACTACCACTGAATGACATAAAAATAGATAAGGGCCATCCGTAACAAACATACCTAAAAATGCTGCATGAAATAAGGGTAAGGTGCAGTGAGAAGCTCTGGTGAGAAGCTCTGTTGCCATATTTACCCTCCTTTCTGCCCCAGCATGTATGCATTGGCACACAAGGGGGGGGGGGGCTTGCTAATTATTTGGTGAAGAAAGAAAAGGTTTTGGTGTGCATTGTGGTGCACATTACAACCTGCATCCTGGTGAGCTTTTTAATTTGAACACACAAAGGAGTCGATCAGGGCCAGCTTTAGATTGAAAGTTGCCCTGGACAAGACTGCAGAATGGTTCCCCCCACCCACTGGGGGTGGCTTTTTGCATCTGACGCTGAATTGACCATTTGCTGAATGATCAGTATAGAGTGGGGCAGCACTGGCCAGTATGGCTGGTTTTGGGTGGTGCAGTGTTCACAGTTCATGTAGGATATAATGGACAAGTTGTTATTTAAGCCATTCTTCTCTAAAAATATGTGCATTTGTAGATAGATAGTCTCCCCCCCCCCCCCCCCCCCAGTCTACTTCCCCAGCAGAATGGGAAGGGAAAAAATTAACTCACCTTGTCCTGGCTTCAGCATGTTGCATTGGCACATCTCGCCATGGCCCCAGCGAGACCTCTGCTATGTCTTTACCATGTTTGAGTTGCTGTCCACATTACTGACCTTCTAGACATCCTGACCACCCCTAAACCCTCTGAACAAATTCAGGTTGTCATGTGTCCCTAACCAAATCCAGTCTTTGACTTACCACGCCTTGGCCACATGCCCACACCATCAGCCAGGCCTAAGAGAACACATGCCCTAGTCAAGCCTCTGAATCAGAATACGTGGCCTGCCTTTGTGGCTGTATAGAGTAGTTTTATAATGTCTGTGTACTGTTATTCTGCAACTGGTTATGCCATCTGACTCTCAACTACATCGGAGGATATCTATTCAGTGAGCTTTTCTTGTTATGTTAATTTCAATAAAAATATTAATGGAAAAATATTTTTACTAGATAAAATATTCAATGGTCTGGCTTAGTAAATAAGACCTTAATATTTTGATAGCTCTTAATTTAGCTGCATTAAAAGATGTAAAAAAAATTGGGAAATATTCCTGGGCCACCTTGCAGGTCTCATCCAACAGGGTAATGATCCGGAGTTTATATCTTTACAATTATGTCTCGCTAGCTATCTCTCTGCAAATGGGAAGGAGGGGTGAACCAATTCTATTGCCTCTGGGAATGTCCAGTCATTAAGAAGTTTTGGAAAACAATACATAGATATGTAACCACCCACTAAACTAATAAATGATATGCCCCTGACCCCAGAATGGGCAATATTGGATCAATAGACACAGAAAATGTATAGGGTGGATAGGGGTACCAAAAGGCAAACAATCGCAAATATAAAAAAATATCCACAATTGGAGAATTTCCATCTATACACATCCACCATCCTTCCAGCAGAAGTTGGAGCAATGGAGAAGTTGCAGCAATATTTTAAGTTCAACTAGGCCACCATGGTCGTAGACAAATAAAAAATAGAATTCTGTGATTCTCACCTGTAGAATTGATTTCTATTCTATATCCACTCCAGGGAGCCAGTAATCAGTAACAAATGGGTTAACTCTCGCCCCCGAAGAGCGTGGACTGCAAGAAAGATGGTGTGGTTCCTCCCAGCCTATATATACTTCCAGCTGTACCTCCACAATCCAGTAATTGTAAAGCAGTAGACACCGCTGTCTGGGAGGATAAGGCATCCTAAGAAGCCCCATGCCCTTTGTTGGACACAGGGAGGAACAAGATAAATTCCTTTCTCCGTTTTTTTTCCCTTTTTTTTTTATTCTGAAGAAATATTTACATATTCACAAACTTCACTAGAACCAGGCATCCAAAAAATAGATATAGTAACCTAGCAGATAGGGAGGGTCTGACACCCTGGAGTGGATATAGAAGAGAATAACAGAATTGTATTTTCTCTCCTTTTCCACTCCAGGCCGTCAGTAATCAGTAACGAATGGGACCTCCAAAAGCAGTGCCCTTACTTCAGGGTGAGATCCCAAGTAATAAATATTATTCCTTTAATGAAGAGTAAGCAAATCAAAAATCAAACTTCCAGCTTACTATCGTAATACTTTCCTACCAAAGGTGGCTCTAACATCTACCTTTTGGTAAAAGTATGAACCAAGGACCAAATAGCCGCTTTGCAATACCTGTTCCACCGAGGCCTGGTGCTGAAAGGAAGCTCCATAGCTTGTGTAGAATGAGCTGTAACATGAAAGGGGGGACTCTTCCGCTTGGATAGCCGAAACGGGACCAGGATCAGCGGATGAGCACAGGCCGCAACTGGACCACCGGCAGCGGCGGCAGAGCACAGACCGCTGCCTTGATGCGGCGGAGCACGGCAAGGCAGCGAGCGCGACCGGGGAACTGGCTCAGCTACAGAGCAGTGCTCGGATGGTGAAGAGAATGGACCGCAGCAGATCCAGGCACCGTGGGGGCAGAAGAAGCACTCGTTCCCCCCAGGTATGTCCGGCTGAGGTGGCAGATCAGGCAGCAAATTGTCTGCCTCCTCCTTCCTGTAAATACCCTTCTTTGGTAAACTGCCAGATCCTCTCATCTTGTTTTCTCCATTGTAGAATAGCTCACACACACAAGGACCATTCATGATGTGGTTCCCCTATTAGCCAAATCCTCCAATGAAACAGAAAGTGGTCAGCATCTCATACATCCAATGATAAAAAACAAAGTTTGATTAAAATGACATAAATAGCAGATAGATTCCCACTGAAAAAAAATTGGGGTAACACGCTTTTAACCTTCAAGGGGGTGGGTGTCCCATTATCTTCCTTCACTGCCTATATATATAAGCAGGGACAGGTAAGTGATTTAGGCCCTTATTTAAGAAGGGATAGCGTCAGATAGTGGCTGGTTAATGAGAGATAGAGATAGGTAGCGACTGGTGAACGCCGGGCACGACACGCAATTACACATTTATCAAGCAGAATCTGTTTAGCGACTGGTATTGCGCCATGTAGCGTCTGATTCATCATTTTCACAGCCTCAACGAACAGCGTCGGCGTTCAGCCTTGCACAGCGCCAGGTATGACCTGTCGCTCTCCCATACATTTCAATGGACGAACCTTTTCTTCTCTTTAAACTGGGTTTTTGTTTTTTTTGTTTGCTTCAAAAAATTACAAATAATTCTGTGACCTCTCCTGGCATTGAAAAAGCAGTTTTTTCACATTTTTTTAAATTGTTTTATATATTTCTTCAGAAATGACATTACAGATCTGCCATTAAAGTGTTCATGTTACAATTTTGTTACAATGTAATTCCATATGTTTTCGCTTTGTTACTAGTTGATAGATGCTGAAAAACACACTTTAAACACACCGCCTCCTGCGCTCTGGGCTTCAGAGAAGCATTTTTCAGCGCCAGAGATTTGTGAGGCTGTTTTTTTCTGAATATGGTGTGAGTCGGTCGCTATGACCAGTCGCTAACATGCGCTCCCATACAGCGCTGTACTGGTCAAATAGCGACTCCTCACAATGTATTCAACATTACTGAACAGCGACTGAGTCGCTATGAAGTAGTGACCCACGGCCGAGCACTGCGACTACTAGCGGGCGCTCTGAAATGCCTGCTACAGACGCTCATCTGTCGCTACCTGGCGTTAGTGATGAATCAGCCTGCCCGTGTGGTTAGGAGCCCTTGCACACTTAAAATGAGCACATCCAATAAATTACTTTTATGGACACATCAGGTCAAATTATTTTCACTGAACAGCTGTTTTGATACTTAACATTGTTTATAAATTACAATGAAACATTGTGTTTCTGCTTGGCCATCTGCCAGCTACCAACTGCCACTGCCGTAATATGTGCAACAGGTTTACCTATATCCCCCCAACAGCCCTGCATTATCATTTTTGCAAACAGACACCAGTGGACTAGCAACAAAGATAAGCTACTACACAATGTTCCTGATGGCACAGCATTTACCCAGATTAAAGTGGACCAAAACCCTTAGAAATACTCCCCTAGAATGAATCGCTCATTATGGTGGCATCCTGATTTGAGATGCACTGCAGTGTGAACCGTCCTGGGTATCTCACAAGCTGTGTTCTCCTATGTTCTGCCGGCAGGGGTGCACATTAATTGGAATTAACGGAGCTGACGTGGCATCCCTCTCTTCTTTCTTCATGAATTATTAATAATAATAATCCCAGTACAAGATGAGTATAAGGCCAGGACAGATACTCTATCTATACACTATCTGTACAGGATAACACTCACTGGGTCTCCCCAAGACTGGGAGACCTTCTTGGACTCTCTCTGAGCTCTCCACCAGCAGTTTCCTGCCTGACCTCTAGAAGCAGGGGCATAACTTGAGGGGGTGCAGAGGGTCAGACTGAACTGCGGCCCATCATTGTTGCTTTTCCACCTTATTTATCATATTTTTGCTCACTTGGCATCATTTAGGGAAAGGAAGCACCATTTGTCTCTACTGTTTCAGTCTTTAGTTTCCTAAGTGCATCCAAATGAGTTAAAATACATTTAAAAAGTTTACCGTATGAGCCTTGAAAGGGCCCCAATTAATGTTCATACCAAGGCCCCTATCACATTTAGTTACATACAAGTCATTTTAATTGCCAATTCAGTGTGCATACAAAAATGTAAAATGTTAACTTGATGATATGATTGACACGGGCAGGCTGATTCATCACTAACGCCAGGTAGCGACAGATGAGCGTCTGTAGCAGGCATTTTCAGAGTGCCCGCTAGAAGTCACTGTGCTCGGTCGTGGGTCGCTAGTTCTTAGCGACTCAGTCGCTGTGCAGCAATGATGAATACATTGTGAGGAGTCGCTATTTGACCAGTACAGCGCTGTATGGGAGCACATGTTAGCAACTGGTCAGTGCGACCGACTCACTCGAACAACATATTCATTAAAAAAACAGCCTCACAAAACTCTGGCGCTGAAAAATGCTTCTCGGAAGCCCAGAGTGCAGGAGGCGGTGTGTTTAAAGTCTGTTTTTCAGCATCTATCCACTAGTAACAAAGCAAAAACATATGGGATTACATTGTAATAACATTGTAACATGAACACTTTAATGCCAGACCTGTAATGTCATTTCTGCAGAATTAAATAAAACATGATTTTTTTTTTTTAAAAACTGCATTTTCAATGCCAGAAGAGGTGACAACATTATTTCGGATTTAAAAAAAAAAAAAAAAACAGTTAAAAGAGAAGAAAAGGATCGTCCATCAAAATGTATGGGAGAGCGACAGGTAGCGAGAGGTAAGACGTGGCGCTCTGCAAGGCTGAATGCCGAAATGTGTAATTGCGTGCCATGTCTGGCATTCACCTGTCGCTACCTCTCATTAACAAGGCACTACCTGATGCTATCCCTTCATAAATAAGGCCCCTAGAGCGTGATTTATGAAGCGGCAGCGCCAAATAGCGTCCCTTTTTTACCTAGCACTAGCACTAGCAGCACCGATGCAGTCACCAGCTAGCAAATTATTTAACACTGGTGTCCAAATGGTTGCAGCGCAGTTCGCTGTGGTTGAAGCTGCGCCAGTTTAAAGCAGCGCTGTAGGTCAAGATCCCATAGAGCTAAATGTACCGAACTAGAGAAGTGTTTTATGCTTATAATTAATATTACACACATTTATTTGTATACAACTTGCTTTGTTATTTGTAAATAATAGAAACTCAGGGCCTAGATGTTATTAAATGTCACTTTTTTGAATAGAAAAATCATTTTTTCATGGCTTCTTTCTCTTACCATGTGTAATGTGTAGCATAAACGCACTCTGGCCCCTTTTTTGCACATCAGTGATATCTTGTAAATTTAATGATGAAACGCCGACCAGCCCCAGAAAAATACAGCGCCAAACTTTTCAGGGTAGAAAGAAATGAAAGAATACGCTGCGTAGCGTTGAAAAGATGGCGGTACAAAGTGGAGCTCCCTGGGGCTGTTCTAATCGTCAGTCAGGTCCAAGAGGCGCTGACACAGGCTGGCCAATACCTAAGGCAACAATCAAAGCAAATTAGTTAGCATCAGACGCTGTGACTTCTAACGCCATTGTAGTACACAGCGCAGCGCCAGAAAAGACAAAGATGCTGGTACCCTAAAACTGATGCTATAGCCACCAGAAAGATGCTAAACAGCGAACTTCATAAATAATGCCCAAAATAAAACGTGGCTCTGCATAGGGTCTTAGGAAATGTAAAATAACACAAAGCTCAGAAAGCCTCAGGATGACAATTAAAGGCTTCTGTGTTTGTTCCTTCTGTTAGCCACTATTAGGATTGTGTTCATATTCTGAACATTTAGCCAAACATACTGGGTTGCCTTACGGTCTGACTTTTGCCTAGCAGAATGTAAGGCCTACCAGAATATTGATAATACACGGGTAGCCTTATTTAAGAAGCGACACAAAGTGCCACTTTTGACCTCAGTGGCACTTATCGTAAGAATTAAGAAATTAAAAAAATGGCAGTGCCGAATGCCGCCAGCTAGCGTCTTTTTTAACACGACGGTGAAAAGGTTGCAGCACTGGGTGCTGTGGTTGAAGCAGTGCCAGATGAAACCTGGCGCTGTAGATCAGGTTCCCATAGAGCACAATGGGCAGACATGGATTGAAGTGTTTTATGCTTATAATTAATATTACACACATTTATTTGCACTGAACTTGCATTATGACTTGTCAATAAGGACCTAAATGTCACAAAATGTATTTTTTGGGGGGTTTTAATGGCTTCTTTTGCTTAACAATGTGTAATTTGGACAACAACAACACATACAGCCTAAATGCACTGTAAAGTTTGTCCCCAGCAGTGATTTATTGTAACTGTAATGATGACACAGCGTTGTTACCCTGCTTCCGCTCGCCTGCCTGCATTGCAGAGGAATTTCGGGCCTTCCCACCCACCGCCTTATATGTTACTTGCCCACTAGGTGAAATTCCACACTGTACATGCTGGAAAGGGTGTGTGAGCAGCAGTAGGTGATAGTGGATTTCCCACTCCAATGCAAAGGTGAGTAGAAGTGCAGAGCAACAGCACAGTGGGCCTCCATGAGGGACGAAAAAAAATGCTTCAGGCCATGACGGAAGAGGAGGAAGCAGAGGAAGAAGACCCATTTTCGCTGCTCTCAGGGCAGTGCACATGTGGCTCTCATGATGACCAGGTATGTCAATGTCCAGCCAGAGGACAGTTTTGGAGGAATCAGAGGAGGAGGGGGAGGAGAAGGACAACTTTCTCTCACAGCAGGGTGGCACCCGGCGCAGATCACTGCTGGAGGGAGGAGCAGAAGGCCGACTCAGGGCAGCCTGGCTCACTTGAGCCACTACATTCTCCTGCATACATGTGCCTGCACAACGACCGCAGAGTCACCAGCATTGACTACTGCATGACCATCCTGCTTGATCCCCGCTATAAGGACAACATCATCTCCTTTATTGGATCAGGGTCGAAAAATTAGAGTGTACAAATGCATGCTGGTGGAGACACTACTGGCAGAGTTCCCCGCTTTGAAGGCTCAGTGGTGGCACAAGGAGGAGTAGGAGGTGCAAGTCACCAATGCAGAAAGTGCACTGGGAGGACCTCATAGGGGAGGGCGAGCATGGCCACAATGTGGAACAACTTATTCTATTGTCCGCCACATCCACCACCATCAGATACTACGTCCCTTAGTACCAGGAGGCAGACTTTGACTCACATGGTGGATGACTACCTGTCTCCTGGTACTGAGCGATGGGTCCTCCCTGTTCAATTTCTGGGTCAAGCACTGCAGGGGGTGTCATTACCGACAAGAGGATCCACAGCCAATGTGGACATCCTAACGTTCCTTAAGATGATCCAGACATGGATTCCACAGGACTTGACTGTCCCAGTACCTTAGTGGCTGGTTAAAGTGTTTGCTACCTTCTCCACCCCCCCGACAGCACGAAAATCGCGCCCGCCCCCAAGATGACGGAAGGCCCCGCAACATCAGGTGGCCCACGGAGGAGCCCAGCAGAATCGTCAGCCCGGCGCCCTTGCGCAGCCCGGGCCAGCCGGCATCACGCGCGCACTCGGCGGTGGGGCCCACAGCCCCAGACATACTCCGCCCATGCAGCGCCGACGTCCTCCCCCCCCCTCAAAGTGCGGAAGCATGAAGGAAAGGGGAGAGTGCGGAGCGACGAGGGAGCGAGGAGGGTGAGCATGTGAGGTAAAAAATCTGTAAAAAACACAGGAGGGTAAATATGTGAGGTAAAAAGTCAGTAAAAACACAGGAGGGTAAATATGTGAGGTAAAAAGTCAGTAAAAAACACACCAGCATGCAAGGGACAGCAAGTCCAGTCAATAAACACCAGCACAATACAACAATAAAGCTTGTGGGGCAGGGAGAGCATAAGCCCCGTGGGCATAAGGTGGTTCCTCCCCCCCTAAATAAGCTCACCATCAGCCTATGGCCGGTTACCCTTTGGTCAGGGTCTGCGGCCCAGAGACTAGCTCTGCCAACGCCTGACCCCGGGGTTCACCCTACTTTCACCGTCCCGGTCAGCCGAAGCTGGGAGGCAGAAGTGGGTCCAACGGGAACGGTGGCAATAAGGATGCAGCTGCCGACGGGCTAGGAGGCCCCGCTCAGCTGCAGTATTCCAGGAGAGAGTATCCATACAATCGTTATGCAGCAGACTGCAGGAAGAACACTGGGGAATCATAGAGAGACACCTGTTTTATAGGAGGCAGGGAGAAGCGACAGCTTTTGATCCTGCAGTCAGACGCCACCTAATGGTGGATTACCCAACTGTCATTACTTCTGGGACGACCTGGACTGGATATAGTGAAAATAGAACTTTCAAAGTTGCTGAATCACGTGTAGAATTTTCGCAGTGAAAAATCGCACAAAAAAAACCCAAAAACGAAATTCTAATTTGATCTTTAGCCCATAGGCACCATAATATTTTGGGGGGCTCTCTTACCTACCCTCAGATGCTTTGTTTCCTATCTCCAGCCTCTATGGCTGGTGCACCAAGCTGGTAGCACATGGCATCTTTTTTTATACAGTGCCTGATTTCAGCCACCCCCTGCATACACAGTATGTGGTTGTCCCATGGTAAGGTATGTGTCACATAGTCTGATGCCAAAGGAATGCCATAGGTCCCCATTTTAGGGTGAAAAAATGCATAATATATGGTGGCTGTGTTCATTAGAGGAACTAGAAAAAAAGAAAGACGGGGGGGGCCCCATTTTTGGGGGAATTTAAGAGTTAAAAATCCCCCCCAAAAATGGTGTTAGGTCCCCCCTACCCAGCATAACCAGCCTGGGGACCAGCTATGGGGGCTTGTAGGACAGGGTGCAAGGGCCAGCTTGTGGCCCTGCAGGCTACATGCCCCAAGGCCTAATATCCCCGGGCTCTTCTGCCCCCCCTGGCCTTTGGGGAGGCAGGTAATGGGGGGGCTCGGGGTTAACTAGTTGCAAGTGACTTGCCAGACCCAGGGCCTTGTGAACTGGTATAGGGGTCTCAAACATCCCTTACCAGTTCTTAAAGGGTTAAATGTAAAATAAAAAACACACACAGACACAGAGAATATATATATATATATATATTTTTTTAATACTTACCTCCCATCCATCCTAGAGCACTGTGTCCCACTCTGCTCACTTTGGCTTCTGCTCTCCTGCTGCGGTGAAAGCCTTTTATACCTGCTGGGTGACAGGTAACATGAGGTTAATTTAAAACAAAATGACATAAGGTCCCCCCTCCCGGGGGGGACCCCATTTTTTGTGAATTTTAAGGGTTGAAAACCCTTAAAAATAAAAAAAAATGGTGTGAGGTTCCCCCTACCCAGCATAACCAGCCCGTGACCAGCCAAGGGGGTTTGTGGAGCAGGGCGCAGGGGCCAGCTTTAGTGGCCCCTGGCCCTGCAGGCTACAAGCTTGCATAGCCTATGGCCATGGCCTCTTCTGCCCCCCCTGAGATAGGCGGCTAATAGCGGGGCTTGGGGTTAATGGCAAGTCACCCACTAGCTACGGGTGACTTGCCAGACCCAGAGCCTTGTGAACTGGTATAGAGGTCTCATGGACCAGTACACCACACAAAAATGTCATAAAAAAAATATATATATTTTTTTTACTTTACTCACCTCCGATTGTCAGCTCCTCTGTCCCTTGCTGATCCAATGACAGATGCGGTGATTGCCAGCCAGAGGAGGGGGGAGGCAGATCAGAGCATCCCCTACCCTTCCAGCGATCACCGGGCATCTGAGAGCAGAGCTGCCGGGAGCCAGGACGATGCCCGCCGGGTGACGTCATCTGCCCGCCCCAAAGGGGTGGCGCTCATCAGGAGCAGGGGGGAGAGGGCATGTTGAGCCTTCTCCTGAAGAATGAAAAGCCATCGGTGTCCCCCCCAGAGAAGAGAAGAGCTGGTGGGAGCGATCGCAGCCACAGGTGAGTAAATGTCATTTTTTATTTTATTTTTCTTAAACAGGAATTGCCATGGTGGCTGAAGCAGGGGGGCACTATATTGGGCACTCCCCTGCAGCCGGAGGAGACCGGGGGGGGATCGGATGCCCCCAAGGTGAAGAGGAGAGCCGGCTGGATCAAACGCGTGTTCAGGTGAGTTTTTTTTTACTTGGTTTTTAATGAAGCAGGGGAGAAAGTCAGGCACGTAGTTTCTACATGCTTGCCACCTAAAAGGAGTGGAAGCGAGCATGTAGACACTACATGCTTGGCACTGAAAGGGTTTAAGGGTGCTTAAATACTGTCTCTTGGTGCCCCCTTACAGGGATTTTAATATGGTGCTTGCACACCCCCAAGTTTGCCATGCTTTCCCCTAGTTGATGAGTGATACATTACTATGCAGACAGGTTCAGCATTGCAGCTATAGTTTCATGTCATGGGAGAGCTATAACTATATTGTAATAATAATCTGACAAAAGTCTTAGGCCCCTTTCACACCTAGCGGTTTGCATTGGAAAAGTCCTGCATGTTTAGCTTCCAACGGATTGCAAACACAGTTCCATAGAAGTCCATCGCAGAGCAATACAAACGCAAGCAGCATGCAAGTAAAACGCAATGCAGCGCAAACACAAGTAAAGCGCGGGGGTGTGAAAGCAGCCTTAGAATGCGAGTGGAATTATATCATACCTACCAACTGTTTATGGTGGGAAAGAGGGACGTTTGTTAATTTTGGCCACTCACCCTCACTGAGAGATGGATTTGAGATAGGGTGTAACAGTTAAAACAATATAAACACTTTAAGGAGAAGAATGAGGGGCAGGGGGGCATGGACCCAAAAGAGGGACAGTCCCTCCAAATCACATGTAAGGGGTATGTTATAGTCTTCATTTGTCTGGTTTTAAAACAGTTTGTCTTTAGGTTCCAGGCATATTTCTCCCTCCTTATCCTGGGTGACAAGCAATCAGCTTAGTTCACGGATCATTGGTTTTTTAAATATCCGTAGAGTTGGGCACCTGGAGAGGATGGATCTGAGTTCAATGCCCTCCATCTGTCACAGTATACCTCAATGAACAGTTGGTACGCAGGCCTGCCAAGATAAAGCCTACATCTGCTGCCAAAATCACCTGGCAAAAGGCTGGAAACATAGAACCCATAGAAAGTCTCAGGTTGAAGGTTAATTGAAATACAATTCAATGTATAATAAAATTTTCAACTATGTCACCATCCTCATCTCTAGCTTAGAGAAAGCAATATTGTATAGTTGACTGATTTATGATTTACCAATTCAATTAATATTTAATTGTCTTTTTTATTTTTTAGCTTAGGGAGATGAAACCTGAAAAGCCTTGGAAAAGCTTTTTGGTACATGCTTTATTTTATTTTTTTATTTCAAGCATACTTACCCTTCCTCGCAGGCAGCTGATTCCTGCAGGTGTGCTTTCTCAGAAGGGTGTAGCTGTTGAGTTCTAGACCTCATTCCATATCCACGCCCACAGCTGCCTCTCTAACCAGGCCATCTTCTAAAACAAGAGGCCTGATGTCCTACTGCCTACATCAGTGTAAGCTGCCCAATTTGTGGTTCATGAGTGATACCATGATGGGATTACTGTTTGCCATTGTATTCTATTGAGATACATGAGATAAACAGCCCCTTCCTCTCAATAGAAGACAATGGAGCCACATGCCATGATAATTCCATCATGGACTGTCACTTTAAATAGGAAGTAAAATCACAAGACTTTACTTCATCCACTCTTGCAGCATAACGAATCAGGAGGCCTCACTGACCCCCCCCCCCCCCTCGCTACAACTCTGGGACAGGAAAGCCCTGTACTTATCACTTCCATGTTCCAGCAGAGCAGGCTGTTCATTTGATGTGCCATGTGACCACCAGAAACCATTCAGTTTGCATGAAGGAGCAGTGTCCCCCTCCCTCCTCGGGAATGTTCACTGGTCAAAAGTGGCAAGTACGAAGCTGGCCAATCCTGAGATTGTGGTAGGGGTGATGTACAGGGGGTTTCTCCCTCCCTAATGTTCCTTTACAGTTTAGTTAACGTCATCGATTTTGGGCAAATGCTGCTAGGCAAGGTGCAGAACCCCCTCACCAATCACCCTATAACAGGCAGGGTGCAGAATCCCCCCCAACACAGTGTGGCAGAATCCCGCCTAAATCAGCCACTGTGTCAGAACCCCTCAAAACATAATTGTGGCAATTCCCACCCCCATTATAGCAGTGTGGCATTACCCCCATTTCCCCATTATAGGCAGTGACCCCCCTAATTCCCCCATTTTAGCCAGTGTGGCACCCCCCCAATCACATAAATGCAGGGTATTTGCCAGATACCCCCCCCCACCGAGGCTCGACAATGGAGGAAACGGATACTTGCTTTCCCCAGCTGCCGCCGCTACCGCGGCTCCTCCTTGGGTGCGGGCATGGATGCATGCACACACACTCGTGTCAGTGTGATGGGTGAGCATGACCTGCGTCCGTTGTCCATTGAAAACAAGAAATGCCAGACGCATGTCATGATCACCAGCTGCGCAGCCAAGTACGTATGGCCTTTGGGTGATAGGCTTTCAGTGGGCTCCTTTGTGGTGTCTCACACCATGTCACTGTTCAGCTCCACTGACACAGATAGCCCTCTGATTTTACTGCCTTCTGCATTGCCACAGATTTTCTGTTTTGTCCTTGCCTTGCTGCTTTCTGCACTACTGCTGATCATCCTTCAGTCTTCACTGCCTTTTCTGATGCCTCTGATTACCATACATTAGTGTCTCATATCCCATACTATGTGTTTTTAGATCCTTTAATTACAGAAAGCTCTTAACAGGAATGCTAAAAGATAGGGACACCACATGTACAGGTTGTTTGCTTAGTGGCCAAAAGTCTGTATAGTAATTTGGGTCACTATTATGTGGTTGACAGATGTTGTTGTCAAACCAGGATGCATGTGGAAGTCCACACAACACTGTACAACTAAACTAGCACTGCCTTGACTTCATATTTTGCCTGCACACCATTGTGTTTAGCTGCTTTATTAAGGGCCATGTTTGCCTTTTTGTTTAAGTTTTCAAAAAAAATGTATAGCCTATTTGCTACACTTTGGACTTATGTTATTGTGTGTTATTCTGTAACTTAGCTCTATGTTCTCATGTGAGTGGTAATGTTCACATTACTATTAATCATAAACACATTAAACTGTCTTGCTTGTGAAAACAACAAATGTATGATACTCTGCCCACAAAGGTAAAATATATAAACTTACAACATTATGGTGTTGGATATCCCTGGATTGGCAGCCTGGAGGAACAAGTGTTATTGGTGTGGTTGTTGCCTCTGAACCAAACAGGAACTGGAAAAATATATGTTTTGTTGCTGTCTGTTGGTTGAGTACCTGTAGCAATTCTGGCATTTCCCTACGACTCTCTTGTATGGCTTCTATTATTGCCAGACGTTGGTTACTGTGCACATGTTGCCTGCTGTTGTAGCTCCACCCATTGTTCCTGTGGATGATCCGGGAAATCAACACACATCCTATTTGAATTTGGTGGCAGACAAAGTCCACCAGCAACATGCACACATGTAGCGTAAATTGTGATTTGTGTCAAGATCTAGCTTCACTAATCACATGCCTGTGTTGCTTCATCCCCAGATGGTTTCAACATCTGTGGTGGTGTGGACAGCTTGTCTTCATCAGATAACGGTGTGCAATCAAAACAAGCTGTTTGCAAGGCACAAAAGGAGAATGTGGCAAATGAACAATTGTCAAGATAAGTCCTTTAACATTTGAAAAAACAGCCAAAGATTAGGAAATGCAGCAAACCAGGCTGGGGTGTGCACTTGTGTTTAAAACAACAATAACCCATGGGTTTGATTTTAGCTTATAAGGGATATGGGCAGAAGACGTGGCTCATGACCCCTGTGTGTAGCCCACATACCGCAGCTAAAGTATGCCACAATACTGCTCACTGCAAGACCAGATGCATTGTTAAAAGAACCATCGGCCTACTGAAAGCACGCTTCCAATGTTTGGCCCAGCCAGGAGGGGAGATGCTGTACAGCCCATAGAAGGTGTCTAAGATAATCCTTGCTTGCTGTGTGCTACACAATATCTGCATACTAAACTGAATAGAAGAGCCTGAGGAAACGCTACTGGTGCCTGAAGTCCCAGATATGCCCACAGTGCAGAAGACACCCAGACTGGCTTTGCTTGGCAGGCTTAAATGATGATAAGTTACACAAGGAGGCCTCCACCACACTTAATCTGGCCCTGTGCAGACCGCGTGGGGGGCAAGGGGTGAAATGCACAAGAGAGGGCGTAAATGTGTGGGTGAGTGAGTACAAGGGGTTAAAGAGGAACAAGACCCGAGAATTTCACTGTCCTGGGTGTTGTTCTTCTCCTTCAGGGCATCCCTATTTGGGGATGTGTGTATCCCTCTGTATTTCAATCTCACAGTGCCTGTGAGGCTCACCAACTATTCAGTGCTAACATTCCAATCATACTTTCCATAGCCAACCTGACAAGAGATTGGATTTCTGAATGGATTATGCACCCCTGCCCTTGGCGTACCCGTGCAATCAAAAAATGTTTCGGGTAGCTAGGTTTCTCAGATAGCGATATAGCGAGGACGAGGCCACGGCCCATATATGCACATGGGATTGCTGGCTATGTAGGTATACCATGGGTTTACACAGCAGGGCATCCTAAATAAATCTTTTTACTTTCAGGGTCAATGTTGTTTCTCCCTTTTTCGACGATCGAGGCACAGGAGTCAATTGACTACAGCAGTGGAGGCAGGGAAACCAGATCTTGTTGACAGTTGGGAGTTGCTCTGACTTTGGACCCCTTTTAAAGTGGACTTATCACCTCCTTGTGCTGGCTGACTAAGTGTCCCTGGGGCATCACAAATTGGAA
Source organism: Gastrophryne carolinensis (assembly GCA_027917425.1). Lineage (NCBI taxonomy): Eukaryota > Metazoa > Chordata > Amphibia > Anura > Microhylidae > Gastrophryne > Gastrophryne carolinensis. The sequence goes on from CM051234.1 coordinate 537,024,689, forward strand.
TGCCCACTGTGTGAGCACCCCAGCATCCCTACAGATAGGCTGTGCGCAGGAGCATGTCACACACCATGGGGAAGCTGGGGATGTGCCTGCTCCCGCTCCCTATGTCAGCGTTCAGTTCAAAACAATGTATTCTAAGCATACAGTACGTCCTGCTCCATATATAATAATTACACGTGGGTAATCCTCACCCTGTTCACTGCAGACATGCAAAAACAGGCTCCTCCCGACCCTTCATATACCCAGGGACCTCCCACAAATCCCCAGATTTCTCTGCAGTGCTGACTGCGAAGACATGAAGTATCACTCTCTCGCAGGTGAGCGGGGCTTGTACAGCCTGCGGCCCTGCAGGACTATTACCACCCGTCCTCTTCAATGAAGATGTGCCTCCCAGCCTGGGCTGCGCTGATCAGGTGAAGGTAGGCAGCACCATGTGTGCTCACGGAGCTACGCTCCACCGCAGCCCCCCACCATAGGGTAGGCGGTTTAGGCCAATGGTGAGCCTCCAATAGATGCCCCTCCCGCACTATTGCCCCGTGCCCCTCATAGCGATGAACCCTGGGTGAAGGGTCGCCTTCTCCCTCGTTTTCCCCCGTAGCTCGGGGGAAAAGAAAGGGGGGGGTATGCGTGTGGCGGTCTCAGCGCAATGTTGTACACGTTTATGGCCGTTGTTTTGTCTTGAACAAGTGTTTTGATTCACTGGTTAGTGTGCTGATTATGAGGCAAGGAATTGTGAGTTCATATACCAGCCCTTACAATTATGGGTGTCAGAGCCGCGCTCCCTGTTCCACATAACCTCTCGTCAGGTTGCGCGCGTGTGCGTCTTTCCTTTACTGTAGTGTGCGGCCTGGGCCGCAGCATCATTCACTGGTTTTGTCGTTTGCATAAACTGACTGCTTGTCATTGGCGTTACCGCCGTTTGGAGCCTTCGCGCTTTTTGGGGGAGGTGGGGACTTGGCGTGACACGCCCTGCGTCACGGCCAGAGCGGGCCCACCCCTCGAGGTTCGCTTGGCGCCATTTTGATGGTCTTCGCGCGCGCGTGGTTACGATCCTCCTCCTCCCTTGGTCATGTAAGTGCCCTCCTGGGCGGTTTTGTTTCTATGTTCTTTTTGTTCAGCTGCGCATGGCTCTGACACCCCCCTTATTTGCCTTATGTCTTTCAGACGCCAAGATTTCGGTGGCTTCTCCCGGCCTGACATATATTATAGAGGGTTCATATAAAAAATTCTCCCACATTCCTAGCGGGTCTTGGGGCATCCAGGGTTGCCTATTGCGTAAATCCCTGCGGGTATATTGCTCAGATAATCACCATATGGAGGCATCTCAGAATTATGTATCCGGTGTCCCTCAAGGACAAGACTGGCTGTGTGCAGCGTGTGGACAGCCCCACGCTGATGCTGACAGAGCACGGGTCTGCGGACCGTGTGCTGAACAGGCACTGCCACTGCAATCAGGTTTGCCAGTGGCTGCACCTCGCTACAATACACCTGTCTCCCCGTGCTTAAATCTCACTCCTGATGAGTCGCACTCGAGTGGGGATGACCAGCAAGTCGTGTTGCGCAGGTTGCCTACGGCTGAGCAGGTGATAGCCAGTTTGGCGGAGCACATGGGCTCTGGAAAGATGCGCCCCCTGCCGCCTCCTGGTCCTCTGGTTCCTACTGATAATGAAGAGTCTGCTGCCTAGCAGGACCTTGTTCCTTCTGATGAAGGTGAGCTATTCTCCGATTCGGGCTCCTCGGACGAGAGGCCTTGAAACCGTGATGATTCTGGCCCCGGTTCCTGGGGCCTGTGTGACACTGATGAACTACTTGTAAAGATCTTTGAAGTGTTGTCAATCTCTCCTCCTGGAGAGGCTCCCAAACATAAGAGGGAGAGTTTCCATACAGCGACACCGCGCTTGGAATTTCTGGAACAGGAGCATTTCCAGGCTCTTATATCCAAAGAATGGGAATCGCCTTGTAAACTTAAAGGCGTTCCAGGCGTCTGGGATTGGAAGTACCCATTTCCCCCTGAGGTGGTTAACTTCTGGTCAGCACCTCCCGAGGTGGATGCACCGATTATAGGGGTTACTAACCCCCCTTCATGACTGCTCCTTATTACCGTACCCTTCGGGATGCTGAGGACCGGCGCATTGACAGACTGGCTTCCCACGCCTTTTTGTGCGCAGGGACGGCTCTGCGCCCGGTCTGTGCCGCGGCCATCACTGCGGTGGCTGCCAGGACCCTCATTAGGAAGCTACTTGATCACCAACCTGAGGATCTCCCCTGGGAGGTCTTTAAGGCACTCTCCGATTGTGATGTGTTTGTGAGGTTTATCCTCTCTGCATTAGACGACCCCTTTAAGATGTGTGCCAGAACCTCTGCCCTCGTGGTAGCTATTCACCGCCTGGTCTGGCTGCGACAGTGGGGAGCAGACGATGATACAAAGAAGGCTCTTACTGGCATTCCCTTCAGAGGACGGCGCGTCTGGACCTTTTTGGAAAAAGGGGCAAGGCACCCCTACGCAGAAGGCCGTCCCAGCCTCCTCGGGGCAGGGGCACCCCTCCCCCTCCTTACGTTAGTGTCAAACATGAACCAGAGGTGTGTTTCCAACTTTTCGGCGTAAATTACCACCCCAGGACGGGCAGGCATCGCCCTGGGCCCTCTGGCAGGACTAAGTCCAAATCTGCCAAGACCTCCCAAGCATGAAGGGACGCCCTCGCCCTTCTAGCGAGGGGACTGCCTCAGAACCTGGCTCTTGTCCGAGAGCGTCTCGCTTCCTTCTGGTGGTTCCAGGAGGTAGTTCCCCTGGATACAGGATAGAGTTGCTGGGCGGTCCTTTTTCGTAGGTGTCGGGGTGATTCTAGTCCCTGGTTTCTCTTTAGGAGTTAGTGCTGGCCATTCTCGGCCTGCAGGGTCTGGGCTCGCTTGCAGGTTGCCTTTAACAGGTTGAGGCGATGCCTCTAAGTTAACTTTTCCTCTCTCCCTCAATAGGATGAGGCAGTCTGGGCCATGTTGGCCTATTTTAGGCTTGGGAATTCTACACTCACAGTTAGTCCCTGCTGGGTATCTCCGTGTTGGGCCGCAGGCGCCCTGTGCAAGGGGGCCTCTTGCCACCTGTGGAGATCTAAGATCCTCTTACTTTCCCCTGTGTCTTAGGGACTCCGAGACCTTTACAGGTCAGTGTTGAAGGACCAACTCTGTGGTCTGAGGCCTTGTTTTTGGCCTCTCTGATGCTCCCAGGCTGCTCGCCAAGGCGCGGATGGGGGTGATGTCTCTGACAGGCCCGTGGGACGTCTGCACTAGGATCTACCGGATAGTCCTCCATTACTTCCCAATCTCTACAAGGCCGAGTGGGTTAGTCGGCCGGCGGTGGCCTCTGGGGGTTATTTGGACAGGTGATCTGTCACCTCAATCCCTCATTGTCCCTTATTAGCTTTCTCCATTCATTGGATTCGGTTCAGGCTTGAACCTTCTTCCTTGGCAATATGTGGACTCCTGGTTACATGGGCTCTGTCCCTCTTTGCTGACACCTTACTTTCACCAGGCAGGATTGCAGCTGGTGGGCCCGTTGGTGGCGTATCAGATGATGTCCCTTATATACAGAGCCCTTGGGCTCTTCGGCACAGTAGGTTATTGATCCTGGATGGGGTTCCAGCACCCCTGGAGCTAGGTCTCTGCTCATTCCCCCTTGGTACGGTGGTATCTCTTGAGCTGGTTAAATTCAAGGACCCTGTCAGGGCGCACCCCCTTCTTTGCTTGTATCTTCCTGTGAATGGTCACCTTGGGTACCAAGTTTCGCAGGTTGGCGGGGGGGGGGGGAGTTTCTTCCAAAACCCCCCCACGGTTCCTAGGTAGGGTCCCTCAGAGGGTCCATCTTACCTACTGTATTTGTTAAAACAGTGAGCCTTCAGTCGGCTCTATCTTGCTGGATTTCTCCTCAGGACCTGTCTATTTGGGGACTCTTGGCCTGTCGGAGGACAGTGGCCTGTATTTATTATTGGTCTGGAACTTGTAGCAGGATGATTCTCCTGGAAGGTTTCTGATCCTGATCTAGGTGGGAGTCTACGTTCCCTGCACCTCAGTGGTATTCGCTCCAATGGATGACCTTCAGTGGCAGGTTGTGCTATCCTGGTGTCCCTCTGAGAGCCAACTAGGGTGGCTCTGTTGGGTTAATATCACAGGGGCTCTGCCCTTGTTTTTACTGCCCCAGAATATTCTTACTCTGGTCATGGGGGCTTAGTAATTTTTTTGTCTGGACATTCTATTTTATATGTCTTCTCTTCATTCACCCTGCTATGTGGGGTTCTGTGCACGGTTGCGCTGATAAAGAGACCCGTGAGATTGATGGCCCCTGGATGGCCTAGTGGACTGTGGTTCGCAGATGTTTCTGCTGAGGTCAGCGGACCTGTACGCTCTCTCAGGAGTGCTGAGCCTTTTTTGATGGGGATCCCACCCTATTTTATGGACACTGCTATTGGATGTCCCACGTGTAATTATTATATATGCAATATATATACAATTCTGTGAAATACTCACCTGTAGAATTGGTATTATACGCATACAGTACGTCCTGCTCCACCCCACCCTGGTTTTACATTTTCTGGATCCCCTGTATGGTGATTGTTATCATTACTATTGTTACCAGTTTGGTGATTGGTTTCTCCCGGCTTCTTTTCTCACTGCTTTTCAATGCTGGGTATTTGTGGGAGGTCCCTGGGTATATGAAGGGCCGGGAGGAGCCTGTTTTTGCATGTCTGCAGTGAACAGCGCCTACGTGTAATTATTATATATGGAGCAGGACGCACTGTATGCGTATAATACCAATTCTACAGGTGAGTATTTCACAGAATTGTATTTTAATGCTGTGCATTGGTATGCATGGCATAAATCGCTGATTTGTTGTGTGATAGCAGAAAGGTGAGTTGTGCGGCTGTCTGGGGGTTGCATACAGTGGGGAATCCCAATTTGGAACAAAGACAGTGAAAATCCTGGTGATAGATGCACTTTAAACCCTCTAATCCTCTATCCCCCTCTACACAGACATCCACACATACACTGTGTTTCTCTGTAGGAAAGGAGAACTCCTGCCATGTCCCCCTTAGAATGAGACTGGACTTCTGCTTTAAAGTGCAGGTAAAAGAATGTTTTTTTCTAATGCCTTATGGCTTGCCTAATGGGAAATACAGCCCTGATGCAAGCAGATGCAAATAATACATGTCATTTGTATGTAATTTATCTAAAATAGCCAGGCTGTATTAAAGGAGGGAGGAAGCAGGGCTCCTGCTCTGGCGCATCTAGAATCGTTTTAACATGGGCAGTACTGGGCACAATTTGACCTACAGTTAGGTTCAGAGGACCTCTGCCAGGCTTAAAGGGGCTGTCCAAGCAAAAACAATAAACAATACATACTTACCTATAGTCCTGCGCAGCTGAACGGCACTATTCCGGGGATTTGAAACTTGCCTCTGCTGTGATCCAAACTATGCCATTACGACTCCTGACCATGGACTATGGATGCCTCTTCATGTTCCTCCTGCCATCAGTTACGATGACTGGTTACACCCACTCCATTCATTTCAGTGGATTTGGCATGGCCAGTCATCAAGGGGAGGAGTGTTTGGTTCCAGGCTGCCAGGATGGAACGAGATTGCAGATGTCAGTAGGTTTGAAACTAATGGCATCATGTAATTTAGATGCCTGGGCCGGTACTTTAGTCCTCTCCTGACAATATCCATTGTCGGTCATACAAAGCTGCACTTGTTTATGAAGAAACACAATGTAAAGAGTTTGTGTGATTTTTAAATCAATGTTGTTACATTGACACCACAAATCTGCACGGTCAGGGAAACTTTAACACATTAGATACAATGGACCTATAAATTAATTTAAACCACAACAGTATTTAGCTTCACAGACTCACATAAAGTGAACCACACCCCTTCCTTTGCAAGCTTTAGTCAAGGAGGGTGCTGGTTCACAGGGATACTAAACTAACCTCACCTACCCTCTCATGCCATCAGTGAAACTGCTCCAGAAGGAGACATGCTTTGCGGGAATGCACTGCTATTTCCTCCCCCCCATCATAAAAGGCTTAATGTCTTATTTTAGACCACCATTCATCATTACCTGTAGAGGTATCCCAAATTGGGATGCCCCTGGGTGATTGTTAAAGGGGACCTAAAGTAATTTTTGATTTTCGGTTTGCTTATATGTGAGTTAGCTTAGTATTCACATTGCAATAGCCTATTCGTACAGGCATGGAGTTTATCATTGGGTTAACAGCAAGCTGCTGCAATTCTAATACAATAGCCTGTCAAAGATAGCTCTGCTATTATTTACAGATACATTTATAGAGCAAAATTGACAGCGTTCTCATTAAAATAAATGAACTGGCTACATGGGAGTTTAGTTCCCAGAACAGTATATATATATATATATATATATATTTACACACAACTCAAATCTTTATAAAAATGCTAGATTGTAAAAGAAGGTGGTCACATATACACCCCAACTGAAAATAATTTCTTCCAAGCTTGCGTTTTCCTTCTCCTGGTTGAAATGAAATCCAGGAGTGACAGGTTCCTGAGTGTACCATTCCACTTTTTCAGTAATGGTCTGCTCCATAACCAGCCTGTGGGGAGAAACCGCAATAACCATTCCTAAAATCTGCCAAGAGTATTGCAAGATGCACACATTAGCCGAATTGCAAAAACCTTAAAGGGTAAGTCCACTTTCGATTGAATTTTTGATATGTCATGTGTAAGGTTGAGTGAGCTCCCTTGTCTCAGCAGTGGCCATTGCAGCAGTTTTCTGTGTGTCAGGGCTCACGTCTCTTTTTATGGTGTAAAGACTGGTGTACGTTGCCAATGGCAATAGAGTGCAGGTAGTGAAAACTGCTTCCATAAAACATACATATACCGGTACTAACATAGGAGAAAATACAAAATACTAGATACGCTCAGCATCTTGAGGACATCCTTTTGGCATGAAAAAAATATACACTTTCAAAAATTCAATCGAAAGTGGACTTGTTCTTTAAGTATCTTTTCCCTGTAAGAAGTAGAGTAGAACATTCCGTCACCATAGAATTCTACCTTCTATTAAATTACAGCATGCTTGGATAGACATTTTTAATGCATGGTGTATAAGTAACCCATCTCTAGCTATTTAGCATATTTATGTGGGTTTTTATTATTAGACCATACGGTTTCCCACAGGCAAGCTCAGGAGACAGGCAGTGGAATGAAGCAGATCACTCCTGTACACTCAAAAAGCTGTCACCCCTGGATTTTATTCCTATCAGGAGAAAACAAAACACCAGCTTGGTGGCATTTCAGTTGGGTTGTAAAAGTAGCTCCTCTCAATAGGCTCAATTCAGAGAGTTTTAAAAATACTTTTGTTTTAGTGCCGATCTGTTTTTTTTTTTTTAATTTCCCGCTCTCGTATGAGTGTGCGAGCGATTCTATGCATGCATTGCATTCCTTCTGTAAAGTTTCCGTGCGTTCGTACAGCAGAGTACGAGTACGAGGATGTCATTTTCCAGCGTGACTTTTCCGTTTCATTTTCACATGTTACATTGTAGGCTTTCGTTTTTGCCCTTTTTCCATCATCTCCTCCCACGAATCCTTTACGTTTCCCATTAGTTTCTGTTTCCCTTTTTCAAAAAATAATCGCCCAGACGGAAATCCTTATGATTTTGCACCTGCGCACTACAAACTTAACTCATTAAAGTGCTCGCCTACATATTTGCCACCCTCACTTCTACTACAATGTTTAGCTAAACCACTTAGCGCTATCCTCCATCTTCCCTTTTGGACCCTTAAAGCTCACCCAAACCACTCCTCGGTTAGGTTCCTCTACCATTTTAGGCCCCTAAAACTCACCCAAACCACTTCCCGGTTAGGTTCTTCTTCCATTTCATGCCCCTAAAACTTACCCAAACCACTTCCCGGTTAGGTTCTTCTTCCATTTTAGACCCCTAAAACTTACCCAAACCACTTCCCGGTTAGGTTCTTCTTCCATTTCATGCCTCTAAAACTTACCCAAACCACTTCCCGGTTAGGTTCTTCTTCCATTTTAGACCCCTAAAACTTACCCAAACCACTTCCCGGTTAGGTTCTTCTTCCATTTCATGCACCTAAAACTTACCCAAACCACTTCCCAGTTAGGTTCTTCTTCCATTTTAGCTCCTAAAACTTACCCAAACCACTTCCCGGTTAGGTTCTTCTTCCATTTTAGGCCCCTAAAACTTACCCAAACCACTTCCCGGTTAGGTTCTTCTTCCATTTTAGGCCCCTAAAACTTACCCAAACCACTTCCCGGTTAGGTTCTTCTTCCATTTTAGGCCCCTAAAACTTACCCAAACCAATTCCCGGTTAGGTTCTTCTTCCATTTTAGGCCCCTAAAACTTACCCAAACCACTTCCCGGTTAGGTTCTTCTTCCATTTTAGGCCCCTAAAACTTACCCAAACCACTTCCCGGTTAGGTTCTTCTTCCATTTTAGACCCCTAAAACTTACCCAAACCACTTCCCGGTTAGGTTCTTCTTCCATTTTAGGCCCCTAAAACTTACCCAAACCACTTCCCGGTTAGGTTCTTCTTACATTTTAGGCCCCTAAAACTTACCCAAACCACTTCCCGGTTAGGTTCTTCTTACATTTTAGGCCCCTAAAACTTACCCAAACCACTTCCCGGTTAGATTCTTCTACCATTTTAGGCCCCTAAAACTTACCCAAACCACTTCCCGGTCATCTAAATCTTCATCTCAAAATATTTTTTTCACCCTTCGTTTGGTGTTAATGTATTTGTGTTTAAAAATGACACTGAAACTTTGTTTTGGTTTTGGATTTTTTACTTGAATGCCATTTTTGTGGCACATTATATATTAAAACATTTGTAAAACACGTTTAAAACCAACAACATTAAAAATATTAAAACTTTAAAATTTAAAAAAACTATTTACACAAATAAAAACAGTGACAGGACCCAGAACACTATTCTTCTTCTGTTGTCCCCGAGTCAACCAGCTGCTGCATATCGGCCACCAACTCAAGGACCCTTCGATTCATTCCTTCCACTCTTGCCCGTGTGGTCCCTGTATCTATTTTAGAAACAAAATTACTTCGAGACAAATACATGTTTCTCACCTGTGGATGTAATGTTTTTGATTTGCAAACATAAATCATGACGACATATGTCAGTCTGCTAATGCCTTTGACTCTAAGCAAGTGGGCACTGGTCAGTCTGCTTATGCCACTGACTCTAAGCAAGTGGGCACTGGTCAGTCTGCTTTTGTCATTGACTCTAAGCAAGTGGGCACTGGTCAGTCTGCTAATGCCATTGACTATGGCTTTATGTATCTGGGTGATCATGTCACTTAACACATACTGCAAAGAATGACATTACAACTTACTTGGTTGGTGGCCGACGGATGCCTCGTTGGGGGACAACCCTACGTCCTGGGCCCTGCCACTGTTGTGAAGTAGAGGCTGTCGAGACATGGCAAATAGGGTCACTTATAATGTCTTAGTCAACAGTAATCAAAATTCATTTTCAGTGTGTGTGTCACATCACTCACCTCCCTGTGCCTCCTGGCCTCTTCACCCGCTCCAGAAGCATCTACAAAAACAGATGAAGGGAATCAGCTTGGGTGGAAATAGCATGTATATGTGTGTGCAGTTACATGAAGAGTCACATACCAGAGGCTCCCGCATGCGTTGCTGGGTACGACTCCCTGCCCACGCTGTGCCGCCCCTACTCTGTGGAAAGGTCCAGGGGCTGGTCGGAGGACCCAACAGAGGAGGGGTAGGACCGTCGCACTGGAGATCCACCACCTTCACTTCCAGCTGCAGATTCATGCAGCACTGGTCGGCCTGTGCGCCTCCGGGTGCAGCGGATTCGGTAATCCATTTCCAACACTAGAAAAGAAATACTGATAAGCCAGAACGTCTAGCAACAGGGTGCACATTGTGCCGAGGTCAGTTGAGTGGCAGGCTTGGTGAGGCCCAAACTCTGGCATTGGCTAGTGGCCTCACCTTGTATTATGATGAGCTATATGGGCGCAGATCCAAAGCTACAAGCAAGCAGCGCAAAGGCGAGATTTTGGAGGAGCTCACCAGACAGGTCAATGCAGCGGGGGAAGAGCTCAAAGATGTGGAGCAGATACAAAGGAAAATATCGGACCTAAAGTATGCAGCACGGAAGAAAGAAAATAAACAGAGTAATTACAGGTACATATATACTTTGTGGATTTGGCTTCGTCTTGTATTGGAAACATTTCGGCCCGACAGGACACGGACATCCCTACTATTCCTGCAGGTTAGTAATGTTAGTGTGTATGTGAAATGTGATCTACGTGTAAAATGAGGCACAAAGCCATATATTAACACATGCCCCTAGGGTGTGCCTTGTAGTGGAGGTAACAATTTAAACAGGGTGTGTTATGTGTGGCGACCCATTATTTGCTTTTTTCCTTCCTCATAGATTATTTTGGAGAGTCTTGAGGAACACTATTGAGATTAGCAAAGGACTGCCTGTTATGTATTTAGAGTCAATTACATACAACACTTCCATCTTTATCTGTAGCCAATTTGGGTTTGAGCTGTGCTTTGCTCAGAAAGACTTGATCTGGTGTGCTTGAAAGTTTGACCTAGAAAGAATGTCAAACAGCCAAATCTAATGGCAAATGCTATTTGCAAGCTGAGTGTGGTCCCATAATGGGCTTTTAGGGATGTGTGAAGCCTCAGAACAGCCAGTACATGCATGTTTATTTTGGTTAAGGAGACCAATGTGTATGTACTTGTTGACTAATACATCTAATAGATAATGGCATTCATAGTCAAGTTTAACTTGGTCCGTTGGGGGAGTTGCCATTCATGCATGGGCCCGTGTTTTAGTGAACCATATGTGTTAATACACATCACCAATGCCTAGTTGTGTTTTTACATGCCTTCTTTTCCCCAATGCAGCCCAGCATCATCCCTCAGCTAGTGGGGAATCCTCTGCCAGTTTTACCATGTCGTCTACTTCCGCGCTGCCTCGGACCCAGGATCCGATATATACGGTAAGTGTCTTTTTATGATGTTGCTTATGCATGTGCCTTGCCATGTTTCTTTTTGCTGAATTACATATGTATTCCCCAAACTGAACCTTTTTTTTTACATGTCCCAACAGACCCACACACTGATGGAGGAAATCCAAGAGCTGGAGGAAGATGGAGCCTTCATTGAACCTTCTGAACAGCTCCCCCTGGGGCAGAATCTGCAACTGTCCCAACATGTTTCTACACCAAATGCTCAGCAGCAGAGTGAAGCTGGCTGCATGCTGCCAGCCCACCGTGGGCAGCATGCAGAGACTGAGCCGACAGTCCCCAGTGTTAGCTCTGATGCTGAGGATTTGCCAAGCAGACCTGTGGCTGTTGGTGGACCTAGAGGCACATCATCTGCACGCCCCCCAACCCGGGGAATAGGGAGGCGTAGTCGACTACATCGCCCAGTTGCCCAGGGGAGGGGCGCGCCGATGATGGAGTCAGCATGGCACCATGAGAGGCGGCTATTTCGCCTCCAAAATCAACGAAACCACAAGCATCTTCATGGGCAATTAGAGACATTAAATAACACCTTAAACTCCATGCTGGCTGAATTTAGGTCCAACAACAGCCACATGGCCACCTTATCCAATTATTACAGTGCCATGCTTGAGGAAGTTCGAAATAGCAACAGCCACATGGTCACCTTAACTAACAACCTCAGTTCCATGATGGCTGAATTTCGAACTTCTAATAGAAACATGTTGGAACAGTTGCAGATTCTGAATGCCACACAGGGCCAGGTGAGGGCTCACCCCCAAGGGCCCCAACCTGGGTTTTATGGGCATCCCCCATTTTAAGGCCTATTTGGCCTGTATCTGCTCCACATCTTTGATCTACATCCCCACTTTATTGACCTGTCTGGTGAGTCCTACCAATATACCCTTTTGATATGGCTTTGCTTGTCTGCTTTGGATTTGCGCCCATATAGCTCATTAGAGTGCTGAGGTAGCCCACTAGCCAATGCCGGAGGTGAAGCCTCAATGAACCTGCCACTCAAGCTGTTGCGCTGCAGGCTTGTGGTGAATTACATTGGTTCTGGCTCCTCCTGTTTGTAGGCATGATTGGGGGACATTCTGGGCTGGCAAACTACTACCTTGACCCCTGGCTGAGATTGAACTGGACTTGGATTGGGACTGGGGGTTCTTGTTTGGGTGGCCCACTGAGTAACAGGTGTAGATGTGGCATAGGTTTGGCTGCTTTACACCTATGCCTGTGGCAAATGTGGCCAAGCAGGAGAGGGTGTGTCTGTGGGCCTAATTGTTTGCTGCCCAATGTGGACATGGAAATGCTTGTCACATATGTTTATAAAATTTTCATTTGTACTAAACTTTGCACAGGAGTGGCTTACTTTAAAACTCCTGCCTCTGGGCAATTGCTATGTGGCCTGATTTGGCTAAACTTTCATTTCTGTTTTGCCCATGTATTTTATGCAACTATGGGAGCGACCATCAACTCCAATGTTTGCTTCTGAAATAAACTACATAAAATTGTAATTAACCTGTTGTGGACTAAGTTTATGCCTTTATGTTTTGGGGGAATAAAGATGAGTTAAAGTAGGCAGTAACACATTTGGAACATCCCAAAAACCAAAAAAGAAAATCATGTGTGAGGTTGTTTGAAATAATTTCTTTACTGTTTGTAAAAGTAACAAACAAACATACAAACACAAAGGTCCAAAAACACAATTATCCAAAAATAAAGGGACAAAACAAAGGAACACCAAATTAGGCAAAATGTGTCTCAATTAAATTAGACCGCACGACTTGGGCAGACGCACACGGTGGGCCCCGATAATCCTCATCTGGGTCATCGGTGGGTGGAGAGGGGGGGCACATCCACATACCGGGGGACACGCTGCAAAATAGCAAAATTAAGCAACACTGCACAGGCCATTATAATATCTATGACCTTTTTGGGGTCATACTGAAGTGCTCCCCCGGTATGGTCCAAGCATCGGAAGCCGGTCTTCAACAGGCCAAACGCCCTCTCCACCACAGCCCTGGTCTTCCTGTGCACCCTATTATATGCCTCCTCGGCTGCATTCTGGGGCTGGAGGATGGGCGTCAACAGCTACAGAAGGAGTGGATAGCCGGACTCACCTGCCAAAATGTATTATAAAATACATAAATTACACATTACTCAATAAATGGAATCCCCTAAACGGGCCATCAACATGACTAAGAGCCTAGGTCACATTTGCTACACAGCATGAGCATATATATTGCACAGGCAAAAAACAAATTAAACATCCAAGATGGCGGATGAGGGCCATTCACCCAGACTGCTAACAGGTATTGGTTTAGGACTGTGCTGCTCAGCATTCTTGGATGTCTTAACTTTTCAGGACCCTGTAGCTGCTTTGTGTGAGTCCAAAACAGCTCTAACCTGGCCCCTGCACTTTATCCCGCTCTCCTCTACTCAGTAAGTGTAATGCATCTAATCAAAGATGGCGCAGACCCTAGTATAAATTCAAGGACATAATTTAAGCAGAGTGTGTGGAAGACTAATTATTACTTTACTCTAAATTCCATTTCCACATTTTGCTAATGCAGGACTAACATTTGGCAAGGCTTTGTTGCTTGAAAAATCTAATGGTTAAGGTTGTGTTTCACATGTGAACAAGGTGTTCAAATCGGCATAGTTTCATACATGGAACACAAATTAAATTCCTAGCCATACATATCCAAAAAAAAGGACGTTATTGGCGGCAACTTACCAATTCCCCAGACTCAAACCGACCGTACAATCCAGATCTGCGAAGAATAAAGGCATCATGGGATGAGCCTGGGAACCCGACGAATACTCGTCGACTGCCGGAGGGACCAGGGCAACGTGGGTGCAGTCAATAGCACCCATGACATTGGGCATGTCGGCGATGTTATAAAAAGGCCAGCTTAATCACGTTTCTGACTACCATGTCGTCAGGAAAACAAATATATTTCCGAGTAATGGTAGCCATGCCTTCCAAAAACTTGGATAGGGCGCAGCTCAGCGTAGGCTGGGAGATCCAAACGGAGAGGGCACCCAGCCTCTGGAATGAGCCGTTCGCCAAAAATTGCAGGCAGCCAAGCATCTTGGTCATACCTGAAATTGCTTGCCCCTTCCTTGTGGTGCGGGCTAACCATGGCCGCAGCTCACTATACAATTTATGGAGGGAAGCGCGATTAAGTCTTGTCAGCTCGAACAGCTCAATGTCATGCATGCCATCGATGTGCATGCGTCGCCGCCGGTGCAATCTGGTCTCAGCCCTCCGGACAATTTCTATGCCCATGAGCTGCAGATCCTCATGCTCCTCAAATACACTAGAGTCATCCATAGCTGCTAGTCTCGAGTTCAAAATGGTCCGTAAGGGGATTGCAAAGGAAACAGATTTATAGGGTGGTGGTCCGTCGGCAATCAGCTCTCTGAATGAGGCGCAAGCCCATAGCAATAACGTAAGTTATCTGAACGAACGAAAAATATCAGAGAACTAACGCAAATGTTCCGATTGGCTTTCGTTCATCGAAAGCACATATACGCATTTGCGCGAACGTTCGTACGAATGAAAAATGAACGAAAAAAGCAAAAAAAAACTCACAAAAACTTTCACAGACAGCTACGGAAGTGCAGACGAATGTGCCTCTGAATCGAGCCTTATGTCCAGCATGTTTATTCAATTTAATATTAGTAATAGTAAATATTAAATATTTAATCATTTTCGTGATAGTTACTTTAAGCACCTGAAGAATTGTTTATATACACTTAAAAGTATTTAATTGTGGACATAATGCACAGTCTTCCTTTAGACATTTCCTAGTAGGTGTATCAAAAGAACATCTTATATTTGAAGTGTAAATGCAATTTACTTTAGCAGAACCAAGAGTATACAAAGAGGGAATATGTAATTAAAGTGGACCAACACCCAGGATTTTGACTATCCTGGGTTTTGGTCGACTTCGGTGCCCCGCTGTGTGAAACCCCCCAGAAACCCCGAAAAACTCGCCTCTCCTCGCTCCCACGTGACCGCCGCTGCCAATCCCCGCCGATGGACAAGCGAGAGGCAGCGACTGACAAGAGAGCGCGCCCGCCGCCGCCTCCCGCGCGTCACTCTTACAGGGCGCGCGCCCGCGCCGGCCATTCACAAACGGCCGGCGCGGGTGCGCGTCCTGCTAGAGGGACGCGCGGGAGGCGGCGGCGGCGGGCGCCGCTGGATCGTGGATAAGGTAGGGATTTAGGGGTTTCTGGGGGGTTTCACATGATCGGGGTGCCCCGCAGTCAGGGGTCTGATCGGTCCGGGAATCTTATAGATTCCCGGGCCGATCATGGGAGGGTGTTGGTCCACTTTAAAGATTAGAGTAGCAGGTAGCAGTAGGATCTATGCTTTGCTAGCTTCATTGCCCCAAATCTAAAAGTCTATCGAAATGTCCAATTTGCTTCATTTAGCAAAACATCAATGCAGCGTTTTATGTGACTACTCATCTTTCTAAATAGAACAGTATTAGGGATAATGGGCCTTATTTATGATGTGAATCTGTTAAAATCATTGTGGCTATAGCAGCAGCTTCGGCGTGCCGGCATTCCCGTCTTATCTGGCGTTGTGTTGTGTGCTACATTGGCGCTAGCAGTCGCTGCACAGATCGCTAATTAGCTTCGATTGTTGCACTTAGGTATTGGCCGGACTATGTCAGCACCTGTTGGACCCGGCTGCGGATTATTCCAGCGCCAGGGAACACCACTTTGTACTGTTGTTTTTCCGGTGCTCCCCAGCATATTTATGAATTTCTTTTCTTCTTGAAAACTTTGGCACTCTATTTTTCTGGCGCTGGGCAGCATTTTTTTCATTACAGTTACAAGATATCACTGCTGGGGACAAACTTTCCAGTGTGTTTAGGCTGCATTTTAGTTGTTAGTAACCCCCCCCAAAAAAACATTTTGGCCCATCTAGGTCTTGTATTTCTATTATTGACAAGTGCCAATGCTGAAAGAGCTACGCCAGGTTTCAGCTGGCGCTGCTTCTACCAGAGTGCCCTGTGCTGCACTATTTTCAGTGCTACTGTTAAATACAACACTAGCCGGTGGCAGCATCGGTACTGCCATTCTTTTCTTTCTTAAATCCCACGCTAAGTGCCGCTGAGGCCAAAAAATGAGGCTGACGGTTCTTAAAGTGGTCCTTCACTCTGAATAAGAGTCTACCTTATATGTTTCCTACACCCTGTACATACAGATTGCTCACATTAAAAATCATCCTACCTGCATTTACTGCATGTTATGAGCCTTTAAACATCCAAGATGGCGGCTCATGGGACATCAGGCAGCCTGCAAACAGGAAGTGCCTTCTGACTGTGCTGCTCTGCATTCTGGGATTGCTGACCTTTTCCTGACCCCAGCTCTGCTCTGTCTGAGCAAAGCTCAGCTATAACCCACCCCCTGTACTTTATCCCACTCTCCCCTCCTCAGTAAGTGTGATGCTTCTGAGTCAAGATGGCGGCACCCGTATCCTAAAATCCTGAACAGAGTTGCAGCCCAGTGGGGAAAGAATAATAAGTGACTAAAAACTTAAAATGTATTAATTTTATATGCTGCGGAATTGTTTTTTAAGGGTTTGGGCTTTTCAATAAATCATGGTGAAGGTCCGGTTTAAAAGAGCACTATCATGAAAAATGGACCAATGATAAAAATCCATATAAATAAGAGTAAAGGTCACTTATACAACCGGCATCAAGAAATATCCAGCCAGGCTTGTTTTTTTTATTTTAATGGAAGGAAGTGAAAATCAGGGGTCTGATACACTAAACCTGTCACCCCTGGATTTTATTCCTACCAGCAAAATAAACCACAAGCTTAGCAGGAGTTCGGGTGTACAAGTGACCCCTCCTCTCATAGGCCAATGAGTTTATATGGATTTTTAATATTACACAATTTTGCTATAATGCTCCTTCAAATAAATGCTGCAGAGATTGATGAGGGACCTTCGGCCTTATTTATCAAGGGCTAGCGCCAGGTAGTGTCTGACGAGCGCCAGGTCCCGCCAGCTATCGGCGGCTACCGAATCAAGTACGCCCGGCGGCGGTCACAATGACGCATTTATCACGCTAAATGAGGCTAGCGCCGGCGAGAGCGTCAGCTAGCGCGGGATTCATCATGTAGCCGACTGCAACGAACAGCGCCGCTGCTAATCCCATCACAGCGACAGGTATGACCTGGCGCTCCCTGGCGTTGTCCAATGCATTTCAATGGAGCAATCTTTAAATAATCATAATTAATTGCTATTAATGTTTTTTTTTTTTTTAATGTAAAAAATTCTGTGACCACATCTGCAATGTTAGGATTTTTTTTTAACTAAAAAAAAAAAAAATTGTGCAGAATTGATATTACAGGTCTGATATTCATGTATTCATATTACAAAATGTTTAGAAAAACTTGTATAATTTTTACCTAAAAAAAAAAATGGTTGTTTGGGGGGTTAAAAACTACTTTACACACATCGCCGCCAGCGCTCTGGGGTTTAAACAAGGAATTCACAGCGCGAGAAATTTTTGAGCGTGATTTGTTAATGAATCTGCAGCAAGCCGTTCGCTCTGGCCATTCGCTGTCAGGCGCACCCATACAACGCTGAACCTGTGAAACATCGACCCCTAACCCCGTATTCAACATTACCGCACACCGACTGAGTCGCTGTCAACAAGCAAACCCCGGCCAAGCACAGCGCATACTAGCTGGCGCTGTGAAAATCACGCTACTGGCGCTCATCTGTCGCTACCTGGCGCTATTAATGAATCGGCCTCTTTGTTTTTTTCTGGCCGCCGTTCATATAAGAAACAGTATTCACACAGCTGCTCTTACCTGATCGCTGAATCCAGATCCATCGCCACCCGGTCGTTTGCGCGTCTCTTCCTGTTTCTCCGATGTGGTGACGCCCTCGCCATCAGTCACACTGAGCTGACATGCCCCCCTCCATTCGCTGCAATGACACGCCCCTTTCCATTGTAATTAATGCCAGCTCACAGCGACAAGGCCAGAGAGACAGAAAGAGGCGCGACCGGACACTCAACTGGGTGGTGATGCACCTGAATCCAGCGGGAAAAAGGTAAAAGCTGCATCTGCATACTCGGAGCAATAGGCTGTGTGGGAGAAAAGGTTAGTATAGTGTTATTTGACTGAAAATTGTTTTTAACTGATTCGTTATTGATGCTGACTGGCCATAAGAACTTGGAGACCACACCTAGCATCAGCCCCCAGCAGTGTGAAGTCTATGCGAGCAGAAGAGCCTGCTGACAGACTGGTGGATTGACTGTAGGCACCTAGACTTTGGTGAGTCCAAAACCCTAATGAGAGACCTCAAGCATAACAACTTTATGTTGTTTTGTTTAGTAAGCAAAAAGGGATCACGTGAGGTAGTGCCCTGAGTATGGTCTAGGCAGTTTTCCATAACTGCAAGTTTTATGTATTGAAGCTGAAGATTAAAAGCTGCGGTTTGTTGTAGGGTCTAGGTCCAAGCTAAATCTTTAAATAAGTATTTTTTTTATTTAGATGCGGTCCCCTTTACAATATAGAGGGAAATAGTATTAATAATGTAGTGAAGGGTAAGGACTGGCCCACTGGGCTAGCATGGAATTCCCTGGAGGGCTCCTGAACTAAGGCCCATTTCAAGAGCCTACATAACCAAAACCTAAAATTTGTGGTATCCCAGGTGCACACACAGAGGCAATACAGTTTGACTTAATATTTTTGTCCATGGGCCCTGAATATAAGTCATTAATATTTGTATGTAACAGCAAATAGAGTCACTTTGCTTGATGGGCTATAGACACTCCAGTTTGACACTAGTTAATGGCCACACACCTTAAAAATTGATTTTTCAATCTTAAATTTTCCACTGATCTCTGAGCGGCTGCCGCAGTGGGGCTGCACGGATTGATATAAGTGGGCTAGAGGGCTAGGGAAGCTACACTGAGTGGAGGGTTGTGGGTTAGATTCCAGGCCAGGACATGACTGAAGTGCTCTTGAGCAAGGTACCTAACCCCCAAACTGCTCTCCAGGCACCATAATTAGGGCAGCCCACTGCTCTGGGCATGGAGCTTCCCAATGCCCACTGTGTCAAACCCCCTGGGATCGTGCATAATTTTACCTTGTTCTATGATCCCAAGGTGTGCAGTATTACATATAAATTGATTTGAAAGACTACAATTGTGACAAGTGAGTGAGTGTTGTGTCTTAAAATGAAAAAGCTCACTGAGATGCAGGTTGCTATATACACCGCAAGGCACACAGGCATTGCACCTTGATTCAATATTCATACACTCAAATATTCATCATGACCCCCCTCCATATAAAATAATTTAACCCACTGCACATATTTACTCATATTACTCATATAATTTAAAGCAGACCAACACTTGTTTCCCTGCTAACAGGTGTGGGGCCAGCTGCATTCAGACAGGCCTTGGGTTCCAGGATGCTGGAGCCCCCCTCCTGCATCACTCCACAGGATGACCCTCAATTCTTACCTCATCCTTGAAATTGGAATGCAGCCCCGCGATTGGCCACCGGCAGTCACGTGGTTGGGTTGCAGGCGTTCTGCGGGGAGATGTGGGAAAGGGGTCTCCAGCATTCTTGTTTCCCTGAGCCTGTCTGAATGTTGCCAGAGCCACACACACACCCATTAGCGAGAAAATGGGTGTGGTTCCGGTTTAAAAAAAATAAGGCTAGCTAATTCTTGTAAAAATAAGTAAACGTGTTGTTAACATATATTGCAATATATGGAAGCTGGTCAAACATGGCAAGGTGGTCCTATCTTTGACCTGTTCCTACTCTCTAAAGGGACCGTCTAGGCAGGCACGGCTGAAGAACTGCCTGCCACCAGGTCTGGTTACCTTCTTGATGACCATTTCAAGATGTTTGAAAGTTCTTAAAATGAGCGAAGAGCATTATAATGGTGTTAATAGACTAACGTACTGTATGTGACAACCCAGTTCACTAGGAAAAATGTACTATATACCCTGAAAAGAAGTATACATCACGTCCCAGCACATAAAGGTTGTAGTTTCATTACATCCATCATGAAGCTATTAGTAGATTGTTCATTATAATATAGCAACAATTTTCTTAATTTGAGTCATACACTAAATAGCATTTTTTTTACAGTATAGGTAATGGAATCATCTATATTGAAGAAAATGTTTTTCCGATGATTTAAAATGCAAATAGGACATGAATATTTAATCTGTGGTTTAAGATCTGTTATGCTTCACTTTGATCTCGAGCAGTACTTCACAACACGTGCCTTTCAATTTATTCCAGTCTGCAGTCAGTTGTGAAATGCAAAAACAAAACACTACATGGTCTTGAAATTCATGTTGTCAGTACAAACTGGTCATGTTTTGCTTAAACTGGACGAACAACCAACTCCCCAAAAATCCCTTGACCCATCTGAATGCACGATACTAAATAATTTTTAGCACTTACATTTGCTCCTGCATCCACCCAAAGCTGAAACGCCACCTCTCTCATTTTCTCCTGGTCGCAGCCATCTTGGTGCACCCGGAAGGCTTCTTCCTTACAACAGCATCTCAGCCATGCTTCTGCCTGGAGTTAACCAACTTAACCCACAATGCAAAGCATCAGGAAACCCAGCGGCACTTCCTCTTTGCAGGCCACTGGCAGATCTATAGGACGCCATTGAGGGGGGAAAATCGACTATGTCAGGAGTTACAAAAAAGTAAATTCATTTTTATGTGCAGCAATCTGAATTGCCTGGGGAGGAATGCATATGAGCACTGTTTCTTGTAAGGATGTTAAAAGTAGAAGAGAAGGTAACCAGGGGTGCTGTGGCCTAAGTGCTACCCTAGGTCTGTAAATATTATATATAAGAGTTAAAGTTACTAATATCTTACTTGTGGGCTATAGTGCTTAGTGGCTTCCCTCAGTTACCAGAAACAACTTTCAGGCAACGCTTCCCTAGGCAGTACTGCCCAACTGCTTTGCCATTACTGACTATGCACCGCTGCCACTGCTTTGTACAGGCAGCACTGCCAGAACCTCAGAAACAACAGAGCTGCTCGTGGCATGGCACACAATGTCCTGCTCCTATCTTATTTGCACGCTGTAGATATTAGGCGATATTGAAAAAACAGTTTTTACCCAGTACCACATTCATGCTGATTCTAGCACTGTGTACACTGCTAGATATCAGTTCATCCCAATAAGAGATGGAAATCATTTTGTTGTTAGTCACTTACTAATTACTATAGAATCTGTGCTATTTAGTTACTATTTACTATAGAAGGAATAATCAACCTGTAGCTTTGGAGCCACATGTGGTTAGCGGATCGCTGCTGTATGGCTCACTGGCTGTCTGAGGTTAATGAAATGTCAGGCTGGCAAATTTATGCTGGTTTCTTCACCCCAGCCTGCAGAGGACAGAAGCTGCAGGGACAGGTAAGCTGCCACACTTCTCTGCCTTCTTTGGGGCTGGGTAATTTGCTTGTGGGGAGCAAGTACTTTATGGGGTTTGGGGGGGATACATGTGCACTGTTTATTAAAGAAAATGTACAGCCACATCCTATAATCACAGTTTCGCAATCAAAGTGTCAAGTGTGGGAATACCTTATAGGGTTTGGGTGCTGGGACAGCTTTGGGCTCTTTGGCCTATGAATAACCTGAGAGCTAATTAGCCCATAAACAGCAATGGCACCCGGACCCACATTAAACAATGGGGCTCACTCAAATAAGCCTCTGATGGGCACACTGTCTGCAGCACTGGCGGGGGGCATAAACAACACATGCTTAGGCGCAGTAGATGGGGATGCAAGGGGTGGAGAAGGGCCATAATGCCGTTTGAGCAGGTGCCCAACAGCTCACTGCCCCACCTGATGCTGGGGAGCAGTTGAGTGGATCATCGTGACACAAAGTTTCTCACAGCAGAATTGTTGGGATGTTCACCCATGTGAAAAGCAGGCTGAGTTTGCTTTAAGTGTTTTTGACAAAAGAGGGAGCTGCCTCTTCTTCTTCTGTATGTCTATGCTGCTAAAACTACTGATTAGCAATAAACTTCCAGCACAAGATGCTTCATTTATTTGCTAACAGTTATAGTATACAAAAAAGCTTCCCCTGAAAACGCAAGCATTGCATCTGATGCATGAGGGGTAGAGATAGGTCCACCTCTCAGTGTAAAAAAACAAATGGTCATGAATAAATAAAACTCAGGGCCTGAGGAGAAGAGAGCTGATTACCAGCAAAAATGGGGTTGATTCAGCACAAGTCATAAAAATCATGTGAAAGTAAACTCGCATGCTAGAACTCTTTGTTCTCGCACAATTAAGGAGTCATGTGCAAGCCACGTGCAAAAGCAGTCAAGAAAGCCGCTTGAGATCTCTCCCATCATGCTCTATTTAAGCAAAAAAAGGATAGCAATGACCGTGGATCTCAGTTCCAGGCAAGCAGTAAGAAAGTCTGAATAGACCTTGATTGATTGTAAATGGGCCCAAATGATTGCTGGGAGGGCCGAAGTCATGAGAGAGACTCTGAAATGAAGCTGTATGTAAGAGGATAGGGAGACCATCTTTTCAATCTTCGGCCGAGTAAGAAAGGTTCTTTCTAGGGAGCTGTTGATTGACAGACTCAACTTTTCCCTGTTTATGAACCACCCCAGATCAGAAAGTAGGGCCCTGTCTGTTTCAGATGCCACAGAACTTCTTCTATGACCACCATTTCTTTAGTTGTGTAATCACTAAGGACAGGGCCTGTGCCTTTACAGAATTTCTGGAACAGTGAGTTACTGGAAAATGATCCTGCGGTCTTGAGGAAAATTCTAGGCGGTATTCATCTTGAATTATCTGAAGAATGAAGGGGTTTTGTGAGATCTTCTACAAGGCCGGAAAAAAAACAGTCTCACCCCAATCGCCTCCCCCGTCAGGACTGCTGCTTAGGCTGCTGAGAAGGCTTGAACAACAAACCTTTTTTGCCCTTCAGTCTCTGGGTATACCAAGACTTCCTGGAATCCAAACTTTTTGCATCGGAATGAGGTGGAGGAGGATATTTGTTTTTTTGGCTGGAAACTTCTTACCCACATCAGAGGAACAGCTCAAAACCTTTTCAAGTTCATACCTGAACAAAAGCTTACCTTCAAAAGGTATGCTACCCAGGTGAGACTTAGAGGACTGGTCACCCTTCCATGTCTTGAGCCAGAGAGCTCTATGGGCACAATTGAGTAAAGCCATACTCTTAGGGTTAGCTCTGATTCGGAAGCAGCATCGGAGGTAAAATGTACTGCTTTTGAAATAAAGTGCGGGGCGCCAATATCTCCTCCCCAAGGGCGTCACTTGTACTAATCTTATCCACCCAAACCTCTAGAACTCTGCTAACACAGTCAATAACAAGCAGGGGTCTAAACTGAAAGGAGTCAGTGTCTCATGCCCGTTTAAACAAAATTGTCTGACCTCTTGTCTAAAGGATCTCTATGGGAGCCCATGTACTCGAAGGAGAGATCCGATTTCTGATATACCTGTGCCAAAGGAGCATCCACCTTAGGGCATTCGGGCCAAATCTCAATCTCCCCTTCCTTAAATGGAAACCTTTGCTTGAGTCATCTGGGAAGCAAGAATCGGGACTCCAGATTCCTCAGTTCTCAAGCAATACTGTGTGACTGGTGAATCGGGAAACAGGGGTCCTTTCTTTCGGACAATCCTTGCTAAAGGGAATACTGAATGGAGAGAGGCATACCCTCCAATTCAATCTTAAGGGAAGATAAAATGCCCCTAATCAGGTCAGCCACCTCTGGTCCTCTCCCTGGGCTTGACGAATGATGCACAAGTCTCCTTCTCCTCATCTGAAGAATCCAGCCTCTCTACTTACCCCATCCAGCTGGGTAGTGTCACCTCCTCCCATGCTGCACCAGACACCGCAGATGCTACAATTCTATTACAGAACTAGTTATGGAAATACATATAATTTACAATTTAACTTCCACACATGTACAATCTAGCCAAGTAAGTTACAAGTCTCCAAAACCCAGATATTCTCAACCAATTGAGGATTCTATTGGTATCTTCAGGAGGAATCTGTTTGCCCCCAGGAGCATTTCATGCTTGGGGGTGACTAACCAGCCCGAATAACACACTTCTATGAGATTACCAGCTGTAGATCAATATTCTATAAAGTGACATCATTATTTTAATATACATGCAATCCCTCTGGAACCAAGAGATTTGATATTGCATGAAAAGTTTTATTTTGCTGTATAAGACTCTCTCATTTATATAACAATAACCTTTATATTTTAGGAATTAGATAACTTTTCATAAATATAATCTCAGCATCTTTTATTTGTCTCTGTATAATGGTATGCAGCTCAACCAAAGATGCTAATGTTAAAGGGATACACAAGGCAAAGGCAATTGTTAGACAATTGTGTTGTGCTACATTTGGTGCTGTCCTAAAGTGTTTTCCATTTTTAAATTAAAGAAATGGCAGAGATATCAAGGTTTACAGTTCCACCTCGTGATTCTCTTCTGGATCATGTGGGTGAGGCCCCTGGCACTGTGATGCCACATAATAATCAGCATAATGGGCAGGGTCTGTAAAACAGGCATTCCCCTTATCCTCAAAAAAGAACCAGCACTCTGGATGTCTCTAAACATCAAACTGCACTAGGGCCCCCATCCTCAGGAAAGGATTCACAATTTGCGCCTGACGTCCTTAGTAATGTCACTGGCACTTGTGAAAAAAAGTATATGGTTGTAATGGTGTGAATCTATAGACAGAATTCAAATTGGTAAGTAAAACAAAAATACGAGATACTCACCCCTTAGAAGACGCCCCCAGCTCATTTGAGGGCAACACTTCACCCTCTTAACGAGCAGGGCACTGCTGCTTGTACCAGTGAGGAAAATTGGCAGGTAACCCTCCACGCTGTCCCCTGATAGGGGAGGCCGAGCGTCCCTCGTCCGGGAAAGTCTACCCGCTAATCAGTGATGCAACGCCCAGGCGCTCTCTGATTGGCCCCTGGGCATAGCAGAGTTAGCGCTCTACACACAACCCCTGACGGGTGGGTGAAGATAATAGAACTTGCGCCTGTTACTGGATTAAGGGGAGGAAAAGATAGGGTTAGAGATAGTTAGGGGATAGCTAGAAAGAAAAAGAAGTTAAGTAGGAAATAAGATGGAGAAAAGGAAGAAGAATTAGAGGGGAAGTTTACATAGAGAATATATGAAGAAGAATAGAAAGGGGAGAATGAATCCGAGAAGAAATAGGGGAATTAGTACTTATGGCATCCCTTATGGTCACCATAGACATATCATCCTTGTATACAAACATGCCTTATGTAGAAGGTCTCAAAGCAGTACAGCACTTCTTGACTAGAAACCCTAAGACTATCCCCATGGAGTACACCTTTATGGGCCTTGAAATAGTATTGAGTAACAATTTCTTCAGTTTCTATCAACAAATTATCTGGACCGCTATGGGGCGCAGTTTACCATCTTTTGCAAACTTGTTCTTGGGATACCTTGAGGAAGTTCATACGTATTTATCCTACAGCCCAATAGAAGGAGGGGGTAATATTCTGGAGGTGCTATATAGAGGATATTATGATGTTCTGGCAAGGTAATAAAGAATGGGCACTGCAATTTATTGTTTTGATTATTTCTATGTTCCCAAGTATTAGGTTTAACCCGGATATTTCCAGGGACTTTGTCACCTTTCTGGATGTGGCACTCCAGAAGGATTCTATGGGCCATTACTACTGATTTTCCAAACCCACAGATAGAAACACACAACTGAGAATTCCCACCCGAGACACCTAACCGATAACCTACCTATTTCTATTTCTAGAGTTTCTGAGAGTGCTTCAGATCTACTCAGATACACTTACAACTGAAAAACAACTAGATGCCATGCACCAGAAATTCAAAGAGAGAGGATATCCAGAAAATGTATTATGTGCAGCTAGGAGTAAGGTGCATATAGAGCGGATCTCACAAAGACACCAAGATATCTTGAATTCAGACAGGGATCTGGCACCTGTGATTAGACAGCCACCCTTAGGGGTTTACAATAGAAGCCGCAACTTGAAAGACTTGTTGATTAGAGCTGATATGGTGGAGACAAGTATTCTCGACTAAGACGGGATGCTATAAGTGTTTCAACTGTAATGTATGCAATTCACTTATCACTGGAACACAATTCTCACACCCACATACAGGGACTCAAATTAAACCGAGAGGATATTTTAATTACAACATGGATTTCTGTGTATACATTCTGAAATGCCCCTGTGGTCTTATCTATGTGGGTAAAACCACTGGTCCCTTCAAGAAATGGTTTCAGAAACACAAGAGCAATATTAGAGTTCATATTTCGGTTTCCCCAGGGGCAGGCTAGCGGCCGGCCCTGGAGTCTTTTAGACTCCAGAACTGCCTTGCTTTGCTTGACAGCTTTTTAAAGATTTTTGGGTGAAGTCCATAGTCATAAAAATAACGTTGTGACTTATTTATGAGGAAGCAGTGGCTGGGTCTTAAAACTGGTTATAAAATAGTGTTTGAATTGTATCTTACATCTGTAAGGGCACCTAGATTCTCCAGAATATTTCTGGTACTGTGGAAGTGAAATGTTTTTTATCACCCAACAGCTAAGGAACTGTAACTTGTTTTTAGTAGTTTTAGTATAATTAGTATAAGCCATGTAGGGGAGGGGCTGCTAGTGTTGGTCCCGGCACTGTAGGAAAGTCCTTCTGTTCTTTGTACTTGGGTCTTTGAACTAGAACTCAAACAGCATTGATTTTACTATTTGTTTTATTATTAATTCCCCTTTGCATCTTTCCTATATAGTTAATAATTTCCAACTTTATAATGGAGTGAAAGACATACACCTTTTGGCATATATCCTACTCTCCTGGTCACCCAGACCATAAAAAAAATGCCTGTAAGCGCTTATAATGTTTATAATGAGCTGGTTTTGCACATTTCTGTTTTTCATAGTTTTTAAGTTAAGATTTCTGGGCAGTGTAGTCCTGTCCTCCTGCCTAGAACAAGGAATACACTTTTAGGGCTGTAAAAGAAACTTGCTCCAATTGTATGTATCATATAACTGTTTGGTAGCCTTTTAATTGGTTTACAAGTTCTGCATAAAATTATATGATATGAAGTTCACATGATGTTACATAATCTGCATATTACTTGAATGTTAAATGATCTGCACGTATTGTATGAGGGGCAGCAGCCATGAATAGATATTTCTGCTTATAGCATTTGAAAGCAAAGCAATAAAACTGCAAATTACCTAGCTTGCCCTTATTTAGATAAATAATTGTGAAAGTTGATGAATTAGCCTCATGGATATGAGGTTTGGCAGAGCTTTATTGATGAGACAGCCCGAGAATTAACGCTGCATTACTAAAGGTTAATTAAGCTGCAATTTTAATGGAATTCTAAAGTATAAATGAACCATCATAGTATAAAAGGGCAATTAAGGACTTCAGAAGTAAAAGTAATGCATCTTCTCTAAAATATTGTGTTTATATTTATACAATTATTTACGCTACTTATATGCTCATTATATGGCCCCTGTTAGAATTGCTAAGTTTGTTCAGGACTATTCCCCTAAAAGTTTTAGAGATTGCCAACTAGATAGCACCTTCCCTTATATTTGGCGGGAATGCCTTAGGGCTAGGTCCAGGGGCACACCTGTAATGAGGACATGTGAGGTAGTTGTCTCAGGCGGCATTGCAGAGGGGGTGGCAATTGAACTTAACCTGACAGCAGTAAAAAAAAAAAAATCAGCTCATGGCTGGCCATCTACTCAGTGAAGAAGGTAGCGAGAGCGGCAGATCAGAGCGTGCGGATGACCAGGGGATGGTTGGCAGCGGCAGTGGAACCTTCAGCAGTGGAGAAGGCGACAAGGATCAGAGGAGAATTGGCCGCTTTGGTGGATTTTTTACCAGTAGTGGAGAAGCTGGTGAGGATCAGAGCATGATCAGCAGCAGAAGAAAATGCACTAAAGACTAGAGGATGATTGGTGGCAGGAGGATCAGTGTCAGCTGAGAATGTGGCAAGGACTAGAGGACAATTGAATGCTGCAACTTGAACTGTGATGAAGTGGGGGTGGCGTTCACACATAATGGTTCCTATTACCACATTACCACATCCTATTACCATACACAAAAAAATAGTAGTTTGGGACAGTCCTGCTCTTTTTAAGTCCTGCTCTTTTTTCCCAATATGACATCAATGTGTTTTTTCGCTTCTGAGATTGTTGTCAATGGTGATGCCAAAATGTGGGTTCCCTTATTGTTTTTATCCCTCATATAATCATTTATTTTCTAAACGAGGTTGGTTTTATCTCTCTAAGACCTTACAGACCACTTCTTCAGGTGATACTCGCTTAACCCGTTCAGTGCCAGCCTACCTAAAGATTTTGTCACCCCCTGATGCCAGATTATGTTTAACCATTTTGCACTATAAATGTTTAACTGTGATTTTTACAGGAATTTAAAAAATATGTTTTTTCAAAGTTTGGGGTTTAACATTAAATGCCTTGTTTTCAGTCCTTTCTCAATATTTGTTGGTGAAATATATGAAAAAAATCTATTTTTTTTTAATTTTGCAGCATTTTTTAATAAAAAGTATGTTTTTGGAGGAGCAGGCCAGGTACCCTAGCCCCCTTTTAGGACCCTAGCTCCCCTCTTTTTGATCCTTGCTCCTGGGTCCCTTTAATTTGTACACTCTTGCTTTCAACCCTTAGATCCATATTTCTAATCCCAGACTGCTTCTCCTGCACCACAACCCCCATCCTCCCCAGGAAATCGTTCATCTGCCAGATCCGCTGCTACAGGGATAACTAGAATTAGCTGGAATACCATGACCGCCAACTGCTTCTGACTCACCTCCAAGCTATACAGACCATAGCTATACAGTTTTTTTTCTTTTTCTAGTTTAGGTTTACTGTGTAATTTTTTGTTGATTTTGTGACTTGTTTTTGGCTGGGAGAAGGTACACTGCACAGTAAGCTACGGCTTATCAGATGGAGTCAGACTTGGAAGAGTTTAGTCAGTCAGGGTCAGAAAATTTGCCATCAGGTAGTAAGTCCAACAATGCCTCCTCTACTGAAGAGACACAGCCTTGCAGTGGTATCAGTGATAGTTATCCTAGAAGGTATAGTACCGAACAAGGAGAGGCCATGCTGGAGGGTGTAAGTCAGGGAAAGAGTGTTGCCGATGGTGAAGGAGCTAGTGTAATTATTTCCTCAAAATCCCCCCCTTTGATTCGGCCGCCCGAAGTCAACGTCGACACAACAAACTTCTGCCTCGTTGACTTTTTCAATTTGTTCATTACAGAAGCCATCCTACTTGATATGGTCTTCTATACTCATCTTTATGCCAAGCAGGTCTTAGCACAACCCCTCCCCACAGAGGCATGCAAGTTCAGGTATGGCAACCCACCAATTTATTTATCTCACCTATTGGGAGACCCAATTATTAGTGGCGACCCCATTATTTCTGGCCATAATGTCAAGAAACCATTATGAAATCTACAGTTTAACAACAATTCCACTGCTATTCCCTGTGGTCAGCCTGGTCACAACAGTCTTCACAAAAGGTGGCCCCTGATTGATAGCCTGTTGGAGCACTTTCAGTCCCTCCCAAAATTTAAAGCAGACCTTCACTCTGAATAAGAGTCTATCTTATATGTTTCCCACACCCTGTACATACAGATTGTCCACATTAAAAATCATCCTAAATGCATCTACTGCATGTTATGAGCCTTTAAACATCCAAGATGGCGGCTTATGGAAGCCGCCATCTTATCAGGCAGCCTGCAAACAGGAAGTGCCTCCTGACTGTGCTGCTCTGCATTCTGGGATTGCTGACCTTTACCTGACCCCAGCTCTGCTCTGTCTGAGCAAAGCACAGCTATAACCCGCCCCCCTGTACTTTATCCCCCTCTCCTCTCCTCAGTAAGTGTGATGCTTCTGAGTCAAGATGGCGGCGCCTGTATCCTAAATTCCTGAACAGAGTTGCAGCCCAGTGGGGGAAAAAATAATAAGTTAGTGACTAAAAACGTAAAATATATTAATTTTAGATGCTGGGGAACCGTTTTTTAAGAGTTTGGGCCTTTCATTAAATCACGCTGAAGGTCCGGTTTAAGTATTGACAAATTGCTTTTGCTTTTAAATAGCACATTATTTTTCGGAAACATAGCGTAAAGAGGCAATGAGCTCTTGCCCGTGAAGTAAGTAAGAAGCAATGAGCTCTTGGCCGTGAAGTACATGGACAAAAAAATGTATTTATGCTGACAATCCACGAAGGACGTATGCCAACATGGTCCTCGAGCCCCTTCCCAAAAGCCACCTTGTATAAAAGATTAGAATAAATTCATGGGTGGCGCTGATAAAACAGCCCAAAGTTTAACATATAACAACGCCCCAGAAAAACCAGAGCCTGGTACAAAGAAGTTGCTATCCATTTGGTCCAACTTGCAACTTTTAACTCCTTTGTTGTATTCAAGGCAGCAGTACCAGGCTCTAATTTGTCTTTTATGAATTACTAGCAGCAGTTACTCCCTGCTTTGTTGTTTTGGGATACTGAGCAGGCACCGCAGATAACAGCCAATGACAATGAGGTAAGGTTAGTTGGAAAGCACTTTATAAAGTGCATTCCCCACATGGGTGGTAATAAGTATCCCCAGAAGGCTTGCAGGGCGTGCAGGAAGCATGGCATCAGGAAGGATGTGCAGTACATGCCCCAGCTAACCTGGTTTGTGTTTTGAAGATTGCTTTGAAGTGTACCACACCTAGTTAGACTATTGAGTTTTGTATTGTTTTCTGCATTTGTTTTATTTTCAATTTAGACTGTAGGTGGTCCCCTTTTTAGTTAAAGCAGATGTTCAGCCTTGGGGTAACCTCCGTCCTGCCACCCTCCCCGACACTGAAGCAGGACAGAGGGGTTACAAAAGGAAAAAATCCTTGGCACCACCATCTTGGGGAAAGCACAGAGCAGCTTTTACTTGAAGCATGTACATAGCAGTGGATGCTTTGTGTTTTTCTGTGCAGAAGCCGCATGGGCACAAAGAACGCTGCTGGACCGTAGGCAAGGTAAGGGAGTTTTTTTTGTAACCCCCCTTCCTGGCTAAGCGCCAAAGGAGGGTGGCGGGGTTACCCTGAGTCTGAACTTCCACAGTTTTCTGTTTGCTGACACATGTACTTGATGAGGTCAATCTATTTTATTTTTCTTTTTAGTTTATTTTGGTACGGTTACTGATGTGATAAGAAGTGCTGGAGTAGGAGCAGCTGGTTACTTGTGGCGCATGTTTGATTATTGATTTTTTTGGAAAATGTGGTTTTGATGCTGCATTTTTATTTTTTTTTATATGGAAACGTGTGAATACCCTGTATGTAGGGTTTGATAGAAAACTTCTCTCACTACAACAAACCAAGTACACCTAGAAAGCTTGAGGTATGTACTTGCAGGGAGTATATGGTTTTAGCGACTATTTCAAATGTAAAGGGTTGTTTTTGGTTGAAAATGTGCAAGGTGCACATTTTGTCTGAAGAGCTGAAATTTGAAGATGAAATTACCCTTATGCGTAGGCTTTACTTTGGGGTGTTTGCCAACCCTACCCTAAGAAAGTAGCTATGCATGCTGAGTATTCTGTTCAGGGGACCCTGCCATTTCAGATTTAGTGTGTATTTTCATGTTTGCATGGTTTTTCTTTAGGAAAATGTGGTTTGGATTCTGTCTTAAGAATTTTTTTAGGAAAACCCTGCACAACCAGTGAATTTCTTGTCAGTTTGTGCTCAGAAAGCTACACCCTGGACAACGACCTTGGTACACCTAGAAAGCTTGAGGTGTTTACTTTCAGGGAATATATGGTTTGTGGGGGCTTTCAAATGTAAAGGGTTGTTTTGGTTGAACATTCGCAAGGTGCAATTACCCTTATACGTATGCTTTACTTCTTTCAGGTGTTGGGCAACCCTAATCTTGAAAGTAGCTATGGGTGTTCGGGGGACCCTGCCATTACAGATTTAGTGTGAGTTTTCTTGTTTGCATATTGTTTTCTAGGAAAATTTGGTTTTGATTCTACCTTTTTATTATTTTTTTTAGGAGAGCTCTGTGCTACCAGAGTAACTAACTGGGGAAATCCACGCCAAAAGTTCTACCCATGGCAGCAAGCCTGGTATGCATAAAAAGCTTCAGGTGAGTACTTTCAGAGAATGTATAGTTTGGGGATATTATATATATGTAAAGTTGTCCATGAAAAACTGCAAGGTGCGCCAAGTAGTTGTATTTTCTTTGAAAATCTGCTCAAGCGCTGTTTTTAGGTTGGGGAGTCTCCTGTACGGGAAAGGGTGTCTACCAACATATATGTGGTACTGTTGTAATCAGGAGGAATGGGGCTTTTACACGCAATATGTTTTCCTTGAAAAATGTATACTTTTTAGTAAAAAAAGACTAAAAATGTAAACTTTTTTTAATTTTATTTACACATATTTTACCCCAAAATATTAGAAATGCACTCAGAAAATGAAAAACAAGACCTTCCATGTTAAAGTGGACCAACACCCAGGATTTTGACTATCCTGGGTTTTGGTCCACTTCGGCGGGGCACCCCGATCGGGGGTGCCCCGCTGTGTGAAACCCCCCAGAAAGCCCCAAAATCTTACCTGTCCCCGCTCCCACGTGACTGGACGGTCCAATCCCCGCCAACGTCCAGGCGGGGATCAGGAACGTCCAAGCGGCTGCCGCCGCCGCCGCCTCCCTCGCGTCCCTTTCGGCGCGCGCGCGCCCCCGCCAGCCATTCGCAGACGGCCGGCGCGGGCGCGAGCACGCCTACAGGGGCGCGAGGGAGGCGGCGGCGGAAGATCAGGTAAGGTGTTTGGGGTTTTTTTGGGGGGTTTCACCCCGCGGGACATCCCGATCTCGGATGTCCCGCGGGGTGGGAGGTGATCGGCCCGGGAATCTTATAGATTTCCGGGCCGATCACCTCTCGGTGTTGGTCCACTTTAAAGACTGTGCTGAAAAAAAACAATATATAATTTCCCTAGGAAATATCTGGACATTCCTTCAAAAATCACAGTTAAACATGCATAGTGCAAAATAATGAAAAGGGTCTGGCAACAGAGGGTAACAAAATCTTCAGGTAGGCTGGCAGGTAAAGGGATAAACCCCAAGTCAATGCCATCTGATCACTTTCAGCTGCACTTACAGCTGTAGTGCTGTTGAGATAC
Source organism: Gastrophryne carolinensis (assembly GCA_027917425.1). Classification (NCBI taxonomy): domain Eukaryota; kingdom Metazoa; phylum Chordata; class Amphibia; order Anura; family Microhylidae; genus Gastrophryne; species Gastrophryne carolinensis. The sequence goes on from CM051234.1 coordinate 537,057,956, forward strand.
TCGTTTCCTAGATTTGCACTTCTAGAGGCTGATATTTTTGCCCAATCTTCTTTGAAAAAGAGCTCCGGCCCAGACAGACTGGATGAAGAACATATAGGAAAAGCAGATGTTCAAATCCTGCCACAGATTCCTCAATAGGATTTGGGTCTGGTCTTTGAAGGGGCCATTCCAACACATCATTATGCTTTGGTTTAACCATTCCATTGTAGCTTTATCTGTATGAGTGGGGTCATTGTCCTGCTGGAAGGTAAACTTATGCCCCAGTCTCAAGTTTTTTCCAGCCTCCAACCGGTTTACCTTTATTTAGCCGAATTTATCCTCTCATCAACTCTGACCAGCTTACCAGTCCCTGCTGAAGAAAGGCATCCCCACAGTCTGATAATACCACCATGTTTCATGGTGTATAAGGTGTGTCCATAGTAATGTGATGTTAGCTTTCCTCCACAGATAATGTTTCACATTTAGTGTTTATACTCACAAGAGTACTTTCTTCCACTTATTTTGTCCCCTGCATAGCTTGAAGCAAACTGCAAACTCTCTTGCTTTCAAAAATAATTATCATTTGCCACTCATCCATAAAGGATCTGTGGACAGATTCTCCTACCTGAGCTATGGATCTCTGCAGTACCTCAAGAGTGACCTGATCCTCTTGGCCGCATCTCTAATTAGTGCTCTTATTGCTTTGGCTTCCAGTTTAGATGGATGCCCATGTCTTGGTAGGTTTGAAGTTGTTCTCCATTTTCAGATTATGGATTGAACTTTGCTCTGTGAGATGTTCAGAACTTTTGGCTATTTTGTAAGCTAACCCTGCAATATATACCTCAACTTTATCTTAACATAGCCTGAGCTGTCTGGTGTGATCATTGGTTTTCATGATGCTGTTTGATCACTAATGTTCTTTACAAACCCTAAGGCCTTAACAGAGCAGCTGCAGTGTTACTGAGAATAAATTACATACCGGTGGGCACTGTTTACGAATTAGGCAAACTCTGAAGGCAATGGGCCACACTAGATTTTATTAAGTGGTATTAAAGTACAAGGGGGGGTTGAATACATATGCACTTCAGAATTTCCCTCACAGTGTGAATGCCCCCACCTCACCACCTCAGCCAGTTCTACATTCCCCTTATTCCAGGATCCCACAATAGCTGTTCTGTAGTCTCCTGAAGCCAGAATATTAGGTACTGGGTATGCAGAGCAGGGATGCCACAGCAGAGACTGTCATAGTATCTCACTGCTGGGCATTCCGAAATAATTTCTACTTAATTTGATATACATGCTATTTGAGATTTGATAAGGTCGGGGGGGGGGGGGGGGGGGTTACACCTTTTCATAAAGTTTGCCTCAGGAAGCAGAAAGGCTGGGTTCACCTCTGCATATATTTCTTGTCTGTTGTTAAACCTGATCAGTACAGCTTAGTGTCAGATAATCCAATTTATCTCCGTTACACATCAGCAGAACTTCCTCTGTGCCAGCTGAAATGTCAATTCTTATTTTGTTGTGATTGTTGTGATATTGTTTCTGCATGTTGGATGCAGGATCTCATCCTAAATACAGATTGACATGTATTAAAAGGCTGAAGAAATGTGCTTCAGTAAAGCAGTGTTACCAGTAGGGCTGGCCTTGTATAGTCTTGTCCTCAAACAACTGCATCTTTATACGCTCCTTCTGTTGTTCCAATTTTAAACAATGCATTTTACTATCTAATTTAGCTTTTTAGTGTGGGTGTATATGTGGGCTGAAGTGCTTTATATGCCAAAGATGCAGTTCATTCCTAGAATAGCCCTGGCTCAATGTCTCGTAAGGGTGTGAAATGAGCGTCACGGGCGGATTTTAAGTCTATACAATGAAGAAATGGGCTCTACTTTAAAGTGGACCAAAATCCATGGCGTTTGGTCAGTTCCCTTCCCTCGGGGCATCCAAAACCGGGATGCCCCGCTGTGTGAAACCCCCCAGGTCACCCATACTACCTTTTTTTCCATAACAACGGCGCATGCGCGAGCTGCGGCCACATCCCAGCCGTCCCTCTAGCAGGACGCGTGCCCTAGGCCGTAGGACCAGGAAGAGGTGAGTTTGTTTCAGCGACCTGGGGAGGCTTTACACGGGGTGCCCCAGGGCCAAGGACCAAAACCCAGGATAGTCAAAATCCACTTTAAAGGTAATCTATAGTCTCCATTTCTTAATTTATCACCCCCAAAACAAGCACTCTGTTTTGGGACAGAACAGGAGGTTCTGTCTCAAAACGGGGGCATGTCACCTGCTCCCCACATCCGGTCCTTCCTATTAACTTCAAAGGGGGAGTCAGGAGCGTTCACAGAGGAGAGGATGGCCTCCACCTGAAGCGGTGATGGAACACATCACAAAGACCAGTAAAAATATATATTTTTTTAAATCCCCTACCCTGTCCTGCAGCAGCACGGCTACAGCATGCAGAGCCTACAATCGTGGATTAAATGACAAATGTTAAAAGCTCCTGTCCAGACACATGCTCACTTCCTGGGAAGGGGGCATTTTGGCGCAGCTCTGCTATGGTCAGTGGCAGCTCTGGTTACACTGTGGCTTGCTTTGCTCATTCATACTGATAGCATCAAGGTATAGAGTGGCTGTCAGGTGAGCTGCTTGCTGCCTGATTATTGCTGTTCGTAAATTATCCCCTATATTTATTGTACTTCACATGTAATTAGGGTATTCATTTGCTACTTGTTTGCACTCCTGAATCTAACTATATAGCTAGCCAGCATGCATTTTGGATGACCTTTCCCCTTTTCCACTCTTGGCTTGTTTTTTTTTATATTTTGAATTTGTGTCTATGTGAAATTTATTAATAAAACATTTATGATATTAATGTCATTACTTTGTTTTGGTGTTGCTACCATTACTGGCCAGTTAGGAGGCCTGCACATCCTCCATCCATATTTGGTTAATGCTTTGCTTTGATAAATCAGAGACAGAAAGTGAGAGAAAACCTCAGTTAAGTTAATACAATATCAGTGGTGTTAACTTTTCTCCATACTATCAGGAACAAACACAAACGGCTTCATTCAACAAACATAGAAAAAAATCATTTTGGTTGGAAAATTGGATCGTATGCAAAAAACTGAAGTAACTGAGTGATTCAACAAAGCTGACTAATTTATTTCGTCCAGTCGAATATGCTCAAAAATGTAGGTGAATATTTTATGTTTCCATGTAAAAATGGCTTTAATAAGCAAACATTTCTGGAACATCGGCTCAAATTTTCCAGCTGAAAATAGAAAATCTCTGAAAGTGTCTTTATTGCTGAGAAGCCTTCACCCAAAATGGTGCATTGTTTTCACACAGCTTCAGAATGATCAGATAAAATCCCCATGTAATATATCATTGTGAATTTGTGGCAATTATTTATTAATGCACTTGTGCAACTACTTACTTTGTTATGAAGGATCACAGTCATCCATGTAATGCTAGATATGCATTTAGTAGTAGATCAAGGCAACTGGACTTGCTGTTTTTCTGTTGTTTCACATGTTTTGTTATTCATCTCACTATTGGGAAAGGAAGCTTGATGACTTTCTGCTGTGCTGCTGGGTAAGTGAGAGTTAGGCTTTGAGAGATTGTACTATTTTATTTATCAAGTAAGCCCAAGCTGTAGCCTGTTTATTTTTGTGAATCAATGTGTTAATGCTGACACATTTTTTTTTACTTTCCTTGCTGGATGCTTGCTGAGCAGGCTTAATTGAAGCAGCTGGTTTAAAAGGAAGTCCAAAACTCTTGGAGGCTAGCTCCGTAAGTGCTGCTGGGTAAGTGTGAGTTAAAGCAGGAACTCCTGTGGTAAGCTGTAAGAAATTGAGCTCACTCGGTAAATAAAACAGTACAAACTATAGCTGGTTTACTTTTTGTGAATCAGTGTGTGTTATGCTGACATAAATTTTAACTACAAAAGAAATAAAACATTTTTTCCTTTCTCTCTTGGATCCCTGCTGAGCAGGCTTAATTAAAGTAGGAAGTCCAAAACTCTTGGAGTATGGCGCTCTGCAAATCTGGCTCTGTAAATGCTGCTGGTAAGTGTGAGTTAAAGCAGGAGGTAAACGCAGAAGTTACAAGCAGAAGTGCTGAAGATGTAACTACTTTCACAGAGTGTTTAATTTGAGTGTTTGTAAATTCTTCACTTAATAAAGAAATTGGTATAAAGAAATTGGTAATATGTGCTCCATGCCTAAATGCTGTCCAGTGTACATCATTTGCTATGTATGCACTGCTTGAACAATTGGTCAAGGGTGCATACTGCAGTATGGGATGTGTGCGCATTGCACATTTGGAAGCCGATATTAATGATCTAAAGGTGTAATTGGCAATATGGAGAGTCTGGTGCTCGCTGAGCAGGCAATCTCTGGGTTAGGGGAGGTACAGGGTGGTAGTATGGGGGGCAGGAAAAACAGGATAATGAGGCAGCTAGATGGCCTCAGAAGGCAGCGTAGAGGTAAAAGTTACAGGGAGACTTGCCCTGAGTAGGTACCCCCTAACAAGTTTGCCCAGTTGGCAGATGAGGAGGATGTTGGCTCAGGGGTGGCACAGCTACAGCAAGACAACACCACTGTCTTCCCCAGTAAGGAAAGGTAATTGGAGAACAAAGCAGGAAAAACAGGTGCTGGTAGTGGGTGACTCTATTATAAGGGAAACTGACAGGGCAATCTTTCACAAAGACCGGGATCGTGGAACAGTGTGTTGCCTTTCTAGGGCAAGAGTTCGGCATGTCGTGGATCAAGCAGGTTATTGGGAGGGGCTGGCAAAAACCCAATGGCTCATGGTGCATATTGGCACCAATGACATAGGAAGAAGTAGGTGGAAGGTCCCTAAAAATGATTTCAGAACCTAAACTGTGGTATTCTCAGAAATACTAACAGTACCAAAAGCCACACCAGGGAGACAATGGGAAGTTAGGGGGCAAACAGGTGGCTCAAAAATAATAGTAAAAAGGAGGGTTTTGGGTTATTAGAGAATTGGGCCGACTTCACAGTGGGCTACAGATTATTTGGCAGGGATGGGCTGCACCTCAATGGGTAGGGTGTTTAAACTCAGCACTGGGGGGGTAAAAGCAGTTAGGGTGTAGACATGAAACTGGGGGTGAAGAGGGGGGAGCACATCTAGCAGGAATATGGGCAATATACAAAATTACCATAATCATTTAACCTGCATGCTTACGAATGCTAGAAAGTTGCCAAGTAAAATGAATAAACTAGAACTGATAACAGAACAATATGACATAGTGGGAGTAAACGAGACATGGCTGGGTGAAAGTTATGACTGGGCAGTAAACCTACAGGTTTACTGTGTGTTTAGGAGGGGCCGTAAAAATCGCAAAGAGGGTGGCTACCTTTCCCAACAAGGGGGAGAATGCCATGTTGGAATTAATACTAACCAATGTACCAGACAAAGTAAAAATGGTACAGGTTGGGGGACACCTTGGAAACTGTGATCATAATATTATTAATTTCCACTTAGCAGTCACTAGGGTGCCTTATCATTGAGCCACAAAATGGGGAACTTCAGAAAGGTGAAGTTGGACCAGCTTAGAGATGCCCTAAACTGCATTGACTGAGAAAATGTCCTTAAAAACAAAAGCATGGATACTTTCGAAGAAATCCTCAATTTTAAATTTTTATTGTGGTTGATATGCTATACTATATAGAAAGAGACCGCATATGCGGTCACGTGCTGTCGGGGGCCGCGAGCGCACTTCCGGCCGGAGTGCGCGGTGTGTCCCCTGTGTTTTCCTTGGCGGACGTCATCATTGGAGCGGGGGCAGATGAGTATTAAAGAGCCTCCATCACCCTGTAACCTCACACGCCCTGATGAAGTGACGCGTTTGACGTCACGCAACGCGTCACGGTAAGGCGGGGGTGAGACGTGTGCTGGCTGGGGACTTGGCTGCTGCTGGCGAGCTGTGGATCAGTAAGACTTTGTTTATTTGTTGTGTGTTGGTCTGTTTTCTCACTCGGCTGGTCCTACTGTCATAATAAGCTGTTATTTAGGTAGATTTAGGTTTAGAATAGAATTACTATAGCACATTGCACTTTATTTGGGGCACGGAGTGAATTGGATGCTTTGCCCCATGTTGATTAGCGAATATGGGGGCACTATACATTATTAGCAATTAGTATTGCTGGGTATTCTTTTGAATATTTTTGCACTAAAATTTGTTTTGTCTTTCTTTCTTATATTGTTCTTATATTAATACTTTCAATACCAGCTCGGAACAGACACCACTGTATATAGATAAATGTGATGTGTATATGTTATATAGATTAGGCCTAGCAGCACTTTATATTTCCATCTGTTTATATATTTGGTTCCCTCCCAGCTTTTCATGTTTTTGTCTCCCCCTCCCTCTATCCATTGACTGTGTTTATGTTTTTTAATCTGATTTTAATTGGCCTGTCATTGTGTGTATAAATTTGTAATAATAAAATTGTATATTTTTTCATAAATGTAATATAGTGGTGCCACTTAGTTTATGAGGTTGGAATTTTTGGGGTGTTGTGGGACCCCTGGTTGTTTGTTATTGTGGTTGATATATACCTTACAAGAAAAAAAAAGTTAGAAACAAGAGTAAACCTGTGTGGCTAAAAAAAAAGGTTAAGGGGACAATAAACAACAAAAAAAGGCATTTAAAGCAGGAAGGGACTGCGGAAGCACTATAAAACTATAAAGAAGAAAAAAATCTAAACAACAGATAAGGGCAGCAAAGCTGGAGAAGGATTGGCATAGAGAGTAAAACTGATCCCAAAATGATCTTTAGCTTCATAAACAGTAAAAGATACAAACCTGAGGGTGTGGGCCACCTGAAAAACAAGAAGGGATCGCCTATAGAGGGTAATGAGAAGAAAGCAAATTCACTAAACTTCTTTGCTTCTATATTCACAAAAGAATGTGACATGCCAGGTGAAATGCAGAGCAATAATCCAAACTCTCCATTAATTGTCCCTTGTCTAACTAAGGAAGAAGTGGAGCTTCGTCTCAAGCAGATTAAAATCGATGGGACCTGGGAACATTTTAAGGGATATTTTCTTGGAGTAGCTCAGTAAAAATGACCTTATTCATCCATATCAGCATGGATTTATGAGGCATCGCTCCCACCAGACAAATCTAATCAGCTTTTATGAAGAGGTAAGTTCAAGATTGGGTCAGGGGGCATTGGATATTATATATCTGGACTTTTCTAAAGAATTTGATATGGTGCCACATAAAAGGCTGGTACAAAAGATGAGAAAGTTTGGACTAAAGTAAAACATGTGTACATAAGTGAGAAACTGGCTTAATGATAGGAAGCAGAGGGTGGTTATCAACAGTACATACTCCGATTGGGTCACCGTTACTAGCGGAGTACCGCAAGGGTCAGTTCTGGGCCCAATTCTCTTCAATATATATATTAATGACATAGGTTACAGATTTAACAGTAAAGTCTAAATTTTTGCAGATGATACTAAGCTGTGTAAAGTAATTAACACAAAAGAGGACAGCAGGCATCTACAAACAGATTTAGATAAATTGGAAGCATGAGCAGTAAAATAGCAAATGAGGTTTAACACAGATAGATGTAAGGTTTTGCACATGGGAAAGGGAAATGTGGGCCATGATTACACACTAAATAAACAAATGCTTGGTAAAACTACAATGGAAAAGGAACTAGGGGTTTTAGTTAACAGTACACGTAACTATTGTAATCAATGCCAGGAAGCAGCTGCCAAGGCAAACAGGATCGTGGGGTACATCAAGAGGGGCATAGGCGCCCATGACCAGAGCATTATTTTACCCCTGTACAAGTCACTGGTCAGACCTGATATAGAATATTGTGTTCAGTTCTGGGCATTAGTGTGTGAGAAGGACATTTCAAAACTGAAGCACATTCAAAGGAGGGTAACTAAGGTAATAAAAGGAGTGCGGGGACTAGAGTACCCTGAAAGATTGTCAAAGTTAGGTTTATTTAGTTTGGAAATAAGACGCTTGAGGGGTGATCTAATAACTATGTATAAATATATTCAGGGTCAATACAAAGATCTGGCCCATGAAATATTAAAACCCCGGAGTGTAATCAGAACTCAAGGGCATCCACTAAGGTTAGAGGAAAGGCTTCCTCCACTGACTTAGGAGGGATTTTTCTCTGTAAGAGCAGTGAGACTATGGAACTTACTGCCAGAGGAGGTAGTTATGGAGGATACACTAAAAGCATTCAAAAATGGCCTGGGTGCCTTCCTTGCATCTAATAACATTTACAGCTATGGCTACTAGGCTGAACTGGATGGACTAAAGTCTTAATTCAGTCTTACATACTATGGTGTTAATTAATCAAGAGTTGAAAAAAATTCTCATAGTAGTAAAAAATTCACTTCATGAGAAAACAGCATGAGAATTTCACTGTTGATGAATCACCAGATAGGATTATAATGAAAGTCAATGGTACTTTTTACTAAAGTGTAAAAGGTTTACTACTTTTCATAGGAGTAAAAAAGTACTTTTGACTTTCATTGTCTTCAGATCTGGTGATTTATCAACAGTGAAGTTCTCATGAAGCTTTTTTCTCATGAAGTGAGTTTTTTTTACTTCCATAAGAATTTTTTTCAACTCTTGACTAATCAAGGCCTATGTTACCAGACTGGTGCACCAGGCATAGTAAGCCCTAGGTCAAAAAGCCAAACAGCCTGCCCCTGGCAACTTATATTAAAACCGTAAAATATATATATATAATTAATAAAGAGATGTATTGAGTAATAGATCAAGGCATCTGGACTTTCTGTTTTCCTTTACTCCACATGTATTATTATTCATCCCACTGGATGTATGTGTGAATTCAATATTCCTATATGAAAGGCAGCTGGATGACTTGTGAAACATATTTAATTTAAAAAAAAACGCTATTGCAGTTGTGTAGATTTATTCCTGCAGACCTATTGGACTTAACTTTTTATTTATTAATTTTTTACTGTTTCAATTAAAATGACAAATCATGACACCTCCCTCCAGATTGCCAGGCTGGTGCACCAGTCTGGTCCTGGCAACTCGCTAGTCCCTTTGGCCCAGGTTTGTTGCTTTGCATTTTTTAGACTTTAGACCTATTTTTTTCACTTTAAGAGAGAAGATGAGTGAAAAAAAAAATGTGTAGGAAATGAAGCATGGTTTTCTCTTTGCTGAATCACAAGAATTTGAAAAAGCTAATATTGTAGAATTTTTTTCTCAAAAACAGACTCATTTCTTGTTACAGACTTTGTTGAATCGAAGCCAAAGAAAAAAAAAGAAAAAAAAAACTGTTGGCAATAGACAGCTAATCATCTATTCACCCACAGCTACAATTCTTTGCAGTTCTAGCAACTGTTCCTCAGCTGTTTTTCAGCTCTTAAAAAATTACTGTTATGCAGTAGCGGGGCAACATTAGGGCAGCCTGATCCTGAATACCCCACTGCTACATAATACAGAGAAACTCCAGTCATTTTGGTGACAGAATGTTCCTTGTCCAGCCTTTGCACCTAGAGACCAACCACTTCTGAAATAAGCATTGCGGGTGGGCAGGTGGTCCACACCTCCCTCCAATCCTTAGCACTTGCAACCGTAGATGACGATCTGCTAAAGTTCTGCTGCTTGTACCGGTGAGGAAAAATGGGATGGATAGGCGAGTATAATTTTTTAAAATTATAGTATGTTTGATTGCACGCAGATGTGCTTCAATAATGAGCAGTGTGGTCACCAGCATTGACAGATAAAGAATACTATCCTGGTCACTGGACCTTTTCATTGAAAAATAAGTAGTAGACATTACTGCCTTGATGCAGTAAGAAATGATGTTCAATTTTCGCCCGTTTTTATTTTTACATATTTTTATTATTATATAGTCTGGTATATTTGTATTTTTTTCAGTTCAATGGATTCAACATATCTATGGTCGTTTGCATTTTTTTTTTTTTGCAGAAAGTGCGTGCATGTGCTCATTTTTTGTTAAAAAAAGTCAGCAGGAGCAAAAAAGACATATGTACATCAAGTTCAGCCAAGAGTTGGGAAGAGTTTTTCTATTTTATTTTCTTTACTGATAACAGCTAATAGTAATAGTAATGTTAATTTCTTCTAGAAAAGCATCTAATCCTTTTTTGAATCTGTCAGCTGTTGATGCTGTAACAAGCTTCTGTGGGAGGCTATTCCACGAATATGGACGGAATGAGTGCACCCTTGTCTTTAGAGAGGATTTTAGCTGAAATAGATTTTTCCCTATATTTTTTGTATTGCCCATGTACATATAAATACAAGTTAATCATGTCTTCCCTCAGACGTCTTGTTTCAAGACTAAACAGATTTAATTCCTGTAATCTTTCTTCATAACTAAGCTCCTTCATTTCCCTTATCAGTTTGGTGGCTCTCCTCTGTACCCTTTCTAAAATCAGGGATTCCTGTCTATGAACAGGTGTCCAGAACTGGATGGCATATTATATGTGAGGGCACACCAGTGCCTTGTAAAGAGGCAATATTACATCCCTGTCTCGTGATTCTATGCCTCTTTTAATGCATTATAATATCTTGGTCGCCTTAGAAGCAGCTGCTTGGCATTGCATACTGTTATTTAGTCTTTGGTCTACCTGTGTCCTCGGATCCTTTCCTTCTAGTGACTCTCCCAGTTTTACTCCCCCCGAGGATACATGTGGCCTTCAAGTTGTCAGACCCCAAGTACATTACTTTACACTTCTTCACACTGAACTTTATTTTCCCAGACACTCAAAGTCAGCCAGAGGCTTGTAAATATCTTCAATGGACTGCACTGTGCTACATATTTTGGTGTCATCTGGCAAAATAGAGACATTGCTCTTAATGCCATCTTCTATATTCATAAACAAATTGAATATTAGAGGGCCCAGCACTGGACCCTGGGGTACAACACTTACAACCGGGGACCTTTCAGAGTAGGTATAATTAATCACAACTCTCTGCCCATGATCCTTCGATCAGTTTTCAATCCAGTCACAAACTGTATTTTCTAACCGCAAAGACCACAATTTTCTGAACAAGCATCTTTGGGTGACAGTTTCAAATGCTTTTGCAAAATCCAGAAGAATGTACAGCCACCCTTCTGTCCAGGCGTCTACTCACCTCCTCATAGAAGACAAACAGGTTATTCTGGAAGCTTCTGTCCTTAGTGAAACCATGCAGGTTTTTATGCATAGTTAAATATTCCTATATGTAGTCTTTTAATAGCTCCTCAAGCTGTTTTCCCACAATGGATGTTAAGCTTACAGGTCTGTAATTACCCAGAGAAACTTGAAGTCTTTTTTAAAAATGCCCTGCGACAATTCCTTGGTACTATACCAGTTGTTTGAAAGTCTTTAAAGATCAGGAGCCGAGGTGAGGAAATAACTGAGCTGGTGAAGTGCACCGGGTCTTGCAGTCTTATTAACATTTAAATTATTTAGTCTTTCTTTGATGATATCCATGTTTAGCCAGTTAAGAATTATGCTTGAGGTATTGATTGCAGTGGTATTGCCTAAATTGTTACCTTGCGCCTAATTTGTGTACACAGAGCTAAAGAACCCATTTGAAAGAATGATGGCCCTGTAGATCATATACCTCAATCTCCCTTTATCAGCTAACAGTATTTCACCTAAGAACATTGTTGTGCATTTCTCTCTACAGCTGTTAGCAGAGTTGTTTAAATTCTCCAAATATAACTTTTCACTTCTATCACAGGTTGTGTGGCTGGAAGTGCTGCTAAAATCTAGATTACCTAATCTTCTAAACTAGGAAGTGGTGAATGACAAAGCGTGACCAGGGCAGGTTTAGAAGAAAGAGCAGCTAACAGGCACCAGAGCACAGCACCCAGAGCAGCAGCACTTTAAAAGACTATCATTAAATATCTGTGAACATTAAAGGAAAACTCCCTTTTTGTAAGGTTTTTGGTGTTCTGCCTTATTGTTTTCCTCTTCTGGGATGTAAAATAAACATTTGTGTTAGGATTGTGCCCCCATACCTGTGATTATTTATCAGCATGCTTTGTCCAAGTTTCTTATATTCCAGCGTGTCTGTCCTGGTAAAGTAGAAACAACTTTCTTCCCCCTCAGTAAAGCTTCTAGTATCCTTATCTCACTACAAATCCCAGAATCCTTCAACTGTAGCAGGTGGGTTCATTAGCAGCTTTGGCTAAACAAAGCAGCAGGAATCTGTCACACTCTGGGTACTTCAATGATCCGCTCGGGTAACTCCAGCCCTCCAGGTAAGCCCTCAACCCCCAATCTCCGCAGCCAGCTTCACCTGTAGGAGCCCCCGCTTGCTGGGATGCAGAATACACCTGCCCGGGATCGGTTGCCCCCAGGACTTCAATGGCTCAAAGGATGTAGGCTTACTGTTCGGAGGTCTGGAGAACCTGTGGCTGGGAGTGGTATTGAGTGAGCCCAATAGCGGGAGAGTAAAACGGAAGTCCAAACAGGCTAGGGGTCGGCAACGGGAGTTCCGAGAAGGCTGCGGTACAATAGGAGAAGACAAATCGTGGTCAAGGATCAGAGCTGAGGTCGGCAACAGAAGTTCAGATCGAGGATGGTCAAATACAGGCGGTGGTCGGCAACGGGAGTTCAGATCAATCAAGAGACAAGCTAGAGAGACTAGGTACTAGGCGCTATAACAGGCACTGATGAACTGACGGGGAAGAGCTTATATAGGAGCCAGGTATCAGGGGAATTGTGTGGTGATTGGTGCATACTGTGAACCTGACACAGATTGGACACCTGAGGAGGGCGAAGCCCTCACATCCCTTAGGGCTCATTGGCCCTGTCCCTGCAGGGCACTCCCCCCACCCCACCTAGCCCTTTAATTAACTTTCCCCCGGCGGCCGCGCTGAGAGCAGCGCCGCCGGAAGATATAACCAGAACGTGCTCGCGTGTAAGGAAGCCGGGGCCGCCGGCCGGAACAGCAGAGGGCGCGCGCGCGCCAGCAGATGCCGCCGCTCGCCGCGGCCGCCGGGCGGGTGGCTGCGCAGCGGGCGGCTGAGCATCGGGGACGCCGCTGGACCGGGAGACGGGTAAGTGAATCCTGACACAATCACCCTTTTGACCTAAGAACACTTCTAGTAACTCTTAAGCTTCTTGAACACAGGACGGAATCCTTCTCTGAAGAGACTGAAATAATGCAGATAGGATTACATTTTTCTGCCTCGGCCACTCAAATGATATAAAATGTCAAAAACAAGGTAAAGTAAAAAATTAATAAACTCAGCACCTTGAGCACATTATATTGGCACACTAGATTGGAAACTATTGAAATTGAAAATTACCCTTGAACCATTCTGGTGCCACGTTTCACGTCGCTGCCTCTCTTATAGTTAAGTGCCAGTTATTTGATACTCACGTAGCTGACTTTAAACCCTCACAGAAAAAAAAAGTATAAAAGTTAAAAACTCACCTGACCCCTCGTTTCGTGGGCGCGATCCCTTCTGCCTGGTCTCCTCTTCATTGGGGAGGCCTCTGATCGCCCCAAGAGGGAAAAATAGGCCTGCTCCAGCACTTCCACAGTCACCCGGCTGCTAGCCCCACCATTTGTAACCCCCAGCACCCCCAATAACCTGCCTCTCCAAAGCCCGGGGGCCACTTAGGCTTTGTGGGCTTATAGCCAGCAGGGTGGGGTGGGTCATCAAGGCTGTCCCTTGCGCCCTGTTCTACAATCCCTGCATAGCTGGTCCCCAGGCAGGTTATGCTGGGTAGGTGGGACCCTATGTTATTTTATCTTTTGGATTTTAGGTTTCTAACCCTTAAGATTCCCACAAAAATGGGGTGCCCCAGGAGCGGGGCCCTATGTCATTTTTTTAAATTAACCCCTTATGTTCTGTTGCCCGGCAGGTATAAAGGCTTCGAGCAGCAGCAGGAGAGCAGAAGCTAGAGTGATTGGCGAGGGACACAGTGCGAGATGGATGGGAGGTGAGTATTAAAAAAAACAAATAACTGGTAAAGAAACTGGTAAGGGGTCCATGGGACACCTACACCAGTTCACAAGGCTTAGGGACATGGAATCCACCCAAAGCTGGAATGGGACCAGGCAGAAGATCAGGAAGGGCAGTCCAGGCAGAAATCCAGGCCAAGACCCTGCAGGGTCAAAGTCCAGGAAACCATGGCCAGGAGGCCCGAAACCTTCGAGGCAGTGCCCAGGGGGACCAGGACCTTCAAGGCAGTGCCCAAGGGAACCGAGACCTTCAAGGCAGTGCCCAAGGGAACAGAGATCTATGAGGCAATGCCCAAAGCCACTGAATCCTTTATAATCAGCACCTAGATAACCCGAATCAGGCCTTACTGTAACCCTAGGAAACCGCTCAAGGCTTCCTAGAGCCAGTGGGAAGAAATCACCTTGTGCAAACCGAGGTGCTTTTTAAACCGCAGACACGTAATGGATCTTCAAGGCCTCCTCTAGGAATACCAGAGGGACAGTGATCAGGATCAGGCTTGGCAGGGCGGCCAGGCTCAGCAGGGCAGCCAGACTCAGCAAACGGGCAATCCGACTCAGCAGACACGGCAGGGCGATCGGGCTCAGCAGACACGGCAGGGCGATCGGGCTCAGCAGACACGGCAGGGCGATCGGGCTCAGCAGACACGGCAGGGCGATCGGGCTCAGCAGACACGGCAGGGCGATCGGGCTCAGCAAACACGGCAGGGCGATCGGGCTCAGCAGACACGGCAGGGCGATCGGGTTCAGCAGACACGGCAGGGCGATCGGGCTCAGCAGACACGGCAGGGCGATCGGGCTCAGCAGACACGGCAGGGCGATCGGGCTCAGCAGACACGGCAGGGCGATCGGGCTCAGCAGACACGGCAGGGCGATCGGGCTCAGCAGACACGGCAGGGAGATCGGGCTCAGCAGACACGGCAGGGCGATCGGGCTCAGCAGACACGGCAGGGCGATCGGGCTCAGCAGACACGGCAGGGCGATCGGGCTCAGCAGACACGGCAGGGCGATCGGGCTCAGCAGACACGGCAGGGCGATCGGGCTCAGCAGACACGGCAGGGCGATCGGGCTCAGCAGACACGGCAGGGCGATCGGGCTCAGCAGACACGGCAGGGCGATCGGGCTCAGCAGACACGGCAGGGCGATCGGGCTCAGCAGACACGGCAGGGCGATCGGGCTCAGCAGACACGGCAGGGCGATTGGGCTCAGTAGACACTGCAGGGCGATCGGGCTCAGTAGACACTGCAGGGCGATCGGGCTCAGGAAAAAATATAGGAGAATCAGGCTCAAAAGGTTTGGGCTCACAGACACAGAGGTAAAAGATTTAACTGGAGTTTCTGACCTCTGGGCTGAACGACCTTCAGTTTGATTCAGGACAGCCTCAGGAATACATAAATAGGACGTGGCTATGAATTTAAGAAATTCTAAAAAATTCTCACTGAGGTGTTTGCTATGATTTAACCACACTTCAGCCCAGAGAAACAGATCTCCTTCAAAAGGAAAGTAAGCCACCTGACGACTCCAGGTTGTCATTTTGAGACAGCCTGGAGAAACTGGGGGTAGGTAGCCAGGGTAAACTCGTTATAACGAGGAGGAGGAACAAAAATATATTGATCAGAAATTGTAACAACAGGTGTCCTTGTGGACATCTTGACTCTAGACCAGAATGGCACATACTAACAGACAGACCAAGACAGACAACCCGCCTGTGCCGCCAGGGAGGCAACTGCCGATTGCCCGGGACGTAGGGGATCCAGTGCTCGAGGAGCCCGTAATCCACCTACTTCTTCAGCAGAGCTTCCAATGGTGAAGTTGCACGGGCCCCAGATAATCTCGTGATGGTCACAGACTTAGGAAAGGGGAAACACGGGAGAGACGAATACAAGACAAAGACAGGGAACTGGGCCCAAAAACAGATAAGGGCAAGGCTGGGCCCCAGTACAGGCTAAGACAAAACTATGGACTAGAAGGCAAAAAGTCAAATTTTTCAGGACAGGAATACAGGCACTAGGACCTTGCACATCCACAACGCAGGCAGCTCAGTTTCCCAGTCTTCTGTTCTTTTATAGGGGATGAGCATTCTGTCATGGAATTCTCATCTGAGAAATCCCAATAGTAGTAAATTACCAGAATTAGACTGAGAGACAGAGGCGGATATGTGGCAAACCGTGTTTAATAATAACAAACAGTGAGTACATACCAACCAAGCTGCTATATACATATATACACATAGATTGCTGTCAAATCAGAAACATACTTGCTTAGGAGTCCAAAGAAAAGTCCAAGTCCAACAATGGCTAAGGCTGGAGTCCAGGGTCCGGGTTCAAAGACAGAAACTGCTGATCCGCTGAGGCCATGTGTTGATCAGCTTATATAGACCAGGTAATCACAGGTGCAAGCTGAAATCAAGCTGTGGAGGAACTCCAGACCTGACAGAGACTGACTTACCCCCAGCCCCCCCAAAGGCCAGGGGGCAGAAGAGCCCAGGGCCATTTAGGCTTGTAGGCGGGGGCCACCAAGGCTGGCCCTTGCACCCTGTTCTACAAGTTCTGAATAGCTGGTTCATGGGCTGGTTATGCCGAGTAGGGGGGTACCCCATAATTTTTTGGGTATTTCCTAACCATTAAAATTCACCCAAAAAATGGGGTTCCCCCTCGGAAGGGGGACCTTACACCAATTTATTTAACCCTTTATAGAGTGGATAGTAGTTGTATTTGTAAATGTTATGAAGTGCTCTTTTCAGTTTGGAGGGTCCCCAGAGCTAGAATGGGCTCTACCGATACATATGTGGTACTGTTGTAATCAGGAGAAATGGGGCTTTCACATGCAATATGGTTTTCTTTAATAAAAAAAAGGTATTATTTAAAATAAAGATGATTTTTATTTATTTTTTTAATCAAAAATATTAAAAAAAAAAAACAGTAGAAAAATTACAGACAAGACATTTCATGTTAAAGCCTAAACTCTGCCGCAGAACAAAATATATAATTTTGCTGGAAATTCCTGAAATAATCACAGTTAAACATAGCGCAAAATGGTGAAAAATGACCTTCAACAGAAGGTGACAAAATTTCAAGTAGGCTGGCAATTAAAGGGGTTAAAAGTAGCTATGCATGTTGGGTATTGTTCTGTTCGAGGGACCTTGTGCTTTCTGATGTAGTTGTTTTTTCTTGTTTGCATATTGATATTTTATAACGTTTTTTCTTTTGTTGAAATTTTTTTGAAATTTCTTTTGAAAGTTCTTTTGAAATAGGAACCCACTACAAAAAGCTGGATACGCTTAGAAAGCTTAACGTGTACTTTCAGGGAATATGTGGTTTGTGGGGGGTATTTCAAATGTAAAGCGTTGTTTTAGTTGAAAAATTGCACACTTTGTCAACAGAGCTGAAATTTTCAAGTAAAATTACCCTTACGCACATGCTTTACTTTGGGATGTTTGGCAACTCTTCCATTGACAGTATCTATGCCTATAGGTTATTGTTCCATTCGAGGGACCTTGCTTTTTCTGGTTGACTTGTTTCTTCTTGTTTGTATATAGTTTTTTTTAGGAAAATGTGGCTTTGATTCTGCTTTTTTAGGGAAACTCTGTGCAATCAAAGAATTCTTTGAGGAATTACTTCCAGAAAACTGTGCCCACATCAACAAGCATGGTACGCCTAGAAAGCTTGAGGTGCGTACTTCCAGAAAAGTTTCTAGTTTGTGGGGAGTTATTCAATGTAAAGGGTTGTTTTTCTTGAAAAACTGCAAGGTGCGCATAGCATAGTTGTACTTTATCTGAAAGTCACAAAGCAAAATTTCACATGCAATAAGATTTACAAAAAAGTTTTTTTTTTCATTTTTTTGCACATATTTCACCCAAAAATATTGAGAATACACTTAAAAAATGACAAACGAGACATTTCATGTTAAAGCAGATATCTCAGGCAAGGACCAAAACCTGGGATAGTCAAAATCCACTTTAAGACAGGGAATTCTCCACCTTAGCTATAGCTTATTTGGTTCAGTTCAAGTTCAGCTACAGTCAAGCAAGATGTACAGGGACAATGATTCCAATCAGGTTCCACACCTCCCCGGGGCTTAAGGGTTTTCTCAAGGGGCAACCTCAGGCGCCACTGACTGGACGGGGGCTGCACGTCCACATCACAGGCACCCACAGGGCTCTCTCTAGTTCTACCGACCAGGTCCTTCACCAGGTGTCCCAAAACTCTTGTATTGTTAGCTGTTCATGGCCCCTTCCATACTGGCATGAAACTGGCCTTTTAAGGGTGACCTACCCAGTGACTTATCATGGACCCCACCCATTAAACCCCCAGTATACATGTAGACTTCACCCACTTTATTTTGCCAGGTCTAAACTTTGCTCTGACCTAAAGTGGCTTATTTTAGGCATCCCAAAGCCAAATTGTATGCTGCAAAATTGTGGCGAGAAATGAGGGGGGGCACACAGACTCGGGGCGCTAGCACAAGGCGATTCTGCAGCAGGACACACTGGAGACGCAAGAGTTGCGCAACAATATACATGGCAGCTACATGGAGGAGATAAAACTGCATCAGAAACAAGCATTTCCTCCATCTCTGAGCTGGAGGAAATTGGCGGCCTCCAGCGAGCGCATGTCCTGCAGCTGAGGCTATTATTTTTTGACCAGTAATCATGCGTGATTTGGCGGGCACAAACTTCCACATGAGTGCAAAATCCAACTACAAAAATGCACACCACATTTAAACCACCATGAATCAGGAGGTTGACCAAGCACGACTTGGCTCTTCCAAAAACATGCGCAAATGCACAGACACACAACCATGAGCTATCCGCCTCCTAATGCTGACCAAACTGGGAAGAACCAGGGGATCCCAGCCCTGCCAGCCAGAAGTACAGCGTCCAGCCGAACACTACCCCAACGTCTACAGCACAACTAATACCCTTCAGCATCAGGCCAGAAGGACAGCCATCTGGAGACAGGGGCCCTCATGGCATCCCCGTGAAACCAACCCACCCAGGACCAGAGCTGCGGGGATTAGGCTGCATGTTCTCTGCCAAGGTAAGCCCACTCCTTGTCTCACCCTTCTAGGCCTGAGAACCCACTATGCCCTCCCATACTAAACTTTCCTGCTCTTCCTACAGAGGTCCTGGATAGATGCACCAAGGTTGCCCAAAGATAGCAAGGGGCCCTCTTGAGAGACCACGGTGGCCCTAACCCTGGTGCCCCCACCATTGGAGTATACAGCTTCCCTGTGTGGGCAAACACGACCCTTTATTCACCAACCTGGTAAGTGGACCTCAGTTTTTTTGAGATGCCCCTTAGTAGGAAAACAAAGGTTACTAAAAGGAACTGGGTCTGATTCCTATCTAACAGGCATCTTCAACTCTTTCCTCCTCAGACCCAGAGGAAGAACCCCCCCCCCCGGGCCACGCTAACCCTTTCCTCCCCTGTGTCCATTAAACCCCTTATTTTAAGAAAGGTTGATCTGGGACTGTTTTATTTTATTGCTTGTTTTTCTTAGATATATTTGGTTACTACTACACACATCTTATTTGATCTCTTATTCTGAATTAAAGCATGGATTTTAGTAGTTTAGTGTAGTGTATTGACCCAACACCTAGGTATTATGCTTTAGAAAGGAAGAGTGTGTAAAAACTAACCTCCACCATCATACTACTGGGTTGATTATTGGGCCAGGTAGCCTTTTCTAGTCTGACTTGGAGTAGATATAGTTGGCAAAGTATACAAAACCCAATGTACCCTTGGTGAATAACAATTTCCAACATTTACTTCAATCAGGTTGTTATTTTTGCCAAAATTTCACTTGAAATCTATATAAACCCTTAGAACCAGCTTCCCAATGAAGTATTAGCTGACACTAGAATAAATGAATCAACTCACAAAAAAATACTGCACAAAAGTCATTAGCTACAAAGAAGGTCATTGTGCAGGTTGGTTGCTCCAGTCTTCCACTTTGGGAAACACAGATCTATTCTCATTTATCTGAAAAGACATATTGAATAGCCCTGTACACCAGGCACATTGTGCTTTACACTGAACTTTTTTTTGGTTTAGGACTCCCAGAGTAATAAGTAATTATATTGATCAGCAGCCCCGGGTAACATATGTGCCCCTGAGAGCACTAATATTCAGCTGCTGTCAGCGTTTTGGCTCGTTTCCCAGTCTTTGGATACTTTATTGTTGCTTATCTTGGTCTCTTTCTTTGGCTTCACTTAACTTCCCTCACCTACCTTCTTCTCTAAATAGTGCGGCCCTGGGTTGCATCATGCTCCCGGTATCAGCACCACCCCTGATTTCTTTTGAAAAGTTGCTAATCCCGGACTTCCCCTGGCAGCTTGGGAGGTTCATGGCAACTAATTTCTTCACATGTCATCATTCCTATCACAAAGTGCTCAATCTCACTGCATAGTGCGCTACCTCTGCAGTATATTGGTCTTGGTATGCAGCATGCTAGGCTCTAGTGATCACTAAGCCTGAGACACTGCAACTGCGTTAAATGGTGAAAATCTTCTGCCACTGCCCACATATGCAATCGGCTGACCGATGTGAGGCAAAGCATGAGGCAGCTCTACTTCAAACCCCGAGACCACCGGCGGGTCGCACATGGTGGTTACGGCTGGGTGTCCCGCTGCCCCATATCTGAGGGGCTTATCTTTGCCGGTCCCGAATATTGAATATTACAATGAAAAAAGCCAATGCTTTCACATTAATTGAAAGGTTGACTATTACATTTAAAGATGATGAAACATTTTGTTGGAGGGACAAATCTCTATAAAGGGAACCTCCCCATGTGGACCGCAACCCAACTGCATGAACGATTCTGTAAATTAAAATATGTATTGAATGGAAAGAGATAAAGCTTATTTATTATTGCTATATCGTAAAACTATGAACTTATGTATACATATATTTCTATGTGTCCATAGATACAAAGCATAAAACTGCCTTGAGGCTTTTTCCCCTGACAAAGTCCCTTCACTGGGTGAAATGTAGGGAATTAAAAATCAGGCTCCTCTGCCCATTCATGCAAATTGGAAATAATTGTATCCACTATAATATTATCCACTGCCATTAATTGTTTATATAACACATATATGATGCTAAAATGTTTCAATACTAATTTATACACAATAACAACTGATCAAGGCATTGGTAAACTAAGGGAAGTACTACCCCACTGGCACTGCACTGTGCTCCAGTGCAATTGCAAAACCTCTGCAGTAAGTTTTAAGTGATGGGGCTGTGTATAGGGCCTAAACTAATCTAAATGCTGACCATGTTCCCAGGCATTTAACAGAGTGCCAGGGCTGTTTGCACCTTGTGAATCAGGGTAGGGAGAACCTTTGGGGACAAGGGGCCCCCAAAATACGCAGAAAAGGTCTGTAGAAACGGTTCGTTATATTTTCAAAATCACAACAGGCAATCTGGATAGTTGGTGGACCACTTTAAAGTACCTCAACAAATCTGACCATACTGACATGTATATATAGAGTATATATAGAGCTTTGTTTATATTTCTTTCAAATAAGCACCCCCAATATATATTTTTTAAATATACTAACTTTTAATCAGACTAGCCTATTAATTCCAATATGTGTTCCAAATGTGTTTTACTACTAGAACGAGGAGAAAGCTAAGAATGAATGTCTTTGCAAGGGGGCATATGCACGGTGGGGCAACTGGCAATCAAGTTGACCGACAACCCTCGGATTGCCTGATCCACTCACCGATTCCCAGAGCCTTCTCCGCATCCCCAGCACAAACGAGATGCCTGTCTGAGGGTTGCCCCGTCTGTGTGGAACAATACCGAAGAGTGAAATGCCAGGTTGGGGTTCATCTTTAAAAAGATGTCAGTAATACAGGAATTTGCCAGCCCTTCCCGCAGAGAGATTTTTGTATTTGCCTACAAATGTCATTTGACAATTGAAAGTATAATGGAAAAATGACTATTTAATTGAATCTTTTTCTATTCATACAGAAAATGCATAAAGACAACCTTTTTTGTTTGTGCAGTATCATCCCCTTATTATTACAATAATTTGCATGACTAATTTGCTCCCATTGTTCAATTATATATTTCTCGGTGTGTATTAAGGTTATGAATATTGCTAGCTCTCCATTACATTTTCTTCATAGTACCTAAAAAAAAAGAAAAAAAAAAAGACTAAAGGTAGTCTAACAATGCTTTAAAGTTGACCTTCACTCTGAATAAGAGTCTATCTTATATGTTTCCCATACCCTGTACATACAGATTGTCCACATTAAAAATCATCCTACCTGCATCTACTGCATGTTATGAGCCTTTTAACATCCAAGATGGCGGCTTATGGAAGCCGACATCTTATCAGGCAGCCTGCAAACAGGAAGTGCCTCCTGACTGTGCTGCTCTGCATTCTGGGATTGCTGACCTTTACCTGACCCCAGCTCTGCTCTGTCTAAGCAAAGCACAGCTTTAACCAGCCCCCCCTGTACCTTATCCCACTCTCCTCTCCTCAGTAAGTGTGATGCTTCTGAGTCAAGATGGCGGCACCCGTATCCTAAATTCCTGAACAGAGTTGCAGCCCAGTGGGGGAAAGAATAATAAGTTAGTGACTAAAAAAGTAAAATATATTAATTTTAGATGCTGGGGAACCATTTAAGAGTTTGGGCTTTTCAATAAATCACGCT
Organism: Gastrophryne carolinensis; assembly: GCA_027917425.1. Lineage (NCBI taxonomy): Eukaryota > Metazoa > Chordata > Amphibia > Anura > Microhylidae > Gastrophryne > Gastrophryne carolinensis. The sequence goes on from CM051234.1 coordinate 537,080,560, forward strand.
GAAGGTCCGGTTTAAGTGACAGTAGTGAACTAATTAATTCTATTTCGACTGGAATAATGGCTGACATGTTGAGTCATGTCTTTTCTGGGGAAAGTTTCATGATTTGTATACACAAGCAAGAAGCAAAGGTAAAAGGACCATAGCATAGGAATAGAGTTTGCAATGTTTACAGCTGCAAAATGACTTACACTAGTTCATTGGCTTGGGCCATTTTAGTCACAGGCATGATCCCACACCCCCTGCCCCATCATTAGATTATTTGATCTTTAGATTTACAATATGAGCAGGAAAACTCCTTGCTTCACTTCAGCTGGTGACAACACAGCTTTGCGCTAAAATGATTGCATGCCAACTTGTGGCTAGCCAGTAGCCTTCATTATGATACTCCCAAGAATACATGCTTCAAACCCATACCTCATCATACCTCCCAACTTTTCAGGGTGGGAAAGAGGGACAGTTGTTATTAGGTCATGCCCCCTCATTGAGGGATGGATAGGAGATAGGATGTAACCGTTAAAACAATATGAACACTTTGAATAGGCAAATGAATCATTTATTGCTGCAGAGCTGCATGAAACACTAGGGGGACATGGATTCAAAAATACCATTCTGTGAATACTCACCTTGTAGAATGGATATTATAAGTATGCATCACGCCCTGCTCCAGTAATAACCATTACATCTGGGATATAGTCCTCAAGAGGGCGCTTTACTGCAGAGATGGCAAAAAAGAGGCCCCTCCTGGACCATATATACCCGGGACCTCCCACTCATTCTCCAGTATAATTAAGCAGTAAGGGAACCAGGAGAAGCCAATAACAAGATTAACAATATTTAACAAGGAAAACTTCACCATATAAAAGATCCAAGAATAAAAACTCAGGGTGGGATGGAGCAGGGCGTGCTGCATACTTATAATATCCATTCTACAAGGTGAGTATTCACAGAATGGTATTATTCCAAGTATGCATCACGCCCTGCTCCAGTAATAATCATTACGTCTGGGACATCCAGTAGCAGTGTCCAACAACGGGTGGGGAATCCAAAAAGAGCAACAATGCGCAGTTCAAACCACTGCAGCCTGCAGAACTTTGCGGCCAAAAACAGCATCCGCTGAGGCCCGAACATGAACCTTGTAAAACTTGGAAAGGGTATGAACAGAAGACCAGGTAGCAGCCTTACAAACTTGTTCAACAGAAGCCTGGTGCCGAAAGACCCAAGAGACCCCAACAGCACGGGTAGAAAGAGCAGTAATTCGGAAAGGGGAATTCCTCCCTTTAGCAGAAAAGGCCCTAACAATGGCCTGACGAATCCATTTGCTAATGTTAGACTTGACCGGCGCTAAACCCTTCTTTGGACCAGAGGGTACCACAAACAAGGCGTCCGTCTTCCTGAAAGGCGCTGTAGCCACCAGGTAGTATCTCAAGTTTCTGACAACGTCCAGAGAATGCAAGGCCCTCTCCTTGTCATTACCAGGATTAGGGCATATGGAAGGAAGCACAATGTCCTGATTGAGGTGAAAGGCAGAGACAACCTTAGGCAAGAAGTCTGGTTTAAAGCGGAAAACCACCTTGTGCTGGTGTCTCTCAAAGTAGGGGGCCTGAATGGACAGAGCCACCAACTCCGAAACATGCCGGGCAAAGGTGATAGCCACCAAAAGGGTAACTTTCCAAGTGAGAATAGACAGTGCAGCCTCATGCACAGGCTCCAATGGAGGACCCTGAAGGCCAGACAAAACCAAAATCAAATCCCAAACCAGTAACAAAGGTTAGCGGAGAGGGCGCACATGAGTGACCCCCTGAAAGAAAGTCTTGACCAAAGGCTGAAGAGCGAAAAACCTGCCCCTTCAGAGTGCTGAGCTGAAAACCCATATCCAGACAGTGTTGAAGGAACTCCAGCATCCGAGGTATGGAGAACACCCGACAAGGGAAGGCCCTAGCCTCACACCAGTCAATGTAGGTCCGCCAGGTCCTGTAGTAGATGTTAAAAGAGGATTTCTTTCTAGCTCTGACCAGAGTCTGAACAACCGCATCAGAAAGACCCTTTTCCTTTAGGATGGAGGTTTCAGCAGCCATGCCGTCAAGGCCAGTGTTTGTAAATTGGTGTAACAAAGCCGTCCTTAAGTGAGAAGATCCAGAACCAGGGGCAAAGGGTACTGATCGACCGCCAGCTGCACGACGTCTGCGAACCACACCTGTCTTGGCCACCTGGGGGCCACCGGAACAGCTGGCGTAGGACCCTGCCCAGAAGGGGAAACGGAGGGAAAAGGTACAGGAAACCGAACCCCTGCCAAGACAGAGACATGGCATCTGCCGCCAGAGCCAGAGGATCCTGGGACAGTGAAACAATGCTGGAAGCATGTGATTGTGGCGAACAGCAAACAGATCCACATCCGGCATCCCCCCCATGACAGAGGAATAGGAGGACCTCGCTGTTGAGGGACCCTTCTCCCGGGCGAGAGGCTCCCCTGCTCAGGGAATCCGCTCCCAGGTTCTCCGCTCCCGGAATGTAACCCACAGCAATGCACTGGACAATGTCCTTGGCCCAAGAGAGAATCAACGACACCTCCCGGAGGGTACTCTTGTTCCGAGTCCCTCCCTGATGAATGATGTAAGTGACCGCGGTCCAGTTGTTGGAGCGAACCTGAACCAGTAAGCCCTGGAGGTGAGGCGGGTGCGCCAGCACTAACCTAACCGAACCGCCCTCAGCTCCAGAACATTGATGGGGGCGTGTGTCTCCAGAGGGCCCCACAGCCCCTGAAATTGGTGGGCTCTCCAGTAGTCCCCCCCCCCAACCTGACAGACTGTCATCCGTAGTGACCGTCTCCCAGCACGATGTCAGAAATGATCTACCCCCCCAGAAGATTCCTCGAGTCCAGCCATTCAGGGAGGACCGTAGGACCAGAGGGGATAAAGCAAAGGCCTGATCCAGAGGCAAGGGACTCTTGTCCCATACTGACAGACAACGGATCTGAATAGGTCTCATGTGAAATTGAACATAAGGAACTGCCTCGAAGCAGGCCGCCATCTGTCCCCCCAGTTGCATCCCTCGCCGAATGGTTGGATGAGGGCTGGACAGCAAGACATGATTCAGAGCCTGAAGAGAGTCCACCTTCAGCTGAAGGAAGAAGATCCTAGCCTGAATAGTATCCAGAGTCATACCCAGGAATGGAGCCACCCGGTAATGAAGAAGGCGAATACCCCGGGCTCTGATAAGCCCCCTTGGTGAACACTCTGGGGGCAGAGGCGAGACCGAATAGAAATACCGCAATGGGTAGTGTTGTTCCTCTACCGCGAACCTGAGGAACCGCTGATGCCCTGGGAAGACCTGCACATGAAGATAAGCATCCCTGATGTCTATTGAGGTCATAAAGTCCCCCGGGCGCAGGAAGCTGACAGAGGAACGCAGAGTTTCCATGCAAAACGTCTGGTCCTGAAGAACTTGTTGAGAAGCTCTAAGTCCAGGAGGGGTCTGAAGGAACCCTCCATTTTGTTACCGGAAAGCGATTGGCCAAAGGTTTTGTACCACCCGAAACCGGGCCTGAGCTGCCCGAGGGTCCGCAGGAACGCGAGACCCGAGGAACTGGCAGGAGGCCAGTCCGCGAACCCCGCTTGTATCCGGAGGAGACTACCTCCAGAACCACTTGTCTGAGACCAGTTGAGCCCGGACTGAGCGAAGAGCCGCATCCGTCCCCCCACCCGCAAGGGAGAGGGCGCCCAACCTTGCTGAGCGGGCTAAGTAGTAGGTCTGGGTTTGGCACCCAGGAGGATCCGAGCCGGACACAGTCTCAGCCCTTGCCCCAGAATTATCCCCTTTGCACCGCAAAAGCTACCCCCTGCCTGGCCTAGGCCCACGACAGGAGGGAGTGAAAGACCCTGAGCCCCGGAAGGGCAGCGGCTGAATTCTTGCGTTGGGGTAACTTACCTCCCTTAGCAAAAGGTCCAACCGATAACCCAAAGGGCGCAACCCCAAGGGGAGTCCTGTGAGAGCCTACTTAACAGCATAATCAGCTGCCACTGGCGCCACCAGACCTAACGGTGGATAGATACAACCAAGGCCGAGGTCCAGCTCCCGTTCGCATTAAGTCATCTAAGGCAGGGAAAACATAGGTGATGAACATCTCGCATTATGACAAGGCTATAAATTCCGCAATAGAAGAGTCATAATTGGAGCCGTCAAGAAGGCCCTTGCTCAAGTTCCAAATAGCCACTGCGGTAACAGTGGAAGCATCAACCGGGCGCAAGGCCGAACCCGCACAGGCAAAGGCGTGGGACGCCAGTTGGTCAAAACGCCGGTCCGCACTGTCCCTCAAGGTAGTGGAATCAGTGGAATGCACAACGGAGGTATTGACAAGCCCAAGACAGGGGCATTCACTTCGGGGGGAGTTGACCAAACTTTTGACCATACCCGAGGGGAAGGGGTACCTCCTATCCCACCCCTTAGGGATACCGGGATGCCAGCACGGCCGTTCCCATCCTTGAGAACCCGATTACTAAATGCGTATGTTCTGTGAATTCCAACCTTGGTTTTGCGGTACCACACAACTCCCCCTGCCGCTTAGGTGCCACTGCAGGAGAGGAAATGGAAGGTACCTCAAAAATTAGATACCAAGGTCTATGGGAGTCAGCATCCCCATGTTCTGAGCCGGCATCAGCGCCAAGGCAATGCTGACCATCAGGAGACCTGAACCTGAGACTACTTCCCCTTCCGCAAGGGGGGTATAGTCAGACCATTCAAGGGACTTATCTAGACCCATAGTAAGGCCGGCGCAGCGGGCGCCACATGCCGTATGTTAGCAGGAGCCTTACGGGCTGCGGAGCTAACAATCAGTCTCTCAATGTTGCCAGTCTGGCGGAAAAGTCAGATTGAGACTCCCCTCTAGTGTAGTCACAGTAGGGGCCAAAAACAAGCGAGGGGGTGTGGGGGACGGGACAGTGGGTGCCGACCCAGACACATGAGTCCTAGACTGCCGCGCAGTCGCTAGCAGGGCGCAGGGTATCACAACCCGCACATCAATGCCCACATGGTGTGCCCCGTACACCACACACAGCCGGGCTTGCCCTGAAGGGACCCCAAGCACAATTAATGAGATGCCTCCAAATGGTGAATTTTTGAGTCACAATGACTAATGGGAATTACGCTGTACAGCTACCCGGGATGCCCCTTAATGTCCGCTAGTGGGAGGATTTATCAATTAAGCCCCCAATATCAATGTGACTAGATAGGGAACAGGACCGGGAAAACCACTAATTGGGATATCCCGCCTGAAGGCACAATCAAACACACATGCAGTCTGCATAACAGAAAAAAACATTTCAATGCAACCTTAAAAAACAGTGAACCAATAGCAGAGCCCGTGGAGGGCACTCACCGACGCTGTAGCAGACATACGGGCAGGCTGTCCAGCCAAGATGGTGCTGAACAACGCAGAAGGGGGCGGGCCACCTGCGGAGCACGCCAGGCACTAGGCCCCGCCCCCTCCTGTAACGCGGGAACAAGCAGAGACGGCATCTGCAATTGTCCAGCAAAGGAGATTAGCAATAGACCTGGCATGGTCAGGGCCCAAGAAGCAGCAATACAGTCTCCGCTATAACACCAATGACAGGCGGCCCAGCCTCTGATAAACCGGCCACCGACATCGTGATGTCACCGGCCCGCCGCCGCTGCAGAGCGCACGCGCGGGCCTTCCTACAGTGAAGCACACACACACACACACACACACACACTAGCATGCTAAAAGAAAAAAAGGGAGGAAGGGAGCGCTGAGCATAAATGCCAGCGCTCAGCATGTCACACACATGATTATGTAACACAGTACATAATCACGGACACGGACACCCCCCCCCGACTAACCGGACAAAGGGAGAGGGGGAATAGGCCCATAATTACATTCGGTTACAAGTAGTAAGGGCAATGAGCGGACGGGGCATCCCATGTCAGGCTCACCAACCTGTACCGCCTACCATTTGGTGGGGGATTTGCGGTGGAGCAATGCTCCTGTAAAAAGCACCTCTAGTAGGTGCTGCCTACTATCACCCGGACCATGCAGCCGTAGCTGGGACGCATGTAAAGGTGGCACGGGTGGGAATAGAACATAGGGCCGGGGGCTGTGCCATCATCTTGACCTTCACCGCTCACTGCAGAGACTAAACTGGGGAATGAGTGGGAGGTCCCGGGTATATATGGTCCGGGAGGGGCCTCTTTTTTGCCATCTCTGCAGTAAAGCGCCCTCTTGTGGACTATATCCCAGGCGTAATGATTATTACTGGAGCAGGTCGTGATGCATACTTGGAATGGAAGGACAGCACCTCCAAATCAACACTTGGCAGGTATGCCAACATGCCTACAGACTTGAATCATGGGAATCCTAAACTGCTTGCAGCCTCACTCACCTGTACTCTAATTTGGTTCTAGCCCCACTCAACAGGCCCATTACCCTGCAGCATAAACTGCCCACAACTCCACAGATCTGTACAATTATTTGCCTCCCTATTAATCTGTACTCTAATCTGCTAGTAGCCCAATTTATATATGCCGCAATCTATCCCCCAGATGCACTCCTGATTTTGATCCTGGTTAATCATTCCGCAACCCATTTACAACCCTACCTATTTATACTTCTACTACTACTTTTTAAACTACCCAGATATACTGTTCATATTTGTAATTCAATTCCTGACAACATCCATTAGTTGGCCCTCAACTAATTTATCTTTATCATGACTAACCCCACTATTCTGAACCCAATTCAACATTTGCATCTGTACCACAACCTGACAGCCATCTTTACTTCACCCTCAACCAAAATGCCTACGTCTTTCTTACATCCTTTCCCACAGCCTAATTCTTTTATGCCACAATCTTACTCTCATCTGAATTCATCTGTGTTGCAAAACAACCCTCAGACCACAGCCTAATGTGACAAAATGTGCTAACCTGGAAGTACACAAACAAAGGCAGTTTTCCCTCGCCACCCTTGTCCCATTAATTTGAAGCATTTTTACTGCAGAGGAATATATGTGAAAAGTGTTTGCATTATTAGTGGTTAGGCATACCGGTATAATCACTCTACTTATTTTGCTTTCATCTAAAAGCCAGTTGAACATTGTAATTTGCAGTTTCTACAGACCTGATGTAGCCATAATTATAATTTGCACACGGAAGTCATTGAAGCAGGTTGCACAGCTGTGTTTGAGGATTTTACAATACAAAATAAACAGGTAAAATTGTATGAAACCAATACATTTATTATAAACATACACCAACCTTAAAGCTCTGTTAACATCTATCGGCTTCTGCTGCATTGGGCAACGCAGTCACACCACAATACAAAGTTAGGGTTGTTCACAGCCAGGTGAAAATTTACATCTGTTAGTCAATAAAAGTTAATGGCAGTTTCCTCTCCTAGAAAAAGAAGTGAGTTTTCTCACCAGGCTCTGAATCGACTCCATTGTGGCATTTTCAATGCATCTTCACATGGCCTATTTGCATTGTACACCATGGTCCATTTTACCCCTTGTAGACATCTGTATGTTTTGTAGCACCAGCCTCTTGAACATTTTCAGGCGTTTGAATCTTTGGGTGAGGAGTTAAGGGGTACTGGAACTATGGTGGACTTTTCCAGAGAATCTAAAACAATCTCTCACTCTAAGGACTTCCTGAAGATGCTTGTAAAGACTGGTAATAGCTGACTCGCATATGCTTTCAAACAATGAGCAATTATTCCATCTAGTCCTGAAGCATTCCTTATGTTAAGGCTCATGAAGAGATGGGTAACTTCTGCCTGTCATCAGCAGGCTGACTTTTGGAGGAAGAGGCAGTTTCTGTGTGGATCACTGAGTTGAGGGCATCTTTCTCTACGGACCAGGCCACGTCAAACATACAGTAGAACTTGTTTAGTTTGTTAGACTTCTGTAGGTTATTGTTGGTTGTTCAGATGTTCCTCTTAAAGTTATACTAAAGGTAAGCCCGATTGTTGTCCCATTGTCTCAGGCTACACATTGCACTGTCCTAAACTTCAGTCTGTTTTCAAAAAGACCCTGTAGTTCCCAAGTTATCTTTAAAAGTATTAAAACATTGGAGATGCAGAAGAAAATTAGGCAAGGCATTGGGTGGGGCAACAGTGATGTGACGTAAACACACTGATAAGAATTAGAGGAGGGAGGGGTTTCAGAGCTTCAGAGAGAAGCAGCCAAGCAGGACATCTGGGCAGGGAGTGGGGGGCGTTTCCGTTCTAGTCAACTAAAGGTTGATTGATGGACCAGGTCAGCGGGGTGGGGACTGAAAGCTGAATGAGGGTGTGATTTCCTCACTAAGCAGACAGAGGAGGAAGCAGAGCGCTGCAGCAACTCAATGAAAGGTAAGCTACTGATATTTTTTAAAATGTTACCTTCGGCTCTAATTTCCTCTTAAATTAAGGAATGTATCCCACTCTATTCACAAATATGGAGATCAGACAGGGGACACGAGTATGACTGGACCTATTTACAACCTGGGAACTAGCACATGTGGGAATAGACTGGAACATGGACTGGGAACTCAAACTCAGGAATGATCTGAAAATGGGCAAGCAGTACTTGGAAAACACAATCAGGACATGGACAGGAGCTGAGTCACAGGTTGGGAACAGGTTTCGGATTTCAGCTGTGTCTCTGGGAACCAGCGGACCACCATACGAAGGTGAACTTACAATAAGAGTGTTGTTGTGTGTGTTGCTGTGGTAAATGAAAATTATTAGGTTGGGGACAGGGGCACACTCTGGGAACATGGGTGCAGACTGGAACACAAGTGGTTAGAGAAACAGACTGGGAATAGGCTGTCAAATTCACAGACTGAGAACAGGTGGTCATACTGGGAACAGGCATTCAAACACAGACTGTACTGGCAGTCAGTCACAGACCATAGAACCATAGCAAACCCCACGCCACCATCGAGTTTAGCAGTAGGCTACCCCAGTCATGGGAGGCTCCATACTCTGAGTCAGGCCCGTAACCACCCCACTTATGCAGCCCAACCCCAAATGGTGGCGTTGCATATATCCAGGGCAGTCCTCGAGTGGTCCCAAACATAAACAACCGCAGATAGACTTAAAGCAAACACAGATAATGGGACAGCAAAAGGACTGGAGCCTAACTTGGAACAAGAGAGATGTCTAACATGAAACACTTTACTGGGAATGAGCGTAGTAGCTTCTGGAAAATAGCCTGCTAGCTCATGACTAGAAAAGGAGTATAAAACTAAGAATGAGCCTTACAGTCACAGACAGAATAGCAGAGGAACTCCTGGTTAGGAAAGGCGAGAAGAAGGTTGTGAAGCAAAGGGAAGTGAAGCGTTTGCTCCTGGGCCTAAATTCTAGGAAGCCACCTAGCCCACATGGCATCTCCCCTACCTGCTTCAAACATGTGCAACGATTAAAAAAGTGACTATCTTTTTTGCAGCATCCTGGGAGGATCTAGGTCACTAGGTACAATTTAGAAAATGACAACCAGCACGATATTGCTTTATTTACATTACACTACTTAATGAACATTTCATTAAAAACTTGGGAATAATCTAATCAAACAGGTTGGGGGGGGGGGGGGCAGGGATTTCTATGATGACAAATGAGGGATAATAAATCCCCAAGGGAGCATATTATACAGAAGTATTTTAGTTGGAAAATTAGCCAATTGGCATGCATCCCTCTAGTCAGCGAATAGAGCAGCACAGCAGTCACTGTGACGTAGAAGGGGGTGTAGGCTTACAGGCTTACCCATGTATTTGCTTGCAAATGGTGCAAGCAAAGATTTCCAGCTTGGCTGACAGCCAGCAGAGGGAAAGCAGGCTAATTTAACTCTGCCTGGAATGTCCCTCTAACCCTTTAACTGCCAGCCTACCTAGAAGTGTTGTCACCCTTTGCTGCCAGACCATTTTTCACTACTTTGCGCTATACATATTCAACTGTGATTTTTGAAGGGATTTCCCAGGAAATATATATATTGGGTTTTTTTCAGTAGAGTCTGGACTTTAATATGAAATGTCTTATTTGTCATTTGTTGAGCGTATTCTCAAAATTTTTGGGTGAAACGTGCAAAAAAATATTTTTATTTTGTACAATTTGTAGTGGTCATACATTTGAAATTCCCCACACAAGCTACATACATTCTAGGCGTATAGGGCTTGTTTATGTGGGCACAGTTTTCTGGAAGTAATCATTCAATTAATTATTTGGTTGCACAGGGTTTCCTTAAAAAAAAATAAAAAGCAGAATCAAAGCTACATTTTCCTAAACAAAAAACAATATGCAGACAAGAAAAAACAAGTTAAACCTTGAACAGAATACCCAACAATTATAGGTACTGTCAAGGGTAGGATTGCCAAACACCCCAAAGTAAAGCATGTGGGCAAGGGTAATTTTACATAAAAATTTCAGCTCTTCAGACAAAATGCTCACCTTGAGCATTTGCCACCAAAATAACCTTTTACATTTGAAATACCCACACAAGCCATATATTCCCTACAGCTTGTTGTAGTGTGCGCATCTGGAAGTAATCCCTCAAGAATTCTTTAGTTGCACAGGGTATCACTAAAAAATGTATTAACAAGTCCCCCCTTCCCAGTAAAACCAGCCCAGGCACCAGCTATGTGGGGCTTGTAGAGCAGGGCACAGAGGCAAGCCTCAGTAGCCCCAGGGCCTGAAGGCTACAAGCTCACCTTTGTGAAGCCTTTGGGTCTTCTGCCCCCCAATGGGTTTGGGGATGAAGGTAATAGGGATGGGGGTTAAGTCATAAGTTTGCTGCAGGTCCTCCAAAGTCTTAATTACAAAGTGTTAACTGTAAAAAAAAACACACCACAGAGAGAAAAGAGTATTTTACAATATTTTTTAAAACTTACCTCCCCCATCCATCCCCAAGCAGTCTGCTCTCCTACTGTAAGCCTTTTATACTGGCAGGACAAAGTGACAGTACAAATGGTTAATTAAAAAAAAATCTTTAAACATTTTTTTTAAAGGGTTATAAACCCTTTGAAATTGGCATGAAGTCCCCCTTTCCAGCATAACCAGTCTATTGGGGCTTGTAGACCAGGACGCGGAGGCCAGCCTCAGGGGCCCCTGGCCCTAAATGCTATGAGCCATGCCACGGGCTCTTCTGCCCCCCTGGACTTTGAAGAAAGCAGGCAATGGGGGACAGAGGACTTATGGCAAATCAGCCGCGACTTGCCAGCCCCCAAGCCTTGTGAACTGGTATAGGGGTCTCATGAATCCCTTACCAGTTCACAAAGGGTTAAATGTAAAAAAAAAAAAAAAAATCCAACTCTAATTGTCCCTCGACGATCATCACTGTCACTTAGCAGCCAGTAGTGATTAGTGCAGAGAGCGTGCGGTGGCAGGAGATTGAAGTCCCCTGTCTCTTCACGCATGGACCACTACCAGCATCTGAAAGGAGTGTCGATGCAGGAAGCAGGATGACATGATCAACCCTCTAAAAGGCGGGGCTAGCGCGTAACTCCAGCGATGGGGGAAGGATGGGGGCCCTCACCTGTCGACAAAAGAGCCTGGGGAGGGGGGATCAGAGGCCCCCAGGTTGAAGAGAAGACCCGGCAGGATGGATTGTGACGAGGTGAGCCATGTCCATGAATTGTATGTGGCTATGATTTAACGGTTGGAGAGGCAACTAAAGTCAAGTAAGCCTGTGCTTACCACTTCCTTAATCATTGTATGGCTGGCAGCCACGTGACTGCTGGTGACCTGTGGGCTAGCACATCAAACCTGAATGTTTGCTGCCTGTTACATAATTGACTGCCATTTGCTGCCATACATGGAAATGAAGTGGTCATGACTTTACTTCCTCTTCAATTGTTTTAAATCCATATTATTATTTCCCAGCAATAGCCCTGTCTGGTGCTCTTCTTCCAGATGTCAGAATTAGATATGACATATTGATAAGTGTTACTTTTCCATTGCATTGAAAAGAATAATTAGAAACTATACACAGTTGCTATAGTCTCCTAGCAACATTGCCCTTACGAGCAGTCAGGACAAGTGTAATTCTTTTTGCTCCTTCAGCAGTACAAAAGTGCAAATGTTGCTGAACTGTACAACAGTATATGTCAGGGGTGGGCAATTATTTTTTCCATGGGGCCACATGAGAAACTAAAAATATTGTGGAGGGCCGCTGAGCTATGGGCGTCTAAGCAACGTCTAAGCTCAGCGGCTCTGAGTGCGCTGGCGGCTGCACCTCGAGCTTCCCTCTAACAGGGAGCGCGCCGTGCTGGCCATTCTCAAATGGCTGACACAGGCACGCGCCCTGCTAGAGGGATAGCGGGCATGCGGCCGCAGCTCGTGCATACGCCGTTGAACTGGGAAAGGTGAGTTTATGGGCGACCTGGGGGTTTCACACAGCGGGGCATCCCGATTTTGGATGCCCCGCGGGGAGGGGATCTATAAGATTTCCGGGCTGATAAAGCAGGGTTTTGGTCCACTTCAAACGTTCTGATGTGATAATTTCCCAGCCAATCAGAGAAGCCCTTGGCTTCTGGCAGTCTGGAAGGAAAGTTCAGATCAGCTGGGGCAAAGTGTAAGAATGGTGGGCAGCAGGAAGGGGGCATGGTGAGAGCATGGTGGGCAGCTGGGGGAGCATGGTGGACAGCAGGAAGGGGACATGGTGAGAGCATGTGGGCAGCAGGAAGGGGACATGGTGAGAGCATGGTGGGCAGCAGGAAGGGGACATGGTGAGAGCATGGTGGGCAGCAGGAAGGGGACATGGTGAGAGCATGGTGGACAGGTATATGGTGAAAAAGAGACAGCAGGCAGGAAGGGAAAACACAAGCAAACGACATAATCTTTCTGAGCAGACTTACTGATGCTCTGGAGCTCCTACTCTGCCCTTTCAAAGTCCCCAGGTCTCTATCACCTGCTCATCGGGTCTGGCTTCCTCAGAGGAAGGGAGAATGTGCCAGACCCGACGAGCCGAGCGGCCGATCAGCTGCTGCTTAACCTAAGCCTCTCGCACTGTACACAGGCGATCACCTAAGTTAAGCAGCAGCCGATTGGTCACTCGGCTCGTCGAGTCTGGCATGTTTTCCCTTCCTCTGCATCTCTTACTGGCCAGCTCAGCCCGGGCCGGTAAGAGCCTAGCAAAGGGCCGTATACGGCCCGCGGGCCGTACATTGCCCAGGTCTGGTATATGTACACACTGGAAAAACAAAGCACATGCAGTAACAATGAAATGTCTTAGATTTCCAAGTGTTTCTGTTGTAATATTGACTCCTAATAATGAACTAATATACAAATGTTTGAGATTTATTAACTTTTCTTCTACATGAGCTAAGCCCAGTAAAGCAGCCAGATGGCACAAGAGATGCTGGATCACGAACACTCCAACTATGAATGTAAAATCAAAGCTTTAGCTCCCAGAAAACTGAATTCTGCTAGATTGTTTGTTGGTAATTTCTTAGCAATGCCTTCTAGTTTTCTTCCAAGCCAAAACTCAGGCTGGGATTGTTGTAATCAGTCAACCCTGTTAGCTTGCAGACCAACCTAAAATCTGTCTCTAATTCTGGGTAAAAACAGAGGACTCGGTCACACACATCTGCAGAAGTATGCTTAAGCTGCACCACCACGCCAAAGTGCCTCTGTGGGGTGCAGTCCTAACTCTAATCTCTGAGAGCCCCATTTGGGACATACAATGCAACAGATAAATTGGGAGCAGGCTTACCTGAGGTTGCCCTAAAACATTGAGTGCAGCCCATGGGGTGGAAGGGTTGAAGACCTTGCAGTACTGAAATCAAAAGTAGAAAAGAGTGGCCACTTTACCACAGACCCCCATATGAAATATTTTATTTGCAGCATAAGACCTGCTTGTACTTCCACAGTGCCTGTCACTGTATTTGGCACCCAGCAACACCATGATCATACAATGCAGCACCTGCTCAAGGCCACAGATTGAAACAGCAGAAAGTAGCATGGTCAGATTGGAGGGAGGAATGTATGGGAGAGTAAAATATTCGACTGAAAATGTACTGTTGTGCTAAGAAAACCGGTACTGAACGGTGCTGGACACAGCAGCAATACATCAAGGGCCCAACCAATAAGCAGTATGTATGTGAGGTAAGGAGGACAGTAGATGCAGATTCAAGGCAAATCTCAACCTAGATTATTGTGTTGGAGGATACATCTTAGCCTGCTACTGGTGCTAATACTCCTGTAAAAAGCTATGGCACAGTGAGAAAACAAGGACTCAGTGTCAGCTTTGCTTCCTACTTGGATATTTCCTTTGTATTTTATCCACTGTATAGTATAGGTCAGGCTTGATCCCTAGATGTTGGCTGTCTCCTCTGTGTATGATGTATGTGCTGTACAGTAAGTAAACAGCCCCATTTAGACCGCAAAAGTGAACATCATAGAGGGATTAAGGCGCATGGTGATGGTGGGGGGAGGTCCTCCATAAAGAACTACTGTACCCCATCCAATGGACATAAACAGGAAGAAAGCATTGCTCATAGTAGTGGGCCCTGTCTGTCCATGCAGCACGAGTGTAACACACAGAAGCAGCTACATGCAGCTCATGTATTATATATGTGTGTTGCTGTGCAATACTGTCAAAAGAGAATACTCACAGCTACCTCCTGTTACATTGCTGTGGATGCCTGACACAAGTGTCTGTCCACTGCTCTGGCCCCTGCTGAAACCACCTTCTATGGGTGCTTCCAGAGTGCCTTACATTCTCTTGCTGGCCCCACCGATCCTGGGTCCTTTTGCTTCTCCCACCAGTTCTTCAACCTCCATCACAGGCCCCTCTGTTGCAGCTGCTGCTGCTTGCTTGAGGACAGGAAACTACAAAACACTGCAGGGTGTGGTAAGAAGAAATTCAGTTGCAGGGTGTAGTTAGGGTACCCCCAGCCATCATATTTATGATATAGTCATGTGGCTAGCATTCTTTTACAATTTTTCACCCAGAAAGCTGGGCTTGTAGGCCCTCGTCATCCAGTGAGCCCGATTGGTCACTGATGGAGAAAGGGAACAACCATGCTGCCATTGCTATAGCGCTGGAATGTGATAAGGTGAGTATTAAAAGAGATTGTCCAGTCCAAAAAAAGCCATATTAACTTTTTGTTCCACTGCCCAGACCCGCTAGTGTAAAAGTTACCGAGAGCGCCCCATCACCCTTCTTTGGAGTCTTGTTTATGCCACACAGCACCCCCCCCCCCCCAGACTCAACCACAGTTTCCTTAGGTCAGCTTTGAAAATTAAAATATGAAAATAGAAGATGAAACATTGTGGAAATAGACACACACGTATCATTTTTGTACAGGTGGTAAGACAAATCAATGGATCAGCTGTATGCCAGCTGTATAGAAAAATCATTGTCCACTGTCACAGAAGAGTTAATGCAATGGGCACTTCCCCTGGATTCATATCATTGCCTCTCCCTAGTGAAAAATACAAAAAAAAATTCAAACTTGGTGAAAAAAAATGATCAAATCTGAAATCATAATACAAACATCATTGTTACTTGGATTAAAACATTGTAACTATCTCTGATTTCAAACACCATTTTATTACAGGATCATATTTCAGAAGCAAAAATGAATATTATCTCGTCTGTCGATTTCCCGGCATTATTCCAGTGCTCAGGTAGAAATGGCGCATTGAATGGTTCTACATACGATCGGAAACGGCAAGGTCTTATTTGTTAGTCACCATGGCAGCTGTTCCCCCATCCCTGCCTAATAGCACTCATGTCTAGACAGTATACCCAGCTCTATTTTATT
This sequence comes from Gastrophryne carolinensis, assembly GCA_027917425.1. NCBI lineage: Eukaryota > Metazoa > Chordata > Amphibia > Anura > Microhylidae > Gastrophryne > Gastrophryne carolinensis. The sequence goes on from CM051234.1 coordinate 537,096,310, forward strand.
CTGTCCTGCTAAATAACTGTCACTCAGCATAGGAACAGCACACTAATACACCAACCAAGGCTGCTATTCCAGATTAAATGTTATACATAAATAAATCGTCATTAGTACAAAACCACTACTAACAAATATTCCTTAACTAAATCTACTAAGACATAAAGACATACATCTAAAAAGCATCCACATTATATTATCGACAACAGAATATAATGCTGCCTCATGCATGGTACAGTGCCAGTGTAAATATCATGAGGATTATATAAGTTAGACTTGTAGATGCTCCCTGCTACCCAAACTATAGAATTATGCAAAAAAAGTGTGAAAAATATAATCAAAACAGTATATTTTAATTACCAGTATATAAGACACACCTAGGATTTGGAGGAGAAAAATCATTAAAAAATGTTCTAAACCAAATGGTGTGCTAAAATGCCCCTTACCAATCACCCAATTATAGATAGTATGCAGAATTCCCCCAATCACACCATTACACCCCACATTACAGGCAGTGAGCAGTATCCAACATTAAAGGCAGTGAGGGGCATCCCAAATGTAGGCAGCGTGCGGGCACCCCAAATGCTGGCAATGTGTAGGCATTCCAATTACTGCCAGTGTGCGGCCTTCCCAAATACAGGCAGAGTGCTGCATGCCCCCCCCCCCCAAAAAAAAAAAACACATTCCCCAGTAGCCATCACACACATACTCTCTCTCACACACAAACTTTCACCACTTTCCGGTCCGCCTGCTGCCTTGCTACCTGGAGCCTCAAGCTCCTGCCGGTTCAAACTTGGTCCTGGGTGTGCATGGCCTGTTACTCCTGCCAGTAATATTGAACACTGGCAGGAGTCACAGGCCATGTCCCATCCATTTGCCTGAACCGGGTCACTGGGTACTTGGGGCAGAGGCTGGCGGGCAGCAGCGGCTATGAGGACAACTGCTGAGGCGGTGGCCAGAGGAGGCAGCAGAAGCCAGTAATGTATATGTACGTGTTTTTATGTTGGCGGGAGACGGCTGCTGAGGCATGGAATGTACGGTTTTTATGTTTGTTTTTGCATTCGCACGATAAGACGCACCAACATTTTCACCCCACTTTTGGGGGAAAATAACATCTTATAGGCGGAAAAATTGTAAATCAAATCAATAGAAAGAAATGTATACCATGATCATCAGGTGGGGCTTTATGGAAGGACACCAAACAAGTAAAATGATAGAAAATGATTTGCTTATAAGGCTTGATCCACAGCTGTTTTGCAGCTTTTTTACCAAGCTGGTACCAGCCTCCTTGACTGGAATAGGATTCTGGCAACGCTATCAGAAGAGACATTTGGGGAAGAGTAATTGGGAGAACAAATGTTCAGCAATAGTTAACATGTAGGTAGTTAGGGGCTACGTGTAAGTGGCCCTGTATATACTGTATATCTACAAGTATGTGCTTTGGGTGTGTTTACTATTCAGTGTTTGCTTGGAAATATAAAAAAAAAAAAAAAAGGAAAAGCAAGAGAGGGGTTTGGTACAGAGGAGAAAGGCTGCTAGATAAATTGTGATTTAGGCCCTTATTTAAGAAGGGATAGCGTCAGGTAGTGGCTGGTTAATGACAGGTAGCGACTGGTGAACGCCGGACACGGCACGCAATTACACATTTATCAAGCAGAATCTGTTTAGCGACTGGGATAGCGCCATGTAGCGTCTGATTCATCATTTTCACAGCCTCAGCGAACAGCGCCAGCGTTCAGCCTTGCACAGCGCCAGGTATGACCTCTTGCTACCTGTCGCTCTCCCATACATTTCAATGGACGATCCTTTTCTTTTCTTTAAAGTGTTTTTTTTTTTGTTTTTTTTTCCAAAAAATCACAAATAATTCTGTGACCTCTTCTGGCATTGAAATAGCAGTTTTTTCATAATTTTTTCATTTTTTATATATTTCCTCAGAAATGACATTACAGGTCTGGCATTAAAGTGTTCATGTTACATTGTTGTTACAATGTAATTCCTTATGTTTTCGCTTTGTTACTAGTTGATAGATGCTTGAAAACAGACTTTAAACACACCGCCTCCTGCGCTCTGGGCTTCAAACAAATATTTTTCAGCGCCAGAAATTTGTGAGGCTGTTTTTTTGCTGAATATTGTGTGAGTCGGTCGCTATGAGCAGTTGCTAACATGCGCTCCCATACAGAGCTTTACGGGTCAAATAGCGACTCCTCACAATGTATTCAACATTACTGAACAGCGAATGAGTCGCTATAAAGTAGCGACCCACGGCCGAGCACTGCGACTACTAGCGGGCGCTCTGAAAATGCCTGCTACAGACGCTCATCTGTCGCTACCTGCCGCTAATGATGAATCAGCCTCCCCGATGCAAGGTGGGTTGGTTTGCAAAATAGACGGGAGGGGTTGAGGAGTGCATAAGGCACAATAGCAAATTATAATCCATTGACCCTAAATATGGTTTTGGTACCAGTGACTGTACCTGGTTTCTCATATCTCATAGAAAATTATTTTCACAGACTCTACTACAATGAAGTAAAGAAAGAAAAAATAAACAGTGCATAGGAAAGAAAAAAAACAGAAAAAAGTCAAGGGAAGGACAAAAAAAAAGGATAGTAGACGCCTTGGTCTTATAAGAATTAGAACATACTTTGGTTATACTGAAGCCATGGAATCCATGTTTTAAAGCAGTGTTTCCCCTTTCTCTTCTCAAGGACCACCACCAGATTATGTTTTGTGGATCTCTGAGCTGTGTTAGCACTAATCCAATTTCTTTGTTACACTGCTCAACAGTATAGTGTTTTTTTCACAGGAGACAGCAATTAAAGTGGACCAAAACCAACTGAACTTGCAAAATACATTTAGACAAAACCCCTGCTGATACTCCCTTCTTAGCGTGTAGAACTAGAAATTGATACTTTTGCTTTTCGATTTGCCCTGAAAATGTTTTTTCCTGACCCGTTCAGTTAGATGGCAGGTGATCAGTCTTTGCACAGGTGTGGCAATGGCATCATTGCTACACACAACAGTGGCAATAAATGGAGGAGACGGAGCTTTATAGCTAAAACAGGCGGCATTATCTGGGATTAGAGTGAAGCAGGAGCAGTGAAAATTGGCAAAAGGTGCTCCTCATGGGGGGAGCAATTCAGAGGATACCAGTTAAAAATGTGAGTTTTAGTCCGCTTTATGAGTTAAGCCACTAAAACATATCCGATTAATATGGAGTATTGAACACCACCTCCCTTTGGATCATATAGAAGGGTAATACTCCTAACCTTTTTGATAAGATGCCCCCAAATTTTCTTGAAATTGGGCAAAGCCATCATATATAGAACTTACCCCCTTAAATCTGTCCCACACCAATTTTCTACCTAATAATATAAACATTGTGACAGTCAAGGGGGGGGGGGGGGATTGCTGGAGCTTCCCCTGTGTACAGTCCCTTGAAATGTGAACCTGCAATTGCCTGCTGGTGGTCACTTAGGCCGAAGTGAAGGAAAGAGAAAGCAATCGCGGGCCACATTTTGCCAGGCCAGATAAGGGTTGCATGGGGTTGCAAATGTCTATGTGCAGGGGGGTCCAGCAGCAATGTATCCCCATACCCATTATGTTGAAAATGTCAAAAAAGTGAGACCGCTTTAATAGGACACCCTTTTAAAGTGGACCAACACCCAGGATTTTGACTATCCTGGGTTTTGGTCCACTTCGGTGGGGCACCCCTATCGGGGGTGCCCCGCTGTCTGAAACCCCCCAGAAAGCCCAAGAAAACTCACCTCTCCCCGCTCCCACGTGACCGCGCCAGCCAATCACAGCGCTCAGAGCCGCTGTGGTATGCGCGTCCAAGGCCGCCTGGACGCGCATACCAGCTCAGCTGGCTCTGAGCACTGGAGGCCGCGTCTCGCGCTTCCCTCTAACAGGGAGCGCGCCTGCACCGGCCATTCACAAGCGGCCGGCGCGGGTGCGCGCCCTGCTAGAGGGAAGCGCGAGACGCGGCCGCGGCTTGCGCCGATGGAACGGGGCTGAGGTAAGGTTTGTGGGCCTCCTGGGGGGTTCCTCCCCACGGGACATCCCGATTTCGGATGCCCCGCGGGGAGGGATCTGATCGGTCCGGGAATCTTATAGATTTCCGGGCCGATCCCCCCTGGGTGTTGGTCAACTTTAAACAATTAGTAGCGACTATTGGTAAAACCTTAGCTATTCTGGAACCATATAGCACCTCATTAATACCTAAATATTTTCCTCAATGATACATTTATTGAACATCTACCTGCTTCCATTTCCATCTTACCCAAGCATTTAAAAAATGTTGTATGTGTATAAAAAAAGTTTAAGATGGATGATGCTGATAATAGAGCTATGTGTGTCTTCAGCCTGAAGAGATTACAACACTCCTTTAAAAGCAGTTCAGCATGACCAATATTTTCAAATATTATAATGTGTTTTATATAACACATTATTGTTACTTTTAAACAATAATTTCTTTCCTATAATTTAAACTGGCAGTTCAGGAATTTTGTAAACAATGAAAAAATGTAATTTCATGCTTCAGGTACAATCAGGATCTAGCCACCGAGCCATAATTGGAAGCTAATGGCCCATGACTAGAGATTTATCCGACTTATCCCACTGTGACTGTGACCTGCATTGGCTTCTAACAACAACAGAGGATTTCAGTCAACCCATTGCTGTTGGATGTAATAATCACAAGAAAAGTTTTAGGCAGTGCACTAAGCCAATAGGACAAATACAAGGGAGACAGTAAATCCAATAGCTCCCATTGTGGCGAGGAATGCATTTCTCCCCCACCCTCCCCCAATTCCATGGTGGCTAGGATTTAGTGCCCCTGTATACAGAATGGCCTTGGAATCCAGGTGATCACCCTGCTCCTGCCACATTAACACAACAATGGCAACATCAACATCTCAGATGCCTAAAGATCTACCAAAGATGGTACTGAAGTTCTACCCATGCACCATTGAGAGTTTACTGACGCTCTACTGACAGCATGGTATGGTAACTCCACTAAGCAGGAAAGACAGGCTGTGCTTAAGGTGATGCGGACCACTTAATGCACAAAATGACTTGTGCTCTGACCTTCAGTCACAGCAAGTGGTGCTGCACAAAGGCTAGGAAGATTAGAACTGCAATCACCCCAGCAATGGACTCCCCTCTTTGCCTCCCCCCCCGCATGTAAGCCCTTCGGCACGCTGAGGGCCAATACAGAGAATGAGTAGGAGCTTTTACCAACAGGTCATCCAGGCTCCCAACCAGGGCAACATCTCGGCTAATCTTACCTCCTATATAAATTGAACAACCACACACTGCCTAATGTTGACAAAGCAAAAGTGTTATCTTAAGGCTGTGCACGTTGACCAAAAATCTTCACTTGACTTAGCCTGTTCTTATGAATGATTGACTGCGCTGTTTCAGCCAAGTTTCATCCGCCAGAATTAGCCACCAGTCACCACAAAAAATTGCCAGGAGAGAGAGTGTGTGCCTGTTTGTTATTATTGCACTTGAGATGGAAAGCGTGCCAAATGTCTATAGGAAAAAAAAAATACAGTTGAGATGGTAAGCTTGCTTCATGGCAAGGGCAAGTTTGCCACTAGAAGTGGAAGTCAAGACAATCCCCTCGATTCAAAGAGCAAAAGTTAATTGATTTCGGATCGAGAATCGTAAGTTTGGGTGGGTGTTAGTCATTTTTTCCTGTTTTTTTGGCCATTTCCGACTCGCACGAGCCTACGTACGAATGCGTATATGCTCTTACGATCATCGGAAGTTCGTTCCTAAATTTTAGGATCAAAACGTAAAACTTAGGATCAAATCCTAAAACTTAGGATCAAAACGTAAAACTTAGGATAATCGGATGTGTTTAGGTGTGATTCAGAGAACAGTTTTCCAACCTCTAAATACGTTTTAAAAGAACGCCACTTCCGACACCTTTTAGCAGTCGGATTGCTGTTCTTGAACAGGTTTTTTGGCTATGTGGAGGAGTCTGCGCGTCTTGAGCTCCAATGAACTACATGTATCAGCATGGCCGAGGCCATAAATTGTATGGCAATGCATACCTGATTCATGTATGCCTTATAAAAGCATTTTAATGTGGACCTTAATTAGTCCTTTGCATGTAAACTTTTATTTTGCAATATATTTGCGTTAATTAAAGAAACTTATGTCCTTTGTTATTTATTTTTAAATTGATGTACTAGAATAATATTTTTAGATTGCATTTATTGGTGTAGTTGTTTACCTTTGCTTTGTTTAATTATTTAAGCACATCTTTGGTCAGATGCATCACACTTACTGAGGAGAGGAGAGCGGGATAAAGTGCAGGATGTGGGTTACTGCTGTATTTTGCACAGACACAGCAGAGCTGGGGGCACGGAAAAGGTCAGAAATCAAAGAATGCAGAGCAACACAGTCACAAGGCCCTTTCTGTTTGCAGGCTGCCCGAGAATACCTGAGCCGCCATCTTGGCTGTTTCTAGACTCATAACATGCAGAAGTTGCTGGGTGTTTTTTTATATTTGAGAGCAATCTGTATGTAGAGGGTGTGGGTAACCACACCAAAAATTTTAAGTTGTACCATTTGAAGCCAAAATATTAAAATTAAATCCACAAGTAAAAAATGCAAGTTAACTAAAAATTAAACAAAGTAAGATTTACTTATGCAAATGCATTCATTAATGGTTGGTTACTACAAAATGAATGAAATAAAGAAAAATAAAAGACCAAATATTTAGAATGCACTTTAATGAGGTAAGTTTGTAGTGCGCAGCCGCAAGATCAGAAGGATTTACGTCCAGACAAAAAAGGAAAAAGGGCAAAACCAATGTTGCAACCTGAGAAATGAAACGGAAAATTCAGGATGGAAACTGACATAGGTCTGATTCGCGAACTGCCATACGAACGGACGTACATTTTAGGATAGAAACGTATTTGCTTATAGAATCACTCGCAAGTTCATACGAACGCACGAGCGGACGGGAAAAATAGGATGATCGGCACCAAAATCCAAGCTGTTACATGTTTCTTTGAATCGACCCCATTGTGTAACTCTCCGACCTGCCTCCTTATACCAGCACTGAGACAGTGTCGGGGGGGGGGGGCTCAGCCAGGGTGCACCTGTATTAAGGCCATGTGGGGTGACCGCCTTTAGAAGCACTACAGAGGGGGTATACATTGACCTGCCTTTATATTTATTTTTAATTTAAAATATATTGTAAACTCATGTGCTTGAGGGACTGTGTTTTACGGGGACTTTCGGGCGAGATCAGTTTTGTGTGCCAGCATTTCTCTACTGCTCAAAGCTGGTGAGAAATGCCTGCTTCATTAATCGGCATGCTTTTTTCCCTGGGGCCATTACCAGTTCACCCCAAGTGTTGGCCCTCGAGCCCTGGGATTACCAGCCCCTATGCTTGGTTGGCAAGCTTTAGGGGGGTACACAGTTTTGTTTCTGCATGAGCAGTTGTGTGACACTGCAGAACACCATAGGTACACCTATGTGTTTACCTTTAGATGTTTTACTGTATATAGAGATGTGTATTGAGTTATTGATTGATTATAAGTAGGGACCCCTATTAACCCCTTGACTGTCACTATAGCCTTAGATTTGCAGCACACTTGTTGACCGGCTGTGAAACACATCAAAATCAGGGGTTAAGCGGGGATATCATGGGCTGCCTGAGGGGCCAGTAAAATCCCAGGCTGACTTTTGACCCAAGTCTGCTCTTGCCTATTATTGTGTTTTTGAACTGGTGGAATTACAAATGCCTATGGCCAGGGACATATGTTTTTTAATACATAAGACATATTGGGCGTGTTGGGGAATAAATGGAAATAGTCTGTGATGTTTTTATATGCACGTTCGCTTTCTTAATCCCTGGCATGAATGAATTTAGCACACTGGCCCCTGTTCCACTGGCTCCTAAGGCCCTCCAGTTACAGAGCCAGCACTGGCACAGCACCAGCAGGAAAACATTTCTGGAGCCACCCCTGGCAAAGAGACATCTGTAGAGAAAAAAAAGTATGACATTTTGATCAATGTTTTTATTCTTTGTAAAAATCAGTTAAAATAATAAATGTTTTATAGGTGGATTTAACTAAAATGTTAAAATGAAGTCTATGTGATGGCTAACAGGAAATAAAAGTTCAAATTATGTTTCTGGAAACAGAATAGACACCCAAAAAGCAAACACCCAGCTCTATTTAGAAAGAAACCCACAGTGAACAGAACTGATGTTAAAAATCTTATTCCAGACATGGGTGTAGATTGACACTTTCCCTAGCTGTGAAAAAAGAGAACATAAAACTAACTTGCAACCAAAGCAAATGTCAATGAAAGTATTTTATGGGATAAGCATGAAGCCTTCACAAACACCTTTTTAGCATCCTATGCTAATGTAGCTTTCTCTGTCCTACTTCCAGAGGCGTAACTTTAGGGGGTGCAACTTCACTGGGATCCAGGTGGTCGGGGGGTGCATTGTTGCTTACTTGGCATCATTTAGAGAGAGGAAATGCCATTTATTGCTCCTGTTTCAGTTTTTAGCTGTCTAGCTGCATCCAATTGAGTTAAAGTACAGAAAAAAAAACAGTATGAGCCTTGAAAGGGCCCCATTTAATGTTTGCACCAGAGCACCCTTGGCACGCTTTTTTTTTTTAAATTAAAGGTTTTTATTGAAGGAAACAAAAATGACAGCGCTCGGCAACGCAGTGCCAATTAATTACACACATTACAACCACTAAAAGACAGAATCACACAGTTTCAATTTCCATATATCAAAAATACAAAGAAGTGCAGGGCCCCGTGGGGCCTCGCTCCGTGTGTTCCAAGACATGATTCTGCTTGTCAATGTGCTACAGCATCTGCAATCCATGCCCCCAACTAACTTTTAATGGGTAGAACAACTGGGTAAAACAAACCTATTTGGAAACTGGTAACAGAGGGGGGAAGGGGAAGGGAGGGCAAGACAAGGAACATCAGGGGGAAAAGAAGAGGGGGGCAACAAGGGGAAGGCGAGGGGATCAAAGAAAGGACCGTCCCTCAAGAAGCCCGACTAGGCCATGTTACATATAGAGGAGAAAATCGGAAGAAAATGAAACGGTCCCATTCCTGCCAGGTCCTTCTGTGCTTTTCCAGGGTCCCCTTTAGCGAGGCAGTAAGTTCCTCCATCCTACAGATGTCCTGGACGACGGCCAGCCACTGCGCTGTTGTGGGAGGGTCAGAGGACTTCTACTTAGCTGGAATGCATGTTCTGGCAGCGCTCAAGAGGGGGGCAAGAAGGGACTTGCGCCTAGATCTCATGGAGGCCGGAGCCAGGTTAAGGAGGTAGCATGCGGGGTCCTCACCCAAGTCAATATCCGTCAATTTCCTAACAACCTCTCTCACCCCTCCCCAGAAGCCGGACAACCTCTCGCACTCCCAGAAAACATGTGTCATAGTCCCCCTAGCCCGCGAGCACCTCCAACAGAGGGGGGAAGAAGAGGGAAACATTTTCGCCAACAACGCTGGGACCCGGTACCAGCGTGAGAGAATTTTGAACGTGGTCTCCTGATACTTACAGGAAATAGAGCTCTTATGCGCTAACTGAATCATAGCTAGCTTTTGCTCATCCGTAAAGGTTCTGCGAGGTTCCCTCTCCCATCCCCCTATGCAGGCTGGGACAAAGTCACCCGGAGGCTCAATTAGCAGCGAATAGGAGTATGACAAAGCTCCCCTAAGGTGACCAGACCCCAAGCAAGTATGCTCGAATTGTGTTAGCTGCCTAGATGTATCAGTCGTGCATTCAACCGACCGCTGATAGTGCAGGAGTTGAAGGGTTTGCAACTGCGTGATAGGTCTGAGGGCGAGGTCATCAACCAGGGTCTCCGGCCTCCTCCACCCACCGCCAGCCTGCATGTGTAATCTCCTATAACAGTTCTGCTTAATCCAGGCTCTAAAGGGGCCTCCGGTTATCTCCACCGGAAAGTCAGGGTGCCCCAAAACAGGTGTCAAGGGGGATGGAGAGGGGGAAAGATCCAACCCAGGGAAAAACCTGTCCACTACTCTCCTGGACGGGCCAATCGTAGGGTGTTTGTTCAGCTGCATGAGTTTGTTCAGTGGGACCCATGGTAGTCTGGGGAGGGGGCATGGAGAAGCGTCTTGTTCCATCTGAACCCATTGTTTCAGAGCGGAGTGGCGGCACCAGTCAATAATCCGGCTCAAGTGAGCCGCCGCATGATAGCGCCTCCAGTCTGATAGGCCCAATCCCCCCATAAATTTAGGAACCGTCAAGAGAGAAGCCGCCAAATGGTGAGAGCGACCAGCCCAGACAAACCTAGTGCACATTCGCGTAAGCTGCTTAAAGAAGGTAGTGGGGATATCTATTGGGAGGGCCTGGAACAAATATAGCACCCTGGGGAGGATGTTCATCTTAATGAAACTGACCCTTCCAAACCAAGAAAAAACTCCCTCGTTCCTCTTCAAGAGGTCTTCCTCCAGCCTCTCCAGCGGGGGGGGGGGGGGAATTTAAGGCATATGTATCTTGCAATTTGGAGGAGACACGTGTGCCCAGGTAAGTAACAGCCTCCCGCTCCCACTTAAAATGGAAGTTTTCTGCAACGTGGCGCAGACGCTCCGTAGGGACATTAATGTTTAAGACAGAGGACTTCTGGTAATTGATCTTATAGTTAGATACCTCCTGAAAACTCCTAAGCTCGGCGAGAAGGTTTGGCAGAGTGATCTCTGGTTTCGAGACAAAGAACATCAGATCGTCGGCGTAAGCCGCTACCTTGTGCTCGGTCCCACCCACCCTTACTCCTGAGACGTCCGCATTTTGTCTGATCAAGCGTAGGAATGGTTCCAATGAGAGGATGAAGATAAGCGGGGAAAGTGGGCAGCCCTGCCGCGTCCCATTAAATAAATGAAAAGCCTGAGAAGGCAGGCCGTTCACCACCACGGATGCCGAGGGGCAGGTGTACGAGGCCAAGATCCTATTAAGCATCCTATTGCCCAACCCGATGTGGCGAAGGGTCCCCTCAAGAAAAGCCCAGCTCACCCTGTCAAAAGCCTTCTCGGCATCCGTGGAGAGAAGTAACGCAGCCTCTCTCGTCCGTCGCGCACAATGGACCACGTTCATATTATCCCTCCCCTCGCGATTTGGAACAAAGCCCACCTGATCCCAAAGTATGAGGTCCGGGAGGAGGGGGGCGATTCTGTCTGCCAGGATTTTATTGTATATCTTAAGGTCGCAGTTTAACAGGGATATGGGCCTATAACTACCACACTGCGCCGGGTCCTTACCCGGCTTAGGGATAATGGCAATGCTAGCCCGGAGAGTGTCCCGAGGGGGGGAAGGCCATCGCTCAAAGAGCCAAAAGAAGAAATAAAGTGTGGGTCCAATGTGCCCGCCAGCTGTAGCCATCTGGGCCAGGAGCCTTTCCGGGTTTCATGTTCTTGATGGCCTTTAAGAACTCCCCCATATCGATCTCCTCCTCAAGGGCCTCCGCCACACTCTGCCCAAGCCGGGGAAGGTCCGACTTCCGTATGTAGGCCCTTATTTTTTGCTGATGCGCCTGAGACCTATTCTGCGGCAAATTGTACAAGCCATCATAAAAGTTCCTAAAGGTTTCGGCTATATCCCCAATTTTATAATGCCTGTTACCTCCTGGGTAAAGTATACTGGGAATGAAGTTTCTAGATCGCTGCCCCCGCAAGGCTCTAGCCAGAGCCCTGCCGCTTTTATTGCTAAACTCGTAGAAATGCCTACGACACCTAGCAATCTGGCCCCTCACCTTTACAAAGCTTATATCCCGGAGGGCTTCGCGCAGTTTAGTCAATTTGGCACACAATGCGGGATCCAAAGACTGTACCTGGTCTCCAGACTCAGAGTCTCCTGCAGCAGGTGAGCTGTTTGCTTTTCCCTCTCCTTTTTGAGATAAGCACCCCGTCTAATCAAAAGGCCTCAAATCACACACTTGTGAGCCTCCCACTGGGTCATTCGTGAAACATCTGGAGTATTGTTTACGGCAATTGCCGACCGAATTTCCGCCTTAAATTTGGGGTCCAAACAGAGGGAGCTGTTTTGACTATCCTGGGTCTTGGTCCACTTCGGTGGGGCACCCCCGATTGGGGTGCCCCGCTGTGTGAAACCCCCCCCGATCACCCTAAAAACTCACCTCTCCCCGCTCCCAGCGCCGACGGACAAGGGATTTGACAGCCGCTTGTCCGTGGCTCCTCCGCCGCCGCCTCCCGCGCGTCCCTCTTGACGCGCACACCTAGAGGGGCGCGGGAAGCTAAGGTAAGGGGGTTTGGGGGGGTTTCACCCCGCGGGACATCCCGATCTCGGATGTCCCGTGGGGAGGGAGGTGATCGGCCCGGGAATCTTATAGATTCCCGGGCCGATCACCCGAGGGTGATGGTCCACTTTAAGCCTCCAATGTCCCGATGGGGAGGGGGATGCCTATAGAAGGCCGTGAAATGAGATGCACGTGCCTATGGAGAACCAAGAACCAATCTATATGCGAATAAGTATTGTGGGGGGGGGGAGAAGTAGGTGTAATCCCTCCCCCTGGGATTCGCAATCCGCCACACATCCATGAGTTGATGATCGAACAGGAGAGCTTTGATCCTCCTCAGAGTCGAGAACGGTATGCCAGAAGTCCCCTTAGAGGTGTCAATCTGGGGATCGAGAACATTATTAAAATCGCCTCCCAAAAGGAGAATGCCATCTGTAAATTCAGCCAGTCTCTCCAAGGTAGATCTCAAAAATTTGATTTGATTCGAACTTGGACAGTAGCAGGTCGCTAGCGTTACCCTCCGAGTGTAAAGAATACCCCTTACGAAAAGGTATCTACCCTCAGAATCGTGGGCTGTCTCCTCCAGTGTCCAAGGGAGGTAACCTGCCAGGACGATGGCCACCCCCCTTGACTTAGAGTCGGGGGACAGGCCATGGTACCGGTGGCGGAAGTGGCGACTGGACAAATTGTACACTCTGCCCTCTTTGAGATGAGTCTCCTGAAGAAAGGCGATTCCTGCTCCCAGATGCTTTAACTCCTCCAAAACAGAAGCGCGCTTGACGGGGGAGTTCAGGCCCTTAACGTTCAAAGAGGTACATTGGATTCTGGACATGGCAGAGCAAAACAAGCAGCCCCTAACTCAATGGAAGGGGACACCGGGGAGGAAGGGGTCCCAGGCCAAAAAAGTGGTAGAAGAGCGAGGGAGGAAGGGAAGGAGAGGAAGGGGAAGGGAGAGAGGAACAGGGCCAAGAGTACACCAGGAAACAGGGGTAGACAACTACAAGAAGCAAGAGGAAGCACACGAAGGGGGTATACACACCTGACGAAAATGTATAGGACAAGGACAAGTATACAAGGGGAAACTAGGGAATCTGAGGGGAAATTAGGGGGATCTAAGTTGGGAAGAATTCCTTCTTTCCCAAAATTGAGCCCTAGGCACCCGAAGTGAGCGGAAGACCGACCCAAGGAACCACAGGGCCCTGGCCTATGGTGGGGGCGAGACGGATCCGAGAGACAGAGGGGGTCCCTCTGACGTCTCTAATCTCACTTATTGGGGTAACCACCGCACATTATACTGCCGGTGGAAGTCCCCATCTCAGGGCGATACCCACAAGAATTCTAATAAACGAAAAAGAAAAAGTTTTTAGTTAAAGCCAAACCCCACAGCCTCCAGCGTATCAGGAAACTCAGCAGCGGCCTAAGGAGCAATCATAGCAAGGGCTAGTGAAACCGAACAGGCAAATAAACAACAGAAGCTTTGCATATACACAAACCATTATGAACAGGTATGAAGCAGATTCAGGGCTCGCCAGGACTGTCCCCATGATATAGACTGCGACCCATCCGGGAGATACTCCCGGCGCGGCCCAACAGTCAAAAGGAGTGGAGCGCCGCACCCAAGTGCGCACGCCCAAACCCCCTGCTCCGCGGGCAAGTTGATTAAATGGTAGAGCAGCCCGGCGAGCCCGGGACGCTGCAAATAAACATAGGTAATTAAGAAAATCAATCTGTAAGGCTAAACTACGAGAGAAAGCACACAGATTAGCAATTTAGCAAATTAGCAATTAGCAATACGTTGTAAACAGGCAGAGGCAGGTTCGAGGCTCAGCAGGGCCGGCCCGGGGCATGAACTACAACGCCTCTGAGGCAAGGCTCCCGGAGCGGAGAGTCAGTCAGGAGGAGCGGCACCTGAGTGTGCAAACCCATATCACTCACCAAACAAACAAGTTGAGTGAGTAAATGAAGAGCCGACCGACGAGCCTGAAGCGCAGTACACAAACACAAACAATTCAAGGAAGTAGATTCAAGGCTCGCCCGAGCTGTCCCCATGAGATAGACCGCGACACGACCGGGAGACTCTCCCGGCGCGGCAGATCAGTCAACACCCAAGTGCGCACGCCCCGGCCCCCCGCTCCGCGGACAAGTTGAGTAGATGGGAAAGCGGCCCAGCGAGCCCGGAACTCTGCGAATAAACATACGTAATTAAGAAAATCAATCTGTAAGGCTAAACTACGGGTGAAAACACACCGATAAGCAACTAATACGTTGTAAACAGGTAGAAGCAGGCTCGAAGCTCGGCAGGACCGGCCTAGAGGTATGAACTACAACGCCTCCGGAGCAAAGCACCCAGTGCGGAGAGTCAGTCAAGAGGAGCGGCATACAATGCAGACCCGTATCGCTCAACCAACAAGTAGAGTGAATGAAGAGCCGCCCGTCGAGCCTGAAGCGCAAAAAATACACACAAACAATTTAGAGATTAATCAGTAAAGCTATTTTCTGTATAAGGATAAGACTGATGGCAAGAACATCCGTTCAGACTTCCTCTTGGGTCTCTTGGTTTACCGCCGGCCAGTCCTCTGCGAGCCGCAGCCACGCCCCTCGCCCGGCGAATCCTCTGCGGCTGACCCCCCGGGGGCCTAGGGGGAGAGAGATGTCATGCCAGAACAGGCCTGCGAGGTCCACATGTGTTTTCACAGTGAAAGTACGCTGGTTTTTACAGACCACAAGATGAAAGGGGTAGCCCCAACGATACACTCCTCCACATTCCCGTATCTTGGTGAGCAAGGGTTTCAGAACTCGTCTCATCATAAGAGACCTTCGCGATACATCCGGGAACAGCTGTAAGGGAGCTCCATCAAAGCAGATCCGGCCCTGCGCCCAAGCCTTCGCCAGGATGTCATCCTTCACGGTGTAGTAATGTAGGTGACATATAACATCGCGGGGGTGAGCTAGGTCGAAGGATCTGGGTCCAAGGGCTCTGTGGACACGGTCTATCTCGGCGGTAGATGGACGACCGAGTATTTCGTTGAAAATGCCAATAATGGTGGGCCGAAGTTGGTCTGGGCCTGTCACCTCTGGGAGTCCTCTGATACGAATATTATTACGACGGCTCCTGTTTTCAAGGTCGTCAGGTGGAGAACTGCCGCCTGTGAAACAGCTTTTTGATGGGTCAAGTCCCGCTCCAGCGCCTCCAGCCTCCGGATCGTCGCGGTTTGGAGCTGCTCCAGCGAGTCGACTCTGGTGTCAAGATTGCCCACCGATTGCTGCAAATCTGAGATATCCTTCTTGAATGTACTTTCCACCCTCTGAATAAAGGATTCAAGATCATCTCTAGTGGGTAGGGTTTTCAACTCCGCCTTCAGGGCTGCGAGGATAGGATCAAGAGGGGACTGTATCAGCGTCGGAGGGGCACAGATTCCTTCAGAGGCGTCGCTCGGAAGCGTGAATGCAGCTCCCACCGCAGGAGAGCCGCGCAGCGATGAATCTCCGGGGTTTCCCGAGCCCGCGGACCGGGGAGGCCGGCCTGGATGGGCGGCAGTGCATACCCTCAGTGGTGCGCCGTCCCTCCGGGAGGTCACCGCGGACCCCTCCCCCTCCATCAAGGGCCGGTCACGAGGCCAGGTGGAGGTCGAGGAGCCGCTCCTCTGTTGCCATGTGGGGGAAAGGGGCATCCCCGGCCAAGCCCCACCCGTACACCAGTCACCCAGCGAGTTCAGGGGCATAGATATTGCTGCTGCGTCCGGGGAAGCACGGGGGGGCTGATACGGACTGAAGTTGGGGAGACTCCCTCAGCGATCCTAGATCTGGGTCAGGGCCAGAACTAAATGCCTGGTTGGCCGGCTCCTGCCATGATGGTGGGGATGGGGTGCCGATGGACGAGTGGGATAGGGATATAGCCGGGGACCCTAGCCTGCATGGGTGTCCCCCACCCCGGAGCGGGGAAGGACATTCAGGGCTATCAGGGCTGGGGCAGCCCAGCTGTGTCATACCTTGACATGATGGCAGTCCTGATGCAGCCGCACAGGTCCGGCCCACCTGCAAGCCTCCTCCGGGGGGGCTTCTCCCCTTACCTCTCATCCCCGCAGATGTCAGCATTGGAGCGGCTGAGCGGCAACTCTGACTCCCCCGCTCAGGTCCCGGCTGTGTCATACCCAGGCGTGATGGCAGCCCCGCCGCAGCTGCCCAGGACCGGCCCTCGTGCGAGCCTCCTCCGGGGGGGCTTCTCCCCCCACCTCTCGTCCCCGCAGATGTCAGCGCCGGGGCGGCTGAGCGGTCGCTCCGACTCCCCCGCTCAGGTCCCAGCTGCAACCCACCCCGAACGGCGGGGAGGCTCATCTCCTCCTCCCGTGTCATCAGCAGGCTTACCCCCGCAAGCTCATCTTCCGCCGCCGCCATCCTCGAGGTCCCACCGCCGGTCTTTGCATGTGGGGCAGATGACGGGGGGCAACTACTGGCCCTAGCAGCGCAGCCCAGGACAGGGGCCCCGGACGGCGAGAGCGACCTCGCGTCCGCATGCTCCCGGCCCCCCAGTAGGCAGGGGGAAGCATCAGCAACCAGCGCCATTTTGGACGAGGCGCCCTCCCGATCATGCGGGCTGCCCTTCCCCATATATGAGCTGATCTTGCGGTGTGGAGTGATCGCTGGCGTCTTGGCACCCCTACGCTTCTTCGCCATTGTCCGGCTGGCACGTTTAGGTGGGTAAGTCCGCTAATATCTTAAATTATTAGGACGGCCAGTGGGAGCCCGGTCAGAGCACGTCCTCACACTCCCATAGCCGGCCATGCCCCCCTCCCTTGGCACTTTAAGCATGACAACTCCTCAAACTAAAGCACTCTTCAAACTAAAGCTCTTTATTTACCCCACCCCTTGGCCAAAAATGAATCAGTGCACTAGTCAAGACATCATGAAAGTTAAGGCCCTGGTGCAAAAATTAAGAAAAATGTTTCTATATTTTTCCCAAAATACAGATTTCAGGTTCAGGTTCCCAAATTTCAGATTTTAGGTTAACTAAGGAGTAGCTGGTTGCCACAGACCAAACTTAGACACTTTGACACTGAACATCATTGCAAATTTTGAGTGCAGTAATCAGAGTCAGGTTCATTTTACCAAGTACATACATTACATATGTACTAGTAATTGTTTTGTGGCAGAGAGACTACAGCGATGCAACAGGTAGAGCTACTCATTAACAATTCCAGCTGACACTGATTATAGTGACACGCTTATAACGATTTTAACTTTTTGTTTTTCCCAGGTATGCCATTGTTTTTTGACAGGATACCATTGTTCTAAACTAGCTGTTTAAGCCTGTGTGCTCAGAGCCGCTTAGCTTTGACGCCGCTTTGATGCGCATAGCTCAGCGGCTCCAAGCGCGCTGATTGGACGAGCGCCCGCGGAAGCGCCGTAAGAGCCGGGTGAGGTGAGTTGAATCGGGCGATCTGGGGGGTTTCACATAGATCGGGGTGCCCCGGGAAAGTGGACCAAAACCCAAGATAGTCAAAATCCTGGGTGTTGGTCCACTTTAGAAGAAACTTGAAATGATAGAACAAGGGGGCACAACCTGAAGCTAGTCAGAGGGAAGATCAGGAGCAACGTTAGACAAATATTATTTTACAGAACAAGTAGTAGATGCTTGGAACAAACCAGCAGAAGTAGTTGAAAAATCATCAATAAGTGTATTTAAACATGCCTGGGATAAGCATACACCAATTCTAAGATAAAGAGTACATACATATATGGTCTCGTTCTGCCATTGACCTTCTCTGTTTAGTAATGAGAGGTAGCACAGCATATATAAAATATTTAAAGGGAGGGGACAAGGGGCACAAAAGAAAGGTCACATGAATTTGGGGAGGGGAATGGGTCCTATGGAGGGGCAGCATAGTGCAGCATGGGGGTGGAGGGGGCACGTGGAGGGACAGCAAAGGACATCCCCATTTTTGACCAGACATTTAGTAAGGCTGGTTGGACAGGTAAAGGGCCAGATGATAATGACAAAGACATAGGTCACTTGGATTAAACCTTCACACTAAGGGTATAATGTTTTTCTCTCTCTCATTCTCTCCATATGGATTGCAATATTGTCTTAAAAATTTTAATGCTTGTAATTGTCTGTATCATAAGAAGTTAATAAAGAAATGCATGCATAAACATCTGCACTGGTGAAGCTTGAAGCCCCGTGGCTTCTGTCAATCAGACCCAGTAGGAACAGATTTTAAAGACATTTTATCATTTTAAGTCTGACATTTTATTTTACACCATAGAATTAGTCTTGAAACAATCTTCTAAATCTCAGTGATGTGTTCTTCAATTTAATTCCAGGTAATCTTTACTGCTTTAGAAACCGGTCTTTACAGAATAGATTGGAAAATCTCATAATCTTGTACAGACTCAATAGCGCTCTATTAAAAGTTACAAACTGAAAAATGCAATCAATGTTTTTACAGTTCCACTTAAAGATGGCCCCCGTTGTCGCAGCGAGCCGACATGCCCCCCTCCATTCACTGCACTTCATCTGGCATGCCCCTTTGCTTTGCAGTGAAAGGAAGGGGCGTGTCAGCTCACAGTGATGAGGCCAGGGGTGTCTCCGCGTCGGAGTGGAGAGAGACGCACGCCTGATCAGGCGACGAGGGAGCTGGATCGAGCAATCATGTTAGAGCTGCAGCTGTGGCTTAGGAGTGATGGGCTGTGTGGGAGTAAACCCCAGTTAGCTTACCGGGATTGCATAGACACCTCCTCTCCTGTACACAAAACTGAAAGAGCATTAATAGGTCCATCCCTTCCCTCTGGCTCTTAGTGTTTTTCTAAAGAAACCAGGAACCACTGAGCCCAAAAGGGAGACAGAAAAAGTCAAGATAAAATGAGCACTCATTGCTAACCCCAACTGGATGAAACAGAGGGGAGGGATGTAGGACGCCGTCCTGGAGGACTAATAGAAATACTGTGACCAGTAAGCTAACTGGGGTTTTCTCCCAGAAAGCTTAGCCACCCAAGGAAAGTAACCCAAGCGTCCTACATTAGGGCGGGAAAAAAGCTTAGAAGACCTTTGATCCAAAATCCTTTTCTCTCTGGGTCAGCAATTCAACTTTATAGTGCTTCAGAAAAGTATGCAGAGATGGCTAGGAGGCCGATTTGCAGATTTCCTCTAGAGAAATGTCACAATTGTATGCTCAGGAAGCAGATGCCCTAGCAGCGAGTAGTATGATGCATTAATACCATCTGGCACAGGAGCTCCAGTAGCGTGATATGCCATTATGATTGTGTCTCTAATCCACCTAGCAATGGAGACTCTGGAGGCCTGAAGCCTCTTGCTTCTACCTGCAAAAGGAGACGAGGAGATGATCTGATCTTCTCCAATGTATCGTGGATTCGATGTAAAAGAGCAGGATGCTCTTGAACTTGAGCAGGATGCTGCTTGAAGTCCTGACTCTGAGACTGTTCAATAGACGGTAGGACAACCTCCTGAGAGTGGTGAACTATTGAAGGGATGTTTGGCAAATAGTGTGAATCTGGCTTAATGAGAGCTCTGTCCTGAAAAAAACTCTTAGGTACGGCTCCTTAATGGACAGGGCTTTAAAATCACTGACTCTCCTGGTTGAGGTGATAGTAAGAATGAAGGCCACCTTAAAAGGTAAGAAGCTTAAAGGGGGCTTTGTTAATCAGTTTGAATTGGGACAAGGTTAAACCCTGCAGGACCAAGGTTAAGTCCAAAATAGGAAACATTTTTGCTTGAACTTGTCTCTTTCTGGCCAAGGCAACAAAAAATCTGTTAATTCGAGATTTCCCAGAGGGTTTTCAAGAAAAACTGAGAGGGCAGACACCTGCACCTTTAACGTATTATAGGCTAGGTCTCACTCCTATCCTTCCGGTAGAAATTCAAGAACCAATGCGATCCTGTCAGACAGTGAGGACCTCGTGGAGCAAAAGGACAAATAGCACTTCCAGACCTTACAATAAATCTTTTGAGTCACCCTTACTCTTTAGCTTTGCCCACTCAGGATCCATACAACCAATCTGAGTGACTCTGGGTGTGGGTGTTAGATGGGCCCCTGATGTAACAGCCCCGGGATGACTGGGAGGAGCCAGGGTGACTTCACTTACATCTGGCTCACGAGAGGGAACCATGACCTCTTCAGCCAGTGAGGAGCCACCAGAAGGACTCTGGCCTGATCTTGCTTGATCTTCTGTGCCACCAGTGGAAAAATGCTCTTCAGGGGGAAGGCATAGCAAAGCCTGAATTCCCTCCAATTGCTGTTGAAAGCATCTAAACCCCAAGCTAGTAGTCCCTTGACAGAGAGAAGTACCACTGGCATTTGGTATTTCTTCTTAAAGCAAAGAGGTCTATGCTTGGCTTCCCAAGACCTTGTTATCAGCAGAAAGATCTACTGGCCCAATTCCCTTGATCCTGCTCAGGATGTCCGCTTCCAGATTGAGGTCCTCCTTTATGCGGACAGCTCAAATGGATCTGGCTCTGATTTCCAAACAAGAAGAATTTAACTTGTCACTCTGTAGAGCTTGTTGGACCTTGGTGGTTAAGATAAGCTACTTGGTATTGTCTGAACGATCTGAATGTCTCTGTCCCATGTCCCTTGTCTATATAATAGGAGAACCATATTCACTGCCATAACTTCTCTTACTTTGCACAATTTTCTTGGCATTGCTCTAGACCAAAGACCCCTAAACTGTCCAAAGCAGTGAGCCCCCCCCCCCCCACCCACTTGCATATGTGGTGGTTATGAGGGGATCCTTCTGGTGCCAAGGTCTGCCCTCTGCAAGGTTTTGAATCTGGGTCCATCAGGTAAGACTTTGGATCGGATGGTGATGCTCTCAGATCAGGTCAGACAGAGGAGACCTGTCCCATGCCCCCAGAAAGAAGCTCCGGAGAACCCTCAATTGGAACTGTGCCCAGACTACTTACAACATTGCTAAAGTCATGAGCCCTAACAAAGCCAAGATGTGTTAAAGACCCTACTGGGTTCTGTTGAAGTTGTAACACAGCCCCTACCAACTTGTCTATCTTGGCTTGTGGCAGAAAGATCCTATGTACCCGAGTATCGATCTTGTATCCCAGGTAAGAGCATCTGCAACATGGAATGCGATTAAATTTTTCTGAATTCAGAACCCATCCTAGCTTTTGCAGGAACTGCATGACCACCTGCAGTCCAGCTAGAAAGGAAGATCAGTCCACGACGAAAAAGAGCAGATAGATAGGCAATGAGATTTATCTGCTTCAACCTGAGATAAGCCATTGCCTCCACCAGAATCTTTGTGAAGATCTGAGGAGCTGAAGAGAGCCTGAAGGGCATTGTTTGGAACTGCCAATGAGAAATCCCCCCATCCAGCCAGAAGGCGAATCTTAGGAATCACCAGTGGAAAGAATAGATAGGAACATGAAGGTACGCATCCTGAAAGTCCATAGAGACCATCAGAGCATCCCTCATAAGAATGGCTGATAGTGTAAATCAATTCCATTCAGAGTTTTTTACATTTTAAACTACGATTTGTTGTTAGGTTTAAAATCATCCAGAATTTCCTCGAAGGCTTATGCACTAAGAATACGTGGGAGTAAACTCCCTCCCCTTTGAGAAGTCCCAGAACCAACTCTATCACTGTGCCTGCCAGGGCTTCCTGATAAATGGTCTACTTAAGTCCCTCTGAGGAAATCTAGGCTTCTTAGCATCTGTCCTCAACAGTGGAATGGGAGGCTCTCTTTTGACTGGGAAGTTCTTACCAGATCTTGAAAGATCTGGACTTGGATGCTTGATCCCCCTGCCAAGTCTTTAAGAACAGTGCTCACCAAGCACTGTTGGTCAAAGCCATGCTCTTAGCATTGGCCCTGATAGCTTCAGCCGAAGCATCCACAATGAAGGCCACTGTCTTGGCCACAAATGGGAGCACATTCAATACCTCTTCTTTAGGAGCATCCTTACTCCTAAGGTTGTCCCACATTTCAAGCACTCGCCCCACTCAATATAGTTACATAGTTAATACGGTTGAAAAAAGACATATGTCCATCAAGTTCAACCAAGGATGTTGGGGTAGGGGGACGTTATTTTTAATTTAATTTTATAGGTGGAAAGTATTTTATTTTATTTTTTTACTGATAACCGCTAATAGTAACTGTTAATGTAATTTTCTTCTAAATAAGCATCTAATCCTTTTTTGAAGCTGTCGGTGGTTGATGCTGTAACAAGCTTTTGTGGGAGGCTATTCCATAGATTTATAGTTCTTATGGTAAAAAATGATTGTCGCCTCCGTGGCCATTAGTGGCTTTAACAGGAAGGCATTAGTATCTCATGCTCTCCGTAGCATGATATTTGCCCTCTTATCCATGGAGTCCTTAAGTATTCCCATGTACTCAAAAGAGAAGTCCGATTTCCTGGACACTTCTGTTAATGAAATGTCCACCCTGGGGCATTTTGCCCAGGTTAATACATAAGCCTACTCAAATGGAAACCTTCTCTTGAAGGATCTTGAAAAAATACAATTCTGTGATCCTCACATGTAGAATTGTTTTCTCTTCCATATCCACTCCAGGCCGTCAGCATTCAGTAACGAATGGGTTAACTCTCGACCAAAGAGTGTGGACTGCAAGACAAAGG
Source organism: Gastrophryne carolinensis (assembly GCA_027917425.1). Classification (NCBI taxonomy): domain Eukaryota; kingdom Metazoa; phylum Chordata; class Amphibia; order Anura; family Microhylidae; genus Gastrophryne; species Gastrophryne carolinensis. The sequence continues at coordinate 537,119,168 of CM051234.1, forward strand.
TGTGGCTCCCTCCGGCCTATATACTTCTGGCTGCACTTCCACAATCCAGTAATTGAAAAGCACTAGACAGCCGTCTGGGAGGATAAGGCATCCTAAGAAGCCCCTATGACTTTGTTGGGGACAAAAAGAGAGACAAGATAAGTTCCTCTCTACCTCTCCCCATTTGTTTACATTTTTTGTTATGCTGAACTATTTACATATTTACAAGCTCCACTAGGACTAGGCATCCGAAGCATAGATGGAGTAACCTAGCAGAAGGTAGGGTCTGACGGCCTGGAGTGGATATGGAAGACAAAACAGTTCTTAAGGTAAGGATTGCAGAATTGTATTTTCTTTCCCAATCCATTCCAGGCAGTCATCATTCAGCAAGTGCCCTTACTTCAGGGTGAGATCCCAAGAATTAACCTTATTCTTTAAAATAAGTAAGCTATTTCAACCCCTAGCCTTCTACTGTCTGTAATACCTTGCTACCAAAGGCATCTGCCGAGCCTCTGACATCTACCTTATTAAATTTGGCAAATGTTTGAACTAAAGATCAAGTAGCAGCCTTGCATACTGGTCCCACCGAAGCCTGGTGCTGAAAGCCCAGGAAGTTCCAATAGCTTATGTAGAATGAGCTGTAACCCGAAAGGAGGGGAGATTTCCCCTCATAGATATAGGCCCTTATCACCATTTGTCTAATACATTGGCTGATCATAGACTTAGCTGGAGAAAAAAACCCTAAATAAGAAATCAGACTTACGGAAGACTTGTGTAGCAGAAATATAATATTTTAGTGCTCTTACTACATCCAGATAATGATAATGTCCTGGCCAACTGAAGTAGGGCATAAGGAAGGCAAAAACCACCTCTTAATTAAGATGAAAAAGGGGAACCACCTTAGGAAGGAAATCAAGCTTAAAACGGAAGACGAATTTGTCCTTATGCTACTCTAAATAAGGAGGCTTAAATGAAAAAGCTGCCGATTCTGAAAACCGCTCTACCAGACAATTACCACTAGAAAGATGACTAAAGTCATTAAGCTTACTGACATTTCTGCCAATGGTTCAAAGGTAGGATGCTGCAGGGCCGACAGCCCAAATTTTTAGTCCCAAACAGGCAGAGTATGTTTACGTGGAAGACGCACATGAGTGACCCCCCGCAGAAACGCCCTTCTAAGTTTATTCTTGGCAATAGGTTTCTGAAAGAAAATAGATAAAGCAGATATCTGTCCTTTTAGAGTGCTCAATTGAAGATCCTCATCAACACTACAAAAGTTCCAGAATTCTATAGATAGAAACTTTCTACAAGCAAAACCTCTAGATTCACACCAAGCGAAAAATGCTCTCCAGACTCTGTAGTAAATCTTTAATGAAGTTTTCTTTCGGGCCAGAATCACGGTCCATATGACTCTGGCAGATAAACCCTTTTCTGCCAAGATGGAGGATTCAATAGCCAGACCTCTATGGCACCAATTGTGGTGCCATAGAGGCCCCTGTGTGAGAAGATCTGGATCGTCGGGCAACCTCTAAGGGTTGCCTTCTCCTTGGCCACGAGGAGCCACCAGAATGGTAGGAATTCTCTCACGGGCTATCTCCTTTAGTACTTTACCTAGGATTGGAATTGGAGGAACGCATAAGGAAGCTTGAATGCTGACCAATGACGAGTAAGTGCATCTGTGGCTATTGCTAGAGGATCCCTGGACTGGGATATATACTTTACAATCGTCCGGGATGCAAAGAGATCTTACCTCTGGGAACCCAAAGCGGATACAAAGGCGGAATGACCCTTCAGATTGGGTGCAATGTTTGGGAGACAATAGAATAGCTCTCAATTCCAGAATATTTATACTTATATTGATATTGTATATTGATACTTAAGACACCATCAGGCCCAACCGAGTCATTTCTTGACAAACCGTCAGGTGAGGGATCCTGTACCCTGGCCTGGAGTGAAAGTCTCTTCTGCTCCGGAAGAAATACCCTGTCTAATGACATTCCCAGGAAAAATATAACTTATAAAGGTATGATATGCGACTTTAGATGGCTGACTATCCAGCTAAACTTTTCTAATGTTGATAGGATAGTCTGTGTATCCTCTGGGCCCCCTGAAAAGATGGGGCCCTGATCAGTAGATTGTCTAAGTATTATATATATCCCCTGACTTCTCAGAAAAGCCATTAGACCTGCCAACACTCTGATAAACATCCTTGGTGCTGATGATAGCCCGAAAGGGCAGAGCCACAACTGAAGCTGAAGGCCATCCACTGCAAAACGCAGATATTTTTGATGACCTAAAAAGATAGGCATATGTAGGTACACAACCTCATAAATTCTTCTGGCTGAAATGACATCACTGTGGATCACTTAAAGATTCCAAGCAAACATTCTTAAGACAGACAAACCGCAATGGCTGCACAGAACTGTCCCTCTTGTGAATTATCAACAATTTTGCGTAAAATCCCTGACCTCTTTCTAAGAGAGAAACATGAAGACTAGTCCAATCTGTGAAAAGGTGAGCCTGTTGGCATTGCCTTATTTAATGTTATACTCTGATGATCATTCTGCTAGCAATTTACTTACTTATTTATATGCTTACACCCGCTGACATCACTGACGACGTCAGGCGGGATTCTTATGACCTTTATGTATTTAACCATGGTAGGATGTGTGGTCTTCTACTTTGTCTGTCCCTGGGGAAGGGGCGCAGGAGCCCCAAAACGTTGGACTACTATACGGACATATATATGCACAATATTTATATTTATGGACTTCGTTGATGTGATTATAATGGAATGGATTCCCTGGAGTGATACCCGGCCTGCCCGCTTTGGTGAGCGCCAAACATACCCCCGGTCCCCTGCTGAGCCTCAGACCTTGCTGCAGCATTCCCTAGAGCCTGGCACCCAACAATGACAGGGAAGGCCTGGAGAACCTTAGCATTTGACATGGAACACCACCCGCAGGTAACCAAGTCTGAAAACCTGCCATGGTCCTGGTCTTCCACCGTCCAATTCCCGACTTTAGGTGGAAGACTTCTGTGGAGGAAGGGGATCCAGACCCACCATCATTGCACCTCCACGTTTCCTGTAGAGGAAACACAAAACACTGAGGGCCAGGGGGTTGTCTATTTTTGCTCTCCCAGTTTTGTGTTTCCTTTACAGAAGAGGAGGAGGTGGCTAAGCCATCCTGAAGAAAAGGAGAGTATAGCTTTTTTTATCTTATGCCTGAAATCGGACTTTAAATAATATGGAAGGTATTGCTGATAATTCTATAAATGAAATACAAACCCAGTTCCAGAACAGGGATATTCAAATGACCAACAACCTTTTACAGTTGGAAAAAATAACTCCCCAAAATGCACTTGTCCCATCTACATGCAGAACTTACATTTGCTCCTGCATCCGCTCGAAGCTGAAATGCCACCTCACCGATTTTCTCCTGGGGGCGGACACCTTGCAGGAAACAGAAGTCTTCCTTTCCCATCAGCCTATCTCCTGGGGGCGGACACCTTGCAGGAAACAGAAGTCTTCCTTTCCCATCAGCCTATCTGTCCTGCTGCCTGGATTTAACAGACCTAACCCACAATGCACAGCGGTTGGAAACCCAGCAGCAGTTCCTCTATGCTAGAGACCTGCAGCTTCATAGGATGTCATTAAGGGGAGAAAAAAGGAAAACACATTTCTATGTGCAGCAATATGAATTGCAGGGGAAGGGGTCATATCAGCAGTTTCTTGTAATAGTGTTGGTTTGGTTTAACTTATTTAGAAATTGATGGCAGCAAAAACATTTAAGAAAAGGGACAGGGTTAACGTAAGGCTGAAAAATATTTAATACTATGAAAAACAGCTGGAGGGTCAACAACTAACAAACTGTGTAAAAAAAGGCTAACAGAAGCATCTAAAAATTGTGGATCAAATTCAGAAAAATGTTCCTCAATGTAAAATTGCAAAGATGTTGAATGTCCCAACATTTATAACACATCATATTATCAAAAGATTTAAAGGATCTGGGGAAATGCATGTATACAGAGGACAAGGTCGATGGTCAGTACTGGATAATGCCGATTAATGAGTCCTCAGACATGCTATAAAAATAGGCATGAATCAGTAATGTAATTTAACCCTTTAAGTGGCAGCCTACCTAGAGATGTTGTCACCCTCTGTTGCCATACTATTTTGCATTACACATTTTCAACTGTGATTTTTGAAGGGATTTCCCTGCCCGAGTCTGGGCTTTAACATGAAATGCCTTGTTTGTCCTTGTTTTAATTTTTTTTTTTGAAATCTAAAAATCCCCTTTCTCCTTGATACAATGGTACAACATATGTATTGAAAGACACTCTTTCCTGCCCCGGAGACTCCCCCAAACTGAAACAGCGTTTTTAAGTACAACTGCTATGCGCGCCTTGCAGTTTTTCAAGAAAAGCAACATTTAATTTGAAATAACCCCCATAAACTATATAAATGATATATTCCCTGTAAGTACACACCTCAAGCTTACCAGGTGTTTTCTGGAAGTAATCCCTCAATGAATTTTTTGGTTGCACACGGTTTCCCTAAAAAAAATAAAATAAACAAGCAGAATCTAAGCACATTTTTTTAAAAATATGCAACAAAGAAAAAGCAAGTGAAATCTAAAAGCAAGGTCCCCTGAATAGAAGAATACACAACATACATATGTACTGTCAGGGGAAGAGTTGGCAAACACCCCAAGGTAATGCATGCGCATAAGGGTAATTTTTCTTGAACATTTCAGCTCTGTAGACAAAGTGCGCACCTTCCACTTTTCAACCAAAACAATCTTTACATTTGAAATACCCCCCACAAACCACATATGCCCTAAAAAGTTTTCTATGCGTACCCAGCTTATTGTAGTGGGCCCATCTTTCTGGAAGTAATCCTTCAAATAATTATTTGGTTGGACAGGGTTTCCCTAAAAAAATTTATAAAAAAAGCAGAATAAAAAATACATTTTCCAAAAACATCAATATGCAAACAAGAAAAAACAAGATAAATCTGAAAGTGCAAAGTCCCCCGAACAGTACAATACACAACATGCATAGCTACTTTTAACTGCCAGCCTACTTGTCACCCTATGTTGACATGTCATTTTTCACCATTTTGCCAGGACGGGGTTATATTTATACTGGACAAAAAAGTCCACTCACCCTGCTTCCACTGCAGACCTGCTGTTTGTCCTGCATCTGGTCATCTTCTTGCTAACCTGGTTATGTACATAGGCCATGACCACCTGTTGGAACCAGGGCTGCAGGAGGATAATCAGATGAAGGATGAAGATCAGCAGTGGTGCAGAGGTGGTGCCTTTTGAAGTAAGATACGTTGTGCCATTGGCACAACTTGTGCCTGAAATTTTCTGCTAGCACCAAACTGTCTCCGGCACCTGATTGGTATGGTAGGTTTAGAGTGCAGAAAAATACAATTCTGCGATTACTCACCTGTAGAATTGGTATTATGAGTATACAGTACGTCCTGCTCCAGATATAGTACTTACTATCGGGTATTACTCCGCCAGATGGCGCTGGACTGCAGAGACATCGAAAATAGGCTCCTCCCGGCCCCTCAAATACCCAGGGACCTCCCACAAATCCCCAGCATTGAAAAGCAGTTAATGAGAAGCCGGGAGAATTAAAACAACCCAAACTAGTAACTATAACAATGATAACAATCACCATACAGGGGATCCAAGATAATGCAAAACCAAGGGTGGGGTGGAGCAGGACGTACTGTATACTCATAATACCAATTCTACAGGTGAGTAATAACAGAATTGTTTTATTCTTAGTATACAGTACGTCCTGCTCCAGATATAGTACTTACTATCGGGACATCCAATAGCAGTGTCCATAAAGTAGGGTGGGATCCCCAAAGTCAACAGCAGACAGTTTAAACCACTGCCACCTGCAGAACCGTTCGGCCAAAAGCAGCATCAGCTGAGGCCCTAACATCAACCTTGTAAAACTTTGAAAAGGTATAAACAGAAGACCAAGTAGCAGCCTTGCAAACTTGTTCAACAGAAGCCTGGTGCTGAAAAGCCCAAGAAGCACCAATAGCACGAGTAGAATGAGCAGTAAGGCGGAAGGGAGGATTCTTCCCCTTAGCAGAATAGGCCTGAATCACAGCCTGATGGATCCATTTGCTGATAGTAGACTTGGCAGGAGCCAAACCCTTCCTAGGACCAGAAGGGACCACAAAAAGAGCATCAGTCTTTCTGAAAGGTGCAGTAGCCACCAGATAGTACTTCAGACACCTAACCACATCCAAAGAATGCAAGATCCTCTCCTTAGCATTACTAGGATTAGGGCACAATGAAGGGAGAACAATGTCCTGATTCAAATGAAAGGCAGACACTACCTTAGGCAGAAAATCTGGCTTGAAGCAAAACACCACCTTGTCCTGGTGTCTCTCATCGTAGGGGGGCTGAATGGAAAGCACCGCCAACTCAGACACACGCCTGACAGAGGCGATAGCCACCAGAAAGACAACCTTGAGAGTAAGAATGGCCAGGGCAGCATCCTGCACAGGTTCAAAGGGAGCACCCTGCAAGGCTGACCAAGTTCAAATCCCAAACAGGCACCATAGTGTTACATGGGGGCCGCACATGAGTCACCCCCTGGAAAAAAGTTCTAATCAGAGAATGCTGAGCAAAGGACTTCTGGAAGAAATCAGCCAGGGCAGAAACCTGACCTTTTAGAGTACTAAGTTGGAGCCCCATCTCCAACCCATGCTGTAGGAACTCCAGAATCCTGTGAATAGAGAACACACGACAGGGAAGAGACTTAGACTCACACCAGTCGATGTAGGCATGCCAAACCCTGTAATAAATAGATGAAGACTTCTTCCTAGCCTTTATCAAGGTATCCACAACCAAGGAAGACAGCCCCTTTTCCATCAAGATGGAGGTTTCAGCAGCCAGGCCATCAAAGCCAGAGTTTGTAAATTGGGATGGCGTAGTGAGCCCTGAGTGAGCAGATCTGGCACCACGGGCAGAGTGTACTGATCTACTGCCAGCTGTACCACGTCTGCGAACCACACTCTTCTTGGCCACCAAAATTGCTGGCACCCCTTCCAGAGCAAGCTTGCGCAGAACCCTGCCCAGCAGGGGGAATGGAGGGAAGACATACAGAAATTGAAAGACCTGCCATGACATTGCTAGAGCATCCGTGGTCAAGGCCAGAGGATCCTGGGACAGGGAGACAAAGGCTGGGAGCTTGTGATTGTGACGGGACGCAAACAGATCCACATCTGGTTGGCCCCAACGGTGAAACAGAGATTGGAACACCCTGCTGCATAGGGACCATTCTCCCTGGCGAGAGGCCACCCTGCTCAGAGAGTCTGGCAGGAGATTTTCCACCCCCGGGATGTACACAGCTGATATGCAGGGAACATTGGTCTCCGCCCAGGTCAGGATCAGAGACACTTCCTGGAGGGCCCCCTTGCTCCGGGTCCCACCCTGATGATTGATGTAGGCAACTGCTGTCTGGTTGTCCGAGTGCACCTGAACAGGCAGGCCCCGAAGGTGAGTAGTCAACTGAGCCAGAACTTACCTGATCACCCGCAGTTCCAAGACATTGATAGGTGTGTGTGCACCTCCTGAGGGCCCCACCTCCCCTGGAACCGCAGGGACTTCCAGAAACCCCCCCAACCTGACAGACTGGCATCCGTGGTGACCGTCTCCCAGGAAGGGGTTAGAAAGGATCTGCCCCCCAACAGGTTCCTTGAGTCCATCCACCACGAGAGGGACCTCCTGACCAGGGGGGAGAGCACACAGACCCTGTCCAGGGACACTGGATCCTTGTCCCACACTGACAAGAGGTGGAGTTGCAGAGGCCTCAAGTGGAACTGAGCATAAAGGACGCCACCGTCAGGCCCACCAGCTGCATTCCCTGCCTGATGGAGGGATGACAAGATAGCAGGAACTGGACCTGTGCAATCAGGCCGTCCACCTTCTGTTGAGGAAGGAAAATCCTTGCCTGAACTGTATCCAGATTCATTCCTAGGAATGGAGTCACCAAGGAGGGGGACAGTGAGGGCGTGGGGTGGTTGATCACCCATCCAAATGACTCCAGGGTGGACACCACCAGCTGAGTATCCAATTCTGCCTGATGTAGAGATTGAGAGGTGATGAGAATGTCGTCCAGATAAGGCAGCACGCGGACGCCCTGATACCTTTCCATGCGAAAGCGCCTGCTCCTGACAAATTTGTTGAGGATCTTCAAGTCCAGGATGGGCCTGACTGAACCATCTTTTTTGGGGACTGTGAATAGGTTGGAATAGAAGCCCTTGCCTATTTCTCTTAAAGGGACCTTGCAGATGACCCCCAGCTCCAGGAGGCCTTGCACTGCCTGCACTAGCTCCTGAGCTAAAACAGGGTCCTGAGAAATCCGGGATCTGATGACCCTTGAGGGGGGGGCAGACAGGAAGCTCTATCTTGTAACCGGAGGACACAACCTCCTGAATCCACCGGTCTGAGACATGAAGCCTCCAGACGTGAGTGAAGTGCTGAAGCCATCCCCCCACCCGGATGGGTGAGGGCGCCCCATCATGCCTGAGGGGGCTTGGGGGAGGATTTAGCCTTGGGACCCCAGGAGGAGCCAGGACGTCCACGTCCTCTGCCCCTACCCCAGAAATCTCCCCGGGCCCTAGTAAAGGAAACCTCCCTCCCTTGTCTAGCACCACGGTAAGGGGAGGAGAATGAGCCCTGACCCCGAAAGGGCCGAGACTGCCGCCTGCGCTGGGGTAACCTGCCTCCCTTAGCAAAAAGGTCCAGGCGATCCCCAAACAGGCGTAGTCCTTTGAAGGGAAAACCAGTGAGGGCCTTCTTGGCAGCGTTGTCAGCAGCCCACTGGCGTAGCCAAACCGAGCAGCGTATAGCCACCACAAGGGCAGATGTCGTGGCACACATTCTAATGGTGTCATCCAAGGCAGAGAGGACAAAATTTACAAAAACATCACAACTGGAGCGTGCATTAAACACCTCACAAGGCAAATCATCAGGGGCACTATCACGTATACTTCTGATCAGGGTCCTAGTGGCCACAGCGGTAATGGCAGAGGCACAGACTGGGTGCAGCGCCATCCCCGCACATGCAAAAGCATGGGACGCCAGCTGGTCAATGCGCCGGTCCTCAGCATCCCGCAGGGTAGTAGAGTCAGGGGAATGCATGACAGAGGTGTTAGATAGCCCTTGGACCGGGGCATCCACCTTGGGAGGGGATGACCAACACTTTACCACATCAGCAGGAAAAGGATACTTCCTATCCCAACTTTTAGGTACACCGGGAAGTCTACTGGGGCGCTCCCATTCCTTGAGCACAAGGTTATTGAAATGTGCTTGCTCAGGAAATTCCAAACGTGACTTAGCGGTATGGAAAAGCTCCCCCCTTTGCCTGGGGGGGAACAGGGGGAGAAATGACCCTTTGCAACAGGGGGAGAAATGGACAGAACCTCAAAAATCTGGGTCAGCAATCTGTCAGTGTCATCCGCGGCCCAGGAGGGGTCAGAGCCAGAATCGTCAGGACCCATTGGCCTCTCATCAGATGACCCTGAGTCAGAGAAAAGCTCCCCTTCATCCAAGGGGGTATAGCCACAAAGATTCCAAAACTCCTCGGTTTCCATAGGGAAAAGAGTGACATTAGGCGTTAAGTGCCGCTTTTTAGCAGGGGCCTTACACGCCAAGGTATTAGCAATCAACTTCTCAACAGTAGCCAGTCTAGAAGACACATCAGGCTGAGTTGTATGCAACTCAGTAGGAGTGAGATTTAAGCTTGGGGGGGTAGGTGAAGTGAAACGAGGTGCAGGCCCAGCCACTGGGAGGCCAGATTGCAGCACAAGCACCTGCTCAGCACATGGTACACAGACCTGCGCCTTGTCAGCGTCAACATGAGACTCCCCACAAGCTACACACAGCCGGGCTTGTTCCGAAGGAACATTATCCTGAGATGCCTCCATATGGTGATTATAGCAGCACTATAGGCCGATAGGGATTAACGCTATACAGCAACCCTGGATGCCCCAATAACCCGCTAGGGAAGTGGGAGTAATTACACTAGGCCTCACAAGTTAAACAACTAATAGAGGGCCGGGAGAAGCCAGTGGATTCACCCGTCTGAAAGACATAATAAAAGGGGCCGTAAGCAGAAAGTAATAAAAAGGTGGTAATAAAGCCGCCCGCAAGGGCACCTACGGACAGCAGTAGGTAGAGGTCCATCATGCATAAGCCCACCAAGCAGACAAAATGGCGTCGGTATACCTCGAGGGGCGGGCCAGCACCAGCAATGACGCGGAACGCGCCAGATGCAGGCCCCGCCCCCCTGAAGAGCGCGAAGCCAACACGTGACAAGCAGCCAATGACGGCGCGTTGGCGCCTGAGGTAACGCAATTAACGGCAATTTTAAATACAGACATAGTAAAGCAAGACAGCGCGGCGGCTGACACAAAGCAGAATGAAATAAAGCATAAGGCCAATACACGTAAAAACATTGCATACACACAGACACAATCCCCCCCCTCTTTCCCCCCAAAGGCTACATGGATGAGGAGGGAGGACAGCGGCCACTTAAAATAGGGCCCACCGATAGGCAGGGGCAATAGTGCGGGAGGGGCATCACCATATGCCTATACCGCCTACCCTTTGGTGGGGGATTGCGGTGGAGCAGCGCTCCTAAGTACCTAACAGCAGTGCTGCCTACCATCACCCGACAAGTGCAGCCAAGGCTGGGAGGCATATTACTAATGGAACTGGTGGGAATAGTCCTACAAGGCCGCAGGCTAATAGCCCCGCTCACCTGCGAGTAGAGAGAGCCATTTCTCGTCCTTCGCAGTCCAGACTGCAGAGAAAATCTGGGGATTTGTGGGAGGTCCCTGGGTATTTGAGGGGCCAGGAGGAGCCTATTTTCAATGTCTCTGCAGTCCAGCGCCATCTGGCGGAGTAATACCCGATAGTAAGTACTATATCTGGAGCAGGACGTACTGTATACTAAGAATAGTGTGCGCAAATGTGGCAATTTGAAGAGTAAATACGTGGGGGAAACAGCTGATTCCAATGAGTGACAGGCTTATTTCTTTCCAAAAACACATGCCGGCATCCTGCATGTTTATGAACAATGAAAGGGTCAGCGGCAAGTTCTTTTTAGGGATTGAACCTTGTTTGGGTTCCTGCGAAAAAAAGAGAAAATGTGCAAAACCAAAAAAATGATAGTTAAATTATTAAGCATTAATAAGCAAAACATTGGGCAAATAACAAAAAAAGTTCAGGAATCAGAATATCCCCCCCCCAAAAAGAAACAGGTTCTCCAGAGAATACATTCCGAAGGGGCGAATAGATCTTCGCAGAAAACACAGAAGCTGGAGAGATCAAATCGCTATGGAGAAACAGTAAAGAAAATGGGAGCAACAAGCAAAATGCGCATGGGGCAGGGCCATTTGTGCTTCAAAAGGGCAGATTTATCTTGCGGAAATTGCGCTTCTCCTGTGTGCTTCTTATGTGTGCTCAGGATGCGCAAGCAGCCATAAATCATGGGTCTAGGTGAATGGAGATTAATTTGTGCTCAGCCATGAATCGACCCTCTTATCTTAATGGCAAAGTATATATATTATATATACGAGAAACAAGGTAAAGTATTACATTTATTTCCACCACATTGCTGTTGATTTTATAACCAGTGGACAACCCCCCCCTTTCATGACCTACAGTATAGCCATTAAATGGAGAGAACTGAGTAACAAAAAGGCAGATTAAACAGCTTAGAATCAAATTCTATACAGTGGTGCTATATCTATTATATTCAGATTTTTTGTCTTTATTTAATTACTTTAGCTAAAATGAGTGCATTATGTACTGGTTGTGTCATATATTATGTTTTAATGGAATATATATTGACAGAGTTGTCTTTGTACAGTGGTGTAACTAAATGTGATGGGGCACTGGTACGAACACTAAATGGATGCAACTAGACAACTAAAGACAGAATATACAAATTATGTTTCTTTTCCTGTACATGATGCCAAGTGAGCACAAATCTGATAACCAAGATGGAAGAGCAACAATGATGGAGCTCTACTACCTTCTGGGCGCTGAGGTAATAGTGCCCCTTGCACCCCCTTTAGTTGTCTAAAGTTAGTGGATTGGTTATGGTTTATATTTAATGACACATTAGCAATGCTATACTAAAATAGTGACAACGATTTATGGAAATGTATAAGCAAGACACTGGGCTGTATGAAACTATGTGTGAGGCTAACTGCTGGGTAAGGTCTTTAGTGAATGAACATGTCTAGAGAGAACAAGAATTCCTCTGTACTCGAGTACTAGTCCCAGTCCAGACCCTTCTTCCCTCCGGCCAGGAATGAGGAGTTGCAGCTGTAACCTAGTCTAGAAAATCACAGCTGTTCCCCTATCCTTCCGCCATCAGAATCAGCTTGCCATCTCCTTGTCTACATATACTTGTCTGTCGTTGTCAATAAAAAGTTGGATGAAAGTTTAATGAAGAAATGAATCATTACACTGTTGCAGCTGTTAAAATTTGGAGCAGCCCTGATCCAGCCATTAATATTAATTATATTACACAAGTAACTCCCTTAAACGAATGACTGGGGGGTTTATGCTTGTGCATTCCACACTCCTGCGCATGTATGAACATTTTCTGTTATGCTGTTTTGTCTCTTCTTCAAAATTAAGGTGAGAGAGTAATGAAGAGCCTGCAGCCAAGTCATACATGTTTCTCTGGACCTTTCTTTACATTTTCCCATTTACACAATATCAGTTATTAAGAGAAATAATATTCATACCTGTATGCCACCAGTTACTGCAAAACTCAAAATAGGCTCTGATGTAGCAGGAAACACATGGTCTTGTATTCCACCATCACTTTAGACACACAGCCACATGTAAAAGTGTACCCAATAGTACAAGCCTAAAATTTTTACCCTTCCCAATTTACAGTCACATTTCTCTTGCCCAATGAAAAAAATGCATTCCTTGATGTTTCTCTGTTTGACCTACTGGGATTAAACAATTGCTAACTGGTCTGAAAGATGATAGCAAACAGGCTGATTACAGGGGAAAATGGATTAACCTTGTATATCCTAGTTGGTCTTCATACAGAAGCAGTAGTAGTCACCTCCAAAAACTTTGATGCCAGAGACAAGATTTCTGTACGTTTTTCTGGACATCGTTGTTGACAAGACAAGATTTACCAACAGTGATACTGGTACCACTGGTGGTACTCAAGCTTCCCTCTGGTGGTACAGGGGGGGGCATGGAGCACTGAAGAGGGTCAGCAATGCTGTTCTTGCACTGATACAACGCTGGTTGTCCTGGAAACGTGTGCAATTCGCTCTCCAAGCAAGGTATTGGACATATAAAGGGATGCTGGGGATGCACTGAATGATCACACACACTGGGCCTATCTCTTCATATTCCTCACATTCAAATTTTTCTTGCAGCCATGCCTGCCCAGAGACCTCATCAAGCCTACCTTGCATCCTTGGTGAAGGAACAGAGTGGATGCAGGAACAGCCAAGACCCAGCTGTGGCTGAATTTTCAGCTATCCCCACTTTGACACTCAGATCCTGCTCTGCTGTCCAGCCCTGCTTTCTAAAATGTTGAGCCATGCTTCTTTACTGAGCAAGTACATCCATTCTATACATGTCTATTCTGTTCACCATAGGCACACATATGTCCTAGAAACCCGGGTGGGTTTATACTATATGGGAGTACATATACTATAGGTTCTCTTAGAAGCGGACCTCTGCCTCAACCATGTATTAAGTGGTACTTCAGATAACTGTAAAATAGGAAGTGGTACTCCTTGAAAAAAGGTTGGAAAACCCTGCTCTAAGAGGAAAATCAAGCGTTTTCACAACAGAAAATAATACAATTCTGTGAAATACTCACCTGTAGAATTGGTATTATATGCATACAGTACGTCCTGCTCCATATATAATACTTACACGTGGGTAATCCTCCGCCAGAGGGCGCTGTTCACTGCAGACATGCAAAAACAGGCTCCTCCCGGCCCTTCATATACCCAGGGACCTCCCACAAATCCTCAGCATTGAAAAGCAGTGAGAAAAGAAGCCGGGAGAAACCAGCCACCAAACTGGTAACAATGGCAATGATAACAATCACCATACAGGGGATCCAGAAAAATGTAAAACCAGGGTGGGGTGGAGCAGGACGTACTGTATGCGTATAAAACCAATTCTACAGGTGAGTATTTCACAGAATTGTATTATTCTAAGCATACAGTACGTCCTGCTCCATATATAATACTTACACATGGGACATCCAATAGCAGTGTCCATAAAGTAGGGTGGGATCCCCATCAAAAAAAAAAAAAAAACAGCAGACAGTAAAGGCGCTGTCACCTGCAAACCTTGCTACCAACTACGCCATGAGCAAAGGCTCTAACGTCAGTCTCATAACAAAACCTTTGAAAAGGTATGAACAGAAAACAAGCAGCGGTCTAGCAAACCTGTTTAACAGAAAACCTGGTGCTGAAGGGCCAAAAGGTACCCAAGCACAAGTAGAACAGAATAAAAAGAGAGGAAGATTCTTCCCCTTAAAGGAATAGGCCAGAGTAACGGCCTGACCAGCCCCAAATGCAACAGGAGCCTTGGTAAAAGTTAGAACTCTCCCCAACGGGGAATTGAAACCTGGTCTCCCGCCAGACAGGCGGGGATACTGACCACTACACCAACAAGGATCAGCAAGGAGCCGAAAACTGTACTCAGGACCAGAAAGACAAACCATCCAAGTAAGATCAGTCCAAAGGGCACATAGCCCCTGGAAGCAAACGAGATCAGGCGCATACTTATGGAGGCGCCCGCAAACCCCAAGGGGCATCAGTCCCCCTAAGGGACAAGAAACAACCAGGAAAACTTCAATACCTGTTGAGGGAATGTAGACCCCCTTACTTCGGCATTACTAAGAATAAGGCCCATAGGCAGACAAAAATGACTTAAAGCGGACCTTCACTCTAAATAAGAGTCTATCTTATATGTTTCCCACACCCTGTACATACAGATTGCTCACATTAAAAATCATCCTACCTGCATCTACTGCATTTTATAAGCCTTTAAACATCCAAGATGGCGGCTTATGGAAGCTGCCATTTTTGCAGGCAGCCTGCAAACAGGAAGTGCCTGCAAACAGGAAGTGACTGTGCTGCTCTGCATTCTGGGACTGCTGACCTTTCCCTGACCCCAGCTCTGCTCTGTCTGAGCAAAGCACAGCTATAACCCGCCCCCCTGTACCTTATCCCACTCTCCTCTCCTCAGTAAGTGTGATGCTTCTGAGTCAAGATGGCGGCGCCCGTATCCTAAATTCCCGAACAGAGTTGCAGCCCAGTGGGGGAAAGTATAATAAATTAGTGACTAAACATGTAAAATATATTAATTTTAGATGCTGAGGAATTGTTTTTTAAGAGTTTGGGCTTTTCATTAAATCATGGTGAAGGTCCGGTTTAAATAAAAAGGACTTAAATAATGATCATAAGACACCACCTTGGGCAAAAGGTCCGGCGTAAGGCGGAATGCCACCAAATCATGATTATATATTATATATATAATGAACGAAGGCTAAACAGAGCCACCTTCTCAGGCACACGTCTGGCTGAAGCAACAGCCCCCGGAAGGGCAACTTGACCTACGAAACAGGTCAGACAGCAACCGGAATAAGTCCCAAGGGGACAACCCGCAAGGCAAACAGAATAAAAAGAGATCCCAACAGGGACCATAGAACTACTTGGGAGGTGCACCTGAGCAATCCCCAAGAGAACGCTTAACAAGGAAGACTCAACAAGACTTCTTACTAGAAGGGAGACAGGACAGAACCTGAACCTTCAGAGTACCTAGATGGGGAGCCAGCCCCAACCCATGCTGTAATAATTCTAGAACCCCGGGAACAGATAACGTCCAACAGGGGAGAGACCAAGACTCACGCCAATCAATATGGGTCACCATCCCCCATAATAGACGGAGGAAGAAGAAGAAAGGAAGCTTGCTCCTAGCCCCCCATAGACCAAGTCACCCAGAAGATAAACCCATCTCCAAAAGGGTGAATGAATCAACTGTCAAGCCCTCAGACTAGAACCTGTAGATTGGGGGCGACATAAGAAGGAGCCTGACAAGGGCAGAACCGCACTCCTGAGAGAGCGTACAGGTCCGATGACCTCAGCAGAAACATCTGCGAACCACAGTCCACTAGGCCGCCCAGGGGCCATCAATCTCACGGGTCTCTTCATCAGCGCAACCGTGCGCAGAACCCCACCAGGCAGGGTGAATGAAGAGAAGACATATACAATAGAATGTCCAGACATAAAATTACTAAGCCCCCATGACCAGAGTCAGAATATTCTGGGGCAGTAAAAACAAGGGCAGAGCCCCTGTGATATTAACGGGGCCCAACAGAGCCCCCCTAGTTGGCTCACACCAGGATAGCACAACCTGCCACTGAAGGACATCCATAGAAGCGAATACCACTGCGATGCAGGGAACGTTGATCCCCATCTAGATCAGGATCAGAAACCTTCCAGGAGAATCATCCTGCTCCAAGTTCCAGACTGATAATAAATACAGGCCACTGTCCTCCGACAGGCCAAGAGATCCCCAAATAGACAGGCCCTGAAGAGGAGTAGTCCGGCAAGATAGAGCCAACTGAAGGCTCACTGTTTAACAAAATCAATAGGTAAGAGGGACCCTACAAGGGACCCTACCTAGGAACCACGGGGGATTTTTAGAAGAAAATCCCCCCCCCCCCCCCCGTCAACCTGCAAGACTAGGTACCAAAGGTCACCATCCACAGAAAGATGCAAGAAAAGGAGGGGGTGCCCCCAGACAGGGTTCTTGAATTTAACCAGACCAAGAGGAACCAACGTACCAAGGGGGAATGAGCACAGACCTAGCTCCAGGGTTGCTGGAACCCCATCCAGGATTAATATCCTACTGTGCCGAAGAGGCCAAGGGCTCCGAATATAAGGGACATCTCTGAACCGCCACCAACGGGCCCACCAGCTGCAATTCTGCCTGGTGAAGGAAGGAAGGAAGGAGACAGCAACGAGCGACAGAGTCCATGTAACCAGGAGTCCACTTATTGCCAAGGAGGAAGGTACAAGCCTGAACCAAATCCAAGGGACGGAGATAGCGAATAAGGGACAATGAGGGATTGAGGTGACTGAGCACCCATTCAAATGACTCCCAAAGAACACCGCCAGCCGAGTAATCAGTGCGGCCTGACTTAGGGCTTGTAAGTAAGAAGGACGACCCGATAGATCCTTGTGCGGACGCCCCCTGGTCTCATCAGAGACAGCACCCCCCATCAGTGCCTCAGCGAGCACAGGGAGCAGAAAAGGGCCCAATAACAAGGCTACAATCAGCAGTGTCGGCCCTCCAACACTAACCTGTAAGAGCCTCGGTGTCCTGGAGACACAGGGGTGCTACAATAAGCATCTTAGAATTCCACAGACGGCAAGAGGCCCACTGGGTGCAGGGCGCTGGAAGCCCAACTCAGAGATAGCATGCATAACTGCCTGAGACTATCAATTGCCGAACCCATGGGAGGTCAGAATGGGCCAAACTGCCTCATCCTTACGGGGAATGTGGAAACAAACTGGCGTAGAGGCCCCAGCCTCTGTCTGTTAAGGGCATCCCGCAAATGACCCCATACCTAGCAAGCCAAGCAAGGCCTGCACCAACACCTGAAGAAAGACAGGGACCAGAAGCACCCTAACAATCTCGGGAAAGGACCACCCAGCAAACTCTATCCTGCATCCGGAGGAAACTACCTCCTGAAACCAACAGAATGAGGCAAGACGCCTCCTGATAGGAGCAAGGTGCTGCGGCCATCCCCTCACCCAGGCGGGCAAGGGCGTCCCATCATGCTTGGGGGGTTTTGGAGAAGGATTTTGACTTAGCCCGGCCGGAGGGCCCAGGACGTTGTCTGTCGCTCCTGGGGCAGCACAAGCCCCAGAAAGGGCACCCCAGGTTCTTGTTTATCACTATGGTATGGAGGGGGAGGGGTATCCCTGCTCCGAGGGGGATGAGACGGCCGCCAGCGATGGGGTGAATTGCCCTTTTTTCCAAAGAGGTCCAGACGGGCCCCAAACAGGCGTTGCCCTCTAAAGGGAAGCCCGGTCAGTGTTCTTTTAGCAACATCGTCAGCACCCCACTGTCGCAGCCAGAGCAAGCGACGTATAGCCACCACTAGGGCAGAAGTCCTCGCACACATTCTGATGGTGTCATCCAGAGCTAAAAGGATAAATTTAACAAACATATCACAACTGGAGAGTGCATTAAATACCTCCCAGGGTAGATCCTCAGGGTGATGCTCAAGCATCTCTCTTATGAGGGTTCTAGTGGCCACTGCAGTGATGGCCGCGGCACAGACTGGGCGCAGCGCCGTTCCTGCACAAGCAAAGGCGTGTGAAGCCAGCCTATCAATGCGCCGGTCCTCGACATCCCGAAGGGTGCTATAAGCTGGGGCAGTAATGAAGGGGGGGGTTAGGAACCCCAATGATTGGTGCGTCCACCACGGGGTCGATGACCAACAATTAACCACCTCAGGGGGAAAAGGGTATTTCCCATCCCAGTCCCCTGGAAGCTTAGTGGGGCATTCCATGAAGCTTAATGGGGCATTCCCATGGAAGTGAGCCTGCTCAAGAAATTCCAAGCGCGCAGTCGCCGTATGGAAACGCTCACCTCTCGGCTTGGGAACCGCGCCAGGGAGCGAGATAGACAGGGCCTTAAAAATGTTAAGCAACAGACCATCGGTGTCAAACTGGCCCCAGTCATCCTGGCCCGAATCGTCATGACCCCTCGGCCTCTCCTCAGAGGAACCGGGGTCAGAGAACAGGTCTCCATCGTCAGACGGAGTACCATCACGCGGAGAAGTAAACACCTCCGATCCAATAGCAAAGGCAGAAGCCAGGGGCGTCAAGGGCCGCTTCCTGCCAGGGCCCAAGCGTTCGGACCACCCCGCAACAATCTGGTCAGCCGTAGGCCATCTAGAAGACACATCAGGCTGTAACTCCCCACTTGTATGCGACTCAGCAGGAGCGAGATCTAGGCAAGGGGAAAGGGATTATCGGAGCGAGGTGTAGCCACAGGCGCCGCTCGCAGGGCCAGTGCTTGCTCGGCAAGTCCACACGCTACACACAGCCGGTCTTGTGCCCGAGGGACCCCGGTCACATAATCCTGAGATGCCTCCATATGGTGATTATCTAGGCACAGTATGCCCGTAGGGATTTACGCAATAGGCAACCCTGGATGCCCCAAAGACCCGCTGATTAATGTGGGAGAATTGTAAGTAGGCCCGCTAAATAACATATATATATATATATATATATATATATATATATATATATATATATATATATATATCTGAGGCCGGGAGAAGCCACCGGAGACTAGGCGTCTGAAAGACATAAAAGGGAGAAGAGGTGTCAGGGCCATGCGCAGCTGGAAAAACATATAATAAAGAGACACCCGCGAGGGCACTTACAGACCAAAAGGAGGAGGGGGACCGCCAGCACGCGCGCGAAGATCGTCAAAATGGCGCCCAGCGAACCTCGAAGGGCGGGCTCAATGCTCGGTCATGACGCGGAGTGTGCCGAGTCAAGTCCCCGCCCACTCCGAAGAGCGCGAAGCTCTGAGGTAGTAGTCAAAAAGCAAGGATAAAATCACATACGTATTTAGTAAAGGAAGACGCCGTAGCATCTAGACGACGCTGCCGCCCGGCGCAGCAATGCAGTAAAGGAAAGGACACACGTACAGTGGCAGCCAAAACAGAATAAAGAGCAAGCAGCGCGGCTCTGACACCCAGATGTTAATAAAAGGGCAATAATAAGGCCATAAGCGTGACATTACAGTGCACTGGGACCGCCACACACATACCCCCCCCCTTTCTTTTCCCCCTAACTACTGGGGGAAATGAGGGAGGGTGGCGACCCTATAAACAGGGTCCACCGCTAATCAGGGCACGGGGCAATAATGCGGGAGGGGCATCCACTAGAGGCTCACCATCAGCCTAACCGCCTACCCTATGGTGGGGGACTGCGTGGCTCCATAAGCACACGAGGTGCTGCTTACCTTCACCCGACCAGCGCAGCCCAGGCTGGGAGGCACATCTTTATCGAAGCGGATGGGTGGTAATAGTCCTGCAGGGCCGCAGGCTGTAAAAGCCACACTCACCTGCGAGAGAGTGATACTTCGTGTCTTCGCAGTCAGCACTGCAGAGAAATCTGGGGATTTGTGGGAGGTCCCTGGGTATATGAAGGGCCGGGAGGAGCCTGTTTTTGCATGCCTGCAGTGAACAGCGCCCTCTGGCGGAGGATTACCCACGTGTAAGTATTATATATGAAGCAGGACGTACTATATGCTTAGAATAACATGAAGCCTACTGACCCAACATTGTATCATTTTGGTCCAGTGGCAAGGATCATCCATATCCCTTTTTTTGTTCCATGTTCAATTGCTAAGAGCTGGCTTTTACAGCTGCATGCAAACCTTTTGGCACATATGGTCGGAAATGATGGTTACAGTGAATAGATAAGTTGACGATAAAATGATTTCCAAAAGACAAAGTTGAAGATGACACACTCCCTTTGTATTTTAGGCATGATGCATTTTATTTTCAGCGTTTGCATTTTAAAATGAAAACAAGAAAATCGTATGACACAAAACGTTGGCCACCCTGCATATTTGGTACTTAGTAACCACCTTTGGCAAGTATCACATCTTGTAATTTCATACAGATCAGTTTACATGCAGAGCCCAGCATAGAGGAGAGGAGCAGTCACATCCTTGGTCTCTTCTGTGGTCTGTGGTGCTGCACAATGCGGCCATATTTATTGTGGGACCACCGCAACAGTAGGCTGCATGGCCGATCGGTAGGCTTTTACACAGCAGGGCATCCTGATTTGAAGGGGGGGGGGGAAGGAGATATCATCTAGCCCAGCGGTTCTTAACCTGTGGGTCGCGACCCCGGCGCAGGTCGAACGACCAAAACACAAGGGTCGCCTAAAGCCATTGGAACACTGAGAAGTCACTACCGTCTGCAGCAGCGCTATTCAGCTGGAACGCACGCCGTTATGTATGGATGCACGTTCCAAACTGAATGCCTGCGTGCATGCGCAGATGTGATTGCATCCTCTGTCCGGGGCCTAAGGGGCCACAATGGGTGCTTGTGGAATGCTTACTATCCTCCAGAGGTGCCCTGCTCTTCTGCAGTAGGCCCAATACCATTCTAAGCATTCAGGGTCATGCTAAAGATCTGGTAAACAAGTTTACCTCTGACTGTGTTTTCGGTGTGACTTTCAACTTACATCTGAGTGATGTAACACGCTGAAAAATGTTGTAAACAATTTTTGTTCAATCTTTTTTGCATAGCCCATAGGGTTCTGTTCTTTGCAAACTTTGAAAGAAAATACTTTCCCATGTAATAGGGCTTTTTTTTTTTTTTTTTTTTACAGACAAGGTATGTGATTTTTTTTGGGAACTATTAAAACAAGATTTTTGTCATTTTGCTTTAGTTCTATTATGTGATCAATAGCAAATGTAGACCTACACCTGTAGCTGCACATATGTATTAACCTTCCATTTGTGGTACAAAAAAACATACAAAAAAATAAAAATAAAAACAAACATACTTATTAATATGCTTTGCTTTCCAAGCAGAACTACTTGGTTCCAGAAATCTGGTCAATGACCTCAATATTTAGACAAACCTTAACATAATTCTGAGAAAAAAAAGTTGTTTGTTAAAAGGAACATTTCAGGAGCAAATGTTTAACAGCATTGGGGGGAATTTGGGCTATTTGTCAAGTAGGTTCAACTTTGGGTGAACCTTTGGGTGTGAACAAACTTTTTTTTTGTTTACTTTAACTCAAATGTGTGTTTAAAAAATCTTAGTTTAAACTTTTCTTTACTAAACTCACTATCTGTGATGGGGATATTTACAAGCTTGGTACACCATTTTTCTAATAAGGTAAAAGGTATATTTGGACCAATGCTGTGTATCAGGCGTCGGCCACAGGAAGGCTGCACAGAGCGACAGCTACCACTCTGTTGCTGGCCCTAATTCAAGGGTGGTCTGACACGCAAACAGAGCAGAGGATGCTGGGTTATAATTGCCACTGAACATTGTCAGATTGCAGAGGGACAAGGGGTTAACAGGTTCACCCCATGTCCGATCAAGGGCTCGCTGCTGGGCCCTTATTTAATAATCATATGAATTGTGGACCAAGACTCACGGTTCCCTATTGGAGAATGAAGCTCTAGTGTATGGAGCTTCCTGTCACATTTCGGTTTCCACTGGCTGCTTTGGAATGCTGTGTGTGATGACTAGGAGGATTTGGTTCTTTTTTAAAGATGTTCTGGTAAGAGTTTTATTCAGAAGGTGGTGGATTACTTCATTACGTTGCACCTTACAAGCGGACACTATCACCTGACTGGCTTCTTTAGAACCTCTATTTATAGACACTCTCTATACTTTGAAGTCACATTGAGAGACTGAAGTTTCTTCCTAAGACACACCTAGCTCTGTGTTTTATTATATTGTTTTTAATCACAGAATTGTATTATTCTAAGTATACAGCACGTCCTGTTCCAGAATATTCCTTACTCCGGGACATCCAATAGTGTCCGTAAGGTAGTGTGGGATCCCCAAAAAGTAACAGCGGGCAGTTTAAACCACTGCCGCCTGCAGAACTTTGCGACCAAAAGCAGTATCAGCTGAGGCCCTAACATCAACCTTGTAAGACTTAGAAAAAGTATGAACAGAAGACCAAGTAGCGGTCTTGCAAACTTGTTCAACAGAAGCTTGGTGCTGAAAAGCCCAAGAGGCCCCAATAGCACGAGCAGAATGAGCAGTAAGGCGGAAGGGAGGTTCCTTCCCCTTAGCAGAATAGGCCTTCACCACAGCCTTGCGAATCCACTTGCCGATAGTAGACTTAGCTGGTGCCAGACCCTTCTTAGGTCCAGACGGGAGCACAAAAAGAGCATCAGTCTTTCTGAAGGATTCAGTAGCCACCAAATAGAACTTCAGAGTCCTGACCACATCCAGAGTGTAAAACCCGCTCCTTAGGGCTACTAGGATTAGGGCATAGAGAAGGCAAAACAATGTCCTGATTGAGATGAAAAGCAGACAACCTTAGGCAGAAAATCTGGCTTAAAACGAAACCCCACCTTGTCCTGGTGTCTCTCAAAGTAAGGGGGCTTGATGGAAAGCGCCGCCAACTCAGAAACGCCTAACAGAAGTGATAGCCACCAAAAAGACTACCTTAAGAGTCAAAATGGACAAAGGGGCCTCACGCAAAGGCTCAAAGGGAGACCCCTGCAAGGCAGATAAGACCAAGTTCAAATCCCAGACTGGTAACAAAGGCTTACGTGGAGGACGCACGTGAGTAACCCCCTGGAAGAAAGTCTTAACCAGACAATGGTGAGCAAAGGATCTTTGGAAGAAAATGGCCAAAGCAGAAACATGACCTTTAAGGGTACGAATTTGAAAACCCAAATCCAAACCATGTTGCAGAAATTCCAGGATCCTAGGGATAGAAAACACAGGGAAGCGACTTAGACTCACACCAGTCAATGTAAGCATGCCATACCCTATAGTATATGGATGACGAGGACTTCTTCCTCATCCGAATCATGGTATTAACAACAGAGGCAGG
The DNA here is from genome assembly GCA_027917425.1 of Gastrophryne carolinensis. Lineage (NCBI taxonomy): Eukaryota > Metazoa > Chordata > Amphibia > Anura > Microhylidae > Gastrophryne > Gastrophryne carolinensis. Next base: position 537,142,839 of record CM051234.1, read on the forward strand.
CAGCCCCTTTTCCATCAAGATGGAGGTTTAAGCAGCCAGGCCGTTAAAGCCAGCGTTTGTAAATTGGGATGGTGTAGTTGTCCGAGTGAGCAGGTCTGGATCCTTGGGCAGGGCATACTGATCTACTGCCAACTGCACGACATCTGCGAACCACACCCTTCTTGGCCAACAGGGGGCCACCAGAATGGTTGGCACCCCTTCCTAGGCAATCTTGCGCAGCACCCTGCCCAGCAGAGGAAAAGGAGGGAACACATGGAAGAGCTTTCAGCTCCTCTAAGACATTGCTAGACCATCCATGGCCAAGGCCAGAGCATCCTGTGACAGAGAGGCAAAGACGGGAAGCTTGTGACGGGACGCAAACAGATCCACATCTGGCTGACCCCAGCGGTGGCACAGGGAGTGAAACACCCTGCTGCTGAGGGACCATTCTCCCAGAGGAGAAGTCTCCCTGCTGAGGGAGTCTGCCTCCAGATTCTCCACCCCCGGGATGTACACAGCTGAGATGCAGGGAACATTCTCCTTCGCCCAAGACAGTATCAGGGACACTTCCTTGAGGGCCCTCTTGCTCCGGGTCCCAACCTGATGATTGATGTAGGCAATCGCCATCTGGTTGTCCGAGCGGACCTGAACCGCCCGTCCCTGAAGGTGTGGAGTCAATTGGGCGAGAACCAACCTTATCGCCCTCAGGTCCAGAATGTTGATAGAGGTGTGGGCTTCCTGAGGACCCCACTGACCCTGGAATTTCAGGGATTTTCAGAAGCCCCTCCAACCTGTCAGACTGGCATCTGTGGTGACTGTCTCCCAGCACGGGGCCAGAAAGGATCTGCCCACCAACAGGTTTCTTGAGTCCAGCCACCACGAGAGAGACCGTCTGGCCAGAGGGGAAAGAACCAACACCTGATCCAGGGACCAAGGGTCTTGATCCTATACCGACAAGAGGTGAAATTGAAGAGGTCTCATGTGAAACTGAGCGTATAGAACCGCCTCGAAGCAAGACACCATCAGGCCCACCAGCTGCATCCCCTGCCGGATGGAGGGATGAGGGCAAGACATAAGAAGCCTGGCTTGGGCTTGAAGACTCTCCATCTTCTGCTAAGGGAGAAAAATCTTGAGATGTATCCATAGTCACGCCCAGAAAGGACCTCAGCATTGACGGTGACAGGAAAGGACTTGGGGTGGTTGATCACCCAGCCGAAGGACTCCAGTGTGGACACTACCAGCTGGGTATCCAGCTCGGCCTGTTGGAAGGACTGAGACGTGATGAGAATGTCGTCCAAGTAAGGAAGGATGCGAATGCCCTGAGATCTCAGCAAAGCCATTACGCCCGCCAGCACCTTGGTGAATACCCTGGGAGCCGAGGTGATACCGAAAGGCAAGGCCACAAATTGGTAGTGCTGATCCTCCAGAGTGAACCTGAGGAATCTCCGATGAACTGGAAAGATTGCTACATGAAGGCAAGCGTCCTTGGATGTCTACAGAGGTCATGAAGTCGCCCGGTCGTAGTGAATTGACAGCTGAGCGCAGAGTCTCCATGCGTTTGAACCTGACAAATTTGTTGAGGCGCTTTAAATCCAGAATGGGTCTGATGGACCCGTCTTTTTTGGGAACATTGAGGGAAAGGGGCAGAGGCTACTATTCCAATCTTTTCAAAGGCACCTGGCAGATGACCCCCAACTCCGGAAGGTTTTGGACAGCAAGGCACAGACCCTGAGCTGACAGGGGAATTCGATGAATCTTGGGGGCGGGCCAGGCTGCAAACTATCTTGCAACCGGAGGACACTACCTCCTGAATCCACCGGTCTGAGACGTGAGCAAAGAGCCGAAGCCGTCCCCTCATCCCCTCCGTCTCATGCCTGAGGGGGCTTGGGTGAGGATTTTGGCTTGGGACCCAGGAGAGGCCAGGACGGCTCCAGTGATCTCCGCGGGCCCCAGTAAAGGAGACTCCTCGGCCAGCTCTGGAACCACGGAAGGATGGGAGAAAGGCACCCATCCCCCGAAAGGACCGGGACGGCCTCCTACGTTGAGGTAACCTAAAGCCCCTCGCAAACAAATCCGAAAGTTCACCAAAGAGGCACAGGCCCTTGAAAGGGAAACCAGTGAGAGCCTTCTTAGCAGCATTATCAGCTACCCACTGACGTAGCCAGACAGAGCGGCGTATAGCCACCAACAGGGCAGAAGTCCTACCACACATTCTAATGGCATCATCCATGGCAGAATGAATATATGCAATAAATTCCTCACAAAGCAGGAGAGATCTATACTCTTCTCTACCCGCATCCTCAGATGCCCCATCCAAGAGACACTTAAACACCCCTTTAACCCTTCTAGTGCCAGCTATGCGAGTCTCACGTAGCTGCCTCTCCAACCGTTAAGTGCCAGCTACGTGAGACTCACGTGGCTGACTTTAAACCCCCATAAAAAAAAAAAAAAAAAAAAAACTATAAAAGACTCACCTGACATTGCCAGCGATTCTCTTCAAGAATCAGCTGTTTGATTTTCACCCCCAGGCCTCCGATCTTCAGGAGGGGGCCCGGAATAGGCCCCCCCGCGGCATCTGAAGGAAAAAAAAAAAATAATAATGACACAAACTCACCTCGCAGCCTGATCGCTCTCTCCGGGTCATCTCTTCACCGGGGGGGGGGGGGGGGGAACTTACCACTCTTCAGGTGAGGACCCAGCAATGGGCCCTCACCGTCCTCTGTCCGGCGCTGGCCCCACCCCCGCCCATTTGTGGGAGGAGCTGGATGACGTCATCCAGCTCCTCTATACCGGCACCCGGGCTCCGATCTGTCACTTGTCAGTAGCGATCGGAGCAGGGAGCATGGCAGGCAGGGAGGCTCTGATCTCCTGCCTCCCACCCTCCCTGCTCCGATCACTATCGACAACTGTCATCTGCAGCGGCGCGGGAAACTGGATGGGAGGCAAGTATAAGTAAAAAAAAAAAAGACGAATTTTGTGTCTGTTTTTTTATTTTAACTATTTGTGAACTGGTAAGGGGTCCACGAGACACCTTATACCAGTTCACAAGGCTCTGTGGCTGGCAATCACCTAGCAGGTGACTTGCCATAACCCCCAGCCCCCCCCCCATTACCTGCCTCCCCAACGGCCAGGGGGGGGCAGAAGGGCCCGGGCCACTTAGTGGCTATGTGGGCTAGTAGCCTGCAGGGCCAGGGGCCACCAACGCTGGCCCCTGCGCCCTGTTCTACAAGCCCCCATAGCTGGTCCGGGTCTGTAATGCTGGGTAAGGGGGACCCTACGTAATTTTTTGGGGGGTTTTAAGGGTTTTTAACCCTTAAAATTCAAAAAAAAAAAAAATGAGCCCCCCCAGGAGGGGGGAACCTGTAATTTTTTTTTTTTTTTTTCAAGTTAACCCCTTACAACTATGCAATCATATTGCATAGTTGTATCCTATCTGAAACCTCCTAAACTGCTGTTTCAGTTTGGGGGAGTTTCCTGGGCAGGAAAGGGTGTATACCAATACATATGTGGTACCGTTGTAACCGGGAGAAATAGGGCTTACACACGCAATAATATTTTATTAAAATTTTTACATTTTTTTACACATATTTCACCCAAAAGTATTGAGAATACACTAAAAAAAGGCCAAACGACATTTCATGTTGAAGCCCAGACTCTGCTGAACAAAACAATATATAATTTTCCTGGAAAATCTCTGGAAATCCCTTAAAAAAAATATAAAGGTTGAACATGTGTAGGGCAAAAACATGAAAAGTAGTCTGGCAACAGAGTGACAAAAAATCTAGGTAGGCTGGCAACTTAAAGGGTTAATGGCAATAGCCGTAATAGCAGAGGCACAAACCGGGCGCAGCGCCGTCCCCACACAGGCAAAGGCATGACAGGCCAGTTGGTCCAAGCGCCGGTCTCACCATCCCGCAGGGTAGTAGTATCAGGAGAATGCATGACAGATGAATTGACAACCCGAGAACGGGCGCATCCACCTCGGGAGGAAATGACCAACGCTTAACAGCATCAGCAGGAAAGGGATACCTCTTATCCCAACTCTTAGGCACCCCTGGCAGCTTGCTAGGTCGTTCCCATTCCTTGAGCACTAGATTATTAAAGTGAGACTGCTCAGGGAACTCCCAGCGTCTAACCGTATGAAAAATCTCACCCTGCTGCTGCGAGCCACTGCCGGGGGAGAAATACAAAGCACTTCAAATATGTGACTCAGCAATCTGTCAGTGTCATCAGGGGACCACGGATCTTCCCCAAAGAGAGTCCCAGTACCACCGTAAATCTTAGGTTGTTCCTCAGAGGATTCAGAATCAGAAAATAATTCCCCCTCCTCAAGGGGGTAGGGACCTGAGAGTGAGTAAGGGCCCTCATCTTCTACAGGGAAGAGGGAAACCGCCGGTGATAAATGCCGCTTCTTGGCAGAAGCCTTACGCGAGGCAGACCCAGCAAGATGTTTTTCAATGCTGGCCACCCGTGCAACGAAATCAGGTTGAGACTCCCCGCTAGTATGTCCCTCTGTGGGAGTCAGATGTAAGCGTGGGGGGGGGGGGTAGGCGAAGCCCGAGGGGGCGCAGGCCTAGCAACAGGTAACCCAGACTGCAGTGCAAGTACCTGCTGGGCGCAGGATACACATACCCTGACATCACCGATTGAGGATACCCCACACACAACACATAGCCGGGCTTGTCCCAAAGGAACCCCAGGCCCATTATCTCCAGAAGCCTCCATATGGTGATTTGAATGGCACAGTAGGCCAGTAAGGGTTAACGCTAAGGAGCTACCCGGGATGCCCCAATAACCCGCTAGAAGTGGGAGAAAATGAGGGGAGATGGCCGGGAGAAACCACAGTGCTGAAGTTTTAACCTGCCTGAAAGACATAACAAACATTCCCATGAGAATACAGCAATGAATACAGAACAATTTGGGAGCCAGGCAGCACACGCAGCAATGGCAAAGAAAATGGCGTCCGCAGACCTCTAGGGGCGGGCTCCATGGAGATGTGACGTCAAAATCGTCATCCCCGGAGCCCGCCCCCCCGAACAGCGCGAAATAGTGGCCAATAGCGGCCAGGCAGCTCTGAAGTGAATGACGCCACCGACCGCAGAGCGCAGTACAAGCGCGCAGCGGCGTATACAATAAAAAACACACCAAGGAGAAAGACACAGCTTTAAACAACTGGACCCCCCCCCCCCCCGAGATCACCCAGAGGGAGAACTAGAGGGGTTAAAGACAGGATTCCCGGGGAGCCATGGGCGCCCAGGGGACAAAGAGGGAGGAGGGGAACCTATGGGTAGGATTAAGGCACAGGTGGAGCCTGGCCAACTCGAGAAGCAGTGGGGGCATCCCAAAAGGCTCACCATCAGCCTAAACCTGTCGAAGCAGGGACTGCGGTAGGAGCATAGCTCCTGAGCACCTTTTTTACTGGGGCTTACTAACCGAACCTTGTCACCCTAGGCTGGGAGGCAGTATATAGAAAAGACCGGTTGAGAATAGTCCTGCAGAGCCGCAGGCATATAAGCCCAGCTCACCTACGCCACAAGAGAGCTATCTTCTATCTTCTCAGCGCATACTGCAGAAATAAACTGGGGAATTTGTGGGAGGTACCCGACTTGTATAGGGCCGGGAGGAGCCACAAGCTGTTTTCTGCAGTCCAGCGCCATCTTGTGGATGTATTCCCCAGGAGTAAGGAATATTCTGGAACAGGACGTGCTGTATACTTAGAATAAAGGTGTAAAGGGAGGACCAGGTCACCGCCTTGCACACGTGGTCCACTGACGCCTGGTGCTGGAAGGCCCAAGACATGGCAATCGCCCTAGTAGAGTGAGCGGTGGCTTGGAAGGTTGCCTCCTTTCCCTTGCAGGCGTAGGCTTGTATGACCGCCTGCCTGATCCATCTGCTGAGAGCAGACCTGGCAGCCACCAGGCCCTCCATGGTCCTCCTGGGATCATGAACCAAACGTCTGTCTTACGTACCTCCCACGAAGCCAGCAAGTAATACTTTCCTGCATTCCCTGGATGGTTTCAGGGCATTAGTCGCTCCCTCTGATGAGTGGCGTTCAGACACAAAGAGGGCAGTACAAGCTCCTGCTTTAGAAGGAAGGGACAGACAATCTTGGGGAGTTGATCACTACAAGAAAAACCACCATTGAGTGTCGCCAGAGAGGCCTCCGCCATGGACTTAAAGGAGCGGGATCAACGGGCACCCTGCATAAATGTATGGACTAATCTATGCACCATAATAGACCCCAAGATGCACTTAACTGACATGCAAATGCTCCGCTCACACTGCACTGTCCCACGCTATCAGTTTAAAGACCGATTAAGGCATCCATGCAGGGTCTCAAGGAAAGTGCAGAGGGTGAAGGGCTGGGAGTCAAAGCCCCCGCTCCAAATCAGCACTGTCAAACAACAAAACTGGAAATTAAGAAAAAATCCTGAATCTCTTTATAGCCCTGTTGATTGCAAGAAAAGAACTGGGGGTGTACAGCCACAGCCTGTCCTATATAGGCTCGGAGCTTAGTTTGTTTTTCTTGCAGTCCCCACCTATGGCTGAGGTTAACTCACGCGTTGCTGATGGTGGTGCTCCAGAATGAAAGGACAAGAAAATACGATTTCAGTAATTAAGAACTCTTAGTCATAACGTTTTAACATTTGAGTAATAGTGACAATGTAAGGTTATTAACCCATGATGGTCTTCACTTCACATACCATAGATATCTTTAATATTAGTTCTGAAAAATGCCTTATGCACATCATGACCTAACATCCAATAATATCAGAGCAGATGCCTTTTTCCATAGATTTCTCACCTATCAAACAGCTGTCACTACTTTTCCACCAAACTTGTATGCTTGTGTTATTGCTGGTCTTTTGTAAGACCTAGCGTTGGCAATCCAATTTTAATGATATTATAATTATATATTTTAAATTTTAGGAGGATGCTACACCAGATTATCCTGGAGGTGATGAGTATTAATTCTCATGACCAAGTGGCCCATAGTTTTCTGCCTGCTAGCCACCCAGGAATTGACAAAACTTTACGATCCAATGTTATTATACTGCACTCCTAACTTAAAACAAATAGGTTGTCCCAAATGTTCGATATCCAATTTACTTCTTTCTGTCAAAATGTCACCAAATTGAAAGTTTTCAAAAATACAACTCTGAAGTACTCACCTGTAGAGTTGATATTATACACATACAGCACGTCCTGCTCCCGAATAGTAATAACGTGTGGGTAATCCTCCGCCTCAGGCGCCGTGCACTGCAGACATGTAGAAAACAAGCTCCTCCCGGCCCTACATATACCGAGGGACCTCCCACAAATCCCCAGCATTGAAAAGCAGTGAGAATAGAAGCCGGAAGGAACAAACCACCCAGAAGAACTGGTTATAATATCTAATGACAACAATCACCATACAGGGGATCCAGAACAAGTGAAACCAGGGTGGGGTGGAGCAGGACGTTCTGTATGCGTATAATATCAACTCTACATGTGAGTACTTCACAGAGTTGTATTATTCTAAGCATACAGCATGTCCTGCTCCCGAATAGTAATAACGTGTGGGACACCAATTGCAGTGTCCATAAGCAGGGTGGGATCCCCAGGAAAAACAAGGCACAGCGGAAAGTAAAGGCGCTGTCACCTGCAACTTGCAACAGGCATGACATGAGCAAAGGCTCTAACGTCAGTCTCATAACAAGGCCATTGAGGAATGAACAGAGACAGGCCATAAGACTAGCAACTGAATCAACAGAAAAAACCCTGGTGCTGAAGGGCCAGCGGTACCCAAGCACCAATATAACAGAGTAAACAGCAAAAGGGAAGATTCTTTCCCCAGAAAGGAAACATAGGTCAGTGTAATGACCCAGCCAGCTCACAGGCCAGGAAGCCTTGTGGCAAAACCTGTAACACTCCCTAAGGGAAACAGAACAGATCACCCGACCCAGGCGGGAATACAGACCCCTAATTATCAGGAAGCTAAGACTTCATTCAGAACCAGGGGACATCCAAAGGATTAATCCAAGGCACAATGGCGCTGGAAGTAGATATCAGGCGCATACATAAGAGGCGCCCGTGGACTCCAAGAGCATCAGTCCCCCTAAGGCCAAGAAGGCCCACATGGGGAGGATTGTAAAACCTGTAGAGGGAATGTAGACCCTCATATTAGTATTATTAAGAATAAAGTCCATAGCTAGACTAAAGGACTAAGCAATGATCCTACAGACCACCTGTGCCAGAGGCCCAGCATAAGAGGAACACCCCCAGGCATAGGGGTGCCTGTAGCCGTGTATACCTGTATACATATATATATATACATCGAGCCAGGGTTAAGTAACCAGATCCATCGTCACGGGCACATGTCTGACGGAGTCAGGAGGCCCCAGAAAAGCGAGCTGGACTACAGGGCAGCTCAGACAGCATCCAGCAAAAATCCCCCGGGAGTCCGCAGGATAAAAAAATGAAAATTGATCCCCACAGGAATCATGGAACCACTTGGGAGATGCAGTTAGGCAATCCCCCAAAAGAATTTCCTACGAATTTCCTACGAGGGCGAGGACAGAACCTGCACCTTCAGAGTGCCCGGATGGGGAGCCAAACCCCAACTTACGTTGTAATGAATTTAAAGGTCCTGGGAACCGGGAGCATCTAACAGGGAAGGACCGAGGCACATGCCAATCAATATGGGTTACCACAAAAAAAAACCCATAGACGGAGGAAGGGGAAACTGGGGAGCTAGCTCCCGGCCCCGGGAAACTGGGGAGCTAGCTCCCGGCCCCGCATCATACTAAGTCACCCAGAAGATAAGGCCCGTTACCAAGGGGTGGATGAAACAGCTGTCAATCCCCAGACAGCAGACCTTATATTGGGACAAGGAAGGGGCCTGACAAGGGCAGAACTGCACTCCTGAAAGAGCGCACAGGTCAGCAGACTTCAGCAGAGGCACCTGTGAACCACAGGTCCCCAGGCCACCCATCTCGCTGGACTCTCTATCAAGCCAACCGTGCACAGAACCCGCAAGTAGGGTGATGAGGAGAGGGCATATGAAATAACCAGTCTATGCCTAAAATACTGAGCCCCCATGACCAGAATTAGAATATCCTGGGACAGTAGAAAACAAGGGCAGAGCCCCTGTGTTAGGAGGTGGACCCCTCAGCCGCACTAGGCTCCCCGGGGGACACCAGAATAGCATAACCTGCCACTAAGGGCATCCAGCGAAGCGAAAACCGCTGAGAAGCAGGGGGAGTAGACCCCCGCCCAAGGCAGGATCAGGGACCCTCCAGAGGGATCATCCTGCCACAATCTGTAGACCAGTAGTAAAACAGGCCATTGTCATTCAATAGACCAGGAGTCCCCCAACCGACCGACCGATCCTGACAGGGGGAGAAGTCCAGCCATATAGAGTCAACGGTGGGTACACCATTCCAACGAAACCAGAAGGTACGACGGACCCTCTAGGGGACCCTTACCTAGAAACCACGGGGATCGTGGAAGAATTTTTCCTTTCCCCCGCCAAACCTGCGAGACTTGGCACCCAGGGTGACCATACACTAGAAGATGCTAGTGACAGGGCCCTAAATAAGGGCAGCTCAAGAGGAGGCACCGTACCAAGAGGGCATGAGCACAGACCAAGCACCGGGGTGCTGGAGCATATGTAAGCTCGATAACCTACTGCACCGAAGAGCCCAAGGTCTCGGTATGTGAGTGACATCACCTTGATGTGCTGCCAACAGGCCTACCAGTTGCCATCCCTCCTGGTGAAGGTAAGGCGCCAGTAAAGGGGAGCAGAGCCCCCGTAACCAGGAGTCCCTTTATTGCCAGAGGAGAAGGCTTCAAGCCTGAATCGAATCCCAGGAGTGGGGGATAGCGGACAAGGGACCATGAGGGATTGAGGTGACTGAGCAACCATCCAGTAGCTCCCAGGGGAGACTGCCAGGCGACCAATTCACTCGGCCTGATGTAGAGGCTGGGGAGTAAGGAAGACGACCAGGTAGGTCCTAACGCAGACGCCCCCCCCCCTCAGGCGTGTCCGAAAACATCACCCCCAGTCGCGCCATGGCGAATAGCCTGGGAGCGAAAGAGAGGCCCCAATAATGCCTCAATCTGCAGGGTTGGACCTGCGACACTTTCTAGAAATATGATATGTGTTTAGGTACAGAGCAAAAGAAATATAATAATATAACACCTTAAGTGAAATAAGTAATAATAAATTAAAGTAACAATCAAGTGATAGGATATAAATAAACGTGAATCAAAAACATTGATCAAAATTAATAGATCAAAATAGTGATTAATGTCCCAAAGTCCATGCACCAGTATAAGTGCCAATGTGGGGAATCCAGGAAATATATTCCACCACACTCTCCACGCTGAATGTACCCACAAAAAGTGATCACTCTTCACACCGTGTGCCTTTCTCACACTTATATGCGCTTACCAGAAAATAAATGAATGACTCTTTATACAATAACTCCTGTGATGAATCCGAGGTCAAGAGTATAATACTCCTCTTCAACTACGATCCGCCACACTCAGCATTTTATGTGAAAAAAAAAAAAAAAAAAAAAGGAAGAAAATAGTGCAACCCCGTTTGGTAAAATTACCTATTTAATAATTAAAATTGCACTTACAAAAATACAGGAACATGTGCACATTGGTTAGGTATAAAGATGGTTCTTATTCCCTGTTCCACTATGGCCAGTAGGTGAAAGGGTAGACCTTGATAACAATGGGACACACTCTTCCTTTAAGAAAAAGAAAAAGACTTGCCGCTGCCCCGCCTAACGCGTTTCACTGTGTATCAGCTTTATCAAAGGCTGGGAGCGGTAAAGCGGCTACTTAAAAAACATACTTATAGAACCAAACTTCTATCAAGATGGAGTAAAAGCTTACCTTAACCAGTGGCGTGTGTATCCACCACATGTAAACAGGGCGCCTGCAGTACGCCACAGTACCGGCTCTATACAGAGGCCGGAAGTTAAATGTAAGACACGTTGGTAAGCCCGCCCTTCCACGGACGTCATACAGAACATACAAAAAGCTAAAGGCCAGGCCTCCCTGTCAATCACTCCGAGTGCATCTCGGCGTCACAATCCCGCCCACAGGAAATCACGGCTGACCAATCAGGGTCCGCTCCGCCGACAGACAGAGCGCACAGCCAAACAACGGGATGCTTTGTCAGCGTTGACAGTTAACCAATCCGTACTATTAGTGGGCAGGGCAGTCAAACCAACAGAGAGACGTTGCCAACACGTCAGCAAACAATCCCTCTGAACGGGGGATCCCTCGCCCTCGCAAAGGATAACCGCCGGTTGACAGCCCTCACCCGGGGATGACATAACATTAAACGCCTTTAATGTGTCAGCAGCCCAACTATATCCATTGATGTAATAGTTTATTTTATCCCGCCCTACGGGCCCAACGGAACATTAATGCGGGGCTAAACCAACATATACATATATACAATGAAGTACTAGATTCCTAATGTAGAGTGGTGTAATTAGTGAATTTAGGTATATGTTGAAGCTATTAATACAAATTCATCCAGCCCTTAGCGCCCAGAAAGAACAATAAAGTGGAACTAAACTAGGTCTTAGTGTAATTACTGGATTAAAAATGGGGGTCCAGGGAAAAAGAACCTCCTTTCACAAATTATTACAATATCTCTAGTCATTCCAGTAATACAATAAACCATATTGACTATATAATATTTTAGTTCATAGTCTAAGATAATTAATATCCATGCAAATAATAAAATAACATAAAATACATAAGAATTCATAAAAATTACTATAGATAAAGGAACTTTTGCATATTATTTAAGAATTATCCAAAAAACAGTTCAGGTCGAACTCCACATTAAGGCCCTTAGGGGACATTGTGTCTAATTCAAAAATCCATCTGCTCTCCCGTTGGGAGATCTCCCTGGTGAGATTGGAGCCTCTCCAATTTTTCTCTACATGATCGATGCCCATAAAGGACATAAAGCGGGGATCGCTATGGTGTACATTTGCAAAGTGGGCAGATAAATTGTGGGCCATAAAACCACGCTTGATGTTATATACATGTTCTCTAATGCGTGTTTTTAACTCCCTAGTGGTTCGGCCTACATAATGAAGTTGACAAGGACACCAAATCAAATAAACCACAAATTTGGTGTGGCACGTGATGAGAGTAGAAACCTCATAGGTTTTACCCCTTTCGCCTACTTGAAAGGTCTTTTTTGGCTTATCAACTGGCTTACATGACTTACAGCCCATACAGGAGCCGCATTTATAAAAGCCTTTCATAAAATCACCAGTTAGAGACACCATCTTAGGAGGATCCACATAACTCCGAGTTACGAGGTCCTTCAAATTGGGTGCCCTCCTAAAGACCACTCGGGGGTTGTCAGGTAAAATGGAACTAAGCACCGGATCATCCTTAAGGAGATGCCAATGTTTCGATAACAGACGTTTTACATCCTTATGTTGGACATTGAAATCGGTGATGAAGAGTGGAGACATCGCCACCTCCTTATTGTCCTTCTTACTCCCACTAGGAAATCTCTCTTTACATCTCACCTCTTCCAGTTGGTGCCCAATGGTTTTTGGGTCGTAGCCCTTCTCAATAAACCGTTCAGTTAGCACCTTAGCCTGTTTTTCAAAGTCACTTAGGTGAGTACAATTCCTTCTGAGTCTCGCATACTGCCCTTTTGGGATCGCTTCTAGCCATTTCGGATGATGGCAGCTACTAGCAGGAACATAACCATTCCGATCAGTTGGCTTAAAGTACGTCAGAGTGGAAACACCCGACCCTACCTTTTGAATGGTTAAATCAAGAAAATTTATTGATTCTGTACTCTGTTCCAATGTAAATTCCAGATTAAAGGAATTGTTATTGACTTTCTCAAAGAAGAAATTTAGGTCTATATGTGTACCTTTCCATAGTATCAAAACGTCGTCAATATATCGCCCCCATAAGGCTAATTGGGGCCACTGGAGGTGATCAATAAACTGAGCCTCCCATAGCCCCACATACAAGTTAGCCATGCTGGGGGCAAATTTGGCCCCCATGGCGACCCCCTTGATCTGTAGGTAAAATCTGCCCGAAAACCAAAAATAGTTATGTTTTAGAGCGAAGGTTAAACACTCCAACAAAAATTCTATCTGGGCTTCCGGTAGGCCCGATCCTAAGCTCAAAAAATGCTTAACGGCCAAAATGCCCTTGTCATGGGGGATCACGGTATATAACGAGGTCACATCTGCCGTCCCTAATATAGTCACCTCTTCCCAAGCTTGATTTTCTACTATGCTGATAACCTGGGTAGAATCTTTGAGGTATGAAGGCAGAGTGATCACCAATTTCTGTAAATAAGAATCAATGAACTCGCCTAGGCGGCATGTTAGGGACCCCACGCCACTAACTATCGGGCGTCCCGGGGGTTTCACAATACTCTTATGTACCTTCGGCAATTGATAGATTGTAGGAATCCTGACGGTTTGAGGACTGAGATATTTATACTCCTTATCTGTAAGGAAACCCTTAGAATGACCTTCTGACAATAAACCATCCAATTTTGATCTATATTCTGAGGTCGGATCCTTACTTAATATCTCATAAGTGTCCTTATCCTCTAGGAGCCTATTCAATTCTGTGAGATAATAGGACTTATCTAGTACTACTAACCCCCCCCCCTTATCGGCCGGTTTAATAACCACCTCGTGTTTACTTTCCAAAGTCTTTAGCCCATTAAAAAGGGGGGATGGCCACCTCCTTTTCTTAAGGGTCAGTCGTTTAAGGTCTCTCGTGACTGCCGTTTTAAAGGCTTCGATGTGACCTCGTTATATACCGTGATCCCCCATGACAAGGGCATTTTGGCCGTTAAGCATTTTTTGAGCTTAGGATCGGGCCTACCGGAAGCCCAGATAGAATTTTTGTTGGAGTGTTTAACCTTCGCTCTAAAACATAACTATTTTTGGTTTTCGGGCAGATTTTACCTACAGATCAAGGGGGTCGCCATGGGGGCCAAATTTGCCCCCAGCATGGCTAACTTGTATGTGGGGCTATGGGAGGCTCAGTTTATTGATCACCTCCAGTGGCCCCAATTAGCCTTATGGGGGCGATATATTGACGACGTTTTGATACTATGGAAAGGTACACATATAGACCTAAATTTCTTCTTTGAGAAAGTCAATAACAATTCCTTTAATCTGGAATTTACATTGGAACAGAGTACAGAATCAATAAATTTTCTTGATTTAACCATTCAAAAGGTAGGGTCGGGTGTTTCCACTCTGACGTACTTTAAGCCAACTGATCGGAATGGTTATGTTCCTGCTAGTAGCTGCCATCATCCGAAATGGCTAGAAGCGATCCCAAAAGGGCAGTATGCGAGACTCAGAAGGAATTGTACTCACCTAAGTGACTTTGAAAAACAGGCTAAGGTGCTAACTGAACGGTTTATTGAGAAGGGCTACGACCCAAAAACCATTGGGCACCAACTGGAAGAGGTGAGATGTAAAGAGAGATTTCCTAGTGGGAGTAAGAAGGACAATAAGGAGGTGGCGATGTCTCCACTCTTCATCACCGATTTCAATGTCCAACATAAGGATGTAAAACGTCTGTTATCGAAACATTGGCATCTCCTTAAGGATGATCCGGTGCTTAGTTCCATTTTACCTGACAACCCCCGAGTGGTCTTTAGGAGGGCACCCAATTTGAAGGACCTCGTAACTCGGAGTTATGTGGATCCTCCTAAGATGGTGTCTCTAACTGGTGATTTTATGAAAGGCTTTTATAAATGCGGCTCCTGTATGGGCTGTAAGTCATGTAAGCCAGTTGATAAGCCAAAAAAGACCTTTCAAGTAGGCGAAAGGGGTAAAACCTATGAGGTTTCTACTCTCATCACGTGCCACACCAAATTTGTGGTTTATTTGATTTGGTGTCCTTGTCAACTTCATTATGTAGGCCGAACCACTAGGGAGTTAAAAACACGCATTAGAGAACATGTATATAACATCAAGCGTGGTTTTATGGCCCACAATTTATCTGCCCACTTTGCAAATGTACACCATAGCGATCCCCGCTTTATGTCCTTTATGGGCATCGATCATGTAGAGAAAAATTGGAGAGGCTCCAATCTCACCAGGGAGATCTCCCAACGGGAGAGCAGATGGATTTTTGAATTAGACACAATGTCCCCTAAGGGCCTTAATGTGGAGTTCGACCTGAACTGTTTTTTGGATAATTCTTAAATAATATGCAAAAGTTCCTTTATCTATAGTAATTTTTATGAATTCTTATGTATTTTATGTTATTTTATTATTTGCATGGATATTAATTATCTTAGACTATGAACTAAAATATTATATAGTCAATATGGTTTATTGTATTACTGGAATGACTAGAGATATTGTAATAATTTGTGAAAGGAGGTTCTTTTTCCCTGGACCCCCATTTTTAATCCAGTAATTACACTAAGACCTAGTTTAGTTCCACTTTATTGTTCTTTCTGGGCGCTAAGGGCTGGATGAATTTGTATTAATAGCTTCAACATATACCTAAATTCACTAATTACACCACTCTACATTAGGAATCTAGTACTTCATTGTATATATGTATGTGTTGGTTTAGCCCCGCATTAATGTTCCGTTGGGCCCGTAGGGCGGGATAAAATAAACTATTACATCAATGGATATAGTTGGGCTGCTGACACATTAAAGGCGTTTAATGTTATGTCATCCCCGGGTGAGGGCTGTCAACCGGCGGTTATCCTTTGCGAGGGCGAGGGATCCCCCGTTCAGAGGGATTGTTTGCTGACGTGTTGGCAACGTCTCTCTGTTGGTTTGACTGCCCTGCCCACTAATAGTACGGATTGGTTAACTGTCAACGCTGACAGCATCCCGTTGTTTGGCTGTGCGCTCTGTCTGTCGGCGGAGCGGACCCTGATTGGTCAGCCGTGATTTCCTGTGGGCGGGATTGTGACGCCGAGATGCACTCGGAGTGATTGACAGGGAGGCCTGGCCTTTAGCTTTTTGTATGTTCTGTATGACGTCCGTGGAAGGGCGGGCTTACCAACGTGTCTTACATTTAACTTCCGGCCTCTGTATAGAGCCGGTACTGTGGCGTACTGCAGGCGCCCTGTTTACATGTGGTGGATACACACGCCACTGGTTAAGATAAGCTTTTACTCCATCTTGATAGAAGTTTGGTTCTATAAGTATGTTTTTTAAGTAGCCGCTTTACCGCTCCCAGCCTTTGATAAAGCTGATACACAGTGAAACGCGTTAGGCGGGGCAGCGGCAAGTCTTTTTCTTTTTCTTAAAGGAAGAGTGTGTCCCATTGTTATCAAGGTCTACCCTTTCACCTACTGGCCATAGTGGAACAGGGAATAAGAACCATCTTTATACCTAACCAATGTGCACATGTTCCTGTATTTTTGTAAGTGCAATTTTAATTATTAAATAGGTAATTTTACCAAACGGGGTTGCACTATTTTCTTCCTTTTTTTTTTTTTTTTTTTTTTCACATAAAATGCTGAGTGTGGCGGATCATAGTTGAAGAGGAGTATTATACTCTTGACCTCGGATTCATCACAGGAGTTATTGTATAAAGAGTCATTCATTTATTTTCTGGTAAGCGCATATAAGTGTGAGAAAGGCACACGGTGTGAAGAGTGATCACTTTTTGTGGGTACATTCAGCGTGGAGAGTGTGGTGGAATATATTTCCTGGATTCCCCACATTGGCACTTATACTGGTGCATGGACTTTGGGACATTAATCACTATTTTGATCTATTAATTTTGATCAATGTTTTTGATTCACGTTTATTTATATCCTATCACTTGATTGTTACTTTAATTTATTATTACTTATTTCACTTAAGGTGTTATATTATTATATTTCTTTTGCTCTGTACCTAACTTTAACAAATTTTGGGCTTATCAGGGATTTTTAGTCCGGTACGTTGTAGCATTTTAATTGTTTTAATGGTTTTTAATTTTTAGGCGCGCGGTGTTTATTATATCATGATATGTGTTTAGCCAGCTCACCAACCTTATATGCGCACGGACAAGGGAGATCCTGTATCAACTCCTCCAAAAATGAGTGAAGTCCAAAGCAGATTTGTCCAGCGTATCCATAAAATTCTATATGACCTTTATTGAAAACTCATTAAAATCCAGATCCATAAAATTGGGTGTAGATGGCCTGAAGCATGGAGGCAGGGAAACGTTACGCGTTTCAGGCCCGGGTAGGCCCTTAGTCATACAACTAATGGAGCGAGCAAGAGGTCCTTAAGTATAAGGCAAAGCTAGCAATTAACCAATCTGAAAGGGGGAAGAAAAGGGGGGGAAAAAATGTGTGTTTTTTTCCCCCCCTTTTCTTCCCCCTTTCAGATTGGTTAATTGCTAGCTTTGCCTTATACTTAAGGACCTCTTGCTCGCTCCATTAGTTGTATGACTAAGGGCCTACCCGGGCCTGAAACGCGTAACGTTTCCCTGCCTCCATGCTTCAGGCCATCTACACCCAATTTTATGGATCTGGATTTTAATGAGTTTTCAATAAAGGTCATATAGAATTTTATGGATACGCTGGACAAATCTGCTTTGGACTTCACTTTCTAGAAATAGTCTTGGAGTCCAGCAGACCCAAGGGAAACTAGGAAGATCTAGTACTTCACAAGAGGCCGAAAGCCCCCCCCCCCCCGCTCAGGGGGCCCGTGACCCAAGACGGAGGTGTCATATAGGGACTACCTGTGAAGGTAGAGTTGCCAAGCCTGCTATAGGCCAACGCGGCCCAGACTACCTTATATTGTTGAGGGGGTAGGAAGGATAATAGAGGCCATAGCCCCATACCGTTAAGAGCAATCAGTAAGTAGGCCCAAACACTGTAGGTCCAGTCCAGCCTGCGCCAATGTCAGAAGGAAAAGCAAGGACTAAAGGCACCCTGTCAACCACTGAGGGGGACCGCCCAGCAAAAACCCATCCTGAGTCCAGGGGGGTTATATCCCAGAACCACCAGAAGGAGAAGGTATATTCCTGTATGTGAGACAGCTGCTGCGGCAGTCCAGCCGGGCGAGGGCGCCCCTTCATGCTTGAGAGGTCTTGCCAGATTTGGACTTAGTCCTGCCGGAAGGCCCAGGTCGCTGCCTGTCCACCCCATGGTGGAAATCCACACCGAACAGTTGGAAGCACACCTCAGATTCGCGTTTGACACTAACGTAAGGAGGTGGAGGGGTGACTCTGCCTCGTGGAGGCCGGAGCGGCCTTCTGCGCAAGGGCGCTTTACCCTTTTTACCAAAAAGGTCCAAGCGGGCCCCAAATAACCGCCGTCCATCTGCCTAAGGAATTATATGCGGATATCTTCCTGGAGTCTATTGAGTGTTCTGTGACACTGGTGTCGGTGGTGGTAATTACAATGCAGACCTACCAATAACGATGAAGGATTTGTTTTAAACATTGGGCATTCAATATGTATAAGACTTTAACTAAGTTTTTTTTATTTGCTCCATGCATTTTATCTACAACAATTATTCTTTCAGCTTTTTTTACTGAGGTTCTGCAGGTTGGTTGAGCATCATTTTAGTTAAAAAAACAAAACTTTGTTTGAATGGTTTTCTAGCACAGTATATATTTAGGTATTTTAATTATGTCATTGTATGTGCTTACCTCTATTTTGGGAAGAAACATAGCAATTTCATTTACAAAGAACAAGAGTTTTAAAACTCTTAATTAACCCTGTGATCCCTGATGCCAACAAGACTGATTAGACTGTAGCTGGAACAAAAAAAAAAAAAAAAAAATAATTAAAGCAACTGACCGATCAGTGAACTGTTAGCTGATATTGAATGATGAATGAGCGTCATATCTGGGCATATTTCTTGTTTGCCATTGAACGGTTGGCACATGGAAAATACCATTTTGTGATTACTCAAATGGGTATTCTAAGTATGTCACATACCCCGCTTCCAATATTCATGACATATGGGTTATATCCAGTAGAGGGCGAACTTCTGCAGATATGACAGGAAAAAAAAAAAAAAGGAGCCCCTCCCGGTCCATAAATACCTGGGACCTCCCACACATTACCCAGTATAGGAAAGCAGTAAGGGGACCAGGAAGAGCCAATACAGAAACATCAATAAAAGGTTCACCATATAAAGGATCCAGAATACACAAAAAGGGCGGGATGAAACAGGGTGTGTGACATACTTATAATACCCAATTTACAGGTGAGTAATCACAAAATGGTATTATTCCAAGTATGTCACACACCCCGCTTCCAATATTCATGACATGGGACATCCAATAGCAGTGTCCAACAAGGGTGGGGATCCCAACAAGGCAATAATGCACAATTTTAAACCACTGCAGCTTGCAGAACCTTGCGGCTAAAAACAGCATCCGCTGAGGTCTGCGCATCAACCTTATAAACTTGGAAAAAGACCAAGTAGCAGCCTTACAAACTTGTTCAACAGAGGCCTGGTGCTCAAACGCCAAGGAAGCCCCAACAGCACGAGTAGAATGAGCAGTGATCTGAAAAGGGGGAACCCTCCCCTTGGCAGTATAGGCCCCAACAATGGCCTGACGTATCCATTTACTAATGGTAGACTTGGCAGGCGCCAAACATTTCCGGGGCCCTTGTCATTGCTAGGCTTAGGACACAAGGAAGGGAGAACCACATCCTGATTGAGATGGAGGCCAGAAACCACCTTAGGAAGGAAATCTGGCTTAAAACGAAAAACCACCTTGTCCTGGTGTCTCTCAAAGTAAGGGGCTTGAATGGAAAGAGCCGCCAACTCAGACATGTCGAACAGAGGTAATAGCCACCAAAAAGGCAATCTTTTGTGTAAGCATAGAAAGTGCAACATCCTGCACCGGCTCAAAAAGGAGGCCCCTGAAGGGCCGACCGAACCAAATTCAAATCCCAAACAGGCAACAAAGGCTTTCGAGGGGGCCGCACATGAGTGACCCCCTGGAAAAAGGTTTTAACCAAAGGATGAAGAGCAAAGGACCTTTGAAAGAAGACCGCCAGGGCAGAGACCTGCCCTTTCAAGGTACTAAGCTGGAACCCCAGGTCCACACAGTGTTGAAGAAAATCCAAAATCCTAGGGATCAAAAACACCCTGCAAGGCAAGGCCCTAGCCTCACACCAATCAATATAGGATCTCCAAGTCCTGTAGTAGATGTTAAGAGGAAGATCTCTTCCTAGCCCTAACAAGTGTCTGAATCACAGCATCAGACAAACCTTTTAAAATGGAGGTTTCAGCAGCCACGCCGTCAAAGCCAGCGTTTGTAAATTGGGGTAACAAAGTTGACCTTGAGTGATCAGATCCGGAAACAGGGGCAACCTGTACTGCTCTACCGCCAGCCGTACGACGTCTGCGAACCAAACCTGTCTTGGCCACCTTGGGGCCACCAGAATTGCTGGCGCACCCTCTTGAGCCAGCTTGCGTACCACCTTGCCCACCATGGAGAAGGGAGGAAACGGGTACAGAAAACCCAGATCCCTCCAGGCAAGAGACAAGGCGTCCAGGGCCAGAGGATCCTGAGACAGACACAAATGCAGGAAGCTTGTGATTGTGACGTGAGGCAAAGAGATCCGCCTCCAGAATCCCCCACTTGTGACAAAGGGACCGAAACACCTTGTGGGTGAGCGACCATTCCCCTCGGCGAGAGGATCCCCTGCTCAGGGAGTCCGCCTCCACGTTTTCCACTCCTGGAATGTACACTGCTGAGATGCATGAGACATTGCTCTCCGCCCATGCAAGAATCAGAGAAACTTCCCTGAGGGCACTCCTGCTGCGAGTTCCTCCTTGGCTCCCGAGGACCCCCACAACCCCTGGAACTGATGCTCCTTCCAGAAACCCCCCCAGCCCGACAGGCTGGCATCCGTGGTGACAGTCTCCCAACAAGGGGTCAGAAAAGACCTGCCCTTCAGAAGATTCCTTGGTTCTAGCCACCACTGAAGAGACTGCCGAACCAGAGGAGACATCCAAAATGACTGATCCAATGACAGCGGACATGTGTCCCAGGCCAACAGCAGATTGAGCTGGAGCGACCTCATGTGAAACTGAGCAAAAGAGACTGCCTCATAGGAAGACACCATCAACCCCACCAGTCTCATCCCTAGCCGAATAGACGGGCGAGGGTTGGACAGAAGAAGACGTATCAAATCTTGAACCATCTGCACCTTTGACTGAGGTAGGGACACCCTGGTCTGAATGGTATCCAGATTCATGCCCAGAAATGCAATCTCCCTTGACGGGGAGAGAGAAGACTTGGGATGGTTGATCACCCAGCCGAACTTCTCCAGCGTTGACACCACCGTCCTGGTGTCTAGCTCCGCCTGTCAGAGAGGATGCCGTAATGAGAAGGTCGTCCAGAGGCGGCACAATGCCAATGCCCTGGTCTCTGAGAAGGGCCATTATACCCGCCAGCACCTTGGTGAACACTCTTGGTGCCGAGGTCAGCCCGAACGGGAGGGCCAAAAAACTGAAAATGCCGATCTCCCACTACAAACCTGAGAAATCTCTGGTGTGCTGGGAAGATCGGCACATGAAGGTAAGCATCCTTGATGTCTATGGACGTCATGAAGTCCCCCTGACGAAGAGAAAGGATGGCTGAGCGCAAAGTCTCCATGCGGAACTTCTTGGCTCTGATGAACCTGTTCAGAAGCTTCAAATCCAGAATGGGTCTTATGGATCCATCCTTTTTGGGTACCGTGAAGAGGTTGGAATAAAAGCCCCGGCCTCTCTGATAAAGGCACCGGGCATATGACTTCCATGTCCAGAAGATTTTGCCCTGCCAACAGGAGCCCCTGCGCAGCCTGGGGGTCTGAGGGGACCCGAGATCTGAGGAATCTGGGAGGAGGTCGGTACTCAAACTCCAGCTTGTACCCGGAAGAGACCACTTCCAAGATCCACTTGTCTGTGACCTCCCGGGCTCAGACCTGGAAGAAGTACCGCAGCCGTCCCCCCACCTGCAAGGGTGAGGGCCCCCCTCATTGCTGAGCTGGCTTGGAACCCCAGAGAGGTCCTGGACGGGCCCGTCCTCTGCCTCTGCTCCAGGAATCACCTCTGAAGGTAGAGAAGGCAGCTCCTCTGCCTGCTCTGGCACCGCGAAAGGAAGGATTAAAGGAGCCTGCCCCCCGAAAGGAGCGACGCTGCTTCTTGCGTTGCGGTAGCTTTCCTCCTTTTGCTACTGAATCCAATCTATCTCCAAACAGCATACCCAGAAAGGGTAGCCCTGTAAGTGACTAGCCGCAGATCGGCGTACAGCCACAAGCAACGCCGAGGTTCTGCTACACATGCATATAGTGTCATCCAAGGCTCATAAGACAAAGGTCATGAACAATTCACACCGCGAAAGTGCTGCAAATTCATCACTGGCCGGGTCAAGCTGGGAACCACTCAACAGGCCCCTAATCACAGACCTGGTAGCCACAGCCATGAGCGCTGAAGCACAAACAGGCCGCAAAGCCGAACCTACGCTGGCAAAGGCATGACATGCCATTTGATCAATACGCCAGTCCTCACCATCCTTTAGCGTGGTGGCGTCTGGAGAGTGCACAACCGATGTGTTGGACAATCCCAGAACGGGCGCATCGACTTCAGGAGGGGACGACCAGAGCTTCACCGCGTCCACCGGAAAGGGATACTTCCTATCCCATCCCTGAGGAACACCGGGAAGCCGGCTAGGCCTTTCCCATTCTTTAAGAATCAGATTATCGAAATGCTTCTGATTTGGGAACTCCAAACGAGGCTTAGAGGTCCCAAAAAATCCCCCCTTCTGCGGAGGGGACTCCGAGGAGAAATAGCCAGCACTTCAAACAAATGGGCCAGAATCCTGGGGGTATCCACGGTATCCCCATGCTCCTGCCCAGCATCAGCATCCAAAATCTGCTGATCCTCAGAGCCATCAGACTCAAACAATTCCCCCTCCTCAAGTGGGGAATAATCCGACCAGTCAAGGATATCACAATCACCAAAATCCATCGATGTTGGCCAATCTAGCACATACATCAGATTGCGACTCCCCACTAATGATGGTGTCACTTGGGGGACGGATCAGGCGGGGTGGAGTAGGTGATGAGGCCGGCGGCGCGGACCCAGACGCCTGGGACCCCGACTGCCACGTTATGGCCTGCTGAGCACATGGTATGCAAATCAGTACATTATCCCCCGTAAGGGACACCCCACAACCCACACACTGCCTGGATTGCCCCGAAGAGAGCCCGATATCCTGGTGAGCCTCCATATGGTGATTTTTATGGTAGTCGCAATGACCGAAGGGAAGCTACCCGGGATGCCCCTTAAGTCCGTTAGTGGGAGGATTTGTAATGCCCCAATTTAGCCAAGGGACCCTAGGACCGGGAGAACCCCCTTTAAAGAAGCAGGGAGTCTTCCTGAAAGACATAAGACCCCATAAGCAAGTAATACTCCAAACAGAAGCAATAATACATAATATATTGTCCATAACATATAGATTATCATGTAATAGACAACCATACACAATGGTTAATGGCAGCCACCGCGCTATATAAAACCGTGCTTAAGCATTAAGTGACCAACAGCAAAACAGCCCATAGGGCACTCACGGTACACGAAATGGCGCCTCTCCTAGTCAGAGGTGGAGACCGAAAAGGGAGAAGAAGGGTGGGCCAGCGCGCCCGGCCCCCCTCCCTGGACAGCAAAGGAGGGGAAGAAGCTCTCCCGACCGCGTGCGGAGCTAGGCCAAAACGGCCAGCTCCCAGCGCGGCCGCAGCATAACAGTGAAAAACACCACACACACACACACACATACATAGTATAAAGGATAAAAACCTCAATGGAGAAAACACACGCCCCCCCCCCATTGCGGGAAAAAAGGGAGTAATGTAAGGGGGGGATCCCCAACTACTGAAGTAGAACAGGGGAAAACGGACAGGGCAACCCAAACCAGGGTCACCAACCTGGTAGCCGCCTACCCCTTGTAATGGGGTCTCACAGAGGAGCGCGTCTCCTATCAATACACCTGCTAAGGTGAACCCTACCCTCACCCAGACCTACAGCCAAGGCTGGGAGGCATAAGGGGACTAAACATAACTATGTCCGGGCAGAAATAGGGACAAAGACGGCCGGGTGTGAACCCAGCTTACCTGCAAGGAGGAGACAGCCATCTTCTAACTTGCTCGCCGACTGCAGAGGAGAATACTGGGTAATGTGTGGGAGGTCCCAGGTATTTATGGACCGGGAGGGGCTCCTTTTTTTCCTGTCATCTTTGCAGAAGTTCGCCCTTTACTGGATATAACCCATATGTCATGAATATTGGAATAGGGGTGTGTGACATACTTGGAATAATACAATTCTGTGAAATACTCACCTGTAGAATTGGTATTATAAGTATACAGTACGTTCCTGCTCCGGATAGATTACTTACACTTGGGTTATCCTCCGCCAGATGGCGCTGCACTGCAGAGACATGTAAAACAAGCTCCTCCCGGCCCCTCAAATACCCGGGGCCAGCAGTGAAAAAGAAGCCGGGAGAATTTAACAACCAAAAACTGGTAACTATAACAATGATAACAATCACAATACAGGGGATCCAGAATAATGCAAAAAAAACAGGGTGGGGTGGAGCAGGACGTACTGTATACTTATAATACTAATTCTACAGGTGAGTATTTCACAGAATTGTATTCTTAGTATACAGTACGTCCTGCAGAGAGATTACTTACACTTGGGACATCCAATAGCAGTGTCCATAAAGTAGGGTGGGATCCCCAATAAAAAAGGTAACAGCAGACAGTTTAAACCACTGCTGCCTGCAAAACCTTGCGGCCAAAAACAGTATCAGCTGAGGCCTTAACATCAACCTTGTAAAACTTTGAAAAGGTATGAACAGAAGACCAAGTAGTGGCCTTGCAAACTTGTTCAACAGAAGACTGGTGCTGGAAGGCCCAAGAGGCACCAATAGCACGAGTAGAATGAGCAATAAGGCGAAGGGAGGATTCTTCCCCTTAGCAGAGCAGGCCTGAATCACAGCCTGACGAATCCACTTGCTGATAGTAGACTTGGCAGGAGCCAAACCCTTCCTAGGACCAGAAGGGACCACAAGAAGAGCATCAGTGTTCCTGAAAGGTGCAGTAGCCACCAGATAGTACTTCAGACACCTAACCACATCCAAAGAGTGCAAAACTCTCCTTAGCATTGCTAGGGTTAGGGCACAAAGAAGGAAGAACAATATCCTGATTCAAATGAAAGGCAGACACTACCTCTAGGCAGAAAATCAGGTTTGAAACAAAACGCCTTGTCCTGGTGCCTCTCAAAGTAGGGGGGCTGGATGGACAGCACCACCAACTCAGACACACGCCTGACAGAAGTGATAGCTACCAGAAACACAACCTTGAGCGTAAGAAAGGCCAAGTCAGCATCCTGCACAGGTTCAAAGGGAGCACCCTGCAAAGCAGGCAAGACCAATTCCAAATCCCAAAAACAGGGACCATAGGTTGTCGTGGGAAATGCACATGAGCAACCCCCTAAAAGCAGTTTTAATCAAGAAATGCTGAATAAAAGACTACTGAAAGAAGACAGACAGGGAAGAAACCTGACCCTTTAACTCAGTACCTTGGAGACCGACTAACCCATGCAGTAAGACTCCAGAACCCTGGGGACAGAACACCCAACAGGGAAGAGACCAAGACTCAACCAGTCAATGTAGGTACACCATACCCTATAGCAGATGGAAGGGTCTTCCTAACCTTCACCATGGACTCAACCATAGAGGTAGACAAACCTTTCTCCATCAAGATGGAGGTTTCAGCAGTCAGGCCGTCAAGGCCAGAGTTTGTAATTGGGATGGCGTAAGGGGTCCTAAGTGAGCAGATCTGGCACTCCAGGCAGAAGCACTGATCTACTGCCATCTGCACCACGTCTGCGAACCACACTCTTCTTGGCCACCTGAGGCCACCAGAACCACTGGCACCCCTTCCAGAGCAATCTTGTGCAGACCCCTGCCTAGCAGGGGGAATGTAGAAAGGACATACAGAAACAATGTCCTGCCATGACATTACTAAGGCATCCATGGGCATGGCCAGAGGATCCTGGGACAGGAAGACAAAGGCCGGGAGCTTGTGACTGTGACGGAACGCAAACAGATCCACATCAGGTTGGCCCCCAACGGTGATACAGAGATTGGAACACCCTGTTGCAGGGACCCCCCCCCCCCCCACAATGAATACCACTGAATGCAAGGAACATTGGCCTCCACCCAGATCAGAATCAGAAACACTTCCTGGAGGACCCTCTTGCTCCAGGTCCCTTCCCTGATGATTGATGTAGGCAACTGCCATCAGAGTGACCGTGCGCCCCTGAGCAGGCAGGCCCTGAAAATGAGTAGTCAAACGAACCAGAACTAACCTGATCGCTCACAGCTTCAAGACATTGATAGGAGAATAGGCCTCCTAAGGTCCCACCTCCCCTGGAACCGCAGGGACTTCCAGAAGAACCCCCCCAACCTGATAGACTGGCATCCATGGTGACCGTCTCCCAGGAAGGAGCAAGAAGGTTCCGCCCCCCAATAGGTTCCTTGAGTCCATCCACTACAAGAGGGACCTCCTCACCAGGGGGCAAGACACCCAGACCCTGACCAGGGATGCTGGGACCTTGTCCCATACAGACAATAGGAGAAGTTGCAGAAGCCCCAAGAGGGACTGAGCACAAGGGGCACGCCTCCATCAGGCCCATCAGCTGCATACCCTGCCTGGCGAAGGGACGGGGACAGCTAGGAGGAACTGAACTTGTGCAAGCAGCAAGCAGATTGTCCACCTTCTGCTGAGGAAGGAATATCCTTGCCTGAACTGTGTCCAGATTCATTCCTAGGAATGAAGTTACCAAGGAAGGGGACAGTGAGGACTTGGGGTGGCTGATCACCCATCCAGATGACTCCAGAATGGACACCACCAGCTGAGTATCCAACTTCGCCAGATGTAGAGGCTGGGAAGTGATGAGGACGTCCAGGTAGTGCAGCACGTGGACGCCCCTTGGCCTCATCAGACATCACCCCCGCCAGCACCTTGGTGAGCACTCTGGGAGCTGAAGAGAGGCCAGATGGCAAGGCCACAATTGGCAGTGTTGATCTTCCAACATGGATCTAAGGAATCCTGGTGTCCTGAAAACACAAGGATGTGAAAGGAAGCATCTTTGATATCCACAAATGGCATGAAGCCCCTGGGTCGCAAGGAGCAGATGGCCGAGCGCAGAGTTTCCATGAGGAAAGCGCCTGTACTTGACAATTTGCTGAAGATCTGTACATCCAGAATGGGCCAGACTGACCCATCTTTTTTTTGGGGAACCGTGAAAAGGTTGGTGTAGGGTCCCTTGCCTCTGTCGGTTAAGGGAAATCTGCAAATGACCCCCAGACCCAGCAGACCTTGCACGGCCTGCACCTGAGCAAAAGCAGGGACCAGGAGTACCCGGGACCAGATAATCTTAGGGGAGGGCGCACAGCAAACACCATCTTGTAGCCGGAGGACACTACCTCCTAAATCCACCGGTCTGAGGCGTGATGCCTCCAGACTTAAGCAAGGTGCCGCAGCCATCCCCTCACCCAGGCGGGTGAGTGCGCCCCATAATGCTTGAGGGGACTTGGGAGAGGATTTGGGCATAGCCCCCCCCCCCCCCCCAGAGGAGCCAGGGTGTTGTCTTCTGCTCCTGGGACAGGGAGCAGCACGTGCCCCGGCGAAGGACACCCCTGGTTCCTGTTTAACACCATGGTGGGGGTGGAAGGGGGGCCCTGGCCCCGAAGGGGCCGAAACAGCCGTCTGCACTGGGGTAACTTACCTCTCCTACCAAACAGGACTAGACGTGCCCCAAACAGACGTAGCCCCTTAAAGGGGAGCCCAGTAACGGCCTTCTTTGCAGCATTGTCAGCACCCCACTGTCGCAGCCAGACCAAGCGACGTATAGCCACGAGGGCAGAAGTTCTTGCACACATTCTGATGGTGTCATTCACTGCTACTAGAACAAAATTTTGAAATACATCACAACTGGAGAGTGCATTTAACACCTCACAAGGGAGATCATCAGAGGCACTATCAAGCATATTTCTGATGAGGGTTCTAGTGGCCACAGCAGTAATGGCAGAGGCACAGACCGGGCGCAGCGCCGTCCCCGCACATGCAAAGGCGTGGGAGGCCAGCAGGTCAATGTGCCGGTCCTCAGCATCCCGCAGGGTAGTAGAATCAGGGGGATGTATGACAGGGGTGTTAAGATAGCCCTATTATTGGGACATCCACCTCGGGAAGGGGGGGGGGGGGGAGTGATCAACATTTAACCACCTCGGGTGGAAAAGGATACTTCCTATCCCAATCCCTTGGAAACCCGGGAAGTTTACTGGGACACTCCCATTCCTTGAGCACAAGGGAATGGAAGTGTGCCTGCTCAAGGAATTCCAAACGTGATGTTGCCATATGGAAGCGCTCCCCTCTTGGCCTGGGAGCCTCACCAGGGAGAGAGAGAGACAGAACCTCAAAGATCTGGGTCAATAATCTGTCAGTGTCATCCGGGGCCCAGGGGTCAGAACCAGAATCGTCATGACCCCTTGGTCTCTCATCAGATGAGCCCGAGTCAGAAAAATACAATTCTGTGAAATACTCACCTCTAGAATTGGTATTATAAGTATACAGTACGTCCTGCTCCAGATAGATTACTTACACTTGGGGTTATCCTCCGCCAGATGGCGCTGCACTGCAGAGACATGTAAAACAGGCTCCTCCCGGCCCCTGAAATACCGGTGACCTCCCACAAATCCCCAGCATTGAAAAGCAGTGAAAAAGAAGCCGGGAGAATTTAACAAACAAAAACTGGTAACTATAACAATGATAACTATAACAATGATAACAATCACCATACAGGGGATCCAGAATAATGCAAAAACCAGGGTGGGGTGGAGCAGGACGTACTGTATACTTATAATACCAATTCTACAGGTGAGTATTTCACAGAATTGTATTATTATTAGTATACAGTAAGTCCTGCTCTAGATTACTTACACTTGGGACATCCAATAGCAGTGTCCGTAAGGTAGGGTGGGATCCCCAATAAAAAGGTAACAGCAGACAGTTTAAACCACTGCCGCCTGCAAAACCTTGTGGCCAAAACAAACAGCAACAGCTGAGGCCTTAACATCAACCTTGTGAAACTTTGAAAAGGTATGAACAAAAGACCAAGTAGTGGCGAAGGGAGCCCTGAGTTAGCAGATCTGGCACCACTGGCAAATCGTACTGTCTACTGCCATTTGAACCACGTCTGCGAACCACACTCTGCGAACCACACTCTGCTTGGCCACCTGGGGGCCACTAGAATCACAGGCACCCCCTCCAGAGCGATCTTGCGCAGAACCCTGCTCAGAAGGGGGAATGGTGGAAATACATACAGGAGCCGAAACTCCTTCCATGACAGGGCATCCGTGGCCAAGGCCAGAGGATGAGTCTCCTGAGGACCCCACGTCCCCTGGAAGCGCAGGGACTTCCAGAATCCCCCCCAACCTGACAGACTGGCATCCGTTGTGACCGTCTCCCAGGAAGGGGCAAGAAAAGACCTGCCCCTATCAAGTTCCCAAGGTCCAGCCACCACGCAAGGGACCGTCTGACCGAGGGGGGAAGCACACAGACCCCGTCCAAGGACGCTGGGTTCTTGTCCCATACTGACAGAAGGTGAAGCTGCAGAGGTCTCAAATGGAACTGAGCAAAGGGCACCACCTCGAAGCTCGCCACCATCAGGCCCACCAGCTGCATTCCCTGCCTGATGGAGGGCTGTGGGCACAAGAGCAGGAACCTGGCCTGCGCAGAGCTTCCACCTTCTGTTGAGGAAGGAATATCCGTGACTGAACCGTATCCAGAATCATTCCCAGGAACAGAGTCACCGAGGAGGGGGACAGAGAGGACTTGGGGTAATTGATCACCCAGCCGAAGGACTCCAGGGTGGACACTACCAGCTGAGTGTCCAACTCTGCCTGCCGCAGAGACCGAGAGGTGATGAGTATATATCGTCCAGGTAGGGCAGCACGTGTATGCCCCTTAGCCTTATCAGGGATATCACCCCTGCCAGCACCTTGGTGAACACCCTGGGAGCGGACGCGAGGCCGAATGGCAAGGCCACAAATTGGTAATTCTGATCTTTCAGTGCAAATCTGAGAAACCTTTGGTGTCCTGGAAACACCGGGACGTGAAGGTAAGCATCCTTGATGTCTACTGACGTCATGAAGTCCCCTGGGCGCAGGGAGCCAATGGCCGAGCGCAGAGTTTCCATGCGAAAATGCCTGTTCTTGACAAATTTGTTGAGGATTTTTAAATCCAGAATGGGCCTGACTGACCCATCCTTCTTGGGTACTGTGAAAAGGTTGGAGTAGAACCCCGTGCCCCTGTCTCCTAAGGGGACCTTGCAAATGACCCCTAGATCCAGGAGACCCTGCACGGCCAGCAACAAGACCTGAGCTGAGGCAGGGTCTTGAGGAATTCGGGACCCAATGAATCTGGTGGGGGGCCGTACAGCAAATTCTGTCTTGTAGCCGGAGGACACTACCTCCTGAATCCAGACATGCTCGAAGTGTTGCAGACGTCCCCCCA
The DNA here is from genome assembly GCA_027917425.1 of Gastrophryne carolinensis. Taxonomy (NCBI): domain Eukaryota; kingdom Metazoa; phylum Chordata; class Amphibia; order Anura; family Microhylidae; genus Gastrophryne; species Gastrophryne carolinensis. The sequence continues at coordinate 537,173,404 of CM051234.1, forward strand.
CCCTGACGGGCGAGGGCGCCCCCTCATGCCTGAGGGGTCTTGGGAGGGGCTTTGGACTTGGGCCCCCAGGAGGAACCGGGACAGCGTCCTCTATTCCTGTGCCAGGAATCTGCGCGGGACCCAGCGAAGGACACCCCTTTTCCCTGTTTAGCCCCACGGTAGGGGATTGAAATGGTGCCCTGGCCTCGACCGAATCTGCCGCCTGCGCTGGGGCAACTTGCCTCCTTTGGCGAAGAGATCTAGACGGTCCCCAAACAGGCGCAGCCCCTTAAATGGAAGCCCAGTAAGGGCTTTCTTAGCAGCATTGTCAGCAGCCCAATGTCGCAACCAAACCGCGCGGCGTATAGCTACCGCCAGGGCAGAAGATCTGGCACACATCTTATAGCATCGTCCGATGCAGACAGGATAAAGTTTACAAACACATCAGTTAGACAGTGCATTGACAGTATCAGATGGCAACTCATCTGTGCCATCGAGTGCATTCCTAACCATGGCCCTGAGCGCTACTGCCGCAATGGCTAAGGCGCAAACCGGGCGCAGGGTCGCTCCCCCAAATGCAAAGGCATGGCATGCCAATTGATCAATACGCCGGTCCTCAGAGTCCCGTAGCGTAGTAGTGTCAGGGGAGTGCATAATAGAGGTGTTAGACAACCCTAGAACAGGAGCATCGACCTCGGGGGGCGATGACCAGCACTTAACCAAGTCAGCCGGGAAGGGATACTTTCTATCCACACTCTTAGGGATCCCAGGCAGTCTGCTGGGATGTTCCCATTCTTTAAGCACAAGGCTATTGAAATGGGTTTGCTCTGGAAATTCCAGACGAGCCTTAGCAGTATGAAAAAGCTCACCCCTTTGCCTGGGAGCCGCAACAGGGGGAGAGATGGACAAAACTTCAAATACCTGAACCAGCAGTCCAGTGCTCGGAACCAGACTCGTCATGACCCCTTGACTCCTCGTCATGACCCCGAGTCAGAGAACAGCTCCCCTTCGTCCGAGGGGGGGGTGGCCGTAAGGATGCAACAAGTCATCAGATTCCATAGGGAAGAGAGCAGAATCAGGGATTAAATGCCGCCTCTTAGCGGTGGCCTTACGCGCTAAAGAGCTAGCAAGCAATCTTTCAACACTGGCCAGTCTAGTAGCCACATCATGATGAGAATCCCCGCTTGTATTGGGGGTTAGACTCAGGCTTGGGGGAGTAGGTGAAGTGAGGCGAAGTGAGGCGAGGTGCAGGCCCAGCCACTGAAGAGGCGGGAAGAACCGATAACGCCTGCTGTGCACAAGGAACACAGACCCGTGCATTGTCACCACTGCTAGGTAAGACCCCACAAGCTACACACAGCCGGGCTTGTCCCGAAGGAACCCCGTTCACAATATCCTGGGACACCTCCATATGGTGATTTTATCGGCACAATAGGCCAGTAGGGATTGACGCTGTAAGCTACCCTGGATGCCCCAATAACCCGCGGGGAAGCGGGAGTAATTTTAATGGTCTCAACCGGGAGAAGCCACCGGAATTCACGGTCTGAAAGACATAAGAGGAACAGGAATGTCAGAGCCATGCGCAAGGGTGTAATAAAGGTAAAAGGTAGTATAAAGGTAATATAAGGTCGCCCGCGAGGGCACTTACAGAGGGGAGGGCGGTCTTCACCACGCGCGCGAGCAAGAATGGCGCCAATTGAACCTTGAAGGGCGGGCCAGAGCTGATCGTGACGCGGAGCACGTCAAGCCAGGGCCCCGTCCCCCCGGAGAGCGCGAAGCTCCAAAAATGCGTAGCCAATAGATAAAACAGGGCAGTGACGCCTGAAGGAATTGATCGGGTGGATTACCGCAGTAAAGCCACTACAGGCTAAGAAAGATGCCGCAGCATCAGCTAAGCCACTGCCGCCCGTGCAGTACAACCATATATGAAGGGCGCGGTGGCTACCAATACAAGTAAAAAGTAAGTAAGTACATAGCGCGGCTCTGACACCCATTCCCAGTCAAAAGCGAAACTAAGGCCATAAGCATGTAATCGAGGGAGGATGGCGACCTATTACACAGGGTCCACCGCTACACGGGGCGTGGGACAAAGATGCTAAAGGCTCACCATCAGCCTAAACCGCCTACCCTTTGGTGGGGGACTGCGGTGGAGCATGGCTCCGTTAAGCACGCATGGTGCTGCCTACCTTCACCCGACCAGCGCAGCCCAGGCTGGGAGGCACATCACATATAGGACGGGTGGGAGTAGTCCAACAGGGCCGCAGGCTGTAATAGCCCCGCTCACCTGCGAGAGAGTGATACTTCATGTCTTCGCAGTCAGCACTGCAGAGAGATCTGGGGATTTGTGGGAGGTCCCTGGGTATATGAAGGGCCGGGAGGAGCCTGTTTTTGCATGTCTGCAGTGCACAGCACCATCTGGCGGAGGATAACCCAAGTGTAAGTATTATATCTGGAGCAGGACATACTGTATACTTAGATTAATCTGTTCAGCCGTAGGCAGTCTAGATGCCAATTCAGGCTGGGAATCCCCACTTGTGTGCGACTCAGCAGGAGTGAGATTTAAGCCAGGGGATTAGGTGAAGTGAGGCGAGGTACAGCCACTGGCAAGCCAGATTGCAAAGCCAGCGCTTGCTCAGCACAAGGTACGCAGACCCGTGTCTTGTCAGCATCAGCATGGGGTTGTCCACACACCATACACCGCCGGTCATGTCCCAGAAGGACCCCGGTCACATTATCCTTAGATGCCTCCATATGGTGATTATTAGGCACAATATGCCAGTAGGGATTGACGCTATAAAGCAACCTTGGATGCCCCAATGACCCGCTAGGGAGTGGGAGTAAATTTACAAGGCTCGCTATCAATTACACCGGGCCGGGAGAAGCCAATGGATTCACCCTCTGAAAGACACAATGAGAAGAAGAGTGTCAGAACAGAAACACACTACAGTGAATTATAAAGCCGCCCGCGAGGGCACTTACGGACCACGGTAAGTAAGAACGTCACACACACGTGCGACCAGACAATATGGCGCCGAGAACCTCGAAGGGCGGGCCAGCGCGAGCCGTGACACGATGCGCGCCATGCCCCGCCTCCCCGAAGAGCGCAAAGTCCACAGACAAGCAGCCAATGAGGACGCAGAAGCATCTGAGGTAACGCCGCCGCTGAACATCCAAATGAAGAAAAAGGCGCGCGCGGCGGCGGCCTTAACAGTGTAAAAAGACAAGTCAGCGCAGCGGTTGACACCACATACACTAGTCCAAGCAGACATTACAAAGAGGACCATAAGCGTGTAATCACAGTAAACGGACATCCACACGCACCCCCCCCTTCTCTTCCTCCCGAGGGCTACTGGGAGAATGAGGGAGGATGGTGGCCCTTTGCACAGGGCCCACCGCTACCGGGGCATGGGACAATAAGGCGGGAGGGGCATCCCATAAGGCTCATCATCAGCCTATACCGCTTACCCTTTGGTGGAGCAACGCTCCTTAAGCACACATGGTGCTGCCTACCTTCACCCGACCAGCGCAGCCCAGGCTGGGAGGCACATCACATCAAGGACGGGTGGGAATAGTCCAACAGGGCCGCAGGCTTTAATAGCCCCGCTCACCTGCGACAGAGTGATAATTTCATGTCTTCGCAGTCAGCACTGCAGAGAAATCTGGGGATTTGTGGGAGGTCCCCGGGTATTTGAGGGGCCAGGAGGAGCCTGTTTTACATGTCTCTGCAGCGCCACGCCATCTGGCGGAGGATAACCCCAAGTGTAAGTAATCTATCTGGGGCAGGACGTACTGTATACTAAGAATAGAGCTCTTCTTCATCAGAAGGGGTATAGCCACACAGATTCATAAACTCCTGAGATCCCATAGGGAAAACAGTATCATAAAGGTGTCAGGTGCCGCTTCTTACCAGGGCCCTTGCGCGCTAAGGACCTCGCAATAATCTGTTCAGCAGTAGGTAGTCTAGAAGACACATCAGGCTGAGAATCCCCACTTGTATGCAACTCAGCAGGAGTGAGATTTAAGCTTGGGAGAGAAGGTGAAGTGAAGCGAGGTGCAGCCACTGGCAGGCCAGATTGCAAAGCCAGCGCTTGCTCAGCACAAAGGTACGCAGACCCATGCCTTGTCAGCATCAGCATGGGTTGTCCACACGCCATACACCGCCGGTCTTGTCCCAAAGGGACCCCGGTCACATCCTGAGATGCCTCCATATGGTGATTATTAGGCACAATATGCCAGTAGGGATTGACGCTATAAAGCAACCCTGGATGCCCCAATGACCCGCTAGGGAAGTGGGAGTAATTTTACAAGGCCCGACTATCAATTACACCAGGCCGGGAGAAGCCAATGGATTCACCCTCTGAAAGACAATGAGAAGAAGGGTGTCAGAACCGAAACACACTACAGTGAAGTATAAAGCCGCCCGCGAGGGCACTTACGGACCACAGTAAGAACGTCACACGAGCGCGCGACCAGACAATATGGTGCCGAGTACCTCGAAGGGTGGGCCAGACGTGCCATGCCAGGCCCCGCCCCCCTGAAGAGCGCAAAGTCCAACCGACAAGCAGCCAATGAGGACACAGAAGCGTCTGAGGCATTTGCAGTGTAAAAAGACAAGTCAGCGCGGCGGTTGACACCACATATACTAGTCCAAGCAGACATTACCAAAAGGCCCTATGCACGTAATCACAATACACTGACATCCACACCCCCTCTCCCCCCTTTCTTTTCCCCCCCAAGGCTACAGGGAGAATGAGGGAGGATGGCGGCCCTTTGTACAGGGCCCACCGCTACCGGGGCATGGGGCAATAATGCGGGAGGAGCATCCCATAAAGGCTCACCATCAGCCTATACCGCCTACCCTTTGGTGGGGGACTGCGGTGGAGCAGGGCTCCTTAAGCACACATGGTGCTGCCTACCTTCACCAGACCAGCGCAGCCCAGGCTGGGAGGCACATCACACGAAGGACGGGTGGGAATAGTCCAACAGGGCCGCAGGCTTTAATAGCCCCGCTCACCTGCGACAGAATGATAATTTCATGTCTTCGCAGTAAGCACTGCAGAGAAATCTGGGGATTTGTGGGAGGTCCCCGGGCATTTGAGGGGCCGGGAGGAGCCTGTTTTGCATGTCTCTGCAGTGCAGCGCCATCTGGCGGAGGATAACCCAAGTGTAAGTAATCTATCTGGAGCAGGACGTACTGTATACTAAGAATAAGCAGATTTTTACTGGACTTTTTTGGTGCATCAAAGTTAAATACAGCTCACAAAATGCAGATTGCATTGGACACCAGAATGTGCACCCATTGTGCATTTTCTGTGCAGTCTCTTTAGCATTTACCCAGATTGTTGCCACATTATCCCCACACTACCAGTTATAGCTTTTAATTTTTTCACTGAAGTCAGGGGTTAAATATTTTCTGACTTTAAATTAAACACTCAAGGTGATGTTCAGAGGATGTTTGCCTATTTTATATGTTAAAGCCATTCTGCAGGCAGTAAAAAAAAACTCTATACCCACCTTTAAAACTCTGCAGGTGATCGCTGATAATAGATCATCATCATCAATAGACTACTATTAATATTTATATAGCACCATCATCTTCTGTAGTGCTTTACAAGGTATGATTACAGACAAGGTATAACATAACATATAGTACAGGGAACACAAAACTAGATGCCACAAGGTTCAAAACAAATGTGACACTTACCAGATCCAGTCCCGAGCCACCTCCACTGCCACCATCCTTCAGCTGCAAGCGTCCGTTCAATACAAGATGGACAGCCCCACACCATTCGTCACAGGCACTATGGCACGCTCCCCTCCATTGCCATGCCAGCTCATCATTTGTTGAATGGATGCTAGCAGTTTGAAGATGGTGGCAGAGGAGGCACAGGACTGGATCAGGCGATTTGCTAAGTGAGTGTCGCTCGCATGCGGGGATTTGAAGGTGAAAATTGCCTTTTTTGCTGCCTACAGAATGATTCAAAGTCTATTCCTCTGAAGAAATTGATATTCTTATGTCCTGTCCCATTTAGACACACAGGTATTGACCCTGCTTTTCCTGACAGTAAAAGGTAGTGCAAAGAAAGATGCTTTGGTGGTATATCTGGCCTAGGAAAGAGGTTTTCAAATTTCAGTTTCTTGGTGTCTAGATTGGTGGTAGTAACATTTTCATGGAAGTGTTTTAAAGGTAATCATTTTCTCTCAGATGTTGGGAAATCCTTTCTGAATCCCAGTATAGGGTTCCTATATATAATGGGAGTCTGTATAAAGCGAATGGATTATAATTTCTGCTTTATTTGTGTTTGACTTTGTTCTATTTTATGTACAATATTTATGGGTTTTTTTTCATCCTCTTTAATATACTTATTTTGTGGGGTATTTACAGTTGTGGGTGAAAGCTTTTAAGCCCTTCAGAATTTTCTATAGTTCTGGATAACTGACCAAACATTTTACTTCAGAAGAGACCCCATTTTTTTTCTGTTGTGGGTTTCAAAACTGTATCAAGGTGAGGCTTTACAAGTTATTTGTGCAGGGTCAATATTATACCTGGCACCCAGATTCTAACTTTCCAATTCCCTATTTTATACATTTAATTTTGCTGCTTCTTGGCAGCTGGGGATACTGCTGATAAACTCTATACATCTGTAACCCCTGGTCCTTCTCAAACTTTGCTTGTCCCCTACTGTGTCTCCCCTCCCTTAAAGAGGAACATTGGACCTTAAATAAAAAAAGGTTCCGATGCCCCCTACTATCCTCCTACCCTACTATCTTTTGTAGGTCTCCTACTTACCTTTTGTGTCACCGCAGCAGGCAGCAGCGACATTTGGCTGCTCCGTTCCTCACCCCGCTGCCGTCGCTAACTGACAATCACGGCTTTAGACGCACTCTTCAATGTCCCACGCTGATCTTGTGGGATTTCGGGCAGCCTCATTGCATCCCATTCATGGGCACTGTGCAGGATTAGGGACCGCAAGCGGTGCCTGATGGAGGAGGTCCAGATCCCCTGGAAAGGTGAGTAAATACTGCGCAATTGTGAAACCGAATGGGGGGGGGGGGGGGGGGGATTGGACAGTCCATTGTTATTCAGTTCAGGTCTTAGTGTAACTGCAAATACAAAAAGAGGGGACATTACCCATAACTTACAACCCTGACTAGAGATTTTATTCCCCAATTTAGTTTTCCAAAAGTTGACAACTATTAACAATCTATTGCAGCAAAAATAGAATAGGCCAAATTATTTCCAGGGCTATCTGTGGCCAAACAATGGAGAACAGGTAAAGTCCTAATTTTCGCACCCCTGGTGCCCAGAAGGGGCGAGTATCTGCAAGCCACCCACGGGCATACCTCATTAGATCCCTTATCACTTAAATATAACAAGTAAACCCCATGGAAATAAATCAACTCTAAATAAACTTACCTCACTCATTTATCATCTATGTAGGGGGCGGACATTGAAACACTGTAGAATGCCATAAAAGTGCTGCTTCCCAAGTAAGGCCCCGCATCTAAATGGTGTCTTCCCTAGTGGCTAAAACTATTAAAAACATATGAAACAAGCTTTTAAAGTGCACGAAACACTCAAAATACAAACAAATCACCTGTTGCAGCAAATTGGATTAAGTACATAGAGTATATGCCAAGATCTGTCTGCAGCCTTGATGATAAACTCTGATTGTTCCAAGGCACTGGCGTAACTAAATGTGATTGTGCATGGTGGCAACATTAAATAAGGCCCTTTCATGGCTCTTACAGTAAACTTTTTTTCTGTATTTTACCTCAATTGGATACAGCTAGACAAGTGAAGACAAACAAATGCAGCTTCCTTTCTCTAAAATATGAGTGAATAATAATATAAGTGAGCACAATATAATAAATAGGGTGGAGGAACAATGATGCCCCCCCCCCCCCCGACATTCTTGGCCCCGATGCATCCCCCTTCAAGTTACGCCCCTGCTCCAAGGGCTAAATAATTTAAATGGGCATAGTTTCCAAAATTATGTTTAAGTAAAAAAAGAAATGTTCCCCTGAGCTTGGTAAAATGTTTTAATTTTTTACATTTCATACAGAAATGTTAAGGGAGCAGAAGGTTACAATTACATGCTCACATGTAACTTTTTAGTACAAATCCCAGTTGTGAATCTGTTGCAAAGCTGCACATATTTCTATCAATGAACATAGTGAGTTGCTTAATATTAAATCAGATAATGCATGTTTGGTGTTGGTGTGTCAAACATTCATTTACAGTGTACAATACTCTTTCCTGACTGCTGTTCAAGGTTGTCTACAGAAATGGTATGGCTTGTTCGCCATTTCTCAGAAAATATTTACTGTTAGGGAAGTAAAATACATGGAAATTTCCAGTGACTTGTATGATGGTTTCATCATTATAGGTGATAGTGATAGCGAAATATACAGTAAATATACTAAAATAACATTACAGCTTCCTGTTCCTTTGCATATTTGGAACAACAAAAATGTTAAAATAGAGAAAATCCCTGTTAGTCTTATCGGTAACTTTATTTCTACGAGTCCTTCAGGGCAGCCGTGGGGTGAACCGTAAGACCTAATATATTGGTGGGGGGGGGGGGGGAGTTATAAGGGCTGCCCTGCCTATGAGACCCTTCCACCGAATGGTTGGTCTTGGTCAGATAAAACTAGCTTGTAGTGTTTGGTGTGGGGAGATGACCATGTGACTGCCTTGCAAATTTCCTGCCCATGATGTGGAGACGGGGTGGTATTCATAGATGTATAAGCTAGGGAAGATTGCCTGTCTAATCCATCTGGCTAGGGAAGCTTTAGATGCTGCCAGGCCAGTATTCCTTCCAAACTAAGGAAGTCACATGTGCATTCTATGCAGGTAATAAGGCATCTGCCAACATAAATTGCTTGTGTGGATTCTACCAGATTATCTGGGTTTGGTAATAAGGAAGGAATGGTTATGTCTTGGGAACAATGAAAGGTAAAAAAGACATCTTAGGCAGGTATAAGGGATCAGGCCTAAGAATGATTCTATCTGGTAAGATGGTGCAATAAGGCTCTCAGGTGGATAAAGCATGTAGGTCACTAACCCTCCTGGCTGAAGTTAGGGCAGAAGACCTGATTTGATTGTTTGGATCTTGTTTGAGGCCTCATCTGAAGGGTTCAAAGGGCAGTTTAGCTAACCCTTTGAGGACCAGGACTAAGACCCAGGAAAGACAACAGTTCCAAAGTATAGGTTTCTTCTGAGCTACAGAAATACAATCAGTCTGTCTGGGAAGATCGATAAGGCCAAGCCCTGGGTTTTTAGGGTACTTACTATTAACCCCTGTTCAAAGCCTTCTTTCAGAAATTCGAGAATCGTCACAATTGTGTCTCTTCTGAAATGGTTCGATTCACAGAATGATTTGAAATGCTTCCATACTTTAGCATTTAGATTTTTCTGGTAGTAATTTTCCTTGATTGTATGCATCATGACTACTTTGTTAGAGAGTCCCTTTTACTTTAATATAGTCCATTCAGGATCCAGGGCAATAATTTGAGACTGGAGATTTGGGTGAAGCACCGGGCCCCGAGTAAGCGGATCTGGAATTAGAGCGTCTTGTGCCATTGTTAGAATAGTGAACCAGCTTCTTGGCCAAGCAGGTGCCATTAATAAACCTCTCTTTGCTCCAAAACTTTGAGAAGCACCTGTGGCAGGATCAGAAATGCATAGGCGAGTTTAAATCTCCAAAGTTGTGCCAGGGCGTCTACTCCTAGGGAGTCTAGATGAGCTCCCCATCCCCTGGCATCTTTGATGATGACTATAGGATTTGACTGTCTCCAGAGGCATCCTGCTTGCAGGATTGCAGGATCCATCCACCACCAGAGGGAGTTCTTGATTCCCTCTGGGGGGGTGGAGGTCTGCTCCAGAGAAGTAGAAACCCCTGGTCTGAAGTAGAAAACCCTGTAGTGGCCTGGAGTGCAGCTGTGCCCAAGTGATGGCCGGGATAGTGGAGGTCATTGACCCTAGGATTGAGAAGATTCTTCTGGAAACTCGAACCCCAATAAAGATTTGAACTTCTCTGATCAGTTTTTCTCGCTCCCCTCTGCCGAGAGGAGTTTATGATATAATCTAGGAATTTGCAGGTTCTGGATGGCAACAGAACTGACTTGTCCCTCCTAATAATCCATCCCAGACTCTGCAGCAGTGACATTGTTCTGCTTAGGTTTGTAAGATCTCCGAGTCACCATAAGGTTATCCAGATATCGAAAAACTGGGAGCTACTGAGATCTTAGGACACACATCACTTCTGCCCTGCACTGGAAGTGAAGAGTCTCTTTGCTCAGTAACACCACAAATCTTAGGAAGTTGCGGTGACCTGGCCAAACTAGAATGTGTAAATCTTGTTACTGATCATCCAATCGTCCTGGGCAAAGTGATTCTTAATGATGAAAATAGACCCCATCTGAATTTTTTTTAAGTTCTGTACAAGTTTGGATCCTTCAGATTTAGAATCACCCGGTAGTCCCTGGATGGTTTTAAGGCCAGAGAGATGTGGGAATAGAAACCCTTTCCCTGACATTGCAGCGGAACTGGTGCTATGGCTCCTTTTGCCAAAATAGCTTGGGGGAATGCTAACCTCCTTTCTGTATCGTGGGGAAGCCTAGTGAGTAGAAATCTTTCTGGGGGGGGGGGGGGGTGTCTTCGGGAATAATCCAGTCAGTAACCCATAACTAGGTCCAAAGCGAACTGGTTCTGTGTAATTGATCATTAGACTTCCTGAAAGTAAGTTAGTCTGCTCCCCACAGGTATCTTGGCGTCAGGATCGAGGTCTATCGAATTGGGTGGGGGGTGCACAGATCGGGTTGGGTTTACGACCATCCTTGTACTGCCTCCAGTGCTTCATAGTTTGTGGATCAGAAGGGAGGGGTTGTGAGAATCTAGGGTTGGCCTTGTTTCTAAAGCGTTTGCTTCTCAAAGGAAACATTTTTGTGATTTCAGAGGACCTAGAAAAATGGTTTCTAGTTCTGGACCGGATATCAACTTCCCCTCAAATGGTATGCCAGACGGCCTAGCTTTGGAGGGCAAATCCCCACGCCAAGTTTTTAGCCAGATGGCTCTTCTGGTACAGTGGATAAGGCCAGAGGCCTAAGCAATAGCTCTAACTGCCTCTGCATCTTCTAAAAAAAGGCTCTAAACATGGTAAATAGTATGCCAAGCAGAGTCTGATTGGGTGCCTTTTTTATATAATTCCTAAGGTTAGAAAGTCAGGCCTCAAGGTTTCTAGCCAGGCATCATGGGTTTAAAAGCAAAAGCTGCAGCATCCAATGCCCTTCTAAGGATTCCGTGCAGCAATCCATGGGATCTCAACGATCCTGATTCCTGAAAACTGAGGTCAGCAGAACTTGACACCTGAGCCAGGGAGGCATCAAATTTAGGACACTTGGTCCAAAGATTAGACATTATAAAATGGGAATTTCCTCTTCAAAGAATTAGTCATAAAAAAAGTTCTCTGGAAAAAAAACGTTTTGTGAGTACTCACCTTTAAAACGGGTATTATGAGTGTACCATACACTCCACTTCGATCTTCATGTCATGTGGGTAATCTCCAGTAGAGGGCGACCTTCTGCAGAGATGAATATGCAAAAAAGAAAGCCCCTCCTGGTCCATATATACCTGGGACCTCCCACCAATTTCCCTGTGTAAAAAAGCAGTAAGGGGACCAGGAAGAACCAATTATAACCTTATCAAAACCAATGGTTCACCATATAAAAGCCCCAGAATACCTGAAAAAAAAGGGGTGGGGCGAAGTGGAGTGTATGGCACACTCATAAAACCAGTTTTAAAAGGCGAGTACTCACAAAAGGTGAGTACTCACAAAACGGTATTATTCTAAGTGTGCCATACACTCCACTTCGATCTTCATGACATGTGGGACATCCAATAGCAGTGTCCGTCATGGGTGGGAACCAGAAACAGTAAAGAATGTACCAACTCAAACCACGGCAGCTTGCAGAACCTTGCGGCCAAAAACAGCATCCGCTGAAGCCCGCACATCAACCCTGTAAAACTTGGAAAAAGTATGAACGGAAGACCAAGTAGCAGCCTTACAAACTTGTCCTCCCCTTAGCAGAATAGGCCCCAACGATGGCCTGATGAATTTGCTAATCCTAGACTTAGCAGGCGCCAAACCTTTCCTGGGCCCGCAGGGCACCACGAAAAAAGCATCCGTTTTGCAGAAGGAAGAAGTAGTCACCAAATAGTACTTCACACAGCGAACATCCAAATTGTGCAGAACCCTCTCCTAGTCATTGTTAGGCTTAGGACACAAGGGAGAACAATATCCTGATTGAGGTGGAAAGCAGACACCACCTTAGGAAGGAAAACCGGCTTAAAACGAAAAACCACCTTATCCTGATGTCTCAAAGTAAGGGGCCTGAATCGTCAGAGCCGCCAACTCAGACACGCCGAACAGAGGTAATAGCCACCAAGAAAGCAACCTTCTGAGTGAGAACCGAAAGAGCAATATCCCCGGCTCAAAAGGAGGACCCTGGAGAGCCGAAAGAACCAGATTCAAATCCCAAACAGAAACCACAGCTTTCCGAGGGGGCCGCCCATGCGCGACCCCTTGGAAAAAGGTCTTAACCAGCTGGTGTAAGGCAAAAGACCTCTGGAAGAAAACCGACAGAGCAGAAACCTGTCCTTTCAAAGTACTAAGCCAACCCAAGATCCAGATTATGCTGAAGAAACTCCAAAATCCTGGGTATTGAAAAGACCCTGCAAGGCAAGGCCCTAGCCTCACACCAATCAATATAGGACCTCCAAGTCCTATAGTAAATGCCAGAAGAGGACCGCTTCCTAGCCCTAATCAAGGTCTGAACAACAGCCTCAGACAAACCTTCCTCTTTCAAGATGGTTTCAGCAGCCAAGCCTTCAAAGCCAGTGTTTGTAAATTGGGGTAAAGTAGATGACCCTGAGATAGCAGATCCGGCAGCAAGGGAAGCCGGTACTGATCTACGGCCATCCTTACCACGTCTGCGTACCAAACCCTTCTTGGCCACCTGGGAGCCACCAGAATCGCTGGTGCCCATTCTAGAACCAGTTTGCGAACTACCTTGCCCAGCATGGAGACGGGCGGAAACAGGTACAGAAAACCCAGCTCCTTCCAAGCCAGGGACAAGGCATCCACTGCCAGAGACAGAGGATCCTAAGAAAGACACAAAGGCCGGAAGTTTGTAATTGTGCCTCGAGGCAAAGACATCCACCTCCGGAGTCCCACTTGCGGCAAAGATCCAGAAAAACCTCGGGGTTGAGAGACCACTCTCCTTGGCGAGAGGATCCCCTGCTCAGGGAATCCGCCTCAGTGTTCTCCACTCCCGGAATGTAGACTGCCGAAATGCAAGGAACATTGCTCTCCGCCCAGCGCAGGATCAGAGAGACTTCCCTGAGGGCACTCCTGCTGCGAGTCCCTTCTTGGTGATTTATGTAAGCTACCGCCGTTCGGTTGTCTGAATGAACCTGAACCGGAAGACCCTGTAAATGTGAGGTCAGCCGAGCCAGAACCAGTCGGATGGCTCTGAGCTCCAAGACATTGATGGGGGTGTGAGCCTCCTGAGGACCCCACACCCCGCTGAACTGATGACTTTTCCAATAACCTCCCCAGCCTGACAGGCTGGCATCCGTGGTAACCGTCTTCCAACAAGGAACCAGAAAGGATCTGCCCCTCAACAGGTTGCTCGATTCCAGCCACCACCTAAGGGACTGCCGAACCCTGGGAGACACCCTGAAAGGATGACACAATGACTGCGGACAACTGTCCCAATGCGTCAATAGGTGAAGTTGAAGAGATCTCATGTGAAACTGTGCAAACGGTACCGCCTCGAGGGAGGATACCATCAAGCCCACCAGTCTCATCCCCTGTCGGATAGAGGGACAAAGACTGGCCAGAAGAAGGCAGATCAGGCCCTGAATCCCCTGCACCTTGGTCTGGGGCAGAAACACTCTGGCCCGAATGGTATTCAGATTCATGCCCAGAAATGAAATCACACGAGACGGGGAGAGAGAAGACTTGGGGTGGTTGATCACCCACCCGAACCTCTCCAGGGTCGTCACCACCTGGTGGGTGTCCAGCTCCGCCTGACGGAGGGAAGAAGCCGAGATCAACAGGTCGTCCAGATGAGGCACAATGCGAATGCTCTGAGCAGAGCCATTATTCCTGCCAAGACCTTGGTGAAGACCCTCGGCGCCGAGGTCAGACCGAAAGGAAGAGCTACAAACTGAAAATGTTGATCCTCCACCGCAAACCAGGAGGAATCTCTGATGTGCCTGAAAAATCGGAACATGCAGATACGCATCCTTGATGTCTATAGATGTCATAAAATCCCCTTGGCGAAGGGAATTGATAGCCGAGCGCAGAGTCTCCATGCGAAACTTTTTAGCTCTGATAAACCTGTTGAGAACCTTGAGATCTAGAATGGGCCTCACCGAACCCTCCTTTTTGGGAACCGTGAAAAGGTTGGAGTAGTAACCCCTGTCTCTCCCCAACGGAGGCACCGGGCATATAACCCCCATGTCCAGAAGGGTTTACACTGCTAACAGGAGCCCCTGTGCAGCCTGAGGGCACCCGAGACCTTAAGAATCTTGGGGGCGGCCAGTACTCGAACTCCAGTTTGTACCCGGAGGAGACTACTTCCAAGATCCAACTGTCTGACCTCCCGGGCCCAGACCTGGAAGAAGAGCCGCAGCCGTCCCCCCACCCTGGCGGGTGAGGGCGGCCCTTCATTGCTGAGCCGGTTTAACGGCAGGCTTGGGCTTGGAACCCCAGGCAGCCGCGGGACGTGCCCGACCTCTGTCCCTGTTCCAGTCCGAGCCCCTGACACCCGAGAAGGCCAAACCCCTAGCCACTCTGGCCCCTCGAAAGGAAGGAGTGAACGAGCCAGCCCCCCCAAAGGGGCGGCGCCGTTTCTTCTGCTGAGGTAACTTACCTCCCTTAGAAACAGCATCCAATTTATCTCCAAACAGCCGCGTACCCAAGAAGGGAAGAGCTGTGAGCGACTTCTTGGCCCCAACGTCCGCCGTCCACTGGTGGAGCCAGACCAATCTGCGCATAGCCACCAGTAAGGCTGAAGTCCTACTACACGCGACAATAGAATCTTCCATAGCAGCCATGACAAAATCCATGAACAATTCACATCTCTTAAGGATAGCAAACTCAGCACAAGCTGGATCAAACTGAGCGTTATTCAGCCAGTCCCTGATAAGAGACCTGGTAGCAAGCGACACCAGGGCAGATGCACAAACAGGCCGCAGGGCCGAGCCCACGCTGGCAAATGCATGGCTCGCCATCTGATCAAGGCGCTTATCCTCGCCATCCTTAAGGGAAGTGGCGTCAGGGGTGTTCAGCACAGAAGAGTTGGTCAAACCTAAAACTGGCGTGTTGACCTCGAAAGGAAAAGACCAGGGCTTAACCGCCTCCACTGGAAAAGGACACTTCTTATCCCATCCCTGAGGAACACCAGGAAGCCGACTGGGCCTCTCCCATTCTCTAAGGATCAGCGCATCAAAGTGACCCTGGGTAGGGAATTCCAGACGGGGTTTGCGGACCCCAAAGAATTCCCCCTTCTTGAGAGGGGGCGCCTCAGGCGGTTCAATATCCAACACCTCCAATAGATGTGACAAAACAGTGGCCGTATCTACGGCGCCTGCCCGAAATCGGCATCCCCAGACTGAACATAGTCAGCCTCTGTTTCCTGATACAACTCCCCCTCATCTAACGGGGAATAATCTGACAAATCAACTGAATCGTCGTCAACATCCCACAAGGGCTGGGCCGACAAATGTCTTTTAGCCTGGGCCTTCTTGCCCACCGTGCTAGCAATAATTTTCTCGATGCTGGCCAACCTAGCCCAAACATCAGAGTGTGACTCCCCGCTGGCACCAATGTCACTTGGGGTACGGATAAGGTGGGAGGGGAAGGCGATGAAGCGGGAGGAGCCGACCCAGAAGGCTGGGTACCAGACTGCCGTGTTATGGCCTTTTGTGCGCATGGTATACAGATCAGCACATTCTCCCCCGTAAGGGATACCCCACACATAACCCAGATTGTCCCAGAGGGAGCCCGAGCCCAGTATCCTGCGGAGCATATGGTGATTTTTGTGGTCAGTCGCAAGACCGCAGGGAATTTACGCCTAAGCAACCCAGGATGCCCCTTAAAAGTCCCGGTGGGAGGATTTGAGGTGATCAAATTTACACTAGGGACCCCAGCAACATAAGTGCAATCCTACATATAAGAGGCAATAACTTAATTTATTTATTTATTTATTTACATACATTTATATATTTATATACTGACTGAGTGGTTATCAATAGAGCATAGGGACTAGGTGTAGAAAAGCAGACCAGCACTGGTTCTGTGGTAACATGACTAGTTATCCCCTGGGACTGGAGTGGAGGTAGTGTCCCCAGAGGAAGAAGCCCCAACCCTGATCATAGACCTACATACCTCTATGGTAGAGGCCATGTCGGTCTGCATATTGCCCATCATCTGTATAAAGTAACTGTCTTCATTTACCAACTTGTGTTCTAAGCAGGCCTTACAGAAGGGTCTATTGCAGGAATTTGCCAGAATCATGAACAATTTAGACAGCTTTAGATTCCAACTTGGATTTGGGAGGGTCTTTATCCTTTCTCCTTTTTAGATTGAGGAGGCTAAGAGATAATAGGGGAAAATGAAACTGAGGGTGCTAGATACATACAATAAACCCTATTAACCTGTGTATTCCCCCAAAAGCAGCAGAAAAATACAATTCTGTGATTACTCACCTGTAGAGTTGGTATTTGTATACAGCACGTCCTGTTCCAGAATATTCCTTACACATGGGTAATACATCCACAAGATGGCGCTGGACTGCAGAAAACAGCTTGCGGCCCCTCTCGGCCCTATATAAGTCAGGGACCTCCCACAAATTCCCCAGTATTGACAAGCAGTTAACAAGAAGCCGGGAGAATAATAATAACAGGAATTCAAAAATGAACATATGAACAATCACTACACAGAGGAAACTAAGAATAATGATAAGGGCGGGATGGAACAGGACGTGTTGTATACATATAATACCAATTCTACAGGTGAGTAATCACAGAATTGTATTCTAAGTATACAGCACGTCCTGTTCCAGAATATTCCTTACACATGGGACATCCAATAGCAGTGTCCGAAAGGTAGGGTGGGATCCCCAAAAAGTAACAGCGGGCAGTTCAAACCACTGCCGCCTGCAGAACTTTGCGACCAAAAGCAGCATCAGCTGAGGCCCTAACATCAACCTTGTAAAACTTAAAATTATGAACAGAAGACCAAGTAGCGGCCTTGCAAACTTGTTCAACAGAAGCTTGGTGCTGAAAAGCCCAAGAGGCCCCAATAGCACGAGTAAAATGAGCAGTAAGGCGGAAGGGAGGTTCCTTCCCCTTAGCAGAATAGGCCTGTACCACAGCCTGGCAGATCCACTTGCTGATAGTGGACTTAGCTGGAGCCAGACCATTAGGTCCAGATGGGAGCACAAAAAGGGCAACCGTCTTCCTGAAGGATTCAGTGGCCACCAAATAGAACTTCAGAGTCCTGACCACATCCAGAGAGTGTAAAACCCGCTCCTTAGGGTTACTAGGATTAGGGCACAGAGAAGGCAAAACAATGTCCTGATTGAGATGAAAGGCAGACACCACCTTAGGTAGAAAATCTGGCTTAAAACGAAACACCGGGGGCGTGGCTTGGCCGGGGAGAGGAATGGCGGCTTGAGTTCTTTGCTCTCGGCGGAGCCTCCACATATGAAGCTTTTTTCTGCATCCATCCTAGACATGGGCCGTCTCACTAAGCCTGGGGCTACTGCTAAGCACCCCAGGAACTCACAGACCCCGAAACCAAGCAGTAGGAAACTGCCGGAGATGTTTTCTGGCCAGCGAGGTGAGGACGTGCACCCTCGTGTTTCCAAGATGGCGGACATGCCCTCCCCGGGGAGCTCTCCGGACAGAGGAGAAGAAGCAGTGTCGGAGGGAGAAGAAAATGGTCTCTCGGCCCAACTCAGCCAGCTCCCCACCCGCAGTGAGGTGGCCGAATTCGCGGGGGAGATAAAATCCTCCATTACCGCGGCAATCGCAGACCTCAAGGAAGATATGAGGATGTTATCCCAACGAGTGGAGAAGATCGAGAGGGAAGAAGCTAACACGAGCTGCAGGCTGACGGAGGTTAAAGAGGTGGTGGTGGCTCACAACAAGCACCTTATGTCGGTCCAGAGACACTTGGAGGACCTTGACAACCGAAATCGGAGGTGCAACATCAGAGTCAGGGGAGTCCCCGAAGCGGTCGCACCAGACCAAACGCAGGAGGCCCTGTCCTCCATATTCAACTCGCTGTTGGAGAGGCCGCCAGAGACCCCCATTGAGTTCGTTCGTGCACATCGGGCATTGCGCCCTCGGAGTGTGGGGGAAGCTTCCCCTAGAGATATCATCTGCTGCCTGCAGAATTTTCAGCTGAAAGAGGAAATCTTGTTGAAAGCTAAAAACCGGGACGCTATCCTGTTTAATAATGCCGAGGTGCAACTATACCAAGACCTATCAGGGATTACTCTACAGCAGCGCAGAGCCCTGCGACCCTTAACGGCAGCCCTTAGAGAAAGGGGCATCCCCTACAGATGGCGGTTTCCATTTGCGCTGTCAGCAAGCAGCAATGGCAGATCCGGCACCCTCCGGGTTCCTGAGGACTTACCGGACTTCTGTGAGGCATTGAGGATCCCGCAGATCTCCCTACCGGACTGGTACAGTGACTTCTCCATCCCGCTGCTGGTCCAACGGGCGGGCCGGCGGGGGTCTGCGGCTGGGCCTCCACGGAGTGGTGCGGCGGTTTCCCCTTCGCGTAGCCGAAGGGATAGAAGCAGGTCAAGACCTCGGAGATAAATGTGATGCGCCCAGCTGACGTGGAGACCGAGAGAGAGTTGAGGAAGAAGATGGAAGTTAAGAGTTTTCACTGTTTAATATTGCCTTCGTTTGATTATACTTGAATCGCTGCTTAGTTGCTTAAAGGGTAGCTGTGGGTCGCTCTCCCCCGACCCATCCTATGGCGTAACCCTATTCCACATGGCTGGCGTGGGCGCCGCGGTGTGGATTGGGGAGACAGCAGTTATGACCCAGGAAGTGTTAGTTTATCTGGTTAATGTGATAAAGTTTAACGGATTTGTGGATTACTGACGTTCTAATCTAATAGTTCGGTTTAAAAGGTTATCCGGCGAGGGTTGCCTTAGGCATCGCTCGCTCTATGGAGTTATTCCCCCGGGATGGTTGGGCGATCTGGTGTGGCTTGGGGATGGGGCCGGGAGGTTCAACCGCTGGCGAACATGGGCTGGAAGAGGTGGGGAGGTGGGTGACTCAATGGCCTTCTCAAGATGGGAACTAGGAGTTTGCACTGTTTAATGTTGCCTTCCTTTGCTTATATTTGAAACGTTGTTTACCTGTTTAAGGGGGGAGGCGGGGAAGTTTCTTTCCCCCGACCCACCCTGTGGCGTAACCCTATTCCACATAGCTGGCGTGGGCGCCGCAGGGTGGTTCGCGGGGACAGCAGGAATGGTGCTTGAAGTGACGGTTATCTGGTGTAATGTGAGTGGGCTGCTCGGCTTTCTGAGTTACTGATGCCCTAATCTGATAATTTGCCGGTTTAAACTGTTCTAATGAGAGGGGTCGCCCTGGCAACGATCCCTCTATTGGAGCTATCCCCCCGGGATGGATGGGTGCTCTGTTACTGCTCGAGGGGAGGGGCCTGGGAAGTTCGAGCGCGGACAGCATGGATTGGCAGAGGTATGGAGGCGGGTGACTACGGGGCCTTAACACTGCTTGCGCGCCTGATGCTCCTGATCCTCGATATGGGAGGGGGGGGCGCTGTCTGGAGGCCCGGTTGGGCTCGGGTCTCCTTCGATGGCCTCTCCTGAGGATCTCATGAACCCGGTATAGCACTTAAATCCCCCGGGTTGTGGTTGGCTTAGGCATTAGGGGGGGGCATGACGCCTGTCCCGTGGAGCAGATGTATGGGAGGTTTGGGGCAGCGCGCTGGGAGCGCCCCTCTACATACCGCGACGGGCACGAAATAGGCTTAGAGAGCTGCTCGGCGTACTGGGATAAGCCTAATTACCAAGGGATGCAATGATGGGGTGCATATCAGACGCGCCCGCTGGCTGCTATTATAACTGCATAGGAGGGATGGCCTTTTACAAGGCGGCATGGGGGCTCCGCTGGGCGGTTCCGGGTTGCCTATTAGGTTGGAAGAGGAGTTAGGGTGCTGCTATCGCTCCCTGGCCTTCTGCAGTCCCCCCAAAGGGTAGACGTGGTGGGTGGACTGGGTGAGAGATCGGGCGGTGCTCTCTCACCTGAGATCCTTAGTGATAACACCCTAGGGTCCGGGGGACAACGAGGGAGTCCCGTGCTCTGTGGTTTCGTTGTCCCAATAGTTTCCACCCTCTTTTCTTTTTATTCTTGGTTTCTCCTCCTCTCTCCTAGAGGGGTGAGTTTCTTTTTGTCCTTTCTTCTATTTTTCTCGGCCATCTTCAGCGTATTGAGTGTAATCTGTTCAGTGTTAGTTGTGCTGTTGATCCTTCTGTATCTTTTCCCCTTGTGGTCCTTGTCCCCTATACGTGCTTCCCTTCCTCCCTTCTTCCCTTTCCGGGTCGGCACAGGGGTGGCGCGGGGTTGGCGAGGAGAGGTGGGGGCGGTGATTGGGAGGGTGTTGGGTGAGAAATTGGAAATTAGCAGACATGGGCTCGCTGTCACTGAATGTCCTGTCTATAAATGCTAAGGGGCTGAACTCCCCTCAAAAGAGGCATGCCTTGTTTAGGGAACTTAAAAACTTTAGAGCTCACATTGCTCTGGTCCAGGAATCTCACTTTCAAAAGAATAAGGCTCCGTTTCTGGGCAACAGGACTTATACGTCCTGTTATTCCGCCCCTTCCCCAAATAACAAAGCGAAGGGCGTAGTAATTTTGATAGACAAAGATGTGGACCTAAAGGTGTTGGCGGTGGAGAAGGATAAAGAAGGAAGGTTCCTGTTCTTAAAGGGGCGGCTTCCTAATGGCTCGGTCATCATCATCGCGAATATCTATGCCCCAAATAAAGATCAACATAGATTCTGTTCATTGGTTCTGAATAGGTTGGGGGCCTTCCAGGAAGGTATTCTGATCTTGGGTGGGGATTTAAATTGTGCCCTGAACCCCCTAGTGGACACCTCTGACGCTAAAACCACCCTCTCCTATAGGGCTCTAAAACATATAAAGAGGACGCTGCAGGATCTCACGCTCATAGACACGTGGCGCCTGATGCATCCAAAGGAGAAAGATTTCACATATTACTCGCCCCTGCATGTAAAGTATTCTAGAATAGATTACATTTTTTTGTCACAAAGGGATCTGGAAAAAGTGGAGGCAGTGCGGATTGGGAACATATCTTTTTCTGATCATGCGCCGGTTATGCTATCCGTGACACTCCCCAACAGGGAAAGAGGTGATTGGCACTGGAGAATGAATGAAAGCATTTTAAAAGACCCCATTATAACCGGGAGGTTGCGGGAAAATATCTCAGCGTATATCAGGGAAAATGTTACAGAGGAGCTGGAGCCGATCACAATTTGGGAAGCCCATAAATGCACAGTGCGGGGTTTCCTGATTCAGGAGGGAGCGAGACGTAAAAGAGAGAGGGGTATGAGAATGGAGATGCTACACCGCCAAATTGCTGATCTGGAAGCGCAACATAAGCGGTCCCTTCAGGAGAGGCATTTGAAGAAGCTGGAGGCCAAGAGGCAGGAGCTGCGTGATGAACTTGCGAGGGAGACTGGAAGGATTTTCATGCGACGCCATGGTCTCTTTTATGAACAGGGCAATAAATCGGGCCGCATGTTAGCTAGGGCATTGAGACACAGGACGACTCGGTCTAGAGTGGAGGGGATTAGGGGTCCGGATGGCACCCTGGCTCAGAAACCTAAGGATATAGCAGAAGCTTTTAACAAATTTTACGCGGCCCTATACAATCTCCCAGGGCATTTGAGGTCGGAGGGCAGAGACAGATAGACCTCCCCCGTCTATCTAAAGAAATAATAGACCAGCTGGAAGCTCCCTTAAGGGTGTCTGAGATACAGAAGGCGATCAAACTATCTAAGCCGGGGAGGGCCCCGGGCCCAGATGGCTTCCCGACCCAATACTATAAAGCCTTCTCAGAGCAACTGGTGCCAATGATGGTCCGGGCGTTTGAATCCACCGCCACCTCGGGTTCTCTGCCAGTTACATCTTTGGAGGCACAAATAGTAGTTATCCCGAAAGAAGGTAAGGACGCCACAGATTGTAGGAATTATAGGCCAATATCTCTTTTGAATGTCGACGTGAAAATCTTTGCTAAAGCCCTAGCCGGGCGGTTGGCGGGCCTACTGCCTGATTTGATTGGGCAAGACCAAGTGGGCTTTGTCCCCGGCCGCGAGGCTCGCGACAATGTGATAAAGGCCCTTAATATACAATGGTGGGCGAGGTCCAAGAAAGTGCAGGCCATGATGCTGTCTACCGATGCCGAAAAGGCATTTGATCGGTTGGACTGGGGGTGGGTTGAGAGGGTTTTGGGACACATTGGGCTGGGTGAACTGGCTAGAAACAGGATCATGGCCTTGTATTCGGAGCCGGTGGCCAGAGTGAAAGTGAACAACTGCTCCTCTTCCCTCTTTCACATCCGGAATGGCACCCGACAGGGTTGCCCCCTGTCCCCTTTGATTTTCGCCCTCTCATTGGAACCCTTCCTGCGGAAGATCAATCTGTCTGGTGGCATTAGAGGCATCGTGATAGGAGGCAGGGAACGAAAAGTAGCGGCATATGCAGATGACATGCTTTTCTTTCTGGCCTCTCCAAGGGTGTCTGTACCAAATTTGTTGAAAGAATTTGAAGTTTTTGGGCGACTATCAGACCTGAAGATCAATTTTACTAAGTCTAGTGCTATGAACATTTCAATGCCGGAGGAGGAAGTTGCAGCACTGCAGGGTGTCTTCCCCTTTGGATGGGAGAAGAAGAGCCTTAAGTACTTAGGGGTGCAGTTGCCCATCTCACCTGCTAAGTTGTTTCATCTGAACTTCGCGTCTATTGGAGCTAAAGTTAAGAAGGATTTGGACGGGTGGAATAAGCTGAGGCTCTCATGGTTTGGCCGCATGGCAGTCATTAAGATGAACATCTTGCCACGGGTTCTGTACCTCTTGCAATGCATTCCGATTAAAATCCCGGAGTCCTTCTTCAAGGAACTGTCAAAGGTCTTTGGGACATTTGTCTGGGCGGGCAGACCTCCCAGGATTAGGAGGAGTCTGTTAGTCCTCCCTAGGGAGCAAGGGGGCGCGGGCCTACCCTGCATGCGTTCATACTACAGAGCTGTCCATATAGGCAGGGTTGTGGACTGGCATATTAACGGCCCCCAGAAGGACTGGGTAAGTATTGAGGGAGAAGCGGCTGGAGGTGGAAGATTAGATATCATCTCTGACCTTGAGAGGAAAGAGATCCCCCTGGTAGCTAGAAGTCATCCGTTAGTGGGTACATCTATATCCATTTTAAATGCTCTGTGTAAAGGGAGGCGCGCCCTGGCTTCCTTCCCTGGACACCTGACGCCGATCTTAGGAAATCCGGCGTTCCCCCCGGGAAGGCAGCTATCCTTTCTGAAGGACTGCAGAGGTCCCAAGCCCTTGAGGGTTTTCCATCAATATGACAGAGGTCGTTTGCGGAATCATCAGGAGTTGCAGCAGCTGCTTGAATGTGGCATTCCCACTCTCTCCTACTTCCAGCTAAGGCACTTCTGCCTCTCTAAGGAGATGAAAAAGGGGACACAGAAAGACCTTTCAGAATTTGAAAAGACCTGTCTGGGTGATGGTCCCAAGGCACACCTCTTGTCCTGGGCATATGGCCTAATTAGAGGCGATGAGGGAAGGGTTGGAAGACCGTGGGAGGACAGATGGGAAAAGGATACCGGCAGGTCCTTCACAGCAGAGGAGTGGAGTGACATGTACAGAAATGCCCACAAGGGGTTGGTAAGCTGCTCTATGCAGGAAACAAACTACAAACTGATAACACGCTGGTATCGGACTCCAGAATTCTTGCATACAATCTTCCCGGCAGTTCCCGACACCTGCTGGAGATGTGGGGAAGGAGGGGCTTCGATGCTACACATCTGGTGGTCCTGCCCTGAGATTGGCGCTTTCTGGGAAAAGGTTAGAGAGATAAGTGGCCTTGTTTTGGGTGAGACCCTGGACTGGGATGCAGCTAGTGTGTTATTGGGCTGGTCCCCAGATGGAAATGGGCCGGCGGGTGGTTCCCCTATGGGCCGTCATCTTTTAAATGCAGCTCGAGTCCTGATCCCAAGGCTTTGGAGATCCCGGAGACCTCCCTCAATCAAAGATTGGTTTAGACAAATAAATCATGTGGAAGCAATGGAAGAAATATGCTATTCCAAGCAAGACCGGCTGGAGGCATACCGGAAGATTTGGACAATTTGGGCCGTCTTCAAAGATTCTGAGACATATAAGCGGATATGGAAGGAGTGAGATCTCTGGTGCCAAATCTGTGTGGAGAGACCTCTCTGACGATTATTGGGCTCCGGCTTCTGTTCCCCCCGCTTCTCACATGCTCCCTGTGAAGCCGAATCCTCCCCCTTTCTTCCCAGGCCTTGTTCTGCTCGTCCCGGGGGCTTCCCCTGGCCGACCCCTTCTTCTCTTTTCTTCTCTTTGCTTTTCTCCCCTTTCACTCCCTCTTGGCGGGAGTCCACCTGCCCTCCCCCCCCCCTCCTATTCCCTCCCCTTAGTTTATGTCTGTGTATGTCTGGGCTATCTAAAGTCCAATTCTATTTGTCTTGTTGGTCAGTTCTTGTTTATTCTCGGGTGTCTTTTGTGTGTCCTATGTCTGGAAATAGCAGAGAGGTTCAAATTGCTCTTCTAGTGGGCTTATGATGTCGAGGTCCAGCCTACCCAGGGAGTTGATTGTAGAGGGACCAGCAGGAGCGACACCTGGAGTAGGGCTCCTGTTGATTGTTTATTCAGACATGTGAGGTGCTCTTCTTCTCCGCTTGGGCTTGCAGTTGGGGTGGATCACTCGACTACGATAGGAGGGATGAGGAGGGTGAGGTGGAGGCCCTGAGAGTGCCTAAGGACCCTCTTCTGGCCTGGCTGGGATAATCTAACGATTGTTGTATGTGATAATATGCATGTCTGATCAAACCGTATCATCTGTCTTTGCATCATTGTGTATCCCTACCTATGCGCTCAAAACATGTGGACAATGTCTGTGTATTTTCTTGTTTTCTTGAAAATAAATAAAAATTGAGTTTGGAAAAAAAAAAAACGAAACACCACCTTGTCCTGGTGTCTCTCAAAATAAGGGGGTTTGATGGAAAGCGCCGCCAACTCAGAAACACGCCTAACAGAAGTGATAGCTACCAAAAATACTACCTTAAGAGTCAAAATGGACAAAGGGGCCTCATGCAAAGGCTCAAAGGGAAACCCCTGCAAGGCAGATAAGACCAAGTTCAAATCCCAGACTGGTAACATAGGCTTACGTGGAGGACGCACGTGAGTAACCCCCTGGAAGGTGGTCTTGACCAGACGATGGTGAGCAAAGGATCTTTAGAAGAAAATGGCCAAAGCAGAAACATGACCTTTGAGGGTACCAAGCTGAAGACCCAAATCCAAACCATGTTGCAGGAATTCCAGAATCCTAGGGATAGAAAACACCCGACAGGGAAGCGACTTAAGACTCACACCAGTCAATGTAAGCATGCCAGACCCTATAGTAAATGGATGACGAGGACTTCTTCCTAGCCCGAATCATGGTATTAAACAACAGAGGCAGGCAGCCCCTTTTCCATCAAGATGGAGGTTTCAGCAGCCAGGCCGTTAAAGCCAGCGTTTGTAAATTGGGATGGCGTAGCAGCCCCTGAGTGAGCAGTTCTGGATCCTTGGGCAGAGCATACTGATCTGCCAACTGCACGACGTCTGCGAACCACACCCTTCTTGGCCAACAGGGGGCCACCAGAATGGTTGGCACCCCTTCCTGGGCAATCTTGACCACCACCCTGCCCAGCAGAGGAAAAGGAGGGAACACAGAAGCTGAAAGCTCTTCCAAGACATTGCTAGTGCATCCATGGCCAAGGCCAGAGGGCCCTGGGACAGAGAGGCAAAGACTGGAAGATTGTGACGGGATGCAAACAGATCCACATCTGGCTGACCCCAGCGGTGGCACAGGGAGCGAAACACCCTGCTGCTGAGGGACCATTCTCCCAGACGAGAAGTCACCCTGCTGAGGGAGTCTGCCTCCAGATTCTCCACCCCCGGGATGTACACAGCTGAGATGCAGGGAACATTCTCCTCCGCCCAAGACAGTATCAGGGACACTTCCTTGAGGGCCCTCTTGCTCCAGGTCCCACCCTGATGATTGATGTAGGCAATCGCCGTCTGGTTGCCTGAGCATACCTGAACCGCCCGACCCCGAAGGTGTGGAGTCAATTGGGCGAGAACCAACCTTATCGCCCTCAATTCCAGAATGTTGCTAGGGGTGTGGGCCTCCTGAGGGCCCCACTGACCCTGGAATTTCAGGGATTTCCAGAAGCCCTCCCAACCTGTCAGACTGGCATCTGTGGTGACTGTCTCCCAGCACGGGGCCAGAAAGGATCTGCCCACCAACAGGTTTCTTGAGTCCAGCCACCACGAGAGAGACCGTCTGGCCAGAGGTGACAGAACCAACACCTGATCCAGGGACCGAGGGTCCCGATCCCAAACTGACAAGAGGTGAAATTGAAGAGGGCGTGGGGCGAAGTGGAGTGTATGGCACACTCATAATACCCGTTTTAAAGGTGAGTACTCACAAAACTGTATTATTCTAAGTGTGCCATACACTCCACTTCGATCTTCATGACATGTGGGACATCCAATAGCAGTGTCCGTCATGGGTGGGAACCAGAAACAGTAAAGAATGTACCAACTCAAACCACGGCAGCTTGCAGAACCTTGCAGCCAAAAACAGCATCCGCTGAAGCCCGCACATCAACCTTGTAAAACTTGGAAAAAGTATGAACGGAAGACCAAGTAGCAGCCTTACAAACTTGTTCAACAGAAGCCTGGTGCTGAAAAGTCCAGGATGCACCAACAGCACGAGTAGAGTGCGCAGTGACACTAAAAGGGGGAGACCTTCCCTTAGCAGAATAGGCCCCAATGATGGCCTGATGAATCCATTTGCTAATCGTAGACTTAGCAGGCGCCAACCCTTTCCTGAGCCCGCAGGGCACCACGAAAAAAGCGTCCCATCTTGCAGAAGGAAGAAGTAATCACCAAATAGTACTTCACACAGCGAAGACCCAAATTGTGCAGAACCCTCTCCTTGTCATTGTTAGGCTTAGGACACAAGGAAGGGAGAACAATATCCTGATTGGAGGTGGAAAGCAGACAACCTTAGGAAGGAAATCCGGCTTAAAACGAAAACCCACCTTATCCTGGCCTGAATCGACAGGGCCGCCAACTCAGAGACCCGCCGAACCGAAGTAATAGCCACCAAGAAAGCAACCTTCTGAGCGAGAACCGAAAGAGCAATATCCTGTAGCGGCTCAAAAGGAGGACCCTGCAGAGCCGAAAGAACCAAATTCAAATCCCAAACAGGAACTACAGCCTTCCGAGGGGGCCGCACATGCGACACCCCTTGGAAAAAGGTCTTAACCAGCGGGTGTAAAGCAAAAGACCTCTGGAAGAAAACCGACAGAGCAGAAACCTGTCCTTTCAAAGTACTAAGCTGGAACCCAAGATCCAGATTATGCTGAAGAAACTCCAAAATCCTGGGTATAGAAAAAACCCTGCAAGGCCCTAGCCTCACACCAATCAATATAGGACCTCCAAGTCCTATAGTAAAACGCCAGAAGAGGACCACTTCCTACCCCTAATCAGGGTCTGAACAACAGCCTCAGACAAACCTTCCTCTTCCAAGATGAAGGTTTCAGCAGCCAAGCTGTCAAAGCCAGCGTTTGTAAATTGGGGTAAAGTAGATGACCGCGAGATAGCAGGTCCGGCAACAAGGGAAGCCGGTACTGGTCTACGGCCATCCTTACCACGTCTGCGTACCAAACCCTTCTTGGCCACCTTGGAGCCACCAGAATCGCTGGTGCCCATTCTAGAACCAGTTTGCGAACTACCTTGCCCAGCATGGAGACGGGTGGAAACAGGTACAGAAAACCCAACTCCTTCCAAGCCAGTGACAAGGCATCCACTGCCGGAGACAGAGGATCCTGAGAAAGACACAAAGGTCGAAAGTTTGTGATTGTGCCTCGAGGCAAAGAGATCCACCTCCGGAGTCCCCCACTTGCGGCAAAGATCCAGAAAAACCTTGGGGTTGAGAGACCACTCTCCGTGGCGAGAGGATCCCCTGCTCAGGGAATCCGCCTCAGTGTTCTCCACTCCCGGAATGTAGACTGCCGAAATGCAAGGAACATTGCTCTCTGCCCAGTGCAGGATCAGATATTTCCCTGAGGGCACTCCTGCTGCGAGTCCCTCCTTGGCGATTTATGTAAGCTACTGCCGTTCGGTTGTCCGAACGAACCTGAAGACCCCATAAATGTGGGGTCAGCCGAGCCAGAACCAGTCGAATGGCTCTGAGCTCCAAGAGAGTGATGGGGGTGTGAGCCTCCTGGGGACCCCACACCCCGCTGAACTGATGACTCTTCCAATAACCTCCCCAGCCCGACAGGCTGGCATCCGTGGTAACCGTCTCCCAACAAGGGACCACAAAGGATCTGCCCTTCACCAGATTGCTCGAGTCCAGCCACCACCGAAAGGACTGCCGAACCCTGGGAGACATCCTGAAAGGTTGATCCAATGACTGTGAGCACCTGTCCCAATACGTCAATAGGTGAAGTTGAAGAGATCTCATGTGAAACTGTGCAAACTGCACCGCCTCGATAGAGGGACAAGGACTGGCCAGAAGAAGGCGATCAGGCCCTGAATCCCCTGCACCTTGGTCTGGGGCAGAAACACTCGGGGCCGAATGGTATCCAGATTCATGCCCAGAAATGAAATCACACGAGACGGGGAGAGAGAAGACTTGGTGCGGTTGATCACCCACCCGAACCTTTCCAGGGTCGACACTACCTGGTGGGTGTCCAGTTCCGCCTGATGGAGGGAAGAAGCCGATATCAACAGATCGTCCAGATAAGGCACAACGCAAATGCCCTGAGATCTGAGCAGAGCCATTATGCTCGCCAAGACCTTGGTGAAGACCCTCGGCGCCGAGGTCAGACCGAAGGGAAGAGCTACAAACTGATAATGTTGATCCTCCACCGCAAACCGGAGGAATCTCTGATGTGCCTGAAAAATCGGAACATGCAGATACGCATCCTTGATGGATGTCAAAATCCCCTTGGCGAAGGGAATTGATAGCCGAGCGCAGAGTCTCCATGCAGAACTTTTTGGCTCTGATAAACCTGTTGAGAACCTTGAGATCTAGAATGGGTCTCACCGAACCCTCCTTTTTGGGAACCGTGAGTAGTAACCCCTGTCTCTCTCCAACGGAGGCACCGGGCATATAACCCCCATGTCCAGAAGGGTTTACAATGCTAACAGGAGCCCCTGTGCAGCCTGAGGGTCCGAGGGCACCCGAGACCTTAAGAATCTTGGGGGCGGCCAGTACACGAACTCCAGTTTGTACCCGGAGGAGACCACTTCCAAGATCCAATTGTCTGACCTCCCGGGCCCAGACCTGGAAGAAGAGCCGCAGCCGTCCCCCCACCCTTGCGGGTGAGGGCGCCCCTTCATTGCTGAGCCTCACCATCCTTTTTTTTTTTAAAGTCTTTTTATTTGCAGATCAACAAAACATCAAAACACCAAAACAAGTTACATATCACATTGAGGCGCCGCAGGCACCCAGTTCAGTAGCACAGATTCAATTTAGACACGACAACCATTCACCCAACACACATACAATCTGGACTCGGGTATCTAGTTAACTATTCACCGGGATGGAAGAACAAGTCGGAGAGCCACATCTCCCAGGATGCTTCTCCCATCTCCCCAGTTCCACTTTAACTCGCTCAATGACTCAACCTACCATAAGTGAGCAGCCTCGCCCCTTTAAGTAAGCCCCTTCCCTCCCTTAATCGTCCTCTGAAGCAGTGTCCTGACTCTGCAGCCAGGGACCCCACACCTTTTCAAACTTATCAGGCTGGCCGTGTATGTCAGCTTGTACATAGTGAGTTTCTGGTTAACTAGAGCCCTCCACGCCTGTACTGATGGTTTGGCCGGGTGCTTCCAATTAAGCAGAACACATTTCCTGGCATAAAAGAGCAGCAACCTAAATAGTGATTTCAACGCCCTCGACACCGACAGTGTTTCGACCACCCCCAGAAGACATAAGGAAATTGAGCCAGTGATCCGGGTGCCCACCACTCCACCAATCAAATCCATCACCTCTCCCCAATATCTCGCCAGAACCTCACAGGACCAGGTCACATGTTCCCATGTACCAGCCTCCCTCCCACACCTGGGACATAAATCATTAGCCAGTAATCCCATCCTATGTAAACGTATCGGCGTGATGTAGGCTTGATGTATCCACTTGGTCTGGATAAATCTATCTCTGGCTTCTATGACCGATGAGTGTAGGTTCTCTAAGATTTCTTCCCAGTCATCCCGGCCCAGGGTTTGGTCTAGAATTTGCCACTTGCTTTCAACTTTCCCCCTGGGGGACTCCAGCCCAGCAACCAAGCACTTGTACAATGTAGAGACAGGTTTCCCCAAGTCCGTCCCTCTCACCACACTCTCCACTTGGGATACCGAAAAATTCGGGCTGTCCCTGCGGAATTGAGTCTGCAGAGCGTGCCTGAGTTGCAGGTAGCGGAAGAAGTCCCGATGGGGAATTCGAAAGGTCTCCCTAATTTGGTCGAACGACATAAGCACTCCATCCCTGTACACCTGGCCCAGCATCTGGAGGTCCCTTCCATCCCAGAACTGTGGATCCTGCATTGAAACCAACTCAGGGAGCTTGGGGTTGTTCCAGAGAGGAGCAAAGGGGGGACCAATACTGGGCCTCGTTCGGATTCCTGTTCAACTTGGCCACCCTTTCCCATATGTTACACACTGCCCTCATACAACCGGTTGCCTCCCGGACCCCCCTATACACCAAGAGGGATAGTCTCCCAGGAGAACCCAACACCGCCACCTCCAGACTTACCACCGGGTTGTTTTGCGGCTGACAGAGCCACCAGTGCACAAACAGGAGCTGCGTAGAATAGAAATACAGTTGCATGTGCGGGACCGCCAGTCCCCCCTCCGCTACCTGTGCTTTCATTATTTGTCTGTTAAGCCTAGGTGGAGACTGCCCCCAGATAAAGCCAAACAGAATTGAATCCAACGTCTTGAAGTGGGATACGGCAGCAACACTGGTGAGGCCTGATATATATACAGAAATTTAGGAAGGAATATCATTTTATATATGTTAATTCTGCCCATAACTGACAGCGGCAGGTTCGCCCACTGAGCGACCCGCTGCCTTAACTTTGACACGACAGGGGAGATATTCGGAGATATGAACTCACTTGGTTGCCTACTAATCAGGATCCCCAAGTATTTAAATTGTTGGACTATTTTTAATTGAGACCTTGGGGAGATGTCGGGGGAAACAAGCTCATCCACTAACATTAGACTGGATTTGTCCCAGTTAATCCTCAGCCCTGAGAACCTCCCAAACACTCCAATAGTGTCCAGAGCTGCGTCTAGACACTTATGGCCATCCGCCAGGTACAGCAGTGTGTCGTCTGCAGAGATATCTTTTCCTCCACTGCTCCTAACTTCCATCCAGAGATGCTTGGGGAGTTCCTGACAATGATCGCCAGGGGTTCAATAGCTAAGGCAAAGAGCAGCGGCGATAGTGGCACCCCTGTCTTGTTCCCCTATGCAACGCAAATGAATTAGAGTAACACCCATTGACCCGTATCCGAGCAGTTGGCCGTTCATATAACAATTTGATGTATGTAATAAAACTAGCAGGAAGCCCAAATC
The DNA here is from genome assembly GCA_027917425.1 of Gastrophryne carolinensis. Classification (NCBI taxonomy): domain Eukaryota; kingdom Metazoa; phylum Chordata; class Amphibia; order Anura; family Microhylidae; genus Gastrophryne; species Gastrophryne carolinensis. The sequence continues at coordinate 537,205,410 of CM051234.1, forward strand.
TTTCTAAAACTGCCCAAAGATATTCCCATTCTACCGAATCAAAGGCTCTCTCATTATCTAATGAGATAACCACCCGTTTCCCATGATTATCATGTATAATTTGGAGATTGGACATCAGTCTGCGGAGATTCACACATGGTACGCCCTGGCATAAACCCTGACTGATCTGGCCCGATCAAATGTAGAATAACTTTGTTTAGCCTAGTGGCCAGTATTTTGGCTAATATTTTGGCATCTTGGTTCAACAGGGATATGGGACGATAAGACGCGCAGGAGTCAGGGGGTCTCCCTTCCTTATAAATGAGGACCACATGTGCCTCATGAAAAGAGGCCGGAAGGCACCCACTTTCAAGCGCTTGTTTCAGCACCTCCCACAACTTTGGAGTCACTTGTTCAAGGTCCTGTTTATACCACTCGGCCGGCATCCCATCTGGTCCCGGCGCCTTCCTGCTAGAAAGCATCCTAATTGCGCCAGAGACCTCATCCATGGTGATAGGGGAGTTCAAAGCCTCCTGATCTTCCTCAGTCAGCCTCGGAAAGACAATCTGATCCAGATAGTTACCCAGATCAGTCGCCCCATAGCTCGCCCTCGAGGAATACAAGGCTGAGTAGTACTCCAGAAACATCTGGGCCATCTCCTCCCCCCCTCCCCCCGTTGTTCTCGTCCCATTGTCTAGGATTTCAGCAATGTGGTTGGATTGGCTTTCAGCTCTCGCTAGGTAGGCCAGGGTCTTACCGTTCTTATCCCCTTTATCAAAGATTGTTGCCTGCTTATATAGCAGTAATTTCCTAGCAGAGTCAGTCAAAAGCAGATTATATTCCCTCTTTAATGCCAACAGTGTTGAATGGTCCCTGCTGTCTGAAGTTGTACTAAACTTCTCCGCCCGCGCAAATTTGCTTTCAAGATCTGCCACTTCTCTCCCCTTCTTCCACCTAGCTGTAGCGATAGCGCTGATGGCCGCCCCTCTGGTAACCGCTTTAAAGGCATCCCATCTTACTTCCATCGATGTCTCCCCCGTATTACATTCCCAGAACGCCTCAGTAGAGGATTGCAGACTACTCTTAATGTCGGGGGCTTCCAACCATAGAGGGTTCAGGGTCCATCCCACCCAGTTCTCCTGTCTCAGTGACAGTCCAGCTGTGATCAATAAGGGTGAGTGGTCCGAGACCCCTCTCGGGAGATAACTACAGGTCGCCACCTTGGTTAGAAATTCAGGCGAGGAGAACTCAAGGTCAATTCTGGACAGGGACTTGTGTGTAACCGAGTGACAAGAGTATGCCTTGTCGGTGGGATGCTTCTACCTCCAAAGCTCCTGCAGCCCCAGCGTTTCTGCCTAATTTGCCAGTTGGGTCTTGGGACCTGGATTCTTACTCATCCTATCCAGCGCCGAATCCAAAACCATATTAAAGTCCCCTAATAGCGGTATCGGGGCTGGGGGGTAGGAAAGTACTCCATTATTCTATCCAGAATCCTAGCAGAAAATGGTGGGGGAACATATACTCAGACTATTATATCAACCCTCTCGGTCAATGTGTACTGAGAACAACGTAAACAGGGTACCCTTAGAGATCAACACGGATACTCCTCTTGAGTAGGCTGAGAATGGGGCATGAAAGGAGCTCTGGATCCATGGCCTCTTCAATGCCAGCACTCTGGCCCACCAGATGGGTCTCTTGGAGAATAACTACATTCGGTTTATGCTTCTTAAACTGGAGGACAGTAGCCCTCTTGATCTTATCGTTAAGCCCCCGGACATTCCAGGAGAGAAATTTACACTCACCCATTATTACCGCTTAAGGTGCTACTATCAAGGGCCACCTCTCTGCGGTTCACCATCCCCCCCAGAGATCTTCCTATTACTCGAGTCCAGCAATCATACATCGCAGTCATACCAACACACAGACAACAACACACAAAACAGATAATACAACATTTTAACTGTAAACCCTTCCCGAGCCCACCCCCCACCCTTGGCGAGCATCATATCCCCCAACAGAGTAACACAACACTGGTTTAACTATGTGCAATTGGGATGCGCAGGCCCACTGCCTGGGGGTCTGCAAAAACGGGCTTGCCGAACAAATACAGGTCAGCGGATTATCCGCCACGGGTTCCCAGAGCTATCCAGGGGCGATCAGGGAAGAAGGAGGGGGGAGAACCCTTTATGGGGCTCTCAGACCTCAGTAGCGAGGGCTAGGGGAAGCAGATAGAGGGGGGCAGGAGGGGGGCCGGGGGGAGAAGGGACAAAGGATGGGCACTGGATGGGATGGAAGGGGCAACAACGCTTGGCCAAAGGCTCCCCTGTAACAATTGCTGACAGGATACACTAGCTAATTGGGCATCATAAAAGACACAACTTCAGTAACTTAAACAAGATACATAACAAAGCACCACCTCGGGCCTCACCAGAATACCCAGCGGTGGGGCTCCCGGGAGAGCAGCGGAGGCGGACCCCCGTCACCGGCGCAGGCCGGACAGGGGAAAAACAGGTCAAAGCTATGGCTGGTCCATGCTCTCCGATCAGAGCCCAGTTCGTCAGGCCCCTGGCAGAGAGTCAAGCCATATTTTAGCTTCCTCGGCCGAGGTGAAGAACTTAATAGACTCCCCCATCTTGAACACGTAGCCGCGCTGGGAACTGCATGGCGTATTTAATCTTCTTCTTTCTAAGCCGTTCTCCAACACCATTGAATGAGCGCCGCAATTTCTGAACCTCCGATGTGAAATCCGGATAAAAAGACAGCCGGGCGTTCTCATAAGACACCGTACCTTTCATCCTGGCCGCGGTGAGTATAGCGTCTCTGTCCTTGTAATGGAGGACTTTAAATATAAATGGTCTTGGTGGGGCCACGGGCGGGGGGGGGGGGACCTCAGCGGGATTCTATGTGCTCTCTCTATTGTAAAAAATTTGGTCAGGTTTCTGGGTGCCAGGGTGTCTCTTATAAGGTTTTCAACGAACTCCTCTGGGGAGGAGCCCTCCGATTTTTCGGGTAGTCCCAGGATTCTAACATTATTCCTCCTGTTCCTGTTCTCAGAGTCCTCGGCCCTTTCCAATAGGACCGGCACCTGCCTTCGTAAGGTTGCCAGCTCCCCCTCCTGCACTGATAAACGATCCTCCGTCTCCCCAATTCTCTCGTTCTCCCCCGTACGGTCCCGAATTTTATCCAGGTCGTGACGAAAATAGTTGAATTGCTCCTGTAGAGTGTCAAATTTAGTCGTAAGGGCATTTTGACAGGAGGCAATGGCAGCCATGATTGCCGCTGTGCCCGGATTAGAAGGCTCCTGCCCGGCTCTGCCTGGAGCTTCCATTGTTTGCGTGCTGCAACTGACCACTGCGGATTTACGCTTCCTATTTCCTGACATACGTGAGAAAAGGCGTACAGGTTTCAAGGAGCTCGTTTTGCTGCACAGATATAGGGTTCAAGGAGCTCTCAGATGCACAGAAATAGGGTTCAAGGAGCACTCAGCTGCTGCACAGATATAGGGTACAAGGAGCTTGTTTTGCAGCACAGATATAGGGTTCAAGGAGCTCTCAGATGCTGCACAGATAGAGGGTTCAGGGAGCTCTCGGCTGCTGCATAGATATAGGGCACAGGGAGCCTGTTTTGTGGCACAGATACAGGGCCCAAGGAGCCCTCAGATGCTGCATAGATAAAGGGTTCAAGAAGCTCTCAGCTGCTGCACAGATATAGGGTTCAAGGAGCCAGTTTTGCGGCACAGAGATGGGGGTTCGAGGAGCTTGTTTTGCGGCACTGATATGGGGTTCTAGGAGCCTGTTTTGCGGCACAGATATAGGGTTCAAGGAGCTCTCAGCTGCTGCATAGATATAGGGTTCAAGGAACCCGTTTTGCGGCACAGATATGGGGTTCGAGGAGCTTGTTCTGCGGCACAGATATGGGGTTCAAGGAGCTTGATTTGCGGCACAGATATAGGGTACAAGGAACTTGTTTTGCAGCACAGATATGGGGTTCGAGGAGCTTGTTCTGCGGCACAGATATGGGGTTCAAGGAGCTCTCAGATGCTGCACAGATATAGGGTTCAAGGAGCACTCAGCTGCTGCACAGATATAGGGTACAAGGAGCACTCAGCTGCTGCACAGATATAGGGTACAAGGAGCTTGTTTTATGGCACAGATATAGGGTTCAAGGAGCACTCAGCTGCTGCACAGATATAGGGTACAAGGAGAGAGGTATAGGGTTCAGGGAGCTTGCAGACGCCGTGCCGGCAGGGGAGTTCAAGGAGCACAAATATAGGGTTCAAGGAGCCTCCTGTTGCCGCCTGGGACCGGGGGCCCACAAGTACTGCGCAGATATGGGGTCCAGGAAAACTTGCTGCTGCCGCCCGGCCGCCGGGAGAATATGATATTGAGGCTGCAGAGAGCTCAGCCGTCTGTCATTCAGGGCCTCAGCAGCCCATCTCCACGCTGCATCTATATGGGGCCTCGAGATTAGCTGCTGCGCTGTCCCACTGGGGGGGCCCAGGGCGCCCGCCCCAACCTCTCCAATATGGGGCTTAGGGGTCTCCAGACACTTCCCGGGGGGCTTATTTACCCCTCTGACTGCCCACACCTCACACCGAAGGGGCACGGTGACAGGAGCAGCCCCGGACAACACCGGCCTCTCTCACATAAGCCGCTATAGTGAATGAGTGTCCTGGTGACAGCCTCAGCTCCCTCTCACCGTTCCAAAATGGCGCCGGCCTCACGCCCGTTTCGCGCCAAACTGCCGCCGGTTGCAATCCTCTGCAGGGAGACACTCGGCACTCCGGGGGGGGGGGGGGAACCCCGACGAATGCCACCGCTGCCCCGGTTACACAGTGGCAGGCCCACCTCCGCCGCCGCTCCACCGCTCGCGATGGGCCGCCCGCCCTCTCCACTGGCTGGCCGCCGCCCGGCCACTCCGCCGCTGGCTTCACCTCGGCCACACACCCGCGACCTCCGGGCACACTCCTCACTCTCTCCGCCGCCCGAGCCTTCCAGGGGACGATGTCCAGCTCACCCGCCTGCGCCCGCTCTCCACGCGTTGGGGCCGCGCGCCTCCGCCACCAGCCCGCCGCTGCTCCGGATCTCACAGGCCGCCGTCCACTCCTGGGAGCCGCCTCCACCGCACAGCCACAGGCCCCCAAAGCCACAGGTATGATTCTTCCACTCAGGTGAGTGGGCCCGGGGTGTCCAAATGCGCCCAGAAGGCAATTAGTCAGGATTCTATCAGGAGACCCTAGCAGACACGTCCGTCTAGGCGGCCATCATAACCACGCCCCTATCCTCACCATCCTTAAGGGAAGTGGCGTCAGGGGTGTTCAGCACAGAAGAGTTGGTCAAACCAAAAAACTGGCGCGTCGACCTCGGGAGGAGAAGACCAGCACTTAACCGCCTCCACCGGAGGCACACCAGGAAGCCGACTGGGCCTCTCCCATTCTCTAAGGATCAGCGCATCAAAATGACCCTGGGTAGGGAATTCCAGACGGGGCTTGCAGGCCCCAAAAAATTCCCCCTCCTTGAGAGGGGGCGCCTCAGGCGGTTCAATATCCAACACATCCAATAGATGTGACAAAACAGTGGCCGTATCTACGGCATCCCCCAGCGCCTGCCCGACATCGGCATTCCCAGACTGAACATAGTCAGCCTCTGTTTCCTGATACAGTTCCCCCTCCTCTAACGGGGAATAATCTGACAAATCAGCAGAATCGTCGTCAACATCCCACACGGGCTGGACCGACGACAAATGTCTCCTTTTTAGCCTGGGCCTTCTTGCCCACAGTGCTAGCAATACATTTCTCGATGCTGGCCAACCTAGCCCAAACATCAGAAAGCGACTCCCCACTGGTACCAATGTCACTTGGGTTACGGATAAGGTGGGAGGGGAAGGCGATGAAGCGGGAGGAGCCGACTCAGAAGGCTGGGTACCAGACTGCCACGTTATGGCCTTTTGTGCGCATGGTATACAGATCAGCACATTCTCCCCCGTAAGGGATACCCCACACACGGCCCGGATTGTCCCAGAGGGATCCCGAGCCCAGTATCCTGCGGAGCCTCCATATGGTTTATTTTTGTGGTCAGTCGCAAGACCGCAGGGAATTTATGCATAAGCAACCCGGGATGCCCCTTAAAAGTCCCGGTGGGAGGATTTTAGGTGGACAATTTTACACTAGGGACCCCAGGACCAGGAGGGACCCCTTAATATGCACATATACAGGGCAATCTGCAACACACAAAACAGGCAACATAAGTGCAGTGCTGAGTAAAGATGGCTACATACATATACACACACACATTTATTAACTGTATCCCAGCCAGACATTACGAAAAACACACACACACACACACACACACACACGCTCGACCACTGGGGGCCCCTGCTAGAGAGGAGCCCCCACACACACAAGCTAAGGAAGTGGCCATCCGGCCCTTACCACACAGATCCTGATAGAAGATGGCCCCCACGAAGCCTCATGCATGAAGAGGGAGAGCAGGGGGAGGGCGGGCCAGCACAGAACGCGTGCTTGCCGAGGCCACACCCCCTCCCAGCAACGCGGATCCCTAGAAACGAGCACAGAAATCGCGGCAAAGGTTTGCCTTGCCCTGGAGAAGTGACGCGGGACGTCACGCAACGCGTCGGCCGGGAGAGGAGGGGGTGTGCTTGGCTGGTCACTGGAATTATGTAAGTTACTGTGTATGTTATATATGTCTGCTTTTATCTCCCCATGGCTGTCCTTACGATAGATGTGTGTAGGTCGGCTTAACACATGGCACTTTATGTATATAAAATATATAGTTTTTGCACATTTTTGTATATTAATAATATTTGGTTTTATGACTTAGTCACTTGTAGATAGTCAGTATAGGGATTTAGAGCAGTAGCAGATTGATAGAGGCAATTTATTTATTAGTATAGCCATAAAGCATTTTCCATCTGGACACTATATAGTGTTGTCCTGCCCCCCCTCCGTCCATTCTGTTCCTCCCCCCCCCTTTGGGGAATTGTGTGTATATATATGTATTTTAATTAACTTTTTAATGTGTGTACATAGCAAAAAATGTTTTGAATAAAGAAGTAATAATTTGCAATTATAATCTGAGTGGTGCCATTCACTACAGGGGGTGGATTCAGGGAGTGTGGGACTCTCAGTTTTGGTACCCGCCTGAAAAACATAAGAATAGAACAATAAAATATATAAATAAAGCCACCCCGCAGGGGCACTCACGGACCACGGTAGGAAACAGTAGACACACAGCACAGGCAGAGACCACCCCCCCCCCCCCGAAGAGCGTCCATGTGAACCCACCGTCCAATGAGGCGGCAGTGCCTGAAGTAATGTCGCCGCCGTCCACGGAGCGCTGTACAAGCGCGCGGCGGATAACAGTAAAACACATTAAGCAGGCACAAGCAAAGTAAGCAATTCAGGCAGCTTGACATACCGCACACACCCCCCCTCCCCTGAGATCTCCCCAGGGAGAGCGAGGCAAGGGAGCAGCAGTCACATAACGCCCAAAGTGAAATAAAAAGGAGAGGAGGGGGCAGACACCTAAGGGGGATAGGGATTAAGGGGAAACCCCGGAAGCGGGAGGGGGCATCCCACAAGGCTCAACACAGGCCTATACTGCCTACCCATGTCAAAGCAGGGACTGCGGTCGGAGCAGCGCTCCTCAAGCACCTGACCCTGGTGCTGTCCTACCTTCACCTGAACCAGTCAGCCGAGGCTGGGAGGCAGTGAGTCCTGAATGGGTGGGAATAGTCCTGCAGGGCCGCAGGCTGGTAAGCCCCGCTCGCCTGCGTATATAGAGAGCCATCTTCTATCTTCGCAGCCCAGACTGCAGATGAAAAACTGGGGAATTTGTGGGAGGTCCCCAACTTATATAGGGCCGGGAGGGGCCACAAGCTGTTTTCTGCAGTCCAGCGCCATCTTGTGGATGTATTACCCATCTGTAAGAAATATTCTGGAACAGGACATGCTGTATACTTAGAATATATACGCCTCACAGTAGTAGTAGCACCGCTATGGCCTCTTGTATGGGGGAAGACATGAGCCAAGCTGAATGGCCACAGATGAGCCAAGACCTCTCAGCCCCAGGAACTGGCATCCGTGGTTATCCGGAAGGCTCTGTTAAAGATTTCGGAGAATTTTCCACCATTCTAATGAATGAAGGCCCCCTTCCAACAAGTGAACTGTTTGAGCCATACCCCAGTTGCAAAGGTCTTGAGTGGAGACGGACCCATCATAATGCAGAAAAACCCGCTGTCAGACCGAGGACCAGCAAAGCACTCCTTACTGATAGAGGTTCATTGGACTGAAGAATAGTTGCAGAGTCCATTAACAGAGTCACCTTGACCATTGGCAGATAAGTTTGATTGGTCACAGACTAACTTGAAACCCAAAAAGGTAATTTCTTGAGCTGGAGACAAAGCTGATTTCTGCAGATTTAACTTCAAGCTTGGATCCTGAAGAAATGCCATTGTTGCCTATCCTGACACAGCCTCTACTGAATCTGGGGTTAGAAATAACAGATAGTATAAACGGGGATTAGCATGATCCCCCATTCCCAAAGCACAGACCAAAGGAGAGACTAAAAACGTATAATGAAAAATCTCTCCCTCCTTTCACAATAACAGGAACCTCAAGAGGTTCTGCTTTTTTGGAGACCTGCTGATAAGCATTGTTGAGGTCCAATTTGACCATGAAGGCCACTTTCTGAATCATATGCCTGACTGGACTCCATTTGGGGAGCTTCCTGTAGGACTGGACTCCATTTGGGGAGCTTCCTGTAGGACAGCCAACAGTTCAGGAACTTGTAACCTCCTGATTTTTGTACCAGGAAAACTGGAATAGAACCCCTGGTGGCAATCCCATTGAGGAACGGGAACAAGTGTTGCAATGTAGATTAGCAAAAACACGTCCCCGATGTCTGTATTGAAGATGACTCTTGACAGACGAGTAGGAGAGAATTCTGTGCAGAGACCCCTCCAGATACCCAGATGATGAACTGTGAAGAGATCACAGCCCTCCAGACGGAAATAAAAGCGCTCAGCCTGCCCCCCCACTGAGTGACTGGCGGCATTGCTGCTTCAAGGAAGGTTGAAGAGTACCCAAATTAGATCTGGTATCCTTCCCCTCCTAGTGGGCCATCTACCTTTTCTAGCACTTGCTTTTTCCAGGAAGTTTTGAAATGCATTCCTAGACCTACAAAGGCTTCTTCGTATTAAATTCTCTCTTAACAGGAAAGCCCTTCTGATCGGTCCAAGATTATTTCCAGCTCAGATCTAAAGAGCAGACTGCCCTCAAAGGCAAGATTTTGAACCAAAATCACCTGACCAATAAGAAAGCTAGTTTCTTTCTCTGGGTCTGACCACTCCCTCCAGAAAGGAATGGCGAGCTGGAAAACTTCTCTTCCTAGGCTCCATTAAACTTAAGACACACTGCGATACGTTCTGACAAAATCGGGACACCCCGCTGTGTGAAACCCCCCAAGACACCTGCTGCACTTACCTGAATCACGGTCCAACGACGCATATCGGGCTTCTCTAGCAGGACGCGTGCCCGTGCCAGCCATCCACAAATGTTAGAGGGAAGCGCGAGATGCGGTCGTGCCCACTGAGGTAAGACATCGCTTTGACACGCATACCTCAACGGCTCCGAGGGTGCCGATTGGACGGGGTGAGGCGAGTTATAGCCAGTGATCTGGGGGGTTTCACATAGCGGGGCACCCCGATCGGGGGTAGTGGACCCACTTTAAGAAAATGTAGTAAAGAACAGAAAAAATACAACTCTGAAGTACTCACCTGTAGAGTTGGTATTATATGCATACAGCACGTCCTGCTCCAGTAGTAGTAATAACATGTGGGTAGTCCTCCGCCTCCGGCGCCGTGCACTGCAGACATGTAGAAAACAAGCTCCTCCCGGCCCTTCATATACCGAGGGACCTCCCACAAATCCCCAGCATTGAAAAGCAGTGAGAAATAGAGACCAGGAGAAAGCAACCACCCAAAACTGGCAAAAATATCAAAGATAACAATCACCAACAGGGGATCCAGAACAAGGTGAAACAGGGTGGGGTGGAGAAGGACGTGCTGTATGCATATAATACCAACTCTACAGGTGAGTACTTGAGTACACAGAGTTGTATTATTCTAAAGCATACAGCACGTCCTGCTCCAGTAGTAATGGGACATCCAATAGCAGTCTAAACTACTGCCGCCTGCAGAACCTTGCGGCCAAACACAGCGTCAGCTGAGGCCCGAACATCAACCTTGTAAAACTTAGTAAAGGTATGTACAGAAGACCAAGTAACGGCCTTGCAGACTTCAACAGAGGCCTGGTGCTGAAAAGCCCAAGAAGCCCCAACAGCTCTAGTAGAGTGAGCAGTAAGACGAAAGGGTCTTCCCCTTGGCAGTATAGGCTTGAACAGCCTGACAAATCCATTTACTGATGGTAAACTTGGCGGGAGCCAAACCCTTCCTAGGCCCATGAGGCACAACGAAGAGAGCATCAGTCTTCCTAAAGGCCTGCGTGGTAACCAAGACAGACTTGACACACCCTTGACCACATCAAAGGAATGCAAAACCCTCTCCTTAGGGTTACTAGGATTGGGGCACAAGGAAGGAAGTACAATATCTTGATTCAAATGAAATGCAGACACAACCTTAGGCAGGAAGTCTGGCTTGAAGTGAAACACCACCTTGTCCCAGTGTCTCTCAAAGTAGGGGAGGCTGAATAGACAAAGCAGCCAACTCAGACACACGTCTGACCGAAGTAATGGCTACCAGGAAGACAACCTTGAGCGTGAGCACTGCTAGGGCGGCCTCATGGATAGGCTCAAAAGGAGCCCCCTGCAGGGCTGACAACACCAAGTTCAGATCCCAAACAGGAACCATAGGTTTCCGAGGGGGGCGCACATGAGTGACCCCCTGAAAGAAGGTCTTGATAAGAGAGTGATGGGCAAAGGTCTTCTGAAAGAAGATGGACAGGGCCGAAACCTGGCCCTTCAAGGTACTAAGCTTGAGACCTAAGTCTAGGCCATGTTGTAAGAACTCCAGCACCCTGGATACTAAGAACTCCCAGCAGGGAAGAGACCTGGATTCACACCAGTCAATGTAAGCCTGCCACACTCTAATAGATGGCAGCAGAAGTCTTCTTCCTGGCTTGCACCATGGTAGCCACAACAGACGCAGATAAACCCTTTTCCATCAAGATGGAGGTTTCAATAGCCAAGCCGTCAAAGCCAGCGTTAGTAAATTGGGATGCCGTAGAGACCCTTGGGTCAGAAGGTCTGGCAACCTTGGCAGATCGAACTGATCTACTGCCATTTGAACCACGTCCGCAATCCACACTCTTCTTGGCCACCTTGGGGCCACCAGAATCGCGGGTACCCCTTCCAGAGCGATCTTGTGCAGCACTCTGCCCAAAAGGGGAATTGGTGGAAACACATACAGGAGCCGAAACTCCTTCCAAGACATTGACAGGGCATCCGTGGCCAGAGCCAGAGGATCCCGAGACAGGGATACAAAGCTCGGGAGCTTGTGATTGTGACGTGACGCAAAGAGGTCCACGTCCGGCACACCCCAACGGTGATAAAGTGACTGAAATACCCTGTTGCAGAGGGACCATTCCCCGACGGGACGACCCCCTGCTCAGAGCATCTGCTAGCAGATTCTCCGTCCCCGGAATGTAGACAGCCGATATGCATTGTACATTGGTCTCTGCCCAAGTTAGAATCAGAGACACCTCCTGGAGAGCACCCTTGCTCCGGGTTCCTCCCTGGTGATTGATGTAGGCTACGGCCGTCCTGTTGTCTGAGCGTACCTGAACCGCCAAACCCTTCAGGTGCTGGGTCAATCGTTCCAGCACCAATCGGACCGCCCTGAGTTCCAGGACATTGATAGGAAGATGGGCCTCCTGAGGGCCCCACCTCCCCTGGAAGCACAGGGACTTCCAGAATCCCCCCCCAGCCCGAAAAACTGGCATCCGTCGTGACAGTCTCCCAGGAGGGAGCCAGGAAGGATCTGCCCCTTGTCAGATTCCTGTGGTCCAACCACCACGCAAGGGATTGTCTGACCGAGGGGGGAATCACCCAGCTGACGTCCAGAGACGTTGGGTCCTTGTTCCATACTGACAGAAGGTGAAGCTGTAGGGTTCTCAAATGAAACTGGGCAAAGGGCACCGCCTCGAAGCTTACCACCATCGAGCCCACCAACTGCATTCCCTGCCGGATGGAGGGATGAGGGTTTGCGAGCAGGGATCTCACCTGGGTTATCAGAGCTTCCACCTTCTGCAGAGGAAGGAATATCCTTGATTGAACCGAGTCCAGAATCATCCCCAGAAACGGGGTCACCGAGGAGGGGGACAGAGAGGACTTTGGGTAATTGATCTCCCAGCCAAAGGACTCCAGGGTGGACACCACCAACCGAGTGTTCAGCTCTGCCTGCCGCAGAGACCGAGAGGTGATGAGAATATCGTCCAGGTAGGGCAAAACGCGTATGCCCTTTAGTCTTAAGAGACATCACCCCTGCCAGCACCTTGGTGAAGACCCTGGGGGCCGACGTGAGGCCGAATGGGAGGGCCACGAACTGATAGTGCTGATCCAACAGCGCAAATCTGAGGAACCTTGGTGCCCTAAGAACACCAGAACGTGCAGGTAAGCGTCCTTGATGTCCACAGATGTCATGAAGTCCCCTGGACGCAGCGAGGCAATGGCCGAGCGCAGAGTTTCCATATGAAAATGCCTGCTTCTGACAAAACTTGTTTAGGATTTTCAAATCCAGAATGGGTCTGACTGATCCGTCCTTTTTGGGCACCGTGAACAGGTTGGAATAAAATCCCATGCCCCTGTCTCTTAAGGGGACCTCGCAGATGACCCCGAGCTCCAGAAGGTCCTGCACAGCCAGCATCAAGACCAGAGCTGAGGCAGGATCCTGTGGGATCCGAGACCCGACGAACCTGGTAGGGGGCAGTACAGCAAATTCTATCTTGTAACCGGAGGAGACTACCTCCTGAATCCACCGGTCTGGGACGAGGCGTCTCCAGACATGCTCAAAGTGCTGTAGACGTCCCCCCACCCTGACAGGCGAGGGCGCCCCTTCATGCTTGGGGGGCTTTGGGCTTGGGCCCCCAGGCGGAGCCGGGACGGCATCCTCTGTTCTTGTTCCAGGGTTCTGAGCGCGACCCAGAGAAGGACACTCCTCTACCTTGCTCGGTCCCCCGGTAGGGGGTAGAATGGGAGCTTGGACCACGAAAGGGCCAGAATCTGACGCTTGCGCTGGGGCAGCTTGCCCCCCTTGGCAAAGATATCTAGTCTTTCTCCAAACAGGCGCAGTCCTTTAAATGGAAGCCCCGTAAGGGCCTTCTTGGTGACATTGTCAGAAGCCCACTGGCGTAACCAGACCGCGCGGCGTATGGCCACCACCAGAGCAGAGGATCTAGCACTCAGCTTAATAGCATCGTCCGATGCAGATAGGATATAATTCACAAAGGGCTCACAGGTGGGCAGCGCATTGGCGGCATCAGAGGGCAAGTCATCCGCCCCTTCCAGAGCAGTCTTAACCACAGTCCTGAGTGCCACCGCCATGATGGCTAAGGCGCAAACCGGGCGGAGCGACGCTCCCCCAAATGCAAAGGCATGACATGCCAATTGATCAACTCGCCGATCCTCTAAATCCCCCGCAGCGTAGCAGTGTCAGGGGAGTGCATAATAGAGGTATTGGACAGACTCAGAATCGGGGCATCGACCTCGGGCGGCGATGTCCAACACTTAACCAGATCAGCAGGAAACGGATACTTCTTATCCACAGCCTTAGGAATCCCCTGGAGTTTACTGGGATGTTCCCATTCTTTCAGCACTAGGTTATTAAAGTGAGTTTGTTCGGGAAACTCCAACCGCACCCTAGCGGTATGAAACAGATCGCCCCTCTGCCGAGGTGCCACGGGAGGGGGAGAGAGGGATAAAACATCAAAGATCCGAGACAACAGTCTGTCAATGTCGTCCTGGGACCAAAGATCAGAGCCAGACTCCTGACTCCTGGACTCGTCCTCGTAGGATCCTGAGTCAGAGAGAAGTTCCCCTTCCTCTGATGGGGACTGAGCATAGGAAAGCAGCAAATCATCAGATTCTACAGGGAGAAAAGTAGCTTCAGGGTTCAAATGACGCTTCTTGGCAGTAGCCTTGCGCGCCAAGGAGCCAGCAATAAAGCTTTCCACACTGGCCAATCTAGAGGCCAAATCAGCGTGAGAATCCCCACTAGTATTGGGGGTTATGCTCAAGCTTGGGGGAGTAGGGGAAATAAGGCGAGGTGCGGGCCCAGCCTCGGACGAGGTGGGAAGACCGGCTAGCGCCTGTTGAGCACAAGGTACGCAGACCCGTGAATTGTCACTGCTGCTAGGTGAAACCCCACAAGATGCACACAGACGGGCTTGTCCCAGGGGGAACCCGTTTGCGATGTCCTGGGATGCCTCCATATGGCGATTATTAAATTCAATATGCCAGTAGGGATTGACGCTTTAAGCAACCCTGGATGCCCCTATAACCCGCTGGGAAGTGGGAGTAAAATCTGAAAAATGGTCTGGACCGGGCGCTATGTCGGGCAAGGGGAAGCCACCGATGACCGCTGTCTGAAAGACACAAGGGGAACAGGGATGTCAGAGCCGAGCGCGAGGAAACAAGCTAGGAAAAGGATCGCCCATGAGGGCACTTACAGGTCTGCGAGGGGAGGACCGTCTTCACCACGCGCATGCGAGAAGGAAATGGCGCCCAGCGAACCTCGAAGGGCGGGCAATAGTGGGCGATGACGCGGAACGCGCCAGACCGAACCACGCCTCCCCCCAGAGCGCGCGAAGCTAGAAGGCACGCAGCCAATCAGGAGAGAATGTAGCTACGTCAGCATCACTTCAGAGAAGAAGTCTGACGAAGTGAGCAAGGGAATTTGAAAAACGCAGTAGCTTCCCCAAACAGTGCTGGTGTGTGCGCATAAGGCACAGTAAAACACTGCGGTCAGTTTAAAAATAAGCAAGTGAAGCACGCTCTGACACCCAGTAGCGGTAAGCGTCTAAAGTGTACTTAGGGCAAGGAGTAGGCCATCAACACACAGCCCCCCCCTCTTTTCCCCCCCACTAACAGGGGAATCTGGGAAGGAAGGTGACCCGGATAGAGGGTTCACCGTTAGATGGGGCATGGGGGCACTAGTGCGGGAGGGGCATCCACTGAAGGCTCACCATTCGCCTTGACCGCCTACCCTATGGAGGGGGATTGCGGTGGAGACTAGCTCCGTAAGCACACTAGGTGCTGCCTACCTTCACCCGACCAACGCAGCCCAGGCTGGGAGGCATATTCTTAACAAGAAGGACGGGTGGAAATAGTCCCGCAGGGCCTCGGGCTGTCAAGCCCCGCTCGCCTGCGAGAGCGTGATACTTCATGTCTTCGCAGTTCCAGCACTGCAGAGAAATCTGGGGATTTGTGGGAGGTCCCTCGGTATATGAAGGGCTGGAAGGAGCTTGTCTGCAGTGCACGGCGCCGGAGGACTACCCACATGTTATTACTACTACTGGAGCAGGACATGCTGTATGCTTAGAATAACAATGTTCTTCTGCTCACAGGTACAGGGGTGAACTCCCTCTTTTCCCAGTCTTCCTGTCATGACGCCTGCTGACGCATCCCCTGTCTGCCCCCCGGCTCCCTTAAAGTATATGTGCTCCCTGCACAGTACTCTGAGCACTGGGTGGCAAAGACTGATCCGCCATACTGATGTGGTAAGGGTTGAGGAATGCGGTAAGGGTTGAGGGATGCGGTAAGGGTATTCAGGAGCCACTCCCTTAACCTCCGGGGTTCTGGGGCACATCACTCCAGTTACAAAACTATACTGCCCCCTTTAAAAGGCAGTCATTAATTAAAAGTGAAACCTTGCACCAACAGCAACCTGCGAGGTTCCTGGCATCAGTAGACATCCTCCGGACCTGACCCAGACATGTCATGACTCCCCACTCACCATAGTGAAGCAGTTTGGGTCAACCAATGGCACGCTCATGCATGTTTCTTACCTCTGCCCCCTCTTAACTGCGTCACTTCTGCCGCAGAAAGAGGACAATCTATAAAGGCCAGTTTAGTCTGCCTTTCTAGATTGCCAGGAGAGGATAGGATGTCGCACACCCCACAGCTGCTGGACTGCCAACTACCATTTGCCCAGCAAGCTGCCACTCTTGCTCTGCTGGCCGTGCCGCTTTGTAGATGTGGTTTCTACCTATGGTTAAGCAAACCCTCCTCCTGTACTGGCCTGGTGTTTTATTCTACCCACAGCAGATTATAGATGCTTCTGCTGACAACCGGAGGAGTGTCTATAGAAGAAGAAATAAGGTGCTGTCACCATGGGCCCCAAGTCAACAGGCACCCAGGCAACCTACAACTTACCCAAGTAGGAGTAGGAGTCAGAGCTGGGGAAGTTGATGGGCTCTCCTGGCCGAGTGGAGAGACACATAACTGAGGGAGGGAACGTGGCTGAAGAGTTTATAGTTGATGGGAGGCGTTTCCCCATTCTGTGGGTGGGACCCACTCTCACTAGTGCTGCCCTAGAAGAGGATTTGAGAAATCCTGATTGGTCACCAGCAGTCAAATGTTTGCCAGTCACTCGTGACTAACAAATATGCTAACATAGGTATAGGACTGCTTTAAAAAGGTATCTAAAATATTACTGTCATTAACTTTCATATGAGCTCATCAAAACTGTTCCCGGGAGAGAGGAGGTGATGTGCCTTACATGCTCAAATCACAAGAAAAAAAAGCAGGTTTATTCTGAAGTCTCTGAAAATACATTTAATATACAAGAATTACGGTTATTACATAAGTGGTAGTAGACGGTCAATGTTTTATCAAGGGACTAAAAAATTTGCGACAGTCATTGGGTGTAGTTTACATCAGGGACTCCATCAATATGGTTAGAAATCTGGAAGCTCCAGCAAGATCAAAAAGGCAGGATCCAATAAATAAACCAAAATTTGCCAACGCTTAGAAATGGCCCGATATTTATAGTATTTACTGTAGCAATTGCAGAATTAAATGGGCTCTCAGAAAGGTTACATGTTTGTCTGGGGCCCCTGCTGACACTAATTCAAGGATAGACTCCTCTTCAGGGACTCACTCAAAATGTATGCCACATGTTTTAGGCGGCATCATGCCAAGGGAATATTAACCCTTTAAGTGCCAGCCTACCTGGAGTTGTCACCCTTTGTTGCCAGACTATTTTGCACTATTATGCGCTCCCCATGTTCAAATGTGATTTTTGAAGGGATTTCCCAGGAAAATTATATATTGTTTTTTTTAGCAGAGTCTGGGCTTTAACATGAAATGTCTTGTTTGCCAATTTTTAGGTGTATTCAATATTTTTGGGTGAAATATGTGCAAAAAAATTAAAAAAAAAATCTATTTTTTACAATTTGTAGTGTTTTTTTGTAATAAAAAAATGTAAGTTTGTCAATAAAATCTTATTGCGTGTGAAATCCCAATTTCTCCCGGTTACAGCGGTACCACATATGTATTGGTAGACACCCATTCCTGCCCAGGAGACTCCCCCAAACTGAAACAGCGCTTTAGGGGATTTTCAGATAAAATACAACTATGCTATGCGCACCTTGCAGTTTTTCCAGAAAAACAACCCTTTACATTTGAAATACCCCCAACAAACTATATTCTCTGGAGGTACACACCTCAAGCTTTCTAGGTGTACCAGGCTTGTTGATGTAGCCATAGTTTTCTGGAAGTAATCCCTCAATGTATTCTTTGGTTGCAAAGAGTTTCCCTAAATAAAAAAAAACAAAAAAAAAAAGATAAAAAAGCAGAATCAAAGCCACATTTCCTATATGCAAACAAGAAAAAACAAGTTTAATCTGAAAAAGCGACATCCCCCGAACAGAACGATACCCAACATTCATTGCTACTGTCAGGGGAAGAGTTGCCAAACACCCCAAAGTAAAGCATGTGCGTAACGGTAATTTTACTTGAAAATTTCAGCTCTGCAGACAAAGTGCGCACCTTGCGATTTTTCAAGCAAAACAACCCTTTACATATGGAATATCCCCCATAAACCATATATTCCCTGAAAGTACACATGTTAAGCTTTCTAAGCGTACCCAGCTTGTTGTAGTGGGCTAATCTTACTGGAATTAATCCCTATAAGAATTCTTTGGTTGTGCAGGGTTTCCCTAAAAAATGTATAAAAAAGCTGAATAAAAAACGCCTTTTCCTAAAATATAAATATGCAAACCAGAAAAAACAAGCTAAGTCTGAAAGCGCAACGTCCCCTGAGCAGAACAATACCCAACATACATGGCTACTTTTAACCCTTTTAATTGCCAGCCTACTTGAGATTTTGTCACCCTCTGTTGCCAGGTAATTTTTCCCCATTTTGCGCCATGTTTTGCGCCATTTTTGCTAGAATTTTCAGGAAAAGGATATATATATATTTTTTTTTTTTGCAGCAGAGTTTAGGCTTTAACATGAAATGTCTTGTTTGTAAATTTTATTTTGTTTTTTACAATATTAAGTAAAAAAAAATAATTTTTTTAGAAAATTGACTTTTAAAATTGCATTTATTTTATAAAAAAAACCATATTGCATGTGAAAGCCCCATTTCTACCGATTAGAACGGTACCACATATTTATCGGTAGCCCCCCGTTCCTGCTCTGGAGATCCCCCTAACTGAAACAAGTACTTTATAACATTTACAGATAAAATACAACTACCATCCACACTACAAAGAGTTAAATCGAGAAAAAAAATGACATAAGAGTCCCCCCCCTCTTATAAATGTCAAATAAAAAATTGACATGGGGTCCCCCTTACCCGAAGTAACCAGCCCGGGACCAGCTATGCAGGGCTTGCAGAAACAGGGCGCAGGGGCCAGCTTTTGTGGCCCCTGGCTCTTCTGCCCCCCCCGGGCTTTGGGGAGGCAGGTAATGGGGGTGTCGGGGGTTAATGGCAAGTCACCCACTAGCCGCAGGTGACTTGCCAGCCCCTAGCCTTGTAAACTGGTATAGGGGTCTCATGGACCCCTTACCAGTTCACAAGGGGTTAAATGTGAAAAAAAAAAAAAAAACACACCATACACAGAGAAAAAAATATATATATTTTTTCAATACTTACCTTCCATCCATCCTGGAGCACTGTGTCCCTCGGCAATCACTGGCTTCTGCTCACCTGGGAAGCCTTTTATAGCTGCTGGGTGACAGAACATAAAGGGTTAATTAAAAACAAACGACACAGGCTCCCGGGGGGGGACCCCATTTTTTGGGGGGATTTTTAAGGGTTAAAAACCCTTAAAAATAAAATAAAATTGACATGAGGTCCCCCTTACCCGAAGTAACCAGCCCGGGTCCAACTATGCAGGACTTGTAGCAACAGGGCGCAGGGGCCAGCTTTTGTGGCCCCTGGCCCTGCAGGCTACAAGCCCACATAGCCCGTGGCCACGGGCTCTTCTGCCCCTCCCCCCGGGCTTTGGGGAGGCAGGTAATGGGGGTGCCGGGGGTTAATGGAAAGTCACCCGCTAGCCGCAGGAGACTTGCCATCCCCTAGCCTTGTGAACTGGTATAGGGGTCATGGACCCATACCAGTTCACAAGGGGTTAAACGTAAAAAAAAAAAATAAAAATAAAAGACACTGACACACAGAAAAAAAATCATCTTTATTTTTTACTGTACTCCCCTCCGATCCTGGGTCCCTCGCCGCTGTCATCTGATGACAGATGCCGATAGTGATCGGAGCAGAGCGGGTGAGAGGCGAGGGGGCTGCGAGCGGAGCCTCCTTGCCTCACACCCGCCCTGCTCCGATCACCACCGGCATCTGACAGATGCCGGAGCGCGGAGGGGGTATAGGAGGAGTGGGATGACGTCATCCCACTCCTTCCACAAAAGGTGGGGCTAGGGGGTGGCGCCGCCGCCATTATAAGAGGTGAGGACCTGGAAGAGGGTCCTCACCTGAAGCCTGCGGAGCCCGGGGGGGGGGGGGGGGAAATCGGACCCCCCCCCCCCCCCCCCCGGTGAAGAGAAGACGCGGCGGAGGGATCGGGCAGGCAGGTGAGTTAAAGACTTTTTTTTCTTTCAGCGTCTGGTTTCGGGCCCCCTCCTGAAGACGGAAGACGACGGATTCGGATGCCCCCCCCGGAAGAGGAGACCCGCAGCTTCACATGGATACCAGAGGTAAGTGTTTTTTTATTTCTATTTTTAAACTAGCAGGGGGAAATGCCAGGCACGTAGTTTCTAGGTGCTTGCCACTTAACGGTAGGAGAAGCAACCATGTAGAAACTACGTGCTTGGCATTTAAAGGGTTAAAGGCAGCCAGAGGGCCATTGCACTTAAAAACTAGGACAATAGCTGACAGTAGAAGCAGTACCAGATGTGCATGACCCCAGACTGGGCAAGAAAAAGAGGGCACAAAACACAGGCAACAGACCCTGGCATCTGTCCCCTAGGTCATGTTTCATCACTTGAAACTTCACTGGGAAAAGCAGGGTCCTGACCATGAGGCAGGATGGCCCAGGGTTAATTTTATCACCACAATCTTAAGAAGAGAATACTGGAGGGGTAGTGACAGTATACGCTCATATCTTCTGAGCTGCAGGTTTAAAGAGGTGGTAGTCCTTAGATCCAAAGCAACATTCCAGAAGCATTCATGGGTATCATTCCCCTGGGTAGGGGAGAGGCACGGCACACAAGCAAGACTCCTACTAAGGAAGTAGGGGATAAGGAAAAACATTTTTTACAGGAATCCCCCAGGGAAACACCTACAGGAGAGGACCCCAACCTCTGGATGCAGGAAACACTAGACCATCCCATAAAAAAAACTTCCTGTCTCAACGGCCCTCAGTACAGAGTTCCCAAGATCTAACAAAAATTGTTTAGGATCAGACTCAAACACGAATCTGTTTTAAGAACCATCTGACCCGCAAAAACTTGCATGAATAGAAGATCATGTCTAACACACCAACTCTCCTAGCCCCCAGGGCTACCTAAAGGTACAGTTTCCTATGGCTCAAAAGTAGGATCCCTAAGAGCCTGCAGGACTTCACACAAATCCCATGAAGGAAAACCCCAGTTAGTCTTACCGGTAACAGAATTTCCAATAGTCCTCCAGGACGGCTAGCCACCACCTACTCTCCCTAAACAGGGAAAACAAAACTGATGAGTATTAAAGCCCTGACCCTTATTGTTTTAGGCAAGCATAAAAGAATCACTCTGAGACCAAGAGGATGAAGACAGAAGAATAAAAACACCTGTGCAACCATATGACATTAGAAATTAAACTAAGGTGCAGTGTAGGACACCATCCTGGAGGTCTAGTGGAAATCCTGTTACCAGTAAGACTAACTTGGATTTTTCCCCAGGTGTCCTCCAGGACGGCTAGCCACCGAAGGCAAGCAAACACACAGCATCCTACCTCAGGATGGGCAGACTGCCCTTAGCACCTCCTTTCAAAATTTTAGCTGGTCGTGATCCCATAATTATTCCACCCTATAATGCCTCAGGAAGGTGTGTGGAGACCAACAGGTGGCGGACTTACATATTTATTCCAATGAGATGCCGCAGTTTTAAGCCCATGAAGCTATACTGCCCAAGTTGAATGTGCCCTTAATACTAACAGGGACGGGAAACCCACAGCTTGATGGCCAGAACTATAGAATCCCTTTCAAGTCCTGTCTGCAATAATTAGGGAAGGTTTACAGTGCTTGACTAGAGGGGGTGTGAGACCAGAGACTGGAACTTGTGTAAAATAATAAGTGCCCTGATGAGCAGTTGATAGCTATAAAACTCCTATTCCTCTGCTGGAGACTCAGGTGCCTCTGAAGCGGTTTGTGTCCGGCTTGGGTGAATGAATGGCATGGTTGTTTGTCCTCTTTTCTGGTGTCGTGTGAATGGCTGTTGTCCTAGTGTTAGAATGCCCGCCTGGTTTTAGGCGCCTGCGGCGCCCTATATGGTGTAACATTTTATGTCGTCTTCTATGTCTTGCAAAAATAAAAACGTAAAAAAAAAAAGTCCTGTCCTGTCTGCAAACCTTTGCTCTCCCCCCCCCCCCTCCCTCAAGGAGACTAACAAATGATCCGACTTTTAGCATCCAAAACCTGACCTCTTGACCTGACAGGCGATTCCCCAGTAGGTAACAACTTTCTGTGACCTGTGGAACTTTGATGCCATTTTAGGTAAATATAAGGGCTCTGGTCTTCAGGAGACTTGTCCAAAAACTCTTAGGTATGGCTCTTTGATGGACAGGGCTTTAATTCACTAACCTGCCTGGCTGATGTAATTGCTAGGATAAAAGCAACCATTAAAGATAGCATCTTCAAGTTGCTCTATGGGTACAAAAGGATGTAAAGTTTGACCCTGAAGAACTCACGTCAGATCCAAACTGGGAAACATTTTTGTACTAACTGTATGCTTCCTGGAAACTTAAGTGCCAGCAGTTAAAGTGGAAGATGACACACCGGATTGTCCCCTGATCCCATTACAATCCTGGAGTCCACCGGGAAGCCAACCGGTACCACTAAACCGGTCTCACCTGTGCGCGAGGTGCAGCCTACTCACAGGACTGCCACATCCAACGAACTGACACTGCCTCTGCCCCTGGTAAATGGCTGTTGGTGGGCTGAAGACACTAGGTTTTTGCCATGCATCCATCGGCTTTCCCCAGCTGCATACACTTTATTGCCACCATTCAAGTCCGGAGTGATGTCTGTGCCCAGCAGGATTGCTGGCAGGGGCCCACACTCTTTGATAGTGGATTCTATACAGGGCAAACTTCCACTCGGCCTCAGAATCTTTTAGACTCTACAGCTAAGTGAACTGGGTTTTGGTCACCTTCAAAATGGAAATAAACATCCCTGGCCCTGGAATCTATTAGATTCCACTGGCCTTCCCCCAGCCGCTCATTTGTGTGGCCCGCTCAGCCAATCAACGCTTTTGCTTTCTTCCGGCTCCACTGAGGGCTAAGCCGTGCCAATGGGAGAAGAGTGCTGCCACCGGCCGCATCCCCCTCTAGCTTTAACATGTCTGTGCGGTCTATTCAGAAAGGCAGGGCACGCGCACATCTAGAGGCGAGCTGGGATGCAGCCGTGACAAGGGTTCTGGGACAAGGCGAGTGTAAAGGGGCTTCTGGGGGGTTTTACAAGTCGGGTTGCCCCAAGTAGTGGAACTTGAACTGCGAAGTTCCTCTTTAAAGTGATTCAGCAACCAAACAAAAAGGTACTTACCTTTTGTTCCCCACAGCATAACAGTCTAGTCTGGCGAGCAGCAACTCACTAGACCACTGGATTGGCAGCCTGCGCGGTCCAGGGCTCAAACAAGTGGTCGGGACTGATAGCATGTCAAGCTTGCAACCCACCATCGCAGGAGTGCTGCCATGCCTTCTCCAGTCATTGCAACGTAGGGAGTGAGCAGAGGCCTGATCATTTGTAGTGAATCGAGAGGGCGTGACCATGCCCAAGTGATTGTGGCGGAGGACGGCCTGGAGGCAACGCTGAATGGATTTTGTGTCTGTGGAAACATGGGAAGCGAGGGCAGCAACGTGGGCAAAGATCCACGTGAATTACTGATTGCCAGACTAGCACCGACCAGCTGTGGGGGGACAAAAAGCAAGTACCCTTGGCTGCTGTAACACTTTAAAGCAGGAAAGTCAAAATCCAAGGTTTTGTTCGGTGCCTCCGGGTCATCCCAATTTCAGATGCCCCACTGTGTGAAATGCCCCCATAAAAACTCACCTTTCCACACTGCAACAGCGCATGCACGGGCTCTGGTCCAATGAGAGACACCTGCTGTTACCATGTCACTCAGCCGGTTGCTTTCATTGACTTGAATGGGGAGAATTTGCTGCCCCTTCCACGCAATGTGCATGCTCTCGCCTATTTGATCGGCTGGAGCAGCAGTGCGCACTCCCCATTTTAAACAATAAGAGACGCATGCCGAATGATGTAGTCACAGCAGGCAGCTCTCATTGGACAAGAACCTGCACATAGGCTGTTGGGAACGTGGAAAGTTGAGTTTTTAAACCGGACCTTCACCATGATTTATTGAAAAGCCCAAACCCTTAAACGATTTCCCCAGCACCTAAAGTTAATATATTTAAGTTTTTAGTCACTTATTCTTTCCCCCACTGGGCTGCAACTCTGTTCAGGACTTTAGGATACAGGCGCCTCCATCTTGACTCAGAAGCATCACACATACTGAGGAGAGTGGGATAAAGTACAGGGGGCAGGTTATAGCTGTGCTTTGCACAGACACAGCAGAGCTGGGGGTCAGGAAAAGGTCAGCAATCCCAGAATGCAGAGCAGCACAGTCAGAAGGCACTTCCTGTTTGCAGGCTGCCTGATGTTCCATGAGCCGCCATCTTGGAGGTTTAAAGTGGACCAACACCCAGGATTTTGACTATCCTGGGTTTTGGTCCACTTTGGTGGGGCACCCCGATCGGGGGTGCCCCGCTGTCTGAAACCCCCCCGAAAGCCCAGAAACACTCACCTCACTACGCTCCCACGTGACCGCTCCAGCCAATCCCTCTAACAGGGAGCGCGCCGGCCATTCACAAACAGCCGGCGCAGGTGCGCGCCCTGCTAGAGGGAAGAGCGAGACGCGGCCGCGGCTCGCGCATGCACCGATGGAACGGGGCTGAGGTAAGGTTTGTGGGCCTCCTGGGGGGTTCCTCCCCGCGGGACATCCCGATTTCGGATGCCCCGTGGGGAGGGATCTGATCGGTCCGGGAATCTTATAGATTCCCGGGCCGATCCCCCCTGGGTGTTGGTCCACTTTAAAGTGGACCAACACCCAGGATTTTGACTATCCTGGGTATTGGTCCACTTCCACGGAGCACCCCGATCGTGGGTGCCCCGCTGTGTGAAACCCCCCAGAAAGGCCCGAAAAATACAACTCTGAAGTACTCACCTGTAGAGTTGGTATTATATGCATACAGCACGTCCTGCTCCAGATATAGTAATAACGTGGGTAATCCTCCGCCTCAGGTGCCGTGCACTGCAGACATGTAGAAAACAAGCTCCTCCCGGCCCTACATATACCGAGGGATCTCCCACAAATCCCCAGCATTGAAAAGCAGTGAGAAGAGAAGCCGGGAGAAACAACCACCCAGAAACTGGCAATAATATCAAGTGAAAACAATCACCATACAGGGGATCCAGAACAAGGGAAACCAGGGTGGGGTGGAGCAGGACGTGATGTATGCATATAATACCAACTCTACAGGTGAGTACTTCACAGAGTTGTATTCTAAGCATACAGCACGTCCTGCTCCAGATATAGTAATAACGTGTGGGACATCCAATAGCAGTGTCCATAAAGTAGGGTGGGATCCCAGTGAGAAGGGCACAGCCAACAGTAAAGCGCTGTCACCCGCAACCATGCTACCAGGGCAACAAGAGCAATGCTCTAACATCAACCTTTGAACCTTGTAAAGGGAGAACTAAACCCAAGCAGCGGACTAGCCAACTTGCTCACCAGAACTTAGTGCTAAGAGTCACGAGACCAATCACAAGTGGTGAGAGAACAGAAAACAGTAGAGAAGAAGAATCTTCCCATAACAGAATAGGCCAGAATGGTGGCCTAACCATGCTACTGCAAGGAGTGCAGCCATGGAAACATCAAAACTTTCCCCGACAGGGAATATGAAACCTGGTCTCAGTCAGGACCAGCAGGAAAGCTAACAACAACACTTCAACAGGAGCCGAAGGTATACTTCTCGGCACAGCAGGTCAAAGCTAGCCAAGTAAGACCCATCCAAGGGCACCTACCCCGTGGAGGTAATTAGAGCCGGTACTTCATAATAGGACACTGAACCCCTTAAAAGGAAAAATCCCACCAGGGACAAAAAGCCATTCAGAAAGATCTCCAACTCTGTAGAGAGATGCAAGTCCCTTATTTCATAATACGCAGGACAACATCCCAGAGACCAGAGAATCTGGCATAATGAAAGTAAGGACCCTCGCCTGGAAGCAGACTTAGCGTAAGGCGGCCCCCCTAACCTCATACAGATATAAATAACAATGTACATAAATGGAATGATAATAACCGCCACAGAGCCATACGTATGGCACACTTCTGGCTGGAGCAATCGCCCCGGAGGGGTGATATGATGAAAGGAACGGTTCAGACAAGAACCTGAATAAGAACCAAGGGAACCCTTAGCAGGGCATCAGGATAAGAAATCCCCCCAAAGGGAAACCAGGAATTCCCCAATGAATGCAACCGAGCAGACCCTGAAGAAAGCTCAACACAAGAGATTGGATCAGGCTTTGCAATAGGTGAACAGGGCAAGCCCTGAACCTTCCACAGAACTTAGTTGGGAGCCAATACCAACATTGCTGATAGGACCCTAAACCCCAGGAACAGAGATCGTCCAACAAGGAAAAGAGCTTAGGCCCAGCAAGCCAGTATGGGTACACAACATACCCTAACATAGCGTGGCAGAAGGAAGAAAACGAAGAGAAGGAATTAAGTCCTAACTCTCCAAGGAACAAGACACCCCGAGATCTGTCATCTCCAACAGGGTAAGCACAAAAACCTGCCGAACGCCAAGGTATAGCCTAAGATAAGAAGCCTGACCATGTAAAATGGACCTCGTGAGGGACACACAGGCCTACTGTTCTCAGCAGAACATCCGCGGACCACACCCCACTGGGCCGTCCAGGCCCTTAGCATAACGGTGCTGCTCGCCATAGAAGAACTTGCGCAAACCCCCGCCCAGTAGGGGGGATAAGACATTTCAATATAATGTCTAACTAGAAACCACTGAACCCAACTAGGGCAGACCAATCTGGGCCAATAAGTAAGGGTAGAACCCTGTGATCGAGACGGCGTCCAACAGG
This sequence comes from Gastrophryne carolinensis, assembly GCA_027917425.1. Taxonomy (NCBI): domain Eukaryota; kingdom Metazoa; phylum Chordata; class Amphibia; order Anura; family Microhylidae; genus Gastrophryne; species Gastrophryne carolinensis. The sequence goes on from CM051234.1 coordinate 537,232,234, forward strand.
ACCGTACCAGTATGGACTCAATGGACAATAGAGAACCTCCTGCAGAGGAGGGATATTAAAAGAAAGGCAAGGAATATTAATTCCCCCCAAGAAGGAATCAGAGCTCCCCTGGAATAGAGCTAGACCCAGGAATTCCACAGGTAACAAGTAGCATACCACTGTCCTACAATGGACCAAGAGTCCCCAATTGGACAGGTACTGAAAGGGAGTAGTCCAGCAAGCTAGAACCCACCGAAGCTTCATAGTGACAACAAGAAACCATAGGTAACCGGATTCCTCAGGGTCCCTACCGAAAAACCACCGGGGGTTTCAGAAGACAAGTCCCCTTTTGTCCACCTGCCAGATATGGTACAATGGTAACCAGCAACAGGGAAAAACAGAGAGGTAGGGAAGATCCCTAACGGTTTCCTCGAGTAAGCCAGCGGAAGAATAGCCGCCTCCACTAGAAGGCAGGTAAACAGACCTAGATCCAGGGTGCTGAACCCTCATCCAGGACTAATAGCTAAAATGCCACAGAGCCCAAGGGCACAGAGAAAACAGGGATGTCAACGGACCAGCCGCCAACGGACACACCAGGTGCAATTCTGCCTGGAGATAAAAAAGAAACAGGACAGAGGACCAGAGACCTCATTTCAGGAAATTCCCTTATAGCCAAGAGAAAAAGGCCCTAGCTGAAACCCAATCCAGACACAACCTGGAACTGGAGGAAGGAACAGAGTAGGGCTTGAGTCAACTAAGGTCCCTCCACATGACTCCCTCTTGTAAGTAAAAAGGAGGACCTGATAGGTCCCCTGGAAGCTGCCCCCTGGTGTTGTGCGAGACATCACACCCATCCAGAGCCTAGCGGGCACAAGAACGCAACAGGGGACCCAGCCAATGCCACAATGGTGGCGATGACCGCCAATACCCAGCAGTAGTGGGCTCAGTATCCAGAAGATACCTTAGGGTCAGAACAAACATCTCAGCACGCCACGGGCGGCCATAGGACCCCTGGTATGTAGGGTGCCAACAGCCCATTCAGAAGCACCAAGCCTGGATGTCTTATGGATACAGATGCTAAACCCCCCAAGGGGTAGAAAGATAGACTCCCTCGTCCTCAAGGGAAGGGAGGAGCAACTGGCGCAGAGGCCCCAGTGGCTATGTGATAATGGCGTTCTGGCAAGGAGGCCATACCTGACAGGCCCAGGAAAGCCTGCACCCATACCTGAAGAAAAACAGGGGACCGTAGTCCTCCTGACCGACTCAGGGAAAGACCACCCAGCAAACACTGTCCCGTATCCGGAGGAACTACCTCCTAAAGTCACCAGAACGAGGCAAGATGCCTCCCGATAGGAATAAGGTGCTGTGGCCATCCCCTCACCCAGGTGGGTGAGGGCTTCCCATTATGCTTGAGAGTTTTTGATGGATGATCCGGGCTTAGCCCGGCCTGAAGGCCCCGGGTGTTGAATGTCACTCCTGGGCCAGAATGCCGAACCAGACCCCGCAAGGGGCATCCACGGTTCCTGCTTAACACTATGATATGGAGGTGGAGGGCTATCCCTGCTCCGAGGGGGCCGGGACGGCCGCCCCTGATTGGGTGGACTGTCCTGTTTTCCAAATAGGTCCAGATGGGCCCCAAACAGGCGATGCCCTCTAAAGGGGAGCTCCGTCAGGGTCCTTCTAGCGTCATCATCTGCCCCCCACTGTCGCAGCCAGAGCAGGCGACGTATAGCTACCACTTGGGCAGAAGTCCTCGCACACATTTTGATGGTGTCATCCAGAGCTAAAAGGATAAATTTAACAAAAATATCACAGCTGGAGAGTGTGTAAAATACCTCCCAGGGTAAATCTTCAGGTTGATGCTCCAGCATCTTTCTTATGAGAGCCCTAGCGGCCACTGCAGTGATGGCCGCGGCACAGACAGGGCGTAGCGCCGTTCCTGCACAGGCACAGGCGTGGGAAGCCAGCCTATCAATGCGCCGATCCTCAGCGTCCCGCAAGGAGCTGTAAGCCGGAGCTGTAAGGAAGGGGGGGGGGTTAGGAACCCCAATAATTGGTGCGTCTACCACTGGGGACGAAGACCAAATATCAACCATCTCGGGGGGAAAAGGATATTTCCAAACCCAATCCTCTGGGGCCCTTTGAAGTGCAGTGGGGCATTCCCACTCCTTAAGTGCAAGAGCATGGAAGTGAGCCTGCTCGAGAAATTCCAAGCACGCAGGCGCAGTATGGAAGCGCCCCCCTCTCGGCCTGGAGACCGCACCGGGAGGTGAAATGGACAGGGCATTAAAGATCCTGAGTAACATACCACCAATATCAAGCTGGTCCCAGTCATCTTGACCAGCATCAACCTGACACCTCGGCCTCTCGTCAGAGGAACCTACGTCAGAGAACTGGTCCCCATCTTCCGACGTGGCACTAGCACGTGTAGAAAAGGACTCCTCAGAGCCCATAGCACAGGCCGAAGCCGCGGGAGTCCAAGGCCGTTGTCTGTCAGGACCCACCCGGCCGGACAACCCTTCAACAATCTGGACAAGCGTGGGCTGTCTAGAGGTGTCTATTTGTAATTCCCCACTTGTACAAGACTCAACAGGAGTGAGATTTAGGCAAGAGGAAAGGGGAGAGAAGGAGCAAGGTGCAACCACAGGCGCCGCTCGCAAATCCAGCGTCTGTTCAGCACATGACGCGCAGACCCGTGCCCCGTCCGCCCCAGCATGGGGGAGACCACATGTTACACAAGGCCGGTCCTGTCCCAGAGGGACCCTGGTAACAATCCTGAGATGCCTCCATATGGTGATTGTTTAAACACAATATGTCAATAGGGATTTATGCAAAAAGCAACCCTGGATGCCCCCAACAACCCGCTGATTAATGTGCCACGATCGTGACACACCGGTACACAGGGACCGCCACACAGATACCCCCCCCCTTTCTTTTCCCCCTAAGTAGTTGGGGAAAAGAGGGAGAATGGCGACCCGATAATAGGGTCCAGCACTAAGCGGGGTACGGGGCAATAATGCGGGAGGGGCATCCACTAGAGGCTCACCATCGGCCTAAACCGCCTACCCTATGGTGGGGGAGTGCGGTGGAACATGGCTCCGTTAAGCACACACAGTGCTGCCTACCTTCACCCGACTAACGCAGCCCAGGCTGGGAGGTATATTGTGATCACAAGGAGGACGGGTGGAAATAGTCCCACAGGGCCTCGGGCTGTAAAGCCCCGCTCGCCGTCGAGAGCGTGATACTTCCTGTCTTCGCAGTTTCAGCACTGCAGAGAAATCTGGGGATTTGTGGGAGGTCCTTCGGTATATGTAGGGCCAGGAGGAGCTTGTTTTCTACATGTCTGCAGTGCACGGCGCCCGAGGCGGAGGATTACCCACACGGTTGCGAGCCCTGCTAGAGCGACGCGCGGGAGGCGGCCCACGCATGCGCTGCTGGAACGAGGATCAGGTAGGATTTTCGGGGATCTGGGGGTTTCACACAGCGGGGCACCCCTGATCAGGGTGCCCCGCAGTCAGGGAGCTGATCGGTCCGGGAATCTTATAGATTCCCAGGCCGATCAGGGGAGGGTGTTGGTCCACTTTAAAGGCTCATAACTTGCAGTAGATGCAGGTAGGAAGATTTTTAATGTGAGCAATCTGTATGTACAGGGTGTGGGAGACATATTAGACTCTTTTTCAGTGCGAAGGACTGCTTTAAGGGCAAACTGGGGGTCTTGGGATACCACATTCATGAAACCCCAGAGAAAAGAGTGTACAGCCACTAGTGGGTTTTGTCCTGGCTTGAAGCGGAGGAAAACCCTCAGGAATCTTAAAGGCTCCAGGGCCGGCCACGAGCCTGCCTCTTGAAAGAATCTATAGCGGGATGCCTTGCTGTGTGAAACCCGAGGTCAGGTTGCATCTTTGGTTTTGTAAACTCACCTTTACAAGTGACTCCCACGAAGCTGCGGCTGAAGATTGTCATATGGCAGTTCTGAGACCAGCCAATAAGTGATCTCGAAAGTGCCAATGAGTGTGTCTTTGACGGTGATTTTTTTTTTTTTTTTTAGACCATGCCACCGCTGAGCTGGCAGCATCATCTGTGGCAGCTTGAGGGCCAAGGGGAACAAAAATGGGTTTCACCCACTTTTAGGGGTTTTGGTCCAGTTTAACGTGTGTTTAAGCACCCAGTCTGCTTTAGGTCAGGTATATTCTGTACTTGTCAAAAATGATTTCCACAAACATCCCTTAGACAGCAGAGTACACCATAGACCCCTGCACAAGGCGACATGTGTATGTAGCGAGGAAAGACCAGAACTTTCCTCAGGGCGCTCTCACTGCCCTGTTCCCCCACAACAAGCGCTTCCATTTTGAGACCATCCCCCACACACAGGCCGTCACTTGGTGGCCCCAGTGCTCCGGGCCGCGCTCCCCAGACATGTACAAATAAGGCAGGAGGCGGCAGCGACCGCTCACCATGTGTCCCGGTTGCCTCAGACGACCTCTGCCGCAAGCCTCCAGTTACAGTGCGGCTCCTCCCCTTAAATGGCATCCAGCCACGTCCCTACAGCAGCAAAGCAGCGTCACCGCTACCATTCCCCACTTTCGCTCTATTTGTAGACGAATGGGGAAAGCCTCGCCCGCTTCTGCTGAGTGACGCCGACGTGCGCCAATCCTAGCCAGCGTGGGGCGGGGCATATGTCGGGATCATACGAGGACTAAGCACGGAGCAGTGGGCGGGGCTAGGCCCCGGAGTGTGCTGCTATTGGCTGTGGGCTTCAGGCTGCCAGACGCTGAGCGGGGTTCGGAGCGGCATTTTATTGCAGACTAAGCAGTCTGGCTCTGCAGCAGTGCAAGTGGCGGCGGCAGTTGTACCGGAAAGAAGCCGGGAGTCAGAGCCGGGCACCACCGCGTAATGCCGCCCCTCTGTGCAACTGACAATACGTGAGTATCCGCCGCCGCTGCTGCTCTTCCCGGTATAGTCCCCCCCCCCCCCCCGTATTGTCTCCAAATGCAGCGCGGCGACTAGTTGCAGAAAGCATGACCTCATCCCCGGTCTCGTCTGCCGCTCTGCAATGTACAGGCTGCATGCTGAACCACCCCGCCACTGCATATGTGCCCGCTATAACCCCGTCTTACCTGCTGGCTGCTGCAAAACTGACCTAGCCAATATAAATACATCTAAAATATCCCTTACATACAAATATGCATCAGTTTTTATTTGTTTCTTAATTTCTCCAAACAAATGTTCTCACCTAAAACTCACTTATAATTAGTAATAAAAATATTTGTTCAGCCATGTTTTGTAACACAACTATTTCTATGTTTGCACCCCCCATATCTTGTGTTAGGTTTGGGTTTCTTTTTTCTTGTCTAGGCATTGCAGAGTATTTTTCAGGTTGCTATGGAGCTGAATGGCAGTCCTGCATTTTAGGCTGCACTTTTTGGCCACTAGAATATGGTTGACTGGATAGAATTTGCAGTCTAGTGTTTTTTTTTTTTCTTTTCTTTTTTATTTATATATCACCAGTAAAAGCTTATTTTAGTTTTTTCTGTTTTATTGTACCCGTGTCTCTGACCGCAGGAAATGGCTGTGATGTCATTTCCGTAGTTCCGGCGCCCGCTTCCGTTGCTAGGAGCTGCATAACTTGGCAGAGATGAAGCTCCTATTGAACTCAATGGAAGCTATGTATGATGTCACAGGGGGTACCCGGTGCCGGGAGCGGAAGGATCTTGGTAGGTGACGGGTCACTTGCTCCAACAACAACAAGGAAGTGTAAATTCAAAGCTACCTCCATTATAGTGTCATAAAGATTTACCTGGGGGGGGCAGTTTTGTTGCGATTTCATGGTGAGTGCCATTACAAGGTCATCGGACAAGATTGATCTAATGAGAACAAAATGGCATTTTTATGACTAGCTTTACTTGACTTTTGACTGTATATATCAGAAATACAGCAGACATTCATGTAGTGGAGGTAAGGGGTCTAAATGTTTTAATACCTTGAACAAGGTGATGGGTGTGTGGTCCACTTCTGTTTGTTGCCATTCAGTGTCTTGCTGTCTTCGTTTTCATCCTTACTTATAAATGTATGTCCTGGGTTGCAGGGTATGCTGGGATTTGTAGTTACATAACTAATTTTATACTGATAACGGCTGACTTGGGGGATTCCAGGAAGATGCCAGCTGTGGGAGTTTGGCATTGGCAGATGCTGTCAGGGTACAGAATAGCAGTGCGGATTGGGAATCCTAAGTATTACTGCCGCTATTAAGGAGTGAGCTTTTTTTTTTTTTTTTTTTTTTTTTTTGTGGCTGCACCATATGCATGTATTTATGGCTATAGACGGTGAGTGCATAGATTGCTGCACTGGATATTTGTGTGTGTGTGTGTTGTGGGGGGGGGGGGGGGGTGTAGGCTTTAGTCTGATTCAGGCTCTGAATCATTATGTTCACTTCAAAGTTGTGAAGACAGCTATTAATAGACCAAGCTCTGCAAAAACATGTTACAGGCAGTGCTTTTTTTTTTTTTTTTTTCAGATGTCTTGGCATTCAGTGCAAGGGAGCTTTAGTCAAGCTTCTGCCCTCTCTTATGATCCTGGGAATGTTTGAAAAAAATCACAGCCTGCTTTGTTTTCTTTTGCAGTAGATGCTATTTTAGTATTTGCTTTCATTCTATTTCACATTTTTTTTCAGGTTGCTGTATTTATGTTGATGGCCACAATGCTTTCATTGAGCTTCTGCTGGGAGAGAAGGGTAAGATGACCAATATACATGCATTCATTACTCGTTTTATTGATCTGTATATAATCGCATTGCTTTTCCTTCAAAATCAAGCTCATTGTGCCCTCCATCTGTCTCGCCGGCTGAATGCTCCTCCCATTCCAGAAAGCCGGTGCCTACAGGGACAATAGCTGTCATTCAGCCTTTATTCAGCTGGATACACTGTTTTCTTTGCAAACACCAAGCTCAATGCATGCAGAAAGCACCATGAAGCTGCTACTATCATGAACTTGACATCCTTGGCAGAGGAGTGCAGAATGAAACATGCACAATGCAGCTGTTTACACTCATTAGTAATAATTAGAATTCCCTGTGCCATTCAATGGCTGACACCATTGTATTTTTTTAATTTCTTGCTTTGCATTTCAGAAGTGTTTAAATGTATTTAGTGAAAGGAAGGCTTGGGCCTCAATTCACTTAGAGTTGAAAAAAAAAAATCATGGTAATAAATTCATTTTAGGAGAATTTCACTGTTTATGAATCACCAGCTAGGAAGTCAATAGCACTTTTAAGCAGTTAACTTTTTACTCCTTTTTTAAACTGTAGTAGAAAGTGACATTCATTGTCTTGCTGCTAAATCATGCTTAAAGTGATTTTTTTACTACCATGAGAATCTGTTTTTCAACTTTTATTGAACCAAGGCCTTAGTCTTAGTGCCCTGGCTAAAATAAAATTGGAAAATGACCTTGAATGTCCTTAGACTTCCTAGGTCCACATGCCATCGCTTCCAGCAGAGGACCCAATTTCCAATGGCAGCAGCCGGTACCCAAAGCTCATGTCCTGGCGAGGACTGTCAAACCAGGGTCTGGACTCAGGTGTGTGTCAATGCAGCAGCTGGTTATTTTTATGGCTATTTTTATGGCTACAGCAGTGAAGGGCCATGACCGAATCTCCTCCCTGAATCAGGATGCCTTGACTACTCATTGGACGCTGGCAGGCCACGCACCACGTGGGGGCAAGGGCTGACTCGCTCTGAACTTGAGTCGGCGGGTACCGGCAGCTACGAAAGAGACGGGGCAGTGTGTGAACCAGGGAATGTAGGTGTGGCATATAGAGTCTAGGTCCAGTTCTGGCCCTCTTTTTAAAGATTTGGACAATAGCAAGGTAATCAAACTTCAACCCCTAAAATTAGAAAACAACCACATTAAAAGGCATGAACAACAACCAATACAAAAGTACACAACAATGTTGTCTTCTCTCTCTCATGCTGGGATATCTGAAAGCAGTCTTTTGCATCAGCCTTCATATCCATTATAGAACGCTGTGAAGGTGTGGGTCAAAAGCTAGGTGGCTGGCTTTCAAACCTGATCCACTGAGGCTTGATGTCAAATAAATAGGCACCAAACCTTTTCGAGTTCCCACAGGCTTCACAAATAGAAAGCCTGTCTCACATCCCAGTTGTTGTGTCCACCAGCTAACCACACATCCAGGGCATGTAACAGCCTCTGTGGTTTGCTGGTTTCAGACAAAAATGGGAGCACAATGTCCTCATTCTGATAAATACCCATTCTATCCTTATTCATTGCATGGCGTGTGTTTTATTGAATTCTTTGGTGTGTATTCGAATTACCTATTTTCCATATGTTGCAGTTTCTTCTAGAGAGAGTGGGTAGAAAAACTAATTTTTATTGAGTCAAATAGAAAAATGCGTAGTGTATTGCCTGGATTTCTGCTCGGATAAATGGCACTGTACACACTGTAATTTATCGTACAAATAGGAGTCTATGTACCATGAACTAAGTGCGTCCTTGTGAGTCAGAGAACAGCTAGTAACATGAACATTGTGGGCAAACAACTTGCTCAAGTAGTGAGGGGGCACAGCACATCAGACTTTATTACATTCATCTTAAATATATAAGTTTTACTTTTACTAAATATGCACAATTTGTTTAGGTGCACACTGGTTTGTATGACACATCCCAGGGATTTTTCACACTTTTTTGACTTCTTGGGAAAAGGAACCTGTAAAAAATTTGTGTTAAGTTTCTACCAGGATTAAAATGGACATTGCAAGGTATTCACAGTAATACACTCTACATTATTGCTGGGGTCTTCTGCTCCAGCCATGCTAGTCAGCACTCACTCAGCATACTTCTTTTACTGGTCGCACAGAGCCTCTATAGGCAATACACCCCATGCTGACTTAGCAATACTTGGGTAAGTTGTGGTTTAATGTTTGACAGCAAGATCAAAAATACCTACTTATTCAAACCTATGTGAAGATGTGCACCTTCATAGTGCAGGTAAGGGATTTACTGGTGGTTGGCACTGCTAGCAGGACCCTGGCGTAGGTATCAGACAGTATTTAACTTTTGATCTCTTTACTTTAATGTACTTTGTGCATTGGATGAGGCTAGGTTGGTTCTGATTGCCTTGCACTTCTCCCCCCCCCCCCCCAACTCTGAACAGTTAACACGATTACATTATCAATTCCCTTATCAACCCCTGCTGCTTTATGTCCTGATTCTTCTGTCCCGCACTGACTTAGCTGCTGCTACATGACAGCAGCAGCCTCAGCCATCCTAGTCAGGATCCAGCGCTGTCACAGCCGCTCAGTCCCACAGCTTTTTGTCCAGCCCCCACTGCAGCCCATTCATCAGCACTGCGCAGGCGCAAGATCTCAGGATGTGTGCAATTCCTGATTAGATTGTAAGATGAAGCTGCCTGTCTGAGGTCTTCTGGAATCCGAGGGACCCAGAAGACAGAAGCCCCGGCAAGGTGAGTAAAAAGCGCCCAATATCGAAACCAGAGGGGGAGGCGCAGAAGGCTGGCGAGGTTTGGGAGAGGTTTTCACCTCCCCTGATGTTCCTCTTTAATGGCCTTACCTATCACCATTAATTCCGTTATGGGAGCCTTACAGTTGGAGGCCTTGTCTCACAAGCCATCATACCTTTAGGGTCTGTTCAGCAAGAGACGAAAAAAACAGTCCCATGAGAGTAATTTTTACACGTGAGAATGCTTGCTTTCTTGCAACACTTTGGGAACATGTGCAAGGCAATCTTGTACATGTGAAATCGGTCAACAAATCTATTTGAGATCTCTTGCACCATGCCCTATTTAAGCAAGAAATGACAACCAGCAGCCCTATTCAAGCGAGAAATTAAAGCACTCTTGCATTCTTTTTTGATACAAAGCATGGTTGTATGATTTTTGCAGCTCCAAAGGTTCAGCATCTATGGCGAACATGCAAAAAAAAAAATGGTTAAACATGTAATGTAATCTCATATCTCAAATAATGCGAAGACTTGAAAATGAGTTTTGCACAATGCATATGGGTTTGCACTAAAGTTTAGGGGTAATTGTGTGAATTAAAAATATTTATGTAACCATCCTTTGTCTTTAAACACTTTTAAAAATGTTTTATGTGTCTGTGACCATATTGTAGGTGGCCTTCATGAATGTGGTCCTGTACCAATGATTCCCTCTTCCCTTTTTAGAGAAATGCAACAAAAATGTCTTTCCCCCTGAAGAACATTACAACCCTATTTTAAACCGGACCTTCAGCGTGATTTAATGAAAAGCCCAAACTCTTAAACGGTTCCCCAGCATCTAAAATTAATATATTTTAAGTTTTTAGTCACTAACTTATTATTCTTTGCCCCACTGGGCTTCCATAAGCTGCCATCTTGGATGTTTAACCCTTTCAGTGCCAAGCACGTAGTTTCTACGTGCTTGCTTCCACTCCACTTAAGCGCCAAGCACGTAGAATCTACGTTCTTGACTTTCCCAAAAATAAAAAAATCCTTTGGGAGGGGGGACCCTATGTCGTTTTTTGAGGGTTAGGGTTAGGCTAACCCTAAACCCTTAAAATTACCCAAAAAATGCCCCCCCCCCCCCCCCGGAAGGGGGGACCCTATATCATTTTTTTTTAAATTAACCCCTTATGTTTATAGTGTGGATAGTATTTTATTTGTAAATGTAATAAAGTGCTCTTTTCTGTTTGGGGGGTCTCCAAGGCAAGAATGGGGGGGCTACCGATACATATGTGGTACCGTTGTAATCGGGAGAAATGGGGCTATCGCATGCAATATGGTTTTCATTTAAAAAAAAAAAAAAAAGGTTTTATTTAAAAAGGAGACAATTGTCTAAAAAATATATATTTTTTGTTTTTTTAAGCAGAAATATTCAAAAAACAGTAGAAACATTACAAACAAGACATTTCATGTTAAAGCCTAAACTCTGCTGCAAAAAATGTATATGTAATGTATATAATTTTTCTGGAAATTCTAGCAAAAATCACGGTTAATCATGCCGCAAAATGGGGGGAAAATTACCTGTCAACAGAGGGTGACAAAACTTCAAGTACGCTGACAATTAAAAGGGTTAATAGTAACTATGCATGTTGGGTATTGTTCTGCTCGAGGTACCTTGTGCTTTCAGATTTAGCTTGTTTTTTCTTATTTGCATATTGATATTTTAGGAAAACATGGTCTTTATTCTGCTTTTTTTATAATTGTTTTTAGGGAAACCCTGTGCAACCTAAGAATTCTTCAATGGATTACTTCCAGAAAGATTAGTCCACTACAACAAGCTCAGTACTCTTAGAAAGCTTAACATGTGTACTTTCAGGGAATATATGGTTTATTTGGTTGAAAACTCGCAAGGTGTGCACTTTGTCTGCAGAGCTGACATTTTTAAGTAAAATTACCGTTATGCGCATGCGTTACTTTGGGGTGTTTGGCAACTCTTCCCTTGACAGTACCTATGCATGTTTGGTATTCTGTTCGGGAAATGTTGCTTTTTCAGATTTTACTTGTTGTTTTTTTCTGTTTGCAAATAGTTTTTTTTTTTTTTAGGAAAATGTGATTCTTTGATTCTTCATTTTTATTCTTTTTTTAGGGAAACTCTGTGCAACCAAAGAATTGATTGAGGGATTACTTCCAGAAAATTGCGCCCATGTCAACAAACCTGGTACGCCTAGAAAGCCTGAGGTCTATACTTCCAGAGAATATATAGTTTGTGGGGGTATTTTAAATTTAAAGGGTTCTTTTTCTTGAAAGACAGCAAGGTGCGCTTAGCGCGGTGCATAGTTGTATTTTATCTGAAAATCTCCTAAAGCGCTGTTTCAGTTTGGGGGAGTCTCCTGGGCAGGAAAGGGTGTCTACCAATACATATGTGGTAACGCTGTGACCGGGATTAATTGGGGTTTCACATGCAATAAGATTTTATTGACAAACTTACATTTTTTATTACAAAAAAAACTACAAATTGCAAAAAAATAGATTTTTTTTTTTAATTTTTTTTGCACATATTTCCCCCAAAATTATTGAGAATACACCTAAAAAATTACAAACAAGACATTTCATGTTAAAGCCCAGACTCTGCTGAAAAAAAACAATATATCATTTTCCTGGGAAATCCCTGGAAATCCCTTCAAAAATCACATTTGAACATGGGGAGCACAAAATAGTGCAAAATGGTCTGGCACCAAGGGTGACAAAAACTCCAGGTAGGCTGGCAGCGAAAGGGTTAAAAGCTCATAACATGCAGTAGATGCAGGTAGGATGAATTTGAATTTTAATGTGGACAATCTGTATGTACAGGTTGTGGGAAACATATAAGATAGACTCTTATTCAGAGTGAAGGTCCGCTTTAAGTAATTGATTTTCATATACCCATAAAAAATGTTCTGTACCCTCCTGGTCTATCATTGAAGAAAGGACAAGTTAGCTTGAAACACGTTTACTATGGATCTGCATTGTTAATTTTAGAGTTGCTGTATATGCTTATTGATCTTTTAATCATGGATCAATAAACGTTTGTTTTTAACTGGAACAGTTTTCCCCAAATGTATTTTTTCCAAAATTGTCTTCCAGCAATGCGGGTTCTGGTGGCAGCTTCGGGCCCCCACTATGGTGGGGGGGGCTGGTAGGTATGACTTACTTCAGGGTCTAGGTCCTGTGTTGCTGGATCTTCCAGTCTTGGTGGCAGGAACCAGCAGCAGGCCAGCATTCGACTTCCGGGTTTAGAGGGCAATCGCGTGCATGCGCCGGATCCAGAAGGGTGGGCCCCATTCCTTGCAGGAAACGCTCAACACTGTATGGGGCAGAGGCATGTGCCCGTTCAAACGAGGTAGCCAAATTCGAGTCGGCTGCACCTCGCTCACACGTGAGAGCAGTCTATTTGTACCAATTGGCTTCCCGGCCAACTCCGGTACAGAATAATGGGATCGGGACAATCCTTTGGAAGGGGTAAGTCTTCATCCCCTCACTCTAGTAGCTGACACTTTTTTCTTTCTAAGTCGATCAAGAGAATATTTCCCTTTGAGGAATCTGAGAGAGGATTGGGCTAAGTGTCCCAAGGTCGATGCTCCTTTGGCTCAGGTTTCTTGGAAATCGGATCTCTCATTTGAGGATGAAATTTCCGGCTAAGAGGAAACCTCTTAACCCCCCTCATTCAGATGACAGGAAGCCTAGACTGATCCCAGCGGGATTTCCGTGGCTCAGATTGGTGAAGGGCCTGAGCTTCTCAGAAGCTAAAGGCAACAGAGGTTTTTTTTGTTTAAACCTCCTTAACAGCCTAAACAGCAGTCCTGACATATGTCCGGTCAAAGATATCCTGTTCCAGGCCATCTGGGTGGCCTCTATAGATCTCCAGGCTGCTTATCTGCATGTTCCTATTTTTCCGGCTCACAGAAAATTTCTGAGATTTGCAGTAATGATAGGAGTAACCAATCACTGGCAATTCAGAGCAATGCCCTTTGGCCTTTCATCCTCACCTCGAATATTTACGAAGATATTAGCGGAAATTTTGGAGAGCAATGTGAAGATAACATTGTCCCTCCTCTCAGATCTGGGATGGATCATAAACGAGAAGTCGAATCTGGCCCCTCAAACAGCGTGCATTTACCTAGGGTATCAGATCGACAGTTTAAAGGAGAGACCATTCTTCCACTTACCAAAATCGAGAAGATTGTCTCCCTATCCTCTTACACTCAGGAACATCCCAGAATGTTCAAATTCTGGTTCTGCTGTGTCTTATATCCTCAGCACACTTCCAGATTGGGTTTGTCATTACCTTCGTTGGCGATCTGTTCACGGGAATCTATCCAAGGGGAGACTTTGGCACCAGGTGGACGTAAGTGTGCAGGGCAACTTTTTATTGCCAGGTCCTGGATCGGCAACATGACTCAAAGATCTTCAAACTTTCAAGAGTTATAATCTGTTCGATTGGCCCTAAAGCATTTCGAGAACACTATAAAGAATCAAGCAGAATTCCAAATGTCAGCACTTTTTCTCTCTGCACCAGTCTTGGAGCGCTGGTTGGCGCCCTGGGTCAGAATTGGGGGGACGGTCAATCTTTGTCATGCCTTTCCCCCATTCCAGATTCTTTCTCTAGTCATAAGAAAGAAAAATTTTGACCAGGTAAGGGTGATCCTGATTGCCCCCTGGTGGCCCAGGAGCCTGTGGTTCTCCCTATTAACCAGTAACTCTCCCTCTGACAGCAGATCTGCTGCATCAGGGACCAATATTCCACCCTCAAGTTCAGAGCTTCCACTTGACAGTATGGATATTGAATGGCCTGCTAAGGAGTAAGGGGCTTTCTAGTCGAGTCCTTTAAAACCCTTCTCCAGAGCAGAAAAATGGTTACCTGTAAAATATACAGGAACATGTGGAAGAAGTTTTTTTTTCAGTCCATAATCTGAATTGTTCAGGTCTGGCTGCAGTTTTTGAGTTTTTACAGTAAGGGGCAGAAATGGGACGAGCCATCAGCACTTTAAAGGTTGAGGTGGCGGCTCTGTCGATATTCTTGGACCGTAGGCTTAGACAGGGGGATCTGATAGATTCTTTATCTCCCTGTCTAGAGGAAGACCGGTGAGTTCTAAGGCCTTCCCTCTTTGGGACCTTTCCATTGTACTAAATGGTCTCACATGGCACCCATTTGAGCCCATTAAGGAAGCAGTGGTTAGGTTTCTAACGCTTAAGGTCGCCTTTATATTATCTGTTACTTTGGCTAGGAGACTTGGTGATTTGCAAGCCTTGTCCTTCAAGGAGCCATAAGTTAGGATTTTTTTTCAGATCTCGCAACTAGACCAGATTCACTTTACATGCCGAAGATCACTTTGGAATTTCACATGTCCCAGGAGATCTACCCACCAAGTCTCAGACCAGAGGATCTTGAGGATCATCTGCTGGGTGCTAGAAGCATTTTGTTGACTTATTTGGATCATACCTTGGGCTGGAGGCAATCTGATCATTTGTTGCTTGCTTTTGCAGGAAAGAATAGGGGTCTGAAAGCATCTAAGGCCTCTATTGCTAGGTAGATTAAGAACGCCATCCAGTTAGCTTACGAATCTTCTGGGAGTCAGCCTCCAAAGTCCCTTTGAGCACACTCTATCTGGGCAGTTTTTGCTTGGGCTAATTGATCAGGTGTTTCTCTGGGGGAGATTTGCAGAGCAGCAACTTGGGCATCCCCGCACATGTTTTTGAAGCACTTCAGAAAGGATCTTTCTTCTGACACGAGACAGGTGTTCGGCAGGGAGATTCTACAGTTCATTTCCCATCCCTAAGGAAGGACGTTTTGTAGGATTTCTCGTTAATCAGTGGCTGGGCCGTCCTGGAGGACCTTTTAGGAGAACATCAATTAGCTTTCCGGTAATGGAATTTCCAGTAGTCCTCTAGGATTTAGGTTTAGGTGGGAGGAGCTACTCGTCTGGGCCATACTGAAGGACTACAGGAAATTCCATTACCGGTAAGCTAATTGGGGTTATTTTGCTAGTAACCTTGGCAGCTTCCAGTTTCGAACTTGAAGCTGGCTACCCAATGAATGTTAGAATCCAGGGAGTGGCAAATCATTTCCACTGGATTAGAAGACTTCTTGGAGAACTTGTTACTTTTGATCTTAAAATGTAGTCCTAAATAGAGCTCTTGAGAAGGCATATTGCTGGTACATAGTTCAGACATTATTTACATAAAGAAAAAAAAACTTGACTTCACTGTGCTTTGCAGTCAGAGTGGTTAAAATATTGTAACACAGTTACATAATCCTAGTGTATAATTGCTGCACCTGCCACATATTCTGTCAATTTTGCCAGATCACAAACTGGTAGATTAGGAAAAATCTCTTTAAACCTTTTCAAAGTTTATGCTTTTTAATTGATGATGATCAATGCATACAGTATTTATGTGCTGTGGGCTGTTTTTGTGATAGCATGGTTTTTGTGTTTTTTCAAGGCATGCCACCTCCCTTTAATATCCTATGATAGATGGCACCAATGTGAAGCCACCCTGACAAAAGGACGATATCCCGAGGTAAAATTTTATAGTTTGTAATGATGTTAAATAACTATTGTATTATAACCTTGCTACCAATACAGTTACAGCAGACATTCCATTCTGTACCAAAACAAACCCCAACCCCCTCACTACCTGTTCCCTAGCTTATATTGTAAAGCATAGTGACACTTTCATAGTGTACTGCAAGGCACTGAACACACTTCCACTGTGAGAAGGGTCCGTCCAGTTAGAATGAGGTCTCCTGTAAAATATGGAGTTTCATCACATAATACTAAAAATGCCTAATTATAATGCTAAAAACGCAAGCTGACTGTGGATTATGAATCCTCCTTGACAGTATTTAGCTATAGTTTAATCCAAATTAATTCAATTTTATTTATTGCCATAATGTTTCTTAAAAATATATGGTGCCTGGTTGCTTGTAATCAGTTGTGTGCAGTGATGTCCAAAATCTTTCTGGTGGCATGGTAAAAGTGTTAATGAAGTGGAGCACAGGTGTTTTTCTTTTTCAATTTGTCAAAAATTGGAAAGGGGAATTGCACTTTTACTGGCTGACCTTCAGTGTTTGCCCGAAGTTATGTTTTGTGTATGCTACACGTTCAGGCAAAAATACTAATTAATTGCTGCGTGTTTACATGAGTGCACAATTTTAAAATGAAAATATTCCAAGTATGTCACATACCCCGCTTCCACTATTCATGACATATGGGTTATGTCCTGTAGAGGGCGAACTTCTGCAGAGATGAAAGCAAAAAAGAAGCCCCTCCCGGCCCATAAATACCTGGGACCTCCCACTCATTTCCCAGTTCCTTCTCTGCAGGACGGCGAGCAATGGACGGCGAAGATGTATGCTGCTCTTCCTTGCAGGTAAGCCAGGCTTACACCCGGCCATGTTTTGCCCTATTTCTGCCCGGACCTTTATACATTAAGGCCAATTCTAGCCTCCCAGCCTTGGCTGCGGGTCCGGGTGATGGTAGGCATCATCTTAATAGGTGTTTAGGGAGCCATGTTCCCCCTTGAGACCCCATACAAGGGGGTAGGCGGTATCCGGGTTGGTGATCCCAGTTTGGGATGCCCTGTCCCTTTTTAAAATATATATATATATATATATATATATTTATTTATTATATTATATATTTTAAATCTCCCTTACACCCTTGGTGCGGGTTTCCCCCCTTCCGGGTCCCTCTGTTAACCCTCCAGTGGGGGGGGGGAGGGGGATGGGTATTCCCTCTTCGTTTTCTTTCATCCTTATGTGAGTGTGTGTGCGTTGTGATTGGGTGCTTCACCTTACAGGGCTGTACGCCTTTTCTTGCATTTTCTGCATTCCGCTGAGGGGAGCTTCTTCCCCCTCAGGCTGTGGTGTTCGAGGGGGCGGGGCTAGTCACTCGCGCGCTGCCGCGGCCCGCCCCCTCCTGCTTTGGCGCCTTTTGCGGTCCCAGCCGGCTGCTGGAAACAGCACTGCTGGTTGTGAGGGGGCAGGGCCAGGCGTTGCGCGTGATCCGTGCTGGCCCGCCCCTTTTTCTCCCTCTCTCTTTGCTTCTCGGTGCTGCTAGCTGCCATCTTGCGAGACACGTGAGTGCCCTCCTGGGGCCCCCTTTTCATCTGTTATGGTATTTTTACATGTGCCCCATTCAGACTGGGGACAGCGCTGGTCACACTGTGGGTATAAGTTAATTTTTGTTTGATTGTACTATGCATATGTGTGTGTGTGTGCAGGTGCTTATGGCCACTGCCTTGTGTCTTTCAGGAGGACTCCCTGCTCCTCTGCTTAAAAGGGGCAAGAACAGTCCAGGAGGGCAGGTGCACACTTACCTTGAGTATGTCGGGTGCCAAGGCCGCGGTGGCGCCGCTTTACAACAAGTTAGATAAAGGGCCAGCACACCAATAGTTAAATCAAATAGACTTGTATTAAATGATATCCAGCAAGATGAGGTACATACATACATACCTGTATGTACCTCATCTTGCTGGATATCATTTAATACAAGTCTATTTGATTTAACTATTGGTGTGCTGGCCCTTTATCTAACCTGCTTAAAAGGGGGTTCTCTCGGTCCTAGGGTCCCTAGAGTAATTTGGGGCACCTACAAATCCCACGTGGGACTTATAGGGGCGTCCCAGGTTGCTTACCAGCGTAATTCCCTCTGGTCATTGCGACTACCTTAAAATCACCATATGGAGGCTCCACAGGATACCAGGCTCGGGCTCCCTTCGGGACAATCCCGGCTATGTGTGGGTTGTGGGGTACCCCTTAAGGGGGAGAATGCACTAATTTGCATACCATGTGCGCAACAGGCCATAACGCGGCAGTCGGGATCCCAGGCGTCTGGGTCAGTGCCGCCCGCCTCATCTCCCACCCCACCCCGCATTATCTGTACCCCAGGTGACACTGTCATTACTCGGATGTATGTGCTAGGCTGGCCAACCTCGAGAAAATTATTTCTAGCTCAGTTGGCAGAAGGGCCCCTGCTAAGAAAAGGCATCTGTCACCGGCTGCGCCGGTAATTGATTTTGATGATTGACTCCCCTGACTGGGCTGATTATTCCCTGCTTGAGGAGGGGGAATTGTTTGAGGAATCAGAGACTGAGGAACTGCAGTTCTTTGATTCTGATGCCGGGCAGGCACTGGGGGATGCTGTGGATACTCCCAGGGTCCTGGCCCATCTTTTAGAGGTTCTGGATATTTCCCCACCAGCGGAGGCCCCTCAGAAGGGGGAATTCTTTGGGTTCAGGATCATTTTGACAGCATGATTCTTAGAGAATGGGAGAAGCAGAGTCGCCTTCACGGTGTTCCTCAGGGATGGGATAGGAAGTATCCCTTTCCGGTTGATGCGGTGAAGCGCTGGTCTTCCCCTCCCGAGGTTGATGCGCCCATCTTAGGATTGTCCAACACCTCCGTTGTACATACTCCTGACGCCACTACCCTTAAGGATGGCGAGGACAAGTGCATTGATCAGATGGCATGTCATGCCTTTGCCAGTGTGGGTTCAGCCTTGCAGCCTGTCTGTGCATTGGCACTCGTGGCTGTGGCTACCAGGTCTGAGATTAGGGACATGTTAAATGGGTCCCAGCTCAACCCGGCCAGCGTTGAATTCACAGCCCTTAAGAGGTGTGAATTGTTCATGAATTTTGTTTTGTCAGCTATGGACGACACTATTACCATGTGTAGTAGAACTTTGGCTCTGCTGGTGGCCATGCGCCGATCGGTCTGGCTACGCCAGTGGGCGGCTGACATTGCGGCCAAGAAATCCCTTACAGCTCTGCCCTTCCTGGATGTTTGGAGACAAATTGGATTCTGTGGCGAAAGGTGGAAAGCTACCTCAGCGTAAGAAGCAGCGTCGCTCCTTTTGGGGAGCAAGCACCTTCAATCCTTCCTTTCGAGGTGCCAGAGGGGGCAGAGGTCTTGCCTACTCTAGCTTCAGAGGTGATTCCTGGAACAGAGGCAGAGGACGTGCCCGTCCAGTCTCTACCTGGGGTTCCAAGCCCGCTGCCAAGCCAGCTCAGCAATGAGGAGGCGCCCTCACCCTTACAGGTGGGGGGACGGCTGCGGCTCTTCTTCCAGGTCTGGGCCCAGGAGGTCACAGACAAGTGGATTTTGGAAGTGGTATCATCCGGGTACAAACTGCAGTTCGAGTACCGGCCTCCTCTCAGATTTCTAAGGTCTCGGGTGCCCTCGGATCCCCGGGCTGCGCAGGGGCTCCTGTTGGCTGTGAAGAATCTCCTGGACATGGAGACTCCGCATGGAGACTCTGCGCTCAGCCATCAGTTCCCTTCATCAAGGGGACTTCATGACGTCCATAGACATCAAGAATGCTTATCTCCATGTACCGATCTTCCCAGCACAACAGATTTCTCAGGTTTGTGGTGGGAGATCAGCATTTTCAGTTTGTGGCACTCCCGTTCGGGCTGACCTCGGCACCGAGGGTGTTTACCAAGGTTCTGGCGGGCATAATGGCCCTGCTCAGAGCCCAGGGCATTCGCATTGTGCCATATCTGGACGACCTGCTCATTACAGCTTCCTCCCTATGCCAGGCGGAGCTGGACACCAGGATGGTGGTGACGACGCTGGAAAGGTTTGGATGGGTGATCAACCACCCCAAATCTTCTCTCTCCCCATCAAGGGAGATCCCTTTTCTGGGCATGATTCTGAATTCCAGTCAGGAGAGAGTTTTCCTACCTCAGCCAAAGGTGCAGAGGGTTCAGGATCTGATACGTATTCTCCTGACCAATCCTCACCCCTCTATCCAGCTAGGGATGACACTGGTGGGTTTGATGGTGGCCTCCTTCGAGGCAGTCCCCTTTGCTCAATTCCACATGAGGTTGTTGCAACTCCATCTATTGCTGAACTGGGACAGATGTCCACATTCCTTGGATCAGTCCTTTCTGATGTCTCCCAGGGTTCGGCAGTCCCTTCAGTGGTGGCTGGAACCAAGCAATCTGATGAGGGGCAGATCCTTTCTGGCCCCTTGTTGGGAGACGGTTACCACGGATGCCAGCCTGTCGGGCTGGGGAGGTTTCTGGAAGGATCATCAGTTCAAGGGGTTGGGGGTCCTCAGGAGGCTCACTCAAGGAGGATCAATCACCAGGGAGGGACTCGCAGCAGGAGTGCCCTCAGGGAAGTCTCTGATTCTGACATGTGCGGAGAGCAATGTTCCTTGCATCTCGGCAGTGTACATTCCGGGAGTGGAAAACACGGAGGCGGACTCTCTGAGCAGGGGATTCTCTCGCCGAGGGGAATGGTCTCTCAACCACAGGGTATTTCGGGCCCTGTGTCAGAAGTGGGGGACTCCGGAGGTGGATCTCTTTGCCTCTCGGCACAATCGCAAGCTTCCTTCCTTTTGTATCTCTGTCTCAGGATCCTCTGGCCCTGGCAGCTGGTGCCTTGTCTCTTGCCTGGAGGGATCTGGGTTTTCTGTACCTGTTTCCCCCTTTCTCCATGGTAGGCAAGGTAGTGCGCAAGCTGGCTCTAGAGGGGGCACCAGCAATTCTGGTGGCTCCAAGGTGGCCAAGACAGGTTTGGTTCGCAGACGCCGTAAGACTGGCGGTAGATCAGTACAGGCTGCCCGTTTCCGGATCTGATCTCTCAGGGTCAGCTACGTTACCCCAATTTACAAACGCTTGCTTTGACGGCGTGGCTGCTGAAACCTTCATCCTGAGGGAGGAAGGTTTGTCTGAGGCGGTTATTCAGACCTTGATTAGAGCTAGGAAGAGGTCTTCCTCTAACATTTACTATAGGACTTGGCGGTCCTATATTGACTGGTGTGAGGCTAGGGCCTTACCTTGCAGGGTGTTTTCGGCTCCTATGATTTTGGAGTTTCTACAACACGGTTTGGATCTGGGGTTCCAGCTCAGTACTTTGAAGGGTCAGGTCTCTGCCCTGGCTGTCTTTTTTCAAAGGTCCTTTGCCTTGCATCATCTGGTCAGGACTTTTTTTCCAAGGGGTCACTCATGTTTGGTCCCCTAGACAGCCTTTGGTTCCCATTTGGTTCTCTCGGCCCTCCAGGGGCCTCCTTTTGAGCCGGTGCAGGATGTGGCACTTTCTGTGCTCACTCAAAAGGTTGCCTTTTTGGTGGCTATTACCTCTGTTCGGCGTGTCTCTGAGTTGGCGGCTCTGTCTTTTCAGGCCCCTTACTTTGAGATACACCAGGACAAGGTGGTTTTTCGCTTTAAACCTGATTTCCTTCCTAAGGTGGTATCTGCCTTCCATCTCAATCAGGATGTAGTTCTCCCTTCCTTGTGTCCTAAGCCTAGCAATGACGAGGAGAGGGTTTTGCACTCTTTGGATGTGGTCCGTTGTGTGAAGTAATATTTGGTTGCTACTTCTCCTTTTTGTAAGACGGACGCCTTGTTCGTGGTACCCTCCGGGCCCAGGAAAGGTTTGCCGCCCGCCAAGTCTACCGTTAGTAAATGGATACGTCAGGCCATTGTTGGGGCCTATTCTGCTAAGTGGAGGGTTCCTCCTTTTAAGATCACTGCTCATTCTACTCCTGCTGTTGGGGCTTCCTGGGCCTTTCAGCACCAGGCTTCTGTTGAACAAGTTTGTAAGGCTGCTACTTGGTCTTCCGTTCATACTTTTTCCAAGTTTAATAAGGTTGACGTGCGGGCCTCAGCGGATGCTGTTTTTGGCCGCAAGGTTCTGCGAGCTGCAGTGGTTTAAATTGGTGCATTTTTTGCTGTATTTGGATTCCCACCCATGACGGACACTGCTGTTGGATGTCCCATATGTCATGAATATTGGAAGCGGGGTGTGTGACATACTTGGAATAATACCATTTTGTGATTACTCACCTGTAAAATGGGTATTATAAGTATGTCACACACCCCGCTTCATCCCGCCCTTTTGTATTCTGGATCCTTTATATGGTGAACCTTTTTATTGTTAATAATGTTTTATTGTCTCTTCCTGGTCCCCTTACTGCTGTCATATACTGGGGAATGTGTGGGAGGTCCCAGGTATTTATGGGCCGGGAGGGGCTTCTTTTTTGCTTTCATCTCTGCAGAAGTTCGCCCTCTACTGGACATAACCCATATGTCATGAATAGTGGAAGCGGGGTGTGTGACATACTTAATACCCATTTTACACTTGAGTAATCACAAAATGGTATTATCACCTTTTCCAAAAATAGTATGATTTACTACTTAGACCTGGCTTTACTTCGCCTGTGTCATTACAAAAGGGGCTGGCATGGTAGTATTAAAGTTAATGTTTAAAACTTTGTGGTGCACCAGACCCTAAACAACCCAAATACGATACCTTCACTTTAACATAAAAGCCCAAATACTATAACGTGACCCCCCCCCCCCCCCCCAATAAAATAAAAAAACAAATATGTGTGTGTGTCTGTCTTGCTATCCTAAACCAGTGTCCAATTCATACCCAGCCTTGTGCGACACTTGCAGTATGAGTGTAGAAGCTGGCTTTCCCATCATGTTCCATAATGTCAAGACAGATAAGGAATGCCTTTGATTGCACCCAAATAAGAGGGCTCTTAATATCAGCTCTGCTAATATTTGGAAGCATCCTAACTTGTCCATTGTGTAGACACTAGTCTGGAGTAGATTATGAGCCAGCTGAACGAACCCTTCTTGGTTGCACTCCAATATATGTAGAGGGTTCTCTCTACAGACTGTTCTCAGTCTAGTTTTAGGATGACTCATTTTGGCGTTGGAATATTTTCTGGCAGATATTTCAAAATGTGACTAAACCAAACAGAATGTTTAATCTATTTCCTGTTTGCTTTCTGAGCTATTTTTTGTGAACTTTTTGTGTGTCATTTTAAGCTCAAACAAAACCCAATAAATTAAAGACCACAAAGTGGCCTGATGACTATATCCCTCAATATTTCAGGTCGCTGTCTTAATTAAAAAGAGACAGAACTTTTTGTTTACTTAGATTAATAAGTGATAGTGTTTTCAAAATGTGCAGGCTTACTCGTGTTTATGTATATGCTCTGCTATAAACAAGAATGTGTTAATGAACCAGCTTTGGACAATGACTTTTATGTCGTAAAAATGCTTCCAAACACAACACACGCATTGCTAAAAGCCCCAGAACCCAGTATTGTTCCCCCACAGGAGGAAGACAGCCTAGACAACATCCATTTTTCCAAGTATGTCACAGACCCCACTATTCATGACATATGGGTTAACTTTTGCAGAGATGAAAGCAAAAAAGAAGCCCCTCCCGGTCCATAAATACCTGGGACCTCCCACACATTCCCCAGTTCCTTCTCTGCAGGACGGTGAGCAAGTCAGAAGATGTATGCTGCTCTTCCTTGCAGGTAAGCCGGGTTTAGACCCGGCCATGTTTGCTCTATTTCTGCCCGGACCTTTATGCACTAAACCCATTTCTAGCCTCCCAGCCTTGGCTGCAGGTCTGGATGATGGTAGCCTTCACCTTAATAGGTGTTTAGGGAGCCATGCTCCCCCGTGAGACCCCATACAAGGGGGTAGGCGGGATCCGGGTTGGTGACCCCGGTTTGGGATGCCCCATCCCCATTCCCTTACACCTGTTGGTGAGGGATTCTCCCCCTTCCGGGTCCCCTCTGTTACCCTCCAGCGCGGGGGGGGTGGCATTGTTCTCCTATTTTTCCCTTTTTATGTATGTGTGTGAATGTGCTTGTGCGCTTGATTCACGTTGCGCTGTGCGCTCTGCCTGCAGCCTGGGGAGCTTCTTCCCCTCAGGCTGATTCTGTGAGGGGGCGGGGCCGGGCGCTCGCGCGTTGCCGCGGCCCGCCCCCTTCTGTTGGCGCTATTGCGGGCCCATCCCCTTGCTGGGACCCGCATTACTTGGACTCGGAGGGAAGGGGCCGGGCGCGGAGCGCGATCCGCGCTGGCCCGCCCCTTTTCCCTTCCTCCCTCATTCTCGCAAGCGCTGCTTGCCGATTAGGACTTCATTTTCTGTGGTGGGTGAGTGCCCTGCTGGGCTTCCCCCTATTCTTGCGATGCTTGGCCTATATGCCTCAGTCGCCGCTTGGGGCAGCGCTGGCCTCTCTGCTTTTGTTTTACTCATGACATGTATTTATTATGTAATGCTGTGTGTGAGTGCATGTGCTTATGGCCACATATCTTGTGTCTTTCAAGAGGACTCCCTGTGTCTTGCTTAAAAAGGGGTTCTCCCGGTCCTAGGATCCCTAGCTGTAATTGGGGCACTTATAAATCCTCCCACTCGGGACTTAAAGGGGCATCCCGGGTTGCTTACCTGCATAATTCCCTCTGGTCTTTGCGACTACCTTAAAATCACCATATGGAGGCTCCACAGGATACCGGGCTTGGGCTACCTTCGGGACAGTCCGAATATGTGTGGGTTGTGGGGTACCCCGTACGGGGGAGAATATGCTAATTTGCATACCATGTGCACAACAGGCCATTACGCGGCAGTCGGGATCCCAGGCGTCTGGGTCCGTGCCTCCCGCCTCGTCTCCTACCCCTCCCCTCATCATCCGTACCCCAAGTGACACTGTCATTAGTGAGGAGTCGCACTCGGATGTATGTGCTAGGCTGGCCAACCTCGAGAAAATTATTTCTAGCTCAGTGGGCAGAAAGGCCCGTGCTAAGAAAAGGCATCTGTCACCGGCTACGCCGGTAATTGGTTGTGATGCTTATGACTCCCCTGACTGGGCTGATTATTCCCCGCTCGAGGAGGGGGAATTATTTGAGGAATCAGAGACTGAGGAACTGCAGTTCTTTGATTCTGATGCCGGGCAGGTGCTGGGGGATGCTGTGGATACTCTCAGGGTCCTGACCCATCTCGTCGAGGTTCTGGGTATTTCCCCACCAGCGGAGGCCCCTCCGAAGAAGGGGGAATTCTTTGGGTTCTCGAAGCCCTGCTTGGAGTTTCCAAATCAGGATCATTTTAACAGCATGATTCTTAAAGAATGGGAGAAGCCGAGTCGCCTTCATGGTGTTCCTCAGGGATGGGATAAAAAGTATCCCTTTCCGGTGGACGCGGTGAAGCGCTGGTCTTCCCCTCCCGACGTTGATGCGCCCATCTTAGGATTGTCCAACACCTCCGTTGTACATACTCCTGACGCCACTACCCTTAAGGATGGCGAGGACAACGCATTGATCAGATGGCTTGTCATGCCTTTGCCAGTGTGGGTTCAGCCTTGCAGCCTGTCTGTGCATCGGCACTCATGGCTGTGGCTACCAGGTCTGAGATGTTAAATGGGTCCCAGCTCAAACCGGACAGCGTTGAATTTAAAGCCCTTAAGAGGTGTGAATTGTTCATGAATTTTGTTTTGTCGGCTATGACGACACTATTACCATGTGTAGTAGAACTTCAGCTCTGTTGGTGGCCATGCGCCGATCGGTCTGGCTGTGCCAGTGGGCTGCTGACATTGCGGCAAAGAAATCACTTACAGCTTTGCCCTTCCTGGGAGTGCGGCTGAGACATATTGGATTCTGTGGCAAAAGGTGGAAAGCTACCTCAGCGTAAGAAGCAGCGTCGCTCCTTTCGGGGGGCAAGCTCCTTCAGTCCTCCCTTTCACGGCGCCAGAGGGGGCAGAGGTCTTGCCGACTCTGGCTTCAGAGGGGGTTCCTGGAACAGAGGTAGAGGATGTGCCCGTCCAGCCTCTACCTGGGGTTCCAAGCCCAAGCCCGCTCAGCAATGAGGAGGCGCCCTCACCCTTACGGGTGGGGGGACGGCTGCGGCTCTTCTTCCGGTCTGGGCCCAGGAGGTTACGGACAAGTGGATATTGGAAGTGGTCTCGTCTGGGTACAAACTGTAGTTAGAGTACCGGCCTCCTCCCAGATTCCTAAGGTTTCGGGTGCCTTCAGATCCTCGGGCGGCGCAAGGGGCTCCTGTCGGCTGTAAAGAACCTCCTGGACATGGCGGTCATATGCCCGGTGCCTCTTTCAGACAGAGGCTGGGGCTATTATTCCAATCTTTTCACGGTTCCCAAAAGGGATGGCTCCATATGACCCATTCTGGATTTGAAGCTTCTCAACAGGTTCATCAGAACCAAGAGGTTCCGCATGGAGACTCTGCGCTCAGCCATCGGTTCCCTTTGTCAGGGGGATTTCATGACGTCCATAGACATCAGGGATGCTTACCTTCATATACCAATTTTCCCAGCACACCAGAGATTTCTCAGGTTTGTGGTCGGAGATCAGCATTTTCAGTTTGTGGCCCTCCCGTTTGGGCTGACCTCGGCACCAAGGGTTTTTACCAAGGTTCTGGCGGGCATTATGGCCCTGCTCAGAGCCCAGGGAATTTGCATTGTGCCGTATCTGGATGACCTGCTCATTACAGCTTCCTCCCTCTGCCAGGCGGAGCTGGACACCAGGACGGTGGTGATGACGCTGGAGGTTCGGATGGGTGATCAACCACCCCAAGTCTTCTCTCTCCCCATCAAGGGAGATTTCCTTTCTGGGCATGAATCTGGATACCAGTCAGGCCAGAGTGTTCCTACCTCAGCCAAAGGTGCAGAGGGTTCAGGATCTGATACGTGTTCTCCTGACCAACCCTCGCCCTTCTATTCGGCTAGGGATGACTCTGGTAGGTTTGATGGTGGCCTCCTTCGAGGCAGTCCCCTTTGCTCAATTCCACATGAGGTTGTTGCAACTCCATCTATTGCTGAAATGGGACAGATGTCCACAGTCCTTGGATCAGCGTTTTCTGATGTCTCCGAGGGTTCGGCAGTCCCTTCAGTGGTGGCTGGAATCAAGCAATCTGATAAGGGGCAGATCGTTCCTGGCCCCTCGTTGGGCCACGGTTACCACAGATGCCAGCCTGTCGGGCTGGGGAGGTTTCTGGAAGGATCATCAGTTCCAGGGGTTGTGGGGTCCTCAGGAGGCTCAATCGTACTGCGGTAGCTTACATCAATCACCAAGGGAGGGACTCGCAGCGGGAGTGCCCTCAGGGAAGTCTCTCTGATTCTGACATGGGCGGAGAGCAATCTTCCTTGCATCTCGGCAGTGTACATTCCGGGAGTGGAGAACACGGAGGCGGACTCCCTGAGCAGGGGATTCTCTCGCCGGGGGGAATGGTCTCTCAACCACAGGGTATTTCAGGCCCTGTGTCACAAGTGGGGGACTCCGGAGGTGGATCTCTTTGCCTCTCGGAACAATCACAAGCTCCTAACCTTTGTATCCCTGTCTCAGGATCCTCTGGCCCTGGCAGCTGGTGCCTTGTCCCTTGCCTGGAGGGATCTGGGGTTTCTGTACCTGTTTCCCCCTTTCTCCATGGTAGGCAAGGTAGTGCGCAAGCTGGCTCTAGAGGGGGCACCAGCAATTCTGGTGGCTCCAAGGTGGCCAAGACTGGTTTGGTTCGCAGACATCGTAAGATTGGCAGTAGATCAGTACAGGCTGCCCCTGTTTCCGGATCTTATCTCTCAGGGTCAACTACGTTACCCCAATTTACAAACGCTTGCCTTGACGGCGTGGCTGCTGAAACCTTCATCCTGAGGGAGGAAGGTTTGTCTGAGGCGGTTATTCAGACCTTGATTAGAGCTAGGAAGCGGTCTTCCTCTGACATTTACTATAGGACTTGGAGGTCCTATATTGACTGGTGTGAGGCTAGGGCCTTACCTTGCAGGGTGTTCTCGATTTCCTAGGATTTTGGAGTTTCTACAACACGGTTTGGATCTGGGATTCCAGCTCAGTACTTTGAGGTTTCTGCCCTGGCTGTCTTTTTTTTCAAAGGTCTTTTGCTTTGCATCATCTGGTCAAGATTTTTTTCCAAGGGGTCACTCATGTTCGCCCCCCTAGAAAGTCTTTGGTTCCCGTTTGGGAATTTGGTTCTTTCGGCCCTCCAGGGGCCTCCTTTTGAACCAATGCAGGATGTGGCTCTTTCTGTGCTCACTCAAAAGGTTGCCTTTTTGGTGGCTATTACCTCTGTTCGGCGTGTCTCTGAGTTGGCGGCTCTGTCTATTCAGGCCCCTTACTTTGAGAGACACCAGGATAAGGTGGTTTTTCGCTTTAAACCAGATTTCCTTCCTAAGGTGGTTTCTGCCTTCCATCTCAATCAGCATGTAGTTCTCCCTTCCTTGTGTCCTAAGCCTAGCAATGACAAGGAGAGGGTTTTGCACTCTTTGGATGTGGTTCGTTGTGTGAAGTACTATTTGGTTGCTACTTCTCCTTTTCGTAAGACGGATGCCTTGTTCGTGGTGCCTTCCGGGCCCAGAAAAGGTTTGGCGCCCGCCAAGTCTACCATTAGTAAATGGATACGCAAGGTTCTGCAAGCTGCAGTGGTTTAAATTGGTGCATTTTTTTTTGCTGTATTTGGATCCCCACCCATGACGGACACTGCTATTGGATGTCCCATATGTCATGAATAGTGGAAGCGGGGTGTGTGACATACTTGGAATAATACCATTTTGTGATTACTCACCTGTAAAATGGGTATTATAAGTATGTCACACACCCCGCTTCATCCCACCCTTTAGTATTCTGGATCCATTATATGGTGTGCCTTTTATTGTTAATGTTTTTATTAGTTTCTTCCTTGTCCCCTTACTGCTGTCATATACTGGGGAATGTGTGGGAGGTCCCAGGCATTTATGGACCGGGAGGGGCTTCTTTTTTGCTTTCATCTCTGCAGAAGTTCGCCCTCTACTGGACCATAACCCATATGTCATGAATAGTGGAAGCGGGGTGTGTGACATACTTATAATACCCATTTTAAAGGTGAGTAATCACAAAATGGTATATATATATATATATTTTTTTTAAATATATATCTTTTTGTTTATAGTTTTCAACCCCAGGAGGTGCTAGAGCACCACAACCCCCTCCCTTGTGTTCGTCTGTCCAGCGCAGCACCTTGCAGCATACTCTGGTGTGTGTGTGGGGGGCGGTGACGTCTACTTCTGGGACACGGGGTGACAGGCGGCGCTGTATTGTGAGGCGCTTTTTCAGGGGGGGGGGGCGGGGCCGGTGGATGAAGCGCATTGCGGCGTCCTCCCACGGCCCGCCCCCCCCCCCCCCCCCCAAGGTTTCTCTGCCGGCGCCATTTTGCTTCTGCTGCGCGTTGGGGCTCTTCTCAAACTGGAGCTGCGGCGGTGATCCCTGTCTGCTTGACGCTTCCTCCTGTGGTCTGGCGGTTGGTGCCCTTGCCCTACTTGGTCTGTGAGTCCCCTTCAGGCTTCCAGGGATAGCGTGCTTGGGGGTCCTTCGGGGCAATCCTGGCTGTGTTCCATGTGTGTGGTATTCCCTGTGAGTAACAGTGTCACAGTGTGCGTGCCGTGCGCCCAAGGTGTCCTTGCGCTCCAGGCTGGGTTGCCTGCTTCGCTTCCTAGCTCTGCGCCCCCTTCGGCATCGCCTACCCCCCCACGCCTGCATTTAGCCCCCAGTGAGGGGGATACTAGTGGGGGGTCAGTCTGACCTGGCCCAGCAAGTGGCCAGTATTGAAAGGCAGCTTGCTAGGCCTGTTCCATGTAAGGCCTCTGGCAAGAAGCGGCACCTAGCTCCCGTGACATCCCTATTTCCTGAGGAGGATGAGGGACCTGATTTTGTTGGCCTTTACCCCCTAGAGGAGGGGGAACTTTCAGGACTCCTCTGGGGACCAGCAGGAGGGTTACGGCAGTGACCCTGGGTCTGCGTCTGGGGAAGACTCATGGTTCCCTGAGGACACTGATAGCCTGTTAGCTCACATTTTTGAAGTATTGCACATTCACCCTCCTGAGGTGGCTAATAGGAAGCAGGGTGAGCTCTTTCGTCCTGACAAACGGCACCTGGAGTTCCCTGAGCAGAGCCATTTCACTAATATGGTGGTCAAGGAGTAGGAACGTCCTAGTAGATTGCCCGCGGTGCCCAAGGGGTGGGATAGGAGGTATCCCTTTCCTGCCGAGCTGGTCAAGCGATGGTAGTGTCCCCCTGAGGTGGACACTCCCGTGCTCGGGCTGTCCAACACCTCGGTCATGCCTTCACCTGACACTACTACACTGCGAGACAGCGAGGACCGGCGCATCAGCTGGCCTGCCATGCTTTTGCGTGTGTGGGGGCTGGGCTGCGCCCGGTCTGCTCTGCTGCCATTATAGCTATTGCCCTTGAGACAGCTCAAGCGCCTCCTGAAGGGCGCTACGGCTGGTAACGGGGGAGGATTATAGGTCCCTTTTGCTTTGCTCTGATTTTGTTGCCTTTGTCCTTACTGCCATAGATGATGCGGTACGGATGTGTAGTAGGACCTCTGCCCTTTTGGTGGCTATGCGCCGCTCTGTTTGGCTGCGTCAGTGGGCGGCTGATACTGCCGCTAAGAAGGCTCTCACTGGGCTCCCCTTTACGGGGCTGCGGCTCTTTGGTGAGCGTCTGGATGTTTTAGCCAAGGCTGGTAGGCTTCCTCAACGTAGGAGGCAGCCTTTGCCCTTTCGGGGGACCTCCTCTTCCCTTCCCTCTTTTTGTGCTTCCAAAGGAGGTTGGGGCCCCCTCTTCTCGGGTTCCTGCAGAGATTCTTGGGGCCGTGGCAGATCCTGTGGTCGTCCCGGTCCCTCATGGGCCCCCAAGCCCCCTCAGGCATGAGGAGGCGTCCTCACCCATCCGGGTGGGGGGATGGCTTCGGCTCTTTGCTCACGTCTGGAGGCTACGAGTCTCAGGCCGGTGGATTCAGAAGGTGGTGTCCTCCGGTTAGATAGCATTTGCAGCCTGCCCCCGCCCCCCCCCCCCCCCAAGATTCATCAAATCCTGGATGGCTCATAACCCTCTGTCAGTTCAGGGTTTGCGCTTGCGGTTCAACGTCTGTTGGAGTCAGGAGTCATTTGCCCGGTGCCTTCCCAGGAACAGGGTCAAAGGTTCTACTCCAATCTGTTCACGGTCCCCAAAAAAGGACGGGTCCCTGAGGCCCATCCTGGACTTGAAGGGTCTCAACAAGTTTGTCAGGTTCAAGCATTTTCGCATGGAGACTCTACGCTCGGAGGTCAGTACCCTGCGCCCGGGCGACTTCATGACCTCTGGACATCAAGGATGCCTACCTTCACATGCTAATCTTTCCAGGTCATCAGAGATTTCTCAGGTTTGCTCTAGAGGATCAGCATTACCAGTTTATGGCCTTACCGTTCGGTATCACCTCGGCCCCTCGGATGTTCACCAAGGTGCTGGCCAGTGTGATGGCTTTGTTGCGGAATCGGGGCATTTGCATCCTTCCTTACCTGGACGACATTCTGATTGTGGCTCAATCTCTTCATCAGGCCGAGAAGGATACACAGGTGGTGACCTCCACTCTCGAGTCCTTCAGCTGGGTGGTCAACTATCCCAAGTCTTCACTGTCTCCGTCTTTGGTGAGGTCCTTTCTGGGCATGAATCTGGATACCTCTCAGGTCAAGGTATTCCTGCCTCAGCTGAAGGTGGAGGGCCTGCAGAAGCAGGCGCGGACTCTGCTCTTGCATCCCCATCCCTCCATCCGGCAGGGGATGCAGTTAGTGGGTCTGATGGTGTCTGCTTCAAGGCGGTCCCTTTTGCTCAGTTTTACATGAGACCTCTTAAGTTGCACCTCTTTTCAGTTTGGGATCGGGACCCTGTGTCCCTGGATCAGGACCCTGTGTCCCTGGATCAGGAATTTGCTCTGTCCCCCCTGGCCAGACAGTCCCTCTTGTGGTGGCTGGACTCAGGGAACCTTCTAGTGGGCAGGACCTTTCTGTCGGCTGGCAGTCTTACCGGTTGGGGGGGCTTTTGGAAGTCTCTGAAGTTCCAGGGTCGGTGGGGCCCACAGGAGGCCCATGCTCCCATCAATGTCCTGGAACTGAGGGCGATCAGGTTGGTTCTGTCTCGGCTGACCACACACCTTGGGGGTCGGGCTGTTCAGATCCGCTCGGACAACCAGACGGTGGTTGCTTACATCAATCATCAGGGAGGGACTCGGAGCAAGCGAGCCCTCAAGGAAGTGTCCCTGATACTGTCTTGGGCGGAAGAAAATGTCCCCTGCATCTCAGCGGTTTACATTCCGGGGGTGGAGAACCTGGAGGCAGACTCCCTGAGCAGGGGGATGTCTCGGCTGGGGGAATGGTCCCTCAGCAACAGGGTATTTCACTCCCTGTGCCACCGCTGGGGTCAGCCGGATGTGGACCTGTTTGCGTCCCGCCAAAATCACAAGCTTCCCAGGTTTGTCTCCCTGTCACAGGACCCTTTGGGCTTCGCCACGGATGCGCTAGCAATGCCTTGGACGGAGTTTCGGCTCCTCTATGTGTTCCCTCCGTTCCCTCTGCTGGGCAGGGTGCTGCGCAAAATAGCCCAGGAAGGGGTACCAGCCATTCTGGTGGCCCCCTGTTGGCCAAGGAGACATTGTGCAGTAGATCAGTATGCCCTGCCCAAGGATCCAGATCTGCTCAATCAGGGACAACTGTGCCATCCCAATTTACAAACGCTGGCTTTAACGGCTTGGCTGCTGAAAACTCCATCTTGATGGATAAAGGTTTGCTGGCTTCTGTTGTTGATACCATGATTAGGGCAAGGAAGAAGTCCTCGTCCTACTACAGGATCTGACATGCTTACATTGCCTGGTGTAAGTCCAAGTCTTATCCTTGTCGGGTGTCTTCTATCCCCAGAATTCTGGAATTTTGCAACATGGTTTGGATTTGGGCCTTCAGCTTAGAACCCTCAAGGGACAGGTGTCAGCTCTGGCAATTTTTTTCCAGAGATCCTTTGCCAGTCACCGGTTCGTTAAGACTTTTTTCCATGGAGTTACTGATGTGCATCCACCACGTAAACCTATGCTACCAGTTTGGGACCTGAATCTGGTGTTGTCTGCTCTGCAGGTTCCTCCCTTTGAGCCTATCCGTGGGGCTGCCTTGCCCATTCTGACTCTTAAGGTGGCCTTTTTGGTGGCCATTACTTCTGTCAGGCGAGTTTCTGAGCCGGCGGCGCTTTCCATCAAACCATCTTTTATTGATCGGCATCAGGATAAGGCGGTGTTTCGGCTTAAGCCGGATTTCTTGCCGAAGGTTGTGTCTGCCTTTCATCTCAATCAGGACATTGTTTTGCCTTCTTTGTGTCTAACCCTGCTAATTCCAAGGAGCGGACCCTTCACTCTTTGGATGTTGTCAGGGCTCTGAAGTTTTATTTGGTTGCTACTGAGTCTTTCAGGAAGTCTGACGCTCTTTTTGTTCTTCCTGCTGCACCCAGGAAGGGTTTGTCTCCTGCTAAATCCACTATCAGCAAGTGGATCCGTCAGGCGGTGGTACAAGCCTATTCTGCTAAAGGGAAGGAATCTCCTTTTAGGATTACTGCTTATTCTACTCTGGCTATTGGTGCGTCTTGGGCCTTTCAGCACCAAGTTTCTGTTGAACAAGTTTTCAAGGCCGCAACTTGGTCTTCTGTTCATACTTTTTCCAAGTTTTACAAGGTTGATGTTAGGGCCTCAGCTGATGCTGCTTTTGGCCGCAAGGTACTTCAGGCGGTAGTGGTTTAAAATGCCGGTTACTCTTTTGGGATCCCACCCTACTTTATGGACACTGCTTTTGGATGTCCCAGATGTAATGACTTCGTGAAGCAGGCCGTGCCATGCAATGGGAAAAAGACAATTCTGTGAGTACTCACCTGTAGAATTGCTTTTGCCATGCATGGCATGACCTGCTTCACCCCACCCTTATTGTTGTTCTTGGTTGCCTCTGTATGGTGATTGTTCCAAGTTAGTTGGGGTTTTTTGTTGCCTTTATTATCTCCCGGTTTCTTGAATAACTGCTTGTCAACACTCAGCAGGTCGTGCCATGCATGGCAAAAGCAATTCTACAGGTGAGTACTCACAGAATTGTCTTTCTGCTGTTTTGGGGGGAAGATACACATGTGTGCATTACTTTTGTATGTATCTAGTGCCCTTAAGCATTCTGACTGATTGTGGTTCCCTTTTATTTTTAAATTGTCCCACTATTCTGGCTGATTCCTGGAATAGATTCCAGGAAAAGCCTGTTTAGACCACAAGATGGGAACATGAGGAAGCCAGTTACTTTATACAGATGGACAACATGCAGTCCAACATGGCTTCTACTTTACAGGTATGCAGGTCTTCTATTAGGCTGGGGCGTCCAGAGAACTTATTCCCGTTCAGACCCCGGTGTCGGCTAGCAAGGCCTCCCTAGAATTTGTCTGTGTGAGCACCATTACCTCTGGTGAGTCAGTGAAAAGTGAAGGCATTGTTTCCTCTGATGAGGTTTACCTTCATGCAAGATTTAGGGTCGGTTCTGATATCGAGACGGACTCTAAAAGTGCCAGTAGCAAGATTTCAGGGGAAACCTTGGCTTTGTTGGAGGACATTTATGACACCTGTTCTGAGGAGCTGCCTTTGTCTGCTCAGGACATTTTATAACTCAAGTTGTTCATGAAGAAAAATTTCCTGGGCACTCCACCCACCTTGATGTTATGAAGGAGTAGCAGTTCCCAGATAAAACTTTGCCCCGAGCATAGAGGATACTTCAGGATCTTTGTGTAACAATGGGGTTGTTGCTCCGTCTAGGGTGGGTTCTGAATTATGAAAAATACAGTCTAGTTCCGTATCGGGTTATGAACTATTTAGGGTTTGAAATCAATACGATTCTTCTGAATATTGTTTTGCCTCCCCAGAAGATAAAAGACCCTTCAGGAAGCTGTCTGGTCTTTTTGCTCCAAGCAAACGGCCTTGGTGCGTCAGGCAATGAAGGTCTTGGGGTTTTTAACCTCAGCATTTCCAGCAGTGAGATGGGGTCAACTGCACTCACGGACTCTCCAACTGCATATCTTGAACACCTTGACAGATCTCCAAGAGCCCTAGAAAGGGAAATGCGAATCCCCGAGTCGGTAAAGAGGTTCCTGGAATGTTGGCTGTTCAAGGACATATTTTTCAACTGTCTGCCCTGGAGAGATCCCAAGGACCAAATCACAACAATGGACACCTCCTCATGGGATTGGGGAGCCCATTGTGGGCCTTTGACTGCTCAAGGGAGATGGGCCAAAGTGCAAAGTCAGTCTTCAAATCTGAGGGAACTGAAAGCAGTAAAGTAAGCCCTGTTTACCTTTTCAAGCCATATGAAAGGTCGGCATGTTCAGATCAGAATGGACAATGCAACGACCATGGCTTACTTGAATTGACAGGGAGGGACAAGATCTCCTTGAATTTTATCAGCGGCAGCAGAAATTCTGCTTTGGGCAATACAGACCCTGCTATCTCTGTCAGCCATTCACCTGAAAGGGTGTTTGAACCAAGTAGCGGACTATCTAAGTCGCTCTACATTGCAGGAGGCCTGAATCAGGAGGTATTCGACCAGATATGTGTTCTGAGGGGAACTCCGGAAGTGGATTTTTTTTTGCATAATGGAGAATCCACAAATTGAAGAAGTTCTTTTCTCTAAAGCCCTCCGACCCAACTCTGGGAGTGGACGCTGTGGCACAAGATTGACCATTCAGGCTGTTTTATGCATTTTCTCCAGTTCAAATACTTGCTCAAGTGTTAAACAAGTTAGCCAGTCAGTCAGCTACAGTTTTGCTCTTGGCCCCCTGGTGGCCCAAAAGAACATGGTTTTCAACTCTTGTAATGCTGTCCATACAGGAACCCTGGAGGCTTCTGACGAGGCCTGAACTGCTATCCCAGTGACCAGTACTTTGCTTGGATCCTCAGAAGTGGTGTTTGACTCTGTGGAACCTGAAGTTGTCTTGCTTCTATGGAATGTATTTTCAAACAAGGTTATCAAGACCCTTCTCGCGTAGGAAAGAGGTGACGAGAAAGATTTATTTGAAAGTTTGAAAGACCTTTTGAAACATGGAAAATTCAGAACGATAAGCCTACATCTAACCTTCCGATTCTTGATTCCCTACATAGGGGAGTTGATCTGGGTCTGTGTCAGTACTCTAAAGGTACAGTTCTTTTGGTATCTTGGGTAAAAGACCATCATCGCTTGTCGCTGGCCAGACATTTTCTTTTAGCCATGGGGCGATCTAAACCGGTCCGCATGACAATAGCGCCTCCATGGTATCTAGCTAAAGTCCTGACAGCAATAATGGCTCCTCCATTTGAACCAGTTCAGGACCCTCCTATTAAATTCATCATATGTAAGGTTCTGTTTTTAGTGGCAATTACTGCTGCACGCAGAGTCAGTGATATCCAAGCCTTGTCCTGTCATCACCCCTTTCTTCAGATTTTTCAGGATGGGGTGGACACTTTCTACCTTCCAAAGATATCTTCTGACTTTCATCGAACTCAGGAGTTTGTTCTTCCGTCAGGGGATAGTAAAGATCCTTCTGTGAATAAATCTTTGTATGTCAGAGCATGTCTTCTAGAATACTTTCATTGAACCAAGGATTAGAGGTAGGTTTATTTCATTCTCAAGTCTAAGTAAGGGCCATTGGGTATCTAAGTCAACTGTGGCACATTGGATGAAGAGCGCTATTAGTATGGCATATCATGGATTCCAGGTTCCATGGAAGATTACAGCTCACTCAACGAGAAGTGTCTCTACTTCTTGAAGGCGGAAGCTGGGGTCTCTTGAACAGATTTGCGAAGTGGCCACATGATCTTCAGTCTTTTGTTAGACATTAACGTTTAGACTTGCTGACCTTAGAAGATCAGTCCTTTGGCAGGAGTGTGCTTCAGGCAGCATTTCCCATCCAGTAGAAGTAGATCTCGCGTATCTCTCAAAAGTATGCTGCCCAGAGGATATTTTGAGAAAACTTAAGCTAGTTTGCTGGTAACTTCTTTTCTAAACATCCGAATGGGCAGCATACAGGTTTCCCTCCCTCAAGATATCATTGAATGTATTTCATGTTTAATCGCCAGTACTGTTTTGGTCTGTCTTTATATCTTTTTCAGATCTCTATAACTGGAGGATGGGCTAAAGTTTTACCCATTCTGGTGGTTACATATTCCAACCTAGAGGCAGAGATATGAAGTCTCTCATAAGTATGCTGCCCGTTCAGATGTTTAGAAAAGAAGTTACCAGGTAATTCTTGCCCTGGAGACCCCCCAAACTGAAAATAGCACTTTATAACATTTACAAATAAAATACTACTATCCACACTATAAACATAAGGGGTTAATTAAAAAAGACATATGGTCCCCCCTCCCGGGGGGGGGGGACCCATTTTTTTGGGGGGAATTTTTTTTTCGCGCTCAACAATACCTTCACTGTGTGACCAGCCACCAAAAATTTAAATTGCACGTACCAGATAGATTCTTGTAATCAAGTCCATCATATAGATAAAAGTGATGTAGTGATATTTGATCAATCAATTCTCAATCATGTTATATAATTCTCCGTAGATATAACTGATGACAGTTGACTTTGTATAGAGATAAATGAGTCTATCTGGTACGTGCAATTTAAATTTTTGGTGGCTGGTCACACAGTGAAGGTGTTGGTCAGCACGGAAAAAAAAGAGGACTAATTAACCTTTTGTATCCCATGGAGTCTGTTTTTATACATAGTTTTTTTCTTTTAGTAATAAAATAAAGTGCTCTCAACGGTGCAGAAGTGCCTAAGTGCTACCATTGTGCACTTAGGCACTTTTGCACTGTTGAGAGCACTTTATTTTATTAGTTTGCACAATATATATGTACTGTGTACCCATTATGGAGTAGCACTGATTCATAATTTTTGATATAGATCATAGGATATTGATAGATTACACTAGCACTTAGTATCTTGTCCTGCAAACGTCAGTGTATATATATTTGTTGATGTGAGCTTTAATTATAGATATTTAAATTTAATGGGTTATTTTGACACTATATTTGAGTGTCTTTATGTATTTTAGCCCAGGAGTTCCTCCCCACTTGGGTTTTTAAATATGTTTTTTAACTTGTTATGTGTTTTTTTTAACTTATGTGTTGTTTTTGCTGTATGTGAGATTAATGTATTAACTTTGATTAATGGACATATGATTTGTATGATTAAGTGGTGTGGAGCTTGATCTATGAGGACGTGATGGTGGGCTAGCCCTGGAGCCTCACCAAATTAGAGTAGTGGCTATCTGTAAGACAGCCACATGGTCAATTCCCCTTCCTCAAACATTGTAGGCTAGAGTTATCAGACAAAAAACAATCCTTCGGTAGAAGGTTCTTACAGGCCACTTCCCATTCCAAGTTTATCAGTTCCTTGATTATCCTGTTTGTGGCCGTTTGGAAGGACGAAGGAGAAAATCTGTAAAGAGGAACACAACCTGGGATTTTCCCCCTACCTTGTGTTTTTGTCCCTAAAAATTCACCGGCTTGTGTTCCATTCAACTTTTACTTTACTGCTTTAAGCTCAGAGAGGCAAGCAAATCGGGCCATCGATTTATGCTTGGCATTGTACTGTCCATCTTTCAAATGTTTGGCTGGATTGTCCATTTTAACAAGTCACAGGTAGTCCAATTCCTTTCTGTGCTTTATACCGGATACTGAAGTGGCATGCGTGTTCCTGCCTCTAGACAAGCAGTCAATCAGTCAAGTATCGTTACATGCTATAATTTTAGACATTTAGAATAGGACAATAGAGTCCCTGCATAAGACACGATGCGTGTCATTCAGAGAATTGCTGCTCTTGTGGTTCAACCCACAGGCACTTCAATGTAGTTGCTCCTTTTGATCCATTGATTGTGACAAATGATGCTTGTCTGTCAAGTTTCTTAAGAGTCCTGAACCAGCTGACATCCATCATCTGGGAGGAACCAGCAGCAGGGTGCTCATGATCATGCAGTGTTAGGAGGCTACATTCCCTGCATCTCGGTAAAGGCAGACTGTGGGTGGATGCAGCCGAATGGGCTTTCTACACAACCAGGAGAGACTTGCCCAGCCAGTCCAAGAAGACTGAAGCATTTGCCATGAATGCACTAGAAACATAGAAGGTTGATGGCAGAAGGAGACCATATGGTCCATCTAGTCTGCCCTTATGTGTATACTGTATGTACTCTTTATCTTAGGATAGATGTGTGCTTATCCCATGTTTAAATTCAGTGACTGTTGATTTTTCAACTACCTCTGCTGGAAGTTTGTTCCAAGCATCTACTACTCTTTCTGTAAAATAATATTTTCTAACATTGCTCCTGATCTTCCCCCCGACGAGCTTCAGGTTGTGCCCCCTTGTTCTATCATTAAGCTTCTTCTTAAAAACACTTCCCTCCTGAACCTTATTCAATCCTTTTACATATTTAAAGGTCTCAATCATGTCCCCCCTCTCCCTTCTTTCCTCCAGACTGTACAAATGAAGTTCTTTAAGTCTCTCCTGATAAGTTTAAACCGGACCTTCACCATGATTTAATGAAAAGCCCAAACTCTTAAAAAACAATTCCTCAGCATCTAAAATTAATATATTTTACATGTTTAGTCACTAATTTATTATACTTTCCCCCACTGGGCTGCAACTCTGTTCGGGAATTTAGGATACGGGCGCCGCCATCTTGACTCAGAAGCATCACACTTACTGAGGAGAGGAGAGTGGGATAAGGTACAGGGGGGCGGGTTATAGCTGTGCTTTGCTCAGACAGAGCAGAGCTGGGGTCAGGGAAAGGTCAGCAGTCCCAGAATGCAGAGCAGCACAGTCACTTCCTGTTTGCAGGCACTTCCTGTTTGCAGGCTGCCTGCAAAAATGGCAGCTTCCATAAGCCGCCATCTTGGATGTTTAAAGGCTTATAAAATGCAGTAGATGCAGGTAGGATGATTTTTAATGTGAGCAATCTGTATGTACAGGGCGTGGGAAACACATAAGATAGACTCTTATTTAGAGTGAAGGTCCGCTTTAAGTCCTTCCACCATTTTCGTTGCCCGCCTTTGGACACGTTCTATTTGAATAATGTCTTTTTGCAGGTAAGGTCTCCAGAACTGCACACAGTATTCTAGCTGTGGCCTTACCAGGGCTCTATACAGCGGCATCACAACCTCCCTCTTCCTACTGGTGATGCCTCGAGCTATGCAGCCGAGCATCCTGCTTGCTTTTCCCACTGCCTGGCTACACTGTCCACTCATCTTGCAGCTATCAGTAATCAGTACCCCTAAATCTCTCTCCTCCGAGGTCCTGGCTAACACTAGTTGGTTCAACACCTCATCAGCCAAGTTGTGCCACAGAAGCTGGAGGGTCGTCTTTCGCTTCCCAGTGTGCTGGTCACACGTTTCTTATTTTCACAGCTGATTACAATCTTGTTTGGGGCTTTTATTCAGTGAACATATAGCACCCCAACTTTCCTCCCCCTCCCCAGTGCCTTTATGGGACCTTAAAGTGGAACGCCCATTTTCCACAAGATGGGTGTTCTAGCTGCAGGGAGGCATCCCGATTCCCAATGCCCCCCTAGGCATTATCACAGGAGAAATTTTACCTGTCTCTTCGGTCCCTATGGCAAAATCGAGCAGCTAATCACATTGCCAGATTTTGCAGGGGGAGGAGAAGGGTAAGATTTCTCCCGTTTCTAACTGTTTCTGTCTGTGCGCAGGGAGCACTGCTCTCGCTGTTAACTTTTGGTAGTGCTTACATTTGTCAAGAGAGTCTGTTAGTGGTGTATTTTGGTACTTGACATACATGGTATCCAGCAAGGAACAATTGTCCATCCGTTCAGTGGATGCTGGCGTGGGCTTGCGCAAGTGCTGTGGGATTGCAGGATAAGATGGTGTTTTTTTTTGGGGGGGGGGGGGGCTCTGCCAAAATTTGCAGATTCCATCTCTATCTGTCCTTCTCTTAGGGATTCTAACATTGTTAGTGGCTTCCAAGGTAAGATGCTTAGGTCCACGGTGGTTAAGGTGTAATGATTTGATGTTTTGTGTTCATGTTTTTCCACCATTATTCATGTACTCATTGGGGTTTCCTAACATGAAGGACTGTGTGATGCTTTGTTGTGGAACCTCAAAAAATGGAATTAACAGTGGTTTAAACATTTTTTCCCTTTTAGAATAGTGCAAAGGACAACTTTTTCTTGTCGCCAAATTGAGTGCTTTCATTTTTACTTGGCGCTTGGTTTTCATCATTGTGGTGTCGCTTGCACAGGAACCGCTATAGCTGTTTGGTGAAATGAAAGGCTCTGTACAGGCACACAAACTTCCTCCCACATTATCCCATTTGAAAACAGTGTAAAATCAGCCATTTCAAAGAATCTA
This sequence comes from Gastrophryne carolinensis, assembly GCA_027917425.1. NCBI lineage: Eukaryota > Metazoa > Chordata > Amphibia > Anura > Microhylidae > Gastrophryne > Gastrophryne carolinensis. The sequence continues at coordinate 537,273,665 of CM051234.1, forward strand.
AAAATGTTCAATTCTATGTAAATGCCTATGCAAATCCATTTTTTTTGCTTTAATTTTCGAGGTCCTTGTTGAGCTGGAAAGAATGTCATGGTGCAGCTTTGAGTCATAAGCATGCTCTGCTGTGGTCAGAAACCGCTGTAGGGCCACTGTAGCTTGCTGTGCTCACTTGTGCTGAGCGCTTCAAGGGACAGTGTGACTGTTGACCACTTTTTGTGTGGTCCTGGAGGAATGACATTGAAATTAGTGCAAACTTTGTAGCCCTGTCATGGCTTTTACCCTGCACTGCAGGAAATTGAGGAGAGGCATCAGGGGCTGCTTGTTGCCCTATTTGTGTTGCTTTAACTGTATTATTTCAATGACCATACAAGAAAGCAACTTGAAATGTTCTGTTTCTGTAAAAAAAAATGAAAAAATATTACTTAGTCCCTTTTTTTATTAGGCAATACATGTCATGTTTTAAGACAATGTTTACATCCTGTTTTTAATAAAACTCATGGAAATTGCTGATGCATCAGGTTTCCTTTGGATTTTGCAACGGATAATAAGAATAATTTCTTAAACATGTGTTCTCCTTTGAAATAGATAACCAGAATGTTTTTGTTGTTAAAGTATAGTCACCTTTTTTCTTTGTATACATATATTTTACATCATTTTACTCAGAAGAAAGAAATGTACTAGGGAATAGTTTGCTGTGTAACTCTACTTAGTTTTACTAATTTCTGGCTCCGTGATGCTGTAGCTGACAGATATGACAAGTTTCTGCGAATGGTTGGTGCTTCTCAGGAGACAAGAGATCTATTTCATTACATACCAGGAAAACATTTTGGTCAAGGGAAATCCAGGCTGTGGGAAGAGGCATGTCCCTGTCTATCTGCTGTGGTATACATCAGCCAATATAGTGGTACCTACTGTAAAGCTGTGCTTCTTTGGTGGGCAGAGGGGCATTTATATGTCTTTTCAGCAGATCTTGAGTTGGAGGGCACCGCTATAGACGGCGGGTATACGGGGGAGTAGATTTTGGCCCCAGACACGTTTGCAATGTTGTATTGGAAGGTGGATATCTTTATGGCAAGAATACTCAATCCACTGACAATAAGCCCAGACTTCCTCCTCATGCTGACCTCTCTGTGATGGAAACCTTCCTCTAAATTCTGCATCCTTATATGGAACAATGGAACTTTGGCTAGGGTCTATTACAGGTATTAAATAGCCATCTTTAGGTGGTGACACTGTTTGAGTTCCTGCTTGGCCATAGCTGCTCCAAGATTCCTCCAGTTGTGCTTTGATGCAGGTTCTGTTATCCACATAAAGACTTTCTGCCGCGGTCATTTTTTTTTATTAAGACTTTTTGTTCAGTGGTTGTTCAGGGGGTAGTAGAAAGGTTTGCTCAAGCCATTTATTCTTCTTCTGTTAGCTGTTACATTGGTTGTGAATGAATGGATGTACACTGATGAGACGTGAGTGATGGTATGATTTGCAAATGAAAAATATCTATCGATTTACATATGCGAATGATCAGGACATGTGTTTGCACGTGACAGATTTTTCGGCAAATGGCATTTAAAGGGTTTGTATAGTCCTGTTTATAGCCAAATTTTGTGACATTAAAGTGGACCAACACCCAGGATTTTGACTATCCTGGGTTTTGGTCCACTTCGGTGGGGCACCCCGATGTGTGAAACCCCCCAGAAAGCCCCGGAAACTCTCCTCTCCCCACTCCCACGTGACCGCTGCAGCCAACCCCCGCCGCCGGACAAGCAGAGCGCGTCCGTCGCCGCCTCCCGCGCGTCCCTCTTACAGGGAGCGCACCCGCGCCAGCCATTCACAAACGGCCGGCGCGGGAGCGCGCCCTGCTAGAGGGACGCGCGGGAGGCGGCGGACGCGCATGCGCCGATGGAACGTGGAAAAGGTAGGATTGTGGGCTTCCTGGGGGTTTCACCCCGCGGGACATCCCGATTTCGGATGCCCCGCGTGGAGGGATCTGATCGGCCCGGGAATCTTATAGATTCCTGGCCGATCGACCATGGGTGTTGGTCCACTTTAAAGGCGATGAACGAGAAATTTTATGTCCGCCAAAACGATGCGACTACGCTCGACCCATAAGCAAATTCTCATTGATCGCTTGTTTGCAGAGGGCATTTTCACAGATCAGTTATAGTTGTGTTCGCTTTAGCGATTATTTGTTCTGTGGAAATAGGTCCTAAGGCTTAAACAAGGATTATCCATAACAAATAATGGCCAGTCCAGTTTAAACCAAACCACCACCTTTCAATATACTGGTCCCTGTTAATATTGTTAAAGCGTGAGCGCTTCTAAAAGCTATATGCCATACAGAGTAGAGGCTATGACTGCCCAATACCTTTTACACAGGTGTGCCATAAATAGATTCTAAATGGCTACTGGATGTGGTATGTTAAATAGAGATTTTAATCATCCTTTACATAGTGTTCAGGTCTTTTGTGTTTTTCAATTGCAGCAGTTCAATGGAATCTGAAAGCCCCCTGTGTTAAGTATATTACTAATCTACACACAAAAAATGGTTTTGGATCTTTTTATCTGTCCAGTCCCCTGAATGTATTTGTAAGACTGCTTAAATTGGGTTGTTATTTGTTGCTCAACAGTATCATATGAGGACTGGTTAAAATTTAAGAGAACATTTAATTAAACATAAGATTTTCACTTTCAAGGTTAATGGCGGTACAGAATTGTGCTTGCTTAGGAAGTCCTATCTGCATGGAAAAATAACTTTCTATTTAATGAAATGGTTGCATTAAAATTGGCTTCTTTGCCAACATAAAAATACTCTATAAAACGTGGGCAATAGTTGCCCATTTGTTTGAAACACATAAAAGTATCTCCTAGGTTTGGAACACGTGACAAGCTGCCTTTCCCTAAATATTTTCACAGCTGAGAGGAACTGCCCAGCACAATAATTCAGAAGCTTTTCCCAGACTGTAGTCTGTGCCAGTGATGTTGTTGCAGCCTCCCACATCCCACAAAAACACCCAGTGTTTCAATATATTCTGATGAGAAAGACAGATCTGTTGACTTGATCATTTTTTTCTTCTTTTGTATTAGAAATACATATTTGAGTTTTCCATCTGGCTTAGATTATACACTCTTTAGTGTAAACAAGAAATGTTGAATCAAATGTAATATATGTAATGCATTTTTAATGTGGTATATTTAACAGAGCACTAAATTGAGCACGAAATTGTTTAAAAATATAAATACATATACAAACATCGGCTAATGAGGAGGGGGTCACTTATACACCAGAACTGAATAAAACTCTCACCAAGCTTGTTGTTTTCCTCTCCTTCCTTGAATAAAATACAGGGGTGCCAGAGCCTGTCACTCTGGATATCCTCTTCCTTTTATTAAAATAAAGAAAAACAAGCCTGGTTGGATATTTTTTGATGCAAGGTGTATAAGTGACCCCTCCTTCCGCCATCCCGCATATTTATATGAATTAGACCATTTGCTTTATTGCACGGCCTGCTTCAGTATTCATAACAGTTGGGTTATTCCGCCACAAGGTGGCGCAGTGGTACTGCAGAAAGCTGTGGCATCTCCTGGCTCCCTATAAAAACGGGATTAACCATAGAGTTCCCCAGTGTTTCCTCTGCAGTAATACTGCGAAGTTAGAAGATTGCTCTCCCTCTTGCGCAGGTGAGCGGGGCAACCAAGCCTGTGGCCCTGCATGTCTATTTCCATCCGTTTCTGGACCCTCACTGTCTCCCAGCCTCGGCTCACAGATCGGGTGAAGGTAGAAGAGCACTAGGGTCAAGTGCTCCTGGAGCGCAGCTCCAAGCCACAGACCCTGTAACACAAAGGGTAGCCGGCCACAGGCTTTATGGTGAGCCTAATAGAGATGCAGAATTTCTGTCCTGGCTTCTGAGGGGGTAAGTAGTCTGGGGACTATGTCCCCTAATTTTCCCTTTTGGGTTCCCCCCCCCCCCCCCCCCGTGCCCCCTCCCTGACCATGGCTGCTTGCCGCTGCCTTCTCATCTCTCTCTCTTCCCCCCCCCCTCTGACTTCTTTGGGGGCAGGGGGGGTGGGTGATGGCGGCGAGTGGTGATATCTGTGGTGTTTTGACGTTTTTTGTGTATTTTGTGGTGTTTTTAGCTGCCGCGCCGCTTTGTAACCTGAGGTGATTTTGCTTTGTCATGGCGCCGGCCGGGTCACGTGAGCGCCGTTTTTCGTGCTCTTCGGGGGGCGGGCCCGGGTGATGACCGTATTGCGTCGGTTCCCTCGTGGCCTGCCCCTCGAGGTACCTCTGCCGGCGCCATTTTGGACAAGCTGCGTGTCTGAATTTTTTCCCTTCCTGCCTGCAGCGCTGCTTCCTCCAGTGGGTCGCCCTATCCAGCGGTCTGTGCCTGTGTGACCGCGCGGTGTCTTTGGTCCGTGAGTCCCCCTTGGGAGGGGTTTAGTTGATTTGGGGTGTATTTGCTGTGGGATGCTCGTGTGTTTTTACTTATGTCTTTCAGGCGGGATACCATTGGGTTGTGGTTTCTCCCGGCTCCACTCCTTCCTCCCCCTCATTCCCCCTATATTGACTTCTGGGGGCATCCCGGGTGGCTTTGGTCTTAAGCCTGTACCCACTGCTGGCCTATTGCGCCTGTGTTAATCACCGCTCCTGCAATTGGGCCCCAGTGAGGGGAATTTAGCAGGGAGTCGCATTCTGATTTGGCTCTGTGGGTGGCTAACATTGAAAAGCAGCTTGCCAGCACTGTTCCTAGGAAGGCCTCTGGCAAGAAGAGACACCTGGATCCCAGGCCCGCTCCCCTTATTGAGATGTATGTGGGGATTTATGATCTTGGTGGCTGTCACCCCCTTGAGATGGGGGAGCTCTCCTAGGATTCTGACTCCTCTGGGAACCAGCAGGAGAGTTGCGATAGTGACCCTGGGTCTGCGTCCGGAGAGGAATCATGGTACCCTGAGGACACTGATAATCTGCTGTCACATATTTTTGAAATTTTGCACATTGCTGCCCCTGAGGTAGCTAAGAGAAAGCAGGGGGAGCTTTTTCGCCCTCGTAAACAGCGTCTAGAGTTCCCTGAGCAGGAACATTTTACCACCTTGGTGCTTAAAGAATGGGAACGTCCTAACAAGATGCCTGCTGTGCCCAAGGGTTTGCACGTTCTGCCCAAGGATCCAGATCTTCTCACTCAGGGGCAGCTACGCCATCCCAATTTACAAACTCTGGCTTTAACGGCTTGGCTGCTGAAACCTCCATATTGATGGAAAAGGGGTTGCATGCCCCTGTTTTTGATACCATGATTCGGGCTAGGAAGAAGTCCTCGTCCTTTATCTACTACAGGGTCTGGCATGCTTACATTGCCTGGTGTGAGTCAAAGTCTCTTTCCTGTCGGGTGTTTTCTGTTCCCAGGATTCTGGAATTCTTACAACATGGTTTGGATCTGGGCCTTCAACTTAGTACCCTAAAAGGCCATGTTTCAGCTCTGTCAATTTTTTTCCAAAGATCTTTTGCTAATCACCGGTTGGTTAAAACCTTTTTCCAGGGTGTTTCTCATGTGCATCCACACCGTAAGCCTTTGCTACCAGTCTGGGATTTGAATCTGGTGTCTGCTCTGCAAGGGCCTCCCTTTGAGCCTATCTGTGGGGCTGCTTTGCCCATTCAGACTCATAAGGTAGCCTTTCTGGTGGCTATCACTTCTGTAAGGAGGCGAGTTTCTGAGCTAGCGGCGCTTTCCATCAAACCTCCTTATTTTGAGAGACATCAGGATAAGGTGGTGTTCCGGCTTAAGCCGGATTTCTTGCCAAAGGTTGTGTCTGCCTTTCATCTCAATCAGGACATTGTCTTGCCTTCATTGTGTCCTAATCCTGCTAATTCCAAGGAGCGGACTGTATTCTCTGGATGTGGTCAGGGCTCTGAAGTTTTATTTGGTCGCTACTGAGACTTTCAGAAAGTCTGATGCTCTTTTTGTTCTCACTTCTGGACCTAGAAAGGGTTTGCCTCCGGCTAAATCCACTATCAGCAAGTGGATCCGTCAGGCGGTGGTTTAAGCCTATTCTGCTAAGGGAAAGCTATTGGTGCCTCTTGGCCTTTTCAGCACCAAGCTTCTGTTGAACAAGTTTGTAAGGCCGCTACTTGGTCTTCTGTTCATACTTTTTAAAATTTTTACAAGGTTGATGTTAAGGCCTCAGCGGATGCTGCTTATGGCCGCAAGGTGCTTCAGGCTGTAGTGACTTGAACTACTGGCCGTTACTCTTTGGGGATCCCACCCTACTCTGGACACTGCTTTTGGATGTCCCAACTGTTATGAATACCGAAGTGGGCCGTGCCATGCAATAAAGAAAAAAGCAATTCTGAGAGTACTCACCTGTAGAATTGTTTTTGTTCTTGCATGGCACGGCCCGCTTCGCCCCACCCTTGTTATCGTTATTCTTGGTTGCCTCTTTATGGTGATTGTTCCAAGTTAATTGGGGTTTTTTTACCTTTTTCACATTTTTTACTTTATTCTCTCCCTGTCTCACTGCTTGTCTACGTTGGGGAACTCTATGGTTAATCCTGTTTTTATAGGGAGCCGGGAGATGCCACAGCTTTCTGCAGTACCACTGCGCCACCTTGTGGCGGAATAACCCAACTGTCATGAATACCGAAGCGGGCCGTGCCATGCAAGAACAAAAACAATTCTACAGGTGAGTACTCACAGAATTCCTTTTTTAGCCATAGTGCTCCTTTAAAGATATTACCCTCCATCCACTGTTGCCTAACCAATCACCTATCCCACTTTCATAGTAGTGTCCTACATCCGCAGATACTAGTGTTTTGACCATTCAAATGCACTATGTTGGCACAACATATTTATTTTGTAGTATATAAAACTATAAACCTACCGTATTTTTCATCCTATAAGACACACTTATTTTTCTCCAAAAGCTGCGTGAAAATGCCCATGCACCTTTTTAGGGTGCATGCACAGCGAATCATCAATCACAGTGCATAGAGCGTCATGCTGATGTCAGTGATTACATTGGCAGACGCTAGCTGCGTAGAGTGGCGTCTTCCGGGTTGCAGTACAGGTGTTTTTTTTTTTTTTTTTTGTTTTTTTTTTTTTGTTTTTTTTTTACACTAACTTGATTTGGTGGCAGTCGGGAGTTGGGCGATCTGCCACATTACCTTGTTATGGGGGTATTTTGCATGCTGTATATTATATGGGGAGGGGGAGAATCTGCACTTGTTTTTGCGATTGGGGGATCTGCCACACTACCTTGTTATGGGGGTATTCTGTATGCTGTCATATGGAGAGGGGGATCTGCCATTCTACCTGTTATAGGGGTGATTGGGGAGATTCTGCCATGTCCTGTTTGGTTCAGACCAAAAACAGGAAATATAGATAGCGGCTCCAGCTGCCGCCAAAAGGCTAACCCACTGCACCAAAAAGCCCGTCAATCAAATACAATCAATTTAATCCAAATAATTCAAATTTATTAATAGAAGTAATAAAGTCCCAACACATCACATTTCATACAATTCATCTAATTAAAAACATTCTCATAACATAGCAGGAGACCATTCCAGGCAAGAAGACCACAGAAAAAAACCCTCAAACGAATCTAATCACAACTAATAAATAAATGTAATCTTTATAGTGAATATATTAATTGAATCTCAATAACCAAAGTGCTATGTGCTAAATGGCAGAAAGTGCCACAGTGCTCATAAAGTGCTGAACTACAATGTGCAAATATACAATTAATCACCTACATGTGTATGCCTCAGGGAATGGTGCCCCAGGGAATGCTGCCCCGCTGTCCGAGAAAAGACAGGGAGTTAGCTTCCACGCGTTCCGTGGCAACATAACTAGCCACTTCTGTTTGGTTCAGAATATTTTTTCTTTTTTTCCTCCTCCAAATCCTAGGTGCGCACTTCTCAGGGAATTTGGGGATGTGGCTCCCTGTACCAACACTTTGTCCAAAACGGCAGCTTTATTCCGTGTTAGTATGCACTGCATAAGTTGCTGATTGACTGATTGGAGTCCACACATGTTCTGTGGGGATGGCGGAAATTGAGTTGAGTGGGCCATCTGGGGGGTTTTACACAGATGGGCATTCCAGATCAGGATGCCCCATAAAGGACTAGTCACAAGGTTAGTAGAAATCCTGGTGATTGGTCCTTTTCAAAACAGGAATACTTGCTTGTGTTTGTTTGCAAATTTACACTTAAAAAAAAATTGCATATAAAAAGATGACTGCTGAACCGTGCAAGACACAATAGTAAGGTTCTTGCAGCAGAAAATGTCTTCTCGCATAATGATGAACTAACCCTCAAGTGTTATGAGATGTAAGATTAAATTGTCGAATAGCAAAAGAAAAATAGGTCAATAGGGAATTTTATTCGGCTTACCTTCAACCATCAAATGTTAAGATAGCTTCACTAGTCTCCATGACTGGACATGAGATGACATGTCATCATTTGCATTCAGTACAACTGTTTTAAATGGTGGGTCTGCTATGGAAACTTGATGGTCCTTTCTCGGGTCCTGCAAAATTGCATTCCACCTCCTTTCTTCCTTCCAGTATTGAGGGCCACTACTAATACAACTACTGGATGCTAAATCTTTACGGTGAAAGTAAAAAAGCTAAAATTTTTACCCCATCTTTTGTGTTGCCTCATTAGCGTTTGTCCATGAAGGTACAATATTGTGGGCCTGGCCAGCTAATAAAGCTCTTTTATTTTACACGGGGCAATTCTAGTCACGTTGAAATGGTTGCTGCAATAACAAGAAGTTTCCTTGCTCTATCAAAAAAAAAAATTCAAGGTTTTCTGACGCTGGGTTTTGAGTTTATAATGTCTTTGACCTGCAACAGGTCTGGAGCCACATACACACAAATATATTTCCTTGCTGAAGTTGTGTTCTGCTGGGGTCTATTCTTTTGTCAAGATTCAGAATTGTACAAAATTTAAAGTTTTTATTAAACTTTAAAATATTAATTCAACTTAACACTGAAAAATATCTTCTTAAACTTTCAGAGATCTCTCCATCTGCCCATGGAGGTCAGCGAGGACAGTGAGGCCTACAGTTCCCTAGCTCCAGAAGATGGCTGTGGACATTACCGTGCAAAAAATTACCTCCACATATAGTTGTATCTTTTTGTATGTGTAATACTTTTGGTTTGATTGTTGCCATGCTCATGATGTCATATACTAGCACTTGTTCCAGTTTTAACCATCAAGTGTAAGACTATATGGGACTCTGAGCCTTGCTTTAGGAATTTAACACAAACCACAATTTACCATAACTCAGTTTAACAATACCGTACAGTACAGGTCAATTTCTTTACACTGTGAATCCTTGTACACTCACAATGCAGGTGGGCCTTTTGGCCAGTTTCTACCACAATGTCTTCCTCTACACATTTTGCATATTAACCAATAACTCCAGATGTTCTGTGGGGGGTAACTGTGGCCATACACTAAAAGGACAGTCTATTGCTAAAGCTTTTTCTGCTTACTTACAAAACCTTTCATCCCTAAATGGCAGAAGTTTCAGTGTATGCTGTATACATCACAAGTCAAAATGAAGAGCTGACCCAATGCAGCAGGATGTACCGCCTATGTTTTATTCCAGCAGTAGTGCTTGTGCTTTGTGCATTTGGTTACACAGACAGGAGTAGCTGAAGCTAAAGCCAATGCAGTTTAACATTTATGGACCATACTCTAGCCACCCCAATGGGCATCTTCGATAGTTTTTCCTCAGGCGTTTGCAAATAGTTGATGCAGTGACAAATCTCATAGGCAAAAGTTCACAATAAAGACCAGAAGAATATTTGCACAGTTACTGTGCATTTTGCAGTGCTAAAGAAAACTGAGGCCCTTAAAAAAATTCTACATATAATTAATGCAGACCATAGCATTTGCAACATCACCCCCCAGTAACAAATAGGGTTCACTGGACAGATATGCATGAGATCAGTGACTCAGTAAGTAGTTATGCCTGATTCGGGGCACTTCTAAGGTGTTGGTAGTGAACAGGCATCCCATATACCCTCTGTAGGGTGGGAGGATGCAGCGCCCTTAAGCGTTGCTGCAGTAAATAAGACTGCATGTCCACTGAAACAGTCTTCTTTCTCAGTGTTTCTTCCCACAATATTTTGTTACTGGAATATGTCGGGTTAAAAAACAGCCCAGGATCGCACCTCAAACTTTGAATCTATTATTGATGAATTGGTAAATCCATATCAAGATTTTAATCTGAAGCTCAAAATTGCTATAAATTAAAGAACCATCCTACTTGATGACAATGATGCTGCACATTTTGCATTATAAAACCTTATCACAACCAGGTAAACTGTACAATTACAGTTGTCTTTTGAACCCAGTGGAACCCCCTTGACATAACTTGTACAATGTACTGGGACATCCATTGCCTTTCAGTGATATAGGGGCTTTGTGCTTTGTTATAGTATTCTTGAGACTGCAAGATTTAATTATAACTAATATCTCTGTTCTTTTACCCTTCATCTCTTTAGTTGCCATTTATATATGACTCAATAGGTGGACAGTATTATTGGAAACATGTCCTTGTTACCATACACTTCTATGCTGACCTAAGGATTTAAACTGGGCCTAAGTCAAAAACTTAAGTTTCTCTTACACTTTAACCTCCAAGTCCATTGAGTTAAAGAACAATAGGAAGTCCAAAATCTGGCAAAATCACTTTGACATTGCACCACTCTCAAAGGGGTTGCAACACTATTGCAATTTCTAATATTATTGTATTGTACTATGCACAAGAACTTTCATAGAGCATTTGGATCTAAAAGTATAGAAGCGTCAAACATTTATATTTCCTTTGCAGAAAATGATCCATAAGGACACAGGACTCAAATAATATCAACCCTCTCTATGCTTGTCCGTACATGCACTAATAGCGGAGTTCCATCAATGTGTTTCAACAATTGAACAGCCCACCAGAACACAGGTTTCATTATTCTGGGCTTGTCTGATGCAACTGCTACTGAACAGGCAGATGTGTGTGTGTGGGGGGGGGGGGGGGGTAAGCTGGATTCGTAGGAGGAATTAACGTTGATACTCAAAGCTCTTTTTAAGGCCCACCAGTGGGTTATGTTTTGTGAATATCCACCTAGATGTACTGGTATAGTAATTACTGCTACATCAATGCTGTGGAAATCCACAAAACACAATTGCATATTCTGAAATGACACTATTAGCCAGTGCCCAGCTGTCCTGTCCACCTTATTTATGGCTTTGCTTTTAGCTCTAACACTTCATCTGTAATAGAACCGGTTTTCTGAGATACTTTAAACATTTGAAACTTCAAATTTCTACAGTTGTCTCCTTAAAGTGCACTAACTGCTTGCACATGGTGCAGTCAACCATTTGTATGCCATATTGCTTATATGAATTCAACCATCACTCTTAGATAGCTAGACTAAGAGTAAAACTAATAAGACACATTTTGGGCATAAGGCTTCGTAAGGTCAGGAGGAGTTACATGTGTCTTACCCAGCTATTTAGTCACTTGTGCATTAATAAATACATCATATAATAGTATCTAATGTATAGTTTTATAAAAAAAAGAAAATAGTAATTACAATTTATTTTAGTAGCTTTAAACAAAGGAAAGCCCAGTAAATTAGAATTTTCCTCCACTGTGTGTGGGCAACAAGGTGCACTTTATGGGAGATCTGTCTTCTTAGAGGCTAAGAGTCCCCCTTATATTTTGTACTACTTTCATCTAGATGTAGCATACTTGTTTAGTTTCTTTTAATCCACTGTGTATAGCTCTATATTTTATCCATGTACACTTTTAATGTATAGTTGTTTGAAACACATTGTTTCCTTGTGGTAAGTGACAGAGAAGCTGCCACAGGATATGAGACACTGATGAATGGTGCTATTTTTGACTTTAAACATGCTCCTTGGCAAGGTAGCTCTGATGGGAGTTTTATTTTTTCTTTCTTGTTCTAAGAAGGTGTTGGTAATCTTTCCTGATTGTTGTTCTATCGACAGGACTGACTTTGTCTTCAGTGTGGCTTTTTAAAATAAAGATGGCTAGGGTAAAAAACTAGTAACCGGGCAAGTCAGAAGCGTCTCATTAATCTATCCTTTTCTTAACATAAATATTAGATATACCAAAATAATAAAGTTGTAGCGGGAGCAATCACAAAACTGTAATTTACAAAAACTCCTTAATCTTTGGTCCCAGCCCTACATTAGAGAGATATAGCAATAATTCTCTACCAACATTTTAGGTATATTTCACTTGTATGTTTTTTTTTCTCCTTTTTAAGCAAGTGCATTTATAAGAAAGGGGCATGTTTTTGAATGTCCTGGGATCTGTGGCAGATATTAGATTTAGGATTAAGGCAGCTAATAATTTTGCACATTTTTTTTTTCTTTTAATGTCAAAGTTTTCTTTTTATTTCTATCTAAATTTTACACTTTTGTTCTTGCTCTCAGTGACAAAACACAGAGTACTTACTCATGGAATGCTGTTGTGTTAGACACAATCTGGAGGCCCACCTTAATTTTTTTTTAATATGTATATCCTTGTCTTTAGCGCTTCCTCCACAGGACAGACTGTGGTCTGGACTGTTTTAGCTTTTGACTGTTAATATTAAGAAATGCATGCTTATATATATCTTCTTGTTTTTTTTTTTTTTTGTTTTTTTTTATCGTGTAAATTTTCTGTCTTGAGTGTCATGTATATGGGTAGATGATATTGACTGTGCTGTAAATAATAGAGCAAATAATTGGTATTAAACCGTTGTGCATACAAGTATGGTTGCAGTTGTGTATTGATAAAAAGGCAAGCTTTTGTAATAATGTTATCTCCAATGATGCACTTCAAGTATTCTATGTATTTTAACACTTTTAGTAGAATTTCAATAAACAAGCAAGCTTAAACATAAAAATGTGTCATTTTGACTGCCTAACCTATTTTTAGTTATACAGGGTGCCCTAAGCGTGGATCAGTACATTTCTGGTCTTTGATTTTTGCCTCAGGTATATTTTGCTCTGGACTGTTTTTCCTTTAGCTCTGGTAGTTTTCCAGGCAGACCTCTAAACTTAGAGATTCTTTCACTGGTTTACTGAATAGACTGTAAATGCAAGCACTGTTTGTTTATACACTGGGCATGGTACAAAAATAATACAGCCATTTATATACAAAAGAACAAATATCTTATTCTCCTTACACAAAAAAGCATGTAATTACTGAAAAAATGCACAGATTGTGATTAGGTGGTTTTGGGGGTTAATGGTTTTTTATGATAGTGTCTCTTTAATGTTTTTAATGGTTCTGATTTTCAGAGTGTGGTCTTGGCAACAATGAGGATAACAGAAGCCCCAGTTAGAAACCCACTCTGGATAGGAAACGACAGGCATTTTACCATGGCCAATTTTAAGGCATGGTGGAGAGCCCCAATGAGTGATATTCAAGCCATGATGAAGTCGGTCTCTGGTGTTTTGGACAATCTAGGCAAACTGGGAAAGATTTCTAAGTCTTTGGGTTCTTGATATACCTTCTCCACCAAGTTCCGCAAGCGACTAGAGGTCCCTAAAGTGAACCACTCAATTGTTATCCTGTCAAAAGGAGGGATCCAATTGTCCTATTCAAGAGTCCCAATCTTTATGGATTAATCTTTAAGGATACAGCCATCAGGTGTAGCAAACTCATTGCCAAACGCATACATTTGAATGCTGGAGCAACTATTTGGCTAGCTTTTGCTGCTACCCTGGTCAGCAGAGCATGCTTTCTTTCATTCTTCGTGATGACACATTAGAGAGAGGGAGGCTCCATCCCTGGGAGGAAACACAAACTGAAGAGAGGTTACACCCTACCCCTTCCTCTCCACCTCAGTTCTTTGTGTTTCTTCTTGGACTATTTACTAAGCCTAAACAAGTTCTACAGAATCTAGGCTGGGTTATAACATTAGAAAATCAAATCTAGTACCCAGTCATTATTGCAGATTCCTTGGGTTCAATATAGACAGTATCCTTAAGAGGATTCTGCTTCCACTTGAAAAGATACACAGGGTCATAACAATGATCCTAAAAGTCTTCCTCAAGTTTCTCTCTGAGAAATGTTGGGACAAATGCCCAGACTCACTGTATCAGTTAATCCAAATGTAGGAAGATGTCCTAGAAAGTCTCCATTGGTGGGCAGATCCAGTGATATTAAGGAGAGAAAGACAGTGAAAGAAAAGGAATCCAGATGCCCGCTCCTGGGGATGGGGAGCCCCACTGGGACAGTCAGAGTGTCCGGGGAGATGACCACGATACATAGCAAGCCAATCCTCCAACTTCAGGAAACTAATGGCAGTCAAGCTGACACTGGATCATTTTTTTTCCCCAGTAATCTCAGGCAGAGAGGTACAGATCCGCTTCAAAATTGCTTCCACAGTAGCATACATAAATCATCAGGGTGGGACCAGGTCCCTATCATTGATAAATCTCTCAAACTCAATTCTGTTTCCTTTACAGAAATAGTTCTGTCAATATCGGCATTTTAAGGGTACCCTGGACACAATCGCAGATTTTCGAAGTCTGATCAGAGTCCATCAGACCAAGTGATGTCTAAATCAGCAGGTTTTCCTCCAGATTTAACTGCAAGTGGATGCCCTGGCCCATCTCTGGAATTTTCACCTAGCTTATGCCTTTTTCATTTTCAGAATACTGCCAAAAGTATTATTAATGGTAGTGGTAGTAGCACACCTAATTCAATTGTGATCGGGGGGTGGGTGCTATCCTCCCTGGAGCTGCTTCCACAAAAGACATAAAAAAAGAATATTGAAAGGATGCACACCACACAAGTAGTTATGTTTTGTGCTTAGTAAGGTGTATTATATACAAAATATACAAACAACAAATAATGGTCATAAGAAAAAGGATACATAACGGCCAAATCCATTGATGTAATAATGGTCCATAATCTTAGGAGACTAATGTACCTCATATATAAAGGAGAAAGTATTACCATTAACCATACAGAATAATGTGAACAACTATATCTAGGTAGTGGTAAATTACCAGCGCAGGCAAGTATGATAGAGGTGCTGCTTTAGGTCCTCCTGAGGGATACTTGTAGTGACTGACTGCACAAGGTTAAGGTAATAACCAAATTGAAAAACCGTAATAATAGTAAATGAATAATTATGCATGCAAACAATCTGTCAATCAGCTACACAACAAATGACAACAAAGTATCAGTACCATGCATAGCAGTATACAGTATAATTACAACATAGTTACAGCATAATGTATAAAGTGAATATACCAGTGTCACAAAGAGTGGATCGCTAAAGTGTTGCCAACTGTCAGCCCTTTTGTCAAGGCAGCGATAAGTGAAAGTGATACCTCGTTTTTAAGCCTCTGTGCTGCGACTGCCCCCTGGCCGGCCAGCGTGTCAACCCGGAAGTGCTCGGATGGCGACTTCTGTTACGTCACTTCCGGTGACGTTGTCCCCGCTTTCGGCCGACATCAACTGATTGCAGCCCGCCAATCATATCGCAGCGTCGGGGAGACGGCTGCCCCGTGCGCCCGGAGCTCAGAATGTAACAGCTTTATTGATACAATGACAAAATGACATTGTGAAGAGAGCGGGGAGCGTTCCAATGATTAGCAGCACATGTATGACGGGGGAGCAGTCAGCGGGATCCTTCATTGCGGTCACACTATTAAAAACAAGGATATTATTAAAAACTTGAATAAAAACAAGATGGAAAAAATCCGACCACACTCCTGGAATTTTACTGGATTTAAGAAATGACGGTAGCCAAAGTAATAGTACCACTGGTCTGAGTTGCTAGTGTGCCTAGGAAGATCAGGCTCAAGTGGACCTACACCTTCCTGTTCCTCCTCAAGTGGACCTATACCCACATGGTTGATAATATATGCAACCACGTGTGGGGGTGTATGAGGGCAAGCAATTACAGAAGTTATTACTATGCTCTTAAAGTGGACCTAAATCCTTATATGGAGGAACAGAAATTTTATTATGTGCATAACTACGAACAAGTGCCATCTTATGGACATAATGGGTATAATAGGGGATCAGATCGATTCTACTACATTACATAAAATGTTTTTCCAATGGGACATATATTTCTAAGTATATCTTCTTAATTTAGAGAGCTGTTAAGATGTTAAAGAGCTGCTCCAACGCTTGTGTTTTTTTGGAGCAGGTGGACAGGTACGCAGGCTCGAGCAACACTCTTAGCGGTGCTTATAGATGCGAGTTGGAGGGCAGGGCTGACCTGTTTGCGGTTACGTTAACAAACCTCCAGGTCCAGGGGTTGCTTCTGGCGCATAGCCTCGACACCCGTGTGTTGCAGCAGACTGGAACATGTGCGGCTGGCTTCTATCTTCCAACAAAGGGACCCGGGCTGCGGGGGGGTACGGTTCCTGGGGCATCTACAGTGGTGGAGTCAAGCCATGATGATTCCTCTATAGGAAAGCTGGTGAGACGTATACATCCGCTGTTATTTTGGGGTTCACATATATTTGGTCTTCCCTACATGTCACCTTAGAGTCTACCCTGTCCCTTTTTACTTCCAGCCCTTCTAAACTATATATATATATATATATATATATATATATATATATATATATATATTCTTAGTATACAGTACGTCCTGCTCCAAATCTAATACTTACACGTGGGATATACTCCGCCAGATGGCGCTGGACTGCAGAGACATCGAAAATAGGCTCCTCCCGGCCCCTCAAATACCCAGGGACCTCCCACAAATCCCCAGAATTTCTCTGCAGTCTGGCTGCGAAGGACGAGAAATTGGCTCTCTACTCGCAGTTGAGCGGGGTTATTAACCTGCAGCCCTGTAGGACTATTCCCACCCGTTCCACTAGTAATATGCCTCCCAGCCTTGGCTGCGCTGGTCGGGTGAAGGTAGGCAGCACCGCTGTTAGGTGCTTAGGAGCGCTGCTCCACCGCAATCCCCCACCAAAGGGTAGGCGGTTCAGGCTTATGGTGAGCCTCTATGGATGCCCCTCCCGCACTTTTGCCCCTTGCCCTGGTCTATCGGTGGGCCCTATTTAAGTGGCCGCCGTCCTCCTTCATCCTCCTTATAGTCTTCGGGGGAAAAGAGGGTGGGTGTGTATGCGTATAGATATGTAGGTTATGAAGTCTGTGCTTTCACCTTTCACATGTCTTTATTCTTATGTCAGCCGCCACGCTGACTTGTCTGTATTGCTTTTAAATTTACCGCCGCTGCGCGCTGTCTTGGTTCCGCGCTTGGCGGCGGCATTACCTATCATTGGCTGTTGGCCTTCTGGCTTCGTGCTCTTCGGGGGGGGGGCGGGGCCCGTTTTTGGCGCCTTCCGCGTCATCGCTGTTACTGGCCCGCCCCTAGAGGTATACCGACACCATCTTTTTTGACTTGGTTGGCCTATGCACGACGGACGCCTACCTACCGCGGTCCGTAAGTGAGCTCGCGGGCGGCTTTATCTGCTTCACTTTTGTTACTATGTACTTAAGGTCTTGTCTGATTATGTCTTTCAGGCGGGATGAACCTTCTTGGCTTCTCCCGGCCCTGTTTTTAGTATATCACTTGTAGGCCCTGTAAAAATTATACTCATACGTCCCTAGTGGGTTATTGGGGCATCCAGGGTTGCTATATAGCGTTATTCCCTATCGGCGTATAGCGCCGCTATAATCACCATATGGAGGCATCTCAGGATAATGTGACTGGGGTCCCTCCGGGACAAGACCGGCTGTGTGTAGCGTGTGGGCAGCCTCATGCTGACGCTGACAAGGCACGGGTCTGTGTACCCTGTGCTGAGCAGGTGCTTGCATTGCAATCTGGCCTGCCAGTGGCTGCACCTCGTTTCACTTTGCCTACTCCCCCAAGCTTAAACCTCACTCCTACTGAGTTGCATACTAGTGGGGATTCTCAGCCTGATGTGTCTTCTAGACTGGCTACTGTTGAACAGATTATTGTGAAGTCTTTAGCGCGTAAGGCCCCTGCTAAGAAGCTACACTTGGCGCCTAATGTTACTGTTTTCCCTATGGGAACTGAGGAGTTTTTGAATCTTTGTGGCTATACCCCGTCTGACGAAGGGGAGCTCTTTTCTGATTCAGGCTCATCTGATGAGAGACCAAGGGGTCATGACGATTCTGGCTCTGACCCCTGGACCCCGGATGACACTGACAGATTATTGACCCAGATTTTTGAGGTTCTGTCTATCTCTGTTAGCTTGCAGGCCAGCCTATAATCTGTCTGTAAACTTGGTTAAAAACAGAGGACTCGGTCACACACATCTGCAGAAGTATGCTTAAGCTGCACCACTACGCCAAAGTGCCTCTGTGGGGTGCAGTCCTAACTCTAATCTCTGAGAGCCCATTTGGGACATACAGTGCAACAGATAAATTGGGAGCAGGCTCCCAATTTATCTATTGCACTGTATGTCCCAAATGGGCTCTCAGAGATCTGTTGCATACAGTGCAACAGATAAATTGGGAGCAGGCTCCCAATTTATCTATTGCACTGTATGTCCCAAATGGGCTCTCAGAGATTAGAGTTAGGACTGCACCCCACAGAGGCACTTTGGCATAGTGGTGCAGCTTAAGCATACTTTTGCAGATGTGTGTGACCGAGTCCTCTGTTTTTAACCAAGTTTAGAGACAGATTATAGGCTGGCCTGCAAGCTAACAGGGTTGAGTGCTGTGGCTCCTTTAAGACTTTTGTATCCTAATTGCCCTGCTAACGTGCACCTCCCAGGTTAGTTATAAAATGGTCTGAGCGGCTGCCACCCCTCCTTTGTTTCTGTCTATCTCTCTCCCTGTTGAGGCTCCCAGGCAAAGAGGGGAGCTTTTCCATACAGCAAAATCACGCTTGGAATTTCCAGAGCAGGCACATTTCCATAACCTTGTGCTCAAGGAATGGGAGCGCCCCAGTAAACTTCCCGGGGTTCCAAAGAGTTGGGATAAGAAGTATCCCTTTCCTGCTGAGGTGGTTAAATGTTGGTCATCCCCCCCCCCCCAGGTGGATGCCCTGATCCTAGGGCTATCTAACACCTCTGTCATGCATTCCCCTGATTCTACTACCCTGCGGGATGCTGAGGACCAGCGCATTGACCAGCTGGTTTCCCACGCCTTTGCATGTGCGGGGACGGCGCTGCACCCGGTCTGTACCTCTGCTATTACGGCTGTGGCCACTAGAACCCTTATCAGAAATATGCTTGATAGTGCCCCTGATGATTTGCCTTGTGAGATGTTTAATGCACTCTCCAGTTGTGATGTTTTTGTAAATTTTGTCCTGTCAGCATTGGATGACACCATCAGAATGTGTGCCAGAACTTCTGCCCTCGTGGTGGCTATACGCCGCTCAGTTTGGCTGCGCCAGTGGGCTGCTGACAACGCTGCCAAGAAGGCCCTCACTGGGTTTCCCTTTAAAGGACTGCGTCTATTTGGAGACCGCCTGGACCTTTTTACTAAAGGAGGCAGGTTACCCCAGCGCAGGCGGCAACCTCGGCCCTTTCGGGGTCAGGGTTCCTTCTCCTCCCCTTACCGTGGTGCAAGACATGGAAGGGGGGTTTCTTTCCCTGGGGCCCGGGGAGATTTCTGGGGTAGAGGCAGAGGACGTGGACGTCCTGGCTCCTCCTGGGGTCCCAAAGCTAAATCCTCTCCCAAGCCCCCTCAGGCATGATGGGGCGCCCTCACCCATCCGGGTGGGGGGGCGGCGGCTGCAGCACTTCGCTCACGTCTGGAGGCTTCATGTCTCATACCGGTGGATTCAGGAGGTAGTGTCCTCCGGTTACAAGTTGGAGTTTGCTGCTGATCCCCCTCCAAGATTCATCAGATCCCAGATTCCTCAGGACCCTGTGTCAGCTCAGGAGCTAGTGCAAGGTCTCCTGGAGCTGGGGGTCATCTGCCAGGTCCCTTTAAGAGAAAAAGGCAAGGGCTTTTATTCCAACCTATTCACAGTACCCAAAAAGGATGGTTCTGTCAGGCCCATCCTGGACTTAAAGATTCTCAACAAGTTTGTCAGGGGCAGGCGCTTTCGCATGGACACTCTGCGCTCTGCCATCAGTTCCCTGCGCCAAGGGGATTTCATGACTTCTGTGGACATCAAAGATGCTTACCTTCATAGTCCTGTATTTCCAGGTCATCAAAGGTTCCTCAGGTTTGCTCTGATGGTTCAACACTACCAGTTTGTGGCTTTGCCCTTTGGTCTCACTTCAGCTCCCAGGGTGTTCACCAAGGTGCTGGCGGGCGTGATGTCTCTGCTCAGATGTCAGGGCGTCCGTATGCTTCCCTATCTGGACGACATTCTCATCACTTCCCAATCTCTACATCAGGCAGAGTTGGATACTCAGCTGGTGGTGTCCACTCTGGAGTCATTTGGATGGGTTATCAACCACCCCAGGTCCTCACTGTCCCCTTCCTTGGATACAGTTGGATACAGTTCAGGCAAGGAGTTTCCTTCCTCAACAGAAGGTGGACAGTCTGATTGCACAGGCTCAGTTCCTCCTATCTTGTCCTCATCCCTCCATCAGGCAGGGGATGCAGCTGGTGGGCCTGATGGTGGCATGCTTCGAAGCGGTCCCTTATGCTCAGTTCCACTTGAGGCCTCTGCAACTTCACCTATTGTCAGTATGGGACAAGGACCCAGTGTCCCTAGACGGGGTCTGTGTGCTCTCCCCTCGGGTCAGGAGGTGCCTCTTGTGGTGGATGGACTCAAGGAGGCCCACACACCTATCATTGTCTTGGAACTGCGGGCGATCAGGTTTGTTCTGGCTCACTTGACTACTCACCTTCGGGGCCTGCCTGTTCAGGTGTGCTCGGACAACCAGACGGCAGGTGCCTACATCAATCATCAGGGAGGGACCCGGAGCAAGGGGGCCCTCCAGGAAGCGTCTCTGATTCTGACTTGGGTGGAGGCCAATGTCCCCTGCATATCAGCTGTGTACATCCCGGGGGTGAAAAATCGCCTGGCGAACTCTCTGAGCAGGGGGACCTCTCGCCAGGGAGAATGGTCCCTATGCAGCAGGGTGTTTCAATCCCTGTGTCACCGTTGGGGCCAACCAGATGTGGATCTGTTTGCGTCCCGTCACAATCACAAGCTCCCAGCTTTTGTCTCACTGTCCCAGGATCCTCTGGCCTTGACCTCGGATGCTCTAGCAATGTCATGGATAAGGGATCCATAAGTCCCTATATCAGTTCATAAGGCTTGGGGGTCTGGCAAATCACCTGTCTAGCAGTTGACGTGCCATTAATCCCCAGCCCCCCTTTGCTTGCCTTCCTAAAGCCCAGGTGGAGGGCAGAAGAGCCGAGGGGCCATAAAGGCTATGCAGGTTTGTAGCTTTCAGGGCCGGGGGCCACTGAGGCAGGTCTCCACACCCTGGTCCAAAAGCCCTGCATAGCTGGTTCCCGGGCTGGTTACGCTGGATAGGAAGGACCTGATGCCATTTTTTTTATTTTTAACCCTTAAAAATTGAAAAAATGGTGGGGACCCCACACAAGTTTTTTTGTTTAACCCTTAATAGTGTGGATAAAAATAATGTTCCTGGAAATTCCTGCAAAAGTTAAACATAGCGCAAAATGGTGAAAAATTACCTGTCACCAGAGGGTGACAAAATTAGCAGTTTGCAGTTAAAAGTAGCTATGCTTGTTTAATATTGTTCGGTTTGGGGAACCTTGTAAAAGAATTCTTTGCAGGATTACATCAACCCACTACAGCAACCTGGGTACAACTAGAAAGCTTAATATTTGTACTTTCAGGGAATATATGGTTTGTGGGGGGTATTTCAAATGTAAAGGCCTGTTTTGGTTTAAAAGTGCAAGGTGCGCACTTTGTCCGCAGAGCTGACATTTTCAAGTAAAATTACCCTTACGCGCATGCTTTAATTTGGGGAGAATCTTGGGCAAATCGTCCCTTGACAAATCATCTGAAAAATCATGTTGGCATTTTTGCCAAAAAAGTGAAAACTTCTCAAACCAAGTGATGAGTTATTAAACCGGACCTTCAGCATGAATTAATGAAAAGCCCAAACCCTTAAAACAACTCTTCCCCAGCATCTACAATTAATATATTTTAAGTTTTTAGTCACTTATTATTCTTTCCCCCCACTGGGCTGCCACTCTGTTCAGGACTCTAGGATATGGGCGCCGCCATCTTGCCTCAGAAGCATCACATACTGAGGAGAGGAGACCGGGATAAAGTGCAGGGGGTGGGTAATAGCTGTGCTTTGCACAGGCAAAGCAGAGCTGGTGTCAAGGAAAGGACAGCAATCCCAGAATGCAGAGCGACACAGTCGGAAGACACTTCCTGTTTTCAGGCTGCCTGATGCTCCATCAGCCGCCATCTTGGATTTTTAAAGGCTCATAACATGCTGTAGATGCAGGTAGGATGATTTTTAATGTGGGCAATCTGTATGTACAGGGTGTAGGAAACGTATAAGAGTGAAGGTCTGCTTTAAGCATTAAATTCCTAATCACGTTCTAGACAGTCTAGATAACTGATGTGATTCATGGTAGTAGCCATGACTGGATTACTGGGCATGTTACCCCACTGACTTCTATTGGGAGGAGAAGGGAGTGGGGAGTGCTTTGTCTCATACATCCCAACAGAAGACGATGGGGCTATTGACACAGTTAATACCATCATGGCTGCACCTATGAACCACAAGAGTAACTTAGAGTGGGCTGTCTCATCCGAGCAATAGATCTGGTGTGAGCTAGAACCATTGGAGGTACTTATTTGTCTATTGTTCCTGCATTGTGCTCCATTGATAGATGCTTAACCCTTTAAGTGCCAAGCATGTAGCACCTACGTGCTTGCTTGTCCAGCAGTTAAGCGCCAAGCACGTTGATGTTACGTGCTTGACTTTCCCCCCTGCTAGTTAAATTTTTTTTAAAAAAAAAACCCGTCCCCATTGTTAGATCCGCTCGGGTTTCCTCTTTACCCGGGGGGCCTCCGATCACCCCCCGGACTCTTCCGTGATGAGGAGAGGGCCTGAAATCACCCCCTCCCTCACTTCCTGGGTCATCGGGTGCTAGCTCCGCCCTTTCCCTAGCCCCATTTCTCATCCGCCCAGAGAAGCTCAGTTGCTCCGGGTGATCGGAGGAGGGAGGTTGGAGTATCGAGAGGGCTGTGATCTCTTGCCCCCCCCCCCTCCACCGATCACCTGGCAGCTGTCATCGGACATGATCGCCAAGAGACACTGGAGGATCAGAGGTGAGTAAGGTGATCCATGAGATCCCTATACTAGTTCACAAGGCTTAGGGGCTGGCAAGTCACCTGCGGCTAGCAGGCCCCCACCAACTACCTGCCCCCCCAAAGCCCGGGGGGGCAGAATGGCCTGGGCCATTTTAGGCTATGGACTTGTAGCTGACAGGACGGGGGCCAGTCACAAGCCCTGCATAGCTGGTCTCGGGCTAGTTATTTTGGGTAGGGGGGGCACCACATAATCTTTTTCTCGATTTCTAAGGTTTTTTAATTACCTGTCTCCCCAAAGCCCAGGGGGGGGGGGGGGCAGAAGGACCTGGGCCAATTTAGGCTATGGGCTTGTAGCTGACAGGGTCTGGGGGCGCCCTGTTCCGACAAGCCCTGCATAGTAATTTTAACCCTTAAAATTACAAAAATAGGGTAGGGGCCCCCCAAGGAGGGGGGAGAAAGTCCCTGGGCCCTTCTCCCCCCCCCCCCCCCGGGCTATCTAGCCTGTGGGGCTTGTAGCTGGCAGGGTGGGGGTCACAGAGGCTGGCCACTGCGTCCTGTTCTACAAGCCCTGCATAGCTGGTCCCCGGGCTGGTTATGCTGGGTAGGGGGAACCCCACGTCATTTTAACCTTTAAAATTCCCCCCAAAAATAGGGTCCCACCCTCCCCGGTATGGGTTTAGTTTCCAGGGACTGGCCACATGGGTTTTAATCCAGATAAAGGGCTTTTTAAAAGTTTCCATTATTGTAAGCCAAAATGATGAGCTTTATGTGCTAAACTTAGCTGTGATTTACTTTCTGTTTGGGTTTTTTTTGCAAATTTGTCTACTAAAAAAACTTTTTCTGTAGCAACAATGTGTTCATGTTAGTAACCTACACTAAAGTGTTATTTTCTAGTACATATCAGAGGCTTCCTGACTTTGACTAATCCTCTGATTGGCTGATGCACAGATGACATGTTTAACCCCATCCGCTCTAATTCAAACTGTAGATAAGGGCATCACAGTCTTATATACTAGCAGCTAAAGGGTTACTGGTAGCGCTCTCACCTGGTCCCTGGCCCCAGACCGATAGTCTGGTAGTGGCATACACAGCATCCTGCTGCTTCATGTTATTATTACTTCCTGTCTCTTACTATGCTGATGGTTTAATTTGCCTATATATTTTGTTTGCCTGGCATGGGTGTTACTCTCTTTCTTTGTGCTGGGGGGATTTCTTCTAACCTGGCCAACCCCTATTACAAGGCCCCTGATATTTTTTACCTTAAAATGTGTTTTCTTTTGTATATATGAATATTTCTTGGTATTCTGGCAAATTCCACTCTAGTATATAATACCTCAGCTATTTCTGATTTTCCTTGTTTTTTTAAGGGTCATCCTGTGCATCCTGTCCCGTGCCTGCGATAAAACTTAACAGAGGGGCAGGGGCATAATTAGCTCTAAGAGGGCCCCCATAGGCTCCCATCATCAGCAGCACCCCCGCCCCATTGGCCGGGTCCCCAACAGACCAGGAGCGCTGCCGCTGTGACACTGTTGTGGAGAGTGCACAGCGCCAATGGAGATTTACTTTGGACTGTTGGAAAAGTCAACACTTTAATTTAGTACTCAACTGTGAACCTGATACAGTAGGTTTTACGGTTGCTTGAAGTAATCTTCTAGGGATGTTATTATTTTCTCTGACTCTGTTAACTTGTGGTATGACTGATGATTGGAGAGCACCTCACCCCACTGCTAAGGATTATACCCATTAACCCCTCCCCCCCCCACACACACACTATATATATCAGAATTGATCATTTTTAATGCCCAGACCATTAATTTTGGATGACTCCTTTTTCAATTTCATGGTCCAAGCATGATCCTGTTGTTATCAATTCCTCCTCACACGCCTGAGACACTGCAGCTTGGACCGTGAATAACTTTCAGCTCCAGATGTATTTAAGCGTCTAAAACCCGAAGAGCATTTTTGCCTAAATGCTCTCTCAATAGCTTCTAAAGTAAAGGTATGGTAGGCCTTCAAGTTAATGATTCGGTGGTACTTAATCCAATAAGTGTCTAGAAAGAAATTGGAACAATAGTTTAGCCAGCAAGGGAAACTCCTCCTTAGACCTGAAATTTGAAGTAGATAAAGTAAAGTGGAATTACTCTACTGTTATACAAAGATGACTTAAAAGCACTTGAGATGGTCTAAGCAGAAGTTCTATTTGAAAAGCAACAATCCTGATACTTTGATGGCAAGACAGCTTAGGGGCTTTGTCTCTAATCCAAAACCTGTGGCACATGGACTAGTAAAGCCTTGGCCAGCTGCCCTGACATGATGGTTAAGGAGTTTTGTGCCTGTTGGACATACAACAGCCTTAGATTGGTATGTTGTTTTGCATCTATATTGTTAGGCTAATGTGTTTTACATTTTTTAAACAGTAAATGGCTCTGTTACATATATCTGTGTAGACTCTGTTGTACATTTTCTGTTGCATGTTCTGTTCATTGAGGTGATCTCTATGATTTTTTTTCCTGTCTATGTTATCCACCATCTAAGGTGACAGTCTCTTACTGCACTCATGTTCCAGTAAAGCCAGTTCCTGTTACACCACAAAGGTCTATCTGGATTTGACTCCACTGCACTCAGCACTCACACTCTGCAACACTGCCCACCCGAGACTCCCTATGATGGTAAAGCCCCTTTCATTGAAAAACTAAAAGATACTTTTAGCAGCATTAATCTTCCTCCTCATCCTGAGGGCCAACATTATAGATGGTGACATTTCCCCTGGGGCAGTTGTTCTAGCAATAAAAGTATTGAAGCGAGCCAGCCCTGACAGGTTTTCAGCTCATTTTTGTAATGAAAAAATAGCATACTTGATTGCCCCCTCATTTATCCTCTGCTATTAATGGCATTCTGGCAAGAATTCTTCTCAGGATTCTCTACAAGCCAACATAATAATGATTACTAAGCTGGGCAGTGATCATCGACTTTGGTCTATTTGGACTTTGGCCAATTTCGTTGAATGCCCTGGCAAGTATCGGGCTGGCTTTATCCCTCCTCACCAAGCAGGGGATAACATTAGACAAGCAATCAATGTATAGCATTTGGCAGATGAGAGAGATCAAGAATTGTTTCTCTTGTCCCTTGATGTACGTAAGGACCCGATATGCTATCCTATATTTACCCTTTGCAAATGAGAATTATGGACTTTTAAAAATTATTTTTCGCCTCTCAATCTGATAGTTTCAACATTCGTCAGGGCTCTAGTTATCTATATCCTCCAAAATATGAATATTAAAGAGGAATTTCGGACTGAAAATAAAAAGCAGCCGATCCCCCCCCCCCCCCAATGTCCCCTTCTTACCTTTTGGATGCCGCCACAGTAACATCTGGCTGCTTCAGGGCCCAATCGCTGTCCCCCGCGCCGGCTTAGCCATCTATTACTGACAACACGGCTTTCGCCACACCGATAAGCGACGTCTCGTGGGATTTCGGGCAGCCCCATTGCATCCCATACATGGGCACTGCGCAGGCACGATATCGGGAGCTGTGTGCAGTGGCTTATTGGATGCAAGATGGTGCCGCCCATTAGAACTTTGCCCGGAAACCGAGGGACCTAGAACATGGATTCCTTGTTGAGGTGAGTAAATACTTCCCAAAGGTAAAACCCCGGGGGGGGGTGAGCAGCTCAATGAGACTTGGGGGAGGTTTTAACCTATAATAATAAAACACAGAGCAATTAGGATAATATAATCAACAGATTTAAACATTAAAAAGTTGATCAGTGTTTAAAAAGTCCCAATATCTTGTCTCAGATTGGTACACGATTTCACCGTGGCTGGAAAGAATTTTATAGCACCACTTCGCGTGCCCACCACCTTATAGGTTATGCTCTTACCAGAAGATGGTTTAATTAGCCGCCTTTTTTATTTTATATCTCCATACGGACTCTCCTAAGCCCACTTGCAATTATCCATAGGAACTTCTATTAAAATCGGTCCCAAGTTCTCTTTCATCAAGTCACCAGTGTGAGGAGCCTGTGCCTTTACCACAGCTCATTTAGTGTTTCACCATGAAAATAAGAAGGGAAAAGGGATCTAGCGCAATATGCTTTTTAATATTATAAAAATATATAAAAAAGTGCCAATTTCGCACTTACATAAAATTATCTATACATGCGCATTGAATGTCAGAAGCGGTTCTCACCCAACCTCAGTGTTACATCGGCCGATGATGACAAGGGAGGGGGTGCCGTCTTTGCTGACAAGGTTCCAAGGACTGCTGTAAAGATGATGATACTGTCGCCGCCGCTGTCCTCAGTAACGCGTTTCGTTGCTTATAGCAACTTCTTCCTGACTGGTGGTGCGGCGGTATCTGCGGCTTTTTATGTTATTGTGATCAGCGCCGCTGGGAAAGACGTATGACGTCAGCGCGCATATGAACTGAGCAGTTTTTGAGGTTTTAACCTACCCCGATGTTCCTCTTTAAGGGTATCGAATTAGCAGTAATTCAGCATACTATTGCAGAGCTCTTAGTTACAAACTTTACACACTACATTGGAGACCTTATTATGAATTATCCTGAAATAGAGAATTTGATGAATTTTGAGCTGAAATGCCATAAGTCACCACTGGCCCCAGGGTTAATCTTCTTCCTGGATCTGGCGCAACATTGCATATTATAGGTTGACTGCAGGTCAGGTAGATTGACATGGATAATGCGTTCTGCTGTATGCCTCACCCGCTCAAGAGTCTGTCTATCCAGTCTGGTGCTATTACTATCCCAGACTGTGACGTTCCCTGTTAAAAAACTTTTGATGACACATCTGTAAAAGTTTTCTAGAACTCTTCGGAGCAGATGGAAATCTCTCAGCCTCCTAAGATGATACAGCCTTTGTTGTGCTTTCTTTACCACGGTGGTGATGTGCTCAGATCACGTTAAATCTTGGGAAATAAGGACTCCTAGGTAGTGGAAACAGGAAACTCTATGCACTGGTGTATTTGTACCTTTCTCTAGTGCTGGAATGTACGACAGGAAAACTCCCATACAAGTCGATGGGAAGTAGACTTAGCCAAAAAATCTGTTTTCAGATTAGATTGGCATATGCTTAGCTACATTCAAGAGTTTGATCAGTGTTTTGGCATTAGACAGTGGATACAAATTGTTATTTAAACAATATTTTACTGCTATGTGGGTTTCTAAATTTGCTCCCTCTTCATCACACAGTTTTTGAGGGTTGCAGTGAAGATGGTATTCTAATGCATATGTTTTGTAGTTGTCCTAAAGTTAAAAGAATCTTGATTAGGGTTTATAATTTGATTCATTCAGTTCTTTTAATTTATAATTACTTTGTAAGTTTAAGGGAGACCCCTGAGAAGCTCTTTTGAACAGCAAAGTTAATGATATGACTAAACATTGCTTACATTTTATGTCAATAGCAACAAGGCAAACAATTGCAAAAGCTTGGATTAGAATTTCATGAAGTGCATAATAGAATCACAGGCTTTATGGTTAACAAGCAATTGACGCCTGTTTCGCTAGATAGGATCCCTGTGTTTTCTAAGATATGGAATCCTTGGATTCAATACCTGAGTGATGACAGTCATAGGTGATGGGCGTTGTGATGGGGAAATATAGAAGAGGATCTTGTACACCAGATAGCTACCATTTTCCTTTTATTCTTTTTACCTTTGCTTTGCTGCCTTTTTTATTTACCTTTATTTGATTTGATTACCATTCTGATATGACTGTTATACTATGACATCCTGATTGCTAACTTCATAATTACACTGCTAATTTTCTCTTGAGGAATATTGTAGTCTCTTTTTTTAACTGACTTAATTTGTATATGTATATTGTATATATAACAGGCAGTAAGCTACTGAGGCCTAATTTTTGGCTAATATCTGAGCTTTATGTTTGTGCCTCTCTTTATTTGCAATATCTTACTACGTGAAAAAATGACTCACACTGCTGTATTGCCATGTGTTATATTTTTTATTTAAAAACAGATTTTTTTTCTTCAAAGCAAAGCAAAGATTGAAACTAAGTTGATTTAGCAGTTGACTAAATTTCTCTGAATCTGAGAAAAGTTAATGGAGTTCTAGTTTTGTTAAATGATAAATATATAAGATAAATTTCAATGTCTGTGTCTTAGCATATAGTTAGAGGCTGCGGTGTGCATATTAGAAGCCACGGCATTACAATTCCTGTACAGGTCTGAGTGATCCCTTGAAAAATTCTTGTGGATATTTCTTCTTTGGTTTGTTGTTTTTACTTTCCCTACAAAGCCAGCCAGCAGAATTTAATTGTATCCTGTGTGAAATGCAAAACTTTGTGGAAAGAAACTGGATATTGGAAAATTTGTGTAACTTAGTATTGTTGGAATGAGTGTATGTACAAAAGGCTTATGCAATATAAATCAGTACAGATTCCCTGAAATGCTTGGCAGGTATCTGTGTATGGGCCTACAACACATGTAGATGGGGGCTACATAAGTGGACACTAATAATAAAATATGGTATTATTAGTTATTATACTACCTGCTGGTAGTATGCATTTACATTTGTTATACAATATAATATATAATCAATTCTAAGTGTGGCTTGTTGAATTGTTTTCTGCAATGTTCAGGAACAGAGTAGTATCAAAATATTGGCCCTGTGCTGCATTCAAATGCCTAAATAAAATGAGATAAACATAATAGCCTGCCAATGGTAATGATTGAAGAAAAAGCGACAAATCTAATTTTTATGGTGATCTAATTTAGTTTAGTATATTCTTAAAGATTGTATTCAAAATACATGATACTGGTCGGTCATGGCCTCAGCCGCATCTGTCTGTATCTTTTTAGCAGATTCACACTAATCTGCCTATATTTTCCTCCCAACAAAAGGTTGGCAAGTAAAAGAGATAAGAGGTGTCTGGAGACCTGTGTTCATGGTCGGCAGATTTTCTTCTCCCGGATGGGACACAGAAGACAAAGATTCCAAGGCCCCAAGATGGTGCTGCCCAGGGAGCAAGGTGGGAAATCCATCTACAGAGTAACAATCCAACTTACTCACATATCTTGTGATAGACCTGGATTCCCCCACAGCATCTACCGAGCTGCCCTTCCCCATTTGGTTAAGCTGGATTGTTCCCTACTTGCTCAGGAATTATTGTTTCATAGTTTTGTCTTCTATCCAGATGGTCCCCAAGCCTGCTTCATCCAGTTGATGACCTCCTGGGTTGTTCCATGCAGGATATGCCATCCTAGACCGTTCTCCAATATTTGATCATTTATTGCTGTTTGTTAGGCTATCTTTGATGCTCAGGGGGCGCTCCTCTGCTCATAATATAGATGTAAATATTATTAAAATTAGAAAACATGCAATACCATGAAAAAATAGAAAATAAATACATTAGTTGAACTCAGCAATTTGCATGCCAACTCTTCTATGGTCAGAAGCCGAAATGTTTTGAGTACTGAGCTACCTCCCATCTTGGCCTGATATATACATAAATCTTTCCAACTTCTAACCAGACTAAACTTTTACTCTCTTTAAAAGTGCATCTTGGAACACTGAGTAGCAAAACTCCAAATAAAATATGTTATCTCTGACAGTATCTCCAACATTGACAGAAGTTATTTTAACCACATTATTGTAAGCACACCAGGCTTGCAACACAGATAGATTTCCCAGTCCCAGTCCTGAAATCATACATTTTATATCAGAAGATTCAAAAACTGGTGGAAGTTTATTATTTTTATCCCAAAACATCACAATCTTCTTGTACTTCTAGTGATAGGGCAGCACAGTCTTAGACTGGGACATTGCAGCACATGCATTCATTTGTTTAGAATGGTTACAA
The DNA here is from genome assembly GCA_027917425.1 of Gastrophryne carolinensis. Classification (NCBI taxonomy): domain Eukaryota; kingdom Metazoa; phylum Chordata; class Amphibia; order Anura; family Microhylidae; genus Gastrophryne; species Gastrophryne carolinensis. The sequence goes on from CM051234.1 coordinate 537,304,673, forward strand.
AAAGGAACAAATAAAATCATGCATACACTGTGTACAAACAGTAGGTGTGATTTAACATGCACTACTTCTTTAATGCAAAATGCCTTTTGGCAAATTATACCCAAAATGCAGCTTACAACATTTTTTCTAAATGTATCATACCAATAAGAACTGAATCTTTAAAATGGACTGGCACTCATTTTACACCAAATGGGTGTTGGCCCACATGCCGGGGGGGGGGGGGAGGGGGCGAATCCTGACTCACCAATCCCCCTTCTCCTTACCTACTCCTTATTCCCACAGTGAAATCTATCCCATGATTGGCTGGCATCATGTGGCTTGGCTGCCAGGGGATAAACGCAGGGTACAATTTTGACAGGGAGGCACGGGACAGGTAAGGAGAACTGGGGCAGAGGGCAGTGTAAGTGCAGGGACCCCCCCCCCCCACACACACACATGGACCAATAAACATTTATTGTAAAACAGGTGTTGGTTCACTATATTTTTTGGAACCATGCCACCTGAAATTTAACATATTTGTCACAATCACCTGCTATTCTGCCTGTTCCTTTTCCCAAATAACCATGTACTTCCCCAAAGCCCAACCCCCCTCGATTAATATTTTCATAAAATCTACTCCCAATCTTTCCCTCTTACTTTTCAGACCAACTGACTCCATCGCTTTAAGTTTGAATGAATTTCAACCTTGTATAACATTAGAATGTAAGAAATGGGAGGTTTCATGATTAAATGGAGGTTAATCGGGAACCAAGTTTCCTGCAACCAGTAGGGTAGCAGTGTCAGCACAATGTCAATGACTAGCTGAGTTTTTTCAGTAATTTGTGTAGTAAAAGTATGAACAGAAACAGGAAATGCATCTGGCCATTTCTGGTTGAGTATATGCATATATGGGGCTCGAAGGAATCTTCACTTCCAGATATTCCTTGGCAGCTGGGCAGTTTCCCCAGTGATGAAACAGGTCTATTTCTACAGGAACTGCTATATAAGCCTGAATACTCATCTGTTTCACAGGTACTATTGTAGTTAAAGGACCAGTCCACACAGACTGCCTGTTTTCCCAATAACTTGAATGGGCGGACGGGAGCACGCACAGGGAACACGCTTCCAGCGGCATGAGCTGACGGCACTGCATTATGGAAAAGGTAAGTGTTTTTTTATGTAACCCCCTGTAACTGGCCACTGGTGGTCCTGGTTTTGCCAAGGGAATATGGGTTAGATAAGATGAATCAGGTTTGCAGGGGGATGTTGGTTGTATGGGCACTGCATTCAAAACCGGTTTTAATAACCCTTTAATGCAACTTTCACTTTATAACCACTGAACCCAAATAAGCAAGGTTCATTCCATGTATCAGTCGGTCTCACTGCCAGATTTCCACAATGTCAATTTAATATATTCAAAGCTGTTGCATAATTACAGAAAACCCAGCCTTCAGTCTTCTCAGTTTGCATTACCATGGTTGTCTAACTCATACATTTTCTAAATGATTTTAACATTAAGTAGTCGACACCTGGTTTTGTACTGCAAATAAAAATTAATTACATTTTTGTCTCGGCTAAAAAACGCACACTTCAGATGCCTATTAATCCCAGCTCTAATATTGGCAATAGATATCTGGCATTTTTGTGTTGCTAACAACCCTAAGCCAGACCAGCATGAATAATATGCATGAATCATTTCAGTCTTTCCAAGAATGGTCAAATAGCAGGTTCATTCTGGGCCAGCTCTGTTATATAAGCAGCTCAATGAGGAGTCAGGACCATTGTTTCTAAGAAATTACAGCTAGATGTGTTGATGCAATGTACAAGCCAAGCACAGTACAACACAACTTACAGTCTCTAGGATTAGGTTTTATCCATTCTCATGGGGGCTATTCTGTTTTATTAGCCAATTGGAAACATTGAAGAAAAATAAAGTTACTGGATCTAAAGCAACTTTCCTCCTAAGGCAAAAAAATATTATAAGATGAAATTGTTTAGACTTCATTGCAGAGTTTACTTACTCCTGGTAGTTAACAGCTGTGGTTAACCACTGTCCCACCTGTAATATTCTTCCCTATTAAGCCATTGCAGTTTGTTTGTGCTTGCCAGAAATCACCAGTGTTCAGCGTGGAAAGTGCTTGCCACATAGATTTCACTCAATGGAGTGGAATCACTATCATGGCGGCCTCCAAAACAGTGCTGGCAAGGCTTTTTGTAGGCAATTGCAACTGCTCAGCGATTACAAACACCTCCATGAATGTACCCACAGCCTAACATTGGCAGTGTTTCAAAGGTAATTGCGGGGAGCTTGCCTTGAAAGGGGGATCACCCCGCAAATGCCTAGGTGTGAATGGGCCATTCAAATGTAACTACAGTGCATCACAATAACCAGCAAGTTGTTATCCCTGTCCCATCTGTACTATTCCAACTGTCCGAATGTACTACCTTACTACCTGGAAGAGTAGTATTCTGGTGTAATATGTAGGGGACCTTTTGTAGCATGTGAGCGCAATGTTCTGGTGTAACTTATTAGTGACTTGTTTGTTAGCAAAGTGTACTGATTGAACACATAAGTAGCGTTTCTGGTAGGGTGTTCCATAGTGAAATCTTGCACAGGGCCTCATATGCAAGGCTGGCACTGTGCATGCACATTTATAATCATAATCATAACTGGACCTGTAACTGTACACCAAAGTATGCAACAGAACAGAATGGCCATGTGCTATGTTGTGCTGCTCATTCCTTGCAGTGCTCAGGTGCTACGAGATCCATTGAGGGGGGGTCTGACAAATGGTAGCTGGTGCAGGATATGACCTGATGAGGGACTGGTAGGCTCGGGTTAGTAGCGGTGGCATGGTAGGACATGGCTTGTTGTAAGCCATGTGGCAAGAACTCGACACATGGTCATGGGTGGTTCATAACAGGAAAAGCACAGTGTGGCGACCAATGGCATGCATCCACAAGTGGGCAGGTATGTGTTAAACTGGACTTCACTTATTTACCATAAGGTAGAAAGGCAGCAGCTTCAATTTCTTTGACAAGGACCTTCTTATTCTTTACTACAACAAGATCAAGAAGAAGCACTAGTGGACTTGCTGACGCAGTTTAGATCGACCAACCTCCCTTGCAACAGAGAGAAATCAACATGGTCCCACTATCCCACCCAGGGCCCTATCCCCACAAGATCTGTCCAAAGAACTTTGCCACTCTTACTTTGTTCAGAGGAGGAGTGGCAATGGTGATCAGGAAATAAGGGTAGATCTTATTATGCACCGAATAGGCCTGAGGCAACAGTTAAGCATAAGGAAGCCATAAGACAGACAGCAGCTCCTGTTGTCTATGGTCTTTTTTGGTCCACTGAGGAGGAGGACCAGGAAGAGAAGGTGAAGGATTATTAGGTGCTTAACTTTAACATGGGATCAGGAAGAGATGGGTTACCAGCAGGGGCGGACTGGCCATAGGGAGACCCGGGACAATGCCCGGTGGGCCGCACTGCTTTGGGGGCCACTTGGGCTGCTGATTTTAACACCCACATTTAATCCCTGCCCCCTTAGTCTCCCTCTCAGCCCCCTGTACCCAGCCCCACTGTATGCACAAGCCAAGGAACCCCAGCCCCTAATGTTATAGGCCCAACATAATAGTTGGGGGGCCACAGCAGGGATGTCTCAGGCCGGCCAGGGGCTGGTAAAATCCAGGGCTGATTTTTGTCCCCAGTCCGCCACCGGTTACCAGAACAGCAATGAGGTGGAGGAGGAAAGACATCAGCATGGTCAGCATGATTTTGGAGAGGCCCAGAAACCATAGCTGCCATAGGAGCTAGAAGGAAAGCTCACAAGTGGAGCCATCCACACCCCCTTCCAAACTGCCCTGTACTCAGTGGATAACCCATCATTCTGGCCAATGATCTACAAGATGCCCAGCTGCCACTTTTTCTCCAGAAAGTTCGTCCCTGCTCTGCACCAACATGTGTTGCAGAAAGTCCACCAGGCTCTGCAGGCAAGGTCCACCTGACCACAAGGTCCACCTAAACACAGATATCTGGCCCAGTAGTAGTGCTTGTACATTATGGTCTAAGAGTCCATGGACTGCCACTTGGCAGCTTCTGCAACCTCATAATCCAGGAGCCCCTGGACTACTGGGTGGCTTTAGCAATGGCCAGAGCTTGCAAAATATGCGCTAGAAATGAATGCAGCTGAGGAGCTTCTAACCAACAAAGGCATACGCTTGTCCACAGACAAAGTGGGTTGCATGACATAAAAATCAACAAGGGTTGGCTATCAGAGGTCTTCCTCACCCAGCCTGCCGATTACCAGGAATAGATACCTGTAACATCAAAGAGTAATCTCAATCACAGTCCACTCCAGTTGCTGCTGGTACTGCTGCTGTTACTTCTCCGCAATACTGGAGGAGCCTTGACAGGGCTCTCCACAATTTCATCCTAAATTTGAAATGTAAGCTTTTGTGGGAAATTTGCTGGCTTCCTTTTCTCCGGTACAGGAGACATTCTATTTTTTGGACTTGGCCCCCCTTCTCTTTTATCAACTGACGTAAAATGTATGAAACACTTTGTGGGCAAACTGCTGGCTGCTATGGCCATCTGCCTTCATCTGGGTGTGAGACGGTCTAACATTTGGACTAGAGGAGCCTTGCCACCACCCCCCATTTTTTGCCATACCCAGCAGTACCAGAAAGTAGCACTTGTACATTATAGTCCAGGAGTACATGAACTGCCGCTTAGATCCCAGCAGCCTCATAATCTAGGGGACCCTGGACCAGAGGTGTAGCTAGGGGGGACACGTGCCCCGGGTGCATCAGGTCAGGGGGGCACAAAAAGGTAGGCCTGCGCACAGGTGTGAGGCTCCATTTCGAATCTTTGCCCTGGGTACCAGAAAGCCTAGCTACGCCTCTGCCCTGGACTACTGGGTGGAAAGGCTGCACCAGTAGCCAGAGCTTGTAAAATATTTGCTAGAAGTACTTGTCTGCCCTACTGCTAGTGAACTGCAGCTGGGGGGGGGTCTCACCAACAAAAGCCTACGCCTGTCCACAGACAATGTGGATTGCATGATGTTTATTAAAATAAAGGGTTGGCTATCAAGGGACTTCCACACCCAGCTTGCAGATTCCCAGAAAACATCAAAGATTAATTACAGTAATCTAATCTGCTAGAGCCCTTTACACTTCCATCCTTAAACTTAAAATGTATACAACCATTTGTGGGCAATCGGCTTGCTACAATGGTCCTTTGGATGGAACTGCATGGAAGGCAGGATTTTTGGATTGGGGGAGCTCTGCCAGTGCCATCTTTCATCCTCAAACGTAAAATGTATGAATTCCTTAATGGGCAATATGCTGGCTGCTGTAGTCCTCTTCTTTTAACTGGATGGAAGACGGGCTAATGATTGGACTAGGGGAGCCCTGACAGGGACCCCTTCATGTTTATCCTCTAATGTAAAATATATGAAACCCTTTGTGGGCAATATGCTGGCTGCTGTGACCCTCTGCCTTTACCTGGAAAGGAGGCGTGCTACTTTTTGGACTGGGGGAGTCCACATTTTTATCATCAAATTTAAAATGTTTAAAACCTTTTTTTGGGCCATGCGCTGCCTGGGGAGCGTTGCCAGGGCCCTTTGAACTTTCATCCTCAAACTATGAAACCTTTTATGGGCAATGTGCTGGCTCTGGCTGCTTTGACCTTCTAGCTGTACTGGTGGGGGGAGGGGGGGTAAATGCCTAATTTTTAGTCTGGATGCATTCTGTATGGCCCTTCACTTTATTAATCTGGTTCCACTGTTGCATCTTAATACCTGACACATTAGAAGAGCTTATTAAAAATTTTCTGAATATCCGGAAAGCATTTTGGAGTGATCCTATGCATTTTGGAACATTTGGTAGTGTTTCTGTGCTTTCCAGGAAACAAAGATAAATAGGATACATGGACCATTTTTTGAAGTCCTCAAAGAAGATCAGTTTAAACAAGTTTGTGGGCATGGTAGGGGTGTGGTTTAGCATGTGGCCTAATTATGGGTCACATGCTCTAGGAATATTTGTCCATAAAAGATATTTGTGATTGAGCTGATGCTCAGAAGTTTATTCAATCCACTATTTCTATTTAACCAAAGAGTCAGAGCAGTTGTAAACCACCCAGACATCCAGCAGTTTGAATTTGGTGAGACAGTCTTTCCGAAAGCGGGACAGTTAGGTGTTTCCAGAGTTTTCTGAGGGACAGTGGGCCTGTCCCACCAAAAGTGGGACATCTGGTCAGTGTAGGAGAAAGCCCCCTCCACCTGGACCAAAAACTATTTTGTTTAAAATAGGTGATGGTTTGCTTTAACACCGAGAAAATGTTACTGAAATAAGTATTTTAAGAATTAATATTATTGATCTAATCCCTGTGTAATTATCACCTGTATGCATAGTGTGGATACTATGGGGTACGTAGGGTGGACGGTATTTTTTTTTTACTGTACTGGCCATTGGACTGGCAGTTACCGATAATTTTAATTGCGGGTTTACTTTTCCCATCCTCAGTTGCCAGTAAAAAAAAAACAAATACCAGCACCACCAGGCCAGTGGCCAGTAAAATAAAGAAAAAATACCGACCAGATGGCAACCATAGGTGCAGTGATGTCTATTAGACATAGAGCTTTCACAGATATACAAGCCGTTTGCTACATGTATAACGCTGTCTTCTATTTGTATGATGTGGTATTATGAAACTTGATAATTATTTATCATTATGGCAAGACCAACAGAAAATGTGACTTGCATCAAGGCCAATGAACGAGATACATTAGAATAGGGAGTACACTGCTCATATCTAATGGATAAAAGCTGGCACATGTATTATTTGGTTCCTGTGTGGACAGACTAATGAGAGGAAACAGGCTGAATTACTATAGCACAGGCTTTCCTACACACTAGTTAGCAACTACTCTTTTCATGCTTAATGATAAAAATAAAAGGAAGGCCTGAGATACAAGGGCTGGCTTTTAGCATAATAAAACGTTTTTTATGGAACAATTTTAGATGCTGGTAGACCGAGCACAGCCTCCACTATATACACTATATACAGCCAAAACATCTCCCTTCCAGTGATTTGGTCACATGTCTCTTGTGTTTCTGGAGCTGGTAAGATGTATTGTAATATGCTTGCCCACTCCTCTGCATTTAACCCAGGGGTACTCAACCTTTTGAAGAGTGTGGGCCACCTAAAGCAGAACAAAGCCCAGAATTTTGACTAACCCGGGTTTTGTTCATTGACCCCGGGGCATCTTTATTTGGGATGATTCACTGAGTGAAACCCCTCAGATCGCCCATACAAACTCACCTTTCCCTGATCCTACAGCGCATGTGCGGTCTCTCGTCCAATCAGACGTTTACTGTGCATATTTAATGCTCTGTTTATGGCGATCGGGATTGTGAGCAGTCACATCCCCAGCAGCGGGCTCACTCCTGCCCCCAGCCTATCTGGATGGATGTGGGTGGGAGCATGCGCACGCACACAGCCAATAGGGGCATGGATGCGGCCGCTGGTGTTTACATCAGTAAGGGAGCCAGGAAACTGGTGAGTTTTGCGGTGACCCAGGCGGTTTCACACAGCAGGGCATCCGATTTCGGGTGCCCCAGGAGAAGGCCAGCAGCTGCCCTGGAATCTTTTAGAATCCAGGGCCGGCCGCAGGGTTTTGTTCTGCTTTTAGTATTTTGATGCTAAAACAGTTTCATGAATTTAGATACCGACTGCTTAAAGGGAAAGTCTGCTTTCACCAGTATTTTTGAAACGCCTTTGAAAGTGAACTTTTCCTTTAATTACAAGAACAACTGCCAATATGACCCATATACCTCCCCACACACACATTGCACCTACAGTACCAACTCTCACCACAACCCCTGCAAACAAACACATAAACATGCACACCCTATCAGAAAACTATTAACCCTCTAAGTCCACAGAACGATTTTTAGAAAAAAACATCTTGAAAAGCAGAGACAGATCCAAACACAGACGGAAACATCAATATATCTTTGGAAACCCTCATCCTGTGGGGTTCTGGCACAGTATGAAGAATTGTTCAGCAGCAGAGGACAGTAAGGTCAGCTCCTTGCTAGGACAAAACTGTGAGCTCCATCTCTAACCGCCCAAGTGTGCCTTTGGCAAAACTGTAAGAGGATTAGCAAAACACATACTGATTGCCATAGTCATCTGATTATATGGGTTCCATATTTATAGCTGTTTATCAATTAATCCTATTTTCTAACTTTGTCCACAATCCCTAACACGTCGGAACTTCCTCCAATGCTAAGCATACAATTTATATAGAAAAATGAGAAAGACGATCAGCCAGCACTCCAAAAGATATTGTATTCAAATCCAACAGGTCAATATCACAGCAAAGACCAAAAAGATCCAACAAAATCCAACGTTTCGGGGCGTCTAGCGCCCCTTCATCAGGGAGCAAAAACAAGCAAGCAGAGATTCCCCTCCACTGAGGATTAAATGTCCTCAGAGAGCCCGGGATTGCCACCTGATGTCAGTGGGTGTGTCCCACCTGACATCAGAGCTGATGCAGCCAATCAGAACAACACCAGCCAAACAAATGCAATTACAAACCATATACATAATACAATCATGTGAAACAAGTAAAATAAGTAGAATAAACACGGCAGAGACCTGATGCGGTCGCTCAACAGGGGCTAAGGTGGGTAGGTCGCACCCCGCAGCACCACGTGCCAGCAGAGCAGCAAGCCGCTGCGATTGGAAAGCGGCGCTGCCAGGGCTGCTCCTAGTGGGCCAGGAGCTGCCAGTCCCGCATCTGGTGTATAAACACCAGCGCCGGTTGCTGTTAGCACCGGCGCATGCGGGGAACGTCGGCAAACCAAGCGCTGCTGGGGGAACCTCTCCACCTCAGACCTCCCGGCAACCCATTTGATTCAGGTTGCACACGAAAAATAAAATAAATAAACAATACCAGTAGGAGGATAGGTCTACCCACAGTGCCCAAGTCATGCTGTCACCACACACCCGCGCCATGGCAGGCTCCCCACCGGCCGCCCACATCTGGCACGGGGCGGCCGGTGGCGTGCCCACATCCGAACTAGCGCATCATGGGATCCGCCTGTGGCAGCACGGGTCGAGCACCACTGGGGAACCTCTCCACCTCAGTGCCAAAAGGTTAACCAGGCAGAAAATACGCCATAAATAAAACCACAATATGCGCCTCAAACACTTAGGGGTGAGGTGGAGGGCTTCCCTCCGTAGTGAGCCCCAGACCTGGGGCCCCACAGCCGGCAAAGTGGGCCCCCACCCACAGGGATGGTAGTCCGCCAGCAGGCCGCCGTGCGACAGAAGGCCGCACTAAACGGGAGAGCCTCCCCACCTCAACCTCGCCTACATACTATAAACAAAATATTAACAGATAGATGCATATCAATAAATGTCTGTCCCAATGCAGACATCAGGGAGAAAGGACCTCCATGGTCACACTGGATCCACTACAGACACCCAATTAGGGTGAGTATAAGCGTTCCCTACGGGTCCTGACCAGGAACGGGGGAGGGGGAAGGGGAGAGGGGGAAAAAAGAAGGGGGGGGGAAGAAGGGGGGGGGGAAAGGGGGGGAGCCATTGGTAGGAAATAGGGGAAGGTACCATAGGGGAAGTGTACCAAAAAACAAAAAATGTAATTCCATCAAATCAACGTCTCTCAAGAAAGCAAGTGTATCCAAACGCGGTGTTAAGTCCCTTCGGGTATACAGTATTCAGTCTGTGTATCCAGAAAGTCTCTCTTTGCAGTAGTCGGGTATGCCGGTCTCCCCCCCGGGGTGGTTTCTGGACATGTTCTATTACCATCCCTCTGAGTTCGTGTGTTTGGTGTCCCAATTTGACAAAATGTGCCGCAACTGGCTTCTCATAGTCAATTGATTCTCCTTTTAGGTGTCTGTTGATGTTGATCCGGATGTCACTACGATGTTGTTGAAACCTCTTTTTAAAAGGGCCCACAGTCTTGCCTACGTATGCCAATCCACACGGGCACTTTAACAAGTAGACACAATATTCAGTAAGACAATTAAAGGGGCCACCGAGTTTAATCATTTGTCCCGAGTGTGGGTGTGCAAGTTCTGCACCCAGAATCAATGAATTACAGATATTACAGTTGTTACATCGAAATGTACCTCGTTTAGAGGACATGAGAATCGGGGGTCTGGAATATTTCTCTTGTGGATCCGCTTTCACAAGCATATCCCTAAGGTTCTGATTCTTATAGTAAAGTTTCCTAAATGGTCGTTTCAATACCGGACACACGCCCGGATCTGCACAAAGAATGTTATGGTGTCTCCTTACAATGCGTTCTATTGCGGGGGAAGCATTATTGAATGTCTGCGGAAAGAAGATACCCCCATCCTTCCTCTTTTCACTGTCCTTCTTACGTGGTCCCAGGAATATCTCACGGGCTTTCCCTAATGTCTTGTTCAATACGTGTTTGGGATACCCCCTAATCTGGAATTTCCCATACATGTCTCCAATTTGTTGCTCTCTTTTCACCGGATCTGAGTTAATCCTGAGAACCCTCAGGAACTGTGAAATTGGGAGACTGTCCACTAGTCTCCTGGGATGTGCGCTCTCATAGCGCAGCAGGGTATTGCGGTCAGTGGGTTTAGAGAACAAGCCAGTGGTTAGGTGACCCTCCTTATCTTTTTCAATTGCCACGTCGAGGAATGTGACATAGTCCTCAGATATCTCGGGATTAAACACAATTGTTGGAAATAGGGAGTTGATGTAATCAACAAACACCATGAACTCCTGTCTGGTTTTCCGCCATATAACCATCACATCATCAAGTTAGAGCCCAGCTCTGCCAGCTTAATCGAGAGATAAATTCTCTGGAATTACGTGTACAGGATAACATTACTGAAGTACCCACACTTAAGGATGACCTCAAAAAACTAGAAAGTGATCTAGCAACATACTCTGAAAATTTGAAAAGGTACAAGAGGGACAAATTTAAACAGGTGTGCCGGGACTATTCAGAGAATAAGGTATACCCGTGGCTAACTGGACAGGAGGAAACCAGACATAGGTTCCCCCAATACCAGAGGTTTGGTCCAGGAAGGAGGCTGCCAAGGCACGCAACCCAGGGGCAATTGTCGGATAGCGAGACTCCCACAGAGAACTACTCTTCTGGCAGCGAATCAGATTCAAGAAGGACCATCAGGAAACCATCAATACCTAGCCAGAAGGGTACCCTTTTTCAGTCAGCCACCGGCGTAAACGACCCCGGCGGGGAGGCCGGCGGGTCAAGCGACAGGAGCAGAACTCTGAGATCCACCAACAAGAAACCCCGGTAATTAACCTCTCATCACGAATGTTAACGGCGGCTGAGGTAAGCCTGCTTAGCAGGGGTCTCTCTTTTTGCCCATCATCTAAACTGGATATTTTTAAATTTGATGTAGAACTGTTCAAATTTGAGAGGTCAATGAAACTAAAGCAGTTTTTTGCCAATAAGACTGATAAGGTAGACTATCAGGGCGGCGACACCCAACGCTTCAGACTAAAAAGCCAGTTTATACCACCGGGACATTTCGGATCTATTGAGACATATATTAAGACCATCCGGGCGGACACCATAGCGATGGCCAAAAATATGAGACAACACCACAATCTCACTAAAGATGAACATCTGGCCCTCAGGACCCTTAGATCTGATAACAATATTATTATTAAACCTGCCGATAAAGGCGGGGCTATCGTGGTACTTGACTATAAAGACTATCGGTCAGGCATACTAGATATGCTTAATGACCCAAAAAGTTATGAGGACATTCGGTATAACCCCATCAATAGCATCTCTAGAAACGTAAGTGAGTACGTGGAGATGGGATTGGCTAACAACTGGATCACAGAGGACACTGCACAATTCATTAATATTGATTTTCCAGTTACCCCAGTAATCTATGGCTTACCCAAGGTCCATAAAGGCTTTGACCCTCTGAAATACCGCCCCATAGTGGCGGGTACTAATTCAGCTACTCAGCCCCTAGCACAATGGCTTGATTTTTACCTGCAGCCATATGTAAGGAAGTTACCATCATACTTGAGAGACTCAGAAGACTTCTTACAGAAGTTATACACCATCCCCATGGAGAGTAATACACTGATGGCAACTATGGACATATCGTCTCTATATACCAATATCCCAAACGAGCATGGGATAAAAGCCGTGAAACATTTTCTGAGTCGAGATCCTCCCTCCATCCCGACGGAATACATTCTAGCGGGTCTGGAATTGATACTATATAATAACTGTTTCAAGTTTGAGCGCAACTATTATAAACAAATCATTGGGACAGCGATGGGTAGCGCGGCAGCACCCTCGTTCGCAAATTTGTTTGTTGGATACCTTGAAGAAAGATACATATTTGATTCCCCCTTATACACGGAGAATGTGATTTTTTGGGGTAGATATATTGATGATGTGATGGTTATATGGCGGAAAACCAGACAGGAGTTCATGGTGTTTGTTGATTACATCAACTCCCTATTTCCAACAATTGTGTTTAATCCCGAGATATCTGAGGACTATGTCACATTCCTCGACGTGGCAATTGAAAAAGATAAGGAGGGTCACCTAACCACTGGCTTGTTCTCTAAACCCACTGACCGCAATACCCTGCTGCGCTATGAGAGCGCACATCCCAGGAGACTAGTGGACAGTCTCCCAATTTCACAGTTCCTGAGGGTTCTCAGGATTAACTCAGATCCGGTGAAAAGAGAGCAACAAATTGGAGACATGTATGGGAAATTCCAGATTAGGGGGTATCCCAAACACGTATTGAACAAGACATTAGGGAAAGCCCGTGAGATATTCCTGGGACCACGTAAGAAGGACAGTGAAAAGAGGAAGGATGGGGGTATCTTCTTTCCGCAGACATTCAATAATGCTTCCCCCGCAATAGAACGCATTGTAAGGAGACACCATAACATTCTTTGTGCAGATCCGGGCGTGTGTCCGGTATTGAAACGACCATTTAGGAAACTTTACTATAAGAATCAGAACCTTAGGGATATGCTTGTGAAAGCGGATCCACAAGAGAAATATTCCAGACCCCCGATTCTCATGTCCTCTAAACGAGGTACATTTCGATGTAACAACTGTAATATCTGTAATTCATTGATTCTGGGTGCAGAACTTGCACACCCACACTCGGGACAAATGATTAAACTCGGTGGCCCCTTTAATTGTCTTACTGAATATTGTGTCTACTTGTTAAAGTGCCCGTGTGGATTGGCATACGTAGGCAAGACTGTGGGCCCTTTTAAAAAGAGGTTTCAACAACATCGTAGTGACATCCGGATCAACATCAACAGACACCTAAAAGGAGAATCAATTGACTATGAGAAGCCAGTTGCGGCACATTTTGTCAAATTGGGACACCAAACACACGAACTCAGAGGGATGGTAATAGAACATGTCCAGAAACCACCCCGGGGGGGAGACCGGCATACCCGACTACTGCAAAGAGAGACTTTCTGGATACACAGACTGAATACTGTATACCCGAAGGGACTTAACACCGCGTTTGGATACACTTGCTTTCTTGAGAGACGTTGATTTGATGGAATTACATTTTTTGTTTTTTGGTACACTTCCCCTATGGTACCTTCCCCTATTTCCTACCAATGGCTCCCCCCCTTTCCCCCCCCCTTCTTCCCCCCCCCCTTCTTTTTTCCCCCTCTCCCCTTCCCCCTCCCCCGTTCCTGGTCAGGACCCGTAGGGAACGCTTATACTCACCCTAATTGGGTGTCTGTAGTGGATCCAGTGTGACCATGGAGGTCCTTTCTCCCTGATGTCTGCATTGGGACAGACATTTATTGATATGCATCTATCTGTTAATATTTTGTTTATAGTATGTAGGCGAGGTTGAGGTGGGGAGGCTCTCCCGTTTAGTGCGGCCTTCTGTCGCACGGCGGCCTGCTGGCGGACTACCATCCCTGTGGGTGGGGGCCCACTTTGCCGGCTGTGGGGCCCCAGGTCTGGGGCTCACTACGGAGGGAAGCCCTCCACCTCACCCCTAAGTGTTTGAGGCGCATATTGTGGTTTTATTTATGGCGTATTTTCTGCCTGGTTAACCTTTTGGCACTGAGGTGGAGAGGTTCCCCAGTGGTGCTCGACCCGTGCTGCCACAGGCGGATCCCATGATGCGCTAGTTCGGATGTGGGCACGCCACCGGCCGCCCCGTGCCAGATGTGGGCGGCCGGTGGGGAGCCTGCCATGGCGCGGGTGTGTGGTGACAGCATGACTTGGGCACTGTGGGTAGACCTATCCTCCTACTGGTATTGTTTATTTATTTTATTTTTCGTGTGCAACCTGAATCAAATGGGTTGCCGGGAGGTCTGAGGTGGAGAGGTTCCCCCAGCAGCGCTTGGTTTGCCGACGTTCCCCGCATGCGCCGGTGCTAACAGCAACCGGCGCTGGTGTTTATACACCAGATGCGGGACTGGCAGCTCCTGGCCCACTAGGAGCAGCCCTGGCAGCGCCGCTTTCCAATCGCAGCGGCTTGCTGCTCTGCTGGCACGTGGTGCTGCGGGGTGCGACCTACCCACCTTAGCCCCTGTTGAGCGACCGCATCAGGTCTCTGCCGTGTTTATTTTACTTATTTTACTTGTTTCACATGATTGTATTATGTATATGGTTTGTAATTGCATTTGTTTGGCTGGTGTTGTTCTGATTGGCTGCATCAGCTCTGATGTCAGGTGGGACACACCCACTGACATCAGGTGGCAATCCCGGGCTCTCTGAGGACATTTAATCCTCAGTGGAGGGGAATCTCTGCTTGCTTGTTTTTGCTCCCTGATGAAGGGGCGCTAGACGCCCCGAAACGTTGGATTTTGTTGGATCTTTTTGGTCTTTGCTGTGATATTGACCTGTTGGATTTGAATACAATATCTTTTGGAGTGCTGGCTGATCGTCTTTCTTGTGTGTTTGCGGCGCCACCGCCGGCCACAGCACCCACTACAACGCCAGGTAAGAGTGCTTCTGTGCAATCTGACATTATATAGAAAAATGATTACCATACTACTGTATCAGAGAGTTTCACCCAGTAGGTTTGTAGTGTGGTACAAGGGATTTCTCCATGTATTGCTATCTGGGCTTCTGGGATCCCTCCCCAGAGCAATGTCACCATATTACTACAAGCCCTTGCTATCACTTCTGTTTGGCAGGGCAATGCATTTCCACCCCCCATCTGCACTCCTAGTGGTATTTCTGTGGCCTAGAGGGGCATCTAATCATTTAGAGCAGTTGCAGGCCCATTGCAGAAGGGGGGCAGTTGCCTCACCGTTTAGCAGCTGGTCCTCCAGTGGGCCTCTGGCTTTGGCAGACTGATGCATTACAGACCTCCAAGATGAAGCTCAATGTAGCTTTAGATACGTTATAGTAAACTCCCAGACAGAAAACATTTTTGCAAAATACACCAACAACCTGAATAGAATAGAGCGGCATTAACCTATAGTAAACAATGCTAGGGAGTTTAAAGTAAAGACCCATGCCCCAACAGCCCTGAAATCTATAAGATTCCAGGGCTGCCAAATTCCCTCCCCTCCGGGGCATCAAGAATCGAGATGCCCCCCCAGGTCGCTCGGAAATGAACCTCCTTTCACGGTCCAATGGCGCATGCGCGAGCTGCGGCTGCATCCCCGCTATCCCTTTAGCAGGCATTTGGGAATGGCCGTCACGGGCACACTCCCTGTTAGAGGGGATCAGAGCATGCTGATTGGACGAGGGGGCTGCACATGTGCCGTAGGGCTGAGGAAGGGTGAGTGAGATCAGGCGACCTGTGGGGGGGGGTTCACATAGTGGGGCACCCCCGATTGGGGATGGGGGGTGAGTAACCCAGGATAGACAAAATCTCAGCTTTTGGTCCACTTTAAATATTACCTGAAGAAAGATTGGAAGATATTGATCTCTTAGACCTTAGGCCAATAATAATATACCTTTTGTATAATAGGGAACTCCTACAATGAGCCATTTGCAAGCCTTTTTTTGGCTATACTTTCTGCTTACATAGCTGCCCGTGTCAGTGCAACTCAGTTGGAAATATAGGCGAAGGGATAGCGACAGGTAGCGTCTGGTGAGCGACCGGTAATGACGGGCCCCGCCACGAGAACGCCGGCTCCCCACCACAATCACACATTTATCAAGGCAATCCTGCTTAGCGACTGAGATAGCGCCAGATAGCAACTCATTCATCATTATTCCAGCCTCAGCCCACAGCGCCAGCGTCCGACCTTGAACAGCGACAGGTATGACCTCTCGCTACATGGCGCTCTCCAATGCATATCAATGGGACAATCTTCAAATATTCATAATTAATTGTTATTGTTTTTTTTTTTGTTTGTTTTTTTAAATGTGAAAAATTCTGTGACCACTTCTGCCATTTTAAATATTTTTTTTAAGATAAAAAAAAAAAAAAAATGTACAGAATATTACAGGTCTGATATTGATGTATTCATATTACAACATTATTTTAAAAACTTGTTTTTTTTGGTTTCCAAAAATATGGTGGTTTGGGGGTTAAAAACTTTTTACCCATCGCCGCCAGCGCTCTGGGGTTTAAACATGCATTTTACAGCGCGATAATTTTTTGAGCGTGATTTTTTAATGAATATGGTGGGAGCCGGTCGCTAGGGCCAGTCGCTATCATGCGCTCCCATACAGCGCGGAACCTGTCAAATAGCGACTCCTCACCCAATATTCAACATTACGGCAAACCGACTGAGTCGCTATCAACTACCGAACAACGGCCAAGCACAGCGACTACTAGCGGGCGCTCTGAAAATGCCGCTACAGTCGCTCAACTGTCGCTACCTGCTGCTATTAATGAATCGGCCTCATAGTGTATAGTAGCAATAACACAAATGTCAACTTGTGTTTCCCATTATTAGACTACATGGACCTAGAAGCAGATCACAACATAAATCAACCTGCTATAAAATCACAGCAGCATTTTTGCAAGTGTTTTCCCCATTAGCTATATTTCAGTAAACAAATGACTAATACTACATCACATGCTAAATTACAAAAAAATGTTTCTCTAAGTGAAGAAGGACTACATAAGAAAAAACCATGTGATACTCACAAGATCATTTCCCCAGATTTAAATCATTTTTTTTGCGTGAGAAACCACCAGCTACTTATATAGCTAACAGATGTAGTTGAAGGATGGGTTCCACATGAGCAAAATATCCCATTATTCTTCTCATAATAGTTAATAGTCTGAAATCTGGAAATCTCAGAAGCCATGTTTATCCTTCAAAATATAACGATCAAAAAGAAAAATGATAAGATAAAGTATCATATACAAGCTGATGATAAATCAAACCTGAGTTTGGTATCATATCAACAGCTTGTGACTTAGAGCCAGGTGCAAAAAGTGCACTTTGGCTAAAAATAAAAATAGTTATAATAATAATAAAAGTCTTCCTTTTATAACCAGTACTGAATCAATCCCTAGGCAAACAATGAAAGCCAATGGCAGGGACAGATTAAATGTGATGGAGGCCCCAGATACAGTATTTTTCCTTTAAAATAACAGTCCAGCCAAGTAACTGATTGGTGGTTGTCTGGCACCGCCTACTTACTGGAACATCAGATCGAGTCCCTTGTGCCACCCTTGTGTGGGTGCGTGCTGGTTGGGAACTCCTGCCTTGCCATTCTGGGTGGGGGGTAGTGTAGTCGCCCAGCTGGTCCAGCAGAAAACAGTTCCCTGCATTGAGCTGCCAGTGGCTGTGATTGGTGGATTATGTGCAGTGACAGCTCTGCACCTGCCCATCACTGTAGCTTTGCTGACAGCGGCTTTGCTGTTCTAGGCTCTCCATCCTGCCCTGTGGGGGCTTTGGCTGCAGGTTTGCAAAAACAAAAAAAGGCTTGCCCAGGCATGGGGGCCCTACTGCCACGGATAGCTTTGTTGACTGAAAAGCCTCCTGGACCAGACCATAACCCAAAAGTTGGTGGAGGCCCCCTTTGCAGGGCAAGTGGTAGAGGCCCTGGGGCAGGTGCCCCTTGCACCCCCCCTCATAATCCGGCCCTGATGGCACGGTTTACTTAAAATGAGAGCACTTTTTGCACCTTGTGCTGAATTTGAAGCATGCATTCTAAAGCTGTGGCCATACATCCAGTAAGGATCAGTCAGGTTATGGACAATCCCTACATTGAACCACTGTCCAGTTAACAAACCTTCCAGATATTAATTGCTATTATCACCTCCTCTGCCGTTTGTTAGGTCTTAGCCAAGTTATGAACCTGGAACCCCTCAACTCAAACTGACTTCTCTGTCTCTTTCTGGTTACCTGCCTTGTGTCTCTTCAGGCACATACTACAGTATCTATCCCACAAGAACCACCAGGAAACTCTAATCAGTCAGTTTGAAGGCCATTGAATGAAGGGGAATCACCAGTGGCCAGGCATCTAGAATGTATAAGCCCTTCTCCCCAGCGGCAGGCATTACCCCTGGTAGGATTCTGGATTATACAGATTGGGGACCCCTGAACATCATATGCTGGTAGATGTCCGCTCTGGCAGCAGACTCTCAAAGATGAGCACCTGCACTAGACCAGAAGCGAGCCCCGGACCTGCCGCTGGCCTTGGCGGATCTGCAGGAAGGATGCTGGATGTGTGGGAAAAGGTAGAAGATGTAGAAGGTGAGTGTAGTTAATGTAGAGTTAATTTAAACAGTTTTTCTCTGGTGTGGTCCCAAGGACCCCTGTACAAATTCAAAGGGTTGGGGGGCGGCAAGGTGGCTTTCTGATATACATTATTTCCAATACACCAAAAATGTTCAACAGCTGGACCTGTGCCAAGGATCATCTATGTCTGAAGCACCGGGCTGATAGCCTTGAAGGATGTTTGTTTTTGGTTAAATAAAAAAAAAATGGTATTAAAATGGACCCAAACCTACAGAGATCTATAAAATTCCTGGTCCAATTGATTCCCTCCGGGGCATCCAGAATCAGGATGCCCTGCTGTGTGAAACCCCCAGATCGCCCATAAACTCACCTTCTTTCCCGGTCTAATGGCATAAGCGTGTGCAGCGACTGCATCCCCGTTATCCGGGGGGGGGGGGGGGGGGAACTTGCCCTGGGTGTAGCAGGTCAGGGGGGGCACCAAAGGGGGGGTTTGAGAACAGGTGGGGGCGCCATTTTAAATCTTTGCCCTGGGTGGCAGAAAGCCTAGCTACTCCTCTGCCGCTATACCTCTAGCAGGGTGCATGTCTGTGCCAGGCATTTGTGAGTTGCCGGCGCGGGCACGCTCCCTGTTAGAGGGTAGCGGGACATGTGGTCACCAGTGTGCTCGGTTCCGCTTGTCTTAGACGAGCTCCAGGACGAAGTGGCTTGCACGGATCCGAGCGTGCTGATTGGATGAGTGGTCACGCATGCGTCGTAAAACCCGAGACGAGGTAACTTCCGTCTGCAACTTGGGGGTTTCACATAGCGGGGCACCCCGATCAAAGGCAAGGACCAAAACCCAGGATAATTAAAATCCTGGGTGTTGGTCCACTTTAAACTCCTGCATGTCTTTTTCATTTCATTAAAACAAAAAAAACCTAGGAATGGGGCAAGTATATCCTACTGCTCTAGGTAGCTGTATTTCGCACATTTATTTTCCACCTTTTCATTTTCTGGTCCATTTCTTCTGATCTTCATGCGTTCTTTTTACTTATGCGATATGAAAAGGGAAAAGAAACGCACTGTTTTGCCAATTTTCATGAAAAATAAAGTTCTCCTTTTTCACAAAAAATGGTTGTTATTTTAATGAGGGTCATTGCAAATGCAAGGCCTTAATGTGTGTAAAGATGTTAGTGTCCTAAAACCTTGTGTATTGATGTATTGATGTATTGATCAGAGCTAATTACTGCTGTAACATTAGGAAGCGTAATTCATGTAGATTATCACAATAAGCTGGAAGTGACCTGTTTAGCTACTTTCTCCCAAGTTAGAAGAAGAAATGTAGTCGCTTTTAAATGTAATACGTGGTTTAGGAATCCAATTACACCTCTTAGCTCAGTCTTTGCAGAAAATTGCACTTCATTACTGACCTGTGATTGCTGCAGAATCATTATTGGCTCTATAAGCATTCACTGCGAGAATGTCTTTATAAGCCAGATGCAAAGCTTACGTATTTGTTAAGCATATGCACTGGAAAATTATTTTCCTAGGTGCAAAAGATAGCAAACACTGCCAATGAACAGAGCCATTTACACATTAGACATGAATGCAAGAACATTTTTTATACAATTGAGACAAATTAGATCAAAGCTGCTTATGGAAAGAAGCTAAAAAGGGCAGAAGTGCAAGTCACGCAAAGCCATAGATCATAGCTAAGGCCATTATTTATGAAGGAATAGCGACAGGTAAGCGACTGGTGAGCGGCCGGTAATGACGGGCCCCGCCACGAGAACGCCGGCTCCCCACCACAATCACACATTTATCAAGCCAATCCTGCTTAGCGACTGAGATAGCGCCAGATAGCCACTCATTCATCATTATTCCAGCCTCAGCCCACAGCGCCAGCGTCCGACCTTGAACAGCGACAGGTATGACCTCTCGCTACCTGGCGCTCTCCAATGCATTTCAATGGGACAATCTTTAAATATTCATAATTAATTGTTATTAATTGTTTTTTTTTTTTTTTTTAAATGTGAAAAATTCTGTGACCACTTCTGCCATTTTAGATTTAAGGTAAAAAAAATTGTACAGAATTGATATTACAGGTCTGATATTAATGTATTCATATTACCAAATTATTAAAAATTTTTTGTTTCCAAAAATATGGTTGTTTGGGGGTTAAAAAACTACTTTTAACCCATCGCCGCCAGCGCTCTGAGGTTTAAACATGTATTTTACAGCGCGAGAATTTTTTGAGCGTGATTTTTTAATGAATATGGTGGGAGCCGGTCGCTAGGGCCAGTCGCTATCATGCGCTCCCATACAGCGCGGAACCTGTCAAATAGCGACTCCTCACCCAATATTCAACATTACGGCAAACCGACTGAGTCGCTATCAACTACAGAACAATGGCTAAGCACAGCGACTACTAGCGGGCGCTCTGAAAATGCCGCTACAGTCGCTCAACTGTTGCTACCTGCCGCTGTTAATGAATCGGCCTTTGAGTTGATGGCCAATAGTGGGAGAGCGATCATTAGATTTGCTGGGCCCAGTCTAAACAAATCTAGATTCACCTGATTTTGGATGCCCTCATGTGTGAGTCCCCCCTTTGTTCATTACTTTCCTGGAACTGGTGAATGCATTGTAGGATGGCCAGTTTGAGTTGACGGCCAAACCAAGGGGGCTCTTTCACAGATCCCAGATTGAGATGCCCCTGTAAAGTGGACCAAAACCCAGGGGTGGAATTGGGTATATGCCAGCGATCCCAGAGGGTATCACACAGTAGGGTATCACAGCTTGGGATGCTCCAGAGATAGGAAGTCTGCTAGGATGGGCAACTTAAAAGCAGAACAAAATCCAGCACTTCCTCCCCTGGAATCTAAATTGATGATGCCCCGTTGTGTGGAACCCCGCCATTCAAGGAGATGTCCAGTCCGCCGCCAGTCAAGCATGTTGCACACCTCAAAAGCCGGCCCTGTCAGTGGGCCCACAGAGAGAGGGGGCCCCCGGCAGCCATGCTTTAGTGCTTAGGTGCCACCTGTCTATATGGCTGATTCAGCATTTTGAGGCTTTTTTCTTACTTTTTTGTGAATTTTTTTTTTTCTATTTGTATAAATAATTCGCACAGCAAAACATGATGCTGAATTGCACTTAGGAAAATAAATCATTATGTTTTTTCTCATCAAAAAGTGAGAATAAAAATTCTCATGGTGCTGAATCAGCCCTTAAAGGTCTCTAAAACTCATATTATGATCATTGCAACTGTTTCCAGTTGTAGATCAGGCACAATTCTATACCATAGCTCAACTGTAGGTTAAATTTATCCTATACACATATAGAAAAATTCCCCATTCCCATCTCCCTGCTAATTCCGATTATTGGGTTAATAAAATATAATATATAATATTTCTCTATTTGAGCATAGGGAGAGATCACGGGGACATTTCTCTACATCAATCTCTTTCCTTTTCAGTTTTGTTACTCACCGTAAGTGTGAGTTAAAGTTATTTTTTTCTAAAGATTGGAAACGACAGTACCATATGAGGGTCATGCTAAAGATTTGGTAAATCAAGTTTACCTTTGGGTGCACTTTTGGGTTCGGGGTCATGCTAAAGAGAGTGCACTGGAAAATGACATTTGGGTGTGCACTGCAACCTATATCTTGGTGAGCATTTTAAATTTAACACACCAAAAAATGCAATGAAAAATACTTGATCTACTTTTTCTTAAAAAAAACACCTTTACCTGTGATGGGGCATTTTTACAGAAGAAGTCCTTCATTTTCCAATGAGTTAAGGATAATTTTTTGAGAGTTTAACAGCAGCCTATGGGGTATGCTAAAGAATTTGCATTTTTTTCTGCATACCCCATAGGATGCTGTTGTTCCCAGACTCTCACAAAAATATTCTCACGTCATTGGACCTCACCTGTAAAAATGCCCCATCACAGGGGTAGGTGAGTTTTTGGGAAATATTAGAACATTAATGTTTTATAGAATATAAAATATGCAATAACACAATAAAAAATGTTAGCTCTAAGTTTTCTCAAGAAAAAAAAAATTACTTGTGTCTGTGATGGGACATTTTTCCAGGCGAGCTAAGGGTTGTTTTAGAAGTTTTTAAAATGACAGCACCCTGTGGGGTATGCAAAAAAGAATGACAGACTCTTTAACCCCATAGGGTGCTGTTGATTCCAAACTTAAAAAAATATATATTCTGACCTCACCTGGAAAAATGCCCCATCGCACGTACAGGTGATTTATTGGGGAAAAATACGAAGAAAAATGTTTTCATTGCACTTTTTGTGTGTTAAAGGTGAAAAGCTCACTGTGATGCAGTTTGCAATTCACACCCTAATGTTAACCCTTCTAGTTGCATAAGTCTCACATAGCTGACTTTACCCATCCATAAAAAGTATAAAGGATAGAAACATGTCTGAGCCCATGATCAATCCAACTGGGTCTCCTCTTCACCTGGGGGGACTCCGTTCCCCTCCCTGGGCTCTTGTTCTGACAGGAGAGGGCCCAAAACAAGCCCCACCCTCGCGCTTCCGACACCGCTGACAATGTCACTGCAAAATTATGAAAGAAAAAGACATTTACACCTGCTTCCGTGATCCCTCCGGCCGGGTCTTTTCTTCATCCTTGTTTTGGGCCATCTCCTATGAGAACAAGAGCTTTTTCTGATTTAACTTGTTTTTTATTGTTTGTATAATTTTTTTTTAAAGAACAATGCTTTGAATCTTCTTTTTAATTTTTTTTAGGGAAACCCAGTGCAACCAAAGGATTAATTGAGGGATTACTTCCAGAAAACTGTGCTCACAGCAACAAGCCTGGTATACATAGAAAGCTTGAGGTGAGTACTTCCAGAGAATATATATATAGGTAGATATTTCAAATGTAAAGGTTTGTTTTTCTCAGTCTGGGGAGTCTCCTGGGCAGAAAAGGGTGTCTACAATACATATGTGGTACCATTGTAACCGGGAGAAATGGGGCTTTTTTTTATTACAAAAAAATTCTACGAATTGTAAAAAATAGTTACATTTTTTGTTTTGTATATTTACCCAAAAATATTGCCAATGCACTAAAAAATGACAAACAACACATTTCATGTTAATGCCTAGATTGAAAAAAACAATATATAATTTTCCTGGAAAATCCCTAGAAATCCTTTCAAAAATCACAGTTGAACATTTGTAGCTCAAAATAGGGAAAAATTAGCTGGCAACAGAGGGTGACAAATTCTCTAGGTAGAATGGCACTTAAAGGGTTAAGCTTGCTACCCTAAATAATCTGCATGACCCCCAATGCGAATACTTTAGAGTATGCCTGGACAATTGCTTTAAACCGGACCTTCAGCATCATTTAATGAAAAGCCCAAACCTTTAAAAAACTATTCCCCTGCATCTAAAATGAATATATTTTAAGTTGTTGGTCGCTTACTTATTATTCTTTCTACCTGCTGGGTTTAAAATCGCCTCTGAAGCATCACATTCTAAAGAGAGGAGAGGGGGCAAAAGTACAGGAGGCGGGGTTATAGCTGTGTTTCAAACAGACAGATCAGAGCTGGGGTCAGGAAAAAGACAGTAATCCTAGAATGCAGAGCGGCATAGTCAGAAGACACTTCCTGTCTGCAGGCTGCCTGAGACTCCATGGGCCGCCATTAGAGATGAGCGAACTTCCTAAAATTTATTTTTGGGTGATTCGCTGAATTTCTCCAAGAAATTCTGGTTTGCCCGAATCGAACCTTTGAGAATCACTCATCTGTAGTGGAATGTGCAATAAACACAGCACAGTGGGGGCGGGGGAGGCTTCTGTGCATTGACAGTACGGCTGGCCTTCCACCCTCCCACTGTGCTGTGTATTGCACACTTACCTACATGCCGGCTTCCCCGTCGTTCTGGTCCAGTGGCTGGCTGCGGGTGCAAGTTGGCTGGCACAGCTGATACTACAGCCGGTTTCCCCACTCCTCCCCTGCTGTGCAATACACACAGCACAGGGGGGAGGCCGGTCGCACTGTCAGTTGTGCAAGTCAGCTTCCGCCACGCACACTGGATCCAAGCGTGGCACTGGAACAAGGATGGTGGTGAGTTTTTTTTTCTTTACCCACCGCCTGAGGTGCCAGTGAATTTCAGGGAAAATTCGGTCAGTACAAACTCCAAAAATGCGGTTTCATGCCAAATCAAACCTTGCCTGAAATTCGGAGTGAACTTGGGTTCTGACCAACCAGTTCACTCATCTCTAGCCGCCATCTTGGGCGTTAAAAGGCTCGTGCAAGGTAGGATGAAGTGAGCAATCTGTATGTACAGTGTGGTGGAAACATACAAGGTAGACTTTTATTCTTTTTTTTATAGGGTGAAAGTCTGGTTTAAAACCGAACCTTCACCGTGAATAAGAGCCTATCTTATATGTTTCCCCACCCTGTACATACAGATTGCTCACATTAAAAATCATCATACCTGCATCTGCTGCATTTTCTGAGCCTTTAAACATCCAAAATGGCGGCCCATGGAGTCTCAGGCTACCTGCAAACAGGAAGTCTTCTGACTGTGCCGCTCTGTGTTCTGGGATTGCTGTCCTTTTCCTGACCCCATCTCTGCTCTGTCTGTGCAAAGCACAGCTATACTCCTGCCCCCTGGACTAAAAACTTAAAATGTATTAATTTTAGATGCTGGGGGATAGTTTTTTAAGGGGTTGGACTTTTCATTATTGATGTTAAGTTAAATTTTTATTATTACATAAATTTATTCTTCCCCTTCAAATTATGTTACAAATAGTTTCTAAAAAATACAGTTTTGTGTTTCTTGTTTTAATTAAATGTTGACTACAATGGAGGAATTTTGCCAAATGATCTTGAATTTTCCCATGTAAAGTACAACATGAAATAAAGCGTTCCAAGAAAAAAAGCAGCCAGAAACATTTATTTGTTTCATCAGGAGCTAGTTAGCATGCTGCTTCCTGGAGATGTAAGCTCCAACATTCAGGTGCATATCTAATTATAATCATTTGCTTAATGTAGATTGGCCCAACTCTCCCAATGGCAGTGATTTTCAACCGGTGTGCCGCGGGGAAAGTTCCCCAAACTAAGGTGCCCCCTGTTTCCCGGCAATGCGCAGTGATGCGGCTTCCGCACAAGGAACAGGGCCGTATTTGCCTTAAGGCAATGCCTGCGAGGAAGGCACTGTCACTTACCCGCCAGTGGATCTGGGGGGTGGGGGCACTGAACGGTCGCACGCTTCCCGCGAGGAAGGCATTTTCCAGCTAGTGGAGCCATCTCGCCGGCCTCCTCGCTTCCCCCCCGAACAGCTGCTTCGCGGCGCGCGCCCGCCTCCATCTCGCTTCCCCCTCCCCCTGATCAGCTGCTCCGACACCCGCCCGCCTCCATCTCGCCGGCCTTCTCGCTGCCCCGGCGCCCGCCCGCCTCCATCTCGCCGGCGTCATCGCTGCCCCCCTCCCAGCTGCTCTGCGGTGCGCGCCCGCCTCCATCTCGCTTCCCCCCTCCCCCTGATCAGCTGCTCCGGCACCCGCCCGCCTCCATCTCGCCGGCCTCCTCGCTGCCCCGGCACCCGCCCGCCTCCATCTTGCCGGCGTCATCGCTGCCCCCCTCCCAGCTGCTCCGCGGTGCGCGCCCGCCTCCATCTCGTCGGCCTTCTCGCTGCCGCCCTCCCCCGATCAGCTGCTCCGGCAGCCGCCCGCCTCCTTCTCGCTGGCCTCCTCGCCACCCATCTCCCCCATCAGCTGCTCCGGTGCCCACACACAACTTGCCGGCCTCCTCGCTACTCGCCCCCCCCCGATCAGCTGCTCCGGTGCCCAACCACGGGGGTCGCTCCGTGCTCCTCACTAACCCCCCCCCCAGTCCAGTACCAGCGCGGGACATGTGAGCGGGATGCCAGGCTCTGGCCACCCGCTGATTCATCACTCCCAGACGCGTGACTGCTGAGGACCCCGGAGGATAAGGTAAGGAACTTTATAATATTTTATATATATAAAAAAAATAAATTATGATTTTGGAGTGTGTGTGTGCTTGCTTGCATGGCAGAGGGCAGCCTTACATGACTGCAGCAAGCAAAAAAAACTTTTTTTTTTACAGTTCGGCCATGGGGCTCCCGCGCGTGTGCCCGCAGGAGCGCACATGCCCCGTGAAGTAAATCTGGCCAGCTGGTGTCAGCAACCCCTCTGCCTCAGCGGCTCCAGCGCCCTTCCCCAGGGGAATCCCGATCTGGAATGCCCTGGGCGGGAGGTCAGAGGCCAGCCCCCACAACACCCATAGACACTCACCTTTTCCCGGTCCAATGGTGCATGCGCAAGCTCTGGTCCAGTGAGAGCCGGCCACTGTCACTAGGTAATTCGGCAGGTGGCTTTCATTAGAATCAATAGGGATCCCAGCCTGTTGAATTACGCAGTGACGGTGAGCGGCTTTCATTGGACCAGAGCCCGTGCATGCACCGTTGAAGCCAGGTAAGTGTTAACTGGACTTTCTGGGGGTTATACACAGCAAGGTATTCTAAACTGGTATGCTCCGCTGGGTAACCCCCCCCCCCCCCCCCCAGAAGCCCCATTTCACTTACCTTGTCCCAGAGCCCTCACCACATATCTGCACAGCGGCCGCATCCAGGCTCACCTCTGCCCGAACCTGCGCTTGGCCTTTCTGAATGGGTGCACCACCCACACGTCCACCGCACATGCAACGGCTGATAGGTGAGCAGGGAATGCGGCTGGATGCGCACTCTGCTCCCTTTGGCTGCTTAGCCTTCAGTGGGGCCAAAGGGAACCAAGTGAAAGGCGTTCAGGCTATCAATCAGTGCGCTCGTTCTGACCGCAGTCTGGGCTGTGGGAGCAACAGGAAGCAGGAAGGTGAGTGAATAGGGCAACCTGGGAGGGTACACACAGTGGGGCATCCCAAATCAAGATGCCCTCACCGAGAGGAACAACACCAAGTGAAACAAGTGAAAATCTTTAAAGTGGACCAACACCCAGGATTTTGACTATCCTGGGTTTGGTCCTTTCCAGATCGGGGTGCCCTGCTATGTGAAACCCCCCAGATCGCAAGTTACAACTCACCTCACCATGCTCCTACGCCGCATGTGCGGGCACTCGTCCAATCAGCGCGCTCTGAGCCGCCGTGGTATGCGCGTCAATGAGACGTCTTACCGCAGCGGCTCCGAGCGCGCTGGCTGCTGCATCTCACGCTTCCCTCTAACAGGGAGCCCTCGCTGGCCATTCACAAATGTGAATTCACAAATGTGAGCTGGGCTTCTCAAGCTTGACTGCGATAAAAACTAAAAACAGGGAGAGACTAAGAACTGTTGAGGAAGAGCTTCGTCTTTCCACCATTCCTGCCAGGATATCCCTTTTGTGTTCATCGAAACAGGCCCAGGTTTCACACTGAGTGGTAAGAAATACATTTAGAATCTATATTATTAACTATATGTATAGTATGTACTGTTTTAGTGTCATTTTGTGCGATTTTGGTTGGTGGTGTGCCGCGGGATTTTTTAAGTATATAAAGTGTGCCGCGGCTTAAAAAAAGGTTGAAAATCACTGCTCTATGGAACCCTTCAAAGCACATTTACAGTGAGATGCCATATTGTTTTACATTTGAATAATTACACCTCCTTTTAGTGTGGTTTTTTTTTTTAAACGAATGTTTGCTGTAATTTTTAGCATACACTGCATTCTCAAAAGCAGAACATGTGGAACATCCTCTTACTTGCTCACATAGATCGAGTGGGATGTCCTGACAGCCACAACATTACCCTTTTGAAAAGTTCTTGGGGTCCTGTGTGAGAAGCACAGCGACTGCTGGTATATATCACAACGTACACAGGTCAAGGGCTGGTCAGAGAACCCAGTAGGCTACTAGTGCCATGAAAACTGGTATTGCTGCCAGATGCAGAAAATTGTGTAGCAGGTATTCCTCTATGGAATGAATAGGGATTTCTTGGTTTAGAGGCTGCGGGACACTGTGAATGTGCACTACTGTAAGGCTTTATACAAGGCTTTAGATCAAGGAAGTAGTACCAACATACTGGTTATCTATGGGATCCTATCAGGTGCTACGATGCAAGGCTGCAGATGACTTTTACCCCAACCTAATTAATTGCTATATACACTTTATCCAAGCACGATTTGCTCCAAGAGTGCCATAACAGTTGGTTCCCTCAAAGCGGAACAAAACCCAGGATTTGGACTACCCCGGGTTTTATTCCATGCCCTGGGGGATGCCAATTTGGAATATGTGAATGCCTGGGAAGGTAGCGCATGCACAGCTCAAGGATGCAGGGTTGTGGCTGTTTTCGTCCCCCATTGAAAATAGTCAGAGCTGTTTACCTAATGACAAGATCCCACGCATGCACCGTTGGACCCGGAAGAGCTAAGCTGTTGCTACCCATCTGGGGGAGTTTTACACAGCGGCTGCCCCATAGGAAGGCCAGTGGCTGGCCCCTTGAATCTTTAAGATTCCAGTGCCAAGCTGCGCTTGGTTTTGGATTTGCATTAGGATTTGCACTATCCCAGGTTTTGGTCTGTACACTTGGGGCATCCTGATCTCATCTGGCATGGAATGTCTCTCATTAGTGCTGCCTTATTTTTCCATGCTCTTCTTTGTGAGGGGATGGAAGCTCACCCTTGACAGTGGAAGACTTCTGGGATTTGTATCAGCTATACTAAAGGGCTTTACTCAAGACCAGGAAAGCTACCCCCACTTGAGCAACACAGAGCCACAGGAAAATAAGTAACTCGGAAGCAGCATGCTGATAAGTAAATCACACGTTTGGGGTCACAATCCTAACACATGTTTATTTTATATTCCAGAAGAGGAAAACAATAAGGCAAAAGGAAAACAATAAAACCAAAAACTGTAGCTCCTCTCTATTTTAAAAGATTAACAGAAGAATTTTCTGAGGAGTATGCCGGTAAAGACCAGCAAAACATCAACCTGGACCCACAGGAAGCAAATTCCAATTTGGTGATCGATCCATTTGCTCAGTTCTATATTAGCACCCCTTTGGCATATATTATTTTCAATTGTCCTCTCTGGTATGCAGGGCCAGTGCCAGCACAGGGCAAACCTGGACAATTGCCAGGGCCCCTGACATCTTCTGGGGCCCACTCAGGCTCACACTTGGCCATGGTTTTATTTTACAGTGGACACGAAACACGAATGCCGGGTACTGTGTGCAGACCTGCTCATGGCTGGCCTCAGCAACAGGGGATGATCAGCAACAATGGAGATGGTGGCATGGAATGGAGGGCAATTGATGGAAGCTCAGAAGGCGGCAAGGCGGGGCAGCTGCCGGGGGCTCTGCCCTCCGGGGGGAGGGCCCACTGACAGGCCAGCCTTTAGGGTGTGCGATGGTGCTTGACCGTCGGGTGGACTGAAAGGGCACCGCCACCGCTGGTGCCCACACCTCCTTGTGGCGTGCCAGTGATAACCGAGGTGGCATTGAAACTTCTTTTCCCCACCGGGCGAGCTGCTGATTATCTTTACCTTTTTGATGAGCCCACAGTGCATGTGCGACCAACCGTGGCATCACTAGCTTCCTTCCACACCCGCCGCAACTGAATGGCTGGCATGCCTGTGCACAGCCAAAAGATGCAGGTGATGCCGCGTGGCGCTCGTGTGTGGGGCTGAGATTCCATTCAGCTTCTCCAGCCGCACAATAATATGCACAGCCAGAGAAGCTGAGGCCACGCATGAGCCAACTGAGGAAGGGTAAGTTTACTGGGCTAATGGCGGGGTTCCACATAACGAAGAATCACAATTCAGATTTCAGGGGAGCAAGTGCTGGGTTTTGTTCTGCTTTTAAGTTGCCCACCCCGGCTAATTTCCTATCCCTGTAACATCCCAATCTGTGATACCTTACTGTGTGATACCCTACTGGGATAGCAAGCATACCCACTATGCAATTCCACCCCTGGGTTTTGGTCCACTTTACAGGGGCATCTCAATTTGGGATGCCTCTGTTTGTGAAAGAACCTCTCTGGTTTGGCCATTAACTCAAACTGGAGATCCCATAGTGCATTCACCAGTTCCACGAAAGTAATGAACAAAGTATCACACACAGGAGCATCAAAAATCAAGAGAATCTAGATTTGTTTAGACTTTCAGGGGTTTGGTACGCTTCAAACTAGAGCAAAAAGTGAGTTTTGGTCCAAATAGCCTGATCCTTAGGGGGCATCCAGATTTGGGACGTCCCTCAATGATGTGATGTGAGTCTTCACCACAAAGGGGCCCAGTGAGACCATGCTGCTCAAGGGCCCACATAAACCTGGAGCCGGCCCTGGCCACTGTTGTCGTCACCAGACCTGTCCTCCCGACCAGGATGGAGCCCTGGATAGTCAAACCTTGGAAAGGACAGAGAGAGGAAGGCACATAAGGGTGATTAATGTTTAGTCTAATAAAATATCTTTGTGCACGTTTTTTTTATTTTATTACTTGTGAGCTGATTAAATAAAGTGGTCCAAGTGATCCCTATACCAGATTTTGTTTTTTGGGATGCTTTAACTCAATGTACCTATAGGGGCGGCTGTTTCAAGAAGAATGCGGAGCAGGTAGCTCAGCTTACCCACCAAAAAAATGGCGGAGCCGAGGAAGACGACGCATCTGGTCGCCATCATTGACAAATAAACCAACAAAATGGCGGCACCCGGCATAACGACAACACGGGTCCACCACGGCACCTAATACCGCCAACAATATGGTGGCGCCCGCAACACCGACAGGATGGGGGCCGCGAACGCAGAAGTACACAGTGTTGTACTTCTGGACCCAAACCAAGGGGGTCCAATGGTGGAATGCCCCTCCCACCCAATAAGCGACCCCTAGCACATAGGCGCTTAAAAGAGTGCCAAAAGGGGCCCAGTATCAAACAGTGCCATACAAGAAACAGCCACCGCATCCTGCGCACACCAGAGGAGCCCGACATAGCGTGAACCCCCACCTTTTCCAGGGGGGTTACCTGACAGCAGAGGGGAACAGCATCTAAGAGGTACTTATTAACAATTATGCTACCTTTTCTACACACCTAGCAACTATAAGGCTTAGCGATTAACTTGATCGCTTATTGCCTATATAGGCAACTCAGAGTAGGCAATGAAGGAGCCACGCTCCGCATTCTGAAAAGAAACAGCAGGCAACCCCATTAAATGTGAATTGTGAGTAAAACATCATGATTATTTATTCTAACTATTCTACCATTACAAACCTTTGCACTGTATGTAATATATGAACCTAATACCCTGAATAGAATACTCAGTACGCTGAAGAAGCCTAAGGGCGAAACGTTTCTGTACAAAAAAGACTTTTGCTACAAACCAAGGGTACTAGCTACAAACTTGACAAACAGGGTAACAAAACCCACAAAGTAAAACAAAAAGGACTTTACGGCTAAGTATAAGCCTAAAAACGCTGGGTAAACCCCAAAATAAGCTTTTGCACTGGTTTTACACTACTTTGTATTATTTGATTTTTTTTTTTCTTTTGTAAATATGTATTGTACAGAACCAAGTGAATAAACAATATTTGTCAAAAATACACTACACAATCATTAGTGAGGGAGAACTGGTAATTTGGGACCCCTCCGGAAATCGGAAAGGTGTCCCTACACCTATCTCACGGGACAGGATCCCACCCCCCCCCCCCCTCCCCCACAATCCCTATACCAGTTTACCAGTTCAAAGGGAAGGGGGTTGTGTAAAAAGTATGTTTAAAAGATAGTGTAAAAAAAAGTGTCTAAACAGTGCCAAACTCCGGCTTTGCTTAGTCAAGTCCATGCAATCAGATAATGGCTATAAAGGGCATCCGACCTGTTACAGTGGCCTTTCTGGTCTCAGTATGACTGCTACATCCTCCTTGCTAATGATGTTTAGTGAATAATAACAATAAAAGTTTTGCAGCTGAATCATACTAAATGTGCAATCCTATGTGACTAATAGAGTCAATAACACATGACGATCCTGTCTTATAGGTCCACCAGCACAACCAGACTGTGTGTGGGCACCTGATGCCTTCTTCATTACTCACCACACCTGCTTCCACCCAATCATTTTTGGCAGCATCCCTGGCACTTTCAGGGAACGGTTAGTTCAACTCATGTTTTTAAATAGTTACTCTTACAGAATAACAATCAAAACAACAAATCAGACACCGTAGATAAACTCATGACAACTTCGGAGATCAGTTTATAGGGTGGTGGGCGGCTTATAAAGGGGTTATTTATACATGGTTCACATGTGAACACAAAGGTATCACACACATAAAACTTACAAAGTGATTTTGCCATTAAATAAACTCACTTCACTAGCGGA
Organism: Gastrophryne carolinensis; assembly: GCA_027917425.1. Taxonomy (NCBI): domain Eukaryota; kingdom Metazoa; phylum Chordata; class Amphibia; order Anura; family Microhylidae; genus Gastrophryne; species Gastrophryne carolinensis. The sequence continues at coordinate 537,337,612 of CM051234.1, forward strand.
TGTTCAGCATCATTTAATGAAAAGCCCAAACCCTTAAAAAAACAATTCCCCAGCATCTAAAATTAATATATTTAACGTTTTTAGTCACTTACTTTTTATTCTTTCCCTCACTTGCCTGCAACTCTGTTCACCTATTCTAGGATACGGGCGCCGCCATCTTGGCTCAGTAGCATCACCTACTGAGGAGAGGGGTCAAAAGTGCAGAGGGTGGGGTTATAGCTGTGCTTTGCACAAACAGAGCAGAGCTGGGGTCAGGAAAAGTTCAGCAATCCCAGAATGCAGAGCGGCACAGTCAGGAGATACTTCCTGGTTGCAGGCAGCCTACACCTCCATGGGCCACCATCTTGGATGTTTAAAGGCTCATAACATGCAGTAGATGCAGGTAAGATGTTTTTTAATGTGGGCAATCTGTATGTACAGGGTGGGGGAAACATATAAGATAGACTCTTATTCAGGGCGAAGGTCTGGTTTAAAGCAGACCAAAACCCACTGAATTTTTGAACATTTTGGTCAAAGCCCTTGCCGATATTCCCTAGAACTAGAAATGGGTATTTTCGCTTTTCGAAAAGTCCTGTCCCCTTCTGCAATATGGCACAGGATCAGTCATCACATACGTGTGGCAATGATGTGGCAATGAATGGAGGAGGCGGAGCTTTACAGCTAAAACGGGCGCCATTATCCGGGATTAGAGTGATGCAGAAGTAGTGAAAATTGGCACAAAGTACTTTTCATGGGGGGAACAATTCAGGGTGTCCTGGTTAAAAATGTGTCCCTCATGCTACAATGAAGCAAACGCAAGCCTTCCCCTGCCATAAATGGATAGGCCATAATCCTCTGCTGCAGAACACCCAGAATGACTGCTCCCGTTACTGCAAAACATGGGTAAAGGTCAAGGGAGAAGAGACCAAATGGGGTGGTATGAATGAGAAAGAGGTAAAAAAAGAGGTGAAAAAAAATGAGAATTAGGCCCTTATTTAACAAGGGATAGCGCCAGGTAGCGACTGGTGAGGGAACGGTAATGACGGTCACCGCCACGAGAACGCCGGCTCCCCACCACAATCACACATTTATCAAGCCAATCCTGCTTAGCGACTGAGATAGCGCCAGATAGCCACTCATTCATCAATCAAGCCTCACCCCACAGCGCCAGCGAGCGACCTTGAACAGCCACAGGTATGACCTCACATTACTGCACACCGACTGAGTCGCTATCAACAACCGAACAACGGCCAAGCACAGCGACTACTAGCGAGCGCTGTGAAAATACCTCTACAGTTGCTCAACTGTCGCTACCTGGCGCTATTAATAAATCAGCCTTCCCGGAGAAAGTATAAGGAAAGAAAGGAAATCGAATGGCAAGTGTGAATAAAATAACAGCGCAGGCTGAGGGGGGCTTAAAAAATACCTGCGCCCTGGAATCTAGCACTGCCCATCCTCCGCTCTGGCATCGCTTGCCCTGTGTGCCCTCACTGGATCCCTCCTCACTGCACTGTGACCAAGATGGCCACATCAATGGTAAAATAAATGCTATAAAGACTAGACTTCTGCTTTAAGAAAGGATGGAACATGGAGATGAGAGGAAAGAAGAAGGGAGTAAAAAGTAGGAAGGTGCAAATGTTAAATAAAGGAAAACTGTGACAGCAGCAGAAGAAACCACAGGGAAGGAACACTGGAAAAAGATAGCAACGAGGGAAATATGGGGGAAAAAATGGGACCGGATGAATGATTGAGAGGTGATGGAATGCCAGGAAAACTACTGTAATTGTAATTTTAGGGAGTAGAGGGTCACTTCTGACTGGAGAGGGCTATAGTCAGGGGCGGACTAGCCATAGGGAGATCCAGGACAATCCGGGCAGAATCAGTAGATTTATGCAAAAATGTAAAAATATTAATTATCTTAATATTCCATGAATTTCTTTAGCATTTATATTCACTGCTATTAGTCCCTTATATCCCCCGTCTCATGTATATTGTTTTAATTGTTTTTTAAAATGTATGTCTTTTGGCTTATAGTAATAAATTTTATTACATTTTTTGAATATATTCTGTAGAGCGGCTGATCTGTATAGATAATTGGGTGGCCTTGGTGGGCTATACTGGGAGTCCACCACTTAGTATACAGAGACCCAGGACAATGCCGGGTGGGCCGCACTGCTCTGGAGCCAGTTGGGCTGCTGCTTTTAACGCTCACATTCAGTCCCTGCCGCCTTAGTCTCCCTCTCAGCCTCTTGTACCCAGAACCACTGTACACACAAGTTAGGAATCCCCAGCCTCCAATGCTACAGCCCCAGTATCATGGTTGGGGGGCCTCAGCAGTGACATATCGGGTCATCCAGGGGTAGGTAAAATCCGGGGCTGATTTTTGGCCCCAGTTCACCACTGGCTAAAGTTCCATAGCACAGGGTTAAAGCTTCCTAGCTAGACAGAACATGCTCCCCCTAGCTTCTGCACATTACTATTTGCATATTCACTGCACCTGCATAATTTCTTATTGGCTCAGTCCTGATACTAAACTATTAAAAATAAAGAAATATTTCAGTTTTAACAGTCTCTCTGAGGGGGACACAATAAGGAGTCTTTTGAGATGTGCATTTCCACTACGACTGATTGACTGAGTGAAGGGGAATCAAATAACAGGCTGATTTATTACTAGCGCCAGGTATCGACAGATGAGCGTCTGTACAGAGGCGCTAAGAGCAACGCTAGTATACGCTATGATCGGCTATCGGGCGCTGTAACACAGCGCCTCAGTCGCTGTAGTAACCTGGCCGGCATTGATGAATGAGATGTATGTTGGGCGTTCTAACACCAGTATCAGCGTTGCAGGGAGCGAAAGGTAGCGCCAGCTCAGTGCGACTGACTCTCAGCGACTCACACCATATTCAACAAAAAAACACACATATACAGCATCGGCGCTCTGGATCTGGTCGCTATAGCATAGAGCGCCAGACACTGTGTGATTAAAGTCTGTTTTTGAACACATATCCACCAGTAACAAAGTGAAAACACATGGAATGACATTGTTGTAACATTGTGACATTAATACTTTAATGCCAGACCTGTAATGACAATTCTGCATAAAAATATAAAAAATCTAAAAAGTTTTCAAAAATGAATTTTTCTAGACTTGGAGAGGTGACAGTAAGTGTTTACACCTTTTTGGGAGGGGTCTGGGTTAGTAAAGTTTGGAATGTAAACATACTCCATTTTTTCTAATACTTCCTGAGCAGGGAGACCTAGGTACAAACTGTTTGGCAGCGGCGGGGGGGGGGGGGGGGGGGGGGGGGGTTGGGGGAGGGCAGGACATTTGCCAATATTCTGAGTAGGGCAGTAAAGATAATGTAAATATTTTTTTACATTTTGGTAAATAACAACTGCCACCAAAAAGTTTAATAGCTCATAGGTCAGACTTAAAGCGGTCCTTCACTCTGAATAAGAGTCTATCTTATATGTTTCCCACACCCTGTACATACAGATTGTCCACATTAAAAATCATCCTACCTGCATCTACTGCATGTTATGAGCCTTTAAACATCCAAGATGGCGGCTTATGGAAGCCGCCATCTTATCAGGCAGCCTGCAAACAGGAAGTGCCTCCTGACTGTGCTGCTCTGCATTCTGGGACTGCTGACCTTTACCTGACCCCAGCTCTGTTCTGTCTGAGCAAAGCACAGCTATAACCCACCCCCCTGTACCTTATCCCACTCTCCTCTCCTCAGTAAGAGTGATACTTCTGAGTCAAGATGGCGGCGCCCGTATCCTAAATTCCTGAACAGAGTTGCAGCCCAGTGGGGGAAAGAATAATTAGTTATATAATTAAATAAGTTAGTGACTAAAAACTTAAAATATATTAATTTTAGATGCTGGGGAACCGTTTTTTAAGAGTTTGGGCTTTTCATTAAATCACGCTGAAGGTCCGGTTTAAGTCAGACGTTACACTATTTATTATTATTGTTTATTCCATGGTGCTGTACAATTTAACTATTGTTACACATGGCTAAAGATTAAACTGATCATTTTTGGGGGGTCCTCAAACTGGGACAGCTTAAACCGCATAGTGGGTGATGGGCGTAGTGGAGGTATGGTTTAGAGGCTGATTCATTAACAGCGGCAGGTAGCGACAGTTGACCGACTGTAGCAGCATTTTCAGAGCGCCCGCTAGTAGTCGCTGTGCTTGGCCGTTGTTCTGTAGTTGATAGCGACTCAGTCGGTTTGCCGTAATGTTGAATATTGGGTGAGGAGTCGCTATTTGACAGGTTCCGCGCTGTATGGGAGCGCATGATAGCGACTGGCCCTAGCGACCGGCTCCCACCATATTCATTAAAAAAATCACGCTCAAAAAATTCTCGCGCTGTTAAATGCATGTTTAAACCCCAGAGCGCTGGCGGCGATGGGTTAAAAGTAGTTTTTTAACCTCCAAACCACCATATTTTTGGAAACCAAAAAAAAAAGTATTTTAAATAATTTAGTATGAATACATTAATATCAGACCTGTAATATCAATTCTGTACAATTTTTTTTTTTAATTATTTTTCCCTTAAAAAAAATATTTAAAATGGCAGAAGTGGTCACAGAATTTTTCACATTAAAAAAAAAATAAAAAATAAACATTAATAACAATTAATTATTAATATTTAAAGATTGTTCCATTGAAATGCATTGGAGAGCGCCAGGTAGCGAGAGGTCATACCTGTCGCTGTTCGAGGTCGGACGCTGGTGCTGTGGGCTGAGGCTGGAATAATGATGAATGAGTGGCTATATGGCGCTATCTCAGTCGCTAAGCAGGATCGGCTTGATAAATGTGTGATTGTGGTGGGGAGCCGGCGTTCTCGTGGCGGTGCCCGTCATTACCGGCCGCTCACCAGTCGCTACCTGTCGCTATTCCTTCATAAATAAGGGCCTTAGTGGTGTGGCTTATTTAGAGGCTTTTGTGTATAAGTATGGCCTCAGATCACATGCTCTAGGGATCGTCGGTTCACAAAAGATGTTGCTGACTGATCAATGCTCAGCCAATTCATGGATTCCACAACCACTATTCAGCCAAGGAGTCCGAGCATTTGTAAACCAACCACACATCCTGCATCCTATATCCCGAATGTCAAAAAAGTGCAACATTTAGGTGGGGCAAAGTGGATCTGTCCCTCCGAAAGTAGGATATCTGGTCAGTTTACTTGCTTTCAAGGATGAATCTGGATTGTTCCATTTTGTTTTAGAAAACTCACAATGATGGCCATTACTAATTACTATACACTGGAAGTTTATTAATAGGGGGTAACTCAATATCCTTATCAATAACCCTTTTGCAGATGCTTTTGGCTGATGATGTGATAATACCGCTGGTATCCGGTTGCCTTGTCCCATGTGAATGGCCAGCAAAGCGTGCTGCTAAGCCACAGAGCATGATTGCCATTGAAAAAATACAGTCCTGAAGCTTCTCTGGGTTCATGTTACCCCACCAGCAATATTTATAGCTGAAGGTACATAGCCTTTATGAGCTTTATTATACTTACACTTAGGCCCTTATTTAAGAAGGGATAGCATCAGGTAGCGCCTGGTTAATGACAGGTAGCGATGGGTAGCGACTGGTGAACGCCGGACAAGGCACGCAAGTACACATTTATCAAGCAGAATCTGTTTAGCGACTGGAATAGCGGCATGTAGCGTCTGATTCATCATTTTCACAGCCTCAGCGAACAGTGCCAGCGTTCAGCCTTGCACAGCGCCAGGTATGACCTCTCGCTACCTGTCGCTCTCCCATACATTTCAATGGACGAACCTTTTCTTCTCTTTAAACGGTTTTTTTTTTTTTTTTTTTAAATACAAATAATTCTTTGACCTCTTCTGGCATTGAAATAGCAGTTTTTCATAATTTTTTCATTTTTTATATATTTCCTCAGAAATGACATTACAGGTCTGACATTAAAGTGTTCATGTTACAATGTTGTTACAATGTAATCCCATATGTTTTCGCTTTGTTACTAGTTGATAGATGCTTGAAAACAGACTTTAAACACACCGCCTCCTGCGCTCTGGGCTTCAAACAAGTATTTTTCAGCGCCAGAGATTTGTGAGGCTGTTTTTTTGCTGAATATGGTGTGAGTCGGTCGCTATGAGCAGTCGCTAACATGTGCTCCCATACAGCGCTGTACTGGTCAAATAGAGACTCCTCACAATGTATTCAACATTAATGAACAGCGACTGAGTCGCTATAAAGTAGCGACCCACGGCCGAGCACTGCGACTACTAGCGGGCGCTCTGAGAATGCCTGCTACAGACGCTCATCTGTCGCTACCTGCCGCTAATGATGAATCAGCCTCTTAGAAAGAAAGCATATAAAAACCTGAGTTGTGATCTTGCCACCTTGTGGTTATATTGATGTGTTGCATGAAACTGCACAATGAAAAATGGAAATAAAAATACATGGACTGGTAATGATTCTAAAATACAGCGAATGGAAAAAGAATCTCCCAGGAATATGTGTGTGTGTGTGTGTGTGTGTGTGTGTGTGTCTGTGTGTGTGTGTCTGTGTGTGTGTGTCTGTGTGTGTGTGTGTGTGTGTGTGTGTCTGTGTGTGTGTGTGTCAGAGCTGCTTTATTAGTAAGTGTGTGGTGATGGGGGATAGGGTGTGGCTAGAAAAACGATTATTATTATTGTTTATTTATATAGCGCCATCATCTTCCGTAGCGCTTTACAAAGTAGTAATTACAGACAGGGTAGAAACATACGGTACATATACTATTTCAAATGCAGTTTTACAGATTTGACAGTGGATATTCTGAGTACAAGATACAATAGGGGAGAGAGCCCTGCCCTTGCGAGCTTACAGTCTAAAGGATATATGGGGAATATATGGGGTGAGTTGCAGTAGATGTCTTTTAGGTAGGTTGCAATATAGATGAGAGCGGAATCTTGGTAAATTTTGTTACAGATAAGATGGATGCAGGCGGGCAGAGGGTGATGATTACATTTAAAGTGGACCAAAACTCACCCACATCAGCCCGGAAATATATAAAGGGCTGCATCCCTGCTATCCCTCTAGCAGAGCACGTGCCAGGTATTTGTGAAGGTCTGAGTCGCTGGCGCACTGATTGGACGAACGTGCCATAGGACCAGGAAGAGGTGAGTTGCTTTGGCGATCTGGGGGGTTTCACACAGGGGGGCACCCCCAATCTGGGTGGAAGGACCAAAACCCAGGTTTTGGCCCACTTTAAGAGGGTTTCTGGACTGATGGCAGTAATGACGAGCAGGGCATTGAGTGCAGATGTGAGGCAGGTTGTGGGGTTGAACAGATGAAATAGGCTGCTGGTTAGGATAGTGATACGGATAGGGATAGGGTGTTATAGCTACCTGTTATTCACTCCTAGTTTTGGCACACACACTGCTATTTCAATAGAGCAACATTTTCCTGTTCTGGACAATCATTTCTTACTGCTAGACCTTATTTGATGTGTCATTAGTGATGATGTGTAGGATGTGTGATTGGCAGTTAGGGCTGGCTTCTGGGGTGCAAAGATGAGGAGCCTGCACAAGGGGCCATCACGCTTGCAATGCCGATGGGGCACCAGAATTTTATTGACAAGCTCCTGACTGGCCCTGTTTCTCTGCTTATGGAAGAATATTCTCCAGCACCTGTATAACTGTGCACCCTTCAAGCCCTAAATCACACATGTCAAACTCAAGGCCCGGGGGCTGGATGTGGCCCTCCAAGCCTTTTAATGTGGCCCTCTGACAGCTGGCGGCGCCCCTTCTAGCTCCCCCAGTCATTCCCAGATTGCTGACACCAGCTGCACATCTTTGCACCTGTTAGGACCGCTGCCAAGTGATGCATTGGTACACTGTACTCCACTGTGGAACGGATACTGCCTATAATCCTGTCCCCAGACTCGGTGTCTATAAAAGCTGGTGGTGCCTGCCTTTTTACTGTTATGGGGGAGACAAGAGAAGTGTTTACAACAACTTAAAAGTGAATCACAGTTTTCTTTCCTAAAAAAGGAGTGAGTTTTCTCACCTGGCTCTGAATCTACCCCATTGTTGCACAGAGATACAGAACAGTTGTAAACACTAATACTGAACTGAACCCTATCTCTCACCACACAAGGGAGGTATGGCTAACCCACCCAACTAACTGCCACAGCAGTTGGTACTATAGCTGCTGCAATGGTTATTGCTTCCAATTGCCAGTTGGTTTGGGAAAAAAAGATTAATCTCTTTTATTTTCATTTTTATTTCATCAACATTATTCCACATCTGCATCGGTCCTGGGGAAAATAATTCTGCGTCTCCATCTGTCCTGGGGAAAATAATTCTGCGTCTCCATCTGTCCTGGGCAAAAGAATTCTGCGTCTCCATCTGTCCTGTGCAAAATAATTCTGCGTCTCCATCTGTCCTGGGCAAAAGAATTCTGCGTCTCCATCTGTCCTGGGCAAAAGAATTCTGCTTCTCCATCTGTCCTGGGCAAAAGAATTCTGCGTCTCCATCTGTCCTGGGCAAAAGAATTCTGCGTCTCCATCTGTCCTGGGCAAAAGAATCCTGCGTCTCCATCTGTCCTGGGCAAAAGAATTCTGCGTCTCCATCTGTCCTGGGCAAAAGAATTCTGCGTCTCCATCTGTCCTGGGCAAAAGAATCCTGCGTCTCCATCTGTCCTGGGCAAAATAATTCTGCTGCTCCATCTGTCCTGGGCCAAATAATTCTGCGTCTCCATCTGTCCTGTGCCAAAGAATTCTACGTCTCCATCTGTCCTGTGCGAAAGAATTCTGCATCTCCATCTGTTCTGGGAAAAAGAATTCTGCGTCTCCATCTGTCCTGGGAAAAATAATTCTGCGTCTCCATCTGTCCTGGGAAAAAGAATTCTGCGTCTCTATCTGTCCTGGGCAAAAGAATTCTGCGTCTCCATCTGTCCTGGGAAAAATAATTCTGCGTCTCCATCTGTCCTGGGAAAAATAATTCTGCGTCTCCATCTGTCCTGTGCCAAAGAATTCTACGTCTCCATCTGTCCTGTGCAAAAGAATTCTGCATCTCCATCTGTCCTGGGAAAAATAATTCTGCGTCTCCATCTGTCCTGGGAAAAATAATTCTGCGTCTCCATCTGTCCTGTGCCAAAGAATTCTACGTCTCCATCTGTCCTGTGCAAAAGAATTCTGCATCTCCATCTGTCCTGGGAAAAAGAATTCTGCGTCTCTATCTGTCCTGGGCAAAAGAATTCTGCGTCTCCATCTGTCCTGGGAAAAATAATTCTGCGTCTCTATCTGTCTTGGGCAAAATTATTCTTTGTCTCCATCTGTCCTGGGCAAAAGAATCCTGCGTCTCCATCTGTCCTGGGCAAAATAATTCTGTGGCTCCATCTGTCCTGGGCAAAATAATTCTGCGTCTCTATCTGTCCTGGGAAAAAGAATTCTGCGTCTCCATCTGTCCTGGGCAAAATTATTCTGCGTCTCCATCTGTCCTGGGCAAAATAATTCTGTGGCTCCATCTGTCCTGGGCAAAATAATTCTGCGTCTCTATCTGTCCTGGGAAAAAGAATTCTGCGTCTCCATCTGTCCTGGGCAAAATTATTCTGTGTCTCCATCTGTCCTGGGCAAAATAATTCTGCGGCTCCATCTGTCCTGGGCAAAATAATTCTGCGGCTCCATCTGTCCTGGGAAAAAGAATTCTGCGTCTCCATCTGTCCTGGGCAAAATAATTCTGCGGCTCCATCTGTCCTGGGCAAAATAATTCTGCGTCTCTATCTGTCTTGGGAAAAAGAATTCTGCGTCTCCATCTGTCCTGGGCAAAATTATTCTGTGTCTCCATCTGTCCTGGGCAAAAGAATTCTGCTGCTCCATCTGTCCTGGGCAAAAGAATTCTGCGTCTCCATCTGTCCTAGAAAATCATTATGTGGTAATCCTGGGCAAAATAATTCTGCGTCTCCATCTGTCCTGGGCAAAATAATTCTATGTCTGCAACAGTATATTTGAATGGTCGTGTTTACATTTTGCTTCACGTTATTTTTTTGTGGCTCTTTGAAGGTGACCAAAATGACGGTGTGGCCCTTGGTGAAAGAGTTGGACACCCCTGCCCCAAATAATAAATCAGAGGTTACCAGGTAGCGCCCCAACCCCTGGGACAAAAAAACAGTGCATTCTCTGATGGACCCCCACCCCCATAAAAAAAATCACCTGGTAGAGTAGGAGGCACTTAGCACAGTGTGTATTGTCCTAGGTAGGGATGGGATGCCTTCTGCTCACTGTCACTTCTCAAAGATTCATTTTTTGGCCGATCAGGTTTAAATTTGAAACACAGTGTGTTTTGTGCTGGGATAGAGGGTGCTACCCGCTCACCTCTCCCCTTCTTTGGGGGGGGGGGGGGGCATTTACGGGGGACAAAGTCTGTTTTGTCCTGCAGAGTGGGGTCACACAATATGTGTTGTTCCAGGGAGTGGGATGCCATCCTGCAGTCTAACCAGTTAAAGGTACAGTACAAGGGTGAAAAGAATAAGGCCCTTATTTTCTAGTTATTAGTTACGGGTAGTTGTTAATAGGAGCTCTGTACTAAAAATAAGGGGCATGTGAAGTCTAAATACTTCTATACTGCACCTGTTTTCATACATTTCACTAAATGGGCTGTTCTAAATACAGAGCAATACAATGCACTCATGGAGCAGTGACATGCTAATGTAGATAAAAGCCCTTCTATTTAGCAGGCAAATACTGTAGTTTTAAGGTTCATGCCTGTGACTTAGGTGCTCAACCCTGCTCCTCAAGGGCCACCAACAGGTAATGTCATTAGTGTCTATAGCTCCTTCTGAGCACTTATTACCTCGCCTGTGCTTCAGTGTGGAGATTTGCAAATCCTGGCCTGTTGGTGGCCCTTGAGGAGGAGGGTTGAGCACATGTGGCCTATAACTGCAGATTCGTAACTTGACAGGGTGCAGGGGGCCCCATCATTGTTGCTCCTCTACCTTATGTAGGTATTGTGCTCACTTGGCATAATTTAGAGAAAGGAAGCACCATTTGTCTAGTGTGTTTCCCCCAAAATAGTTATTTTTTAAAGTGGACAAAACACAGGATTTTGGCTATCCTGGGTTTTGGTCCCTTCCCCCGGGGCAACCCGATCGGGGGTGTCCCACTGCGTGAAACCTCCCAGATCGCCTAAGGCAACTCACCTCTTCCCGGTCCTATGGCGCGTCTAAGAGGAGCAGCTCCGTGTGAGCTGACGGACGCATCCTCCGCTTCCTAACAGGGAGCGTGCCTGCGCTGGCCATTCACAAATGCCCTGCTAGAGGGATAGCGGGATTTGTGGCCGCAGCTCGCGAATGCGCCGTTGGACCGGGAAACAAGGTAAGTTAATGGGGCGACCTATCCATCCATCTATCTACCCATCCTTCTATCTATCTATCTATCTATCTATCTATCTATCTATCTATCTACCCCTCTGCCCAGTTACCTGCCTATCCATCCATCCATCCATCCATCCATCCATCTATCTATCTATCTATCTATCTATCTATCTATCTATCTATCTATCTATCTATCCCTCTGCCCAGTTACCTACCTAGCCTTTTTCGGAGCAAATATATAAGACGTTATTTTCAGGTAAACAGGGTAGCTGCATCCAACTGCCATGGGGGGGGGCTCATTTAATGTTTACACCAGGGCCCCATCATATTTAGTTATGTCACTAATGTTAAACATATACAGTGTCTTCCTTCATACAATGACATGTTTAGTTTAGAAAAGAGCTGCCTTAGAGGTATGTAATCAATATGTACGGTCAGGGGCGGACTGGGGCTAAAAAACGGCCCGGGACTTTTTGGGGCACACCGGCACTGCTGCACTGCCTCTGGCCCAGTATAGTATCGTAATGTCACATTATATATAAGCCTTATTTTTCGTCCCACAGCACGCACACGTTTAGAGGACAAAATAAAGAAAGAAAATATTATGAACCAAACAGTGTGATAAAATCACACTGCGGGAGGGTGGGCGGCAGATGCTGTTCGCGGCCCCTCACTGCTGTTCCCCTGGTCGCTCCCGTCGCTATCAAACACACACATAGCACGCACACATACACATGCTAACCGGCACTTCCTGGTCGGTGGGCGGGCCCCAGATGGCCGGCATCCAATGAAAACAATGGACGCCGCCCATAGACGCCCACCGCGTAACAACCAGGATGTGTATGTATGTGTGTGTGTGTGTGTGAGAGCGGCAGCGGCGGCGGGGGAACAGCAGCGAGGGGCCGCGAATGGCAGATGCCGCTCGCCCTCCTGCATCTGTCATTCGTGGCCTTTGCTAGTGCCGGCCTACCGGGATTGTGCCCGGTATGCCCTATGGCCAGCCCGCCCCTGTGTACGGTATAAATATCTGCAGGGCCAGCATTAAGTTCTGAGGCATCCAGTGCAAGGATTCACTATAAGACAGGGGTTCCAAAGCTTTTTCTTATCAAGTAGCACTCTCCTTTCTCTCATTATCTCATGTACCATGTGGGTGGTGCCTGTAGGTTATCAATTCACCCAACACTGTGGAGAAAACACACAAAGAAGCTATTTAAAGTTAATGAAACACACAAAACTGCACAAAAATCTGTCTGACATGCTTTTTTCATTTATAAAAGCCATGCCACTATAGCTGTCATGCTTTTTATCTATAGCCAGCATTCATAGAAACATAGAAGGTTGACGGCAGAAGGAGACCATACGGTCCATCTAGTCTGCCCTTATGTGTATACTGTATGTTCTCTTTATCTTAGGATAGATGTGTGCTTATCCCAGGCATGTTTAAATTCAGTGACTGTTGATTTTTCAACTACCTCTGCTGGAAGTTTGTTCCAAGCATCTACTACTCTTTGTTAGGCACTTACCTCGTCGCCGTCCCTGGTCCCGCGACGCGCTGTCGGGTGGTCCCCGGCTGGCTGCTGCCCGACGCTCCCCGGGTGTCCTGGCTCCTCAGCGCGGTTGTGGGGGTCGGGGGTCGGCGGCGCGGGATGGTGTCGGTGGCCGCGCCGCAGCCCGCTCTGCGCGGCTGCGCGGTCCCGCCGAGCTCCCTCGCGATGCGGCGCTTCCCCCTCCCGGCGGGGGCGCGCCCGATCTTCAACGTGCTCGCGCGCGTGCGCGAGCACGTCTCCTTTATGCCTCCCGGCGGCGCTTTCCCCAGCGCGCCCGCCGGGGGCGAGTTTAAAACACCCAATCCTTGTCCTGATCCTAGAGTGAGCCCAGGGACTGGTCGGCCTGTCTGGCCTGGGCCGTCCAGCTCCTGGGACCACTCCCGTTTTAGTGAATGCACCAAACACTATTGTTCCCTCCGTTTTCCCTGTTCCCCACTGGCCAGTTCTCCCTATAAAGCTGCACTGCTCCAGTATCCCAGTGCCCGTTATAGCTTCTGGGTTCTGGATGTGCGTTGCTGTGATTTTGTGTACTTTTGGATTTTCGGACTTTGACTACCCTTGCTTGCTGCCTGCCCTGACCTCCTGCTTGCCCGACTACGCTCTTGCCTGACCCTTCTGTACCGCGCTCTGTGACCTCCTGGATTTGACCTCGGCTAGCCTCGACCATCCCCTCGTTACCTCCTCTGGATACCACGCCCCGTGACCTCCTGGTTTGACCTCGGCCTGTAATTTGGACTCTGCCTTCCGGCATCCCCGTTCGGGATTCCCTGCCAAACATCTATCTGCACCTTAAGCTGGTATCCTTTGCGCCTTATAAGTCCTGGGGGCAACCGACTGGGAGAGGCATTACCCGCGTCTCCTACAAGCGGGGGCTTGTCTATAGGCGGAAGTGGCGGTGGAGATTGGGGGATACCAGTTCAAGACAGACGGGTGTTTGGTACAGTCCTGACATTATAACGGGCCCGAAGAATGGACCAAATCCTGGAGCAGGTGCAGGCCTTGACAGCGGCAGTAGAGCACCTGGCTCACCGGGTTGCGGCTCAGGAGAACCGTCCTGCTCCTAACGTCCCCAGTCCTCAGGGGACTCCGGCCGCAATGTTTGTGGAACCTAAAATCCCACTTCCCGAAAAATTCCACGGCGACAGGGCTAAATTTGCCAACTTCCGGGACTCTTGTAAATTATACTTTCAGCTCCGTCCTGTCTCCTCAGGGTCACAAGAGCAGAGGGTCGGCTTGATTGTTTCCCTACTCCAAGGAGATCCTCAGTCCTGGGCCTTCAGCTTATCAGCTCAGGATCCTACTCGCCTCTCTGTGGACAGCTTTTTCTCTGCGATGGAGGTTCTCTATGATGATCCCGACAAGGGGGCCACAGCTGACGCCAAGTTACGTACTCTTCGCCAGGGACGCCGTCCAGCCGAAGACTATTGCTCTGAATTCCGGCGCTGGGCAGTAGATTCCCGTTGGAACAATCCTGCTCTTTGCGGCCAATTCCGGCTAGGATTGGCCGATGCCATCAAGGACACCTTGGTGAACCACCCGGAACCTCAGACCCTAGACGAATTGATGCACCTTGCCATCCGCATTGATCGTCGGCTTCGGGAGAGGCGCCTAGAAAAAGGGTCGCATGCCGAGTCTGCCTCAAGGTCGGAGGTCCCAGTCGTACAACCTTCGGATGAGCCCATGCAACTTGGTGCCACAAGGCTCACTGAAGGCGAGAGGCGGCGACGTCTATCCGAGGGGCTTTGTCTGTATTGTGGGGGAACCGGCCACATGGTCAGACTTTGCCCAAAGAAGCCGGCGGGAAACTCCAGAGCCTAGGGGGTTTCGAGGGGGCCCTCCTATGCTGTAAGGTATCTCCTCAAGTATCGTCTCCTGTTCTGATTCCAGTTCAGATTATGATTAACCTTAAGTGTATGAATCTAAAGGCTCTTCTAGATTCAGGAGCTGCTGGGAACTTCCTAGACTCCGAACTAGCACTGACTTTAGGAATTGTGGTCCAGCCCTTGCCGACTCCCATCCGGGTTTCAGCCATTGATGGCACTCCTGTGGCCGGGGGTTTAGTTCAGTTCCAAACCCCTCCTATGCAAATCAAAGTGGGAGCCAATCATTCTGAGGTTATCAGTTTTTTGGTATTAAGTATGCCTTGCACCCCTTTAATTTTAGGATTGCCATGGCTACAGGAGCACAATCCCCAAATTGATTGGGTCTCAGGGCAAATCACTAAGTGGGGTCGCCAGTGTTTTCAGAGCTGCTTAGAATTTCCACTTAGGGTCGCGCACCTAGCACCGGTTGGGGTCCCCACTCCTTATTTAGAGTTTGCTGACGTCTTTTCGGAAAAGGCGGCAGACAAACTTCCTCCCCATAGACCATGGGATTGCCCTATTGAACTTCTCCCAGGTACCATGCCTCCCAGAGGGAGAATATTTAATTTGACCCGAACGGAAACCCTTGCCATGCGGGAATATATTGCCGAGAACTTAAAGAAGGGGTTTATTCGGCCTTCATCTTCCCCAGCAGGGGCAGGGTTTTTTTTCGTGGAGAAGAAAGATGGGGGGCTTCGCCCATGTATTGATTATCGGGGCTTGAATAACGTCACGATAAAAAATAAGTACCCCTTACCACTTATTGAGGGTCTGTTTACACAGGTGGTTGGAGCACAAGTCTTCTCTAAACTCGATCTCCGGGGGGCCTATAACCTCATTAGAATCAGGCAGGGGGACGAGTGGAAGACGGCCTTCAATACCCTTGAAGGGCATTATGAGTATCTAGTAATGCCTTTCGGCCTGTGCAACGCCCCCGCGGTCTTTCAAAGTTTTGTTAATGAAATTTTTAGGGACTATCTTGGCCGTTTTGTGGTCGTTTACTTAGACGACATCTTAATTTTTTCTTCGTCCATTGAGGAACATCGCAAACACGTGTGTTTGGTCCTGCAAAAACTTAGGGAAAACTGTTTATATGCTAAGTTAAAGAAATGTCAATTTGAAGTGTCAGAGGTTCCGTTTCTTGGTTATATCATCTCTAAGTCCGGCCTATCCATGGATCAATCTAAGGTGAAGGCCGTCTTAGAATGGGAACAGCCCAGGGATCTAAAGGGCCTGCAAAGGTTTCTGGGCTTTGCTAATTTCTATAGGAGGTTCATTAAAAATTTTTCTGCCCTTGTTACACCTCTTACCAATCTGACCAAGAAAAGCGGGTACCCTTCAGTATGGCCTGTTCATGCTGTCCAGGCCTTCGAGAATCTTAAAAGGGTGTTTAGTGCCGCACCCGTCCTAGTCCACCCTGATGAGCAACGGCCCTTCCTTGTGGAGGTGGATGCTTCCGAAGTCGCAGTTGGGGCAGTCTTGTCACAGTATTACGGCTCACCTGAACGCCTCCATCCATGTGCCTTCTTTTCCAAAAAATTCTCAGCGGCTGAAAGAAATTACGATATCGGCAATAGAGAATTATTGGCTATCAAGTTAGCCTTTCAGGAGTGGAGGCACTGGCTGGAGGGCGCTCAGTATCCAGTCACGGTCTTTACAGATCATAAAAATCTGGAATACATCCAATCTGCCAAGAGATTAACTCCTAGACAGGCTCGCTGGTCCTTATTCTTTTCTCGGTTTAACTTTTCTATAACCTATAAGCCTGGATCCAAAAACACTAAAGCTGATGCCCTGTCTCGGAGTTTCTCTCCTTCCGACTCACCTGAAAGGTTGGTTTCTCCCATTTTACCCCGCTCCCTGGTGGTAGCCGCCATCCAACCCCAACTTCCTGACCTAGCTCAATTTCAGGCCGAAGCGCCACCTGAAAAACCTGAGTCGGTCCAGTTTGTGCCCTCTCCTTTCCGCACTGCCTTTTTGTCTCATTTTCACGAAACTAAAACAGTGGGTCATCCGGGAGTTAAGAAAACTATTGCTCTATTGTCCCGCCAAGTCTGGTGGCCATCCATTAGGAGCGATGCACAGAAATTTGTCCTAGCCTGTAAGGTCTGTGCTCGAAGTAAGGCTGTAAGACACTCCCCTGAAGGTCCTCTACTACCTTTGCCCATTCCTGCCTCTCCATGGACCCATTTGGCCATGGATTTCGTTACGGATCTTCCCCCTTCCCAGGGATATACCGTCATTTGGGTAGTAGTGGACCGCTTTAGCAAAATGGCGCATTTCATCCCTTTAAAAAAGCTTCCCACAGCTCAAATTTTAGCTCAACTCTTTATCACTCACATTTTTAGGATCCACGGTATCCCGATAGACATTGTTTCGGATAGGGGGGTCCAATTTGTCTCCCGGTTTTGGAGGGCTTTCTGTACTAGGCTGGGCTTCACCGTCTCTCTTTCCTCGGCATTCCACCCGCAGTCGAATGGGCAAACCGAGAGAACAAACCAATCTTTAGAGCAGTATCTGCGTTGTTTCACGGCTGATACTTAGACGGATTGGGCCTTCTTCCTGCCGTTTGCTGAATTCGCATTAAACAACGCTTCACATTCTTCCACAGGGATTTCTCCCTTCCATTGTGTTTATGGCAAAGATCTGAAATTCTCAGCCCTTTCAGACCAACCCTCTAGTGTCCCCTCCTTGGATGACTGGGTGTCCAAATGGCCGGGGTTATGGGTTAAAATCCAGCAACATCTGACTAAGGCTGTTCTTCAACAAAAAAAATTTTCAGATCGTAAACGTTCTTCCAATTCTGGTTATGAGGTGGGGGACTGGGTTTGGCTTTCAACCAAGAATCTGGCCTTACGCCAGCCCTCCGCTAAGTTAGGCCCTAAATTTATCGGCCCCTTCCCCATAACACGAAAAATTAATCAGGTTACGTATCAGTTGGCCCTCCCTTCTTCCATGAAAATCTGTAAATCCTTTCATGTTTCACTTCTTAAGTCTGCAAAAAACCATGAATCTAATAGTCCTCCTAGTCCTGTGTTAGTTGATGGGCATCAGGAGTTTGAGGTTGCCCGGGTTCTTGATTCTCGCTTTTTTCGAAACTCTCTTCAATATCTTATTGACTGGAAGGGATACGGTCCGGAAGAAAGATCTTGGGTTCCGGCCAGAGAGGTTCATGCGCAGAATTTGGTAAAGAGATTTCACAGAGAGAATCCTTTGAAACCCAGTTTGGAGGGTCCAGTGGCCCCTCCTCAGGGGGGGGGTAATGTTAGGCACTTACCTCGTCGCCGTCCCTGGTCCCGCGACGCGCTGTCGGGTGGTCCCCGGCTGGCTGCTGCCCGACGCTCCCCGGGTGTCCTGGCTCCTCAGCGCGGTTGTGGGGGTCGGGGGTCGGCGGCGCGGGATGGTGTCGGTGGCCGCGCCGCAGCCCGCTCTGCGCGGCTGCGCGGTCCCGCCGAGCTCCCTCGCGATGCGGCGCTTCCCCCTCCCGGCGGGGGCGCGCCCGATCTTCAACGTGCTCGCGCGCGTGCGCGAGCACGTCTCCTTTATGCCTCCCGGCGGCGCTTTCCCCAGCGCGCCCGCCGGGGGCGAGTTTAAAACACCCAATCCTTGTCCTGATCCTAGAGTGAGCCCAGGGACTGGTCGGCCTGTCTGGCCTGGGCCGTCCAGCTCCTGGGACCACTCCCGTTTTAGTGAATGCACCAAACACTATTGTTCCCTCCGTTTTCCCTGTTCCCCACTGGCCAGTTCTCCCTATAAAGCTGCACTGCTCCAGTATCCCAGTGCCCGTTATAGCTTCTGGGTTCTGGATGTGCGTTGCTGTGATTTTGTGTACTTTTGGATTTTCGGACTTTGACTACCCTTGCTTGCTGCCTGCCCTGACCTCCTGCTTGCCCGACTACGCTCTTGCCTGACCCTTCTGTACCGCGCTCTGTGACCTCCTGGATTTGACCTCGGCTAGCCTCGACCATCCCCTCGTTACCTCCTCTGGATACCACGCCCCGTGACCTCCTGGTTTGACCTCGGCCTGTAATTTGGACTCTGCCTTCCGGCATCCCCGTTCGGGATTCCCTGCCAAACATCTATCTGCACCTTAAGCTGGTATCCTTTGCGCCTTATAAGTCCTGGGGGCAACCGACTGGGAGAGGCATTACCCGCGTCTCCTACAAGCGGGGGCTTGTCTATAGGCGGAAGTGGCGGTGGAGATTGGGGGATACCAGTTCAAGACAGACGGGTGTTTGGTACAGTCCTGACACTCTTTCTGTAAAATAATATTTTCTAACATTGCTCCTGATCTTCCCCCCGACGAGCTTCAGGTTGTGCCCCCTTGTTCTATCGTTAAGTTTCTTCTTAAACACTTCCCTCCTGAACCTTATTCAATCCTTTCACATATTTAAAGGTCTCAATCATGTCCCCCCTCTCCCTTCTTTCCTCCAGACTGTACAAATGTGGGAGCAGGTAATCGAGTGGGGAAACACCATGTCATCTTACCAGTTCACCCCAAGTGTAAGAAAAAGCACACACATAAATAAATGTATTATTCCAAATTTGACTACGTACCGGTTTCTGTCTTTTTTCTTCTTTCCCCCACTGGCCGCTATCCTCATCTTGTCTGGCGGTGTTCCATGTCCCACGCAAGGTTGTCCTGCCATCTCCTGGGCTATTCTGCACTCCCTCTATCATTTTCTTTTGGTGGGACATAGAGAGGTGGAGCCTCTCTGGGATCTTTCCCACATAACTTCAAATATCACCGGGAACCCCCCTCCACCCCACTCCTGTGTTGTGTAAGTCACGTGGGGGTAATTCCTTAGAGGCTCCGCCCCTATGCCTGGTGCCGAGACTAGTCGGCTATTAGGGAGGAGGGGTACACAAAAAACACACAAATGCTGGCTGTCATTTTTATTGATAAAAACCATGCTGGCTATAGCAGTGTGGCTTTTAACAATGAAATCTCTTACAACTTGCTGACAATGATTCAGTAAACTGTCATGTGAGTTGTAAAATCTTGTATGGAAGTGAGAATTCTCTCACAGCTTTTTTGCATGCTTCTCGCACATGAGGGTTTGTCTTGCACAGACAATAGAGCCAAAATTCCCACTTGCAAGTTGGGTTCCGCAGGGAAATGAGCAAAACTCGGCAAGTGCTGAATCGACCCTTAGATCTTCCTGCATAATTAATATTATTATGAAGCACCTTAATAATATTTCAGTTGCAGTCAGTTGTGCTGCAATATTTAGTTTTGTTTTCCAGCTCTAAAGATAAAACAAACTATATGGATGACATTCTGTTGTTTAAAGGGCATAAGAAATGCTGACTGTCTTTTCACCTATTTATCACTGTATTTTATTATCTTAAAGCATCCTTGAACTATGGCTCAGTAAATACAATAAACAGAATGGTTGCTACGTTTCACATAAATTTCGCTTATTAATGCACAAAATAAAGTTTGAATTTTTAATGTTTATGAAAGAAATGATTAGAACTTTGGCTGCTGAGTGCTTGTGCCCATCTCCAACCTCTGGTACGTATATCGTGGAGCTTCAAGAAGAGTGAGATGATGATGTCAGGGGAGGAAAAGTAGGAACTTTTTGTGAAGACAATTGCCATTTTTATCCAGTCTTTTAAACTGGACCAACGCTCTTCTAAGAATCAGTGCTCATATGCATCCCATCCAGAGCAATTCAGATTGCTGCACCTACAAATCCATTTACCTGTAACTTCTCTTGTAGTCAGTTTTTCAAACAAAAAGGCGTCTCATGCAGCTGCAGGCTGCCTGCAAAAAGGAAATTTCCTGCCGCTGTGCATTGTGGGTTATGTAATTTGAATTTAGGCAGCAACACGGCTGGGATACTGGGAAAGGAAGCTCCAAAATGGCTGCTACCAGGAGAAAATCTGTGAGGTGATGTTTCAGCTTGGGTACCAGAGCAAAAAAGTGCTGAGAGCAGTGATTCAATATCATGCATGCCAATAGGACAAGGGTGTTTTGGAGGGTGTTCTGGACCTTGATCCGAGGAAAACCTGCCCCCCTCACCCCGGCACAGGGCAGGCCCCAATATGCTACTGCGCAGTCATTGGTGGCTCAGCAGATTATTCCACCCCCTCCTCCAACAGTGTATCCTGTGCCCAGGCCACCTCAGTGCAACATGTGATGTAGGGTCTGAAACATTTCCAGCAGCAGGGTGTGTGTACATTATGATGGTAAAGCCCTCCTGCCACTGTCCTCTACCCCCTGCCACTATGCTCTACCCTCTATTGCTGTCCACCAGACTCCGACCATGCTGCTGTCCTCTACCACTCACCGAACCCCTCCATCCCTGACTCTGTCCTCTACCACTTACCTAACCCCTCCACCCCTGCCACTGTTCTCTACCACTTACCTAGACCCTCCACCCCTGCCACTGTCCTCTACCACTTACCTAACCCCTCCACCCCTGCCACTGTTCTCTACCACTTACCTAGACCCTCCACCCCTGCCACTGTCCTCTACCACTTACCTAACCCCTCCACCCCTGCCACTGTTCTCTACCACTTACCTAGACCCTCCACCCCTGCCACTGTTCTCTACCACTTACCTAGACCCTCCACCCCTGCCACTGTCCTCTACCACTTACCTAGCCCCTCCACCCCGCCACTGTTCTCTACCACTTACCTAACCCCTCCACTCCCTGACTCTGTCCTCTACCACTTACCTAGCCCCTCCACCCCTGCCACTGTCCTCTGCCACTCACCGAACCCCTCCACTCCTTGACTCTGTCCTCTACCACTTACCTAGCCCCTCCACCCCGCCACTGTTCTCTACCACTTACCTAGACCCTCCACCCCTGCCACTGTCCTCTACCACTTACCTAGCCCCTCCACCCCGCCACTGTTCTCTACCACTTACCTAACCCCTCCACTCCCTGACTCTGTCCTCTACCACTTACCTAGCCCCTCCACCCCGCCACTGTTCTCTACCACTCACCGAACCCCTCCACTCCTTGACTCTGTCCTCTACCACTTACCTAGCCCCTCCACCCCGCCACTGTTCTCTACCAATCACCGAACCCCTCCACTCCCTGACTCTGTCCTCTACCACTTACCTAGCCCCTCCACCCCGCCACTGTCCTCTACCACTCACCGAACCCCTCCACTCCTTGACTCTGTCCTCTACCACTTACCTAGCCCCTCCACCCCGCCACTGTTCTCTACCACTCACCGAACCCCTCCACTCCTTGACTCTGTCCTCTACCACTTACCTAACCCCTCCACCCCTGCCACTGTCCTCTACCACTTATCTAGCCCCTCCACCCCTGCCACTGTCCTCTACCACTCACCGAACCCCTCCACTCCTTGACTCTGTCCTCTACCACTTACCTAGCCCCTCCACCCCTGCCACTGTCCTCTCCCCTTTGCCACTATGCTCTACCCTCTTCTGCTGTCCACCACACCCGACCCTGCTGCTTCTCCTCTACCACTCACTGAACCCCTCCATCCCTGACGATGTCCTCTACCACTCACCGAACCCTTCCACCCCCTGACTCTGTCCTCTATCACTTACCTAGTTCCTCCACCCCCTGCCACTGTTCTCTACCACTTACCTAACCCCTTCAACCTCTACCCTCTGCTGCTGTCCATTGCACCCCGACCCTGCTGCTGTCCTGTACCACTCACTGAACCCCTCACCCCTGCCGATGTCCTTTAACACTGACCTAACCCCTCCATCCCCTGACTCTGTTCCCTACCACTTACCTAGCCCCTCCACCCCCTGCCACTGTTATCTACCACTTACATAAGCTCTCCACCCCCTGCGCTGTCCTCTACTGCTCACCTAACCCCTTCACCCCCTGCCACTGTCTTCTCCCGCTCACCTAACCCCTCCACTCCCTGCTGCTGTCCTTCCACCACTTACCTAAGCCCTCCACCTCCTGCTGCTGTCCTCCACTGCTCCCCTAACCACTCCACCCCCTGACACTGTCTTCTATCACTCACCTAACCCTGACAACACCCGCCGCTGTGCTCTACCATTCACTTAACCTCTCCACCCCCTGATACTGTCTTCCCAGATGGGGACAGCAAGTACCAGAGGGCAATCAGCAGCAGAGAAGACTGGGAGACTGACAACTGACACCAATTTATCCATTGCATTGTATGTCCCAATGGCGGCACTAGTAGATTAGAGTTAGGAATGCACCTCACAGAGGCACCTTGGCGCCTGGCGTTGCAGCTTTAGCACACCTCTGCAGATGTATGCCAGCCAAGTCCTATGTTTTTAGCCAGATTTAGAGAGAGATTATAAGACTGAATGCTAGCTAACAGGGTTTAGCAACAAATACAAATATCCTGGCTGCAGGGATTGCCTTAAAATTCCATCAATTAAAATGATTCCAGTCCATCAGTGCTGTACAAAATCATGGCAAATTGATGCATTTTGGGGGGACACAGTTCCCACCTTAGTCATATTGGTGAGCGGTTTATATTCTGTCAAAATAACAGGGTTAAGTGCTGTGGCTCCTTTAAGATTTATGTATTCGCCTGCCACTCTGCTTTGTATATGAGGATCTGGAAGTAATGGTGAGTACTAAGAGCCCGACCCACATTGCAGGGCAATGCCAGTTACTGTAAATAAACCTAGTCAAGTGTGCAACCATTTCCAGGTCCCCTTTAAATAAAGCACCAGGAGAAGGTAGGTTATCTTTCACTGCAGGGTCACAGGTCCTAAGGGCTTAAGAAACCAAGACCCTAAGCAGCTGGCCCTGGAATCTAAAAAACTCTAAAGCTGGCCAGTGGCCTTCCTCTAGGGCATCCTGCTTTGGGATGCCCCACTGAGTGATTCCACCCAGATCGGCAGTATTCATTCACCTCCTCCCACTCCCCATTGAAGCACATCAGAGCTGTTTGAAGAATGACATCATCTCATCAAATTACTTTGACTGGATGAAAGCCCATGCATGCGCCATTGGACCAGGAAGAAGAGAATACTGATGATCTGGTGGGATTCATTCCAAAACTATATGCCCACGGGGTACAGAACAAAACCCTGGGTCAAAATCCTACATTTTGTTCCGCTTTAAAAGATTCCAGGGCTGGCTGCTGCCATATTGGGATGCCCTGCTGCTTGAACCCCCCCCCCCCCCCCCCACAGTGCTGCAAGACTCATCTTTTTCCCTGGCTCCCTCATCATTGTAAACATCGGGTGGATGCATTCCCAGCATCTTTGGGCTGTGTGCGGGCCCAGTTGCCACAAGCAAAATCCATTTGCATACATATGCACGGCAAACAGCTCTGATTGAACGAGAACCTGTGCATGTGTTGTTGGACCGTGAAGGGGTGAATTTTTCTGGGGGGTTTCGAACAGCGGGCACGCACCCAGGGGTTGGGAACCAAACTCAGGATAGTCAAAATCCTGGGTTTTGTTCCACTTTAAAAAACCCTGTGGGGCCGCCCTTGTAGTCCAGAAGTGGCTTTCTACTGGGCATCCCAGTTTGGTATATTCTGCTGTGTAAAGCCCCTCTTGGGTCACCGTAGAACTCATTTTTCGTCAGCTCCCTCTGCGATATGAAGAATCGAAGAACCAGAACGGCTGCATCCCCAGCATCTCTTGGCTGGGCGTGGGAGTGTGCTCCACACTGAGGATGTGTCTACTCTTGCTTTCAATTGCCGTGCTCTGGTCTAAACACAGCCGTATTGCTGTGCATTAATATGCATGGCATAAGTCTCTGATTGCATGTGGCATGGGACTGGGAAAAGGGAGTTTTATGGAAGACCTAGGGAGTTTCACAAATCAGAATATGCCCAAGGCCACAAACAAAAACCGTGAAAAAAGCTTTGTTCCATTCTAATAGTGTTTGTCTGGTAGGGGCTCCAATTGCCTGCCCTTCAGCTAGCAGCGAGCCCAAAGAAGCAAAGTCGCTGTTTAGCTTGGGCCACTTAGCATTTTCCCCAGAAGCATTTTATTTAGGGATGTAATTAGCTATGAGCCTCCCCTGCCCTGGTGGAGCACACCCAACTACTTCTAGGATCCTGCAGTGATCAGATGTGGCACCAAGCAGAGCACTTCCCTCTGTAGTGGATTCCCTGCTCCATGGGGGCACAACTGCAGAGCATTCTGTTTGGCACCACATTTGATCACATGGGATCCCAGAAGTAGGTGAGTATGCCCGATCAGTGCAGAGGGTTTTTTAGAGAATTTTACTGCAGGGTATCCAGGTTCGGGTACCCCCACCACTCATCTCCTTTCTGAGTGCCAAGCAGCGTTTACCTATTACTTCTGCATTCCATCTCTCCGGGGGACACCTACTTGTCCATCAGACAGACCCCACAGGGGCAGCACACGAGCCAGCAGCCAGAGAGAACACAGAAGTGATAGGTAAGGTGTGCCCTGCATTGGGTATGCAGGGAGCGAATGTGCAGTGGGGAATCCCCAATCCGGATGCTCCCAGGCTGGCAACTCAGAGGACCAATGTTTAATTCTGACTGTTGGTCAACCAAAGCCCAAAATTAAACAAAATTACTTATGTGCCTGCCTAGCAAACCCAACTGGCCACCAGTGAAACCTGCAATGCAGTGCCTGCCACCACTGAATGCGTGCATAAAGGTGATTACATTGCTCAATTTGGGGCTTCCGAAAAGCCTTTAACCAAGGGCATCTCAAATTGGGGAATCACACCTTCAGTCACTTTTGTCAACAGCTGGAGCTGCTAGGCACTCGTGTGTATCATGGGCAGCCTTTGGGGTGTTGAGCACAATCCCTCTATGGGGGGGGGGCAGGAGACACCCTTTCAACTTGTTGTTGCAGAGAAAGCTCTCAGATAGTTCAGCAGGTCATTTTTTTGTAAATGGGGGCCATTTTTGTCTTTCCTTTATATTTCTATCTAACTTTCCTCACCTTCTTTTGAATTTCACTTCAATGTTGCATCCATCTTGCTCTCATGTTCACATTCCATGCTCTGCCTCTTTTCCACTTCCCCACTAACTCTTCCTTTCACCTTCCTCTATTTTCATGTTCCCTTCCTCTCTGTTATTCCACATTCCACCATTCTCTCTATTTTTCCCACATTTTCTTTCCTCTCTTTTCATTCATTCTTTTTCTGTGTCCTTTCTTCCATTTTTGTTTTCTTTACTTTCTTGCATTCATCTTTTGCCTTCCTCATTTCCGTGTTTCTCTTACCTTTCAACTTGTTCTCTCCCTCCCTCTTTTATCATTGTTCCCTCTATAGCTGTCTTTTTCATTGTTTCCATTATCACTCTCCTTCCCCTGGTTTTCCCCTAGTTTCATCCATCTTTTTCTATTCCATGTTCCATCTCTCTCCCATGTTCCCCTTGTTTTCTCAATCCTTTAATGTTTCCTTGTTCCATCTATCTATCACTTTCTTTTTCTTTTCTTCTTTCCTCCATCTACCTCTTTCCCTGATTTCTCTCCTTTCCATTGTTTCCTCCATCACTTTCTTCCTTCCTTTCATCTCTCTCTTTCCCAGGTTCCCTCTGTTTCTCACCCTACTATTTCTTCCATCTTTCCTTTTTCCCTCCATCTCTCTCTCTTTATCCATATATTTAGAGGGATAGCAATATGAAAATAGGACCGCTGTTCCTAAGCACACAGGGTTGAGGGAGCGGGCATGCTGCAATGATTGCTGCTACACCCTGCATGCACTCGCCATCAGCCATTCAAGTCTGCCTGGCATGGTGAGTGCACAAACCAGGGAGGTCTCCAGAGGATCAGTGGACCAAGATGAGTGTAGGGCAAAGCAATAGGTTTCACACATCGGGGCATTCCAATTTGTGATGCCCTGAGAGCAAGCTCTCACATGTCTTTATGACTCAGGGAAAAAGGAAGATAACGGTTTTGGTCCTGTGTAAAGATAAAAAAAAAACTTAGATCCATTAAATACTGCTGATAGGGCTCATGGTTATCACCCAGCCTACACCTGGGAGAGCAGGACAGGGATGGGGGAGCATTGGGAACCAGGATGTAGATGGGGAGCAGGGGGGAGATTTGGGTGCAGTGGGCACCAGGGTGGAGAAAGGGGAACCTTAGCGGAGATGGGGGTGCAGTAGGGAGCAGAGTGGCGGTCTCTGGCAGGTTGCAGCTGATGTAACTCCCAGCCAACCAGCTCCCAGAAACAATAGATTGTAGGGGATAGGCAGAGAAGGAGGGGTGTGGTGTAAATGTGGCTGCAGAGAAGAATAGGAGGTGTCATTGAGGCTGATGGAGCGGAGTGTAAGTGTGGCTCCCGATGGAGCAGTGACAGCAAAGAAGAGCAGAGGATCTAGTGAAGACCAGGCTGCCAAGACTGGAGGACCCAACAGAATTGCATGAGCTGAGGTGAAGAGACCAGCAATGAAAATGGAGGTAGGCATTTAGCTCCGTTTGGAAATAGATGCACACTGCAGTGCTTCCACCTCCAACTAAGGTAAATGAGATTGCTGCAAGTATGTGTATTGTTTCCTCTCCCCATTATATAGCACTCTGCATATTAATGTTTGTGTAAGGGGAAAGGGTCCGTTTGTGCTCTGCATATTAAGGTTTGTGTCAGGGGACAGGATCTGCTTGTACTTTGCATATTAATGATTGTGTAAGGCTACAGGATCTGCTTGCGATCTACATATCCCCCCACCTGACCTCCCGCCCTAATGTCCCTCCCCTGAGACACTGGGTTCAAAAAATAAAACGTTTTACCTGTAGCGCATCCTGCAACACCATTCTCCCGGCAAATCCAGGGCTAGGTGCGGCCATTTTGGATCAGTGGCACAGAGTGGCATCCTCAGCTCTTTTTGTGCACCCGCCTAAAGACAGAATGGGAGATGGCACCAGTTGACAGCATTGGATTCTTGGGACAGGTAAGGAGTGGACATCTATTTATCTGATGAAAAAATGCAAGCAGCTTGAAATGTAATCTGATGCTTTTCTTGGGTGCTAGGCAAGTGGTTAATATAATTTCAAACCTACATCTGTATCAATTAGATTATCTGCTATTTTAATATGTTATGGTATTGGTGTTTTACACCAAAACATTAGAAAGAATGTTTTGCTGTTAAAAAAAAATATATTAGACCTGTCAGCCCCCCCCCCCCCCCTTGTTGGTGCATCCATCTATGGTGGCATATTTAAAAGGTCCAGAAATGTCAAGGACAAACAGATTCTTTTTCGCTGCTACCAAACATCCACAGAGGACCAGGTTGGGCCAACTATCTAAACCAATAAGAACTGCCCACTCCTATCTATGCTCGCCTTGCTTCTGCTCCCCTAAACTTGTTTCCCTGGGTTCCAGTTACCCCTGGTTTTTATTGGTTTTGCTTTTCAGTTCCTGCTGCCAGTCTCTTTTTCACAGCAACCGCAAGATGGGCCACTCTCTCAACATCCAATGCGTCATTTTTTCAATGTTTTAGCCCCGGCTCGTCCCATGACACATTCATCTTGCAGAATTCCAGTCTGTATATCTGCTTTGAGGGTGGCAAGCTAACTGGCGGTTGGCTTCTGGGTGTTTATTTTTTTCAGGATGTGCGCACCATTGAATTCGCACTGTTTAGTGCATTTAGTGCATGTGTTAGTTTTATATCTTGCTATTTTGTTGTGTTAGCTTATTTGACTCCCTGCCCTCCCATCACCACTAATGTGCTCATGTCCCAATTTCAATATCCCCTTCTCACTGCTGCTAATTTAAACTCTTTGTACAAGCATAGTTCCCACTATATTTTTGCCTCCTTGCAACTGTGTGCCTCCTATTGGTTTGACTTATTAGTTTGCCTATGTTGTTTTTTGTCCCCTTTTTGTTGGTAATGTTTTGTTATTATCCTTTTAGGTGATTCAGGTAATCCCCTGCTGCCTTAGCTCCTGACACCCTTTCTAAGGCCACAGAGAGCTGGCCAGGTGGTCTATAATCTGCCCCAACATTGCACACGGGCAGTTGTTGAGTGCGGCTTTGGCCTGCTCAAGTGAAGATTTTAGTTTCTGGACCACACAGGGGGCGCGAAATATAAGCCTGAGAAGGTTGTAAAAAATTATTTTGGCATGCATCACCCTGCACAATTTTGCCTTGATGGAACATTTGGCACCATATGCCTGGACACCTGTATTCTGGGACTCAGAGCCGTACTGCCCGAACAATTCACCAGCATTTGGTGGACTCCTCTTTTTCCAAATGTTTATTTTTTTTTTGTTTGGCGTCAGTTTTTTTTAATGTTGCACCCCCTTTGCTTTTATTTGGTTGTGATTAAAAAACATCCAAATACAGTTACTGGTTTGACTCATGCATGTGTTTGGCTTATGCACAACACAGGCCACATTTTACACACCAAAAAAGAGTTGCCTGTCAGCCAACATGCAATTGTTCCCCCCCCCCCCCCCCCCCCCCCCGTTTATAATGCCAGGTTATTGGGAGGTTGCCTGGCTTTCAGTCTAGGCTTGTTGCTGAGCTTCAAGCAAGGCCAGCCTTCAGGAGTTCTGGCAGTTGGCCTCCAACATTTCACCCAGCTGCACTTCCAACCTTTGGTTGTGGCGCTGCTCTGCCACCAATGCAGCCATGTCCTCATGGATAAAACTGGTGGTCCATCGCACCACTTAAAATAGCGGGTGGAGTTTCTCCGGAAAGTGGTGCTATTGGCCCACCAGTTTAACTCCATGAGTTGCCACTACCTTAACAAATATAGGTGCTATCTGGCTGCAGGCCAGGGTTGGCTTCCTCTTGGACGCTTGGTGGAGGTTGTGGGGCTACTGCTGGTTCAGGGATGTGTGGTGTGGCACAGTGGCAGATGTAGCAACAGCTGGTGGAGGCGTCTGCAGAACATTAGGAGTTTGCGCTATACTATCCTCCGTGCCTTCCTCCATCACCCGCCTCCTCCACCCTGCCCCTTGCCATTGCCTCATTAAGGACACACATTTACCTAATCTGTGTTTGGACTCCCCTCACTGGGTGGGTGGCAGCTGGATGGGCCAGACCTGATGTTGGGTGCGTGGAAGTCACTCCAGATGGAGCAGCTGTGTGCACAGGTGTTGGCTCTTGAGCTGTAGTTGCTGCTGGCTGGTGGGTTGCTGCAAAGTCAAAGATAAGTCACTGACACTGTAACAAATTACAGTATCTGCCTTCCATCAAATCCTCAACAAGGGTTACACACTGGGGCCAACATCCACGTGTTGGCCAAAGTAGTTGTCTGGTACCTCAATTGTCCGTATTACATTTTACAAATTGCAAATAACATTTGGGTGTTAGTTTGCCCCCTATGTGTGGCCAAGCAGAGTCCTCCCAGTTGGGGGGTGGCATGCGGACACTCATGTTTGTGTGTTTTGTGGTTGTTAGCCCTCCTTCCCCCTGTGGAAATCTACACCTAGTACCCAAGTCTTACCACTGGTGGGCACATGCTGCTGATCAGTGTCAAAGGGCCCACCTTTGACACCCTGGTAAGTATCCCCGTTCCTTAGCATGTCTGAACTCAAGCATTTTTGGGAGTCCCCCACCAGTTTGTAACCTAAATCAAAGGAGATAACAATTGATGGTGAGAGTGGTAAAATGTGTGAGGTACAAACATCCCTCTGACCTATCACCACTTACCCCTCAGCCCGTCTGGTGCTGATTTTCTGCTAGGCCACAACTTTCAAGTTGTCCCATTTTTTTTTGGCCTGGACTCCATCCTTGGCCTCCAGACCTGCCCCTATCACGTTGAGGGCAATCTGATCCAGGATGTCGTCATTTTGGGGGTAGAGTGGGACCGGGACACAGCCAGTTGATCATAATCTTCGGCAATTACATCCAGCAGAACTTCCAGCTTCTCATCATTAAATCGTCCACTCAGCTTGCTCCTGGGGAGTTTGCGCCCAGTCTAGGTGGCCTATGCTGAGGTCTGCTGGGTGGAGGGGGAGCCACTGTTCCCACTCCCAGGCCCAGAAGGGCTGAATCACTGGCTACTGGCCAGGGGATAAGCAGCCTCGGCTGCATCTGCTCTGCCCATCGCTCTGCAGTGGGCCCCGCACTGGTGTCCACACAGGGCTCCTAAGTCCCTAAAGGCGGGTAAAACGTGGTGAGCTGTGGATGGGAGCCCCAGTTGTGGGTCTCCCACTGCTCTATGTATACCCCTGTGGTAACCCCTCCAAAAGGTCACAGAACAAGTATGGTATGTATATAGAAAATTGGGGGCATCTACAGCCACACATGTATACAAATGGGTGTTAACATGCTTTTTGTATTTACCAGGTGCCATGTTGATCCCAGGAAATAATCTTTTATAAATGTAAAACATTTTAAGTACAATTTACAAATGTGTATATATTTTTCATACCCCCCCCCCCCCCAAAAAAAAAACTAGTTTTTAAGAATTATATGCTGCCTGGTGGCTTTTAATGATGCTACTTACTTCAAGCAGGGTGTAGTAGCTCTATGGGTGGGTAAAGCTGAGTAACAGTGGGTTACGACATGGGAGGACACTGAGTGCCAAAGCAGGGAGAAGGTAAGTTTCCAGAATTTCAATGCACACTACATGGGATGGGCAAAATGCTAACAAGGGGGAAGGTAAGTCTCAAGAATGCCAGGTACTCTACATAGGATGACACACTGGTGGGGGCCAGCAGGAATAAACATTTAAAAAGAAAAAAAAAAATGTGTGCCAGAAGGACAACGACAGACACAGTACACCGAGATGGATGGACGGCAACTTACCGAAGAAAACAGGTACAAACTCGGC
The DNA here is from genome assembly GCA_027917425.1 of Gastrophryne carolinensis. NCBI lineage: Eukaryota > Metazoa > Chordata > Amphibia > Anura > Microhylidae > Gastrophryne > Gastrophryne carolinensis. Next base: position 537,368,982 of record CM051234.1, read on the forward strand.
TTCCGAGACGAGTTAGACTGCCAAAACTGTAAATGCTTGGCTAAACTGTATAAGCGTACGCCTGGCCGTGGCTGTGAATAATACGAACGTTCGCAAAATCCCGGTTTCTGAGTTTACTTCCGCAGAAAACCAAGCACTCATGGTAAGGTTATGAATCAAGTCTGCACACAGTATGCAATCTTTTTAAATAATCACTGGGCAATGTAGACAGAATGATTGTCTGTTATTTGATTAGGATCAGCTGTATAATTTCCATAAATTTAAATTACATTTGTTCCGTTTATTGATCACCTAACCAATTCCTTGGGCCATCGCATGAATGTGTCTGGGGATTCCTTAAGCACTGATCCAACCATATACAAGAAAATTGGTGGACGCTCCATTTACTGTAAAAAGCTCCCCTGGTTTGGGATACCTTGATGTGTAAATCCCCTTTTCTCACTCTATATTCACCTCAGATTCGATCCGGTGGCCCCAATGACATCCACACCAATATTTTCTGATTAGAGAAGAGCCTGCCCATGTTATGTGGTAGTGTGGATTAAGGTGAGTGAATGCATGATACAGGGAGTGTCACACACACACACACAGGCATCCCAAATTAGGATGTCCATGCAAGGCATACTAAAACCCAGGAGCGGGGGGAGTGTGTGTTTGTCTGTGGGCCAGTCATTGTTGTCCCTCCACCTTATTTATCTAGTCTGTGCTTTCAAGTCATCATGTCCACACCAGGGGCAGTCACATTTAGTGACGCCTCTGATCACTAGTAATGATACGAGCACTGATGAGGAGAGCCCACACAAGTTTCCAGATTGGAATGCCACAGGGAAGTGTGAAAATCTAAGGTGTTCCACTAACAAATGATGACTAGTGAAATGTCTTTAAAGTGGACCAAAACCCAGGATAGTCAAGTTTTTTGGTCCCTTCCCCCAATCGGGATGCCCCGCTGTGTGAACCCCCCCAGATCTCCGCAGCCAACTCACCTTATCCTAGTCCCAAGGTGCGTCTAAGAGCAGCGGCCCTGACAGCCGCATCCTCCGCTCCTCTCTAACAGGGAGCTTGCCCGCACTGCTAGAGGGATGCGACTGTCATAGCCGCTGCTCCTAGACACGCCGTGGGACCGGGATAAGTTGAGTTACCTGCTGCGATCTGGGGGGGTTTCACTCAGTGATCGGGATGCCCCCGGGGAAAGGACCGAAACCCAGGATAGTCTAAATCCTAGGTTTTGGTCCACTTTAAAAGGAAACAAAACCTGCACCAGCCTTCCAGAACACTCCAGGGGCAGCACGATACAGGATGCCCCTCTATGTGTGAGTTGCCCACATGGCTCACCTTTCCTGGAGCTCCCAGAGTTTTCGTGGATCTTTAGCTGAGGCGTGCCAGTGCCCAGCCATTCAGATAGGCTGGTGGGCAGGATCGTGCCTCTGTCTAGAGGGAAGCCGGGGAGCCACGGTGGGGAAAAAAAGATTTTAAATTCTTGCCACCAAGCCAACAACATCTGTAACGGACATATAACAAACCTCTGCTAGGAGGGTTCTGGAAAACTCTTCTGTGTGTGTGTGTGTGTGTGTGGGTGGGCGGAGCCAGCCATGAGAGAGAAGCTTGTGAGGTAATTCCAGCAGGTTATAAAAGGCACAGCACAGCTCTGAGGGAGCAGAGTCCGTGAGGTGGGTCAAAGGGAGCACTTCTGTGTCTGTATGTGTTTCTGAGCCCACATAAATTATAGGGCCACAGTGAAGTTTTTGGTTGAAACTAACTCTCTCCTTATTTACCTCACTGCTGGACTGTGTGAGGGGTGTAAAGACTTATTTTTTTGTGTGTTATTCACTGTGTGAAGCCTCCCGCGGAGCGCAAAGAAAGGGACTCAGCGCGGTTGGAGGACGCCCTTAATTATAATTTTATTTAGGAGAGTTTTGAGGCTGTGACCGTTGAAGAAAGAAATATCCAGAAAATATTTAAAGAAACAGCATCATTTTAGTCAGAAATAACAGGACATTTTCCACCAAGTTCGTTTGGTCTAAGGATAAGTGAACTTTTCTCAGTTCTCCTCACTATTTAAAGCATAGTTACAAATTTAGAGCATCATCTATCTGAAGTTTATAGTTAATCTTACATGTAAAATAGATTGTGAATGTATTGATAGATTGTTTGAATTACACAGAGCATACAGTGTGTATTAAAGTTATCCAAATAGCCATATATGATAAAGTGGCCTAGACACAAGTTTATCCTTTGTTTAACCCTTTAACCGCCAGCCTACCTTGAGATTTTGTCACCCTTTGTTGCCAGACCATTTTGCACTATTTTGCGCTCCCCTTGTTCAACTGTGATTTTTGAGGGGATTTCCAGGGATTTCCCAGGAAAATGATATATTGTTTTTTTCAGCATAGTCTGGGCTTTAACATGAAATGTCTTGTTTGTCATTTGTTAGGTGTATTCTTAATATTTTTGGGTGAAATATGTGCAAAAAAAAAAAAAAACAAAAAATTTTTACATATTGTAGTTTTTTTTGGAATAAAAAATGTAAGTTTGTCAATAAAATCTTATTGCGTGTGAAATCCCAATTTCTCCCGGTTACAGCGGTACCACATATGTATAGGTAGACACCCTTTCCTGCCCAGGAGACTCCCCCAAACTGAAACAGCGCTTTAGGAGATTTTCAGATAAAATACAACTATGCTATGCAATATGCGCACCTTGCGGTTTTTCCAGAAAAACAACCCTTTACATTTAAAATACCCCCAACAAACTATATATTCTCTGGAAGTACACACCTCAGGCTTTCTAGGCGTACCAGGCTTGTGGATGTGGCCATAGTTTTCTGGAAGTAATCCCTCAACGTAATCTTTGGTTGCAAAGAGTTTCCCTAAAAAAAGGATAAAAAAGCAGAATCAAAGCCACATTTTCCTAAAAAAACTATATACAAACAAGAAAAATCAAGTTTAATCTGAAAAAGCAACATCTCCCGAACAGAACGATACCCAACATGCATAGGTTCTGTCAAGGGAAGAGTTGCCAAACACCCCAAAGTAAAGCATGTGCGTAACGGTAATTTTACTTGAAAATTTCAGCTCTGCAGACAAAGTGCGCACCTTGCGATTTTTCAACCAAAACAACCCTTTACATTTGGAATATCCCCCATAAACCATATATTCCCTGAAAGTACACACGTTAAGCTTTCTAAGGGTACCCAGCTTGCTGTAGTGGGCTCATCTTTCTGGAATTAATTCCTCAAAGAATTCTTTGGTTGCGCAGGGTTTCCCTAAAAAATTTATAAAAAAGCTGAATAAAAAACACCTTTTCCTAAAATATAAATATGCAAACCAGAAAAAACAAGCTAAGTCTGAAAGCGCAAGGTCCCCCGAACAGAACAATACCCAACATGCATAGGTACTATTAACCCTTTTAATTGCCAGCCTACTTGAGATTTTGTCACCCTCTGTTGACAGGCCATTTTTCCCCATTTTGCGTCATGTTTTGCGACATGTTTTGCGCCATTTTTGCTGGAACTTTCAGAAAAATTATATATTTTTTTTTTTGCAGAGTTTAGACTTTAACATGAAATGTCTTGTTTGTAATTTTTTTTTTTTTTTTTTTACAATATTATTAAGTGAAAAAAAAAATAAATAAAATTTTTTTTTTAGAAAATTGACTCCTTTATTTTAAATAAAAAATGTATTTTATTAAGGAAAATCATATTGCATGTGAAAGCCCCATTTCTACCGATTAGAACGGTACCACATATTTATCGGTAGCCCCCCGTTCCTGCCCAGGAGACCCCCCCTAACTGAAACAAGTATTTTATAACATTCACAAAAAAAAACACAAAAACCATCCACACTACAAAGGGTTAAATCGAGAAAAAAAATGACATAGGGTCCCCCCTCCCAGGGGAGGGAGACCCCATTTTTTTTTTTTGATTTTTAAGGGTTAAAAACCCTTAAAAATCAAAAAAAAAAATGACGTGGGGTCCCCCTTACCCACAGTAACCAGCCCGGGACCAGCTATGGGGGCTTGTAGGCACAGAGTGGGGGGGCCAGCTTTTGTGGCCCCCCCACCCTGCAGCCTACGAGCCCACATAGCCCATGTGGGCCCGGGCTATTCTGCCCCCCCCTGGCCTTTGGGGAGGCAGGTAATGGGGGTGCCGGGGGTTAATGGCAAGCCACCCGCTAGCGCAGGTGGCTTGCCATCCCCCCAGCCTTGTGAACTGGTATAGGGGTCATGGACCCCTTACCAGTTCACAAGAGGTTAAAAGTAAAAAATGACACAGACACACAAAAGAGAAAAAATATTTTATTAATTTTTTTTTTTTTTTTTTTACACTGTACTCACCTCCCATCCATCCTGGAGCACTCTGTCCCTCGGCGATCACTGGCTTCTGCTCACTTGCTAGAAGCCTTTTATAGCTGCTGGATGACAGAACACAAAGGGTTAATCAAAAAAAAAAATGACATAGGGTCCCCCCTCCCAGGGGGGGTGGACCCCATTTTTTTTTTGATTTTTAAGGGTTAAAAACCCTTAAAAATCAAAAAAAAAATTGACGTGGGGTCCCCCTTACCCACAGTAACCAGCCCGGGACCAGCTATGGGGGCTTGTAGGCACAGAGTGGGGGGGCCAGCTTATGTGGCCCCCCCACCCTGCAGCCTACGAGCCCACATAGCCCATGTGGGCCCGGGCTCTTCTGCCCCCCCCCTGGCCTTTGGGGAGGCAGGTAATGGGGGTGCCAGGGGTTAATGGCAAGCCACCCGCTAGCGCAGGTGGCTTGCCATCTCCCCAGCCTTGTGAACTGGTATAAGGGGTCACATGGACCCCTTACCAGTTCACAAAGGGTTAAATGGTAAAAAATAAAAGACTAGACACGTTTTTTAAAAAAGTTTATTAAAAAAAAAAAAAAACTTTTACTTTACTCACCTCCGATCTTCATCTTCTGTGTCCCGCGGCGATCTGCTGTCAGTGACGGCTGGGCAGAGAAGGGGGGAGGCAGGCGATCGGAGGATCGCCTACCTCCCTCCTTCTCCGCCCAGCCGTCACCGGCATCTGAGAGACGAACTGCCGGGTGCCCCGATGACACCCGGCGGTGACGTCATCTGGCCCCGCCCCGTGACGTCACCAAGATGGCGGCCGCCATCGGAAGGAAGCAAGGGAGGAGGGCTGTTATGCCCCCTCCAGAAGACAGAAGAGCGGGGGGGGGGATCGGAGCCCCCCCCGTGAAGAGGAGAGCCTGCGGGAGCCGGCGGGGACAAAGGTAGGTGACTGTTTTTTTTTTTTTTGTTTTTTTTTTTACAGTAAACCGGGCGGCTGCTGAAACGGGGGGGGGGGGCACCCTGTTCCGGGCGATCGGAGCCCCTCTGGCTGAAGAGGAGACCCGACCGGATCGAATGAGGGGTCAGGTAAGTGTCTTTTATTTTTACTTTTTTTTTTTTTACTGGGGAAAGTCAGGCACGTAAATTTTACGTGGCTGGCGTTTAACTGTTGGAGAGGCAGCCACGTAAAATTTACGTGGCTGGCGTTTAAAGGGTTAACATATTCATCCTCCCCCCCCCCCCCATATTCTTCAAGTAGAAATTATACTAGATTCTTCTACAGTCATTTATTGCCTTAAACCAGTGGCTATATACACCAACTATTGTTTTCAATGTATTCAACCGTTAAATTCTAAATTGGTTCTTATTCATCTGGTGTGGTGTGTTTTATTCCATTATTTAAACAACCACACCCTACATATTTTTGGCTGTAGTCGGCAGGATACAAAACTCCGTGCCATGAAGTCCTCGGTAGATGCCGGTGAATCTAGTGAAACAATGTTTAGCCAAACTAGTGGGGTTGGGTCTCCCCTTCCCATTATTGTGCCTATGGGAACAGCGGGAGCCAATGTACCTAAATTTGATGGATATAATTTGGCAATAGGAGATTGGGCAGAAAGGCTACGCACTACTGCCAGATTATATCAAGTCCAACCTGCACACCAAGTTGACCTGGCATTACAATCACTGGAGGGAGACGCTCGCGAGGCTATTCTGGTGTTGCCTCAATCTCAGAGAACTAGTCTGGATATCATTATAAAAAGGCTAGAGTTACTGTATGGGGAGACAACTGAGACAGCAGAATGCAAAACTCGTTTTTATGGTCGCAAACAGTTGGATGGAGAGTCAATTCAGAAATTTGCTGTGACATTACAAAAACTTTGGAAAAAAATTTCCAAAAGTGAGGGGAGTGAGGATGATCAGACCCCTGCAATTGACCAAATAATAAGGGATCAATTTATTAATGGAATAAGAAACCCTGCTCTGAAAAGGTCCTTAAGAGATATGGTCAGGGCTGATGAGGATGTAGAATTTGATCGCATATTAGTGGAAGCATTAGATCGAAATCGAGATGAGGGAAATATGAATCTCTATTGGACTCAACCAATACAAACCAAAGAAAAGGGGGAGGACTACAGGGAAGCAAAAAGGGAAGAAACAAAAGTTTTGACAGATGCTATAAAGAGTTTAGGGGAAAGCCTAACTACTGTTTTAAAAAAAGAATTAGCCCCATTAAAAGAGGCCGTTATGAGTAAAGGGGCGGGAGGACGGGGATATCGAAGAGCAGAATATGACTCTCATGGACCTGACCATCGTCGATGTTGGAGGTGTGGTCAACCTGGACATCTAGCAAGACAATGTTCAGGAGGTTCTGTTTCCGGGTCATCTGGGTCTGGTATTCTTCACCCTCGACCTTTAAACTAGAGCATCCTACAGCTGAGGGGCAAGCTGTAGGAGGCAATGATACTAAGACCCCTGAGTTATTTCCAGCGGTAGTGGGCAATTGCCCAGTGATAAAAGCAAAAATCAATGGACAGATGATACATTGTTTAATTGATACTGGTTCGGAGGTGTCATTAATTAATAACGAAACCTATCTTCAGATCGCTGCCAACCTGGATAAATTAGATGAGATTGACATTAAGCTAAAGGCTGCTAATGACCAACCTTTACCCATACTGGGGGTGACTTGGGTGGACATTGAACTTTTTGATAAAATTATTGGTCAAAAAGGGTTGATCGTCACACAAAACACTGCATTGCCATCTACTCCAGTAATATTGGGAATGAATGTTCTTCGGGAACTGGATGGTCTAATGTTTAATGAATTTGGACCAGCATATTGGTCCCGAATCTCTGAAAAACGAAATGATCAAAAATGGTTGCTCAAGTTGAAAAGAGTATGTAGCATACATTGCACCTTGCGTAAAAACAGAGGGAGGGTGGGAGTCATACGCACACCATCTAAGAAAAAAATAGTCCTCCCCCCTAGAAAAGAGGTAATCATACCCTTGAGGGTGGGGGGTCATTGTAGAGTCCAAGGTATCCCTTTGCTAGTGGAACCAATCAGAGAATTTGGAGTGAATGGGGAATGGTTGGTAGGACGTACTCTCTCCCATGTCACACAAGGGGTAGTTTCTGTCAGACTCATCAATCTAGGACAGATACCTATAACATTGCCCCGCCATTTCTTGATAGCTGAAGTACATGCAATAGAGTCCACTGTTAATTCTGTCCTAGAGAAACCGCATCAGAAAAAACATGCTGAAATCTCCATTACCGCACAGCTTGAGGAGTTATGGACACAGCTGGGGTTGGGTGATTCATGTTTGACTCCTGAGCAATTAGAAGAACTTCGAGAAGTGCTGCGACGCAATATGACAGCTTTTTCCCTAACAGAAGATGATGTGGGACATACTTCAGCTATTGAACATCATATAGTCACAACTGAGGACAAACCAAGTCGTGAACGCTATAGAAATATTCCCCCAGCACTTTATCAAGAAGTAAAGGACATACTGGATAAAATGATAGAAGGAGGAGTGGTGAGACCAAGTCAGAGTCCTTGGGCTTCTCCCATCGTACTGGTCCGAAAGAAAAATGGACAACTCCGGTTCTGTGTAGATTATAGAAAATTAAACGCTTTGACATTAAAAGATGCGTATCCCTTGCCACGAGTAGAGGAATCATTGGCGGCATTAAGAAAAGCTACCTTATATACTACCCTGGATTTAGCCTGTGGATATTGGCAAGTGCCTATTAGAGAGCAAGATAAACCAAAGACAGCGTTCATTACACCCATGGGACTGAATGAGTTTAACCGGATGCCATTCGGACTGTCAAATGCCCCCAGTACTTTCCAAAGACTCATGGAACGATGTCTGGGAGATTTAAACTTTCAAACCGTTCTCATCTACCTGGATGATGTGATCATTTTTTCTAGAAATTTCCAGGAACATTTAGAACATATTGAACAAGTATTACAAAGAATTATTGCATTTGGACTCAAACTGCAACCCAGCAAATGCAAATTCGCTCAACAACAAATCAAATATCTCGGGCATATAGTTGCAGAATCGGGAATAGCACCCGACCCAGAAAGAATGGAGGCTGTGAAAAATTGGCCTCGGCCAAATACTGTGAAGGAAGTAAGAGGTTTCCTGGGACTAGTTGGCTACTACAGGCGGTATATCAAAGGATTTGCTCAAAGTGCAGAACCTCTCCATCGACTACTTAGAGGTAAACCGCAAGGTAAAAACAAATGTGTGGCCGGAAACATCCAATCTGTATGGAAAGAAGAACAGGAAAAAAGTTTCAATGAACTAAAGCAAAAACTTTTAGAGGCTCCAGTCTTGGGGTACGCTGATTACAGTAAGCCATTTATATTACAAACTGATGGCAGTCTACAGGGATTAGGTGCAATTCTGGCACAGAAGCAAGAAGGAAGAGAGAGAGTCATTGCGTATGCCAGTCGCTCTCTCAGACCGACTGAAAGGAATCCTAGTAACTACAGTTCATTTCGTCTCGAACTCCTAGCAATTGTATGGGCGGTAACTGAAAAATTTCGTGAATATCTAACCGGGGGTCGAGTGGATATCATTACTGATAACAACCCTTTACTATACCTCAATACTGCTAAGCTGGGAGCCCTTGAACAGAGGTGGGTAGCTCGATTGGCCTCATTTGATTATCATATTCACTATAGGCCAGGACATAATCATACCAATGCTGACGCTCTATCTCGCTTCCCCTTGGGGAAACTGGACACTGATTCCGATCAGATGTTAGAAGAAGTGGAAATTCCTCCCTTACGAGTTCGCCCATTGGAAATCAGAGAAAAAGAGATTGAGGAGGTTCAGATAAATGCTACAACTGCAGAAATATGCGACAAAGGGGAATGGCAGAAATGGCAGTCTGAAGACTCAGATTTGTTGAAAATTTTGACTCACCTTCAAATTGGTGATAAACCCTCTTACCGGGAGAGAAAACTGTTGACTGATAGAGGAAGAGCCATTTGTCGACAATGGGACAAATTGTTCATCAAGGATGGAGTTCTGTATCGCCGTGCATGGGAAAATGGAGAAGAGCGATGTGTTTGGCAGTTTGTAGTGCCAATTGAAATGGTGGAAGGTATTAGTTCAATTCTACACCAAATGGGTGGTCACTTCCAAGGCGATAAATTGGAGGCTCTGGGAAGAAGGTACTTTTATTTCCCACGGATGAGGGAGCACCTAGAGCAAGCATGTAAAAGTTGTAAAGAATGCAATATCCATAAAGGCCAAGAACAACACACCCAACCTATGACTATAGTGGCTAATGAGCCTTTTGACCTGTTGACCGTGGACTTTTATCAAGATTGCCGAATCCTCTTCTGGACATCAATTTGCTATGGTCTGTGTAGACCATTTTACAAAATTTGCGATCGTGATACCCACTCATGATCAAACAGCCCATACCACGGCTTGTCTACTATGGAAAAATGTATTCAGACCTTATGGTTGCCCACGTAGACTACTTTCTGATCAAGGTGCTAATTTCGAAGCACAAATAATTAAGGAACTGTGCCAGCTTCATGGAATTCGTAAAGTACATACTAGTCCCTACCATCCTCAGGGAAATGGGGTTTGTGAAAGATTTAATCGAACCCTGTTGGAATTAATCAGAACCCTGGGAAGTGAAAAGCTTGAACAATGGCCTGAACATATCGATGATGTGGTTTGGATTTATAACCATATGTTACACTCATCCACAGGATTTACACCGTACTACTTAATGTTTGGGCGACCAGGAAGATTACCCCTGGACTTCGTGTTGGGGACCCAAGAAGTGTTTGAACCTAGAGCTACTGATCAATGGGTGAAGGAACATAGGCGGCGCTTATTACGAAGTAAAGAAATGGTCCATCAACGGTTACAAACCGAGGAAAATCCTACCCAGAAGTGCCCATTACTGCAAACTGGAGACAGAGTGTTAGTCCGTCGGACCTTTGCACGAAGAAAAAATAAACTAGTTGCAAAATGGGAAACTGATCCTTATGTTGTAATAAAGCAGCCTTTTCCTAATTTGCCTGTGTATGACGTGAAACGAGAGGATGGGAAGGGATCAGAACGGCGGTTACACCGGAACTTGCTTAGACCATGTGGATTTATAATGACTTCAGAAGAAGAGCTGGTAAAGACGTCTGAGGATAGTCCCACCAACAAAAACAATTGGCCAGAGGAGGATGACTGGTGGGTCACCCAACCCCAACTTCCTGCAGGGTCAAACAAGGAAAAAGAGAGACCCATGGAAACAGAACTAAATTTAACAGAGGAACAGGTAGCAGAAATAGAATTGGGAGTGGAGCCCTCATCCCTCATAGGAGACCCCCAAGGACATTTTCCCCAACAGACTGAGGACGAAAGGGGGGAAGCGAGGGATTCTGAAATAGAAGCTAGATATCCAAAGAGAGATACTAGAGGGCAGCTTCCACAATACTTGGAAAATTATCAATTATAGGCAGAGGACTGCTAATAAAAAAAAAAGGGGGAAATGTGTAACGGACATATAACAAACCTCTGCTAGGAGGGTTCTGGAAAACTCTTCTGTGTGTGTGTGTGGGTGGGCGGAGCCAGCCATGAGAGAGAAGCTTGTGAGGTAATTCCAGCAGGTTATAAAAGGCACAGCACAGCTCTGAGGGAGCAGAGTCCGTGAGGTGGGTCAAAGGGAGCACTTCTGTGTCTGTATGTGTTTCTGAGCCCACATAAATTATAGGGCCACAGTGAAGTTTTTGGTTGAAACTAACTCTCTCCTTATTTACCTCACTGCTGGACTGTGTGAGGGGTGTAAAGACTTATTTTTTTGTGTGTTATTCACTGTGTGAAGCCTCCCGCGGAGCGCAAAGAAAGGGACTCAGCGCGGTTGGAGGACGCCCTTAATTATAATTTTATTTAGGAGAGTTTTGAGGCTGTGACCGTTGAAGAAAGAAATATCCAGAAAATATTTAAAGAAACAGCATCATTTTAGTCAGAAATAACAGGACATTTTCCACCAAGTTCGTTTGGTCTAAGGATAAGTGAACTTTTCTCAGTTCTCCTCACTATTTAAAGCATAGTTACAAATTTAGAGCATCATCTATCTGAAGTTTATAGTTAATCTTACATGTAAAATAGATTGTGAATGTATTGATAGATTGTTTGAATTACACAGAGCATACAGTGTGTATTAAAGTTATCCAAATAGCCATATATGATAAAGTGGCCTAGACACAAGTTTATCCTTTGTTTAACATATTCATCCTCCCCCCCCCCCCCCCATATTCTTCAAGTAGAAATTATACTAGATTCTTCTACAGTCATTTATTGCCTTAAACCAGTGGCTATATACACCAACTATTGTTTTCAATGTATTCAACCGTTAAATTCTAAATTGGTTCTTATTCATCTGGTGTGGTGTGTTTTATTCCATTATTTAAACAACCACACCCTACACACTCAGTGATCGGGATGCCCCCGGGGAAAGGACCGAAACCCAGGATAGTCTAAATCCTAGGTTTTGGTCCACTTTAAAAGGAAACAAAACCTGCACCAGCCTTCCAGAAGACTCCAGGGGCAGCACGATACAGGATGCCCCTCTATGTGTGAGTTGCCCACATGGCTCACCTTTCCTGGAGCTCCCAGAGTTTTCGTGGCTCTTTAGCTGAGGCGTGCCAGGGCCCAGCCATTCAGATAGGCTGGTGGGCAGGATCGTGCCTCTGTCTAGAGGGAAGCCGGGGAGCCACGGTGGGGAAAAAAAGATTTTAAATTCTTGCCACCAAGCCAACAACATCCACCAAGGTAATGGGCTGGGAGGTCGAGTAGGGTGTGGTTAGGCTTTTAGAGGGTTTGGGTGTACTTAACAAACAATACGCAGGCCAATGATGCTAATCCCCTGGTTGTCGTTCCCTGTGCAGATCACAATGCACTGGCCTGTGCCATTCGTCACAGAAGCTATGGGACGCCCCCTCCATTTACTGCAATGGAGAGGGGCGTGCCAGATCCTTGCATGGAAAAGGGTTGCATGAGGAAAGCAGCAGGAAGATAGCGGATCAGGAGATCCTGTATATGTCGGTGCGATCACCTTCGGGGGATAGAAGGTGAGTATCGTTTTTTTTTTTTCTAAAGTCAGGAGCTGGATAAAGAAAAACCACTACAAACATAAACCCCTAGGTGTCCGTGTAATACCCGCACTAGCCATTCACTGCTCAGAACGTTATTTAAAAATCGGGCCATACAGCAGCAGCTGCAGGACTCGGCGTGCCCCCGTTCCCATCAGTCATTGTTCCGCTCAGTGGTCACATGACTTCTTCTGCCATCTCCGCATCCTGCTGTCAGCCCCACTGCTGTTGACAGATAGTGAAAGGCGGGGCTTCACGCCGGGGCTCACGTTGATTGGCTGCTGCGCTATACTGCTGACGCTGTATGAATGAATTTGCGTGCTGATTGGCCGCTAGCGGAACTGCTGATACTGTGGACCGTGTGAAGCTGCCGAGCAACCATCCGGCCGGTGAGGAGGCAGCGGGTATGTATCGTTAGTAGCGGATTTGGTGCTGTCATCTTACATTGTCGGGGCCAAACTGGATATAGCGAACTACTAAGTTTTCTCATGCTGGCTGATATAGCAAACTGTATGTGTGTCTGTGTGTGTCCTGATGGGGGCGCTGCTGGGTGTACAGGGCAATACAAGGGGCAGTGATGATTGGTTATAGTATATGGACCAGGAGAGATGACAACCAATCACATGTAGCTGATCTGCTTTAAAGTGGACCAACACCCAGGATTTTGACTATCCTGGGTTTTGGTCCACTTCGGCGGTGCACCCCGATCGCTGTGTGAAACCCCCCAGAAACCCCGAAAAACTCACCTCTCCTCGCTCCCACGTGACCGCCGTTGCCAATCCCCGCCGACGGACAAGTGGGAGGCAGCGACGGACAAGAGAGCGCGCCCGCCGCTGCCGCCTCCCGCGCGTCACTCTTACAGGGCGCGCGCCCGCACCGGCCATTCACAAACGTCCTGCTAAAGGGACGCGCGGGTGTGCGTCCTGCTAAAGGGACGCACGGGAGGCGGCGGGCACTGCTGGATCATGGATAAGGTAGGGATTTAGGGGTTTCTGGGGGGTTTCACGCAGCGGGGCACCCCCGATCGGGGTGCCCCGCAGTCAGGGGTCTGATCGGTCCGGGAATCTTATAGATTCCCGGGCCGATCATGGGAGGGTGTTGGTCCACTTTAAACATGCCAAGAAGTCAGGAAGATGTGCGAGAGGTGTTACTGAGAATCATCCATAGCTATATGCCATAGGGAGGATGAAAACATAGGGGTTTATTCATCAAGCCATAGCAGCAGGTAGTGCCTTGTAAATGACAGGTAGCGAAGGGTGAACGCTGGGCGCTGTTCGCAATACCACATTTATCAAAGCGATTCCAGTGAGCGACTCTAACAACGGCAAGTAGCGTCCAATTCGTCATCACAGACGACTCAGCGTATACTGCCGGCGCTCTGCCTTCCAGAGCGCCTGGTATTACCTGTCGCTCTTCCATACATTTCTGGACATTACTTTTCTTCACAAACAGGGTTTTCTTTTTATTTTTTTTAATCAAATCATTGTGTGACCTCTCCTGGCCTATTAAATGTCATTTTTGAAAACTTTTTTGATTTGTTAAATTTTTATGCAGAATTGTCATTACAGGTCTGGTATTAAAGTGTTAATGTCACAGTGTAATAACAATGTAATTCCATATGTTTTCGCTTTGTTACTAGTGGATATGTGTTCAAAAACAGACTTTAATCACACAGCGTCTGGCGCTCTGGGCTACAGCGACACAATTTTGAGCGCCGGCACTGTGTGAGGCTGTTTTTTTGATGAATATGGTTTGAAACGCTCACACTGACCAGTCGCTACCGTTCACTCCCATATAGCTCTGTACTGGTGTTATAGCGACTCACACATCAAATTCATCAATGGCGGCCAGCGACTGAGGCGCTCTGTAATAGTGACTCACGCCCGTTCAGATCGACCACTCTTAGCGCCGCTGTACAGGCGCTCATCTGCTGTTACCTGGCGCTAGTAATGAATCAGCCTGATAGACTCGTAAGGAGTGATGGGCTTACAGAAGATCAGGTCTCCAGCCTCTCTGATTGCTGATCTCATCCATTAGATCCAAAAGAAAACAAATTCAATGATCAGTTGAATGAAATAAAATGAATTTATATTGGGACAATTGAGTGCTAACCACACATTGTTTATCTGTCAGATTGTCGGAATTAATCAGGATTTACCGTACAGGTAAAAAGGAAAGAAAGCAAAAGCTACTCACCTTTTCTCCCTCTCAGCATCTTCCGGGCGCTCTAGTGAAGCCTCCTGGTTTCTTATAGAGAGAGATGAACCCAGAATGTGTGGATGCAGAACTAACACTGTTTGTCATGGGTCACCCCACACACCAATCACAGGGCCTGTGCATTCCCCCCTCCAATAACTGCAGTGAATGGAGGGGACCTGCACAGGGATGGGGACATGCAAGAACACCAGGACATCTGATCTTAGTAACTGGGGGGGTTTCTGAGCACTGAACCAATGGGGGCTGCTGCTTGAGTTTACATTCCATTTGAAGCAGAGTAAAAAATCTTGGTAACTCACTTGTCCCATCTGCATGCATGATACTGAATCTTTGTCAGCACTTACATTTGCTCCTGCATCTACTCAAAGCTGAACCCCCTCCTTACTGATTTTTCTAGTGGTAGCAGCCATTTTCCTCTCCCAGCATCTCAGGCATGCTGCTCCCTGGATCCAACTGACATAACTGACAATGCACAGTAACAGGAAACCCAGCAGCACTTCCTGTTTGCAGGCAGCGTGCAGGTTCAGGAGATGCAATTTACCACAGCAGGAGTTAGAAAAAGGTAAAATATTTTTTATGTGCAGCAACCTGAATTGCCCTGGGGGTGGATGCATATGAGCACTGTTTGTTGTGCTGGTCTGGTTTAAAGTGGACCAAAACCCAGGATTTTGACTATCCTGGGTTTTGGTCCTTGCCCCCGATTGGGGATGCCCGGCTGTGTGAAATCCCCCAGGTCACCCAAACAAACTCACCTTTTCCCTGTCCTTCATCCAATCAGCCTGCTCGGATCCGCTCGAGCACCTTCGTCCTGGATCTTGTCTAATATGAGTGGATCAGAGTGCGCTGGCACCACATCCCCCGCCACCCTCTAACAGGGAGCGTGCCCGCACTGGCCATTCACAAATGCCGATCTCTGGGGGGTTTGGTCCACTTTAAACCGGACCTTCACCATGATTTATTGACAAGCCCAAATCCTTAATAAAACGATTCCCCAGCATCTTAAGTTAATATATTTTAAGTTTTTAGTCACTTATTATTCTTTCCCCCACTGGGCTGCAACTCTGTTCAGGACTTTAGGATACGGGCGCCGCCATCACACTTACTCAGGAGATGAGAGTGGGATAAAGTACATGGGGGCGGGTTATAGCTGTGCTTTGCTCAGACAGAGCAGAGCTGGGGTCAGGAAAAGGTCAGCAATCCCAGAATGCAGAGCAGCACAGTCAGAAGACACTTCCTGTTTGCAGGCTGCCTGACGTTCCATGAGCCGCCATCTTGGATGTTTAAAGGCTCATAACATGCAGTAGATGCAGGTAGGATGATTTTTAATGTGAGCAATCTGTATGTACAGGGTGTGGGAAACATATAAGATAGACTCTTATTCAGAGTGAAGGTCCGCTTTAAGTCTTTTTTGACTGTTGGTTCGCTTTTAGCAGATCTCCAAAGAGCACATACCATAAAGCTCAATACTGACTGTTTGTGGTTCTTCTGCCTCATTTCCACCCCTTATCTTTTGTAAGATAAGCTCCCAAGGGCAGGGCTCTCTCTCCTATTGCATCTTGTATTCAGAATATTAAATGTGAACTCTGTAACACTGCATTTGTAATAGTCTATGTACTGTATCCTGTCTGTAATTACTACTTTGTACAGCGCTACAAAAGATGATGGCACTTTATAGCTAAATAATAAATATAATTGGACGAGAGCTGTGGATCAAGGTGTGTAAACAGCTGATCCCGGGGATTTCACACACAGATGCCTCTGGAATGTAAAACTTACAGGCTGATTCATCACTAACGCCAGGTAGCGACAGATGAGCGTCTGTAGCAGGCATTTTCAGAGCGCCCGCTAGTAGTCACTGTGCTCAGCCGTGGGTCTCTACTTCATAGCGACTCAGTCGCTGTTCAGTAGTGTTAAATACATTGTGAGGAGTCGCTATTTGACCAGTACAGCGCTGTATGGGAGCGTATGTTAGCAACTGCTCATAGCGACCGACTCACACCATATTCAGCAAAAAAACAGCCTCACAAATCTCTGGCGCTGAAAAATACTTGTTTGAAGCCCAGAGCGCAGGAGGCGGTGTGTTTAAAGTCTGTTTTTTAGCATCTATCAACTAGTAACAAAGCGAAAACATATGGAATTACATTGTAACAACATTGTAACATGAACACTTTAATGGCAGACCTGTAATGTCATTTCTGAAGAAATATATAAAAAATAATAAAATTGTGAAAAAACTGCTTTTTCAATGCCAGAAGAGGTCACAGAATTATTTGTGATTTAAAAAAAAAAAAAAAAAAAACCCATTTAAAGAGAAGAAAAGGTTCATCCATTGAAATGTATGGCAGAGCGTCAGGTAGCGAGAGGTCATACCTGGCGCTGTACGCTGAGGCTGGGAAAATGATGAATCAGACGCTACATGGCGCTATCCCAGTCGCTAAACAGATTCTGCTTGATAAATGTGTAATTGCGTGTCGTGTCCGGCGTTCACCAGTCGCTACCTGTCACTACCTCTCATTAACCAGCCACTACCTGACGCTATCCCTTCTTAAATAAGGGCCTACATTTTAGGATCTTACTTTTTGTCCCCCCCAACTTATCGGTGCTTGCCTGGCTGAATCCATGGCCCCCAGCATCACCAGGGCATGAACTCCATTCACCGGCCCCCCCATATAAATGTATATAATTTATATATAGCGAGTTCATCTTCTGTGGAGCTGTACGAGATTACTGTATTGTAATCACAAACAAGGTAAAACAAACATTTTAATACACAGGGTATTATGGTTCACAGATGCTATAAGTACAAGTTGATAATGATGTACAATAGGAGTGAGGGTTGCAAGCTTACAATGTAAAGGATATGTGGGTGGAGGCATAGGGTTGGGTCACAGGCAGTATGGGCTGTGCATAGTGCTCCAAAGGTTGCTGAGATTGTGAAGTGGGTTACTTGAGACAGATGATAGACTCGTATGAACAGGTGAGTTTTAAAGACACTTTTGAAGGTCTGGTGTGTTGGGGAGTGGTGAATTCTACATATATATATATATATATATATATATATATATATATATATTAATCAACAACTGAGAATAAAGCCAGAGAAGAAATCTCCATTGTTCTCTCATGTGGAACATCCTTGAATTGCATGTTTTGAGTGCTACTGATGAGTCCTGGACCCCAAGAGAACAATGGAGGTATCTATATGTTGCATGTTACCGGCTTCAAAGAAATCATTGGCCTCATAGAAAAACTGGATGTGTGCTTGTAAAGGGACAGTGGCATTGGGATTTAAACATCTCAAAAGGTTTTTCAGGGAGCACACTAAAACTGTTAAAGCAGCTCATAAATCAAAGGGATTACAAGGCTTTGAAGTAGAACATTCAATACCTAAAAACATAATTACACAGTCCCATATGAATGTAAGATGGAGAAATGTAAAACCAAAATAGGCTTCAACGTAAATATAATGACAGAGTGCTGGGCTATCATTATAGTGCGCTAAAATTCATTTGGTGTTTGTACTTATATGTTTGGGCACACTATATATTGGGGTCATTAAATATTTCTATAGGCCCATCAGAATAGTGTTGTCCTAAAAATTCAGTTCATATGGGATCCCCCCTTGGAAGACAAATCCTTGTGGCATATCAAGACTACTATAATATTTAACCCCACAGTGTAATATACACTGTAACAGTAACTCACTGTTGTGGCCCCGGGTTACTGCTAAAGACAGCCCTAGAAGTGTTGTCCCACCTCTAAAGTATCAGGTCTGTGTCTGATGTGATTCAGCGCTCCCCCGGACCTCCTTGGCTGTCGGTAGATTTCACCTTGTGGCAGCAATCTCCATCAATCACCAACTCACATCTCTCCTTCTTTGGCCCTTATTCATCAAGCGATAGCGCCAGGTAGTGTCTGACGAGCGCCAGGTCCCGCCAGCTAACGGCGGCTACCGACCCGGCGTCGGCCACAATGACGCATTTATCAAGCTAAATGAGGCTAGCGCCGGCGAGAGCGACAGCTACCGCGGGATTCATCATGTAGCCGACTGCAACGAACAGCGCCGCTGCTAATCCCATCACAGCGCCAGGTATGACCTGGCGCTCCCTGACGATGTCCAATGCATTTCAATGGAGCAATCTTTAATTAATCATAATTAATTGCTATTAATGTTTTTTTTTTTTTTTAACGTCAAAAATTCTGTGACCACTCCTGAATGTTAGGTTTTTTTTTTAAGGTAAAAAAAAAAAATGATTTTGTGCAGAATTGATATTACAGGTCTGATATTAATGTATTCATATTACAAAATGTTTATAAAAACTTGTATAATTTTACAAACAAAAAATATGGTTGTTTGGGGGTTAAAAACTATTTTAAATCCAACGCCGCCAGCGCTCTGGGGTTTAAACAAGGAATTCACAGCACGAAAAAATTCGGAACGTGATTTGTTAATGAATCTGCAGCAAGCCGTTCGCTCTGGCCATTCGTTGTCAGGCGCACCCATACAACGCTGAACCTGTGAAACAGCGACCCCCCAGCCCGTATTCAACATTACCGCACACCGACTGAGTCGCTGTCAACAAGCAAACCCCGGCCAAGCACAGCGAATACTAGCTGGCGCTGAGAAAATCACGCTACTGGCGCTCATCTGTCGCTACCTGGCGCTATTAATGAATCGGCCTCCCCGTCTTCAGTAGCTTCTGTCAGTTGTTGGTGGAATATATCTGGCTTTCATCCACACCTTCTATTTCTATATATTAGGGAATAGCAGCTGCGTCAAGCGTTTTGCCACTAATTCTTGACGGGCAGGCTGATTCATCACTAACGCCAGGTAGCGACAGATGAGCGTCTGTAGCAGGCATTTTCAGACTGCCTGCTAGTAGTCACTGTGCTCGGCTGTGGGTCGCTAGTTCTTAGCGACTCAGTCGCTGTGCAGCAATGATGAATACATTGTGAGGAGTGCTGGTCAGTGCGACCGACTCACAACATATTCATTAAAAAAACATTCTCACAAAACTCCGGCGCTCAAAAATGCTTTTCTGAAGCCCAGAGCGATGGAGGCTGTTTGAATAAAGTCTGTTTTTTAGAATGTATCCACCAGTAACAAAGCGAAAACATATGGAATGACATTGTTATTACATTGCAACACATTAATGCCAGACCTGTAATGTCAATTCTGCAGAAATATATAAAACGTGAAAAATATTTGAAAAAATGGCTTTTTCTAGGCCAGAAGAGGTCACAACATTATTTGAGTTTTTTTTTTTGTAAATTAACAAACACCCTGTTTTAAAAGAAATAAAACAACATACATTGAAATGTATGCGAGAGCGACAGGTTGCGAGAGGTCATACCTGGCACTCTGCAAGGCTGAACGCCGGCGCTGTTTGCTCAGGCTGGGATAATGATGAATCGGACGCTACATGGCGTTATCCCAGTCGCTTAACAGATTCTGCTTGATAAATGTGTAATTGCGTGCCATGTCCAGCGTTCACCTGTGGCTACCTGTCGCTACCTCTCATTTACAAGGCACTACCTGACGCTATCCCTTCATGAATAAATAATAAATACCCCGTGTTGGCCAGCGCAGTCACAACGCGAGTGACAATGCTGTTGATTATTTTTCATGGGCCGGTTCACATTTTTTGCGTAGGGTACATATGTGAACTGGCCCATTTAAAATAATGGGCAGCATTTTCCCTTGTGCTGTGACTGCGTTGCCCAACGCAGCGCAAGCAGAGAGGTGTGAATAGAGCCTTAAACAACCTTTCAGGGAGCTACTTCTGAAACTATTTGTATTAATCAAAATGAAAAAAACAAAAACATTGTGTTCTATTTAATATTCATTAATAAATGTTTATAAAGTTTCAGAAGTAGCTCCTTAAAAAGGTTAATTAAATCAAGATATAGCAGCAAAAAGCTGGATGCAGCAGCTTTTCCCTGCCCTATAGTAAGGCTGCTTTCACACTGGCGCCACTGTGATCCCCATCTCTATGCAATCGCCAGTCAAGCGCTGGAAACTATGGTCTGTCTCACACAGCATCGCCGTGGTTGGCAGTGTTTTTGTGGATGGCGGGGGGCTTGTCCAGATCACATTGTACACAGACACGGGCATGATGCTATATAGCCAAGGTCACACATCTAGGACCACGCTTTAGTGGCACTCCCAGTCCACAGTGATGAGTTACTGGTACGATATATATTACGCTGTGCTGTTTAAGTCCCTGTCTCATCACTCACTAACTTCCTCCCACCTTATCACATTTGGGAACAGTGTAAAATGAGCCTTCTTAAAGTAACTCAAAATCTCATATAATATTTACATAGCTTATGGAAATTAAAGATAAATATAACATAGCGTGTCATGGTGCAGCTTTGAGTTATGAGTATGCTTTTCCATGGTCAGAGACAGCTGTAGTAGCACTGTGACTTGCCGTGCTCTCTCACACGGGGAGGCCGATTCATTAATAGCGGCAGGTAGCGACAGTTGAGCAACTGTAGCGGCATTTTCAGAGCACCCGCTAGTAGTCGCTGTGCTTGCCCGTTGTTCGGTAGTTGATAGCGACTCACTTGGTTTGCCGTAATGTTGAGTATTGGGTGAGAAGTCGCTATTTGACAGGTTCCGCGCTGTATGGGTGCGCATGATAGCGACTGGCCCTAGCGACCGGCTCCCACCATATTCATTAAAAATTCACCCTCAAAAAATTCTTGCGCTGTGAAATGCATGTTTAAACCCCAGAGCGCTGGCAGCGATGGGTTAAAAGTAGTTTTTTAACCCCCAAACCACCATATTTTTGGAAACCAAAAAAGTTTTTTAAATAATTTAGTAATATGAATACATTAATATCAGACCTGTAATATCAATTCTGTACAATTTTTTTTTTTTACCTTAAAAAAATTATCTAAAGTGGAAGAAGTGGTCACAGAATTTTTCACATTTAAAAAAAAAAAAAAAAAAATTAATAATGAATTATGAATATTTAAAGATTGTTCCATTGAAATGCATTGGAGAGCGCCAGGTAGCGACAGGTCATACCTGTCGCTGTTCAAGGTTGGACGCTGGCGCTGTGGGCTGAGGCTGGAATAATGATGAATGAGTCGCTATATGGCGCTATCTCAGTCGCTAAGCAGGATTGGCTAGATAAATGTGTGATTGTGGTGGGGAGCCGGCGTTCTCGTGGCGGGGCCCGTCATTACCGGTCGCTCACCAGTCGCTACCTGTCGCTATTCCTTCATAAATAAGGGCCTAAGATCTTCAAGGGGCAGAGTAGCCACCACCTTTTTGCGTGGTCCTGGAGGAGTGAAATTGAAAGGAGGGCAAACTTTGCAGCCCTGCTACAGCTTCTACTGTGTGCTGCAGGAAATGGAGGAGATGCACATGGGGGAGGTATCAGGTGAGCTGCTGGTTATTGCCGTTGAGTTTACAGCCCTTTAAATATTTTTTAACCTGAGATTATGGTAGCGGAATAAAACCCATGATTTTGATTTTCCCAGGTCTTGTTCCATTCCTTGGGGGCATTCCTATGTGAAACCCCGCAGTTCGCCCAGTTAAACTCACCTCTCCTAGGTTTAGCAGCGCATGCTGTGTTTACCACTTTTGGCAAACGGCTGTCAGTGACTATAATATATATCTGTGGTTCAATGAGAGCTGCCCGCTGAACTGATATAAAGGCAGGCGGCTGTCATTGTTGTCAGTGGGAAGTGTGCGCTGCCGCATCCCTTGCATCCCCGTTGTTGTGCAGCTGCTCCTGTCCCAGCCTATCTGAAATGGCGGGGACGGGAGCAGCTGCACAATGACAGGGATGCGGCAGCACCTGCCCTCCACTGACAACAATGAGAGCTGTCTGGTTAATTGCGCCAGTTCAGTGGGTGGGTCTCATTGGACAAGTCCATGCATGCACCATTGGACCGGGGAAAGGTGAGTGTGTATAGACGCCCTGGGGGGGGGGGTTCACACAGTGGGGCATCCCAATTCAGGATGCCCTGGGGGGGAAAGCCAGTAGCCAGCCCTGGAATCTTTTAAACACCAGGCCAGCCGCTGGTGGGTTTTGTTCCGCTTTAGGTACATCTCACTAGTGATGCAGCCAGTAATTCCGCTAACCCTAGCCTTCTGTGTCAGTGAAATAAGCATATATTCAGTGTGTTATTCACTATTCTCCAGTGTTTCAGGCTATTTTTGCTGTAAGCTGAGGCGCACGGCCATTATCTTTACCTGAGCTTCTGTTTTTTTTTTGTACAGAAGCACAATGGACCAACTTGATGTACCGGCCATGTCTACAAAGCTGCAGAACACATTGCTTCAGTACCACAGTATTGCTGAGGATGTGTGGAGCGTGGCTAAGAAATCGGTGAGTGATATCTGTAACCTGAACATAGACAGGCATCTGAGGGATCCTCACACCTATCATACAGAATATGGTGAGGGCTACACCAGTTACTGATACACTGAATAAAGGAAAGGGTTAAAGTCAGCGTCAGAGCAAGAAATACAAAGACAGAGATAAGTGAGCTTTTTTCTCTCACTTTTTTTGTGAGAAAACTATTTTCTCAGGATTTTTTGCCTCAGTGCAGTTCAGTACCACTTTTACATGTACACATGTAAACACAAATTGCACAGCTAAATAGGATTCTGAATAGCCCTGAGAAAAATAATCATGAGTGAAAAAATGAGAATTCTTTTTTACAGTGCAGAATAAGCCCGATAGTCACCTCCCGTCTCCTGCAGCCAGCATGGGCTCCAGAGCTTAGAAACATACAATTTTCTAAGAGCAGGCGTATGTGGCGCCTTGGCTTGTTCCTGTGAGGCGGAGTGGACCGAGGAAGTCTGGAAAGCTTTCCCTTTGGTAGTAAATAGAGTATCACGCATTAGACACTGTGGTGAGGTGAAGGCGGAGTCTCGTCCACATTTTCACTTGTGAATGGTGAAAGGAACTCCCAGAGAATCCCCAGGTACATGCACACTAAGGGTCCCAACCGAATGCAGTATATTTTAGTGGGCACAGTACTATTAGCTGTCGGAGACAGGAGGTGAATATCTGTGTACTCAGTTTTTTGCGTAGACAGTCTGTTTAAAAAGTCCTTTGTCACAGGAGTTTTCAACCTTTTTTCAATTTTCATTTTTTGGATGTACTAATGTGTTGTCAACCACCTAAAACTGTGTTAAAACTGCACATAAATTCAAATAAATAGTTACATGAGCTTTTGAAGCAGTTTTGTACATATGGAGTAAATAATGGTTGCATAAAGCATATATTGTAGCTGTTTGAATTGGGGTACAGGTCAGCCTGCAGCCTCATCACCTACCACCTAATAGGATCTCGTGTACCCCCAGTGGTATCACTGGTTGAGATATCCTGGCATATATCAGCACAGGTGGTATCTGAAAATGGCACGTAAAGGTGTCTGAACCTTCAAAGTGAATTTATGCCCTTATTCATCAAGCGATAGCGCCAGGTAGTGTCTGACGAGCGCCAGGTCCCGCCAGCTAACGGCGGCTACCGACTCAAGTACGCCCGGCGTCGGCCACAATGACTCATTTATCAAGCTAAATGAGGCTAGCGCCGGCGAGAGCTACAGCTACTGCGGGATTCATCATGTAGCCGACTGCAACGAACAGCGCCGCTGCTAATCCCATCACAGCGCCAGGTATGACCTGTCGCTTCCTGGCGATGTCCAATGCATTTCAATGGAGCAATCTTTAAATAATCATAATTAATTGCTATTAATGTTTTTTTTTTTAATGTCAAAAATTCTGTGACCACTTCTGCAATGTTAGGATTTTTTTTTAAGGTAAAAAAAAAAAAAAATGATTTTGTGCAGAATTGATATTACAGGTCTGATATTAATGTATTCATATTACAAAATGTTTATAAAAACTTGTATAATTTTATAATCAAAAAATATGGTTGTTTGGGGGTTAAAAACTATTTTAAATCCATCGCCGCCAGCGCTCTGGGGTTTAAACAAGGAATTCACAGCGCTAAAAAAATTCGTAGCGTGATTTGTTAATGAATCTGCAGCAAGCCGTTCGCTCTGGCCATTCGCTGTCAGGCGCACCCATACAACGCTGAACCTGTGAAACAGCGACCCCTAACCCCGTATTCAACATTACCGCACACCGACTGAGTCGCTGTCAACAAGCAAACCCCGGCCAAGCACAGCGAATACTAGCTGGCGCTGTGAAAATCATGCTACTGGCGCTCATCTGTCGCTACCTGGCGCTATTAATGAATCGGCCTCCCCATAAACATACATTGGGTGCAGAAAGAAAATGCCACTACAGGGTGTGTATCCAATCACATATAGAAGTGGTGTACTGATTGCTGTAAATTTACACACACGTTACACGTTCTTGCAACCCATGTAATTATTTGGCTTTAAGACTAATTCCCAGAGCTTATCTGTAACACAACCACAGAGCCTCCTGAACCACAATGTAATCAGTATTTAATGCAAATCCAGGAATATGGCCTAGTAGGAAGTAGGGTTTTATGGGGAATGCTTGCTAATGATGAACAGTGAAATGTGCAGTTCTTTAGTAGTAATTCACTTGGCCTTCTGGCCTACTCACAGTATCTACAATACCATCCATACAAAAGCTTGTACAACCCCCTAAAACCGGACCTTCAGCGTGATTTAAAGAAAAGCCCAAACTCTTAAAAAACAGTTACCCAAAATTAATATATTTTACGTTTTTAGTCACTAACTTATTATTCTTTCCCCCACTGGGCTGCAACTCTCTTCAGGAATTTAGGATACGGGCGCCGCCATCTTGACTCAGAAGCATCACACTTACTGAGGAGAGGAGAGTGGGATAAGGTACAGGGGGGCGGGTTATAGCTGTGCTTTGCTCAGACAGAGCAGAGCTGGGGTCAGGTAAAGGTCAGCAGTCCCAGAATGCAGAGCAGCACAGTCAGGAGGCACTTCCTGTTTGCAGGCTGCCTGATAAGATGGCGGCTTCCATAAGCCGCCATCTTGGATGTTTAAAGGCTCATAACATGCAGGATATGCAGGTAGGTTGATTTTTAATGTGAGCAATCTGTATTTACATGGTGTGGGAAACATATAAGATAGACTCTTATTCAGAGTGAAGGTCCGCTTTAAATATCCTATACATAAGCCTAAAAGTGCCACTACCAAGATTGCATCCGCAATACCAATAGAGAACAAAAGAAGGGAGGCACACAACTATCCTACTCTATATACAATTTATTTAATCATACAGGACATACCAACATAGACAGGTATATAGGCAGTGGAGAGAGACCAATATCTATTAGCCATTCAAATCCTGACTCATAAGCTGCATATTTAAACAAATAATACAGCCACCTATGAATGTGGGTATCCTGAGTATGGTAAGTAGTTTTATAAAAAGAAAGTGGACCTAAAGTGCCCCTAACCGCTTAGATACTCGCTCCCATAATCCTCCCTCGTCTCCCTTTGATGTCTGTAATTTAGTGGCAGTGATCACTTGATACTTCTTTGGTCAAAGGTTCATGATAGTTAAACATAAACAGTGTCTTTTTGCTGTGCGCTGGAATTATTGCCAATTGGCAGCTTTTTATTTGCTCTGCATGTGACCTAGATACGATTGCTGTCGTAGTGAACGTTTCCTAAACCAGTACTTTGACCTTGACTCTTCTGCTTTACAGAGCGATGTAACGGTGTGGAGGAAACCATCGGAGGAATTCGGAGGCTGCCTGTGAGTGTGTTACAAAAAAGCCTTTGTAGCTCTGAACTATTTCCTGGAAACTTGGGCAGAATGGCAGCTCTTCTTTATAGCTCACTGATGGATGTGAACATGGGGCGCTGGTCTTCAGCCAGTGATACTTGTACCTTAGGGGTACTGATCTGCTTTTCAATCCTTTTAAAATGATTTTCAAAATACAGACTTGTCAAGAGGTACTTGAGATCAGTAAAAGCATCAGCATCAGTTGGATAATACAGTGATTTGGGGGCTTTATCCATAGGTTTATATAGGCTGATAATGATCCTGAGCATATTGGAACATAATCTGTTACCTTGATTCACAATAAATTGATAAAAAATGTCTTTAAAGTGGACCAAAACCCAGGATTTTGACTATCCTGGGTTTTGGTCCTTTCCCCCAGGGCACCCCTGATCGGGCTGCTTGTAACCCTCCAGGTCTCCTAAGGCAACTTACCTCTTCCCGTTCCTACGGCGCCTGTGCAGCCACTCGTCCAATCAGCACGCTCAGAGCTGACATCACATCATTTAAGAATTTGTCTAAGAGCAGCATCTTTGAATGTCCTGCCAGCCACATCCTCCCCTTCTCTCCAGGGAGCGTGCCCACGCCAGCCATTCACAAATGCCTGGTGCGGCCACGCACCCTGCTAGAGGGATGCGTCCCTGGCCTGTGCATGCACCGTTGGACTGGGAAACAAGTTAAGTGAATGGGGCGACCTTGGGGGTTTCACACAGCAGAGCATGGGTTTTGGTCCACCTTAAAGAGATGCAAGGGGGTCACACCAGGCAATGTGAATAGGGCAGCACGGAGCTCATCTGATGCCTGTCTCATGTTTCTCTCCTCCATTTCCTGCAGGGGGCTGTAGATATTGGGGCAGGTCTCCAAATTTTGGCCCTTCTTTAAATTCCATTCTTCCATGACCACACACAAATGTGGTTGCATAGAGGCTCCTGTCCCTCAGCGCTCTGACTGTGAGCAAGCTACATTGGTCACACTAGCTGGGCTTGCTAGGAGCGCTGAGGGACAGAGGTGGCATGGTCATGCAAAAAGTAAGGGCAATTCTTTGATACCTGCCGCGACATCTAGAGTGAGCTTGTTTCCATGGTTCTCCCATTGGCTGCTGCATGTAGGGTACACAGACTCTCCATCGCCCCCTGTGCATGTGACCCCTGCCAGACATTGTTGCCAGGACATGTCGCATGCACAGCAGGGTTACCAAGTTTGTGCAGCTTCACTGCTGTGATCCCCGGAAGTGCTGTGATCCCCGGAAGTGCTGTGATCCCCGGAAGTGCTGTGGGAAAAGCTCGCAGTCAGGATCAGGGGAGATCATTTTATTTACCTGCTACATTGGTTGAGTGCCAGGGGGCCAGAGGGGAAACACTTAAAGGAGAACAAAACCCTGGTGCCGGCCTTCATGCCCTGTTGTGTGAACCACCTTCCCCCCCCAGGTAGGCGCAAAACCCACCTTTTCTGGCATCTCCCTCGGCAATGTAAATAATCATGGCTGCATCCCCAGCATCTCTGGGCTGAGGTGTGCTCCAGTGCCCGGCCATTCAGATGGGCTGCTCCCTAATCTAAAGAGACCTGGGATGCGGCCACCTTTGCTCCCGATTGACCTGCTCTGCATCCAAAAAGAACTGTTTCCTGATCATTAATATGCACATGCGCTGTAGGATGGGGAAAGGCGAGTTTTTATGGGCGATCTGGGGGGGTTTACACTGCAGGGCATCTCAGATCAGGATTCACCATCCACTTTAAAGAATTTCACTTTCCCGTGTGTTGTTCCTCTCAGGCGGGGCACGCCAATCTCACAACACAGAAACTGAGCGGCCCGCTCAGCCAATCAACACGCTCCATTTAACATGGCTCCCGTCAGCTCTGCTAGTGGCTAAGCAGAGCCAAGTGTGCTGCCGGCCGCATCCCCTGCTCAGCTTCTAGCTGCGGCATGGCCTCGCCTGCACCTGCCATTCAGGGTCTCCGAAATTCCTCTTTAATGTAGACTTTAGTGTCTCTTTGAGAAAAATATAACAAGTACAGTTGCTTTACTTTATTGATGCTTCTATACTATGACATGGCTGAATGGGAACCTTCACAGATGCAATCTGTTGTTCTGCTCATCACCTCCATCATGAAGGCTTTTCTGCAATAAATATGTCCACCTTTCCCTTATCTTTAATTTGGCCAAAGACTCCAATACCAAAGCAAAACTAAATGCCAGCAACGCCCCATTGTATATTCCACCACCCACTGACCTCCCAAAGACTTACAGTAGAAGAGACTAGATATCTTGTTACATGAGAAAAGGAAAGGCTAAGCTCTAGGCCACATTCGTCACCATATTACTGGATGTCTGCTTTACATGCAGGTACAAGGTAGAAGGGGTTGTGAAGGATATGACAAACAGAATTGTCGACTACATCCGGCCGGGACCCTACAGACTCCAGTGGGACAGTCTAATGACTACAATGGAAATAATCAAGGACTTAGATGAGGTAAATAGTCTACAGTTTTTTTCAGTGAATTTTTTTTATCAGGGGCTTGTATTTCTTTCCTTGGGTGACAAGTCCACTATGCCTAAAAAGGGCCAAGTACAGGAGGATGCTAAACAAGCCAAAGTTTAGTGCTTAGGCCTTCTATAGATGAGAAAGCCAAACCAAAATCCACAGTAATTTTTTAAAAGGACTAACATCCTCCGTGGGTGTTGGCGGCCGCCAGCGCTATATGACAGACTGGAGCCGCCCCCCCGCACATAACCCCCCAAAATACGCAAGTATGATCTGTCCATCATAACAGGAAGATTATAAGCTTGTGGAAACCTGTTAAAGTGGATCAACAGCCAAACATGATTTAAACCAGACACAGCAAACATCCCTCCCCAGGGCAAATTGCAGCACATAAAAATTTATTTTCCTTTTTCTAACTCCTGCTGGGCGTCAATTTTTAAAACAAGATGACAACTCATGGGCTTGCAGGCCACCTGCAAACAGGAAGTGCTGCTGGGCTTCCTGTTACTGTGCATTGTCAGTTATGTCAATTGATAATAGAAGCACCGAAATGGCTGCTTTCTTTAACAACTGTGCCAGGCTGTTGGTCCGGTTTAAAGAGGAACATCTGTGAGGATGCAAGATGGGCCGTCTGTCGGGAGGTCGCCGCCAATCTGAGGATCCTCCAGCGAGGTGAGTAAACACTCCCTAATTGTCAAATCGGAGGGTGGTGGGGAACAGTCCGGTGAGGTTTGGGGGAGGTTTCAACCGATGTTCCTCTTTAAATCACCACTGGCACTGAAACAGGGCAGGGGGTTACAGTAATTAAAAAAACTTCTTAACTTCAGCGGTGATCCCCCTGCGACTTTATCCTCATTGGCTTTACCTGCTCTATGTATGACTCCGCCTTGAATGAGAGGTCACACGCACAGAACAGGAGAAGCCGCTCTGTGCACGGGGGAGCACTATGGGCTTCCAGGCGAGGTAAGGAGCTTTTTTATTGTACTTCTGCCCTGCCTCAGTGCCAGGGGGCAGTGGCAGGATGAGGTGGGGGGGGGGGTTACCAGGTGACTGGACTTTCACTTTAATTCTGATGCTAATTTGCAATCTTTAAAGGGACAATTTAGGCAAAGGGCTTCTTGCTCATCTCATGCTGGTGAGCTGAGGAAAAAGCAGGCTAATTTATCTATTTGTCTGGACTGTTCCTTTAACCTGACTCACCATCAAACCTTGCACATGGAGCTCTTCTCCAAACCTGAAATTGTTACTGCCATACTGGGGAAGACTATTATTACCGCTGCCATGTTACTGCCATTGACAAGCCAAACCCCAGGAAGACAAGAAAATAGTTGTGAAGTCTATAAAGATTTATAAATGCTTTAGGTCACCCTATGTTCAGGCTTGAAACATGCATTTCGATACTTGGGAAATAACACGCTCGCAAAGGAGCCCCAAACCAGATATTCAAGTTGTATTCAAGAGAGGGCAAAAATAATAACTGCCTTTGATCGTGATATAGGTGGTGCCTCTTCAGGTTTGCTACCTGCTAGATAAGTGCCAGTCAGGCCACAACCTTTCTCACTGTCACACAAACAATAGGCAGGGGCTTGATCCTGGTGTATACACTTAAAGGGACAGTCCAGGCAATGGCAATAGCTCACCTGATGCCTGCCCCATGTACCTCTTTCCAGTAGTGCCGGGTACACTTCATAGCAGGACAACAAAGGTTGTCCTTCTTTCAATTCTATTCCTCCAAGGCCACACAAAAAAGGGGTCTAACAGCCACTATGTCGCTTGGCGCTCTCAGCACAAGTGAGCATGATATGTCACAGTGGTCCTGCAGCTTTCTCTGACCACAGTGGGGCATGCCTATGACTTATAAATCTGCACCCTGACACCCCCCCCCCCCAAGCTTAGCCAAATCAGAAGCTTGGCTTAGAATACATAAGGTATTTAGGTATTTATCATTTTGAAATGTCTTGACTAACTGATAAGGTTCAAACCACATTCTTGATAATGAGGTATGGGATTTAT
The DNA here is from genome assembly GCA_027917425.1 of Gastrophryne carolinensis. Lineage (NCBI taxonomy): Eukaryota > Metazoa > Chordata > Amphibia > Anura > Microhylidae > Gastrophryne > Gastrophryne carolinensis. Next base: position 537,399,864 of record CM051234.1, read on the forward strand.
GTAACTTCCCCCAGCGATTTGCCAAGAGTTTTTATTGGCAAGTCGCTAGGGGAAGTTACATACATTGTATGGGCCTGGCATTGTTGGGGGGGGGGTAATTCATGTGTGACCTCCATCTTGTTTCTGAATGTTTTTCACCTTTAGGGTTGCTGTGTGATGCGCTACACAACTGCTGGACAGCTTTTAAACATTATCTCCCCAAGAGAGTTCATTGACTTCTCCTACACCACCAAATACGAGGATGGACTCTTAACTTGCGGTACTTTTCTACATTACTTTTTTACAAGATTATTGTTTGTAGACTTTACGAGCAGCCGCAAAACTATTAACTTTGGGAATAAAGCTTAAACAGGAACAAAACCTGGGTTTCGCTCCTCCTCCGGGCATCCCAAATTGGTTCAAATCAGAGATTGCTCTGTGTGAATGCAGGAAAGTTAAATGATTGTGGGAGTAAGAACCCCGGGTTCGGCTGATGCCCGACTGGTGGCTGGTATTATTTATCATTCCATCTGCACTTCCATCAGCCACCAGCGGGTGTCAGCAGAGCCCTGGCTGCTCTCTCTCCACATCTTCTGCTGCACCTGGTATGAGGGCTATTTAGGTGGATCTGCCCTCCACCTGGTGCAGAAGGATTTTGTTTTGTTTTGTTTTGATTGAGCTCTGTATCTGAACCTGAGTCTGTATCTGAACCTGAACCTGAGTTTGTACCTGTATCTATCGGAGTTTGGAGTCTGCTGCCATCTGTCATAGGCCCTTGGGTGAGTGCGCCAGCACTTTAGGGTTTCTGTTGTTTATATTATTTCGTCAGTTAGTCTCTTAGAACTCTCCGGCCCTACAGCGGGCCTACATGGGGGGAACTTAGTCCGCTAGCGATGAAGTCTTTTAGATTCCAGGGCCGTTTCAGGTAAAAAGTCCATCTAGAATGGTGGACAATGTTAATTAATCACACCGGCTATTCCTTTAGCTGGCATAGGATCAATTTGATGTATTAGATTAAAGGGTACGTGGATTTTTGAAAGTGTATATTTTTGTGTGGCGAAATGATGTCCTTAAGGTTCTGAGCTGATCTATTATATCAAATGTGTGTTTCATTACCTGCAGTGTGTTGCTATGGGGAGGCCGATTCATTAATAGCGCCAGGTAGCAACAGATGAGCGCCAGTAGCGTGATTTTCACAGCGCCAGCTAGTATTCGCTGTGCTTGGCCGGCGTTTGCTTGATGACAGCGACTCAGTCGGTGTGCGGTAATGTTGAATACGGGCTGGGGGGTCGCTGTTTCACAGGTTCAGCGTTGTATGGGTGCGCCTGACAGCCGAATGGCCAGAGCGAACGGCTTGCTGCACATTCACTAACAAATCACGCTCCGAATTTTTTCGCGCTGTGAATTCCTTGTTTAAACCCCAGACCGCTGGCGGCGATGGATTTAAAATAGTTTTTAACCCCCAAACAACCATATTTTTTGATTGTAAAATTATACAAGTTTTTATAAACATTTTGTAATATGAATACATGAATATCAGACCTGTAATATCAATTCTGCACAAAATCATTTTTTTTTTTTTTTTACCTTAAAAAAAATCCTAACATTGCAGAAGTGGTCACAGAATTTTTGGCCTTTAAAAAAAAAAAAAAAAAAAAAACATTAATAGCAATTAATTATGATTAGTTAAAGATTGCTCCATTGAAATGCATTGGACATCGCCAGGGAGCGACAGGTCATACCTGGCGCTGTGATGGGATTAGCAGCGGCGCTGTTCGTTGCAGTCGGCTACATGATGAATCCCGCGGTAGCTGTCGCTCTCGCCTCATTTAGCGTGATAAATGCGTCATTGTGGCCGACGCCGGGCGTACTTGAGTCGGTAGCCGCCGTTAGCTGGCGGGACCTGGCGCTCGTCAGACACTACCTGGCGCTATCGCTTGATGAATAAGGGCAAAAGTCTGTACACGAAGAAGAGTCCTGTAGACACAGAACACTGCTCCTTTGTAAGGTTGAGTGATCAGCAGCGGCCATAGCAGCAGTGTTCTGTGTATACAGGTCTCACCTTTCTCATCTTGGTGTACAAATTTGGTGTACATTGCCATTAGCAACAGATTGCTGGTAGTGAACTGCTTCCAAAAAACACACTTTTACTAACATAGGGAAAAATACTAAATCAGCTCAGCCCCTTGAGCATATCCTTTTGGCCCCAAAAATATACAATTTTGAAAATTCCATCAAAGTGGACTTACCCTTTAATTTGAACCTGTTAGACACGCAGGGCACCTGTTCTATGCAACAATGATTACTATTAACCCAGTGTCCCGTTACTTTATCTTTGTTAACTTCTCTACACAGGAGTTGGTATTGAACATGAAACTGCGCATCCAAATTGCGTCCGCGGCTTCAATCACCCATGCGGCTGGTTTTGTGTGCCCCTCCAAAACAACCCCGAGCACAGCTTTCTGACCGGCTACATCCAGACTGATCTGAGGGGGATGCTTCCCCAGAGCACAGTGGACTTTGCTATGGCCGGTTCCCTTGTCAATTTCTACAGTGACCTCAGGAAAGCTTTGAAGAAGTCGTAGTGGCTCATTGACATACAGGATATCCCAATGAAGCATTTCCTTCATAGACTGTAACTACAAGTTAAGGTTGTGCTGCTGCCCGCTGAATGCAAACCCTTCAGCCACTTTGCATGGCAGGAAAATGCAGGCTAGCTGGTCTGATAATGCTTGATGTCAGGTGATACCTTCATTTTGTGCATTGAGCTCACACTATACACACTTTACTTTTTACTAAGATCATTATGCTTTCACATGCCTTACTTCTTAGTTATATGTTTATAGGTTTTTTTTTATTTTCCTGTCCTGTCCTGTGGACTGCAGCTCTCCAGTGTTGACAGCACGCTTCTCTCCCTGCCTCGCTGGGCGTCCCTGTGGCTGGTCACATGGGAGCAAGCTCTATTGATGATTGGATGTCAGGCGGCGCATCACATGACTATTTGCGAGCACCCTGCATTTGAATTTAGCAGGCCGAAGAGAGAAGTGTGTTGTCGACAGAGCTGAAACTAGACGTAGGTAAGTGTCCTTCCTTTTTTTTATAGGCTGGAAAGTCTGTAAAGCAATTCAGCCCCCCTTTTTTTTTACACAAAGGGTGTTCGTCGCCATCAGGATCCACCCCTGTGCATAGACTGCCACCAGCCCGAGATACCTGCTGCTCGTTCCACTGACGAAATGCAGCTCCGTTATGGGCCATTGTGGTCGGGACTCGTGAGGCTAAAGCCAATCGCCTGACTTCTTACCTCAATCTCCATCCCCACAGATCCAGAGGGAGGGGCTCATTGTTTTCAATGGGCAGGTTTATAGATCTGCAATGCATTGGACTAAAAGTCATGCAAAACTCATTTCTCACTGGATTCACTTATTTTTAGTTTTCATCTACATTATATCTGTTATGCATTTTAACTTTTGCTATGTAAAACATTTCACTAACAGTGTTAGCAACTATTGTTTCTATATGTGTCTCTAGTATTTTAGTTTTGTAATTTATTTAATTATTTTAATTCATTTGTAACCATTTTGGCTTATATATACTTACAATTTTACAAAGATGATTTCTATAACTGCCAACATTTTTTATACAAAGTTGTAAGGCATAAAGTATAAAAAAAACTGTATATTGTAAAAATAACAATACAGCAGGCCTGTTAAAATGAATGCAATAGATTGTTGTGGTTCGAGTGATTGTCCAGACGGGGAGGCCGATTCATTAATAGCGGCAGGTAGCGACAGTTGAGCGACTGTAGCGGCATTTTCAGAGCGCCCGCTAATAGTCGCTGTGCTTGGCCGTTGTTCGGTAGTTGATAGCGACTCAGTCGGTTTGCCGTAATGTTGAATATTGGGTGAGGAGTCGCTATTTGACAGGTTCCACGCTGTATGGGAGCGCATGATAGCGACTGGCCCTAGCGACCGGCTCCCACCATATTCATTAAAAAATCACGCTCAAAAAATTATCGCGCTGTGAAATGCATGTTTAAACCCCAGAGCGCTGGCGGCGATGTGTTAAAAGTAGTTTTTTAACCCCCAAACAACCATATTTTTGGAAACCAAAAAAAACTAGTTTTTTAAATAATTTAGTAATATGAATACATTAATATCAGACCTGTAATATCAATTCTGTACAATTTTTTTTTTAGTTTTTCTCCCTTAAAAAAATTATCTAAAATGGCAGAAGTGGTCACAGAATTTTTCACATAAAAAAAAAAAAAAAAATTAATAACAATTAATTATTAATATTTGAAGATTGTTCCATTGAAATGCATTGGAGAGCGCCAGGTAGCGAGAGGTCATACCTGTCGCTGTTCAAGGTCGGACGCTGGCGCTGTGGGCTGAGGCTGGAATGATGATGAATGAGTCGCTATCTGGCGCTATCTCAGTCGCTAAGCAGGATCGGCTTGATAAATGTGTGATTGTGGTGGGGAGCCGGCGTTCTCGTGGCGGGGCCCGTCATTACCGGCCGCTCACTAGTCGCTACCTGTCGCTATTCCTTCATAAATAAGGGCCTAAGTGTAAAAACAAAACATCATTTGCATAGCTGTCATGCAGGAGAATCATCCTAGTAGCTGATTATTAAAGCTGTTGTTGCTTCAGATTTAGCCCTGGATTTTTATTTATTTGTGACCAGCTTTTTTTTACATTGAGACTTCCTTGAGACTTTTTTATATTAACTCCGCCCCTCTTGCATCAGACTATGTGAGACACTCAGATGCTTATGTGTGCAGGGGAAGGTAGCTGTTCTCCGCTTTGTGTGTCTGACTGTGAAGAAATAATATCCAGGGTCTGGGCTACAGAAAAAAAGCCTAACAGGCTGATTCATAACTAGCGGCAGGCAGATGAGCGCCTGTAGCAGGCATTTCAGAGCGCCCCGCTAGTTGTCGATGTGCTCGGCCGTGGTTCGCTAGTTCAGAGCGACTCAATCGCTGTGCAGCATTGTTGAATACATTGTGGGGAGTCACTATATGATCAGTACAGCGTACAGCGTATTGGAGCGAATGGTAGCGACTTGTCAGTGCAACCGACTCACACCATATTCATCCAAAAAACAGCCTCACACACCGCCGGCGCTCAAAAATGCTTCGCTGTAGCCCAGAGCGCTGGAGGCTGTGTGATTAAAGGCTGTTTTTGAACAAGTAGCCACCAGTAACAAAGTGAAAACATATGGAATTACATTGTTATAACATTGTGACCACATTAATGCCAGACCTGTCATGTCAGTTCTGCATAAATATAAAAAAAATTTAAAATTTTCAAGGCCAGGGGGAGGTCACAACTTTATTTTAGTAAAAAAAAAAAAAAAAACCAAAACCCCCTGTTTAAAGGGAAGTAAAAGAACATCCATTGAAAAGTATGGGAGAGTGACAGGTAGCGAGGCTGGGATAATGATGAATCGTACGCTACATGGCGTTGTTCCAGTCGCTCACCAGAATCTGCTTGATAAATGTGTAATTGCGTGCTGTGTCCGGCGTTGACCTGCCGCTACCTCTCATTTACAAGGCCCTACCTGACGCTATCCCTTGATGAATAAGGGCCTATGTCTCAGCTGCAACAGCTTTATTGAACAGCACACCAGGATGAATCCTCTGCATGGCAGTTATGCAAACAATGTTTTGTTTTTATACTTTGCCTGGACAATCCCTTTAATTGGATACATTGCTGGTTTGGGTTCATCTTTATGTAGTAATGGTGGGTTGCACTGCTACTTCTGGCTATAGAGATGGTGACATAACTATGCTCGTAGCTGGAATATGACGCTAGGTAATATAAAGGTACAGTACTGTATCTACCGTATGCACCAAAAGGTCATGTGAAGGATTAAGCCGTAGTGTTGATCTCATGTCACCCCAAACACTTCTACAGCCCTGTACCTGTATAACTGAAACATCCAAGCCAAGTAAAATTCACCCCCCATCAAATGTGAAATAATATAAAAAAGCAAAAAAGCAAGAAATTTATATTGTGTATTGTGTTATTACAGAACAGGGATTTCCGAGCAGCTATGTCAATTATTCCATTGATAATTATATGGTTCATCTTTATTGTATCTCAACTATAGCAATAAGCATCATTGTCGTGAATAATTAAGGTATAATTTATTGAATTGTCCTTTCATTTATCTATTATGTTCTATTATGTATGTAAGCCTTTATTTGCCTAAATGTAATACTGCAAAGACTACACTGTATTTTGGCATGTGTGCAATAAAAAAGCATATCATGAATTGATGAACTGATCATAATATAGTAACATAGTATGTAAGGCTGATATCATGAATTGATGAACTGATCATAATATAGTAACATAGTATGTAAGGCTGATATCATGAATTGATGAATTGATCATAATATAGTAACATAGTATGTAAGGCTGATATCATGAATTGATGAATTGATCATAATATAGTAACATAGTATGTAAGGCTGATATCATGAATTGATGAACTGATCATAATATAGTAACATAGTATGTAAGGCTGATATCATGAATTGATCATAATATAGTAACATAGTATGTAAGGCTGATATCATGAATTGATCATAATATAGTAACATAGTATGTAAGGCTGATATCATGAATTGATCATAATATAGTAACATAGTATGTAAGGCTGAAAAAACATCCAGTTCAGCCTCTTTATTAGCAGTCTAGTAGCCATAGCTGTATTGTTCATGACTTCCAGGAGTTCCATAGTCTCACTGCTCTTACATTAAAGAATCCCCTCCTATGCTAATGCAAGAAGCATCTTTCCTCTAATCATAGCATAGCATAGATGGCCATTGTATGCTTGTGCACACATAGGAATTCGTCCTCTGCATTAACCCATCCGTGCAGTGAGTGTACACATGCCCGGAGCGGTGGGCTGCCCTAATTATGGCGCCAGGGGAGCAGTTGGGGGGTTAGGTGCCTTGCTCAAGAGCACTTCAGTCATGTCCCAGGACCGGGATTAGAACCTGCCACCCTCCGGTCACAAGTACGCTCCCCTTACCTCTAGGCCACAACTGCCCCATAATCTTAGTAGATCCCCTGAGTTTTATCTACTGTCCTGGCTTTAAAGTGGACCAAAATCCAGGATTTTGAGTATCCTGGGTTTTTGCCCCTGGGGCACCCCGATCGAGTATGCCCTACTGTATGAAACCCCCTAGGTTGCCTGGACTAACTCACCTTTCTCCAGTCCTATGGCGCATGGAGTGCACTGTTGGCCACGTCCCCCTGCTACCCTCTAACAGGGAGCATGCCTGCGCCAGCCATTTACAAATGCCTGGTGTGGGCACGTGCCCTGTGAAAGGAATAGGGGGGATGCGGTCACTGCTCTCACATGAGAGACCGAGAAAGAAGGTGAGTTTCCAGGTGACCTGGGGAGTTTCATACAGTGGGGCATCCCTATTCTGGAATCGGATGCCCCAGTGGGACAGAATCTAACAACCCTGGAATCTTATAGATTCCACGGCTGTCGGGTGTAGGTTTTGGTCCACTATAAATAGATTGTGGGACAGATGTTCCTCTGTGAATATGGAAGCAAATAAGAGGTTTAGTACATTTAGTACACTTACATATAGTACTTTTTCTGAATTCCCCTCTATAGTTGCCTCCTCCTTGCTTTTCGGGGGGAGGGGGCGCACACATTCAGGTTTTCATCTTTTACTGTTTACAAAGCTGTAGAACATTTTGGGGTTAGTTTTACTCTCTTTGGCAATTTGTCTGTCCAGCTCCAGCTGTGCCGTCCTTATATGTTGTTTACATTGTTTATTTATTTATTCATTTTTTATTTTTTAATGCTTCCACTGTGCCTTATTCCTTTAAATGTTTAAATGCCATGTTATTGTCACTTAACCCTTCTGTTTAGCCACATAGGTTTACTTTTGTTTCTACCCTTTTTATTCTTGTAAGGTATATATATCGCATTGAGTACTAGGAATTTAGCATCCCATTTGGTGCCTGTGCTTTTGTTTTTTAGGACATTTTTAATTAATGGCATCTCTAATCTGGTCTAATCTGGTCAACTTTTGCCTTTCTGAAGTTCTGTGTTTTTGTGGCTCCTTAGTAAGAAATCCTAGTTACAATTAAGTAGAAAATTATATTAGGATCACTGTTTTCAAGATGTCCCTCGACCTGTACCTGTGTTATTTTGTCTGGTACATTGGTTAGTAAGTCCAAGATGGCCATCCGCCTAATTGGAGCATGCACTTGTTGGGAAAGGTAGCCATCTTTAATTATTGATAGAAAGATTTCTGGGATACACAACTTTAAACTTCCCAAACTATATATGGGTAGTTAAGGTCCCACATAATAACCTGTCCAGAGAGAGACTAGACACTGGTGACGGGAAGTATTACTTTGCTATAAATAAGATTGTTTTAAAGCAAGTTCAGATTTTGCGAGTTCTGGTTGTATTTCAAGTGAGGTTGTTTTATAAGTGAGGGGACTTTTCATTAAGGGACTTTATATTGGGGGACTTTAAGTGTTCATTGCTATAGAGCTACAATAAGTTAAAAGCCAATGTGCTGCAACTGTAAGCACTAAAATTGAGTTTTTACTGCTGTTTTGTAACTGTGATAATGGCTAGCAATATTGGAGGTCTACTTCAGAGAACAATTTGTCATATGTATACACTTCAGGAGCAGCAGTTACAGGGTGAATACCGCTGTGATACATGTGAGCATGGAGCAACCTTGGAAGCTCGGGTTAGAGATCTAGAGGCACAAAATGCAACACTGAGGAGAATTGACAGTATGGAAAAGGGCATTCTGCTTACTGGGCAGCCAATAAGTGGGGTAGATACAGAGGGTGGTGTAATGGGTCAGGAGGAGAAGGTAAGTAGCTGGGTAAATGTAGATAGAGGGAGTAGAAAGGGGGCACAGAAAAGGAAGGCCATACCTGTGTCTGTGCACCCTAACAATATTACCAAGTTAGGTAATGATGCAAGTGTCAGTCTCAGAAATGGAAGCCCTAGAGGATACTGTTCTCCCTAACAGCCGGGAGGACAGCCCAGCTAGTGAGTGGGTGGTTGGTCCTGCAGGTAGGACTAGACAGTTACTGGTAATAGGGGTTTCTATTATCAGCTGGACTGATAAAATAATTTATCAACAAGACCACCTCAACCAAATAGTTTGCTGTCTCCCTGGTGCCAGGGTTCGGCATGTGGTGGAAAGGGTGGACAAATTACTGGTCATGGTCCAGGTGGGGACCAATGAATTAATGGGAGATGGAGGATCTTTAAGAATACATTTAGAGAATTAGGCACCAAGTTGAAGAGAAGGACCACCAAGGTTGTATTCTCTGGAATACTGCCAGTGCCATGCGCTACACATAAACGGCAGCGGGAGCTTAGAGAGTTAAATGCATGGCTCAAGTCCTGGTGCTGGGCAGACGGATTTGGGTTTCTAGAGCACTGGGCTGACTTTTCATTGAGGTACAAACTGTATTCTACGGATAATTTACACCTGAATGGAAGGGGGGTTGCTGTGTTGGGTAGGAGAATACTAAAAGGGGTGGAGGGGTATTTAAACTACAGATAAAAAATAAAAATAAAAGGGAAGATAGGTTACTTAGGGGACAGCATATGATTGTGAACAATAAATGACCAGCACCTCAGCAGATCTTCAAGATCAATGAAGTGTATTCATTCCAGCATATACATTACAATGGTCGACGTTTTAGAGGTATGGCAAAGCCCCCCTTCATCCGGACATATAGCAACAAGAATGAAATGCGCAGTGACACTGTAATGAAAGAGCAAGAGCAATGAAAATCGCGCCTGACGCCATCAGTGATGTCACCGGCGGGTCACAGGTAGGTATCAGATCAATAAACAACAAAACGCCCGAATAGTAACAAAATAAAGATCATAGTAAATAACAATACAATACAAAACAATACATTACCAAGTAGCCACCTTCACTTACATCCCTGCTGGGAAAAAGCCCCCCAGCAGGGATGTATGGCAGTCGATCGATGGCAGCGGAGCACGCTATGCAACTAGCCTCTCACTCTCTCCATTGCTGGAGGAGGACGGAAGTTACGTCACCGTGCCGGGCAGATGCCTGGCTACAGGTGATGTGCGTGTCATGCGACCAGTGATTGGCGCATGCCTGCCCCCCCACAACCTCGTTCCTCTCTCCTGGTCCCTCTTTGGACGCGTGTCCCTCTTTCTCAGTCCCATTCCTGCCACTTTGAGTCTCTCCCCTTGTCTTGATCTTGCCACTTCTTCCGGTCCTGTCCCTCCTTTTCTGTCTCCCTGTGGCTCCCTCTTATCCCACTCCCACACATTCGTCCTCTTTCATTCCACTCCTAGCATCGTTTGTGACCTTCAGTTATTGCTTTGTTTAACAGTTTAATTTTACTTCTATACCCCCCTACACTCGCCGCCCCGGGGACATATTAAGTTGCTTGTGCTCTTACCAGATGACAGAGCAGTGACAGCTCTGTCTAGAGCGTAAGCTCTATGCAACCGACCACGATCTGTCTGCAGCGTGCCCTGCTGCCGCCGATTGACTGACCGGGGCTTTTTCCCAGCGGGGATGTAAGTGGAGGTGGCTACTTGGTAATGTATTTATTGTTATTTACTATGATCTTTATTTTGCTCCTATTTGGGAGTTTTGTTGTTTATTGCTCTGATACCTACCTGTGACCCGCTGGTGAAGTCACTAATGATGTCAGACGTGATTTTTCTTGCTCTTTCATTGGTTACTTTATTTTTATATATGTGTCACTGTGCATTTAATTCTTGTTGTTGTTATATGTCCTGATGAAGGGGGGCTTTGCCGTATCCCTGAAACGTCGACCATTGCAATGTATATGCTGGAATGAATACACTTTATTGATCTTAAAGGTCTGCTGGAGTGCTGGCCAATTTTTATTCTGGATCTGCGGCGTCTCCGCTTGGGTTTATGGTATGTGTGCAGTGCCCATCTACTTGTTTAGCATATGATGGTGGGTGGAGAATTAGAACAGGGGATGACTGCTATGATGGATAAGGAGATCCATGTGTTGCAAACCAGCAGTGAAAAATTAGGCGGATGCATTACTGCAGAAGCTAATACTAAAGCTCAATGTGTCAAACTAGATGGTAACTTAAAGTGTATGTTCACAAATGCCAGAAGTCTGACTAGTAAAGTGGAGGAGCTTGAGGCTTTGGTACTGAGAAAATATTGATGCAATTGGTGTGGCTGAGACATGGCTGGATTCCACACATGACTGGACTGTCAATCTTCAAGGTTTTGCTCTTTTTAGGAAAGACAGGGCAAAAAGGAAAGGGGTTGGTGTGTGTCTCTATGTAAAGCAAGAATTCAAAGCACATATTAATGAGGGGATACTAGCAGAAGATTGTGAGGATGTAGATTCCTTGTGGGTAGAAGTGCGAGGTGATGTAAACAATGTTAAAATACAATTTGGTGTAATCTATAGGCCCCCAAATATAACTGAGGAAATAGAGGATCAACTGCATAAGCAGATAGAGTAGGCTTCACGGGCTGGTACAGTGGTGCTGATGGGGGACTGCAACTACCCAGGAATCGACTGGAGACATGGTTCTGCTTCTTCTACAAGGGGGAGAGCATTCCTCAGCTTGCTACAAGATAATTATATGAATCAGTTTGCGGGGGCACCTACTAGGGGTGATGCTCTTTTAGATCTAGTAATATCAAATAATAATGTAAAATAAATCTAAAAGATTTTCTGCCTAGGAGGGCAAAAACGCAGAATTATAGGAAGGCCAACTTCCCCGGGCTCGGAGCTGCACTCCAGGACATAGACTGAGAGCTTCTGTTCATGAATAAAGATACAGATACCAAATGGGAGTGCTTTAAATCAGTTGTAAGTACCAGCACTGCAAAATGTATTCCTATGGGTAACAAATATAATCGGCTAAAATTAAACCCCTAATGGCTGACACCTACAGTTAAAAGGTTAATAAAGAACAAGAAAACGGCATTTAAACATTACAAGGCTGAGCTCTCAGCTGTAACTCTTGAAAAGTATAAATGAGTAAATAAAGCATATAAGAAGGGAAAAGGTTGGTGAAATCACAAAATGAAAGAGATGTGGCCAAAGAAAGCAAAACAAACCCTAAATGTTTTTTTTAAATATATAAATTCAAAGAAAACTAAATCAGAACAGATGGGTGCCCTAATTGACAATAATGGGGAAATAGTCACTGGGGATGAAGAGAAGGCGAAGACTTCTTTATTGCTGGGTACACAAGAGAGGAGCAAAGAGCCAACAAAGGAGATGCCACTGATAGCAATATCCAAAGTATAATACTTCACAAGCTAAACATGGATACCATCCAAGAAAGACTAAATAATTTAAATGTGAATAAGACTGCAGGACCAGATGGACTTCACCCAAGAGTTCTTAAAGAACTCAGGTCAGTTATATCATCACCCTTGTTCTTGATCTTTAAAGACTCACTAACAACTAGTATAATGCCAAGAGATTGGGCAGGGCATATGTAGTGCCCATTTTTAAAAAGGATTCTAGGTCTTCTCCGGGCAATTACAGACCGGTAAGTTTAACATCCACTGTGGAAAAATTGCTTGAGTGGGTATTATGGGACTATATACACGAATATGTAACTCTCCATAATATTATAAATGACAACCACCACTGTTTTACTAAGGACAGAAGCTGCCAACCTAACCTGATTATTCCAGACTAACTTCCTATGAGGAGGTGAGTAGAAGCCTGGACAGAGGGGGGCTGTAGAAATAGTTTTTCTGGATTTTGCAGAAGCATTTGACACTGTCCCCCATAGAATCCTTATCAGGTTTAGAAAATACAGTTTGTAACTGGATTGAAAATCTTGTCTGCAGAGAGTTGTGGTTAATGATACCTACTCTGTATGGTTACCGGTTGTAAGTGGTGTACCCCAGGGTTTAGTCCTGGGCCCACTTTTATTTAACTTGTCTATAAATGACATAGAAAATGGAATTTAAAGCACTGTCTCTACTTCTGCAGATGACACAAAGATATATAGCACAGTTCAGTCTATTGGAGATGTTCACAAGCTTCAGGCTGACTTGGACACTTTAAGTGTCTGGGCATCCACTTGGCAAATTAAGTGAAGTTCTGGTTTGGCAGTTAGCACTAGTAGTATTTCTGAGAAGAGTACAGTGTAGGCTCTTGCCTTAAACAGCCTGGCACAGTTAGAAAAGAAGGTAGCGGCCATTTTGGAGCTTCCTCTCCCAGCATCTCAGCCATGCTGCTGTCTGGATTAAACTGACATAACTGACAATGCACAGTAACAGGAAGCCCAGCAGCACTTCCTGTTTGCAGGTGGCCTGAAAATGCATGAGCCGCCATTTTGTTTCTAAAATTTACTATAGCATGAGTTAGAAAAAGGTAAATGAATTTTTATGTGCAGCAATCTAAATTGCCATGGGGAGGGATGCATATAACCACTGTATGTTGTGTTGGTTTGGTTTAAGTCATTTTTGACTGTTGGTCCACTTTAAGCTTGCGGCCTAAGTCCCTAAAATAATTTTTAAGGACCTTCTACCTATTTCTCCCTGTGTCATTGATGCCAATATGCACCATGACTGCTGGGTTTTTCGCCAGCCCCACCCAATAATGCATCAGCTAGTGGCGCAATGGCAACCCATGCAGCAGCACCCAGGGCACCACACTAAGGCCGGGAAAGGGTCCGGACAACTGGCGCCCACTGTCTGAATGCGGACCGCGGTCCGCTAGTTTAGTACAGTTGTCTATGGCTTAGTTAGATATGACCTGATAGGATCTCAAGTATCAGGATTCACAATGAATCCACGGCGCTCAAGTCTAAGTTTGGGTAAGTGTGTGGTTGTGGGGTTCCATCCTCAAGCACATGCACATGCACCCGCACTGATGTTTTCTCCCATCCTCGGATGTGTAAGAATAGGGTTCTGTCATCCAGGACTTGCTGGCCTGGCTTCCTTGTCACTCTTGCCCTCGATCCTTCAAAAGGAAGGTTCTGACATCCAGGAAGTGCTGTTTTGTCTTCCTGGATACTCCTGCCCTCCTGTTCCCAGCTTCATAAAAATGTTGCACCTTTGCATCTTCGGATTGTCTGCCCGTTATCGACCTTGGCTTTTGAACTTTGGCTATCAGACTTCCCTTCAGATTGTTTATTCAGTTTTTACTTTTACTTCCATACTTCCATTGGAACTCTCTGTTCTGTTTCCTGGCTGTGTCTCCCTTGCTGCTATGCCCAGCCCCTGTCACTCTGTACTGCCAGGTGGACAACCAGCCCAGTCTCTTCCTCCTTCCAGTGAATACCGGGCACCTCATAGATCCAGGGCCAGGGAGTCAGGGTGTTTAGTGGATCTGCCTTCTTGGGCTCTATCAGCTTGTGATACCTGATACCACCAGTGGTACTCATATTACATGTTGGAAATCCCTAAGATGGACAAAGTGGCCTTGTGACTGGAGAGTGGCAGGTTCAATTCCCGGCCATGGGACATGACTGCAGTGATCTTGAGCAAGGCACCTAAACCCCCAACTGCTCCCCAAGGGCCATAATTAGGACAGCCCACTGTTTTTGGCATGTGTACACTCACTGCACGGATGGATTATACGCAGAATTCCTCTGTGTGCGCAAACATACTGTGGCCGTTTTTTTTGTAATTGCCAGGTTTTTTTCATGTCAAAAATCAGAGCAAGAAAAAATATTTTATTACTTTTCCCACCTTCACTGTGACCCATACTGTATAATTCCTATGAAAAACAAACCAAAATCATTTAGAAAGGAAAAAAATGATTATGAATAACCTCATATAAAGTTCATCTGTTCTTGTAAAACTTTCTTGACGTTTTCCTAGTGGCATTATACACAGAGTACATCTGACTTATTTATTTAGAGTTGCTGATAGATAGTCATCTCTGACTGACTGATTAATAGTAACTGTGGTTCGACAGCCACATGAGGGAAGCCAAGAGCCCATCGTGACACTTTTGTGGTTGTATGCTTTAAAGTGGACCAAAACCCAGGATATATATTTTTTTGCTTCTTTTTATTTATTTATTTTTTTCACCTAGTAGCCAGACAATAAAGCTGCTTCTGAGTGAGTGATGGGGGGAGGAGGAGTAAGTGATGGGGGAGGAGGAGTAAGTGATGGGGGAGGAGGAGTAAGTGATGGGGAGTAGAGAGTGATGAGGAGGAGGCGTGAGTGAGTGATGAGGAGGAAGCATGAGTGAGTGATGGGGGAGGCATGAGTGAGTGATGGGGGATGCGTGAGTGAGTGATGAGGAGGAGGCGTGAGTGAGTGATGGGGGAGGCGTGAGTGAGTGAGTGATGGGGGAGGCGTGAGTGAGTGATGAGGAGGAGGCGTGAGTGAGTGATGGGGGAGGCGTGAGTGAGTGATGGGGAGGTGTGAGTGAGTGATGGGAGGAGGTGTGAGTGAGTGATGGGGGAGGCGTGAGTGAGTGATGGGGAGGCGTGAGTGAGTGATGGGGAGGCGTGAGTGAGTGATGGGAGGAGGCGTGAGTGAGTGATGGGGGAGGCGTGAGTGAGTGATGGGGAGGCGTGAGTGAGTGATGGGAGGAGGCGTGAGTGAGTGATGAGGAGGAGGCATGAGTGAGTGATGGGGGAGGCGTGAGTGAGTGATGGGGAGGTGTGAGTGAGTGATGGGAGGAGGTGTGAGTGAGTGATGGGGGAGGCGTGAGTGAGTGATGGGGAGGCGTGAGTGAGTGATGGGGAGGCGTGAGTGAGTGATGGGAGGAGGCGTGAGTGAGTGATGGGGGAGGCGTGAGTGAGTGATGGGGAGGCGTGAGTGAGTGATGGGAGGAGGCATGAGTGAGTGATCAGGAGGAGGCGTGAGTGAGTGATGGGAGGAGGCATGAGTGAGTGATGGGGGAGGCATGAATGAGTGATCAGGAGGAGGCATGAGTGAGTGATGGGGAGGCGTGAGTGAGTGATCAGGAGGAGGCGTGAGTGAGTGATGGGAGGAGGCATGAGTGAGTGATGAGGAGGAGGCATGAGTGAGTGATGAGGAGGAGGCATGAGTGAGTGATGGGAGGAGGCATGAGTGAGTGATGAGGAGGAGGCATGAGTGAGTGATGGGAGGAGGCATGAGTGAGTGATGGGGAGGCATGAGTGAGTGATGAGGAGGAGGCATGAGTGAGTGATGGGAGGAGGCATGAGTGATGAGGAGGAGGCATGAGTGAGTGATGAGGAGGAGGCATGAGTGAGTGATGGGGAGGAGGCATGAGTGAGTGATGGGAGGAGGCATGAGTGAGTGATGGGAGGAGGCATGAGTGAGTGATGGGGGAGGCGTGAGTGAGTGATGGGGAGGCGTGAGTGAGTGGTGGGGAGGCGTGAGTGAGTGATGGGGGAGGCGTGAGTGAGTGATGGGGAGGCGTGAGTGAGTGGTGGGGAGGCGTGAGTGAGTGATGGGGGAGGCTGGAGTGAGTGATCAGGAGGAGGCATGAGTGAGGAGGAGGAGGCATGAGTGAGTGATGGGAGGAGGCATGAGTGAGTGATGGGGGAAGCATGAGTGAGTGATCAGGAGGAGGCATGAGTGAGTGATGGGGAGGCGTGAGTGAGTGATCAGGAGGAGGCGTGAGTGAGTGATGGGGAGGCATGAGTGAGTGATGAGGAGGAGGCATGAGTGAGTGATGAGGAGGAGGCATGAGTGAGTGATGGGGGAGGCGTGAGTGAGTGATGGGGAGGCGTGAGTGAGTGATGGGGAGGCGTGAGTGAGTGATGGGGGAGGCGTGAGTGAGTGATCAGGAGGAGGCATGAGTGAGGAGGAGGAGGCATGAGTGAGTGATGGGAGGAGGCATGAGTGAGTGATGGGGGAGGCATGAGTGAGTGATCAGGAGGAGGCATGAGTGAGGAGGAGGAGGCATGAGTGAGTGATGGGAGGAGGCATGAGTGAGTGATGGGGGAGGCATGAGTGAGTGATCAGGAGGAGGCATGAGTGAGTGATGGGGAGGCGTGAGTGAGTGATCAGGAGGAGGCGTGAGTGAGTGATGGGGAGGCATGAGTGAGTGATGAGGAGGAGGCATGAGTGAGTGATGAGGAGGAGGCATGAGTGAGTGATGGGGGAGGCGTGAGTGAGTGATGGGGAGGCGTGAGTGAGTGATGGGGAGGCGTGAGTGAGTGATGGGGAGGCGTGAGTGAGTGATGGGGAGGCATGAGTGAGTGATGAGGAGGAGGCGTGAGTGAGTGATGGGGAGGCATGAGTGAGTGATGAGGAGGAGGCATGAGTGAGTGATGAGGAGGAGGCGTGAGTGAGTGATGGGGAGGCGTGAGTGAGTGATGGGGAGGCGTGAGTGAGTGATGGGGAGGCGTGAGTAAGTGATGGGGAGGCGTGAGTGAGTGATGGGGAGGCATGAGTGAGTGATGAGGAGGAGGCATGAGTGAGTGATGGGGGAGGCGTGAGTGAGTGATGGGGAGGCGTGAGTGAGTGATGGGGAGGCGTGAGTAAGTGATGGGGAGGCGTGAGTGAGTGATGGGGAGGCATGAGTGAGTGATGAGGAGGAGGCATGAGTGAGTGATGAGGAGGAGGCATGAGTGAGTGATGGGGGAGGCGTGAGTGAGTGATGGGGAGGCGTGAGTGAGTGATGGGGAGGCGTGAGTGAGTGATGGGGAGGCGTGAGTGAGTGGTGGGGAGGCGTGAGTGAGTGATGGGAGGAGGCATGAGTGAGTGATGGGGGAGGCGTGAGTGAGTGATGGGGGAGGCGTGAGTGAGTGATGGGAGGAGGCGTGAGTGAGTGATCAGGAGGAGGCGTGAGTGAGTGAGGAGGAGGAGGCATGAGTGAGTGATGGGAGGAGCCAAAAACCTAGGATTTTGACGAAGGGGGATGCCCCGCTGTGTGGAACCCCCCAGATCACCCGATCTTACAGTACTACATCGCATGTGCATCCTCTCATCCAATCAGTGCACACGGATCCTCTCCCACCTCTTCAGCTAAGGCTAGCAGATCCGAGCACTGGTGACTGTATCCCCTGTTGCCCTCTAACAGGAAGCGTGTCCGCACCGGCCATTCACAAATGCCTGGTGCAGGCACACTCCCTGCTAAAGGTATAGCAGGGATACGGACGCTGATTGCAAATGCACTGCTGGACCGGGAAAGAAGGTGAGTTTTCCTCTGATCTGGGGGGGTTCACACAGACCAGTTTCCAAATGCCGGTCTGGATTG
The DNA here is from genome assembly GCA_027917425.1 of Gastrophryne carolinensis. Lineage (NCBI taxonomy): Eukaryota > Metazoa > Chordata > Amphibia > Anura > Microhylidae > Gastrophryne > Gastrophryne carolinensis. The sequence goes on from CM051234.1 coordinate 537,418,016, forward strand.
CGCCAGGGGATTGTGGTGGAGTTGTGAAGTGAAACTGGGGTTTATGCAGGGGGCTCCAGCAACCTGATTCCCCCCCCCCCCCCCCCCCCGCCCCCACGATGCAGTTCAGTGCCCATTTTCAAAAAGATGGGCGTGGGATCGCTGCCAGTGACATTCTGGCCCAAAGCCATGCTTTGCTTTCCTTAGCTGACAGTGCCCCTCCCTATGACTGAGCCCAATATGGGGGGGATGAGAGGCCCTGAGTTCAGTCTCTCTGACTTGTCTGCAGAAAACAGCAGGGCTGTGATAAAGGCCCCCCTCCCCAAAAACACATGTCCTAGATACCCAGAGGGGTGACCCTGCTTACCCGCCCCTAGAAAGTGCTCTGGGTTGTCTTACCCTAGTGGTTACAGCAAGGTATATGACAGGGGGAAGCTGCAGGTGCTCATTGGGATGAGTAAATTAGGCATTTTCCCCTTGTATTGTACTCCTATCCCTTGGAAACGGGAAGGATAGATTGCCAGGGGCTATCATGCTTTATAGTGGTTATATAACTTAGCATTTATGTGTTTCTCTATTTCTCCAACATTGCTATTTAGCTTTCCTTTTCTTATGGTATATATATATATATATATATATATATATATATATATATCTGCTATCTTCTCAGTTATTGCTCATTGATTTTGGTCAGGAGACCTCAATGTGTGCTTCTTTATCTTTCTAATTAAAGTCCCTGTCTGGGCACACACTAACTTCCTCCCACCTTATCCCACTTGCGATCAGTGAAAAATGAGCCATTTCAAAGTTATTATATGAAAAATGTTTATGTATTTTAAATGAAGCTGCTTTTATCGCTTCAATTTCTGGGTCATGGCTGAGCTTGGAGGGCCATGTCATGTGTGTGCTCTCTTGTGGTCAGAGACAGCTGCAGGATCACTGTGGCTTGCCATACTGGCCAAGGGACAGAATAGCTATTTTGTGTGGTCTTGATGATATGATATTAAAAGGAGGCATTCTGCTAGGACTTCTACCTGGTGCTACAGGAAACAGAGGAGAGACACATGGGACAGGCATCAGGTGAGCAGCTTTCTGCCTTATTATTGCTGTTGCCTGGACTGTCCCTTTAAAGGAAAGCTCTTGTCTCATGGCTTTCTTCATTTTTTCTGCTGTGTCCATAGTATTTGCTATGTGCAGTGCCCGATGTGTAGTTATCTTTTGGGGTGCTATGTTGAGACAGACATGCTGCTTGGTAGTAGCTAACATCTTCACTGCACCACCTATTAGTCAGGGGTAAAATATTGGGGTCAATTCAGCACAGTGCAACAACGCATTCTCGCATGGTTTCCAGCGCAGGAGCCTTACTTCTGTGTCTCCTGTGATTCAGCAAGCACCTTTTTATGTGCAATTTTTATTAAGCATGAAAAAAAGCCTCCCTGCAAGCATTGCAATAGGTGCCCATGACATTGCTGGATTTAGGACAAGCTTTTTTTTTTTTTTTAAATACTTAACCAGTTTGTTTAAAGCTGAAGTGAGTCTATGGGCCTTATTTATGATGTGAGTAATTTAGCATCATTTTTGTGATGCTTCAAAGCGCCGGCGTTCCCATCTTTTCTGGTGCTGTGCTGTGTACAACATTGGTGCTAGCAGTCGCTGCTTTGGACGCTAATTAGCTTTGATTGTTGGCCAGGTATTGGCCGCCTGTGTCAGCGCCTGTTGGAGCCGCTGGCCAATTAGCTCAGCACCAGTGAACGCCACATTGTACGGCCATTATTTAACCAGAACACCCAGTGCTGCATCCTTTTCTACGCTAGTGTTAAATAAGATGCTAGGCATCAGCTTTAGCGTCTCTTAAGCTGTTAAATCTCACGCTGAGTGTCAATGAAGCTAAAAAAGTGGCACTGACGCTTCTTGAGGCTCCCTATAAATTCCCACTCTCAGGCCCCCTCCCCAGAAACTAAAGCAGGACGAGGGTAATTTATTTCTTGTGCCAAACAGGATTATTTGGGGGGGGGGGGGGGGGGGGCTGCACTACAAGAAGAATACAGCAATGTGTCTGGAACAGTAACATGAGGATATCTCTATCTTTCTGGACTCTGGACTTTGGTGGTTGTAAAAGGAAAGTGTGTCACTTTGTTCTTGATCTTTGTCAGCAAGGAAACTATAAATCCTGCACAATCTTCGGTATGTGGAACATGGATTAATCCATCATAATCTCATGGATTATTCAGCATTATATTCATGTGAGCGCTCTAATGATGATCACAACCTCTTCTTGGTCATAGACATCTGTTCAATTTCTGTTTTCAGAAATCTTATAACTCATCCATAATGATCCAGCAGGAACACAGCATAGGAAATGCACTGGTTCCACAGAGAGCGCTGGCGGTCCCCCTTTTTGTGGGGCATTTCTGTTTTGCTCTCCACCCATCTTTGCTTTCTGCTCGGAACGCTCCATGCTCCACCACTGCTTGGGTGCCCCACATGATTGCTGGCAGGCAAAAGCTTTCACCAGATGGACCTGCATGCTCCCTTTTGGTGAACACTTGCAGTAGTATAATGATACTAAGAGGCCGATTCATTAATAGCGACAGATGAGCGACAGTAGCGTTATTTTCACAGCGCCCGCTAGTATTCGCTGTGCTTGGCCGTTGTTCGGCTGTTGACAGCGACCCCGTCGGTGTGCGGTAATGTTGAATACGGGGTTAGGAGTCGCTGTTTGACAGGTTCCGCGCTGTATGGGAGCACATGACAGCGAACGGCCATAGCGAACGGCTCCCAGCATATTCATTAACAAATCACGCTCCAAAAATTCTTGCGCTGTGAAATGCTTGTTTAAACCCCAGAGCGCTGGCAGCGATGGGTTAAAAGTAGTTTTTTAACCCCCAAACAACCATATTTATGAAAAAAAAAAAACATGTTTTTCAAAACATTTTGTAATATGAATACATTAATATCAGACCTGTAATATCAATTCTGCACAAATTTTTTTTTTTTTTTACCTTAAAAAAAATATCTAACATTGCAGAAGTGGTCACAGAATTTTTTTTGACATTTAAAAAAATAAAAATAAAAAAATGAATAGCAATTAATTATGAATATTTAAAGATTGCTCCATTGAAATGCATTGGAGAGCGCCAGGTAGCGAGAGGTCATACCTGTCGCTGTTCAAGGTCGCTCACTGGCGCTGTGGGGTGAGGCTGGAATAATGATGAATGATTCGCTATCTGGCGCTCTGTCAGTCGCTAAGCAGGATCGGCTTGATAAATGTGTGATTGCGGAGGGGAGCCGGCGTTCTCGTGGCGGTGGGCGTCATTACCGTTCGCTCACCATTCGCTACCTGGCGCTATCCCTTGTTAAATAAGGGCCTTAGTTATTTCTGAGAGCCTATGGTAAGTGGTATAAGCAGCAGTGAGCAAGCAGAGACTTTGGAAGGTGGTGGGACTTGATCTTGGCATTCAGGGGACCACTATAATAGGTGGGACTCATTCTTGGCATCCAGCGGGCACTTATACTAGTTCAAAGGGTAGGGTGGGGCAGCAAGTTACCTGCTGCCATGACAGTGGGAGACTTTCCATTAGCATCCCACCTCATTACCCGTATTCCCAAAGGGCAGGGGGGAACAGAAGAGCCAGGTGATCATTGATGTAGGCCCAAAGTTTGCCTCTGTGGGGGCACTGAACCCATGCTGAAGGGCATAAGGGCTGGTGGTCCTGATCTATGCCTGGTCTTGTAGCCTCAAGTCATGTTTTTTTTTATGAGCTGCAGCAGTATCTGGGTGAATGCGCTGATAATTTGCATATGAGTGGCCTTAGAGACCGCCTATTATTATGATTCTAAGCACAAAACCTACTTGCATCACAACGCCCAGGCCACAACCACAATGCTTGAGAAAATAATTCCTTAGGTAAGATATCAAACCTCAATATCTTGGCCATTTCTTAATTAAAAAACGGAAACTAAGAGGCTAATTTAAGACTAGCACCACGTATTGCCATTTGAGCGTCTATGTAGCGTTGCTTAGAGCGTCTGTTGCAAGCATGTGTCTGGCGCTATAACCTAGAGTAGCGGGTGGACAAGTGACGCTGTACTATCCTGTCCAGCAGTGATAAATGTGATGTCTGGAGGGCGCTGTAGAAGCGCTCTCCCTGATTCACTGCAGAGCCAATCGCGATCGCTAGGTGGTGTCCCGAGGTCAAAGCGGCCAAGACTATGCTACATCTAACAACAGGACAACGCTGCAGCGAGCGGCAGGTAGCGCCAGTTAAGTGCGTCCGGCACTCGGTGCTGAAGGCTATATTTTAGAAAAAAATACACACAACCAGCGTCGACGGTCTAAAACTGGGCGCTCTAACGACGAACACTGGAAGTTATGTGATAAAAGTCTGTTTCTAAACACATATACACCAGCACCAGAGCGAAAGCACATGGAATGACATTGTTTTAACACTGTGACAATGACAATGCAATGGCAGACCTGCACATACAATTCTGCAAAACAAATAAAAAAAAACAGTAAAAGTGTTTGGTTGCTGGGCAGGAGAGAACACACAATGATTTGAACCAAAAATGTAGAACATTACTTTAGGAAAACGCTATTTATACACAACCAGATAAAACACCATTGAAATGTATGGGACAGCGCTACTGAGCGACAGGTACTACATGGCGCTGCTGAACACACAGCCCTGGTGCTTTACACTGAGCCGCCGCTAGTAATGCATGTGACACAATATGACGATATTAGAGGCGCTCACCAGACTGACTTTCATGTATGTAGTTTTCACATACAGCGCCCAGCGTTCACCCGACTCTACGTGGCACTACCTAGCGTTAGCATTTCTTAAATAACCCCCTAAATAGAGTGGGTGTGCTGTGGACACTGTGACTGATGCAGGGTGTGACCATTTATCCGGAGCTCCCTGGTGCATTGTAACAGAACACTTACATGCCTGTACAACTACATTATATCTGCAATTATTGTTTTTATGGTATCTATTAAAGTGGACCAAAAGCCAGGATTTTGACTATCCTGGGTTTTGGCCCTTTCCCCCCCGAGTGTTGGCACGCTGTGTGAAACCCCCAGGTCTCCTATGGTGCATGTGCAGTCTCCCATGCCATCAGCGTGCTTGATTGCACTGACCTGAGTTTGTCTAAGCTCGTCTAAGGAGCTGAGTCTAGACAAGCTGTGTCAAGCTCATCGGCTGCCTCATCCCCGCTACCCTCCAACAGGGAGCGTACCCGCGCCGACCAATCACAAATGCCTGGAATGCACCCTGCTAAAGGGATAGCTCACACATGTGCCACTGGGCTGGAGATGGGGAGTATACCGGGCGACATGGGGGTTTCACACAGCGGGGCACCCCTATTTTAGATGACCAGGGTGAAAGAATCTAGCGGCCCTGGAATCGATAGTGTTGGGTTTTGGTCCACTTTAACTATGTTATTTACACACTGGTAGTTTAAACCAGAACAATACAAATTTTTTGAAAAATGGGTGTTGTTCTGAGTGCAAGGGGCATCCCAATAGCATGTTAATGCACAGAATGGGAGAAATCTTACCTTTCTCACATTAGTTGGCTGATGGTGGCCATTATCTACAGACACATTACTGGTGTTAACCCTTTTGTTGCCAAGCCCGTAACACCTACGTGCTGGCTTGGCTGGGCCTTAAGTGCCAAGCCCGTAGGTGTTACATGCTTGACTTTCCTCGCTTCTAGTTTAAAAAGTAAAAATAAAAAATACTCACCTGACCCCTTGTTGGATCCGGCCGGGTCTCCTCTTTAATTTGGTGCCATCCGATCCCCCGTGGGGGGTCGGATGGCTCCAGGAGAGCCCCCGGAATAGGCCGCCCCCCCCGCTTCTGCAGCAGCAGCTTCTAACTGTAAAAATAAAAAAAAATAAAAATGACATTCACTTACCTGTGTGTGCGCTGGCTCCCGCTGTCCCTCCTCTTCACCTGGGTCCCCCCCCAGGACTTACCGATCTTCAGGAGAGAGCCTGGGAGGCTCTCTCCTCTCTTCTTCTCGATGGCGGCCCTTGGGGGCGGGGCTTATGAAGTCATCCCGGGCCCGAACGGGCTTCAGCTTTCTCAGCTTCTCAGATGCCGGTGATCGGCGCTGGGGAAGGAGGTGACAGGAGATCCTCTGATCTCCTGCCTTCTCCTTCTCTGGATGCCGATCACCGGCATCTGTCAGCTGAGCGGCGAGGGACAAGAGCTTGCAATCGAAGGTAAGTACAGTAAAAAAAAATTTTTTTTTTTCTAATAAAATACTTTTTATTATTGTGTCGTGGTTTTTTTAACAGTTAACCCTTTGTGAGCTGGTAAGGGGTCCATGAGACCCCTTATACCAGTTCACAAGGCTGGGGGGGTGGCAAGTCACCTGCCCTAGCGGGTGACTTGCCATTAACCCCCGCACCCCCATTACCTGCCTCCCCAAAGGCCAGGGGGGGGCAGAAGAGCCCGGGCCCACATAGGCTATGTGGGCTCGTAGGCTGCAGGGTGGGGGGGCCACCAAAGCTGGCCCCCCCACTCTGTGCCTACAAGCCCCCATAGCTGGTCCCGGGCTGGTTACTTTGGGTAAGGGGGACCCCACGTCATTTTTTGGGGGGGATTTTTAAGGGTTTTTAACCCTTAAAAATCCAAAAAAAAATGGGGTCCCCCTCCCCGGGAAGGGGGACCCTATGTCATTTTTTTTTTAATTAACCATTTGTCATCCAGCAGCTATAAAAGGCTTCTGGGCAGGAAAGGGTGTCTACCTATACATATGTGGTATCGCTGTAACCGGGAGAAATTGGGGTTTCTCACGCAATAAGATTTTATTGACAAACTTTACAACTTATTACAAAAAAACTCTACAAATTGTAAAAAAATATTTTTTTTTTATTTTTTTTCACACATTTCACCCAAAAAAATTGAGAATACACCTAAAAAATACAAACAAGACATTTCATGTTAAAGCCCAGACTCTGTTGAAAAAAACAATATATAATTTTCCTGGGAAATCCCTGGAAATCCTTTCAAAAATGACAGTTGAATATGTGTAGCGCAAAATAGTGAAACATCGTCTGGCAACAGGGAGTGGCAAATGCTGCAGGTAGGCTGGCAGCGAAAGGGTTAAAAACTGTATTTCTACAAAAAACAGCAGGTCGCATTGGAATTTTGCCAATATTATCTTGTGGCTGAACCGAATCGATTTGACTAAATTAGGGTTGAATTTACCTTTGACTATTCTGCACAGCTGGGGTCACGCATAATAAGCCCATTTACTTCCATCTTTGTTGTAATACTATTTTATAATGTTGGTGGTTTCAGAGCCTCATGTGAGCCTCATGCGCTAGGATAAAAAAGCTGTAGGGAAAGTATGTGACATTGGCTTATGCAATATTTTATAAAGCTCAACTGTATATACTTTATATGCATTATGTGATGTATTATTCGCCTGTGTGTTACAATGTGGTATTCATTATGGCTGCAACAAAAATGGATTCAGCTCCTCGGAGAAAGCCAGCCAAAGTTATGGTGCGTGACAGGATTGCCTCCAGTCCTCCATAAGGTTGCTGAACTTCCAGTACACAGAGGAGACTTCAAAGTGTTACAGATTGTCATTCTGGCAAACAGTGTTATCAGGAATTCTTTCCAGATAGACCTGCAATCCAATGACCTTCAGACATATCACTGACATTGTGTGCAGGAGTGCAGCCGCTTTCTTACCGTAATAACAGTTAGCAGTCTTCCTGAATATCTAGAGATATCTGCATGCTCTGCTTGGCCCAAGATCACAATTTCCCTCTAGTAAAACCATCTTAAAGGGATTGACCACCCAAATTAGAAACTAAAGGGTACTCACATTTTGTCCCCCGCAGCTGATCCTACTTTGGCAAACAGCAACTCACTTGATAGCTGAATGGCATCCCACACTGACCAGGGCCCTAAACACCAGTCACAGGCACTTCTGTAATTGATTATATCATTATAAACTAGATTTTGCTGCACCATCTTCCCATCTCTGTGAATAATTTGAACAATCCATATAATCTGTATGAAATCTCTGAGAAAATGATGTAGGTATAACCAGGGGAGTAATAACTAGGGTTGAGGCTTACCTGGAGCCCAGTCACAGATGGTACCCCTCCCGTGACTGCGATCCCTGCAGTCAGTCTTTTTTATCCTGCTGTGGAGCCACCGAACCGGGGATTGGTTGCGAGCTGCAGGAGCATGACTGGACCCAGAAAGTTCCTCCCCTCTTAGTAGTGCCCATGATTTTCATGCAGGATAGGTCTGAGGAGCTTAACCGAGATGGGGAGCAGAACAGAAATAGGGAGCTGGACGGAAATAGGAGCATGATGGAGATCGGAAGGGAGACTGAGATGGGAAGCAGGACAGAGATGGGGACCTGGACAGAGCTGGAAAGCAGGACACATAGGGGAGCAGGACACAGATTGGCAGCATCCAGGCAAAGATGGGGAGCAGCCAGGCAGAAATGGGCAACAGGACACATATTGGGAGCAGGACACAGATAAGGAGCAAGGTGGAGATAGGGAGCAGCCGGACAGAGATGGTGAGCAGACGGGCGGAGATGGGGTGCAAATGGACAGAAACGGAAATCAGGGCACAGATGGGGAGCTAGATGGAGTTGGGGAGAGCGGGATAGAGACAGGGAGTAGCCAGATGGGGAGCAGGACAGAGATGGGTAGCAGTCTGGCAGAGATGGGAAGCAGCCAGACAGAGAGGGGGAGCAGGACAGAGTTGGTAGTAGGATGGAAATGGGGAGAAGAATGGAGATAGGGAGCAGGGCAGAGATGGAGAGCAGGATGGAGATGGGGAGCAGGGCAGAGATGGGAAGCTGCCAGACAGAGATGGGGAGCAGCAGGACAGAGATAGGGAGCAGGACAGAGTTGGTAGTAGGATGGAAATAGGGAAAATAATAGAGATGGGGAGCAGGATGGAGATGGGGAGCAGGATGGAGATGGGGAGCAGGACGGAGATGGGGAGCAGGACGGAGATGAGGGACAGGACACAGATGTGGAGCAGGCTGGAGATGGGAAAGCAGGACAGAGAAGGGGAGCAGGACACAAATGGGGGAGCAGTGGGGAGTGTTGCCTGACTGCATTGCCTAGTGCCTCCTAACTGTGATTAGTGGAGTCGGCAAGGGTGTGGGGCATAGCATATGTCACCTGACCTGCTGACCTGGTGAGATGCACTTCCCACAAAGAAGGGACTGGGGCACAAGGTGCTCCCTCCAGGAAGAGTTCTCCACTTCAGGAATAAGTCTGGTGGCCATTGCAGGATTCAGTGGAAACATTAGGTAAGGTTCATTCATTGTGTGACACTGCTCCTGGTTGCTGGGTTGCGAGCGTATGTGTGTTGGGGGGGGGGGGGTGGCGGGTTTCCAAAGGTTCATCTGAGACACATGGAATTGTAGTTACACCACTGCGTATAAGAAAAATAGTACTCTACTGCATATTTATTAATGGTTAAATGAACTGTAACTAAGTTCTCTGTAACGCTAGAAGCTTGTCAAGTCCCCTGAAGAAGCCATATAATGAAATGTTTCCCTTTTAAATACTTTTCTTTCTGCTTTCTATTTTTTTCCCACACCCCCTGGGCTTAGGGGATGCAGGTAATGGGGTGTAGGCTAATGACAAGTCCACCGCTTGCTGGCAAGTGACTAGCCGGCCCCTCCTGGCCTGTGAACTGGTATAAGCATATCAAGGACTCCTTACCCATTCATAAAAGTGAAAAAAACACACACAGGAAACATTTCATTTTTATTTGTTTATTTTCTTATACTTTGATTCCCACGTCGATCACTGCTGCCACACTGACAACCGGTAGGGATTGGCGGAAGCTGGCTGCAGGGGCAGGGGACCAGAGTTCCCCGCCCTCGCACCCGCCCATCCACCAAGGTGACAAAAGCCAGGGCGCTGCCAGTGAAGACCCCGGACTGGTGATTGGAGGCCTGTTGGGGGAAAAAGACACCCCCAGCGCTGGATCCAGGTTGGAAGTGTGTTTTTTTGTTTTTTTTCTCACTAGCAGGAGAAAATAACAAGGATGTAGATTTCTGGGTTACTGTGTACCTGGATACCCCCACGCCAGTCTTGCGTTATACTTAGTAGTGCAGCCATATTATAATTAACAATATTAGGCAAGTTTACTTCTGCATTTATATTTGTATATAAAATAATACTTTAAGGAAATTCTATTATCTTGATAGAAAGCTTCTCAAGTAGTATAGCAACAGGGGTTTCCATTTCTTTAAGTCATTAAGAAGTCAAATTGAGAGTGCACATGCGCGCGGACCTCTAATGGCGGCGGTGTAGGAGAGCTCCGTGCCCACCGACCACACTGCGGGGCTGAGCACAAAGGCAGGCGCGCTGCTCACCTCCCAGAGAGCCGTCATCGAGTAAGGAGAGGCGGCGGGTGTCAGCGCGAGCGGCGGAGGCGAGGTCTGAGTGCGAGCGAGCGTCGGTTGCTGCGGGCCTGGCGGGTAGTGAGGCCTAGCACACGGACGACAGGAGAGGCGGCGGTGACGTCAGCAGCTCGGGGAGAGAGCTGTAGATGGCGGTGGCTGCAGACGCAGCTTGAAGTGTGCCCCTCGAGCAGCGCAGGCATTCAAAGGGAGCAGCTGAGGAGCCTTCAAACGCTGGAGGAGACACATCAAAGCAGCCCCAGCCAGCAGACACCTGAGACCCTCATACCACAAGCTACAAAGAGGTGAGCAATACCCATCTCAGCCACAAAGATTAGCTGTGTTTGAGCCAGCTGCAATTATAGATATACTTGTAAATATAAGCTAAGCCATATCCCCATCTTAACCTGTGAGAAGTTGCTGTCATGGCAAAGGCCAGGGAAACAATAGAGGGCCTATCTATAACAGAGATGGAGGAAGTGGAAGGCAGTGAAGCCTCCTTTCTGGCTAGTGAATCAGAAGAAACTCAGATGGTGTACAAAGATAAAATGGCTATGGACTTACTCCCTAAAATAGATAACCTGCTCCAAACGGCCTTAGCCTCAAACACACAGCTTATAATGGAGCATTTGACGAAAGAAATTGATAAGGTATCCTGTGGCTTGATCACTCTTGATAAGAAAATTAGCGACGTTTCCACAGCACAGGGAGCTTTGGAGGCAGAGATTACACAGCTGAAAAGAGATAATTATATTCTGAGCACCAAAATGGAGGACTTTGAAAACAGAGATCGCAGAGCAAATTTACGCTTCAGAGGCTTCCCAGAGCATATGGAAGATGCAAAAGCTGTTGTAATAGGACTATGCCAGGAACTAGCCCCGGGTCTATCAGTGGAGAGGCTGGAACTGGACAGGGTGCATAGAGCCCTAGGCCCAAGATGAACGCCCGAGGAGCCCCCGCGAGATATTATTGCTAAATTTCATTATTATACAAGCAAAGAAATTATCCAAAAGGCGGCCTGGGAAGCGACAAACCTCAGCTACCAAGGTTGTGCTTTCCAGGTTTTCTCCGATCTCTCTGCCGCTACAATGGCCAGAAGGAAGAAGCTTAGACCGTTACTACTTACTCTACGGGAACACGGTGTCAAATATAAATGGGGTTTCCCTTTCCGAGTGTCCTTTATGTATAAAGGCGAGTCCTACACGGCGACATCTCCAGAAGAGCTACAGCAACACATCTCAGCTATGCAACTCCCGAAAGTCCTGGGTTCTAAATCGTCCAGATCTGTTGATGATTCCCTTAGATCACAGCGCGCTGGGAAAAGGCAGAAACGCTGGACATCTGCAAATAGGCGAGGGACTCGCTTAATCTATGAGGAATCATGAGGGCCTGGCTGCTGTATCGGTGTGGGGCAACTTAGTTATCTTTAAAGTTGTTAATCTTTATATTTGATATCCTGATACACAACTGTACAATTATGCTACCAGATTCCAGCACTAATGTACCGTTATTTTCTTGTTCTGCTTCTTCTCATTCTCCCGCTTCCCCAAAGCACAAAGTTATGTTAATTTGTTGGTTATATCTGTTGTTAGGTTTAAAGACGCAGCCTGCCTTAGTAATGCGGTTTTAGATATGTACAGCCCCATGTGCTCGGCGGCATTTACATGTCGCACTCACGTTAAATCAGGGGTAGAGTACCTCTTGATTTGTTTTTCCTTCGAGGTTCCTATTTTCACGCTAGGTGACTGATACTATTGTTATAGTAAATAACTTTTTCATTTGCTTTATATTTAGCTTTAGTCCTAGTGTGCCCCCGGCCTAGTACTAGGAAGGGCCCGACGGTGCACATCTCGCCTGGTCGATCCTGTGTGTGGAGGCTGTCCGCCTGAGTCTATCTTTAGGTGCCGAGTGCAAAGCTAGTTAGTGAGCCGCCCCCCTGCGCAGAATCGAGTAGACGACTTTATTCAATAATCTAAGCTGGTAATTTTCTTCAGTGGCTGCTTCAATAAGTGGCGGCCTGAACGAGGACTTTCTCTTTTTTTCTCTTCTTCCTTACTCCCTTTTCCCGTAAAATAAACACACTACACCCGGATGTTATATGCCTCCAAGAGACACACTTCTCGGGCTCCTCCAGACCCAAATTCCTTAACGCTAAATACCCACAAATGTTTATGTCCTGTGCGGACACAAAACAGAAAGGAGTCCTTATTGGTTTTAAAAGGGGAACCCAATTCCATTGCTCCACGGAAATCTCAGATGAAGGAGGCAGATATCTTATCCTTATTGGTGAAATGCATGACGCTGAAGTAACGTTTGCTACCTACTATGCCCCCAATGTCAATCAGTTACCTTTCTTGTCAAGCTTCCTAAAAGAGGTAAAGGCTGTAGCCAAAGGGACAACTATGATATGCGGGGACTCAAATTTAGTTCTAAACCCCCTTTTGGACAGACAGTCCACGAAAGGATCTTTAGCAGGAACCCAGTTGATTGCGACCTCAAAAGCCTTTAGGAATTTATTAGATTCCTGTTCAGTGGTAGATTGTTGGAGAGAAGCTCATCCTGGAACCCAGAACTTTACGCACTACTCCCATCCCCACTCGGTATATACCAGAATAGATCACATCCTACTACCTGTACCTACCCTGGCGTTAATGACGGCTGTGGACATAATCCCGATTTCTTGGTCCGACCATGATGGCCAGCTACTCAAATTGCATTCCCTGCTTAGCAGACCGCTAAGCTCGTCATGGTCCCTTAATGTATCTCTTCTTTCAGACCCGGTTTTAACCCAATCTATCACTGACACACTGACTGAATATTTTACGTTAAATGAGACGGGGGAGGTCTCTTCCACGATTTGCTGGGAAGTGCATAAGCCAACTATCAGGGGTAAGTTAATCCAGTTAGCCTCGAGGAAAAAAAGGGAGAGGAATGCCCATATAGACAAACTGGAAAAGGAATACCTAGAATTAGCGGACAAGGCCAAACGACAAACGACGACAGATACCAGGTCTAAACTAAATAGAGTGACTGACGAACTTAACCTAGCTCTAGCGGGTAAAGCGGAGAATGTTTTAAGGCGCCTTAAACACAAATATTATTGCAAAGCTAATAAGCCTGACTCCCTATCGGCAAAAAAGCTGAAAACCCCTGACCAGACTTATCGTCCTATTAAATTGAAAAGCGACAGAGGTATTGTTTTTAGTAACCCGGGTAAAATAGTAGGAATTTTCAGAGATCAACTTTCTAAGTTATACTCTAACCCCTGTCCGCCAAAAGTGGAGGAGATCTCGGCCTTTATGGAGAGACTTTCCCTGCCCGACATGCCGGATGCGTTGAGAACCCTTATGGATTCTGATTTTAATGTTGCAGAAGTCCAAAAAGTAATAGCTGGGCTACAACTTAATAAAAGGCCAGGCCCTGACGATTCCCTGCCGCATCCTATAAATGTTTTACTTCTATATTGGCTCCGAAGCTGACGGCGGTCTTCAATGCGGTTCGAGGAGGTGAGTCCTTCTCACAGGAATCACTCACCGCCTCGATAAGCATGATCCCGAAGCCAGACTCGGATCACACGACTTGGACTAATTTCAGACCAATATCTTTAATTAACCTGGACGTTAAGATTTTTGCAAAAGTACTAGCAGATAGATTATCTGGATATTTGCCACTTCTAATCCATAACGACCAGACAGGCTTTATACCGGGGAGGCAAGCGGGGGATAATATTAAAAGAATGCTTCAGATCTCGAGTGTGGCTAGGGAAAGGGATCTGCCCATTTTGATGCTCTCGCTGGATATCAAAAAAGCTTTCGATTCAGTGTCTTGGGAGTATCTTTTCTACCTACTGGAAAAATGGGGTTTCGGCCCCCATTTTCTGAATATACTAAAAGCAGTCTACAAAGCACCGATAGCCTTTGTGAAATATTGCGGATTCAGGTCGGATCCTTTCCCGCTGGCCAGAGGGACGAGACAGGGGTGCCCACTGTCCCCTTCGCTATTCGCCATGGCGATGGAGCCATTAGCTCAGATGATAAGAGGCTCCCCAGATGTTCTAGGAGTGGAAATTGGGGGGGGGACAACATAAACTCAGCTTGTTTGCGGACGACGTTCTGTTAAGTGTTTCCAATCCCCTTATATCCATACCTAATTTATTGCAAATCCTGGGTCAATTCACGGCAATATCCGGCCTTCGGGTCAACACTGCAAAATCCAAGGCGTTAAATATTAACCTCCCAGAAGGACTTTGGCATCAGTTACAGGCCAGTTACGACTTTAGCTGGGAAGCTAAGGCAACTAAATATCTAGGGATAGCTCTGACTAATACATACGACTCTCTCTATGCAGCAAATTACTTACCCTTACGCAGGAAATGTAATACTTTAATGACACAATGGCAGGAATGCAATCTGTCGTGGCTGGGCAGAATGGCGGCGGTCAAGATGTCTTTGTTACCCAAATTTTTGTACCTAGCTAGAACTCTTCCAGTGAGGCTCCCATCTAAATTTCTTAAGGAGATTCAAGGACAGGTCCTTAGATTTATTTGGAGTGGGAAACGACAAAGGATAGCGCGGAGAATTATGTTGCGGTCAAAATCAGCTGGAGGCATGGGGGTGCCAAGATTCGAGAAATACTATCAGGCTGCACAAGCCTCGCAGCTCCTCTCATATCACACTACCGTTGATATACCAGGTTGGGTTCGTATCGAATCGGCCATGTCCATGTCCTCGCCGATTAGTGACCTTCTATGGCTCACACCGAAGGCTAGAAACTTGGGGAACAATCTGATTATGGCTCACTCTCTTAGGCTGTGGGACGACATTAAATTTTCAGGCGGGCTGGCCTCTCCACATATGCCTTTAATGCCGCTTTGGGGAAATCCATTATTTACCCCCGGAATTACTGACCCACTTAGGTTCAGTGGGTGGCGTAACTCGGGAATCCTACACGTGTTTAACTGTTGTCACGGTTCCGATATAGCCTCCTTCCAACACCTTAGGGATAAGTTTGGTCTCTCGCCAAAGGACTTCTTTGGATATCTCCAAGTATATAATTTCATAAAGTCTATAGTGAAGAACGCCCCAAACCTTGAAGACTATACTTGTTTTGAACGCCGATGTATACGCAATCCGAGGGACAAAGGCGCTATTGCTAGTTTATACCACTCACTCTGCAAGAACTTAGATGGTGCCACCCCAACGTATAGGAAAAAGTGGGAATCCGAATTGGGAGGAGAAAGGGCCCCTGAAGTATGGGATAGGATGTGGCGGGCATCATTTGGTAAAAGAGCCTCAGTACAAGCAATAGAAGTTAACGTGAAGGTGGCTCTGCGCTGGTATTTAGTCCCTACGCAATTAGCGCACGTATCGGTGGGGGCACAGAATAAATGCTTTCGCGGCTGCGACATGCCAGGCTCGAATAGCCAGATTTGGTGGAGTTGCGAGGTATCCAGAAAATATTGGGATAAGATTCAAACCCTACTATGGAAGATTTTTGGTACAAATATTACCTTAGATCCTTGGGTTGCATTGTTAAATGAACCTCTAGCAGGAACCTCGGTTAGACAGAGACAATTGTTGTACCATGTCCTTACCTGTGCTAAGTCAGTCATCGCTAAGGCATGGAAGACTTCCTCGCTAAGCTTTGAGGAATTTAAGAACAGGGTTAATAGCACACTAACTATGGAAAAACTTTCAGCTATCCATGAAGACAGACTGGAGGAGTTCCGAGAGGTGTGGGCTCCTTGGATCAGGGAAGTTTTTCCTAACACGTTTGACTGGGACCTTTTGAGTGTTTAGGTACCGGTTTACTTTAAAATGTTATGCTAGATTTCAGATCCTTACCCTTCCTTCCTCTCCTACTATCCTTCCCCTTCTCCTCCCCCCTCCTTCCCCTTACTTTTCAGCTGAGCTCTTCTTGAGGCTCCGTAGCTTGATCTATACTTGATGTCTTTCAGTTAACACATTCAGGAAGCGCTCAGGCCAGCGAGTAGTTTTAGGTTTGGTGCAAGCCTTGTGATGCGGGCCGGATCGTTTCCTGAATATCAGTCCATCATACCTGATGTGATAATTATTTTAAGCGAGAGCAGACGCTCTGATTTAATCTAATAGCCTTTATTATAGCTACTCTTGTGGCAATGCCTTGGAATGTTTAATTTCCTCGTTGTATATTTGCAAAGTCTTGTAAGTACCATTTTGTCTTTGATACTTCTGTGAATTTCAATAAAAATCATTGAAAGAAAAAGAAGTCAAATTGAACCTAAATTTGCCAGTATTCTGTTTTGACTTAAATTAACCGAATTTGCCTTTACCTTTGACCTGAATCCAAAGCCCAGCACTAATCATGATTGACTCAGACCTGCCAATCAATACTACAAAAAAAGGACTCGGGCTGCCGTTCAAAAGACTACACAATTCATACATCTGGTGCCGGACCCAACTTCTGTCAGGTGATTAGGTAAACAGAACTATTGTACATGTTCTGAAGGACCTGCTAATACAAGAAGTCTCAGAGCTGAACCCAGAGACAATACTGAAGGTTGGTCCTTGCGTTTTATCCCTGTTGTCAGACAAAATCTATCTATGGATTTACTAAAAAAAAAAAGACTGGCGTTTAGTGTATTTAACAGAGAGGAAATGAAACCTCTTACACAGGTTGAAAATGTTCTTGATATTTTATTAATATCAGTAGTAGTAATAATAATAATAATAATATAAAATTATAATAATCTGGAAGATGACCGGTTCATTCATAAATACTATTTTTCTATTTATATTTTACATAAATAAAGGTAATCCATTGTGAATGTGCCCCGAAAGTGATGGCAAAATTTCTCTTTATTCTTCCTGTTAGACTGCAGTTAACCAGCTTTCCAATGATCACAAATCATGTCTAGATCAGGGTTCCCAACCATTCTTCAGTCAAGTACCACTTTTCATTTTCTAATGATATCACGTACCACCTGGGTGGTAGGTATGGGTTGTCAGTCACTTATAACCACATTTAAAGTTCATGATACGCATGGAAAAATGCTTATAAGTAGTTTTTATTAACTTATACAGCAGCTTTGTAATCAAGAAACCAATCGGTAGAGGGCACAGTATAGATGGCAGCAGATCAGGTTGGGGGTCAGTCTCCAGCTTTGTTAAGTATCACCTGATGGTATGTCGGGTACCACCAGTGGCCCCCTGTACCACTGGTTGGGAACCGCTGCTCTAGATGGTTGCATGCTGATACTGAAGACCATTTTTACAAGTTGAATAGAGAAAAAATTTAATGTCTATAAAATACAATGGAAAATGTAGCCAGTTGGAGATGTACTGCACACACCATTGTAATTTTTGTGGTTTCTACTTGTGCATGTAAAATTGTCCGACATGCAGAAACAGAATGTATGAAAGTGATTTTTCAAATTATAAAATATATATATATATATATATATATATATATATATATATATATATATATTACTAAGGCATAGCATGCTATGTGTGGCACAATACATTGCTTGGGTCTGTGCATTCATTCTGTACCAGTAACAGTTCACAGGCCAACTTGGCTCACGTGTAGTTTTTTTTGCTTTTACAGAATCATTCGTCTCTCTACTAGGAGGCACTAGCATAGGCTATTGCCATATGCTATTGTCAAACACTGCTATTTTTAACAGACAAGACAACTTTTATTTAAGAGTTCAGAGGTACCTGTGCCCCTCTCTCCACCACTACCCTCTCTCTGTTATCCATGCCCCAGTCCCCAATGGCCCTGTCTATGTAATATTTCCAGCTAACCATACAAATCTAAGTAAAAGTGATCCATGGTGGCAATTAAAAATTTCACCCAGAAACCACTTTGGGAAGAATTTGAAGGAGAGGAAAAGGGGTTGCTCAAGCACATGCATGGGTGATGGCTGGAATATAAGAAATCTAATGAGGGTGGAGATGGAAATAAATCATTGGAGCTAAGCTTTTAGGCTCAGACTATAGATTGGTATAACATTGTGCCGGCTGCTTACATTATTTATTGCACATATATGGTCAGGAATGAATGATTTTATGATCTCTCTTTCATAAAATTTTTGTATAAATTAAGGCAGGTTGTTTTGGTTGTGCTTGGTATAAGGTACCTATCAAGAGTTCGAGTAAACTGAATTTGGGATTAGATGGTAACGTGGCAAATAAGGGCTCCCCTAGCTTTTATTAATTATATGCTTTAGTTAGATAGGGGGAACTATTACCTTGGGTAACCTTATTTTAATCAAATATCAAATTACTGTAGAAGTATATATTGGTGAATTGTTTGGTGTATGTCCTATTCTCTAAGCTGATGTACATAACTTGCCATAAATATGAATTGTGTGCACTTTATTCTAGAATGTAGGACACTGTAGACACCATGTACCTACCATCACAAACTAATAGGATGCTTGGATAATTTAAGGATCAGAAATTCAGTAGAAATGTAGTAACCCTGTTTCTTAGCAAATCTGCAATGACTTCAAACTCTACATTGGGGGTAGATCTTTGCATGTGTGTCTGGGTTAGGAAGGCCTTTAAATGCTATTCTTTAGAATTCAAGTGGTAAGTATTTATAATGAATATTAATACTTGTGTTACAATAAAGGGCCCTGTATTGTGAGACATTTATAAATGAAGCAGTATGTGCAGCAACATGAATATGAAATGGAAACTTCTACTAGTAGAATATACTCTATAAAGTCCACTTTATAAAATTGTAAAAGAAAACACTACTCACTTCTTACTCTGTCTACAGTGTAGATACTATATGCATATCAAGGTTATAATTGAAATAATACTTGCTCATGTCATATTTGTAGGAAGAGCAGTAGACCCTCCATGCCTTGGATCACTCAGAGTAACTATTTCTTTCTTTAAAAAAAAAAAGCAGTCACATGCATTGAACAGAGTGAAACCAGCTTGTGCATTTCATTGCACCTCGTGAAAAAAACTGCCCTAGGGCCATGCTAAGGAATCTTTCCTGTGACAAATTGATAGATGTAGCTGGTGCATGAAATGGCAAAGACCCGAACCCAAACATGGAGACTAAAAAGACTCAGGAGGCTCCTTCTTCATCCTGTTTATGCTCTTGAGTGGTCCCTTCTTCATGACTGCTCTCCTGAACAGGAGATGGGTTCCGGCTTGCCTTATTGCTGTCATGGCTGCTGTGGCTTCCAGCACTGCCTAAACGAGTTGAGGCTACTACTGCTTTAACAGCTGCCTGAAAAAGACAAAAATACATTTGATGCAGGTTTGAATTTGAGAATTTAAATGAGAATTTACATTTTTGAGAATTTAAATTTCCAGCTGAGCTGTGCCATGATTTTTCTTTACTGTTTCTTTACTTCTTTACTTTACCACTGTTTCTTTATTCATAGAAAACCAAAGTTAAAGTGAGGAAATAGAAATATAATATTCTATCTCTGGATGGCTCAGAAAGAAACATACCTTATTTAAAATGCATTGCTCACACCTGCCAGTGCCCCCTCCCACCAGTGGTCTAGGCCTCAATGGCTACTCCACTCATGAGATTCGCACCTAAGCAGGAATGGAGACAGAAGGTCTATAGCCGGACGCACTTCCTGTTGGGAGACTGCTCTGACTGCAACACTGCAGACAAGACAGCCAGACATTTGTGCCCCTCGAGGTTATGTGGAATGATGAAAATCCCATTCCTATTACACATAAACTCACCCTATTTTCGGGACCCAGGGATTATACTGCATGCATGCGTGGGTCTCCTGTAACCCCAGCACCCCCAGGGGGCTGAGATATTGAGAACTCCAGTTAGAAGCCAGATAGGATAGCTGTGTTTAATCTCAAAGCATGCCAAACCCCAATCTGGGCCTGATGGGACCAGAAACATCTCTTTATGACTTTTCACTGCAAAGTTATAACCCATATACATTTTTAGTAGGCCCCTGTTGGAAGATACCAGGGGGAGGAGATCAAGGCCCATCCCAGAGGAAGGGGGAAGTGACCAACGTATGTTCAAATGTTCAAGAAAGGAACATCCTAGTTGTCTCTGTCTTGGGAGGTCACAACTGAATTTCATGCTTAAAGAATCAGGCTAGCTCGCAGGCTGTGTCATGCCCCCCTGTGGTTTCCCAGCAACAAGGCCTAATATCTCAAGGTAACTGACATACATTTGATCTGCTCATTCTGATTGTAACTTTAATTGTCTCTTACCACTTGTATTTGCAATTCTGACTTGTATATGTATCTATCCTTTGTATGTGTATAGTTTGTCTAGTGTGTTCTTAAAGTGATTGCATTTGGGCTGCTCTGTTATCTTGATCCTGAACCCACTCGTCCATGCTTCTCTGTTATATGCTACTGAGGCTATATCAGAGCTGGGGGTCTACGGGAATGGTAGGACTCGGTTCACTGGTGGCAGTGCAGGGCGCAGCCTATCAGGGTCTTGAATGGCCTGAATCATGGGGACTGTACCATTTGATCTCTGTGTTGCAGTGACGTCAGTCAGGGACACAAGTTACGGTCCTTCACACCATTTATTGGCTAACTCTGGCTGGCACACCACCCAGAGTTGTTTTTGAATTGTTTGTTGAAGACGCCTAAGGTACTTTGAAAGCTCCATTGAGTTGTTGTTTATTAAATTAAATGAAGAAGTGAATCCACATATCATTTGTAGTTTTATCCCAGGTATTCCAGGGGATTTCCTTAACAAAAAATAAATATAAATAATTTTTTTTTTTTACTTTTGTACTTGTACCCTAAACTGCCTTGCTGAAAATTGAAGGCCAAAGCCATGGATAGTAGCTCTGGTAACTATTGGATTCGAATAACTTTTCGTTATACATTCTATATAGACTATACTGTTCATGTGGACAGCCTAATGCGTGGGGATCTCATACCTTGAGCTTACGCCTTGCATTGAATTCTTGCAGTTTCTTTTGAGCATTGTCCATATGAGCAAAGTTTGCAGCTTTTCCTGCGACCCATGGATGCTGTAGAGCTTGGTGAGTGGTGAAACGCTTCTTTGGGTCAAACACAATCAGTTTTTTTACCTGTAAAATAAAAGAAAACACTGTTTAGACATATTCAGATATCAAGAATAAGCATTACTCAGCAATTTGATCATAACATAATTGGAATGTACATCCTGTCTGGTGAACACTGAAGTTTCATATTATTTTAAGAACTCCATGCAGCATAAAATTAATTGTGTACTTTTATTTCACAAAGATAATACATCATGATGAACAAATATAGTAAACTATTAATCAGCATAACTTATTTTCTGCAAATATAAAAATAATATACTTATTAAAGGGTAATTTATTTACAAGGATTAAGCTTTACCAAGCGGACTTCTCCAATGGGAGGTGTACAGAACTGCAATGTGCAGGCATTTTCGGGTTTCCAGGTGGCTGGAGCTCTGTGAGGGAAAAGTACGTATTTCTCTCTAATATGGGTTTAGGCCTTGATCATATTAAGGCATTCTGCTTTGACCACTAACCAATTGTGATCACAGTTTGTAGGGGGGAAATTGCAATCCAAGTCTACTGAACAGCAGTCCCAGTGCAATCGGTTTTCCTACGGGGTTATTCAGTAGCAGTGGAATTCTCATGCTTTTTTCTTTTCTAAAAGTGGGTTATTTACTAAACTGTGACAAGCTTCTTCACCTCACTGGAGAACCTCTCCCAGTCACTAAGCTGATATCAGACAATGTACCTATCGCAACAAATAACCAAGTGCAAAACTACTTTTTTAATCCCCTGAATCTAAATGAGAGTCAAGAAGGAAAAGCGATGTAGTCCTAACAGTTTATTTGTACACACCAAAGCCTCTAAGTAAAGCTAAAAAATAACTAACAGACATTGCATTGTATTTAAGTAAGTAAAATTTAGTTTTTAAGTTGGGTTTCTAGTGAAAAGACGTAACAAATCAGGTTCACCGAGAGGTGGGGGACACACCAGTTAACTGCAGTGTCTAGTTCTTTTCTTTTTAGATGTACACAGGTATCTAAGACTGACAAACTGAGCTGAGTCCTTTCAAACATTTTGGATTAAAGCCAGTCGAATAAACGAACCTCAGTTGCATTTCAGTCAAGTTTCTAAATCATAAAAGCCACTTTAGGGAGAAATGTTAGACTTAGAGCGGAAGTCTAGTCTCTAGGTAACACCCCCCCTCCCCCTGTGGGGCCACCACTGTTCTTCTGGCTCCGTGCTTGGTCCCGTCCTCCCATTCAAGTGAATGGGCAGGCAAGAGTGCACAGTGCAGAGGATGCTGCCTTCTGTTTTTCTACTGTGATGCTAGACCCGCTTGAATGTGGCTGAATCGCGGTTGAGGTAAGAGTGTTTTTGCCTTAGCAACAGGGGAGGGTTACCTAGAGACTTGGCTTCCACTTGTGGAATTGTGAAGGTGGCATAGTCAAGCGTGCACGTGCCCTGCTAGAGAGATGCGGCTGCGGCCCACATATGTGCTGTTGGACCGGGATACAGGTAAGGTTAGCAGGTGTCCTGGGGGGTTTCACACAGCGGGGCATCCCGATTTTGGATGCCCCGCAGGGAGTGATTGCATCGGCACGGGAATCTTATAGAGTCCCGGGCCGATCCAGCTAGGGTGTTGGTCCACTTTTAAGCCCTGAGATTGGCTGCCGGTGGTCGGGTGGCCCAGTCACTTTCTCTTTCCTTCTGAGGACGCATTTTGCCACTGGATCCAGGTTCAATGATTGTGAGGGTCTATACACAGTGGGGCTCCAGCAACCTAAATGCCCTCTCCCCAGACTGTCACAATGCAGCCCCATGCCCATTATGTAGAAAATGTGTGTAGAACTGCTTTAACTACAGTGATATGAAGGTTTAATCTTTCACCCTGTGGTTAGAGACCCTCATCAGTACAAGGCTGGATTTGATGGCTGTATGGGAAAGTACTCACAAATAGGAAGTGATGGCTGTGTATATATTACAAGAAACACTCAAGAACTGCACATTTTACTTGCTCTTTATGGGCACTTAAAGCAGACCTCCAGCAAAGAAAGCTAAAGCCCCTCCCTTTGAGGATCAGTGGCATATGCTGTTTGACACATGCAGATGCAGATGTTGCGGAATAGCTGTCCTCCTAGAATTACATGGGAGCAGCCATCTTGGATGGCTACCTGAGAGCCCTGCTTGCATATAAGTATGATTGGGGAGTTGGGGAGAGCCTTTGCTAGCGCATAGGCACAGTGCAGATGAGCTGGGAGCATCCTTAGGATTAGCCCAACCAACCAGCCAGAGAGAGATTTTATGTTTCCACACAGAATTTCTCTAGCTGGCAGCATTGATGCAGCATGGCTGCAGTGTACCTGTGTAATATTGTTTCTCCACACTAAGCAGACTGTCTGGAGCTTGGGATTTTAATATCAGCCTACACCAGAGAGATTTACCTTAGAAAAGGAATCAGCATGTCTTTCACGTTACATTCACAATGAATCACCAGCTGCTGGAGAGGATGAATGTAATTAATTATGTATCAATGTAAGACTTGTTTCACACCAGTATGGATGCGGAGTGATCGCGCTCTGGGACACTTTCATATGTAGTTTTCAATCAAGCTGGTGTAAAAGTAACCAGAGTCAATAGATGCAGAATTGTTTCCAATGCTGATATAATGTTTAAGAGCAGTGATGAGGCATTACAGCTGTTGGCTTTTTACTTCTGACTAGAAATAAAGCCTTATTTCAAAGAGATTTAGGGTAATTATGACTGTAGAAGTGTTTTTTTCAGAAGAAGGGTTGTCATTATCGTGGCAAGATGACTGCCTCATGCAGTTCATTGGCATAGAATCTGTCTGCTATTCCACAACATCTGCATGGAGATAAGACCTCTGATTATTGTTTACCTGCGAGAGGGGGTTTAGGGAAGCAAATGACCTAACTTTGAATTTTTGACTGGAGGTCCACTTTAAGATATCAAAAAGACTCAGAGATTATTTGCATGGCCCCGCCTACTCATTAAGCATCATGGTAATGCTGTGGTTCTTGGCCTGATTGCACCATATAAAAACTCTCTCTTTTAAGAAAGTTCTCGTTACCTAGTCAAAGTTTTTTCCTGAACAGAATAATTTCTAGAAGAGAATAACAGCTACTTCTAACCACTTGTTGTTGAACCGCTGACAAAATTAGACACAAGCATAATAACAAAAATGTAAATGCAGTTGCTTTACAATTCAAATGCAGTTAATTAAAATGTTTCCCGACTCAGAAGTGAGAGACACAATAACATGGCAGACAGAGAGGCGCCATAAAAAGCTTATAATTCAGGTGCAAATTTGCTTGAATAATATATTCATATTGGTATGAAGAAATGTCTCTGTGTCCCCCTTCAAAAAAAATCTAATGAAACACCTTTAAGGGAAAATGTCGCCCTGCAATTGCACACACAAAACTTTTTACGAGACCTGTTCCTTACAAAAGAAAAGATGGCCCAACCTTCGCTCATTTCTAAACGTTTATCGGACAGAAGCCTGTGGCTACATAAGGGACTGTAAAGCCAATCACATTCCAAACAATAGCTCAGCAATACCTTTATTCTTCGCAGACAGGCTTTACAAGTAGAACGCGGATGCTGATTACTCACCAAGTCCTTGGCATTGAGAGACACATCATCCCACCAGGGGGAGACAAAGTCGTAGTCACAGTTGAGAATCCTCTTGAACATGTATTGGTCTCCCCGCTCGTCATAGAATGGCTCAAACCCACACAGGCTGTTTAAACAGAGACATGAACATTTATACGTAAGGACGCTGCAGCATCATTAAATACGAATTATTTCAACCTTTCTCTCCAACAAAGCTTAACAAAAGAGGTAGGTGTAGGATGAAAGAGTGAGAAAAGGAGGGAACATAAAACCTAAAAATCAGATGAATGCAATGCAAAAAGTGAGAGATTGTAGAAAAACGAGGTATGTTGTAAAATAAATAAGGAATATGAAAAAAAATAAAAGAAGGAGGACTTGTGGAAAAACAGAAAGGAAGAGAGAATGTGGAGAAAGAAAGAGAAAAGAGAATGTAGAGAACGGAGGAGATAATGTGGAAAAGAGGAGAAGACAGAGAGGAACTGAAAAACGTAGGTAGATGGACGAGTGAGGAAAAAAGCTAAAGTGAATGTGGAAATGCGAGAAATAAGGATGGAATATGTAAAAAAAAAAGTAAAAGGAGGAAGAAAAGCGTAAAAGAGAGAAAGAAAGTGAGAATGTGGGGGAAAAGAAAGTAAGAAAGGGAGAATGTTGAAAAGAGAGAAAGAAGGGGATAATGTGGAAAAGAGAAAAAGAGGTGGAGAATGTGGGAAAAGGAGAGCAATGGGGGGGGGGTGGAAAACAGAGCATGTGGAATAGAGAGAAGAAAGGGGAGAATGTGGAAAAAAAGAAAAAGAGAGAGCAATGGATAAACATGTGGAAAAGAGAGGGGCAGATGTAAGGAAAGGAAAAACAGGAAGATGGAGCAAATGTGGAATAGAAAGAAAGAAGGAAAGAATGTCGAAAAGAGGAAAGAAGGAATGTGGAAGAGAGAGAAAAAAATGTCATGGCATGACATAGAGAGAGCAATGCAGGAAATTCAGAAATGGAGGGTTTGCTGAGGCCGGACATGCCCACTCCATTGCAGTGAGTGGTTAGGGTGCGGCAGCGCCCCTATGGCTGATGGGGTTGGGTGGTATCTGTGTCTGACATGGAAGTGCCAGTGTAAGATGTGAGTTTCTTATTGCTGCAGTAGAGGGACATAAGGTGAGCACCCTTCTGTTTTTTGTTTTACAATTTGAGCAGTGAATCCCAAAGTCAATCAATTTAAAGTGGACCAACACCCAGGGGGGATCTTATAGATTCCCGGGCCAATCAGATCCCTCCCCGCAGGGCATCCGAAATCGAGAGGCCCCGCGGGGTGAAACCCCCAGGACGCCCAGAAACCTTACCTTATCCCCGTTCCAGCGCGGGCTGCGGGCGCATCTCGCGCTTCCTTCTAGCAGGGCGCACTCCTTGTTAGAAGGAAGCGCGAGATGCGGCCTTCAGCGCGCTCAGACCCGCTGTGGTTGTCCGTTGATTGTACGTGCATACCACAGCGGCTCTGAGCGCTCTGATTGGCTGTGCCCCGCGGGAGTGGACCAAAACCCAGGATAATCCTGTGTCTGCTGTGTTACAACATAACAGCCAGGTGTGGGTGTAGCTGTTTACAATGTAACAAGGGCATCTCCGTGCTGAGTTACAATGTATAGCAGTCACACACCTGCAGCTTCCTGTAAATGGAGAGTGAGCTCTCCGTACCCAGGTGGTATTTAATATAACTGGAAAATGGAAAGTGGTACTTGATGAAAAAGGATTGGGAACCCCTGAACTAGGTGAGCCCCAGGCAATGAGCGAATTATCCCATCAGGGCAGTACAAGAGATTCAAGGCCAACAGTGTTTCTGGTTCGCCTGAAGTGATCTGTAACTTTGTTATTTATTCAGTAATAAACATCACATTTTATATTATGCAACAATCTAATTGTGTTTTAGCCGAAGAATGGGCCCAAAGAATGACTACTTCTGGTGGGCCCATGTGTTATGAGAATGAAAGAAAGGTATGTTTCAAACGATCCTAGGGGATACAGACAGCGGGACATAATTTGGAATAGTGAGAATTCTGGGTTTTATTCCTCTTTAACATTCTCTTCCTCTTTAGCATTATCTGCCGTGCTGGAACACAGTGCTAAAAAGTCCACAGACCTCAGATCAGGGGTGCCACCCGTGCCACACAACTTTCACCCTGAGCGTTGGTATGAGAAGCTGCTAGGGTGTGCTCCTATTAAAGTGGACCAACACCCAGGGGGGATCGGCCCGGGAATCTATAAGATTCCCAGGCCGATCAGATCCCTCCCCACGGGGCATCCGAAATCGGGATGCCCCGTGGGGTGAAACCCCCAGGACGCTCAGAAACCTTACCTTATCCCCGTTCCAGCGCGGGCCACGCCCGCATCTCGCGCTTCCTTCTAGCAGGGCGCGCACCTGCGCCGGCCGTTTGTGAATGGCCGGCGTGGGCACGCTCCCTGTTAGACGGAAGCGCGAAACGTGGCCTCCAGCGTGCTCAGAGCCGCTGTGGTTGTCCGTCGCTTGTCCGTACATACCACAGCGGCTCTGAGCGCTCTGATTGGACGAGCGCTCGCGTATGAGCGGGGTGAGGTGAGTTATTTAGGGCGAGCGGGGGGTTTTCACGCAGCGGGGCACCCCCGATCGGGTGTTGGTCCACTTTAAGATCAATGGATGTCTTTGTACATCAAAGTTCCTTGAGTAAAGTGATCGCATTGATCTCAATAGGCGCGTGCTATTTGAAGCCACACCCACCCGCCGCACTGGCATCTTATATCGGCACTTCGGGTATGCAATGTGGGAGCAAGTGAAAGGTGGGGGGGGGGTTACTCTAAATCTGGATGCCCCTGAGAAACTTTAGGACGGCTCTCTCTTACTTATGAAACAGCAGAGTTACAGAATGGTAGAATGATGAGAAAATGGTCACATGTAATACTTACAGTATATAGGTGATTATACCAACAGACCACATGTCCACTTCAGGCCCATAGGCACATCCCCTGAGAATTTCTGGAGCTTTAATAAAAGAATAAATAAAATACAATTAAACATACTCTAACCCTTTAAACAAAAGTGTGTTACATAAAGCCTGAGTCTTCGCACAAAGGTTTGTTTTAGTGCTAAAGCAAACTCGCATGGCATGAATTCCTGAATGCTTGTGTGATTCCAGTGAACCAGTGAAAGTGCTTTTTTGGCCACGAGAGTGCATCTTAAGGCGAGTTTTATCCGTGTTTAGCGCGGGGGGGGGGGGGGGGAGGAGGCAGACACCAAAATACAATAAACACCCTGCTAATGCTGGCCAGTGCTATATGAATATATACAAAAGGATGTGAGCAGTGCACAACTGCCCCAAAGGAAGCACCACCGCACCTAGCAGCAATAATCACAATTTTATTGAAAAATGTACAACATTAAAAGACATAAGGCAAGACTGACTAAAACAATACAAATGGCCCAACTGCTCTGAATTAAACTCTCCCTAAACAATGATGCCCATAATAAAGTACATACAGTGCCAAATACATAATATATATGTATTCCTATTCCATATATTTTCCCCATGTTTAATTTATTCTTTCTGCAGGTAACTGCCAGCTAGTTTTTTTAGGGGGACGTTTTTGTCATTTTTTGGGGTATTTTTTCCCAACAAATAATAGCCTGATTTTTTTTTATTGGATTTTTTTGTTTTCAGTGTTTCACTGCCATTCAATTTTACATTAAAACTGACAGCAGGTTAATTTTTAAATATTTTTTGTAATGTTTTTGAATTTTACATTAGATACAATTTTTTTCCTTGTTTTAATGAATGTCCCTTAAGCTAGTGTGATGAGGCCTGGGGGAGTCAGTTTTTATATTTGGAGGTGTGGCTTTCATGGAATCTCCCTGATGTAATTGCTGATGTCACATAAGGGGTGGGCTTAGAGGGGACCCCCCCCCCCTTTGCCCCATTCCCTTTTGTGGCATCAAGTGATACCAGGGAGATTCCATGGAGGCCCCGCCACTCCCCGAATCCCCGGTCAGGAGCGGGGATGGACAGAGGGGAAACCGTGTTCCCCTCCTTTACAAATGCCAGGATAAATTTAAAGGAGCCTGCACTAGAGTAATTTTTTTAAAGTGTGTGTGTGTGTCTTTAATACACTTTCACTTTGAACCCATGGACCCCTATACCAGTTCATACTCCATTACCGGCACCACCAATGGGCATGGTGGTGCGGCTGAGCCCAGCAGCCCATAGCATGGGCCGGTGCTGGGCACTGAACCTGTGCTATAGAGCATAAGGACTTGTAATGGTCAGGGGCAGGGGCCAGCTGGGATGGGGTCCCCCCATTACCAACCCTGCAAACCAAGCATAGGGGCTTGTAATTACAAGGCTCAAGGGCCGCCCAGCCAGCCCCTGGCCCTGACCATTACAAGCCACTAGCACAGGTGCTATGGGCCACTGGGCTCATCTGCACCACTATGCCCATTGGTAATGGAGTATTAACTGGTAAAGGGGTCCATGGGACCCTTTACTAGTTCAAAGTATACTAAAAACACGCACACATTTTCCATCCGAGCTCCCATACCTCTAAGGATGCTCCGCTGGCATTTGTAAAAGAGGAAAAAACAGGTTCCGCACTGTCAATCATGGCTCCTGGCCCAGGACTCTATGATGAGCTGCTGGGGAGCGGCTTTAATACTTAGAGGTGGGGCCTCTTGGGAATCTCCCTGGCGTCACGTATGATGTCACAAAAGAGGAGGAGGCGTCTAGAGGGGTTGCACATAAAAATCCCCTCTAGGCCTGCCCCTTCTGTGATGTCAGGGAGATTTCATGAAGACCACACCTTCAAATATAATCGCAGGCTTTCTCTGTCCTCTCCTCAGTCCCTTACTGGGTAGCAAGGATGAAAGAAGGAGGAACCTATGTTGCCCCTTCATCCAAATGGCAGCACAGCCATCTGCTTTTGACAGCTGGTGCCACCACAAGAAGATGCTGAAAGGGGCACTATGTGGAGAAATCTCTAAACTTTGTTTTAGCTCCTGTAGTTGATTCATATTTGAATTCGAGAACCTTTCTAAGTTAGAACCCTTTCCTTGGCAGACCCTCAAGTTGTTTCCTTAAAGTGGACCAACACCCAAGATTTTGACTATCCTGGGTATTGGTCCACTTCCACGGGGCACCCCGATCGTGGGTGTCCCGCTGTGTGAACCCCCCCAAACTCACCTGACCCCGCTCTCCCACGTGACTCGCTCGTCCAATCGCTGAAGCCGGACAAGCAGAGGCAGCGCCGGACAAGCAGAGGCAGCGCCGGACAAGCTGAGCGCGGGCCGCCGCCGCCTCCCGCGTGTCCCTCTTACAGGGAGCGCGCCCGCGCCGGCCATTCACAAAAGGCACCACCGATGCCACAATGCAAGCGCGCTGGTGCTGGAGGTTAGTGAGGGTATAGACTTGTAGAAAAGGTGAGTGGATCAGGCCATTCACGCTGTGGGACATCTGAATTTCGAGATTGCCCCATAAAGAGGTAGACCAACACCTCCAAGAGTCTTATAGATTTGAGGGGATATTGCTCCTCTTTAATGTAAGATTTTAGTGGAAGCCTCATTATTAAAAAAAATGTATCTAGTTTATTCAAATAAAATTAATTAAAAAAACAAAGTCAGGTCTTCACTTCCTCAATCACCTATGGCAACCGATCAAGTGACCGTTTGAAATCATACAGGTTTGATGAGCAAGCCCACTTGGCAAACCCGACAGTCATGTGACTGACAGCCATACGATGAATGAGGAAATGGTAAGCAGTGGATGACTTGAATTTAGTTCCTTAAGACATGTGATGGAAAAATGCAAGAATTTTATCACTGTACATTTAGGGCCAAATTGAATAAAAGGCTGATTCACTACTAGCGGCAGGTAGCTACAGCTGATCGTCTGTAGAGTGGATTTCAGAGCGACCGCTATTAGTCGCTGTGCTTGCCCATGGTTCGTTGTTTCAGAGCGACTCAGTTGCTGGCCGGCATTGTTGAATAAGTTATGTGATTCGCAGACGCTGTATTGGAGCGAATGGTAGCGCCAGCTCAGCGCGACTGACTCACAACACATTCATCAAAAAAACAGCCTCATACATTTCCGGCGCTCAAAATCAGGTCGCTGTAGCCCACAGCGCCAGAGGCTGTGTGATTAAAGTCTGATATTGAACATGTATCCACTAGTAACAAAGCGGAATTACATTGTTATTACATTGTGACAATAATACTTTAACACCAGACATGTAAGGACAAATCTACATAAAAATATTATTAATCCAAAAAGTTTTCAAAAATGTAATTTTCTTGCCCAGAATACATGTCAGAAGGTGTGTGTTTTTTTAGGGAAAAAAAAATTGGGATCAGGAAAGGGATTTAAGGATCGTCCATAGAAATGTATGGGAGAGCGCCAGGTAGCGAGAGGTAATACGTGGCGCTCTGCAAGGCTGAACGCGGGCGCTGTACACTGGGGGTGGGATAATGATGAATAGGACACTACATGGCGTTGTTCTAGTCGCTCACCAGATTTGGCTTCATAAATCTGTAATTGCGTGCCGTCTCCGGTGTTCACCTGACGCTACTTGACACTACCTGCCGCTGTACAGGCACTGCCTGTCGCTATAAGTAACATGAAGCCAGCCAGTGTCCATCTTTAAAAGGATTCTCAATCCAGCATAAGAGAACAAGGCTACTGCCTACGCGTTTCGGGCATTTAGCCCTTACTCATGGCATTACTCATGACTACCTGTCGCTATCCCTTCATGAATAAGACCCTAGTTCCACCAGCACAGAAAGGAAGAAATCAGGATACAAGATTCTTAGGATGCTTTGAACTTAAATGCACCTAAATCCCACTAAGGTGCACCAATGTGTGTTTGCCTAAAGGAACCTGATAGTCAAATGACACTGGGAGGTCCTTGAACTTAGAAGTGGGAGGGGCATCCCAAGGATACTTGCAACATAACTCTGCATACTTGCAACAGAATTCAGAACTCTGGCTCTGGTACCTACCTTCCCCTAAGATCCCTGCTTTCCTCTACTAGATTGTGACCCAGCCTGACCCAGCCTGCCAACCTCACAGGCTGCTAGTGATCATGATGGTTGATGATGGCCTGTTCACAACATTACTGTTGTATAGTATGGACCAGACATCTCTTCTCCAGGTAAAAGAGAGACTAGCACCGACAAACATGGATGTGAATTAGACCCAATCCAATTAAAGAGAAGTGTGTAAAAAAAGCTCAACGTTGTAAATAGGATCTGAAAATGTGCCTGTTATATGTCATCTGAAAATATATTTCTTATACCCTGCATCGACACTAGTGGAAGATCTAGCCATGCATGACCA
Source organism: Gastrophryne carolinensis (assembly GCA_027917425.1). NCBI lineage: Eukaryota > Metazoa > Chordata > Amphibia > Anura > Microhylidae > Gastrophryne > Gastrophryne carolinensis. The sequence goes on from CM051234.1 coordinate 537,450,334, forward strand.
GCATTCTAAAAGGAAGTTTGTTTCACATTGTCCATCTAAACATAATGAGCTGCAATAAATAGAAGGCACTTATCCGCTGAAACAGAGGTAATCAATATAATCTTCTAGTAGTACCAAGACTTAAAAGTCTGGGCAGAATACCAAGTGATTAAAGACACATTAAGATCAAAAGTAATGTGGGTGACTGTGGCAACAGTGTATATCTGAGCAATTAGCATTGAACGGTGAGTAAAATATCTGAACAAATCCAGTCAAAGATGTATGCTGTTAAAGTAATGCTTATATATCTATCTATAATAGGCCACTGTGAGAAACATTGACCTGACCTGAATATATTATCACACTATTAATTTTATCCTTACTAATGAGACATGTTATATTTATTAGAAAAATGTGAATAATTACGTTTTAACAATGGATGCATGAGTCATGGCGCAGCCAGTTTGGATTTTAATTGCCCTTAGATGTATGGTAAAATAATTGTCAGTAAAGGATAAGGAAACCTATAAATGCAGCATCGCCAATGTGTAGGATTTTGAATTTAAAGCCTGTCTGTTGTTACATCCCCTTCCAAAAGAAGCCAGCTAAAGTATCACACAGCAAATGCAAGTAACAATTACAGTTTATTACCCAAGAAAGCACTATACAACCAAGATCATGTGCCTAAAACACAGCAAACCAACCAACAGTATATACAAAATAGCATGCCATCTCAGCAAACCAACCAACAACATCGCTTACAAAATAGTAAGCCAACAGAGCAAATCAACCAACAATGTATACAACACAGCACAACAACACAGCAAACGGGGAGGCCGATTCATTAATAGCGCCAGGTAGCGACAGATGAGCGACTGTAGCGTGATTTTTTCTGCGCCAGCCAGTATTCGCTGTGCTTGGCCGGCATTAGCTTGATGACAGCGACTCAGTCGGTGTGCGGTAATGTTGAATACGGGCTGGGGGGTCGCTGTTTCACAGGTCCAGCGTTGTATGTGAGCGCCTGACAACGAATGGCCAGAGCGAACGGCTAGCTTCATATTCATCAACAAATCACGCTCCGAATGTGCTGTCGCTGTCCATTCCTTGTTTAAACCCCAGAGCGCTGGCGGCGATGTGTATTAACTAGTTTTTAACCCCTAAACAACCATATTTTTTTAATGTAACATTATACATGTTTTTAGAATCATTTTGTAATATGAATACATTAATCTCAGACCTGTTAGATCAATTCTGCACATATTTTTTTTTTTTTTTTTTTTTACTTAAAAATAAATCCTAACATTGCAGAAGTGGTCTCCGATTTTTTGACATTAAAAAAATATAAAAAAAAAGTAATACCAATTAATTATGATTAATTATAGATTGCTCCATTGAAATGCATTGGACATCGCCAGGGAGCGACAGCTCATACCTGGCGCTTTGAGGGAATTTGCAGCGGCGCTGTTCGGTCCAGGCGGCTTCATGATGAATGCCGCGCTAGCCGTCGCTCTCGCCGGCGCTAGCCTCATTTTGCTTGATAAATGCGTCATTGTGACCGCCGCCGGGCGTACTTGAGTCGGTAGTCGCCGTTAGCTGCCGCTACCTGGCGCTCGTCAGACACTACCTGGCGCTATCGCTTGATGAATAAGGGCCTAAATCAACAAGCAACCCAACCAATAATATATACAAAATAGCATGCCAACAGAGCAAATCAACCAACAATATATACAAAACAGCACCAGAATCCTACTGGGCACTGGGTAAAAACAGCTTTTTTTCGGCCCCACAGAACCTACATCTCTGGCTTGCAGTACACTGCTTTTAACCGTACATTCTGTGCAGGCCTTGTACAGGGGTTGACTAGGGCGCAAATTGAGGTCTGGTAATAAGGATGGATAGATAGAGCTCAGGGGGGGAGAGATGAATGGGAGAGGAGCTGTAAGAAAGAGAGATGGATAGACAGAACAAGAAGGGCAGGGAGGGATAGAGAGAGAGCTGGAAGAAGGGATGGATGGGGAGAGTTGGGGGGGTGGGGAGATGGCCAGAGCTGGAAGAAAGAGTAATGGATTGGCAAAGCTGGGATGCCAGGGATTGGATGGGCAAAGCAGAAGACAGAAATGGATATAGCAGAGAGATTGGGCTGGTTGGGGCAGGGCTGAGGGGACAGAGATGGCTGGGGCAGGGCTGAGGGGACAGGGATGGATGGGGCAAAGAGATAGAGTAACAAAGTTTTTGTGTACCTTGCAATGCCACTTTCCCCCCATGCAGTACTTCATATTACAACGCTAGGTGCCAGGGAGCAGGTTCATGACACTGGCGGGGAGACTAAGCACTACATTGCCGATCAAGTAAAGGGGGCAGCTCTGAGCACGGCAACACAGAAGAAACTGAGTGCAGGGCTCTCAGGACAGGTGTCTGTAAATCTGGCACCAAGATCCGCATTCGGACCCCATTCCACCAGTTGAGTATGGCTGTTTAAAGGCTGTTAATTAGCAGCACATGGAGAGGGGGCCTGAGAGAGCCACATGCTGGTGAAACTGAATAGACACAGTTTATGGGTCCAGTTGGAACAGTGACAGCAGGTGACCAAAAAAGGTACTGCCACAAGGAACCCAGCCTCCTACTGTCAGTAGTCAGGATTAAGAATAGAAGCAGATATTGGACAAAGAATATCAGACTTTGTTACAAGATTTTAGACCAGCAACAAGATCACTAAAAAAAGGAAAGGATCAGCATTTCCTTGCATGGGTTCATGTGAAAAGTTGCATAAAATGGCACGCCAGGCTAAAGGGTGCTGCTGGTTGATTAGTTGGAACTGACACCAAGCTTGCTTGATCCAGTTACATTATGGACTTTACTTCCGCTTTAGGAGACGATATTTGAATTGAGAAAGCCAGTTGAAAAACTAGTGAAAATTCTACAAGAAATTAAAAAAAAACAGCAAGCCCAGCAATCATGATTTAGTCCTGCAGATATGCCATGACCTGGATAAACTTGAACTGTTACAGACAATTTGATTGAAGACTACAGATTGCTATTCTTGACTCATGGTTCATATCTTGCTAAATTTAATATGTAATTCATATAGAGAATACAATTGTTCTATTACATTATGAGTCTGAACTCGGGGATCTTTGGGTTCTGTTGCTGATCAACTTGTGGATTGGAAAGTCTACAGGGACAAACGTTGTTCTATGATACCTGGTGCATTGTCTTACTCCCTCTCATCTATGTAGCCTTAGACACCTGCTCCTAATTATATAATGCACCGCAAAAGATTATAACGATCTATGCACTACGCATGAATACGCACCTAGATATTATTTCCTTTTATTTGGCTGGCCATACATCATTTTGGACAGTCTAATATATCATGTATATGAGGATTAAATAGATGTGAATCAACTAGATTTGTTTTTACAATATTTTAAAGTGTATTAGTATTACAATGGAAAGCCTAATTATTACATCATTCTGTCTTAATGGGATTGGCAGAATTCCTGATTGTCATTTAATTGCTTTAATTAAAAGTACTCCCATCTGACATACATCACTCGAAAACTTGTTACAGCTGACTCAGACTCAGTATTGACCATTGCAGTACTGGCACTGTGAAAGGACACACACCCCTGTATCATTAAGTACAGTCAGTGGCACACCAAGGATCTTGTCCTGGGGAGGAGGTGTGGTTTGGGCAGAGGGGGCGTGGTCCTGGTGTGTCCCAGAAGACATGGGTACGTACTGCCAAAAAAGAGAGCAGCCAGCTGCTTATTCTCTATTCAGCATTACTAAGCCACTCTGATGTTTTTTTTTTTTTAATGCATAGATGGCCATTGTATGCTTGGGCACACATAGGAATTCGTCCTCCGCATTTAACCCATCCGTGCAGTGAGTGTACACATGTCCGGAGCGGTGGGCTGCCCTAATAACGGTTGGGGGGTTAGGTGCCTTGCTCAAAAGCTCTTCAGTCATGTTCCAGGACCGGGATTTGAACCTGCCACCCTCCGGTTGCAAGTCCGCTCCCTTACCTCTAGGCCACAACTGCCCCTTGATGTCAGCTTTGATGTCAGAATGGCTTAGTGAAGCTGAATGAAGTGCTAGGCACTGGCTGGAGGAGAGAATGTGCATGCCCCATAGGTAAGACTTACTGGCATTCCAAATCGTGATGACCTGCTAGAGAGGAACAATTACAAGAATAGTGAGAATCCTGGTGACTGTTCCTCTTTAACCCTCAATCTTATGCATGCTGAGCTAGGTTTATTTACAGTTACCTGTGTTGCACTGCATTTTGGATCAGCATCTTCGTACTCACCACCACTTCCTGAGCTTTTGCCCTCTCTGACTATTGCTGATGGGTTTTTGCTACTGCTGAGCTTTCAGCTAGGATAGGTCAGAGTTGCAGGTCAGTGGCCACACAGAGGGGTTAGGTAAGTGATAGAGGACAGAAGCAGGGGGTGGAAGGGCTCAGAGGGGCTTTCTGAGTGGTGGAGGACAGGGGTAGGGGGTTAGGTAAGTGATTAAATGGCACAGCATACAGCATTGATTGGACAGGAGCCCTTTCTGGGGGACTGCCCGAAAGGTGAGTTTTTATGGTGATTGGGCCCTAATGAACAGGTAGATCTCAGCCCATGTATCTAGTCGGGCATAGTAAGTGATAGGGATCATGTACAGCATGTTAATAGACAGCCTATCCATGCATTAGGGACTTCGTATTATCCCTGTATATTGCTCCTTTGTTCAACCCTGATGGGGTTAGATGGTGCAGTTGTAAATAAATGTAGTCTTTTCATTTTTTGGTATTATAAGTGTGTGTGAACGAATGCGCTAAGTATACATTATATCAGATCTGAATCAGTGAGTCACTTGTATCAAACTAATCTGCTGCCAGCTTTTCAAGTGAATCTGGTACATATAATGTATCTTTATTTTGGTTACATTCATCTTGTTACAAATGCCAGACACTGCTGCCTGTATAAGATACTTTGTAAAGTGTTACAGTTTGTCATAGCGATAACCTCTGTATTATGTATCTGAATATCCCGATCCTATTTCTTCTTCTTAAAGCCAAAATACAGCTCCTGTATTACATATTTATATTTATATACATGTATATGGTATGCATCTGTGATCCCTTTTTGTTGTATATATGTATATAGCTCAGACATGAATGCTATAAATAAGGAAGAGCCAATCATGGCTAAGGGTCAAAAGCTGCTGGGCGAACTGGGTGAAGGAATCAAAAACTGGGGCTGGTGATGGTGCAAGGAGGGGGGGGGGGGGCTCAGCAGTCAAGCTTCACCAAATAGATTTGCAAAGCTCTCCTCTTCTCCGGTAGCTATTTATTCAGTGTGTGTGTGTGTGTGTGTGTGTGTGTGTGTGTGTGTGTGTGTTGCATATATCTCTCTGGTGTGGGCTGCTAATAGCAAAATGACAAGCCTTCCTTGTGTGAGGAGACAGACAGAATGGCAGAGGCACACTGCATCTTTTCATAAATGCAGCCAGCTAGAGAAAGATGTTATCTCCTAACATTCTCTGTGGAAGCATAAAATCTGTCTCTAGCTGGATAGGCTGACTATAAGAAAGCGGCCCGCTCAGCCGCAGTGTGTCTGTGTGCTCTCCCCATCCCCCCCCCTCATGCTTATATGTAAGCAGGACCCTCAGGTGTGTAGCAAGATGACCACCCTCATGCAGTCAAGAAGCACAGCATATGGAAATATATTCCACAACATCTGCATGGGGTTAAACCGGACCAACACCCGTTTTCTTTAACGGGTGTGGGTACCACAGATAGCTCATAACAACAAGATCAGATATGCTTACCTTCACCTGGAGCCTACACCATGAAAGGAGTCCTGCTATTGGGCGCCAACGCGCACATGGGTGGGTCATGGGTGGGGCGTTCCGGTGGCCGGTGCCGAGAACGTGACCATGGCTCACATGACTGACCCGGCAGCCAGAACGCGGCCATGCCCCCTTGAGCTTGTTTCTATGCTTTGAGTAAATGTATTGTGTCTCGGTGTCAGTTGAGGTTGTTGTCCTAAAGGTCCTAAAACAGGACCGGCAATCACCCCAGGGCTATCATTAGGGAAACTGCAATAAAAGTCCCTCCAAGCCTCTAAAATAGGTATAGTTCTGCTAGTGATGCCTTTTCTCCAGCATCAGGGCTCTATTTGTGATGGCTCAGCCCGCACACAATCCTAATTGAACCATTTAAGTATGCAGTAAGCATCATAATTATCAGGATTTTTTTTCTCATTAGAAAATCCGCTTCTCTGCACAACATGTTAAGCTCTGTTTTATTTAACAAAAACTCTGAAATATTAAATTAGTATGGCCTTAACAAAATTATATGGCCATTTGGTTTGACAAGACAAATAATAGGGGGCAGGAAACAGATGCACAATAACAAGCTAAGGCCATGTCTGTGCATTAAAATCAAGCCTTTTTGTCAGAAATTAGACACTGTATAGAACACAGCAACACAAGCGAAGGGATAATAACAGTTAATACTATCTTCACACAGATTGCATTGAAATAGTGATCATTCCCTAAATAAAATGTATTATACACAGCCCATTGTTTACAGGAAGAGGACAGAGAACTCACCCCTCTCCAACCAATAAATATAGCCACAGTCCTATCCAAAAGGTGCTCATAGATCCCCATTGGGGATGCCCTCCTCCTACCTCCCCCCTTAAAAAGAGTTTTGGAAACTGACCCAACTACAATTCTGCCGAAGTCAGCAGTCAAGTGGGCCTTGGGAGCAGAACAGAAGCAGCATTAGATTGTGGAGGGGGGTGACTATTAAGGGCTGATTTGGGGCATTTTGAGTGGAATCTTATTGGGCGAGTGTGTCAAACTAGGGTATAAGGAATGTAGCAATTGCTGAAGTCACCCTCCTTGTCCCCAATTGGAACCCAATATAAAATATGCATTTTCAAAGCATCTCAAAACCTACATTTATGGGGTTTATATTTATGCTGGCTGTTTGCCATGCATTCATTAGTTTACCTCATTTACTATGCTGAAAATGGGATGCACTTGCCAAAGAATCACATTTTAGAAGCAAAATGTGTTTAACTTTGGCTATTCGGCCCATGTTTTTCACTCTGCAGAAAGGTTGTGTAAAGAATTAGTCATTAGGAGTGGGCTTAATACCCATTTATGAGCTGGGTTTTAGCACCGTTTGAAAGTAAACGTTTGTTGTACGGAGGATTTAATATTATCCTTTGTGTTACTATTGAAAACATTTGATTTATAGTCATTATCTTTCAATCCCAAGATCTTTGAAAATAGTTGAAACTTTAAATGGGTTTGCGAGGGTGGTAATTGAGCTGAAATTAGCATTAAGCGATCATCAGAAAATACACATTACATTCTCAGCTCCTTTGCCTTTGACAGTAACGTCTAATTTTGCAAAAGGTTTGATTACTTATACAAATAAAATCAAAAAGAGAAATCCTTGAACTTCTCTTTGGAACACTCTACTAAAACTCCCAAAGCAGAATAAAACCCTCCCAGGTAACTCTCTGCCATAGACATTACTATGTTACTGGGGCGCCTGACCCACCCCTGTCTGCATGATACTTACCTTTTCTTTGTGCACCTCAACTAATGAGGAGTGTGCAGTGTGCAGATGTTTCTGAGCTCACATTATTCAGCTCTATGAGCTAATATTACATAGCTTTGAGGTTTATAGTTGGCTAGTTAGGGATCCTATGGCAGGACCCTCTGTGGAACAGTTACCAGGAAGAGTTTAAAGCGAACCTTCACCCTGAATAAGAGCATATCTTATATTTTTCCCACACCCTGTACATATAATTGCTCACATTAAAAATCATCCTACCTGCATGTTATAAGCCTTTAAACATCCAAGAAGTTACCCTGCCTGGGGTCCCATCCCTGTTGACCTGACCCACCGTGTAATACGTGGCTAATTAGAATATGTGAAAACTGAAAGAATGTTGGTAAGCAAATAGAATGGGCTGATTAGTATTGTGGCCCCCTAAAAGTGCCAACCAACCATTGAACAAGGGAGTCTTTGGACCTCCTCCCCTGTTAACATACAAACATTACAGGGGCGCACCGAAAACCACCACGCCCGTATAATAAACACAGAATATACGGATATATCAAAAATATACGAAATAGTTTTTAAGGGTTTGGGCTTTTCATTAAATCATGCTGAAGAGCCGGTTGAGGTCTTAATTAACTGCGATGTCAGAGACCAAAGTATTCAAAATGCTCCTGAATTTACCTTTAGATTCTTGATATTCTAATGGTTGACTCCAGGACAGAGTATAAAGCAAACTGATATCTGAATTGCTGCCTTCCCACACACCGCTTTTAAGGGCCCCAAATGCCCAAAAACAGGCTGTATTACTCATCTACTTTGAGTGCCCTGTCTGGCCACAAGACCTACTGGCAACCCTCACCTTATCCCCTCCACTGAATTAAATGTGTGAGGAGGCAGCGAGAAGGCAGCAACACAGCCACAGGTCATGGTGGTGAGCAGGGATTGCGTGGTATGGGAATAGGACCGATTAGCAGGACTAGTGGTGGGTATGTATTGTTTATTTTTTTGGGCCAGACAGTCCCTTTAAAGTTATTTATAGGCAGAATGGTAGATTTATTGGGTTTAAAGGGGATAGCTGGATGTCACCTTAAGGTATACATCTACTTTACAAGCCAGGAGGCCAACAGGCAGTTTGCAGGAGGTACATATTGAAGGGTGTACATGGAACCCAGGACAGGGCATTGTCAGTGCTATGCATGAGGTTAATGTACAGCCTGGCAGATGGAAAGCATGCCAGCTTATTCTTTCCTGGGCTTCATATTGCACAGAAGCTGGGAAACCAAGTGCAGCACTGGAAGCTGCAGAAGCAGGCAGGTCAACATGGTTCTCTGCCATTTAACCTTTATTTTGGAGGGGGGGGGGGGGCTTGGGCATCTGCTCATGGTGGCAAGGATTTTATTGGAATGGGATCTGTCCACACTAACATTTTGAGTGCAGTCAGCTTTTTCATATTCATGACCTCTTAAATAATCATCTCTATCCTGCATATGTTTGGCCTTGTGTTTTTATTTTTTTGCAGACTCGCACATCCTTAAAATAGGGAATTACATGTTTATATGCAGCAGACAATTAATCTCCCATCTGCTATCAGAGCCAGGCTAGCGACCTCCATGTTTGGGAGATATATCCAGAGTTCAATGCTCTGTATTTAAGGCGCACCAACTTAATTCTAAATTGCCTCCAAAACGTTGATATAATAAGGCAGACCTTTAATAATGATGGTAGAGCAAGTATAATTTAATTTCAGCAAGTGATTAAATAATTGTGAGTTTCCAAGAGTTATGAATCTTAATTATGCAATCCCCCAAAGTAATATCTGATATTGCATCTCATTATTGTTTGGGAACACTTTGTTGAGAGGGAAAACAGAAAGAAAGAATTGTGCAGAAGGACAATTAACCCTTTAGTTGTAGACAAAGTCTAGTAAGTCTAGCAAGGAGCAACATCTTACAAAGGCTGCTTCATATCTACAACAAGCTGGGTAGGTCTAGAAAGCTTAACGTGTGTACTATCAAGCAATATATGGTTTGTTTGGGGTATTTCAAATGTAAAGGGATGTTTTGGTGCAAGGTGCACACTTTGTCTGAAGAGCTGACCTTACTTGGGGGTGTTTGGAAACTCTTCCCTTGATAGCAACTATGTATGTTGGGTATTGTTGTGTTGCGCTTTCAGATTCAGCTTGTTCCCGGGGAGGGGGACCCCATTTTTTTTGGATTTTTAAGGGTTAAAAACCCTTAAAAATCCAAAAAAAAAAATGACGTGGGGTCCCCCTTACCCAAAGTAACCAGCCCGGGACCAGCTATGGGGGCTTGTAGGCACAGAGTGGGGGGGCCAGCTTTGGTGGCCCCCCCACCCTGCAGCCTACGAGCCCACATAGCCTATGTGGGCCCGGGCTCTTCTGCCCCCCCCTGGCCTTTGGGGAGGCAGGTAATGGGGGTGCAGGGTTAATGGCAAGCCACCCGCTAGGGCAGGTGACTTGCCACCCCCCTAGCCTTGTGAACTGGTATAAGGGGTCTCATGGACCCCTTACCAGCTCACAAAGGGTTAACTGTTAAAAAAAACCACCACACAATAATAAAAAGTATTTTATTAGAAAAAAAAAAATTTTTTTTTTTACTGTACTTACCTTCGATTGCAAGCTCTTGTCCCTCGCCGCTCAGCTGACAGATGCCGGTGATCGGCATCCAGAGAAGGAGAAGGCAGGAGATCAGAGGATCTCCTGCCACCTCCTTCCCCAGCGCCGATCACCGGCATCTGAGAAGCTGAGAAAGCTGAAGTCCGTTCGGGACCGGGATGACTTCATAAGTCAAGGGGGCGGGGCTTAGAGGCAAGATGGCGGCCGCCATCGAGAAGAAGAGAGGAGAGAGCCTCCCAGGCTCTCTCCTGAAGATCGGTAAGTCCTGGGGGGGGATCGGAGGCCCCCCAGGTGAAGAGGAGGGACAGCGGGAGCCAGCGCACACACAGGTAAGTGAATGTCATTTTTATTTTATTTTTTTTTTACAGTTAGAAGCTGCTGCTGCAGAAGCGGGGGAGGGGCGGCCTATTCCGGGGGCTCTCCTGGAGCCATCCGACCCCCCACGGGGGATCGGATGGCACCAAATTAAAGAGGAGACCCGCCGGATCCAACAAGGGGTCAGGTGAGTATTTTTTATTTTTATTTTTTAAACTAGAAGCGAGGAAAGTCAAGCATGTAACACCTACGGGCTTGGCACTTAAGGCCCAGCCAAGCCAGCACGTAGGTGTTACGGGCTTGGCAACAAAAGGGTTAAACCCCAGAGCGCTGGCGGCGATGGGTTAAAAGTAGTTTTTTAACCCCCAAACAACCATATTTTTAGAAAAAAAAAAAACATGTTTTTCAAAACATTTTGTAATATGAATACATTAATATCAGACCTGAAATATCAATTCTGCACAAATTTTTTTTTTTTTTTTTTTTAGCTTAAAAAAAAAATCTAACATTGCAGAAGTGGTCACAGAATTTTTGACATTAAAAAAAAAAAAAAAAAAAAAACATTAATAGCAATTAATTATGAATATTTAAAGTTAGCTCCATTGAAATGCATTGGAGAGCGCCAGGTAGCGAGAGGTCATACCTGTCGATGTTCAAGGTCGCTCGCTGGCGCTGTGGGGTGAGGCTGGAATAATGATGAATGATTCGCTATCTGGCGCTCTGTCAGTCGCTAAGCAGGATCGGCTTCATAAATGTGTGATTGCGGGGGGGAGCTGGCGTTCTCGTGGCGGTGAGCGTCATTACCGTTCGCTCACCATTCGCTACCTGCCGCTATCCCTTGTTAAATAAGGGCCTTAATTTGCTTGTTATTCTGTGTGGTAGAGTCACTGGGACAATCATCCCTTGATGGGAATATTCTGGCCTGGAGAGGTATAGTTTGACCTAGGCGACAAAACCAGTGAAGTGATAACTTTATGGCCTGGAGGTATACAGTCTATAGGCTATTCTATACCCCCAGGTATATAGTTTATCCCAGACTATACTGGGGTTTCACATTCGATGAGTATATTTTGGCCTGGAGGGGTATAGTTTGATGGGTATATTCTGGCCTTCAGGGGTAAAGTTTGGCCTAGGCAAAAAACAAGATCTGCATAATTTTCAACAAATTAGAGACAGGGTGAGAAAACTAGTGAAGTGATAACATTATGACCTGGAGGGATATAGTCTGACCTAGGCTATTTTACACCACCATGTATAGAGTTTATCCCCAGGGTATAATGTGACCTGGGTCAGACTATACTTGAGTCTCACATTAGCTGGGTATATTCTGTCCTGGAGGGGTATATTTTGATGGGTGTATTCTGGCCAGGAGGTTTACAGTTTGGCCTAGGCTATTTTACACCCCAGGGTATAGCTAGGCCAATTTATACCCCTATGCCAAACTATACCCAGCTTTAATCTGCGACGGGGTTAATTTGACCAGCTACACCAGGATAGAGTAGCACTTGAATAAAGGGGGGTGGGAGTAGCTCAATCACTATTATTTATACAAAATTTTTATTATTATTCAGGGCCTGGGAACTAATTTACCGCCCAGTTTAACCCTCTCATCATCTAAATATCAAGCAACAAACATGTCTAGCTATGTGGACAGAGATTTGGTTGCATATATCTGCAGATACATGTGGAAGCCACACTGCCCCGACAAGGCACTCTGTGTTCAGTGTGGTCCCTACTCTTAAAATTTTTTTTAATTTGAGATCACATATTGTACTAATGAGTAATATGGAGATATCTAGACCTGCCTATGCCAGTAGCTAATAATTGGTCAGCCAAAGCATTCATTTGTGCACACACAGCCAAAACTAATTAAAAAAGAATTAGAACAATTAGAATTGAACATACATGGAACTGTACGTGGTACCAGCTAAGACTCATTTTGTTCCAGGTTCCTCATCAGAATGTTTTAGAAGTAGTGATGCCTCTGGTTCATTTTCTTTCATGTAATGTTTGGAAGCTCTGTCTAAGTCCCAATGAAAAATAACCAATTACATCTTATGATCTCCTATAGAGATGAGCGAACTTCTTGAAAGTGAAAACACTTACCTGCATGGTCGGAGCGGGGAGGCCGGCGCCGCTCTCAGCTGTCATCAGAGGCCGCTCTCAGCTGTCATCAGAGGCCGCTCTCAGCTGTCATCAGAGGGCTGCGCTGTCAGCGGGCCGGCTTCCGCCGCCCGCTGACAGCGTAGCCGGCCCGCTCCCACCATGCCGGCATTTTTTTTTTTTTTTCAGGGAAAATTCGATTGCCACAAACCAAAAAAAATTCGGGTTCGTGCTGAATCGAATTTTCCCTGAAATTCGGAGCAAATTCCGGTTTGTCCGAACCGGTTCACTCATCCCTAATCTCCTAAATAGGAGCATCACCCCTCCTCAAGTCTAAAAGATCAACTAGCTAAACGCACTCCCTCACCAGGCACACCCACAGCTAGAGGCGCGACAGGGATGCAGCTGGCGGCGCTCACGCAATTCAGATTTCCTTTTCACATTGACATCAGTGCAGAAAACAAAATCTGAGTTGACCAAGTGCCCCTGATTGGCTGAGCAGCCCATGCATGTGCTGTGGGAATTGGGAAAAGGTGAGTTTATGGGTGGTCCCAGGGCATACATAAAGCAGGGCATCTCCCCCTAAAAGAGGAACAACACCAAAAAAGTTAATTTTTTGGCACTATTTGGGGGTGTCAAGCCTTATTATGCACCCTCCAGTGCGTTATGCACCCTCCAATGCAGTGAATGATGGGGGCATGCTGGCATTACTGTATGAGATGGCAGGGGGCGGCTGCTCATTGCAAGGCCCTCTGTGACAGGGACTGAACGGCGCAGGACTTGGTCTGACAACCGTACATTTCTAGGGGCCTTATTTATCACGGGCTAGCGCCAGGTAGTGTCTGACAAGCGCCATGTACCGCCAGCTAACGGCGGCTACCGACTCAAGTACGCCCGGCGTCGGCCACAATGACGCATTTATCAAGCTAAATGAGGCTAGCGCCGGCGAGAGCGACGGCTAGCGCGGGATTCATCATGTAGCCGACTGCAACGAACAGCGCCGCTGCTAATCCCATCACAGCGACAGGTATGACCTGGCGCTACATGCCGCTCTCCCATACATTTCAATGGCAGACGCTGCAATGATTGTTTTAAGTGGTTTTTGTGTTCTTGTCTTTGGCACAAAATTCAACACATGTTTATGGGGATATGTTTTATTAATCTGGCTTGTTATTTTTCTTTTTTTGGAGAAAGTTGTTATTTTTACACTGTAATGTTGTGAGTGACATCTAAAATGCATCTCCTCCCACCAAACTCATTGGGCTCTAGATCGCTTGTTTTCACCACACACGGGGCTTGTAAAGCTACTTTTTAGCCAGTCCTGTTTGGCGGTCACGTTCGCTCTTCAAAATTGTCAGCGCCCAAGCTATTCGGCAGCCCTTTCCTTGATGAATCTGTGGTGGTCAGAGTTTGTGCAGTCGCTGTTTTGATTCGCTATGTGGCGGCGCGAGCGTCGCTGTGCTTCGCTGTGCTGCGTTGTGCGGCGCTGTGCTGTTCATACATGTGCCTTTCTGCCATTTGCAAGGAATTCACTTCCCGCGACCCCAGTCGTTCTTAATGAATACACTGTAGTTGTGAGCGTGCATGTCCACATTATGCAGGATTTATTCAGGCGTACAAGCTCATAACAACCCGTTATGCATTCTCATGTGTGCCACATTATCATGTAGTTGGATAGTTTTATTGTGTGATGATTTTATGAAGGAATAAGATTTGTCTTTTTCAGCACCAAGTTTTTTGGTTTTCAAGGACCTATGCATTACAGTATGTTGAACCCCCAGCTAAATCAAGCTAATAAATAATGGCGTCTTTGCCAATAGCTTGTTGTAATGCGTCAATTTCCTTTTTCCGCCACTTAGCTTGCACATAGCTGATATTAGCTTGTGCCTGGTGCGCGGAGCGTTTTTTTTTTTTAAATTTATTTCACAGTTGCTTTCGTCATATCCGGTTCCGGTTTCCTCCTTTGCGTTTCAAAGCCACCTAAAGCCAAAAAATGACTAGCGCTTAGGCCAATAGCTTGTTGTAATGCGTCAATTTACTTTTTCTGCCACTTAGCTTGCACATAGCTGATATTAGCTTGTGCCTGGTGCGCGGAGCGTTTTTTTTTTTACATTTATTTCACAGTTGCTTTCGTCATATCCGGTTCCGGTTTCCTCCTTTGCGTTTCAAAGCCACCTAAAGCCAAAAAATGACTAGCGCTTAGGCCAATAGCTTGTTGTAATGCGTCAATTTACTTTTTCCGCCACTTAGCTTGCACATAGCTGATATTAGCTTGTGCCTGGTGCGCGGAGCGTTTATTTTTTTTTTATTTATTTCACAGTTGCTTTCGTCATATCCGGTTCCGGTTTCCTCCTTTGCGTTTCAAAGCCACCTAAAGCCAAAAAATGACTAGCGCTTAGGCCAATAGCTTGTTGTAATGCGTCAATTTACTTTTTCCGCCACTTAGCTTGCACATAGCTGATATTAGCTTGTTCCTGGTGCGCGGAGCTTTTTTTTTTTTTTTTTTGGTGTCCCTGTCGCTTGGGTCATATCCGCTTCCTGTTTCCTCCTTAGCGTTTCCACCATGCTGCCCAGGAGACGGATCCAGCGCCTCCCCAGCTCCTCCTCCGAATCAGACCCCACCACCCCTCCCCCACCTACCTCACCTCCCCCACCTAGCACCCCTCCCACCCCTTCCCCTCCTGGGCATGCCAAAAAAAGAAGAATGAGAGCGGATAGCCGCGTTAATGGCCAGGTGGTCAAAGTGAGTATGTTTTTCTTGCATTTTATGTTTAAAGTGGAGCAACACCCAGGGGGGATTGTCCCTGAAATCTATTAGTTTTCAGGACCAATCTGATCACTCCCCGCGGGGCATCCCCAATCTAGATGTCCTGCGGGGATGAACCCCCCTGGAGGGCCATAAACCTTACCTCAGCCCCGTCCCATCTGTGCATGCATGAGCTGCGGATGCGTCTTGCGCTTCCCTCTAGCAGGGTGGTCCCCTGCGCCAGACATTTGTGCATGGCCTGCGCAGGCGCACTCCCTGTTAGAGTCAAACGCCACACGCGTCCTTTGGTGCTCAGAGGCAGCTGAGCTGGTATGCACGTCCAAATGGCCTTGGATGCGCATACCACAGCGGCGCAGAGCGCTGTGCTAGCCTGGCGCAGTCACGTGGGAGTGTGGTCAGTGGTGTTTTTCTGGCCTTCCAAGGGGGGTTTCAGACAGCGGCCCACCCCCGATTGGTGTGCCCCACCAAAGTGGACCCAAACCCAGAATAGTGATAATCCAGGGTGTGGGTCCACTTTACTCTGGTCTCAGTATAACTGTTTATGCCATTGTTCTGATGTCATGTATTGATTTGTGTTTGTTTTTCATTTCTCATAGGACTTCTGCGTGATGCAATATGACTATGCCCGTGGGGGCAAAAAACGAATAGCCATGGAGGTGAAGGCCACAGTGTCCCGGTGCTTCAACACCCAGCTCTCCATCCGAGCCATACAACAGAAATGGTCTGACTTCAAGCGCCGGGACCCTGAAGGCGTGTACCGCCTATATGATGCCTACGCATCAGGTAAGTTTAAGCTTATGCTATGTTTATACTTTAGTTTAAATCATCTGCTAAGCTGTGTCCATTTGTGGTCGTAATATTAATTATTTTCTTTCACCCCCTCAACACAGATAAGCGTCCTCCCCTGGGTA
This sequence comes from Gastrophryne carolinensis, assembly GCA_027917425.1. Taxonomy (NCBI): domain Eukaryota; kingdom Metazoa; phylum Chordata; class Amphibia; order Anura; family Microhylidae; genus Gastrophryne; species Gastrophryne carolinensis. The sequence goes on from CM051234.1 coordinate 537,466,620, forward strand.
AACGTGGGAAGGTGGTTTGATAATGTACATTAACATCACAAACCCCACTACAGTGCTAGCCAACTGGCAACCACCCCTATGTTTCATCCCACACCATGATGGGGGCTAGCAAATGTGTTATTTGGTTAAGTTGTTCCGGCTAACACATGTTGCACACTATTAACATTCGACAATCAACTGCAAATTAGTCCTTAACATTGCACTGTCAAGGTTATTGGCACATTATCTTTAGGGGTCCATGTTGCAACCATAAATAATTTACATGAACTCATGGTCTAGGAAATATGCTAATGTTGGACAACATGTATGTAACCATGCAAGCATTTGATTTTTCAGACTCCCTAACCAGATGGATGTCAAATAGTCAGGTGTCATTGGCCCACTAATTTTGCTTTTCTCTTTTGCTTTCTCCTGACAGATGTTGCTACGCAGACGGAGCCAGTGACCATCCTCCCCACCCCAGCTCCAGGGACGGCCAGCAGCATGGGCCCCCACCACAGCTACGATGGTGAGTACATCCCACTTCATATGCACTTGTGAACCCTATGTCTTCTAGTCAAATCTGCAGACATTTACAATGTACCTATGTGTTAATTTAACACACATCTAGGTTACATGTGTTTGGTCAACAATCCTACATGCCTGTCTGCATGCTTGATTGTTGCCTCACATTCTTGAGTTTGCCACATAGAGACAATTTGTGGTTTAGACACAACCAAATGGGGCTGCTTAGGTTGTGACCTCTAAGATTCTTGTCAAAACTAGTTTACTCATTAGGACTTAGGCCCTGATGTTTGGCTGTGACTAAACACATAAATGTCCACACTGGGACTTATACCTTCTTTGATTCCCAAGAGTTAAGAGTAAATGTATGCTTTGGATGTGGTGGCCAAATTTCAGCCAGCCAATAGTACTCATATAATGTTAACAACTAAGGGCACAGTGGGCAACAATGTTAATGCGAGTGTCAGCTAATTGGACACAGTGACATTACATTGCTACATCTGTGTCTGTTGAGGTCACATTCCATTTATTAAATCTGTTTTTTTTCTACATCTCTACAGCTTGTGAAAACCAGCATCGCAGACTGTGGCGGGAGATCAGGCGTCTGAAGCTTATGCTGCTGGCCAAGAAGAGGCGGCGGCGGCGGCGTTAGGGTGGGGGGATGACTGGCCCCTTGTTTGAGGCCCTTTGTGGGGCAATGTTGGCCCTGTTGGCCACCTTTAGAATAAATCATTTTATATTTTCATAATTACAGTGTTGTGCCTTGTCAAGCATAGTTTAACTGTCTCCAAACCCATTTGTGTGTAAATTTTGCCATTTAATGTGTAAACCATAGTAAGCTATGGTCACAAATGTGTGGCATAAATTTAGAAATACATTTACATATGTAGATCAAGATACTCATCCCTGACTGTGTTATTAGCTATGTCTTAGGAAAAACACAATTTAGAGGTGGGTTAATCAAATATATTTACAGAGAAAAAAAAAACCACAAACAAATTAATATTCTTGGCTGGGTGGCCGGGGAGGTTGGGAGTCATTGCTAGGGGCGGTGTTGGGGGACAACAGTGCAGTAAAAAATATAGACTGCTGTTGTATGAGCTGTTGTATCAACAACAAAGTTTGGTCCTGCCGCTGGAGACATTCTTCCTGGTGCTGTAGAGATTGTTCCTGGCGCTGGAGAGATTGCTCCATTAGATTGCCCAGGCGACCAAGTTCCTGGTTCTGCTGTTGGTTTAGGAGCAACTGGTCGATCTGGCGCTGCTGGGCCTCATTTTGTTGCTGACACATCAGCACCTGATGTTCCAACGCCGCAATGCGCTCATTAGTTCCATCACGTGGCTGTTGGCGACTGTAGTCCTCCAGCATCCGGACCCCTAGCTCATAAAAATCCGCACTGGTTGGTGCCACACCTCCTCTTGCTGTGGTTTGAGGCTAACAAAATAGAAAACAACATTTTAGTCAAACCGAACCAATGCAGGTATGCCCCTCCAAATCATTTGCCAAAACTGTCACAATACAACTTACCCTTGTTTGAGCCTCGGAAGCTTGGCCACATGGGACTTGGGAAGAGGTCCCAGCTTGGTGTTCTGGTTCCGCCTCCTGCAAAAACGACCAAGAAAGGAAATGTGACATGTTGCTTCATCCACTACCCACGAACATGGCAATGTGGTTATTGGTCCTCTAAATCAGCCATGTTACCTCCGTGTCGTCCGGCACAGGTAGGAGCGGGGTATCGCTGCCAGAGAGGGGCAAATCAACATCCGAGATCTCCGGCAAGTTGGCATATGCTAAACAGGAAAGTCAGGTTAGTAGGTCAGTGGACAAAACTCAAATGTAACATGGATAGCCTATCGAGGCCATACCTCCACAAATTGCCAAATTACACACTAGCCAAAAGGTATCTGTTAAACTCAGATTGATAACATGTATGTTAGAGGAATAAGAGGCAATAATTGGGCCCAATAAGATCAGACACATTGCTAAAATTACACATACCCGCAATCTCCCAGATGTCTGGAGTGGGGCCGTCACTCGAGCTTGGACCTTGAAAATACATGTGGAAACACAAGTTGCCTGAAGAAAGTGCCACAAAAGTAGAGCCAAAATACATACTAGATCAAGCCAAAACAACTTACCCTCATCTCTGGCAGCCTGAACGTGAAGGGCCACTTCCGATATTCTGGCCAACTAAAAAACACAATTAATGGCTCAAAATATTCCTCAAACTACTAGGGTGAATGTTTGTCTAAAAATATTTCAAACAAAATGCATAGCAATCACTCCAAAAACTATTAGACTGACCCTGGGGATGGAATAAGCACTCAAAATAGGCAACTTCAAGTTGACAGAGCAAACATGTAGATTATTAGACTAACCAAATAGAACCAGTGTAACATAAACAGCATAAAGGATACATTATGTATTGCTATACACACCAACAGGGTCCTGTTGACCTGCAACATCGGAAGTGGGGTCCAAAGATGAACCAGTCACTTGGCCTACAAATAAAAAAGAGGAATGAGACACATGCACTTGGGTTAAAACGGATAAAGCAAGGTTGACACATGCACTTACCGACATCCAAAGAGTAGCTTGGCTCCTGAGGAGATGCTGGGGCCAATGGCGGGGCAGCTAGGCAAAAACCAAGCAAACATTGAGCCATTGGTAATGTGCGGTCAAAAATCAAACATGCATTAAGGTGTGTGTGAGCAGCTCATTCACTAATATTCACTAATCAAGCCCAGTGTGGCTTACACATGTATATGCAGATATATGGCCACACATCTCTGCCTTCCAACATAGCTACACATGTTAGGGCCTTGTTAGTTAGTTGCTGTGAGGGTTAAAGTGGGCGTGAAATTAGGCCGCAGGTCCATATTATTAATCCTCAACAGTGCCCCACTCGATTGTTGGAGCTGCTCCCACACCCATTTGGTCCCCAAACAACCAGCACCTAAATTAGTGGTAAATACCTTCAATGGCAGACTGGGTTAGGCTTGAGGTTGGTTGAAGGGCAGGAGTTTGTGTGTCCTGAGGCAAATCCTGGACAGCACCATGTGCACCTATGCAGAAAGCAACAGACAGGAAAGTAAAACATTTATGAGGTATAATGTACTACTTCACAGGTCCTACTGTTAGTTGGGCAGAAAGAGAAAATGCAAATCACATACATTAACATTAGCTTGTAAAAAAATGCAGAAAATATGTACCTTCAGTCCAACCTGTGGTGTCATCCCCAGGATCCACACCCTGCAGCCGAGCAAGTGGAATTTTGGCCTTCAGCATCTCCTCATACGGCCTGTAGGTACTCTTTGGAGCCTGGATGGTCCCACTGTCCACATCAAGATCGTGATTCATCTTTTTGATAAGGGCCCCTCTCAAAGTGTAGAAGCGTTTCCTGCAGGATGGGCCACTACGTGGGTGTTGCGCAGTGCTACTAAGCTCAACACCAATGGCATCCCACAGTTTGCTTCTTTCTTGTTTGCCTATTGACTTGCTTTGGGAGCCAAAGATCAGCTCCCATTTAGCAAGGGTAAGGCGCACAAGATGATTATTCTCCGCCAAATTAAATTCAGGCTCCCTCTTGGCACCTGGGCGCTTAGCCTGGGGTGCTGCACCACCTTCAGGCTGGGCCCTTTTCCGTAAGGGAGGTCTGCGCACAGCACCCACCACACTCCTACTTGGGCCTGCTGTGGCCGGCAGATGTCCTGAATTTGGCTCCATCCTGTAGCTGCACACACACACCAATACACAACCAACAAGCACGCATGCAGACTACAGAATGGCATCGCACTCTCTTTGGGTTGGCCAGGTTTTATGTGCTCTAACAGCCAATCACAAACCAGGCCACTTAATAGATTCACACATACTGCCCAGGTCCTTGTAGCCACACCTCCACTGCACTGACTGAAGCATGTGTGTTAGCCAATTAACTAATTACAGACCTCATGAAGCCCTGTCGATCAGCTTGGATGAAGAAGCATGGGACTCCATATATCAGGGGGCACACAAAAGCATAGTAGGTTCTTCGCTACAAGAAACCAATTACAAAATTATCTCTAGGTGGTACAAGACACCACAGCGTTTACACCGTATCTTCCCTGAGGTCCCAGACAGATGCTGGCGGTGTGGAGGGGTAGGAGCAGATATGCTCCATATTTGGTGGAACTGCCCCAAAATTAAAGTGTTCTGGGAGAAAATCCATGCTCTGATAGGGAAAATACTGGGATGTGAGCTAGAGTGGAACCCGGCGGGATACCTGCTTAACTGGTCAGCAGATGGTAGGGGAGTTGCTGGATACGGTCCTTTAGCTGTCCATCTACTGAATGCTGCCAGAACGTTGATCCCTAGAAAATGGAGGTCTGAAAATGTACCTACAATGGCGGAGTGGTTCAGACAGATAAATCACATTGAGACAATGGAAGAGATTCTATATTCCAAACAGGATAGGCTGGAAGCATTTAGGAATGTCTGGACGATTTGGCAAGTGTTTAGGGACTCAGATGAATACAAAAGGGAATTCCCCTCTTGAGCGATTACTCGGCCGAGTCCCTTGGTGTAGTGGAGGGGCTGACCGGGAGCTGGACGTGGTCAGGGGCACGGGGAGCATTTGGTCGATGGAAGGTGGTGACTGGATGGTTGACACCATCTCTGCCTCCCCCCCCCCACCTTCCCTCCCCTCCCCTTCCCGCCCCCTCTTTGTTTCTCCACCCCCCCCCTCTTTTCTTACCAACATACCTTCTCTTCCCCCCCCCCCTCCTTGCCGTCATGGCTCCCCCAGATCCCTATTACTGTTCCCCCCCCCTCCCCTCCCTTCGCTCCCCATGCCTCCTGACCCGGTCCTCCTTGTCTATTTGGTCCTTCCCTCTCCTCCTCTTGCTCTCGTAGTTTTTCTTGTTTTGTCGAGTTGTCGGTGTTTGTAGGGTGTCACCTGTCCTGCTGGGGGGGATGGGGGGTTGGAGATCCCTAGGGGGCGGTTCGGCTCTGTCTAACTCAGGGATCCTGCTCTTGACACATGGGACAGATGTACTGAGGATGGAAGCAGAGAAGTGCACTCTTCTCCTAATGCTAGGTTAACGACTTCTTAACATATAAAATGGAGCAGTCGGCTAGAACACTGGCAACTGGTCTTAGAAGCTATTCCCTCGAGAACATTTCTGAATAATGTATACTATGAGCAACTCTGAATTTTGCCTCTGTAACTGACTGCCCTATGTTGAGATGTCATGTGACAACGGTCCCCTTCACATTATATGTATTGCAAATTATATGTATGTGCCCACCTCCCCCCCCCCCACCTTCCCCCCCTTTCCCTCCCTTCCCCTCCCCTCCCCTCCTTTTCCTCCCCCCCCCCTTCAACTTATGTAACAAATGTGATCCTTATATGTTGATATCTGCATTCTCATTGTTATATGTTCACAAAATGCAAACTGTTATTGTCATAATTTTCTTTTCTCAATAAACATAAGTATGGAAAAAAAATTACAGACCTCATTAACCAAACAACACACAACCAAATACAACAATGGACTCATGTATATGAAACACTTGTGACATGTGGCTATCCTAACGGCTATTTAAATAAACAGCAGCTTACCTTTCATTGGCCCACCACTGAATTTTCTGCCATGTCCGTTAATGCACGCAAGTTTCGGCTCACGTACGCTAGTAGCGCTACTAGCGTGAGCGTGCGCACTCCGTTTCACGCACACCTGGGTCAGCTAATTGGCGGCCGGAAATAGCAGAGCAACGCAAAAGGCGGCAAAGCGGACCTGTCCTTTTTCAAAGTGAAGTATAAATGGAAGGAATTTGAAAGCTTCTGGTATTGTTACACTGTGGCAAAGGCTGTGGTGTGGTGCTTGTTTCCCTTAGCTCATTTGAGTCTCTGTCTGGGTTTTGTCCTCACTCTCTATGGCTTGTTGGGTGATTTCTGACATCAGTGCTGTTTCTTTAGGAGATTGATTTTGGTGGCATATGCAAATATTGTGGAGCATACAGCAAGTGAGGCTTGATTTTGGGGCCTTTTGTGGGCTGTGCAGCAACTCCCCTCTTGGTTGTGCCTAACTTAGAAAGCTGCTTTTCAGCAGCCTGGTGGTTTGGACCACTATACTTCTGGTTTTGTGGTGAGCTGCATTGTAGTGAGTGTGTGAGGAGTGTGATTGTTTGTGTGTGTGGTGTGTTTGTGGTTTTTGTTTTTGTTTATTTGATTTTGTATATCTGTTGAGTGTGTGTGATGGATAAGAGGGTGATGTATGGTGTCTGGGTGGATGGATGTATGCGTATGCTGGAAGAGCAGGAGGACAGGGAGCGGGTCGTTGTGAGGCTTAGGGCACCCCGCTCCTTTGGAATCCGCCTTTCAGTATGGGACTTAAGTGACGAGCAGATCAGGAGCCGCTTCCGTCTGAATCGTGCTGCACTACAGTCCCTATATGATCAGATTAAGCACAAAATCGAGCCATCCACCAAACGCATTCAATCCATTCCAGGCATAGTACGCCTGTGTGCCACGCTGAATATTTTGGCACGAGGGACCTTCCAGGCAACCTCTGCCCTCCTCAGCGGGATAAGCCAGGCTACTATGAGCTGCATATTAATCCAGGTAGTTCTGGCGATTTGTGATTTAATCCCAATTTACATCAAGTTTCCTGAGGATGAGGAGGAGGTTGCCAAAATAAAACATGCTTTCTATCTAATGGGAGGGATCCCGAATGTGCTAGGGTGCGTTGATGGTACACGTATCCCTTTCCGCCCTCCCCGTGCACAGGAGCTGTATTACAGAAACTGAAAACAATTTCATTCTTTTAACGTTATGGTGGTCTGTGACCATGAGATGAAGCTGCGGGCGGTGAGATCGGGGTTCCCCGGCTCATGCCACGATTCTTACGTCTTGCAGCGGACAGTCCTGTGCCGGAAGTTTGAGAACAACGAAATGCCAGCTGGCTGGCTACTGGGTAAATAATTAACCATGTCAAAGTATTTGGACTCAAATATGTGGCCTAGTAAGCCAAATTCTAAAAAATGAAAACCAAAACATGTACTAGTACTAATTGCTGTCTCTCTCCTTGTGTTTTTTCTACAGCGGACAAGGGATATGGGCAGAGAACGTGGGTGCTGACTCCGGTCAGGAGCCCACAGACCTCTGCCCATGAATGCTACAATGCAGCACACCGCAAGACCAGAAGCATTGTGGAAAGAACCATCGGCCTGCTGAAAGCACGCTTTCTATGTTTGGCACGGCCAGGAGGAGAGATGCTCTACAGCCCACAGGTGGTCTCCAAGATCATCCTCGCCTGCTGTGTGCTCCACAATATCTGTATATGCCACCGAATTCAATCCCCTGAGGAGACAGCACTGGTGCCCGAAATCCCCAACTTGCCCGCAGAAAGAAGTGAGGACACCCAGACTGGCGATGAGCTAAGGGAAAGGATGATCACTTCCTTTTTTGCGGTAAGCTAACTACCCTTCACTCTAATCCAAGTACTGCACCGGGAAAATTTATTTGACCTCCCATCATAATTTTGCAAAAAACACTCTAAGGGGGGTGTAAGATGACCCAAACCACACTAAGGGGGGTGTAAGATGACCCAAACCACACTAAGGGGGGTGTAAGATGACCAAAACCACACTAAGGGTGGTGTAAGATGACACAAACCACTCTAAGGGGGGTGTAGGATGACACAAACCACTCTAAGGGGGTGTGTAAGATGACCAAAACCACTCTAAGGGGGGTGTAAGATGACCAAAACCACTCTAAGGGGGGTGTAAGATGACCAAAACCACTCTAAGGGGGGTGTAAGATGACCAAAACCACTCTAAGGGGGGTGTAAGATGACCAAAACCACTCTAAGGGGGTGTAAGATGACCAAAATCACTCTAAGGGGGGTGTAAGATGACCCAAACCACTCTAAGGGGGGTGTAAGATGACCCAAACCACTCTAATGGGGGTGTCAGATGACCCAAACCACTCTAATGGGGGTGTAAGATGACCCAAACCACTCTAAGGGGGTGTGTAAGATGACCCAAACCACTCTAAGGGGGGTGTAAGATGACCAAAACCACTCTAAGGGGGGTTTAAGATGACCCAAACCACTCTAAGGGGGGTGTAAGATGACCAAAACCACTCTAAGGGGGTGTAAGATGACCCAAACCACTCTAAGGGGGTGTAAGATGACCCAAACCACTCTAAGGGGTGTGTAAGATGACCCAAACCACTCTAAGGGGGATGTAAGATGACCCAAACCACTCTAAGGGGGGTGTAAGATGACCCAAACCACTCTAAGGGGGGTGTAAGATGACCCAAACCACTCTAAGGGGGTGTGTAAGATGACCCAAACCACTCTAAGGGGGTGTGTAAGATGACCCAAACCACTCTAAGGGGGTGTGTAAGATGACCCAAACCACTCTAAGGGGGGTGTAAGAGGACCCAAACCACTCTAAGGTGGTGTGTAGGATGACCCAAACCACTCTAAGGGGGTCTAAGATGACCCAAACCACTCTAAGGGGGGTGTAAGATGACCAAAACCACTCTAAGGGGGGGTGGAAGCTGAACAACATAACAATTAGGGTTGGTGTGCAAGTTTGACGCAAATGTTGGTTACCAATTAATGCAATATTTTTTTACAGCGAAAAAGCCAATTTAAATATATATACTAACTGCACTTTTTAATCTTTTTCAGGCACCCCGAGATGCACCATGACGGCCATTTTCATTTTCCTTAAAATTTCTGTTTAATTTATTTACTTTTCACCACAAAATAAAAAAAAACTAAAGAAACATGTTGCAATGTGTTTAATTCTGAAGGTACTTGATTTCAAGCCCACAGCAAAGCAAAGCGCAGGCGCTGTGTTGAATAGCGTGGTCAAACTGACTGACAGCGCCTACAAAGCTGAGCTCCAACATCATATTCAGCAATGTAGGCGTTGTTCCCAACAACGCCAGGTAGCGACTGAGGAGGCCTGCTATAGCGAATCGCTACCGCCCGCGGCGTACGCTAGCGGCGCTCATAGCACCATACTTCAGTCGCTCATCTGTCGCTACCTGGCGCTATTAATGAATCGGCCTCTTACTCTTTGTTCATTGCAGCTGATCAGTACTACCCTAACACCTAGTATCCTTTTATTTTTCTTGTTGCCTATACAGCCCCTCTACAATAGTTATCATGCAAGTGTGGAAAGTTTTAAGCCAATGAATAAGGGGGTTAGGGTTTGACCTTTTTAAAGGATTTTAATAATGGTTCTCAGGTATTTTACTGTATAAGACACATTTATGAAACAATAAAAGTTCAAGTTCAGTAAAACATTATAAAATAATATTAGAAAGAAATATCTATTTCAATTCAATCTTCTTAATAATGAGAATTACAGTTTTCTTACCACAATATCCTGGCGTTCCACACACAGTTTTCATGGTTACTTGGTCATCCACAATTTTAGACAGGCCAAAGTCAGCTGAAAACCATGGCAAAAAATGGTTCAAATTTTGTGTTTACATGTTTTTCCATCTTCCACCTATTTAAATAACATCTATTCAAACAAACATTTAGTCCAAATAACATATGCACAGCCTAACTAGAAAAAGACACAAACATTGCAACTAGATTCCCCCTTCAAACAGTTGAACAGTTTTTAACATGTAGTAGGCATGAATGTCTTCGATTAAAGTGGATCAACACCCTCCCATGATCGGCCGATCACCTCCCTCACCACGGGGCATCCGAGATCGGGATGTCCCGCGGGGTGAAACCCCCCCCCAAAAAACCTTACCTTATCGGCGACGAATCAGCCACTGCCGCCTCCCGCGCGCCCCTCTAGCAGTGCGCACGCGCCGGCCGTTTGTGAATGGCCGGTGCGGGCGCGCGGCCTGTAAGAGGGACGCGCGGGAGGCAGCGGCGGCGGCTTGTCCGTCGCAGAAAAGGTACGTTTTTGGGGGGGTTTCACACAGCGGGGCATCCTGATATCGGACGCCCCGCTGAAGTGGACCAACACCCAGGATAGTGAAAATCCTGGGTGTTGGTCCACTTTAAGAACTTGTCCAGGTTAAGTGTAAAATAAAAAGCAAACATGTCTTACCTCCCAGCTAGCTGATTTCTGTCAGTCTGCTGTGTCAGAAGAGTTGTGTGGCTGGATTATAATTTACTGTTGTAAAGCTGTGGCTAAACACTTTATAGCAGCCTGTGCAGAATATGTCATATATGTCAGTCTCTGAAACTAACGGTGCCCCTGACTCTTTTCCTGTCTGGTATTATTTCACCTTTTGCTCAGTATACATGCATCACACGTAAACTGGATTCATTATTTGGATGTCAGTTCACTCTCCCACATAATCCTCCCCCGCAAGGACAGTGGTGTATCCTATGCAGTCTTAGGTCCAACTCTTAACGCTAGAAAATAAAGTGCATAAATAAAATCTTGAGGCTGGGCTACAGAAATGGGTCTAGATCTAATTCTTAGCAACATTATGCAGCAACACACCAGCATGGCAGGTTACTACTTTGGATTTTACACTTAGTGGAAATCCAGTCCAAAATTGACAGACGATGTGTAGGCGCCCATTGAAATGAATAGGAGTGCTCTGTACTTTATTCCGGTGTGGGCTGGGATTTCTGTTAGTCAATATGTAGTAGAATAATCAATAAAGATTTTGTACACTTCAAGCCTTGGTCATAATAACCTATGTCCTTTTGTGTATACTTTAATGTATACAGTTTGTGCAGTTGTATTATACACAACAATGCAAGCTTGGGAAAGTGGCAACATCTCAGCCCTGGGCAGTGTGGGTCATTTTGGGAAAGGACACATTTCTACAGATCACATCAATATAAGATCTGCTTTGCTTAGCACTAGCAAGGTCAACACTTCTGGCCAAAAAACGTAAAGGAACAGATACACATGACATTGAAACACATGAGATTTTTTTAGTATTTCCAGAGTAGCTAATGTCTATGTATAAATCATACCTCCTGTATTTTTATTTTGCATGCGCATTGTATATGGAGCTGTCTAAAAGCTCTCTAATGAATCCTCTATTAAACTGTTTTCCAGGACCTGAGGACTGAAATTAATATACTTCCTACCACCAGGGCAGAGAAAGACCTAGCTTAGGCCAAACATCTGTTTTACGTTTGGTTTGGGCCCAATGTTTCGAGGGGTTTTAAAGAATATATATATTATGCTCAAGCTTCAATTTTCATTAGAGGCTTTGAATCTGAGACTTTCGACACCCTACAAGGCACTAGACAGCCACCCCTCCAGCCTCACCATTCTCAGCCGATAAGTGAATCACTGAACAGCGATCACAGTGGACAGTTCACATTGTTAACTCTTTATGGATAGTTCTACCAGCAATGCCAGAAGCTTCTTTGTTTAGCAAGTGTAATTTTATTTACTTTAAATGGACATATATTGTATGTGTGTTACAATAGGAAGCTTTTAAAAGCAGAGCAGTTTGTAGTTTGCAGGGAAACTTGAAAGTACACCACCTTGGATATGATTTAAAAAAGCAGCTCCAGTATTAGAAAATTGAGGTCAGCGTGATTTAAGAGCTCTGTGCATTTGTCAGCCCAATTGCATAATGGCACATTCCAACATCCTAAGGGCTCGTTACTATTGAGCAAAAAGCATTCATAAGTTTTTATAGTTGCTCTGTAGAATAGAATGAGCTATATGGTTTTATATATTGATAACATTGTACATTTCAGGTTCATAAGAACACATTTCCATGCAATTCTATATGAGGTTATGTACAATGCTTCCTTCTACAGTAAAGACACAAAGAACGTTCATGGAATGGAGGCGCGATTCAGTTAATGTCCCCCCCCCCTATTACAGGTTTGGGCGATTCAGCAAAGTAAAAAAATATGTTCTTTGCACTTGATATTGTATTAGTGGAAAAATATGTGACACAAATACAACTGCAAATAACAGGTATAAAATGCACCTGTCTACACAGCCTGCCTTTTTTAAAACTATTTTTTAAAGTATTTTTTACACTATGACCCACATGCTAGCATGTTTATGACATGTGGGTCTTTAAAATATTTTTTTTAAATGTTTCTATTTAAAAAAAACAAGTATAGCCCCCCTCCCTCAGAAGCTACCAGTCTGATGTGCCAAGCATAGGGGTTGGCAGCCCAAGGCCCAGAGGCCGAACAGCCGACTCCCAGCCCTAGCAAAATACCAGCCCATATGCTCTGTGGCACATGATTGGAGCATTTCAATTGGTTTTGGGGCACCCTTTCTGGTTCCCTCACCAACTGGAGGAAAGGGCGTATACTCTAACCAGCCAACCTTCGGGGTCTTACTTCAGGGGGCCCTGGTAATGTACAGGAGCCGGCAGGAGGGCATGCTGTCAGCCAGAGCATTGGCATCAGACATTAAAGGATCTGCAGTTAGGGACCAAGTCATTGAATATAGCTAGATGAGTATAGCCTAGATCACGTTTAAAAGCCTAATGCTGCACAGCATCTCCAGCACATTGTTTCATACCCCGATTGCCTCATATCGTATTCCTTATTTTGCTCTGGAGCATGCTCTCATAGTTGGCACCATAAACAAAAGTGCATGGCTGATCTGAACTTAATCATTGTAGTTTTGTGCAAGAAGAGGGTAATTTGCAGAAATTCTGGAAGCTGTGGAGTAAAAGGTTTTTTTTTCATCTACAGTTGTCCTTTCATATCCTGGGTCTAAAAGGGACTGGGTCTGCAAAGTTGTTAACCACATATGTTCCATTTGGTCTCCAGAGATTAGAACCTAAGGGATTGTTCAGGGAAAAAAAAAAAAAAAAAAAAAAAAAATTATATATATATATATATATATATATATATATATATATATATACTGACCTTTTGTCCCCAGCAGCTCCTTTGTCCAGCTCCAGTTTTTTTAAGCATACCAATACAAATAAAGTCTTACACTGGTCTTCAATCTCCACCTCCTCCAAGGCAAAATTCTGCCCCCTCTGCATGGCCACTTTATTCACCTTGATGGAGGCCACAATGGCTGATTGCTCTGGGTGCCATGGTGCTTGTTTTTGGCATTTGGTAAATTTTAAAAGATCAGAGGCAGATGGAAGAGTTGTGTGGGACAAGAGGTGAGTATAATTTTTTTAAATTTATTTTTGCCCCGACCCTCATATTAACTGCCAATTACCTCATCCGGTCTCAATGATAACAATAGTATTTCTGCTGCATTAAATATAGTACATTCCTGCTTCATCGCAGCACACGGGGCCCCCAACAAGATCAAAGGCTGCAAAAGATCAGCAACATGGCTCTAAACCTCCCCGTTCCTGATGCAAAAAAGAACAGTTTTGTGTTGAAACTGATATTATTAGTACAGTGTGAAAATATGGACAGCTCTCCACATAAAAGAGTAGCGAATAAGGTTTGAAGAGGCTAACGTATACTTAAAAAAAAGACTTCCCAAATCAAGACACAAGTGCAAAACGAATTTAGTGGAACCATCTACTACTGTACTTAGGCTTTGTGATCGAGAAGCTGTCTGATGAAGTACAGAATTCTTTCTTACAAATTTGTAAATTACACATTTTAATGATGCTGAAAAAATTCACCAATTCAGACATGCTTACCAATTTTCAAAGGAGCATCGGGTGCTGGCGTAGCATAGAGGAGATTCTCTGGCTTGAGGTCTCGGTGAACAATGCCATTTTCATGCAGATACTACAAGGTAAAAAGAATCTATTAGACTTAGGGCATCTAAAATTATTTTTGCAATTGATCTTTAGTCAATGCAGTGAAAAGTGAAAAGGTAAAAGTATTGAAGGAAAACAAATGTAAAGGAAAAGCTGCCAGTACTGGTATGGGACAACTTCCTGTTTGAAATTTACATGGCAAAATGTACAGTATAGCCACAGCATCTGAATGAGCAAATATTCCATTTAGAGCAGACGTGCTCCAGAGAGCTTAAAATCTAGTGTGGGTCCCGCTAGCCAAAGTTCTGCCCTTTCCTACCATCCACTCTCAAGGTAACAGCTTCATTTTTAAATTAAGCCTAATGTTTACTATATGGTTTGCAGAGGGATGAAGAAGAGAAAGAGTGACACTGCATGATTAATTTGATCTTGCCCTGACCTCCTGAATAACTGTAATAACTGCAGGAAGAAGGTGCATTAGTGTCTGTTGTCTTAATCAGACCTGCCCAAAACATGGAGGTATTACTAGAACCTGGCTTTCTTATGGTGTTGCATTTTCCCTGCAAAACATCGACTCTGTGGGCCATGAAAGACACGTACTGTCTCTGGTCATTAGCTCCGTGCAGTTGTGTACTTCTTATCACACAGTAACAGATCCAAGGGGAAGAGCAACAGAACAATACTGAAGGGCATAGGGGCTATCAGACCCTATGCCTGGTTGCCGCCTTGGTTGGCTCGCGTAGGGAAGTACACTTTGTTTTTTCATTTATTTTAAATAAAATTTTCACATGTGCTAAAATCCACAACTCGCTTACTTGCATGATCATTCATTGGACACTCGCTGATGTCAGATGACAGCAGATGTGAGTAAATTGAGAAACTCTCATAGGCGTAGAGAAATACTCTCCTTGACTGGGTGATTCTCACATGCTATCACAAGTGCGTTGTTGATTCACATGTGTCTCCTAAATCATGCCAGAGATTTCCACATAAGAGAAATTTTCTCATACAAGAATGATTTTACACAGAAGGGAACATTTCTCTCATGGTGCTGAATCTACCCTTATGAGTGAGAAAAAAATGACTATGAATATGCACTGCTGAATCTGAGCTGACAGAGAATTCATATTTCTGGGGAGGCCGATTCATAGCGCCAGGTAGCGACAGATGAGCGACAGTAGCGTTATTTTCACAGCGCCCGCTAGTATTCGCTGTGCTTGGCCGTTGTTCGGCTGTGGACAGCGACTCAGTCGGTGTGCGGTAATGTTGAATACGGGGTTAGGAGTCGCTGTTTGACAGGTTCCGCGCTGTATGGGAGCGCATGACAGCGAATGGCCATAGCGAACGGCTCCCAGCATATTCATTAACAAATCACGCTCCAAAAATTCTCGCGCTGTGAAATGCTTGTTTAAACCCCAGAGCGCTGGCGGCAATGGGTTAAAAGTAGTTTTTTAACCCCCAAACAACCATATTTTTAGAAGAAAAAAAAACATGTAATATCAATTCTGCACAATTTTTTTTTTTTTTTTACCTTAAAAAAAATATCTAACATGGCAGAAGTGGTCACAGAATTTTTGACTTTAAAAAAAATAAAATAATAATAATAGCAATTAATTATGAATATTTAAAGATTGCTCCATTGAAATGCATTGGAGAGCGCCAGGTAACGAGAGGTCATACCTGTCGCTGTTCAAGGTCGCTCGGTGGCGCGGTGGGGTGAGGCTGGAATAATGATGAATGATCGCTATCTGGCGCTCTGTCAGTCGCTAAGCAGGATCGGCTTGATAAATGTGTGATTGCGGAGGGGAGCCGGCGTTCTCGTGGCGGTGAGCGTCATTACCGTTCGCTCACCATTCGCTACCTGGCGCTATCCCTTGTTAAATAAGGGCCTAAGTCTCTATTAGGGAGGAGTGAACCCGTTGAAGATCGAGTTTGCCGGGTTCGACCGAAGTTGCTGCAAAGACCCAATTAAAATATTAATTTTTTACGAGTGCCAGAGGGCAAATCAACTGGTAACACCAGGGAAATTGCCCTGTACAATATGGGGTAGGGAAAATACTTCAAGTATTCTCAGACAATAAAATACATAAATACATAACTTTTCCCGTCATTCAAATTAACATTGAAAATGAAGTGTTTTTTTGCAATTTATTTAGCATTTTTCTTTAGATACAATTTACATCTAACGAAAAAATGTTTGACCGTTTTTTTCTGGCACTTTCCTTTGTTTTAATAAAGGTCACTTAACAGCATTCATTAAAGCTGGGAAAGTGACAGTGAGGTTCTTTTTTAATTTTATTTTTCTGTTTCTCATTTGTGGTGCCCATTTTTAAAAAGGGCTTTAGGTCTTCTCCGGGCAATTACAGAGCTTTAAGATTAACATCCATTGGGGGCAAATTACTTGAGGGGCTAATAAGGGACTATATACATGAAAATGTAACTATTCATAATAATTATAAGTGACAACCAGTACGGTTTTACTAAGGGCAGAAGCTGCCAGACTAACCTGATTGGCTTCTATGAGGAGGTGAGTAGAAGCCTGGACAGAGGGGCAGCTGTAGATATAGTTTTTCTGGATTTTGCTAAAGTATTTGACACTGTCCCCATAGATGCTTATTATCATTTACCACAACTCGGATTAGATGCTTATTTAGAGAAAAATAACATTAACAGTTTCTATTAGCTGTTAACAGTAAAACTTGAACTTGATGGACATATGTCTTTTTTCAGCCGTATTAACTATATATCTATGTAAAAAAAAACGTATGGTACTTAATTAATGCCTAATTTGTTGTAGATGCAATATTGACCCTAATATGGGGCTCACACACATAACAGCAGGGACCATGCTACACAGATGTGCAGACATCTGCCATTAGGATTAACCTAAAACATTTCATACCACTTTGTCTAACTTTTACAAAATGTTTTGCCTTGCATGGTAAAATATGGCGACCACAAAGTGAACTGACGCTTTTTCTTTTTTTTACAAATGAGGGTAAACGTTATTCACAGGTTCCTCCGCACTAAAATGTTCTTATGTAAATGTACACTTGGTTTCGAAGAGCCGGCTGCTTTTAGAATTTGTAATGCACACTCCAGGAATGTCTGTGTCCTACAAACCTAGAAAGCTGCAGATCTGATAAATATTTCATTGCTCATGAGGAATAAGCAGGTTGCTGTCAGGATCAGGAAAAAATAAGCTCTACTTTGCAAGACAATCATAAGACAGAAAAATCTGCCTCGTATGGGATTGTGCAGTAATTGTACAAAACATTTATATCGTGTAGAAATTATACTGATTTGCTTACATTAGCCAGGGATCATGGAGAAGCTTTATAAAGAGACCCAATGTTTGCAGCTGAAAGTCGCTTTTGACCTTTTTATCAGATTTTACCACTAGTTTTATTTCTATAAATACTGTGAGTGTTCTGTTCTTACATACATAACTAGTGAGGAACTAGAGCGGGGTCTACCAGGGTTGCAAGCCATCTGGTTGGATAGTCCCCAGTATCTGCCATTCTGTACTCCCGAATGACAAATGCAATTGCTCTGACTTTCACTACCATTACTGGTTTAGGGGGTCCCTTAGACCTCTATACCAGTTTTCGGAACAGCGCTTGTAGTGAGTGGGGAAAGATATTCTCAGTTTACCTTCAAATATGCTTTTAACTCTTGTATTTGTGCTTTATTTCAGAATAAGTCATGAGTTAAAGTATAGAGGAAGTATAAAAGGCTTTACTATACTTACCAAACACTAGCAGCATATGGCATCCCAGATCGGGTCTGCTGTTGGGGACCCACTAGATGCCGAGGGGGGGGGGGAAGTAATAAAGACACCATCCAGAACGGATCTACTGGTATTTTAAAGAAAGCCCTTGGCACCCCTAGGATGACTGCACTCTATGCAAGTGGTCCCATCATCAGCCATGTTTCTAAAGAATAGGGCTCCAGTATACATTGCATTCAGACAAGTGATAAGACAATAAATTATGAACATATTCTAAAAGCTAATTCAGATTTCTGTCTCTGCGGCTGAACACATTAATCTACTGATGAGTAATCCACATCCAACATTTCAGGAAGGCCAACAAATCCTAACTCAAATAAAAATGATTTAGATGTCTGATAATGGGAGTTGATATGAAATGCTCAGCACCATACAAATGTCTCCGCTTTAAGGATAATGAAAAAAAACTCTTAACCTTAGTGCTGGGGCTAATGCTTCTGCGGAACTCAATGACATAGCCAGCAAACCTTTACAGATGTTTACAGAACCTTTACAGAAGATCAAGGGCGATATCTAGATTTGACTGATGACTAAGTGTCTTAAAAATCAAAGCTGAGATCTGAGACTAGAAATGTAATACTGGTACAATCAGTTTTCCTTCAGCAAGTGTTCCCAGTGTTCAGTTAAAGGCAATTTACACATCTAGGCACTTCAAAAAATGACAGTGTGGTTCAGTGTGGTGTGCTTTGGTGCATTACAATATAACCTGTGGTGTAGTATTTCTTCTGGTTCTATGTATTAAACCGAACCTTCCCCTGAATTAGAGCCTATCTTATATGTTCCCCCCACCCTGTACATACAGATTGCCCACATTAAAATCACCCTATCTGCATCTACTGCATTTTATAAGCCTTTAAACATCCAAGATGGTGACCCATGGAGTCTCAGGCTGCCTGCAAACAGGAAGTGTCTTATGAATGTGCTGCTTTGCATTCTGGGATTGCTGCCCTTTCCCTGACCCCAGCTCTGCTCTGTCTGAGCAAAGCACAGCTATAACCCCCCCCCCCCCCCCATATAACTTTTATCCCCTCTCCTCAGTATGTGATGTTTGTGAGGCAAGATGGCAGCGCTCGTATCCTAGAGTCCTGAACAGAGTTGCAGAGAAAATATATTAATTTTAGATGCTGGGGAATAGTTTTTAAGAGTTTGGGATTTTTATTAAATGATGCTTTAATGCTTATAAGAAGGAAGAAAAGACACTTCTGGCACAGCAAAGCCAACTGTAATAAGAACTGCAAAAATAAGAATATATCAACCCCTTACCCTTCTGATCTTGCAAAACAACAGTTATCAAAAGTCAAATAATATTTTTAATGTAGGCATAACCCAAAGAGCACACAACCAGCAGAAAATATTTGAATAAAAGATTTATATCAAGCACACATATACAAAGTACAATTAAAATCAACACAATGAGATTAAGCAGCACATAAACACAGGGTACCACTAAATACACAGATAGCATCTTTCATTCGCTAGCACTTTGCAATCCCCAAAAAAACCTATTTAACTTCTACTGACTCATTTATCAGGGGTCGAAAAAGGAATTGACTTCTGAATAAGCCAGGAAGCTCTGCACCACCAAGTTTAGCACATGTGCCAGGCAAGGAATGTGCGTCAACCTGGCTGCTAAAAGGTTGTGCCAATTATCGCACACCACCTAGTCAGGCTTCAGGTGCCACGGCAGCAGCCACTCATCTGTCTGCTCCTGGATGCTGGTCCACAGTGGGGTAATTCACCCAAACAGATGAGTTTTAGCAACGCATGTTGCCGTTTGCCCTTGGCAGTGCTCAAATTAGTGGTGCAGGGGCTGCGCTGACTATAGAAGGAGGAAGCAGAGAATCCAAGTAGGAGGAGGAGGCACAGACTGATGTCCAGCAATCCAGGGTGCTAGACGGATATGTGCCACAGTGGTTCCTGTCTCAGTCCCAGCTGCCAATACATTGACCCAGTGGGAGGTTAGAGAGATGTAATGTCCCTGCCCATGTATACTTCATGTCCGTGGTGATATGGACAGTGGAACTAATGTCATTGCCCAGTGCACATCTTATTTTCCCACAACCTGTTGGTGCAGGGCACGGATGGCCTGGCAAGAAAAGCAGTACCGTCTGGGAACGGCGTATTATGGAACAGCCGACGCCATCAGATCTATAAAACTGTAAGTCTGAAATGGGAGCATTTAAAAGGCCAGCAATTTGCATTCAAGGCCAGGACTCATGGGTGGGATGGGCCCAAATTCTGCTTCCTCTCCAAAGGTTGCAGGATGAAAAGCTGAATCCCTCCCTGGGATGGTGTGGACAGGCTTGGTGATGGTGGTGCTGCTGGTGCTGGAGGTGGTGGTGGTCCCACATCCTCTCTTTGGGGGGAGAGAGGTGGCCTTGTCGTTGGTGGGGTGGTGCTAGAGGCTGAGACAATTGATGCAGCAGAGGGAGACTCAGGTGTTTGCAGGTTTTGCAGCTTGTGTTTCAGGTGTTTCTGACACTACAGCTTGTGTTTTGTCTGCAGATGCCTGGTCGCGCACAAGTCGAGCTGAGATTATTAGCACTTTACCCTCGCTTCAACGACTGTTGGCTCAGCATACACATGACCCAAGTCTAGTCCCCTTTGCACTGCTTGAAAAAATGCCATGCTGGTGACATCCTTTGAGGGAGATGTCTCATCTGTGGGCTGTGTGACCACCACCTCTTTCCCCCGAACTCTGATGGCCTTCAGTCCACATTGGGTCTAAGACTCAATCAGTACCCCCAGCATCCTCTTCCACCCACTCCTCCCTGCTAGCCTCTCTCTCAGCCTCGGCAATGAAGAAAGCTGAAGCAGTCAGCACTAGGGTTTCATCATCATCAAGGGTGTCCTGTGATGGTCTGTTGGCCACATCCCCATCCTCCAACAAAAGTTGTTGAGTATCTAGGAATCCTAGGTCTGCGACTACTAGGTTTAATACATTCCAAAGGAATGCTCAATAAGTAAACAACATTTTGATCTGGAATCAAAAGAAACATAAAAAAGACACAAAGGGCAGTTCCAGGGGGCAGAGCGAAACACACCAGTGACCACGCCCTGCACTGTCGAGTTTGTGAGCTCACACATGGAAAGCCAATATTACAGGTGGTTAGAAATGCTTAAAAACAACCTAAAACTTTTACTTCAGGACATTTAAAGATTTTTCCCTTGATAAAATGCCTTAATTTAAAATAAAGCAAGAAACAGTCCTAATTTTTCATAATATGATTTAAGACAAGTTTGCTGAATCTCTAAATAATCTCACATCAGACATCAAAGATTTTACAAAACCATCACCACATACAGTATACTTTACATCTAGTATCTATGCAGACAACGATATAATATGTAATACAGTTTGTTTTTAAAGATGAAACCTTAGGATGGAAAAATGATGAACTTTTTAATAAATACCTCAAAGGGCGCATTTTTTTCACAAATTTAAAAAAAAAATAAAATCAACCTCATTAAAACCATGTTGCATTAAAAAAAATTCAATATGTAAATGTAAACAAAAATTGAGACCCTCTAATTGTTGTGCACATCTATTTATTATAAGACTATGCCTTCGAAATAAGAAGAATCCCTACAAATCTATGTGTTCTGTGTAATGTTCTGGAACCTATATACTGTAATTCTATTAATAAGCTTGCCCAACTGAATTGTCACTCAGGAAAGAGAATGGCAGCCGTAACATTCCTCTTCCAACCAATGGCTGCCTATAGGGGGAGCGGGCGCTGTGTCACATGACAGTAATGTAGCCTCTATTCATTTCTATGGAGAATGCTGCAGGGGGTGCGTCCATTCTCTACATTCCTCTCTGTACATCCAACTATCACGTGCAGTATTTTAAAGGCACAGAGCACAGAGGGTATTGTAATGCCTTTTAAATGGTATGAACAGGAGATCACTCTATTCCAAAGAAAGTAGAAGACAATGGTAGAAGAGACGAAAAAGAAAACTTACTGCAACAGCTTCTAAAATTTGCTTCACTGCATCAGCCGCATCTCGCTCACTGTAATACCCCTTTTCTACAATTCTGGAATAATATAAAAGAAGGATCTTACATTAAGACACAAATGATGAGCAACAGTTAACACTATAATTAGTACTTGCATCTACAGGAATGGAATTGCTAAAAATCCTGTTTCCCCCAAAAATAAGACAGGTCTTATATACATTGTTTCTTGGCATTCAAGCTGTTCCCTTCCACTGCATTGCAAGTATAGTGGGTTTTCTCCCCTTGGTAACCAGAAGCAACCACAATGCTCTCATACAGTATATGCTCAGGAGTAACTTTCAGTAAGAGTGGAAAAAAATCACTTGGTGGTGAAAATGCATAAGATTTTCTTCTGCCATCAGCTAGGAAGACAATGAAACTCAATGGCACTTTTTACTCCTAAGAAGAGTAGTGAAAGTTTTATATCTGGTGATTCAGCAACATTGGAATTCTCAGGCTTTTTTCACCTAAAGTGAATTTATTTACTACCAATGCAGAAGGAGAAAGAGGCCCAGACAAGAAGCACAAAGCCAAGCCAGGAAACAGCCCTAGGTAACCAGTAGAGGAAGCTTAAAGCCCAGTGTCATCACTAAGGCACAGTATTTGTGCACTGACATCCTTTTGGGAATGGTTAGCTATGCCGGGTGGAAGCTACTGACAAATAAGCTGTATTTGCTGTAGGAGTTCTGTTGCTTTTACAGTCTGATATATTGTTGGAATTGGCCTATTATAAAATGTAATCTTAGGAGCCTGGGCTGTGACTCCATTGTGCACTTCTACAAAGTTTATTGAGAGCTTGCAAAGTATATTTTATGTGCTGGCTGCTCATACACCGTGCAAGTGCCACACAGGACCCAGATAAAACCAACCCCCAGCCCTGGAACTACTATTGTGTAAATGAATATGAATATATATATATATATATATATATATATATATATATATATATTTTTTTTTTTTTTTAATATTATTATTGTTATTTATGTGTTTGGCTGTAGTACAGTACTGCACAGCATCCAAAAGCTTACATAAATGGACCGTTAGTGTTCCCTAGGCACTCGCGGGTGGTTAGCACTGGATACATTTCAATGATATTGCTAAGCGGAGAGCTGTGGCTGCTCGCCCTGAGGTTTATAATGTACATTTTATGGTGATCAGTCACAAAGACAAGATGCACTTCCACTAATGTAATGTTGTTTACAGCATGATTTCTCTGCACAGAGGAGCTTTTAGAGACCAAGAAATAACAAATATTTATTTTTATAGTATTATAATACATGGCTGGAAAAGTTCTTCTGTACATCATTTGGCGATTAAAGTGAACACAGGCACCCAATCAATAGAAAATCAGTTAGCTACAGCAACTCCAAGAATAACGCTGGTTATAGTTAAACCAGAACAATGCCCATTATACACCAAATAGATGTTGTTCACACCTGTACCAAGTCCCAGGGCCGGCATCAGCACTCGGCAAGCGGGGCAACTGCCGGGGGCCCCCACTTTCTGGGGGGCCCACTGACAGGGCCTGCCTTTGGGGTGTGCGACGGCGCTTGACCAGCGGTGGACTGGGAGGGCACCACCACAGCTGGGCATCTTGATTTAGATTTCAGGGGAGAAAGTGCTGGGTTTTGTTCTGCTTCTAAGTTGCCCACCCCAGCTAATTTCCTATCCCTGGAGGGGCATCCAGGTTTGGGATGTCCCTCGGTGATGTGACGCGATTCTTCACCTCAAAGGGGCCCCCTGAGAACGTGCCGCCCAAGGGCCCACATAAACCTGGAGCTGGCCCTGCCAAGCCTGATTTTACCTCACCTACTTCTTTCTCCATCTGTGAAACCAAGCCCTGCTATTGGTCACCAGCGTTTACATGGTCCAATGCTCGACAGGACATGGAGGTCCTCTCACAATGAGCTAAACATATCTTTGCCTCAGCCCAATGCACCACTTACTGCAGCCACATGTGCCTCCTATCGGTGGAGGTATCAGCCACCTCAGTGTGAGGTGTATCTTGCAGTTCATCGTTGAGCAGAGACCCAGTGTGAAAGACATAGGCCTCGATTCAATAAGGGTAGAAAAACATTCTCATGGTAGTAAAAGATTCAAGTCATGAGAAAAAAGCCTGAGAATTTCACTGTTGATGAATCACCAGAAAAAAAGACAATGAAAGTAAATGGCACTTTTTACTACAGTGTAAACAGTTCTCTACTTTTCTTAGGAGTAAAAAACTGCCATTGACTTTCATTGTTTTCTTAGTTGGTGATTCAGCAACAGTGAAATTCGCAGGCTATTTTCTCATGAATTGAATCTTTTACTACCATGAGAATTTTTTTCTACCTTTATTGAATCAAGGCCATAGTGTGCTGCAAGGCTTGGGGAGCAAGAGGGGGTTCCTTAGGTTTCTAGCTGACCTATATGTTTCTTGGGACAGACTTCCCAGAAAGGTTGTGGACCTGCTTCAACCAAACTGCTTATATTTCTTGGACTAAAGCAAAAAAGATCCATACAGTAAGTGAAACTGAAAATGTCACCATGTCACTGGCCTTCGGCTTTATGCCTGTAATAATCCAAATTGGAAAGGGCAAAACTGTCTAATGGGGTGGATAACGGTATATGCCTGGGACTGTTAGTGGCTAATTAATGGGTGGGCCTATAAAACAGAAGGAGCTGGCAGAGATAGAAAGATAGGTCAGGGCAATGCAACGGGAAATGTGAGCTGTGAAAGAGAGAGCTAATAAAGGAAGGATGTGGGAAGAACTTTAGTTCTTAGTCTAGTTAGGAGGAGGGGGCAGCACTGTGAGGGAAAGGGAGAAAGAACTGGGCAACCCACGGGCTATACTGGGACTAAACAATAGCCCTGGATCGACATGCTCCACATTGACCCTAGTGGCCTGTATCATACCTGTTCATCTGCTTGAATTTTGCTATTATTGGCATCAGGAAGACCTGACAGTGGAAGGATTTGTGGGCAGGACTTTAAAAATTAAGGATGCGGCTAGCAGACTAGCAATGCACCACAACAGGAGTACAGGTAAAGTACAACGTGAACAAGATAGTGTCAAAGGCCCCTAACAGAGTGCATTGTGGGGAACAATCGAATTTGCTTCATTAGAAAAACCTTAAGAGAAACACACTGATAGGGTGGGTTCTTTCAAAGTACATTTCACAATCACTTTTTATCATCAGCTGGCTCATTGTCTGGATCAGCAAATCTAACCTGCAATGCGCACAAGCAGCCCCTCCACTTCCTAAGATGGAAGCACAATAAGTCAGAGCTCCTAAAACAATGGAAGGCCAAAGGAAGGCGGCATGCACATTGCAGGGCCAGAACCTCAAGATGGGTGAGTATTGTGTAGATGTAGAGAAGAAGCCAGTAATTACAGGCCAGTTAGTTTAACATCTATAGTGGTCAAATTAATGGAAACACTCCTAAAAAAACAGATAATTTCCCATCTAAAAATTAATGACCTATTGGACCCAAAACAGCACGGCTTTCCTGCGGGGCAGATCATGTCAGACCAATCTTATTGATTTCTTTGACAATGTCACTAAAGTGTTAGATGAAGGTGGTGCTGTGGATATCGCCTATCTGGATTTTAGCCAAGCCTTTGACACTGTACCACATAAGGAGCTCATAGATAAGTTATTGAAGGTAGGACTCAATCCCTGGATAGTTCAGTGGATTTCCAGTTGGCTGAGGGATCGGTATCAGAGTGTTGTTGTAAATGGTGTGCAATCTGAACAAAGGCGAGTTACAAGTGGTGTGCCGCAAGGCTCTGTCCTGGGCCCCATTCTTTTTAATATATTTGTAAGTGACATAGGAGAAGGCTTGGTAGGAAAAGTTTGTCTGTTTGCTGATGATACAAAGGTTAGTAATAGGGTGGATATTCCTGGAGGTGTCTGCAACATGGAAAATGATTTAGCTTTACTGGATAGATGGTCAAAACTGTGGAAACTAGAGTTTAATGTCTCTAAATGTAAAATCATGCACTTGGGTAGAAGGAATCCCTGCTCTGAGTACCGTATGGGCAGCACTGTGTTAGCCAGGACCTTGGAGGAGAGAGATTTAGGGGTACTGATTACTGATAGCTGCAAGATGAGTGGACAGTGTAGCCAGGCAGTGAGAAAAGCAAGCAGGATGCTCGGCTGCATAGCTCGAGGCATCACCAGTAGGAAGAGGGAGGTTGTGATGCTGCTGTATAGAGCCCTGGTGAGGCCACAGCTAGAATACTGTGTGCAGTTCTGGAGACCTTACCTGCAAAAAGACATTATTCAAATAGAACGGGTCCAAAGGCGGGCAACGAAAATGGTGGAAGGACTTAAACTTAAAACTTATCAGGAGAGACTTAAAGAACTTAATTTGTACAGTCTGGAGGAAAGAAGGGAGAGGGGGGACATGATTGAGACCTTTAAATATGTGAAAGGATTGAATAAGGTTCAGGAGGGAAGTGTTTTTAAGAAGAAGCTTAATGATAGAACAAGGGGGCACAACCTGAAGCTAGTCGGGGGGAAGATCAGGAGCAATGTTAGAAAATATTATTTTACAGAAAGAGTAGTAGATGCTTGGAACAAACTTCCAGCAGAGGTAGTTGAAAAATCAACAGTCACTGAATTTAAACATGCCTGGGATAAGCACACATCTATCCTAAGATAAAGAGTACATACAGTATACACATAAGGGCAGACTAGATGGACCGTATGGTCTCCTTCTGCCGTCAACCTTCTATGTTTCTATGTTTCTATTGAAGATACGGACACCAAGGCTGCTGCACTGGGAAATAAGCGAGTACAGCTCAGGTCCTTTTTATATTAGCCTAGACAGTCCCTTTTATTGGCAGCTGTTGACATCACTTTAGATAACCAATGAATCAATACATTTTGTTCTAAGAATACCATTACCTTTAAAGAGGAACAAAACCCAAGAATTTGAGTTTTTTGGGTTTTGCTCCTCCTGCCTGGGGTATGCAAATTTGGGATGTCCTGCTGTATGTATACCCCCAGAATCGTCTGTTAACTCATTCTCATGGTGCATGTGCCAGTCAGTCAATCCGTTTCATCCAGAGTTTCTTTGCCCCTTTGAGCTCAATGCGGCAAGGAAATGTGTGAAGGGTGAAATGCTTAGCCTAATGGCGGCCATGTTGAAAAGAAGACTCCATTTTGTATTCTATAATCTGATATTAAACTTAGCTATATAGATATACATGTAATGTGTTCTGAGCATAAAGCTAACAGACGTTTTAGTGTTTAGGAATGTCCTTCTCTCAGTGATTTATCTACATGTAGGTCACGGGAATCCCTTGAACTCCATTATCAGCAAATGCATAGGAAAATACTTTACACAGGAACCACAAGATTTATTGCCAGCTTTATGTGTGAAGGTTTTTAGTTATGTTACAAAGGTGGGGGCTAAATGCTCATTTTTTGTGTGTGACATTCTGTATAAATATGCATTGATTTCTGAATAAACTTAGATCAGTCTTTGAACCGTACCTAGTGTACAAGCTCGTGGTTCTTAGTATCTGATCTCAAGCAGCTGCTGACAGAACACTGACAGACCTTGGGCGAGGGAGGCCAGACAACCCTTAGAAACCCCAACAATCAGTATGAAGCAAGTGGTGTGTACCTAGCTAGCGGTATATTGGCGATACAGCCACAGTACACATACACGGTGGCAGCTCGAGGAAGATGTGAGTCTATCAGATGATCCCTGGGGTTTCACACGACGGGGTATGCCAATTTGGGATACACCATAAAGAGCCTTATAGACTCAAGGGGGTGATTCTTCCTCTTTAAAAAACATAAAGCAGTGTGTGAAAAAAACTACTTCATATTTTACTAAGAAAAGAATATAAACTACATGTGAGATTCAATATCACAGGCAATGTTGTTAGTATTTGCCTCCAGATTAGGTGCTTAGGGGGATTGCCAAAGGTCCTATAAGTCATGACCAAGGGTTCCAGGGCAGACAGGGACAACGCACACTTAAACACAGATTATGAAGCACTTTCTGCACAGTCAGTATCTATTTTAATGACATCAGGAGACGATGATGGCATGGGTGTAAAGTCTGAGTTAATAGTGTTACAGCCCCCAGGGGCTTATGGTAATCACAGAGTACTGTGTTTGGACTGGGATGCTTTAAAGGACTTCATAGAGGGAATGTCCTTCATTTTGTATTCAGCAGCCATACATACAGCCGTCAAAGTCTGCTCGGTAATTTCATTCATTACTCACCTGTCAAACAATTCACCTCCTGTCACCAGTTCAAGAACAAGGCTAATTTCTGTAGGGGTTTCAAAGATCTCCTTTAATTTGATCTGCAAGTAAATTATATTAAACGTTAACACTTTATGTGATTACATAGCACAGATCATTATTATGCATTTTGTGCAAATTCTAAGCCATAGATTAAGATTGCAAGAACACACAATTTAACAAAAGGTTGATAATAATAATAAGCTCACCAAAGGTTGATACTGTTTGCTGGGGGAGGGGGTTGTCAAAGAGAGCAGCTATCATTTTGACCACTTGCATATATCTAATTGAAGGTCAGAGGTCTATAACACATCCAGTATTTCATCTCTGTACATAGGACCTACAAATTGTTTATTGAACAAGCCGTATATTCCGAATCAGTTTGAAGGGCTTTGCAACACAAAGAAGCCACAATAAAATATCTCTATACTAATGTCTGACCAGTGTAATATGGATTTTTATTGATTGCAATGGCTTTAGATCTTGAAATATTGCTCCTATCTATGCTTTGGAGAAAACTTTAATTAATGGCACTGCTCAGAGCAACAACGACCTTGTACCATTCAGGTAAGTGGTTGAAAAGGATTTATGAACACATGACATAACTGATACCGAGGTTTAAATGTGGTAGTGTAATATTAGCACCGATGTTTAATGACAGATGAAACATGTAACGTGGTAAAATAGCCTTCCACCTATCCTATGGCAAAATCCTTCCTCTGCCTAGATTTGCCTAAGTTGCTTTGACCATTCATGTTCTTCCCTGAAAAAGTCGGTCAGTAACCATAAGGCTACTATTTTGCAATCTGTGGAAAGCAATTCTATTCTTGCTTGACTGCAAAGCCAAAGTAACCGCAGATGATTTTAGGGCGGCTGCACCCCCACCCACAACCTCCCTAGTTAGGAAGCCCATCGGCTTGAGGGCTCATGGAAGCCTGAAATATCAGTCAGTAAACACTAGTGCATTCTATGTGACCTCTGGTGACCAATAGGGTTAGCTTTTAAGACATGGCTGGCACCACCCAAAGCATGGGCATGCATGGTTTCTGCAGAGCTTTAAAGCACAGGAGTGGCGAACGCACCGTTTAGACTGATGCAACCACAGGAACACAGTAGAGCAAGTATTTCTTCCAATTTTCTGAATTCCTTGGGTGTTAGGTTGTCCAGGAAGAAGGAAAAAAAATGCCCCATTTTAACTCTACAGGTATATTAAATTCATTATTAACATAAAGGTTTGTGGGAGGCAGAAAACACTTGGAACCACATTTACCTCCATGTGCCTACGCTTTTATCAAAGGGGCGGTCTCAGCAAAAACAAAAAATGTGCATATGCTACTACTGTTCCCCCGTAGCAGCCATTGCGGAGTCCTGCCCTCCTTTTTACAGTGTCTGCACTACAACAGAGGGGGCCTGCCAGGCTCTGGGGGCAGGCCAGGATACCTTGAGATGCCAGGATACCTTGAGATGAGCGAACCTTCGTTCAATTCATTCTGAATTTCAGAAAAAAAAATTGATTCAACACGAATTTGAATTTCTTGGGATTTGTGCCGAATCCGTGCTCACCGGTGCCCTATCACTCAGGGCCAGAAGCGGGTGGTTGGCAGCGGCCCCGACAGTGCAGCCGGCTTTCCCCCGCTCTCTTGCAGCAGTGTGTATTGCAGCGCTGTCAGCTAGGCTTCAGGCACTGGCATCAGGAGAGCCAGCGTGCAAGTAAGTGACTGATACCCCCCCCCACTAACCTCAGTGCAGTGAGTGTCCCATGCTGCTTTGCATGCCATTTGCCTCGTCACTCCGGTGTGGCGGCACTTTCTCAGCTGTGTTGGAAGCCATCTCATGCAGCTCGACCAGCTTCCCCAGCTCCACTCCTGCTGTGCTATACACACAGGAGCAGGGAAGTGGGGGGAAGCCTGGTGCACTGTCAGCACATGCCACCAACTGCCTGCCACTGGACCTAAGCAATGGGATCGCTGACTGGGAGTGACAACATCGCCTGGCGCTGGAACAAGGATGGAGTTGAGCTTTTTAGTTATGTTTTAACAGGTATTCGTTAACAATTCAATTTAGATGAGCCCAAATTTCTAGTGGAAATTTGGTCAATCATCAAAATCAAATTTGTATTAGATTTGCCCATCTCTACTTGGGACTGATTCTGTAAAACGAGAATGTTTCTAGGGACCAGAGATTGCTGCTGTACGGGACAAAAGTCAGGTAAGCTCAAAATGTGGTGACCAGCACAATAGTTTGGGTTCCTGTGGCTCTATGAACCCTTTAGTTTAAGTGACATGGATTTTCTGTTGGCCAAGAGAGAATAAGAGGGAAATGCTAAATTGGCCTGAGCTGCAAAACGACATTAAACTATTTCCAACTCGTCACCAAGTAATCAAAACTGCATTATATACAGCAGCTTAGCAATGCTTTACTGTATTACAGTAGTGACCAGAAGACCATTCGCCTTGGCCCTAAAGGGAGATGAATAGCCCCTAGAGGGGACCACAACCTGTAAACAAACAATTGTAGATTAGTCCTGGAAAGTCTAAGAGTAAGAGGCTAAGCATCTTTTCATGATGTTTCTGTGTGCTATGAATTGATCGACTTTTCTTACATAACATGGGAGGAGGACTTACAATATTTGGATGTGAGAGGCGGAGCAGTACCCCAATCTCTGTTCGAACTATTTTCTTGTCTACCTGAAAAATAAAGAAAAACGTTATCAACAATTGTAAAAATGGATTATACTGATAGTGATACTTTTATAGTTGTTTTATATAGTTTTCTTCATCATTGTAGCATCAATTCAGGGACAATAGATTCAGCATACAACCCTGAGACATTATAACATGAGAAATATCAACAAACAAAATTGGTAACTTTCAAAACTTTACACTTTTTTTTTGGTTTTGAGTGAGAAAGATGTCTATATTGAGTGCACCGTTACAGTATCCAAAAGAAACTTAAAGGATAATTCCAATTCTGAGAGTAAGTTTCCTTTATTATGTCAAAATTATGTAATCAATGTGCTAAACGTATTTGTTATTTTTTCTTTTCTATTTCATCAACTGGTGTGTTAAATGTACAATACACTCTAGTTTGATAATCATCTGATTGGCTAAGGCAGAGGCATCATATTTAACCCCATTCTGCTATAATTCAACTTATTCAGATAGAGGGGATCACAATCGTGTGCTCCAGTAGCTAAAGGGTTAGTGGCAGTGTTCTCAGCTGGAAGCACCATTACTGCTGTGACTACGTCATTTGGCAGATGGCTCTCATTGTTTTAAACCTATGTGAATGGCTGGGACAGGAGCGAGTGCACAAAGCCAGGGATGTGGCAGCGCACGCTCCCCATTCAAAACAATGAGAGCCATAATAATGTTTTGCATATTTTTCCTTGGATTCAATTTTATCTAATAAAGAATACATGCATTTTACTCAATGCAGTTTTTAAAGGCATCCCATTTAACATTGAAACTCCCTGTGGGTTTATTTTTTTATATTTTCTGGCATTTTTTTCATTAGATACAATTTTTCTGTAATGAATTTATTTTTAATTGTGTTTTTTCAGTTTTAAGTGTTTTACTAAATGCAGCATTTAAAGGCATACCATTTAACATTGAAACTGCCTGCAGGTTTTTATTTACATTTTTTGGTAATTTTTTTTACATTTTTCCTTGCAGGCTCTCAACAGCAAAAATCTCTTTCACAGCTAAGATTGTGACACCGAGTCCCAATGGCAAATACACAGGCAGCAGTGGGCTATTCATATGACAATTAGGTCAGCACTGAGCACTGCACTGGGGGTCAGCACTGAGAGTCAGAGAATTAGGTTGATGGGATGGCGCACACTGTAAGACCAAATAGCAGACCAATGGGGGTGGAGCTATAGACCACCAGCTGAGCCCTATGATTGGTGGTATTTTGCAAGGGAAATCAGGAGGAGTGCCACAACTCAGTACCTGGGTTCTACTTCCTGACTATGGGCTGACAGGGAGGGGAGCCATGAGGAGGTAAGCTGCTAAATCATAGTTTTTAAATCTTGCCTGAACAGTACCTTTAGGGGACTCCTAAAAAAATCAAAGTCTCTACCAATATTTTTAATCCCCCTTACTTTTATTCAGTCTGTCTCTTTCAGGAACAGCAGAGCAACACAAACAAGCAGCCACCTACCTGTCCGCTGCTCCCTTTCAACAACCCTGTCTGGTACTGCGACAGGTGACAGCATTGCCTGGCAACCACAGACTGTTGAGGGGGCCAGTGTGTGGGTCAGTGCTTGGGGATGGGTGTTGGGTAAGCAACTGTGGAAAGGTGTTAGGTGATGGTTGGGGACTCGGTGTTAGGTGAGGGTTAGTGGCTGGGGAGCGATGTTAGTGGAGTGTTGTGGGTCAGCAGCAGGGTTAGATGAAGGGAATATAATAGAACACACATTGACCCACAGAAAGATTTCAAAATGACGCCCCCTGACCTGCTGCACCTGGGGCAAGAGCCCCCCCTGCTCCCCCTAGCTACACCCCTATATTAACATGTATATACACAAAAAGTGTGAAGGACAGAAGAATCGTACCCCAACAGAGTGATACGCACACCGAATAGCTACTATACATCCAATTGTATTAATCCTTTAAAACAATGAAATGTAAAAAACACACAAATACAAAAGACATGACACATTAAAAAACAGAGCGCTAGCAGTCTCCCCTCAACATCGCTGCCCTTCGCAGTGATATAGGAACCAAGGAGCGTGCTGGTGCTTGCTAGCGCACCCCCCAGAGGTCTGCAGTGAACAATCTAGACATGTTTTTTACTGTTCGCTGTTTTTTGATCTCTTACATGATATTATGCATATTTATCCATATGGAAGTTGCCCTCTGCAGCCTATACCCTATTCATGTCGTTTTTAGGTATTGCACTAGCACTTTAGATTACTAGGATGTATTATGGATATGTCATTTGTGATAAAAAGGTTTTTTTTTTGTGCTGCTTATATGGTCTAGGAATTTACCGTGTGCTGCTTATATAGTTTATGAATTTACTCTTGATTGAGATGATATTATTTATTTATAAAGCGTCATCATCTTTCATAGCGCTGTACAAAGTATTAATTACAGACAGGGGAGAAACATACAGTACATAGGCTATTGTATGTGTATTATAGCTGTTATTAATTGTTGTGTGGTTAGTGTATTGGCACTACTCTGGATTTAGATTTTCTGCTCTGATAGTATTAATTTGCTGTGCATTTTATATATTTTTTTATATTTAATTTATACAACTTATTTCAGGGAGGCTACTAGCTCTACTGTCATTTCTTTTTTATTTGTGCGTTTTTTACATTTCATTGTTTTAACGAATTCATAAAATTGGATCTATAATCGCTATTCGGTGTTCGTATCACTCTTCCGTTTTCCACTCTTTTTGTGTTTTAGGAGTGACACTGCACCGTAGATTTAGTAATTCTTGGCTGTGCAATCTGTGTACATAACATGTATACACACATACAGACATATACCCTCTGTTTATGACCTGCACACTGAGCTGCTGCACTGGCTGGCAGAGCCCAAAGAGAGCAGCTTGCAGCCCTGTGTTCAGGTTTTCAGCTAGGGACACCAGGGACCACTCTTCCCCCCCAGGGTGTTCTAGATAATGGTCCCCAGGGGAAAAATAAGAGCAGTTGCTCTTTGGTGCTCCATGGAAAAAAAATGAGTTCTGGGGGCCCCAAGCTACCATAGTTTGAGGACTGGGGACCGGTTTAGTGATGGGGCCCTAGAAAATTGCCCAGTCTTTCCAATGCCAGCCCTGTAGTTGTTCTTGTGTGGAGCTGCTGAGAGATCACATTATAGATGGGACACAACTATAACAGGGAACAGTATATTTGAGGATCTGTAAGTACCCTGAATTAGTTTGCTTCAGTCACGTCACAGGATTTATTATAGATTTAGGGGCTGGAAACCCTGTTTCTTTAACAGCGAGCTATTGTACTCTCTAAACTAGCAGATATGGCCTAAACCTCTATTCACTTTTTCAAAAGCTGAAATATGCCGTAATAATGAAGCACTAATCCTAAAAGCTATTTTCCCAGGTAGCACTGATTTACAGTATAATAAACCTAAGCAATCCTCGACCTAAAAATTTAGGACAAAATAACCTCACAATCCTTAGTATAAATTGAAGAGAAATTTGTGGTGCTCTCTAAAATGCGCATATTTTTTCGGGGACTATGAAACCTGATGTCAGCCTGTAGAATAAATTTAAAAAGTTAAAAATTGTAGAAATGACTCTGAATGGTAAACAACCTTAGGGTTTGCCTTTTGCTAGAATTTGACAGCAAAACAGTTCAGTTGGGGTGTCGGGATCCAACTTTCTAAGCACTGCTCCTTTGAAATTCACTGTCTGCAGACATCTATGCCCCCCCACCCAGCACCACCACACTTTTTCTTGACCACTTCTCAACCTGGCTTCTTTACTTCTCCACTGACATACCTGTAATAATCAAGGGAGACTTTAACATACATATATAGACACTGCAAGTCCTGCTGCTACCAAACTATTCACACCAACCTCCTCCTTTGGCCTCACATTGTGGTCCTCTGCACTCTCCCATAATCCATCGATATCCATCGACACAGACTCTGCAGACTTGGCCTACCACAACAACTTAACCCCAGCCTGGGACTCAGTTACGTCCCTCAAATACAAACACCCTCAACGCACAGACAACCATGTCTCAATGTGTACAACAGTTTCAAGATAGACACGCACAGCCTAATAGTGTAACAAGTGAGGGTGCCGGACCCGTCTGTGCCCGTCTAAACACCTAACAATTCTAGTTTGAGGGGGGCTTTCTGGAAACCCCACACAGACCCTCAGATTGTCCGCACTCTACCCACAAGAATGTAGCAAAACCACAATGTGCTATAGTAAAAATCTAATTTTATTGGTAGTAAAAAAGACTCCTATAAGGGATTATACACACATAGACATAACAAGTGACATTCTTAAAAAACATATACACAATAACACAAGATAGGGGGATTCCCCTAAATAGGCTTTGAATTTATACACATGTCTCACAATGAAATGTCTTCCTGATGTTGGAAATACCCAATATAAACATGCAGCTGCTATTAAAGGCCAGTGCCAGATAACGGACACCTAATCTATAAAAAAGTGCTGTGGGCAATAAACGGTCAATATAAAAAAATATTCTGCAAACATAAATTGAAAACACTGTGTAAGAATGTCTGCACAAAGCAGACCGCAAGACACTGGCCACACAATGTAACAGCCCACCGACACGTTCCGTGGATACACCACTTCACCAGGGCAGAAATGGCCGTTTATTACATTTATTGGTAATTAAAATACATTTAATGAGTTCACAAATCCACTTATGCACATAAATCCGAGAGAAGCCACAAGGAATTGAAAAATATCTAAAGACTAAAGGAAATTAAGGTAAGCATGAAAATATTGGGACGTAGGAAAACATTGGAAGCAGAAGTGAGTGAGGGAATAGATGAAACTGGGGACATGAGTTAATAAGCTGCGCGCATGCGTACATGCGTACAAACATAGCTGCTTCTACATCAAAATTACGTTAATACGTATATTTTGCGAAACATGCAAGCTGAATATCGCGGGACACTGAAATTCTACGTTAGAAGGTACGATGAAAAACGCTGAAAAACGGTAGGATACGAGGATTTCAAAGCAACATAAACGAAAACCTCGTCCTCTTGCGTACACTGCGAGAGCTGTAAACAGCCATTCACATGGCGTACGCAGCTACGAAAAGTCATTGGAACGCTCCTGATGGCAGCTCTGCATCATGAGTACGCACGTAGACATACGGGAAAATAGTGAAAGTTACGAGACAAAAACAAGACGGTTTTGAGAAGGCTATGAGCCCTAAAATCTTAACCACTGTGGGAAAACTTTTCCAGATGCTCCTCAATGTCATCTCATACGTCCAAGAGCTTGTGCTCTAATTCTAGCAAGATTATGGGGGACAACGTGATCTTTGGCTAGTTCCAAAAGCCCAGCAGCTTACGCTGCGGGATCACGCTGCACACACAGCATGATTTTCTAAATACTAGGCTGCAGGAAGCCAGTGATCCTCCTCTCGCGAGATCATGCTATTGAGATCACACTTCACATGCCATGGTAAAGGACTCAAGGTAAAGAGAGGCGGTGCATAGAGAAAACTCTAGCACCGCCTACCATTCTAATTGGGTCATACAGGGAAAGGGCCTTACATATGGACCACATTAACACAGATTTAAATGTATACAATGTGAAAATTGTTTTAAAATAGGGACCACAATCTTATCACAATAGACGAATATGTATACACAATTGGTCCTCACCATTGAATGCTATCAACTGAAGCCTCACATGAAGCAGCACTTCCACGAGCCACCACTTTTATTTTACTTTTATAATTTACCACAGCAGGAGTTAGAAAAAGGTAATTTTTTTTGTGCAACAATCTAAATTGCCCTGGGGAAGGATGCATATGAGCACTGTTTGTTGTGTTTGCCAGCTTTAGGTAATTCTTGAATGTTGGTCCACTTCAACTTTTTGCTTTGCCCACTACCTCCTCCTCACACCTCCCAAATAACAGCTAAGCTACATTACTCACTAGCAAAATTGACAGCCTCTGTGTTCTGGCTTAACCCCCCCCCCCATCCATGTCACCCCACCTTACTTCCCTCCCTAATTACTTTTCTAACTTATTTCACTCTATAAGAACAAAGACTGTCCTCCCTCATCTCTAAGGCTCAGCTTACTACTTGTCCCCTAGACCCTATTCTATCACACCTTATCCCATAAAAATCTGGACCTCTCTGCCTTTACCAATTACTGACCTATCTCTCCACTTCCTTTTTATCCATATTTCTGGAACAGCACGTTCACTCAGAATTGGCACGCTATATCTCTAAGTCCTTACTAGATATGGATTCTGCTCTAACCACTGTACTGAAACCGCCATCATAAAAGTAACTAACAACCTATTAACAGCCATATCTACAGGCCACTACTCTATCCTTCTTGACCTATCCTCTGCTTTGTACACTGTTGACCATCCTCTTCTAGTCCACACTCTGGCATCCCTGGGAATTTGTGGGTTCATGCATTCAATATATAACATTTCTGCAAAATAAACTAAACTGGCTGAAAAAAAAATTATGTGCAGGTATATATAAAAGGTATTAATGCAGAACAAAACCTTAGGTGGTGACCCAAAAGTCTAAAAGACTCCAGTGCTGGCCATCCCCTGGGGCATGCCAAATCTTTCTTTTCTCTCTTTCTCATAACCAGCAGTGCTACACACACAACCAGCTGTGCAATACACATAGTGGGGTGTACAATACACATATCAGGGTGTGTAATACACATTGTGGGGTGTGCAAACAGTACCGGATCAAATGTGGTGGAGGCCCCTGGGCACAAAATCTGGGGAAAGCCCTAGATACAGTATTCTTTTTCCTTTAAAAACAATACAAATAGATTTGGGTGGTGCAGCAGTCATCTCAGACAAAGGTGAGATACCTACCAGGCAGGTAAGTAAAGCAATGCATGGTTAAAGGGATACAGAATACAAAGTAAAGTGTTAGACTATTTGGCACTGTACTAAACTTCTCCGTTTTTGAATTGAAGAAGAAATGGCCGAGATACTGGGTTCACCATTTCACCCTATGATTTCTCTTTTGCAATATGTGGGATGTGGCCCTTGGCTCCGTGGTGCTGCATAATAATCAGCATAATGGCTGGGGTCTGTAAGGAACAGGCATTCTCATTACCCTGGCTGTTCTCCCAGTGTCCACAGTCTGATGATCAATAGTAAAAAAAGAGGGTGCAGACTTGTCTTGTTCCAAGGCTGCAATTGTGACACATAGTCACAAGCACATGGACAGCCACGAGTTAGTAATATGTTATGGGGTGGGAGCTGGCTGTAGCTCAGCCTGCATAATACTAGTGTGCACGTTTTTTCTGAACGGAGGGAGTGCTATAGACCTCCAGCCTAGCCCTATGATTGGTGGTCTGTGGCAAAGGAATTCAGAGGGTGCGTCACTACTACAGGAGTGGCTGCATTCTCACAGGAAAAGAGAGGGCAGCCATGATGAGGTCAGTGGCTGAATGATAGTTTATGCACTTTGCCTACAGAGTCCCTTTAATAATACTTAGAAACAGTGCACTTCAATCAGGAATTTGGATATTTCATCTGTGAACTTTGCATAAATTATGTATGCATAAAATAATGGCATCATTCATTTAAGTGATATTAATAAATAACAGTTTCTGATCAAACTGCCAACTTACAGTTTTCTTCAACATTTTGACAGCGAAAGGCTTCTGAGTTCCTTTTTGTCTGCATCTGTATACAACCGATGTTGCACCCCTAGAAGAGATGATACACTTTAAAAATCTTACCACTGAACTCAAAATAAATGCTGAAAGAAATAACATGTTACATGGATCAATGACTTCCCTTCCCTCCCCCCCTCCCCTCTTCATTGATTAGATGTAAATCCCCACTTTTCCTATGTGGTCGGAACTTAGATATTTAGTGGTACCTAAATACACAGTATGTTGAATGTAGGCAGCACCTTTTTAGAGATTAATTTTTTTTTTTTTTTACATATTTTTATCACGTAATCCTTTATTTATTATTTCATAGAATCACATTTTTATTATTATATATTTTTTATATATTTTTTAATGTTAGTATTAATTAATCACGATGCATCATGAGTTTTTTAAAAAATCATGTCTAACTGTTTAACAATCATTGGTTAGTTCCACAACTATTAGATATAATTTTATTAAGCACATTGTTGTACATATTTTATCTTACTTAGGTATAGGAACACCCCGTATTACACGGATCCTTGATATACCTTATCATGAATGCTAATATATACATATTTTTAGTTATTAATATAAAAACCAAGAATCAACTCAGATATCCATATACTATAACTAAATACCCATAAATAAATTGAATCAGTTAATTAAATCAAAATAATAATAAAAATAATACAAATAAAAACACACTATGTACATTTTTGATCAGTAGTATTAATATATTAAAATATGGTAAAATCACATTGAACAGGGTAAGGTCTGATTAATTATAGCCAAACAATCTGGCCTGGGTCTATCAACTCTATGTAATGATACTATATAATGAATTAATTCAACTATATATAATAGATATTAGAATAGACACAGTTGTTATTTGTGTAGCATTGGTTAAGATTTTTATTGTATATGTGTTTTTGTCCTTTAATGTCCTTTTCCCCCGTGGTCACTGTACTTTGAGGTAGATGTGTGTGGGCCCATCCAGCTCGGGCGCGCTGTCCAACTCTGGCGCCTGCGCGCTGCGCACCTTGGTGATTGCCCGGTGCGCATGCGCTCATGGCGTTGACAACATCTGTAGATTTGTAAGCCCGACACCCTATGCTGCGGATATACCAGCCTTATCAGCTCCTGTGCCGGTTATGCACAGAATAAACACCCCGGCATGCGCGGAGTGCAGAGGCGCCCCAACAGAGGGGATGTCTATGGGGTGCACTTTGATCATATTAGACACAGCGCATGCGTGATGGGTGTAGGGCACGTACGACGCGTCACCATGCATGGCGCGCCATCACGCAGACCTTTTGGATACGTGAGGCTGACATATACACAGGAGCTGATGCCAAAACTCCGCAGCATAGGGAGTGCCGAAATAACAAATGGGCCAGTCGGGAAAACAACTCTTTCGGCATATACATGGTTAACCTGCACAGGGCGGTCGGAGCAACGGGCCCTAGATACAGGAAGTACCTTGATTAATCTAAAACAGGTGAGCACAGCGCCGATTGGTTGGATGATTGCCCACGCACACTTACATTTAAAGAGGTGTCCATGGGGGAACAAAGATGGCAACACCCTGAGGAAGTGATCTCTCACGCAACGCGTCGGTGTTCAGGAACGGGCCCCTGCAGGCGTTTTGGACCCATGAATTGGTGGTAGTATCATGTTTAATCTTGCTTCACTTTTGTGAGCCATGTATTATATTTTATATGCCATGGTGTATTGGTATGACAGCACCCTTTGAACACTCTCTGCACTTGCACTCTTCTTGAATTATTTTCTACAGGGCTCTTTTGCTCTGTTTCAGCACTATTCTCTGTAGTTTAAATTTCTGCTATTACGATCCTCTGATCGTTCACTTTATATAAATTGTGTGCACGTTCCTTCATATAGTTCAAACCATACACACATGGCATACTTTAATAGTGTTGATGCATACTTAAATTGCGCTTTTTGGTAGTCCTACTATACCCACCTGCAGGGCCCGCTCTCTTTTTATCTGTGTGTATATATATGTACATACATTTTATTGTGTCTTTAAATGTCTGATGTGTTATATTATGTGTCATTGAATCAATACATTTTTGATTGGATATTATAGTATTGTGTGCGGCCTGATTATATGGTGAGATAATAACCATCCAGCACTGGTGGATGGCCCCCTTTTGAGTTGTGGATCAATGA
Organism: Gastrophryne carolinensis; assembly: GCA_027917425.1. Lineage (NCBI taxonomy): Eukaryota > Metazoa > Chordata > Amphibia > Anura > Microhylidae > Gastrophryne > Gastrophryne carolinensis. The sequence continues at coordinate 537,507,354 of CM051234.1, forward strand.
AAGAGCTTCATCCACTTTCAGGCCTAGGTGACTGGCCCTTAAAGTGGACCAACACCCAGGATTTTGACTATCCTGGGTTTTGGTCCACTTCGGTGGGGCACCCCAATCGGGGCTGCCCCGCTGTGTGAAACCCCCGAGAAAGCCCCAAAAACTCACCTCTCCCCGCTCCCACGTAACCGCTGCTGCCAATCCCTGCCGACGGACAAGCGGGAGGCAGCGACGGACAAGAGAGCGCGCCCGCCGCCGCCTCCCACGCATCACTATTACAGGGCGCGCTGGCCATTCACAAACCGGCGGCGCAGGTGCTCGTCCTGCTAGAGGGATGCGCGGGCGCCGCTGGGTCGAGGAGCAGGTAGGGATTTAGGGATTTCTGGGGGGTTTCCCCCGATCGGGGTGCCCCGCAGTCAGGGAACTGATCGATCCGGGAATCTTATAGATTCCCGGGCCGATCAGTGGAGGGTGTTGGTCCACTTTAAAATGTAACAGTTGAGGATTACTCTAATTCATACTGTATGATGGATGTGGTGGCCGCTTATTTCTACATCTGCTTCTTATTCTGGAAACTTCTTAATAACATTGGATTAATAGATAGGACTAATAATTGAAAGGTGGTATATTTGCAATGTTTTATTATCAACATTTTCCATTAAGAAAAGGAACAAGGTAAGTGTGCTAATGTTGGAGGATCTGAGCCATACTGGGAATCTATGATGACCACACATAAGGCTTGTCTAAGGCCCTTATTCATCAAGCGATAGCGCCAGGTAGTGTCTGACGAGCGCCAGGTAGCGGCAGCTAACGGCGACTACCGACTCAAGTACGCCCGGCAGCGGTCACAATGACGCATTTATCAAGCAAAATGAGGCTAGCGCCGGCGAGAGCGACGGCTGGCGCGGCATTCATCATGAAGCCGCCTGGACCGAACAGCGCCGCTGCAAATTCCCTCACAGCGCCAGGTATGAGCTGTCGCTCCCTGGCGATGTCCAATGCATTTCAATGGAGCAATCTATAATTATTCATAATTAATTGGTAATAATTTTTTTTTTTTTTTTTTAATGTCAAAAAATCGGAGAACACTTCTGCAATGTTAGGATTTTTTTTTAAGTAAAAAAAAAAAAAAAAAATATGTGCAGAATTGATCTAACAGGTATGAGATTAATGTATTCATATTACAAAATGATTCTAAAAACATGTATAATGTTACATTCAAAAAATATGGTTGTTTAGGGGTTAAAAACTAGTTAATACAGATCGCCGCCAGCGCTCTGGGGTTTAAACAAGGAATGGACAGCAACAGCACATTCGGAGCGTGATTTGTTGATAAATATGAAGCTAGCCTTTCGCTCTGGCCATTCGTTGTCAGGCGCTCACATACAACGCTGGACCTGTGAAACAGCGACCCCCCAGCCCGTATTCAACATTACCGCACACCGACTGAGTCGCTGTCATCAAGCTAATGCCGGCCAAGCACAGCGAATACTGGCTGGCGCTGAAAAAATCACGCTACAGTCGCTCATCTGCCGCTACCTGGCGCTATTGATGAATCGGCCTCTTAGAAAAATCATTTAACCAATGAAAGGTATATTTGATTAAGCTATCTAATATTACATATTCTGCCTAGATTGCCTAGTAACTAGGCTAGGTGAAAAATCAGAGCTAACATTTGCCACACCCCAATATGTTTCTGCCATGTCAGAAGGCTTTTGCTGCTTGATTATAATCTTCTGTAAAGATATGGCTTCAAATTTCTCTGCAAAAGGTTACATTTCAGTTTGTACAAGGGGCGGTGTCTCTTTTAGTAGTCTCTGTCCAGGCAAACACGGGCAGGCTGATTCATTACGAACACCAGGTAGCGACAGATGAGTGTCTGTAGCGCGGATTTCAGAGCGACTGCTAGTAGTCGCTGTGCTCGGCTATGGTTCATTGTTTCACAGCGCCTCAGTCGCTGGCCGGCATTGATGAATATGATGTGTCAGTCACAGTACTACGCTGTATGGGAGCGAATGATAGCGCCAGCTCAGTGCGACTGACTCACACCACATTCATCAAAAAAACAGCCACAAACAGCGCCAGCGCTCAAAATCATGTAGTTGTAGCCCATAGCGCCAGAGGCTGTGTGATTAAAGGCTGTTTATGAACATGTATCCACTAGTAAGAAAGCAAAAACATATGGAATTACATTGTTATTACATTGTAACATGAACACTTTAATGCAGTTTTGAGTTTTTTTTAAAACAAAAACAAAAATTGGGATCAGGAAAGGGATTTAAGGATCATCCATAGAAATGTATGGGAGAGCGCCAGTTAGCGACAGGTAAGACGTGGCGCTCTGCAAGGCTGAACGCCGGCGCTGTACGCTGAGGCTGGGATAATGATGAATCGTACGCTACATGGCGTTGTTCCAGTCGCTCTACAGATTTGGCTTTCTTAAATGTGCAATTGCGTGCTGTCTACGGCGTTCACCTGCTGCTACCTGGCGCTACCTGCCGCCGTACAGGCACTACCTGGCACTATACCTTCATGAATAGGGCCCAAACTTTCTTCCGCCATTGGGAACTCAAATGAGTCATTTCAAAGCATCTCAAAATCTCCAATTATATGTAAATCCCTATGAATTCTAAGCAATGCCACTTTTTTTGTCTCTCTATTTTTCGGTTGAGGCTGAGCTGGAAATAGCATGTCATGGCAAAGAGTCTTGAGCATGCTCTGTTGTGGTCAGAGACATTTTCATGACCCCTGTGGCTTGCTTTGCTCTCTCATAGTGAGAGAACCAAGCCAGGAGTATACAGTAGATCTTAGACTTGGTTTCCCACAAGGTCTGGAGGAGAAGAAACTTTTACCTTATTATTAAGATTTAAACATTATGCCGGAAATGTCAAGTAGAAATGACAACACTTGCAATACTACCGCAGCAACATACAAAGGCTGCTTAAAAATTATATATGCTGCTCCAATTAGCGTTTTTATTTCCTTACAGAATTCGCTTCCCATTCATTCAGACATGCTGTCACAGCAGTCAAACCTGCGCCTACACTCGCTAAGTGCCATACATTTCTCATTGTATGGGATTGTACACTCCTGACAGCGCGGCTTCATCTAACCATGGGATTGGAGCTGCAAAGATTGTCATTGCTACCAATTCAATAAATCTCCCAGAGGAGGAAGTGAAAAGAATGGCATGCAATCATCAGCCTCCAAATATATCAAGAAAATAGCAGCCTTCGCTACCACCCTCTTACAAAACGGATTAAAAAGAGAATTCTCAAATCCCAGCAGCATATTAAAACTATGTATATATACTTTAGACTTTTTTCTCTGCCTTTATAGCTCTACCCATGTATGTATGTGCCCTATTAACCTACCTACAGTTTATCTACCCAAAGATAGAGATAAAAGTTATATAAACATCATACAAGACGCTTGTTTTTAATAAACTGCAAGTCATTTTTACCCCTTTTTTCCTTTCTTAAAGTGGACCAACACCCAGGATTTTGACTATCCTGGGTTTTGGTCCACCTCGGTGGGGCACCCCGATCGAGGGTGCCCCACTGTGTGAAACCCCCCAGAATGCCCGGAAACACTCACCTCACCAAGCTCCTACGCGGGCGCTGGTCCAATCAGAGCGCTCGGAGCCGCTGTGGTATGTACGTACAAGCAGCGTCCAACCACAGCGGCTCTGAGCGCTGGAGGCCGTGTCTCGCGCTTCCCTCTAATAGGGAGCACACCGGCGCCGGCCATTCGCAAATGGCCGGCGCGGGTGCGTGCCCTGCTAGAGGGAAGCGCGAGAGGCGGCCGCGGCCCGTGCATGTGCCGTTGGAATGGGGTTAAGGTAAGGTTTCTGGGCTTCCTGGGGGGTTTCACCCCGTGGGACATCCCAATTTCGGATGCCCCGAGGGGAGGGATCTGATCGGCCCGAGCTAATCCCCCCTGGGTGTTGGTCCACTTTAAAGGAGCACTATCATGGAATTGTATAATATTAAAAATCCATATAAACACATGAGGTAATGAGAGGAGGGGTCACTTATACACCCGAACTGGATAAAACTCCCGCCAAGCTAGTGGTTTATTCTCTCTTGGTAGGAATAAAATCCAGGGATGACAGGTTTAGTCTATCAGGGGTGACAGAGCCTGTCACCCTGGATGTCCTTTTCCTTCCATTAAAAAAAATAAAAACAAGCCTGGTTGGATATTTCTTGATGCTTGATGGGTGTATAAGTGACCCCTCCCCCCGCCATCCAGCATATTTATATGAATTTTTATCACTGAGCCATTTTTCGCGATAGTGCTCCTTTAAAGAGGAACAAAACCCAAGAAAATGATCTCTTTGTGTTGTTGATCTCTGCTGTGTATCCCCATTGATCACCTGAAAGCAATCAGAGGTGAGGCACTCTGGCAGGAAGGGGTGTTCTATCCTTCTATCCTGGCAGAATTGAGAGGCTCCAGCAGGAGGTGGTGTTTGGTCCTGGTAAAGGTGAAAGCCTCTGAGCCAGTGTGGCAAAAGGAATCTAAATGGAGCAATCACTGACTGCCCTGGGCCTCTAGCTGGGCGCTTGCACGGCCTAAGCAGAAAGGCCTGGCACGGGCATGCCCATAGCTAGAGATTGAAGGGTGAGTCGAGCTGGGAGTTTCACACAGTGGGGCGTCCCAATTTGGGATGCCCATTAAAGGGCACCCTAATAATCGTATAGACTCGAGGGGGGGTTGTTGCCCTTCAAGCAGACTTTCAAGAAATGTTGCCAATATGCCTGCCTTAAATCTTAGCAACATGTGTGGTATCTAGACTCTTGTGGGACAGACACCAGGCATAGAAGAGTGTACATATGTTTCACAGGGCCCCATAGCAAGCGTCATAGCTCCCTACCCACAATATAAAGAGCTTTTCTGATACTGTAGAACAGTTTCCCCAACACTCTCCTGAAGGCCCACCAGCGGGTTATGTGGATCTCCACATAGCTGTCTCTATAGCTTGTTCTGAACACTAATTATTTCATTTGTGCATATGTGTGGAGATCTGTGAAGCATGGCTTGTTGAACTACATTAAGAGGCTGATTTATTAATAGCGACATGTAGCGACAGTTGAGCGACTGTAGCGGTATTTTCACAGCGCCCGCTAGTAGTCGCTGTGCTTGGCCGTTGTTCGGTTGTTGACAGCGACTCAGTCGGTGTGGCGTAATGTTGAATACAAGGTTACGAGTCGTTATTTGACAGGTTCCACGATGTATAGGTGCGCATGATAGCGACTGGTCAGAGCGACCGGCTTCCACCATATTCATCAAAAAATCACGCTCAAAAAATTCAAGCGCTGTGAAATGCATGTTTAAACCCCAGAGCGCTGGAGGCGATGTGTTAAAAGTAGTTTTTTAACCCCCAAACCACCATATTTTTGGAAACCACAAAAAAAAAGTATTTTAAATAATTTAGTAATATGAATACATTAATATCAGACCTGTAATATCAATTCTGTACAATTCAATCTAAAATGGCAGAAGTGGTCACAGAATTTTTCACATTAAAAAAAAAAAAAAAAAAAACATTAATAACAATTAATTATTAATATTTAAAGATTGTTCCATTGAAATGCATTGGAGAGCGCCAAGTAGAGAGAGGTCATACCTGTCGCTGTTCAAGGTCGGACGCTGGCGCTGTGGGCTGAGGCTGGAATAATGATGAATGAGTGGCTATCTGGCGCTATCTCAGTCGCTAAGCAGGATTGGCTTGATAAATGTGTGATTGTGGTGGGGAGCGGGCGTTCTCGTGGCGGGGCCCGTCATTACCGGCCGCTCACCAGTCGCTACCTGACGCTATTCCTTCATAAATAAGGGCCTAAGGAGAGATTTAGGGAACACTTGGAGGCTGATTCACTAATGCCAGTTATCTGCAGATGAGTGTCTGTATAGCGGCGCTTAGAGCGATCACTAGTAGACGCTGTAAGCGGGTATCGGGCGCTGTAACAGAGCGTCCCGGTCGCTCTAGTAACCTGCCCGGCATTGATGAATGTGATGTGTGTTTGGCACTGTCACAAAAGTATAGCGCTGAAGCCAGTGAGAGGTAGCGCCAGCTCAGCACGTCCGGCACTCGGCGCTCCACACCATATTTAACAAAACACTAGACACACACAGCATCGGCACTCTAAAGCTGGGTGCTGTAGCATAGAGCACCAGAGGCTGTGTGATTAAAGTCTGTTTTTGAACACATATACAATAGTGACAAAGAGAAAACACATGGAATGACATTGTTTTAACACTGGGACAATAACACTTTAGTGCCAGACCTGTAAATACAATTCTGCATAAAAATATAAAAAGCCCCAAAAATGTATAAAATTGTTTGTTTGCAGCCAGGAGAGGTCACACAATGATTTGAGCAAAAAAAAAAAAAATTAAATTGCCAAACACTATTTATACACAACTAATGAAGCCCCATTGAAATGTATGGGAGGGCACTTCAGAGCGGCAGATACTATATGGGACTCCAGAGCCTATAGCACCGGCGCTATATGCTGAGCCGCTGGTAACAATATATGTGACGCTACATGGCGCTGTTAGACAGCTGTGGGGCTAAGGTCAGGGCACTGGGGATGGGTGTGGTCTGTTTCTTGTTTGGGGTGCAGCTGCAGTGTGCAGCGTAGGAGCACTGTGTTGGGAGATAGCAGGCTGCCCCCTGCCCACCCTCTGAAATAGTATAGTGGGCCTTTGGACCTTTTACCAGCACCACAACACCACACCGAATTTAAAGTTAATTTCATAAATTACATTAACTACACTTACCTCTGTTACTTGCTGATTCTCTGTTACTCCTGATCATCTAGCAGGGGCTTCTGTACCACCTGTCATGAATGACTTACCTTCAGTCCGTGCCCGTGGTGCCCTTAGGCAACTGGCCAGGGTTTGTCCTGCCCAGCAGCCGCTTCCGCCTCAGGTGGCAGCTCCAGCGGCGCTGAGCGCTCCCTCGTCCCTCGTCCCGTGCTTGCGCGTGAGTACAGTCAGCTTATGCCCTCCGGTGGCGCTACACACAGCGCAGCGACTGGAGGCTGTTTAAAAGAGCTAATCCTAGGAGGACCAGTTCTGGGCAGTATGCCTTTAAAGTTCAGATGGGGCAATCAGGCCAGAGCTCTCTAAGTGCACCAATCAAACCACAGATCCGAAGTGAACCAATCAGCACACAGATCCGAAGTGCAGCAATCACAGTCACTGCCTCCCTGTCCAATCCAGCCGGGTTCCGTTCTATAAAGGGATTACCACTTCAGTGTGTCAGTGCCTGTGATAGTGTTTAGCTGGCTTTGTGATTTCCTGTATATATCGATATTGACCATCTGCTTGAATCTCGACCACGTCTCCGGCTCATCCCTTTGTACTGCGCAGCTCTCTGATCTCCTGGTGTGACCCTTGGCTTGACATCTGACTTGATTTCACTTGATTTTTCCTGAGCACCCAAATTGCTTCCAGTACTTACCCGTTTCCGAAGCACCCTAACTGTCTCCAGTACTTACCCAACATTGCCTAGTCTGGCCTCTGGTTCATCCGCCTTCACCCCCTGTAAGCTCACATGCTTTGTGCTATTAAGTCCTGGGGGCAACCGTGTCCGGCCCGGCAAACAGGGGCTTGACTAAAGGTGAAGCTAGTAGCGGAGATTGGGAGTTGTAGGCTTACCTTGAAGGCAGGTGTCCCACAGGGCCTGACACCACCATCAGTAGCAATCAAAGTTCTTCCTACTACTGGTATTTGGTAGACGGGGACAGAGAAGCCCTGTCCATCTACCCCAGCAACCCACCTGAGGTAATGCTGGGCTCCATACTCCAGAGGCGTGGCCTCCCTCTGTGGAACCACCTCATGTGCCTCAGCTTCAGAAAAAAATCCCCTTCAAGTCTCTCTTCTCCAAAGCAATGCTGAGTCCCATGGACAATATAAGAATAGTTGTGTATACACATAAGGGCAGATTATGGGGGTTATTTAAGAAAGGATAGCGTCAGGTAGTGGCTGGTAAATGAGAGGTAGCGACTGGTGAATGCCGGACACGGCACGCAATTCCACATTTATCAAGCAGAATCTGTTTAGCGACTGGGATAGCGCCATGTAGCGTCTGATTTTTTCCTGAATACGGTGTGAGTCGGTCGCTATGAGCAGTCGCTAACATGCGCTCCCATACAGCGCTGTACTGGTCAAATAGCGATTCCTCACAATGTATTCATCATTACTGAACAGCGACTGAGTCGCTATAAAGTAGCGACTCACGGCCGAGCACTGCGACTACTAGCGGGCGCTCTGAAAATGCCGCTACAGACGTTCATCTGTCGCTACCTGCCGCTAATGATGAATCAGCCTCTATATGGGCCTTGTGGTTTCCTCCCCTCAACCATCTATGTTTCTATGTAGTTGTGTTCCAGAGCCCAGAACCCTCCATAAGCTTTACAGGCAATGCGTTTAGGATGTTGCTGAACCACAATATTCCTAAAAATGGGCAAACTGCATCTGGATAGAACAGAATCATAATGCTTACTCTGGCTGCCAAGACTTTGAATTAGAAAGCAATCCAACCTAGCCCCATTTTCTATGAAATGCAAATGTCCAAATATATTTGGCTCTTCTTTAGATCTTCTTTAGTTTGGTTACCCATAGTGAATTCTGTATTTGTTTCATTTAGCTGGTGTAGCAATCGGGCATTAGTCCAGTTACTGTGTCACTAGCTGTCTACAGATATATCTATTAGATTCCAGCTGTCCTAAAGCCTTAATCTAAATACAACAAATGCAATTACACATTTTATTAATCCAACTTGTGAAAAGTGCAATCTATCACGTTTTATATTTAGCCATTTTCCCAGTTAAAAGTATCTCACTTACTAAACAGATCTGTCATGTTGAGAATAATGATCCAGCTGCTTCATTATGAATTTGCATAGCTGTGAATTCAAGTTGTTGTCATTTACAGATGAACTGTTCCTGCATCAATGCTATTTAGTTTGCTTGTTATGTGCATCTGTATCAGAGAGACGTTTTACACATCCAAGCGGGTCCAAAGCAAAAATGGCCCATAGCGTCATTCCATCCCCCCACTCACCTTGCTTTGGGATTACCTTCTCATGTTAGAGCCCATGAAAGGTCAGAAACCTTTCAACCACAACTGCTTATGCACATCACTGCTGGCAACAGTACAGGAATGTGGATCGGGTAAGTCGTTTCACCTAATGTTGGATATTTTATTTTACTTATGGATGGGAGTCCCAAATCAGGATACTGGGACCATTGGGAAGCCTGGCTGGAGGTCGCCTTCCTGACATTAGAAACCTTATGTCCTAAACAAAGTCCAAAATGGAACATTTAACAAGAAACTAAAAAATACTTTACTTTTCTCACTCCCAAACATGGGGGCATCCAGATTTGGGATGTCCTGCTACTCACCCCCTCCCAACAAGCCCAGTGTGACACCTTCTACTTCGCTCTTCTTTGTATGGTCACCAATCACAAGACCGCCAGTGACCAATTGCGGTCACCAGACCAGTGGTCACCAGGTCATGTGACTGAAAGCTGTACAAGGCAAAGTGGAGGCTTCCAATCTGCTTTACACAGAGGCCGATTCATCAATAGCGCCAGGTAGCGACAGATGAGCGACTGTAGCGTGATTTTTTCAGCGCCAGCCAGTATTCGCTGTGCTTGGCCGGCATTAGCTTGATGACAGCGACTCAGTCGGTGTGCGGTAATGTTGAATACGGGCTGGGGGGTCGCTGTTTCACAGGTCCAGCGTTGTATGTGAGCGCCTGACAACGAATGGCCAGAGCGAACGGCTAGCTTCATATTCATCAACAAATCACGCTCCGAATGTGCTGTCGCTGACCATTCCTTGTTTAAACCCCAGAGCGCTGGCGGCGATGTGTATTAACTAGTTTTTAACCCCTAAACAACCATATTTTTTGAATGTAACATTATACATGTTTTTAGAATCATTTTGTAATATGAATACATTAATCTCAGACCTGTTAGATCAATTCTGCACATATTTTTTTTAATTTTTTTTTTTACTTAAAAATAAATCCTAACATTGCAGAAGTGGTCTCCGATTTTTTGACATTAAAAAAATAAAAATAAAAATTATTACCAATTAATTATGATTAATTATAGATTGCTCCATTGAAATGCATTGGACATCGCCAGGGAGCGACAGCTCATACCTGGCGCTGTGAGGGAATTTGCAGCGGCGCTGTTCGGTCCAGGCGGCTTCATGATGAATGCCGCGCTAGCCGTCGCTCTCGCCGGCGCTAGCCTCATTTTGCTTGATAAATGCGTCATTGTGACCGCCGCCGGGCGCACTTGAGTCGGTAGTCGCCGTTAGCTGCCGCTACCTGGCGCTCGTCAGACACTACCTGGCGCTATCGCTTGATGAATAAGGGCATTACTCTAATACTGATTAGGTGAATTCTATCTCTGTTGATAAAGAGTATAAAGAATTACAAAAAATCAGTTGTCATTTGATTGCCTTTTTAATACAAAGCAAGTTGTACAAATTGTAAAACAAATTGTAGTGCAATGGTAAAGGAGACCCAGCAGTGGCAGCAGGGGCTGGAGCATCCTGCACTCACCTAACCAGGTAAGTAAATGGAGCCAGTTTAAGGTCCTGAAATTTTTGCAATGCCAGGTTGTACAATTGCTAGTTTGTGATGGCTGTAATCTTCGAATATTCCCCAGGATGCATTTCCCCTCTGGCTCTAGTGCACCACACCAGCAACACCAAGAGCCACGCAGCACCCCTTTTTTTTACCTCAGCGTGCAATTTAAAGTGGACCAACACCCAGGATTTTGACTATCCTGGGTCTTGGTCCACTTCGGTGGGGCACCCCCGATCGGGGTGCCCCGCTGTGTGTAACCCCCCCCGAACCCCCCGAAAAACTCACCTCTCCCCGCTCCCAGCGCCGACGGACAAGGAATCTGACAGTCCCGGACAAGCGGCTCCTCCGCCGCCGCCTCCCGCGCGTCCCTCTTGACGCGTGCGCGCCCGCGCCGGCCATTCACAGACGGCCGGCGCGGGTGCGCACGCCTAGAGGGGCGCGAGGGTTTAGGAGAAGATAAGGTAAGGGGGTTTAGGGGGGTTTCACCCCGCGGGACATCCCGATCTCAGATGTCCCGCGGGGAGGGAGGTGATCGGTAAGATTCCCGGGCCGATCACCCGTGGGTGTTGGTCCACTTTAAGAAGTAGAAAAACAACAGTGCCGATGCGGCCGTCGGCTAGTGTCTTCTTTAACACTAGCGCCCCGAAAAAGGTTGCAGAGCCGGGGCTCCAGTTGTAACCTGCTAATGTAGATCAGGATCCCATAGAGTACAATGGGCAGAACTGGATTGAAGGGTTTTATGCTTATAATTAATATTACACTCATTTATTTGTACAGAACATGCAATGTGACTAATTGAAATGCCGGACCTGGGTTACTAAACTTAATTTTAATGGCTTCTTTTGCTTAACAATGTATCATTTGGATAACAACAACTAAAACGGATGATAAACGCACTGTAAAGTTTGTACCCTTTGGCCCCAGTGCCGGAAAAATACAGATGCAAAGATGGAAAATAAGTCCTCGCTGGTGCTGGAATAATCGGCAGTCGGGTCCAACGGCGCTGACATAGTTAAGCCAATACCTAGTACCAGTCCTGGCTTGCTAAATAGGACCCAGCACACCTCAAATTCGTTTTAAAACACCAATTTATTTAAGACATATTTTAAAACCGTGATTGGCAGATAACTCAAATCTATTTTGTGTTTCAATCATTTGTGGAATTCAATATCCGCATTGTTAAGTCATTTAGTACATACATATATACATGTAATCTTGTATTTAGTGCTTGATAATATTGCTAACAGACGATGCTCTATGGGGTAGCTGATTTATCTTACTGGTATGGTGAGCGGTAATAGGGCAGACATGTTTCGCCAGATAGGCTTCCTCAGTGCCCTGATCACCAGACAATGCCAGTCTTAATTTATAATCTTGGAAGGGATGTAGGGCTCCCCCTGACAGTACTATGTCCTCGATATGCGGGAATTCCCCAGTGATGTGTGTGTTGGCCCTTAGTTACTGATATGTGCTGCAAGCACTCTCAAATGGGGGTAGGCTTTTTCAATGTCCCGCTATGGCAGATTTTGTGTGGCCACTTATAGGCTGTCAATGTTACCACCTCCGGTCCGCAGTGAGGTCAGTACGCCGTGGACTGCACAAGTTGCTGCTAGTCCAAGTGTTGTCCATACGTCCGCGGAAGCTCCCGCTTACCGTGTGTTATGGGTGGCTGTGGAGGGCTGGTGCCCCCCCGTGCGCGCTGATGAACGGCGGGCGTCTGTAGATCAGCTACCCCATAGAGCATCGTCTGTTAGCAATATTATCAAGCACTAAATACAAGATTACAAGTATATATGTATGTACTAAATGACTTAAAAATGCGGATATTGAATTCCACAAATGATTGTAACACAAAATAGATTTGAGTGATCTGCCGATCACGGTTTTAAAATATGTCTTAAATAAATTTGATGTTTTAAACCGAATTTGAGGTGTGGTGGGTGTGCTGGGTCCTATTTAGCAAGCCAGGACTGGGCCTAGTCCTGGAACTTTTGTTTCTATATCTAATTTGATTGGACCAGCAATTTCCAAACCCCCTTTAACAATTATGTTAATGACTGTCTGAGGAAGGTAGCCATTCAGTTAGGTCAGTTCTCCAACGACAGGGGATCTGCCCTAATTTGTAATCACTAATACCTAGTACAACAATCAAAGCTAATTAGTTAGCGTTCTGCACAGCGACAGATAAGGCGAGAATGCCGGGGCTCCGGAACTGGCGCTATAGCCACAAAAAGATGCTAAATGGCGCACATCACAAATAAGGTCCTAAATAAAGACCTTAGCAAATCCTTCAGTAAAAGGAGTCTGTCTCTCAGAAACGTACAATTTAATACAAGCAGCGAGGAGCTGAAGAGGGAGTTATTTTTTCTGTCAATCTGACAATTTTCTGAGCGCTGAAGATCCTTGGCACAGGACACTTACTAAAAATTACTCAGTAATTCATATAGAGCTTTACTCGCTAACCACCGAGGATCAGCGGCTGACATCCTGCACAAAAGACAGAGAAAGAGAGCCTGCCACTTGTAAAATAAAAACTATAAAGATAAGAACATGTGAGAGAATACCAGAAGGCCTCACAGAACGTCATTTGTGAAATTAATGGGGCAGTGCAATCATTTTGCTGGGGCAGTACTTTCTGCTAAATATTTTATATCATCTTTTGAATCTGTAGTTATAAATCAAAACTCTGTCACTGGACAAGCAGTGTATTATTGAAGTCCGTTTTCAGTTAGATATAAGAGTATGCGCTGACATATATGTCATCTGAATAATCCATTGATAATTAGCTCCTCTTATAAAAGATAAATATGTGAAGCAAACACTATACATTGCCTTGTACAGTAACAGCTGGGGGTGGGGAGGTCTATCTTCAGCTTAGCCATTTATTTACTCAAACAAGTCTATTGATTTCTGCTCTATTTTGGCTTCTTGAAGTAAATCATGAATATTAATGATAGATTAAAAATGTATGCCATTCCTTTGTAAAGCAGACAGAAATATAACGCTGTCATGTTAAACAATGTATGCGCTGCTACCATTGGTTAAAGGCAATGTTGAGGGTAACAATGGATTGTGTGTGAGGTAAAATCCGCATGCAGCGATTTGCCTGCAGCGCAACTGAAGCGCAGCTCATACAAGTCTATGGGCAGGGTAGGTAAAGCGCATGTATTGTGCTTAATCTGCGCTGCGATGCAGTGAGAGGGCCAATACTTAAAGCGGCCCTTCAGCATCATTTAATGAAAAGCCCAAACCCTTAAAAAACTATTCCCCAGCATCTAAAATTTATATATTTAACATTTTAAGTCACTTACATTTTATTCTTTCCCTCACTGGCATGCAACTCTGTTCAGCACTCTAGGATACGGGCGCCGCCATCATGGGAGAGGGGAGGAGAGGGTTCAAAAGAGCAGGGGAGCAGGGATATAGCTGTGCTTTGCACAAACAGAGCAGAGCTGGGGTCAGAAAAAGGTCAGCAATCCCAGAATGCAGAGTGGCACAGTCAGAAGTCACTTCCTGTTTGCAGGCAGCCTGCACCTCCATGGGCCGCCATCTTGGATGTTTAAAGTCTCATAACATGCAATAGAGGCAGGTAGGATGATTTTTAATGTGGGCAATCTGTATGTACAAGGTGGGGAAACATATTAGATAGGCTCTTATTCATGGTTGAAGGTCTGGTTTAAATCTCCTCCTGGTCCATCCCAGCAGTTCCCTGCTGCTGTCACTGGTTTCTGTACTTGGTGCCCTGCAACTGCTTCAGCCACCTTTTCTGAGTCCTGAAACTTGGGTAATCCTTGATTCATCCTGCTTCCCTCAGGGTCTTGAGACCATCACCTCCCGGATCTCCTGCTGCTGCTTCCCATGTGTTGTCCCCACCACTTCCAGGGTCTGCAGCACTCACCACCACTGGCGCCCAAAAGGTTTTCTTCTGTCACTGCATTCCATCCAGGTGCCACCTCCACCATCCCCCCATCTAGGTGCCATCAATGCCACTGTCACTGGTCTCTGCCCTTGGTGTCCGGCAGCTTCTTCAGCCACCTTTTTTGAGTCCTTTATTCATCCTGCTGCCCTTAGGGTCCTGATGCTTCCACCTCCCACATCTTCTGCTGCCAGTGCCCACAGGGATTTCTCTTGCCGCTGCCCTCCATCCAGGTGCCACCACAGCCATCTTAGATGGACAGGAAACAATGGCTCAGTGCAGGGCAGCATACAGGATTGCCATTGCATCACACTGCTAACCAAGGCTCATTTTCACTACAATGCGCTGAAAACGCACAGTATGTAGGGGGCCTTAGTGGTCTAACATGCAAAATACATTTAGAAAAGGAGATCAGCAAATGTATTCCCTGTTTCTCTTATAATAGGTTATCTTTACATTTCTGACTGAGGTGTCCAGGATGCATGGCAATCTTATATACACAGTATATTCTGCAGTTTACAGGCATTTTCATAGTCTGTAATGAGGCATCCTTAAATGCATATGCAGGAATTGCATTATTTTCTTATTGTTATTTAAAATGTTAAATATCACCTTTCAAGGAGGCAGGAAGTGCAGATATTACAGTGACCAGACACCCAGTTAATTAAAAAAGTGTGCGCCAATCGCCCAATGGGGGTTACTTCCTGATTGATGATGCCCTCACAGCCACGATGCTTACCAATTTTCACCCCTGTGAAGGGGAGTAGGGTGCCAAGGCCAGCAGAGACGCCACAAGTTCATCCAAAGTAAGGTCAGCGCTAAAGCCATTATTTTGGGTTTTATTAGACCCCATCTTCAAAGCAAACCCTGAGGAGCACAGCCAACCTGAGGCCCCTTTAACCCTAGTTTCATCACTCTTTACCTCCTCCTCTCTGCTTTGGCGAAACCAGTGTCCACAGTCTTTTAGGTGACAGAGAACCTGAAGGAGGACCCCGGACAACATGATGGCAGATGGCCAATTTTGGAGCCTGGTTTCGCAGGAGGGAGGAGGACCAGATAAGATTAATAACCAATTTTTTTAAATAAAATTGGTGTTGGAGCCTTTTAAATTGTTTTGCAAAGAAGAAGGGGAAGTTAGGAAAGAAAGTGACAGTGGGTGTAGACATGAAACTGGGAGTGGAGAGGGGGAGGGGTTAGCACATCTATCAGGAATAAGGGCAATATACACAATTATCAAAATTGCCATAAGCATTTGAAATTCATGCTTACAAATGCTAGAAGCTTGACTAATAAAATGGATGAACTAGAACTGATAATAACAGAAGAGCAATATGACTTAGTGGGGGTAACAGAGACCTGGCTGGATGAAAGCTATGACTGGGCAGTAAATTTACAGGGATACTGTGTGTTTAGGAGGGACCGTAACAAACGCAAAGGGGGTGGAGTCTGCTTAATTGTAAAATCCTCTCTACAGCCTGCTCTGCGGGAGGATATATGTGAGGGGAATGACCATGTGGAGTCTGTATGGGTAGAAATACATGGAGGGAGAAACAAAAATAAAATACTGATGGGGGTTTGCTATAAACCTCCAGATACTGTATATCTGAATCCATAGAAAATATGATGCTAAGGCAAATAGATATAGCCGCTAAACTAAATGAGGTAGTGATTATGGGGGACTTTAACTACCCAGATATAGACTGTGATGCTGAAACATGTGTTTCGCATAAAAGTAATAGTTTTTTTATCTAAAACAAAAGATGGCTACTTTTCCCAACAAGTACAAGCTCAAACAAGAGGGAAAGCCATATTGGACCTAATACTAACCAATGTACCAGACAAAGTAATAAAGGTACAGGTTGGGGGACACCTTGGAAGCAGTGATCATAATATCATTAATTTCCAATTAGCAGTCACTAGGGTGCCTTATCAAGGAGCCACAAAAACGCGGGAGTTCAAAAAGGCAAAGTTTGACCAACTTAGAGATGCCCTACACTGCATTGACTGGGAAAATGTCCTTAAAAACAAAAGCATGGACGCTAAATGGGATACTTTCAAAGGAATCCTTAATTTTCATTGTGACAGATATACACCTTACAGGAATAAAACTATTAGACACACATGTAAACCGATGTGGCTAAATAAAAAGGTTAAGGGGGCAATAAACAACAAAAAAAAGGCATTTAAACGTTTAAAGCAGGAAGGGACAGCGGAAGCGTTAAAAAACTACAAAAAATAAACAATGTAAACAACAGATAAGGGCAGCTAAGCTGGAGACAGAAAGACTGGTCGCGAAAGAGAGTAAAACTAACCCCAAATTATTCTTTAGCTACATAAACCGTAAAAGGTACAAACCTGAGGGTGTGGGCCCCCTGAAAAGCAAGGAGGGGACCCCTATAGAGGGAAATGAGGAGAAAGCTAATTTGCTTAACAACTTCTTTGCTTCTATATTCACGAAAGAATTTGACATGCCGAGTGAAATGCAGGGGAATAACCAAAACCCTCCATTAAATGTCACTGGTCTAACCAAGGAAGAAGTCCAGCACCGTCTCAAGCAGATAAAAATCGATAAATCACCGGGACCAGATGACAAGCCGTTATTTCTAATAATTTTGGATTCCATAACTACAGGGTCTGTTCCGAGGGATTGGCGCTTGGGAAATGTGGTGCCAATATTCAAAAAGGGATCTAGGGGGGAACCTGGGAACTACAGACCGGTAAGCTTAACATCTGTGGTGGGCAAGCTGTTTGAAGGTTTCTTAAGGGATACTATCCTGGAGCACCTTGGGGAAAATTACCTTATTACTCAGCATGGATTTATGAGGAATCGCTCCTGCCAGACAAACCTAATCAGCTTTCATGAGGAGGTAAGTTCAAGATTGGATCAGGGGGAGTCATTGGATATCATATATCTTGACTTTTCTAAAGCATTTGATACTGTGCCACATAAAAGACTGGTACAAAAGATGAGAATGCTTGGACTGGGGGAAAACGTGTGCAGATGGGTGGGAAATTGGCTTAATGATCGGAAGCAGAGGGTGGTTATCAATGGTACACACTCAGATTGGGTCACTGTTACTAGTGGAGTACCACAAGGTTCAGTTCTGGGACCAATTCTCTTCAATATATATGTAAATGACATTGGGTATGGATTAAACAGTAAAGTCTCAATCTTTGCAGATGATACTAAGCTGAGTAAAGTAATTAAAACAAAAGAGGACAGCAGGCAGCTACAAACAGATTTAGATAAATTGGAAGCATGGGCAGTTAAATGGCAAATGAAGTTTAACACAGATAAATGTAAGGTTATGCACATGGGAAGGAGAAATCTGTGTCATGATTACACATTAAATAAAGAAACACTTGGTAAAACAACAATGGAAAAGGACCTAGAGGTTTTACAATAAGCTCAACTGTAGTAATCAATGCCAGGCTGCCAAGGCAAATAGGATCATGGGGTGCATCAGGAGGGGCATAGGTGCTCATGACCAGAGCATCATTTTACCCCTGTACAAGTCACTGGTCAGACCCCATATGGAATACTGTGTACAGTTCTGGGCACCTGTGCTTAAGATGGACATATCAGAACTGGAGTATGTTCAAAGAAGGGCAACAAAGTTAATAAAAAGAGTGCGGGGGCTAGAGTACCCGGAAAGATTGTCCAAGTTAGGTTTATTTAGTCTAGAAAAAAGACGATTGAGGGGTGATCTAATAACTATGTATAAATATATTCGGGGTCAATACAAAGATCTGTCCCACAATCTATTTATACCCCGGAGTGTAACCATAACCCGGGGGCATCCACTAAATTTAGAGGAAAGGTGCTTTCTCCACCGACATAGGAGAGGATTCTTCTCTGTAAGAGCAGTGAGAATATGGAACTCGCTGCCAGAGGAGGTAGTAATGATGGATAAAGTAAAAACGTTCAAAAGTGGCCTTGATGCCTTCCTGGCATGTAATAACATTTCCAGCTATGGCTACTAGACCACTGGAAGGAGTTAAACAGGCTGAACTGGATGGACTAAAGTCTTTATTCAGCCTTACATACTATGTTACTATGTTACTATGTAAGAATGAAAAATAACTGTGGTCTGCAGATATTCCAGATGACATTGCACATGACCAGCCAGACTTAAAGTAAGGTGTACCCCAAATTTTTTTATCAGCAAGGAACCTTCCCTCTGACTGCATAGATCCACCATTTTTCAGGGTGCCTCTGAGCTGTTTCACCCTGGCCTACAGTGGATTAAGGGTTCAGGAAGGATGGTAAGTACATAGCTGATAAAACATTGGGGTACACTGTTTTGCTAATCTAAGCTCTGGTGCTGATGCATGCTCTTCACATTGTCACACTGAGCCATTGTCACATTGAGCCCAATGGGTGTACACTGTTATTTTAAAGAGCCTAGTTCTGTTGATCATTGTAAAGTACACAATACACTGTAATTCAATGTTCAATAACTATAACACAAATTCAATAAAAAAAAACCTAAGGACATTGCAGGTCACATGTTTAAATGTAAAGAGTTAACAGTCCTGTTGTTTGTTGCAGCTGAGGATTTTTTTGCATGTTTGCATGAATCCTTTCACTGAAAAAGCGTGGGCTCTCCAACTGCCAAGCTGTTAAATGGATGATCCAATTAAAATCTCTCAGGGTAATTAGCTGCAATTAACAAGAAGGAACACGACTATACATAAGGAATGGAATGTGCAATGTATTAATATTTTTATGATTAAACTTCATTAAGTGATCATGTTACAAACACTAATTAATGATAGAGAGACCCTCAAAAGGCTGGATGTGGCACATGGCTTCACAGTGGGGCAACTTTTCCAAGACGATGAAATGGTGAAAAGAGCATCTTATAGAGATACTGACTTTTTCCTAGCAGAGGTGCGTATGTTGTGGGGGACAACCATCCAGTGTACTTTTGCAGACAGTAAACAAGGACACTCCAAAGCTGAGCTTATAACATTGCACCCCTGGCCATTAAACATGGGCAGGGGTGGATATGGCCACTCCATGTGTCTTTATGGGGCATTCCCAAATTGGGATGCCTTTCTATGTGAAACTCCTGGGATCACCCAATCGTCTCACTTCTTCTCCGGCATCCTTCTGGCTAGGTGCACATCTATGCCCTGCCCTTTTCTATGGTTGGCCAATGCTTGCTTCATTTAGATTTCTTTGCCATTCGGAGCTCAGGAAATCTGAATAGCATGAGCTGCGATGATTGGCTGAGCAGTCTACACATGCATTGGGGGTCAGTTGTGGCTTAGTGGTAAGGAATTGACCCCATGATCGGCTAGGACATGACCGGAACGCTCTTGAACAAAGCACCTAACCGCCTAACTGCTCCCCTAATGATTTAACTGGATGGGGTAAAAGCAGGGGAAAGAATAATATGTGTGTGCAAGCATGCAATAGCCATATATGTTCCCCCCCCCCAAAAGGAAAAGGTGAATTTACCCGGGGCATACACACAGCATGGCATCCAATATCGGGATGCCCCTGACAGGAGCAAAATCCAAGAAAGTAAAATGCTTGGGTTTTGTTCCTTAGGTACTGAAGCTTTCATATTGGGCTGCATGCTGGGAGCTACACTCACACCATTACCTATGGCCGGCTTGCCAGGTGAAGGGATTCAAGTCCCATTTATTCGAACATGGTGGTTATCGCCATGCAGCTTGGTGCAGAAGGGCATGCCGATTGGTGAGACATCAACACCAACCCAAGATATTCTTACCAGCTCCTCATTCCAGTGGCAAATTGCAGATCTGCGGTCTGCTGGCAGCCAATCTTTGGGGCCAACTTTTAGTCCTAAATGGGTGATCCTATACCCAGTGATCCTATACCCAGAAGGGAAGTTTTTAAGTAGTCAATTTCTATCCCCAGCCCAGTGCACCAAAACAGCCTGTTTCCTTCCTTACTAAAGCCTTTGTCCAGTATTCATAAAAACACTTAAAGGAAGCAGTCTGTTGTTCAAATGGCACCCGTTTGGCTCAGTGGCCACGCCAGGCAGCGCCCCCCCCCCCGGAGGTGTTTGTGGCAGTTTAGCTTGTAGTGCTTCCAGATTTATTGCAGGTATTATAACTGATAAGGCTGACCCTCAATGTTAAGCTTTGTGTAACTAAATGTATCACTGCTGGAGAGCACCAGGGGGCGCTGCCGCACAGCCAGGTAGCCATATGGCCACCATTTGAACATCAAACTGCATCAGGGTAGCGTTTTTATGACTATTGGGCAAAAACTTTGGAAAAAAAAGAAACACAGGTTTTCGGGCACCAGACTGGAGCTAGAAAGGGATGACAAAAACTTGTCTGGGTATAGGATCACTTTAAGGGCCATCCAACTCAGACATAGTTACTATAGTATAGTTACTAATTATTCTGTTCCATCTGCATACAAAATGATTCCGTCAGACAATGATATCAGATTCAAAGGTTTAACAACATTGTGGGTTATTGTAACAACATGATCCCTTGTCATAAACTCTTTATTGCGCACAGGATGCTTAGAGGATAGATGATTGGAGAAACCATGCTGAAGCCAGGTAAGTCAGAATGCTTCCATTTACCCTACATTCTGCAAATTACTATAATGATGCATTATACTAGTCATGTAAAATGTAAGTGTGTCATATTTTTTTATGTAATTCCTAAACATTCTGATAAGTATTCTATTCTACGATATCTAAAGGCTAAAAAGCATATAAAATGACAATATCCTATAGCTAAATCTGATCCAATGCAGCACTGTCAACTGAAATAGCATCAATCTCCTCTGCAATTACTGGGCTGAACTACTTATCCAAGCTTTGCCCCATGCCAGTCTCATGCCCCATATAACTGCTAGTAACCAATGCAATTCACCAGGCATATGTGTGCCGCGCAGCTGTCATGTGGGGTGCTGGACAGGGCCGTATTTAGTATTCATGCTGCCCTAGGCACTACAGGTGCTGGCGCCCCCTTTTGTTGGGTAACGTTGAGCAGGGCCGGCTAGAGAAAAAAAAAGAATAGAAGGGCTGACAGAAAAGAGAAGATAAGAATTGAAGGAAAGAAGAACAAAAGGAATGGCATAACAGATGAAAAAAAAGAATAGATGGAAAGTAGTAAAAAGATGAAAGATGAAAAGATAAAAGAAAGAGAGGGAACGGCAAAAAGAACAGATGAAAGAAACAAACAATAAATGGAAAGGAATAAGAAAAGAATAAAAGGAAAGAAACAAAGGTGGGTCCTGCGAATGTGCAGCGGTCCCAGGCCCTGGCTGGGTACTCCCAGTGCTGACGCCTGCCCTGACCTCACGGTCCATCAATATAAAAAATAAATGTGTGTAGGGTGGAGAGGTTTCAGGGAGAGAAATGCAGAGGTGCTTGCATTCTATTATATATTATGGACTTCCCAGCTCCCAACACACAGGAGTCATATGGCCACAGCAGTGAAGGGGAAAGGATGAAGCTGCAAAATGCCTTTAAGCCATTGCACCCTCTCCACAGACACAATGTGGCTCAGGGGCATTTGTAAGGAGGCATTAACTCATCAACAACTTTTTTCTTCTTCTCTTTTTTTCTATAGCAGTAATGTCTGTGCCCCCCCCCCCCCCCCCTGTGGCCACCCTAGGCACAGGCCTAGGTTTTCCTAATGGTAAATACAGCCCAGGTGCTGGAATGTACAATTTCTAGCTATGGGCCTTATTTATGATGTGCATCATAATGATGCCGTTGCACCAGCATTCCTGTCTTATCTGGCGCTGTGCTACATTGGTGCTAGCAGTCGCTTAGCCGAACTCTGCTAATTAGCTTTGATTGTTGCATATAGGTATTGGCCGACCTATGCTATCCCAGCGCCAGTGAGCGCTACTTTGTACTGCCGTTTTTCCAGCGCTCCCCAGTATTTACACTTTTGGCGCTGTATATTCCCAACGCTTGTTAGAGTTTTTTTTATTACAGTTACAAGAAATCACTGCTGAGGACAAAGGGGGCAAACTTTACAGCGCATTAGGTTGGTTTTAGTTGTTGGTGTCCAAATTACACATTGTAAAACAAAAGAAGCCATTATGCCATTAAAATCAATTTAATTAACCACCCCCCCCCAAAAAAAAAAAAACATTTGGCTCATCTAGGTCCTGCGTTTCTACTACTGACCCAATGCAAGTCCTATACAAATAAATGTTTTTAATATTATTAATTATAGGCATTCTAGTTCTGCCCATTGTGCTCTAAGAGAGCTTGAGCTACAGCGCCAGGTTTCATCTGTCGCTGCTTCAGCCAGAGTGCTTGGCGCTGCATCATTTTCGTTGCTATAGTTTAAAAAGACACTAGCTGGCGGCTGCATTAGTGCTGCAATTTTTTATTTCTTAAATCGGTCGCTGAGTGCCTCTGAGGCCAAAAGGTGCTTCCTAAATAAGGCTGTTTGTTTTACTGTTTAGAGAAAGCAGGGGTGGGTGTGGTGAGCCTTAAAATCAATGGGGCCTCCGTACTCCAGGAACCTCTGTGTATGGAGGTCCCTATTGTTTTCAATGGGAGCCAGAAGTACAAATGGATGGGATTCTGTAGCAGATTTGGAGCCTGTGTGGCCAGTGTTCAAACTAAAGGTGTAGATCCACTGTAAAGCACCACCACAAAGCATTACTTTCCCAAGCTGTTGATTCGACAGCCTCTATTGCTAAATCAAGTAGAAAGTGAAGAAATCAGGCAAGACCTTTTTAGGCTTACTCAGTATATTTAAGGTAAGCTTTCGAGAAAACTCAGTTCTCTTCACCAGACATGATGTTATGTTTGACAAAGAGAGTTGAGTTTTCTCGAAAGCTTACCTAAAATATACTCAATTTGCCTAAAAAGGTATTGTCTGATTTTTATACTTTCTACTGCTTTGAATGGCTAACATGGTACAACACAACATTAAATCAAGCCAGGTAATAGATAAGCTACCATACTGCCACTTTTGAATGAAAAATATACTGTATATAGTTTTAATAAAAGATTAAACGTGATTAATCAAACCAAGTAATTATGCAATTAATTACAGAATATACATATATACAAACAATGCATCACTGAGGGATTAAATATAGCAACATTTTTACCCTGCTCACTAAACTCTTGTGAGAAGTTGTCACTTGGGATCCATGAACGGTTATATCATTCTATACCCAGGCTTATATAATTGGCCGGTGAGCCTATTCAGCAAAGCCAAACGTCCAAACTGAGGGAAATGTCTGCTCATTGCATACATCATCTACAGATGAAGTTTTAATTTAGCTGACTGGGACTCCCTATTTTTAAATGTTAAAACAGGTCAAAACCTGAGAATGTCGGCCCTGGGTCTAACTCCAGGGTCGGGTGCTTAGTTGCACCTGCGACCCTGGTTGGGAATTAACCACTGTGAGGAACCCTGACGATTGCCCCAGAAACGTACATTGCATGGGGCTCCCACAGCATTCTTGCGGCCTGTTTAGGGGCCTGTATTTCAGTTTTGCTCATTAAACATAATTTAAATTGAATAATTTAATCCAAAAAATCCCCCTGTGGTCCCTACTTCACATTTCTGCCCCACTTCTTTATTGGCAGCGATCCCTGTCTGTCACACTCCCTGTGATATTTACACATTACAGAGGAATTTCATATGTGATCAGACCAATATATTCATTGTAATATCTGTCAAATTTGACAGTATGTTAAAGTCCGATATCTGGGGATAATTTTGTTGCTGGGTTGTCAAGTTGCTGAATGCATTTTCCCAAGCAAATAAGGATTTTTTTTGATCTGTAAGATTCAAGGCCTGGTGTCTGGAAAATATCAGCATCTTCGCCCATTCAGATAAGCACCCACGCACATCAAAAAATCTTCTGTAGGGCAGAAATGATAGCTTTCGGAAGCCCAAGGAACCATGAGAAATAGAACGAGGGAGTACACCAATCATTTATATTGAATTCTATCAGTCTTAAGTGCCAACTGACGATGATGGGAAAAAATGACCATGGCAGGAGTTACAAAAAGGTAAATTCATTTTTATATGCAGCAATCTCAATTGCCCTGGGAAGGGATGCATACGAGTGGTGCTGAACGCATTTCTTAAAATTGGGGAAGGCATGAGAAATCTGCCAGATGAGGAGGACATTGCCCGGTAGTGGAAAGAGGATGGAGATTTTTATTGTCTGAATTTTTATTCGTTAAAATTATGGTATTTTTCTCCATATAAGACACACCTAGAATTTGGAAAAGGAAAATAATAAAAAAAATATTCTGAACCAAATGTTATGCCAAAACACCGACCCCCTCAAGAACCCCCACTCATTACAGACATGGTCATTCTCCCCCCATTATAGACAATGTGGTATTCCCCCTCTCCCAATCCCCATAGGCAGTGAGGCATTCCCCCATCACATAGCCAGTGAGGGTATCTTCCATCCCATCCCATAGAGTGAGGCATCCCCTATTCCATAGGCAGCGAGGCTTTCCCCATCCCACAGACAGTGAGGTTTTCCCCCATCCCATAGGCAGTGAGGCATTCTCCATGCCATAACCAGTGAGGCTGTCACGAACAACTCACCTTCACGCTCCGGTGCCTGTCTGCCTCCGTCCCCACTCGGCGGCCGCGTCCTCGGCAGGCGGCGTCGGAGCAAGCAGGGACGAGCAGACACGCGCCTTCTCCCCCCTGCCACTCTCTGACAGCTCGTGCTCGCGTGCGCATGGGCACGGCTGTCTTATAACCTCCGGCAGCGCTGCAGTCAGTGCGCTCGCCGGAGGCTGAGTTAAGGTGGGCCAATGAGCCCTAGTTTTAAGGTGGACCAATGAGTCCTGTGTTCTGGGCGAGAACGCCCTATAGTTTGAATGGGGCAATCAGCCCAAGTGTCCTAGGTTGCACCAATCATGTCAGCCAATCATGTCAACCCACTTCTTTAAAGTTGTTTCCCTCACATTTTGTCCTTGCCCGTGATAGCGTGCTGCTGGGTGTGATTATCCGTATCTGGACTTCCCATTTGATCTTGCTGTGTATTGACCATCCCGTGATTGCCGCCTGGACCGACCATTGCCTGTTTCTGACTCCGATTTTGCCTGCTCCCTTGTACTGCGTACCTGTGACCCCCAGCTAGACCCTTGGCTCGACTTTGACTACCCTTCCATCTCATCCTTTTGTGCCGCGCTCGTCTGACTGATCTCCTGTGTATGACCCCTGCTTGCCCGTCCTCGCCCAGTCTTGTTCCTGGTTCATCCGCCTCCCTCCCCGTAAATCTGCATCCTTTGTGCTACCAAATCCTGGGGGCAACCGTGCCCGGTGAGGCGTATAAAGCGTCCCGGCAGACGGGGTCTTGACTATAGGTGAAGCTAGCAGCGGAGATTGGGGGTTGCGGACTTACTCAGAAGGCAGGTGTCCCACAGGACCTGACAGAGGCATTCCCCCATCCCTTAGGCAGTGAGGCCTTCCCTCCATCCCATAGGCAGTGAGGCTTTCCCCCCATCCCATAGGCAGTGAGGGCACCCAAACTCCATAGGCAGTGAGGCTTTCCCCCTAATCCATAGCCAGTCGGGACATATCCCATCCCATAGGCAGTGAGGGCATCCCACATCCCATAGTCAGTGAGGATTTTCCCCATCCCATAGGTAGTGAGGGCATCCCACATCCCATAGCCAGTGAGGCAATCCCACCATGCTATAGACAGTGAGTCATTCCTCCCTTCCCATAGGCAGTGAGGGCATCCCACATTCCATAGGCAGTGAGGGCATCTCCCATCCCATAGACAGTGAGACATTCCCCATCCAATAAGCAGAGAGGCATTCCCGCATCCCATAGGCAGTGAGGCTTCCCCCATCCCATAGGCAGTGATGGCATCCCACACCCTATAGGCAGTGAGGGCATCTCATATCCCATAGGCAGTGAGGCACCCCCCTTCCATAGGGAGTGAGGGCATATCCCATCCCATAAGCGTTGAGGCTCTCCCCATCCCATAGCCAGTGAGGGCGTCTCCATCCCATAGGCAGTGAGGCATCTTCCATCACATAAGTGGTGAGGTCATTCCATCCCATAGGCAGTGAGGCATCCCTCATCATATAGGCAGTGAGGCATTCCATCCCATCCCATAGGCAGTGAGGCATTTCCCCATCCCATAGGCAGTGAAAGCATTCTAAATACGATAGGCAGTAAGGGTGTCATACATCCCATAGGCAGTGAGGCTTTCCCCAATCCCATAGGCAGTGAGGGCATTTCATCCCATCTCATAAGCAGTGAGGCAATTCTCCAATCTCATAGCCAGTGAGGCATTCCCCCCATCCTATAAGCAGTGAGACATCCCCCCATCTCATAGGCAGTGAGACATTCCCCCATGCCATAGGCAGTGAGGCATTTCCACCATCCTATAGGCAGTGAGGGCATCCTACATCCCATAGGCAGTGAGGGCATTTTCCATCTCATAGCCAGTGAGGCATTCTCCACATTCCATAGGCAGTGAGGGTGTCCCACATCCCATAGGCAACGAAGCATGCCCCCCAGACGCTGGGAAAAAAAAACAAAAAAAACGTTACATTGACAGTTGTTCTCATGACCCACTCAGGCGCCCTCACACTTACACACCCGAGTTCCTGCAGCTAGTGGGCGTGGCCTTCCTGCTGCAGGAACCAGAGTGTTTGTGTGGCCAAGTGCGCAGGGCAGAGAAGTGGCGGCACTGTCCTGAGCTGGGATTCTCCTTGCCCACGAGTCTGTGCAGTGAGTGGGCGTGGCATGCGTGGACATCCATTGTGGGGACTATCCCTGCCTGTCCTCCCGCTCCTCCATCATCCGGCTGCGGCATGGGAGTGACTTTTAATGTAAGGGTTTTTTTTTTATCATTCGTCCGATAAGATGCACTGACATTAACACACACACACCCACACTACATGCTGTAGATTTGGTACAAACCAAATTTCTTGGGGAACATTTGGTGAATCGTGAGTGAGCTGGCAGGAAAGCCCTTTACACCCCCTGTAGAGGATTTCCTCTGGTTTCACTGTGAGGACAGATGGTCCTTCGTTCGGCTGCGTGGGAGATTCACCAGATGATGAGAACATTGCCAGGCACTGGAAAGAGGAAGGAGCTATTCTTTACTTTTGGGATCTTTCAGGGAAAAACAGATTTGTAACAACGAGTCTGCTAGAATTTCGGATTTAGGAGGAATCAATTTTTCCATGAAATTGGGATTAAATTCCAGTTCTGCCAGATCAGTTTGCTCATCCCTACACATGAGCACTGTTTCTTGTAAGGCTGTTGTCTGGTGTAAGAGAGCATGGCATCAGAACAAGTGGTCAACTTACCAACCCATATACACAACCTTCACTGCACCACATTATTTAATAGGCTGAATGGGATGAGAGTGGACAGCGAATGACCTTGTAGACGTTTTTCACCCGGGCCTTGGGCTTTTAGCTATAAATGATTTTTCTTACCATTTGTCAGACCCCATATGGAGTACTGTGTACAGTTCTGGGCACCTGTGCTTAAGAGGGACATATCAGAACTGGAGCGCGTTCAAAGAAGGGCAACAAAGTTAATAAAAGGAGTGTGGGGGCTAGAGTACCCTGAAAGATTGTCCAAGTTAGGTTTATTTAGTTTAGAAAAAAGACAATTGAGGGGTGATCTAATAACTATGTATAAATACATTTGGGGTCAATACAAAGATCTGTCCCACAATCTATTTATACCCCGGAGTGTAACCATAACCCGAAAGCATCCACTAAAGTTAGAGGAAAGGTGCTTTCTCCACCGACATAGGAGAGGTTCTTGTCTGTAAGAGCAGTGAGACTATGGAACTCGCTGCCAGAGGAGGTAGTTATGAAGGATACAGTAAAAAACGTTCAAAAGGGGCCTTGATGCCTTCCTGGCATGTAATAACATTTTCAGCTATGGCTGCTAGACCACTGGAAGGAGTTAAACAGGCTGAACTGGATGGACTAAAGTCTTTATTCAGCCTTACATACTATGTTACTATGTTATATTTTAGAAGTGTTTGGAGAAGTAAATTTGTAGAACAAGCTGCCAGCTCTGGTGGGTTGCATTGTGTAGGATGGATTGGATAACAAACCCACATCTATACAATGTATAAATAGAACAAACAAACTGCTCTACATTGTACATGAAGGAAAAATGTGCAGTCTACCTCATGCTGCCTATTATTGGGCCCATTTGTAATATTTCTGCTTGCTTTACTGATTACCGCTTGCAAATAAAAATGATGTGGACAAAGAAAAATAAGTCTATAAATTATGTTGTATATCAATACAAAACAACCTCTATGGTTTTAAGATTTAGTGTCTGAGCTAATATAAATGTACTGCTTCCACGGATGTCTTATGTCAGCAAACTGCACTTGGGTAACTGAACACCCTGGGGAGGGAGGATGACAGGTAGTCATAAATAATGTAAACTTTGATTTTTTTTCTATTTTTTAATATGATTATTGCATCTCATGAGCAAGTGTTACTACACATTACATTAGGGAGAAGGGTGTAAAAATGGTCCTCCCCACCCCCAAAATGTCTTGTGTGCACTTTTGATCACAGCAGCCAGGGCCTACCAGGATCAATCATTCCAGGACATTGAGACACAAGCTTCTGCCAGAAAAAAAGCAGGAAGCAACACTAATAATTAACAATAATTAATAAACAATAAAAACCAAAAGGTAAAAAGGTATTATGAAATTGCACCTTTCAGTCCTTTCGACCATGTGCTTGAGATTGGCCCTAAACCTATCAAGCAAGGAGAAAAACGCAAGAACAGAAAATGGTTCCACTGGGCCGGATTACTGTAAAAAGGTATATATATTTATTTATTCCCTAATTTAATTTGATTAATAAATAAATGTTTAGCTTTTTACAGTAAGTTCACAATCACATGGGCCCCAGAGCAAATTTTGGACTGGAATTTATGGAGGGCATCAATAGTAGAGAAGGCACACTTGGGGGGCTCATGTGATTGTAGTTACGCCACTGTCCTTGAGGGTTGTCTTGAAAACACAGACTGAAGAATTGCAAGACCAAGGTACTGCATTTTGTCTTTGCTCAAAACTGGACTAAAAGTCGCCACGGCTGCTTCATTTGACTTAACTTTGAACTGGGTAATTGGGAATATTTTTTAAAACAATTGTCAGAACAGCACCAGAACAAAACATTTCAGCAATGCTTTAAGCCTTTATAAGAAATACAACTAGGAATGTGCATTTCATTGCTGCACTTTCTAACATGCTTTTGGTATTTAGGTCACATACACTTCACTCCACAGGCTATTCATTAATTTCTGAGAGATCTGTTTCAACAAAGCACAGCTATTGTCACAAAAGAAGTGGGCATTTAGTTTAACATTGACTCATCATGGCCAGGTAGTTTTCCCCAGTTACAGTAGTTACTAATAGATCTACCGAGCGAGATGCTTTACCAATTATTGGCATTTTATTTAGGAAAAAATATCAACGTGTGTGTCGAGCATGTCAAGTGAGGCTGCTGTAGTCAGGGGTGGCTGGCCATAGGAAGCACAGGGAGAATTTCCGGTGGGCCGCAATGCTTTGGGGCTGACTATGATGAGTGTAGCCTCAAAAGGTGGTCCACCTGGCACAGAGCCTCTGCCGGATTATACTGATTCTTTCTCTTAAACTCCCACCACTTCCTGCTTCCCAGATCTCCACCCACCCTCTATATCTGCCCCACTGTAGCCCCAGGACCATGTTCTGCCATGACAATGCTTAAGACTCAGCATGGCTGTGGTCATTGCCACCTCTGCCACAATATTTAGTCATAACGTAGCCGCGTAAAGTGGTCAGCCATTATCTTTGTGGTTCTTCAGTGTGGTAGCTCATATCTGTCCTGCAGTTGCGCTACATCACCACAAGATGGCCGTCTGTAGGATGGCTACTGGATTGTGACACTACAGGTCTACCAAACTGTTGGCTAAAACCTAACCACATAGGAGTACAGCTGAGCTGCCATTGGCTAAGGTGAGTAAGGCTAGAGAAGGTTCTGGAAGCAGTCTAAGGGAAGCTATATAAGGAGGTCATGAGGAGAGTTACCTCAGAAGTTCTATATTGTAGTAACCGGGAGTGAGGAAGGTACCAGCAGAGTCAACTGGTAGCAGTCCGCAGTCAGAAGTGTAAGAGCAGTGTGAGAGCAGAGGAGCCACATTGATACCTAACAAGTGACCACAGGAAAGGTGAACCATTCCACCTGAGATGCTGATGGAGGAAGCTAAGGCCTCAGTATTCTGCTATGGGATCAGGATTAGTGCCCACCACCTGTTGAAGTCCATCTGGATGTAATGCTGTGCTATGGGAACTGCCAATGGAACTGTTGTGGATAAAGACTGTATGACCTGCTGTAACCATCAAGTATACCTGAAGTCCTGCTAATAAAGTAAGTGCCCTTTTCATAAAGTGGGTCTCATTTGGAGTTATTGGAAGCAAGCCCACATCGGGAGGTCCCCCAAGCCCGTTAACAAAGAACCCACTCCCCATACGCCTGAGGAGCTAAACCCTTCAGGGACCAGTATGCTACAATAATACTAAGGATTCAGTACCATTGCTTTGCCACATCCATTTCTGACAATGATATGTTCCTGCAATGCTATAGGCTCAGCTGACAAATGTATTAGTTGATTGGTCAGGGCACACAATTGGGGCAGGCCTCAGCAACTTGTAGGCTGGTCATGTGCTGGCCAGGGCCAGTAAAATTCCAGGTTGATTTATGACCCCACTCCACCCCTGGTTGTAGTGTTAGGCATAGAGATCTGTTAACATCTTCATGATATCCATCTTCTTCTTCCCAACAACCCCTCTGATGTGTAGAATCTATCTATATGGAGATACAGACCTTGGCGGTAAGAGTCATGCTAAAGATTTGGTAAATCAAGTTCATCTTTGGGTGCACTTTTGGGTGTGAATTGAAAAGCTGAGTGAACTTTTAAATGGTACAAACAAAAAAAATCTAGAAAAATGTTTTGCTATAACTTATTCCTAGTTTGCATGCCCTGCTGTGTGAAAACCCAAGTTTGCCGAATAAAACTAACCTCTTCCCGGTCTTACGGCGCATGTACGGGCTCTCATCTAATTAGAGCCGTTTGCTGCGCCATGTAATTTGGCAAACGGCTCTGATGTTCTACAATGGGGTGCGCAATAGGCCACATCTGCAACAGCACCCACATTCCCGCCCCAATCTGAATGGCTAGGGCAGAAGCTGCACATCTTCCAAAGATGCTGGGGATTCGACCGCTCTCGATCCACATTGCAAAATACTAGAGCCGTTTGGTGAATGACATAGGCATGGCAAATGGCTCTAATCAGACGAAAGCCCATGCATGCGCCACTGGAGTGGGGAAAGGTAGGCTTTTACAGGTGAATTCGGAGGTTATACACAGTGAGGTTTTAACTCTTTGGAAATTTATGCACCTCACCTGTAAAAATGCCTCATTGTAGTATGTGATTTACTGAGACAAGTTAAAACATTTTTTTGGTATTTACTAATTAAAAAGCTCACTCAGATGTGAGTTTCAGTTCACACCCAAAAGCTCACCCAAAGGTGAACTTGATTTACCAAATCTTTAGCATGACCCCAATTAATTCAGTAAACCTTCCAAAAAATAGGAGCCATTCCATTAATCAATCTACAATAAGGCCTGATTCAAGAAAGAAAGATCATTTCAAGAACATTTTGGGGTAGTAAAGAGATCCACTTACTCTAAAATGTAGCATTTACTCTAAAAACAACATTTTAAAAGATTGCCATATTATTATAAATGTTTTAAGTGCAAATTTTTCTCCAACTTTCTCTAATGACTGATTCACATCTTAATTTATCTTAACTGGGAATGAGTTTGGCCGAACTTTGCGTAAATGTTCGAACCCAGTTGAATAAGTGTTTGAATAAATGTTAGAACCTGAACCTGGTCCCCATTGAAATCAATGGGGACCTGAACTTTGGGGGTGACGCAGAGTGTGCAGTGTAACTTACCTTGGCCTTGCAATCTTCTTTCTGTCAACAGTGGCTTCCTTAAAAATCAGCCCCAGCCTGGGCTTCAGAAAGATGGTCGTTGGCTCCTATTAGTGAGGACACTTCTAGTGCCAGTTCTAGTGCTTGCCTAATCCACTATGCTCAACCATTATTACAGTACATCAACTTTTTAAAGAGTCAACTCTGAAGGTAGAAACTTGCACAGACTCATGTGAGATGCTGTACAGATTCAATTTTAGGGGTTGTAAGAGTGAAATGGTCGATTACTAGACTCTCCTATTTTGTACAGTTGAGGCCCCATTTATACTGTTGCAGCTGCTTGCCATTTCTTTCAGTTCCATTTGGCTGTGCTTGATGCATATGCATGTGCTCCTTCACTGTGTAGTATTCCAAAGTGAGGTAGACAGCATACCAGGTAAGTTTCCCTGAAGTAATATATTGCATGGGGTGTCACAAATTTGGGGACTCAAAAATAAAAGTAGGGACCACAACTACAGAGGATTGGGGGAACCAATGTTTTTGCAAATGTGTGCAACAGAGGCCTGCTTTTTTCTGTTTCAATACGTCTATTGAATTCCAACACATCCTTAGGCAATATGCAGAATACAGCGTATGAAAAATTAAGTACATAATGCTACGTTCGAGAGAATTTTAAAACAAGTATAGGGAAAAAAGTGAATAGAGAAAACTAGGACAGCAGATCAGGAAGAATTGAGGGCAGAGGAAGAAAAAGAGGCCTCTGCTTTTTTTTTTTTACAGGAGAGACAAGCCGTCTTGCTTAAATCACACGTAAGTAATACAAAGCTTGATTTTAAAGCTAGCCTATTGTTTACAACCCAGGCTCCACTCAAATAGTTTGAGCAGCTTTCAATTTCTTTCATTTTACCTTCAGCTGGCATTTCTGATTACTATAGGCGAGGGGTCCCCAACACTTTTTTACCTTGAGGGCAGTGTTCAACACTAACAGATCAATCTCCCCCAGCCCCCCAAAATGAATTTACACAACCTGTAAACTACTTTCCCCTCAAAGAATCCCCCAAACCCCAAAAATAAAGTTGCTGAATCAGGCAGTTAGAGAAGCATGATGGCTTATCTGTATCTGTTCTTCTCATAAAGGCCTATGCCAATACAATTAAGCAAGAATGCTTCTCTGGCTGTATAAACCACAAAGCAAATCGTCCATAAGCCACGTGTAACTCCAGAGCTATGGGTAAGAGCACACATCAAGGACAGCTACTTTATTCTTTCTTATGCCCTGCCTTATGAAATGTTCATCTGACTGTCTAGACTGAATTCTGTCCACATTTAAGAGAAAAACTTAGGTTCTGTGGTTGGGAGAGAATATATTTATTTAATGGGTAAGGGGGTAGAGTATTATTCAATATGTTTTTAGTGTGTGTGTGTGTGTGTGTGTGTGTGTGTGTGTGTGTATTTTCATTGTACTTTGGCTATTTTTGAATGTTTTAGAGGGCAAGGGGTCGCTACGTAACTGCTTCCCCCAGGAGCCAGATAGGGTTGCAGATGCCCCCTGCCTCTCTGTATTATTCCCTTTTCAACCCTAATTGTGTTATGGTTCGCAAGTCTATATTCTGAAACCATGTTTTAGGCATCAACTAGCAGGCAGAACTGAAAGGGATCTTATCTGAGAAGGCAGGGCTGTCTCTAATACAGCTCTCAGTGCAGGAAGGTGGATTAGTTTGTACAGTATATATGGCAGATGGAGCTTGGTTGGCCTGTGTGACTATTAGCCTTTTAGTTGTTCCTAATCATTTGTTTTGTGTGTTATATTCGAAATATAGTCAATAAAACAATTTCCTTAAAAGTATGCAGTATATCAGACCTTTTCACGGTTGATTCTATAGTCTCAGCTAAATTGGCTGGGAAGCACATAGGGGTGAGGCTCGGCCATGAAGGTGAACTAGCAATAGCATAGCTTTAAGTATTTTTGTTACATACAGTTCACATTTTACACAACCCTCTTAAATATTCAGTATATCAGTGTAGAGAACAAACAATATATTAGTTTGAAGCAAATGAATGATCTTACTTGGAAGATACAGGCCATATAGTGTGTTTATATGTAGGACCAACAAATCGGGCGCACACAAAAGACACAGTATGCAGTAGCTTGGTACAAAGATATTCTTAGTTTTAGTTTAGCTACATCTGCAGTAATATGTCATACCATGACCTAATATTTAACTGAACTCTAATCTTCAGGGTTTTTTGCAAATCCTGGCTTACACTGTGATTTTTGTTTTTGTTGTGCACATAATCTTCTTAAAAGACTCAGTAAACTTTGATTTCACATCTTGATACAAATCACTTGCCACTGAGATAACATAACTAATCTTAGCTCCAAATTCAGTATATAATCTCACTCTCTGCACTGTGCAAAGGCACACACATACAGGTTGTACTAAAAATGTCCATTTAATGGAAGTGAAAAATATAGGTAGAAGCCATAACGGCTGCAAAAGTTACCCTCTACACTCTGTCCCTTGGTGCCACAGTGGTCCTGCAGTCATTTCTGACCACAGAACTACATGCTGAAGACTCATACAGCTACATCGTGACATACCTTCCCAGCACATTGACTACCCAGAAATGAAAAAACTTCACTTAGAATGCATAAGGTTTTTACAAAAATCTGAAAATTTTATTTTACACTGTTATCAATAAGTAGAAGGACGTTAGTGTAGACACAAACCAATCTTGATCCCAGTTTTTGCTCATTCACGACTTTCAGTACGTTACCAGAGATGCCATCTAGTCCTGCTGTCTTACGTGTGATCACCCTAGTGAAGGTCTTTCTCCCTTCACGTATCTTGATGTTGATGGTGGTACTCTCATTGTTGCCTACCTCCTCTTGTGCTCTTCCACTACACCCTACTTGTTCCATATTAGATGTTGCTGTAGTGTCAAAGTGCGCATAAAAAGTGTTTCGTTAGTTTGGGTTGAGGTACTATGTAATCTGCCACTGTACTCGATCCCTACCAGAGACTCCTGACCTCACCTTGTAGAAGTGGTGTCTCTAGCTTCTGATCATAGCTTATCATTGCTTCCTTTATGGCTTTATGGCTTTATGGCTTTGCGTATACTATACCATGCAGCCCTGTATTTGGTCAAGTTCCCTTCCACCAGTTATCAGGGTTTTTGTATAGCAGCATCCACCCATAGTTTTTTATTGGGAGACATTCTGGTGATACTTCTGTGAATGGTGTCCTCCTCTAACATCCTGATATATCCTAAAACTACTAGTTACTAAAGTGTCAATGTTCTCAGAGCTGTGCCTGAAAATTTCCTAGTCTGTGGTATCAAGGACACTGTAGGGTTGCCAAAGATTGCTCTGTCTAGCCAATGATTCCCTACTTAAGTTAGGTGTTCCTGTTTTAGCTTCTTTTTGTACTAAGGTATAAGTAATATTGTCAGATATTCAGATTTTTCAAATGGACGGTGAAATTGTGCCCTGTATGCATCTCAGAAGGGTGACTAGCAAGGGTCTAGAAACATATCTCCTTGGTGGGAAAGAAGATGTGTTAGTAACTGTTAGGCTTGGTGCTCTTTGGATTGGCACTGTTAAAGTGGACCAACACCCAGCGTGATCAGCCCGGGAATCTATACGTTTGCCGATCTGATCCCTCCCCACGGGGCATCCAAAATCAGGATGCCCTGCTGTGTGAAACCCCCCAGGACGCCCGCTGCACTTACCTGACTGCCAGTCCAACGCCGCATGCGCAGGCCGCATCTCGTGCTTCTCTCTAGCAGGGCAGGAAATTTGTGAAAGGCCAGCGTGAGCGTGCTCCCTGTTAGAGGGAAGCATGAGATGCGGCCGCCAGTGTGCTCAGAGCTGCTGTGGTAAGATGTCTCATTGACTGACGTCTGATTGGACGAGTGGCCGCGCATGCGCCGTAGGAGCGGGGTGAGTTTTTACTTGCGATCTGGGGGGTTTCATATAGCGGGGAAGTGGACCAAGACCCAGGATAGTCAAAATCCTGGGTGTTGGTCCACTTTAATGTCCACTACAACAATCATTGCAGCATCTTGGTGGCATGAGGGGAACTAGTCCCCCCAGGGTGAAAACTGTGTTTGTCTGAGGTGGAATTTAGACTACAATGACTATAACTAAAGCAAATTCAGGCAGAAGGTAGAATGGGCGGCACTTGATAGATAGGAGCCCCAGGTCTGGGGTGCAACAGCATGTTGTGTGCATCATGCCTGCTTTGTCACACCATCCACCACCTTTTGTCCTCCTAGACTCTAATGTTCTGTCCATTCTGTAGACATAACATTTCTCAGTTGGTTGTACTGTATTGTGTGATCAGGTATTGTAGAGTGTAACCAAGTTTCAGTAAAGCCCAATATGTTGCAGTCTCTAATGTCCCTATGATATTGGGGGGCAGATTTATAGACCACCTGGAGGTCTGCTGTTAGGGAAATCAGGAGTGCCAAGTTTCTGCTTCTAGGTGCTGAATTGATGTTTTTTTCATTTTGCCTGGACAGTCCTAGCTTTTTAATCAATATTTCAATTGAATATTTTAAGGCATAAATAGATAAGAGTAAGCACGTATAAGGGTATAGATCTTTGCAGAGCAATATTTTAGTACTCTCATCCATTCCAAACGTAACATTTTGCAGTTTACTTGGTGCATAAAGGTATACAATATAGAATGAAATTCAATAAACACAAGAGAAACTAGATCAAGACTATTAATAAAATTAAACTATACTATACATATCTATGCTAAAGGAAAAAACTATGAGGCCGATTCATTAATAGCGGCAGGTAGCGACAGTTGAGCGACTGTAGCAGTATTTTCACAGCGCCCGCTAGTATTCGCTGTGCTTGGCGTTGTTCGGTTGTTGATAGCGACTCAGTCGGTGTGCAGTAATGTTGAATATTGGGTGAGGAGTCGCTATTTGACAGGTTCCGCGATGTATGGGAGCGCATGATAGCGACTGGCCATAGCGACCAGCTCCCACCATATTCATTAACAAATCACGCTCAAAAAATTATCACGCTGTGAAATGCATGTTTAAACCCCAGAGCGCTGGCGGCGATGGGTTAAAAGTAGTTTTTTAACCCCCAAACAACCATATTTTTGGAAACCAAAAAAAAAAAGTTTTTTAAATAATTTTGTAATATGAATACATTAATATCAGACCTGTAATATCAATTCTGCACAAATTTTTTTTTTTTTTTACCTTAAAAAAAATATCTAACATGGCAGAAGTGGTCACAGAATTTTTCACATTTAAAAAAAAAAAAAAACAAACAATTAATAACAATTAATTATTAATATTTAAAGATTGTTCCATTGAAATGCATTGGAGAGCGCCAGGTAGTGAGAGGTCATGCCTGTCGCTGTTCAAGGTCGGACGCTGGCGCTGTGGGGTGAGGCTGGAATAATGATGAATGAGTGGCTATCTGGCGCTATCTCAGTCGCTAAGCAGGATCGGCTTGATAAATGTGTGATTGTGGTGGGGAGCCGGCGTTCTCGTGGCGGTGCCCGTCATTACCGGTCGCTCACCAGTCGCTACCTGTCGCTATTCCTTCATAAATAAGGGCCTTTGTATAGGAACATAGACAGACTCCGCGGGATACCAAAGGTTAATTAGTCCTCTCTTTTTTCGTGCTCAACAAAACCTTCACTGTGTGACCAGCCACCAAAATTAAAATGCACGTACCAGATAGATTCTTGTAATCAAGCCCATCATATAGGTATAAGTGATGTAGTGATATTTGATCAATCAACTCTCAATCCCGTTTTGTCATTCTCCATAGTTATAACTACAAATTCATTATAAGGGAGAAACAGAAAAGCCAAACATATGCCCTTATTCATCAAGCGATAGCGCCAGGTAGTGTCTGACGAGCGCCAGGTAGCGGCAGCTAACGGCGACTACCGACTCAAGTACGCCCGGCGGCGGTCACAATGACGCATTTATCAAGCAAAATGAGGCTAGCGCCGGCGAGAGCGACGGCTAGCGCGGCATTCATCATGAAGCCGCCTGGACCGAACAGCGCCGCTGCAAATTCCCTCACAGCGCCAGGTATGAGCTGTCGCTCCCTGGTGATGTCCAATGCATTTCAATGGAGCAATCTATAATTATTCATGATTAATTGGTAATAATTTTTTTTTTTTTTTTTTTTTTTTTAATGTCAAAAAATCGGAGAACACTTCTGCAATGTTAGGATTTATTTTTAAGTCAAAAAAAAAAAAAAAAAATATGTGCAGAATTGATCTAACAGGTCTGAGATTAATGTATTCATATAACAAAATGATTCTAAAAACATGTATAATGTTACATTCAAAAAATATGGTTGTTTAGGGGTTAAAAACTAGTTAATACAGATCGCCGCCAGCGCTCTGGGGTTTAAACAAGGAATGGACAGCGACAGCACATTCGGAGCGTGATTTTTTGATGAATATGAAGCTAGCCGTTCGCTCTGGCCATTCGTTGTCAGGCGCTCACATACAACGCTGGACCTGTGAAACAGCGACCCCCCAGCCCGTATTCAACATTACCGCACACCGACTGAGTCGCTGTCATCAAGCTAATGCCGGCCAAGCACAGCGAATACTGGCTGGCGCTGAAAAAATCACGCTACAGTCGCTCATCTGTCGCTACCTGGCGCTATTGATGAATCGGCCTCATAGCGTAACACCGTTTGTGTCAAAGCCTTAGAAAAAAGTTTATTGTGCTTACCATAAAAACTTTTTTTCAACACGCAACATCAATATCAAACACTGTCCAAACACTGTACGCTATGTTTGGCTTTTCTGTTTGTCCCTTATAATGAGTTTGTAGTTATAACTATGGAGAATGACAAAACGGGATTGAGAGTTGATTGATCAAATATCACTACATCCTTGATGGGCTTGATTACAAAAATCTTTCTGGTACATGCATTTTAATTTTGGTGGCTGGTGACACAGTGAAGGTTTTGTTGAGCACGAAAAAAGAGAGAACTAATTACCCTTTGGTACCCCGCGGAGTCTGTCTATGTTCCTATACATAGTTTTTTCCTTTAGTATTAATTGAGACTGGACTGACACAGTTTTTGACTCCCTGCGCAGGATTATAATTGTATTTATTTTCAAATTTTTTAGATTAAATTGTGGATTTATTTGTGATTTTATTTTTAAAAACTAGCGCGGCTTTAAAAGTGAGAGAATCTTCTCTCACTTATTCAGTATTATACATATCTATGAATTAAAATAATTCTTTCAGCCAGACACCCTTTCAACAAACAGTGCTCATATGCATCCATCCCCAGGGAAATTCCGATTGCTGCACATAAATATTTAAATATTTATTTAAGCTTTAGTATCTTCTGCTGCGGTCAATTTTACCACCAAAATGGTGTTCTATGGAGCTTCAGGCCATCTGCAAATAGGAAGTACTACAGGGTTTTCTGATGTGCATTGAGGGTCATGTTGATTAAATCCAGGCAGCAGCATGGCTGAGAAGCTGGGAAAGGAAGTCTCCGAGATGATTCAAGATGGTCTAGGAGCAACCAGGAGAAAATTGGTGAAGCGATCTTTAAGCTTTCATTGGATGCAGGAGCAAATGCAGGTGCTGACAATGATTTATTATTATGCATACAAATGGGGCAAGTCAGATTTGGGGAGTTTTTTCTCAGCTGTACAATGCTGCTGGTCTGGTTTCAGTATCTTTACTCATGTCTTTATACTGCATTATCAACTTCATCCATGGGTTCCATATCTTTGGAAATTAACAATACTTACATTCTAATGTAGAACAATGAAATGACAAGCAAATGGCTTGACAAGATGGCTGAACATTTGACTAATATGTATGTCGAGTATTTATTGTGCAATAACTTAAGTGATGAAACCCATCTGCTGCCGAGTATACAGTGTCTAATATTGTGACAGCATTCAGACGTTGGAAGTTTATAATAGACAGCATTAGTATTAATGCTCACCGTAGATATTTATCAGTAAGCCTAAGCCATATGCTTGTTCCCTTACCATCAACCCCAGCACCTGCGGGAAGCTTGCATTTGCCAGGAACTGAAAGCCAAAGTCATTTCCATATTATAATTAGACGACTAATGGTTTCTTTCATTTAATGAACGCAAACTTGCTTTCAGTATTTAGTCAATTGCTGCAATATTCCGTACACATCTCCTGATCTTATCAGAGCAGCAGACATAGTAAAACGGTTAATGCATTTCTGAGGGAGAAAAATTACAGGAACGTCAGAAGGACTGATCTTATTATGCCTCCAGACTGACCTTAAAGTACCTCTGTCACCATATTTCACCCTCTGAAAAAAACAGCACATTTACAAACTTCTTAAAGCAGACCCACACCCGTTGCCTACATAATAGGTGTGGATCCAGGCCACATTGTGACAGTATCGGGGGGCACCAAGATCCTTACCTTAAAGACATTTTTCAGGCAAAACATGAAAAAACGCTATACTCACCTTTTCTCCCATGCAGCCTGTGACGATTGCACGGGTTGATCAGAACTATTGATTGTTCATCTGATCAGACCGGGCAATCGTACCCCACGTGTGTCACTGTAATTGTTCAATTGGCAACACGCGTGGCTATAAATCGCTGCCACCAGAACCCAAACAGGGTTCAATTCTATTTAAGCCATACACAACATAATCAGATCAAACGGATCTGATTATGGATCACAACCACTTCCAGGCAGGGGACGATCGAGCGTCCTAGGCAAGTAAGGTAGCCAGGCTCTTCAGAAATAGCGTGAGCTTTTTAGATCCTTAATTCAGAGCATCAGTGACCCTCTGCTGTATTTGTAGAATGTATTTAAACAAACAGAAAAACACAAAAACAACCAGATAAAAACGGTGCAAGGTGATAAAAATAGAATTAACTATAAAACATGGTAAATAAGATAAATAGCAAGAGATAAAAGGGCAAAATACTTAGGAGTATTGGCTGCGCTCTGATCGAATAAAGTCCTTACACGCTTTCTGGTCTTATTCTGCTTGGATGTTAAAAGCCAGCGTGTGTCACTCTTGATGGTCAGATTAGAGTTCTCGCCATTCTTTCCAGCCATGTATATAGGCCCCAGAGCAAGGGTCTCTTTACCCCTCCTACCAGGGACTGGTGTTGGTATCACACCCTGTCTCAGAGTATTCCAATCTCGTTTATGCTATATGATACCAACTGACCACATTCCAAGGGAAGGGGTAACACAAGCAGGAGAGGGACCTCGCTGTCTTAATTGGGGATCTATTTTTGATTTGCATATTTTGCTTTTCCAAGTGGTTTTATTACTTGCTGGGAGAGGAGAGGGTTAGATAAAGGTGAAACCCAAGTGGGAGGGGGGACAAGAAATGAGGGGTTTACACCAAGCAGGCAGGTCAGCTAAAGTCTATACCAGGGGTACTCAATTACTTTCAGTGGAGGTCCACTTACCAGGGTCTGCCGTGGGATGAAGGTCCGGGGGGGCGAGGGAGCTGGGCAATGCCTGAGCGTGCTGGCAGTGGCATCCCCTGCCAAGGAGCGCGCCCGCGTCGGCCATTCACAAATGCCTGGCATGGGTACGTGCCCTGCTAAAGGGATAGCGGGGATGCGGCCGCTGCTCGTGCATGCACTGTTGGACCGGGAAAGAAGGTGAGTTTTTGGGTGACCTGGGGGGTTTCACACAGAGGGGCATCCTGATTCTGGATGCCCCGGGAGGAGGGAATCAAGCAGCCCTGGAATCTTATAGATTCCCGAGACGATCTCTGTGGGTTTTGATCCACTGAAATGGAATCCCAGCCACACACATCCGCAGCAGGTGGCACCACTTGCATCCTTCAGCTGTGTGCGGCCACGCACAGCCGAAAGAAAATGCGCGAAGTGATGCCGCTGCTGGCCGCACATGTGCCGTGGGCTCAGACAGCTAAGATCTGTGGAAGAATGGCTGGGTTTCAACTTTCCTGGGTTTTGTTCCATTCCCCCAGGGCATCGTGAATCGGGATGCCCCACTGCATGAATGCCCCCAGAACGCCGCCATTTACTAACCTCTTCCTCGTTCCAACGGCCCATGTGCAGGTTCTCATCTGCCGCAACTATGTCACATGCGCCATTGGAAAGAAGAAGAGGTGAGTGAATAGCAGTTTTCTGGGAGTTTCATACTGTGGGGCATCCCAATTTGGAATGGCCAGGGGAAGAGTCAGCGGGCAGCCATAGAATCTCTTAGATTCCAGGGATGGAATGCATCCACACCCAGCCCCTGTCCCTAGCACCCTTAACAAAGTTCACATTGAACAATTACCTGTCCTGAAGCGAAGCTGATGAGGAGAGAGACACCGAGCACCTCTTCTCCAGACAGCGGTTCAGGGTCAGCCAGCATGTGTTCCTCTGTCATTGCTGTATCAGTGCTTTGCTCTCCGCACATCAGAGCACTGTCAGCATGCTGGTGGGAGCGAGTCGGCGCGGGAGGGAGAGATGGTCCCGCCCACATCCAATCAGCGTCTTTGCAGCGCAGACAGCCTGAATGAATCAGTGATTCATTGGCTGTGCTGTCTGCCAGTAAACCCGAGGTCCGCCCCAGAGCATGTGATGACCTCGCCGCCGGGTGCCAGTGATGACTTCGCCGCCGAGTGCCAGTGCCGGCCCTGCCGTCAGCGACCGTGCGCGGGCGGCAGGCGAGGCTGAGCGGAGGGGCTGTCGCGGGTGCGCGGGCGCGCACCTTACAGGGAACACTGGGCAGCGGTCCGGACAAATGGCGTCTGCGGTCCGCCATTTGAGTACCCCTGGTCTATACATATACATACATACATACATACATACACACACACATATATATATATATATATATATATACACACACACACACACACACACACACACACACTCACAGACACATTGATTACCAGTTTGGTCACACAGCCCATAGCTCCTAGTATGCAGCTGCGGTGCTTACCTGATAGATGGATCCAGGTCAATGCCCCTCAGCCTTGTCACTGTGTGCTGCCACTCCCCCCTTCATTCACTGCAATGGAAAGGGCCGTGTGACCACCTAACAGGCTCCTTTCTGTTGCAGTGAATGGAGAGGGGGCCAGCTCACAGTGACAAGGCCGCAGGGCTCCTCTGCGTCAGAGAAACAGGATGAGACATGCAATTGAATCCATGGCGGCGATGGACCTGGGGCAGCAACCCTGGACTAGGAGTGATGGGCTGCATGGGAGAAAAGGTAAGTAGAAAATTGTCTTTAACTGCAGTCCTTGGCTGAAATCGGCTGCTGGCGGTCACGGCCGTAGGGCTGTAGGGTCATGGTTAAGGTAAGGATTGGGTCTATGTGTGTGTGTGGGGGAGGGGTCCAGCAATATGGGTGTTCCCCTGATCCTGTCACAATGCAGTCTGGCCCGGACCAGACGCACACTTGTTAGATAGGTGTGGGCCCACTTTAATGCACAATTAAAGTGAAGTGTTAAATTACCTTGATTTTTTCCATTTTT
This sequence comes from Gastrophryne carolinensis, assembly GCA_027917425.1. Classification (NCBI taxonomy): domain Eukaryota; kingdom Metazoa; phylum Chordata; class Amphibia; order Anura; family Microhylidae; genus Gastrophryne; species Gastrophryne carolinensis. The sequence goes on from CM051234.1 coordinate 537,551,287, forward strand.
TATGTTGGTTGTGTCGTTCACTCTGACTGACCTACTTAAACCGGACCTACATGCTTAATTAACCTTAATTAACTCCTGTCATGATCAATTTTACAACCAAGATGTCGCCCCATGGAGCTACAGGCCGCATGCAAATAGGAAGTGTTGCTGGGTTTCCTGACACTGTGCATTGTGGGATTATGTCAGTTGAAATGCAGGTAGCAGCACTGCTGGGATGCTGGGAAAGGAAGCTCCAACATTTCCATAACCAGGAGAAAATCAGTGGGGTAGCATTTCAGCTTTGCATGGGTGCAGGAGCAAATGTAAGTGCTGACAATGACTCAGTATCATGCAAGTGAGTTTTCGAAAGTTTTTTTTCCAGCTATGCCAGGCTGTTGGTCCAGTTTAGGTCCTGTTTAGCACTAGAACAGTCCGGACAAGTGTAATTTATTGAGGGAATACTGCATGAGGGGGGTCAGCCTAAAGGAACAAGTTCATTAGTGCTCAGCAGAAAGTCTAAAGAGCCTAATGAACATTGACACAGCCCCTGACATTTGGCATGTGATGTGAGCAGAAAGCAGGCTGCTTTTACAACTGTTTCAAAAATATGATCAGAAGCAGAGAAACAAGTGTCAAAACAGTGCTGAATCAATTTCAGGTGTATTTTCCATGATTTTTACACATTTTTTCACTTATGCTATGTGATAAGTGAAAACATTTAGTTAAAAAACATTTTTTTTCTTAATATATTCCATATTCTATATATATTTGCTATTTTTTTTACTTCCAAGGTAAATTGCTACAATGCTGAGCTGAATGTATCATTGATGGAACAATATGGCCGACAATTCCAACAGCAGGCTGCATCTGGTTCATGTTTTTAGGAATATTGAGCAAATGTTTTAGTAAAAAAAGAAACACAGGCTGTTTTGGCCACTGCGCTGGAGATATAAGGTGATGTCATAAACTACCATTTTTGGTCCTCTGACTATACCAACCTGAAAATATCTAATATTATGGGGGTAGCGGAAGATTCAATGGCCGGACCTCTCTTTCGCTCCCTTGAGAAACAAACTCTCCAGACTTTATGATATATTTTCCTGGCAATTTGCAACAGGGTGTTTCAAACTGCTGGAGAGCAACCCTCTACCTCTAACAAGGAAACTTTAGGATCCCAGCAGCCAAATGTAATTTTTCCGGCCCTGGATGTAGACCTGGCCCCTGTCTCACTAAATTTTTCTTGATCGCCAGAAAACAGGGTTTTTTTAATGCTAGGCTAAAATAGAGTCTGACCCCAAGCTCTCTTGGCCAAAAAAGGACAAAGTAAGATAACTCTGGCTTCTTGTTCTGTCCTGATCTTCTGCAGAAATAAAGGCATTCATTTGGATAGAAGGGGAGACGTACAGGACTTTTGGCCAAACCTGTGACAGACCATCTAGCCCAGCTTCTCCCTGATTCCGGTACAGAGAGAAAAAAAAAGGTACTGCTTGGCAAAAAGGTCCACTAACAGGTGTCCGAAAGACACTGCAAATTTGCTGGAACCCCAGGTTGTTTAGACTCCATTCCGACTCGGAGACCCGATATCTGCTCAAAGATGTCTGACGATTTCTTTTCCTGACCCTTATACGTATCACCTGAATTGACAGGACATGATTTTCAGCTCAAAATCCTATCCTACATCCTGAAGGGGTTCCGAAGCTAATCCCCCTAGTTTGTTCATATAAGAAACTGTCGCTGTTGTAAATAATATTTACGTCTTTCCCCAACAAAGAATCTTGAAACGTAACAAGAGCCATCTATACTGCTAAAAGTTCCCATTGATTTGATGACAGGGAGACATTCTGCCCCTGCAGCCCCATGAGCTTGAATTCGCAGTTAGAAAGACGATGGACGATAACTATGATGGAATAAACACAGATTTTCTGAAGTTGATCAAAAACCCCAAAAAGGAGAAGAGATCCAGGGTGTACTAAAAGTTAAAACTGACCTTCCGTTCTGAATCTATAAAAAAAAATCTGCAGGCTCAAGATCGAGACTACGCTCACTACTGTAAGAATAGACAGGGCAAAAGGGAGGCTCTGAAATCACCTGTGGAAAACCCCATTTTGCGTCTGAGCTGCAAAGCGCAGATATTTTCGGACATCTAAGTATATAGGGATGTGCAAACAGGTGTTTTGCAAGTCTACCATTGCCATAAAACATATGGCAAACAGGGAACTTTTTACAGAAAAAAAGTTTTCCATTCTGAATTTCTGGTAAGGGATAAAAACGGTTTAAAACCTTCAACCTTCAACCTTCAAGTTAAGGATCAGCCGAAACCTCCTGAAATCTTGGGTACCAGGAACACTAGTGAGTAGAACCCCATTCCCATCTGCTCGGGATGAACTGGGACAATTACCAAGGTTATTTTCAAGGATTCTATCTGCTGTGAATATCTCCGAGGATCCCGAAGGGTCTGTGTACCAGAAACCTGGGGAAACAGAATTTTGTAGCCTTCTGAACCCAGCAGATTACAAAGAGGGGTTGGGAACAAGGAGAGCCTAAATGTTTGCAAAAGCCTCTAAAAGTTCCCAAACCCAAATTAGGGATTCTTGGGGGCAGGAGCAGGTGGGTTGAACACAAAAAAACTTCTGCCCTCTCCCCTGGAAAAATTCCAGGACTGCTTGGAGGCTTGAGGTCTATCCTCAACCTGGCGGCCTCTGTTTTTAAAACAAAAGGACTGCTGTGGTCTAAAAGGGCATAATTTTGGAGACTTGAGAATAGAGCTTCATCTAATTTGGCAACTCGAGACCACTTTTCTTGATCTTCCTCAGAAAAAGGGGACCTTCAAGGGTAAAAGAAAATGAACTTCTTAATAGAATCATGAACCGGGAGTACCCTGGGCTTGGCATCCTGTAAATTAAACTTTATCTTAAATGGAGACCTCTCCTGATTAATCGGGAATACTTCCCAATACATAAATAGCTTGCATCAACTGATTTGTAAGATATACAGGAAAAAGATATCTGGAAGAATTCTCTTCCCCTCTATCTGACTCATCATCCTCTTGAGAATCCCACACCCTATGAGAAGATTATTTTTCACTTTTCATCTGCTCTGCAGGAGCTGAGGGAGTTGCCGGGAGAGGGGGCTGAAGGGGAAGATTCCCTTTGGGGATGAAAAAATGTCCTACACGGGTAACATAGCTGTTACAATTTTGGATTTCAACCTTAGCCTAATATCAGTAACTGAAACAGAGTTGACCCCATTTAAACTTGAGAAACAGGAAGGGCAAAAAGAAACATTTCTTTCAATCCTTAGCAGGCTCATGGCTGCAATCCCCCCCTTTCCTGAACTTAAATGTAAAGAGAATCTCAAGGTAAAAGACACAAGTAACTAATGTGGTAAAGTGTATGGAAAAGTGGTGGATGGGGTCAGTTTTTCAAGCAGGCAGGATCCATGCCGGGATATCAGAGATCCAATCCACATCCCAGGCCCTCTACGGGTTTTTCCTCTACTCACAGGTCTTCCCAGGTGATGAGACTAATTGAAGGAAGCAATATAAAAAGAGTTGCTGAGGCTTTCAGAGTGGAGATGAAGAGGCCGGGATGAGGAGCCCGTGCCTTGCTGCTCCCAATACTGACAGTGCTGAATTGCAGCCAAAGGACTTTATGCGTTATCTGTTCTTGGAACCTGTGGATTAACAGCCTAGGCTTGTATGCCACGAAAGAGGACCTGATATATCAAGGACTTGCAATATGCTGTAATTATCCTACACTGGACATTGCTAAATTAGGAGAGGTAACCGCTTGCTGTACTGCATTGTATCCTGCATCATACTCTGAAGTTAAAAGATTTTGCCTGTTGGACTTTATTTTCAATAATTTGCTTATTATTTGACTAAGAACTGTCTTCCAAGTCATTGCCGTTGGCCCCAGATCCTGACACTAAATAAACCAAGAGATGAATCAATGACAAAAAAAATATCACCCCCCCCCCCCCCCTCCCACTGCACTTCCACTAAACATAACAGAAAAAAAGAGGTCATAAAGGCATAATTTTGCCACACAATAATGGAAACGCTTGAAAATGGCATGGAAAGTGGAATTAACCTTTAATGCAAATAGCAAAAAATTGAAGAAACCCCCTTTAGAAATAGTAACCTTATAAGTAGGACTGTCCCACTGATTCTACCTGGTCAGTTTAACCTAAATACTTTCCATGAAACTCTGCCTCAGGGAGAGTCAAGGCTCTGTGGAAAAAGAAGTAGGTGGGTTATTGTGGATCTGGACCCTACCTGCCACAGAGTAGCCAGGGAGGGTTTAGGTCCACTTTCACATGATCATTTTCTGATTCGTACATTACAAATGAGATCAAATGTCAGTGGAGTTAGTTTCCTTTGACGTGTTATTTAGAAAATATCAGTGTATCAGTGCACCCAGTATTTCGAAAAATGTATCTTGTAGAAATTGATTAACACTTCTCCCTTGCCCTTGTTTACAGGTGCAAACTGTAAGGTTTCTGGCACATGGAGAATGTAATTGCTCGCTGAGCTTAACCGATGGACCTCACAGGACATTCATCTCAATCTGCTCATGCCTCCTAAGCACCAAGGTCCCACAGAGTGCCAATAAATCACAATGAAATCCCGATCAATAAAAACCACTATAGAATAGCAAAGGAGTTTTGTTGCTCTTGTTTATTGCTTTTGAATGCATGTACCGGCAACATATATCACTCGACCTGATAGAGCCAGAAACATGCATCTACATTAACCCTTTTGCTGCCAGCCTACCTAGAGAGTTTGTCCCCTACTGTTGCCAGACCATTTTGCGCTATATATGTTTAAGAGATTTTTCCAGGAATTTCCATGGAAATTATATATTGTTTCTTTCGGCAGAGTTTAGCCTTTAACATGAAATGTCTTATTTGTAATTTCTTCCGTTTTTTTTTTTTTTATATTTTTGGGTGAAACATGTACAGTAAAAAAAAATATATATTTTTACATTTTGTTGCTTTTTCTTTAAATAAAAAAAATTTATGTTTTTCAAAAAAAACATTGCTTGTAAAAGCTCAATTCCCCTTCATTACAACAGTATCATATGTATCGGTGGACACTCATTCCTGCCCAGGCTGCAGTTTTTTCCCCTGACAGAGAACAGGATCTCAGTGTGGCCTCTTTACATCCCACAAACTTGCATTTTGTGTTTCTGGCTAAAAATTACTTTCTCCTAATGGCTTGTATATCTCCTAAACTATCCAGCATTTTTTAAATGCCATTTTAAGATTTTTTTGTTGATGTTCACTGGTTCTATTTGTATAAAAGTTTGTGATTTTTCTTTTTTTTCTGTTGTATAGCATTATGACTGACAAAGAAATCTACTGTAACTATTTTAGAAAACCAACCCTCAAATTAATTAAGTAAGCCCCTGAATTGAGAAAGCCAGTCGAATGACAAGCGACACGTCTTCAAGGAAAAAGCAAGTCCAATTGCGTCAATTTATTCCTACAGATATACCATGACCTGGATAAAAGAGAACCTTCACAGACATACTCTGTTATCCTACAAAAGGTAATAACTTATTTCTTTACCTTTTTTTATATTAAGCGGTTTTAGAAAATGGGTGTTGAACAGTGTGACATTCGCGGGAGGCATCAAGATTGCTGTAGTTAGCTAACCTTGAAAAAACTAGTTTCATTTAACTCTTCTGGCAAAAATTGGCCCTGCGATTGGCTACCGCGGTGACGTTGTCTGGTTTCCGATCTGCAGACCCACATGACCCATGGCTGCCAATCACAGGACTGGATTTTACTGGATCACGAAGGATGTAAATGAAGATGGGTGTTCGACCACTTTCACTATGGCTCACACTGTACTGCTAGAAACTTTAACAAAAAAGTTAGCAATGCTTCCATCCCCATCAAGGAGTATTCTAATAATAGATGAAGATCTGTCTCAAATGTAAGAACAGTGCTTTGTTAAAACAGAAAGTATTTGTGTCTCAGAGAGGCTTGGGATGGTCCTAGAAATTGGGTTTTTAAGGCATCATAAAACATCATAGCCGCTCTATAAACACACATCTGGGCACTTTTATTTACACATTCTTTTTCAGGGAATAAAATCAGATTGGCCTGCAAGGCAACAAAAAAAGTACTACATTAATAGTTATTGTTACTTATTAATATATTAAATATATTTATTCATATATAGTGCTTCCCATTTTCAGTCTGTTTCTAGAATTTTAGAACCTCATTTATTTACAGGCAGTTGTGACGGTGTGACCTAGAGGTAAGGTGGTGGACTTGTGACAGGGGGGTCGCAGGTCCGAATCCTGGCAATAGGACATGACTGAAGTGCTCTTGAGCAAGGCACCTAACCCCCAACTGCTCCCAAGGCGCCATAATTAGTGCAGCCCATCAAGTTCCAAATAATCAAGCATCAGTGCCTGTTAATACTACTCGGCCTATATTTTTGCCTCAGCGACACTACGTGTGCGACTTAACAAACAAAAAACTGTCTGCAATGATGTGTCCGCCATTTAGCATTTAATGTATCATGGGCACCATATAGTGTGCAATGACGAGCGCACTTCTCAAAGGTGCGCCAGGTTATAGTGCCGCTGTAGCTTTAGATCCCATAGACCACAATGGGGAGATTTGTACTGTCATTCTTGCTTATAATTATTATTACAGAGAATTTTTGGTACAAAATTTGCATTGGTGACTTGTCAATAATGTAAACACAGGGCTTAGATGTCGCCAAATGTCATTTTATTATTTACTTGTAAAATTGTTTTTCACGTCTGTTTTTTTCTTACCAATGTGTAATTTAGAGCACAACATCTAAAACTCCCCCCAAAATGTATCCCGTCAACAGCTAGGTCAGATGGGATGATGCCGTTTCTTAGCAATGCTGAGACAAATATTTGTATAAAATTTTGAAAAAAAAACAACAACAACAAAGGCTGCCATATAGACAGTGTACAGCTTCCCCAGTTCTGTCTGTTTGCCTGTCCTGTCCATTCAAGTGAATGAGCAGAAGTGGCCACTCACAGGGTGAGTTGTGCAGCAAATCCAAGATGGTTGTGTCTGCGCCAAAATATTATTAATACAAAAAGTTTTCAAACATGTCATTTTCTTGGCCAGAATACATGTCAGAAAAAAATTGGGATCAGGAAAGGGATTTAAAGATCGTCCATAGAAATGTATGGGAGAGCGCCAGGTAGCGACAGGTTAGAAGTGGCGCTCTGCAAGGCTGAACGCCAGCGCTGTACGCTGAGGCTGGGATAATGATGAATCGGACGCTACATGGCGTTGTTCTAGTTGTTTACCAGAATCGCCTTCATAAATGTGTCATTGCGTGCCGTCTCCGGCGTTCACCTGCCGCTACCTGTCGCTTAACAGGCATTACCTGGCGCTATCCCTTCATGAATAAGGCCCCAAGTAGAATGCCTTAAACAGATGAATTAATGACTCTCTGGTGTATAAGCTACAGCAGTCATAAGTGACAGGGAAGCCTGTGCTACCATAGTGCACACTGGCAGAAAAAGCATTGAAGTGTTTTATATGAAAAAAAGTTGAAATGAAAAGCAACAAATGGAAATAGTTTGTGTCAAAAATGGCAATTCATGACTGTTATTATTTTATAAATTGTCAAAAAACACTTTTCCTCCTGATTTTCACACCAATGCATTTCTCTAACCTCAGTAGCGTATAATGGAATTAAACACACTACAGTTTGTTACAGCTTACATCACAACAGTGTTTTCAGAAAATGTTAATAAAATTATGTTAAAAATGAGCCAATATGGCATGATGTAACAGAGCAGTGCTAAGTGGCGCAGTTAAATGTAACATAAGGGCAAATAGGTGCACAAATAGGTATTGACGCAGGCTAACCAATAGGGATATACTAAGGCCCTTATTTATGAAGGAATAGCGACAGGTAGCGACTGGTGAGCGGCCGGTAATGACGGGCCCCGCCACGAGAACGCTGGCTCCCCACCACAATCACACATTTATCAAGCCGATCATGCTTAGCGACTGAGATAGCGCCATATAGCGACTCATTCATCATTATTCCAGCCTCAGCCCACAGCCCCAGCGTCCGACCTTGAGCAGCGACAGGTATGACCTCTCGCTACATGGCGCTCTCCAATTCATTTCAATGGAACAATCTTTAAATATTCATAATTCATTGTTATTAATGTTTTTTTTTTTTTAAATGTGAAAAATTCTGTGACCACTTCTGCCATTTTAGATAATTTTTTTAAGGGAAAAAAAAAAATTGTACAGAATTGATGTTACAGGTTTGATATTAATGTATTCATATTACCAAATTATTTAAAAAACTTTTTTTTTTGGTTTTCAAAAACATGGTTGTTTGGGGGTTAAAAAACTACTTTTAACCCATCGCTGCCAGCGCTCTGGGGTTTAAACATGCATTTTACAGCGCGAGAATATTTTGAGCGTGATTTCTTAATGAATATGGTGGGAGCCGGTCGCTCTGACCAGTCGCTATCATGCGCTCCCATACAGCGCGGAACCTGTCAAATAGCGACTCCTCACCCAATATTCAACATTACTGCACACCGACTGAGTCGCTATCAACAACCGAACAATGGCCAAGCACAGCGACTACTAGCGGGCGCTGTGAAAATGCCGCTACAGTCGCTCAACTGTCGCTACCTGCCGCTATTAATGAATCGGCCTTCTAGTGCACCAGTGTAAGCTGGTTATTTAAAGCGAACCTTCACCCTGAATATAAGCATATCTTACATGTTTCCCACACCCTGTACATACAGTGTTCTCACATTAACAAATCACCCTACCTTCATCTACTGCATGTTATGAGCCTTTAAACATCCAAGATGGTGGCTCATGGAGCATCAGGTAGCCTGCAAATAGGTAGTGTCTTCTGACTGCATCGCTCTGCATTCTGGGATTGTTGTCCTTTCCCTGACCCCAGCTCTGCTCTGTTCGTGCAAAGCACAGATATAACCCACCCCTGCACTTTATCCCCCTCTCCTCAGTATGTGATGCTTCAATGAGTCAATATGGCGGCGCCCGTATCCTAGAGTCCTGAACAGAGTTGTAACCCAGTAGGGAGTTTTTAAGGGTTTGGGCTATTCATTAAATCATGCTGAAGGTCCGGTTTAAGATGTTTTGACCTGCAGTGCCATTCAATGCACGTGGACACACAGAGGCAGAAGCTAATGTCAGCTAATACTGAAATGGCACATAAAGCGGGCTCCAAATAATGCCCAACCCCAAAACTGAACATTAAGGGACTCATCTCGCAGGCTGATTCATTACTAACGCCAGGTAGCGACAGATGAGCGTCTGTAGCAGGCATTTCAGAGCGCCCGCTAGTACTCGCTGTGCTCGGCCATGGTTCGCTAATTCAGAGCGCCTCAGTCGCTGTGCAGCAATGATGAATACATTGTGAGGAGTCGCTATATGACCAGTACAGCGCTGTATGGGAGCCAATGGTAGCGACTGGTCAGAGCGACCGACTGACACCATATTCATAAAAAAAAAACAGCCTCACACACCGCCGGCGCTCAAAAATGCTTCGCTGTAGCCCAGAGCGCCGGAGGCTGTGTGATTAAAGGCTGTATCCACCAGTAACAAAGCAAAAACATAGTCATAACATTGTGACATGAACACATTAATGCCAGACCTGTAATGTCAATTCTGCAGAAATATATAAAAATTTAAAAACATTTAAAAAAATAGCTTTTTCAAGGCCAGGAGAGATCCCAACATTATTTGAGAATAAAAAAAAATTAATAATAAAACCACCCTGTTTAAAGAGAAGTAAAAGAACGTCCATTGAAATGTATGGGAGAGCGACAGGTAACGACAGGTTAGACTCGGCGCTCTGCAAGGCGGAACGCCGGCACTGTATGCTGAGGCTGGGATAATGATGAATCAGACGCTACATGGCGCTATCCCAGTCGCTCAACAGATTCTGCTTGATAAATGTGGAATTGCGTGCCGTGTCCGGCGTTCACCTGTCGCTACCTGTCGCTACCTGTCATTTACAAGGCACTACCTGACGCTATCCCTTCATGAATAAGGTCCTAAGCCATTTAAAATGCTGATTTGGAGTAGTAATGTGTAATATAACCGTGCCCTGAGCCTCAGTCAATATTTGTTAAGCAATAGAAAACTCAGAACTCCATCTCATCTAAAAGACTGATGCGATACTAATGCAATTCTATCCCCAGACATTATTCACAGAGCTTTAAACAAGCCGAGCAGCGACACTCGAATGACTCATAGCAACCTCATTCATTATGCTGCTGCAATGCATGTTCAATCCATTATTCCAAACCTGATCAGCTTTCACAGATCAATAAGAATTATCAAGTAAACAGACTCATTGGGATCATCAACCCAAATGTAATCACTGATTTCAGTTGCATTTATGCTTTATATTGTTACAATTAATCAAGGAATAGTCTGGGCAAAAAAATGATTGTCTATAGTCTGGACTTTCTATACTTACAAGGTTTCAAGATTCAATATATTCCACCAATTATACAGTGAATAGAAACATTTTAGATCATTAGAGGAGAGGATGGAACCTCTGGTACCAGACAGAGTGTGATTAGGGGCCTTATTCATTACTACTTATTATTACTACTTTGTAAAGCGCTACGGAAGATGATGGCGCTATATAAATAAACAATAATAATAATAATTCATGAAGGGATAGCGTCAGGTAGTGGCTGGTTAATGAGAGGTAGCGACTGGTGAGCGGCACGCAATTACACATTTATCAAGCAGAATCTGTTTAGCGACTGGGATAGCGCCATGTAGCGTCTGATTCATCATTTTCACAGCCTCAGCGAACAGCGCCGGCGTTCAGCCTTGCACAGCGCCAGGTATAACCTCTCGCTACCTGACGCTCTCCCATACATTTCAATGGACGATACCTTCCTTTCTTTTTTTTTTTAAATCTCAAATAATTCTGTGACCTCTTCTGGCATTGAATAAGCAGTTTTTTCACAATTGTATCATTTTATATATATTTCTTCAGAAATGACATTACAGGTCTGACATTAAAGTGTTCATGTTACAATGTTGTTACAATGTAATTTCATATGTTTTCGCTTTGTTACTAGTGAATAGATGCTGGAAAACAGACTTTAAACACACAGCCTCCTGCGTTCTGGGCTTCAAACAAATATTTTTCAGCGCCAGAGATTTGTGAGGCTGTTTTTTTGCTGAATATGTTGTGAGTCGGTCGCTATGAGCAGTCGCTATCGTGAGCTCCCATACAGCGCTGTACTGGTCAAATAGCGACTCCTCACAATGTATTCAACATTACTGAACAGCGAATGAGTCGCTATGAACTAGCGACTCACGGCCGAGCACAGAGACTACTAGCAGGCGCTCTGAAAATGCCTGCTACAGACGCTCATCTGTCGCTACCTGCCGTTAGTGATGAATCAGTAGGTTTCTTACGGTTGCAAACAAAAAAATAAATTCTGGAACCCCTGCACCTTGGGAGGGTTCAATCCCACATGCTGGTCATGTGGGACACCTCCCCTGGCCATCAGGAGACTTTCTGTCATTCCTTCTATTCTATCCTTCTTTCTTACTTTCTAGTAATTCTTTGCAACTGACTTAGGCCCTTATTTAACAAGGGATAGCGCCAGGTAGCGATTGGTGAGCGAACGGTAATGACGCTCACCGCCACGAGAACGCCGGCTCCCCACCGCAATCACACATTTATCAAGCCGATCCTGCTTAGCGACTGACAGAGCGCCAGATAGCGAATCAATTATCATTATTCCAGCCTCACCCCACAGCGCCAGCGTCCGATCTTGAACAGCGACAGGTATGACCTCTCGCTACCTGGCGCTCTCCAATGCATTTCAATGGAGCAATCTTTAAATATTCTTAATTAATTGCTATTATTTTTTTTTTTTTTTTTTTAAATGTCAAAAATTCTGTGACCACTTCTGCAATGTTAGATATTTTTTTTAAGGTAAAAAAAAAATAAAAAATTGTGCAGAATTGATATTACAGGTCTGATATTAATGTATTCATATTACAAAATGTTTTGAAAAACTTGTTTTTTTTTTCCCGAAAATATGGTTGTTTGGGGGTTAAAAAACTACTTTTAACCCATCGCCGCCAGCGCTCTGGGGTTTAAACAAGCATTTCACAGCGCGAGAATTTTTTGAGCGTGATTTGTTAATGAATATGCTGGGAGCCGTTCGCTATGGCCATTCGCTGTCATGCGCTCCCATACATCGCGGAACCTGTCAAACAGCGACTCCTAACCCCGTATTCAACATTACCGCACACCGACTGAGTCGCTGTCAACAGCCGAACAACGGCCAAGCACAGCGAATACTAGCGGGCGCTGTGAAAATACCGCTACTGTCGCTCATCTGTCGCTACCTGGCGCTATTAATGAATCGGCCTGTCACTTTCTATCATTCCTTCTATTCTTTATTTTATGATTTCAATTCTTTCTGTCTGACTTTCTGTCATTCCTTCTATTATTTCTTTCTTTTTTTCCTTCTAGTCTTTCTTTTTGACTTTCTGTCAGTCCTTTTATTCTTTTTGTCTGTCCTTTTGTCATTTCATTTAATCTTTCTTTCATACTTTCTTTTTTTCTGACTTTCTTTCTTGTCTTCTATTTTTCCTTCTGACTTACTTTCTTTCCGTCATTCCTTCTATTTTCTCATACCTTTTTTTTCTGACTTTTTGACATTCCCACTGTTCTTTCTTTCATATATTCTTTATGGAATTCATTATGTTCTATGGGGGTTATTTAAGAAGGGATAGCGCCAGGTAGTGGTTCGTAGGGGCAAGTAGCGCCTGGTGAACGCTGGGCGCTGTATGAGAAACCACATTTAAGAAAGCGAACCCGATGAGCGCCTCTAACAGCGCCATACAGCGTCACATGTATTACTACAGGAGGCTCAGCATAAAGCGCCGACGCTCTAGGTTCAAGAGTGCCACATATTACCTTTTGCTCAATGCCGCTCTGCCATACATTTCAATGGCTTTCATTTGTTTGTGTTTAAGTAGTGTGTTTGGCAATTTTATTTATTTTTTTTTTGCTCAAATCATTTTGTGACCTCTCCTGGCTGCAAGCAAACACTTTTATAAATTTTTTGACTTTTTATATTTTTATGCAGAATTGTCATTACAGGTCTGGCACTAAAGTGTTATTGTCACAGTGTTAAAACAATGTCATTCCATGTGTTTTCGCTTTGTTACTGGTGGATATGTGTTCTAAAACAGACTTTGATCACACAGCATCTGGCGCTCTATGCTATAGCACCCAGCTTTAGAGCGCCGACGCTGTGTGTGTGTAGTTTTTAGTATGGTGTTGAGTGACGAGTGTCGGATGCACTGAGCAGGCGCTACCTATTGCTCGCTGCAGCGTTATACTGTTGTTAGAGTTCCCAACACACATCACATTCATCTATGCGGCCAGGTTACTTCAGCGACCGACACGCTAGCTTACAGCGGCCGATACTCGCCTTACAGCGTCTACTAGCGGACGCTCTAAGCGCTGCTATACAGACGCTAGTAGTGAATCAGCCTCTATGTTGTTTTCTTGCTTTCTATTATTTCTTTATGACTTTCTCTCTTTTTTTGTCTATGCTTCTATTCTCTTATACCTTCTTTTTTTGACTTTCCGTCATTCCTGTTGTAATTTCTTTCATACTTTTTTTAGTTTCTGACTGACTTTCTTTCTATTATTTGTGTTGTTTGTGTTATTCTTTCTATTCTTTCTTTATAATTTCATTCATTACTTTCATTCTTTTTTGAGAACCTTGTTAGAAAACATGTTTTTCCTGGGGCAGCCAGCTAGCATTACTGTCCTGTGTGGAGTGTCATAAGGGGCTCAATGTGATGCTGTCGCCAAAAGCCCACATAAACCTGGAGCAGGCCCTGATTAGAACCTTTAAGTAGCTATCTGAGATAGTGAGGCCCTTTTTATAACCTTTCTGCAATCTTTCATATTAAAATGTTTAAGGCAGGGTAAGGCACACAGGGAAGTGGGTCTATACAGTACCTTGGGCTGATTTGCTGATCTCAAATGTATGAAAAGCCGTGGGAGCCCCAGGAAAGGTGAGTTTTGCAGGCGATTGGTGGGGTTTCACACAGTGGTGCATAGCAAATTGGGATGTCCCCACATGGGTTTTAAACAAAAAAAAAACATGTAGGGAGGCGCTCTCAACTTAAAAATTGATCAAAAAATACATTTTTATTATTTACTTAGGCCCTTATTTATGAAGGAATAGCGACAGGTAGCGACTGGTGAGCGGCCGGTAATGACGGGCACCGCCACGAGAACGCCGGCTCCCCACCACAATCACACATTTATCAAGCCTGCATAGCGACTGAGATAGCGCCATATAGCAACTCATTCATCATTATTCCAGCCTCAGCCCACAGCGCCAGCGTCCAACCTTGAACAGCGACAGGTATGACCTCTCGCTACCTGGCGCGCTCCAATGCATTTCAATGGAACAATCTTTAAATATTAATAATTAATTGTTATTGTTTTTTTTTTTTTTTTTTTTTTTAATGTGAAAAATTCTGTTTCCACTTCTGCCATTTTAGTTAATTTTTTTAAGGTTAAAAAAAAAAAATTGTACAGAATTGATATTACAGGTCTGATATTAATGTATTCATATTACTAAATTATACAAAAAACTTGTTTTTTTTGGTTTCCAAAAATATGGTTGTTTGGGGGTTAAAAAACTACTTTTAACCCATCGCCGCCAGCGCTCTGGGGTTTAAACATGTATTTCACAGCACAAGACTTTTTTTAGCCGGTCGCTAGGGCCAGTCGCTATCATGCGCTCCCATACAGCGTGGAACCTGTCAAATAGCGACTCCTCACCCAACATTCAACATTACGGCAAACCGACTGAGTCGCTATCAACTACCGAACAACGCCAAGCACAGCGAACACTAGCAGGCGCTCTGAAAATGCGCTACAGTCGCTCAACTGTCGCTACCTGCCGCTGTTAATGAATCGGCCTCCCCGTTATAATCACCACATACAATACACTCAACATATTAAAATCCCTTAAAAACACATAAATCGAACAATAACACACAGGACAAACCAACATGAAGGTGTGTAGGCGATGGGGAGAGTCTAACCACTATTGATATCAAACGCCTAGATATATATGTGCTAAATCATTCAACAAAGTGTTCCAACAGTGCAACTAAACATGTGCAAATCCTGCCTATGATCCGGATCACTATAAAATCCATAGTGCAAGTGCTACTAGTCAAACAATCAATTTTATTAATATTCCCAACCATAACAACTCATAAACATATCAATCTACTCTATTCACCAATGAAAATATAATCACCTGTATATATTATTTAGGCATCCCAAAGGGGAACCATTGATACATATCACAATACCAATCAAAAAACAATATCACAAAATCACATCACTTCCTGCACAGCCACCTACCTCATCACCTCTGACATCTCCTCGGCGGGATTGGCACGCCTGCTGATCAGAGACGGCTCATTTAAAAACAGTTTCATGGATTTCACATGCCTATTCCAGTTTTGGGCCCTGCAAGGTTCCCCTGCTTCTACCCTGCTACTCTTTGTTGACCCATGCAACCTCAGACCACATGTAGTACCAAGCTGCTGAGCATGCGTGTCCAGTGCCAAGACTAGTTACCATCCCCTGTCACGTCCGACCACATTTATTGGCATGTAATGTTGCTGAACTGTGCCACTTCAGACCGGTGCCAAGCTCTGTTACTGATATGTGACATGTCTGACCATGTCCAGCACCAAGCCCTGTTACTGACACATCTAACCACATGAAGTGTCATGTCCAGTTACGGACCCATGACATGTCTGCCCTGTGCCACCTCGGACCACTTCTACTTTACTGCCATAGTCCCAGACTGAAACCACAGACATGTGATTTTGCCAACCTCGTGGTCCCTGTCCCAGCCAACATAGCATAGGCAGCAGTTTTTGAGCCACCATCTACATGGACATCTCTACAATTCAAATATTCCAGAGCTCCAATCAAGGTATGTGGCTTATGGACTGTGATAATCTGTTACATACTGTAAACTAGATTTTTCTGGATTTACAGGCTAAAACATGCAAAGTTGTTGAATTGTGCTGATTTAGGACCTTTTCCCTCTAATAGATGAGTGGTGTATATCCAAAGGCGTGCTTCCTTACAGCTCGCTTTGAGAAATGCTTGTTAACAGCCTATAGGAGATCTGACATGTTAAAATGAAACCATAAGCGTTATTCAAAAAGGTGCTCACAGTTTCTCTCTTCAAATAAAAATCAAATGTAAAGACTAAAACACGCAGTGCTGTAAAGTATAACAGGCTGCAAACCAATGTCCCCGTCTCAGTCCCCTAGCTGTCACTCGTCATGATTAGCTTGGCCCATTAATTAGGCAGGATGTGTGAGGAATCAGTCGCGCGGTAGCATGTAGTTACAGCGAGGAGGCTCAGCATACATCGGGGAAAGTGTATAGCCCACAGCTACTTTACATTATGGCTGCTCAGCAATTGTTATTTAAGTCATTAGAAGATCTGCTTATACACGTCTGTATCAATTTAGAAAAATTTGCTGAAAACATACCAAAGTCAATCTCAAACCGAGCAAATTCAATAGGGAAAAGGATATAAAAGAAGCTGAGTTTTGCGAAACGTAAAACATCAATATCCGGTGATAAATACATAATATAGTCACCTTACTGACAACCGTAACTAATCATCTATATCAGGAGTTCCCAACCAGTGATAAGGGTAACACTGGCTGTACTCATCATCCTCTTCTGTACCCCAACTCTAACTGCTGCCCCAAAGGGTGCTGAAAAATAATTGTAAGAAACATACCTGTACTTGTGGTGAGCATCTTTGGGATGGCGCAGCGGCTCCCATAAGTCAGAGCATGCTGCGTGCCATGGCCGCCTCCCTCGTTCCCCTGCAGTTGTGTGGGCGCACGCTGCCAGTAGCAAGCAGCGCAGCCTCCTCTAACACCTGAATGTAATCAGGGGCTGGTCAGCCTTACTGACCAGCCCCTGGGATTAGTCCCGCCAATCCGACCAGCGATCTTAGGATGGCCAATCATGCCTCCCCTCCAGTTAGTCCGCCTGCAGCTTCCCATAGGCTGAGTATCCCTTAAATGGAAATCCAGCCGTGGCCCATTGCTTGTTACAGCTGTATATGTGTATGTATCTGTTTCCGACTCAGGGCTGACTGGCCATCCCTGTCTGCTGCCTAAACAGACCTCTATATGTCTGACCACGGTTCTGCCCTCCCCCGGCTTTGACCCCTTGCCATTCCTCAACCATCCTCCTGTTCCATCCCAGTGTTTTGATGCATCAACGGACTTATATCTTGTGTATGACCTTGGATTTCTGACTATCCTCTAGGTTCATCTGCTTTCACCGTAAGCTGACAACCCTTGCACTACCTAAGACTAGGTAGCAACCGTGTCTGGTAAGGATTATCTAGAATCCCAACAAATGGGGGCTTGACTAAAGGCTGAAGAAGCGGCACAGATTGGGGGTTTCCAGCTCACAGGAGGCGGGTGTCCCACAGGACATCACACTATTTCTTTGCATTTTATGCACTTTAAATGATTGTTTTGTGCATTTGTAAAACAGTTTTAGATGACTGACAACCCATATGCACTGCTCAGGTGGTACTTGAGAAATTTAGAAAATACGAAGTGTCCCTTGATGAAAAAAGGTTGCGAACCACTGATCAGAAATCAGAGACAACTATGCCAGCAATCAGAATCTGAATATGGGACCTGGTGGCATTGTTTCCATTCATGGAAGTTCACAGAAAGTCCAGTAGGCCATTCACATCACCCCCACCTTTCTTCTGCACACATTTATATTTCAGGCAGGTAGAGGACTGGAAGAAGAGACATCTGGTACATGTATTAATGGTTACAAGACACTTACTGGAGGATCCGGGTGATTTAAAGCAGACCAAAACCTTTTGTAGCTGGCCCTGGATTTCCCTGTGGTGTCCTGAGGGGACAGATGGAGGTATCAGTGGCAGGAAAAAAAGGGGTTTGGCCAACTTTATATATATTTCTAATTCATTAGTTGGTTTCCACCTAATTTTATTACCTATCCTTCAACTCTTATGATCACTTTTAATTTAAACGTGTCCAGGAAAAGGTTCAACTAAGTGTTATCTCATAATTTGTTCCCAGCTCCTGACCACTCTGCTCAATGTCCCCTCATTGTCCCTCATTAAAAGATTAACCAGTACTTAGTACTGTACCACGTAGTTTAGTCATTCATTATATTTAAAAGTATATAAAACAGGCTATCTATTTTTACATTTGAATTAACATCACACTGCAATTTGCAGGTCGGCTCATTTATGACTTGATTGCTCGCTTCCAAAAGGTGTGATAATGGAGGTGTTAGAATCTAAATGCTTGCAGCCTCCGGCCTGAGGGAGTAAAGACATAGAATCACAGGCTTCAACATTAGCATGCATGGCTCTCATTTTCCAAATCTGTATTCCGATCGCAGTGGGAGCTTTGTAAACTACTTCTTACTTCTTATTCTAGAGAATTTCAAGCGCTGTGTAAATGATTCACCAAGAGAAGATCATACAATTCCTGCTCTTGAAAGGAGAACGTGCTTTACAAAGGAGATATTTGTCAGGCAGGATCTCTACTACAGGTCCAAAATGTCCTAATAAAACCAAATTGTTAGTAATATCATGGTCACAGCCAGGGACAGACTGGGCAATCCACGTGAAGCACGCTGGATAGGTTGCATTAAGGGTTTTTTTTAAGAAGTTCTATACCATGTAGTGCCAGATGAACATCAGGTCCCAGTGCAAAAGGTTATTTATTTAAAGGTTATGAAGCGGGCGCATGCCTGGCCGTGGGCACATGCTCTGGGGAGCGAGGGGGGTTCTTGGACCTAGGGTAGGACATCCCAGGTTGGTGTGGCATGTGTGGATGGAGGTGCACTTACTGTGGCAGTCGACGCTGGTCTCCAATGATGACACTCCTTGGTGCAAAAAACAGGGTCTTTATTGAAAGGCTTCCATCCATGATAAAACAGCAAAGTCTAGTTACAGGCAATATCCATTAGTTACAGCAAACAGTACAATCCACAGGTTTCTTCCATGGCTGTCTCCCAGCTCCTCCACTACATTAAACGCTTCCCCTCATCAAACATAGTCTTGGCTTAAGAACTTGGTGGAACAGAACACTCTAGAATGGTTGGTTTCTCCCTTATATCACCTCTGTATTGTTGCCTTAACAAACTTAGTTGCGAGTCCCAACCAATGGCAGGGCAGGTAATGTTGCCAATGCCACCTGGCTAAGTCTCTATTTATCTAAATAAAGAGGAAGGCCGGACAAATTATGTTAGGTCCATTTCTTAGGCAACACTGCCATCATGTGGATTCATGATGTAATGATCCCCATGCAATGCATCTAACAGGTTTAGCTAGAACTATTTAAAGTTTCTATCACTATCAGGAGCCTATTCCACTGACAGGGCTCTAATGTTTCCTATTTGTAGTGTTGCCCATGGTTTCCACCCGTCACAGTTAGTTATCAAGTAAAAAATCCAGAGCACCTCTGCTAGGTAGTGTCTCATCTATCATCAGCACCGGGATGATTGTCAGCACTGAGTTCCCTACTGAGCCAGATAAGACCAGGCGCTCACCCTGCACTGTGTAGCCTTATCCTATACATTTCAATGGGCTGGGATGGTAATACTTTTTTTGCCTCATTTTTTTTTCAGTTGCTGCAATGCTATAGCCTCAGGTTCACAGAAAAGGGACATATAAACCTATCACAGATTTTGACCCACAATACTAAAGTTATACCATCATCACTTTAAGAGGGGACCATATGCATACCGACCATGATTTGTCCCTGCCACTTTCCTTAACTTTCCACAAGGACACAGCGCAGGTGCGTCTCTCCTCTAATCAGCTTCTCTGGTTCATATTAATGTGCGACTGGGGATGCTGAATGGAAGTCTAGCCAGTGTGCAGCACCTCCTGTATGAATAGGCCCTGGCATGCCAGCCATTTAGTTATGGCGGAGAGGATGTGCACAGACTGAGAAGGATGCGAGTGATACCACCGCTGGCTGTGCATGCTCCGTAGGCTCGTTGGTGAGGTAAGCATATCGGGCAACTGGGGGTGGATTGCGCTAGACCTAGCGTCTTTGGCCCACTTTAAGGCTCTTTTCACACCACAATATAGTGGAAATGGATAACTGTATATAAAAGTATACTTTTGCTATTCCTCAGTTGGAAGGATTGTTGTGTTGGCCCCAGAAGCCACCCTGCAGCTTCCATAGGGGCATCGGTGGTGGCAACTGGCAGAGGCATGGAGCCAGCAGGACCCGGCGGAAAAAGCGGCAGCAGCTGGCCCCAGTGGACAAGCAGTGGCAGTGGGCCCAGTGAGGTGTACGAGGTGGTGAAAAATATGTAACTACACTGAAACAGGGAGCAATATAATACATGTGCTGAACCTGCTCTGCCAATCCTACTAAGGGCTTCATTATGCTTGTGCTCCATGCAAAACAATGCTGGAAAGGTAGGAGCAGATGCAAAAGAGCCCATTTGATTTAGTGGACTTGTTTCACTGGAGTATTTCAACTCCAGCCCAATGCAATCAGAAAGGGATGGCCACTGTGTAAACTCCCCTGCGATCAGAAATCCCACAGAAACTGCAGCGGCATCTCCCTGACTGCTGTGTGCTCAATATGCCAGGCCTATCAGGATGGCTGGTGTGAGCATGTAGAGCTGAAGAGTAGCAGCAGGTTGGATGCTGCCACCATTCCAGCAATCTATGTCATTCAATCATATGCACAGCATAGAACGCAGAGTGGACCAGAGCCCACGCATCCGCAAACTGGGGATTTCAAACAGCAGGGGCATCCCACACATGGGGAATCTTTAAATCAGAGTATTAGGCCTCTTTAAAACAGTGCCTAGATCAACCCAGTTTTGTTGTTGCAAAGGAAACTGCTGACCTTAATCAGATGAACAACAATGTGGCTTCAATTGTTGTTTTAATATTAAGCTTACATATTACTTTTATCTTATTGGACAAGCTTAGCCTTATCCATTTTTTATGTGTACCTTAAATCGGACCAATATCCAGGAGTGCTTGCTTTTGCTTTTTTGGGGGGCATTTTTCTTGGGGCATCCAGGTATGGGATGGCTTGCTGTGTGAAACCCTTGTAATCACTGGTATACTTACCATGTCCGTGACTCCAGAAGCCATGGCCCTGGAATCTCTGGGCTGATGGGACGGGAGCGCGCCGCAAGGAAATTGGCGATGCAGTCAGTGGCAAGTGTCACCCTGCATTTTTGAGATCAGCTAATCGGTGACTACAAGCCCATTCAGAAGAAAACTAGTATAGGAAGAGAAAGATGGATCAGCTGTAGGTACTCAGGAAAGGAACAGGGGGAGGACATATTTACATCCATAGTAGTACTAGTGTATATGCGATACTGTGATTTCAAATACCAGTTTTACTATTTTACAACAACCCACAAGATCAGACACTATAGGAGAGATTCTGGTGTCAAGGCTTCTGCAGAATATTTGAGGGTAATTTAACAATCTGTCATGTGGGCACTAGATGAGCGCCTCTTCTGAAGCGCTCTCTGCGCCCGCACTGCTTTGGTGGCTGAAGGCTGGCGTTCAGCTTGCGCTTTCTCCCAGCCAGCGGGTTAGCGTAGCACTGGCCTTCTACCCCCAACTGGGAGTGCAGGAAAGTATGATCTTTTATTAAGAAAGTACACTGTGCCCGTGCCAGCGCTGTCAGAAGGGGATTCCAGGCACATAGCGCTTGTGCCAATTGCCAGTTTTTATTTTTGGGGGCATGGGAACACAAAAAGAAACACACTGGGAATTGAATTGGGGACACATGATAGATAAGACACAATTACAGCGCTACACAAAAGTGCACAAAATGCATACAAAACCAAATTCCAGCCCAGGTATCCTGTGGCACATGCACCAGCCCAGAAAAAAATATATATATACAAAAGTGACCTAAACAATTGTAACCATTCAAGCCCAGTGAAATGTATGAGATTAGACCAGACAGTGCAGGGTGAGCGCCTGGTCTTAACTGTAAGCAACTCCTATAACCTTCAAATGGCACATGCAGCCCAACTAAAGCTCTACCACTTGTGATCCCTACCTTTTGTCTCTCCTATTGTCTCCTGTGCTCACAACACCTGGTTTGAACCTAGTTTTGTATTGTTCCCTGTCCCCTGTAATCATACCTTGTAAAGCGCTGCGGAAGGATTATGGTGCTATAAAAATAAACATTATTATTAATAATAATAATAATAACTGTAGGAAACTCAGTGCCGCCACTTATACCATCACTGGTGCTGATGATAGATGGGACACTACCTGGCACTATCACAGGCGCTTTGGCTTTTTGACTTGATAAATACACCTTTGCACTGGGACCTAACGTTTATCTGACACTCATCTGGCACTATGTGGCGCTACCTGGCACTACTTGGCCTTAGCAATTCATAAGTAAACCCCTTTGTATCAATTATTGAAGATCTCATTCTGAAATACAGCTTCACATCTTTTTTTTCCTATTTCACATGTGGAAAATACTTTGAATAACTAAGTAATTACAGCAGCTGTATGGTCACGTATGCCAGCAAAAATTGATATATTTATAATTTAAATGGCACTGTACATTGCTATTCCTGTCACATAGAAAGATTTTTCTTCTGCTTTAACCCTTTTGGAGGCTGTAATTTCTCTTGGCCAATGACAGGACACTATCAAGGAATGGGAAACAGACACTTGTAATAAGGTGGGGCATTTTCTTTTTCTGAGCATTTTCCCTTTTTTTGCCTTCTTTATTTTTAAAGGGACATTTACATCTTTTATCTTGTAGCCTGTATTTCTGGCATTTCTTCCCATCACATTTAATGGATAAAGGTAGAATGGGGTGGGTTGCAAACAAAAAAAACCCTTACATCACCCGTGGTCCACTGCCATCCTCCAGGCGCTCTGGGTCCTGGGCGCTGCCATCTTGGGAAGAAACCACAGAGTGGCTTCCCGGCGTGCATATAGCAGAGGATCCCACTTTGTGCTCTTTCTATGTGGTAGTTCCACGTGCCTGGGATAACAGTGCTGGACCGTGGGCGAGGTAAGGTTTTTTTTTTCTTTGTAACCCTCCATCCTGCCTCATTACCAGGAAAAGACTGGACTTCCCCTTTAAGAACAGACTGAGTAACCAATATAGAGCAGATATATAGGTTTAAATCTTAAAGAGGAAGTCCAAGCCTTTTGTACCCCCCATCCCCCAGCTACCCCCCTTCCTCTGGGCAAAGCACAGTTTGTGGTGTTTAATAGTAAAACAACTCTCAAATCCTCAATATCTTTTTCCTTGATACCGGTGAGGGGCAGGTCTCGGCATGGGCCATGGGCTTGAGTGAAAGTGACAGTTGGACCTAGTAGCCATACTGCTGCACAGGATTGGGTCACCGACCTGTCACTCAAGGTACCAGCTCCAGATGCCTTGCAGATTGCCCAACCCCAGTGAGTAGTTTTTCATATTGTTGGCCAAAATGGTCCAGCCATACCTCCAAACACTGCCCAAGATACCACCCCCTTATTTTAGGTACAACACTCCTCCTCATTAAACTCTGGACAGTCAGGTTTTGGATGTCTTAGAGGCCGATTCATTTATAGCGCCAGGTAGCGACAGATGAGCGCCAGTAGCGTGATTTTCACAGCGCCAGCTAGTATTCGCTGTGCTTGGCCGGGGTTTGCTTGTTGACAGCGACTCAGTCGGTGTGCGGTAATGTTGAATACGGGGTTAGGGGTCGCTGTTTCACAGGTTCCGCGTTGTATGGGTGCGCCTGACAGCGAATGGCCAGAGCGAATGGCTTGCTGCAGATTCATTAACAAATCACGCTCAAAAATTTCTCGCGCTGTGAATTCCTTGTTTAAACCCCAGAGCGCTGGCGGCGATGTGTGTAAAGTAGTTTTTAACCCCCAAACAACCATTTTTTTTTTTATGTAAAAATTATACAAGTTTTTCTAAACATTTTGTAATATGAATACATGAATATCAGACCTGTAATATCAATTCTGCACAATTTTTTTTTTTTTTTACTTAAAAAAAAATCCTAACATTGCAGAAGTGGTCACAGAATTTTTGACATTAAAAAAAAAACAAAAAAAACATTAATAGCAATTAATTATGATTATTTAAAGATTGCTCCATTGAAATGCATTGGACAACGCCAGGGAGCGCCAGGTCATACCTGTCGCTGTGATGGGATTAGCAGCGGCGCTGTTCGTTGCAGTCGGCTACATGATGAATCCCGCGCTAGCTGACGCTCTCGCCGGCGCTAGCCTCATTTAGCGTGATAAATGCGTCATTGTGACCGCCGCCGGGCGTACTTGATTCGGTAGCCGCCGTTAGCTGGCGGTACCTGGCGCTCGTCAGACACTACCTGGCGCTAGCTGGCGCTGGCTACAATATCCATTTATAGCCCACTAGATGGTAGCCATGCCGGCTTCGTTAGCATGTGGGTAAAACATAGACAAGATACTGTCTAAGTAGCAGAAATCATAAGTTAGCAATCAGTTCATCTGATATTTGTCTTATGTGCCTTGCCTTCATGTCAGGGTAGAAATCATAGTAGGGCTCAAAAATGTGCCCTCCTTTCAAATGCATGATCTAACTGCTACTCTGTCCCTTGCAGCTTTTAGAATGAGTGACCACGGTGGGCCCACATCTGGCTCTGACCACAGCTGATTATGATCACGACTCACTAAAGAGGAACTCAGCTCAGTAATGACCAGACTCTTTAATATGCAGCAGTGGGGCAGCTTGGATCGGGCCTCTCCGGTGTGTATAGGCACAGCTAATATAGAGAACGGGCCACCTGGATACTCCCCTCTTCTGGGTTTGCATGTCCCTTGTGAATGCAAGCAGCCTATCAGGGTGGACAGCACACAAGCACATTACTCTGCAACCATCGGGCATTGTGAGCCCGATAGGCTGCTCCACAGCCACCGTAAAAGAGATGAGTATCGGGGAGCGGAGTGTCCTCAGAATCATGGCTGGGGGGTATACTGACCTCTGACACATTATCTGCCCCCACAATACTAAAGATTCAGTACCACTGAGATGGCCATACCCACCTCTGTAATGCTAAAGCCTTGCTGAGCACTCTGGCTAGCAGAGATGTCATGGGCCAGGTAACCCAGGCTAGATTCTGGAACCAGATTGATTTTTTAAGAACAAGATGAAAGTGATTCAGTGGACAATTATGTTTCTTGATATGAACCCTGAACCGTTGATCTAAATAGAAACCTTAAGTATTGCTCTCCATACAGCATCAAGGCTCCAAAAGAAGTGCTTATTCAAGAATTGAAAAACAAAGATGTTGCAATTAGGGATCAATTCGACCCAGATCTTGCCGATTCATTTCAAAATCATTTTTTAAAAAATCACCGTTCCAGCATCTTCCTTCATCTGTCCCCTGCCGGTTGGCGTCCTCTGTGCAGGTCCACTGGGCTTGGGGCTCCCTCCTGGTCTGGCCGGAGCTATTGTATTTGGCATTGGGGAGTACCCGCTGGAGGGCTTCCAAATCTGAATTCTCCCAGCATTGGCTCATCACTAGTTGCAATATGTCGCCAACTTGTTAATTGCATGGCTAGAAGACTTGGAGATGGCCTTAAAAATCATGGCATGTATTAATTTTTGCATCAACTAATTTGAGTAAAAAAATTGAAGTTTTGTAATTTCATGTGTATGGGTTAAACAAATGTTCTGTGAAACTCAGGCTGGTTAACATTTTGGAAATTGTTTATGTGTTCAGTAAGATATTGATTAAAATCTTACTTTTCAAAGGGGGTGAGCACAATGCATACTGAATTATTGATAGGGATAGTGCAATAGATATAGTATAAATGCAATATGTTAAACTAGAAAACTGTAGGATAAAATTAAATCCTGCATCTACCCCCCCCCAGCAATAAAATAATCAGCAATGGTTTGGTTGCCTATATTGCCAGTGCCCCCTGGGCTAAAAAACAAGCATCTCCCATCTTCCTATCATGAAATCAGAACTCCAAAGATCAGAAGTCCAAAGACAAGGTGATTGTTCCTTTTTGAGAAAAATGCAGGTTTCCTTGACTACAGGCTTGCACCGACCCCCCCCACCCCCCCCCCCCCCGAGAGTGTTGCTGCAAGTGCCATAATACCATTATTTACCCATGAAAGGGTTGAAACATTTTTCTTAAAGTGGACCAACACCCAGGATTTTGACTATCCTGGGTTTTGGTCCACTTCGGGGGGGCACACCGATTGGGGGTGCCCCGCTGTGTGAAACCTCCCAGAAAGCCCCAAAAACTCCCCTCACCACGCTCCCATGTGACCGCGCCGTCCAATCCCCGCCGACGTCCAAGCGGGTGACAGAGACGTCCAAGACAGCGCGTCCGCCGCCGCCGCCGCCGCCTCCCGCACGTCACTCTTACAGGGCGCGCGCCTGCGCTGGCCATTCACAAACGGCCGGCGCGGGCGCGCACGTCTAGAGGGGTGCGCGGGAGGCTATTTTGGGGTTTTGGGTGGGTTTCACCCCGCAGGACATCCCGATCTCGGATGTCCCGCAGTGAGGGAGGTGATCGGCCAGGGAATCTTATAGATTCCCGGGCCGATCACCCCTGAGTGTTGGTCCACTTTAATAACTTCCGTCCTTCTTACCTCTGCCATCACGTTTTTTTCGTATAAGAAGTAAAATCCGCCAACTCCTAATGATAGTTTTACTTGGTCTGGGATGTAAACTACCCATGTGGAGTAGCTATTCCCTTGTAAGAAAAGAATGGCATATCTCATTTGAAAACCTTTGAAACCTCAACTATTTATTTGCTTTAACTATTGTATCATTAAAAGTGCAATGGCTTATTGAAAAATAAGATGATGATGAGCTCATCATGTTAGACAGCAAATTCTTGAACATGAGATGGCGAGCCACCACATTTTTAATACATATTCCCCTGATTATAAACAGGGCAGGAGAATCCAGTCTCAAGGTGGGTCTTCACAAATAGGGACCTAAATATTGCACCTTGGCCTGTCATCTGGCCCTAGCTCAAATATTTGGGCAAAACCCTTGGGGCCGGCAACTACTTTATTACTACTTCATTATAGCGTGTTGATAGGGTTAAACTATTTAGTTGTTAACCTGACTGCAATTAACATGGACACTTTTGACTTTTGAGCAAACAAGCATCTGGTGATTTTCTTAAGAATGTCTATTATCTGTACTTTATTGTGTGAACACCACTTCTTCTCATCAAGGTTTTAGCCTTCACAGCATTATTAGCCAAAATACAGCCTGTGACGCCATAACTCATATCATTCCAAGAAATGTTTTCATATTTTGTACTTTTCCCAGGTCATGACTTGGGAGAGGGTCAGACAAACAATAAAATTACAAGAAAAAGTCTGACACTCCCTATGGGGTATATACTGGGAAAGGGGCGTGTCAGATGACCACCCATATCATTGTATATTAGCAGCTGAAAATAAACAAAAGGGCGTATTTGCTTCAGTTGCCCTTTGAGTCTTTACTACACAGCAGTGTCTGTGTCTTATTTACTCTTAGAATGATTTGGACTCTGACAACAGAAGTAGAAGCTGTGCCCACTTGGGGTACGGACCTAACAGTGTGTTGAGCCAATAACCAAATAGTTTCCATTGGTCCCAACTGGGAACTCTTTGTCAGGTGTTGCAGTGTGGACACGCTCTCTCTTCATCTCCAATCACAATCCTGCTTTTGTACCTTTCTGGGTGATTTGGGGTAATTTACATGTTGCTACAATAGTGAAGGATGTATATATTGTGTAGCAATCTCAATAATCCTCAAAATGAAAAGGAGCGATATCCTATGTTTAGGAGTGTCCTGAATAAGAGCTGTCAACAATGGTAAAATACAAGGAACCTTTTTACCAATGTAATGAAAGTCAGCCAGCGAAGGCTCCTTACAAGTTCTGGGGCCAAAAATGTTGGGTTCTTTCCCTTTGGATTCCAAGTTATCCTATCCTTAGCACTGATAGAATGATAAAAACTTAATAGAACTTTACTTTTTGATAAATGTGCTCGGTACAGAATGACTGATGCACTATTAATATATTAAATAAAGGGCTAAAAATAGGATGATAAGATAGAAGAGATCACGTTGGACTTGAGTGATTGCTGGTATGTGACCTCTTCATAACATTGCAATGCCTTTCCTCAATGATAATGTGCAAGATGTGTAAAATAAAACAAAAGGAAGAGAGGTAAATGTGTACACTTGTCTTTTATTTCCTAAATACTATCCTTTGTCCAGAAGAGCCCCATAAAGCTGACAGCTTTGCCCTGATACTGTTGTTATTCTGCTTATTAAACTGGAACAACACCCTTACAAGAAGCAGTGATCATATGCACCCCTCCCCAGGGCAATTCAGATTGCTGTCTGGGCCTTTGATCTTCATACGTTTTTATGCTGTTTTGGATTATATTCTTTTAATGAGGACACCAATAAATGCTTTATTTTATGGAGTGCTGACCTATCAGTGACTTTCTCCAATTCAGATTGCTGCACATAAAAATTCATTTAGCTTTATGTAACTCCTTCTGTAGTTGATTTTACCCTTTAAATGGAGCTTTATGGAGCTGCAGGCCGCCTGCAAATAGTGCTGCTGGGTTTCCTGCCGCTGTGCATTGTGGATCAGGGCAGGTAAATACAGCCAGCAGCACAGCTGGGAAGCTGAGAAAGGAAGCATCAGGGGTGCTTTAAAATGGCTGCTACCAGGAAAAAATTGGTGATGTGGCATTTCAGCTTTAAGCGCATGCAGGAGCAAATATAAGTGCTGACAATGATTCAGTACCATGCATGCAAATGGGGCAAGTGAGTTTTGGGGAGTTGAACTGTGTAAGGCTGTTGTAAAGCAGGCTGGTGTAATAAAACTTTCCCAGCTCCTCCTGTAGTAACACAACGAGAACCAGACTAATAAAAATAGATGGACAGGCAGCTAACAGGTCCCGGCAGCCAACTATTGAAGTTTTGTATGCTAAACTCCAGACAGCCAATCCCTACCTCCATAGCAGGCTGCAAGATCAATTGCAAGTGGTTGAGAAGGTGCTTTGAGAAAGCTTTCTAAAGACCTGGCCTGTGGAGGCAGGAGATGACATTCACTAGTCCAACGCTGCTCCTTTTCTATAAAGGCAGCATGGAGAGGTCATTGTTATTCAATCAGATGATTGGGTGGGCTTCCAAGGAAGTCTAAACAATTAAGAGAGGGATCACACAAGAGAGGGATTTAATGATTTAATAATGCCTTTTATCATATTTATTTATGTTTTAGCTTTCTTGCTATGTCTGGGCTCTTGGAATATGTAATGTGTAGAATGTAGTATGAGTGCCACTCTGGAAATTGCTCTTAAGGTGATCCTATACCCAGAAAGGAAGTTGTCCTATTCCCAGCCCAGTGCCCCAAAACAGCCTGTGTTTCTTTTGTTACAGTAAACTTTCCCAACATTCATAAAAACACTAACACTAACCGGAAGCAGTATGGTGGCAGCTTGGCTCCCAGGCCATGCAACATCGTCCCCTGGTGCTTTCCCGTGAGGATACTTTCAGTTACAAGCTAAACTGCCACATGAGGTGTATGTGGCAGTTTAGCTTGTAGTGCTTTCAGATTTATTGCAGTTATTATAACTGATAAGGCTGACCCACAATACCGTACTGTGTGTAACTGAATCATCACTGAAGAGCACCAGGGGGTGCTGCTGCATGGCCAGGGAGCCAAGCTGGGGACATACTGCTTGCTGTGTTTTTATGGATATTGGGTAAAGGCTTTAGTAATAAAAATGATATACACAGACTGTTCTAGGGCATTATTCCCATGGAAATTAGATTGCCTTCTGTATATTTACTGAATCGCTAAACCTTTCCCAAGAAAATTAAACATCCAAGAGTTTTAGTTAAAGGTACGCAGCTGACAGCTTGAGATAAAAGCTAGCTCCACTGAGGTCTTTGTTCCTACAATAATCCTGCTTCATCATGCAGATAGCTCCTAGGATAAAGAGGAACATGAGCCAAGACCTTCGCTCTCTTGGGTTTTGTTACTCCTGGTGGGAGCCAAGAAAAAAGGAGGAAGGTCCACGCTTCCCAACAAGTGCTAAGGGTTAAATATAATAAGTGGCACCACCTTCAAAGATTGTACAACAATATCCCAATTTATTACATAAAAATATGCAAGTTAAAATACATTTAGACTATTACACTACATAAACACACTTGTTGGGAAGTGTGGACCTTCCTCCTTTTTTCTTGGTTCCTATAGTTATAGTGCTGGGGGTGGTGTGCACACCATAATTTATTTTGTTAATATACTGGATCTTTGTAAAATATTGTGAGTGCAGATAGGCTGGTGCTGCCCATCTAGGTTGTCTATATTTTGTTACTCCTGGTGGGAGCATGCCATTTTTAGATGTCCTGCTATGTGTACTCCCAAGAATGACCCATAAAATCATCTTTTCCTTGTTGCCCTGTGCATGTGCAGGCTGCTCAGCCATTCAGCACCTCCCCTATTCCTTTCAGATTCCCTTTGCAGATCTGCTTGCCTCTAGCTGTGGGCATGTCCACAATGTGGATTCAGAAAGGTTTGCCTTGGGTGGGTGCCCCAGATAATGGTAGAGCAGGCATGCGGCCATGGCATAACACAGAGATGTGGTGATTGAAAAAATGTGAGAAAAGGTGAGTGTGCCGGGCTATCCATGGGGGGGAACCCAGATTCGGGATGCCACATAAGAAGAAAAACTCCCTCTGGTTGCCGCACTTTAAATATAAATAGGCCTTAAAAATTCACTGCAGCTAATTCTGAGATTTTAGAGGTCATCTACTTGTCCGTCAGGGTAGATTATATTGCCGGAAGACTTAAAGTGGACCAACACCCAGGATTTTGACTATCCTGGGTCTTGGTCCACTTCGGTGGGGCACCCCCGATCGGGGTGCCCCGCTGTGTGAAACCCCCCCAAACCCCCCGAACTCACCTCTCCCCACGCCGACGGACAAGCCGCGGACAAGCGGCTCCTCCACCGCCGCCTCCCGCGCGTCCCTCTTGACGCGCGCGTGCCCGCGCCGGCCATTCACAGACGGCCGGCGCGGGCGCGCGCACGTCTAGAGGGGCGCGAGGGAGGCAGCGGCGGCCGGCCGGCGGGGAAACTAAGGTAAGGAGTTTGGGGTGTTTGGGGAGGTTTCACCCCGCGGGACATCCCGATCTCGGATGTCCCGCGGGGAGGGAGGTGATCGGCACGGGAATCTTATAGATTCCCGGGCCGATCACCGGTGGGTGTTGGTCCACTTTGATGATAATGAAACAAGATAGGGTTCAGAAACCTGGTAACTATGACTTGTGTTTAAGGAATCTAATGACTACCAGAATCTAATCAGACATCCATGAACTTTACCTTACAGGGTCTAAACCCTGCAGAAATCCACGCAACAACCACATGACCATGTCGGCCAATCACAGCACTAGTTTTCTCCGGGGGACAGAGGAAAAAGGTAACATTTTTCTTGTTTGTCGTTCTTAATGCACAGGAACAACCAGGGCCGGTGTAAGTGTGGTGGAGGCCCCTGGGCACAAAATCTGGTGGAGGCCCCAGACACAGAATTTTTTTTTTCTTTAAAATAACAGTCCAGCCAAGTAACAGGTGGTTGTCTGTCACCCGCCCACTTACAGGAACGTCAGATCGAGTCGCTTGTGCCATCCTTGTGCGGGTGCGTGCTGCTCAGGAACTCCTGCTTTGCCATTCTGGATGGGGGGTAGTGTAGTCGCCCCCTGCTGGTCCAGTAGAAAACAGTTCCCTGCATTGAGCTGCCAGCGGCTGTGATTGGTGGCTTATGTGCAGTGCCAGCTCTGCACGCACCCATCACTGTAGTGTTGCTGACAGCGGCTTTGCTGCTCTGGACTCCCCATCCTGCCCTGTGGTGGCTTTGTCTGCAAGTTTGCAAAAACAAAAAAAAGGCTTGCCCAGGTGCAGGGGGCCCCCACTGCCATAGATAGCTTTGTTGCTGGCCCTGTGACCCGTCAGACCCAAGACTGAAAGGCTCCTGGACCAGACCACAACCCAAAGGTTGGTGGAGGCTCACACCCCTTGTGCCCCTCTCATAATCCCGCCCTGGGAACAACACTCATTTAGTAAAAAATAGATGTTGTTCCTATTAGAAAGGGCCAATACCCTCAATTTTCAGTGCCGAGGAGGGGCACACAGGCTGAAGGGAATAGGAATGGCAATGTAGAGATTGCTGCTCTGTTGTGCAGTGGTATCTCACAACAAGGTGAGTATACAGTGACTTGGGCAAGACCCCTATGGAAAACTTTCACCAAGTCCTAGAATATTTTAAACTTTTGGTCTTCTTTTAAAACAGATTGTCTTGATATCTTAAAATTTCTGAAAATGCTATTTTATATTGATGGCTCAAACACCTTTTTTATACCTACTTATTATTTTACAATATACAAAAAATCAACAAAAAATCACTGTGCTCCTTTGTTTAAACTATTCTTTAGAAATCCAGTACAAACATTAAATGTAAAACTTTCAAGGTAATAATGGCTGCTCAACACATGCACCAAAAGATCTCAGATATGTAAAGATCATAACACTTATAAATACAATACACAACTGGCATGGAGCAAATGCTCAAAGAATATAATGTCCCTTAAATCTTTCAGCAGCATTTATGAGGTTAATCTTTGTGTGATCCAAAAACATTAATGTGGGCTCCACCCTCCACCACAAGTGTATACATCTTACCAGATATCAACTTAAACCATCAGGTGTAGGTCCAAAAACATCTAAAAACATGATGAAATCCTCAAACACATCAAACCAGGTCCTTCCAAATTTCCTATATGTGCTGGAGTTGTCTCATATTTGACAGTTCACCCCAAAGGAATTAAATGGAAGCAGACTGGGAGCCTTATTTAAAGGAGCGCTATCATGAAATTGTATAATATTAAAAATCCATATAAACATGTCGTCTAATTAGAGGTGGTGTCGTTAATACACCCGAACTGAAAAAAAACGCCAAGCTTGTGGTTTATTCTTTCCTGGTAGGAACAAAATCCAGGGGTGACAGGTTTAGGCCCTAATTTAAGAAGGGATAGCGTCAGGTAGCGCCTGGTTAATGAGAGGTAGCGACAGATAGCGACTGGTCAACGCTGGACACGGCACGCAATTCCACATTTATCAAGCAGAATCTGTTTAGCGGCTGGAATCGCGCCATGTAGCGTCTGTTTCATCATTTTCACAGCCTCAGCGAACAGCGCCAGCGTTCAGCCTTGCACAGCGCCAGGTATGACCTCTCGCTACCTGGCGCTCTCCCATACATTTCAATGGACGTTCCTTTTCTTCTCTTTAAACGGGGTTTTTGTTTTTTTTTACAAAAAAATCACAAATAATTCTGTGACCTCTTCTGGCATTGAAATAGCAGTTTTTTCATAATTTTTTCATTTTTTATATATTTCCTCAGAAATGACATTACAGGTCTGGCATTAAAGTGTTCATGTTACAATGTTGTTACAATGTAATTCCATATGTTTTCGCTTTGTTACTAGTTTATAGATGCTTGAAAACACACTTTAAACACACAGCCTCCTGCGCTCTGGGCTTCAAACAAGCATTTTTCAGCGCCAGAGATTTGTGAGGCTGTTTTTTTGCTGAATATGGTGTGAGTCGGTCGCTATGACCAGTCGCTACCATGCGCTCCGATATAGCGCTGTACTGGTCAAATAGCGACTCCTCACAATGTATTCAACATTACTGAACAGCGACTGAGTCGCTATAAAGTAGCGACCCACGCCCGAGCACAGTGACTACTAGTGGGTGCTCTGAAAATGCCTGCTACAGACGCTCATCTGTCGCTACCTGCCGCTAATGATGAATCAACCTGTTAGTAGCGTTCTGCGCAGCGGCTCCTAGCACCAATGTAGTACACAGCATAGCGCCAGATAAGACGGGAATGCCACAAAAATGATGCTGAAAGGTGCACATCATAAATAAGGCCCATAGCTTAATCCAGTACAAAAAAATCACATGTGACACGCGTGTAGGATTATTAGGCACCGCTACCAATGGTTCCCATACAATAGACCGCAACTTCACAGCCCCACTGGGAGGAGATATGAGAAAAACAAAAGAGAAGCCAGCTCATCAACCTTTCAATTAAGCA
Source organism: Gastrophryne carolinensis (assembly GCA_027917425.1). Classification (NCBI taxonomy): domain Eukaryota; kingdom Metazoa; phylum Chordata; class Amphibia; order Anura; family Microhylidae; genus Gastrophryne; species Gastrophryne carolinensis. Next base: position 537,585,539 of record CM051234.1, read on the forward strand.
CGGACGGGGAGATCCCAGGCAATCCTCCACCAGAAAAATCTGTTGCAGTGTTTTGTCCGGCTTTCCATTAAAAATTAGCTTTTATTTCATCTAATTAAAATATTAGCCCATATGTGGAAAAGTCAAAATCGTGACAACAACAAAAATGGCCCAGCCGCAGCAAGAATGGCAAGTCACCTGTGACGCGTTTCAAGCCTACAGGCTCTCAATCCTCCACTGGGAGGAGATCCCTTCTAGCCTGATGGCCACGGGTTATGGCTTGGGAACCATTGTTCTACCTTCTCACTGATCCAACGGGGCATGCACAGGCTGCGGCTGGCGTAAGCTATACCTTTTACTGGGCACTTGCCCATGCCAGGCACATGTGAATGGCCAGCACAGGCACAAACCCAGTTAGAATCCAGTGGGGATGCGGCTACCAGCAAACATGCTCCTCTCAGCTGCTTTTGGCTAGCTTCAGCCCTTAGCGATTCTTAGCCAAAATTGACAAGCACAGCCGTGCACATGCACCATAGGACCAGGGAAAGGTGAGTTATACTGGGTTACCTTTGAGGATTCACACAGTGGGGCATCCCATATCCCGGGTTTTGGTCCACTTCAATAAAATAAAAAAATGAAAGCAACTAGTTTCTATGGGCCTTACTCATGAAGGGATAGCGCCAGGTAGTGCCTGTACAGCGGCAGGTAGCGGCAGGTGAACGCCGGACACGGCATGCAATTTCATATTTATGAAGCCGAATCTGGTGAGTGACTGGAACAACGTCATGTAGCGTACGATTCAACATTATCCCAGGCTCAGCGTACAGCGCCGGCGTTCTGCCTTGCAGAGCGCCACGTCTTACCTCTCGCTACCTGGCGCTCTCCCATACATTTCAATGGACGATCCTTAAATCCCTTTCCTAATCCCAATTTTTTTTTTCTTTTAAATAAAAACTCAAATCTTTCTGACATGTATCCTGGCCTAGAAAATGAGATTTTTGAAAACTTTTTTGATTAATAATATTTTTATGCAGAATTGTCCTTACATGTCTGGTTTTAAAGTGTTCATGTTACAATGTAATAACAATGTAATTTCATATGATTTCGCTTTGTTACTAGTGGATACATGTTCAAAAACAGACTTTAATCACACAGCCTCTGGCGCTATTGGCTACAACTTCCCGATTTTGAGCGCCGGCGATGTTTGAGCCTGTTTTTTTGATGAATCTTGTGTGAGTGGTTCGCACTGAGCTGGCGCTACCGTTCGCTCCCATACAGCATAGTACTGCAACTCACACAACATATTTATCAATGCCGGCCAGCGACTGGGGTGCTCTGAAACAAAGAACCATGGGCGAGCACAGCGACTACTAGCGGTCGCTCTGAAATCCGCGCTACAAACGCTCATTTGCCGCTACCTGGCGTTAGTAATGAATCAGCCTGCCGTCTCAATATTCTTCAGGAATTGCTGCCTGTGGATTACTTGTGATGTAGTATTTCCTCAATAGATGGATGGTGCACCTATTATGCTACATTCTCAGTCAAAGACAACCATCTACTTTAATTTCCTTCGTAATTAATTCAAGTTGTTGACACTATTCTCAGTTTTTTGCTAGACATACAAAGCATACACTCACACGTGTCACACACAACAAGTGAACCCTTACTACATGAATTTACACTTACATACCTAAGAGGCTGATTTATTAATAGCGACATGTAGCGACAGTTGAGCGACTGTAGCAGTATTTTCACAGCGCCCGCTAGTAGTCGCTGTGCTTGGCCGTTGTTCGGTTGTTGACAGCGACTCAGTCGGTGTGGCGTAATGCTGAATACAAGGTTACGAGTCGCTATTTGACAGGTTCCGCGATGTATGGGTGCGCATGATAGCGACTGGTCAGAGCAACCGGCTTCCACCATATTCATCAAAAAATCACGCTCAAAAAATGCAAGCACTGTGAAATGCATGTGTAAACCCCAGAGCGCTGAAGGCGATGTGTTAAAAGTAGTTTTTTGACCCCCAAACCACCATATTTTTGGAAACCAAAGAAAAAAATATTTTAAATCATTTAGTAATATGAATACATTAATATCAGACCTGTAATATCAATTCTGTACAATTTGTAAAAAAAAAAAAAATTTCCCTTAAAAAAATCTAAAATGGCAGAAGTGGTCACAGAATTTTTCACATTTAAAAAAAAAACAAAAAACATTAATAACAATGAATTATTCATATTTAAAGATTGTTCCATCGAAATGCATTGGAGCGCGCCAGGTAGCGAGAGGTCAAACCTGTCGCTGTTCAAGGTCGGACGCTGGCGCTGTGGGCTGAGGCTGTAATAATGATGAATGAGTGGCTATATGGCGCTATCTCAGTCGCTAAGCAGGATTGGCTTGATAAATGTGTGATTGTGGTGGGGAGCCGGCGTTCTCGTGGCGGGGCCCGTCATTACCGGACGCTCACCAGTCGCTACCTGTCGCTATTCCTTCATAAATAAGGGCCTAATAGAGACCAGCAAATAACTTGTATGCGCTTAAGGAATACAATGTCCTCATATAACAGCGGCACGTTGTAACCATGACAATAAATAGAGTTATTAGGAAATATCTGGCCTCAGAGCTGACAAAACTCACTTACACTGGCTTCGCTATCAATAACTGAAATCAAACAGCAATGCTTGTCCACACAAACACACATCAAACTTTAAATAATCCCGAGCAACAAAGCAAGACCTTGAGCAAATAAAGCACCTTCACATTAAGCATATGCTCAAACAACGTATCCAAAACACTCTAGTGACTGAAGAGCTTATAAGAATATAAAGCCTTACAACTTGGGCGAGAGATTTATGTCAGTACATGGCTGATGAATGCTGATATACACTGCGTGCTGTTACTGTTATTCTGTGCAAATCATCAAAGCAGTGTTTACAGTCATGGCCATATAGCTGAACTGACCCTTGTTCATTTATTATTTCAAGGGCGGCTTTTATGAAAGTTTGAAGTAAATACTAAAAAATCCATATATTTAAGGGGTTATTTAAGAAGCGATAACGCCAGGTAATGCCATGTAACGCCATGAACGCTGGGCGCTGTATGTGAAACCAAATATATGAAAGTCAATCTGGTTAGCTCCTCTAACAGCGTCATGTAGCGTCACATGTATTACTAGCGGTGGCTCAGTGTAAAGTGCTAGCGCTGTGTGTTCAGCGCCCTCCCATACATTTCAATGGTGTTGTATAAATAGCGTTTTCCTAAAGTAATGTTCTACATTTTTGTTTCAAATGATTGTGTGTCCTCTCCTGCCCAGCAACCAAACAATTTTATTGTGTATTTTTATGAAGAATTGTATGTACAGGTCGGCCATTACAGTCACATTGTCACAGTGTTAAAATAATGTAATTCCATATGTTTTCACTCCGGTGCTGGTGTGAATGTGTTGAGAAACAGACTTTTTGCAAGTCTTGCACCCGACGCTAGAGAGCCCTGGTTTAGAGCGCCAACGCTGGTTGTGTGTAGTTTTTTCTTGAATACGGGCTTCAGCGATGAGTGCCGGATGCACTTAACTGGTGCTACCTCTCGCTCGCTGCAGCGTTGTCCTGTTGTTAGATGTAGCGTAGTCTTGGGCGCTTTAACCTCGGGACACCACCTAGCGTTCTCGATTAGCTTTGCGGTGAATCAGGGAGAGCACTTCTGTAGCACCCACCACACATCACATTCATCAATGCTGGACAGGATAGTACAGCATCACTTGTCCAGCCACTACGCTAGGTTATAGCGACACCCGCTTGCAGCATCTATTAGCGGTCGCTCTAAGTGCCACTACGTAGACGCGCAAATGGCAATATGTGTCTCAAATTAGCCTCCCCATATCATAGTCGGGTAAGTAACTAATATATGCACAATTATTTTGTACCACTAGGTGCCAACAGGAGTTTATTTTGCAAAGCGAGACCCCAATGTAAGGAGGACTTATATCTATATTCTCGCTCTTTGCTGTATTCTTATAATTGTGCCCCTCCCTCTGTACGGTGACATGGCATGTACCCCTCCACCACCACATAGTTACTCAGGATAATACGAGGAACCCAAAGCAACTCTACCGTAACCGTACTGTTTAATATTATATAAATGTTTAGGCAGGGCTGGCCCAAGACATTGTGCTGCCTGGGTCCAAGAGATTGAAATGCTGCCCCCCCCTCCCAAATAAAAAAAAAAAACGAGGAGAGGTGATTTTTACTAGGCAAACTGGGGGATTTTCACATAGTGCAGAATCTCAATTCGGGTTTTGTTCCACTTTAAGTGAACCAAAACCCAGGATTTGTACTATCCTGGGCTTTGATACTTACTTAGGAACAACCAGATTTGTGATGCCCCACTCTATAACAAAAACCCCAAATCTCCCCACTGTCATGGCTGGGGGGGGGGGGGGGGTCATGACGGGGCATTAAGGTGCCATCACCTTTATTTTACCTTTTTTCTTTACTATAGTACAGTAACCACATACTATGGCACCTCCCCTTGCAAGTGGCTGCCCTAGGCACATGCCTAGGTTTGTCTAATGGTAAATACAGTCATGCAGGTGATGAACTTGTAGCTTTCATCCCATAAATTGAACAGATTAGTGATAGCACAGTTTAGTTTTGGAGCCATGCATGGGACCCTGTTGAACCTACAGCTACAAGCAGGTACATTAGACCCAAACTTCTTGGCCTCTGCCACTTGGCTGGATATCCAGCATTCCACAGCATTGGGCACGGTCTCCCAGCTTGATAAATAGAAGAACATGGGACAAGCAAGCCCTATTCTGAAACACTGCACCACTCCATTAAAGAAGGCCACCAACCAGTACTGTCCTTCTCCCAGGTGTTATTCCTCTGTGACAGGGCATTTTAATTTGGGATGCCCAGTGTGTAGCCCTGTAACTGGACAAGCTCAACCCCAACTGTTCCAATTACACTCTATACAGGTGACCAGCAAACATGGCCACCCAGGATGCACAGTCACCGTAACCAAGCAGCCACCCACGGGCAGGTGTACAGCTCTGCCACCGATATCTTTTAATCTGACACCTGGACAGTACAGACTATAATGAGCAACCCGTGCCCACGGCCCTTGGCAGGCTGGAAGCCACCAGGCACCGGGTTGTAACGTGACGACCGCCCACCTAGCTCTATAAGTTGGAACCTCCTCTCTTCCATGGAAGCTTCCAGAAGCAAAGGAACTGAAGGTATAGTGAACGTGCGGCAGCCTCTCCCGCTTACCTATCACAGTGTGAGGCAGAGCGCTAGTCGGGTCTGGAGAGAGGCATAGCGCACACCGGCGGCTGCTTCACACTGTGATAGGTAAGCGGGTCAAATAGTCCCCGTCAAATAGCGATGCCTCCCTCTGCAGTGGCTCAGCCAACCAGCGTGGCTATTGGTGGAAGCCGCGCCTCCCCCAGCAGTGCACGCACTCTCCTGCCGCTCGCCTCTGCCCCCATTTTATTGCATCTCATGATCCCACAATGCCGTGAGTGCGGCGCTTCTCTTGGCTCTGCCTCACACACGCAGTACTGAAATGTTCGCGAATTAACCACTATGGAGAGTGGCGTTCATTCCTTCTACGCTACGTGTTTCCCTTCGCAGTCACGATGTTCCTGCCCGCTGCTGCCGCCCACCTCCGCTGCCAAATATGTTCCAGCCGCTGCCAGCAAAGTGCCGCCCCCCTTAAAGTGCCGCCTGGGACCATGGACCCACCGGGACCCATGGTAAGGACGGCCCTGTGTTTAGGCTGATTTTTTATGAGATCCCTGCTTTGCTTGCTCGCTGACTGATCTGCCCCCCCCCCCTCTGTGGACAATGCACCCCACGGGCTAGCTGTCAGTTTGAACAAAAAGCTCTTGTTCTAGTATCGATACATAAATAACATTTCGCACCCTTCGCAAAATGAATAGAAAACATTAACTTGCCTTTTACTGAATTGCAATTCCATATTGGAAAATAAAGGTGCCGCTCTACCAGGAGGGGTGTGACACTGCAATCTACCTCTGGCTGTTCTTTGGAATCTCTGGGAATAGCCCCCTCAACACAGCAGCTCGCCCCAGGATCATCTGACCCACATAGTGACATTGTAATTGTCCAGGGTTGTTCTAGGAGCTGCCGGTCTTTCTAACCAAACTGGACTCATATGATTGGACCCCTTTGCTTTAGACCCGCCTAATACCAGGCTCGCCCCAAAAGCGCTACTTTCAGCCAGAGCCCAGACATCTCCTTGGCAACTAACTGGACTTCAAACTCAAAGAGGAGCAAAACCCACCCTGGAGTCTATGAGACTGGATCCCCCTGGGGCACCCCGCTGTGTGCTAACCCCCAGGTCGCCTGAAACTCACCTTTGTTTCTGATCTAACGGCACATGTGCGAGCATGCGCATCTCCGCTATCCCATTAGCAGGACGTGTGCATGCGACAGGCATTTGTAAATGGTCGGCGTGGGCATGCTCCCTGTAACTCTTGGATCAGCTCACATTAGATGAGCTCCTGGACGAAGGGGCTCAAACGGATCTGAGTGCGCTGATTAAACGAACGGACGCGCATGTGTCTTAGGACCGGGAAGAGCTGAGTTTGTTCAGGTGTCCTGGGGGGTTTCACACAGCAGGACACCCCCGATCGGGGTGCCCCAGGGGCAAGAACCGAAACCCAGGATAGTCAAAGTTCTAGGTTTTGGTCCATTTTAAAGGAAAGTTTTTAAAGTTTATGTTGTTACCTTCGTCCAGTGCCCCAAAACAGCCTGTGTTACCTACTTTTAATAAAGCCTTTGCCCAATAATCATAACAATGCAAACCGGATGCAGTCGGCCATATTGCTGCCTGGACGAGCAGCCCCGCTCCCTGGTGTTTTCCAGTAATGATACACTCAGTTACAGTACACACAGAATTGGGGGGGGGGGGTCAGCACTTTAATCTAACAGCCATTATGTGACAATTTACCCTGAATTACCTTATGGCAGCCATTCAGACATCATACTGCTTCCTGTTAGTGTTTTTATGAATATCGGGCAAAAAAAAAAAAAAAAGAAACACATGCTGTTTTGGGGCTTTGGGCTAGCGATAAAAGGTAAATAAACTTCCTTTCTGGGTATATGATCACTTTAAAGGGACTGTAAACCAAACAGCAACAATAAGGTAGCAAGCAGCTCCCCTGATGCCTGGTCCATGTGCCTCTCTCTTCCATTTCTTGCAGCACAGGGTAGAAGCTGTAGCCGGGTTCCAAAATGTTCCCTATTTTCAATTTCATTCCTAAGTGCCACTTGGTGCTCTCAGTGGTCCCACAGTTGTCTTTGATCATAGCAGAGCATGCGCTTGTGACTCAAACTTGCGCCATGACATGCCCATTCCCAGCTCAGCAACAAACCAGAAATTGAAGAAAAGTGACTTAGGATCCATATGTTTTTTTATGTAAAGTCTTGAGTTTTTAAGATGTTTTGAAATGGCTGAAATCCTACAACAGTGTTCTGATATTACCAGTAAAAAAACAAATACCTGCACCACCAGGCCAGTGGCCAGTAAAGTAAAAAAAAAATACTGGCCAGGTGGCAACCCTATGTGCTATGCAATGACATACACTGTGCTATATAGCCTGATATATGCTGTGCTATATCCTGCATGTACTGTGCTATATATACACTGACATACAACCTGCTATACACTGGCATGCACTGTGCTATTCACTGACATACACTGTGATATACACTGGCATATACTGTGCTATACACCTAAATACACTGTGCTATAGCCTACACACACTAACATATAATGTTCTATATATTGACATACTCTTTGCGATTCATTGGCATACATTGTGCTATATCCTCACATACACTGTGCTATACACTGGCATAAACTCTGCTATATATACACTGACATACAACCTGCTATACACTGGCATAAACTGTGCTATTCAATGACATACACTGTGCTATACACTGGCATACTCTGTGATATGCTGACATATACTGTGCTATATACTTAAATACACTGTGTTATAGCTAAATAAACTAACATACAATGTTCTGTATACTGACATGCTCTGTGCGATACATTGACATACACTGTGCTATATCCTGACATACACTACACTAAACACCGACATACACTGTGCTATATCCTGACATACACTACACTACACACCGACATACACTGTGCTATATCCTGACATACACTACACTATACACCGACATACACTGTGCTATATCCTGACATACACTACACTATACACCGACATACACTGTGCTATATCCTGACATACACTACACTATACACCGACATACACTGTGCTATATCCTGACATACACTACACTATACACCGACATACACTGTGCTATATCCTGACATACACTACACTATACACCGACATACACTGTGCTATATCCTGACATACACTACACTATACACCGACATACACTGTGCTATATCCTGACATACACTACACTATACACCGACATACACTGTTCTATAACCTGACATAATCTGTATTCTTGTATCTGCGGGGGATCTGTTAGTGGTTGTTGCCCCGCTGCGGTGCAGCTTCTGCATTCTATGGCTGCTGAAGTGGTGAACATGAGGAAATAACTGCCGCAGGAGCAGTGATAGGTATTTTTTATGACTTTTTTGGGTGCTCCTGCTGAACTCTATGTCCAGGCACCAAATCCTTGGATTATCTGAATCGTAATGAGCGCTCCTCATCTTTCTAACTAGATGTGTCCTGAGCTCCATGAACTTGCAACTCATGCACTCCCTCTCTTTCCTCCTCTAGCCCATTCCTGTTTTCCTGCTCTCACTTCTTATATAGTGATTGCCTAGCTTCTCATTGTCACTGAGCAATGCAAAACCCAGCCATGCTGCAGCACTGGGCTCCACCAGCTCTTGACCACCCCCTTCAGTGCTCCCCTGAGTGCGAGTATGGTAATGGTGATCACATTGCTGCCAGTGTCACATCCTTCATTTTTAGCATTTATTAAGTAATTCAAACTTAAAAGCTGAGAATTTCCTCATTTGCATAGTATTCTCATCCATGTTCCCCAAACACTGCCATCAGTATGACTTCAAAGTGAGCAAAGCAACATAAAAGTCTGCATAATGAGAAAACACATAACGGGAAGATCACAATGTCCATCACCTAAACGTTCAGACAGTAGGAAACTCGCTCGGCCTTGTTAAACTAACAGCCTAAGATTCAGTTGCTAAGTGTATGTATTTGGTGGTGGAAGGACTTAAACTTAAAACTTATCAGGAGAGACTTAAAGAACTTAATTTGTACAGTCTGGAGGAAAGAAGGGAGAGGGGGGACATGATTGAGGCCTTTAAATATGTGAAAGGATTGAATAAGGTTCAGGAGGGAAGTGTTTTTAAGAAGAAGCTTAATGATAGAACAAGGGGGCACAACCTGAAGCTAGTCGGGGGGAAGATCAGGAGCAATGTTAGAAAATATTATTTTACAGAAAGAGTAGTAGATGCTTGGAACAAACTTCCAGCAGAGGTAGTTGAAAAATCAACAGTCACTGAATTTAAACATGCCTGGGATAAGCACACATCTATCCTAAGATAAAGAGTACATACAGTATACACATAAGGGCAGACTAGATGGACCGTATGGTTTCCTTCTGCCGTCAACCTTCTATGTTTCTATGTTTCTATTTCCATGCCACTCAAATGGTGAACTAAAAGAACAGCAGGAAATATGTTGGTGGTATAAAGTGATTGGTTCACCACAGTGCACACCCTGTACTTTCCTTCAGCTGCTTTATGGTCATAAAAAAACAATGTCAAGAAGGTTTATTGTTAGAACTATGAAGTAATGCAGTTCAATTAATAAAAACTTTTAGGAGTCACTGTTAAAATGAAAAGAAAACAAAATGAAAAGGAAAGGTTGTTTTGTCTTCTACAATCCAACTATTCTGCCGTACAACATTCTTCAGCATATTTAACTGTACTTAAAGCGGACCAAAACCCACATTTTGTAACCAGCATCCCCTGCATTGCTCCCCCCATGAATAGTAAATTTTGCCTATTTTTACTGCTCCCGCTTCACTCTAATCCCAGATAATGGCGCCTGTTTCAGCTGTAAAGCTCCGCCTCCTCCATTCATTGCCACTGTTGCGTGTGTCAGTGATGTCATTGGCACCTGCAATGACTGACCCCCTGAAATCCTAAAGAGAGGGATAGCAAAAAAACAGTGGTCCAGGGCAAAAATATCCATTTCTAGTTCTACAGCCTAAGAAGAGATTATGGGCAGAGGCTTTGGTCAAATGTATTTCACAAGTTCAGTGGGTTTTGGTACGCTTTAAAGTGCAAGATGCCCTGTGGTGTAAAACCCCCTCAATTACCCCCCAAAAACTCCCATTTCCAGAGCTCCCACGCCATGCTCGCCAGCCGCCCTGTAACTGAGGCACGCTCCTGCATCCGACCATTCAGATAGGCTGGAGATCGAAGCCCATTTTGCATTCCTCATTCCCATGCGGAGCTCTGGTCTAAACAGCGCTTTGTGCGGTGCATTATACATGGCGCACAGCTAAATTGGTCCAGAGCCCATAAATGCTCTGTAGGAACATCAGGAGATAAGTTATTATGGGCGACCTTAGGCGTTTCACACAGCGGGACATCCCTGATTGGTATGCCTCAGGGGGTAAGAACCAAACCCAGTATAGTGAAATCAACTTCAAAGCATCAAAATCTCAGATTATTTGTAAATAACTAATGTATTCTAAGCAAGGCCACTGTCTGCGTCAGTTTTTGGGTTGTGGCTGGGAAGCACTTGTCATGGCCCAGCTTTATGAATCTTGAACATGCTCTGCTGTGGTCAGAGACAGCTGTGGGGCCACTGTGGCCTGCCATGTTCGCTCACTCAGAAAACAGAGAAGTACTTTTTGTGTGGTCCTGGAAAAATGAAGGCGAAGGAGGCCAAAAACGCTTCTTTAATGAATGATGTTGTTCAAAGTGCAGTTTTCCCCGGACACCAATGAAAACTGACTGGTTACTGTGATATTTAAGATTTGAGAATTTGATAAGAAGGAGAAGCTTGTAAGAGAACCTATAGCTGGCCTAAATCACTAGGGTTTGTGTTTAGCTTTGCATGTTAGGATTATCGCGACCATTAGCACAATCAGGCCAGAGAATAGCTTTTTTCCATTAGCTATTTACTTATTCTGATCAATGGCTCAGACAATACTTGACTGTATTAATGACGATGGTGAACGTCTTGAGTTCAGTTACTGTGAACTACTAAACCAACTTTGGTCTGATCTTATCTATTGCTTTTCTGCATGTCTTAGATTTACCTCTAGATATGTTATGACACCTTCCCTTAACATGGATATAGTATACAAAAGTCTGGAAACACTTCAAGCTCTAGCGTTTATTTTCACTTGCATGATTGATAAAATGGTTATTTCTTAATGCTTTTATGTTATAACATCATATATCCTTAACAGTAAATTGATTAAGTAATAAAAACACACCTTAATTTATATCAAACATAAAAGTAACATAGGGAAGGATGTTAGAGTTACTAAGGCTACAGTTACCATCCCTAGGCACCCTGGGCAATCTGCCTGAAGATGACAAACACTAAACTACACTAATCTTACCGCCAAAACAGGTCATCCACATACAGTACAAGTAGGAATGACCATAATTCCATGTGGACTCCCTGAAGGTCCAGGCTCCTTCCATTTCCTCCTTATCTAAACAACGTGACATGTGACTATTTTGGGGTAATTTTCTAGTTGTTTTTATGAATTTCTTCACAATACCTCTCAAAAGGCCAATGCATTCTTTTAACCCTTTAAGTGCCAGCCTACCTGGAGTTTTTGTCACACTCTGTTGCCAGACCATTTTGCACTATTTTGCGCTCCCCATGTTCAAATGTGATTTTTGAAGGGATTTCCAGGGATTTCCCAGGAAAATGATATATTGTTTTTTTCAGCAGAGTCTGGGCTTTAACATGAAATGTCTTGTTTGTCATTTGTTAGGTGTATTCTTAATATTTTTGGGTGAAATATGTGCAAAAAAAAAAAAAAAAAAAAAAATTTTTACATATTGTAGTTTTTTTTGGAATAAAAAATGTAATTTTGTCAATAAAATCTTATTGCGTGTGAAATCCCAATTTCTCCTGGTTACAGCGGTACCACATATGTATAGGTAGACACCCTTTCCTGCCCAGGAGACTCCCCCAAACTGAAACAGCGCTTTAGGAGATTTTCAGATAAAATACAACTATGCTATGCAATATGCGCACCTTGCGGTTTTTCCAGAAAAACAACCCTTTACATTTGAAATACCCCCAACAAACTATATATTCTCTGGAAGTACACACCTCAGGCTTTCTAGGGGTACCAAGCTTGTGGATGTGGTCATAGTTTTCTGGAAGTAATCCCTCAACGTAATCTTTGGTTGCAAAGAGTTTCCCTAAAAAAAGGATAAAAAAGCAGAATCAAAGCCACATTTTCCTAAAAAAACTATATACAAACAAGAAAAAACAAGTTTAATCTGAAAACGCAACATCCCCCGAACAGAACAACACCCAACATGCATAGGTTCTGTCAAGGGAAGAGTTGCCAAACACCCCAAAGTAAAGCATGTGCGTAACGGTAATTTTACTTGAAAATTTCAGCTCTGCAGACAAAGTGCGCACCTTGCGATTTTTCAACCAAAACAACCCTTTACATTTGGAATATCCCCCATAAACCATATATTCCCTGAAAGTACACACGTTAAGCTTTTTAAGGGTACCCAGCTTGTTCTAGTGGGCTCATCTTTCTGGAATTAATTCCTCAAAGAATTCTTTGGTTGCGCAGGGTTTCCCTAAAAAATTTATAAAAAAGCTGAATAAAAAACACCTTTTCCTAAAATATAAATATGCAAACCAGAAAAAACAAGCTAAGTCTGAAAGCGCAAGGTCCCCCGAACAGAACAATACCCAACATGCATAGGTACTATTAACCCTTTTAATTGCCAGCCTACTTGAGATTTTGTCACCCTCTGTTGACAGGCCATTTTCCCCATTTTGCGTCATGTTTTGCGACATGTTTTGCGCCATTTTTGCTGTAACTTTCAGAAAAATTATATATATATTTTTTGCAGCAGAGTTTAGACTTTAACATGAAATGTCTTGTTTGTATTTTTTTTTTTTTTTTTTTACAATATTATTAAGTGAAAAAAAAATAAATAAATAAAAACATTTTTTTAGAAAATTGACTCCTTTATTTTAAATAAAAAATGTATTTTATTAAGGAAAATCATATTGCATGTGAAAGCCCCATTTCTACCGATTAGAACGGTACCACATACTTATCGGTAGCCCCCTGTTCCTGCCCAGGAGACCCCCCTAACTGAAACAAGTATTTTATAACATTCACAAAAAAAATACAAAAAATCCATCCACACTACAAAGGGTTAAATCGGGAAAAAAAATGACATAGGGTCCCCCCTCCCAGGGGAGGGAGACCCCATTTTTTTTTTGATTTTTAAGGGTTAAAAACCCTTAAAAATCAAAAAAAAAATTGACGTGGGGTCCCCCTTACCCAAAGTAACCAGCCCGGGACCAGCTATGGGGGCTTGTAGGCACAGAGTGGGGGGGCCAGCTTTTGTGGCCCCCCCACCCTGCAGCCTACGAGCCCACATAGCCCATGTGGGCCCGGGCTCTTCTGCCCCCCCCTGGCCTTTGGGGAGGCAGGTAATGGGGGTGCCGGGGGTTAATGGCAAGCCACCCGCTAGCGCAGGTGGCTTGCCATCCCCCCAGCCTTGTGAACTGGTATAGGGGTCATGGACCCCTTACCAGTTCACAAGGGGTTAAATGTAAATAATCACACAGACACAAGCATAGAAAAAATATTTTATTATTTTTTTTTTTTTTTTTTTTACACTGTACTCACCTCCCATCCATCCTGGAGCCCTCTGTCCCTCGGCGATCACTGGCTTCTGCTCACTTGCTAGAAGCCTTTTATAGCTGCTGGATGACAGAACACAAAGGGTTAATCAAAAAAAAAAATGACATAGGGTCCCCCCTCCCAGGGGGGGGGACCCCATTTTTTTTTTGATTTTTAAGGGTTAAAAACCCTTAAAAATAAAAAAAAAAATTGACGTGGGGTCCCCCTTACCCACAGTAACCAGCCCGGGACCAGCTATGGGGGCTTGTAGGCACAGAGTGGGGGGGCCAGCTTATGTGGCCCCCCCACCCTGCAGCCTACGAGCCCACATAGCCCATGTGGGCCCGGGCTCTTCTGCCCCCCCCTGGCCTTTGGGGAGGCAGGTAATGGGGGTGCCAGGGGTTAATGGCAAGCCACCCGCTAGCGCAGGTGGCTTGCCATCTCCCCAGCCTTGTGAACTGGTATAGGGGTCATGGACCCCTTACCAGTTCACAAGGGGTTAATAGTAAAAAAATGACACACACACAGAGAAAAAAAAATCTTTATTTTTCTTTTTTACACTATACTCACCTCCGATCCGACGTCCCTCGCCGCTGTCCCGCGCCGATCACCTCACTGACAGATGCCGGTGGTGATCGGCGCAGGGCGGGTGACAGGTGAGGGGGCTCCGATCGGAGCCTCCTCACCTGACACCCGCTCTGCTCCGATCACCACCGGCATCTGACAGAGATGCCGGAGCTCGGAGGGGGTATAGGAGGAGCGGGATGACGTCATCCCGCTCCTCCCACAATGGGCGGGGCTAAGCGGCGGCGGCCGTCGCCGCCATTACAAGAGGTGAGGACCCGGAAGAGGGTCCTCACCTGAAGACTGCGCAGCCCAGGGGGGGGATCGGACCCCCCCCTGGTGAAGAGGAGACCCGGACAGAAGGCTCGGGCGCGGAGGTGAGTAAATGACAGTTTTATTTTTTTTTTTACAGCGGCGATCGGCGATCAGCGCTGGAAACGGGGGGGGGCGGCTGGTTTCGGGCCCCCCCCTGAAGACGGAGGACGACGGGGGGGCGATCGGATGCCCCCCCAAGGAAGAGGGGACCCCAGGCTTCACAAGGATACCGGAGGTAAGTGATTTTTTTTTTCTATTTTTTAACTGTTTGGGGGAAATGCCAGGCACGTAGTTTCTACGTGCTTGGCACTTAACGGTAGGAGAAGCAACCACGTAGAAACTACGTGCTTGGCATTTAAAGGGTTAATGCCCAAACTTAAAGTGGAACTTCTATCAAGTTTGAATTTCCCAAACGACCTGCCATCCTACCCTGGCACTGAGGCAGGACAGAGGGGGTTATAAATAAAAAAAAATTACCTTAGCGCACGTTGGCGTCAGCCAAGCCTGGGTGCAGAAAAAGATGCAAAGCAGCATCCCCCGGGTTCGTGCACATCCCCGATGCTCATTGTCTTGAGTGGGCAGGCGGCGGCTCTATGTTTTCTGACAAAGATGGTGGCGCCCAGGATCCGGAGCGCCGAAGGTGTGTCGTGGGCGCCTGCATAAGGTACCCCCCAGGGTAGCGTCAGGGTAGGGTGACAGGGCGGACGGGGGGGGTTATGATATGACTGAAGTTCTACTTTAACATTAGGGGTGCTCAACCTTTTGACAAGCAAGGGCCACTTAAATGATTGGGAGCCTGGTCATGGGCCACAATTAATAGATTCAGAGTTTTTTCGTTTGGAATAGCATATTGAAGATTTTTTACACCAGGATACCCACTGTTTCCACAAAGTCTACTCATAAATACTTACACCACACCCTTGCATATACATATGTAACAATCCCCACATGCTAGTAATACACATGACGATTGGCTTACCTCTCTGAATATATGGGTCCCTTATGTGCAGCCCTCCCCATCAGCCCCATATCTTAACCTTGTTCCGAATAATCAACCTATCTAATCTCCCACTAATGCTAAGCATACAGTTATTATAAAAAACTATTTTACCAAGCTATTCTGTCAAAGTTTTCACCTGGGGGTGATGTTGTACAATCAATGTCACTGCGTTCCTCCAAGCCACCTCGATTTGCCAATGCTCTCCCTTTCTATGCAACTGCGTATCTTTATTGTCCCCCTATTTACCTTTACACATCAATTCTATTTACCACTCCCAATTTCCCCACAGCAAGTCAGTGGCCTCATCAGATGGCTCTGAGGGCCACATTTGGCCCCCGGGCCGCAGGTTGAGCACATGCACTTAACATACTCAATATCTTGATAGCAGATATAGCAAACTCTATTTCTCTGTAACGACTGAGTGACAGGGCATGCCGCACACTGTTAACGAGTACGACTAGGATGCTATTCAGCTTCTCCGCCCATATGATCAGTGGAGAGATGCGCCTGTGCCGTGGGAACGTTTGAAAGGTAAGAAAAGTGGGCTGCTGGCAGGGCATCCCAAATTAGGATCTCCTGGGGGCAGACCAAACCTAGGATAGTGAAAACAAAGGATCAGCAAATGCCAGATTGCATATGCCATTGCTCAAATTCCATGGCGCTGGGTCCTCTTTCATTATGTATGAAATGCCTTCACTCGTCGCAGTGATCTGATGGCATAGGAATAGAATGGCAAAAACTGGTTTATAAGGTCATAGTAAGTGAAAATAACTATTTATTTTTCTGCCCCCAGGTAGAGGAATATCGGCAGGGTAGATTGGCTATTTTTTTTGGCTTTGCATCACTGGTGGGATTCACTCCACAGTTAAGTTTAAAGTGAACTAAAACCAGCACTGGAGTCTAAAAGATACCAGGACCGGACAATCTCCTCTCCCTGATACCCCAACATGTGAAACTTTATGGATCCGAATACACTTACCTAGCCACCGATCCAATGGTGCAAACGTGGACTGCAGCCCCAATATACCCTTAGTTAGACATCTGCACGTCTACACCTGCCATTTGTAAATGACCAGCACAAGCACGTCTCAGCCAGATGTTACCGGGGAAGGGGCCAACAGCGCACTTAGCTCCATTGAGCTTCTTAGCCGACCTGTCATCAAGTCGTCAAAGTGAAGCTGAATGGAGGCAAGTATGTTGAATGGATATCCATCCATGCCTGCATTGTGGGACCGCCACAAGGGTAAGTTTTTGTTGTGATCTGTAGAAATACACACAGTGGCCCAATCCAAATCAGGTTGCCCCTGTTAAAGCGGAATTCCAATCATGGGGTAACCCTCCCTTGCCAACCTCCCTTGGCGTGGAGGCAGAACAGGGGGACTACAAAGAAAAAAAAAACCCTTACCTTGCCCGTGGTCCAGGTCCTGGATGCCACCAACTTGGTAAGAAAGCACAGAGCAGCTTTCCCGATCTGAGCGCACACATAGCGGAGGATTCTATTTAGTAGCTTTCTGTGCGGCAGCCACACAGATGTTGGACCACGGGCGAGATAAAGGTTTTTTTTTTGTAACCCCCTATCCTGTCTCGGTGCCAGAGGAGGGTGGCAGGGCAGGACTTCCACTTTAAGTGGACCAAAAGCCAGGTAAGTGAAAAACCTGAGTTTTGGTTGACTTTAAGTTTAGTTTCCCTGTGAACCAGGACCCTCCCTGGCACAGAGCTGGCTGTGAAGGTTTAGGTCCACTTTAAGAAAGTGGCTATATGCATTGGGATTCATTAAAACTCATTTGGAAGTCCAAACTAGGAACTGCATGAAACCCTGCAGGCTGCCGCTAAACTTATCCACGATAATATCACGATGCATGCACAGGCCAATAAGCATCTTCTGCTTGTGTTCTCCCCCATGTCCGGCAGACTAGAATGATGGCAGATGGCGGACAGAGTACCACAAGGTGCAAAGCTAAGCTTAATGGAGCTCTACTTAGCCGCACATGCTCCATGCTGATTTACTATCGGCTGTCTCTGGAATCTTTCAAATGCTGACCTGGCTCGAAAGGGTTTTGGTCCTATTTGGCTTCTCTGATATACAGGTCCTTCTCAAAAAATTAGCATATAGTGCTAAAGTTCATTATTTTCCATAATGAAATGATAAAAATTAAACTTTCATATATTTGAGATTCATTGCACACCAACTGAAATTTTTCAGGTCTTTTTTTGTTTTAATACTGATGATTTTGCCATACAGCTCATGAAAACCCCCAAATCCTATCTCAAAAAATTAGCATATCATGAAAAGGTTCTCTAAACGAGCTATTAACCTAATCATCTGAATCAACTAATTAACTCTAAACACCTGCAAAAGATTCCTGAGGCTTTTAAAAAAGCCCAGCCTGGTTCATTACTCAAAACCGCCATCATGGGTAAGACTGCCGACCTGACTGCTGTCCAGAAGGCCATCATTGACACCCTCAAGCAAGAGGGTAAGACCCAGAAAGAAATTTCTGAACAAATAGGCTGTTCCCAGAGTGCTTTATCAAGGCACCTCAATGGGAAGTCTGTGGGAAGAAAACGCTGCACAACGAGAAGAGGTGACCGGACCCTGAGGAAGATTGTGGAGAAGGACCGATTCCAGACCTTGGGGGACCTGCGGAAGCAGTGGACTGAGTCTGGAGTAGAAACATCCAGGGCCACCGTGCACAGGCGTGTGCAGGAAATGGGCTACAGGTGCCGCATTCCCCAGGTCAAGCCACTTTTGAACCAGAAACAGCGGCAGAAGCGCCTGACCTGGGCTACAGAGAAGCAGCACTGGACTGTTGCTCAGTGGTCCCAAGTACTTTTTTCTGATGAAAGCAAATTTTGCATGTCATTCAGAAATCAAGGTGCCAGAGTCTGGAGGAAGACTGGGGAGAAGGAAATGCCAAAATGCCTGAAGTCCAGTGTCAAGTACCCACAGTCAGCTGCTGGTTTTGGTCGACTGTGTTTTATAAAGGGCAGGGTCAATGCAGCTAGCTATCAGGAGATTTTGGAGCACTTCATGCTTCCATCGGCTGAAAAGCTTTATGGAGATGAAGTTTGCATTTTTCAGCACGACCTGGCACCTGCTCACAGTGCCAAAACCACTGGTAAATGGTTTACTGACCATGGTATTACTGTACTCAATTGGCCTGCCAACTCTCCTGACCTGAACCCCATAGAGAATCTGTGGAATATTGTGAAGAGAAAGTTGAGAGACGCAAGACCCAACACTCTGGATGAGCTTAAGGCCACTATTGAAGCATCATGGGCCTCCATAACACCTCAGCAGTGCCACAGGCTGATTGCCTCCATGCCACGCCGCATTGAAGCAGTCATTTCTGCAAAAGGATTCCCGACCAAGTATTGATTGTATAACTGAACATAATTATTTTAAGGTTGACTTTTTTTTAATTAAAAACACTTTTCTTTTATTGGTCGGATGAAATATGCTAATTTTTTGAGATAGGATTTTGGGGTTTTCATGAGCTGTATGGCAAAGTCATCAGTATTAAAACAAAAAAAGACCTGAACAATTTCAGTTGGTGTGCAATGAATCTCAAATATATGAAAGTTTAATTTTTTATCATTTCGTTATGGAAAATAATGAACTTTAGCACTATATGCTAATTTTTTGAGAAGGACCTGTATACTCCTGTTGGCAAAGGGACCTCCGGCTATGGCTGTGGGAGGAGTCCCCATGCTGGTTTACTATTACAGTATATATTAGATGGACAGGGGCTTGTTTAGTGTGGAGTATAGACAGATAGTCTTCAGTCTGTGATGGGGCCACTATGATGTATATTCCATGGCTGAGATAAAAGGTAAAAATGCCTATTTCCATGTTGTCACCTCTAACCCTGATGAGTATGATGTCCACCATTGCTAAGCTTCTTCTCAATAAATAATAATACCGCAAGGCTGTCTGTATGGATGAGGACAGCATGCGCATGCCATTGCTCAGCTACCTTTGAAATATTTCTAATTGTCCGGCTGTCATGCGACCTTGCTAACTTTAATACTTGGATATCCATTGACCTGGATCAGGAGTTTGGCTTTTTCTCTGCCTTCCAAGGCTGCATTTGTTGTGCCAGGGCAGCGAGCCTGTAATCAATAAATCTGAATGATCAGAGCAAGTGAACCATCATTTTTAGGTCAGGAGCAGCAATCCATTAATACGCTTATGACTGGTTTCCTAAAAAGAAAAGAAATATCTACCATACCTATCTACCTATGGAACTGCACTAGAGACAGTTTATTAATGCAGATGAGGGGTCATGTGAAAGCAATAGGAACCCCCTCCCCAGTCAAACACAATCTTGTGCATCAGCTCCAGCGAGCAATCTAATAACAGGTACACTTTAGCCCGTGGGCAGAAAAGGCACCTCCTCTGCTGTCCTGGGATGTGCAGTGAATATGAATGCATGTACACGGGATGCTCTGATGATAATACACACCACGATCAGCATCAGCACCACACCGGCATCCCCCTACTCATTGTCTCCCATCCCCACTCGTTGCCTGACCATCCATCCATGCATGCTGAGGACCAGGCAATGATTTACATTCCCAGTGATACAACTTTCATCTTTTATTCTAAGAAAAAGCTCCCATCAGGTATACCCCTTTAATTGCTGATATGCTGAATCGGTGTCAGTCCACACCTTACCTGGATTTAATCACACAGCTCATGTCATTCCTATGTGCTAGTAATTAAAGGGATAGCTTGGCAACCCAGGTTCCCATAAGCACCCATATGGCTGTGCAAGCAGAAGGGGAGACAGGAGCCTTATCCACCAAGGACCATTCCCCCCAACATGACTGCACGGGTGATACACTCTGCTTACCGTCCCAGCTCGGACTCCAGCTCGTAGTAATGGGCCAAGGTGTCCTTGTTGGAGCCATCGATCCAGTAATCTGGTGCAGCGCTGGTAGATCTGGACGAAGTCGAGGAGCTGGAGGAAAAGGCTGTGGATGAAGAGGAAGACGACGAAGACGAGGAGGGTAGAGTGACTTTGAGCATCTCGGGAAGGCAGAGGAGGACAGGTCTGTTAAAAGGGGGACTATGAGAGAGAAACACTGAGTACCAATCCCCCTCCGTCAATAGAAAGCCCAGGCAATGGAGCAGCTGGGTGAGGAGGAGGCAGGCTCACTGTGCACACAGCCAGCACTGAAATGCATCTTCTAGGAAACAAGGCATCCTCTGCATCCTTTTAGGCGTGCTTGCTCTATACTCGCCCCTACTGGCCACAGAGCGATGCTGGAGTGTGCACACCCTTCCTCTGCATGCTGATTATTCTCCTGCCATTCACACTTAGGGGCCTATTTATAACCGTGTCAGATTCACACTTCACTGATTTTTTTTTGCAACTTTTAGATACATTTCTGCTAGATTTCTACAGTTTTGCCACTTTATTAAATACTTTTCAAAGTGTTTTAAAAAATGTGTCCAATAAAAAGTTTACATTTCATAAGATTTGGTTTAACTTTTTTCCATATCGGATCCCATCAGGCCACAAATGAAAGTGGAACAAATCCCAGGATTTTGAATATCCTTCGTTTTATTATTCCATGCCCCGCTGTGTGAAACCAGAATGCCACCTCACCAGAATGTGCAACCTCACCTTTCCCTGGTCCTACGACACATGCGCAGGCTCTAGTCCAATCAGAGCTGTTGGCCATGCATATGTAATGCTCGGCATATGACTTTTTACATACAGGAGCGCGAATGGTTGCCGAGGGTGCCAGGAAACAGATGCGTTTTGCAATGCCCGGCGGAGGTTTCACACAGCGGGGCATCTTAATTTGACCCTGGGGTAGCCAAGTGGCTACCCCTGGGATATTTTAGATTCCAGGGCCGACCGGCCGGGGTTTTGTTCTGCTTTAAAGCTGATTAAAAAAAAGTCTGTGAAGGAAAGGTGAAGCCTTTAAATGTTTAACCTCAATAAGTAGGATTTATGGAAAATGCTATTTTCATGATTAAACATATTTAAATGTGCTAAAGTGGTGTCCTCAAGGTGCTGAGCTTATCGAGTATGTTGGCAAATGTGTGCATGTCATGGAAGCAGTTTTCACTATCTGCAATCTGTTGCTGTTGGCAACTGTACACCAAGATCTAAAAGAAGAGAAATCTGTACGCACAGAACACTGCTGCTGGACATGTGTAAGGGTGACTGAGCTCCCTCACCTCAGCAGCGGCCATAGCCGCAGTGTTCTGTGTGTACAGGGATCACTTCTCTCTTTTTGTAGATCCTGCTGTACAGACAGTTGCCAATAGATTGAGTGTAGGGAGCAGCTTCCATAAAACACACATATTCTAATATAAAAAACATTAAAAAATACTAGATCACTAGACTTTGAGGACATCGTTTTGGCACAAAACTAAGACACAAAAATTGGACTTTCCCTTTGAGGTACCCCTGCAGGTAATCATAGGGGCCCCCATGGGTCACTAAAAGAGACTGCTGACATTATCTACAGGATTGCTGTAGATAATAGATAAAATAGATAGATAGATAGATAGAGATAGATAGATAGATAGATAGATAGATAGATAGATAGATAGATATGTAGAGATAGATAGATAGATAGATAGATAGATAGATAGATAGATATGTAGAGATAGATAGATAGATAGATAGATAGATAGATAGATAGATAGATAGATATGTAGAGATAGATAGATAGATAGATAGATAGATAGATAGATAGATATGTAGAGATAGATAGATAGATAGATAGATAGATAGATAGATATGTAGAGATAGATAGATATATAGATAGATAGATAGATAGATAGATAGATAGATAGATAGATAACTCTGCAACTATACACAGAAATCTATAAAATTATTTATGCCATAAAACTTTTATTTTTAAAATCCGTTGACTGGCTAAAGGAAAACTCAAACATGGTGATAAAGAGGGCTTCTTTCTTTATTCTAAAATACTGTACATGAATTGACAAAAAAAGGATTCTGCTTTTATCTGCAGATTTATTACTATATTATATTGTCACTCATGCATGGTTTTGGGCATCTTGATTTGGAGTGCCCCTGCGTGTGAAGCATGCTTGCTTACCTAGATCCATTAACCCATGCCGCATGTGTGAGCTCTCATCCTATCAGAGCTCACTGCTGTGAATACTTATACCCAACAATGTTCTGAATGGAATATTTCGTCAGGTGCCTCCCACTGGCTGCCACTGTTCCATGCAGGCTGTGGGTGGGTGTACTGTTTCTACAGCGTGTCTCCTCACTTCTGACTAAAACCCGCGCAGGAGGCAGACCCAATGCCTCGCATTGCCCAGGGCCAACTGTAGAGTTTTTTAAAAAAGGCCCTGGGATCACAGGAGGGTGGTGTTTAACACTGGTAAGTGGGCAGTAGAGATGAGCGAACTTCTTGAAAGTTCGATTCGAGCGATTCGCCGAATTTCCCCAAGAAATTCGGGTTCGCCCGAATCGAACTTTCACGAATCGCTCATCTGAAAAAAAAATGCCGGCATGGTGGGAGCGGGCAGGCCGGCTACGGCTGTCAGCGGGCCGCCGCCAGCCCGCTGACAGCGCAGCCGGCCTGCCCGCTCCCACCATGCTGGCATTTGTTTAAAAAGCAAACACTTACCTGCATGGTCGGAGCGTGGAGGCCGGCGCCACTCTCAGGCGCCCTCTGATGACGCGTCCTCTGATGACAGCTGAGAGCGGCGCCGCTCTCAGCTGTCATCAGAGGGCACATCATCAGAGGGCGCCTGAGAGCGGCGCCGGCCTCCACGCTCCGACCATGCAGGTAAGTGTTTGCTTCCGCCGCCCGCTGACAGCGTAGCTGGCCGGCCTGCCCGCTCCCACCATGCCGGCATTTTTTGTTTTATTTCAGGGAAAATTCGATGGGCACAAACCAAAAAAAATTCGGGTTCGTGCCGAATCGAATTTTCCCTGAAATTCGGAGCGAATTCCGGTTCGTCCAAACTTGTTCGCTCATCCCTAGTGGGCAGGTTTGGAGTACAGGCCAATGAGGTGCAAGCTGACATGGTAATAGAATAAAGTCTAGGTCCCCTAGATATCCAGAGGCTACTCAGCAGTCCCATGGTCATGGCTGGAACTGCATCAGGAAACCTTGGTGAGTCTGTATTATGGGAGAACAGGGGTGAAAATGGGCAAAGAATGAACAAAGAAAGGGGGAATGCATGTGAATGCAGCCTTTACTTAGCAACTGCTTCCACCACTCTGTTCTTTCCGTCTATCTATCTATCTATCTATCTATCTATCTATCTATCTATCTATCCAATATCTATTTATCTAGATGTCTGTCTATCCATCCAATATACATATGCCCATTAATATTCTATCTACTTATTTATATATCTATAACTCTGTCCATCAATCTGTCTATTTATCTGTCTATCCATCTAATATCCATCTATCTATCTATCTATTTGGTGCAGAAGGGTAAAGATCGTCTATGCATCTATCTGTCTATTCATCTATCTTTTCACCTGTTATTTATTTATCCATCTGTCTATGAATTAATTCATCCATCCACCTGGCTATCTATCCATTCAATATCTATCTATCTATCTATCTATCTATCTATCTATCTATCTATCTACCTATCAATCCAGTATCTATATGCCCATTTATTTATCTATCCATCCATCTAATATCCATCTATTCATCTATCTTTTCTTTTTTTCTATTCATTATTTTCTTGTTTCCTTTCCTCTTTTCTGTATTATTATAGCTCACCTTTGATATTCCATCCTAATTTCTGGCTTTCTATTCATTCATTCCTGCAATTTTTGTCTATTCTATTCATTCATTCTTTCTTTCTATTCTTCAGTGGCATCTGGCGGAGGTGGGGCTTCTGTGGAATCCCCCCATGTGAAAAAGGAGGGAGGGGCATGGAGGAGGATTTTTTTTTTTTACAAATGACATAGATTATCTTTGGGGGGTATTTTTAGATGCTCTGCCTTTGTGTTATAAAAGGTTGCCTCCCTGGTGGCCAGCCATTACCCTTGGTAGAAGGTAGGAGGGGGACTTGTATCCCCTGAACAAGAGATGTCCGGGGGGTGTCTATGCTTGCAGCCACTGGCATCACAAAAGTTAACTGGTGGGAGATATAAGGAGCAGATGAGGTAAGTAATAGTGTTAAATATAGTGAAATCGAATTATTATTAAAACTTAACAGGAGGAGAAAGACGCTTTTTTTTGGTATTTTTTATGTATAGTTTTAACTGTTTGCGAAGCTGGGGCTATTTTAGTTGCCAGATACTGGAGACTATCCAGCCAGAGGGCTTCCAAACCGGATAGATCCTGCTCAGTTTATCATTCTATCTATACTCTATACTTCTATCTAGGGATGAGCGAATGGATCCGGACGAACCCGAATTCGTTCCGAATTTCAGGAAAAATTTGATTCTGAACGAATCCGAATTTCCCCGCGATTCGATCGATTGAAGTTTTCCTTTAAACTACATTTATTTCAATTACAGGCATTCTAAAATGGTGGAAGCACATGTCCGGACATATTCCCTGGGGTAAGGTATCATGGGAAAGTCACATGCAGCCTATCAGCAGCCAGGAAGCCCGGTGACGTCACCGTGCTATATAAACTGGCAGCCATTTTCCTTGTGCGCAGTTCAGCGTTGTATTGCGGCCAGAGCAGAGCTGGTTACAGACAGGGACAGAGTTAGAGATAGGTAAGGAGAGTCAGAGAGACCGACAGAGAGGCAGAAAGAGAGGTAGACAGAGCCAGGGAAAGATAGTGAAAGATAGGGAAAAACCGGAACGATCCAGGCAGGGACAGCAATGAAGTGACAGGGAAATTTTTTTTTTTTTTATTTTCATTAGCCAGATCAGTTTTCAATTCAATTTCAGTTCTTTGTGCTGTAAACCTGCCTTGCTACTGTGCATCCCATCTATGCAGTGGCATATTTAACCCTATCTGTTACACACAAGCATTTCTCATAACTGGATTAGTTTTAATATTTTTTTGTCTGGTTTAAATACTCCAGCCCGCATGGGTATCCCAAACCAGCACGTCACCCTATCTGTTATACTAAATAAGCATTGTTCAGCCTCATTTTAATTAAGCTATTGCATTTTGATTTGGGCTTTGTCTGCTTTAAATACACCAGCCCACATGGGCATCCCAAACCAGCACATGTCACCTTATCTGTTATACTAAATAAGCGTTGTTCAGCCTCATTTTAATTAAGCTATTGCATTTTGATTTGGGCTTTGTCTGCTTTAAATACATCAGCCCACATGGGCATCCCAAACCAGCACATGTCACCCTATCGGTTATACTAAATAAGTGTTGTTCAGCCTCATTTTAATTAAGCTATTGCATTTTGAATTGGGTTTTGTCTGCTTTAAACACACCAGCCCACATGGGCATCCCAAACCAGCACATGTCACCCTATCTGTTATACTAAATAAGCGTTGTTCAGCCTCATTTTAATTAAGCTATTGCATTTTGAATTGGTTTTTGTCCTGCTGCCAAAACACTAGGCCACAGGGTATCCCAAACCTGCACGTAGCACCCTATCTGTTATACTAAATACCCTTGTTCATCCTCAGCTTAATCAAGCTATTGCATTTTGAATAGTTTTTTGTCCTGCTGCCAAAGCGCTAGGCCGCAGGGTATCCGAAACCTGCACGTTGTACCCTATCTGTTATACTAAATAAGCTTGTTCAGCCTCAGCTTTATTAAGCTATTGCATTTTGAATTGTTTTTTGTCCTGCTTTAAAAAAAAACACCAGGCCGCCGGGTATCCCAAACCTGCACGTAGCACCCTATCTGTTATACTAAATACCCTTGTTCATCCTCAGCTTAATCAAGCTATTGCATTTTGAATTGGTTTTTGTCCTGCTGTCAAAACACCAGGCCGCCGGGTATCCCAAACCTGCACGTTGCACCCTATCTGTTATACTAAATAAGCTTGTTCAGCCTCAGCTTTATTAAGCTATTGCATTTTGAATTTGTTTTTATCCTACTTTTAAAAAAAACACCAGGCCGCAGGGTATCCCAAACCTGCACGTAGCACCCTATCTGTTATACTAAATACGCTTGTTCATCCTCAGCTTAATCAAGCTATTGCATTTTGAATTGGTTTTTGGTCTGCTGCCAAAACACTGGGCCGCAGGATATCCTAAACCTTCACGTAGCACCCTATCTGTTATACTAAATACCCTTGTTCATCCTCAGCTTAATCAAGCTATTGCATTTTGAATTGGTTTTTGTCCTGCTGTCAAAACACCAGGCCGCAGGGTATCCCAAACCTGCATGTTGCACCCTATCTGTTATACTAAATAAGCTGTTATACTGAATTGGAGGGGTTAGCACATCTAGGAGGAAAAAGGGTAATATACAAAATTATCAAATTTATCATAAGCATTTGAAATGCATGCTTACAAATGCTAGAAGCTTGACTAATAAAATGGATGAACTAGAATTGATAATAACAGAAGAGCAATATGACATAGTGGGGGTAACAGAGACCTGGCTGGATGAAAGCTATGACTGGGCAGTAAATCTACAAACGGAAAGGGGGTGGAGTCTACTTAATTGTAAAATCCTCTCTACAACCCACTCTGCGGGAGGATATATGTGAGGGGAATGACCATGTGGAGTCTGTATGGGTAGAAATACATGGAGGGAGAAACAAAAATAAAATACTGATGGGAGTTTGCTACAAACCTCCAGATATATCCGAATCCATAGAAAATATGATGCTAAGGCAAATAGATATAGCCGCTAAACTAAATGAGGTAGTGATTATGGGGGACTTTAAATACCCAGATATAAGGCTCGATTCAAAGACACATTCGTCCGGACTTCCGTAGCTGTCTGTGAAAGTTTTGGTGGGTGTTTGTCATTTTTTTGCTTTTTTTCGTACATTTTTCACTCGCACGAACGTTCGGGAGAATGTGTATATGCGCTTTCGATAAACGGAAGCAATTCGGAACATTTCCAAACAAAATTGAAAAATTTCCGTTCCTTCAGAAAACTTCCGTTGCTGGGATGGTTTCCGTCTGATTCAGAGAGCTGTTTTCCGACGGCTCACCACCCTATAAATCCGTTTATTTGTAAAACCACTTCCGACACCTCTGAGGACTCGGATTGCTATTGTTGAACATGTTTTGCGGCTATGTGGAGGAGTCTGCGCGCCTTTAGCACCAAGGCATTGCATGTATCAGCATGGCCGAGGCCATAAATTGTATAGCAATGCATACCTGAATCAATACATTTCATGTATGTCTTATAGATGCATTTTAATGCTGACCTAAATTAGTCCTTAGCATGTAAACATTTATTTTTCCACACATCCATATAATTGCTATATTTTTTTAGACTTATGTCCTTTGTGAATTATATTTGGATTGTTGAACTTGAATCTTAATGTGTTGTAGGAGTTAGTGTTTTAGTTGGTTACCTTTGCTTTGTGTAATTATTTTATGTTTGGTTGCAGGAACCGCAAGATGTGCCACTCGCCCTTGCTCCTGATGCCCGTTCTTTGCCTGCAGAATGCGGGCCAGGGGTTCTCTAATCGGGCAATATGCAAAACCCGGCCCGTGGTGGCGAGGGCCCTCTGGCTTTTGAAGTCCAGATTTAGGTGTTTGGACCATATGGGGGGGGGGGGCACTGCAGTATGACCCCAACAAGGTTATACCCAAATTTTAATTTACAGGGACCACACGTGCCAGAGTGGCACAACTGAGTGTCAGGGTCCTTCAGTTGGTGGGCGAGATGCAGGAGCTGCGCAACTCGTTGGGGACCACAGATGAAGAATAATGTTCAGTGGCCTGCTATTGCTATGTATTTAATTTATTATAGTTGTTTAAAGTTGAAATGTAACACATTTTTAAAAAATGCATATTTGATGCTGGTAATTATTAAAAAAAAGTTACATTGTCATTTCATTAACAAACTACATTAACACAAAACTAATGGGCACAGAAATATTTAAAGATGAATATTCACATGACCGAGAAGTGATTTGGGTGAGCTTTAAGGGTCCAAAAGGGACGATGGAGGATAGTGATAAGTGGTTTGGGTGTGCTTTAAGGGTCCAAAAGGGAACATGGAGGATAGTGATAAGTGGTTTGGTTGTGCTTTAACGGTCCAAAAGGGAACATGGAGGATAGTGATAAGTGGTTTGGGTGAGCTTTAAGGGTCCAAAAGGGAAGATGGAGGATGGAGTGCTAAGTGATTTAGCTAAACATTGTAGTAGAAGTGAGGGTGGCAAATATGTATGCGAGCACTTTAATGAGTTAAGTTTGTAGTGCGCAGGCGCAAGATCGTAAGGATTCCGTCTGGACGATTATTTTTTGGAAAATGGAAACAGAATCTATCGGGAAACGTAAAGGATTCGTTGCAGGATACGATGGGAAAAGGGCAAAAACGAAAGCCTACATTGTAACATGTGGAAATGAAACGGAAAAGTCTGGATGGAAAATGACATCCGCATAATTCGTAATCTGCCGTACGAACGGACGGGAACTTTACACAAGGTTTTCAATGCATGCATAGAATCGCTCGAACGCTCATACGAGAGCGGGAACATTTGAAAAAAATACGACATCGGCACCGTTTTGAAAGTTTTTTTGTGTCTCTCTGAATCGAGCCTATAGACTGGGACGCTGAAACATGTGTTTCGCATAAAAGTAATAGTTTTTTAACTAAAACAAAAGATGGCTACCTTTCCCAACAAGTACAAGCTCCAACAAGAGGGAAACCCATATTGGACCTAATACTAACCAATGTACCAGACAAAGTAGTAAAGGTACAGGTTGGGGGACACCTTGGAAGCAGTGATCATAATATCATTCATTTCCACTTAGCAGTCACTAGGGTGCCTTATCAGGGAGCCACAAAAACGCGGAACTTCAAAAAGGCAAAGTTTGACCAACTTAGAGATGCCCTACACTGCATTAACTGGGAAAATGTCCTTAAAAACAAAAGCATGGACACTAAATGGGATACTTTCAAAGGAATCCTTCATTTTCATTGTGACATATATATACCTTACAGGAATAAAACTATTAGACACACATGTAAACCGATGTGGCTAAACAAAAAGGGTAGGGGGGAAATAAAAAACAACAAAAAAGGCATTTAAATGTTTAAAGCAGGAAGAGACAGCGGAAGCGTTAAAAAATTATAAAGAAGAAAATAAACAATGTAAACAACAGATAAGGGCAGCTAAGCTGGAGACAGAAAGACTGGTCGCGAAAGAGAGTAAAACTAACCCCAAATTATTCTTTAGCTACATAAACCGTAAAAGGTACAAACCTGAGGGTGTGGGCCCCCTGAAAAGCAAGGAGGGAACACCTACAGAGGGAAATGAGGAGAAAGCTAATTTACTAAACAACTTCCTTGCTTCTATATTCACAAAAGAATTTGACATGCCGAGTGAAATGCAGGGGAATAACCGAAACCCTCCATTAAATGTCACTGGTCTAACCAAGGAAGAAGTCCAGAACCGTCTCAAGCAGATAAAAATCGATAAATCACCGGGACTAGATGATATACATCCTCGTGTTTTAAGGGAGTTATGTACAGTAATAGACAAGCCATTATTTCTAATATTTGTGGACTCAATAACTACAGGGTCTGTTCCGAGGGATTGGCGCTTGGCAAATGTGGTGCCAATATTCAAAAAGGGATCTAGGGAGGAACCTGGGAACTACAGACCGGCAAGCTTAACATCTGTGGTGGGCAAGCTGTTTGAAGGTTTCTTAAGGGATACTATCCTGGAGCACCTTGGGGAAAATGACCTTATTACTCCATATCAGCATGGATTTATAAGGAATCGCTCCTGCCAGACAAACCTAATCAGCTTTTATCAGGGATAAGTTCAAGATTGGATCAGGGGGGGTCATTGGATATCATATATCTTGACTTTTCTAAAGCATTTGATACTGTGCCACATAAAAGGCTGGTACAAAAGATGAGAATGCTTGGACTAGGGGAAAACGTGTGCAGATGGGTGGGAAATTGGCTTAATGATCGGAAGCAGAGGGTGGTTATCAATGGTACACACTCAGATTGGGTCACTGTTACTAGTGGAGTACCACAAGGGTCAGTTCTGGGACCAGTTCTCTTCAATATATATATAAATGACAATGGGTATGGATTAAACAGTCTTTAATGCAGATGATACTAAGCTGTGTAGAGTAATTTAAACAAAAGAGGACAGCAGGCAGCTACAAACAGATTTAGATAAATTGGAAGCATGGACAGTTAAATGCAAACGAAGTTTAACACAGATAAATGTAAGGTTATGCACATTGGAAGGAGAAATCTGTATCATGATTACACACTAAATAAACAAACACTTGGTAAAACAACAATGGAAAAGGACCTAGGGGTTTTAGTTGACAAAAAGCTCAACTGTAGTAATCAATGCCAGGCAGCTGCTGCCAAAGCAAATAGGATCATGGGGTGCATCAGGAGGGGCATAGGTGCTCATGACCAGAGCATCATTTTACCCCTGTACAAGTCACTGGTCAGACCCCATATGGAGTACTGTTTACAGTTCTGGGCACCTGTGCTTAAGAAGGACATATCAGAACTGGAGCACGTTCAAAGAAGGGCAACAAAGTTAATAAAAGGAGTGCGGGGACTAGAGTACCATGAAAGATTGTCAAAGTTAGGTTTATTTAGTTTAGAAAAAAGACGATTGAGGGGTGATCTAATAACTCTGTATAAATATATTGGGGGCAATACAAAGATCTGTCCCACAATCTATTTATACCTCAGAGTGTAACTATAACCCGAGGGCATCCACTAAGGTTAGAGGAAAGGTGCTTTCTCCACCGACATAGGAGGGGATTCTTCTCTGTAAGAGCAGTGAGACTATGGAACTCGCTGCCAGAGGAGGTAGTTATGAAAGATACAGTAAAAACATTCAAAAGTGGCCCTGATGCCTTCCTGGCATGTAATAACATTTCCAGCTATGGCTACTAGACCACTGGAAGGAGTTAAACAGGCTGAACTGGATGCACTAAAGTCTTTATTCAGCCTTACATACTATGTTACTATACTAAATAAGCTTGTTCAGCCTCAGCTTTATTAAGCTATTGCATTTTGAATTGGTTTTTGTCCTGCTGTCAAAACACCAGGCCGCAGGGTATCCCAAACCTGCACGTTGCACCCTATCTGTTATACTAAATAAGCTTGTTCAGCCTCAGCTTTATTAAGCTATTGCATTTTGAATTGGTTTTTGTCCTGCTGTTAAAACACCAGGCCGCACGTTATCCCAAACCACCACGTTGCACCCTATCTGTTATACTAAATAAGCTTGTTCAGCCTCAGCTTTATTAAGCTATTGCATTTTGAATTGGTTTTTGTCCTGCTGTCAAAACACCAGGCCGCACGGTATCCCAAACCACCACGTTGCACCCTATCTGTTATACTAAATAAGCTTGTTCAGCCTCAGCTTTATTAAGCTATTGCATTTTAAATTGTTTTTTGTCCTGCTGTCAAAACACCAGGCCGCAGGGTATCCCATATTGCCAATTTTCATAGTATCTGGTGTAGAGAAGCAGTTCCTCACTTTATTTAGCTTCTGCTTTTTAAAGTAAACACATTTTTTA
The DNA here is from genome assembly GCA_027917425.1 of Gastrophryne carolinensis. Taxonomy (NCBI): domain Eukaryota; kingdom Metazoa; phylum Chordata; class Amphibia; order Anura; family Microhylidae; genus Gastrophryne; species Gastrophryne carolinensis. The sequence continues at coordinate 537,617,902 of CM051234.1, forward strand.
AAGTACTTATTGCGCATTTCAAATATATAAAAATGTCAGGCAGACAAGTGCCAGGATGTTCAAAGAAGAGTGGCAGAGGGCAAGATTCAGCAGGCAAAGGTCGCAGCAGACTAGGGGCGAGTGGCAGCAGGAGTCACGGTGAGAGACCTGATCTGCCAGTATCTGCTAGCGGTCATGTCACCACCAGTAACGCATCTGCCGTGGTAGATTGGTTAACGCGGTCATCCACATCATCACAAGTTACATCTGAGACCCCCAGTCTAGGGTCGGAAGGTTCCTCTGACACAACCCTGAGTTGGCATGCCCCGAGAGCAGTCCCTGTCCTCCCATTGCCTCTGTCCTACGCCGTTCCCATCCCCAGCGACGTATCCTATGCTTTGGGTTCAGCTCCCCTCTTTAGTGAGGAGGACGATCAGATAGAGGACAGTCAGCAGCTACTGCCCAGCCAAGAAAAAGAGGTGGCTTCTATAGCTAGGCAGACAAATAGTGATGTGGAGAGTGTCGTGGGTGTTGCGAGCGTTCCAGCTCCTGCGCCAGACACTGTTGAGGAAACCGAGAACATCAGTGACGTGCAGCCACAACCCGGTGATGATGATGATGAAGAAGCCGATCACACTTGGGAGCCGGGTGCAGAAGGGGCTTCATCGTCATCATCAGGAGAAGAGGGGCGCAGGTTGCCCCGGAGTCAGCAGCTGAGGCAGCAAGGTGTTAGCAGCATGGTTGGCACAATTGTAAAGCCTGGAGCCAAACGGGGCCGGGGCCGGGGTAGAGCACCTGCTGCATGGCTACCTTATCGGGAGGTAGTGGAGCAGGGGTTCCTGGAGTTGGCGACAGTAGCAGGGAATCAGTGCGGCCTGTTGGTGGGAAAAGTAGCTACTCGGCAGTGTGGCAGTTTGTCCTGAAGCATCCGCAGGAGGGTAACATGGCCACATGCAAGATATTTAGGCAGAAGCTGAAGCGTGACCAGGGCCCAAATGTTGGCACCACGGCCTTGCGTCAACATATGATGCGTCACCATAAAGCGGCCTGGGAGAACCGAGGCTCAGAAGAGGTGGTCCAGCCTGCTTCCTCACCAAGTGGCACGCCGCTCCCAATTTCTGCCAGCCAAGGCTCCAGCACCTCAGCCGAAGGCAGCTGTTCGTCATACCCATCCTCTGTCGCTCCTGATGCTCCTGCTCCTCCTTCTCCAAGTCATGCATGCCGCCAGCAATCCATCAGCAAAGCCATGTCCAAGAGACAGCAGTATGCACCCACTCATCCTACGGCGCAGAAGCTGAATGTGCTCCTGTCCAAGTTGCTGGTGCTGCAGTCGCTCCCTTTTCAGGTGGTGGACTTTTCAGGTGGTGGACTAGTGCATGGCAGCGCTGACGTCTGGAGCTGTAACTACGGTCAGGGACAGTACATGTCATTTACGGTCCACTGGGTGAATGTGGTCCCTTTGCAGCAGCAGCAGCAACTTGGACAGGTCACGCCGCTTCGGCCTCCGTGCTCCCTGGCCGTTGTGCCTGTGACACCGTGCAACTCGGCCCCTCATCCTCCGCCATCTCCTCACCCTCCACTGTAGGCTCAAGTCTCAGTGCCCCTCCAGTCTACCATGTGTGCAGGGCACGGAGGTTTCATGCTGTGCGTCACATGGTTTGTCTTGGCGAACGGAGTCACACAGGGGAGGAACTGCTTAAATTTATTCATCACGAAATCCAAACATGGCTTACTCCAAGAACACTTAAAATGGGAATGGGAAGAACATTTTGTCTGCGCTGCGACAAGGAAGCCTGACCCATGCCCCCTGCATGGCTCACATCTTCAATCTGGTTGTCAAGCTGTTTCTGAAGTGTTCCCCCGATCTGCAAGACATCCTAACAACTCCAAGGAAACTTTGCATGCACTTCAGCCACTCATACACCGCCAAACACACCCTTCTTGAGCTACAGCGTCAGAACGGTAGCCCCCAACATAGTCTGATTTGCGATGTTTCCACCCGTTGGAATTCCACCCTTCACATGTTGGACCGATTATATGAACAGAGAAAAGCCATCACGGATTTCCTGATGATCCAAGCGGATAGGGGGACTCCCCTGTGTAACTTCAATGTCCACCAGTGGCAGCTCATACGTGACACCCGCCGTTTGCTGAGGCCCTTTGAGGAAGCCACTTTATTTGTCAGTCGGCAGGATTACGGGATGAACGACGTGATTCCACTGCTTCATGTACTACAGCACATGTTGGAAACCATGGCTGGTCAGGGCACTGGAGACATGGCGTCTACATCTTACAGCCACATGAACCCCAATGGAGCTGAACTGGAGGAGGAGGAGGAAGAGGAGGAGGAGTGGCCCAGTGAATCACAGTTTAGGCTTGGCGAAATGGCTGGTTTATCTAGTCAGCGGACAGGAGAGGAGGAGCAGGAGCAGCCAGAAGAGCTAGAGGGTTGTGAGGAAGGCGAGACAAAGGACCCAGACACACCGTGGCAGTATGCAGTGCGGATGGAGACAGGTAGTCCCTCCGAGTCACTTGCACAAATGGCAGGAAGCATGCTCACGTGCTTGCGTAGTGACCCCAGAATTGTTTCCATTTGTCGGCGGGATGACTTCTGGCTCTCCACCTTATTGGACCCCCGCTTCCGGCACTAAATGGGGGCATTTTTTAAACCCGCCGAGAGGGAGGACAAACTGAACTACTACAAAGACATTCTGCGTAGTCAGTTGGCCGATGCCTATCTGCGCCATGGTCCATACTCTTGCAGCTCTGACTCAGGGGGACCTCTGCGCTCACCTTCCACTGCCATGGCTGCTGGGGGGGTTGGCAGGAGCAGCAGCAGCAGCTCCATCAGCAGCAGCCTCAGTCTTCAGTCGCTAATGAGTAGCTTTCTACACCCGCATAGTGAGGCTACTCATGAGCAGCAGGAAGACCTGGAGCAGGACCTGAACCAGCAGGTCATGTCATACCTTGACATGACCATGCCAACACACCTTGAAGATCCGCTGGACTTCTGGGCAGCCAAACTTGGCTTGTGGCCGCAACTAGCAGAGTTTGCCCTGGAAAAGCTGTCCTGCCCGGCAAGTAGCGTGCCATCTGAGCGGGTGTTTAGTGCGGCGGGGGCCATAGTTACGGCGAGGAGAACTCGTCTGTCAACTAAAAATGTGGAGAGACTCACCTTTGTCAAAATGAATCAGGGATGGATCAGCAAGGATTTCCACCCACCAATGGCTGATGCATGCGACTAGATTTAGCATGGTGCCACGTTTTACACTTTCCAAATGGTGCAAAACATATTTATTTGTTTAGGCCAATTTTTGGGCTCCTGCTGATGCCAACTTCAGGGTGTGCCTTTCAGCCAATTTTGGGCCTCCTGCTGCTGCTGCTGCCAACTGCAGTGCGTCTTTCAAGCCATGTTTGGGCTCCTGCTGCTGCTGCTGTTTGCAACTCTAGGGTGTGATTCATCCAATTTTTTGGCTCCTGAAGCCAACTCCAATATCTCTTTCATTTAAAGTAATGTTTGGGCTCCTGCTGCTGCTTGCAACTCCAGAGTGTGATTCATCCAATTTTTGGGCTCCTGCAGCCAACTCCAGTGTCTCTTTCAAGCTATGTTGGGCTCCTGCTGCTGCTGCTGCTGCTTGCAACTCCAGGGTGTGATTCATCCAATTTTTGGCCTCCTGCTGCCAACTCCATTGTCTCTTTAAAACAATGTTTGGGCTCCTGCTGCTGCTTGCGACTCCAGTGTGTGATTCATCCAAATTTTGACCTCCTACTGCCAACTCCAGTGTCTCTTTAAAGCAATGTTTGGGCTCCTGCTGCTGCTGCTTGCAACTCCAGGGTGTGATTCATCCAATTTTTGGGCTCCTGCAGCCAACTCCAGTGTCTCTTTAAAGTAATGTTTGTGCTCCTGCTGCTGCTTGCAACTCCAGGGTGTGATTCATCCAATTTTTGGGCTCCTGTAGCCAACTCCAGTGTCTCTTTCAAGCTATGTTTGGGCTCCTGCTGCTTGCAACTCCAGGGTGTGATTCATTCAATTTTTGGGCTCCTGCAGCCAACTCCAATGTCTCTTTCACGCAATGTTTGGGCTCCTGCTGCTGCTGTTTGCAACTCCAGGGTGTGTTTCATCCAATTTTTGGCCTCCTGCTGCCAACTCAGTGTCTCTTTAAAGTAATGTTTGTGCTCCTGCTGCTGCTTGCAACTCCAGGGTGTGATTCAGACAATTTTTGGGCTCCTGCTGCCAACTCCAATGTCTCTTTCAACCAATGTTTTGGCGGCTGCTGCTGCTGCTTGCAACTCCAGGGTGTGATTCAGATTATTTTTGGGCTCCTGCTGCTGCCAGCTCCAGGGTGTGTTTTTCAGGCACTATAGGGGCCCCTCATAGTGATGCCACCTCAACTCTCTGAAATTGTGCCGCTCTGCGATTCTATTAGCGATGCCTCTGATGTGTGTTACAGCAAGGCAGAATGGTTTACAACCCTATTGAGGCTCTAGGAATCTCAGAAATAGCCGTTTTTAATAGCGATTTGTCGCAAATAAATTCCATCTTTTATCTAATCTATCTATCTGTCAACCTATACACCCATCTTTTCATCTATTGATCCATCTGTAATCTATCTGTTTAATCCATATATTTATCCTGTCTTCCTATCCACCTTTAATCCAGTATCTATCTATCTATCTATCTATCTATCTATCTATCTATCTATCTGTCTATCATTTCTTTCCATCCATCTTCAATTTATTCTATTTATTCATACCCTGAGCTTCTTAGTGGCAAGTTTAATTTTACATCCTGCAATCACCGGGGTTTCATACATCGGGGCATCCCAACTAGGCCCCCCCCCCACTATTTATGTTGCCCATGGCCTCACTTTGTCTAAAATGATAGGTACAGTATATATAGGTACAGTCAGATGAATAATCAGGACATTGCATTGTGACTGTAACCACAGCGGACATTTGCATATGATGCAGGGTGTCATAGTGGTAAAGCTTCTAGATGCTGCTTAAAACGACATGGTAAAGCTGGGTGTAATACCTGCATATTGTGAAGCCGTTCTATTATACTTCCAATATACTTTTTTTTTTTTTACTGGAATCACTTCTGTTGCTATTGTTGTCCTTCACTTTGTTCCAAAAGTACATCCCCTTTTTCCATGACTCTCACTTGCTCTTTTTATCTGTAATCCTCACACTAGGCCACCCTTTTGCACAATGATGCTGCTCCTTGTCTGGTCTCCTAAAACTGTCACCTCTAGTTTACTCTACTTTTTCACAATCCAGTCCTTAAATGGGCTGTCAAGTCTAAAAGAAAAAAAGAAAAAATAATAATATTCACCTTTTCCCCCCTGCAGCTGCTGCATCTTGGTCCAGCACTTAATAAACATGCTCTCAGATCAATTCCATGGGCGACTGCTTACTGGCACGAGGGGACATCAATAAAAGTTACTGGAGCACATCTACTCCATTCACTGAAATGGAAAGAGGCAGTGCCTGGCATGCCCCCTCTGAAGGAAGCTATGGAAACATGTAGGGCCGATGTCAGGTTTATGTGGGCCCTCAGACGGCATGGTCTCAGTGGGCCCCTTTGTGATGGGGTAACGGGTCTATAAATTCCATGGACAAAACTAAGAAGGGCTGCTTGCCCTAAAACCTCCTATTGGAGCTGTTTTGTAGTTTGGCCCCACATGAATGGGCAGAGTATCGAGGAAGAGGCATGAACAAAACAGGAAGGGCAGGAATGGATGGATGGAGACATAGCTAGGTGGAAGAGGGATGGATGGTCAAAATGAAATGGACAGGAAGTGGCCGCGCAATTATGGAAGTGCTGGAGAAGGCCTATTTTGCCCATGGAAAAAATCCCGGGTGCTGACTCCGGCCCATGGATGTTGGGGACTCCATCTCAAAACCCCTGGAATTGCTGATTTCTTACCAGCTCCTGGCCCTCATAGCATGTAGATAGGCATCCCCTAGACCCCATGATCCCTATGATACTATATAAACTTGGATCACTATTGTGCTAAAGGTTTGAGGCGTCAGGTGTGGGAAAAAAAGATACAAAGTAACCAAAGATGGATCACTTCTTCTAGGTACACTTGTACATATGATTAACCAGTTATACTAAATAGGTGATCATCATTTTATTATGCAGGCTTTAATACATTCATTGAATGAAACATACATAGCTGTGAAGGAGGCTTGGTGGGAACAGTCAAACTCAAAGTTGCGGTTATAAAAGTTTCATATTGCAGGTCCTTCACCATGACACTACTAAGCATAGCAACAAGACCTAGGGTAATTATACTGTATCAGCAAGGTCTCTCCCTGGCAGGCCAGGTTTTAGAAAAACTAGGGCCTGGCCAAATTTTAAATTCTGAAAATATACTTTACATCTTTCTGTGCCCAGTCTCGCCTAGTCCCCAACTTTTCTTCCTCATGTGCCCAGTCTCTGCTCTCCCCCTTGTGTGCCCAGTTCTTACCTTTCCCCTCATGTGCTCAGTCTTGGCTTTCATCCCGTGTGCCCAGTCCCTGCAAGTTCCTGTCATTGTTTGTCCAGTCCCTGCTATGCACTCCTGTGTGTGAAGTTCCTACCATCCTCCCTGTGTATGTGACAGAAGTGTAAAATAAGGTGCCTGTCAGCCATTTTTAGAAGCACAGACATGTCTGTGGAGGATATACTCACATGACTCACAAGACTGTACAGAATAATCAGGGAAGCACTGTCAATTGCTCAGGAAGGAACAGAAGACCAGCACTATGGTGGTACCTTCTCAACCGCCACTACCAGAGGTTTAATTTAATTTTGCCCCCAAAGGAACTGACACAGAAGTTCGCAAGATCAATTGGACAAAAAGACTAAACTAAGAACTACCTGCCCCCTTTATGATCATGCAAACAAGGTTAACATCCCTGACATGTCTATTAGAGATGAGCGAATTTTTGAAAAATTCGATCCGGCCGATTCGCCGAATTTTCCAGGAAAATTTGTTTTGGTCCGAATTTATTTGCGGCGAATTGCTATTAAAAACAGCTATTTCTGGCCTACCGAGAGCCTCAATAGGGTTGTAGAGCATTTTGCCTTGCTGTAACATGCATAGGATGTGTGCTGGGTTAGTGAAGTAATACTGTAAAGACAGAAGTGACATGCAGATCAGAGGCATCGCTATTAGAGTCGCTGTCGCAGAGCGGCACAATGACAGAGCCTTGAGGTAGCATCAGTATGAGGAGCACATATATTGCCTGAAAGACACACCCTGGAGTTGGCAGTACCATCAGGAGCCCATATATCGCCTGAAAGACACACCCTGGAGTTTGCAGCAGCATGAGGAGCCCAAATATTGACTGAAACACACACACTGGAGTTGGAAGCAGCGTGAGGAGCCCATATATTGCCTGAAAGACACACCCTGGAGTTGACAGCAGCATGAGGAGCCCATATATTGCCTGAAACACACACCCTGGAGTTTGCAGCAGCATGAGGAGCCCAAATATTGACTGAAACACACACAGTGGAGTTGGCAGCAGCGTGAGGAGCCCATATATTGCCTGAAAGACACATTGGAGTTGGCAACAGCATGAGGATAATATATATCAACAGAATAGGATGCGTGCTGGTATAGTAAAGTAATACTGTAAAGACAGAAGTGACATGCAGATCAGAGGCATCACTATTAGAATCGCTGTTGCAGATTCTAATAGTGGAGTTGGCAACAGCATGAGGAGAACACATATCAACTGAAAGACACACCCTGGAGTTGGCAGCAGCATGAGGAGGCCATATATTGACTGAAAGACACCCTGGAGTTGGCAGCAGCATGAGGAGCCCATATGATGCCTGAAAGACACACTGGAGCTGGTAGCAGCATGAGGAGCCTATATGTTGACTGAAAGACACCCTGGAGTTGGCAGCAGCATGAGGAGCCCATATATTGCCTGAAAGACTCTCTGGAGTTGGCAGCAGCATGAGGAGCCCATATATTGCCTGAAAGACACCACGGAGTTGGTAACAGCATGAAAAGCATGAGGAGAAAAATTTTGGGCACATATATGTTATCCTAAGAATATTAAGTTAAGTTTTATGTAATACATTTCCTCAATAATTACTTGTGGTCTAATGCGGAGGAATGTTTGTAACTGGAGAGCAGCGTCTTAAATCTGTTTTGCAGTATCCATATTTGTGAAGTGTTGGTGTGGCACCATGATCAATCTACCCTGATGCATCAGACATTGGTGGGTGGAAATCTTGGCTGATCCATGCCTGATTCATCTTCAGACAGTTCAGTCTCTCTGCTGTTTTAAAGCATAGCATACTGGAGCACATTGAACTGGCACTATCAGTGCATACCACATACGCACATCTAAGAGTTGTACCAATTTGTTCCTGTTAAAGTCTTCAGGGCCTAGTTGCTGTGAAAGGCCAGACATAGCTACACACCTGCTGCTGTTGTCGACAAACCCTGTACTAAGCTTAGTGTAGCGTTTTGTCCTCCCCTCATATATGTACTAAGTATGTCAGGCAGAAAAGTGCTAGGATAGGCACAGAGGAGTGGCAGAGGCCTACATTTATCAAGCAGAGGTTGCAGCAGAGTAGGGGTGAGTGGCAGCAGGAGTCTCAGCAAGAGGCCTGATCTTCCGGTGTCAGCTAGTGGTCGTGTCTCGACTAGCAACTCATCTGCCATTATTGATTGGTTAACACTCTCATCTACTTCATCACAAGTGACATCTGACACCCCCAGCCAACATTCAGTAGGTTTCTCGGACACAACCCTCAGTTGACCTGGCCTGGGAGCAGTCCCTGTCCTAAAGACAAATTTATTAATTAACTGGTTCAGCACTCAATCATACATTGTAATCCCAAGGAAATAAATCCCCATCTGCTACATTCGGTGCTGCCCCTTTAAATGGAGGTGTTCAACAACCTCCCAAAATGATATACCATATATTGAATAAAGGTGAGCACTACTCTTCAGTATAAATGCAAAATCATTTTTAATTACACATATAGCAGCTTATTTTATATACACACAACATGACAGAATCCTCACAAAACACAGTATACACCAAAAAATCACAAAACACAACTAAAGCATATGACACATACCCCTCATGGGCAAATATAGCAAAATTGTAAGCTTATATACATAAAGTGCCTCAATAGTGCATATAGCAGCAACAGTATATATTAATATGTATCTATCAAAAAGATAAAAAATGTAATCTCTGCAAAAATGTTGCACTTAAATATATGAGCTTTCTTTGTTACAAGACAGTGCGCACATGTAACATTAATCAATCACAGTAGTAGAAGATAGATCTATTTACATCTTTAAACTATGTTGCACTGCATAAGTATCAACTCCAAATACTATAAGCACAATGAGGCTGTGTCTCCCTCAGTTTACATACATTTGTAGTAAGACAAAAACATACATCGCTAAACAGTAATAGAAAGCATAATTACCATACACCTTACGGCCGTTTCGGGTTCTAACAACCCTTCGTCAGAGGTACGCTATTGTTATGGACCAAATGCTCGTTTTTAAATAGCCCTCCTAGCACCTCTCCCCCGGCGCCACGTGACAGGAAATGACGCGGCAAACCGTCCGCGTCATTCCTCGTCACTACCAGGATTTCAGCGGTCCCGGCATGTCCGCCAACCAGACTGCGGAGGCGTTTCCGCCCTCCACTGTCTATTAGCGCGCATGCGCACGGGGCCGTCTCCTCCCGGGCCTATCTTGTTAACAATCTGCATTAACTCCTACATTGCTGATAACTGCCAGAAACAGCTTGCAAGGCTATATACAAGACAGGAAACAGGGAGGGTTCATATCATCCATTTTCCAACTTCATGGGGGAGAAATGCTTCACTTGGATTCCTCTATATTCTCAATATGCCTAAAATAAACATAAATAGTCCAATTAGTTCTTTCATTATCACAGATAAATCTCTATTAATATGCTTCCCACCAAATACAAAGCCTAATACTATACTATGATTTATGAAAACCTCTTATCATGTTCCTTATCTAAAAGTACACTCCCACTCCACCACCTCACAAGTAGACCTAAATGCTCTATCCTAAATAAATTTAAAAGAATTTACAATTCAATGGAAAATATATACAGGCTTATTATTTACAGATAGGAGGTATAATCACAATCCTCATTCAACCCAAAGGGCGATAACGTTTTTAATTCGTATATCCAATACAATTCCCTTTCTGAAAGTCTCCGTTTCATGTCACCTCCCCTTTTCATTGGTCTAATTTTCTCAATGACAGAATACCTCAATTGAGAGATATTGTGACCCGCACTTAAAAAATGTCGTGCCACAGATGACTGTGGGTCCCCTCTCCTAATACTATTCCTGTGCTCAGACACCCTCTGTCTCACTTCCCGTGTCGTTTGGCCTACGTATGCCATCCCGCACGGGCATTTTAAAAGGTATATTACAAAACTAGAGGAACAGTTCACAAAGTCTCTAATCTCATATTTTTTCCCAGTTCTCGGGTGAAAGAAATATTGCCCCTTATTCACAAAACTGCATTGTGCGCAGTGTCCACAACTATACATCCCTTTCACACTTGGTAATCCCAACGGATTATTACCTTCATTGGTTTTATTTAGCTCTGTATCGGCTCTAATGATACGTCCTCTTATATTTTTTGGTCGTCTAAATGTAAAAAGAGGTGGATTAGCAAACCCTTTTTCACACATAGGGTCACTATTCAAAACTGTCCAGTGTCTTTTAATAATTTTACAAATACTTTCACCCTGCACACTATGTGTCAATACTACCGGTATTCTGTCACTCGATTTTTTTGGACTATATTTTAATAATTCTGCCCGTTTACTCCCATAGCTCTAATTTTAGCCTCCTCTACCAGAGGTGCCGGATACCCTCTACCTTTGAAATCTTCTGCCATCTTATTGGCCTGTTCCAAGAAGGTGTCATTATTATCAATAATTCTCAGAATATCATGAAAAATGGTTCCAGATACTCAACAAGTGTAGCCTGGATTTAATGACACTATCAGTCCAGAGCATACAATCTCAGTTGAAGGACTTAGATCAGGAAATTGGATTAACAAAAAACAAATTAGAGAATGCCCTTGAAGCTGGAGAATTTAAAACTTATTTAGAAACACTTAAGGCTTCTTTAAAGCAATATAACACGGATACATTGACATTTAAACTAAACAAATATAAACGTGATATTTTGGAGTCGAACCGGGTCTATAATTGGAAGGATTTTAGGCCTGTAAGACAATTTGGTAGACATTGGAGAGCAAATATGTCCGACACAGAGTCTAGTAGTTCGTCAGGCAGTGACTCTAGACATTTTTTAGACCACAAGGAACGCAGGGCACAAGGCAGAGGCCAACGAGGAGGGGGAAAAGAGGAAGTGGGAGGACAAAGAATGACTCGCAGCAAAACAAAGACACAACATCCGACTTAGTAGTTAATCCCCTCGATTCAAAGAGCAAAAGTTAATTGATTTCGGATCGAGAATCGTAAGTTTGGGTGGGTGTTAGTCATTTTTTCCTGTTTTTTTGGCCATTTACGACTCGCACGAGCCTACGTTCGAATGCGTATATGCTCTTACGATCATCGCAAGTTCGTTCCTAAATTTTAGGATCAAAACGTAAAACTTAGGATCAAATCCTAAAACTTAGGATCAAAACGTAAAACTTAGGATAATCGAATGGGTTTAGGTGTGATTCAGAGAACAGTTTTCAAACCTCTAAAGACGTTTTAAAAGAAAGCCACTGCCGACACCTTTTAGCAGTCGTATTGCTGTTCTTGAACAGGTTTTTTGGCTATGTGGAGGAGTCTGCGCGTCTTGAGCTCCAATGAACTGCATGTATCAGCATGGCCGAGGCCATAAATTGTATGGCAATGCATACCTGATTCATGTATGCCTTATAAAAGCATTTTAATGTGGACCTTAATTAGTCCTTTGCATGTAAACCTTTATTTTGCAATATATTTGCGTTAATTAAAGAAACTTATGTCCTTTGGTATTTATTTTTAAATTGATGTACTAGAATAATATTTTTAGATTGCATTTATTGGTGTAGTTGTTTACCTTTGCTTTGTTTAATTATTTAAGCACATCTTTGGTCAGATGCATCACACTTACTGAGGAGAGGAGAGCGGGATAAAGTGCAGGATGTGGGTTACTGCTGTATTTTGCACAGACACAGCAGAGCTGGGGGCACGGAAAGGTCAGAAATCAAAGAATCCAGAGCAACACAGTCACAAGGCCCTTTCTGTTTGCAGGCTGCCCGATAATACCTGAGCCGCCATCTTGGCTGTTTCTAGGCTCATAACATGCAGAAGTTGCTGGGTGTTTTTTAATATTTGAGAGCAATCTGTATGTAGAGGGTGTGGGTAACCACACACAAAATTTTAAGTTGTACCATTTGAAGCCAAAATATTAAAATTAAATCCACAAGTAAAAAATGCAAGTTAACTAAAAATTAAACAAAGTAAGATTTACTTATGCAAAGGCATTCATTAATGGTTGGTTACTACAAAATGAATGAAATAAAGAAAAATAAAAGACCAAATATTTAGAATGCACTTTAATGAGGTAAGTTTGTAGTGCGCAGCCGCAAGATCAGAAGGATTTACGTCCAGACAAAAAAGGAAAAAGGGCAAAACCAATGTTGCAACCTGAGAAATGAAACGGAAAATTCAGGATGGAAACTGACATAGGTCTGATTCCCGAACTGCCATATGAACGGACGTACATTTTAGGATAGAAACGTATTTGCTTATAGAATCACTCGCAAGTTCATACGAACGCACGAGCGGACGGGAAAAATAGGATGATCGGCACCAAAATCAAAGCTGTTACATGTTTCTTTGAATCGACCCTAATATCTCCAAAAGGAGTCTTGATGAAAATGAATTGAAAGTTCTTAATAAAGGGTTGGGATTTGTACCAACCTATTATAGTAACTCATTAGAAGTAGATATAGAACTCCAGAGATTCTTTAAAAATATAAGAACTAAAGCATTTTTTGCTACCCCACAAGGTGAAATCCCCAATGAACCACAGGTTAGAACAACACAACCGGAATTACCTGGAGGAATGGACTTGACTGTATGTAGACCTAAAAGTAAATGGCAGCCACCGCAGAACCTTCATGTAGTGGAAACCTTCATCAAATTGGTCCAGAGAGATGTGTCCAGGATCAGGTGGCACCCCCCATCCCGAAGAAAAAACATGAACTTGAGTAGGGGTGAGATAGCCCTAGATACTCTGAGTAAAGATGATACAATCATTATCAAGCCAGCGGATAAGGGGGGTGCCACCGTGATCATGGACAGATCTTTTTATGAGGGTGTAATAGAAACACAATTAAAGGAGACAGAGGTATATTGTAAACTGGATAGGGACCCTTTACCGACTATTAAGGGGTTAATTGACACTACAGTTGAGGAAGCGTATAAACAGAACTTAATTACGAAAAAACAGAGGGACTATCTGATTACGGAATTCCCCATGACCCCTATTTTCTATATACTTCCAAAAATCCATAAAAATCTGAAAAATCCCCCGGGACGTCCTATAGTTGCTGGTACACAATCAGTGTTTCAATCATTGGCCATTTTCTTAGATAGAATATTGCAACCGAGTGTCATGTCCATTCCTTCTTTTCTCCTTGACACGGGAGATTTTTTGAATAAAATATCAAGTTTAGGAGAACTCCCCTCTGATACATGGTTGTGCTCAATGGATGTAAATAGCTTGTACACATCAATCCCCCATGATTTGGGGATTGCTGTGATACGTGAAGTACTGGATGATCTAAGATTAAACACACAACTGACGACATTCTTAGTGAAACTATTAGAGATTGTACTTACTAAAAATTATTTCTACTATAATGGGGCCTATTATCAACAATTGCAGGGAACGGCGATGGGGTCCAATGTGGCCCCATCATATGCTAATTTATTCATGGCCTGGTTTGAGAAGAAATTTGTTTACACCCATCACTTGTATGAACGGCATGTACTGTTATGGTACCGTTTTATTGATGATGTATTCCTTTTATGGAAGGGACCCCTAGAGGGACTTCTAGAGTTCAAAGAAGCATTAAATGGGTACTTACCATCAATATCTTTTACGATAGAGCATAGTGGACAACAAATCCATTTCTTGGATGTGAACGTTAGTTTAAAGGAAAACCATATAACAACCGACATATTTAGGAAGGAGACAGATAGAAACACATATTTACACTATAAGAGCTTCCATCCACCAGTACAAAAGAAGGGGATACCGTATGGACAATTTTTACGGTTGAGAAGAATTATTGATAATAATGACACCTTCTTGGAACAGGCCAATAAGATGGCAGAAGATTTCAAAGGTAGAGGGTATCCGGCACCTCTGGTAGAGGAGGCTAAAATTAGAGCTATGGCAGTACAACGGGCAGAATTATTAAAATATAGTCCAAAAAAATCGAGTGACAGAATACCGGTAGTATTGACACATAGTGTGCAGGGTGAAAGTATTTGTAAAATTATTAAAAGACACTGGACAGTTTTGAATAGTGACCCTATGTGTGAAAAAGTGTTTGCTAATCCACCTCTTTTTACATTTAGACGACCAAAAAATATAAGAGGACTTTATCATTAGAGCCGATACAGAGCTAAATAAAACCAATGAAGGTAATAATCCGTTGGGATTACCAAGTGTGAAAGGGATGTATAGTTGTGGACACTGCGCACAATGCAGTTTTGTGAATAAGGGGCAATATTTCTTTCACCCGAGAACTGGGAAAAAATATGAGATTAGAGACTTTGTGAACTGTTCCTCTAGTTTTGTAATATACCTTTTAAAATGCCCGTGCGGGATGGCATACGTAGGCCAAACGACACGGGAAGTGAGACAGAGGGTGTCTGAGCACAGGAGTAGTATTAGGAGAGGGGACCCACAGTCATCTGTGGCACGACATTTTTTTAAGTGCGGGTCACAATATCTCTCAATTGAGGTATTCTGTCATTGAGAAAGTTAGACCAATGAAAAGGGGAGGTGATATGAAACGGAGACTTTCACAAAGGGAATTGTATTGGATATACGAATTAAAAACGTTATCGCCCTTTGGGATGAATGAGGATTGTGATTATACCTCCTATCTGTAAATAATAAGTCTGTATATATTTTCCATTGAATTGTAAATTCTTTTACATTTATTTAGGATAGAGCATTTAGGTCTGCTTGTGAGGTGGTGGAGTGGGAGTGTACTTTTAGATAAGGAACATGATAAGAGGTTTTCATAAATCATAGTATAGTCTTAGGCTTTGTATTTGGTGGGAAGCATATTAATAGAGATTTATCTGTGATAATGAAAGAACTAATTGGACTATTTATGTTTATTTTAGGCATATTGAGAATATAGAGGAATCCAAGTGAAGCATTTCTCCCCCATGAAGTTGGAAAATGGATGATATGAACCCTCCCTGTTTCCTGTCTTGTATATTGCCTTGCAAGCTGTTTCTGGCGGTTATCAGCAATGTAGGAGTTAATGCAGATTGTTAACAAGATAGGCCCGGGAGGAGACGGCCCCGTGCGCATGCGCGCTAATAGACAGTGGAGGGCGGAAACGCCTCCGCAGTCTGGTTGTCGGACATGCCGGGACCGCTGACATCCGGGTAGTGACGAGGAATGACGAGGAATGACGCGGACGGTGTTCCGCGTCATTTCCTGTCACGTGGCGCCGGGGGAGAGGTGCTAGGAGGGCTATTTAAAAACGAGCATTTGGTCCATAACAATAGCGTACCTCTGACGAAGGGTTGTTAGAACCCCGAAACGGCCGTAAGGTGTATGGTAATTATGCTTTCTATTACTGTTTAGCGATGTATGTTTTTGTCTTACTACAAATGTATGTAAACTGAGGGAGACACAGCCTCATTGTGCTTATAGTATTTGGAGTTGATACTTATGCAGTGCAACATAGTTTAAAGATGTAAATAGATCTATCTTCTACTACTGTGATTGATTAATGTTACATGTGCGCACTGTCTTGTAACAAAGAGAGCTCATATATTTAAGTGCAACATTTTTGCAGAGATTACATTTTTTATCTTTTTGATAGATACATATTAATATATACTGTTTGCTGCTATATGCACTATTGAGGCACTTTATGTATATAAGCTTACAATTTTGCTATATTTGCACATGAGGGGTATGTGTCATATGCTTTAGTTGTGTTTTGTGATTTTTTGGTGTATACTGTGTTTTGTGAGGATTCTGTCATGTTGTGTGTATATAAAATAAGCTGTTATATGTGTAATTAAAAATGATTTTGCATTTATACTGAAGAGTAGTGCGCACTTCAATATATAGCAGTCCCTGCCCTCCCATTGCCTCTGTCCTATGCCGTTCCCTGGCCAGTGATGTATCTTATGCTTTGGGTTAAGCTCCACTATTCAGTGAGGACAATCTGATAGAGGACAGTCAGCAGCTACTGCCCAGCCAAGAAGTGGAGAAGACATCCGCCGCTTCCATTGCTAGGCGGCCAAGGACTGATGGGAGTGGCAGTGTTGCGAGCATTCTGGCTGCAGCAGACACTGTTCAGGTACCCGAGGAGGACATCAATGACGAGCAGACACAACTCGATGATGATGAAGCCGATCGCACTTGGGAGCTGGGTGCAGAGGGGGCTTCATCATCATCAGGAAAAGAGAGTTGCAGGTTGCCCGTGAGTCAGCAGCTAAGGCAGAAAGGTGGTAGCATGGTTGGTAGTCAGCAAGGTGGCAGAATTGGAAAGCCTGGAGGCAAACATGCTCAGGGGCCGAGGTAGACCATCTGCTGCACAAAATGGATACCTTCCCGGGAGTTAGTGGAACAGGGGTTCCTGGAGTCGACGGCAGTAGCAGTGAATTAGTGTGGACTGTTGGTGGAAAATACAGCTACTTGGCGGTGTGGCAATTTTTCATCAAGCATCCACAGGAAGGTAACATGGCCAGATGCAAGATTTGTAGGCAGAAGGTGAAGTGTGGCCAGGGTCCGAATGTTGGTGCCACAGCCCTGCGGCAACATATGCAGCCTCACCATTAAGCGTCCTGGGAGAACCAGGGCTCAGAAGTGGTGGTCCAGCTTGCTGCATCACCCAATGGCACGCTGCTCCCAATTTCAGCCAGCCAAGGCTCCACCACCTCAGCAAAAGGAGCTATGTGTCCTACCCATCCTCTGTCGCTCCAGATGCTCCTGCTCCTCCTCCTTCGAGTCAGTCATTCCACCAGCAATTCATCGGTGAAGTATGCGCCCACTTATCCAATGTGCAGAAGCTAAATGGGCTCCTGTCCAAGTTGCTGGTGCTGCAGTCCCTCCCTTTTCAGGTGGTGGACTCTGCACCTTTCAGAGAACTGATGGATTGTGCTAAGCTGAGGTAGAAAGTCCCAAGCTGTCATTTCTTTGCGAAGAGGGCAGTACCAGCCCTGTACAATTTTGTTGAACAGAAGGTGGGCCAGTCCTTGAGCTTGTTGGTGTGTACCAAAGTGCATGGCAGTGCCAACGTCTGGAGCTGTAACTACGGTCAGGGATAATACGTGTTCTTTACGACCCACTGGGTGAATATGGTTGCTGCACAGCCACAACTTGGACAGGTCATGCCACTTCCGCCTCCACGCTCCGAGGCCACTGTGCCTGTGACAGTGTGCGTCTCCTCAGCCTCCAATGTACGGCAAAGTCTCAGTGCCCCTCCAGCTTACCATGTGTGCAGGGCAAGGTGGTGTTACTTCACGTGGCTGTTCTTCACATGGTTTGCCTTGGCAAACGGAGTCACACAGGGGTGGAATTGCTAAAATTAATTAATCAAGAAATCAAATTGTCGCTTATTCCACTAAAAATGCAAATGGGAACCACAGTGACCGACAATGGGAAGAAGGAAGCGTGAGCCATGTGCCCTGTATGGCACAAGTGTTCATTCTGGTTGTCAAGCATTTCCTGAAGTCTTCCCCCCATCTGCAAGACATCCTAACAATGGGAAGGAAACTTTGCATGCACTTCAGCCACTCCTACACTGCAAAGCACACCCTTCTTGAGCTGCAGCGTCAGAACGGTATCCCCCAACATAGTCTGATTTGCAATGTTTCCATCCGTTGGAATTCCACCCTCCATATGTTGGACCAACTATACGAACAGAGAAAAGCTATCACTGATGTCCTGAGGATCCAAGCCGATAGGGGGAATCCCCTGTGTAACTTCAATGTAAACCAGTGGCAGCTCATACGTGACACATGCCTTTTGCTCAGGCTCTTTGAGGAAGCCACTTTATTAGTCAGTCACCAGAATTACGGGATAAACGACCTCATTCCACTGCACAAATTGCACGATGCATGCTCACGTGCTTGCCTAGTGACCGCCGAATTGTCACCATTCGGCAGCTCTCCACCTTATTGGACCCTCGCTCCTGGCACAAAATGGGGGCCTTTTTTAAATCCACTGAAAGGGAGGAAAAATTGACCTACTACAGAGACATAGTCAGTTGGTAGATGCCAATCTGTGCCATCGTCCATCCTCTCGCAGGTCTGACTCGGGGGGTCTGACTCTGCACTCAACTTCCACTGTCATGGCTGCTGGGGAGGGGTGGGGTGGCAGGGGAAGTACCAGCTCCATCAGCAGCAGCCTGATTCCACAGTCACTAATGAGTAGTGAGGAAAATCATGAGCAGCAGGTAGACCTGGAGCAGGACCTGAACCTGCAAGTGGTGGCATACCTTGACATGACCATGGCAACACACCTTGAGGATCCACTGGACTTCTGGGCAGCCAAACTTGATTTGTGGCCGCAACAAGCAGAGTTTGCCCTGGAAAAGCTGTCCTGCTCTGCCAGTAGTGTACCATCAGAGTGGGTTTAGTGTGGCAGGGGCCACAGTAACCACAGGGAGAACTCCTCTGTCCATGAAAAATGTGTCTGGCCTTTCACAGTAACTAGGCCCTGAAGACTTTAACAGGAGAACAATGGTGCAACTCTCATATGTTTATATGTGGTGTGCACTGATAAGGGCAGTTCAATGCTCTCCAGTAGGCTTAAAACAGTATTTTTTCACAACAGCAATGGGTGTGTAACTATGTCTGGCCTTTCACACTAACTAGCCCATTAGCACTTGAACATAAAACCAAGTGTAAAAACTGTCAGATGCCCTTAAATAGGATGCCCCCGGTGAGGGTGAGGTAAATGCACTACAGCAAGCTTTAAAATGTGGTTTTGGTAGAAAAGCAAGAGCACTATAGGCAGGTGTGTGCGACCTGTAACACTAACTAGGCTTGCAAGACCTGGGCATAAAACCAAATGCAAACACACTGTCAGATGGCCTTAAATGGGATGCCCTTGGTCAAAATGAGTTAAGTGCACTACAGCAAGCTTTAAAACGTGGTTTTGGTAGAAAAGCAAGAGCACTATATGCAGGTGTGTGTGACCTGTAACACTAGATAGGCTTGTAAGACCCGGGCATAAAACCAAATGCAAATCCACTGTCAGATGGCCTTAAATGGGATGCCCCTGGTCAGAGTGAGTTAAATGCACTGCAGCAAGCTCTGGAAGTACTCAAGTACTCACCTCAAGCTTTTTTTTGTGTACTTCCTTTTTTACAGTTAACTGCGACCGAAGTGGGCAGGCGCTATTTCGGGTGCTCTGAAGCAAGAAGAGCCCGGGGGGGATTAGATGCCCCCCGGGTGAAGAGAAGACCCGGCCCGATCTAACCAGGGGTCAGGTGAGTTTTTAACTTTATACTTTTTTTCTGTGGGGGTTTAAAATCAGTTATGTGAGTCTCACGTAGGTTGCACTTAAAGTGGACCAACACCCAGGATTTTGACTATCCTGGGTCTTGGTCCACTTCGGTGGGGCACCCCCGATCGGGGTGCCCCGCTGTGTGAAACCCCCCCGATAACCCTAAAAACTCACCTCTCCCCGCGCCGACGGACAAGCGATTTGACAGCCGCTTGTCCGTGGCTCCGCCGCCGCCTCCCGCGCGTCCCTCTTGACGCGCGCGCACCCGTGCCGGCCATTCACAGACGGCCGGCGCGAGTGCGCGCACACCTAGAGGGGCGCGAGGGAGGCTAAGGTAAGGGGGTTTGGGGGTTTTGGGGGGGTTTCACCCCGCGGGACATCCTGATCTCGGGGAGGGAGGTGATCGGCCCGGGAATCTTATAGATCGGCCCGAGGGTGTTGGTCCACTTTAACGGTAGGAGAGGCGACTACGTGAGACTCATGTAGCTAGCACTAGAAGGCTTAAATGGAATGCCCCTGGTCAGAGTAAATTAAATGCACTACAACAAGCTTTAAAACGTGGTTTTGGTAGAAAAGCAAGAGCAATATAGGCAGGTGCTCTTCATAAAATCAAATGCAAACACACTGTCAAATACCCTTAAATGGGATGCGCCCGGTGAGTGTGAGTTAAATGCACTACAGCAAGCTTTAAAATGTGGTTTTGGTAGAAAAGCAAGAGTACTATAGGCAGGTGTGTGGCCTGTAAGACTAACTAGCCCATCAGCACTTGAACATAAAACTAAATGCAAAAACTCTCAGATGCTCCTAAATGGAATGCCCCCAGTGAGGGTCAGCAAGCTTTAAAACAAGGTTTTGGTAGAAAAGCAAGATCAATATATTTCTGGGCAGGTGTGTGGCCTGTAAGACTAACTAGGCTTTCAAGACCTGGGCATAAAACCAAATGCAAACACTGTCAGATGTCCTTAAATGCACTACAGCAAGCTTTAAAATGTGGTTTAGGTAGAAAAGCAAGAGCAATATAGGCAGGTGCTTTTGCTAAAACCAAATGCAAACATACAGTTAGATACCCATAAATGGGATACCCCCGGTGAGAGTAAGTTAAATGCACTACAGCAACCTTTAAACTGTGGTTTGGGTAGAAGATCAAGAGCAATATAGGTAGGTGTGTGTGACCTGTAATACTAACTAGGCTTGCAAGACCTGGGCATAAAACCAAATGCAAACACCCTGTCAGATACCCTTAAATGGGATGCCCCACGATGAGGGTGAGTTAAATGTACTACTGTAAGCTTTAAAATGAGGTTTGGGTAGAAAAGCAAGAGCAATATAGGCAGGTGTGTGTGACCTGTAACACTAAATAGGCTTGAAATACCTGGGCATAAAACCAAATGCAAACACACTGTACACTGTCTCCCTCTGTCTCTTTGTCTGCCTCTCTCTTTCTCACCCTGTCTCTTTCTTTTACTGTCTTTTTCTCTACCTGGCTCTATCTGTCCCTGACTCTATCTCTCCCTGACTGGTTCTCGATGCAATACACTGCTGAAATGAGCTCCTGCAAGATGGCTGACCCTTATATAGGGCTGTGACATCACCGGGGGCCTGGCTGTTGATAGGCTGCATGTCACCTTCCCAGGATACCTTGCCCCATGGCACATGTCCTGACATGTAGATCCACCATTTTAGATGGCCTGGACCGCACTAAATGGAGTTTAAGGAAGGGATTTGCGCGATCGAATCGCGGCAATATTCGGATTCGTCAGTCAGCCAAGGACCTTAGTGCAACAGAACAGAGGTACATTGTGCTTACATCTTTCCCCCACTGGGCTGCAACTCTGTTTAGGACTCTAGGATATGGGCGCTGCCATCTTGCCTATAAAATATCACATACTGAGGAGGGGAGTTAAAAGGGTTATAGTTGTGCTCAGACAGAGCAGAGCTGGGGTCAGGAAAAGGACAGCCATTCCAAAATGCAGAGTGGCACAGTCAGAAGACACTTCCTGTATGTGGCAGCCTGAGACTACGCGGGCTGCCATCTTGGATGTTTAAAGGCTCAGCAAATGCAGTAAATGCAAGTAGGATGATTTTTAATGTGGGCAATCTGTATGTACAGGGTGAGGGAAACATATAAGATATGCTCTTATTCAGGGTGAAGGTCCGGTTTAATGATCAGAATTATCTCTTCTGCGGATAGTGAAATAAGTCAGAAGTGATCTGGTCTCGGGATTTCTCACATCATGTTATAGCTTATCCTTTCCAAGAAAATCAAAATTGTCAGTTTACTGTGGACATGTTTAATCAAAGGTGTACTGAGTGTCCCTAGGAATCTCCTGTGGAGATAATTAAAGGAGTCCTACTGTTCTTACAAAGGAGGTGCCACAGACTTCTTTCTATTTCTTATGAGGTACTTTTATATTTTGTCCCTTTTATTTGTCACTGTAAGCACTGTAACCTTGTATTTAAAAACTACATTTGAATATGTTTGTTCCTTGTAGCTCTGATCTTTCTTACCTATGACCTTCACAGAGGCAAAGTATTGCTCAATTGATTAAAACGCTCTAGCGTAACTCAGCAACACCATTGTGCAGAGGGGACTACAGCACGCCCTGCCCCCTCGTCACAGGAACTATGGCACGCACCTCTCCATTGAAGTGCATGGAGAGGGGTGTGCCATAGTTCCTGTTACGAGGGGGCGGGGACTGGGCACGCCATAGTCCCCTCTGCACAGCACTGTCGCTGAGTGAATTCTGGCGAAGGAGGAAGCGGCGCCCAGTGCGGAACTCGGATTGGGCGATCTGGTAAGTGTGTATACACCCGACCAGCAGCCATAGTCTGCGCAGGATGGAAGTGTAGAGTATAGTGTTTTTTTTGTCTGAAGTACGACCATCCTGGTAAGGCCATCTTGGTGAGGTACCACGTGGTCAGGCTAAAAGACGTGGTATCTATCAGACTCTCCCATGTACCAAGGAATCTTTCTAAATTAGTTTCTCTATGACATTGAGCTTCGACCAATTACATTTTAAAAGATGCTTTAACTTAGTGAGGAAGAGGGTCAAGGAGGACTCCACTGCTGCAAGACGTTTTTGGCCAATGCAGATATAATGGGGGCTAGTCTTTTATTATTCTTGGATAGTCTACGTGCCTCAACAGGCCAAATCCCCAATATTGCCTATTCTAGAGTGTATGGTACATAATTTGTAAGAAATCTTAGGCTATATTTAATGACTTGTTGGCCTGGTGATATAGGTCCGCCCTTGCCTCTATTTTGAGACATATTTGAGACATAAGTCGGTCTCCACTCCCCCCCCCCCCCAAGACAGTTCTGGAGCAAGCTCCCCATACAATATCTCTGTTGCCCTGTGGTAGCAGGAAAAGAGATGTGTAGCTGTCCAGTGAGGTATTTCTGATTTTGTGCCAAACCCTCCAAATTACTATTAGAAAGGGTGTTGTCTACCACTGAGGCTGGTAAAAGTTCCTTGTGTATAAATAAATACATGTGGGGGATTAGTTTTTGGTCTAGTAGTGTGTTAGTGTATCTGGAGGTTCCATAAATCTAGTCCTTTAGGTATCTCATTAGTGAAGCTATGTTAGAATTTTCCATATTTGGGAAATTGATTCCCCCCGTTGTGGGGTGCTGTTGTAGGATGGCCAAGCTTATAGTGTGATGATTTCCTCCCTAGCTCCTTGTGCGAGAGGAGTATAGGCAGGCTCTGTACATAATACAGTATTTGCGGTGCCACAATCATTTTCAGGAGGTGGGCTCTGCCCAAGAAAGTGAGGGTTAAATGTTTCCAAGCCTTTCTTAACAAGGGGGTAAGATTAGCTTCATGCAGGCTATTGGGGTTTTTAGTGAAGAGAATGTCCAGATAGGGTAAGGCTTGCTTGTGCCATGTAATTGCATAGACCCCTGTTTGCTATTACTGCCAAGATCCATTGCAGCCGCTTTAGAGAGGTTTATGGAATATGCAGACATTGAGTCATAAGTTCTCAAAAGTTTGAGGATTGCAGGTAGGGCCTCTTCAGAGGACATCATCTGCAAAAGCAGTGAACTTCAGTCAAAGATTCTAATCATATTCCTCTTAACTGCTCCAGTGATTCCAATGCCTGCAGTAGCGGGTTCAAAGCAATATTGAAAAGCATCGGTGACAGGGGGCAACCCTGACACGCCCCCCTGCACATGTCAATATTCTCTGTTAATTTGTGGTTGATGATAAGTTTTGTGGAAGATTAATAAAGAGATTTTATTACTGTGAAGAATTTGTTACCAAAGCCCATGCGGTTTAGTTGAGTGCTTGTGTCTAAGGAACACCAGTTCAATGAGAGGATGCTAGATAAGAAGGTTTGTGTCCTATCCGCCATGATTTTTGAGACTAGTTTATAGTTTATATTGAGTAGTGCTATTGGTCTATAGGAAGCAACATCTATGGGGTTGTCTTGTGGTTTTAAGATTAGTGATGTTACTGCCTGGGTAAAGGAGGGGGTGGTATATTGTCTTCTAGGATGTGATTAGGGGCCTCGAGGAGATCCCTATGTGTTTCTAAATTTCGGAAGAGAGAGACTAAGGGTTTTCGTGTTGCCTGCTGTTTGTTCCTAGAGAGGAATATAGATTTTTGTAGAACTTAATTTTTTACAATAGCATTTCCCTTCACCTCCCCCCAATGTCTCCAATGTGTCCATCACATTAAATAGGAGGAACAATTTTTGGTTTTAACAATTAAAAAGTGTGAGGGAACAGTAAAACAAAATGTAACTTTCTTACCCCATTGTGGATATTTAACCTTAATTTCTTAATTCCCTGTCTGGACATTCACAGACAAAAATTGTGGCTACTTCTCCAGTACATTGTCGCAGACAGCAAAAATAATGCACTACTAAACATTACATTTAAAACAGTGTGTTTCCAAATGTTACATATATTTGTTTCTTTGAGTTACTGATTTAATAAACAGTAGATTATGGATTTCCAAACTGGATTGAGTCCTCAGGATCCCCTGACAACCTATGAGGTTCCTCTGGGAAATTAAAGGATTTCTTATATACCTCCTGGGGAAATTAAGTAAACAATATGCTAAGGCTAAGGTCTTTTGATTGATAGGAAGCAGTGTACACATTTTATGCAGGGAGGACCTTGGGAGGCTTTAAGCTAAGGCTGCAGGGCATTGGTATTAGGCATTATTAGTCATTATGTCGTCCAACTCAAAGTAAAAAGAGATGTAGATTTTTCCAGGAGTTATTTCTCGTTCCTCACTGACCCTGAAATAAACACTCTGTGACCCCTACTTGTCCCCATTGATGCAACCTCAATTTAACTCATATCAAGGCACAGATGAGCACATGGTGTAGTAAGTATAACCTCCAGTGTTTCCAAGTCCAGGTATTGTGAGAACAAAAATTGATTCAAAATGATAAACCATACTATGGGGTCAGCAAGAAGTAGTATTTGTCATTGTTCACTTAACCTCATAAAGTCTATTTATAGCCTGATGATACTGGTGTTTTTGTTTTGTTTTTGTTTTTTAATGAGGCTAAAGTTATATTCATAAATCCATTTCCAAGCAGTGGTTGTATCCGCTCATTGAGAATTCTCACATATGCATAATGGGAGTTCACAGCATTAGATGTGCTCAAAGGGCAGGAGGGGGAGGAGTTTGACATAGGGGTGGAGGAGGTAGATCCTTTGGAATCCCTGGCTTCCTATGGACATGATGACCCCGCAGGCAGAAGAAACGTCCTTAGCTGAACTGCTGCCTGCACCCCACTTCCCCATGTACCCATGCCTCCATGTTCTTGAAATGTTTTCTGACTCTAAATAAAGATTATGAATAAAACAGAAAGTAGTAGGTGGTAAATAGAAAATGTCCAGCAAATGAATAAATAGGGGACTGAAGATTTGGTGAATCAAGTTTACCTTCAGAGGCACTTTTGGAAGTAAACTGCAACTTACATGCAAACAGTTGTGTCAGTGATTGTCTGCATTTTTGCAGTGATGTAAGGATTTTTGGTTTGGAAACAACAGCACCCTTTATGTTTTTTTAGAAAAAAAATGGCAAATTCTTTAGCATACCTCATAGGTTGCTGTTTCTAAATTTTAAAGGAATTATACTTATCTCATTGGAAACAAGCCCCCCCCCCCCCCCACACACACACACACACAAAGACCCTATCACAGAGCCAAGTGATCTTTTGGGGGACAAATCACCACAAACTTTTTTTTCACTTTTTGGTGTGGACCCATACCCCTTTCTTACAGAATGAATGTGGGGCCGGGCCCACACACATCAACCCTGCAACTTTACCTTTATCCTCAATCCTCGACCAAAATGCAGTTGGTCACATGGGACGGGGCTGCATTCCATTTGGTAGGAGCATTTCTGTATTAATGCTAGGATAATCCTTTTAAGATGAAGACATATTTCAGCAACCCAAGGAGGTCTTGCTTAAGACAGCTACCTGTCGCAGATCCCCTGACTGCCAGCCAGGACCAAAAGGAGCTGAAGAGCAGACTAGAATCTACTTTGGTTTCAACCCCAGGACATAACATGTATCATAGGGCAATCGGAGACCTACCTATAATTAGATAAGGGCGCCACCTACCGGAATATATTCAGAGTGTAAACAAATTGTAGCTAGTTGCATACAGATTGTAGTTCAAGTGTCATTTAATAAATATTTTAACCATTTTTAACAATGTAAAAAGGACCGGGACAAGTAAAAAAATAAATGAAAGAAATGGCAAGCTGCTCTGTGAATTATCTAAGTATTAAGCACCAAACATGTCTAACTATTTTGAAAAACAAAGGTTTAGTTGCATATTTCTACACATGTAGAAGCCACACCGCCTCGACAAGGCTGTGTTAAGTGTGGTCCCTACTCTATATATATGAGCCCCATAACAGGGACATGTACTGCAGCTAATAAAATACAGAGATACTTACCAGGAGCTGCCAACTCTCATTGTGTGAGTTCAACATGTATCTGAAGATATATGCAGGGCCGGATTATAAGGGGGGCCTCCACCAACCTTTGTGTTATGGTCTTGTCCAGGAGGCTTTTTCAGTCTTTGGTCTGACGGGCCGCGGGGCCAGCAACAAAGCTATCAGCGGCATTGAGGCCCCCTGCGCATGGGCAAGCCTTTTTTTTTTGTTATTGCAAACCTGCAGACAAAGCCACCACAGGGCAGGACGAAGAGCCTAGAACAGCAAAGCCACAGTCAGCAACGCTACACTGATGGGTGCAGAGCTGTCAATGGCCGGCTGCTTACTGCACATTATCCACAAATCACAGCCGCTGGCAGCTCCATGCAGGGGAACTGTTTTCTGCTGGACCAGCTGGGAGACTACACTGCCCCCCACCTAGAATGGTAAAGCAGGAGTTCCTGAGCGACATGCACCCACACAAGGGTGGCACAAAGGATTCGATCTGACGTTCCAGTAAGTAGGCGGGTGCCAGACAACCAGCAATCAGTTACTTGGATGGACTATTATTCTAAAGGAAAAAAATACTGTATCTGGGGCCAGATTTTGTGCCCAGGGGCCTCCACCACACTTAATCTGTCCCTGCATATATGTGACCAAACCTCAGTTTTTCTACATAGTTAGACATGCTTGGTGCTTAATACTTAGATGAAACTGATGGATGGGCCTTTGGAGCCTCCCACACTACCTATTTAATTCTCAGAGCAGCTTGCCATTTCTTTCACAAGTAAAAAATAAAACCAGAACTCTGAGAAATGCTTGTTGTCGCAATTTAATGGGTAGGTGGGCTGGGGAGTTGCATGCAATTTCTGGATGTCCTGCACTGCATACTGGCTGGGGTAGCCCATTCCTCACTGCCATTACTCTCTTCTTCCCACAATGAATTGTGGCCCCATGTGACCATCATCATGATGCCAGCAGTCATGTGAGGGATTTGATCTGGTGCCAGCAGAAGATATTAATGAGTATCAGGGCTAGGGGTATTGCCTTTGGCAAAGGCATCCAGTATCCAACAACTAGGTTTGAGAGCAAGGTTCACAAAGGGTTAACAGTAAGAGCTGGGGGGAGGGCAATCGGAGGCCACGCCGGGTGTCCTCTTCACTGTGCCAGCTGCCAGTGCCCCCTCCCCCCGAGTTTGCATCAGAAGGGCTAAGCCAATTGCAGAAAGACGTATGCACGGCAGACTACAGACCACGCATGTGCCATAAGACCGGGAAGAGGTGAGTTTTACAGGGTGATCTGGGGGGTTTCACAAAGAAGGGCAACCTGATTTGGGAGGCCCCAGGGGAAGGCCAACTTTTTTTGTTTGTTAAGGATTCATTTAGCTTGGGTCATTCCTTCCATATTGGACATTTTATTTGTCAGCGGTCTGAAACATCAGGCCAAGCATTAGAGAAAAGGCAACAAGACACTTTTGCACTGGTGATCAATATATAATGGGGGATGCTGTAATTATGAAGGATTTGTATGACAAGCACAGCACTAAGTGACATTATGGCGGCTGGATCTCACCCAGCTCATCGGGCCCAGTTTGGAGGGGAGCTCTTCCATTAAGCAAAGCAGCAATCTGGTCTGCAGGAAGAGCCAGTGTGTGACCTTGTTCTAAGGGGACGCCAGTCAACCGTCCCTGAAAACATCCACAGCTTGAAAGTGATATGATTTGTCAGTATTGGTCTTCTGAGAGTTCCCGACAAGCCGGTGTTACCTCGCAGTGAACCCACATGGTGCTTTTTCACACAACAGATGTCATTTTTATCAGGAGCATGAATAACCAGAAACATTGATTTTTCTAGGTCTGCCGGGGAATACGTATTTAAAGAACTTCAGCCCACCACTTTGTATTGCTTGGAAAATATTGTCCAGCAATAAAAACTTGCTAGATCGGGGGGTTAAACTCAAATACACAGCGGGCCAAACTTGGGACGGAGTCACGGGCAAGTCTTGATATTTATTGAAAAAAAATTCTATCCAACGGCGCATCCGCGCAGCCAATTGGCAAACTTGGCTCCATTGAGCTTTTCTTAGCTGACAAGAGGTCAATGTACTTGGTTTAAAGTTAAGGTCCTGTCACTTATAGATAACAGCGTGAGAAGGGGGGGGGCAGGACAGACAGTTGCAAAAGTCTTAAAGGAGCCACAGCACTCAACCCTGTTAGCTTGCAGATCAACCTAAAATCTGTCTCTAAACTTGGTTAAAAACAGAGGACTCGGTCACACACATCTGTAGAAGTATGCTTAAGCTGCACCACCAGCGCCAAGGTGTCTCTGTGGGGTGCAGTCCTAACTCTAATCTCTGAGAGCCTCCTTTGGGACATACAATGCAACAGATAAATTGGGAGCAGGCTTACCTGAGGTTGCCCTAAACCTCAAGTGCAAGCCATGGGGTGGAAGGATCGAAGACCTCACAGTACAGCCTAGACCCCACACCCCATGGGCTTGCACAAATTCTTACAAAGGAGGGGTGGCAGCCGCTCAGACCATTTTATAACTAACCTGGGAGGTGCACGTTAGCAGGGCAATTAGGATACAAAAGTCTTAAAGGAGCCACAGCACTCAACAGGACAGACTGTTGCTCGCAGGCCAAATCCGATGACACTGCGGGCCAGTTTATTATATACCCAGTATAAAAAAAACAGCCAAGCTAGGTTCTTTTACTGGAAAAAGAAGCATCTGGGCCACATATTTTGAACATAATATTCTGCTGTTATAGGAGGAAACAGCCTGTCCACAGCGTGTACTGTGTAACAGCTGATAGCAATTTCTCTCAAATGTAGATGCTTCTACCCAATATTCAATGTTTTGGGCCAATTTTTATCAGGATTTTGGTGTTCTGCATTAATATTTTCCTCTTTTGGAATGTAAAATAAACATTTGTGTTGGGATTGTGGCCCCCTGACCTGGGATTTACTTATCAGCATGCTGTTTTTACGTTTCTTCTGTTCCTGTGGCTGTGTGTTGCTAAAGTGAGAATGGCTTTGCTGGCCTTAAGTAAAGCCTTTTAATATAGGTGCTTACTACAGCTCCTACTACAGATACTACAGATAAAGATGTAGTGATCCCATTATTGCTACAGAAAATAGTTTCTTTTTCAAATAGAGTTGCAAACAAATAAAACCAAAGGTAACAGTTAAAGTGATTAGCAAGACAAATGTAAAAAATAAATATCAGTAGCTTACCTTACATTGAGTGGCTCAAGCATTGTGATTTCTCTTCTGTCTGACTCCTTAGTTGAGTGAATCACTTCCTCATTCAGCTTTCTGTTCCCACCCCACTAACCTGGTCATCAATCAACTTTCAGTGGACCAAGAAGGAAAAACACCCCCCACTCCGTGCCCAAACATCTGTCCTCCTCTCACACTTATCACAGTGTGCTTACATCACATTGCTGTTGCCACATCCACTGTTTCTCTTAATATTTTTATGAGTCGCCAGTGCTCTAATACTTTTAAAGATAACTTAGGAACTACAGGATGTTTTTGAAAACAGATTGAAGTTCAGGACAGTGCAACCAGTAGCCCGAGACAATGGGACAACAATCGGGCACTCGCCTTTAGCATAACTTTAAGCTCAGCACCTTAAGGACATCATTTTGGCACACAATTAAAGACATTTTTTTAAATGCCATCGAAAGTGGAATTATCCTTTAAAGCAGTTAATGCTATTGTTCCTTAGTTATTGTTAGACTTTATCATTAGAAATTATTAAACAATCTGTGGTAGTGCTAAAAAATGGGTTCAAACTCACCTGCTTCCAATTCCCTGTAATATAGCTGTACTGTGGCTACCCCTGTCTGTAACCAATGGCCATCAGTCACAGGTGGTCACAAGGGAGCCAGGAATGTGCTTTCCCTGCTTCAGGATGATACTGGAGCCGCAGCACACGTGCTTTACAGGGGACCAGAAATAGGTGTGGTTTAGCCCATTTTTGACCTAGTTACTTATTTTAATGCTAGGGGCATTTCAAATCAGGATGCCCCCAATTTTGTCACCCTAGTCTTTAGAAACTTTAATTGCTTTAAAGCAAAATAAAACCCACCAGCAGCTGCCCTAGAACGCTGGCTTTCCCTCTGGGCATCCCACATCAGCATGCCCCTCTGTGTGAAATGCCCCATGGCACCAGTTAATTGCTTTACCTTTCCCCGTTCCAATGGCTCATAGGCGGTCTCTTGTCCAGTGACAGCCATCTGCTTGTCATTCGGCAAACGGCTCTCATTGTTTTCAATACATGAATCCCAAAAATACATTGGGGTTGAATTAATAAGTGTTCGCCAGCTATTCACTGTGCTTTCGCTAGTTTGTTGCATTAACTATGCTAAAATCAGCCTACTTAAGCCATGTGTGCCATACACCTCGTTTTCTCCAGGTGAATGCCGGAGAACAGCGAGCCAGATTTTAGCACTGAACCCAACAGAAATCAATGTTATTTTCAGCAAGAATGTCTCAATGTAATTCACTAATACATTGAGTGTGAAGGTCAGATAGCCAACTGGTATTGGAGAAACAACTAATAAAACGGTTTTCAAATGACTTATTTTTGAGGCTTCCCAAACATCCAAGACACTCCAGAGACACCACACATACATTCTGAAACCCACTCCATGCTGTCATATGCTGTTAAAGTAGGTTTTACCATGATTTCTTGTTTTGTGAAAGGAAAATCCACCGCTGCAGTTTGCCCGCTGTCAATCGCACACTTTTTGCTAGTAAATACCACACATTCTGAACTGTGACGAAGACACAGCAAAAAACGTGATATCACTAATGTAAAGATCCAGATCTATATACAGAGACGTAGTAATAAACTGCGTTGCTTTCTAAGATCTTATCCTAAATCCCTCAAGGTACTAAAACCCTCCAGTCTATTATGACCCCCTCCCTTGCTACTGAAGCAGGACAGGGGGTTAAAAAAATTGCACATGATAATATCCGGTTGAGCAGTCCAGAGCCTTCTACTATGATGTCACCAGGCCTGCCTGTGGTTGGCGCTAGACCAAACCCGCTGAAACTGGAAGTGATGTACGCCACCGCTCCAGAAGTGATGCGGCGGCGCTGTGAGTCACAAGGCTGGTAGCTGGATCTTTCTTATTTAAAAATAGCCTGAGAAATGACACAAATGGGGTGTTTTCCTTGACGTGATAGGACGTAGGAGAGGTGTCCCATTTTAATACCATTACTGGGTAACACTTATTTACAATCTAATATGTTTGTGCACCTATATATGCCATGATCATTTCAGAAACTTTATGCACTTGGTGAACGCAAGCTCTGTTATCTGTGTGCTTATGCATGATATGAATAGTCCTCTAAATGCCAAGACAGCCTCTACTGCTTATGCTTTGCACATTATTGCCATTATAGAGAAATCTTTAAAGTGGACCAAAACCCAGCGCGATCAGCCTGGGAATCTATAAGATTCCCAGGCCGATCGATTCCCTCCCCCTGGGGCATTCAAAATCAGGATGCCCCGCTGTGTGAAACCCCCCAAGTCACCCCATTCACTTACCCTGCTTCCTGGGCCAACGGCGCATGTGCGAGCTGTGGCCGCATCCCCGCTATCCCCCCAGGCATTTGTGAATGGCCAGCATGGGAACACTCCCTGTTAGAGGGTAGTGGGGGATGCGGTTGGCAACAGCTCTGAGCACGCTGTTTGGATGAGCGGCCACACATTGGGAAGAGGTGAGTTGCGCTCGGCGATCTGGGGGGTTTCAGAGTTTCAGGCGGTGGGGCACCCCCAATCAGGGTGCCCTGGGGGAAAGGACCAAACCCAGGACCAGCTGGCAGCAGCAGCAGCTATCATGATGTATGTGTACGGTTGTGATCACACATCTACATTGCTTTAAGAGCAGGTGTATTGTAAGTATACCAGAGGAGCATTGTATCAAAACAAATTACGTTACATTTTTTCCCAATAAGTAAACCCTGTGACAACGTAAACGCAATGCAGGTACCGTGCTTGCATAGCCATAGACTTCTATCACTGACTACTGCACTGTTACCACGTGATGCAGTAGCGGCACAACATGCCGCACTGCACCCTGCCATTGTTTCCTTGTTCCTCATCAGCACGGACACCTGCAGCAAGGGACGAGGCGACGAGGGACAGCATGTGGCAAGACCGGGATCCTCCATTGGTCAGGCACTTCTGTAGCCACACTCTAGAGGTCCTTCGCTTCTCTGCTCCAGCAAGGTACAGGGGGAAGGACCCCAAGAAGCTGGCAGCACTGCATGACTGGAGGACATGCAGTGTTTTGCAAACTGCAGCGCACTGATGTGAAAGGGCTCAAATATTTTCATGGACTGCATTATTTTGCTGTTTATTGGCTTATTTTTACTCCATAGCAACGCAAACGGCCAAGTGTGAAAGGAGACTTACTCTCTCTGTAATTTGTTCAGTAAAAGAGAGTTATAGAAACAAACAATAATAAACCAACAGGTTTTGAATTCACAATATAAGATTGTTGTTAAAACGTTGGCCACTAGATGGCTGTATATGACTTATAATTCCTTCACTTGTGCTATTATACCGTAGCTGCAGACTTGCTCAGATTTATGCCCTGAACATTTTACTACTGTACCTTCCCCAGGTAAAGGCTGGCCACACTGTGTTTTGTTCCGCTTTAAAGGGTAATGTCACAATCAAGGGCATTTTTAAAAATGTCCATTATTGCGTGCCAAAATGATGTCCTCAAGGTTCTGAGCTTATGTGTTAAATTAACACATTAAACACCCAGCCCTGTTACCTGCCTCCACAAAACCAGGGGGGGGGGGGAGAGCAGAAGAGCTGCGGCCCTTGAGGGCTATGCAAGCTGGCAGCTTTCAGGGCCGGGAGCTGGTTTTATTGGGAAGGAGGGAGACCACACCATTTTAAAAATGAACCCTTAAGTTTAACCCTAAAAAAAAGACATGGGCTGTTTTCAGTTAGTGGGGTCTCCTGGGTAGGAACGGGGGTCTACTGATAAATATGTGGTACCGCCATAATAAGGAGTAATGGGGCTTTTACATGCCATATAGTTTCACATTTTTCATTTAAAAGAAAAAAAGAGAAGAAAGAGAAATAAAGCTTTGCAAATACATGGAGTGTTGTTGATGTTCTTAGCATGTTATGAACGGTGTCTCGCCCGTCATATCAGGTTTATAAAGATAATGCAAGAAGAGAAAACTTAGAAGTGGGTTTCCGTTCTTCCTTAGCTAACTTTTAACACTGCACATATGTACTGAATAGAAACTTACTAGGGTAAGCTGATACAGTTGGAGGGGAGTGGGTGTGAGAAAGGGCGGGGTGGTCCCCGACCTGTGCTGGCATTTGTTCATCAGTACTAGTTTAATGCCAGCGATGAAAGATTTGCATAGTTTCTCCAAGTTCCCAAAAGCTCAAGAAGATGTCATGCTTATCATTTAATATGCTTCTTGTTTATTAAAAACCCACTGATCCTAGATTTTACCTCTGTAATGAAGATGGACTGATGTTTCCAGGCCTTTGCAATGGTCTGTTTAGTGGCCATAATAATGAACGTGACCAAATTATTTTGTTTGTATGTAAGCTATGGTGCTTTGTGTCGCAACGGTGCTACCCATGGCTTAACTCTAATGATATCTCCTATCATTTTAAAGACCTGCCACCATAGCCAGGCAACCATTGGACACTTCCACCATATGTGGAGGACATCCCCCCTTCTCTGTACAGCCCCTAAAGCAGTGCCCCTAAAGCATTTGGGGTACATAGGATACATTTTATTTAGACTAACAGGCACTAGGTACCAGCGGAGGAGCACTTTATAGGCAGATTCCACTGTGAAGATATTCATTGAACAGCCTGATGTTGATTTCCACTCACTAAGCCATTCTTCTTGTTTTTTTGATCACCCCTAAGTTTGTCTCCCAATCCCTGATGTAAAATTTGTATTTTTCTAAAACATTTTTCACCCCCAAAAAATACAGACAAGACATTTCATGTTAAAGATCAAATTTTGTAAACCAAAAAAAAAACTGTGCAATTTGTCTGGAAATTCCTTCAAAAATCACAGTTAAACATACATAGCACAAAATGCTGAAAAATTGTCTTGCAACAGAGGGTGGCAAAAAATCAAGTAGGCTGGCAGTCAAAGGGTTAAGTATCTTTGCATGTTATTGTTCTGTTCATAGTTAGAGATGAGCGAGTAGTGAAATATTCGAAATTTCGAATTTCGATTCGAATAGACCGCGTTACTCGACTACTCGACCGAATATCGAATCCCATTATAGTCTATGGGAAAAAAATGCTCGACACTTGGAAATCTCAATTCGACCACTTGGAGGTCACCAAGTCCACCCTGAAACATCAGAAAATGATGCCAACACTGCTGGAATGCAACTGGGACAGCAGGGGAAGCATGTCTGGGTGCATATAACGCGCCCAAGTCGCACTATTACGCCACTATCACAGCCTCTCAACAATACACTCCAAACACAATATTACTTCTACGTAAAGTGAGACAAGACAAGGAAACCTTCTTTCCTCTACATTGCCATGGACCCCAAGCCAAACTGTACAAAAAAGAACAAAATTCTGCACCCCTTAAAATCACGTTGCCTAATGACCACCACAGATGGCATAGGCAAGGGGGAAAATAAATAGACCCCACCCCTAATTGTCATTGTGTGTGTGTGTGTGTGTGTGAGATGTGGTCAGACATGTCCTCTTGTGTCATTGTGTCACCCCAGCAGTAAGGGAAGCTTAAAGGAGGAGGTTTGTTACAGTGTGTCACCCCAGCAGTAAGGGAAGCTTACAGGAGGAGGTTTGTTACAGTGTGTCACCCCAGCAGTCAGGGAAGCTTACAGGAGGAGGTTTGTTACAGTGTGTCACCCCAGCAGTAAGGGAAGCTTAGAGCTGAGACCTCTTAAAAATTGTGTGGAGGCCCAAGATCTGAGACCTCTTAAAAATTGTGTGGAGGCCCAAGAGCTGAGACCTCTCAAACATTGTGTGGAGTCCCACGAGCTGAGACCTTTTAAAAATTGTGTGGAGGCCCAAGAGCTGAGACCTCTTAAACATTGTGTGGAGTCCCAAGAGCTGAGACCTTTTAAAAATTGTGTGGATGCCCAAGATCTGAGACCTCTTAAAAATTGTGTGGAGGCCCAAGAGCTGAGACCTCTCAAACATTGTGTGGAGTCCCAAGAGCTGAGACCTTTTAAAAATTGTGTGGAGTCCCAAGAGCTGAGACCTTTTAAAAATTGTGTGGAGGCCCAAGAGCTGAGACCTCTTAAAAATTGTGTGGAGGCCCAAGAGCTGAGACCTCTCAAACATTGTGTGGGGGCCCAAGAGCTGAGACCTCTTAAAAATTGTGTGGAGGCCCAAGATCTGAGACCTCTTAAAAATTGTGTGGAGGCCCAAGAGCTGAGACCTCTCAAACATTGTGTGGAGTCCCAAGAGCTGAGACCTTTTAAAAATTGTGTGGAGGCCCAAGAGCTGAGACCTTTTAAAAATTGTGTGGAGGCCCAAGAGCTGAGACCTTTTAAAAATTGTGTGGAGGCCCAAGAGCTGAGACCTCTTAAAAATTGTGTGGAGGCCCAAGAGCTGAGACCTTTTAAAAATTGTGTGGAGGCCCAAGAGCTGAGACCTCTCAAACATTGTGTGGAGGCCCAAGAGCTGAGACCTTTTAAAAATTGTGTGGAGGCCCAAGAGCTGAGACCTTTTAAAAATTGTGTGGAGGCCCAAGAGCTGAGACCTCTCAAACATTGTGTGGAGGCCCAAGAGCTGAGACCTTTTAAAAATTGTGTGGAGGCCCAAGAGCTGAGACCTCTCAAACATTGTGTGGAGGCCCAAGAGCTGAGACCTTTTAAAAATTGTGTGGAGGCCCAAGAGCTGAGACCTCTCAAACATTGTGTGGAGGCCCAAGAGCTGAGACCTTTTAAAAATTGTGTGGAGGCCCAAGAGCTGAGACCTCTCAAACATTGTGTGGAGGCCCAAGAGCTGAGACCTTTTAAAAATTGTGTGGAGGCCCAAGAGCTGAGACCTCTCAAACATTGTGTGGAGTCCCAAGAGCTGAGACCTTTTAAAAATTGTGTGGAGGCCCAAGAGCTGAGACCTTTTAAAAATTGTGTGGAGGCCCAAGAGCTGAGACCTTTTAAAAATTGTGTGGAGGCCCAAGAGCTGAGACCTTTTAAAAATTGTGTGGAGGCCCAAGAGCTGAGACCTTTTAAAAATTGTGTGGAGTCCCAAGAGCTGAGACCTTTTAAAAATTGTGTGGAGGCCCAAGAGCTGAGACCTTTTAAAAATTGTGTGGAGGCCCAAGAGCTGAGACCTTTTAAAAATTGTGTGGAGTCCCAAGAGCTGAGACCTTTTAAAAATTGTGTGGAGGCCCAAGAGCTGAGACCTCTCAAACATTGTGTGGAGGCCCAAGAGCTGAGACCTTTTAAAAATTGTGTGGAGGCCCAAGAGCTGAGACCTTTTAAAAATTGTGTGGAGGCCCAAGAGCTGAGACCTCTCAAACATTGTGTGGAGGCCCAAGAGCTGAGACCTCTTAAAAATTGTGTGGAGGCCCAAGAGCTGAGACCTCTTAAAAATTGTGTGGAGGCCCAAGAGCTGAGACCTTTTAAAAATTGTGTGGAGGCCCAAGAGCTGAGACCTTTTAAAAATTGTGTGGAGGCCCAAGAGCTGAGACCTCTCAAACATTGTGTGGAGGCCCAAGAGCTGAGACCTTTTAAAAATTGTGTGGAGGCCCAAGAGCTGAGACCTCTCAAACATTGTGTGGAGGCCCAAGAGCTGAGACCTTTTAAAAATTGTGTGGAGGCCCAAGAGCTGAGCACTTATTAGTGCTGCAGCTACGGCTGCTTTAGTGAGGGGTAGCTGCTGCTGCTGGAATAGGGACAGAAAGACTTCAGTGGTGTATTACCACCTATATACAAAACTATATACACTCTGCTCAAAACGGCTGCTTTAGTGAGGGGTAGCTGCTGATGCTGGAATAGGGACAGAAAGACTTCAGTGGTGTATTAGCACCTATATACAAAACTATATTTTGCACTACTGTTTTGTGTCCTCTGTGCCAACAAAACACTGTTTTATACACGGTGCGTATAGGCACCATTTCACCTTCTGGCAGTATACGGCTGTATAGCCAGGTGTTTTTCTTAAAAATATTTTTTTATATTTGGCACTACTGTTTTGTGTCCTCTTTACCAACAAAACCTTGTTATATACCCGGTGCGTATAGGCACCATTTCACCTTCTGGCAGTATACGGCTGTATAGCCAGGTGTTCTTCTTAAAAATATTTTTATATTTGGCATAACGCGTGGCCAAAAAAGTAAAACGTCTGAAATGCGGAGGGCTAGCGCAAAGGGACGTGGACGAGGACGGGGGCGCGGAAATGCTGGTGGGGGCACAAACCGCGTTGAAGCCAGTGGGGATACAATGCGTGCTGGTGAGGGGCAGCCAGCATTACGCTCATCCAGCTTCCCTGCCTTTATGGGACAGTTATGCGGGGGGCGGGGTACACCTCTGTTAAAGCCTGAGCAGCGTGAACAGGTGGTGCAATGGATGGCCGATAACGCTTCCAGTCACTTGTCCACCACCCAGTCATCCACACAGTCTCACTCTGACCCTCCTTCCTCCCAACCTGGCCAACAGAGTCAGCCCACCCTTGACCCCTCCCAGGACCTCTTTTCGGGTCCTTTTCCAGATGTGCTGCAAGAATCCCAGGAGCTAGCAGAGGAATTTGTTTGTAGTGATGCCCAAACACTTGAGTATCCGCCATCTGCTAGTGATGTGGACCCGGAACCAGCATCTGCTATCATGAGCGATGATGATGAGACGCAGTTGCCATCAAGGGAGGCTGTTGGAATGTCCAGTGGGCAGGAGGAGGAGCAGAGAGAGGAAGTGGAAGAGGAGGTGGTGGGCGACGAAATGACCGACCCCACTTGGACAGGGGTGATGTCCAGCGGGGAAAGCAGTGGAGATGCGGTCTGCGCATCACCGAATAAGGCAGCAAGAGGCAGAGGACAGTCCAGAGGCAGAGGACAGTCCAGACAGAGAAGGCAGGCCACAGCCAGCAGGGCCGAAGCTCTTCCCGGCAGCAGGCAGTCGCGCGAAGCTCCCCCATCGAGGCCTCGTACTTCTGTGGTGTGGAGATTTTTTAATGTTTGCGCGGATGACAAACTGAGCGCGGTTTGCGCAATCTGCCACTCAAAACTGAGTAGGGGCTCTGAGAAGAGCAATCTGACCACCTCAGGCATGCGCCGTCACTTGGAATTCAAGCACTGGGCTGAGTGGGAGAGAGCAAACGCAATACAACCTGCGCCCGGTCTTGCTGCCACTGCCTGTTC
The DNA here is from genome assembly GCA_027917425.1 of Gastrophryne carolinensis. Taxonomy (NCBI): domain Eukaryota; kingdom Metazoa; phylum Chordata; class Amphibia; order Anura; family Microhylidae; genus Gastrophryne; species Gastrophryne carolinensis. The sequence goes on from CM051234.1 coordinate 537,656,902, forward strand.
CCCTTTGTTGTGTGCTGCCACTGCGGTCCAGACCTCCAGCCAGGACACCTCCACATCTGCCTCTGCCTCGGCTACTTTGGGGCCTTCTCCTTCAGCCCCCCCTTCCCCCGCATCTTCGTCTGCACCTTCCATCTCCTCGTCCCATCAACTGTCCATCTCGCAGGCGTTCAACCGCAGGCGGAAGTACGCCTCCAGTCACCCCCAAGCCCAAGCCTTAACCTGCCTCATCTCCAAACTGCTGGCCCTGGAGATGTTGCCGTTTTGGCTTGTGGAGACGCAGGCCTTCCGCGACCTGATGGCGGCTGCCGCACCTCGCTATTCCGTCCCTAGCCGCCACTATTTTTCCCGGTGTGGCGTCCCCGCCCTGCACCAGCACGTGTCGCGTAACATCAGGCGGACCCTGAGGTACGCAGTCAGCGCAAAGGTCCACTTGACCACCGACTCGTGGACAAGCGCTTGCGGCCAAGGACGCTACATCTCTTTGACGGCACACTGGGTGAATGTTGTGGAAGCGGGGACGGGGTCGCAAACAGGGACGGCCTACATACCACCCCCGCCCAAGATTGCCAGCACAGGTTCTGATAGACCCCCCTCCTCTTCCTCCTCCTCCTCCTCCTCCTCCTCCTCCTCCTTAACATCGCCCTCAGCCCCTAGCTGGAAGTGTTGCAGCACTGGCACGGGGAGACGTCAGCAGGCGGTGCTTAAGCTCATCAGCTTGGGCGACAGGAAGCACAGAGCCGCAGAGGTGAGGCACGCCATATTGCAGCAGACAGAGATGTGGCTGTCGCCGCTGCAGCTAGGACCAGGCATGGTCGTGTGCGATAACGGCCGTAACCTGGTGGCGGCTCTGGAGCTTGCAGAACTCAATCACGTACCATGCCTGGCCCACGTTTTTAATTTGGTAGTACAAAAGTCTCTAAAGACTTACCCCAACCTGGCAGAGCTACTGGTCAAAGTGCGGCGCTTGTGCGCTCACTTTCGGAAGTCAACTGTAGCTGCTGCTAGCTTAAAAAAAAATCCAGCAACGCCTCCATTTGCCTCAACATCGGCTGTTGTGCGACCTGCCCACTCGCTGGAATTCCACCTATTGCATGTTGGCCAGGGTGTGTGAGCAGCAGAAAGCATTGATGGAGTACCAGATGATGCATCCACGCGTGCCTCCAACTCAGCTCCCTCAGTTTGCCAACCACGAGTGGCCATGGATGGCAGACATATGCGATGTATTGCGTATCTTTGAGGAGTCCACTAAGAAGGTCAGCAGCGAGGACGCTATAGTGAGCGTAACCATCCCGCTCCTAGGCGTCCTTAAAGAATCGCTCATCGCAATAAGGGAGAACGCATTGCACACAGAGGAGATGAGGGTAGGAGGAGACGCAACGCAGGTAGACAGTCAGACCACACTTTTGTCTGCTGCTCGGTGGCAGTTGCAGGAGGAGGATGAGGAGGAGGAGGACAACGTGGAGGTGGCTGTGGAAGAGGATGCTGGCGGCGAGGGTAGCAGTCAGGCTGTGTGCGTCCCATTGGTTCAGCGCGGATGGGGCGGAGAGGAGGAGGAAGAGGAGGAAATGGAAAATGATCCTTCTGGTGGGGGCAGTGAGGTCATGCCTACTCAGAGTCTGGCACACATGGCTGACTTCATGCTGGGCTGCTTTTCCCGGGACATACGTGTTGTCCGGATATTGGAGAACAAACTATACTGGGTCTTCGCACTCCTGGACCCCCGGTATAAAGATAACTTCTCCTCTTTTATTCCGGTAGAGGAGAGGACGAATCGATTACTGGAATACCAGAGGGAACTCTTGCAGAACATGATGCAGATTTTCCCACCCAGCATCGCTGGCGGCAGAGAGGAGAGTGTCTCCCAGAGTCTGACAACATCGATCAGGCCCACAGCCACCAGGGGAACACTCTCCAAGGTGTGGGACACGTTCATGTCACCCCCTCGTGCAACTTCCATCACTGCGGGGCCCGCTATCAGCAGGAGGGACAAGTATCGGCGGATGTTGCGGGACTACCTGGCAGACCACACCCCTGTCCTCCCCGATCCCTCGGCGACCTACACTTACTGGGTCTCCAAGTTGGAAACGTGGCTGGAACTGTCCCTGTACGCCTTGGAGGTGCTTGCCTGCCCTGCCGCCAGCGTGCTATCAGAAAGGGTGTGTTCAGCGCAGCAGGGGGCATTATAACCGATAAGCGCAGCCGCCTGTCAACCGACAGTGCCGACAGGCTGACGCTAATCAAAATGAACAGCAAGTGGATTGACCCGGACTTTGCTTGTACAACAGTGGAAAGCAGCCAAGAGTGAAGTGCCATCTGTATGAAGTGCCATTTCCTCCTCCTCCTCCTCCTCCTCCTCCTCCTCCTCCTCCTCCTCCTCCTCCGCCGTAGAATTGCTGTATTAATGAAAAAAATTATGGCTCACCTCTTAGGCTTAATACAATCAATTTTTAAGAGGTCTCAACTCTTGGGCCTCCACACAATTTTTAAAAGGTCTCAGCTCTTGGGCCTCCACACAATTTTTAAGAGGTCTCAGCTCTTGGGCCTCCACACAATTTTTAAGAGGTCTCAGCTCTTGGGCCTCCACACAATGTTTGAGAGGTCTCAGCTCTTGGGCCTCCACACAATTTTTAAAAGGTCTCAGCTCTTGGGCCTCCACACAATTTTTAAAAGGTCTCAGCTCTTGGGCCTCCACACAATGTTTGAGAGGTCTCAGCTCTTGGGCCTCCACACAATTTTTAAAAGGTCTCAGCTCTTGGGCCTCCACACAATTTTTAAGAGGTCTCAGCTCGTGGGCCTCCACACAATTTTTAAAAGGTCTCAGCTCTTGGGCCTCCACACAATGTTTGAGAGGTCTCAGCTCTTGGGCCTCCACACAATTTTTAAAAGGTCTCAGCTCTTGGGAGTCCACACAATTTTTAAGAGGTCTCAGCTCGTGGGCCTCCACACAATTTTTAAAAGGTCTCAGCTCTTGGGCCTCCACACAATTTTTAAAACATAGCAGCCCTAATAAGGGCTCTCAATGACTCTCTTGTCTTCTGGTAGCTGGTATATATGGTGGTAAATGTGATATTCTGAGCTTCTGGGGCCCTGCCTGACTACATAGGATATGAGATATATACTGTTCAACATAGTAGCCCTAATAAGGGCTCTTAAGGACTCTCTTGTCTTCTGGTAGCTGGTATATATGGTGGTAAAAGGTATATTCTGAGCTTCTGGGGCCCTGCCTGCCTACATATGAGCTATATACTGTTCAGCATAGTAGCCCTAATAAGGGCTCTCAATGACTCTCTTGTCTTCTGGTAGCTGGTATATATGGTGGTAAAAGGTATATTCTGAGCTTCTGGGGCCCTGCCTGACTACATAGAAAATGAGCTATATACTGTACAACATAGTAGCCCTAATAAGGGCCCTTAAGGACTCTCTTGTCTTCTGGTAGCTGGTATATATGGTGGTAAAAGGTATATTCTGAGCTTCTGGGGCCCTGCCTGACTACATAGAATATGAGCTATATACTGTTCAGCATAGTAGCCCTAATAAGGGCTCTCAATGACTCTCTTGTCTTCTGGTAGCTGGTATATATGGTGGTAAAAGGTATATTCTGAGCTTCTGGGGCCCTGCCTGACTACATAGGATATGAGCTATATACTGTTCAACATAGTAGCCCTAATAAGGGCTCTTAAGGACTCTCTTGTCTTCTGGTAGCTGGTATATATGGTGGTAAAAGGTATATTCTGAGCTTCTGGGGCCCTGCCTGACTACATAGGATATGAGCTATATACTGTTCAACATAGTAGCCCTAATAAGGGCTCTTAAGGACTCTCTTGTCTTCTGGTAGCTGGTATATATGGTGGTAAAAGGTATATTCTGAGCTTCTGGGGCCCTGCCTGACTACATAGAAAATGAGCTATATACTGTTCAACATAGCAGCACTAATAAGGGATTAAGGACTCTCTTGTCTTCTGGTAGCTGGTATATATGGTGGTAAAAGGTATATTCTGAGCTTCTGGGGCCCTGCCTGACTACATAGAAAATGAGCTATATACTGTTCAACATAGTAGCCCTAATAAGGGCTCTTAAGGACTCTCTTGTCTTCTGGTAGCTGGTATATATGGTGGTAAAAGGTATATTCTGAGCTTCTGGGGCCCTGCCTGACTACATAGGATATGAGCTATATACTGTTCAACATAGTAGCCCTAATAAGGGCTCTTAAGGACTCTCTTGTCTTCTGGTAGCTGGTATATATGGTGGTAAAAGGTATATTCTGAGCTTCTGGGGCCCTGCCTGACTACATAGGATATGAGCTATATACTGTTCAACATAGTAGCCCTAATAAGGGCTCTTAAGGACTGTCTTGTCTTCTGGTAGCTGGTATAGATGGTGGTAAATGGTATATTCTGAGCTTCTGGGGCCCTGCCTGACTACATAGAAAATGAGCTATATACTGTTCAGCGTAGTAGCCCTAATAAGGGCTCTTAAGGACTGTCTTGTCTTCTGGTAGCTGGTATATATGGTGGTAAAAGGTATATTCTGAGCTTCTGGGGCCCTGCCTGACTACATAGAAAATGAGCTATATACTGAACAACATAGTAGCCCTAATAAGGGCTCTTAAGGACTCTCTTGTCTTCTGGTAGCTGGTATATATGGTGGTAAAAGGTATATTCTGAGCTTCTGGGGCCCTGCCTGACTACATAGAAAATGAGCTATATACTGTTCAACATAGTAGCCCTAATAAGGGCTCTTAAGGACTCTCTTGTCTTCTGGTAGCTGGTATATATGGTGGTAAAAGGTATATTCTGAGCTTCTGGGGCCCGGCCTGACTACATAGGATATGAGCTATATACTGTTCAACATAGTAGCCCTAATAAGGGCTCTTAAGGACTCTCTTGTCTTCTGGTAGCTGGTATATATGGTGGTAAAAGGTATATTCTGAGCTTCTGGGGCCCTGCCTGACTACATAGAAAATGAGCTATATACTGTTCAACATAGCAGCACTAATAAGGGATTAAGGACTCTCTTGTCTTCTGGTAGCTGGTATATATGGTGGTAAAAGGTATATTCTGAGCTTCTGGGGCCCTGCCTGACTACATAGAAAATGAGCTATATACTGTTCAACATAGTAGCCCTAATAAGGGCTCTTAAGGACTCTCTTGTCTTCTGGTAGCTGGTATATATGGTGGTAAAAGGTATATTCTGAGCTTCTGGGGCCCTGCCTGACTACATAGAAAATGAGCTATATACTGTACAACATAGTAGCCCTAATAAGGGCTCTTAAGGACTCTCTTGTCTTCTGGTAGCTGGTATATATGGTGGTAAAAGGTATATTCTGAGCTTCTGGGGCCCTGCCTGACTACATATGATATGAGCTATATACTGTTCAACATAGTAGCCCTAATAAGGGCTCTTAAGGACTCTCTTGTCTTCTGGTAGCTGGTATATATGGTGGTAAAAGGTATATTCTGAGCTTCTGGGGCCCTGCCTGACTACATAGGATATGAGCTATATACTGTTCAACATAGTAGCCCTAATAAGGGCTCTTAAGGACTCTCTTGTCTTCTGGTAGCTGGTATATATGGTGGTAAAAGGTATATTCTGAGCTTCTGGGGCCCTGCCTGACTACATAGAAAATGAGCTATATACTGTTCAACATAGCAGCACTAATAAGGGATTAAGGACTCTCTTGTCTTCTGGTAGCTGGTATATATGGTGGTAAAAGGTATATTCTGAGCTTCTGGGGCCCTGCCTGACTACATAGAAAATGAGCTATATACTGTTCAACATAGTAGCCCTAATAAGGGCTCTTAAGGACTCTCTTGTCTTCTGGTAGCTGGTATATATGGTGGTAAAAGGTATATTCTGAGCTTCTGGGGCCCTGCCTGACTACATAGAAAATGAGCTATATACTGTACAACATAGTAGCCCTAATAAGGGCTCTTAAGGACTCTCTTGTCTTCTGGTAGCTGGTATATATGGTGGTAAAAGGTATATTCTGAGCTTCTGGGGCCCTGCCTGACTACATAGGATATGAGCTATATACTGTTCAACATAGTAGCCCTAATAAGGGCTCTTAAGGACTGTCTTGTCTTCTGGTAGCTGGTATATATGGTGGTAAAAGGTATATTCTGAGCTTCTGGGGCCCTGCCTGACTACATAGGATATGAGCTATATACTGTTCAACATAGTAGCCCTAATAAGGGCTCTTAAGGACTCTCTTGTCTTCTGGTAGCTGGTATATATGGTGGTAAAAGGTATATTCTGAGCTTCTGGGGCCCTGCCTGACTACATAGAAAATGAGCTATATACTGTTCAACATAGCAGCCCTAATAAGGGATTAAGGACTCTCTTGTCTTCTGGTAGCTGGTATATATGGTGGTAAAAGGTATATTCTGAGCTTCTGGGGCCCTGCCTGACTACATAGAAAATGAGCTATATACTGTTCAATATAGTAGCCCTAATAAGGGCTCTTAAGGACTCTCTTGTCTTCTGGTAGCTGGTATATATGGTGGTAAAAGGTATATTCTGAGCTTCTGGGGCCCTGCCTGACTACATAGGATATGAGCTATATACTGTTCAACATAGTAGCCCTAATAAGGGCTCTTAAGGACTCTCTTGTCTTCTGGTAGCTGGTATATATGGTGGTAAAAGGTATATTCTGAGCTTCTGGGGCCCTGCCTGACTACATAGAAAATGAGCTATATACTGTTCAGCGTAGTAGCCCTAATAAGGGCTCTTAAGGACTGTCTTGTCTTCTGGTAGCTGGTATATATGGTGGTAAAAGTTATATTCTGAGCTTCTGGGGCCCTGCCTGACTACATAGAAAATGAGCTATATACTGTTCAGCGTAGTAGCCCTAATAAGGGCTCTTAAGGACTGTCTTGTCTTCTGGTAGCTGGTATATATGGTGGTAAAAGGTATATTCTGAGCTTCTGGGGCCCTGCCTGACTACATAGGATATGAGCTATATACTGTTCAACATAGCAGCCCTAATAAGGGATTAAGGACTCTCTTGTCTTCTGGTAGCTGGTATATATGGTGGTAAAAGGTATATTCTGAGCTTCTGGGGCCCTGCCTGACTACATAGAAAATGAGCTATATACTGTTCAACATAGCAGCCCTAATAAGGGATTAAGGACTCTCTTGTCTTCTGGTAGCTGGTATATATGGTGGTAAAAGGTATATTCTGAGCTTCTGGGGCCCTGCCTGACTACATAGAAAATGAGCTATATACTGTTCAACATAGTAGCCCTAATAAGGGCTCTTAAGGACTCTCTTGTCTTCTGGTAGCTGGTATATATGGTGGTAAAAGGTATATTCTGAGCTTCTGGGGCCCTGCCTGACTACATAGGATATGAGATATATACTGTTCAGCGTAGTAGCCCTAATAAGGGCTCTTAAGGACTGTCTTGTCTTCTGGTAGCTGGTATATATGGTGGTAAAAGGTATATTCTGAGCTTCTGGGGCCCTGCCTGACTACATAGAAAATGAGCTATATACTGTTCAGCGTAGTAGCCCTAATAAGGGCTCTTAAGGACTGTCTTGTCTTCTGGTAGCTGGTATATATGGTGGTAAAAGGTATATTCTGAGCTTCTGGGGCCCTGCCTGACTACATAGAAAATGAGCTATATACTGTTCAGCGTAGTAGCCCTAATAAGGGCTCTTAAGGACTGTCTTGTCTTCTGGTAGCTGGTATATATGGTGGTAAAAGGTATATTCTGAGCTTCTGGGGCCCTGCCTGACTACATAGAAAATGAGCTATATACTGTTCAGCGTAGTAGCCCTAATAAGGGCTCTTAAGGACTCTCTTGTCTTCTGGTAGCTGGTATATATGGTGGTAAAAGGTATATTCTGAGCTTCTGGGGCCCTGCCTGACTACATAGAAAATGAGCTATATACTGTTCAGCGTAGTAGCCCTAATAAGGGCTCTTAAGGACTGTCTTGTCTTCTGGTAGCTGGTATATATGGTGGTAAAAGGTATATTCTGAGCTTCTGGGGCCCTGCCTGACTACATAGGATATGAGATATATACTGTTCAGCGTAGTAGCCCTAATAAGGGCTCTTAAGGACTGTCTTGTCTTCTGGTAGCTGGTATATATGGTGGTAAAAGGTATATTCTGAGCTTCTGGGGCCCTGCCTGACTACATAGAAAATGAGCTATATACTGTTCAGCGTAGTAGCCCTAATAAGGGCTCTTAAGGACTGTCTTGTCTTCTGGTAGCTGGTATATATGGTGGTAAAAGGTATATTCTGAGCTTCTGGGGCCCTGCCTGACTACATAGAAAATGAGCTATATACTGTTCAGCGTAGTAGCCCTAATAAGGGCTCTTAAGGACTGTCTTGTCTTCTGGTAGCTGGTATATATGGTGGTAAAAGGTATATTCTGAGCTTCTGGGGCCCTGCCTGCCTACATATGAGCCATATACCGTTCAGCGTAGTAGCCCTAATAAGGGCTCTTAATGACTCTCTTGTCTTCTGGTAGCTGGTATAGATGGTGGTAAAAGCGATATTCCGAGCTTCTGGGGCCCTGCCAGCGACAGCCTGTCTTTCCCTGCTGTGAGCGTCTGTCCCTCACTAAGTTCAAGCTGCTAATGCTGACGAAGAGGAAGTGCTGAGTTTTGTATATTCGAGGTCACATGGTTTTTCCAGCCAATGCGTGTAGACGCCGTTTTCGCGATGCCAGCGTCCTCCCAGGACCTGTCCCACCCCCCCTGCATGGTGATTGGTGTAAAAAACGCGCCAGGGAAGGTGGGAGGGGAAACGAATTGTGAGTGCGCCATCGCCGCTGTACTCGATCGAAATCGAGTATGACGAACAGCGTAGTATTCGATCGAATACCGGCTCGGTCGAATACTACTCGCTCATCACTATTCATAGTAGCTTGCAATTTTAGCTTTTTTTTGTTTGCATATTGTTATTAATTTTGGGAAAGTGTGGTTTTAATTCTGCTTTCTCACTTTTTTTGTGCAACCAAAGAATTCTTCAAGGATTTGTGTCCAGAAAGCTGTGCCAACGACAACAAGCCTGGTACACCTAGAAATCTTGAGGTGTGTACTTTGAGAGAGTATATAGTTTGTATGGGCTATTCCAAAGTTACAGGGTTGTTTTTCTTGAAAAACTACAGGTGCTCATTCTTGGAAAAACAGTATTTTCTTATATCCTTAAGCATGGTTTCAGTTTGGGGTGTGCCCTGGACAGGAAATGGTGTGGTATATATGTGGTACCATTGCAACCAGAAATATGGTTTTCTTGAAAAACGTAAACATTTTTTATTTTAAAAAAAGCTAAAAAAAAAATTAAAAATTGCATTTTTTCATATATTTCACCTCAAAATATTGGAAAAAAGGGGAGATAGGACATACGTTTATGACAGAATTATTTCCAGAAGTAGATTAGTAAAAGCCAGGTATCCCTTCTCAGAGAGCATGAAAGGGCAAAACAAGTTGAAAGTGCTGACCACTGGGTGCAGGAAAAATACTTCTCCAATCTCTATATTTCCCATCTCAGTGGGGGGCAGACCAGGATCTTGTAAAAAGTCTGGGGGGTCCTCTTTAGGGGTCATTGATTAAAATAAATTGATTTTCAGTTTTAATCATGTCAAGTTTGTGATGTGTATGACTTTTAAAATGTGGTGTACTTGTAAGTAAGCACTTTCCTATGATTCTCCCACCCTGTACATACAGATTGCCCACATGAAAACTCATACTACCTGCACCTAGTGCATTTTCCGAGGCTTTAAACAATCCAAGTATGCGCCTCATGGAGTCTTCTGACTATACCACTCATTGCATTGCATTGTGGGATTGCTGTCCTTTTCCTGACTGAAGCTCTGTTCTGTCTGTGCATAGCACAGCTATAACCCCGCCCCTGCACTTGCCCCCTGAAGTCCTGAATAGAGCTGCAACCTAGTGGGGGGAAAAATAATAAGTGACTAAAAACGTAAAATATATTAATTTTAGATGCTGGGAAATAGTTTAAGGATTTGGTCTTTTCATTAACTGATGCTGATGCTGAAGGATGGCTTTATCCAGTAGCTAGTAATCATAGATCTTCTTAAACAGTGAATTTGGTTAAAATCATTTTTTTTTTTATTTCAGTCATAAGGTATTCAGCACAATATCGTAACTTAATCAATTAAAATGCTTCATTTACATAATGGTAACCAGCTGGCCACCAATAGTTCTACAATAAACTAGATAACCATCCCATCACAGAGTATTACAAAAAACATACTGGGAAAAGTTGGTAATCTCGTGGCACACATTTCACCATATTGCTCTATATGAAAAAGTAGTAAAAGAAATCTGTAATTACCTGGCTTAAAAAAAAAAAACACTTTTAGTTTTAAATCCCTTTAATTATAGTCTTGTAGCTAATCTTTGGCTCACTTCCCTAAAACTAGCTTTGTATGCTATTCTTGGTGCAGGATCTAGATCACAAGACCATTTAGTCTTACCATTGGTATTTGGCAATATATAATGTATTTCAACCGTGGAATTAGCAAAGATACCCAGTGAATATAAATAGCAAAAAGCACATGATGTTTTAAGATATCTCTTATTTGTCAGGAGTGGCTTATTTGCATGCCCGTTCCCTTAGGACAGTGTGTCAGGCTTGGCATGATTGCCGGATGCAATTTCCTAATTGTCACCCTCCAGGTAAAGTAATTTGATTTAATACAAGGCTAAAAAACGCTTTAACCTTTCCCCAAGACATGTACATTTTTAAGTCACTAGTAGTCATGACTTTTTTTTTAATTTATTGTAGACACTTGCCTTTTTCCCAGGTAAACAGAGCTAACAGTAATTAATTTGCTTTCCGAAGCATATTTAGAAAATTTCTTCTGAAACATGTGGAGGACGCAGCCTCAACTGTATCACTTTCAGGATGTCCCAAGCAGTAATTAACAGGGTGAGAAAACAGCAACTCAATATAACCCTGACTGCCAACTAAGTAATAACTATGTCCAATAACCAAGGACATAACAAAATAATTAAACATTAATCCTAGAACTCAGAATGTTACTGCCCAGTGCTTCATCCACAGAGACAAATGTATCTGATTTTTATTAAATATAGAAAAGGTGAGGATGGATGACCATGTAGCTGCCTGACATAACTGTTCCACTGAGGCCTATTGATGGAAGGCCCAGAATGAACTAACCATGTAGTAGAATGAGCTACAGAATAACCTAAACAGTCGTCTATATTCTGTTATATTTTTTCAGTATTTCTGATCCGTTTACAAATGGTTTTAGAAAGAACTGGACCTCCATTGTTTAGGACTATCCAGAGCAATGAGCACAGAACCATAATTATGAAATTATAAAATTCTAACTACATCAAGTTGATGTAGCAATATTTCCTAAGCCTTCCAATAAAGAATGAATACAGTATCTCCATTAATGTGACAAGGTGTCAAAAATTTCTAGAAGTAATCTAACGCATTTTCGCCCTACAAGACGCACATGCCCATCGGAGGCACCTAGGATTTTGAGGAGGAAAATAAGAAAATATATATATATTGTGAACCAAATGTTGTGCTAAAACTCCATGCCCCCAAGAACCAAATAGTCAAGGTGCAGAATCCCCCCATTACAGGAAAAGTGGCACCCCCCCTCCCAATCCCCATAACGGCAGTGGGGCATTCCCTCCCACCATTACCCATATAGGCAGTGTGTCATTCCCCCATTCCCTATATAGGCAGTATGGCATTTCCCCCCTCCCACTCCCATATAGGCAGTGTGGCATTCCCTCCCACCATTACCCATATAGGCAGTGTGGCTTGTCCGTCCTATTCCCATATAGCCAGTCTTCCCCTCCTATTACCATATAGGCAGTGTGGCATTACCCCCTCCCATTCCCCATAGGCAATGTTGTATCCCCCCGTCTCCCATTCCCTATAGGCAAAACTAAAAAAAAAAAAAGTAACCTCACCTTTCCATCCTTTCCGCTGTCCCTGCTGTCTTCACACACAGACACCCAATGCTTGCACATCGGCCACGCCCACCACTGTATAGGGCCGGGTGTTCACTCTGTGTGTGCTGGTGGAGGAAGTGGCAGAGGGAGCTGTATCTGCCACCTTCTCTGCGGCGCCTACACATACAACCAGCTTCATACAGCGGTGGGCGTGGCGAGCATCGGCCATGTTCACCTGCTGTATGAAGTGGATCTGTATCTGCACCACCCCTAGTGATGATGCAACTAAGAGTATACAAAGCTCAGCAATGGGGAACACTTTATCCTTCCTTTATGTGACAGTTTAGTTGTGTCTGAATTAGCATATGGCAGGCCATTCACCATACTACTACTTGTACCTGTTTTTCCCTGGTGTTTTTATGAATATTGTGCAAAGGCTGAGGTGAAAAAAAAATAGGCTGTTTTGGGGCACAGGGCTGGGGATGGAAGGTGACCACAAACTTCCTTTCTGAGTATAGGTGCACATTAGGTTTTAATGACTGTAGGTACAGAGAAAAAAAGGGGATGAAGTATGTGTAGCCCCTTGATGAGTCTTGACAGAGTAATCTTCTTCAACTGGTGTTTGTAAACAAGGAAGTATAGGCCAATACTTGCCCCATAAGGGTACTAACCAAAAATCAAACTTGATTGTAAAAGGCTCTGTATATTGGGTATGGAATGTCAGCACCAGAACATTCATGTGATGAACACCAACCATCTCATGAAGTATCTCCCATATCTAGTATACCTAACTAGAGGAAGATAATCTTGCCTTCAAAAGTGTGACAATGACGGGATGAGAAACCTACATGTTCTAAGATTTACTTTTCAGTAGCCATGTCTACAAAGATAGAAGTTTCAGGATGAGATGAAGTAGAGGCCCCTATGATGGATGCCGAGGAGGTAGCATTACTGGAACGCCTATGGACAGATTCACCATATATGCATATCAGGCTGTCCTTGATCAATTAGAATCATAGTTATCAACTCTGACCACATATGACATAGAAGGAGATGCATCAGCATAAGAGAAGGAAAAGTTCTCTGCCACTATGTTGAACATAGACTGAAGTGTTACATCCACTCCTAGGCCAAGAGGATCTCTTACTCCTCCCACCAATTTCATTACTTTTCTGTTCAATCTGTAACAAACAAATACAAATCCGAAGCGCCCCAATGATCAAAAGTGAAGTTGACCATGACTTGGTTCAGATCCTACTTCTACCTCTTGGCGACTTAGAAAGTCTGCAGATAAATTCTCTATTCATGGAATATGTACAGTGAATATCGCTGGTATATGAGCTTACGCCCAACTTAGACTCAGCTCTGCCATCACCATGGCTACAGAACATCTTGTTCTCACTTGATGACAGTCATGGCCATAAATGTTGGCACCCCTGGAATTTTTCAAGAAGAAGCCATGTACCAGCAAAGGAAGAGTGGTCCAACATTCCGGCTGAGCGGGGTAAGAAGCTTATTGGTGGTTATAGGAAGCAACTGATTTCAGTTATTTTTTCCAAAGGGTGTGCAACCAAATATTAAGTTAAAGATGCCAATAATGTTGTCCATCCCATTTTCGGAGTTTGGTGTGACATTATATCCAATTAGCTTTTTTCCTCCCTCCCCGTTTAGTTCCAATAAACACAAAGGGAATAAACATTCCTGGCCGTCAGCTTCAGTAACAAACAGGTTAAATCCTGCACAGAGTGCATTGACTGCAAGACAGAAAGGTGTTTCTGCGGGCCCATATACTTCTAGCTGCCCCATCACAACTAAGTAATTGTAAAGCAGTAGAACTACCTACCGAATACAATTCTATTTTCTCTCCCAATCCATTCCAGGCCGTCAGCTTCAGTAACTAACGGGGACTTCCAAAAGCAATGCCCAAAAGCAGTACTAAACAACTCACTACTGCCTGTAAAACCTTTCTACCAAAAACGGCATCCACCAAGGCTCTAACATCTACCAAGATCAAGATAACGGCACCCATATCCTAAAGTCCTGAACAGAGTTGCAGCCCAGTGGCGGAAAGAATAAAAAGTGACTAGAAACTTAAAATATATTAACTTCAGATGCTGGGGAATCGTTTTTTTAAGGGTTTGGGCTTTTCAATAAATCATGGTGAAGGTCCGGTTTAACCGATAAAGCTGCTAATTCAGAAACCCTTTGTACCGAAGTAATAGCAACTAGAATGACCTTAAGAGTCAAAAAACTCAGAGAAGCATCTATCACAGGCTCCAAAGGAGCGCCCTGCAGGGCCGACAGTACTAAGTTCAAGTCCCAAACTGGCAGAATAGGTTTATGTGGCGGGCGCACATGAATGACCCCCTGTAAAAGGACTTAAGACTATTCTCGGCAATGGGCTTCTGAAAAAAGATGGATAAGGCGGATACCTGCTCTTTTAGCGTGCTTAATTGGAGTCCATCCTCCAGGCCCTTCTGTAGAAATTCAAGAATTCTAGACAGAAAACCTCCTACAAGGAAAGTTCCTAGATTCACACCAGGCGATGAAAACACGCCAAACCCTGTAGAAAATCTTTGAAGAACTCTGCTTCCAGTCCTGAATCATGGTGTGAATAACCCTGGCCGATAAACCCCTCTGTGTTAAGATCGCGGTTTCAATAGCCAGGCCGTCAAAAGCCAGCATTCATAAATTGGGGTGCAGAAGAGGCCCTTGTGTGAGAAAATCTGGGTCACCGGAGAGCCCTCAATGCTCCCCTGCTGACATCCTTACTATGTCTGAGAACCAACTTCTCCTTGGCCAGCGAGGAGCCACCAGAATGGTTGGCACCCCATCGCGAGCTTTTAGGACTCGACCTAGGAGGGAATGCACAAAGAAGGCTGAAATCTGACCAGGGAAGGGTCAGTGTATCCGTTGCCAATGCTAGAGGGTCCCTGGATCAAGCCACAAACTTCTGAGGTTTCCGATTGTGCCGAGATGCAAAGAGATTTACATCCAGACGACCCCAGAGCATGCAAAGGGATGGAAACACTTTCTTACTGAGAGACCATTCCCCCTGGTGCAGGACTGTTCTGGTCAATCGACCTGTGAGTTGTCCACTCCTGGAATGTGAATTGCTCCTGGTGCCCCCTTGGTGGTTGATGTATGCCAATGCCGTCAGGTTGTCTACTGAATCCTGACAGGATGCCCTCTCAGGCTGGGAGTCCAATGTAAGAGGGCTAAAAGAAATGCTCTTAATTCTAGGATGTTTATAGGAAGGATGTTCTCCCTCGGACCCCCCTGCCCCTGGATTGTCTGTGACCTCCAGACACCTCCCCAATTCATCAGGCTGGCATCCGTGGTGACTATCTCCCAAGGAAACGGAAGAAAAGATTTGCCTACCGGAAAATGTTGGGGACCCAGCCACAATAGGGACTGCTTGGCTGAAGGTGTCAGAACAAAAAGGGTGATCCAGAGACTCTGAGGACCGATAGCAACTTTATAGACGCCTCGTGTGAAACTGTGCAAAGGGCACTGCCGTGAAGCAAGATACCACCAGACCCACTAGTAGCATCCCCTGGCGGATTTATTGAAAAGCCCAAACCGTTATAAAATGATTCCCCAGCATCTAAAATTAATATAGTTTATGTTTTTAGTCACTTCATATTCTTTCCCCCACTGGGCTGCAACTCTGTTCAGGACTTTAGGATATGGGCGCCGCCATCTTGACTCAGAAGCATCACACTTACTGAGAGGAGAGTAGAGTGGGATAAAGTACAGGGGGGCAGGTTATAGCTGTGCTTTGTTCAGACAGAGCAGAGCTGGGGTCAGGAAAAGGTCAGCAATCCCAGAATGCAGAGCAGCACAGTCAGAAGCACTTCCTGTTTGCAGGCTGCCTGATGTTCCATGAGCCGCCATCTTGGATGTTTAAAGGCTCATAACATGCAGTAGGTGCAGGTAGGATGATTTTTAATGTGAGCTATCTGTATGTACAGGGTGTGGGAAACATATAAGATAGATTCTTATTCAGAGTGAAGGACCGCTTTAAACATGAATTCCAGTATTAAAACTATTTGTAAACATTATTACCCGGGAAAAAGAAAAGATTAACATTAAAGGCTGCAGACCAAAAATACAATTCTGTGATTGCTCACCTGTAGAATTGGTATTATAAGTATACAGCACGTCCTGCTCCAGAAGATTCCTTACACATGGGTAATACATCCACAAGATGGCGCTGGACTGCAGAAAACAGCTTGTGGCTCCTCCCGGCCCTATATAAGTCAGGGACATATAAATTCCCCAGTATTGACAAGCCGTTAACAAGAAGCCGGGAGAACTATAATAACCATAATTCAAATGAACATATGAACAATCACCATACAGAGGTAACTAAGAATAATAACAAGGGTGGGATGGAGCAGGACGTGCTGTATACTTATAATACCAATTCTACAGGTGGGTAATCACAGAATTGTATTATTCCAAGTATACAGCACGTCCTGCTCCAGAAGATTCCTTACACATGGGACATCCAATAGCAGTGTCCGTAAGGTAGGGTGGGATCCCCAAAAGCAACGGCGGGCAGTTTAAACCACTGCCGCCTGCAGAACTTTGCAGCATCAGCTGAGGCCCTAACATCAACCTTGAAAAACGTAGAAAAGGTATGAACAGAAGACCAAGTAGCGGCCTTGTAAACTTGTTCAACAGAGGCCAGCTGCTGAAAAGCCCAAGAGGCACCAATAGTACAAGTAGAATGAGCAGTAAGGTGGAAAGGAGGCTCCTTCCCCTTAGCAGAATAGGCTTGAATAACAGCCTGACGGATCCACTTGCTGATGGTGGACTTAGCAGGAGCTAAACCCTTCTTAGGCCCAGAAGGGGGAACAAAAAGAGCATCAGTGTTCCTGAAAGGTTCAGTAGCCACCAAATAGAACTTCAGGGTTCTAACCACATCCAGAGAATGTAAAACCTGCTCCTTGGAGTTACTAGGATTAGGGCACAGAGAAGGCAAGACAATGTCCTGATTGAGAGGAAAAGCAGACACCACCTTAGGCAGAAAATCTGGCTTAAAACGAAACACCACCTTGTCCTGGTGTCTCTCAAAGTAAGGAGGTTTGATAGAAAGTGCTGCCAACTCAGAAACATGCCTAACCGAAGTGATAGCCACCAAAAAGGATATCTTAAGCGTCAAAATAGACAAAGGGGCCGCACGCAAGGGCTCAAAGGGAGACCCCTGCAAGGCCGATAATACCAAGTTCAAATCCCAGACTGGTAACATAGGCTTACGAGGAGGACGCACGTGAGTAACCCCCTGAAAAAATGTCTTAACCAGACGATGGTTGGCAAAAGATCTTTGGAAGAAAATAGCCAAGGCTGAGACATGACCTTTGAGGGTACTAAGTTGAAGACCCAAATCCAAACCATGTTGCAGGAATTCCAGAATCCTGGGGATAGAAAACACCCGACAGGGAAGCGACCTAGTCTCACACCAGTCAATGTAAGTATGTCATACCCTATAGCAGATAGATGACGAGGACTTCTTCCTAGCCTGAATCATGGTACTAGTAACAGAGGCAGGCAGCCCCTTATCCATCAAGATGGAGGTTTCAGCAGCCAGGCCGTTAAAGCCAGTGTTTGTAAATTGGGATGGCGTAGCTGTCCTTGAGTGAGCAGATCTGGAACCTTGGGCAGGACATACTGATCTACTGCCAACTGCACGATGTCTGCGAAACACACTCTTCTTGGCCAACAGGGGGCCATCAGAATGGTTGGCACCCCTTCCTGGGAGATCTTGCGCAGCACCCTGCCCAGCAGAGGGAACGGGGGAAACACATAGCTGGAAGCTCTTCCAAAACATTGCTAGCGCATCCATGGCCAAGGCCAGGGGGTCCTGGGACAGGGAAACAGACTGGAAGCTTGTGATTGTGACGGGACGCAAACATATCCATATCCAGCCAACCCCAACGGTGGCACAGGGAGTGAAACACCCAGCTGCTGAGGGACCACTCCCCCAGACGAGACATCCCCCTGCTGAGGGAATCTGCCTCCAGATTCTCCACCCCCGGGATGTACACAGCTGAGAGACAGGGGACATTCTCCTCCGCCCAGGACAGAATCAGGGACACTTCCTTGAGGGCCCTCTTGCTCCGGGTCTCTCCCTGATGATTGATGTAGGCAACCGCTGTCTGGTTGTCCGAGCGGACCTGAACAGCCCGAAGGTGTGGAGTCAGTTGAGCGAGAACCAACCTTATCGCCCTCAGTTCCAGAATGTTGATAGGAGTGTGGGCCTCCTTAGGACCCCACTGACCCTGGAATTGCAGGGACTTCCAGAAGCCCCCCCCCCAACCTGTCAGACTGGCATCCGTGGTGACTGTCTCCCAGCAAGGGGTCAGAAAAATCTGCCCACCAACAGGTTCCTTGAGTCCAGCCACCACGAGAGAGAGACCGCCTGGCCAGAGGGGACAGAACAAACACCTCATCCAGGGACACAGGGTCCCTATCCCATACTGACAAGAGGTGAAGTTGAAGAGGTCTCATATGAAACTGAGCGTATGGAACAGCCTCGAAGCAAGACACCATCAGGCCCACCAGCTGTATCCCTTGCCATATGGAGGGATGAGGGTAAGACAGAAGAAGCTGGGCCTGAGCTTGAAGACTCTCCACCTTCTGCTGAGGGAGAAGAATCTTGACCTGAGATGAATCCAGAGTCATGCCCAGAAAGGACCTCACCAATGACGGAGACAGGGAGGGCTTGGGGTGGTTGATCACCCAGCCGAAAGCCTCCAGTGCGGACACCACCCTCTGGGTATCCAGCTCTGCCTGCTGGAAGGACCGAGAAGTGATGAGAATGTCGTCCAAGTAAGGAAGGATGCGAATGCCCTGAGATCTCAGCAGAGCCATTACTTCCGCCAGTACCTTGATGAAAACCCTGGGAGCCGAGGTGAGACCGAAAGGCAAGGCTACAAACTGATAGTGCTGGTCTCCCATAGCAAACCTTAGAAATTTGTGATGACCTGGAAAGATTTGTACATGAAAGTAAGCATCCTTGATGTCTACAGATGTCATAAAGTCGCCCGGGCGCAGTGAATCGACAGCTGAACGCAGAGTCTCCATGCGAAAATTTTGAATCTGACAAACTTGTTGAGACACTTTAAATCCAGGATGGGTCTGAGGGACCCATCCTTTTTGGGGACAGTGAAAAGATTGGAATAGAAGCCTCTGCCCCTTTCCCTGAAAGGCACCAGGCAGATGACCCCCAACTCCAAAAGGTTTTGAACAGCAAGGCACAGACCCTGAGCTGACAGGGGGTTTTGAACCATCTGGGATCTGATTAATCTTGGGGGTGGCCAGGCTGCAAACTCTATCTTGTAACCGGAGGACACTACCTCCTGAATCCACCGGTCTGAGACGTGAAGCCTCCAGACGTGAGCAAAGAGCCAAAGCCGTCCCCCCACCCAGATGGGTGAGGGCGCCCCTTCATGCCTGAGGGGGCTTGGGGGAGGACTTAGGCTTGGGACCCCAGGAGGGGCCGGGGCAGCCACGTCCTCTGCCCCTTCCCCAATAATCTCCGCGGGCCCCAGCAAAGGAGGCTCCTCACCCAATTCTGGAATCACAGAAGGAAGGGAAAAAGGCACCTGTACCCCAAAAGGACCGGGACTGCCTCCTACGTTGAGGTAACCTGCCGCCCTTAGCAAACAAGTCCAAGCGTTCACCAAAGAGGCGCAGCCCCTTAAAGGGAAAGCCAGTGAGAGCCTTCTTAGCAGCGTTATCAGCTACCCACTGACGCAGCCAGACAGAGCGGCGTATAGCCAGCAGCAGAGCAGATGTCCTCCCACACATTCTAATGGTATCATCCATAGCAGACAGAACATTTACAACAAATTTATAGCAAAGCAGGAGAGAACCATACACTTCTCCTCCCGCGTCATCAGAGGCCCCATCTAAGAGACTCTTGAGCAGGCCTTTAATAGCAACAGCTGTAATGGCAGAGGCACAAACCGGGCGCAGCGCGGTCCCCACACAGGCAAAAGCATGGCAAGCCAGCTGGTCCAAGCGCTGGTCCTCACCATCCTTCAGAGTAGTAGTGTCAGGGGAATGCATGACAGAAGTATTGGACAGCCCCAGAACAGGTGCATCCACTTCGGGAGGACATGATACCTCTTATCCCAACTCTTTGGCACCCCAGGAAGCCTGCTAGGCCGTTCCCATTCTTTGAGCACCAGATTATTAAAGTGAGTTTTTTCAGGAAACTCTAAGCGTGATCTAGCCGTATGAAAAAGCTCACCCTGCTGCAGCGGAGCCACGGCAGGAGGGGAAATACAGAGCACTTCAAAAATATGGGCCAAAAGCCTGTCAGTGTCATCTGAGGACCATGGGTCAGCCCCAGACCCAGTATCACCATAAACCTTAGGCTGCTCCTCAGATGATTCTGAATCAGAAAACAATTCCCCTTCCTCCAGGGGAGTATAACCGGTAATGTCAAAAATGTCCTCGGCCTCCATTGGAAAGAGAGAAACAGCGGGTGATAAATGCCGCTTCTTAGCAGAAGGCTTACGCAGGACAGACTCAGCAATAAGATTTTCAATGCCGGCCACCCGTGCAGCCAAATCAGGTTGAGACTCCCCACTGGTATGCACCTCACTAGGAGTCAGATGTAAGCGTGGGGGGGTAGGCGAAGCTAGAGGGGGCGCAGCACTAGGCCCAGCCACAGGTAACCCAGACTGCAGCGCAAGTACCTTCTGGGAGCAGGGTACACAAACCCTGACGTCATCACTTACAGGGGATACCCCACACGCAACACACAGCCGGGCTTGTCCCGAAGGAACCCTAGGCACACTTTCCTGAGAAGCCTCCATATGGTGATTAATGTGGCACCGCAGGCCAATATAGGATTAACGCTAAATATAGCTACCCGAGATGCCCCAAGAGCCTGCTAGGGAAGTGGGAGATATACAAGAACAATAGCCCTCCAATATAGGTTTAGCGCTAAATCAAGGGGAGAGGACCGGGAGAAACCACAAAAAGTTTGACCTGCCTGAAAGACATAAGCAGACATCCCCATAAGCATAACAATTCAAATAAATCAAACACAAAAAGGACACCCCACAGGGGCACTTACGGGCCGCGGTAGGTAGAGAGCAGCCACGCAGCACAGAAGTCAAAATGGCACCCGCATATACCTCGAGTGGCGGGCCGCGGATAAAGTGATGCGGAAAACACCATCAGCAAGGCCCGCCCCCTCCCAAGAGCGCGAAACGCGCCCACGTGTTAGAACCGGCCAATGATGGTGCGACAGCGCCTGAGGCGATGCCACCGCCGTCCATGGAGCGCAGTACAAGCGTGCGACGGCGGCGGCGGCATTAAGTAAAAAACACACATGCAACGGATAGAAGAGAAAGCAATCTACAACCAGCATAAACTGCCGCAGCACACATACAAAGCCCCCCCCCTCCCTCGGAGATGTCCCCAGGGAGAGCGAGGAGGGAGAGCAGCAGCCAACCTAAAGGACGGGGCCCATCTAAGGGGACAGGGAGTAAAGGGGACCCCAGAGAGCGGGAGGGGCATCCCATAAGGTTCACCACGGGCCTATACCGGCCACCAGCCATCTTCTATTTTTCGCAGCCCAGACTGCAGATAAGAACTGGGGAATTTGTGGGAGGTCCCTGGCTTATATAGGGCCAGGAGGAGCCACGAGCAGTTTTCTGCAATCCAGCGCCATCTTGTGGATGTATTACCCATGTGTA
This sequence comes from Gastrophryne carolinensis, assembly GCA_027917425.1. Taxonomy (NCBI): domain Eukaryota; kingdom Metazoa; phylum Chordata; class Amphibia; order Anura; family Microhylidae; genus Gastrophryne; species Gastrophryne carolinensis. The sequence continues at coordinate 537,678,533 of CM051234.1, forward strand.
AGGAATCTTCTGGAGCAGGACGTGCTGTATATTTGGAATAAATATATCTCCCACACAGAAAAAAGCCCTAAGAGAATTAGAACAAAACACAGAAATCATAATAAAACCAGCAGACAAAAGATGTGCCTCAAAATATTAGAAAATAAGGAGTGGTATCAAAGAACATCACCATCAAAACTAAAGAGACCAGGAAGAAAACAAGGCAATAATAGACCGAGCGTATCAGCACAAGGTCTTTGAATAAACAACTTGGAAATTCCTAAAAGTGGAAAAGCCAATAACCCAAACCTTTTATGCCCTGCCCAAGATCCACAAGTCAGCAAGGGGCAGGGATTGGTTCAATGACCTGTAAAGCAAGTGAATAGGTGGATACCTTCCTACGGTCTTTTGTGGAAGCTCTTTCCTCGTATGTTAAGGACACTCCCTACTTATTACAAATATTACAAAACATGTCAGTCCCCTCCAACTGCAGATTGGCAACATTGGATGTGGAAACTCTTTATTCAAGCATTCCACATGAACAAGGATTACACACCATTAAATAGTATCTGGACCAACATGAACTAACAGAACATGAACATAACCAATTCATACTAGAATTATTAAATACTCACCCATAACACCTTTCTATTCGGAAAACAACTTTTTCACCAGTTACAAGGGACAGCCATGGGGACGATTTGTGCACCCTCATTTGCCAACCTATATCTGGGATGGTGGGAAAGAAAGGTATGGGAGGAGGAACCTACCAGTGAGTTTATGGACTATGTGACCACCTGGCTTCGCTATATAGACGACATCTTCATTATCTGGGAAGGCACGACCTCTGATCTGAAGAAATTTGTTGGGAATTTGAACACAAATCAATTAAATTTGAAATTCACCCTAGAGCAACATGAAACAGAAATCAGTTTCCTAGATCTAAAAATTAGAATAGATCCGGAAGGCACAATCTCCAATTTCTACAGAAAACCAAAAATGGACAACAATATTTTGAGGGCCACTAGCTCCCACCTGAAAACACTTAAATATTCTCCATATGGGATATTATTCTTAAGGGCCAAACAAAACTGTACCACACAAAAATATTTTAAAGAAGCAGCAGAAAAACCCTGAAAAAAGCCTATAACGAGGCACAACAAAAGGGATAGAACCACATTACTTAATCCACACCAACCTAAACCAAATAAATCACTGGAATATACCCCTTTCATTCTAACTTTTAATTCCCAACATCTCACAGATAAGACGAATACTACAGGATCACTGGTACATACTAAAGAGGGACCCAGAATTGGGCTCCCTAATCCCAGAAACCTCACAACTGTTCAGGAAAAAATGCTCAATAAGGGACCATATAGTACAAAGCCATTTTTCACTAGAGGCCAAGAACAAATGTTGCAACATGGTAGGCACGTACTGCTATGAAGGGTATACCACTTGCCAGTACATTAAACCCGGCAAAGATACAATCTTCCCGACAGGACAAGCAATCAAACAAAAAAAAACTGCTAATTTCAACACCACAGATGTAATCTATGTACTAACCTGTGACTGCCCAAGTTTCTATACTGAAAAAACAAATAGGAAACTAAAAACCCGCATTTATGAACACACAAGGTTTTTATTCATTATATACCTGCTTACACCAGTGGGCATGTCCCCCCAGGCCTAAACGACGCATGCAGCTTTGTTCCTTTCCTCAAACGGTTAACTCATCCCCAATAGAACCCACTGTAGTACAAAGAAACTATTAAAGAGTATCAGATGCCAGGAAAAAAGGAAAGCCATGGAACTGGCATATGAGTAAAATCATAAAAGACAATAAATAAGAATAGAATAAGCATTAAAACCATTAAACTTATTCATCCAGTCCCTTATAAGACTATAGAAGTAGATACGACAAATAACACGTCACTGTAAACTGTACAGACCACGTAGTAAGAAATCTAATATACACAGGCTTGGGTTTGCAAGAATGTATAATTTATGTAAAGGTGCACATCCTTCAAGACTCCTTCAAGCGATTAAACCTACAATATGGCGTCTCTGCTCCTGACTATACTCCTAATAGCCGGAAGGGGCCGCCCAGAGGGGCGGCACATGTACTACGAGCACGCAGCCGCTCCTCCCTAAGCTGACTGTATAGGCAGCGAGGGAGTCACGAGGGCCCAGCCAATCAGGACCAGAGAACTCCTATAAATGGCCCAGAGTGACGTCACCCGGGCTCGCACGCTCAGCCCACAAAAGCCAGTAGTACCACAATTGGTACTATAAAGACCCACTTCGAGAGGTTCTGCATGTTCCTGGGGAAGTTCACCACCCGCCCTCGCTCATAGAGGACAGGTGCCGGCATGCAGGAGAAACTACTGGGGCTAAACATAAGGTGAGCCGCGATAGCGAGACCGAGATTAACATATAAGAGAACTTCTATGTTGTATCATTAAACCTTCCTTAATACCCACACATACACAAACTCCGACAACTTAACCCCCACTAAACCTTTTTTACTGGATATTGTATTTGTATTGACATAACTTAGATCCTGTGGGGCGCAATTGAAGTAGCAATAAAAGCACCTATGAAGTGCACCTACTTGTGAGCAAAGATCATAGTGTACTGAGGAAGCATTAGATTGTGAAAGGTTTACACATTTCTTTGCTTGCTACAACTGAAAATGTCTTTGGAATCTTGCTACAGCTAAGAATCATGTCTTGCTACAAACTGTAAATTGAAACAGATGAAGACTAAACACAAGTTTTAGAATATAGATCTCTTTGAATGCTATACTTTACTATTAATTTAGAGTATATTTTTATATATCTATAACGAATTGGGACTAGTAATACCTAGCCCTGCAAAATACTCCCATACGGTTTATCTATGGACCAGAACCTGGGAGGCACAAACACCACCTCTGGCACTAGAAAAATTTTTTGGCACGAATACCAAAGGTTTTTAAGGTGCGCTTCAGGTTGAAAGGTAAGCTGCTGCCTAAAGTAAGGGGTCAGACCTTACTAACAGATGATTGAGAAAAAACCTAATAAACTAATTCAAGATTATTCGGTTTAGGCGCGCTTTAAGAAAGGTCTTACAGCAAGATCTGGCTGCAAAGGTTGCAAGGAGAGTTGTTTTTTCTTCATACAGATCTGTTAGAGGCTTCTATAGGCCACTATATTAGATTGTATCGAATTAACTTTGTTGCCTATATATATATATATATATATATATATATATATATATATATATTATTGTAGTTAGATATTGAAGTTAATTCGATACAATCTAATATAGTGTATCTGATGTCAGAAGCCTCTAACAGATCTGTATGAAGAAAAAACAACTCTCCTTGCAAACTTTGCAACCAGATCTTGCTGTAAGACCTTTCTTAAAGCGCACCTAAACCGAATAATCTTGAATTAGTTTATTAGGTTTTTTCTCAACCACCTCTGGCACACAGAAACCCCCCCATCTTTCCCTACTATAATTTAAGGGAGCAGGCGCTAACCAAAACACACTCAAGGAGTCTGCTTACAGAAAAAAGATCCTAGATTCCCCCCCCCCCTTTTTCTATATAAATATATACCCAGGTTCACCAGACCAAAACCTGCAGCTGATTGGTTTTTAAGTGAAAGTTTTCAGCCCAGAGTGCCAATGACACCCTAAAAGCGCCCCAAGACCCTGGCACTACCCTTACCACCAAAATCCCATAATACAGCATAGCTGAGGAGGCATATGGGGTCCAAGGATCAGTGGGAAATAAGGGCCTGCAAGACAGGGTTAAAAAGCCCACACTTCCTGCATATATCCTGCAAAAAGGGAGAAAGAAAATCTATGCAACCTTCGTAGGCCAGTCCAACTGCAAGAATGAGTTGTGATGGGCAGCCAGAGGTATATAGGGCCAGGAGGAGCCACACCTTTCTATCTTGCAGTTAACCCATTTGTTACTGAAGCTGACGGCCTGGAATGGATTGGGAGAGAAACATTTTACTGCAATCTTTTTCTGTGAGAAATACTTAATTTTCTTGAAAAATTTCAGCGGCGCCAACATTTATGGCCATGGCCATATATAAGCTACTGCTGTTACATTGTCCAGCTGAGTCCAACTGGACAGCAGATCAGTATATTCGTCCAATTTCATAGTTGTCATCCCCTATGAAGCAACATTGATGGATTTCTTTGTATCCTGGGTGGACTGCTTAAATCGATAAGTACTGCAATAGCAGTAACTCTAATAAGAATTTTATAGTTGACAGATAAGTCGACTGAATCTACCATGTCAACTTGAATTTCAGATCATTCATTAGAGAACATAATAACCTAAGGAACTTTAATATTTGTTCAAATTACCATATCTAATTGTACGGTAATATAACAGACGTTTTTGAAATTTTATAGCCAACCAAATTGTAGCAAACCAAATAACCAAAATGATAGGACTACTTACATTCCACTTGAATTAGTAGGTCATCCAGATAAGGGGTAATTTGGAATACTTTGCACCTCAATATTGCCATAATTGTAGCTAGCACTTTGAAAACACCTGTGGTGCTGTGGCCATACCAAAAGGTAGAGCTACAAACTGGAAATCTTTGGTAAGCTAGACAGAGAGGGATATGTAAATAAGCATCCTTGATTACTTATTAGCTTAAAATCCCCCTTGAATTATTGATGCCAGCACTGATATGAATTTGTAAGAAATGTAGTGGTGCAAACATTTAAGATCTAAAATAGGACTGAAGAAGTGCCCTTTTTAGTAATGCCAAATTGTTGCAGACAACAAGCAAATGCAACAGCAAAAAAGGCAGGTGGGATTGTGCTTATCCAGTAAATTTAAAAAAGAAGGTGCTAGACGGGTGTGACCACACCCCACAGAAAAAAGTTACGTTAGTTACCTGGTAACTTCTTTTCTAAACATCTGAAAAGGGCAGCATAGGAACACATGACTACCAGAAATGAATAAAGCTTTGGCTCCTCCTCAAAGCCTCCAGTTGTATAAGAGATCTTCAAAATACAAAGACAGACCATAAGCAGTCACTACTGGTAATTAAGCATGAAAAAAATGCATCCAATTATAGCCTGAGGAAGGAAAACCGGTATGCTGCCCTTTCGGATGTTTAAAAAAGAAGTTACCAGGTAACTAAAGTTTTCTCAAAACATTCTTAAGGCAGCATACTCTTGAGAGGATAAGCGAGATCTACCTCTAATGGGTGGAAAAGGCTGCCAGAAGCACACTCCTGTAAAAGGACTGATCCTCTAATTAGTAAGTCCAGATGGATATGTCTAACAAAAGTCTTGGCTGAAGACCGGAATGGTCGCTTTACAAATCTGTTCAAGAGGCCCCAGCTTGCTCCACCCAAGATGTAGAGACACTTCTCGTAGAATGAACTGTAACTCGTCCAGGTACAGGGGATCCATTATAGGCAAAAATACAATTCTGTGATTACTCACCTGTAGAATTGGTATTATGAGTATACAGTACGTCCTGCTCCAAATCTAATACTTACAATTGGGATATACTCCGCCAGATGGCGCTGGACTGCAGAGACATCGAAAATAGGCTCCTCCCGGCCCCTCAAATACCCGCGGACCTCCCATAAATCCCCAGCATTGAAAAGCAGTTAATGAGAAGCCGGGAGAATAAAACAATCCAAACGATCAACTATAACAATGATAACAATCACCATACAGGGGATCCAAGAAAATGCTAATATAATACCAATTCTACAGGTGAGTAATCACAGAATTGTATTATTCCTAGTTTACAGTACGTCCTGCTCCAAATCTAATACTTACAGTTGGGACATCCAATAGCAGTGTCCATAAGTAGGGTGGGATCCCCAAGAAAAATCAGCAGCAGGCAGTTTAAACCACTGCCGCCTGCAGAACCTTTCGGCCAAAAGCAGCATCAGCTGAGGCCCTAACATCAACCTTGTAAAACTTTGAAAAGGTATGAACAGAAGACCAAGTAGCGGCCTTACAAACTTGTTCAACAGAAGCCTGGTGCTGAAAAGCCCAAGAGGCACCAATAGCACGAGTGGAATGAGCAGTAAGGTGGAAGGGAGGATTCTTCCCCTTAGCAGAGTAGGCCTGAATCACAGCCTGACGAATCCACTTGCTGATAGTAGACTTGGCAGGAGCCAAACCCTTCCTAGGACCAAAAGGGACCACAAAAAGAGCATCAGTTTTCCTGAAAGGTGCAGTAGCCACCAGATAGTACTTCAGACACCTAACCACATCCAAAGAGTGCAAAACTCTCTCCTTAGCATTGCTAGGATTAGGGCACAAAGAAGGAACAACAACATCCTGATTCAAATGAAAAGCAGACACTACCTTAGGTAGAAAGTCAGGTTTGAAACGAAACACCCCCTTGTCCTGGTGTCTCTCATAGTAGGGGGGCTGAATGGCCAGCGCCGCCAACTCAGACACACGCCTGACAGAAGTGATAGCCACCAGAAATACAACCTTGAGCGTAAGAATGGCCAAGGCAGCATCCTGCACAGGTTCAAAGGGAGCACCCTGCAAGGCTGAAAGAACCAAATTCAGATCCCAAACAGGCACCATAGGCTTACGTGGGGGACGCACATGAGTGACCCTCTGGAAAAAAGTCAGAGGGTGCTGAGAAAAGGACTTCTGGAAGAAAATAGCCAGGGCAGAAACCTGACCCTTCAGAGTACCGAGTTGGAGCCCCATCTCCAACCCATGCTGCAGGAACTCCAGAATCCTGGGAATAGAGAACACACGACAGGGAAGGGACTTAGACTCACACCAGTCAATGTAGGCACGCCAAACCCTGTAATAAATGGAAGAGGAAGACTTCTTCCTAGCTTTAATCAAAGTATCCACAACCGAGGAAGACAGCCCCTTCTCCATCAAGATGGAGGTTTCAGCAGCCAAGCCGTCAAAGCCAGAGTTTGTAAATTGGGATGGCGTAGTGATCCCTGAGTGAGCAGATCTGGCACCAAGGGCAGAACGTACTGATCTACTGCCAACTGCACCACATCTGCGAACCACACTTTTCTTGGCCACCTGGGGGCCACCAGAATTGCTGGCACCCCTTCCAGAGCAATCTTGCGCAGAACCCTTCCCAGCAGGGGAATTAGAGGGAAGACATACAGGAACTGAAGTCCTTCCATGACATTGCTAGCGCATCCGAGGTCAGGGCCAGAGGATCCCTGGACAGAGAGACAAAAGCTGGGAGCTTGTGATTGTATCGGGACGCAAACAGATCCACATCTGGTTGGCCCCAACGGAGACACAGAGATTGAAACACCCTGCTGCATAGGGACCATTCTCCCTGGCGAGAGGTCCCCCTGCTCAGAGAGTCCGCCAGGTGATTTTCCACCCCCGGTATGTACACAGCTGAAATGCAGGGGACATTGGCCTCCGCCCAAGTCAGGATCAGAGACGCTTCCTGGAGGGCCCCCTTGCTCCGGGTCCCCCCCTGATGATTGATGTAGGCGACTGCCGTCTGGTTGTCCGAGCGCATCTGAACAGGCAGGCCCCGAAGATGAGTAGTCAAGCAAGCCAGAACTAACCTGATCGCCCACAGCTCCAAGACATTGGTACGTGTGTGGGTCTCCTGAGGGAATCGCAGGGACTTCCAGAAGCCCCCCAACCTGACAGACTGGCATCCGTGGTGACCGTCTCCCAGGAAGGGGCAAGAAAGGATCTGCCCCCCTTGAGTCCATCCACCACAAGAAGGACCTCCTGACTAGGGGGGAGAGCACACAGACCCTGTCCAGGGACGCTGGGTCCTTGTCCCATACAGACAATAGGTGAAGTTGCAGAGGCCTCAAGTGGAACTGAACATAAGGGACCGCTTTGAAGCACGCCACCATCAGGCCCACCAGCTGCATCCCCTGCCTGATGGAGGGATGGGGACAAGCTAGGAGGGAGTGAGCCTGTGCAATCAGACTGTCCACCTTCTGCTGAGGAAGGAAGATCCTTGCCTGAACTGTATCCAGATTCATTCCTAGGAATGGAGTTACCAAGGAAGGGGACAATGAGGACTTGGGGTGGTTGATCACCCATCCAAATGACTCCAGAGTGGACACCACCAGCTGAGTATCCAACTCTGCCTGATGTAGAGACTGGGAAGTGATGAGGATGTCGTCCAGATAGGGAAGCACGTGGACGCCCTGACATCTGAGCAGAGACATCACGCCAGCCAGCACCTTGGTGAACACCCTGGGAGCTGAAGTGAGGCCGAAGGGCAAGGACACAAATTGGTAGTGTTGATCCATCAGAGCGAACCTGAGGAACCTTTGATGACCTGGGAACACAGGAATATGAAGGTAAGCATGTTTGATGTCCACAGAAGTCATGAAATCCCCTTGGTGCAGGGAAATGATGGCAGAGCGCAGAGTCTCCATGCGAAAGTACCTGCCCCTGACAAACTTGTTGATGGGCCTGACAGAACCATCCTTTTTGGGTACTGTGAATAGGTTGGAATAAAAGCCCTTGCCCTTTTCTCTTAAAGGGACCTGGCAGATGACCGCCAGCTCCAGGAGGCCCTGCACAGCTTGCACTAGCTCCTGAGCTGACACAGGGTCCTGAGGAATCCGGGATCTGATGAATCTTGAAGGGGGATCGGCAGCAAACTCCAACTTGTAACCGGAGGACACTACCTCCTGAATCCACCGGTCTGAGACATGAAGCCTCCAGACGTGAGCGAAGTGCTGCAGCCGTCCCCCCACCCGGATGGGTGAGGTCGCCCCATCATGCCTGATGGGGCTTGGGGGAGGATTTAGCTTTGGGACCCCAGGATGAGCCAGGACGTCCACGTCCTCTGCCTCTACCCCAGAAATCTCCCCGGGCCCCAGGGAAAGAAACCCCCCTTCCCTGTCTTGCACCACGGTAAGGGGAGGAGAAGGAACCCTGACCCCGCAAGTTGTCAGCAGCCCACTGGCGCAGCCAAACCGAGCGGCGTATAGCCACCACGAGGGCAGAAGTTCTGGCACACATTCTGATGGTGTCATCCAATGCTGATAGGACAAAATTTACAAAAACATCACAACTGGAGAGTGCATTAAACACCTCACAAGGCAAATCATCAGGGGCACTATCAAGCAGATTTCTGATAAGGGTTCTAGCGGCCACAGTAGTAATGGCAGAGGCACAGACCAGGCGCAGTGCCGTCCCCGCACATGCAAAGGCGTGGGATGCCAACTGATTAATACGCCGGTCTTCGCCATCCTGCAGGGTAGTGGAATCAGGGGAATGCATGACAGAGGTGTTAGATAGCCCTAGGATCGGGGCATCCACCTCGGGGGGGGGAGGGGGGGTGACCAACATTTAACCACCTCAGCAGGAAAGGGATACTTCCTATCCCAACTCTTTGGAACCCCGGGAAGTTTACTGGGGCGCTCCCATTCCTTGAGCACAAGGTTATGGAAATGTGCCTGCTCTGGAAATTCCAAACCTGATTTTGCTGTATGGAAAAGCTCCCCTCTTTGCCTGGGAGCCTCAACAGGGAGAGAGATAGACAGAACCTCAAAAATCTGGGTCAATAATCTGTCAGTGTCATCCGGGGCCCAGGGGTCAGAGCCAGAATCGTCATGACCCCTTGGTCTCTCTTCAGATGAGCCTGAATCAGAAAGGAGCTCCCCTTCATCAGATGGGGGTATAGCCACAAAGATTCCAAAACTCCTCACATCCCATAGGGAAAACAGTGACATTAGGCATCAAGTGCCGCTTCTTAGCAGGGGCCTTACGCAATAATCTGTTCAACAGTAGCCAGTCTAGAAGACACATCAGGCTGAGAATCCCCACTAGTATACAACTCAGCAGGAGTGAGATTTAAGCTTGGGGGAGTAGGTGAAGTGAAATGAGGTGCAGCCACTGGCAGGCCAGATTGCAATGCAAGCACCTTCTCAGCACAGGGTACACAGACCCGCGCCTTGTCAGCGTCAGCATGAGGTTGCCCACACGCTACACACAGCCGGTCTTGTCCCGAAGGGACCCCGGTCACAATATCCTGGGATGCCTCCATATGGTGATTATAGCGGCACTATATGCCGATAGGGAATAACGCTATATAGCAACCCTGGATGCCCCAATAACCCGCTAGGGAAGTGGGAGTATAAATTTTACAAGGCCTACAAGTAATATACCAAAACCGGGCCGGGAGATGGCAAGAAGGGTTCGTCCCGCCTGAAAGACATAAGCAGACAAGACCTTAAGTACATCGTAACAAAAGTGAAGGAGATAAAGCCGCCTGCGAGGGCACTTACGGACCGCGGTAGGTAGGAGTCCGTCGCGCATAGGCCAACCAAGCAGAAAAGATGGCGTCGGTATACCTCGAGGGGCGGGCCAGTAACAGCGATGACGCGGAACGCGCCAAAGACGGGCCCCCCCCCCGAAGAGCGCGAAGCCAGAAAGGCCAACAGCCAATGATGGGGCACCAGCGCCTGAGGTAATGCCGCCGCCAAGCGTGGAACCAAGTCAGCGCGCGGCGGCGGCAAATTTAAAAAGCAGTAAAGACAAGTCAGTGCGGCGGCTGACCCAAGAATAAAGGCATGTGAAAAGAGAAAGCACAGACTGCATAACATACATATCTATACACATACACACACCCCCCCTCTTTTCCCCCGAAAACTACAAGGAGGATGAGGGAGGACGGCGACCACTTAAATAGGGCCCACCGATAGGCAGGGGCAAGGGGCAATAGTGCGGGAGGGGCATCCATAGAGGCTCACCATAAGCCTGAACCGCCTACCCTTTGGTGGGGGATTGCGGTGGAGCAGCGCTCCTAAGCACCTAACAGCAGTGCTGCCTACCTTCACCCGACCAGCGCAGCCAAGGCTGGGAGGCATATTACTAGTGGAACGGGTGGGAATAGTCCTACAGGGCCGCAGGTTAATAACCCCGCTCACCTGCGAGTAGAGAGCCAATTTCTCATCCTTCGCAGCCAGACTGCAGAGAAATTCTGGGGATTTGTGGGAGGTCCCCGGGTATTTGAGGGGCCGGGAGGAGCCTATTTTCGATGTCTCTGCAGTCCAGCGCCATCTGGCGGAGTATATCCCAACTGTAAGTATTAGATTTGGAGCAGGACGTACTGTATACTAAGAATACTCTCCACTGCGCTCTTCACCCAACGTGTCAAGGTTGTTTTAGACAACCAATGGCCTTTCCTGGGACTTAAAAATTAAATGAATAAGCTATCCGCTTCTTCTCCAATCCTTTGTTTTACAAAAGGTATTCCAGAAGACATGCTTTGACATCCAATGAATTATCCACAGAAGAATCTTTACTACTACTGATGGAAGTACAATCTCCTGTGTACAATGAAAGTCGTAAGAGATCTTCATTAAGTAGCAGAGGTCCACCATTAAAGCCACACGATCCCGGAAAATCTGCAGCAGGATAATGCTTGGATATCACTGATTCTGCAGGCATAAGTAACTACCACTAAAATAGTGCCTTCCATGTGAGAAATTTAATAGGTGAATCTGATACTGGCTCGAATTGAGGAGACGTCATGGCTGTCAAGACCCTAGCCAGATCCCATTGAGGTGCTAGTTTCACGTGAACTGGTCTAGAATGCTTAACTGCCAGACAAAAACAAGTATTCAGTGGACTTGAATCTAGATTGCAATGATCCGATACATAGTCTCCCATAGATGTCAGCAAAAGGGCAGAGACATGGGCTGCCATGCCTGGAATGAGGCATCAGAGCTCCTCCGAAGAGCTCCCTTTATTTAAACTGGGAGTGTTAAATTTCACCCAATTCTTAACCCTCTATAGAAAGAGGTAGGCCAAAAAGAATAGGATACAGATAGCGCCCGTGTGCTGAGCGGGGAACCCGGCGGTCCTAGGTATGACGTCACTGCGCCGCCGAGAGATGATCCCCCAAGCAAACTCTTCCCCACTTCCTTTCAACAAACAAGTGGCACGTGCCTGCATGCCTATGTCAGTACAGTGGGAAGGAGAGGGCACCCAAATAAACAGCCTTCCTCTCCTCGCGGCGAGCTGATGACACCCGCTGCCACAAACTCCTCCGACCCCAGCCCAGTCACCTAATCGGCTCCGACTGGACTTCGCATATGGTACAGTTGGGGGGGGGGCACAATCCCCGATCAACCCAAAAATCATCCTTCGAAAACGGGTAACAAAGCTTACTCTGCTGCCCGACTATGCAGGTCAGGGAAAGGAAAACCTAGCCTATCCCCTTGTGGTATCCCGGGTTCATGGCAGGCTGCTCTGGAGCTGGGAAGTGGGTCTGCTTTGCACAAAACCCACAGTTCCAGTACTTACCTAAACCCGGCGGTTCAGGAGCCGGTGGCCTAGATCCTGCAGGATCCAAAGCTTTATTCATTTCTGGTGGTCATGTGTTCCTACCTAGGCGTGGAGCTATAATGTCTAAAGAGTATGCTGCCCTAAGGATATTTTGAAAAAAATAAATGTAACCCTCTGCACACTCATACTATAGGAAAGCTAGCTAACAATTGTTAAAAGTCTGCTCACAGTCTCGTTCGATTTTAAGGTGTAAATACCTAGAAACATTTTTTAAATGTGTACTCACTGACCCATTAGTTACCCACAAATAAGAGCCTCACACAGTGTAAGATATTACCCTATGAACCTTTTGGGGGGAAGGGGGGGGATTGTCAGTGGTATCTTCACCCTTAGTCAGGGACAGTGGTGGATATAGCTGAAAGTAAATATATGAATACAATTTGGAAAAAATAACAATGCAATTCTGTGATTACTCACCTGTAGAATTGGTATTATATGTATACAGCACGTCCTGTTCCACTTGAATACTTACTCCTGGGTAATACATCCACAAGATGGCGCTGGACTGCAGAGACAGAAAAGTGGCTCCTCCCTGCTCCATATATACCAGGGACCTCCCACAAATTCCCCAGTATCGAAAAGCAGTTAAAATGAAGCCGGGAGAACTATATTGAACATAAGAACAATCACCATAAAGAGATAACTAAAAATAATGATAACAAGGGCGGGGTGGAACAGGACATGCTGTATACGTATAATACCAATTCTACAGGTGAGTAATCACAGAATTGTATTATTCTAAGTATACAGCACGTCCAGTTCCACTTGAATCCTTACTCCTCGGACATTCAATAGCAGTCCGTAAGGTAGGGTGGGATCCCCAAAAAGTTTGAGCATACAGTTTAAACCACTGCCGCCTACAGAACTTTGCGGCCAAAAGCAGCATCAGCTGAAGCCCGAACATCAACCTTGTAAAACTTAGAAAAGGTATGAACAGAAGACCAAGTAGCGCCTTGCAAACTTGTTCAACAGAAGCCTGGTGCTGAAAAGCCCAAGAGGCACCAACAACACGAGTCGAATGAGCAGTAAGGCGGAAGGGAGGATTCTTCCCCTTAGCAGAATAGGCCTGAATCACAGCCAGACGAATCCACTTGCTGATAGTAGATTTAGCTGGAGCCAGACCCTTCTTAGGTCCACACAGGAGCACAAAAAGAGCATCAGTCTTCCTGAAGGATTCAGTAGCCACCAAATAGAACTTCAGAGTCCTGACCACGTCCAAAGAGTGTAAAACCCTCTCCTTAGGACTTACTAGGATTATGTCAATGTCCGATTGAGATGAAAGGCAGAAACAACCTTATGCAGAAAATCTGGCTTAAAAAGAAACACCACCTTGTCCTGTTGTGTCTCAAAGTAAGGGGGTTTGATGGAAAGCGCCGCCAACTCAGAAACACGCCTAACAAAAGTAATAGCCACCAAAAATACAATTCTGTGATTACTCACCTGTAGAATTGGTATTATGAGTATACAGTACGTCCTGCTCCAAATAGAATACTTACACGTGGGTATTACTCCGCCAGATGGTGCTGGACTGCAGAGACATCGAAAAATAGGCTCCTCCCGGCCCCTCAAATACCCGGGGGCCTCCCACAAATCCCCAGCATTGAAAAGCAGTTAACGAGAAGCCGGGAGAATTAACAACCCAAACTATCAACTATAACAAAGATAACAATCACCATACAGGGGATCCAGGATAATGCAAAGCCAAGGGTGGGTTGGAGCAGTACGTACTGTATACTCATAATACCAATTCTACAGGTGAGTAATCACAGAATTGTATTATTCTTAGTATACAGTACGTCCTGCTCCAAATCCCCAAGAAAAAAGTAGCAGCAGACAGTTTAAACCACTGCCGCCTGCAGAACCTTTCGGCCAAAAGCAGCATCAGCTGAGGCCCTAACATCAACCTTGTAAAACTTTGAAAAGGTATGAAAAGAAGACCAAGTAGCGGCCTTGCAAACTTGTTCAACAGAATCCTGGTGCTGAAAAGCCCAAGAGGCACCAATAGCACGAGTGGAATGAGCAGTAAGGCAGAAGGGAGGATTCTTCCCCTTAGCACTTCCAGAAACCCCCCCAACCTGACAGACTGGCATCCGTGGTGACTGGGAGGGGTAAGAAAGGATCTGCCCCCCAACAGGTTCCTTGAGTCCATCCACCCCAAGAGGGACCTCCTGACCTGAGGGGAGAGCACACAGACCCCGTGGAGTTGCAGAGGCCTCAAATGGAACTGAGCATAAGGGACCGCTTCGAAGCACGCCACCTTCAGGCCCACCAGCTGCATCTCCTGCCTGATGGAGGGATGAGGACAAGATAGGAGGAACTGAGCCTGTGCAATCAGACTGTCCACCTTCTGCTGAGGAAGGAAAATCCTTGCCTGAACTGTATCCAGATTCATTCCTAGGAATGGAGTTACCAAGGAAGGGGACAGTGAGGACTTGGGGTGGTTGATCACCCATCCAAATGACTCCAGAGTGGACACCACCAGCTGAGTATCCAACTCTGCCTGATGTAGAGATTGGGAAGTGATGAGAATGTCGTCCAGATAGGGAAGCACGCGGACGCCCTGACATCTGAGCAGAGACATCACGCCCGCCAGCAGCTTGGTGTACACCCTGGGAGCTGCAGTGAAACCAAAGGGCAAAGCCACAAACTGGTGGTGTTGATCCATCAGAGCAAACCTGAGGAACCTTTGATGACCTGGAAATACAGGAATATGAAGGTAAGCATCTTTGATGTCCACAGAAGTCATGAAATCCCCTTGGCGCAGGGAATAGATGGCAGAGTGGGCCTGACTGAACCATCTTTTTTGGGTACTGTGAATAGGTTGGAATAAAAGCCCTTACCTTTTTCACTTAAAGGGACCTGGCAGATGACCCCCAGCTCCAGGAGGCCTTGCACTGCTTGCACCAGTTCCTGAGCTGACACAGGGTCCTGAGGAATCCGGGATCTGATGAATCTTGGGGGGGGGGGGCAGGCAGCAAACTCTATCTTGTAACCGGAGGACACTACCTCCTGAATCCACCGGTCTGAGCCTCCAGATGTGAGCAAAGTGCTGCAGCCGTCCCCCCACCCGGATGGGTGAGGGCACCCCATCATGCCTGAGGGGGCTTGGGGGAATGATTTTGCTTTGGGACCCCAGGAGGGGCCAGGACATCCACGTCCTCTGCCCCTACCCCAGAAAACTCCCCGGGTCCCAGGAAAGGAAACCCCCCTTCCCTGTCTGGCTCCACGGTAAGGGGAGGAGAAGGAACCCTGACCCCGAAAGGGCCGAGATTGCCGCCTGCGCTGGGGTAACCTGCCACCCTTAGCAAAAAGGTCCAGGCGGTCCCCAAACAGGCGCAGTCCTTTAAAGGGAAAACCAGTGAGGGCCTTCTTGGCAGCATTGTCAGCAGCCCACTGGTGCAGCCAAACCGAGCGGCGTATAGCCACCACAAGGGCAGATGTTCTGGCACACATTCTGATGGTGTCATTAATGGCAGAGAGGACAAAATTTACAAACACATCACAACTGGAAAGCGCATTGAACACCTCACAAGGCAAATCATCAGGGGCACTGTCAAGTATATTTCTGATAAGGGTTCTAGTGGCCAAAGCAGTGATGGCAGAGGCACAGACCGGGCGCAGCGCTGTCCCCGCACATGCAAAGGCATGGGATGCCAGCTGGTCAATGCGCCGGTCCTCAGCATCCTGCAGGGTAGTAGAGTCAGGTGAATGCATGACAGAGGTGTTAGATAGCCCTAGAACCGGGGCATCCACCTCGGGAGGGGGGGGGGATGACCAACACTTTACCACATCAGCAGGAAAAGGATACTTCCTATCCCAAATTTAGGGACCCCGGGAAGTTTACAGGGGCACTCCCATTCCTTGAGCACAAGGTTATGGAAATGTGCCTGTTCGGGAAATTCCAACCGTGATTTAGCTGTATGGAAAAGCTCCCCCCTTTGCCTGGGAGACGCAACAGGGAGAGAGATGGACAGAACCTCAAAAGTCTGAGTCAATCTGTCAGTGTCATCTGGGGCCCAGGGGTCAGAGCCAGAATCATCAGATGAGCCTGAGTCAGAAAAAAGCTCCCCTTCATCAGACGGGGTATAGCCACAAAGATTCAAAAACTCCTCAGTTTCCATAGGGAAAATAGTGACCTTAGGCGTCAAGTGCCGCTTTTTAGCAGGGGCCTTACACGCTAAGGACTTAGGAATCAACTGCTCAACAGTAGCCAGTCTAGAAGACACATCAGGCTGAGGTGCAGCCACTGGCAGGCCAGATTGCAATGCAAGCACCTGCTCAGCACAGGGTACACAGACCCACGCCTTGTAAGCGTCAGCATGAGACTGCCCACACGCTACACACAGCCGGTCTTGTCCCGATGGGACCCGGGTCACAATATCCTGGGATGCCTCCATATGGTGATTATAGCGGCACTATACGCCGATAGGGAATTATGCTATATAGCAACCCTGGATGCCCCAATAACCCGCTAGGGAAGTGGGAGTATTACACAAGGCCTACAAGTTATATAACTAATAAAGGGCCAGGAGAAGCCAAATGGTTCGCCCAGCCTGAAAGACATAAGAAAAGACCATAAGCACACAGTAATAAAAGGAAGGACATAAAGCCGCCCGTGAGGGCACTTACGGACCGCGGTAGGTAGAGGTCCGTCGCGCATGGGCCAACCAAGCAGGTTAAAGATGGCATCGGTATACCTCAAGGGATGGGCCGGAAACAGCGATGACGCGGAGCGCGCCATAGAGGGGCCCCGCCCCCCCGAAGAGCGCGAAGCCAGGCAAGCAGCCAATGACAGCGCACCTGAGGTAATGCCGCCGCCATAGCGCGGAACATAGTGTGACTAAAAGGCGCGCGCAAATTTGAATGACAGAAAAAGGACAGCGAGCCAGCGCGGTGGCTGACACAAGGCAGAAAAAATAAATGATAAAGTGCAAAACACAGAATGCATAGCATACACAGTTACACACACACACCGCCCCTCTTTTCCCCCGAAGGCTACCAGGAGAATGAGGGAGGACAGCGGCCACTTAAATAGGGCCCACCGATAGACAGGAGCAATAGTACGGGAGGGGCATCCCATAGAGGCTCACCATAAGCCTGAACCGCCTACCCTTTGGTGGGGGATTGCGGTGGAGCAGCGCTCCTAAGCACCGAACAGGTGCGAAACGATTGGGACATCCAAGAGCAGTGTCCAAGAAAAAAGGGTGGGATCCCCAGGGAGCAACAGCACATAGTTCATGACACTACCGCCTGAAACACTTTGCGACCAAAAACAGCATCAGCTGAGGCCCTAACGTCAACCTTGTAAAACTTAGAAAAAGTATGAACTGAAGACCACGTAGAGGCCTTACAAACCTGTTCAACAGAAGCCTGGTGCTGAAAAACCCAAGAGTCACCAATAGCCCTAGTGGAGTGAGCTGTAACACGGGAAGGGGGTTTCTTCCCCTTGGCAGAATACGCTTGCACCACCGCCTGTCTGATCCACTTGCTGATAGTGGATTTGGCTGGAGGCAAGCCCTTCCTAGGTCCATCAGGCAGGACAAACAGAGAATCCGACTTATAAAAGGACTCCGTAGCAACCAAATAGTACTTAAGCGCCCTGACCACGTCCAGGGAATGGAGGGTCCGTTCCTTAGAATTAGAAGGTGCAGGACACAAGGAAGGCAAGACAATGTCCTCATTGAGATGAAAGGCAGAGATAACTTTGGGCAGAAATTCCGGTTTAAGATGGAAAACCACCTTATCCTTATGATGCTCAAAGTAAGGAGGCTTCATAGAAAGCGCCGCCAACTCAGAGACGCGACGCATCGAAGTGATAGCAATCAAAAAGACCACTTTCAGAGTCAAAATCAGTCAGAATCACACAAAGGCTCAAAGGGGGGACCCTGTAGAGCGGAAAGCACCGAATTCAAATCCCACACCGGTAGCAAGGGCTTACGTGGTGGACGTACATGGGTAACGCCTTGGAAAAAAGTCTCGATAAGTCTATGATTAGTGAAAGATCTTTGGAAAAAAATTGCCAAGGTCGAAACCTGTCCCTTGAGGGTACTCAGTTGTAGGCCCGACTCCAGGCCATGTTGTAGGAACTCCAAAACCCTGGAAAGGGAAAAAGTGCGACAAGAAAACAACCCTATAATAAATCATGGAAGATTTCTTCCAAGCTTGAATAATAGTACTCACAACCGAGGCTGGCAACCCCTTTTCCATCAGGATGGAGGTTTCAGCAGCCAAGCCGTCAAAGCCAGCGTTTGTAAATTGTGGTGGCATAGCAGTCCCTGAGTGAGGAGCCCTGGATTCCCTGGCAAGACATACTGATCCACTGACATCTGGACAATGTCAGCGAACCAGCGCCTTCTCGGCCAGCGGGGGGCCACAAGGATGGTAGGTACTCCTCTCCAGGGTCGCATGCTACACAAGATGGCCCAGGAAGGGAAGGGAGGAAAAGCCAGTCAGAACTCCGTCCAAGGAATTGCCAGCGCGTCCGTGGCAAAGGCCAGAGGATCTCTTGACAGAGAAACGAACTTTGGAAGTTTGTGATTGTAACGGGTCGCAAACAGGTCCACGTCCGGCCGACCCCAGCGGCGACACAGGGCGTGAAAAATCTTGTAGCGGAGAGACCATTCCCCCAGACGAGACGTCCCCCTGCTCAGGAAGTCCGCCTCCTAGTTCTCCACCCCTGGGATGTAAACCGCTGAGATGCAGGGAACATTCTCCTCCGCCCAAGACAAGATCAGGGACACTTCCTTGAGGGCTTGTTTGCTCCGAGTCCCACCCTGATGATTGATTTAGGCGACAGCCGTCTGATTGTCCGAGCGGACCTGGAACGCACGACCCTGTAGGTGGGGAGTCAACTGGAAGAGAACCAACCTGATCGCTCTCAGCTCCAGGAGATTGATAGGCACGTGGGCCTCCCGAGGGCCCCACTAGCCCTGGAACTTTAGCGAATGCCAAAGCCCTCCCCAACCGGTCAGACTGGCGTCCGCCAAGCCGGACAGCATCGTCCATGGCTGAGAGTACGAAGGCAATAAAGTCAGTGCAAGCCAAGAGTTCCTTATACTCGTCCGCTCACTTGCAGGATCGGGCAGCCTCAACAAGGCGCTTCACCTTTTTGATGACAATGGAGCCAATGGCCGCGGCGCAGACAGGACGCAGACCAGCCCCCACAAAAGTGAAAGCGTGGCAAGTGAGTTGATCCATGCGCCGGTCACTATTATCACGTAAGGTAGTAGTGTCCGGAGATGGCATAACGGAAGTATTGGAGAGCCCTAGGACAGGAGCATCCACCTCAGGGGGACTAGACCATAGACGAACCAACTCATCTGAAAAGGGATACCGTCTGTCCAGTCCCTTAGGCGCCGAGGGCAGTTTATTAGGCCTCTCCCATTCCTTAAAATACAATTCTGTGATTACTCACCTGTAGAATTGGTATTATAAGTATACAGCACGTCCTGTTCCAGAAGATTCCTTACACATGGGTTATACATCCACAAGATGGTGCTGGACTGCAGAAAACAGCTTGTGGCTCCTCCCGGCCCTATATAAGACAAGGACCTCCCACAAATTCCCCAGTATTGACAAGCAGTTACAAGAAGCCGGGAGAATGATAATAACAAAAAATCCCAAATGAACAATCACCATACAGAGGTAACTAAGAAAAATGATAACAAGGGTGGGATGGAACAGGACGTGCTGTATATTTATAATACCAATTCTACAGGTGAGTAATCACAGAATTGTATTATTCCAAGTATACAGCACGTCCTGTTCCAGAAGATTCCTTACACATGGGACATCCAATAGCAGTGTCCATAAGGTAGGGTGGGCAGTAAGACGGAAAGGAGGCTCCTTCCCCTTAGCAGAATAGGCTTGAACCACAGCCTGACGGATCCACTTGCTGATAGTGGACTTAGCAGGAGCTAAACCCTTCTTAGGCGGCCCAGAAGGGAGAACAAAAAGAGCATCAGTCTTCCTGAAGGATTCAGTAGCCACTAAATAGAACTTCAAGTTCCTGACCACATCCAAAGAATGTTAGACCCTCTCCTTAGGGTTACTAGGATTAGGGCACACAGAGAAGGCAACACAATGTCCTGATTGAGATGAAAGGCGGACACAACCTTAGGCAGAAAATCTGGTTTAAAACGAAACACCACCTTGTCCTGGTGTCTCTCAAAGTAAGGAGGCTTGATGGAAAGCGCCGCCAACTCAGAAACACGCCTAACCGATGTGATAGCCACCAAAAAGGCTACCTTAAGCGTCAAAATGGACAAAGGGGCCGCACGCAAGGGCTCAAAGGGAGACCCCTGCAGGGCAGATAAGACCAAGTTCAAATCCCAGACTGATAACATAGGCTTACATGGAGGACGCACATGAGTAACCCCCTGAAAAAAGGTCTTAACCAGACGATGGTTGGCAAAGGATCTTTGGAAGAAAATAGCCAAGGCTGAGACATGACCTTTGAGGGTACTAAGTTGTAGACCCAAATCCAAACCATGTTGCAGGAATTCCAGAATCCTGGGGATAGAAAACACCCGACAGGGAAGCGACCTAGACTCACACCAGGCAATGTAAGCATGCCATACCCTATAGCAGATAGATGACGAGGACTTCTTCCTAGCCTGAATCATGGTACTAACAACAGAGGCAGGCAGCCCCTTTTCCATCAAGATGGAGGTTTCAGCAGCCAGGCCGTTAAAGCCAGCGTTTGTAAATTGGGATGGCGTAGCTGCCCCTGAGTGAGCAGGTCTGGATCCTTGGGCATGGCATACTGATCTACTGCCAGCTGCACGATGTCTGCGAACCACACTCTTCTTGGCCAACAGGGGGCCACCAGGATGGTTGGCACCCCTTCCTGGGAAATCTTGCGCAGCACCCTGCCCAGTAGAGGAAACGGAGGGAACACATAAAGGAGCTGAAAGCTCTTCCAAGACATTGCTAGTGCATCCATGGCCAAGGCCAGAGGGTCCTGGGACAGAGACACAAAGACTGGAAGCTTGTGATTGTGACGGGACGCAAACAGGTCCACATCCGGCTGCCCCCAGTGACGGCACAGGGAGCGAAACACCCTGTTGCTGAGGGACCACTCCCCCAGCCGAGACACCCCCCTGATCAAGGAGTCTGTCTCCAGGTTTTCCACTCCCGGGATGTAAACTGCCGATATGCAGGGGACATTCTCCTCCGCCCAGGACAGTATCAGGGACACTTCCTTGAGGGCCCTCTTGCAGCGGGTCCCTCCCTGATGATTGATGTAGGCAACCGCCGTCTGGTTGTCCGAGCGGATCTGAACCACCCGACCCCGAAGGTGTGGAGTCAACTGGGCGAGGACCAGTCTTATCGCCCTCAGTTCCAGAATGTTGATAGGGGTATGGGCCAACTAGAGGGCCCCACTGACCCTGGAACTGCAGGGATTTCCAGAAGCCTCCCCAACCTGTCAGACTGGCGTCCATGGTGACTGTCTCCCAGCAAGGGGCCAGAAAGGATCTGCCCATCAACAGGTTCCTTGAGTCCAGCCACAACAAAAGAGACCGCCTAGCCAGAGGGGACAGGACAAACACCTGATCCAGGGACACAGGATCCCGATCCCATACTGACAAGAGGTGAAGTTGAAGAGGTCTCATGTGAAACTGAGCATATGGAACCTCCTCGAAGCAAGACACCAACAGGCCCACCAGCTGCATCCCTTGCCGGAGGGAGGGATTGGGGCAAGACAGAAGAAACCTTGCTTGAGCTTGAAGACTATCCACCTTCTGCTGAGGGAGAAGAATCTTGACCTGAGATGTATCCAGAGTCATGCCCAGAAAGGACCTCACCAATGACAGGGACAGGGCAGATTTGGGGTGGTTGATCACCCAGCCGAAGGACTCCAGTGTGGACACCACCATCTGGGTATCCAGCTCTGCCTGCTGGAAGGACAGACGTGATGAGAATGTCGTCCAAGTAAGGAAGGATGTGAATGCAGAGCCATTACGCCCGCCAGCTTGGTGAATACCCTGGGAGCCGAGGTGATACTGAAGGGCAAGGCCACAAATTGGTAGTGCTGATCTTCCAGAGCGAACCCGAGGAATCTCTGATGACCTGGAAAGATTGGTACATAAGGGTAAGCATCTTTGATGTCTACAGAGGTCATGAAGTTGCCCGGACGCAGAGAATTGACCGTAGGGTTTCCATGCGAAAATGCTTGAACCTGACAAACCTGTTGAGACGCTTTAAATCCAGGATGGGCCTGAGGTACCCATCCTTTTTGGGGACAGTGAAAAGATTGGAATAGAAGCCTTTGCCCCTTTCCCTTAAAGGCACCGGGCAGATGACCCCCAACTCCAGAAGATTTTGGACAGCAAGACACAGATCCTGTGCTAACAACGGGTTTTCAGCCATCCGGGATTTGACAAATCGGATGGGTAGGGGTGCCCCTTCATGCCTGAGGGGGCTTGGGGGAGGACTTAGTCTTGGGACCCCAGGAGGGGCCGGGCAGCCACGTCCCCTGCCCCAATAGTCTCCGCGAGCCCTAGCAAATGAGACTCCTCAACCAATTATGGAACCACGGAAGGAAGTGAGAAGGGCACCCGTCCCCCGAAAGGGCTGTGACGGCCTCCTACGTTGAGGAAGTCTGCAACCCCTGGCACACAAGTCCAATCGTTCACCAAAGAGGCGCAGCCCCTTAAAGGTAAAGCCAGTGAGAGCCTTCTTAGCAGCATTATCAGCTACCCACTGACGCAGCCAAACAGAGCGGCGTATAGCCACTAAAAGGGCAGAAGTCCTCCCACACATTCTAATGGCATCATCCATGGCAGACAGAACATAAGCAACAAATTCATAGCAAAGCAGGAGAGATCTATACTCTTCTCCTCCCGCGTCATCAGAGGCCCCAAGAGACTCTTAAGCAACCCTTTAATATCAATAGCTGTAATGGCAGAGGCAGAAACTGGGCGTAGCGCGGTCCCCACACAGGCAAAGGCATGGCAAGCCAGCTGGTCCATGCGCCGGTCCTCACCATTCCTCAGGGTAGTAGTGTCAGGGGAATGCATAACAGATGTACTGGACAGCCCCAGAACGGGTGCGTCCACTTCGGGAGGACAGGACAAACGCTTAATCACCTCAGCAGGAAAGGGATACCTCTTGTCCCAACTCTTGGGCACCCCAGGGAGCTTGCTAAGCCGCTCCCATTCTTTGAGCACCAGATTATTAAAGTGAGTCTGCTCTGGAAATTCCAAACGTGGTTTGACCGTATGAAAAAGCTCATCCTTCTGCTGAGGAGCCACAGCAGGAGGGGAGATACAGAGTACTTCAAAAATATGAGCCAAAAGCCTGTCAGTGTCATCTGAGGACCATGGATCTTCCCCAAAGGAAGACCCGGTACCACCATAAACCTTAGGCTGCTCCTCAGATGATTCTGAATCAGAGAATAATTCCCCCTCCTCCAGGGGGGAATAACCAGCATCAGAAAATTCCTCAGCTTCCATAAGAAAAAGGGAAACAGCGGGAGATAAATGCCGCTTCTTAGCAGAAGCCTTACGCAGGGCAGACCCAGCAATATGTTTTTCAATGCTGGCCACCCGTGCAGCCAAATCAGGCTAGGACTCCCCGCCGGTATGCTCCTCGCTGGGGGTCAGACGTAAGCGTGGGGGGGGGGGTAGGCAAAGCCATAGGGGGCGCAGGCCCAGCAACAGGTAACCCAGACTGCAGCGCAAGTACCTGCTGGGCGCAGAATACACATACCCTGACATCATCACCAATTGGGGATACCCCACACGCAACACATAGCCGGGCTTGTCACGAAGGAACCCCAGGCCCATTATCCCCAGAAGCCTCCATATGGCGATTTGAATGGCACAACAGGCCAATAAGGGTTAACGCTAATAGTAGCTACCCGGGATGCCCCAGTGACCCGCTAGGGAAGTGGGAGTAGCGAGGGGAAAAGGCCGGGAGAAACCACAGAGCTGAAGTTTTAACCCGCCTGGAAGACATAAAGCACATTCCCATCAGCATATAAGATAATAAAGATAAATAAGATAACAGAGAGACTACCCGCAGGGGTACTCACCGACCGCAGACAGCCCACAGCACACACAGCGCAGCAGCAGGGAAAAAAATGGCGCCCGCACAGACCTAGAGGGGCGGGCCGTGGAGACGTGATGCAAAGGGCGTCATCCACAGAGACCCCCCCCCCCGAAGAGCGCGAATCGTGCCCATGTGATGCGGCCGGCCAATCGCGGCGCCGCCACCTCAGAGTCAATGTCGCCGCCGCCCACGGAGCGCGGTACAAGCGCGCGGTGGCGGCGTACACGGCGAACAAGTAAAAACACAAAGCTAAAACATGCACATCAGTCTGAGGGTAACCCCCCCCCCCCCCCACAGAGATCTCCCGAGGGAGAGCGAGGCAGGGAATAAGGAGGCACACGGAGTAACCACAGAGACCTTAAGAGGGAAGAGGGGGGAGGGCAAGATGAAGGGAACACTAAGGGGAGAAGGGTCAAGGCACAGGAGCCTGGCAACCCATAGTGCAGGGGGGCATCCCAAAGGCTCACCATCAGCCTGAACCGCCTACCCTGTCAGAGCAGGGACTGGGTAGGAGCAGCGCTCCTCAGCACCTATCCTGGTGCTACTAACCTACCTTCACCCGAACCCGAGTCAGCCGAAGCTGGGAGGTAGTGGAATGGAAAGGAACGATAGTCTTGCAGGGCCGCAGGCATATAAGCCCCGCTCACCTACGCCACAAGAGAGCAATCTTCTATCTTCTCAGCGCAAAACTGCAGAAAGAATTGGGGAATTTGTGGGAGGTCCCTGACTTATATAGGGCCGGGAGGAGCCACAAGCTGTTTTCTGCAGTCCAGCGCCATCTTGTGGATGTATAAACCATGTGTAAGGAATCTTCTGGAACAGGACGTGCTGTATACTTGGAATAAACCATTTTGGAGAAATGACCCTGTCTTCTTCTCCAGGCGCCATCTTCCCTGCTCGGGCGCCCAGAGTCTTTTTCGCGTGCTGCAGGGGGCCGGGGCCCGCCCCTCAAGGTGCTGCATTCGGTGCCATCTTCACTCTGCGTGGGAGCCCTGCTGTGCCTCCTCTCCGGGTCTGCTGCTGGCCGATTCATCCCCTGCGCCCAGAGTCTGCCCTCCTCGGCCTAGGCTGTCGCTGCTGCGTGGTCCGTGAGTCCAATTCTTATTCAAATTGTGCTTATATTTTTGTGGTGCATGCGCTGTGGGATGCCTTGTGGCTTTTATTTTATGTCTTGCAGGCTGGTCCCATATTGCTTTTGTGGTTCCTCCTGGTCCATCCACCCCCCCCTCCTTTTTTCTGGGCTTGGGGGCTATTTTTTGGGGATTGTCTGGGGTGGGCCCTTAGTACCCTTAACCCTTTATTATTGCCTATTAATCACCATAATGGAGGCTTCTGGGGATAGCGAGCTTGGGGCCCTTCGGGTGGGCTCCGCTGTGTCTCATGTGTGGTACATCCCCTTTGAGCAGTCGCAGTGCGGTTCGTGTCCCCTGCGCCCAGAGCGTTATTGCGGAACAGGATGTATACGTATAATACCAATTCTACAGGTAATCACAGAATTGTATTATTCTAAGTATACAGCACGTCCTGCTCCAAAGATAATTCCTTACGTTTGGGACATCCAATAGCAGTGTCCGTAAGGTAGGGTGGGATCCGCAAAAAGCAACAACGGGCAGTTTAAACCACTGCCGCCCGCAGAACCTTGCGGCCAAAAACAGCATCCGCTGAAGCCCGAACATCGACCTTGTAAAACTTAGAAAAAGTATGAACAGAAGACCAAGTAGCAGCCTTGCAAACTTGTTCAACAGAAGCCTGGTGCTGAAAAGCCCAAGAGGCACCAATAGCACGAGTGGAATGAGCAGTAAGGCGGAAGGGAGGATTCTTCCCCTTAGCAGAATAGGCCTGAATCACAGCCTGATAGATCCACTTACTGATAGTAGACTTAACTGGAGCCAGACCCTTCTTAGGACCAGAAGGGACCACAAAAAGAGCATCAGTCATCCTGAAGGGTGCCGTAGCCAGATTCCTGACCACATCCAAAGAATGTAAAACCCTGTCCTTAGGGTTACTAGGATTGGTACACAGAGAAGGCAAAACAATGTCCTGATTGAGATGAAAGGCAGAAACCACTTTAGGCAGAAAATCTGGCTTAAAGCAAAACACCACCTTGTCCTGGTGTCTCTCAAAAGTAAGGGGGCTGGATGGAAAGCGCCGCCAACTCAGAAACACGCCTAATAGAAGTGATAGCCACCAAAAACACTACCTTAAGGGTAAGAATGGACAGCATCTTGCTCAGGCTCAAAAGGAGACCCCTGCAAGGCAGATAGGACCAAGTTCAAGTCCCAGACTGGCAACATAGGCTTACGACGTGGACGCACATGAGTAACCCCCTGGAAGAAGGTATTGACTAGATGATGCTGAGCAAAAGATCTCTGGAAGAAAACAGCCAAGGCAGAAACATGACCTTTCAGAGTGCTGAGTTGAAGCCCCAGATCCAAACCATGTTGAAGAAATTCCAGAATCCTAGGAATAGAGAACACCCGACAGGGAAGAGATTTAGACTCACATCAGTCAATGTAGGTATGCCAAACCCTATAGTAGATAGAAGAAGAGGACTTCTTTCTAGCCCTGATCATGGTGTTAACAACAGAGGCAGGCAGCCCCTTTTCCATTAAGATGGAGGTTTCAGCAACCAGGCCATCAAAGCCAGCGTTTGTAAATTGGGGTGGTGTAGTCGCCCCTGAGTGAGCAGATCTGGATCCTTGGGCAGGGCGTACCGATCTACTGCCAGCTGCACAATGTCTGCGAACCACACTTGTCTTGGCCAACAGGGGGTCAACAGTATGGCTGGCACCCCTTCCTGAGCTATATTGCGCAGAACCCTGCCCAACAGGGGAAACGGGGGAAAGACATACAGAAGCTGAAACCCCTTCCAGGGCAGTGTTAGAGCATCCATGGCTAGGGCCAGAGGATCCTGGGACAGAGACACAAAGACTGGAAGCTTGTGATTGTGATGGGACGCAAACGTCCACATCTGGCTGACCCCAACGGTGACACAGGGAGCTAAACACTCTGTTGCTGAGGGACCATTCCCCCAGGCGAGAAGACCCACTGCTCAGAAGGTCTGACTCCGCTCAGGACAGGATCAGAGACACTTCCTTGAAAGCCCCCTTGCTCCGGGTCCCTGCCTGATGATTGATGTAGGCAACCGCCGTCTGGTTGTCAGAGCGTACCTGAACAGACTGACCCGAAGGGGTAAAGCGGGCTAGAACCAACCTGATCGCCCTCAGTTCCAGAATGTTGATCGGGGTGTGGGCCTCCTGAAGGCCCCACAACCCCTGGAATTTTAGAGCCCCCAACCTGTCAGACTGGCATCCGTGGTGACTGTCTCCCAGCAAGGGGCAAGAAAAGATCTGCCCGCCAACAGGTTCCTTGAGTCCAGCCACCACGAGAGGGACCGCCTGACCAGGGGGGACAGAGCAAACTCCTGATCCAGGGACACAGGATCCTTGTCCCATACTGACAGGAGGTGGAGTTGAAGAGGTCTCATGTGAAACTGGGCATAAGGCACCGCCTCGAAGCAAGACACAATCAGGCCCACTAGCTGCATGCCCTGCCTGTTGGAAGGATGAGGGCAAGACAGAAGGAGCCGAGCTTGCAGACTGTCTACCTTCTGCTGAGGAAGAAAAATCCTGGCCCGAGCTGTATCCATATTCATGCCCAGAAATGACGTCACCAAGGAGGGAAGACAGGGAAGATTTGGCGTGGTTGATCACCCAGCCGAATGACTCCAGCGTGGCCACTACCCTCTGAGTATCCAGCTCTGCCTGTTGGAAGGACTGAGAAGTGAGGAGAATGTCGTCCAAATAGCGAAGAATGCGAATGCCCTGAGATCTCAGCAGAGCCATCACTCCAGCCAGCACCTTGGTGAATACCCTGGGAGCCGAAGTGAGGCCGAAAGGCAATGCCACAAATTGATAGTGCCGATCCTCCAGAGCGAACCTGAGGAATCTCTGATGACCTGGAAAGATTGGAATATGAAGGCAGCGTTGTCAGCTGCCCACTGGCACAGACAAAAAGAGCGGCGTATAGCCACCACCAAGGCAGAAGCCCTGCCACACATTCTAATGGTATCATCCAAGGCAGAGAGGACATATGTAACAAGTTCCTCACAACATATAAGAGCTCTATACTCATCACTAGCAGCATCATCAGGAGCCCCATCTAAAATGTTTTTGAGCAGGGTCTTAATAGCCACAGCCGTAATGGCAGAGGCACAAACTGGGCGCATGAGAAGCCAGCTGGTCAATGCGCCGGTCCTCACCGTCCTTCAGTGTAGTAGAGTCAGGGGAATGCATGACAGAAGTGTTGGACAACCCCAAAATTGGTGCATCCACTTCGGGAGGGCATGACCATCGTTTAACCCTTCTAGTGCCAGCTACGTGAGTCTCACGTAGCTGCATCTCCAACCGTTAAGTACCAGCTACGTGGGACTCACGTAGATGAATTTAGAGCCCCATAAAAAAAAAAGTAAAAAACATACAGACTTACCTTACCCCTCATTTGAAAGGGCCAGCCTGTTTGATTTCTGCCCCCAGGCCTCTGATCTTCAGGAGGAGGCCCGTAATAGCCCCCCACCCCGCCGGCGCCAACATCTGCAAGAAAAAAAAAAAAAAGTAAATGTAATTCACTCACCTCGCAGCGCGATGGCTCTCCCCGGGTCTTCTCTTTACCAGGGGGTGCTCCGATCCCCCCCCCCCCCTGGGCTTTCCACACTTCAGGTGAGGACCCAGAAACGGGCCTGACCATCCTCTTCGGCCGGCACTGGCCCCGCCCACTTGATGACGTCATCCCGCTCCTCGTGTTACCAGCACCCGGGGCTCCGATCTGTCAGTTGTCGTTAGCGATCGGAGCAGGGAGGGTGGCAGGCAAGGAGGCTTTGATCTCCCTGCCTCCCACCCTCCCTGCTCTGATGACTACCGACAAGTGTCATCTGCAGCGGCACGGGACACTGGATGGGAGGTAAGTATAAGTGAAAAAAAGAATAATAAAATATTTTTTGTCTGGTGTCTTTTTTACTTTTAACTGTGAACTGGTAAGGGGTCCATGAGACCCCTTATACCAGTTCACAAGGCTCTGGGGCTGGCAATCACCTGCGGCTTGCGGGTGACTTGCCAAAACCCCCAGCCCCCCATTACCTGCCTCCCCAACGGCCAGGGGGGGCAGAAGGGCCCGGGCCACTTAGTGGCTATGTGGGCTAGTAGCCTGCAGGGCCAGGGGCCACCAACGCTGGCACCTGCGCCCTGTTCTACAAGCACCCATAGCTGGTCCGGGTCGGTAATGCTGGGTAAGAGGGACCCTATGTCATTTTTTTGGGGGATTTTAAGGGTTTTTTTTTTTTAAGTTAACCCCTTACAACTATGCAATCATATTGCATAGTTGTATCCTATCTGAAATCTCCTAAACTGCTGTTTCAGTTTGGAGGAGTTTCCTGGGCAGGAAAGGGTGTCTACCAATACATATGTGGTACCGTTGTAAACGGGAGAAATAGGGCTTTCACACGCAATAATATTTTAAACTTACATTTTTTATTAGAAAAAATCACTACAAATTGTAAAAAATCGTTTTTTTAAATTTTTTGGCACATATTTCACCCAAAGGTATTGAGAATACACTAAAAAAAGGCCAAACAAGACAGCCCAGACTCTGCTGAAAAAAACAATATATAATTTTCCTGGAAAATCCCTGGAAATCCCTTAAAAATCATGGTTGAACACGTGTAGCGCAAAAACGTGAAAAGTAGTCTGGCAACAGAGTGTGACAAAAAATCTCCGTAGGCTGGCACTCAAAGGGTTAACCATTTCAGCAGGAAAAGGATACCTCCTATCCCAATTCTTAGGCACCCTAGGGAGCCTGCTAGGACGCTCCCATTCTTTAAGCACGAGGTTATTAAAGTGAGTTTGCTCAGGAAACTCCCAACGTGGCTTAGCAGTATGAAACAACTCCCCCTGCTGCCGAGGGGCCATGGCAGGAGAGGAGATAGCAAGTACTTCAAATATATGAGCCAGAAGCCTGTCAGTATCATCTGGAGCCCATGGGTCAGAGCCAGAATCAGCATAACCCTTAGGCTGCTCCTCAGATTCTGAGTCAGAAAACAATTCCCCCTCTTCCAGGAGGGTATAACCAGCCAGGTCAAAAAATTCCTCAGCCTCCATAGGAAATATGTTAACACCAGGCGCCAAATGCCGCCTCTTGGCAGAGGCCTTACGCGCCGTAGAGCCAGCAATCAGCTTCTTAAAGCCACCCACTCTAGTAGACAAATCAGGTTGAGACTCCCCACTGGTATTCACATCACTGGGAGTCAGATGTAAACATGGGGGGGGGAGGTGAGCCCATGGGCGCAGGCCCAGACACAGGTAACCCCGATATCAGTGCGAGCACCTGCCAGGCGCGGGGTGCACAAGCCCTGACATTGTCACTCAGAGGGGCCACCCCACACGCAGTACACAGCCAGGCTTGTCCCGAAGGAACCCCAAGCACATTATCCTGTGAAGCCTCCATATGGTGATTATTGTGGCCCAACAGGCCAATCGGGATTGACGCTACCCGGGATGCCCCAATGACCTGCTAGGGAAGTGGGAGGAAATAGCACAATAGGCCTCAATAAAGTTTTGAACTAAATAGAGGGGATAGGACCGGGAAAAACCACCATTAAGTTTGACCCGCCTGCAAGACATAAATAGAAAGACCCCGTAAGCGGCATGCATACAAAATTTCAAAAGATAAATCAGCCCGCATGGGCAACTCACGGACCGCGGTATGTAGACGCCAGCCACGCAGCAGAATGAAGCAAAATGGCGCAGAGTAAACCTCGAGGGGCGGCTGCGAATGCAGAACGCGCCACCCGCAGGGCCCGCCCCCCCGAAGAGCGCGAAGCCGCCCACGTGACATACCTAACCAATGATGACGCAGCAGCACCGGAGGTAATGTCGCCGCCGACTGCGGAACGCCGTACAAGCGCGCACGGTGGCATTTTTAAAAGCAACCAGTGCAACCAATTCATTGCGGTGACAGAAAACCGAGCAACCAACGTGTGTATAAATACACCCCCCCCCCGAGAACTACAAGGCCACCTAACAGGGGCCCACTGATGGGCAGGGGCGATAGTGCGGGAGGGGCATCCCATAAAGGCTCACCATGTGCCTATTCCGCCTACCCTTTGGTGGGGTGGAGCAGCGCTCCTAAGCACCTGCAGCGTTGCTGCCTACCATCACCCGAACCAGCGCAGCCAAGGCTGGGAGGCAAATTAAAAATGGAACGGGTGGGAATAGTCCGACAGGGCCGCAGGCTAATAAGCCCCACTCACCTGTGAATAGAGAGAGCCATCTTCTTGTCATCGCAGACCAGACTGCAGAGATCATCTGGGGAATTTGTGGGAGGTCCCTGGTATATAAGGGGCCGGGAGGAGCCACTTTTTTGCTGTCTCTGCAGTCCAGTGCCATCTTGTGGATGTATAACCCAAACGTAAGGAATCATCTTTGGAGCAGGATGTGCTGTATACTTAGAATATTGATGTTATTTATAAAGGACTCACCGCCGCGGCCCAGGGGTAAGCCGACCTACCCAGGGCCCGTGAAGTTGTGGTGCCTGCGACACTTACAAGAGCTGTTTGCACTCCGGATGGATGGATAGCCACTGCAGCGCTTGTGGTCCCAGTACAATGACTGGCTACAAAGGTTGTTGTCAGGGCTCACGTTGCACCCCACTTGTGACTAGAATAAACTTCTGCCTGTATTTATATTGTATGATTATTATATTGTAATAAAATAGAACAAAACAGCAAATGAAGGTATATTAGTGCTACTGGTGATAGTGCATGTGGTTCCAGACTGGCTACATAAGAGCCGTCATTTCCAGTCCAAGGTGAATGGATTAATCCTTGTGGAGTTAAAAATAGAAGTTAGGAGTTTATATGCTTAACCCTTTAAGTGCCAGCCTACCTGCAGCTTTTGTCACCCTCTGTTGCCAGACCATGTTTCACTATTTTGCGCTACACATATTCAACTGTGATTTTTGAAAGGATTTCCAGGGATTTCCCAGTCTGGACTTCAACATGAAATGTCATGTTTGGCCTTTTTTTTAGTGTATTCTCAATACTTTTTAGTGAAATATGTGCAAAAAAATAAAAAAATACAATTCTGTGAAATACTCACCTGTAGAATTGGTATT
Organism: Gastrophryne carolinensis; assembly: GCA_027917425.1. Lineage (NCBI taxonomy): Eukaryota > Metazoa > Chordata > Amphibia > Anura > Microhylidae > Gastrophryne > Gastrophryne carolinensis. The sequence goes on from CM051234.1 coordinate 537,711,053, forward strand.
TATACATATACAGTACGTCCTGCTCCAGATAATACTTACACTTGGGTTATCCTCCGCCAGAGGGCGCTGTGCACTGCAGACATGCAAAAACAGGCTCCTCCCGGCCCTTCATATACCCAGGGACCTCCCACAAATCCCCAGCATTGAAAAGCAGTGAACCAGAAGCCGGGAGAATCCAACCACCCAAAAACAACTGGTAATGATAACAATAACAACAATCACCATACAGGGGATCCAGAATAATGCAAAAACCAGGGTGGGGTGGAGCAGGACGTACTGTATACGTATAATACCAATTCTACAGGTGAGTATTTCACAGAATTGTATTATTCTAAGTATACAGTACGTCCTGCTCCAGATATAATACTTACACTTGGGACATCCAATAGCAGTGTCCATAAAGTAGGGTGGGATCCCCAACAAAAAAGGCACAGCAGACAGTCGAGACACTGTCACCTGCAACCTTGCCACCGAAGGCGACATGAGCAAAGACTCCAATATCAACATCATAAAAACCCTTGAAAGGGTATGAACCAAAAACCAAGCAGCGGTTTAGCAAACTTGTACAACAAAACCTGGTGGTGAAAGGCCAAGGATACCGAGTCACCAGTAGAATCAGAATAAAGTGAGAGAAACTCATCGCAAGGAATAGGCCTGAGTAACAGCCTGACAGGATCAAACGCTAACAATAGTCCAGGAAGAAGCCAAATCTTCCCTAGGACCAGAAGGAAAAACCAGCCAAGTAAATACTAGGCCAAGGGCCGCTTAACCCTTGGAAGCAGACGGTATCGGGCACATACAGAGGTAGGTGCCCACAGACCCCAAGGGGCATCAGTCCCCCTAAGGGACCGAAACAATCCAGGAAAAAAATTCCAACACCTGATGAGGGAAAATAAATCCCCTTGTCTCAGAGTTACGAGGAGTAAGGCACAGAAGAAAGGCAATGTCTTAAATACATGAGCCTAAGCCACCATCATAGGTAGAAGGTCCAGCGTAAGGCGGAGCACCACTTAACGTGGTGCATATCAAGGAACGAGGGCTAGCGAAACAGAACCACCCGCTCAGACACACGTCTGACTGAGCCAACAGACCCAAGGACAACGGTAACAAGGTAAAAGACAGCCCGACAGCATCCTGAAACGGTCCAACAGGAACATCCCACAAGGCAAACGGAATAAAAAATTCAAATCCCAACAGGGACCATAGAATTAAGTCGGGAACGCAATGAGCAACCCCCGAAAGAAGGCTTAGCCGAGGAAAATAAGCAAAAGACTTCTGCAGGAAGGTGGACAGGGCAGAACCTGACCCTTCAGAGTACTGAGTTGGGGAGCCAACTCCAAGCCATGCTGTAATAACTCTAGAGCCCTGGGGACAGAGAACGCCCAACAGGGAAGAGACCTAGACCAACACCAATCCATAAGGGTAAGCCATACCTCATAAGAATGGAAGAAGAAGAAGAAGAAGAGCCCTGCTCTTAGACTTCCACTAGTCACGAACACAGAGGAGAGAAGCCTGTCTCCATAAGGACGGAAGAACCAGCAGTCAGGCCGGTTAGGCCAGAGACTTGTAGAATTGGAGTGACGTAAAGGAGGCCCTGAGTAAAACAGGGCGGCACCCCTAGCGGAGCGTACAGAGCTACTACCCTAGGTATTACGTCTGCGAATCCACACTCCACTAGGCCACCCAGGGGCCACCAATATCCCTCTACCAGAGCAATTCTGCACAGAACACCGCCTAGCAGGGGGAAGGGAGACAAGACATACAGGCCAGAATGTCCCGTCATAAAATTACTAAAACCTCATGACCACGGCCAGAGGAGCCAGGGATAGGGAAACGAGTGGCAAGAGCTTGAAATAGTGACGGGGCACCAAACAGATCCACACTGGTTGAACTTCATTGTGGCCCAAGAATTAGCACATCCTGTCGCAGAGGGACCTCCACAGGAGCGAATACCAATTATATGCAGGCAACATTATCCTCCCCCCAGATCAGGAACATATACCTTCCTGGGGGACCATCCGCTCCAAGTCCCACACAGATGATTAAGGTAGGCCACCGTCGTCAGACAGACCGAGCGCCGCCCAGCAGGCAGGCCGGGAAGGGGAGAAGTCAAGCGAGATAGCGTCAGCCTGAAAACTCACTGTTTCAATACTAATAGGTGCAAAGACCTCCTAAAAGACCCCACCTTCCCCACACCCGCATGGGGTTACAGAAGAAAACCTCCCCATCAACCTGATAGGTTGGCATCCACGGTGATCGTCTCTAGGGAGGGCAAGAAGGGAACTGTCCCCAGACAGGTTCCTAGAGTAAATCTGCTCCAAGAGGGACTCCTAACCAAGGGGGAAGGCACACATGATCCCACTCCAGGGATGCTGGGTCCCAGTCCAGTATTAAAAATAGAAGTTGCAGAAAAGCCCCAGGTAGAGGAGTATAGGGGACTTCATCTAAGCAAGTCACCAAACGGGCCCACCAGCTGCATTCCTGCCTGGTGAAGGGACTGGACCAGCAAGGAGGGACTGAACCCATGCAACCAGATTGTCCACCTTATTGTTGAGGAAGGAAGATTCTCTCCTGAACCGAACCCAGATTCATCCCTAGGAATGGGGATACCAATCAAGAGGACAAGGAGGACTAGAGGTGAATGAACACCCATCCAAAAATACCATTTTGTGAGTACTCACCTGAAAAATGGATATTGTTGGTGTGCCACACACCCCGCTTCACTTCTAAATATTCATCACTTAATGGGTTAATCCACCGCCAGGTGACGTAGTGCAGAGAGGAAGTCTTGTAACGAGCCCCCTTCCGGCCTACATATACCTGGTACCTCCCTTCAATCACCAGTATATTAAAAAGCAGAAAGACAAGGTACCAGTATTCCACCGGTAACCTCAAAAATCAATTTTGATATAAGTAAAAAAGGCTTCACCATATAAAGGCTTCGGTAATACCGAAAAGGGTGGGGGTGAAGCGGGGTGTGTGGCACACCAACAATATCCATTTTTCAGGTGAGTACTCACAAAATGGTATTGTCTTGGTGTGCCACAAACCCCGCTTCACTTCTAAATATTCATCACTTAATGGGACATCCAAAAGCAGTGTCCACAAGGGAAGGGCATCTCAAGGCCAGGTGAAGCATAACTTAAATGACTGCAGCCTGCAGAACTTTGCGGCCAAAAACAGCATCCGCTGAGGCTCGCACATCAACTTTGTAAAACTTAGAAAAAGTATGAACAGAAGACCAAGTGGCGGCCTTACAAACCTGTTCAACAGAAGCTTGGTGCTGAAAAGCCCAAGACGCCCCAACAGCGCGAGTGGAATGAGCAGTGATACGAAAAGGGGGAACTCTTCCCTTAGCAGAATAGGCCGCAGTAACGGCCTGACGTATCCACTTGCTAATGGCAGATTTGGCTGGTGCCAAACCCTTCTTAGGCCCATGGGGCACAACAAAAAAGGAATCCGTCCTACGAAAAGGAGACGTGATAATCAAGTAGTACTTAACACAGCGTACTACATCCAAACAATGCAAAACCCTCTCTTTGTCATTCTTAGGATTAGGACACAAGGAGGGAAGAACAATATCGTGGTTCGAATGAAAAGCAGAAACAACCTTAGGAAGAAAGTCTGGCTTGAACCGAAAGACCACTTTATCCTGATGCCTCTCAAAGTAAGGCGCCTGGATAGACAAGGCCGCCAACTCTGAGACACGCCGGACCGAAGTGATCGCTACCAAGAAGACAATCTTCTGAGTCAGGGTAGACAAAGCAATATCTTGCAAAGGCTCAAAAGGAGGAGCCTGAAGAGCAGAAAGAACCAAATTCAAATCCCAAACAGGGAGTAATGGTTTCCTGGGAGGCCGCACATGCGTAACCCCCTGGAAAAAAGTTTTAACTAAAGGTTTAAGCGCAACACGCTTCTGAAAAAAAGATAGATAAGGCAGAGACCTGCCCTTTCAACGTACTTAGCTGGAGACCAGAGTCCAGCCCTGATTGTAAAAACTCCAGAATCCTGGAGACCGAAAAGACCCTACAAGGAAAAGATCTTATCTCACACCAAGCAATATAGGCTTTCCAAGTCCTATAGTAGGTGATGGAAGAAGACCTCCTCCGGGCACTGATCAGAGTCTTAATGACTGAATCAGAAAGACCCTCCTCCTTCAGGATGGAGGTTTCAGCAGCCAGGCCATCAAACCCAGCGCTGGTAAATTGGGGTAACACAATTGACCCTGAGTGAGCAGATCGGGCCGAAGAGGCAGAACGAACTGGTCCACTGCCAGCCGAACGATGTCTGCGAACCTCACTCGAGAACGGCGTACACCTTTTCCAGAGTCAACTTCTGAAGAACCCTGCCCAGCATGGGCATCAGAGGAAACAGGTATAGAAATCCGAGAACTCCCCAGTTCAGGGACATGGCGTCCACTGCCAGAGCCAGAGGATCCTGGGAGAGCGACACGAAGTTCGGGGCCTGTGATAGTGATGAGGGGCCAACAGGTCCACCTCCGGGGTCCCCCATTGGAGACACAGTGAGCGAACCACCCGAGGATGGAGAGCCTATTCTTCCAGACGGGGAGAGCCCTTGCTCAACCGGTCCGCTACCTGTTTCTTCACCTCTGGAATGTAAACCGCCGAGAGACAAGGAACATGGAACACTGCCCAGGTCCGGATCAGGGACACTTCTCTGAGAGTACTCAGACTGCGAGTCCTTCCCTGAAGACCGACGTAAGCAACCGCTGTTTGATTGTCTGAACACATCTGGACCGGAAGGCCCAGAACGTGCTGAGTCAGGAGAGCAAGCACCTGACGGATGGTTCTCAGTTTCAGAATATTGATGGGTAAGTGGGGCCTTTGAGGTCCCCATTGCCCCTGAAACTGCAGTTCCTTCCAGAATCTGCCCCATCCCAACAGACTGGCGTCCGTGGTGACAATTTTCCAAAGGGGGGTCAGGAAAGACCTGCCCTACACAAGATTGGTCGAGACCAACCACCACAGGAGGGACTGCCGTAAACGGGAGGACAACTGGAAGGACTGATCCAGCGACTGAGGTTGCTGGTCCCAAAACGTTAACAGAAAAAGCTGAAGCGTTCTCATGTGAATTTGGGCAAAAGGAAGAAACACTCTGTGTTGATGAGAGTTCAGGCCGGGATGAACCGACCCATCTCTCTCGGGGACTACGAAAAGATTGGAGTAGAAAACAAGGCCCATCTCTAAGCGCGGCCCCGGCCGGATGACCGTTATCTCTAACAGATCCCTTACCGACGCCAGGAGCCCCTGCGTAGCCAAAGGAACGATGGGCACCCGAGACCGAACGAACCGTGAAGGAGGGTGAGACTCGAATTCCAGATCGTAACTGGCCGACACTACCTCCTGGATCCATCTTCCTGGAACCACTTGGTTCCAAACCTGGGAGAAGTGTCGCAATAGGCCTCCCACCCGCACGGGTGAAGGCAGCCCCTCATTGCTGAGTGAGCTTATCAGCAGGTTTGGGCTTGGTGCCCCAGGACTGAGTGGGCCGGCCACGGCCCCTCCCCCGAGTCCAACCTGCACCTCTGGTAGCGGGAAAGGAAGCACCCCTGCCCGCTCTGAATCCTCGAAAGGAGGGCCTACCGGAACCTGCCCCCCCAAAGGGGACACGAGGCCTCTTGCGTTGTGGCATCTTACCACCCTTTGCGACTGAATCAATTTTCTCCCCGAACAGACGCGACCCCAAAAAGGGGAGAGCTGTAAGCACCCTTTTAGAAGCCGCGTCCGCTGACCACTGACGCAGCCATACTGACCTGCGAATAGCCACCAGCATAGCCGCTGCCTTGCTACTCATAGCCAGCGCATCGTCCTGAGCGGCCAGGACATAAGACACAAAAGATTCACACTGCTTAAGCGCAGTGAACTGTTTGCAAGCGGGATTAAGATCCTCATATAGCCCCTGAATTAAGGACTTAACTGCCAATAGAAGAAGGGCTGAAGCACATACCGGGCGCAACGCTGACCCGGAATAAATAAAACCATGGCGAGCGTATTGGTCAATCCGACGATCTTCCCCATCCTTAGGGACAGTGGTCTCAGCAGACTGTACCATAGCCGTGCTGGAGAGCCCTAGTACAGAGGTATCGACGTCAGGAGGGACAGACCAAGCTTCACCAATTCTGGCGGAAAAGGATAACACTTTTCCCAACTGGAAGGAATTCCAGATAACCGCGTGGGATGTTCCCATTCCTTAAGAACCACCCTCTCAAAGTGGTGGTGTCTGGGAAAAACCAAACGCGGCTGAGGCTCCTTAAACAACTGACCCTTTGGCAGGGCGGCCGCCTCAGGTGGATCTAAACTCAAAATTTTAAACATTTGAGCCAGAATGGAGGGGGTGTCAAAAACAACCCCCTCTGACCAATCGCCAATCACATCAGCCTCAAGCTGACCTGCAGGCTCATCTGACTCCGACGGGAATTGATCCTCGTCCAGGGATCCATCGGACCATTCCACAGGTTCACATAGCTCGTCCTGTGTAGCCGAAGGTACCGGAGTCAGGTGCCTCCGTTTTGCAGCGGCCTTTAACGCTGCTTTAACGGGCACTACTTTCCGGGGGCTGGGCTGTGCCGCCGCCTCGGAATGCGAATCCCCACTTTTGACAGTGTCATGCGAGGTCCGGAACAGGGAGGGAGAGGTAGGAGATGATGAAGGATGCGATGGGCCCGCAGCCGAAGCGACGGACTGGCGCGCAATAGTCTGCTTTGCACAAGGGATGCAAATAAAGACATCATCAACTGGGAGTGGAACCCCACAACCTACGCACCCCCCGAACGGCTCAGCAGAACCGTTTCCGGAAATTACGGAAGCCTCCATATGGTGATTTATGGTATTCGCAATACTTGGGTCTTTTAAGGCATAAGCCAACCCGGGATGCCCCTTTATTAGTAATGTCCCGGAAGGGAGGATTTTTTTTTTTTTTTTTTTTTTAAGTTAAGGTCCCCTTTAATAAACTATATATATATATATATATATATCTATATATAGTCTATATATATATATATATATATATATCTATATATAGTCTATATATATATATATATATATATATGCATTAATAGATATCCCAATAAATAGCCAGGCAACATAGAGCCGGAGGGCCACCATAAGCAGGGATCCCGGGATCTGTAAGGAAAAAGAAACCCCAATCAGATCCTCACATGTATATAAAAATCATATAGGCATGGCACCAAAGTGCCTTTAAATATGAGCAAAACCATGCCCCCTTAATAAAATGTGACTCCCCACCATATCCCCACTTAAAGGCCCCAACGGGTGGGGCCGCTTACCTGGCCCAGCGAAGGCAGCAGCCGGAGAGCAGGACTGCAGCCAGCAGCCACAGCACAGAAAACTAAGTGCGGCCGCGCGCCCACGCGACCTCCTCCTTTTGAGGGGAAGTAAACGCTGGGCCCGCCGCAAAACGCCGCATGACGTCGGCGCCGCGCTCCCGATGCCTCGTCACCAGGACCCGCCCCCCCTACGCCAATCAGTACAGCCATTCAGCTGGAGATTACTCCAGATGGGCCACTACACGTGCGCCCAGGCAGCGGAGGGGGGAGGATAATAATAAAGACCGTATAGCGCAGCCTAAAAGAGTACATAAAAAGCCAGCGGGGGAAGGGGGTAGGGGGCCACTAAAGCAAAGTCTGCTAAGAAAAGCGGCAAGCCACCTACCCAGCGCAGTCTGCCATTCAAGCAGACCTAAACCAAATGTATACACATGCTGAATAATACTGAATGCATAACACACATGTTGAAATAAAGTGATACAAGTGAAACACACATACTTAAAGCACACCCTCAACCCCCCCCCCCCCCAGTGAAGGGAGAAGGGACCGTAACGGGAGAGAAAGGGGCTACGGGGACCCTCGGGACAGGGGCATCCCATTTCCGGATCACCATGCCGGATAGGCGCATTGCCCCACGCATGAGGTCGAGCGGTAGGAGATAAGCTCCTAGGCACGTCCATTCCACCATAAAGGTATACACACTCAAACCGGGCAGAAATAGACCAAAAGGGGGGTGGCGGGGTAAGAATACCCCGGCCTACCTGTAAGCAGGAGACTTCCATCTTCTGACTTGTCAGCAAGCAGAGAGAAAAATACTGGTGATTGAAGGGAGGTACCAGGTATATGTAGGCCGGAAGGGGGCTCGTTACAAGACTTCCTCTCTGCACTACATCACCTGGCGGTGGATTAACCCATTAAGTGATGAATATTTAGAAGTGAAGCGGAGTGTGTGGCACACCAAGAATAGACTCCCAAGGGACGCCACCAGCCGAGTAGCTAACTCGACCTGACAGAGATTGGGAAATGAAAAGGACCACCTGGCAGGTCTCACGCGGGCGCCCCTTGGTCTCATCAGAGACATAGCCTCCATCAGTACTTGGTGAGCACTCTGGAGGCAGAAGAGAGGCCAGATAACAAGGCCACGGGTTAGCAGCGTTGGACATCCAACACAAACCTGAAGAGCCTCGGTGTCTAGAAGACACGGGGAAGTGAGCATAAGCATCCTTGATCTCCCCAGAAGGCAAGGTCCCACTAGGCGCAAGGCGCTGGTGGCCCATCCCAGATTTTCCATGCAGAAACTGCCTGAAATAGTAGAAATGCCGACAACCTGTGAAATAAGAAGGGCAGACTGACATCCTTTTGGGAGAATGTGAAGGGGTTGGTGTAGCGGCACCTGCCTCTGCCTGATAAGGGCAAACTGCAAGTGACCTCCAGACCCCGCAGGCCGTGCAAGGCCTGCACCAGCAGCCGAACGTAGGCAGGGACCAGGAGTACCCCGACAATCATAGGGGAGGCCGCGCAGCAAACTTTATCCTGTATCCAGATGAAACTACCTCCTGTATCCACTAGAAAGAGGCAAAATGCCTCCTGATAGGAGCAAGGTGCTGCAGTCATCCCCTCACCCAGGTGGGCAAGGGCGCCCCATCATGCTTGAGGGGATTTGTTGGAAGATTTAGGTTTAGCCCCGCTGGAGGGCCCAGAGCGTTGTCTGTTGCTCGTGGGGCAGGGGTCTGCACTAAGACTCCGGGAGGACACCCCTGGTTCTTGTTTAACGCTATGGTATGGAGGGGGAGGGGAGTCTCTGTCCCGAGGGGGCCGAGATGGGCGCCTGCGCCGGGGTGATTTGCCCTTTTTTCCAAACAGGTCCAGACGGGCCCCAAACAGGCGTTGTCCTCTAAAGGGGAACCTGGTAAGAGTCTTTTTAGCAGCATAGTCAGCACCCCACTCTCGCAGCCAGACCAATCGACGCATAGCCACCACGAGGGCGGAGGTCCTCGCACACATTCTAATGGTGTCATCCATAGCTAAAAGGATAAATCTTACAAATACATCACAACTGGAGAGTGCATTAAACACCTCCCAGGAGAGATCGTTAGCGTGTTGCTCAAGCATCTGTCCGATGAGGGTTCTGGCAGCCACTGCAGTGATGGCCGCGGCACAGACCGGGCGCAGCGCGGTTCCTGCACAAGAAGAGGCGTGTGAAGGCATCTTAGCCATGCGCCGGTTCTCGGCATCCCGAAGGGTCCTGTAAGCAGGAGCTGCAATAAAGGGGGGGTTAGGAACCCCAATGATCGGTGCGTCTACCACAGGGGGCGATGTCCAACAATCAACCATATCGGGGGGAAAAGGGTATTTCCAATCCCAGTCCCCTGGGGCCCCTGGAAGTTTTCCGGGGTGTTCCCATTCCTCGAGTACAAGAGCATGGAAGTGCTCTAGGAATTCCAAGCCCGGTGTCGCTGTATGGAAACGCTCCCCTCTCGGCTTGGAAGCCGCGTTAGGGAAAGAGATAGACAGGGCCTTAAAGATCCTAATCAACAAACCAATGGTGTCAAACTGGTTCCAATCTTTATGGTCACAATCGTCATGACTCCTCGGCTCCTCATCAGATGAGCCCGAGTCAGAGAACAGCCCTCCTTCATCAGAAGGGGTGAAGGCACGCGGAGTAGTGAACTCCTCCGATCCTTTAGCAGAGGCAGAAACAGGGGGCGTCGAGGACTGCTTCTTACCAGGGCCCGGGCGCTTTGTCGACCCCGTAATAATCTGGTCAGCCGTAGGCAGTCTGGAAGACGCAGCCGGCTGCAACTCCCCACTAGTATGCGACTCAGCAGAAGTGAGATATAAGCCTGGGGGAATAGGAGTGCTAGGGCGAGGAGCAGCCCCTGGCGATCCTGGTTGCAGGACCAGTACTCGCTTGGCACACGGTGCACAGATCGGTGCCCTGTCAGCACCAAAGCGGGGATAGCCACACTTTATACACCGCCGGTCTTGTCCCGGAGGGACCCCGGACACAAAATTCTGAGATGCCTCCATATGGTGATTATCAATGCAATATAAGTCAGTAGGGATTTATGCAATAGGCAACCCTGGATGTCCCAAAGGCCCGCTAGGAATGTGGGAGAATGTTTTGTAAGCCCGCTACGAGTTATGTTAGGCCGGGAGAAGCCACCGGAGTCTTTGATGTCTGAAAGACAGAAGAGGAAAAAGAGGTGTCATGGCCATGCGCAGCAGAACAAAATTACTAATGATGAAAATCGCCCGCGAGGGCACTTACTGACCAGGGGAGGAGAAGGACCGCCAACACGCGCGCGAAGATCAACAAAATGGCGCCGACCGAACCTCTGAGGGCGGGTCTAAACTGGGCGTGATGCGGAGCGCGCCACGCCAGGTCCCCGCCTCCCCCAAAGAGCACGAAGCTCTGAAGCAGCCGTTAAAGGCTCGGCAAGCCAAGCATAGAATATGCCAGTAAAGGCATCTGCTAGTGGATACTCGTAAAGTCTAAATACGCCGCCACCATACTGACGCACGTAGGCATGCACAAAAATTAGTTTCCTGCCCAAGATGCAGGATAATAAAGCAGGATGTGCTGCACACTATTGCATAGTAAATTGAGAAAGGCCAAAAATAACGGCGGCGGCCAGAATAGAAGGAGCAAGCAGCGCGGCTCTGACACCTAGTTGCCGGTCAGGGGCAAAAGCACAGCCATAAGCGTGACAATACCGTACACGGAGACCGCCAGACACACACACACACCCCTTCTTTTCCCCCGAATACGGGGGGAAACGAGGAAGGACGGCGACCCTTTACACAGGGTCCACCTCTACAGGGGGCATGGGGCAATAATGCGGGAGGGACATCCACTATGAGGCTCACCATCAGCCTAAACCGCCTACCCTTTGGTGGGGGACTGCGGTGGAGCATGGCTCCGTTAAGCACACGTAGTGCTGCCTACCTTCACCCGACCAGCGCAGCCCAGGCTGGGAGGCACATCACAAGGACGACGGGTGGGAATAGTCCAACAGGGCCGCAGGCTGTAATAGCCCCGCTCACCTGCGAGAGAGTGATACTTCATGTCTTCGCAGTCAGCACTGCAGAGAAATCTGGGGATTTGTGGGAGGTCCCTGGGTATATGAAGGGCCGGGACGAGCCTGTTTTTGCATGTCTGTAGTGCACAGCGCCCTCTGTAGGAGGATAACCCAAGTGTAAGTATTATATCTGGAGCAGGACGTACTGTATACTTAGAATAAATCTATTTTTTGAAATTTGTAGTGTTTTTTTGTAATAAAAAATGTAAGTTTGTCAATAAAATTTTATTGCGTGTGAAATCCCAATTTCCCCCCGGTCACAGCGGTACCACATATGTATGTATATTTCCTGTCTCCCCCAAACTGAAACAGAGCTTTTAGAGATTTTAAGATAAAATACAACTGCGCTATGCGCTATACGCACCTTGCAGTTTTTCCATAAAAACAACCCTTTACATTTGAAATACCCCCACAAACTATATATTCTCTGGAAGTACACACCTCAAGCTTTCTAGGCGTACCAAGTGGGCTTAGTTTTCTGGAAGTAATCCCTCAATGTATTCTTTGGTTGCACAAAGGTTTCCTAAAAAAGAATAAAAAGGAAGAATCAAGCCAAACAAGAAATCTCAAGAAGCAACATGCCCCAAACAGAATGATACCCAACATGCATAGGTACTGTCAAGGGAAGAGTTGACAAACACCACAAAGTAAAGCATGCGCATAACAATAATTTTACTTGAAAATTTCAGCTCTGCAGAAATGCACACCTTGCAATTTTTCAACCAAAACCACCCTTTACATTTGGAATACCCCCGATAAACCATATATTCTCTGAAAGTAGACATGTTAAGCTTTCTAAGAGTACCCAGCTTCTTGTAATAGGCTCGCCTTTCTGGAAGTGATCCCTCAAAGAATTCTTAGGTTGCACAGGGTTTCCCTAAAAAAATGAATTAAAAAACTGAATAAATAACATGTTTTCCTAAAATATAAATATGCAAACAAGAAAAAACAAGCTAAATCTGAAATAGCAAGGGCCCCCGAGCAGAACAATACCTAACATGCATAGGTACTATTAACCCTTTAAATTGCCAGCCTACTTGAAGTTTTGTCACCCTCTGTTGACAGGTCATTTTCCCCCATTCTGCACCATGTTTAACCGTGATTTTGCCGGAATTTCCAGGAAAATTATAGATATATATTTTGCAGCAGAGTTTAGGCTTTAACATGAAATGTCGTTTGTAATTTTTCTACTTTTTTTTTATATTTTTGTGTAAAAAAAAAAAAAAAAAAAAAATATTATATATATATATATATATTTTGCAGACAATTGTCTCCTTTATTTTAAATAAAACATTTACTTTATTAGAGAAAATACAATTCTGTGAAATACTCACCTGTAGAATTGGTATTATAAGTATACAGTACGTCCTGCTCCAGATAAATTACTTACACTTGGGTTATCCTCCGCCAGATGGCGCTGCACTGCAGAGACATGCAAAACAGGCTCCTCCCGGCCCCTCAAATACCCGGGGACCTCCCACAAATCCCCAGCATTGAAAAGCAGTGAACAAGAAGCCGGGAGAATTTAACCACCCAAAAACTGGTAACCATAACAATGATGACAATCACCATACAGGGGATCCAGAATAATGCAACAACAGGGTGGGGTGGAGCAGGACGTACTGTATACTTATAATACCAATTCTACAGGTGAGTATTTCACAGAATTGTATTATTCTTAGTATACAGTACGTCCTGCTCCAGATAGATTACTTACACTTGGGACGTCCATAAAGCAGGGTGGGATCCCCAATAAAAAAGGTAACAGCAGACAGTTTAAACCATTGCCACCTGCAAAACCAAGACCAAGTAGCGGCCTTGCAAACTTGTTCAACAAAAGCCTGGTGCTGGAAGGCCCAAGAGGCGCCAATAGCACGATTAGAAAGAGCAATAAGGCGAAGGGAGGATTCTTCCCCTTAGCAGAGTAGGCCTGAATCACAGCCTAACGAATCCACTTGCTGATAGAAGACTTGGCAGGAGCCAAACCCTTCCTAGGACCAGAAGGGTCCTAAAGAAATGTTGGAGGACTCCATCGCCCAAACAGAGACCTGAACCCTGAACCCTCAGATTAAGATCTGATGCTCTACCGACTGAGCTATCCGGGCTCTTCAGTGTACCAGAAAGGTGCAGAAGCCACCAGATAGTACTTCAGAAACCTAACCACAACAAAAGAGTGCAAAACTCTCTCCTTAACATAGCTAGGGTTAGGGCACAAGGAAGGAAGAACAATATCCTGACTCAAATGAAAGGCAGACACTACCTTTATGCAGGAAATTACCGTATTTTTCGCCCTATAAGACGCACTTATTTTTCCCCAAAAATGGGGGAAAAATGTCGGTGCGCCTTATCGGGCGAATGTAAAAAAAAAAAAAAAAAATCACCCGTTCCCGGTGCTCCCGCGTTGTCTGCCACACTGCGAGAGGAGCGGCGGGGGCTCTGTCCCGGTCCCGCCGCTGCAATCGCTGTCTTTTCAGGCAGCGATGACAGCGGCGGGGCAAGAGACCGAGCCCCTGCCGCTCCTCCATGTGCTGCCTCTTCCGGGCTCAGAGCACACGCGAGCACGAAGGTCCGGGCAATGGGTGGGCGTGGCCTGCAGTATACAGTATACAGCTGAAATGCAAGGAACATTGGCCTCCACCCAGATCAGAATCAGAGACACTTCCTAGAGGACCCTCTTGCTCCGGGTTCCTCCCTGATGATTGATGTAGGCAACTGCCATCAGAGTGACCATGCGCCCTTGAGCAGGCAGGCCCTGAAATGAGCAGTCAAACGAGTCAGAACTAACCTGATCTCTCACAACTCCAAGACATTGATAGGTGAATAGGCCTCCTAAGGGCCCCACCTCCCCTGGAACCGCAGGGACCTCCAGAAGAAACCCCCCCAACCTGATAGACTGGCATCCGTGGTGACCGTCTCCCAGGAAGGAGCAAGAAGGTTCCGCCCCCCAATAGGTTCCTTGAGTCCATCCACTACACGAGGGACCTCCTCACCAGGGGGGAGACACCCAGACCCAGTCCAGGGACGCTGTGTCCTTGTCCAATACAGACAATAGGAGAAGTTGCAGAAGCCCCAGGAGGGTCTGAGCACAAGGGGCCGCTTCGAAGCACGCCCCCATCAGGCCCACCAGCTGCATCTCCTGCCTGGTGAAGGGACGGGGACAGCTAGGAGGAACTGAACTTGTGCAAGCAGATTGTCCACCTTCTGCTGAGGAAGGAATATCCTTGCCTGAACTGTGTCCAGATTCATTCCTAGGAATGAAATTACCAAGGAAGGGGACAGTGAGGACTTGGGGTGGCTGATCACCCATCCAGATGACTCCAGGATGGACACCACCAGCTGAGTATTCAACTTTGCCAGATGTAGAGGCTGGGAAGTGATGAAGACGTCCAGGTAGTGCAGCACGCAGACGCCCCTTGGCCTCATCAGAGACATCACCCCCGCCAGCACCTTGGTGAGCACTCTGGGAGCTGAAGAGAGGCCAGATGGCAAGGCCACAAATTGGCAGTGTTGATCTTCCAACGTGGATCTAAGGAATCTTGGTGTCCTGAAAACACAAGGATGTGAAAGTAAGCATCTTTGATATCCACAAACGGCATGAAGCCCCCGGGTCGCAAGGAGCAGATGGCCGAGCGCAGAGTTTCCATGAGGAAAGCGCCTGTACTTGACAATATGCTGAAGATCTGTACATCCAGAATGGGCCAGACTGACCCATCTTTTTTGGGAACTGTGAAAAGGTTGGTGTAGGGTCCCTTGCCTCTGTCTGTTAAGGGAAATCTGCAAATGACCCCCAGACCCAGCAGACCTTGCACGGCCTGCGCCAGCACCTGCGCAGAAGCAGGGACCAGGAGTACCCGGGACCACATAATCTTAGGGGAGGGCGCACAACACAAACACCATCTTGTAACCGGAGGACGCTACCTCCTAAATCCACTGGTCTGAGGCGTGATGCCTCCAGACTTAAGCAAGGTGCCGCAGCCGTCCCCTCACCCAGGCAGGTGAGGGCGCCCCATCATGCTTGAGGGGACTTGGGAGAGGATTTGGGCATAGCCCCCCCAGAGGAGCCAGGGTGTTGTCTTCTGCTCCTGGGACAGGGAGCTGCGCAAGCCCCCGCGAAGGACACCCCTGGTTCCTGTTTAACACCATGGTGGGGGGTGGAAGGGGGGGCCCTGGCCTCGAAGGGCCCAAGACAGCCGTCTGCGCTGTGGTAACTTACCTCTCTTACCAAACCGGTCTAGGCGGGCCCCAAACAGACGTAGCCCCTTAAAGGGGAGCCCAGCAAGGGCCTTCTTTGCAGCATTATCCGCACCCCACTGTCGCAGCAAGACCAAGCGACGTATAGCCACCACAAGGGCAGAAGTTCTTGCACACATTCTAATGGTGTCATCCAATGCTAATAGGATACATTTTACAAACACATCACAACTGGAGAGTGCATTAAACACATCCCAAGGGAGATCATCAGGGGCACGATCAAGCATTTTTCTGATGAGGGTTCTAGCAGCCACAGCAGTAATGGCAGAGGCACCGACCGGGCGCAGCGCCGTCCCCGCACATGCAAAAGCGTGGGAGGCTAGCAGGTCAATGCGCCGGTCCTCAGCATCCCGAAGGGTAGTATAATCAGGGGGATGCAAGAAAGGGGTGTTAGATAGCCCTATGCTCGGGACATCCACCTCGGGGGGGGGGGGGGGGATGACCAACATTTAACCACCTCAGGGGGAAAAGGATACTTCCTATCCCAATCCCCTGGAACCCCGGGAGGTTTACTGGGGCACTCCCATTCCTTGAGCACAAGGGTATGGAAATGTGCCTGCTCTAGAAATTCCAAACGTGATGTTGCTGTATGGAAACGCTCCCCTCTTTGCCTGGGAGCCTCACCAGGGAGAGAGATAGACAGAACCTCAGAGTCTTCATGACCCTTCGGTCTCTCATCAGATGAGCCTGAGTCAGAAAAGAGCTCTCCTTCATCAGAAGGGGTATAGCCACACAGATTCATAAACTCCTCAGTTCCCATAGGGAAAACAGTAACATTAGGCGTCCAGTGCCGCTTCTTACTAGGGTCCTTACGTGCTAAAGACCTTGCAATAATCTGTTCAGCCGTAGGCAGTCTAGGAGACAAATCAGGCTGAGAATCCCCACTTGTGTGCGACTCAGCAGGAGTGAGATTTAAGCCTGGGGGAGAAGGTGAAGTGAAACGAAGTGCAGCCACTGGCAGGCCAGATTGCAAAGCCAGCGCTTGCTCAGCACAGGGTACGCAGACCGATGCCTTGTCAGCATCAGCATGAGGTTGTCCACACGCCATACACCGCCGGTATTGTCCCAAAGGGACCCCGGTCACATTATCCTTAGATGCCTCCATATGGTGATTATTAGGCACAATATGCCAGTAGGGATTGACGCTATAAAGCAACCCTGGATGCCCCAATGACCCGCTAGGGAGTGGGAGTAAATTTACAAGGCCCGCTATCAATTACACCGGGCCGGGAGAAGTCAATGGATTCACCCTCTGAAAGACACAATGAGAAGGAAGGTGTCAGTAAGCGAAACACACTACAGTGAATTATAAAGCCGCCCGCGAGGGCACTTACGGACCACGGTAAGTAAGAACGTCACACGCACGCGCGGCCAGACAATATGGCGCAGAGTACCTCGAAAGGCGGACCAGAGTGAGCCGTGATGCGGGGCGCGCCATGCCAGGCCCCCCCCCCCAAGAGCACAAGGTCCAACAGACAAGCAGCCAATGAGGACGCAGAAGCGTCTGAGGTAACGCCGCCGCCCAGCGCAGAACATCCAAATGAAGGAAAAGGCACGCGCGGCATTTACAGTGTAAAAAAACAAGTCAGCGCGGCGGTTGACACCTCATATACCAGTCCAAGCAGACATTACAAAGAGGGCCATAAGCGTGTAATCACAATACACTGACATCCACCCCCCCTTCTTTTCCTCCCGAGGGCTACAGGGAGAATGAGGTAGGACGGCGACCCTTTGTACAGGGCCCACCGGTACCGGGGCATGGGACAATAATGCGGGAGGGGCATCCCATAAAGGCTCACCATCAGCCTATACCGCCTACCCTTTGGTGGGGGACTGCGGTGGAGCAGCGCTCCTTAAGCACACATGGTGCTGCCTACCTTCACCCGACCAGCGCATCCCAGGCTGGGAGGCACATCACATCAAGGACGGGTGGGAATAGTCCAACAGGGCCGCAGGCTTTAATAGCCCCGCTCACCTGCGACAGAGTGATAATTTCATGTCTTCGCAGTAAGCACTGCAGAGAAATCTGGGGATTTGTGGGAGGTCCCCGGGTATTTGAGGGGCTGGGAGGAGCCTGTTTTGCAAGTCTCTGCAGTGCAGCGCCATCTGGCGGAGGATAACCCAAGTGTAAGTAATCTATCTGGAGCAGGACGTACTGTATACTAAGAATAACCATATTGCATGTGAAAGCCCATTTTCTCCCGATTACAACGGTACCACATATGTATCAGTAGCCCCCCCATTCTTGCCCAGGAGAGCCCCCCAAACTGAAAATAGCACTTTATAACATTTACAAATAAAAATACAATTCTGTGAAATACTCACCTGTAGAATAGGTATTATACGCATACAGTACGTCCTGCTCCATATATAATACTTACACGTGGGTAATCATCTGCCAGATGGCTCTGTTCACTGCAGACATGCAAAAACAGGCTCCTCCCAGCCCTTCATATACCCAGGGACCTCCCACAAATCCCCAGCATTGAAAAGCAGTGAGAAAAGAAGCCGGGAGAAACCAATCACCAAACTGGTAACAATAACAATGATAACAATCGCCATACAGGGGATCCAGAAAAATGTAAAACCAGGGTGGGGTGGAGCAGGACGTACTGTATGCGTATAATACCAATTCTACAGGTGAGTATTTCACAGAATTGTATTATTCTAAGCATACAGTACGTCCTGCTCCATATATAATACTTACACGTGGGACATCCAACAGCAGTGTCCATAAAGTAGGGTGGGATCCCCATCAAAAAAGGCACAGCAGACAGTAAAGGCGCTGTCACCTGCAAACCTTGCTACCAAGAGCAACATGAGCAAAGGCTCTAACGTCAACCTCATAAAAACCTTTGAAAAGGTATGAACAGAAACAAGCAGCGGTCTAGCAAAACCTGATTAACAGAAACCTGGTGTTGAAAGGCCAAGGTACCCAAGCAGAAACAGAATAAAAAGAGAAGAAGACTCTTCCCCTTAAAGGAATAGGCCAGAGTAACATCCTGACCAGTCCAAATGTAACAGTAGCCTCAGTAAAACATAGAGCTCTCCCCATCGGGGAAATTGAAACCTGGTCTCCTGCATGACAGGCGGGGATACTGACCACTACACTAACAAGGATCAGCAAGAAGCTGAAACCTTTACTCAGGACCAGAAGGACAATCCATCCAAGTAAGACCAGTCCAAAGGGCGCATAACCCCTGGAAGCAGACGAGATCAGGCACATACAGATGGAGACGCCCGCAAACCCCAAGGGGGATCAGTTCCCCTAAGGGACAAGAGACAATCCAGGAAAAACTGCAACACCTGTTGAGGGAATGTAGACCCCCTTACTTTAGCGTTACTAAGAATAAGGCCCAGAGACAAAGGGTCTTGAATAAATGAGCATAAGATACCACCTTGGGCATAAGGTCCGGCATAAGGCGGACCACCACCACATCATGATGTATATATAATGAACGAGGGCTAACCAAACAGAGCCACCCTCTCAGGCACACGTCTGACTGAAGCAACAGCCCCCAGAAGGGCAACTTGAAGTAAGAACAGTTCAGACAGCATTAGGGATAGGTCCAATGGAACACCCCGCAAGGCAAACAGAATAAAAATGAATCCCAACAGGGACCATAGAACTACTTGGGGGATGCACCTGAGCAATCCCCGAAAGAATGCTTAACAAGGAAGACTGAACAAGACTTCTACGGAAAGGTGGACAAGGCAGAACCTGAACCTTCAGAGCACCGAGATGGGGAGCCAACTCCAACCCATGCTGTAATAACTCTAGAACCCTGGGAACAGATAACGTCCAACAGGGGAGGGACCTAGACTCACGCCAATCAATATGGGTATGCCATACCCTATAATAGACGGAAGAAGAAGAAGCAGCTTGCTCCTAGCCCTCCAATAGACAAAGTCACCCAGAAGATAAACCCGTCTCCAAATGGGTGAATGAATCAACCATCAGGCCGTCAGACTAGAGCCTGTGGGGCGACATAAGAAGGGGCCGGAATGGGCAGAACCGCACTCCAGAAAAAGCATAGAGGTCCGCTGTCCTCAGCAGAAACATCTGCGAACCACACTCCACTAGGCCACCCAGGGGCCATCAGCATCACGGGTCCCCCCTATCAGCGCAATCTTGCGCAGAGCCCCGCCTAGCAGGGTGGATGAAGATAGAACATATAGAATAGAATGTCCAGAGATAAAATTACTAAGCCCCCATGAAGTCAGAATACTCTGGGACAGTAAAAACAAGGGCAGAGCCAGTGTGAAAGTAACGGGGCCCAACAGAGCCACCCTAGTTGGATCTCAGAGGGACACTAGGATAGCACAACCTGCCACTGAAGGACATCCATTGGAGCGAATACCACTGAGATGCAGGGAACGTTGACCCCCACCTAGATCAGGATCAGAAACCTTCCTGGAGGATCATCCTGCTCCAAGTTCACACCGATAACAGGCCACAGTCCTCCGACAGACCAAGAGTCCCCAATTAGACAGGTCCTGAAGAGGAGTAGTCCAGCAAGATAGAGTCAACTGAAGGCTCACTGTTTTAACCAAATCAGTAGGTAAATGGACCCTCTAAGGGCCCCTACCTAGGAACCGCAGGGGATTTTAGAAGAAAATCCCCCCCCCCCCGTCAACCTGCGAGACTTGGTACCCATGGTGACCATCTACAGGAAGATGTAAGAAAAGGAGGGGGTGCCCCCTGACAGGTTCCTTGAATTTAACCAGCTCAAGAGGAACCACCGTACCGAGGGAGAATGAGCACAGACCTAGCTCCAGGGGTGCTGGAACCCCATCCAGGATTAATAACATACTGTGCCAAAGAGCCCAAGGGCTCTGAATATAAGGGACATCATCTGATCCGCCACCAACGGGCCCACCAGCTGCAATCCTGCCTGGTGAAAGTAAGGTGACAGCAAAGAGGGACAGAGCCCATGTAACCAGGAGTCCACTTATTGCCAAGGAAGAAGGTTCAAGCCTGAACCGAATCCAAGGAATGGAGATACCGAATAAGGGACAATGAGGGATTGAGGTGACTGAGCACCCATCCAATGACACCCAACGGACACCACCGGCCGAATAACCCACTCGGCCTGAGGTAGAGATTGGGAAGTAAAGAAGGACGATCCGGTAGGTCCTATCGCAGATGACCCACGGGCACATCAGACACATCACCCCCCATCCACGCCTTAGCGAGCAGCCTGGGAGCAGAAGAGAGGCCAAAAAAAAAAACAAGGCCACAATCTGCAGAGTTGGTCCTTCAACACTGACCTGTAGCCTTGGTGTCCAGAAGACACAGGGGAATCTAAAAAGGATCTTAGATCTCCACAGGTGGCAAGAGGCCCACCTGGCACAGGGGCCTGTGGCCCAACACAGAGCTATCATGCTGGGACTACCTGTGAATGTAGAATTGGCAAGTCTACAATACGCCAGCATGGCCCAGACTGCCTCATCCCTTTGAGGGAGAGAGGAAAGGTTAATGTAGAGGCCATCGCCCCAGCCTGTTAAGGGCAACCTGCAAGGGAGCCCAGACCCTGCAGGCCGAGCCCGGCCTGCACCAACTCCTGAAGAGAAACAGGGACTAGAAGCACCCTGACAACCTCGGAAAGGGACCGCCCAGCCAACTCTATCCTGCATCCAGGGGAACTACCTCCTGGATCCACCAGAAGGAGGCGAGACGCTCCCAGATAGGAGCCAGGTGCTGCGGCAGTCCCCTCACCCAGAAGGGCGAGGGCGTCCCTTCATGCTTGGGAGGTCTTGGCAGATTTGGACTTAGTCCTGCCAGAGGGCCCAGGACATTGCCTGCCCACCCTGGGGTGGGAATCTACGCCGAAAAGTTGGAAGCACACCTCTGGTTCGTGCTTGATACTAACGTAGGGAGGGGGAGGGGTGTCCCTGCCCCGGGGAGGCCGAGACGGCCTTCTGCGTAGGGGTGCCTTACCCTTTTTTCCAAAAAGGTCCAAGCGGGCCCCAAATAGGCGCCGTCCTCTAAAGGGAAGGCCAGTGAGAGCCTTTTTTGTATCATCATCAGCACCCCACTGTCGCAGCCAGACCAGGCGGCGAATAGCTACCACAAGGGCAGAGGTTCTAGCACACATCTTAATGGTGTCGTCCAGCGCTGAGAGGATAAATCTCACAAACACATCACAATTGGCGAGCGCATTAAAGACCTCCCAGGGGAGATCCTCAGGTTGGTGATCAAGTAGCTTTCTAATGAGGGTCCCGGCGGCCACCGCAGTGATGGCCGCGGCACAGACCGGGCGCAGAGCCGTCCCTGCACACGAAAAGGCGTGGGAAGCCAGTCTGTCAACGCGCCGGTCCTCAGCATCCCGAAGGGTATGATAATTAGGAGCTGTCATGAAGGGGGGGTTAGCAACCCCTATGATCGGTGCATCCACCACGGGAGGTGCTGACCAAAGGTTAACCACATCAGGGGGAATCCCAGACCCCTGGGACCCTTTTAAGTTTACAAGGCGATTCCCATTCTTTGGATATAAGGGCCTGGAAATGATCCTGTTCCAGAAATTCCAAGCGCGGTGTCGCTGTGTGGAAACTCTCCCTTTTAGGCTTGGGAGCCTCTCCAGGAGGGGAGATTGACAAAACCTCAAAGATCTTTATAAGTAGTTCATCAGTGTCACACAGGCCCCAGGAACCGGGGCCAGAATCATCACGGCTCCAAGGCATCTCGTCCGAGGAGCCCGAATTGGAGAACAGCTTACCTTTATCAGAAGGAGCAAGGTCCTGCATAGCAGCAGACTCTTCAGTTTCAGTAGGAACCAGAAGGCGTCAGGGACCGCTTCCTTCCAGGGCCCAAGCGCTCCGCCAAACTAGATATCACCTGCTCAGCCGTAGGCAGCCTGCGCGGCACGACTTGCTGGTCATCCCCGCTCGAGTGCGACTCATCAGGAGTGAGATTTAAGCACGGGGAGACAGGTGTATTGAAGCGAGGTGCAGCCACTGGCAAACCTGATTGCAGGGCCAGTACCTGTTCAGCACACGGTCCGCAGACCTGTGCTCTGTCAGTATCAGCATGGGGCTGTCCACACGCTGTACACAGCCGGTCTTGTCCCCGAGGGACCCCAGGCACATAATTCTGAGATGCCTCCATATGGTGATTATCTGAGCAATATGTCTGCAGGGATTTATGCAATAGGCAACCCTGGATGCCCCAAGACCCGCTAGGAATGTGGGAGAATTTTTATGTGAACCCGCTATTATATATGTCAGGCCGGGAGAAGCCACCGAAATCTTGGCGCCTGAAAGACATAAAGAGAATAAGGGGGGAGTGTCAGAGCCATGCGCAGCAGAACGAAAGATCATAAGAAAAACCACCCAGGAGGGCACTAACATGACCAAGGGAGGAGGAGGATCGCAACCACGCGCGAAGACCATCAAAATGGCGCCAAGCGAACCTCGAGGGGCGGGCCCAAGCTGGCCGTGACGCGGAGCGCGCCAAGCCAGGTCCCCGCCTCCCCCAAAGAGCGCGAAGCTTCAACCCAGCGGTAACTTTCATGACAAGCAGTGGATAAGGCACACAAGTTAGAATTTAGCTAAGGGAACCGCCTTAACTACTGAATGACACTGGCGCCCGGGCAGCACACTTCAGTAAGGAAAAATACACACGCGCGCAACCTGTCAAGGGTTATGTGGATCAAGAAGCGCGGCTCTGACACCCAGTTCAAGACAAAACAATGGCCAAAATGTGTACAACATTACACTGAGACCGCCACACGCATACCCCCCCCCCTTTCTTTTCCCCCGGGCTACAGGGGGAAACGAGGGAGGAAGGCGACCCTTCACCCAGGGTTCATCGCTACACAGGGCAATAATGCGGGAGGGGCATCAATTAGAGGCTCACCATCAGCCTAAACCGCCTACCCTATGGTGGGGGACTGCGGTGGAGCATAGCTCCGTGAGCACACATGGTGCTGCCTACCTTCACCCGACCAGCGCAGCCCAGGCTGGGAGGCACATCATCGAAGAGGACGGGTGGTAATAGTCCTGCAGGGCCGCAGGCTGTAAAAGCCCCGCTCACCTGCGAGAGAGTGATACTTCATGTCTTCGCAGTCAGCACTGCAGAGAAATCTGGGGGATTTGTGAGAGGTCCCTGGGTATATGAATGCCCGGGAGGAGCCTGTTTTTGCATGTCTGCAGTGAACAGCGCCATCTGGCGGAGGATTACCCACGTGTAAGTATTATATATGGAACAGGACGTACTGTATGCTTAGAATATATTACTACTATCCACACTATAAACATAAGGGGTTAATTTTTTAAAAAAATTACATAGGGTCCCCCTCCTGGGAGGGGGGGGCATTTTTTTTTGGGGGGGGGTTAATTTTAAGGCTTAAAAAACCTTAAAAATGCCCCAAAAATTAAATGGAACAGCTTTTGTGGCCCCCCCACCCTGCAGCCTACATGCCCACATAGCCTATGTGGGCCCAGGCTCTTCTGCCCCGCCTGGGCTTTGGGGAGGCAGGTAATAGGGGTGCAGGGGGTTAATGGCAACTTTACTCACCTCCGATCCTGTGTCCCCCCGCGATCTCTGATGACAGCTGACAGTCTGCTCGGGTGTTTGGAGGAGAGAGCCTGGGGAGGGGGGGGGCGATCACAGCTCTCTCCTCCTCCCCAGCTCTCTCCTCCAAGCACCCGAGCAGATGATTCTCTGTCTCGGGTGCCGGTCTTAAGAGGCCAGCTGCTGGTGACATCACAGTGATGGGGCTAGCAGACCCGACGCGGGAAGTGGTGGGGAGGGCGTTTTCTGGCCTCTCCTCACCACGGAAGAGCCTGGGGGGGGCGATCAGAGGCCCCCCCAGTGAAGAGGAGACCTGTCGGGAGGCAGCGCGGCCACAGGTAAGTAAATGTGATTTTTCATTTTTTTTTTTTTTTTTTTTTTACAGTTAGCAGCTGCTGCTGCAGAAGCGCGGGGGGGGGGGGGGGGCTATTCCGGGGGCTCGGATGGCACCAAATTGAAGAGGAGGCCCGACCGGATCCAACGAGGGGTCAGGTGAGTATTTTTTTAACTAGCAGGGGGAAATGCCAGGCACGTAGTTTCTACGTGCTTGGCACTTAACGGTAGGAGAAGCAACCACGTAGAAACTACGTGCTTGGCATTTAAAGGGTTAACCGGCTGCTGCGTCCTCCGTGCAGCCGTTTCCCGATGCGCGTTTCAGCTTCTGGTGCCGTCTTCAGGGTGTGTAGTAGGCATGCATGCATGCAGAGGCCCTCTTCATTTGTTATTGATGATGTCATCTTCTCCCACCTTATATTAGGTAGCAGCTATACCATTTATTTTGAAGCGCACCTTAGACACCCATATTTGTTCAGGTCCCTGGGTCCTGCTAGGTAGGGAAGATTCCTTAGAAGATTATTAATAGTGGTCCACTTTGGGAACTGGATCCTAGTTTTTCAATTCTGATGGATATACATACCAGACATCTGAGCGGTTGGGGATTCTTTGTTGGCCTCTCCTTCACTGGGGGCCAGAGCAGTGATTGATGTAACCAGCTTTGGATTTTTTTTGGTCCAGGCTAAATCCATCCAACAGCACCTGAGACGGAGGAATTATTTTCCTAGGTCAGCCATCCGAATGGTCGATCCATAGTTGAACACGATGACGTGCCACAACTTTCCATGAACAAAGTTTGGTTCATTCAGGTCGCCAAAGGCAGTTTTGCCACCTCTTAAGGCACACATGCTCAACCCTCCTTCTCAAAGGCCCTCAACAGGCCCAGTTTTCAGATTTCCACACTGATGCACAGGTAAAGTAATCAATGGTCAGACAGAGCTATAGACTGAACACCAATTAGAAAACCTGTGCACCAGTGTGGAGATCTGCAAACATGGCCTGTTGGTGGCCCTTGGGGTCCTAGAATAAAGGAGGAAGCAGAGCTAAATGCATGTACACTCTTGAGTTTGAGGAGGAGAGGTCTCGTTTTCAGTGTCAATTTTGTAGTTAGCAAATGTTTTAAGCCAGGGCACCCTGCAAAGAAGTAAAATTACACTCTGCACATCCTCCCACCATCCCATCAAAAGAGAGTTTGCTTGAACATTGATTTGCTGATTGGAAGAAGAATGATTGGAGAATGTAAGATGTTGACATTTCTTCCCACATGGTCAGCTATATTTGCAGACATACGTTTTTGGCAGCTACAAAACGTTAGGAAACCGTATTTGAAAATGTGACAAATAGTTTATTGTAGAAGAAAATTCTAGTACTGTGCGTTTTTTAGGGTTTTATATATTAAAATCAATTATAGAACATAAATAGTTTAGAGACAGGCATTCAGGAAGGGACAGTAAAAAAAATAACAAAAAAAAAAAGTATATTCCTGAGCTCCTATAACACAGCAGAGTTTCCCAGACAGATACAGACACACCTATTACCAGCGCCTGCCACTTCCCAGGGTTCGAAAATAAAATTCTGTGAAGTACTCACCTGAAGAATTGGTATTATACGTATACAGTACGTCCTGCTCCAGATATAATACTTACACTTGGGGTTATCCTCCGCCAGAGGGCGCTGTGGCACTGCAGACATGCAAAAACAGGCTCCTCCCGGCCCTTCATATACCCAGGGACCTCCCACAAATCCTCAGCATTGAAAAGCAGTGAACCAGAAGCAGGGAGAAACCAACCACTCAAAACAACTGGCAATGATAACAACAACAACAATCACCATACAGGGGATCCAGAATAATGCAAAAACCAGGATGGGGTGGAGCAGGACGTACTGTATACGTATAATACCAATTCTACAGGTGAGTACTTCACAGAATTGTATTATTCTAAGTATACAGTTGTAGCGATAACCTTTATCGCCGGAGGGCTTCCCCGCCAGAGACGTCCTTTTCCCAATGGTGAGAGGTGCTGCAGAAATTCCAGAGTCATCCGTGAGGAACCAGGAACAGCCCTTACAAGGGCTAGTGAATTGTAATATAGCGTTTCCCCCAGTAAGAGACAGAACTCAGTATTGAGGGTGAAGATGAACTAACTTTATTAGTGCCACCCTGTGCCTTATATGCAAGGCTCCATGCAAGGGGACCTCCCCCGTGGACCTGATGGAGAACTGCATGACAAACCCACAGACCAATGGGAGCAGGGCACACAATCCCTCAACTCTGCCGGTAACACAATCAGTAGAACAATAGCAGTCTGTAACACAATCAGTAGAACAATAGCAGTCTGTAACACAATCAGTAGAATAGCAGTCTGTAATACAATCAATAACACAATGGCAGTCTGTCTGGGACATGCTCAAGAAAATGAAAGTAATGGGTCTATGCAAAAACAGTGCCTTTAAAATCCAATGGCAGAGTCTGTCACAATGCCCCCTTTTTGTGGAAAACCCGGCAGACCCGGATTGACCCTGTTCGGGTTAACGTGGGGCTGTCCGGACTCTTGTTATGGGCAGAGTTCTGTGTAAGGACAAGTCTGCAAATAGTAACAGGGCTAAACATTGACGTGGGCTGTACATAGGAATCGGTCATGGGTGGGGTCCAAACACTGGGATATTGTGGCGTTGGAGAGTTCAGCACCAAAGTCCTTGGTTGGATGTGTGCACAGGTGCTTTGCTTTCTTATAGCTGGTCCAAGTTTCAATCTCTTTCCATGGAAGCTGATCGGAGAATCCACAATCTTCTGCACATCTACATCCTCGTAAAAGGAGACAAAACCATAACCCTTAGAAACGCCAGAGGCATCCCTAATAATTTTGACATTCTTTACAGCACCATACTTTGAAAAAAAAATCCTTAATTTCAGGCTGATCAATCCGACGGTCAATGCCCCCAACAAAAATAGTGTTTGGCATAAGTTTCCCTTCTGGAAGGACGTAACCTGATGGCTGATCCTCTTCTTGGCTTCTTGTAACAGACATGAGGTGATGCAGATGAAACCCCTGGGTCTCCCCGACCATTGGACTGGAGTCGGCAGCTCGGGCTGGAGCCCGGGTTGTAACAGGGTTGATGCCTGCTGGCCCAGGGTTAGCGTAGGCAGAAGTCATTGGTCCTAGATAATTTCCCAATAGTACTTCTGCGGGTAAGTTGTCCATAAGTCCCAAATGTACCCTGCCGGATCCAGCGCCCCAGTCAAGATGTACTCGGGCGGTGGGGAGTCGAAACACAGCTCCTCCCGCCACCCTTACTGCAACGGTGTGTCCGGTGCGGTCTTTGTTCTTGACCAAATGAGATTGGAGCAAGGTAAGTGTGGCTCCGGTGTCGCGTAATCCTTGCGCGGTGCGCCCATTGACTCGTACCTCCTGGCGATGGTGCTGTCGGTTGTCTTGGATGGCCGCTTGTACGGTTCAGCTTCATACAGTACCCCCAGATACTCTTCCGAACTGCTCTCAGCTTCCAAACAGTGTGCCGCAGGAGTACGGGAGGTGGAAGGTTGTTTTTTCCTCCACGTGTTTCGGGGAGGCTCTAGGGCGCAATCCCTGCGATAATGCCCCCATTGTTTGCAACGATGGCACTGAACTGTGGAGAGGTTCGGTTGCTGCGCTGGCCTATGTGGCCCAGAGTAACGAGTTGGCGCTGAAGCCGCAGGTGCTTGAAATTTGATGGGAGGTGGTGGTTTTGGAGCGGACTGTTCTGTCCGGCGAGCATCGATGTACTCGTCGGCTAGACGAGCAGCCTCAGGTAGCGTTAGAGGCCTCCGGTCACGTACCCACTCTCTGAGCTCTGGTTGCAGGGCATTGAGAAAATGTTCTAGTAAAAACAACTGTAGTACATCTTCAGCGGTCGTGGCTTGGCATCCAGTGACCCAGTGTGATGCTGTACGATGGAGGCGACATGCCCACTCCGTGTAAGAATCCCCCCCTTTCTTTTGGGATTCCCGGAATCGTCGCCTGTAGGCTTCCGGGGTGACAGCGTACCGGGCTAACAAAGCCTCCTTTACCAGATGGTAGTGTGGTAAGTCTGCATCAGGGATGGCCCGGAAAGCATCGGAAGCTTTCCCAGATAGTTTCCCTGATAATATGGTGACCCATTCCTCTGTGGGTACCCGGTGTAAAGCGCACTGCCGTTCAAAATCGGCCAAACATCCATCAATCTCACTTTCCTGGAAGGACTTAAATGCTGCAAATGGAATCTTTCTCCCCCCAGTGTAACTGAGGCTGAGAGGCTGCTGGGTTGAAAGTCGCCGATCTTCCCTTCGCTTACTGGCCTCTGCCTCCGTTGCGGCGAAGACTCGGTCGATCAGTTCCTGTGATGGATTCGGGCCATAGACCGACAATCTGTTCCGAACCGCTTGAACGAGAGCAGCGTCTTCATCGGTCTCTATATTGGTTTCGGTCCTCACTGCCGCACGATCCATTTCGATCAGCTCGGCTATCAGTTCCTGACGTGGGCGGTTGCTAGCTGACCTTCCCCGGCTCTCGAGTAGATCCTTCAGGGTCAGCCTTTTCAACTTGTCATACTGACTCTCCAACAGGGTAGCACTCTCTCTGGCCGCTTGCCACCAATTGTAGCGATAACCTTTATCGCCGGAGGGCTTCCCCGCCAGAGACGTCCTTTTCCCAATGGTGAGAGGTGCTGCAGGAATTCCAGAGTCATCCATGAGGAACCAGGAACAGCCCTTACAAGGGCTAGTGAATTGTAATATAGCGTTTCCCCCAATAAGAGACAGAACTCAGTATTGAGGGTGAAGATGAACTGAACTTATTAGTGCCACCCTGTGCCTTATATGCAAGGCTCCATGCAATGGGACCTCCCCCGTGGACCTGATGGAGAACTGCATGACAAACCCACAGACCAATGGGAGCAGGGCACACAATCCCTCAACTCTGCCTGTAACACAATCAGTAGAACAATAGCAGTCTATAATACAATCAATAACACAATGGCAGTCTGTCTGGGACATCAAGAAAATGAAAGTAATGGGTCTATGCAAAAACAGTGCCTTTAAAATCCAATGGCAGAGTCTGTCACAACAGTGTCCTGCTCCAGATATAATACTTACACTTGGGACATCCAATAGCAGTGTCCATAACAGTAGGGTGGGATCACCTACAAAAAAGGCAACGGCACGTAGCTTAAACTACAACCGCCTGCAAAACCTTGCGGCCAAAAGCAGCATCAGCTGAGGCCCGAACATCAACCTTATAAAACTTTGAAAAGGTGTGAACAGAAGATCAAGTAGCGGCCTTGCAAACTTGTTCAACAGAGGCCTGGTGCTGAAAAGCCCAAGAGGCACCAATAGCACGAGTGGAATGAGCAGTAAGACAGAAGGGAGGACTCTTCCCCTTAGCAGAATAGGCTTGAACCACAGCCTGACGGATCCACTTGCTGATAGTAGACTTGGCAGGAGCCAAGCCCTTCCTAGGCCCAGAAGGCACAACGAAGAGAGCATCAGTCTTCCTGAAGGCCGCAGTGACAACCAGGTAGTACTTCAAGCACCTGACCACATCCAAGGAGTGCAGAACCCTCTCCTTGTCATTACTAGGATTAGGGCACAAGGAAGGAAAAACAATGTCCTGATTCAAATGAAAAGCAGACACAACCTTAGGCAGAAAATCCGGCTTAAAGCGGACCACTACCTTGTCCTGGTGTCTCTCATAGTATGGAGACTGAATGGATAGAGCAGCCAGCTCAGACACACTCCGAACCGAAGTTATGGCCACCAAAAAGACAACCTTGAGAGTAATTACAACCAGAGCAGCATCTTGAATAGGCTCAAAGGGAGCACCCTGCAAGGCAGATAAAACCAAGTTCAAATCCCAAACGGGAACCACAGGTTTACGAGGGGGACGCGCATGAGTGACCCCCTGAAAGAAGGTCTTAACCAAATGATTTTGAGCAAAGGTCTTCTGAAAGAAGACGGACAGGGCAGAAACCTGACCCTTCAGAGTACTGAGTTTTAGACCTAACTCCAAACCATGCTGTAAGAACTCCAGAACCCTGGGGACAGAGAACTCCCTACAGGGAAGAGACCTAGACACCAGTCAATGTAGGTACGCCATACTCTGCAATAGATAGCAGCAGAAGTCTTCTTCCTAGCCTGCACCATAGTACCTACCACAGAGGCAGACAAACCCTTCATCAAGATGGATGTCTCAGCAGCCAGGCCATCAAAGCCAGCGTTTGTAAATTGGGATGGCGTAGGGAGCCCTGAGTTAGCAGGTCTGGCACCCCTGGCAGAACGTACTGGTCTACTGCTATTTGAACCACGTCTGCGAACCACACTCTTCTTGGCCACCGGGGGGCCACTAGAATCACAGGCACCCCTTCCAGTGCAATCTTGCGCAGAACCATGCTCAGCAGGGGAAATGGTGGAAACACATACAGGAGCCGAAACTCCTTCCACGACATGGACAGGGCATCCGTGGCCTAAGGCCAGAGGGTCCTGAGACAGAGACACGAAGGCCGGGAGCTTGTGGTTGTGGCGGGACGCAAACAGGTCCACATCCGGTAGACCCCAACGGTGACACAGGGACTGGAATACCCTGTTGCAGAGGGACAACTCTCCCTGACGGGACGTTCCCCTGCTCAGAGCATCTGCAAGCAGATTCTCCGCCCCCGGAATGTAAACCGCCGAAATGCATTGAACATTGGCCTCCGCCCACGTCAGAACCTGAGACACCTCCCGGAGGGCACTCTTGCTCCGAGTCCCTCCCTGATGGTTGATGTATGCAACCGCCGTCTTGTTGTCTGAGCGTACCTGGACCGACAGTCCCCTCAGGTGTTGGGTCAACCGCTCCAGTACCAACCGAACTGCCCGCAGTTCCAGAATGTTGATGGGTAAGTAGGTCTTACCACACGTCCCCTGGAAGCGCAGGGACTTCCAGAATCCCCCCCA
The DNA here is from genome assembly GCA_027917425.1 of Gastrophryne carolinensis. Classification (NCBI taxonomy): domain Eukaryota; kingdom Metazoa; phylum Chordata; class Amphibia; order Anura; family Microhylidae; genus Gastrophryne; species Gastrophryne carolinensis. Next base: position 537,742,486 of record CM051234.1, read on the forward strand.
ACCTGACAGACTGGCATCCGTTGTGACCGTCTCCCAGGAAGGGGCCAGAAAGGACCTGCCCCCTGTCAAGTTCTCGAGGTCCAACCACCACACAAGGGACCGTCTGACCGAGGGGGGAAGCACACAGACCCCGTCCAAGGACGCTGGGTTCTTGTCCCATACTGACAGAAGGTGAAGCTGCAGAGGTCTCAAATGGAACTGAGCAAAGGGCACCGCCTCGAAGCTCGCCACCATCAGGCCCACCAGCTGCATTCCCTGCCTGATGGAGGGTTGTGGGCAAGAGAACAGGAACCTGGCCTGCGCAGTCAGAGCTTCCACCTTCTGTTGAGGAAGGAATATCCATGACTGAATCGTATCCAGAATCATTCCCAGGAACGGGGTTACCGAGGATGGGGACAGAGAGGACTTGGGGTAATTGATCACCCAACCGAAGGACTGCAGGGTGGAAACTACCAGTTGGGTGTCCAACTCTGCCTGCCGCAGAGACCGAGAGGTGATGAGGATGTCGTCCAGGTAAGGCAGTACGCGTATGCCCCTTTGCCGTATCAGGGACATCACCCCTGCCAGCACCTTGGTGAACACCCTGGGAGCCGACATGAGGCCGAATGGCAGAGCCACAAATTGGTAATGCTGATCTTTCAGTGCAAATCTGAGAAACCTTTGGTGTCCTGCAAACACCGGAACGTGAAGGTAAGCATCCTTGATGTCTACGGACGTCATGAAGTCCCCTGGGCGCAAAGAGCCAATGGCCGAGCGCAGAGTTTCCATGTGGAAATGCCTGTTCTTGACAAATTTGTTGAGGATCTTTAAATCCAGAATGGGCCTGACTGACCCATCCTTCTTGGGTACTGTGAAGAGATTGGAGTAGAACCCCGTGCCCCTGTCTCCAAAGGGGACCTTGCAAATGACTCCTAGATCCAGGAGACCCTGCACGGCCAGCAGCAAGACCTGGGCTGAGGCGGGGTCCTGAGGGATTCGGGACCCAATGAATCTGGTGGGGGGCATACAGCAAATTCTATCTTGTAGCCGGAGGACACTACCTCCTGAATCCACCGGTCTGAGACGTGGCACCGCCAGACTTGCTCGAAGTGCTGTAGACGTCCCCCCACTCTTGACGGGTGAGGGCGCCCCCTCATGCCTGAGGGGTCTTGGGAGGGGCTTTGGGCTTGGGCCCCCAGGAGGAACCGGGACGGCGTCCTCTATTCCTGTGCCAGGAATCTGCACGGGGCCCTGCGAAGGACACCCCTTTTCCCTGTTCAGCCCCGCGGTAGGGGATTGAAAGGGTGCCCTGGCCTCGAAAGGGCCGAAACTGCCGCCTGCGCTGGGGCAACTTGCCTCCTTTGGCGAAAAGGTCTAGATGGTCTCCAAACAGACGTAGCCCTTTAAATGGAAGCCCAGTAAGGGCTTTCTTAGCGGCGTTGTCAGCCGCCCACTGTCGCAACCAAACTGTACGGCGAATAGCTACCGCCAAGGCAGAAGATCTGGCACACATCTTTATAGCATCGTTCGATGCAGACAGGATAAAGTTTATGAACACGTCACAGTTAGACAGATTATTGACAGTATCAGCTGGCAACTCATATGTGCCGTCGAGTGCATTCCTAATCATGGCCCTGAACGCTTACTGCTGTAATGGCTAAGGCATAAACCAGGCGCAAGGTCGCTCCACCAAAAGCAAAGGCATGGCATGCCAATTGATCAAGACGCCGGTCCTCAGAGTCCCGTAGCATAGTAGTGTCAGGGGAGTGCATAATAGAGGTGTTGGCAACCCTAGAATAGGAGCATCGACCTCGGGAGGCGATGACCAGCACTTAACCAAGTCAGCCGGGAAGGGCTACTTTCTAGCCACACTCTTAGGGATCCCAGGCAGTCTGCTGGGTTGTTCCCATTCCTTAAGCAGGAGGCTATTGAAATGAGTCTGCTCGGGAAATTCAAGACGAGCCTTAGCAGTATGAAAGAGCTCGCCCCTTTGTCTGGGAGCAGCAACAGGGGGAGAGATAGACAAAACTTCAAATATCTGAGCCAGCAGTCTGTCAATATCATCTGAGGTCCAGTGCTCGGAACCAGATTCGTCATGACCCCTGGACTCCTCGTCATATGACCCAGAGTCAGAGAACAGTTACCCTTCGTCCGAGGGGGGTTGGCCGTAAGGCTGCAACAAGTCATCAGATTCCATAGGGAAGACGGCAGAGTCAGGGGTTAAATGCCGCCTCTTGGCGGTGGCCTTACGCATTAGCAAGCAATTTTTCAATACTGGCCAGTCTAGTAGCCATATCAGGATGAGAATCCCCACTTGTATTGGGGGTTAGACTCAGGCTTGGGGGAGTAGGTGAAGTGAGGCGAGGTGCAGGCCCAGCCACGGAAGAGGCGGGAAGAGCCGATAGCACCTGCTGTGCACAAGGAACACAGACCCGTGCATTGTCACCGCTGCTAGGTAAGACCCCACAAGCTACACACAATCGGGCTTGTCCCGAAGGAACCCCGTTCACAATATCCTGAGACGCCTCCATATCGTGATTGTATCGGCACAATAGGCCCGTAGGGATTGCCGCTATAAGCTACCCTGGATGCCCCAATAACCCGCTGGGAAGCAGGAGTAATTTTTAATAGTCTCAACCGGGGGATACACCGGGCCGGGAGAAGCCACTGGAATCCGCGGTCTGAAAGACATAGAGGGACAGGGATGTCAGAGCCAAGCGCAAGGAGTAACTATAAGATATATTATAAGGATAAAAAATGGTCGCCCGCGAGGGCACTTACAGACAGCAGGGGGAGGGCGGGCATCAACAAAACCACCGCCGTCCGTGCAATACGGAAAGGGCGTGGCGGCTACCAATAAGTAAAGTACAAAACTCGGCTCTGACATCCATTCCCAGTCAAACACGACACCGAGGCCATAAGCGTGTGATAGGGTACACTGAGGCCGCCATACTCACAACCCCCCCCCCCTTTCTTTTCCCCCTGGCTAGGGGGGAAACGAGGGAGGATGGCGACCCTGTACATAGGGTCCACGCTACACGGGGAGTAGGGCAATTAAGCGGGAGGGACATCCACTATGAGGCTCACCATCAGCCTAAACCGCCTACCCTATGGTGGGGGACTGCGGTGGAGCATGGCTCCGTCAAGCACGCATGGTGCTGCCTACCTTCACCCGACCAGCGCAGCCCAGGCTGGGAGGCACATCACAAGGACGACGGGTGGGAATAGTCCTACAGGGCCGCAGGCTGTAATAGCCCCGCTCACCTGCGAGAGAGTGATACTTCATGTCTTCGCAGTCAGCACTGCAGAGAAATCTGGGGATTTGTGGGAGGTCCCTGGGTATATGAAGGGCCGGGAGGAGCCTGTTTTTGCATGTCTGCAGTGCCACAGCGCCCTCTGGCGGAGGATAACCCCAAGTGTAAGTATTATATCTGGAGCAGGACGTACAGGACGTATACTTAGAATAAACTGGGCCAGCATCATTGGCGCTGGCACGAGTCACAGGCCGCAACCACCCAGGAGCTGGTACCGGCACCCTGGGAACTTGTGGAGGCTGCCAACACTGGTAATTTATGTTTGTGTGTTAGTTTATGTTGACAGGAGGTGCTGCTGTGGCATGGGAGCTTGGAAATGTACGTTTTTTTCTGGCGGGACATGCGGCACACTGCCTGTAATGTGGGATGCCAAGCACACTGCCTGTAATATGGGGTGATGGGGGGAGAGGTTCTGCACATCAGCTGTAATGGGGTGATTGGTGGATATTATAGCACATTATTTGGTTAAAAATGTTTTTTATTATTTTCCCCCTCCACATTCTGGGTGCATCTTATGGGATGAAAAATACTGTAATTACAAATGGCTTTTCATTCATCACACAGTGGTTCATATTAACACTTACACAAAAAGGTATATATTCATAAGTAATGTACTCATGATACAAAAACCCTTGGCCTCCATGGCCAATGACAAATATACTCTTCCTATAAAAGTATTCCTTAGCAGATTAAAGAATATAATCTGAAACAAAACATGTTCTATAGGATATAAAACCTGCTTCACAATAAAGCACTTTTCATGTAGTTTAAAACACACAAGCTCTGATTAAACAGGATTTGCATGTGCCACCAAGTATCTTCCAGCTGTGATGACAATGTGGACATTTCCTCCAATAACTTTGGCTCAGATGAAATCAATCTTAAATGAATCTGAAAAAAACAGACATGTTTTTACTATTTTGACAGTAGTTGACAGTAGTGTAGCTTTAAGTCACCTAAACACAGGAAACACTCCTGTTAATATAATCGAGCCCCCCACCTTCTCATTTTGATGATAGTAAGGGCTTGGCATCACTCTTTAGAGTCTACATGACTGTGCATGAGTCTCTAAACATTCCATTCTACCAGCAATTTCAGTAAAGCAGTGTTGGTGTACTGCCAAATTGGCACAGAAGATATGAAACCTTCAGGTAGTTTTAAGCTTGCTAATCACAATGGAATTACATTGCCCAATAGTGTGATAAATCCCCTAGTAGATGCAGTCTGTCTAATCAACAGAGATCCAACAGGGCAGGTTTGATAAATGGCTGAAGATATTTTGAGTTTTTCCACCAACACTGCCCTCAATAGGTATGGCCTTTTTGCTAGGTGGATAGTCTGATAAATTTGGGAATGAGGTCTTACATGGATGGCTAGCTTTAGGTAAGGAAGGTTTACCATTGTGTAGTTAACACATTTTAGAGGGTAATATTAGTTTCAGCTCTAGGTTAATTAATCAGTTCCAGAAATCATTTAAAAAAATAATGATCAAGGAGATTTGGTGGGATTTTTAAGCAAAACAAATATGCCGATTCAATTTTCCTATTAGAATTTGTTTTATTTCTCCATCTTCATAGTCATAGTCATATCACGTCAAGCATCACAAATATAATCAGTATGATTTAAAGCAGATGTCCAGTCAAAAACAGCCTTACCACCCTCTCCTGGCGCTGAGGCAGAATAAAAACCCCTTACCTCATCCATGGTCCAGTGCCATTTCCTGGGGCACTGGCGGCAGCTGCTGCACAAAAATACAATTCTGTGAAATACTCACCAGTAGAATTGGTATTATACGTATACAGTACATCCTGCTCCAGATATAATACTTACAATTGGGTTATCCTCCGCCAGAGGGCGCTGTGCACTGCAGACATGCAAAAACAGGCTCCTCCCGGCCCTTCATATACCCAGGGACCTTCCACAAATCCCCAGTATTGAAAAGCAGTGAACCAGAAGCCGGGAGAAATCAACCACCAAAAACAACTGGTAATGATAACAATCACCATACAGGGGATCCAGAATAATGCAAAAACCAGGGTGGGGTGGAGCAGGACGTACTGTATACGTATAATACCAATTCTACAGGTAAGTATTTCACAGAATTGTATTATTCTAAGTATACAGTACGTCCTGCTCCAGATATACTGACTAGAATACAATTTGAGACTGCACCGGAACCTATAATTGAAATATTGAGATGATAAATAAGGGCGGTGTGCTCAAATGGGTGGCCAATACTCTAAAGAAATTAATTGGGGCAAGTCCCACAACCTGCCCAAACACCCATAAAACAATGGCACCACCGCTGAAATTAATTAAAGAATAACTATTTTATTTAGTAGAAAAATAACATACATTAGACAAGGTTAAAAAACACTAAAGACAATGAACACAAAGGAAGGGAGACATCTAGTGGGGGCAGTGGGGAGTGGTACTAGTCACAATTAATCATAACCTATCTAAATAAATGAAACCTGGCTGTATATTTAAAGTGCATGAGTGCCGACTAACCTAATCCACCTAATTATCTAAAAGTCACTAAATTACACACAATAAACTATTATCAATTTATAAAAAGTATTATACACAATTATCTACAATTCCTGAGGAAGTGACGCGTTCTGACGTCACGCAACGCGTAGACGGGCGGGGCGGTGGGCAGGTGGTCGTCCGTGTATGTAAGTCTATTTTTACTTTGGGGATTGTTTCTTTTGTCCTCCCTGGCTGTGTCTGCTTTACTGAGTTTTTGAGGTAGTGTTATTAGGTTTGTTTCACAGTATCACATGTTGTTATTATGAATTGTAGATAATTGTGTATAATACTTTTTATAAATTGATAATAGTTTATTGTGTGTAATTTAGTGACTTTTAGATAATTAGGTGGATTAGGTTAGTCGGCACTCATGCACTTTAAATATACAGCCAGGTTTCATTTATTTAGATAGGTTATGATTAATTGTGACTAGTACCACTCCCCACTGCCCCCACTAGATGTCTCCCTTCCTTTGTGTTCATTGTCTTTAGTGTTTTTTAACCTTGTCTAATGTATGTTATTTTTCTACTAAATAAAATAGTTATTCTTTAATTAATTTCAGCGGTGGTGCCATTGTTTTATGGGTGTTTGGGCAGGTTGTGGGACTTGCCCCAATTAATTTCTTCCTGCTCCAGATATAATACTTACAATTGGGACATCCAATAGCAGTGTCCATAGAACAGGGTGGGATCCCCAACAAAAAAGGCAACAGCAGACAGTTGAAAGCACTGTCACCTGCAATACCTCGCTACCAAGAGCGACACGAGCAAAGGCTCTAACTTCAACATCAAAACAACCCTTGAAAGGGTACAAACAAGAAAACAAGTAGCGTTCAAGCAAACCTGTTCAACAAGACCTGGTGCTGAAAGGCCCAAAGATACCAAGGCACCAGCGTAATCAGAATAGAGTGAGAAGAACTCTTCCCCTTAAGGAATAGGCTTGAGTAAAGGCCTAACAAGAGCAAAAACTAAAAGTAGCCCAGGAAGAAGCCAAGCCTTCCCCAGGACCAGAAGGGACATCTTATACAGGTAGAGGCCAGGCCCAAGGCCGCCTAAACCCTTAGAGGCAGACGAGATCAGGCACATCCAGATGTAAGTGCCCACAACTCCGAGGAACATCAGTCCCCTAAGGGACAGGAGACAATACAGGAAAACAATGCCAGCACCTATTGAGGGAAAATAGATTCCCGTGCCTCAGCATTACAAGGAATAATCCCAGAAGAAGAAGAATGTCTTAATACCTGAGCCTAAGACACCACCTTAGTCAGAATAACTGGCGTAAGGCGGAACGCCACCTAATCACGGATAAGATACAGTAAAGAAAATGAGGGCTAGCTAAACAGATCCGCCCGCTCAGGCGCACGGCCGACTGAGGTAACAGCCCCAGAAGGGCAACCTTATGGATAAGAACAGTCAGACAGCATCCGGAATAGAGCCAAAGGGGAACACCCCGCAAGGCAAATCGAATAGAATTCAATCCCAGGGACCCTAGAACTACGAGGGGGATGTCACTGAGCAATCCCTGAAATAAAGTCAACCCAGGCAAGGAACTGAGTAAGACTTCTGCAGAAGACGGACAGGGCAGAGCCTAAATCACCAGGGCACCAAGCAGGAGAACCAACTCCAACCCATGCTGTAATAACTATATAGCCCTGGGAACAGAGCTCGCCCACAGGGGAGAGACCGAAAAACTCAACCCAATAAATATGGGTAAAGAATACCCCACAATAGATGGAAGAAGAGGCATAAGAAGCCAACTCCTAGGCTTCCAGAAGTCACAGACACCCAGAAGGTACACCCACTTCCATCAAGGTGGATGAACCAACCGTCAGACCATCCAGACCAGAGTCTGTAGATAGGGGTGAAATAGAAAAGGAGGGCCTGAGTGAGCAGGCCAGCACTCCAGGCAGGACGTACGGGTCCGCTGTCCACATAACCACGTCTGCAACCACACTCCACTAGGCCACCCAAGGGCCGCCAGTATCACTGGTTCCCCCTTCCAGAGCAAACTTGCACAGAACCCTGTTTCCAGCAGGGTGAATGAGGATAAAACATATAGAAACAGGATGTCCAGCATAAAGTCACGAAGCCTCATGACCAAGGACAGAACAGCCCGAGACAGGGGAACAAGGGCCCAGGACCCATGAAGGTGGTGGGCCCAGAAAGATCCACACTAGACGGATCACATGGAGACACAAGAATTAGCACATCCTGTCGCAGGAGGACATCCACAGGGGCGAATATCGCAGATATGCAGGGAACGCTGTCCTCCACCCAAATCAGGATCAGATACCTTCCTGTGGGATCATCTTGCTTCCGAGTCCACACAGATAATTAATACAGGCCACTGTCGTTAGACAAACCAAGGGGCCCCCAAATAGACAGATCCCGCAAGGGAGAAGTCCAGCGATATAGAGCCAACCTGAAGGCCTACCGCTTCCAAAATAGACAGGTGGAAGGACCCCTAAAAGCCCCACCTCCCCCGGAATCACAGGGAAATTTAGGAGGAAAAAAAGTCCCCCTTCCATCGACCTGATTTGGAATCCAACCGCAGGAAGACGCAAGGAAGGGAGTGCCCCCTGATTGGTACCCCTAGTACCACAGTCTCAAGGGTAACCACCGTACCAAGGTGGAAGGGTACACAGACCCAGCTCCAGGGAAGCTGGAACCCAGTCCAGCAAGTACAATATGAGTAGCAGAGGAGCCCAAGGGCTCTGAGCATAGGGGACAACCTTTGAACAGCCACCAACAGGCCCACCAGCTGCAATCCAGCCTGGTGAAGAGACGGGAACAGCAAGAGGGACCGAGCCCCTGCAAATAGATTGTCCATTTATAGTCAAGGAAGCAGGTTCCCGTATGAACCGAATCCAAGTTCAACCCAAGGAATGGAGATACCACTAAGGGGAAAAAGAGGAATTAAGGTGAATGAGCACCCATCCAAAGATTCCCAAAGGACACCACCAACCAACAAGCTCGGCCTGACGTAGGGATTGGGAAGCAAAGAGGGACGGCCAGGCAGTTCCTCGTGCGGACGCCCCCTTGGTCTCAGTACAGATATCACCCCCATCATCGCCTAGGCAATCACTCAGGGAGCAGAAACAAGGCCAGGTAATAAGGGCACAATCAGCAGTGTTGGAACGCCAACACTAACCTGTAAGGTCCTTGGTGCCCGGAAGGCACAATGGCAATGAAATAAGCGTCTTAGGTCCCTACCGACGGCAAGAGGCCCCTGGACACAGGGCACTGGCGGCCCAACTCAGAGAAACCATGCAGTAAAACTGCCTGTGAATGTAAATTGCCTCACCTATGGAAGGCCATAATGGACAGAGTGTCTCATCCTTTTGGAGGAATGTGGAAAGGTTAGTGTAGAGGCCCCTGCCTCTGTCTGTTAAGGGCAACCAGCAGGTGACCCCAGACCTCGCAGATCGTGCGTGGCCTGCGCCAACACAAGAAGAGAGGCAGGGACCAGAAGCATCCTGAATATCTCGGGAAGGGGCCGCCCAGCAGACACTATCCTGCATCCAGAGGAAAATTCCTCCTGACTCCATCAGAACGAGGCATGCCGCCTCCTGATAGGGGCAAGGTGCTGCGGCATCCCCATCATGCTTGGGGGGGTTTTGGTAAAAGGCTTGGACTTAGTCCTGCCGGAGGGACCAGGGCGTTGTCTGTCACTCCTGGGGCAGGGATCTATACCAAAAAGCTGGACGGACACCCCTGGTTCGGGCTTGACGCTAACATAGGGGGGTGGAGGGGTGCCCCTGCCTCGAGAAGGCCGAGACCGCCTTCTGTAAAGGGGTGTTTTGCCCTTTTTTCCCCAAACAGGTCCAGACGGGCCCTGAATAGGCGTCGCCCTCTAAAGGGAAGCCCAGTAAGAATCTTTTTCGTAGCATCGTCAACACCCCACTGTCGCAGCCAGACCAGTCGGCGTATAGCTACAGCAAGGTCGGACGTTCTAGCGCACATGCTGATGGTGTCATCCAGCGCCAAAAGGATAAATCTTACAAATACATCACAACTGGAGAGTGCATTAAACACCTCCCAGGGGAGATCCTCAGGTTGATGATCAATCATCTTTCTGATGAGGGTCCTAGCGGCCACTGCAGCGATGGCCGTGGCACAGACCGGGCGCAGAGTCGTCCCTGCAAAAGAAAAGGCGTGGAAAGCCAGCCTATCAATGCGCCGGTCCTCAGCATCCCGAAGGGTACGATAAGTAGGGGCCGCAATAAAGGGGGGGTTAAGAACCCCAATGATCGGTGCATCCACCACTGGAGGTGATGACCAGCAGTTAACCACATCAAGGGGAAAAGGGTATTTCCAATCCCAGTCCCCTGGAAGTTTACTAGGGCATTGCCATTCTTTGAGTACAAGAGCCTGGAAGTGATCCTGCTCCAGAAATTCCAAACGCGGCGGCGCTGTATGGAAACTCTCCCTTCTAGGCCTGGAAGCCTCACCAGGGAGAGAGATAGACAAGACCTCGAAGATCTTTATCAGTAATTCGTCGGTGTCACACAGGCCCCAAGAACCGGGGCCCGGATCATCATGACTCCTCAGCCCCTCGTCCGATGAGCCTGAGTCAGAGAATAGCCGACCTTCATCAGACAGAGCAAAACCCTGCTCAGCAGTGAACTCTTCAGATTCAGAAGGAATGGGCGAAACCGGAGGCGCCAGGGACCGCTTTTTACCCGGGCCCAAGCGCTCTGCCAACCTCGAAATCACCTGATCGGCCGTAGGCAGTCTGCGCGGCACGACTTGCTGTTCATTCCCGCTCGAGTGCAACTCATTAGGAGTAAGATTTAAGCATGGGGAAAGAGGTGTATTGAAACGAGGCGCAGCCACTGGCAACCCTAACTGCAGGGCCAGTACTTGTTCAGCACATGGTCCGCAGACCCGTGCTCTGTCCGCATCAGCGTGGGGCAGTCCACACGCTGTACACAGCCGGTCTTGTCCCGGAGGGACCCCGGTCACATAATTCTGAGATGCCTCCATATGGTGATTATTAATGTAATATATATACCAGTAGGGATTTACACAATAGGCAACCCTGGATGTCCCAAAGACCCGCTAGGAATGTGGGAGAATTTGTAAGCCCGCTACAATATATGTTAGGCCGGGAGAAGCCACCGGACTCTTCAACGTCTGAAAGACAGAAGGGGAATAAGGGGTGTCAGGGCCATGCGCAACAGAAAGAACACTAATTATGAAAACGCCCGCGAGGGCACTCACCGACCTGGGGAGGAGAAGGACCGCCAACACGCGTGTGCGCGGAGATCAACAAAATGACGCCGACTGAACCTCGGAGGGCGGGTCTAAACTGGCTCAAAGAGCGCGAAGCTCTGAAGCAGCCGTTAAAGGCTCGGCAAGCCAAGCATAGAATATGCCAGAAAGGCATCTGCTAGTGGATACTCGTGAAGTCTAAATACCACCATTCTGACGCCCGTAGGCGTGCACAAAATTAGTTTCCTGCCCAAGATGCAGGATAATAAAGCAGGACATGCAGTACATTATTGCATGTTAAATTGAGAAAGGCCAAACTAGAAGGGCAGTGCGGCTCTGACACCTAGTTGCCGGTCAGGGGCGAAAGCATGGCCATAAGCGTGGCAATACTGTACACTGAGACCGCCAATAGACACACACACCCGAATACGGGGGGAAACGAGGGAGGACGGCGACCCTTTACACAGGGTCCACCTCTACACAGGGCATGGGGCAATAATGCGGGAGGGACATCCACTATGAGGCTCACCATCAGCCTAAACCGCCTACCCTTTGGTGGGGGACTGCGGTGGAGCATGGCTCCGTTAAGCACGCATAGTGCTGCCTACCTTCACCCGACCAGCGCAGCCCAGGCTGGGAGGCACATCACAAGGACGACGGGTGGGAATAGTCCAACAGGGCCGCAGGCTGTAATAGCCCCGCTCACCTGCGAGAGAGTGATACTTCATGTCTTCGCAGTCAGCACTGCAGAGAAATCTGGGGATTTGTGGAAGGTCCCTGGGTATATGAAGGGCCGGGAGGAGCCTGTTTTTGCATGTCTGCAGTGCACAGCGCCGTCTGGCGGAGGATAACCCAAGTGTAAGTATTATATCTGGAGCAGGACGTACTGTATGCTTAGAATAGTCACAGAGCGGCACCCCCCTTGCTCCTTGCATCTGCTCGCCACCTACTGAAGTGAACAGGATGATGGGTGCACGAGCCGCGGGTGCTTTGTGTCTGTGCGGTGGCCGCATAGAAACCAGGAGAACGGCACTGGAGCGTGCCTGAGGTATAGTTTTTTTTCTTTGTAGCCTCCTGTCCTGCCTCAGCACCAGGAGAGGGTGGAAAGGCAGTGGGGTTGTTTCAATGGAATTACTCTTTAAAGTGGACCAACACCCAGGGGTGATCGGCCCGGAAATCTATAAGATTCCCGGGCCGATCACCTCCCACCCCGCGGGACATCCCGATCTCGGAAACCCCCCAGAAACCCCAAAAAGATCTTACCTGATCCGCCGCCGCTTCCGCCGTCGCCTCCCGCGCGCCCCTCCAGACGTGCGCGCGTCCGCCCTCTGTGAATGGCCGGCGGGGGCGCGCGCGCGCCGAGAGTGACGCGCGGGAGGCGGCGGTGGCGGAAGCGGCTTGGACGTTCCTGTCCCCCGCCTGGACGTTGGCGTGGATTGGCTGCGGCGTTCACGTGGGAGCGGGGAGAGGTGAGTTTTTTGGGGTTTCTGGGGGGTTTCGCACAGCGGGGCACCCCCGATCGGGGTGCCCCACCGAAGTGGACCGAAGTGGACCAAAACCAAGGATAGTCAAAATCCTGGGTGTTGGTCCACTTTAAACAAGCTAAAGTATTTTATGAAATGCCAGATTCTAGTTTTCCACAGAGCTAAACTTTCAGTACCAAATCCTCCAAAGATTGTAACCAAGTCATGCTGTAACCACAAAGTAGTTACACAACAATATGAAGTTGTTTTCAAAATTTTCTAGAATACAGTAAAACTTCTTCAGAGATCTAAGGTCATCACACTTTGGCTCGGACTGCAACCTGGTACGTTTTATGCATGTTCAAGGGCAATTATGGTCTTATAAATACAGTAACAAAATACTCTGCCAATGAGTGGCTCCTCATTCTTCCGCAAATTTTAGCCAAACTTCTTCCTCGAGCTCTAGGTAGAAATCACTGGCTCCCTTGTTGGGAAAGTGTTTGTACCCAGGCCACAGTGAATGCAATACAGACTGGAGTGGGGGTATGGGGAGTTCATGTTTTTTCTGTTAGACCACAATCGCTCTCTCGTTAGTGCTGTACTTTGCTTCTTTACAAGGCTCATTTTGTATATAGAGAAGATTACCTTCAGGAACAAAGCAAGGTAAGCCTGGGCAAGTTCAAAGTCTCGTTTTGTATCCAACATTTTGCTAATCATCCTCAAAAAGCTCTGCATCACTTCTACAGAGCCACCACCTTCTGGAGCCAAATTCCTTAGTTCTGTGTCAATGCTGGAAGGTCCCATCTCTTTGATTGTTTTCAGTGGAACCTCATCTGCAGAGAAGAAAAATGTATAATTTGCATTTGCCCTATAATGGAGTAAATGGCAATTACCTAACAGGGTTGACCACATTTGTTGTACTAATTTTGATGGTATAATCCTCTTTACACGTCTCTCCATTGCTATTATATGCCACTCTGCAGCCTCTCTCAGATGGCTAAGCCCAGGACCAGAGAAGCCGGAAGAACAGCGCTGGATACTGGGCGAGGTGTTAATTTTTTTTATTGGCAACCTTGTCCCCCTCCCCACTGCCCTAGTGCCAGACTGGACATCCATTCGAAGACAAGATTTGCAGGCTTAGCTATAGATATTTTCCTTCAATTTGTTTAAGAAATTAATATGGACCAATATTCAGACTTACAGTTTTGTTGATCAAAAGCTACTTCAAGCTGGACGTAGAAAACAGATTTCTGCTGAAGAACTCCAAGATTGACAACTTTAGACTAAAATAAAAAATACATATTTTTAATTCAGATTCACCCACGCCTAGAAAATTGTAATCAAAATTTACTAAATAAGTCTTTACCAGATTCAGTTTCTATAAAAAAGTATGTGGAGCAAAAGTCTCCTACTCCTTTCACTATATAGCTAGCTATCTATATTTTTTTACTAGTGGAAACAAACTATTATTTAAATGTGTGTTTTTAAGACTACTCTGAATATTTAATTCTATTTTATAGTGTTTAGCATGGTATTTATTCCCTCTTTTTTTTCTAGAAAAAAAGGACTTTAAACAAAATTGACAGTACATCTGCAAAGCCTATGAACAACCTTTGCATTACATAAAAAAAACACAATTTTTAGCTGAGTAGCTACCGAAAGTGTTCCAAAGAAGGGCTTATAAGATCACCTCATCAATGAACAAAAGAAACAACTTACTTGAGATTGTTCTTCTTGTGCCTCAGAACCAAAGCGTGGCACAAGCCCTGGCACAGTTGGAATAAAAAATGGGGCAGATTTGGGGACCTTTGGTGGTTCTTTCGGCTTGTTCCTTCTCTGAAAAATACAAAACATATTGCAATACAAATTTACCAATCTGAATTCTATAACCTCACTTTTGTACACCCCGACAGATTATATAAAAAAAGCTGAACTGGCTTTTACATGAACATAAAAACTCCAAGGATTTAATTGCCAAGGACTAACTGTAAATCAATCTTTGCGTTTCACTATAATACCTTAATGACGTCCAAGTTCAAAAGATTCTTCCATCTTGATTCAGGTAACAGTGATAATGTTACCAGCTGTTCCCCTAACTGTTCTGGAGACTCATAGTCCATAATGTCTTCACTGGAGTCGTTGATTTCTTCTACTTCATTTTCTTAAGCACAGAAGGAAAAGAATACTCAAGCTAACATGAAATATCACATGGCTGAATACAAACATTTAGACAGTAAAATGTCTTCCCGCCATCTAACACTGCTGCTGGCTTCAATATAACAATTTCTGTCAAAGATGGTAACAATCACTGCAGTTTCCCTCCAGCTTGATACATTGGCATTATACTAACTCTACTTATTTAGACCTTAGGATTTAGTCAAAAGTGCCACCTGCCATCTCAAAATTAAAGTGGACCAAACCCCAGGATTTCGACTATTGCCAATTTGGAATGCCCCGCTGTGTGAAACCCACCATGTCACCCAGTATAACTCACCTTTCCTCGGTCCTACGGCACATGCGCAGGCTCTAGTCCAATCAGCACACTTGGCTGCATTGGTCAAAATAGTCTACAAATTGGCTAAGGCCCGAATCTAGCTGAAAGCAGCCAAGCATGGCAGCTGTACCAGGGTGCGTACCCACGCTCGCCCCTCACAAATGTCGGTCGTGAGTGCCTATCCGGCTAAAGGTATAGCTTAAAGCGACCACAGCTTGCACATGTGCCGTTGGATCGGTGAGGTTAGTTGATGCGGGCAATCTAGGGGGTCTCACATAGCGGGGCACCCCCAATCGGGGTGCCCCGGGGGAGTGGACCAAAACCCAGGATTTTATCTATCCTGGGTTTTGGTCCACATTAACAGACTACAGGACTGCCTCCTACGCTCTGCACAAGTAGAAGACAGAGGATGAGCCTCTGTCATAAGTCATAATGGCAAAAGGCAGAAAGGAAGTTCTGTTGTGGAGGAGCTTCTATAGGAATTTAGCAGACGTATCTTGTGAATGTGAAGTCGAATTTTTGATGCTTCACTCTAGACGTACACACAAATGTATTGCTACAATTACCTTCAATTTCATTATTTATTCCTGGAAGCATAACCACGATAGGTTCATAATCTGATGGAAGTGGCCGCAAAGAGATCAGCGAGAAGAGAGATTTGTTTGACCTGCAGATACAAAATTGAAAGTAATGTAACATCAAAGTACAATTTCAGGCAAATAGTTACACAAAAAATACAATTCTGTGATTACTCACCTGTAGAATTGTTATTATGAGTATACATCACGTCCCGTTCCGAAAGACATCCTTACACATGGGGTTATTCCTCTTCAGATGTCATGTGACTGCAGAGCAGAAAAAGTGGCCCCTCCCGGCCCGTATATACCAAGGCACCTCCCACAGAACCCCGGTATTTAAAAAGCAGTTAAGGCCGGGAGAATATAAACAACAATCACCATAAAGAGGTAACAAGAACAACAAGGGTGGGGCGGAACGGGACGTGATGTATACTCATAACAATTCTACAGGTGAGTAATCACAGAATTGTATTATTCTTAGTATACATCACGTCCTGTTCCGAAAGATATCCTTACACATGGGACATCCAATAGCAGTGTCCGTAAGGTAGGGTGGGATCCCCAAAAGCAACGACAAGCAGTCTAAACCACTGCCGCCTGCAGAACTTTGTGGCCAAAAGCAGCATCAGCTGAGGCCTTAACATCAACCTTGTAAAACTTAGAAAAGGTATGAACAGAAGACCAAGTTGCAGCCTTGCAAACTTGTTCAACAGAAGCCTGGTGCTGAAAAGCCCAAGAGGCACCAATAGCACGAGTAGAATGAGCAGTAAGGCAGAAAGGAGGTTTCTTTCCCTTAGCAGAATAGGCCTGAATCACGGCCTGACGGATCCACTTGCTGATAGTGGATTTAGCAGGAGCCTGGCCCTTCTTAGGACCAGACGGAACCACAAAGAAAGCATCAGTCTTCCTAAAGGATTCAGAAGCCACCAAATAGAACTTCACAGCCCTAACTACATCAAGAGAATATAACGCCCTTTCCTTGGAGTTACCAGGGTTAGGGCACAAGGAAGGCAACACAATGTCCTGATGGAGATGAAAAGCAGACACAAGCTTAGGCAGAAAAATACCATTTTGTGAGTACTCACCTATAAAATCGTTATTACGAGTATGTCACACACCCCACTTCCAAAGATACATGACACTTGGGAAACCGGCCTGTAGAGGGCGATCTTGCAGAGATGACATGGAAAAAGGAGCCCCTCCTGGTCCATAAGTACCGGGTTCCTCCCACTATTCCTCAGTCTTATTAAAAAGCAGTGAGAACCAGGAAGAGCCAATTATATTCAATAATAATAATCACCATATAAAGGATCCCTAGAACAAAAAGGGTGGGGGAAGTGGGGTGTGTGACATACTTGTAATAACCATTTTACAGGTGAGTACTCACAAAATGGTATTATTCCTAGTATGTCACACACCCCACTTCCAAAGATACATGACACTTGGGACATCCAATAGCAGTGTCAATAATGGGTGGGGAACCCCAAGGAATAATGCATAAATTAAATTACAGCAGCTTGCAGAATTTTGCGACCAAAAGCAGCATCCGCTGAGGCCCGCACATCAACCTTGTAAAACTTAGAAAAAGTATGCACAGAAGACCAAGTTGCAGCCTTGCAAACTTGTTCAACAGAAGCCTGGTGCTGAAAAGCCCAAGAAGCTCCAATAGCACGAGTAGAATGAACGGTGACATGAAAAGGGGGAACCTTCCCCTTAGCCATATAGGCCCCAATGATGGCCTGACGTATCCACCTACTAAGGGAAGATTTGGCAGGAGCAAAACCCTTCTTGGGCCCAGAAGGCACAACAAAAAAGGCATCCGTCTTGCGGAAGGCCGAGGTAGTAACTAAATACTTAACACAACGAACTACATCCAAAGAATGTAAGACCCTTTCCTTGTCGTTACCAGGTTTAGGACACAAGGAAGGAAGAACAATATCCTGATTTAGGTGGAAAGCAGACACCACCTTAGGAAGGAAATCCATTTTAAAACAGAAAACAACCTTATCTTGATGCCTCTCAAAATAAGGGGCTAGAATAGACAAAGCCGCCAGTTCAGAAACTCGGCGGACAGAAGTAATAGCAACCAAAAAGGCAACCTTCTGAGTAAGAATAGGAATATCCTCAAAGGGAGCGGCCTGCATAGCTGAAAGCACCAGGTTAAGGTCCCAAACAGGAAGTATAGGCTTTCTGGGAGGCCGCACATGCGCGACTCCTTGGAAAAAGGTCTTAACCAAAGGATGAAGAGCGAACGACCTTTGAAAGAAAATAGCCAAGGCAGAGACTTGCCCTAATCTGGAATCCCATATCCAGACTTCGTTGCAGATATTCCAGAATTCTAGGAATAGTAAATACTCCACAGGCGTCTTGGCCACTTTGGCGCCACCAGAATTGCTGGCGCCTCCTCCAGTGCTAACTTGCGCATCATCTTCGCTGATCATGGAGAATGGGGGAAACAGATATAGGAACCCCAGATCCTTCCAGGCCAGAGACATGGCATCTGCTGCCACTGCCAGAGGATCCTGGGATAGAGACAGAAAAGCTGGCAGCTTGTGATTGTGACAAGAAGCCAACAGGCCCAACCGTGGAGTCCCCCACTTGTGACAGAGGAACTGAAAGACCCTTGGATTGAGAGACCATTCTCCCTGGCGAGAACATCCCCTGCTCAGGGAGTCCGCCTCCACATTCTCTATCCCCGGAATGTAAACTGCTGATATGCAGGGAACATTGATCTCTGCCCACTGAAGGATCAGAGACACCTCCCGGAGGGCACCCCAACTGCGAGTCCCTCCCTGGTGATTGATGTATGCAACAGCTGTTCGGTTGTCTGACCGAATCTGAACTGGCAGACCCTGTAAGAAATGGGTCAGTCGAAGTAGAACAAGACGTATGGCCCGAAGCTCTAATACATTGATTGGGGAATGAGCCTCCTGAGGCCCCCACAATCCTTGGAACTGATGCTTCTTCCAGAAGCCCCCCCAGCCCACCAGGCTGGCATCCGTGGTAACCAGTTCCCAACGCAGAGTCAGAAATGACTTGCCCTTCTGGAGTTTGTGCGATATTAACCACCACTGAAGGGACTGCAAAACGTTGGGAGACAATAGACCAGTCTGATTTAATGAAAGTGGGCACCTGTCCCACTTTGCCAAGAGGAAGAGCTGAAGCGTCCTTATGTGAAACTGGGCAAACGGGACTGCCTCGAATGCAGCTACCATCAATCCCACTAGTCTCATCCCTAGACGGATAGACTGACGAGGGTTGGACAAGAATAGACTAATTAAGTCCTGAATCAGAACCATTTTGGACTGAGGAAGAAAAACCTTGGCCTGAAATGTATCCAGAATCAGGCCCAGGAAGTGAATTTCCCTGGACGGACAGAGAGAGGATTTGGGGTAACTTATTACCCGTTTGAACCTCTCTAGCGTAGAGACCACCATCCTGGTGTCCAACTCTGATTGTTTGAGGGAGGAGGCCGCGATAAGAAGATCATCCAGAAAAGGCACAATGCGGATGCCCTGGACCCTGAATATAGCCATAACTCCTGCCAGCATCTTGGTAAAGACTCTTGGGGCCGAGGTAAGGCCGAATGGCAGGGCTACAAATTGATAATGCTGGTCTTCTATCGAGAACCTGAGAAATCTCTGGTGACCTGGAACAATAGGAATGTGCAAATAAGCATCCTTGATGTCTATGGATGTCATGAAGTCCCCCTGACGGAGAGCATCGATCGTTGATCGGAGAGATCCTCTGAAACTGATAAATTGATTGAGTCTCCTTAGGTCTAGGATAGGCCGAACAGAGCCGTCCTTTTTGGGTACCGTGAACAGGTTGGAGTAAAAACCCCAAACCCCTTTCCACTGGAGGCACTAGGCAGATGACAGCCATGTTTAACAGATTCGCTGCGCAATTGCCGGATCTGACGGCATCTGGGACATGAAAAATCTGGGAAGAGGCCGGGACTCGAATTCCAGTTTGTAACCTGAAGAAACTACTTCCAGAACCCGATTGTCTGATACCACCTGAACCCAGACCTGGAAGAACAACTGCAGCCCTCCCCCCACCCGTAAGGGTCAGGGCGTCCCCTCATGGTTGAGCAGGCTTAGGGGCAGATTTGGTATTGGACCCCCAATTCTGACTTGGACGGCCACGACCTCTTCCTCTATTCCCTGCATTCCCTCTAGAGGCTGAAAAGGCCGATCCTCTACCGGATCTGGACCCCCGAAAGGAATGGCTAAAGGAAACCACTCCACGATGTTGCTGCTTACGCTGAGGTAATTTACCACCTTTAGTGACATAATCCAATATTTCTCCAAATAGGCGTAATCCCACAAATGGAAGCGCTGTAAGCGATTTCTTGGCTACAACATCCGTCGCCCACTGCCGCAACCATACTGACCGCCGAATGGCGATTAACAAGGCAGAGGTTCTGCTGCACATGAGCAGAGTATCATCTAAAGCAGAAAGTACAAAAGATGCAAACATCTCACAACGCTTAAGAGCGGCGTACTCATCACAGGCCGGATCAAACCTGAGTTATTCATTAGGTCTCTCACAACAGACCTATTATCCACCGACATAAGCGCCAACAGGCCGCAAGGCCGAGCCTATACTGGAAAAAGCGTGGCACGCCATTTGATCAATACGTTTGTCCTCTCCATCTTTAAGTGTAGTGGAGTCAGGAGAATGCAACACAGAAGAATTGGATAAATTAAGTATAGGGGCATCCACCTCAGGAGGTGATGACCAACGTTTAACGTATAAGCTGGAAAGGGATATTTTTGTCCCAACCCAAGGGAATGCCATGAAGCCGCGCAGGCTTCTCCCATTCTTTAAGAATAATATCATCAAAATGCTTTTGATTTGGAAATTCTAAACGAGGTTTAGAGGCTCCAAAGAATTCCCCTCTTTTAAGAGGGACTACTTCAGGAGGAGTAATAACCAAAACCTCAAATAACTGGGCAAGAGCTTTTGGGGTATCCACAACACTCTCTTCACCCTGCTCAATTTCAGTACCAACAAATTGCTGTTTGTCAGAAACACCTGAATCCTCATTGAATTCGCAATTGTCCAACTCACTTGCCGAGACGGCATGAGTCAAATGCTTTCTTTTAGCTGAGGCCTTCTTAGCCACAGAGGTAGACATAAATCCTTCAAGATGAGCCAATCTGGCACATAAATCAGAATGGGACTCACCACCCATGACAATATCACTGGGGGTACGGACAAGACACGGCGGAGTAGGAGAAGAGGCAGTAGCCGCAGACCCTGAAGCCTGGGCCCCAGTTTGCTGCATAATGGTTAATTGTGCACAAGGGACGCAAGAACTGAGTTATCCCAAACAAGGGATGCCCCACATCCAAAACATTGCCGAGTCTGTGCCAAGGGAATTGCAAGCCCATTAACCTGAGATGCCTCCATATGATGCTTTAGCATTATACTTATAATTGATTATAGTCGCCAAGTATATCTGGGTTTTACGCAATTGCTACCCGGGATGCCCCTTCAAGTCCCAAGTGGGAGGTTTTTTTTCCAATTTTTTTTTTTTTAAATACTTTAGGACAACTTAAGGGCAGACTAGATGGAGCATAAGGTCTCCTTCTGCCGTCAACCTTCTATGTTGTTGGTCCTTAACACATAGAGCCAGGTAACATGAATCCAGGTTGACCTTAAAGTGGAACACAAAACCTGAACATAAGGGCAGGAGGACATAAGCCAAACATACACATCACGCAAAACCAATACATACAGGTCCTTCTCAAAAAATTAGCATATAGTGCTAAAGTTCATTATTTTCCATAATGAAATAATAAAAATTAAACTTTCATATATTTGAGATTCATTGCACACCAACTGAAGTTTTTCAGGTCTTTTTTTGTTTTAATACTGATGATTTTGCCATACAGCTCATGAAAACCCCAAAATCCTATCTCAAAAAATTAGCATATTTCATCCGACCAATAAAAGAAAAGTGTTTTTAATAAAAAAAAAGTCAACCTTCAAATAATTATGTTCAGTTCTGCACTCATTACTTGGTCGGGAATCCTTTTGCAGAAATGACTGCTTCAATGCGGCGTGGCATGGAGGCAATCAGCCTGTGGCACTGCTGAGGTGTTATGGAGGCCCATGATGCTTCGATAGCGGCCTTAAGCTCATCCAGAGTGTTGGGTCTACTTCTCTTCACAATATTTCACAGATTCTCTATGGGGTTCAGGTCAGGAGAGTTGGCAGGCCAATTGAGCACAGTAATACCATGGTCAGTAAACCATTTACCAGTGGTTTTGGCACTGTGAGCAGGTGCCAGGTCGTGCTGAAAAATGAAATCTTCATCTCCATAAAGCTTTTCAGCCGATCGAAGCATGAAGTGCTCCAAAATCTCCTGATAGCTAGCTGCATTGACCCCGTCCTTTATAAAACACAGTCGAACAACACCAGCAGCTGACATGGCACCCCAGACCATCACTGACTGTGGGTACTTGGCACTGGACTTCAGGCATTTTGGCATTTCCTTCTCCCCAGTCTTCCTCCAGACTCTGGCACCTTGATTTCCGAATGACATGCAAAATTTGCTTTCATCAGAAAAAAGTACTTGGGACCACTGAGCAACAGTCCAGTGCTGCTTCTCTGTAGCCCAGGTCAGGCGCTTCTGCCGCTGTTTCTGGTTCAAAGGTGGCTTGACCTGGGGAATGCGGCACCTGTAGCCCATTTCCTGCACACGCCTGTGCACGGTGGCTCTGGATGTTTCTACTCCAGACTCAGTCCACTGCATCCGCAGGTCCCCCAAGGTCTGGAATCGGTCCTTCTCCACAATCTTCCTCAGGGTCCGGTCACCTCTTCTCATTGTGCAGCGTTTTCTGCCACATTTTTTCCTTCCCACAGACTTCCCATTGAGGTGCCTTGATACAGCACTCTGGGAACAGCCTATTTGTTCAGAAATTTCTTTCTGGGTCTTACCCTCTTGCTTGAGGGTGTCAATGATGGCCTTCTGGACAGCAGTCAGGTCGGCAGTCTTACCCATGATGGCGGTTTGGAGTAATGAGCCAGGCTAGGCTTTTTTAAAAGCCTCAGGAATCTTTTGCAGGTGTTTAGAGTTAATTAGTTGTTTCAGATGATTAGGTTAATAGCTCGTTTAGAGAACCTTTTCATAATATGCTAATTTTTTGAGATAGGATTTTGGGGTTTTCATGAGCTGTATGGCAAAATCATCAGTATTAAAACAAAAAAAGACCTGAAAAATTTCAGTTGGTGTGCAATGAATCTCAAATATATGAAAGTTTAATTTTTATCATTTCATTATGGAAAATAATGAACTTTAGCACTATATGCTAATTTTTTGAGAAGGACCTGTATATCTGTGTATCTATAAGATAGATTTTCTTCAGTAGACAAAACCCAGCATATCCAGAGTCAAGGCTCCAAAGAAGGCTGGACAACAGGCCAGCTGCTCCAGCCTGTGCAATCAAAGTGTTGTCTCTCTAGACAGAGCTGGGGCTAGCTACTGAAAAATACCATTGAGAGAAACACAGAGTAAATATATACATAACAATATATAACACAAGTGGCAAAAACTCACGTGTCCTGAGGAAAGACAGGAGGGAGAGACAGGAAGGAGAGGGCGGGCCAGAAAAAAACACCAGTGAAGCCAATATAGCTGAGCTCCTGGCCCTGCCCTCTCCTTAACCACAGCTGAGGAGCAGCAGCCTAAACCAGCTGAAAATCAACAATGGCCGAATTTGAAGATTACACCATCTATTTTAAAAGCAAAGACATGCCACAAGCTGAGCTTCCTGCGATACTTGTGCTGTTGAACAGTGCTAAAACACACACAGACACACCTTTCCCATGTGATTTTTTAGTTTTATTATGGGAGAAAGCGTTTATAAATTGGGGTGGCGCAGCCGCCCCTGAGTGAGCAGGTCTGGCACCAGGGGCAGGACGAAACGATCTACTGCCAACTGTACGATTTCTGCAAACCAAATTCTTCCTGGCCAACATGGGGCCACCAGAATGGCTGGCACCCCTTCCTGGGCTATTTTGTGCAGCACCCTGCCCAGCAGAGGAAATGGAGGAAAAACAAAGGAGCTGAAAGCTCTTCCAAGACATTGCCAGAGCATCCACTGACAGGGCCAGGGGATCCTGTGACAGGAAGACTGAAAGGCTGGAAGCTTGTGGTTGTGATGGGACGCAAACAGGTCCACATCTGGCTGAAGCCAATATAGCTGAGCTCCTGGCCCTGCCCTCTCCTTAACCACAGCTGAGGAGCAGCAGCCTAAACCAGCTGAAAATCAACAATGGCCGAATTTGAAGATTACACCATCTATTTTAAAAGCAAAGACATGCCACAAGCTGAGCTTCCTGCGATACTTGTGCTGTTGAACAGTGCTAAAACACACACAGACACACACCTTTCCCATGTGATTTTTTAGTTTTATTATGGGAGAAAGCGTTTATAAATTGGGGTGGCGCAGCCGCCCCTGAGTGAGCAGGTCTGGCACCAGGGGCAGGACGAAACGATCTACTGCCAACTGTATGATTTCTGCAAACCAAATTCTTCCTGGCCAACATAGGGCCACCAGAATGGCTGGCACCCCTTCCTGGGCTATTTTGCGCAGCACCCTGCCCAGCAGAGGAAATGGAGGACAAACAAAGGAGCTGAAAGCTTTTCCAAGACATTGCCAGAGCATCCACTGACAGGGCCAGGGGATCCTGTGACAGGAAGACTGAAAGGCTGGAAGCTTGTGGTTGTGATGGGACGCAAACAGGTCCACATCTGGCTGGCCCCAACGGAGGCACAGAGAGTGAAACACCCTGTTGCTGAGGGACCATTCTCCCATGTGAGAAGCCCCCCTGCTCAAAGAGTCTGCTTCCAGATTCTCCACCCCCGGAATGTACACAGCCGAGATGCAGGGAACATTGTCCTCTGCCCATGACAGAATCAGGGATACTTCCTTAAGAGCCCTCCTGCTCCTGGTTCCTCCCTGATGATTGATGTAAGCAACTGCAGTCTGGTTGTCTGAGCAGATCTGTACCGCCAGACCCCAAAGGCGCGTGGTCAGCTGGGAAAGCACTAACCTTATTGCCCTTAGTTCCAGAATGTTGATTGGGGCATGGGCCTCCTGAGGACCCCACTGCCCCTGGAATCTCAGGGACTTCCAAAAGCCCCCCCAACCAGTTAGACTGGCATCTGTGGTCACCACCTCCCAGCAGGGAGTCAGAAAAGATATGCCCACTAGCAGATTCCTTGGATCCAGCCACCATGACAGAGACCGCCTGGCCAGAGGGGACAGCACAAATACCTGATCCAGGGACCGTGGGTCCTGATCCCATACCGACAAGAGATTAACCTGGAGAGGTTTTATGTTAAACTGAGCGTATGGGACAGCCTCGAAGCTGGACACCATCAGACCCACCAGCTGCATTGCCTGTCTGATGGACGGATGAGAGCAAGACAGCAGGAGCTGCATTTGTGCCTGAAGACTTTCTACCTTCAGGGAGAAAGACATTGACCTGAGATGTATCCGGAGTCATGCCCATAAAAGACTTTACCCTGGAAGGAGACAGGGAAGATTTGGGAAGATTGATCACCCAGCCAAAGTTTTCCAGAGTGGATACCACTGTCTGAACGTCCATCTCTGCTTTTTGCAAAGTCTGAGAAGCTACAAGAATGTCGTCCAGGTAAGGAAGAATGTGAATGCCCTGAGATCTCAACAGAGCCATTACTCCTGCCAACACCTTGGTGAACACCCTGGGAGCAGAGGTAAGACCAAATGGCAGAGCCACAAACTGGTAATGCTGATCTTCCACTGCGAACCTGAGAAATTTTTGATGGCCTGCAAAAATTGGCACATGAAGGTAAGCATCCTTGATGTCTATAGAGGACAAAAAGTCCCCTGGCCGAAGAGAATTTATGGCAGAACGCAGAGTCTCCATGCGAAAGTGCCTGAATCTGATAAATTTGTTGAGGAGCTTTAAATCCAGGATAGGCCTGATAGATCCATCCTTTTTGGGGACAGTGAAAAGATTGGAATAATAGCCCTTGCCCCTTTCCCGCAGAGGAACCGGGCAAATGACCCCCAATTCCAGTAGGTTTTGGACAGCAAGAAACAGACACTAAGCTGACAGGGAGTCTTGAGCCATTCGGGATTTTATGAATCTTGGGGGCGGCCAGGCTTGTAACCGGAGGAGACTACCTTGTGAATCCACTGGTCTCCAGACGTGGGAAAAAAACCGAAGCCGTCCCCCCACCCAGATGGGTGAGGGTGCTCCTTCATGCCTGAGGTGGCTTGGGGGAGGATTTAGGCTTCAAACCCCAGGAAGGACCGGGCCTGCTACATCCTCTGCCCCTGCCCTATGACTCACCACGGCCCCCAGCGGGGGGAGCCCCCCTTCCTCTCCTGGTGGAATAAAAGGGGGACAGAGCAACTGAACCCGAAAGGGCCTGAGAGGCTTCTTGCGCTGAGGCAGCTTGCCTTCCTTGGCAAACAAATACAGACGTTCCCCAAAAAGGCGCAGCCCTTTAAAGGGAGCCCCAGTAAGAGCCTTCTTAGCAGCAATATCCGCCATCCATTGGCGCAGCCAAACAGAACGGCGTATAGCAACCAGCAGGGCAGAGGTTCTGCCGCACATTCTAATGGCATCCTCCAGGGCAGCAAGAACATATGAAGTAAATTCCTCACAATAAATAAGCCAGTTAAATACATCTCTGCCCAAAGCCGCAGAACCGCCCTCTAAGGCACTTCTGATCAATCTTCTGATCGCAACAGTTGTAATAGCAGATGCACACACAGGGCGTAGTGCGGTCCCCGCACAGGCAAAACCATGAGAGGCCAGCTGATCAATGCGCCGGTCTTCCACATCTTTTAAAGTGGTAGTGTCAGGTGAGTGCAGCACAGAGGTATGAGATAGTCCAAATATTGGTGCCTTAACCTCGGGTGGGGAACACCATAATTTAGCTGTTTCCAGGGGAAAGGGATACCTCTTATCCCAGCTTTTAGGTACACCAGGAAGCCTACTAGGCTTCTCCCATTCCTGGAAAACGAGATTGTTTAAATGTGCCTGTGCGGGGAACGCCCAGCGTGGTTTAGCAGCATAAAATAATTCTCCCTGCTGCTGCGGAGGAGCAACAGGGGGGAGAAATTTCAAGCACTTCAAATAAATGGGCTAGCAGCCTGTCAGTATCAGCTGCATCCCAAGACTTGGACCCCGTCATGGGATCATCCAAGTACCTATTCTGATCCTCAAAATCAGACTCAGAATAAATCCCCCTCAGGGGAAAACCCAACAATGTCATCCATAGCTTCAGAAGTCATAGGGCAAACATACACATTATCAATCAAATGCTGTGTCTTGCCAATGGCTTTGCACGGCTCAGAACCGCCCATCCGCCTCTTCAGATCGGCCAACCTAGTAGCAAAATCAGATTGGGCATCGCCGCTAGCATGCGCCACAACCGGAGCTGAATGTAAGCAAGGAGGAGTAGGCAAGGTCTCAGGGGACATGCCCCTCAGCAGGGGCATCCCAGACAACCGTGCTGGGCGCAGGAAAGACAGACCTTGAAGTCACAACGTACAGGGGAAACCCCACAATCAGTATAGAACCGGCCTTGTCCCGAAGGAACCCCGGACTCATTGTCTTGAGAAGCCTCCATATGGTGATTAGTGTGGCTCAAAACGGCCAATTGGGAATAATGCTAGAAGCAAACCCGGGATGCCCCCAATGCCCCGCAAGGGAAGTGGAAGGATTTAAGGTATTAAAACAAATTTCCCTCAATCAATGTATAGGCCGGGAGAAACCACTAGGCCTGAAAGACATAAAGAGAGGATCCCGTAAGGCATAGATACATATAACGGAGGAGTATGAAAAAAAGATAGCCCACGAGGGCACTTACATACCGCAAACGCCTCCCTCCGAAGAGCACGAAAAGACGCGCCCATGTGAATTAAACACCCAATGGCTGCGCCGTAGCGCCTGAGGTAAATGTTGTCGCCATATGCAAAGCGGTGTACAAGAGCGCGGTATCAGATAAAAGGAAAAATACAATTCTGTGAAGTACTCACCTGTAGAATTGATATTATACGCATACAGCACGTCCTGCTCCAGATATAGTAATAACATGTGGATAATCCTCCACATCCGGTGCCGTGCACTGCAGACATGTAGAAAACAAGCTCCTCCCGGCCCTACATATACCGAGGGACCTCCCACAAATCCCCAGCATTGAAAAGCAGTGAGAAAGAGAAGCCGGGAGCAACCAACCACCCAGAAAATGGCAATAATGTCAAGGATAACAATCACCATACAGGGGATCCAGAACAAGGTGAAACCAGGGTGGGGTGGAGCAGGACGTGCTGTATGCGTATAATATCAATTCTACAGGTGAGTACTTCACAGAATTGTATTATTCTAAGCATACAGCACGTCCTGCTCCAGATATAGTAATAACATGTGGGACATCCAATAGCAGTGTCCATAAGGTAGGGTGGGATCCCCGTGAAAAAAGGCACAGCCAACAGTAAAAGCGCTGTCACCCGCAACCATGCTACCAAGAGCAAGAAGAGCAAGGCTCTAACCTCAACCTTTGAACCTGTAAAGGGAGAACTAAACACAAGCAGCGGGCTAGCCAGCATGCTCAACAGAACTTAGTGCTGAAAAGGTCCAAGCCAAGCAGTAAGAGAACAAAACAACCAAGAGAGGAATAATCTTCCCTTAGAAGAATAGGCCAGAGTAACAGCCTAACCATGCTAATGCAAAAGAGAGTAGCCATGGCAACCTTAGAAGTCTCCCCAGCGGGGAATATGAACCCTGGTCTCAAGCGAGACCTGCAGGAATACTGAAAAACAACAAAACTCAACAAGAGCCGAAATGTTTACTCTAGGCTCAGAAGGACAAAACCAACCAAGTAATGCCGATCCGAGGGCACCTACACCCGTGGAGGCAATCAGATCCGGTACTAAAGGATGGAGACCAATAAGCCTCAAGGGCCTAATCCCTACTAGGGACAAGAGACAGACCAGGAAAATCTCCAACACCTGAAGGGGAAGACAGATCCCCTAAGCTCTTAGTAATCAAGACAGTAGCCCAGAGGATCTGGAATAAAGGAGAACAAAAACACCGCCTGGAGCCAAACTCGGCGTGAGGCGGGGCACCCCCACCTCATGGTGTACAGATATATAAACAAATGTATATATATATATTTACTATGATTGCTGACAGAGCCATCTTTTATGGCACACTTATAACTGGAGCAACCGCCCCAGAAGAGCGATATGAGGTAAGGAACAGGTCAGACAAGAACCTGAATAAGACCCAAGGTAACCCTTAGCAGGACATCAGACTAAGTAAACCCCCAAAAGGGGAGCAAGAATTCCTCAAGGAATGTACCTGAGCAAACCCTGATGAATGCTCAACACAGAAGATTGGATCAGACCTCTGTAGTAGGCGAACAGGGCGAGCCCTGAAACCTTAATAGAACTAAGTTGGGGGGCCAACACCAACCATGCTGTAATAACTCTAGAACCCCGGGAACAGAGAACATCCAGTAGGGGAGAGAGCCAGACCCAGCCAAGCAATACCGGTACCACATACCCTAACATAGACGGCAGAAAAAAGCCAGAAGACGAAGAGGAGGAAGCTAGGTCCTAGCTCTTCAATGGAAACAAGACACCCAGAGATATGCCATCTCCAACAGGGTGAAGAACAAAACTGTACTAACTCCAAACTAGAGCCTGAAGATAGGGGCGAAATAGAAAGGAGCCTGACAATGCAGGACAGACCTCGTGAGAGAGCGTACAGGCCCACTGTTCTCAGCAGAAGCCTCCGCGGACGACACCCCCCTGGGCCACCCAGGCCCCCCGGCATAACGGGTCTTCCCTTCTTCAGCGATCTTGCGCAGACTCCTGCCTGGCAGGGTGAAGAAAATAAGACATATCGAGTATAATGTCCAGCCAGAAACTACTAAGCCCAAAGGACAAGGTCAGGCCAATTCTGGGCCAATAATAAAGGGCAGAACCCCTGTGACCGTGACGGAGCCCAACAGGTCCATATCAGTAGGAACTCAGTGGGCCAATAGATTCCCTCCTACCAAAGGAGGGCATCCAGCGGAGACTAAAACCAATAAAACGCAAGGGATGTTAACTCCCACATAGATCAGAATCAGAGCCTTCCTGGAAGAAACAGCTAGTCCCGAGACTTTCCCAGGAAAAAAGGGACAGGCCACTATCCACAACAGACCAAGAGTCCCCAAATGGACAGGCCCTGAAACGGAGAAGTCCAGCAAGATGGAGCCCGCTGAAGGCTCGCTGTGTCAGCAAACACAATAGGTAAAGGGACCCCTTTAAGGGCCCCACCTAGGAACCACAGGGGGTTTCAGAAGAAACAAGCCCCCCCCCAGTCAACCTGCACGACTTGGTACCCAAGGTGACCACCAACAGGTGAGCAGCAAGAAGGGAGGGGATGCCCCCCTGAGGGACTCTTTTTGAATTAACTCTCAGAAGATCAACCACCTCGACTAGGAGGAAGGTGCACAGACTTAGGTCCAGGCTGCTGGACCCCTGTCCAGAATAACAACCTAAGGTGCTTCAGAACCCAAGGGCACTGAGAATAAGGGACGTCATCTGCACAGCCACCAACGGCCATCCCAGGTGCAATTCTGCCTGGTGACAGTAAGGAGATAGCAAGTAAGGGCAGAGACCTTGCCCCAGAAAATCCCTAATTGCCAAGAAAAAAGGCACTAGCCGACATAATTCGAATGCCATCCTAGGAAACTGGAGGATGGCACAAAAAAATAGGACCTGAGGCAACTAAAGCCTATCCAAACAACTCCCTCTCGGGAGATAGAAGGAAACCTGATAGGTCCCTTTGTGGCTGCCCCTTGGTCTCGTGCGAGACATCACTCCCAACCGAGCCTAGCGAAACACCGGGAGCGTGATAGGGGCCCAATAACACGGCCACAATCAGCAGTGAATACTACCAACACCAAGCTGTAAAGGCCACAGTGTCCAAAGACACCTGGGAGCCAAATTAAGCATCTTAGCACTCCACGGAACGGCCAGAGGCCCCCTGGTTTATAGGGTGCCGACGGCCCAACTCAGATCAAGCCTGGATGCCTATGGATACAAATTGCCGAACCCAAGAAGGGTTAGAATGGGCGACCCTCTCATCCTCAAGGGGAATGGGGGGCAAACTGGTGTAGAGGCCCCTGCCTCTATCCGTTAAGGGCGTCCAGCCAAGGAGCCCAGGCCTAGCAGGCCAAGGAAGGCCTGCACCAATACTTGAAGAAAAGCAGGGGACCGGAGGCCCCCTGACTGACTCAGGGAAGGACACCCAGCAAACACTGTCCCGCATCCGGAGGAACTACCTCCCAACTCCACCAGAACGAGGCATGAAGCCTCCCGATAGGGGCAAGGTGCTGTGGCCATCCCCTAACCCGGGCGGGTGAGGGCATCCCATCATGCTTGTGGCGTTGTCTGCCACTCCTGGGACAGGAGACTGAACCAGACCCTGCAAAGGGCATCCCTGCTTCCAGCTTAACACTATGATATGGAGGTGGAGGGGAATCCCTGCTCCGAGGGGGCCTGGACGGCCGCTCATGATTGGGTGAATTGTCCTGTTTCCCAAATAGGTCCAGACGGGCCCCAAACAGGCGATGCCCTCTAAAGGGGAGCCCCGTCAGAGTCCTTTTAGCGTCATCGTCTGCCCCCCACTGTCGCAGCCAGAGCAGGCGACGTATAGCTATCACTTGGGCAGAGGTCCTCGCACACATTTTGATGGTGTCATGCAGAGCTAAAAGGATAAATTTAACAAAAATATCACAGCTGGAGAGTGCGTTAAACACCTCCCAGGGTAAATCTTCAGGTTGATGCTCAAGCATCTTACTTATGAGGGTCCTAGCGGCCACTGCAGTGATGGCTGCGGTACAGACAGGACGTAGCGCCGTTCCTGCACAAGCAAAGGCGTGGGAAGCCAGCCTATCAATGCGCCGGTCCTCGGCGTCCCGCAGGGTGCTGTAAGCCGGAGCTGTAAGGAAAGGGGGGATAGGAACCACAATAATCAGTGCGTCTACCACTGGAGACGAAGCCCAACGATCAACCATCTCGGGGGGAAAAGGGTATTTCCAAACCCAATCCTCTGGGGCCCCTTGAAGTTTAGTGGGGCATTCCCATTCCTTAAGTACAAGAGCATGGAAGTGGGCCTGCTCGAGAAATTCCAAGCGCGCAGGCGCCGTATGGAAGTGCTCCCCTCTCGGCCTGGGGACCGCACCAGGGGGCGAAATAGATAGGGCCTCAAAAATCCTGAGCAACATACCACCAACGTCAAGCTGGTCCCAGTCATCCTGACCAGCCTCATCCTGACACCTCGGCCTCTCATCAGAGGAACCTGGGTCAGAGAACAGGTCTCCATCTTCAGACGGAGCACTATCCCGCGGAGAAGAGGTTAAGTGTGGGCCGTCTAGGAGAGACGTCTATTTGTAACTCCCCGCTTGTACATGACTCAACAGGAGTGAGATTTAGCCAAGAGGAAAGGGGAGAGAGGGAGCGAGGTGCAGCCACAGGCGCCGCTCGCAGGTCCAGCGTCTGCTCGGCACATGGCGCGCAGACCTGTGCCCCGTCAGCATCAGCATGGGGGAGACCACACGCTACACACAGCCGGTCTTGTCCCAGAGGGACCCCGGTAACACAATCCTGAGATTCCTCCATATGGTGATTGTCTAGACACAGTATGCCCGTAGGGATTTATGCAATAAGCAACCCTGGATGCCCCAACGACCCGCTGATCAATGTGGGAGATTTGTAGTAAGGCCCGTTAAATTCTTATATGAGTATATATGTATATATGAGGCCGGGAAAAGCTATAAATGGGAAAGAGATGTCAGGGCCATGCGCAGCTGGACAGAACATATAAAAAAGGAGTCGCCCGCGAGGGCACTTACAGATCAAGTGGAGGAGGAGGAGACCGCCACCACGCGCGCGAAGCTCAGCAAAATGGCGCCCAGCGAACCTCGAAGGGCGGGCTAGATGCTCTGCCGTGACGCGGAGCGCGCCGAACCAAGACCCCGCCCACTCCAAAGAGTGCGAAGCTCTGAGGTAAAAGTAAAAGCAAGGATACAACCACACGCTTAAGGATTCTTAGAGAACCGTTACATCCAATAAAGTAATGGCACCACAGCATCTAGACGGCGCAGCAAACTACGTACAAGGCATACGGCGGCGGCCGAAAAACGGAGTAAAGAGCAAGCAGCGCGGCTCTGACATCTCGGAGTTAATAAAGGGCAGAAATAAGGCCACAAGCGTGACATACCGGTACACTGGGACCGCCACACACATAGCCCCCCCCCTTTCTTTTCCCCCTACTAGTTGGGGAAATGAGGAAGGATGGCGACCCTCACACAGGGTCCAGCGCTACCCGGGGTAGGGGCAAAAATGCGGGAGGGGCATCCACAAGAGGCTCACCATCGGCCTAAACCGCCTACCCTATGGTGGGGGATTGCGGTGGAGCATGGCTCCGTTAAGCACCAAGGTGCTGCCTACCTTTACCCGACCAACGCAGCCCAGGCTGGGAGGCATATACTTCACAAGAGGACGGGTGGAAATAGTCCCGCAGGGCCTCGGGCTGTAAAGCCCCGCTCGCCAGCGAGAGCGTGACACTTCACGTCTTCGCAGTTCCAGCACTGCAGAGAAATCTGGGGATTTGTGGGAGGTCCCTCGGTATATGTAGGGCCGGGAGGAGCTTGTTTTCTACATGTCTGCAGTGCACGGCGCCGGAGGCGGAGGATTACCCACGTTATTACTATATCTGGAGCAGGACGTGCTGTATGCTTAGAATACAGTGCAACCAAATTAAACGGGGATCACTGCATAATGCGCTCCGCATACGCTGGAGCATGATACAAATGGTGCCACACAAATACATGAAAACTAATAGTTATATATATCTATCTATCTATATATAGAACCCCCCTCCCCCTTCCCCTAAGAGGAACGAGGGGAGTCAGCGGTCATCCATAAGGGAACCCACTGAGGGAGAAAGGCACACGTAATGCAGGCAGGGCATCCCATAAGGCTCACCATGGCCAGAACCATCTACCCTTTGGTGGGGGAGTTGCGGCGGAGCACAGCTCCATAGCACCTAAATATGGTGCCGTCTACCTTCACCCGAACGCTACAGCCAAGGCTGGGAGGCAGTATAATAAAAACGTAACGGGTGAGAATAGCTCCACAGGTCCATAAGACCGCGCTCACCTGCCTGAAAGAGAGAGCCACTTTCTCGTCCTGGCAGTCCGAGACTACAGAGAAAATCTGGGTTTCTGTGGGAGGTGCCTCGGTATATATGGGCCGGGAGGGGCCACTTTTTCTGCTCTGCAGTCACGTGACATTTAAAGATTAATAACCCCATGTGTAAGGATATCTTTCGGAAGGGGACGTGATGTATACTAAGAATAAAGCTACACTCACCTTTTTTCCCCAAGCAGACCATTGCTCCTAGCCTGGCGCAGCAGCCCTCTCCTAAGAGGCTGGATGCAGGTCCCTGGCCTCCTAACGCAGTACCAATCTCTCATCAGGCTTCTCTACCTGTCTCACTCTGACGTGGAAATGCCCCCACCCCCCGTCATGGTGAGGTGCCACGCCCCCTCCATTACAGTATTGGAGGGACACAGGAAAAGTAGCCCTACGAGAGACACAGATACAGCCTTTCAGTTGAGCGCTGCTACCCCGGACTAGGAGCGCTGGTCTGCGTGGGAGAAAAGGTGAGTACAGCTTTTTTTTTTTTTTTAATTTGCCTGAAAATCGTCCTTTAGTATTTTCAGTAGAAAAAACAGTAAGAGACTCAAACACTCAATTATCCCACAACAGGACATTTGAATTAATACAAAATATGAATAGCCTGCAGTAAAATGATACTAATGGTATGAAAACTTTTCAATATACCATGAATTAGTCACAACTTAGCGAGTGTTCACTGAACAACAAATCTGAACAGTTGTAATAATGTAACTTAAGTGGAAGTCCAGTAACCCCATACCCCCGGTATAAAAAAAAAAATAAAAAAAAAAAACTTACCTCACTTGTGACCCTGCTGCACACCCAGCTATTCTGGTGCTGGGCACCGCCATCTTGGATCTGCTGCATACAGAGGCTTCTCCCTATGCGCACAGTCAGTGCGGCCAAAGCAAGAGCGACAGGAACTTTGTTGGTTTTTGGGCGAGGTAAGGATTTATTTTTTATTGTAACCCCCGCCTTCCTGGGGTGATTGGACTGTAAATCATTTTCTAGTATGGGAAGTATCACATGATGTATCCATGAACTGAAAGAACACATACCACAGGTAGAGACCAAGATCATCAACATGAGCGGTGGCAAGAAAATCTCCAGTAGGTGACATTGTGAGACTCACAGCTGCTGAATCCAACAGAAAACAGTCAATGAGGCTGAAAAGAAAAACACCAGAATCAGCATGCATGACATTTCTTATTTTTCACTAGAGGGCTACTAAAGACAAACAACTATTCAAGAGACATCAATCTTCATTGTACTCAGAGTTGCAGACTGCATGGTCCACTTTAAGATCATAAAACCACAGATACTATATAAAGGTGTATCACTTTGTTTCCTTTTAAAGTATGGGTAGTTGGGCCTAGCTTGGTACTCATTGGTTGTGTATTCTATTGAATATAACTGAATATAGCTCAGATTAAATTGGTGCTACTAGACATGTAATAGTGAAATGATTATGTAACGAATGTTAGACCGCCGGCCCAAGATTGTATTGTATGGGGTGCAGTCTTCTGGATGCTGTAAAATGGGTATTACGAGTATGTCACACACCCCGCTTCCAACATCCATGACACTTGGGAAACCGGCCTGTAGAGGGCGATCTTGCAGAGATGACATGGAAAAAATGAGCCCCTCCTGGTCCATAAGTACCTGGGACCTCCCACTAATCCCCAGTCTTTTAAAAAAGCAGTGAGAAACCAGAAAGAGCAAATTATATAATATAAGAAACACCATATAAAGGACCCCAGAACAAAAAAGGGAGGGGGAAGCGGGGTGTGTGACATACTCGTAATACCCATTTTACAGGTGAGTACTCACAAAATGGTATTATTCCTAGTATGTCACACACCCAGCTTCCAACTTCCATGACACTTGTGACATCCAAAAGCAGTGTCAATAATGGGTGGGGACCCAAGAAGAAAAATAAGGCATAACTAAAATTACTGCAGCTTGCAGAACTCTGCGGCCAAAAGCAGCATCCGCTGAGGCCCGCACATCAACCTTGTAAAACTTAGAAAAAGTATGTACCGAAGACCAAGTAGCAGCCTTACAAACCTGCTCAACAGAAGCCTAGTGCTGAAAAGCCCAAGAAGCCCCAACAGCACGAGTAGAATGAGCAGTAACCCGGGTGGGAAACCTTACCCTTTGCAGAATAGGCCCCAACAATGGCCTGACGTATCCATTTACTAATGGAAGACTTGGCGGGCGCAAAACCCTTCCTAAGCCCAGAGGGCACAACAAAAAAAGCATCCGTCTTACGGAAAGCAGAAGTAGTCACCAAATAATACTAAACACAACGAACCACATCCAAAGAATGCTAAACCCTTTCCTTGTTATTACTAGGATTAGGGCAAAGTGAAGGAAGAACTATATCCTGATTAAGGTGGAAAGCAGACACCACCTTAGGAAGGAAATCCGGTTTAAAACGGAAAACCACCTTATCCTGATGCCTTTCAAAATAAGGGGCCTGGATTGACAGGGCCGCCAATTCAGAAAACCGACGGACAGAGGTAATAGCAACCGAAAAAGCAACCGAAAAAGCAACCTTCTGAGTAAGAATATGAAGAGGAACATCCTGCAATGGCTCAAAAGGACCAGCCTGCATGGCAGAAAGCACAAAGTTAAGATCCCAAACTGGAAGCAAGGGCTTTCTAGGAGGCAGCACATGCGTGACCCCCTGGAAAAAGGTCTTAACCAAAGGATGAAGAGCAAAAGATCTTTGAAAGAAAATAGCCAAAGCAGAAACCTGCCCCTTCAAAGTATTAATCTGGAAACCCAAATCCAGACCATGTTGCAAAAACTCCAAAATCCTAGGGATAGATAATACCCTACAGGGCAAGACCCTAGACTCACTCCAATCAATATAGGACCTCCAAGACCTGTAGTAAACAACAGAGGAAGACTTTTTCCTAGCTCTAACAAGAGTCTGAATGACCGCGTCAGAAAGACCTTCCTCTTTTAAGATGGAGATTTCAGCAGCCACGCCGTCAAAGCCAGCGTTGGTAAATTGGGGTAACAGAGTTGACCCTGGGTGATGAGATCTGGAAGAAGAGGAAGATGCAACTGATCCTCTGCCAGCCTTGTGATGTCTGTGAACCATCTTGGAGCCACCAGGATTGCTGGCGCCCCTTCCAGAACTAGCTTGCGCACCACCCTGCTTATCATGGAGAATGGGGGAAAAAGATACAGGAACCCCAGATCCTTCCAGGCCAGAGACATTGCATCCACTGCCAGAGGATCCTGGGATAGAGACACAAACACTGTAAGTTTGTGGTTTTGACGAGAAGCAAACAGGTCCAACCGTGGAGTCCCCCACTTGTGACAAAGAAACTGAAAGACCCTGGGATTGAGAGACCACTCTCCCTGTCGAGCGCATGCTCTGCTCAGGGAGTCTGCCTCCACATTCTCTATCCCCGGAATGTAAACTGCCTATATGCAGGGAACATTGATCTCTGCCCAATGGAGGATCAGAGACACTTCCCGGAGAGCACCCCAACTGCGAGTCCCTCCTTGGTGATTGATGTATGCAACCGCTGTTCGGTTGTCTGACCGAATCTGAACCGGCAGACCCCGCAGGAAATGAGTTAATCGAAGTGGGACTAAACGAATGGCCCGAAGCTCCAATAAACTGATTGGAGAGTGAGCCTCCTGTGGCCCCCACGAACCCTGGAACCGATGTTCCCTCCAGATGCCCCCCCAGCCCATGTGGCTGGCATCTGTGGTGACCAATTCCCAACAGGGGGTCAGAAATGACTTGCCGCTTCTGAGATTGCTCGAAGTCAGCCACCACTGAAGGGACTGCAGAACATGGGGAGACAACAGACAAACCCGATTCAAAGACAGCGAGCGCTTGTCCCACCTTGCCAAGAGAAAGAGCTGAAGAGACCTCATGTGAAACTGTACAAACGGGACCGCTTCGAATGTGGCCACCATCAGCCCCACTAGCCTCATCCCCAGGAGGATAGGCTGACGAGGATTGGACAACAGACGAATTAAATCCTGAATCAGAACAACCTTGGACTGAGGAAGAAATACCCTGGCCTGAAGGGTATCCAGTATCAGACCCAGAAAGGGAATCTCCCTGACGGGGCAAAGAAAAGATTTGGCATGGTTTATCACCCAACCGAATCTATGTAGTGTCGCCACCACCGTCCTGGTGTCCAATTCCGCCAGAATGGAGGACGGGGCTGTGATGAGAAGGTCGTCCAGGAATGGCACAATGCGAATGCCTTGGACCCTGAGAATAGCCATTACTCTTGCAACACCTTCGTAAACACTCTTGGGGACGAAGTAAGACCGAATGGAAGGGCCACAAACTGAAAATGCTGGTCTTCTACTGTGAACCTGAGAAATCTCTGGTGAGCGGAACTGATGGGAATGTGCAGATAAGCATCCTTGATGTCTATAGACGTCAAAGTCTCCCTGATGGAGAGCGTCGACCGTTGAACGCAATGATTCCATGCGGAACTTTCTGAAACGGATAAATAGATTGAGTCGCCTTAGATCTAGAATAGGCCGAACAGAGCCGTCCTCTTTGGGTACCGTAAAAAGGTTGAAATAAAAGCCCAGACCCTTTTCCGCTGGAGGCACCAGACGGATGACATCCATGTTTAACAGGTTCGCCACCGCCGCCCGGAGCCCTTGCGCGATCACCGGATCCACAGGCATCCGGGACCTGAAAAATCTGGGAGGAGGCCTGAACTCGAATTCCAGCTTGTAACCGGAGGACACAACTTCCAGAATCCATCTGTCTGATACCCCTTTGACCCAAGCCTGGAAGAAAAACCGCAGCCGCCCCCCCACCCATAAAGGTGGGGGCGCCTCCTCATTGCTGGGCAGGCTTGGAAGTAGACTTAGACTTGGACCCCCAACTCTGACCTGGACGCCCACGTCCTCTACCTCTGCTCCATGCAGTGCTGAAAAGGCCGATCCTCTACCAGATCTGGAACCACGAAAGGAAGGGTTAAAGGAGGCCAATCCCCGAAAGGAACGACGCTGCCTCTTACGCTGAGGCAATTTGCCTCCTTTAATGACAGAATCCAACTTTTCACCAAAAAGGCGCAATCCCCCAAAGGGAAGTGCGGTAAGTGACTTCTTAGCCACAGTATCAGCCGCCCACTGGCGTAACCATATAGACCGCCGAATAGCAACTAGCAAGGCAGAAGTTCTGCTGCACATGGCCAAGGAATCATCCAAAGCAGAAAGTATAAAAGACACAAACAATTCACAACGCTTGAGAGCGACAAACTCATCAGAGGCTGGATCAAGCCCTGAGGTATTCAATAGGTCTCTTAACAACAGACCTAATAGCAACTGCCATAAGTGCCGAAGCACCCACAGGCCGCAAGGCCGAGCCAACGCTAGCAAAAGCGTGACAAGCCATTTGATCAATACATTTGTCTTCCCCATCCTTAAACCGGACCTTCAGCGTGATGTAATGAAAAGCCTTAACTCTTAAAAAACGGTTCCCCAGCATCTAAAATTTATATATTTTACATTTTTAGTCACTAACTTATTTTCCTTTCCCCCACTGGGCTGCAACTCTGTTCAGGAATTTAGGATACGGGCACCGCCATCTTGACTCAGAAGCATCACACTTACTGAGGAGAGGAGAGTGGGATAAGGTACAGGGGGGCGGGTTATAGCTGTGCTTTGCTCAGACAGAGCAGAGCTGGGGTCAGGTAAAGGTCAGCAGTCCCAGAATGCAGAGCAGCACAGTCAGGAGGCACTTCCTGTTTGCAGGCTGCCTGATTAGATGGCGGCTTCCATAAGCCGCCATCTTGGATGTTTAAAGGCTCATAACATGCAGCAGATGCAGGTAGGATGATTTTTAATGTGAGCAATCTGTATGTACAGGGTGTGGGAAACATATAAGACAGACTCTTATTCAGAGTGAAGGTTCGCTTTAAGAGTAGTAGATTCCGGGGAATGTAAAATAGAGGAATTGGACAAACTGAGCACAGGAGCATCCATTTCAGGGGGGGATGACCAACGCTTAACAGTGTCTGCTGTAAAGGGATATTTCCTATCCCAGCCTAAAGGAACGCCAGGAAGCCGCGCAGGCTTCTCCCATTCCTTAAGAATGATGTCCTCAAAATGCTTTTGATTAGGAAATTCTAAACAAGGCTTGGAGGCTCCAAAGAACTCCCCTTTCTGAGGAGGGACTGCTTCAGGAGGAGCGATTGCCAATACCTCATACAATTGAGCAAGAGCTTTACGGGTGTCAAAAACTTCCCCTTCTCCTAGTTCAGCGTCAATACCCACAAATTGCTGAGCATCAGAAATATCAGATCCCTCAAAAAATTCCCCTTCCTCCAATGGAGAAAGGTCCGACCAATCAAGGCGCTCGCAACTATCAAACTCACTAGCCAAAGCAGCAGGAGTTAAAAGTTTTTTCTTAGCTGAGGCCTTCTTGGCCACAGAGTTAGACATTAATTTTTCAATGTGAGCCAATCTGGCACATACATCAGAAAGCGACTCTCCACCCATGACAATATCACTGGGGGTATGGACAAGACAAGGTGGTGTGGGTGAAGAGGCAGGAGCCACCGACCCTGAGGCTTGGGCCCTTGACTGCTGCATTATAACCAAATGAGCACAAGATACACAAAGAAATGCATTATCCCCAAAAAGGGATGCCCCACAACGTAAACACTGAGTCTGTCCCGAGGGCACTGAAAGCCCAGTATCCTGAGATGCCTCCATATGGTGTTTATTAAGAAATACTTAATTATTTATATTCGCCAAGTATGTGGGATTTACGCAAAAAGCTACCCGGGATGCCCCTAAGTAATCCCAAGTGGGAGGATTTAATAAAGGACCAGGAGAAACCCCTAATGAAGAGTTTCCACCTAGAAGATACAATAATAAACCTTATGCACATAAAGAGTAGAGAGACCAACAAAAACATCCCTTTAGCAGGGCTAAAAGGTACTCACAGCCCCAGCGACAGGACAGGCGACCGGGACCAGCGAACCAGCAGGCAAAACCGCTTGTACGCAGAAAGAAAATGCCATCCATATGCGGCTCCGTCGAGAAGCCCCGCCCACCACGCAGAACTGCAGAGAACGGAGGGCGGGCCAAAAAGAAACGACTGCCAGAATGCAATAGAACGGGGCCGGACGCCGCGCGCCAAGCCCCGCACGCTGCAAAAAGAGAGGGAAATTTAAATCCCTCACCAGGAAAGAACCACAGGTAGGCCAGAACACAAAAGGAAAATCTACCAGATCTTATCCTCTCTACTTTACTCTTTTCACTTATATTTTCAAAAGTGCATAGGACAACAACACTTCCTTCCAATAAAGACCCCCCTCCTTCCTTATCACCCCTGCAAGGCCCAGGAGAGCAAAGGGGGAAGGCACAAGGAAGCTTCCTAAGGCACAGGGAGTTTTATAGGGATAGGGCATCCCATGCCGGGGGACACCAACCCGGATACCGCCTACCCCTTATTTGAGGTCTCACAGGGGAGAAGCTCCCATATACACCCAAGGGTGTATCTAACCTTGCCCGAGCCCTTCAGCCAAGGCTGAGAGGCATATCGTAAGCATAACAGTAAAAAATGAGGTTCAGGCAGAAATAGAGAAAGGCCGGGAGTTACCCCGGCTACCTGCAAGGAGGAAAGTCATCTTCTGACTTGCTTCGCCGATCTGCAGAGACGAAAAATACAATTCTGTGAAATACTCACCTGTAGAATTGATATTATTTGAATACAGTACGTCCTGCTCCAAATAGAATACTTACACTTGGGTTATCCTCCACCAGATGGCGCTGCACTGCAGAGACATGCAAAAAACAGGCTCCTCCCGGCCCCTCAAATACCCGGGGACCTCCCACAAATCCCCAGCATTGAAAAGCAGTGAACAAGAAGCCGGGAGAATTAACCACCAAAACTGGTAACTATAACAATCACCATAGAGGGGATCCAGAATAATGCAAAACCAGGGTGGGGTGGAGCAGGACGTACTGTATTCTTAGTATGCAGTACGTCCTGCTCCAAATAGAATACTTACACTTGGGACATCCAATAGCAGTGTCCATAAACAGGGTGGGATCCCCAACAAAAGGTAACAGTAGACAGTTTAAACCACTGCCGCCTGCAAAACCTTGCGGCCAAAAACAGCATCAGCTGAGGCACTAACATCAACCTTGTAAAACTTTGAAAAGGTATGAACAGAAGACCAAGTAGCGGCCTTGCAAACTTGTTCAACAGAAGCCTGGTGCTGGAAGGCCAAGAGGCACCAATAGCATAAGTAGAATGAGCAGTAAGGCGGAAGGGAGGACTCTTCCCCTTAGCAGAATAGGCCTGAATCACAGCCTGACGAATCCATTTGCTAATAGTAGACTTGCCAGGAGCCAAACCCTTCCTAGGACCAGAAGGGACCACAAAAAGAGCATCAGTCTTCCTGAAAGCCGCAGTGACTACCAGGTAATACTTCAGACACCTGAGCACATCCAATGAATGCAAAACCCTTTCCTTAGTGTTGCTAGGATTAGGACACAATGAAGGAAGAACAATATCTTGATTCAAATGAAAGGCAGACACCACCTTAGGCAGAAAGTCTGGCTTAAAGCGGACCACCTTGTCCTGGTGTCTCTCATAGTATGGGGGCTGAATAGACAGAGCCGCCAGCTCAGACACACGCCTGACCGAAGTAATAACCACCAGAAAGACAACCTTGAGGGTAAGTACAGCCAGAGCAGCATCCTGAATAGGCTCAAAGGGAGCACCCTGCAAGGCAGACAAAACCAAGTTCAAGTCCCAAACAGGGACCACAGGTTCACACGAGTGACCCCCTGAAACAAGGTCTTAACCAAGGGATGCTGAGCAAAAGACTTCTGAAAGAAGACAGACAGGGAAGAAACCTGACCCTTCAGAGTACTGAGTTTTAGACCCAACTCCAAACCATGCTGTAAAAACTCCAGAACCCTATGGACTAAGAACTCCCTACAGGGGAGAGACCTAGACTCACACAAATCAATGTAGGTACGCCATACCCTATAATAGATGGCAGAAGAAGTCTTCTTCCTAGTCTGCACCATGGTATCCACCACCGAGGCAGACAAGCCATTCTCCATCAAGATGGAGGTTTCAGCAGCCAGGCCGTCAAAGCCAGAGTTTGTAAATTGGGATGGTGTAAGGAGCCGAGTGAGCAGATCTGGCGCCCCCGGCAGGACGTACTGGTCTACTGCCATTTGTACCACGTCTGCGAACCACACTCTTCTTGGCCACCTGGGGGCCACCAGAATCACTGGCACCCCTTCCAGAGCAATCTTGCGCAGGACCCTGCCCAGCAGGGGGAACGGAGGAAAGACATACAGGAGCCGAAATTCCTTCCATGACATTGACAGAGCATCCGTAGCCAAGGCCAGAGGATCCGGAGACAGGGAGACAAAGGCCGGGAGCTTGTGACGGGATGCAAACAGATCCCCATCCGGTAGACCCCAACGGTGACACAGGGACTGGAATACCCTGTTGCAGAGGGACCACTCCCCCTGACGGGAAGTCCCCCTGCTCAGAGAGTCTGCCAGTAGATTCTCTGCCCCCGGGATATACACAGCCGAAATGCATTGAACATTGGCCTCCGCCCATGTCAGAATCCGCGACACTTCCTGGAGGGCACCTCTGCTCCGGGTCCCTCCCTGATGGTTGATGTAGGCAACCGCGCACCTGCACAGACATTCCCTACAGGTGGTCGGTCAACTGCTCCAGTACCAACCTGATTGCCCGTAGTTCCAGAATGTTGATGGGCAGGTGGGCCTCCTGAGGGCCCCACCTCCCCTGGAACCGCAGGGACTTCCAGAATCCCCCCCCAACCTGACAGACTGGCATCCGTGGTGATCGTCTCCCAGGAGGGGGCCAGAAAGGACCTGCCCTTTAGCAAGTTCTTGTGGTCCAGCCACCACGAGAGGGACCCTCTCACCAAGGGGGGAAGCACACAAACCCCG
The DNA here is from genome assembly GCA_027917425.1 of Gastrophryne carolinensis. Lineage (NCBI taxonomy): Eukaryota > Metazoa > Chordata > Amphibia > Anura > Microhylidae > Gastrophryne > Gastrophryne carolinensis. The sequence goes on from CM051234.1 coordinate 537,786,270, forward strand.
TCCAAGGACGTGGGGTCCTTGTCACATACTGACAGAAGGTGAAGCTGCAGAGGCCTCAAATGGAACTGAGCAAAGGGCACCGCCTCGAAGCTCGCCACCATCAGGCCCACCAGCTGCATTCCCTGCCGGAGGGAGGGCTGGGGGCACGAGAGCAGGAACCTCACCTGCGCAGTTAGAGCTTCCACCTTCTGTTGAGGAAGGAATATCCTTGACTGAACCGTATCCAGAATCATCCGAAGGAATGGGGTCACCGACGAAGGGGACAGAGAGGACTTGGGGTGATTGATCACCCAGCCGAAGGACTCCAAGGTGGACACCACCAGCTGAGTGTCCAGCTCTGCCTGCTGTAGGGACCGCGATGTGATGAGAATGTCGTCCAGGTAGGGCAGCACGCGTATGCCCCCTGACCTTATCAGAGACATCACCCCCGCCAGCACCTTGGTGAACACTCTGGGAGCTGAAGTGAGGCCGAATGGTAAGGCCACAAATTAGTAATGTTGATCTTTCAACGCGAATCTGAGAAACCTTTGATGTCCCGGTAAAACAGGGATGTGAAGGTAAGCATCTTTGATGTCCACAGACGTCATAAAATCCCCTGGGCGCAGAGAGCCGATGGCCGAGCGCAGAGTTTCCATGTGAAAGTGCCTGTTCTTGACAAACTTGTTGAGGATCTTTAAATCCAGAATGGGCCTGACTGAACCATCTTTTTTGAGCACCGTGAAAAGGTTGGAATAGAACCCCTTGCCCAATTCTCTTAAAGGGACCCTGCAAATGACCCCCAGATCCAGAAGTCCTTGCACGGCCTGCATCAAGACCTGAGTTGATACAGGGTCCTGGGGGACCCGGGACCTGATGAATCTTGTGGGGGGCCGTACAGCAAACTATCTTGTAACCAGAGGACACTACCTCCTGAATCCACCGGTCTGAGACTTGGCGCCTCCAGACGTGCGCGAAGTGCTGTAGCCGTCCCCCCACCCTGACGGGCGAGGGTGCCCCATCATGCCTGAGGGGTCTTGGGAGGGGCTTTGGGTTTGGACCTCCAGGAGGAGCCAGGACGTCGTCCTCTGCTCCTATGCCAGGAATCTGCGCGAGCCCCCGCGAAGGACACCCCTTTCCCCTGCTTAGCGCCTCGGTAGGGGACTGAATGGGGGCCCTGGCTCCGAAAGGGCAGGGACTGCCGCCTGCGCTGGGGTAACTTACCTCCTTTAGCAAAGAGGTCTAGGCGGTCCCCAAACAGGCGTAGCCCCTAAAATGGAAGCACAGTAAGTGCTTTCTTAGCAGCACTGTCTGCAGCCCACTGGCGCAGCCATACCGTGCGGCGTATAGCTACCGCCAAGGCGGAAGATCTGGCACACATCCTAATAGCATCATCCGATGCAGACAGGATAAAGTTTACAAACACATCACAGTTAGACAGTGCATTAATCGTATCAGGTGGCAATTTGTCTGGGCCATCAAGTGCATTCCTGACCATGGCCCTGAGCACCACCGAAGTAATGGCCAAGGCGCAAACCGGATGCAGCGCCGCCCCCCCCAAAATCCAAAGGCATGGCATGCCAATTGGTCAATGCGCCGGTCCTCAGAGTCCCGCAGCGTAGTAGTGTCGGGAGAGTGCATAATAGAGGTGTTAGACAGCCCCAGAATAGGAGCATCGACCTCGCGGGGCGATGACCAGCACTTGACCTCTGAAGGACATAATGAGAATAAGGGGTGTCAGAACCATGCACAGTAAGCAAGGAGCATAAAAATCGCCCGCGAGGGCACTTATAGACCAACAAAAGGAGAGGGACCGTTACCACACGCGCGCGACTACACCTCAAAATGGCGCCAAGCGAACCTCGAAGGGCGGGCCAGACTGGGAGGAGCCTGTTTTTGCATGTCTCTGCAGTGCAGCGCCATCTGGCGGAGGATAACCCAAGTGTAAGTATTCTATTTGGAGCAGGACGTACTGTATACTAAGAATAGACTGGGGATTAGTGGGAGGTCCCAGGTACTTATGGACCAGGAGGGGCTCCTTTTTTCCATGTCATCTCTGCAAGATCGCCCTCTACAGGCCGGTTTCCCAAGTGCCATGGATGTTGGAAGCGGGGTGTGAGACATACTAGGAATATATAGGGGTCCCTTGGAAGACCTCCTAAAGGCTTCCCTCAAAATAGGCAGACAAATAAACTACAATTTCAGTTAGCCTCAAAGTTCCTAAGACTACTAGCTTTTTACAATTTTGAGCATGCCCTAAAGCAGAGAAAACTATTTCTGTCATCTGCTTTTATTTTTTTTATACAAATCTACTGTGCAGTGGGCTTGGTACAAGCTTATGTCAGCATAGTGGAAGCATAGGGTCTGCTTTTATCCTGCGATTTTATTGTGTGCTCTGATGCCAGGGTAATAGGGTGAGCAGCAGTCAACACACAGATCTGAGAAGATACGAGCAGTGCTGGTACAGCCTGAGGTCACACTGGGAGTGAGGGAGGGGTCGAGAGACGAAGGGAGACAAACAAATGAGCATAAAAGGGCAGTCCATCATCCACCGCAAAAAACACAACTGAATAACTATAGGCAGGGGGAAAAAAGAGAGGAAGGACTGCAAAACGATGTCCAGGGAAGATGAATCATTGGCTGACACTCAAAACAAACCCTGCGCTCAACGTCCCAGACAAGGTAGGAGCTATGTGGAAAGGGGATTTAACCCCTTGGATGGGCATTGCTTTCAATGCCTGCAACATCAACCCTACCAGCAATTACCCTTGCTTCTGGACATGTAAGTTGGGGTAGTGCTACAATTTTACACTTTAAAAACAAAAACGGAGCAAAAGAAAGAACAGGCCAAAAAAAAGTATCCAATCCTAACCAGAATTCTGTGTCTTCAGCTTCTGTGTCTAAGTCTGCCTGTTTGGGTAGGCCATGTCAAGCCACAATCGTGCCTTCCATAAACGTGGACAAGCCCCCTTCATTTCCAAAGTCATGACAAAATCTTGTACATGTGATAGTTAAATGCCATTCCTAAACAGATTTATTTGGATGTATCGCTTTAACTAAACTAAGTTTTTTTTCTAACATCTAAGAATATACTGCCCAATAACATTAATGGTTTGTGTGCATGCATCATCAAACTAGAGCTCCTTACCATCCTGAAGGAAAGTCCCAGACTTTAATTGTACAGTCCATAGATGCAGTCATTAGCCACCGACCATCTGAGCTATAGGTCTGATGATGGGGGAATAATAAAATGACAATAAATGAATAAAGGCAAAAACTATGTTTAAACATGTGCTCTAAAAAAATTAATCAAATGATCATAAGGGTTGTTACTACAAATCGTAGCTGAAACAGACTCAGCATCAGCAATGTAGTTTGCAATCAATATTTCCACTGCCACATAGCTTAAAGCAGACCAACAGTCAAAAATGATTTAAACCAGAAGACAACAAACCGTGCTCATATGCATCCCTCCCCAGGGCAATTTAGATTGCTGCACATAAAAATTAATTTACCTTTTTCTAACTTCTGCTGTAGTAAATTTTAGAAACAAAACGGCAGCTAATGAATATGCAGGCCACCTGCAAACAGGAAGCGCTGTTGGGCTCCCTGTTACTGTGAATTGTCAGTTAAGTCAGTTGAATTCAGCAGCATGGCTGAAATTCAGGGAAAGGAAGCTCCAAAATGGTTGCTACCTCTCTTTTTCAACTGTGGCAGACTGTTGGCCGGGTTTAAGTTCAACCCCATTATTAGTTGGTAACTTATTTTACAGCACTATTTATTATATAAGGGGGTACTAACAGATGTTTTAATGAATCTCCAGTAGAGCTTACATTTACATGCAAGTGTGAGGTAACTAAAACTACATCTGCTTTAGATGATCTATGACAGGGGTCCCCAACCTTTCTAACCTCGAGAGCCCCATCCAGCCACATTAACAAAGAATTTGTTCACTGTAATGCACAGTCACTGCACACTAGCATACAGCAGGACATAGCTATCTGATCTACAGTGGATCTACCTTAATAAATAATGCAAAAATTGAAAAAGGAGAAAAAAGTACTTAAGCATAGCTATGTATAGTAATTTACAGTACGTTCCTGTAGTGTACCCTACTATTCCTACTATTCTATGGCATAACTTGGAGAAGTTGCAGTTGGTAGTGATGAGGAGGATTTCAGGATTAAGTTCAGACTGAACATGTGCAATAGAGGGGGATCTTGTAGTGGAGGAGAGACCTATGATAATAAGCTTGTGGTGGGATACTGTAAGTGTTCCAAATGCTCTAATGGGTGTTGGCACAGTTTCCCAATGCAAATGCTTACAATCTTACCATATCATTTATCTTTCCATTGTGCCCTGGGAATCGTCTTACAAGTTTTCTTGTTTCAATATCAAAAACTTGAATGCTGAAGTCATCAAGGGCGACTGCCAGCATGCCACTGCCAAATCCAATTTCAAGATGTTACTCAGGAGTTAACATGTCAAAACACAATTAGCCATTACCCAATTAGGGGGTTACTCACACAGCAAACGTCACATGGCTTTCTACTGCACCACTTCTAAATAGTTTCCAAATAAGGGAAACATATTACCTTGAAGTCATTGCTGAAACACCTACTGTATATATTAAGGGTGCAGCTCAATGACCAGAAGGAAGATTATATTTCAGATTTTACTTAATATATTTTATTTTAAAGCAAGATTCCAGGCAAAGGTTTCCTCCTCGATTTTGAGAGGCAGTTCAAATAATGACCCGATTAAAAGATTTAGCACCGGCCAAAATATGGGCTTTTTAAACCACAGCTTTTCAGAGGATGCCGCTGCACAGCAGTAAGGCAGTAAAGATACTGTTGAACTGAGTAATAGCTGCAGGTAGGGGATGTGAGCATACAATTTATTCAGTTTACATCTCAAATATATGTCAAAGTTGCACAAATGTGGAGTCTTTTTTCCTCAAGACATTAGTCAGTCTACTCTGCTTGAACATTAGCATTAATGGCATTTATCAGATGTGTCAAACTCAATTTCACAGAGGGGCACATCAGCATTCTGGTTGCCTTCAAAGGGCCAGTTAAAGGAGACCAAAAGACAAATCTAATGTACGGTTAGACACAGAATGATTTTGCCCGGAACATATGCAGACAGACACATAATTATTCCCAGATGTGCAGATGAATTATCCCAGGATTAACATTGTACAGCGCCACAAAATGTGATGGTGCTCTATAAAAAATAATACTAATAATAATAACTAGACAAAGTGCAATTTCCGGGGAAATTGCGTGAAGTGTTCTTGCCTCCGCCAGTTCTCTACAACTGGAGTGGGCGGAGTAACTGGGCGGAGGGGGCGGAGTAACTGGGCGGAGGGGGCGGAGTAACTGGGCGGAGGGGGCGGAGTAACTGGGCGGAGGGGGCGGAGTAACTGGGCGGAGGGGGCGGAGTAACTGGGCGGAGGGGGCGGAGTAACTGGGCGGAGGGGGCGGAGTAACTGGGCGGACTAACTGGGCGGAGCCGGCAGAGTAACTGGGCGGAGCGGGCAGAGTAACTGGGCGGAGCGGGCAGAGTAACTGGGCGGAGCGGGCAGAGTAACTGGGCGGAGCGGGCAGAGTAACTGGGCGGAGCGGGCAGAGTAACTGGGCGGAGCGGGCAGAGTAACTGGGCGGAGCGGGCAGAGTAACTGGGCGGAGCGGGCAGAGTAACTGGGCGGAGCGGGCAGAGTAACTGGGCGGAGCGGGCAGAGTAACTGGGCGGAGCGGGCAGAGTAACTGGGCGGAGCGGGCAGAGTAACTGGGCGGAGCGGGCAGAGTAACTGGGCGGAGCGGGCAGAGTAACTGGGCGGAGCGGGCAGAGTAACTGGGCGGAGCGGGCAGAGTAACTGGGCGGAGCGGGCGGAGTAACTGGGCGGAGCGGGCGGAGTAACTGGGTGGAGCGGGCGGAGTAACTGGGTGGAGCGGGCGGAGTAACTGGGTGGAGCGGGCGGAGTAACTGGGTGGAGCGGGCGGAGTAACTGGGTGGAGTGACTTGAGTAACTGTTGTGTGGTTGGAGTCGCTGGAGTAATTGTGGAAAGGTTTGACTGAGTAACTATATGGAGTAGGCAGAGTAACTTTATGGATTGTTTTGAGTGAGTAAAGATAGTAAGCACTAAATTAACCAATTGATTGATCAAATTTAAATAGTGCACATGGCAGGCTTCATACAGTGAGAAATCCATTTCAACTTTTATTTATTTATATAGCACATTTATTTGCAATGTTGTTGCTCAAAGTGCTTAACAGTTACATTAAAACATACATTTCTAAAAACCAAACAAAAAAAAAGCCAGGGGGGCACTACCTATTAACAGTAACTGTTTGGAGTGACTTGAGTAACTGTTGTGTGGTTGGAGGGGCTGGAGTAACTGTGGCAAGGTTTGACTGGGCAGAGTAACTATATGGACTGTTTGGAGTGAGTAAAGATAGTAGGCATTAAATGATGAAGTATTTATATCTTGCTAAATGACTGGCTATGTCATTTGTCTAACCTGTTTTCCATAACATGATTTCATGGGGAGTTTTCCTGACACTGTCTGTGTGGGCGGAGCAGCTGTAAAATGAATGTAACGAGCCAGGCTGCAGGTGTGTTGCTATGGCAACTCACTCTGAGGTAACCAGAGAATGCACATTAAAACACATTTCTAATGCACTGGTGGTTGCCATATTCAAATGGCTGTAGCTTAAAAAGTATACATCCTACAGCAAAGAGCTTTATACTGTTAAGAATCACAAGAGTCAGGCCTACAATGTGTTATATGGCATGTCTCTGAAATATTAAAAATGAAGGCACAGTCGCTGGAGTAACAGTGGAAAGGTTTGACTGAGCAGAGTAACTATATGGAGTAGGCAGAGTAACTGTATGGATTGTTTTGAGTGAGTAAAGATAGTAAGCACTAAATTAACCAATTGATTGATCAAATTTAAAGAGTGCACATGGCAGGCTTCATAGAGTGAGAAATGCATTTCAACTTTTATATACTTATATAGCACATTTATTTGCAATGTTGTTGCTCAAAGTGCTTAACAGTTACATTAAAATATACATTTCTAAAAACTAAACAAAAAAACAGCCAGGGGCAGGACTACCTATTAACAGTAACTGGGTGGAGTGACTTGAGTAACTGTTGTGTGGTTGGAGGGGCTGGAGTAACTGTGGAAAGGTTTGACTGGGCAGAGTAACTTTATGTAAAATAAATGTACCGAGCCAGGCTGCAGCTGTGTTGCTATGGCAACTCACTCTGAGGTAACCAGAGAATGCACATTAAAACACATTTCTAATGCACTGGTGGTTGCCATATTCAAATGGCTGTAGCTTAAAAAGTATACATCCTACAGCAAAGAGCTTTATACTGTAAGAATCACAAGAGCCAGGCCTACAATGTGTATCTGAAATATAAATGAAGGCACAGTCGCAGTTTAGAAATTGCCATTCAAATTTGGGGTGTCTAGAGTGGAGTTTCAATGAATGTCAATGGGAGGTGTGAGTTGCAAACAAAAGGTCATATTGTGAAAACTGTTCGGGCTATGGCTTAGCCATGGACATTTTTAGTGGCAGCAGGGATAGCTGAACGTTTTTATATAAGATTTGTGTAGGCCAGGGGAAAAGAAGGAGGGCGGGCCAGGGGAAAAGAAGGAGGGCGGGCCAGCGCGTGGCCCCGCCCCCTCCTGCTTGGGAAGAGTAACCGCGGTTCCCAGCCATTGCTGGGAGCCTCCGTGGGCGCCAAAAGAGAGGGGGGCGGGCCGCATCAGCACGCCGAGCGCCCGGACCCGCCCCCTCTCCTGACTAACATGAGAAGCAAAAAAATACCATTTTGTGAATACTCACCTGTAAAATGGGTATTATAAGTATGTCACACACCCCGCTTCAAGAAATTCATAACGTGTGGGTAATACTGACCTGTAGAGGGCGATATGCAGAGATGCCAGGAAAAAAGAGAGGTCCATAAATAAATGGGACCTCCCACTCATTACCCAGTATAAGAACAGCAGTAAGGTAAGGGACCAGGAAGAGCCCAACACAAAGCATAACAATGCAAAGTTCACCATATAAAGGATCCAGAATACAAAAGGGCAGGGTGAAGCGGGGTGTGTGACATACTTATAATACCCATTTTACAGGTGAGTATTCACAAAATGGTATTATGTCACACACCCCGCTTCAAGAAATTCATAACGTGTGGGACATCCAACAGCAGTGTCCATAAAGGGCGGGGATCCAAAACAAGGCAACAAGGCACAACTTAAACCACTGCAGCTTGCAGAACTTTGCGGCCAAACACAGGACGTGGGTCTCCGCCCAGGCCAGAATCAAAGACACTTCCTTGAGGGCACTCCTGCTGGTGATTGATGGTGATTGATGTAGGCAACCGCCGTCCGATTGTCCGACCGGACTTGAACCGGCAATCCTTGCAACTGATGAGTCAAGCGAAACAGAACCATCCTGATGGCCCTCAATTCCAGAACATTGATGGACTCGTGAGCCTCCTGAGGCCCCCACAGTCCCTGAAACTGATGATCCTTCCAGAACCCCCCCCCCCATCCTGATAGACTGGCATCCGTGGTGACCGTCTCCCAACAAGGGGCCAGAAAGGATCTGCCCCTCGACAGATTGATTGGATCCAGCCACCACTGAAGGGAGCACCGAACTCGGGGGGTCATCAGGAAGGACTGATCCAACGACAGTGCCGACCCGTCCCAGGCCGCCAACAGATGGAGCTGGAGTGTCCTTGTGTGGAACTGAGCAAAGGGAACCGCTTCGAAGGAGGCTACCATCAATCCCACCAGCCTCATCCCCAGTCTGATGGCCGGACGAGGGATAGACAGGAGGAGTCGAACCAACTCCTGAATCAAGAGAACCTTGGACTGAGGAAGAAACACCCTGGCCTGGGAAGTATCCAGGGACATTCCCAGAAAAGACACTAACCTGGACGGAGAAAGGGAGGACTTGGGGTAGTTGATCACCCACCCGAATCTCTCCAGAGTGGACACCACAGTTCTGGTGTCCAATACCGCTTGGCTGAAGGAAGATGCCATAATGAGAAGGTCGTCCAGATAAGGGACAATGCGAATACCCTGGGCTCTGAGGAGAGCCATCACCCCAGCCAGCACCTTGGTGAAAACCCTTGGAGCCGAGGTAAGACCGAAAGGAAGTGCCACAAACTGAAAATGCCGATCCTCCACCATGAGCCTGAGAAATCTCTGGTGCGCTGGAAAAATCGGCACATGCAGATAGGCGTCCTTGATGTCTACGGACGTCAGAAAATCCCCCTGCCTAAGAGAATGGATAGCTGAACGCAGCGTTTCCATGCGAAATTTCCGCGGACGGACGAACCTGTTGAGGATCTTTAGATCAAGAATGGGTCGAACCGAGCCGTCCTTCTTGGGCACTGTGAACAGATTGGAATAAAAGCCCCGACCCCTGTCTGAGGGGGGCACTGGGCAAATAACTGCCATATCCAACAGACTCTTTACTGCCGCCTGGAGCTCCTGCGCGGCTAGAAGGTCCGAAGGCACCCGAGACCTGAGGAATCTGGGAGGGGGCCGGAGCTCGAACTCCAGCTTGTAGCCGGAAGTCACCACTTCCCGGATCCATCTGTCCGAGACCTCCTGGTCCCAGACCTGGGAGAAGTGTTGCAGCCGTCCCCCCACCCACATGGGTGAGGGCGCCCCCTCATTGCTGAGCTGGCTTGGCAGCGGGTTTGGGCTTAGAGCCCCAGCTGTATCCTGGGCGGGCACATCCTCTGCCCCTGTTCCAGGAATCTCCTCTGGCTGTGGGGAAAACAATTCCTCTGCCAGCTCTAGCCCCACGAAAGGAAGGAGCAAAGGAACCCGCCCCCCGAAAGGGACGACGCTGTTTTTTTTGCGTTGAGGTAACTTACCACCCTTGGCAACTGAATCCAACTTCTCACCAAAGAGCCGTAATCCCACAAAGGGAAGAGCGGTCAGCGACTTTTTAGACACAAAATCAGCCGCCCACTGGCGCAACCAAACCGAACGCCGAATAGTCACCAATAGAGCTGACGTTCTGCCACACATCATCAGTGTGTCATCCAAGGCGGCTAGTACAAATGACAAAAACAATTCACACCTTTTAAGGCCAAGGAACTCGTCACTATCCGGATCTAACCCGGAAGAAGTCAACAGGTCCCTGACCACCGACCTGGTAGCCACCACCAGCAGCGCTGAAGCACAAACCGGCCTCATGGCTGACCCAACACTGGCAAAACCATGACAAGCCATTTGGTCAATGCGTTTATCCTCATCATCTTTAAGCGTGGAGCAATCAGGAGAATACAGTAGTGTTGGATAAACCCAGAATCTTTGCATCCACCTCGGGAGGGGACGCCCAACGCTTAACCGTATCCAAGGGAAAGGGATATTTTTTGTCCCAACCCTGAGGGACACCTGGGAGCCGGGCAGGCCTCTCCCATCCCTTAGCAATAATCCCCATCAAAATGCTTTTGGTTAGGAAATTCCAAGCGCGGCCTGGATTCTTCGAAAAATTCCCCCTTTTGCTGTGGAACCACCTCAGGAGGAGAAATAGCCAAAACCTCAAACATCTGAGCCAGAACATTAGGAGTATCCGAAGACCTCCCCAAGCCTCGCTCGGTATCAGCACCCACAAACTGCTGATCGTCTGAATTATCTGATTCTTCATATACCTCCCCTTCCTCAAGTTGGGAGTAATCAGACCAGTCCAGATTATCGAGATCATCCAAGTCGGCTGCTGGTGAAGACGGCGACAAGTGCTTTCTCTTAGCCGGAGCCTTTCTGGTGACCGTGCTGGAGAATCATTTTTCAAGATTGGCCAATCGGGCACACATCTCCGATTGCAACTGCCCGCCCATGACAACGTCAGACTGGGCACGGATCAAACTGGGAGGGGGGGGGGGGGGGGGGGGAGGAGAGACCGGCGGCGCTGAACCAGACGCCTGGGGTCCGGACTGCCGCGTAATAGTCTGCTGTGCGCATGGTATACACAGATATACATCATCGCCAGTAAGGGATGCCCCACACCCCATACACTTCCGGGATTGCCCCGAGGGGAGCCCGAGCCCTCCATAAGGTGAACTTATAGTTGGTCGCAATGACCAAGGGAATTACGCATATAAGCAACCCGGGATGCCCCTTTAATGTCCCAAGTGGGAGGATTTGCAATAAGCCAATTAAGAACCCAGGGACCCTAGGACCGGGAGAAACCCCCTAACACCACTGTAGGTTATATCTGAAAGACATAATAAAAAAGGCTAATAAGAAAAGCGGAGTATAAAATATATATATATATATATATATATATATATATATATATATGACATAAAAATATATAATTATAGGTGATGGGACAGAAGGGGGGGCCCACCGGGCCACTCACTGTGGTCCTGAAGACAGCTTCCTCTCTCCGTGAGGTAAAGAGCAGCTCTGAGAGAAGGGGGCGTGGCCAGCTCCTTCTGAGGAAACAGGCACAGAGAAAAGCACCTCAGCGGTGCCTGTGACACAGGGGCGGGCCGCAGCGCTGGAAAGCCCGGTCCCGCCCCCAAGAGTGAAAGCGTGAGGGGAGAAGCTCCCCTCCGCCATGACAATGCAAAAAGGTCGGCGCTGGTCTCAGAAGAGACAGAAGGAGGGGAGCGGGCCGTGGCTTTGACCCCGACGCCCGGCCCCCGCTCCTTGCTCAGAATCCAAGCCGCATCAGCGCCAAATAGAAGGGTCGGGGCCGCGGCTCGCGCCTAAAGCACGGCCCGGCCCTTTTACCTCAGGGAGAAAGCCTGCATAAAAATGGCGGCCACAGCGCCGTTTTGACACAGAAATACACGCTGTTATGAAGTAATAAATAAGTTAATACCTATTGGGAGGATAATTTAATAAATTAATACATTAAAACATTAAGAATTAATTATTACAAAATTTGGACCTAACACCGAATAAGGGGCCCGGCTCCTACCCTCCGCTATCCCGCTAGAGAGAGGGGCATTACCCAAAGGGGGAGGACCACCCAAAGTGTAAGGCCAAGGGACGGGGCATCCCAAACCGGGGTCACCGTCCCGGATGACCGCCTACCCTCTTATATAGGGTCTCACGGGAGAGCATTTGCTCTTAAGCACCAAGGGTGCTTTTCTACCCTCACCCGGACCGTCAGCCTAGGCTGGGAGGCATGAGGTAACAAAAAAAAAAAAGATCCAGGCGGAAATAGATGACTCCCGGCTACCTGAAATCCCCCTGTGCAAGGAGGAGACCACATCTTCTGACTTGCTCGCCGTCTGCAGAGATGAAGACTGGGTAATGAGTGGGAGGTCCCAGGTATTTATGGACCGGGAGGGGCTCTCTTTTTTCCTGGCATCTCTGCATATCGCCCTCTACAGGTCAGTATTACCCACACGTTATGAATTTCTTGAAGCGGGGTGTGTGACATACTTAGGTTGCGGAGCCGGCCTGTGATCCGGGCCGCCGTCTAACAGACGCGGCCCAGCAACAAGTGAAGCAAACAGCCACACACACCACACACCACACTGACACCTAATTGGCCAGGCAAAGTCTGAGGTAAAAAAATGGAGGGACATGCCCCCCTCCCCCCCCCCCCCCCCCCATGATCCAGGGAGCAACGGGTGGGGGAAGTCCCAAGCCACCTAATGCAACGCAAGGAAAATGATGGACAGGGCATCCCAAACCAGGATCCCAAACCTGGTATCTGGAGGGGGGCCTACCCCTTGGAGGGGGTCTCACGGAGGAGCATGGCTCCAAGTTATCACACCACTAAGGTGTATCCTACCTTCACCCGGACCAACAGCTAGGACTGGGAGGCATAGGGGCTTAATAAAAAACAAGGTCCGGGCAGAAATAGGGAAATAAAATGGCCGGGTGTAAACCCGGCTTACCTGCAAGGAGGAGACAGCCATCTTCTGACTTGCTCGCCGTCTGCAGAGACGATTACTGGGGAATGTGTGGGAGGTCCCAGGTATTTATGGACTGGGAGGGGCTCCTTTTTTATTTTCCTGTCATCTCTGCAAAGTTCGCCCTCTACTGGCCATAACCCACATGTCATGACACGTGACATACTTGGAATATGAATGTAACGAGCCAGGCTGCAGCTGTGTTGCTATGGCAACTCACTCTGAGGTAACCAGAGAATGCACATTAAAAACACATTTCTAATGCACTGGTGGTTGCCATATTCAAATGGCTGTAGCTTAAAAAGAATACATCCTACAGCAAAGAGCTTTATACTGTAAGAATCAGAAGAGCCAGGCCTACAATGTGGTGTATAGCATGTCTCTGAAATATTAAAAATGAAGGCACAGTCACAGTTTAGAAATTGCCATTCAAATTTGTGGTGTCTAGAGTGGAGTTTCAATGAATGTCAATGGGAGGTGTAAGTTGCAAACAAAAGGTTATATTGTGAAAACTGTTAGGGCTATGGCTTAGCCTTTTTTTAGCGGCAGCAGGGATAGCTGAACGTTTTGCTATAAGATTTGTGTAGGTGGGCTTAAAAATGAGGGAGAGGTCGCAGTTTAGATATCATGTCCTGATTTTTCACTTCACACTCATCTCCCACTCTAGTTTTGAACATTCCTCCCATTCATTCCTATGGGAAAATTGCGGTAGAAAAACGCCAATATTTCGGAAACCGTTTGGCGAAACGTTCCACAAAATAGTAGCACACCATTCGGGAACAATCCGCGCGTTTTGGTATATTATGGTCTATGTAGTGTAAAAACTGTGGGAGGAGTTACAGTGCAAAAATTGCTGGAATAAGAATATTATATCAGCGAGAACAATAAGTGATCTTGACAAGCAAGACCATTTAATAAGAATAACATATCAGCAAGAACAATAAGGGATCTTGGCAAGCAAGACCACTTAATAATAGGCACAATGTTTTCTCCCATCATCCTTCATGACGACCCACTGACATAGTGCTCCCGACATTGCAGGACGGAGCAGGAACAGAAGAGGATCTCGCACTCTTAAATGTGAAAAAAATACCATTTTGTGAATACTCACCTGTAAAATGGGTATTATAAGTATGTCACACACCCCGCTTCAAGACAATCATTACATGTGGGTATACTGACCTGTAGATGGCGATCTTGCAGATATGATATAAAAAAAAAATACCATTTTGTGAATACTCGCCTGTAAAATGGGTATTCTAAGTATGTCCCACACCCCGCTTCGAGACATTCATTAGACGACTTGGGTATACTGACCTGTAGATGGCGATCTTGCAGAGATTATATAAAAAAAAGGCAAGACCCTCCCGGCCCATAAATACCTGGGACCTCCCACTCATCACCCAGTATAAAGATATCAGTAAGATCAAGGGACAAGGAAAGCCAATTAAAACTAACAAAGGTTCACCATATAAAGGATCCAGAATACAAAAGGGAAGGGTGAAGCAGGGTGTGTGACATACTTATAATACCCATTTTACAGGTGAGTATTCACAAAATGGTATTATTCTAAGTATGTCACACACCCCGCTTCAAGACAATCATTACATCATTACAATAGCAGTGTACATAAAGGACGGGGATCTAAAAACAAGGCACAAACTTAAACCACTGCAGCTTGCAGAACTTTGAGGCCAAAAACAGCATCCGCTGAGGCCCGAACATCAACTTTATAAAACTTGGAAAAAGTATGAAACGAAGACCAAGTAGCAGCCTTACAAACCTGCCCAACAGAAGCCTGGGGCTGGAAGGCCCAGGACGCCCCAACAGCACAAGTAGGATGAGCAGTAACACGAAAAGGGGGAACCTTCCACTTGGCAGAATAGGCCCCAACAATGGCCTGGCGAATCCATTTACCAATGGAAGACTTGGCAGGAGCCAAACCCTTGCTAGGCCCAGAGGGCACCACAAAAAGGGAGTCAGTCCTACGAAAAGGAGAAGTAGCCACCAAATAGTACTTCACACAGCGAACCACATCCAAAGAATGCAAAACCCTCTCGTCATTGCTGGGCTTAGGACACAAGGAGGGAAGAACAATATCCTGATTCAAATGAAAAGCAGAGACCACCTTAGGAAGGAAATCAGGCTTGAAGCGGAAAACAACCTTATCCTGATGCTTCTCAAAGTAAGGAGCCTTAATAGACAAGGCTGCCAACTCCGAAACACACCGAACAGAAGTGATGGCAACCAGAAAAACAACCTTCTGAGTAAATGTAGAAAGTGCAATATCCTGCAAAGGTTCAAAAGGAGGACCCTGCAAGGCCGACAAAACCAAATTCAAATCCCACACTGGGAGCAAAGGCTTCCTAGGAGGCCGCACATGCGTAACCCCCTGGAAAAAGGTCTTAACCAGAGGATGAAGAGCAAAAGACTTTTGAAAGAAAACCGCCAGGGCAGAAACCTGCCCCTTCAGCGTACTAAGCTGCAAACCTTGGTCCAGGCCATGTTGCAGAAATTCCAAGACCCTAGGAAAACGCCCTGCAAGGCAAGGCCCTGACCTCACACCAGTCAATATAAGACCTCCAAGTCCTATAATAGATGGCAGAGGAAGACTGCTTTCTAGCCCTAACCAGAGTCTGAATGACAGCACCAGAAAGACCTTCCTCCCTCAAGATGGAGGTTTCAGCAACCACGCCGTCAAAGCCAGTGTTGGTAAATTGGGGTAGAGCAGTGGACCCTGAGTGAGCAGATCAGGCAGAAGGGGCAGGTCTAACTGATCCTCTGCCAACCTTACCACGTCTGCGAACCAAACCTGTCTTGGCCACCTTGGAGCTACCCGGATTGCTGACGCACTCTATAGGGCCAGCTTGCGCACCACTCTGCCCACCATGGGAAACGGAGGGAAAAGGTACAGAAACCCCAGACCCCTCCAGTTCAGAGACATGGCATCCGCTGCCAGAGCCAGCGGATCCCGCGACAGAGACACAAATGCTGGAAGCTTGTGATTGTGACGAGAGGCAAAGAGGTCCACCTCCGGAGTCCCCCACCGGTGGCAAAGCGACCGAAACACCTTGGGGCTGAGCAACCATTCCCCCCCGGCGAGATGACCCCCTGCTCAGGGAGTCCGCCTCCGTGTTCTCCACTCCCAAAATGTACACCATCGAGATGCATGGGACATTGCTCTCTGCCCAAGCAAGGATCAAGGACACTTCCCTGAAGGCACTCCTGCTGCGAGTCCCTTCCTGGTGATTGATGTAGGCAACCACCGTCCGATTGTCCGACCGAACTTGAACCGGTAGTCCCCGCAACTGATGAGTCAAGTGAGCCAGAACCAACCTGATGGCTCTCAACTCCAGAACATTGATGGGATCGTGAGCCTCCTGAGGCCCCCACAGGCCCTGAAACTGAAGATCCTTCCAAAATCCCCCCAACCTGACAGGCTGGCATCCGTGGTGACGTCTCCCAACGAGGAGTCAGAAAGGATCTACCCCTCGTCAGATTGCTTGGTTTTAGCCACCACCGAAGGGAACGCCACACCCGGGAGGACATCAGAAAGGACTGATCCAATGACAGCGGGGACCTGTCCCAGGCTGCCAAGAGATGGAGCTGGAGTGTCCTTGTGTGAAACTGGGCAAAGGGAACCGCCTCGAACGACACCACCATCAATCCCACCAGTCGCATCCCTAGCCGGATGGACGGGTGAGGAATGGATAGGAGACGTTGAGTCAATTCCTGAATCAGCTTGGCTCGGGGGAGAAACACCCTGGCCTGAGAAGTATCCAGAGACATTTACAGGAACTCCACCACCCTGGAGGGAATGAGGCAGGACTTGGGATAGTTGATCACCCAACCGAAACTCTCCAGAGTGGACACCACTGTCCTGGTATCCAGCTGCGCCTGACAGAGAAGATGCCATGATGAGAAGATCGTCCAAATAGGACACGATGCGGATACCCCTGGCTCTGAGGATGGCCATCACTTCTGCCAACACCTTGGTAAAAACCCTTGGAGCCGAGGTAAGGCCAAACGGAAGAGCCACAAACTGAAAATGCAGATTGTCCACGACAAACCTGAGGAATCTCTGGTGTACCGGAAATATTGGAATATGCAGGGAAGCATCCTTGATGTCTATGGACGTCATGAAGTCCCCCTGACGAAGTGAATGGATGGCTGAGCGCAGAGGTTTCCATACGGAACTTCCGGGGACGGACGAACCTGTTGAGCAACTTCAGATCCAGAATGGGACGAACGGAAACGTCCTCCTTAGGCACCGTGAACAAATTGGAATAGAAGCCCAGGCCCTGGTCTGAGAGGGGCACCGGACAGATGCAGCTCGAAGCCCCTGGGAGGCCAGAGGATCTGACGGCACCCGAGATCTGAAGAATCTGGGAGGGGGCCGGAACTCGAACTCCAGCTTGTAACCGGAAGACACCACTTCCTGAATCCACCTGTCCGAGACCTCTTGGACCCAGACCTGGGAGAAGAGTTGCAACCGTCCCCCCACCCGCAAGGGTGAGGGCGCCCCCTCATTGCTGAGCCGGCTTGGAAGCGGCTCTAGGCTTGGAGCCCCAACTCTGTCCTGGAATCACCTCTGGACGAAGGGAAGGCCGAACCCCTGCCAACTCTAGCCCCACGAAAGGACAGAAAAAGAAGCCGCCCCCCGAAAGGGGCGAAACTGCTTCTTACGCTTTGTTAACTTACCTCCCTTTGCCACCGAATCCAATTTTTCTCCAAAGAGCCGCAATCCCACAAAGGGAAGGGCCATGAGCGACTTTTTGGACACAAAATCAGCCGCCCACTGGCGTAACCAAACCGACCGGCGGATAGCCACAAGCAAGGCCGCAGCTCTGCTACACATCATCAATGTGTCATCCAGGGCGGACAGCACAAAGGACAAAAATAACTCACAGCGCTTAAGGTCGGCAAATTCCCCACTAGCCGAGTCAAGCCCGGAAGAGGTCAATAATCCTCTAACAACCGACCTGGCAGCTACCAATACAAGCGCAGAAGCACAAACCGGCCGCAAGGCTGATCCAACACTGGCAAAACCATGACAAGCCATCTGGTCAATGCGTTTATCCTCACCATCATTGAGGGTAGTGGAAACAGTGGAAAACGCGCGCACACAGTCAAAGCACACACACACACACTATAAAGAGAGAAATCCATAATGGACCCGGCCCCCCCTCTAAGGGTATCCGGGAGAGGGGGAATCCATGCAAGGGTAGGGGCAAGGGACAGGGCATCCCAAACCGGGATCATCAACCCGGATAGCCGCCTACCCCTTGTTATGGGGTCTCACGGCTCCTAAGCACCAGGGATGCCAACTACCTTTGCCCGGACCAGCAGCCTAGGCTGGGAGGCAAGTAATTAAAATAAGGGGATCCGGGCAGAAATAGAAGAAAAGAAGGCCCGGGAGTCATCCCGGCTACCTGCAAGGAGGAGACATCTTCTGACTTGCTCGCCACTGCAGAGATGAAAGACTGGGTAATGAGTGGGAGGTCCCAGGTATTTATGGGCCGGGAGGGTCTTACATTTTTTTGATATCTCTGCAAGATCGCCATCTACAGGTCAGTATACCCACATGTAATGATTGTCTTGAAGCAGGGTGTGTGACATACTTAGAGTATAACTGATTTTTTATCTAGAATGGCGGATAACGTTATTAACAGCTTTTAGTAACTTTCAGTGGAAAGAGAATAGGTCTAGCTGCCTCAAAATCTACTATTGCAGATGGATAAAACAGACTATTGTACAGGCCTACACATCCAGAGGTGTTGCTCCTCCTCAGGTTTTCTGCGCATTCAACCACAGCCATATCAGCTTCCTGGACAGAGAGGACAGGTGCCTCTATAGAAGAGATCTGTAAAGCAGCAATGTGGTCTTCACCCCACAACTTCCTCAGACACTATAGACTAGATCTTCTGTCTGTAAAACATCAGGTCTTCGGTAGAAGCCTCTTACTAGTAGCTTTCCACCCCTAAGGTATATTTACTTTGCTAATCCTCTCAGTGGGTCGTCGTGAAGGATGACCAGAGAAAATCCCTGTTAGACTTACCAGTAACGCCTTTTCTATGAACCCTTCATGACGACCCCTTAGTTGCCACCCACAGTCCTAGGGTTTACCTTTTGTAACTTTACTAAGACTGAGGTGGGGAGGAAGGGTTAGGGTTTTAACCTCTGTTCAGTTTATATTTCCTCCCAGGAGCCTCCCTCTCTGTGGGGGTCGTGCTGAAGGATTTGTAGAAAAAACGTTACCGGTAAGTCTAATGGGGTTTTTTTTTTTTTGGCCCGGGACAGATGCAGACGCTTAGGTGTGGTGAGAGCTGGTTGCACAGAGACAGAACCAGTTGCGCTACTCTCTTCTCCCCTCAAAACTGTAAAAAAGGCACGTACCAGCCACTTTTATAGGCACCATCCCTGGTATCTAAGGCAGTACTGTTCTCCACAATGGAGTGCAGCATACCAGTGCATCACTCAGCAGCATCTCACAGTGCTGTTGTGCGGGGAGCCTTGGAGTGACTGGGCTGTCTAGAAGGGGCACCGCCCATCCATCACTGTCTGGTACCTGACTGAGGGCAACATGAAGAGGGACATGTGGCATATATGAGGATTTCGGTGCAGCTTTTTCAGCAAATCATTTGTGACATAATAACTACTTTGCAAAGCATGTCTTTTTATCTCTGGATAATTCAATTTTTATAACTGTACTTAGGCTATTTAAATAGCTTAGATAGCTCTGCTACAGTGGAAAAGTGGCCCATGCAAAGATTTTTGATAATTGCATCTCTATCTGAGCCAGGGACTGATCACTGTGAAAACCCCAGGAAAAATGAACATTAGGTGATGAAATAAATAGCAGCAATACTGTATTTTAATATTTTTACATTTGTCATATTGTGACCTTAGCTTAGACAAGCTTGTAGCACATACAGATGATCACCTTTACCTCTCTCTGTGCAGCAATATAGCTTCTGGGGAAATGCTAAGCTCGATAGTCTGAATTAACTCCTTTGACTTAAATTTCCAAAACTTGATCTTCTGGTCACTGCCAGCTGTGATTGTCATCTGGTTTAAGCCATCAACAGCTAAACCTCTGATAGACCCATTATGAGCTAAGTGTGAGAAAAAAAATACAATTCTGTGATTACT
Organism: Gastrophryne carolinensis; assembly: GCA_027917425.1. Classification (NCBI taxonomy): domain Eukaryota; kingdom Metazoa; phylum Chordata; class Amphibia; order Anura; family Microhylidae; genus Gastrophryne; species Gastrophryne carolinensis. The sequence goes on from CM051234.1 coordinate 537,806,318, forward strand.
CACCTGTAGAATTGGTATTATATGTATACAGCATGTCCTGTTCCAGAATATTCCTTATTCCTGGGTAATACATCCACAAGATGGCGCTGGACTGCAGAAAACAGCTTGTGGCTCCTCTCGGCCCTATATAAGTCAGGGACCTCCCACAAAATCCCCAGTATTGACAAGCAGTTAACAAGAAGCCGGGAGGACAATAACAAGAACTCAAAATGAACAATCACCATAAGGAGGTGACTAAGAATAACAACAAGGGCGGGGTGGAACAGGGCGTGCTGTATACATATAATACCAATCCTACAGGTGACTAATCAGAGAATTGTATTATTCTAAGTATACAGCACATCCTGTTCCAGAATATTCCTTACTCCTGGGACATCCAATAGCAGTGTCCGTAAGGTAGGGTGGGATCCCCAAAAAGTAACAGCGGACAGTTTAAACCACTGCCGCCTGCAGAACTTTGCAGCCAAAAGCAACGTCAGCTGAGGCCCTAACATCAACTTTGTAAAACTGGAAAAAAGTATGAACAGAAGACCAAGTGCTGAAAAGCCCAAGAGGCACCAATAGCACGAGTAGAATGAGCAGTAAGGCGGAAGGGAGGTTACTTCCCCTTAGCAGAATAGGCTTGTATCACAGCCTGACGGATCCACTTGCTGATAGTGGACTTAGCTGGAGCCAGACCCTTCTTAGGTCCAGACAGGAGCACAAAAAGAGCATCAGTCTTCCTGAAGGATTCAGTAGCCACCAAATAGAACTTTAGGTTCCTAACCACATCCAAATAGTGTAAAACTCGCTCCTTAGGGTTACTAGGATTAGGGCACAGAGAAGGCAAAACAATGTCCTGATTGAGATGAAAAGCAGACACAACCTTAGGCAGAAAATCTGGCTTAAAATTACACCACCTTGTCCTGATGTCTCTAAAAGTAAAGGGGTTTGATGGAAAGCGCCGCCAACTCAGAAACACGCCTAACAGAGGTGATGGCCACCAAAAAGACTACCTTAAGCGTCAAAATGGACAAAGGGGCCTCACGCAAGGGCTCAAAAGGAGACTCCTGCAAGGCAGATAAGACCAAGTTCAAATCCCAGACTGGTAACATAGGCTTACGTGGGGGACGCACATGAGTAACCCCCTGGAAGAAGGTCTTAACCAAACGATGGTGAGCAAAAGATCTTTGGAAGAAAATGGCCAAGGCAGAAACATGACCTTTAAGGTGTCTGCAAACCACACATCTTGGCCAACAGGGGGCCACCAGGATGGTTGGCACCCCTTCCTGGGATATCTTGCGCAGCACCCTGCCCAGCAGAGGAAACGGAGCGAACACAAAGGAGCTGAAAGCTCTTCCAAGACGTTGCTAGTGCATCCATGGCCAAAGCCAGAGGGTCCTGGGACAGGGAGACAAAGGCTGAAAGTTTGTGATTGTGGCGGGACCCAAACAGATCCACATCCGGTTGACCCCAACAGTGGCACAGGGAGCGAAACACCCTGCTGCTGAGGGACCATTCTCCCAGGCGAGAAGTCCCCCTGCTGAGGGAGTCTGCCTCCAGATTCTCCATTGCCGGGATGTACACTGCCGAGATGCAAGGAACATTCTCCTCCGTCCAGGACAGTATCAGAGACACTTCCTTGAGGGCCCTCTTGCTCCGGGTCCCTCCCTGATGATTGATGTAGACAACCGCAGTCTTGTTGTCCGAGCGAACCTGAACAGCCCGACCCCGAAGGTGTGGAGTCAGTTGGACGAGAACCAACCGTATCGCCCTCAGTTCCAGAATGTTGATATGGGTGTGGGCCTCCTGAGGGCCCCACTGACCCTGGAATTTCAGGGAGTTTCAGAAGCCCCCCCAACCTGTCAGACTGGCATCTGTGGTGACTGTCTCCCAGCACGGAGACAGAAAGGATCTGCCCACCAACAGGTTTCTTGAGTCCAGCCACCACGAGAGAGACCGCTTGACCAGAGGGGACAGAACAAACACCTGATCCAGGGACACCGGGTCCCGATCCCAAACTGACAAGAGGTGAAGTTGAAGAGGCCTCATGTGAAACTGAGCATATGGAACAGCCTCTAAGCAAGACACCATCAGGCCCAACCGCTGCATACCCTGCCGGATGGAAGGATGAGGGCAAAACAGAAGAAGCTTGGCTTGAGCTTGCAGACTGTCCACCTTCTGCTGAGGGAGAAGGATCTTGAGATGTATCCAGAGTCATGCCCAGAAAGGACTTGACCATTGACGGTGACAGGGAAGATTCGGGATGGTTGATCACCCAGCTGAAGGACTCCAGTGTGGACACCACCATCTGGGTATTCAGCTCGGCCTGCTGGAAGGACCGAGACGTGATGTAGAATGTCGTCCAAGTAAGTAAGGATGCGAATGCACTGAGATCTCAGCAGAGCCATAATGCCCACCAGCACCTTGGTAAATACCCTGGGAGCCGAGGTGAGACCGAAGGGCAAGGCCACAAATTGGTAGTGCTGATCCTCCAGAGCGAACCTGAGGAATCTCTGATGACCTGGAAAGATTGGTATATGAAGGTAAGCATCCTTGATGTCTACAGAGGTCATGAAGTCATCCTGGCGTAGTGAATTTTTCGCAGAGTCTCCATGCGAAAATTTGTTGAGGCGCTTTAAATCCAGGATGGGTCTGATGGACCAATCTTTCTTGGGAACAGTTAAAAGATTGGAATAGTAGCCTCTGCCCCTTTCCTTTAAAGGCACTTGGCAGATGGCCCTAACTCCAGAAGGTTTTGGACAGCAAGGCGCAGACCCTGGGCTAAAAGGAGGTTGTGAGCCATCTGGGATTTGATGAATCTTGGGGGCGGCCAGGCTGCAAACTATCTTGTAACCGGAGGACACTACCTCCCGAATCCACCGGTCTTAGACGTGAGCAAAAAGCCTGAGCCGTCCCTCCACCCGGATGGGTGAGGGCACCCCTTCATGCCTGAGGGGGCTTGGGTGAGGTTTTTGGCTTAAGACCCCAGGACGGCCATGTCCTCTGCCCCTACCCCAATGGTCTCCACGGGCCCCAGTAAAAGAGACTCCACGGTTAGTTCTGGAACCACGGAAGGATGGGAGAAAGGCACCTGTCCCCCGAAAGGACCGAGATGGCCTCCTGCGTTGAGGTAACCTACCACCCTTAGCAAACAAATCCAAGAGTTCCCCAAAGACGCAGGCCCTTGAAGGGAAAACCAGTGAAAGCCTTGTTAGCAGCATTGTCAGCCACCCACTGACGTAGCCAGACAGAGTGGAGTATAGCCCCCAACAGGGCTAAAGTCCTACCACACATTCTATTGGCATCATCCATGGCAGAGAGGATATATCCAATAACGCCGGTCCAAACGCCGGTCCTCGGCTGGCATCTCGCAGGGTAGTAGTGTCAGGAGAATGCATGACAGATGTATTGGACAACCCTAGAACGGGCGCATCCACCTCGGGAGGACATGACCAACGCTTAACAACATCAGCAGGAAAGGGATACCTCTTGTCCCAACTCTTAGGCACCCCGGACAGCTTGCTAGGCCGTTCCCATTCTTTGAGCACTAGATTACTAAAGTGAGACTGCTCAGGAAACTCCCAGCGTGGCTTAACCGATTGAAAAAGCTCACCCTGCTGCTGCGGAGCCACTGCCAGGGGAGAAATACAAAGCATTTCAAATATGTGACTCAGCAATCTGTCAGTTTCATCAGGGAACCACGGGTCTTCCCAAAGGGAGTCCCAGGACCACCGTATATCTTAGGTTGTTCCTCAGAGGATTCTGAATCAGAAAATAATTCCCCCTCCTCAAGAGGGTAGGGACCTGAGAGTGAGTAAGGACCCTCATCTTCCACAGGGAAGAGGGAAACTGCGGGTGATAAATGCCGCTTCTTAGCAGAAGCCTTACGCGGGGCAGACCCAGCAAGATGTTTCTCAATGCTGGCCACCCGTGCAGCTAAATCAGGTTGAGACACCCCACTAGTATGCCCCGCAGTGGAAGTCAGATGTAAGCGTGGGGGGGTAGGTGAGGCCAGAGGGGGCGCACCACCAGGCCCAGTAACAGACAGCCCAGACTGCAGCGCAAGTACCTGCTAGGCGTAGGGTACACACACCCTGACATCAGCACTAATAGGGGATAACCCACACACACAACACTTAGCCGGGCTTGTCCCGAAGGAACCCCAGGCCCATTATCCCCAGAAGCCTCCATATGGTGATTTGAATGGCACAATAGGCCAGTAAGGGTTAACGCTAAAGAGCTACCCTAAGATAATCTTAGGGGAGGGCGCACAGCAAACACCATCTTGTAGCCGGAGGACACTACCTCCTAAATCCACCAGTCCGAGGCGTGATGCCTCCAGACTTAAAGTGGACCGTCACCCTCCCGTGATCGGCCCGGGAATCTATAAGATTCCCGGGCCGATCACCTCCCTCCCCGCGGGACACCCCAAATCCCCTTACCTTGCCTTCGGCGGCGGCCGGCCGCCACCTCCCTTGTGCCCCTCTAGACGTGCACGCGCCCGCGCCGGCCATCTGTGAATGGCGGCGGCGGAGCCGCTTGTCCGCGGCTGTCAAACCGGCGCGGGGAGAGGTGAGTTTTTCGGGTGATCGGGGGGGGTTTCACACAGCGGGGCCACCACCGAAGTGGACCAAGACCCAGGATAGTCAAAATCCTGGGTGTTGGTCCACTTTAGGCAAGGTGCCGCAGCCGTGCCCTCACCCAGGCGGGTGAGGGCGCCCCATCATGCTTGAGGGGACTTGGGAGAGGATTTGGGCATAGCCCCCCCAGAGGAGCCAGGGTGTTGTCTTCTGCTCCTGGGACAGGGAGCTGCGCGAGCCACCGCGAAGGACACCCCCGGTTCCTGTTTAACACCATGGTGGGGGGTGGAAGGGGGGCCCTGGCCCCGAAGGGGCCGAGACAGCAGTCTGCGCTGGGGTAACTTACCTCTCTTACCAAACAGGTCTAGGCGGGCCCCAAACAGACGTAGCCCTTCAAAGGGGAGCCCAGTAAGGGCCTTCTTCGCAGCATTGTCAGCACCCCCCTGTCGCAGCCAGACTAAGTGACGTACAGCCACCACAAGGGCCGAAGTTCTTGCACACATTCTAATGGTCATCCAATGCTAATAGGATAAATTTTACAAACACATCACAACTGGAGAGTGCATTAAACACATCCCAAGAGAGATCATCAGGGGCATGATCAAGCATTTTTCTGATGAGGGTTCTAGCGGCCACAGCAGTAATGGCAGAGGCACACACCGGGCGCAGCGCCATCCCCGCACATGCAAAGGCGTGGGAGGCCAGCAGGTCAATGCGCCGGTCCTCAGCATCCCGAAGAGTAGTATAATCAGGGGGATGCAAAAAAGGGGTGTTAGATAGCCCTATGATCGGGACATCCACCTCGGGGGGGGTGAGTACTCACCTGAAAAATGGATATTGTTGGTGTGCCACACACCCCGCTTCACTTCTAAATATTCATCACTTAATGGGACATCCAAAAGCAGTGTCCACAAGGGAAGGGCATCTCAAGGCCAGGTGAAGCATAACTTAAATGACTGCAGTCTGCAGAGCTTTGCGGCCAAAAACAGCATCCGCTGAGGCTCGCACATCATCTTTGTAAAACTTAGAAAAAGTATGAACAGAAGACCAAGTGGCGGCCTTACAAACTTGTTCAACAGAAGCTTGGTGCTGAAAAGCCCAAGACGCCCCAACGGCGCGAGTAGAATGAGCAGTGATACGAAAAGGGGGAACTCTTCCCTTAGCAGAATAGGCCGCAGTAACGGCCTGACGTATCCACTTGCTAATGGTAGATTTGGCTGGTGCCAAACCCTTCTTAGGCCCATGGGGCACAACAAAAAAGGAATCCGTCCTACGAAAAGGAGACGTGATAATCAAGTAGTACTTAACACAGCGTACTACATCCAGACAATGCAAAACCCTCTCTTTGTCATTCTTAGGATTAGGACACAAGGAGGGAAGAACAATATCTTGGTTCAAATGAAAAGCAGAAACAACCTTAGGAAGAAAGTCTGGCTTGAACCGAAAGACCACTTTATCCTGATGCCTCTCAAAGTAAGGCGCCTGGATAGACAAGGCCGCCAACTCTGAGACACGTCGGACCGACGTGATCGCTACCAAGAAGACAATCTTCTGAGTCAGGGTAGACAAAGCAATATCCTGCAAAGGCGCAAAAGGAGGAGCCTGAAGAGCAGAAAGAACCAAATTCAAATCCCAAACAGGGAGTAATGGTTTCCTGGGAGGCCGCACATGCGTAACCCCCTGGAAAAAAGTTTTAACTAAAGGCTTAAGCGCAGCACGCTTCTGAAAAAAGATAGATAAGGCAGAGACCTGCCCTTTTAACGTACTCAGCTGGAGACCAGAGTCCAGCCCTGATTGTAAAAACTCCAGAATCCTGGAGACCGAAAAGACCCTACAAGGAAAAGATCTTATCTCACACCAAGCAATATAGGCTTTCCAAGTCCTATAGTAGGTGATGGAAGAAGACCTCTTCCGGGCACTGATCAGAGTCTTAATGACTGAATCAGAAAGACCCTCCTCCTTCAGGATGGAGGTTTCAGCAGCCAGGCCATCAAACCCAGCGCTGGTAAATTGGGGTAACACAATTGACCCTGAGTGAGCAGATCGGGCCGAAGAGGCAGAACGAACTGGTCCACTGCCAGCCGAACGATGTCTGCGAACCTCAGTCGTCTTGGCCACCTTGGGGCCTCGAGAACGGCGGACAACTTTTCCAGAGCCAACTTCCGAAGCACCTTGCTCAGCATGGGTATCGGAGGAAACAGGTATAGAAATCCCAGAACTCCCCAGCCCAGGGACATGGCGTCCACTGCCAGAGCCAGAGGATCCTGGGAGAGCGACACGAAGCTCGGGAGCCTGTGATAGTGATGAGGGGCCAACAGGTCCACCTCTGGGGTCCCCCATTGGAGACACAGTGAGCGACCCACCCGAGGATGGAGAGCCTATTCTCCCAGACGGGGAGAGCCCTTGCTCAACCGGTCCGCTACCTGTTTCTTTACCTCTGGAATGTAAACCGCCGAGAGACAAGGAACATGGAACACCGCCCCGGTAAGGATCAGGGACACTTCTCTGAGAGTACTCAGACTGCGAGTCCTTCCCTGAAGACCGATGTAAGCAACCGCTGTTTGATTGTCTGAACACATCTGGATCGGAAGGCCCAGAACGTGCTAAGTCAGGAGAGCAAGCACCTGACGGATGGTTCTCAGTTTCAGAATATTGAAGGGTAAGTGGGGCCTCTGAGGTCCCCACTGCCCCTGAAACTGCAGCTCCTTCCAGAATCTGCCCCATCCCGACAGACCGGCGTCCGTGGTGACAATTCCCCAAAGGGGGGTCAGGAACGACCTGCCCTACACAAGATTGGTCGAGACCAACCACCACAGGAGGGACTGCCGTACATGGGAGGACAACTGGAAGGACTGAACCAGCGACTGAGGTTGCTGGTCCCAAGACGCTAACAGAAAAAGCTGAAGCGTTCTCGTGTGAACCTGGGCAAAAGGAAGAAACACTCTGTGATGATGAGAGTTCAGGCCGGGATGAACCGACCCATCTCTCTCGGGGACTGCGAAAAGATTGGAGTAGAAAACGAGGCCCATCTCTAAGCGCGGCACCGGCCGGATGACCGCTATCTCTAACAGATTCCTTACCGACGCCAGGAGCCCCTGCGTGGCCAAAGGAACGATGGGCACCCGAGACCGAACGAACCGTGAAGGAGGGTGAGACTCGAATTCCAGGTCGTAACTGGCCGACACTACCTCCTGGATCCATCTGCCTGGAACCACTTGGTTCCAAATCTGGGAGAAGTGTCGCAATAGTCCCCCCACCCGCACGGGTGAGGGCAGCCCCTCATTGCTGAGTGGGCTTATCAGCAGGTTTGGGCTTGGTGCCCCAGGACTGAGCGGGCCGGCCACGGCCCCTCCCCCGAGTCCAACCTGTACCTCTGGTAGCGGGAAAGGAAGCACCCCTGCCCGCTCTGAATCCTCGAAAGGAGGGCCTACCGGAACCTGCCCCCCTAAAGGGGACACGAGGCCTCTTGCGTTGTGGCATCTTACCACCCTTTGCGACTGAATCAATTTTCTCCTTAAACAGACGCAACCCCAAAAAGGGGAGAGCTGTGAGCACCCCTTTGGAAGCCGCGTCCGCTGACCACTGACGCAGCCATACTGACCTGCGAATAGCCACCAGCATAGCCGCTGCCTTGCTACTCATAGCCAGCGCATCGTCCTGAGCGGCCAGGACATAAGACACAAAAGATTCACACTGCTTAAGCGTAGTGAACCGTTTACAAGCGGGATTAAGATCATCATATAGCCCCTGAATTAAAGACTTAAAGCGGTCCTTCACTCTGAATAAGAGTCTATCTTATATGTTTCCCACACCCTGTACATACAGATTGCTCACATTAAAAATCATCCTACCTGCATCTGCTGCATGTTATGAGCCTTTAAACATCCAAGATGGCGGCTTATGGAAGCCGCCATCTTATCAGGCAGCCTGCAAACAGGAAGTGCCTCCTGACTGTGCTGCTCTGCATTCTGGGACTGCTGACCTTTACCTGACCTCAGCTATGCTCTGTCTGAGCAAAGCACAGCTATAACCCGCCCCCCTGTACCTTATCCCACTCTCCTCTCCTCAGTAAGTGTGATGCTTCTGAGTCAAGATGGCGGCGCCCATATCCTAAATTCCTGAACAGAGTTGCAGCCCAGTGGGGGAAAGAATATGTTAGTGACTAAAAACGTAAAATATATTAATTTTAGATGCTGGGGAACCATTTTTTAAGAGTTTGGGCTTTTCATTAAATCACACTGAAGGTCCGGTTTAATTGCCAATAGAAGAAGGGCTGAAGCACACACCGGGCGCAACGCTGACCCGGAATAAATAAAACGATGGCGAGCGTATTGGTCAATCCGACGATCTTCCCCATCCTTAGGGACAGTGGTCTCAGCAGACTGTACCATAGCCGTGCTGGAGAGCCCTAGCACAGGGGTATCGACGTCAGGAGGGACAGATCAAAGCTTTAACAACTCTGGCGGAAAAGGATAACGCTTTTCCCAACTGGAAGGAATTCCAGATAACCGCGTGGGATGTTCCCATTCCTTAAGAACCACCCTCTCAAAGTGGTGTTGTCTGGGAAAAACCCAACGCGGCTGAGGCTCCTTCAACAACTGACCCTTTGGCAGGGCGGCCACCTCAGGTGGATCTAAATTCAAAAATTTTAAACATTTGAGCCAGAATGGAGGGGGTGTCAAAAACAACCCCCTCTGACCAATCGCCAATCACATCAGCCTCAAGCTGACCTGCAGGCTCATCTGACTCCAACAGGAATTCATCCTCGCCCGGGGAACCATCGGACCATTCCACAGGCTCACATAGCTCGTCCTGTGGAGCCGAAGGTACCGGAGTCAGGTGCCTCCGTTTTGCAGCGGCCTTTAACGCTGCTTTAACGGGCACTACTTTCCGGGGGCTGGGCTGTGCCGCCACCTCGGAATGCGAATCCCCACTTTTGACAGTGTCATGCGGGGTCCGGAACAGGGAAGGAGAGGTAGGAGATGATGAAGGATGCGATGGGCCCGCCGCCAAAGCAACGGACTGGCGCGCAATAGTCTGTTTTGCACAAGGGATGCAAATAAAGACATCATCAGCTGGGAGTAGGGCCCTACAACCTACGCACCCTCCGAAGGGTTCAGCAGAACCGTTTCCGGCAATAACGGAAGCCTCCATATGGTGATTTATGGTATTCGCAATACTTGGGTCTTTTAAGGCATAAGCCAACCCGGGATGCCCCTTTATTTGTAAATGTCCCGGAAGGGAGGATTTTTTTATTTTTTTTTATTTTTTAAGTTAAGGTCCCCTTTAATAAACGATATATATATCTATATATAGATTATATATATACAAGCATTAATAAATATCCCAATAAATATTCAGGCAACATAGAGCCGGAGGGCCACCATAAGCAGGGATCCCGGGATCTGTAAGGCAAAAGAAACCACAATCAGATCCTCACATGTGTATAAGAATCATATAGGCATAGCACAAAAATGCCTTTAAAAGATGAGCAAAATCATGCCCCCTAATAAAATATGACTCCCCACCATATCCAACACAGAAAGATATGCACTTCCCAGTTAACGGCCCTACCAGGTGGGGCCGCTTACCTGGACCAAGCGAAGGCAGCAGCCGGAGAGCAAGACCGCAGCCAGCACCACAGCACAGAAGACCAAGTGCGGCCGCGCGCCCACGTGACTTCCCCCATTGAAGGGAAGTGAATGCTGGGCCCGCCGCACAACGCCGCCGGCGCCACGACCCCGATGCCGCGTCACCAGGACCCGCCCCCTACGCCGATCAGTACAGCCTTTCAGCTGGGGATTACACCAGATGGGCCACTACACGTGCGCCCAGGCAGCGGAGGGGGGAGGACAATAAAGACCGCACAGCGCAGCCTATGCAAATAAATTACATACAGTGCCAGCGGGGAAGGGGGGAGGGGGGTAGGAGGGCCACTAAAGCAAAAGTCTGCTTTGAAAAAGCGGCCAGCCACCTACCCAGCGCGGTCTGCCATTCAAGCAGACCTAAAAGTATACACATGCTGAATAAACTTAATGCATAACATGAACATACACACATGTTGAAATAAAGTGATACAAGTGAAACACACATACTGAAAGCACTGCCTTAAACCCCCCCCCCCATAGTGAAGGGAGAAGGGACCGTAACGGGGGAGAAAAGGGGCTACGGGGACCCTCGGGACAGGGGCATCCCATTTCCGGATCACTATGCCGGATAGCCGCATTACCCCACGCATGAGGTCGAGCGGTAGGAGATAAGCTCCTAGGCACTTAAAGTGCCATCTACCATTTGCCCGGTGAGCAGCCTAGGCTGGGAGGCTTCCATTCCACCATTAAGGTATACACACTCAAACCGGGTAGAAATAGACCAAAAGGAGGGTGGCGGGGTAAGAAAACCCCGGCCTACCTGTAAGCAGGAGACTTCAAACTTCTGTCTTGTCATCAAGCAGAGAGAAAAATACTGGTGAATGAAGGGAGGTACCAGGTATATATAGGCCGGAAGGGGGCTCGTTACAAGACTTCCTCTCTGCACTACGTCACCTGGCGGCGAGTTAACCCATTAAGTGATGAATATTTAGAAGTGAAGCAGGGTGTGTGGCACACCAAGAATAAGTGCTCTCCATCAGAAGGGGGATAGCCACACCGATTCATAAACTCCTCAGTTCCCCTAGGGAAAACAGTAACATTAGGCGTCAAGTGCCGCTTTTTACTAGGGCCCTTACGTGCTAAAGACCTCACAATAATCTGTTCAGCCGTAGGCAGTCTAGGATACAAATCAGGCTGAGAATCCCCACTTGCGTGCGAGGAGTGAGGTTTAAGCTTGGGGGAGAAGATGAAGTGAAACGAGCTGCAGCCGCTGGCAGAACAGATTGCAAAACCAGTGCTTGCTCAGCACAGGGTACACAGACACATGCCTTGTCAGCATCAGCATGAGGATGTCCACACGCCATACACCGCCAGGCTTGTCCCGAAGGAACCCCGGTCCCATTATCCTGGGATGTCTCTATATGGTGATTATTAGGCACAATATGCCAGTAGGGATTGACGCTATAAAAGCAACCCTGGATTCCCCAGTGACCCGCTAGGGAAGTGGGAGTAATTATACTAGGCCCAACTACAATTACACTGGGCCGGGAGAAGCCACTGGATTCACCCGTCTGAAAGACACAATGAGAAGAAGGGGCGTCAGAGCCATACACAGTAAATAATGAGTATTAAAGTCACCCGCGAGGGCACTTACAGACCGCGGGAGGGGGGACCGTTACACACGTGCGCGCAACTGTACAGGGAAATGGCGCCAAACGAACCTCGAAGGGCGGGCCAGAGCGAGGACGCAGGGCGCGCCAGGCCAGGCCCCGCCCCCCTGAAGGGCGCGAAGTCCACCAGACAAGCAGCCAATGAGGACGCAGGATTGTCTGAGGCGACGCCGCCGCCCGTTCCGCGGAACATCCAAATGAAGGAAAAGGCGTGCACGGCGGCGGCGTTTGCAATAGTAAAAAGACAAGTCAGCGCGGCGGTTACCACATATACTAGTGCCAACACACATGCCAACAGGCGGTATGCACGAATCACGATACATGCTCACCCACACACCCCCCCCTCCTTCTTTCCCTCCCGAAGGCTACGGGGAGGATGAGGGAGGATGGCGCCCTGTGTACAGGGCCCACCGCTACCGGGGCATGGGACAATAATGCGGGAGGGGCATCCCATAAAGGCTCACCATCAGTCTATACCGCCTACCCTTTAGTGGGGGACTGCGGTGGAGCAGCGCTCCTTAAGCACACATGGTGCTGCCTACCTTCACCCGACCAGCGCAGCCCAGGCTGGGAGGCACATCACACGAAGGACGGGTGGGAATAGTCCAACAGGGCCGCAGGCTTTAATAGCCCCGCTCACCTGCGATTTGAGGGGCCGGGAGGAGCCTGTTTTGCATGTCTCTGCAGTGCAGCGCCATCTGGCGGAGGATAACCCAAGTGTAATTAATCTATCTGGAGCAGGATGTACTGTATACTAAGAATAAGGCTCACCATTAGCCTAAACCACCTACCCTGTTAGAGCAGGGACTCCGGTAAGAGCCTAGCTCCTCAGCACCATTGGTGCTTGCTAACCTACCTTCACCCGAACCTTAACAGCCGAGGCTGGGAGGCAGTAAATGAGACGGAACGGGTGGGAATAGTCTTGTAGGGAAGCAGGCATATAAGCCCCGCTCACCTGCGCCACAGAGAGCTATCTTCTGTCTTCGCAGTCCAGACTGCAGAAAGAACTGGGATTTTGTGGGAGGTCCCTGACTTATATAGGGCCGGGAGGAGCCACAAGCTGTTTTCTGCAGTTCAGCGCCACCTTGTGGATGCATTACCCAGGAGTAAGGAATATTCTGGAACAGGACGTGCTGTATACTTAGAATAAATGCTATACAATTTTACTGCCATATATTATAATGCAGAAACACAGACAAATAGTTGCATTAGATTAGCAAAGTCTAGGACATGCTGGAAACGCTTATATTTTATTGAACAGGTCCCCCCCAGAGGCCACCTCATACAGTCAAACTACTCTTGTGTGACGCACAAGGCAAAAAAGGCAGGGTCAGCGTCTCACCCACCAATTCCGGGTCTCCGCCTCTATAAGAAAAGCTGGGGGAGTGGGCATCCAGAATGTTGGGGAGTGCCCCCGCACATAACCCCCCAGAACGCACAAATGTTTCCTTCGGTCCCACGCCTGGAATACAGCGCTGCAATTTGCTGCCAAGGCTCACATGGCCAGGACATTCCGGTAGCCAGAACAATGGTGCTGCTTGCTACCCACATAGGCGCTGGGCGGCCAATCGCTGCACTGGATTCCTGGCGTGGGACAGAGGGAAAGGTAAGATTTAAGGTTTAATTTTATTTTGACTTTTAGAGCAGTATTTCTATTAAATAAAAAAAATAAATATGTGACTTAAAGTGGACCAAAACCCAGGATTTTGGTCCACTTCAGTGGGGCACCCCGATCGGGGGTGCCTCGCTGTGTGAAACCCCCCAGAAAGCCCCAAAAACTCACCTGTCCCCCGCTCCCACGTGACCGCTGCAGCCAGTCCGCGCTGATGGACAAGCGATCGTGTCCGCCGCCGCCACCCGCGCGTCACTCTTACAGGGAGCGCGCCCGCGCCGGCCATTCATAAACAGCCGGCGCGGGTGCGCGCCCTGCTAGAGGGATGCGCGAGCGGCCGCTCGCGCATGCGCCGCTGGATCAAGGATCAGGTAGGGATTTCGGGGCTTTCTGGGGGGTTTCACACAGTGGGGCACCCCCGATCGGGGTGCCCCGCAGGCCCGATGATGCGGATCGTCCCGGGAATCTTATAGATTTCCGGGCCGATCAGCATCGGGTGTTGGTCCACTTTAAATCTTTAAAATATTCTTCTTGATGGAATCTTTTAATTCATGTTACAGCTGGATATATATGTTTTGCACACAGAATTTCATTGGGGGTAGTAGCTGTGTTTTGAAAAGGAGCATTAAATAACACCAGTGACATCCATCAGGCCCCTGATAAACTCATGGCTTTTCTGTTACATGAACGGTCCTAAAATTAAATTGGTAAAATCCCCCCCACTTTTCCCACTCAGCTAACTAAAGTGGACCAGTCACCATCCAGACGCCTAGGTGCTGGTCCCGATTCAGGACGCCCCACTGTATGATCCCCAAGATCACCTGCAAACTTCTTACATTTCCGGGGGTGATGGGGCGACGCTTGGTTTAAAACGGATTGATGCTGCACATTCATATGCACGGAATAAAGCGCTTATTGACCCCGCGTATCCAGCGTGGGAACAGCAAAGTGGTGAGTTGAGTTAGCGATATTGTGGGGGGGTTCTCACAGTGGGGCACCCCAAATCGGGATTCCTCAGGGACAAGGACCAATCATCAGGATAGTGAAAATCCTGGTGACTGGTCCACTTTAAAGCAAATAATGTATACTTTCCTGATCCCTCCCAGCGAGCTATTTCTGGGTTAAAAAGCTCTGTGCTGTATACACATTTAGCATCAACCGCTCTGCAAGACTGGGGCACCTTTCACACAGATGCGTTTGTGGGACATTTCTGATCGCTCTACATTCGGCTGTGAAAAGCTGTTCATAGTAATCAATGGGCGCTTTCACTTGTGAGTGGAAATTGCAAGTGCAAGCACCTTCACTACACACTGAACACCAGCAATTGCAGGAAGCGTGCTCTGAAAGCGTGAGCTCCCCGCAATCACTAGGTGTGAAACCAGCATGAGATAAAATGTATAATCAACCTTAAAAAAATAAAAGGCAACTCACCTTTTGTGCCCTGCAGCTGATTGGCGACTGGAAAAATACCATTTTGTGAGTACTCACCTGAAAAATGGATATTGTTGGTGTGCCACACACCCCGCTTCACTTCTTAAATATTCATCCATTATTGGGTTAATCCACCGCAGGTGACGTAGTGCAGAGAGGAAGTCTTGTAACGAGCCCCCTTCCGGCCTATATATACCTGGTACCTCCCCTCAATCACCAGTATATTTAAAAAGCAGAAAGACAAGGTACCAGTATTCCACCGGTAACCTCCAAAATCAATTTTGATATAAATAAAAAAGGGCTTCACCATATAAATGCTTTGGTAATACCGATAAGGGTGGGGGTGAAGCGGGGTGTGTGGCACACCAACAATATCCATTTTTCAGGTGAGTACTCACAAAATGGTATTATTCTTGGTGTGCCACACACCCCGCTTCACTTCTTAAATATTCATCCATTATTGTGACATCCAAAAGCAGTGTCCACAAGGGAAGGGCATCTCAAGGCCAGGTGAAGCATAACTTAAATTACTGCAGTCTGCAGAACTTTGTAGCCAAAAACAGCATCCGCTGAGGCCCGCACATCAACTTTGTAAAACTTAGAAAAAGTGTGAACAGAAGACCAGGTGGCGGCCTTACAAACCTGTTCAACAGAAGCTTGGTGCTGAAATGCCCAAGACGCCCCAACAGCGCGAGTGGAATGAGCAGTAATACGAAAAAGGGGGAACTCTTCCCTTAGCCGAATAGGCCGCAGTAACGGCCTGACGTATCCACTTGCTAATGGCAGATTTGGCTGGTGCCAAACCCTTCTTAGGCCCATGGGGCACAACAAAAAAAGGAATCCGTCCTACGAAAAGGGGACGTGATAATCAAGTAGTACTTAACACAGCGTACTACATCCAAACAATGCAAAACCCTCTCTTTGTCATTCTTAGGATTAGGACACAAGGAGGGAAGAACAAAATCTTGGTTCAAATGAAAAGCAGAAACAACCTTAGGAAGAAAGTCTGGCTTGAACCGAAGGACCACTTTATCCTGATGCCTCTCAAAGGCGCCTGGATAGTTAAGGCCAACTCTGAGACACGCCGGACAGAAGTGATAGCTACCAAGAAGACAATCTTCTGAGTCAGGGTAGACAAAGAAATATCTTGCCAAAATCAAATCCCAAACAGGGAGTAATGGTTTCCTGGGAGGCCGCACATGCGTAACCCCCTGGAAAAAAAGATAGATAAGACAGAGATCTGCCCTTTCAATGTACTTAGCTGGAGACCAGAGTCCAGCCCTGAATGTAAAAACTCCAGAATCCTGGAGACCGAAAAGACCCTACAAGGAAAAGATCTTATCTCACACCAAGCGATATAGGCTTTCCAAGTCCTATAGTAGGTGATGGAAGAAGACTTCTTCCGGGCACTGATCAAAGTCTTAATGACTGAATCAGAAAGACCCTCCTCCATCAAGATGGAGGTTTCAGCAGCCAGGCCATCAAACCCAGCGCTGGTAAATTGGGGTAACACAATCGACCCTGAGTGCGCAGACCGGACCGAAGAGGCCGAACGAACTGGACCACTGCCAGCCGAGCGATGTCTGCGAACCTCACTCGCCTTGGCCCCTTAGGGCCACGAGAACGGCGTACACCTTTTCCAGAGCCAAATCCTGAAGAACCCTGCCCAGCATGGGCATCGGAGGAAACAGGTATAGAAATCCCAGAACTCCCCAGTTCAGGGACATGGCGTCCACTGTCAGAGCCAGAGGATCCCGGGAGAGTGACACGAAGTTCGGGAGCCTGTGATAGTGATGAGGGGCCAACAGGTCCACCTCCGGGGTCTCCCATTGGAGACACAATAAGCGAACCACCCGAGGATGGAGAGTTTATTCTTCCAGACAGGGAGAGCCCTTGCTCAACCGGTCCGTTACCTGTTCCATCACCTCTGGAATGTAAACCGCCGAGAGACAGGGAACATGGAACACTGCCCATGTCCGGATCAGGGACAATTCTCTGAGAGTACTCAGACTGCGCGTCCTTCCCTGAAGACCGACGTAAGCAACTGCTGATCGATTGTCTGAACACATCTGGACCAGAAGGCCCAGAACGTACTGAGTCAGGAGAGCAAACACCTGACGAATGGTTCTTGGATTCAGAACATTGATGGGTAAGTGGGGCCTTTAAGCTCTCCACTGCCCCTGAAAACGCAGCTCCTTCCAGAATCTGCCCCATCCCGACAGACTGGCGTCCGTGGTGACAATTTTCCAAAGGGGGGTCAGGAAAAACCCTGCCCTACACAAGATTGGTCGAGACCAAGTACCACAGGAGGGACTGCCGTACACGGGAGGACAACTGGAAGGACTGATCCAGCGACTGAGGTTACGCTAACGCTAACAGAAATAGCTGAAGCGTTCTCGTGTGAATTTGGGCAAAAGAAAGACACACTCCGTCTTGATGAGAGTTCAGGCCGGGATGAACCGACCCATGAACGGACCGTGAAGGAGGGTGAGACTCGAATTTCAGGTCGTAACCGGGCGACACTACCTCCTGGATCCATCTGCCTGGAACCACTTGGTTCCATTGGTAGAAATGTCGCAATAGTCCCCCCACCCACACGGGTGAGGACAGCCCCTCATTGCTGAGTGAGCTTATCAGCAGGTTTTGGGCTTGGTGCCCCAGGACTGAGTGGGCCGGCCACGGCCCCTCCCCCGAGTCCAACCTGCGCCACAGGTAGCGGGAAAGGACGCACCCCTGCCCGCTCTGAATCCTCGAAAGGAAGGCCTACCGGAACTCGCCCCCCTGAAGGGGCCACGGGGCCTCTTGCGTTGTGGTTTCTTACCACCCTTTGCGACAGAATCAATTTTCTCCTCGAACAGACGCAACCCCAAAAAGGGGAGAGCTGTGAGCACCTTCTTGGAAGCCGTGTCCGCTGACCACTGACGCAGCCATACTGACCTGCGAATAGCCACCAGCATAGCTGCTGCCCTGCTACTCATAGTCAGCGCATCGTCCTGAGCAGCCAGGACATAAGCCACAAAAGATTCACACTGCTAAAGCGCAGTGAACTGTTTGCAAGCGGGATTAAGATCCTCATATAGCCCCTGAATTAAGGACTTAATTGCCAATAGCAGAAGGGCTGAAGCACATACCGGGTGCAACGCTGACCCGGAATAGATAAAACCATGTCGAGCGTATTGGTCAATCCGACGATCTTCCCCATCTTTAGGGACAGTGGTCTCAGCAGATTGTACTATAGTCGAGCTGGAGAGCCCTAGTACTGGGGCATCGACGTCAGGAGGGACAGACCAAAGGCTTCACCAATTCTGGTGGAAAAGGATAACGCTTTTCCCCAACTGGAAGGAATTCCAGATAACCGCGTGGGATGTTCCCATTCTTTAAGAACCACCCTCTCAAAGTGGTGTTGTCTGGGAAAAACCAAACGCGGCTGAGGTTCTTTAAACAACTGACCCTTTGGCGGGGTGGCCGCCTCAGGCGTATCTAAACTCAAAATTTTAAACATTTGAGTCAGAATGGAGGGGGTGTCAAAAACAACCCCCTCTGACCAATCGCCAATCTCATCAGCACAAGCTGACCTGTCGGCTCATCTGACTCCGACGGGAATTCATCCTCGGCCGGGGATCCATCGGACCATTCCACAGGTTCACAAAAACTGGTCCTGTGGAGCCGAAGGTACCGGAGCCAGGTGCCTTCGTTTTGCAGTGGGCTTTAACGCTGCTTTAAC
Organism: Gastrophryne carolinensis; assembly: GCA_027917425.1. Classification (NCBI taxonomy): domain Eukaryota; kingdom Metazoa; phylum Chordata; class Amphibia; order Anura; family Microhylidae; genus Gastrophryne; species Gastrophryne carolinensis. The sequence goes on from CM051234.1 coordinate 537,824,905, forward strand.
GGGCATTACTTTCCGGGGGCTGGGCTGTGCTGCCGCCTCGGAATGCGAATCCCCACTTTTGACAGTGTCATGCGGGGTCCGGAATAGGGAGGGAGAGGTAGGAGATGATGAAGGATGCGATGGCCCCACAGCCGAAGCAACGGACTGGCGCGCAATAATCTGTTTTGCACAAGGGATGCAAATAAAGACATCAGCTGGGAGTGGAACCCCACAACCTACGCACCCCCCGAACGGCTCAGCAGAACCGTTTCCGGAATTTACGGAAGCCTCCATATGGTGATTTATGGTATTCGCAACACTGGGACTTTTAAGGCATAAGCCGACCCGGGATGCCCCCTTTATTAGTAATGTCCCGGAAGGGAGGATTTGTTTTTTTTTTTTTCAAAACATTTTTTTTTTTTTAAGTTAAGGTCCCCTTTAATAAACTATATATATATATATATATATATATATATATATATATATATTTATATGTAGTCTATGTATATATACATTCAAAACTATCCCAATAATTAGCCAGGCACATAGAGCCGGAGGGCCACCATAAGCAGGGATCCCAGGATCTGCAAGGCAAAGAAAAAACCATCAGATCCTCACATGTGTATAAACCAACATATAAGCATGGCACTAAGTGCCCTTAAATGACGCCCCCTTAATACAAAGTGATTTCTCACTATATTGTTGTAAGGAAAACATTCCCCATTTAACGGCCCCAACGAGAGGGGCTGCTTACCTGGTCAGCAAAGGCATCAGCCGGACAAGCCTGCAGCCAGCACGAAGACAAAGTGCGGCCGTGCACCCACGCGACTTCCTGTATTTGAAGGAAACAAGAACGCATGACGTCAGCGCCGCGCCCCCGACGCCGCCCCCCCACCCCCTACGCCGATCAGCTGGAAATCACTCACAGCTGGGCCACTGCACGTGCGCCCAGGGGCGGAGGGTAAAGACTGCATGGTGCTGTTCAAACGAAAACATAACAAGCCAGGCGGGGAGAGGAGAGGGGGTAGGGGGCCACAAGGCAACAGTCTGCAAGAGAAGTGGCCAGCCCTTACCCAGCGCAGCCTGCCCTTAAAGCAGACCCAAAAATATACACATGCTGAATACAGTGAAAGCATAATCATGAACACACACACATGTTAAAATGCAGTGATACAAGTGAAACACACATACTTAAAGCACACCCTCACACACACCCCCCCCCCATAGTGAAGGGAGAAGGAACCGTAACGGGAGAGTAAGGGGCTACGGGGACCCTCGGGACAGGGGCATCCCATTTCCGGATCACCATGCCGGATAGCCGCATTGCCCCACGCATGAGGTCGAGCGGTAGGAGATAAGCTCCTAGGCACTTAAAGTACCATCTACCATTTGCCCGGTGAGCAGCCTAGGCTGGGAGGCTTCCATTCCACCATAAAGGTATACAAACTCAAACCGGGCAGAAATAGACCAAAAGGGGGGTGGCGGGGTAAGAATACCCCGGCCTACCTGTAAGCAGGAGACTTCCATCTTCTGACTTGTCAGCAAGCAGAGAGAAAAAATACTGGTGATTGAGGGGAGGTACCAGGTATATATAGGCCGGAAGGGGGCTCGTTACAAGATTTCCTCTCTGCACTACGTCACCTGCGGTGGATTAACCCAATAATGGATGAATATTTAAGAAGTGAAGCGGGGTGTGTGGCACACCAAGAATATCATTAATGCCTTTGTGTAGGCTCAAGCACCCCCACTGCTATCAGTCTCAGAGGTGCTGCCTTACAGTATCCATTCACAACAATGTAGGTGGTGTGCCAAGGCCTGCTGAAATTCAGAGGCTTTACCCCCTCCTTTATCAGGATTGGATTCGGGCATTTATTGATTTTCAAATAAAAATGAGGTACATGCTGTATTATAGTTACACTACCTGTCTTCTCTCCATATTGACCTCTGTGAATTCCAGATTGAATGTTATACACATCCACATTGCCACTTGACAAGCCGATCACCACAAAATTGCCACAGCTGGTTATGTCTACAGCCTTCCAGACGAAAAAAAAAAAATATACATTTACATGACTATTTACATACTGATGTTTTGCAGATAAACTCCCAATCCATAAACTGAACACTAGTCAATACATAAAAAATAAAAACAAAGCCATTACCTTTACAACATATGCCTGGCTGCAAAGCTGCCCTTCATATATGTAGCTCTGACCTTTCCAGCTTTGTGTGTGTTCTGCTGGTCACAGCCTTTTGGCCCTAATGACATTTATTGAATTACCTGCGTGATGTAATTTTTTGTTCAAAGACTAGCATTCCAGCCAGTCTGTTACCCAGCAGGAATGCAATTTGCGAATAAAAGGTGTTGTATTGTGGCAGTTCAGCTTGAGTAAATGTTATATGGGAGTTAAAAGAGATAAAACCTCTTCAGGCCTTCTTTTTAGAACACAGTTGGAGTTGGCTGTCCAGCCTGAGCCTTGTGCTGCTGGGGGCTAGGCCAGGCCTGTTTGGTTTCTGAAATCTTGGGAGACCTGGTCTCTCTATTGCCCCAGCACTGGCGAGAACAGATAAGCCAGTTTATGCCAGACATCCTGTCTTCTAACATCAGACCTCTCTTAATAGGGTCTAATCGGCTGGAATCACCACCAGTCTTTAGACTCCAGGGCCTCAGATGTTCCTCTAAACAAATGGTTTGAATGTATGTCATGATGCTTTTCCATTTACAAAGATAAGTGAGCCACAAAACTATTGAGATTAGTTTTAGGTCTGATTTAAACAATTTAGTTGAAAGTTTTAGTTTTGGTAAGAATAATAAATAATTTGCTTCAAAATCAGGAGTGCTCCAACTGCCCTGAAACGTCAGCAAACAAAAAAAAAAACGAATCCTTTTTCGGGATTAGCCGGGGATGCGTCCGCTGGCAAACACAGTGTCATGGGAGCCACAGGTAAAGGAGAGTTTAATGGTGACCCGGGAGGTGGGGGGGTAGGTTTCACACAACGATGCAGCCCTATTTGGGATGCCCCAAGGACAGACTAGCAGCCACTCATGAAGTCTTTTAGATACCAGGAATGGCCGCACCCTCTTTATTGCTGCTTTTAAGACATTTTCAGATTAAATAGGATTTCTTGTTTCTACAACTGACCTGAGACACGTGGATCAAGAAATTTATTTTTCTTTTCTTCACAAGCACTCAATTATATATATATGACAATTATACAACTGTCTTGTATAATACAAATATATATATTATATATAATATATTTGGAACAGTTAAGTTTCACCTATTTGATAAGGTGATCATGACAATATTTTTGGGTGGTCCCCAAAGATTATTAAGACCAGGGATCTCAAATACTTGAACCCTATGGTAAAAGGTGGTTCAGCTTGGAATCAATTTTGACAAGAAGGTCTTTCTCCCTCTACCTTATTTTAAAGCACATGATGGCTTTGGATCTAAAATTTGCCCACTGGCAAACTCCAGTTTTAAAGGCACCACAGAAATAATACAATTCTGTGATTACTCACCTTGAAGAATTGGGATTATAAGTATGCAGCACATCCTGCTCCAGATAGTATTCATAACAGCTGGGTTTACCTCCACAAGAGGGCGCTTTACTGCAGAGATGGCAAAAAAGGGGCCCCCTCCCGGTTCATATATACCCGGGACCTCCCACTAATTCCCCAGTATAGAAAAGCAGTAAGGGAACCAGGAGAAGCCAAAAACAAATTCAACAATGTTAAAAAGGAACAACAATCACCATATAGAGGATCCAAGAATAAAGCAATCAGGGTGGGATGGAGCAGGACGTGCGGCATACTTATAATACCAATTTTACAAGGTGAGTAACCACAGAATTGTATTATTCTAAGTATGCAGCACGTCCTGCTCCAGATAGTATTCATAACAGCTGGAACATCCAATAGCAGTGTCCATAAATGGGTGGGGATCCCAAAAAGGCAACGCGCAGTTCAAACCACTGCCGCCTGCAAAACCTTGCGGCCAAAAACAGCATTCGCTGAGGCCCGAACATCAACCTTGTAAAACTTGGAAAAGGAATGAACAGAAGACCACTTAGGAGCCTTGCAAACTTGTTCAACAGAAGTCTGGTGCTGGAAGGCCCATGAAGCCCCAACAGCACGGGTAGCATGAGCAGTAACACGGAAAGGAGGATCCTTCCCCCTAGTAGAATAGGGCCTGACGAATCCATTTACTAATAGTAGACTTAGCAGGAGCCAAACCCTTGTTGGGACCCGAGGGAACCACAAACAAGGCGTCCGTCTTTCTGAAAGGCGCAGTAGCCACCAGGTAGAATTTCAAATTCCTGACAACATCCAGAGAATGCAATGCCCTTTTCTTGGAATTACCAGGATTAGGGCACAAAGGAAGCAAGCACAATGTCCTGATTGAGATAGAAAGCGGAAACAACCTTAGGCAAGAAGTCTGGTTTAAAGTGGAAAACCACCTTGTCCTGGTGTCTCTCAAAGTAGGGGGCCTGAATAGACAGAGCCGCCAATCTCAGAAACACGTCGGACACAGGTGATAGCCACCAAAAAGGCAACCCTCATAGTAAGGATAGACAAGGCAGCCTCATGCACAGGTTCAAATGGAGGACCCTGAAGGACAGACAATACCAAATTCAAATCCCAGACCGGTAGCATGGGTTTGCGGGGAGGGTGCACATGAGTGACCCCCTGGAAGAAAGTCTTGACCAGAGGATGTAGAGCGAAGGACCTCTGGAAGAAAACAGCCAAAGCGGAGACGTGACCCTTCAGAGTGCTGAGCTGAAAACCCAAATCCAAACCATGGAGGAACTCCAGGATCCGAGGGATGGAAAACACACGACAGGGAAAGGCCCTAGCCTCACACAAGTCAATGTAGGTTCGCCAGGCCGTCAAAGCCAGCGTTTGTAAATTGGGATAACAGAGCCGTCCTTGAGTGAGAAGGTCCGGAACCAAGGGTAGACTGTACTGATCCACTGCCAGCTGCACGACGTCTGCGAACCACACCTGTCTCGGCCACCTGGGGGCCACCAGAACAGCTGGCACCCTTTCCTGAATCAGCTTGCGCAGAACCTTGCTCAGAAGAGGAAACGGAGGGAAGAGGTACAGGAGACCCAGTCCCTTCCAGGACAGACTGGGAGACTGGGAGACAAATGCTGGCAGCTTGTGATTGTGGAAGCAAACAGATCCACGTCCGGCATCCCCCAATGGTGACAAAGGGATAGGAAGACCTCAGTGTTGAGGGACCATTCCCCCCAGCGAGAGATCCCCCTGCTCAGGGAATCCGCCTCCAGATTCTCCGCTCCAGGAATATAAACTGCTGAGATGCACGGGACATTGTCCTCGGCCCAGGACAGAATCAATGACACCTCCTTGAGGGCACTCTTGCTCCGAGTCCCACCCTGATGATTGATATAGGCGACCGCCATTTGGTTGTCGGAGTGAACCTGTACCGGCCGGCCCTGAAGGTGAGGAGTCAACTGTGGCAGCACCAACCGAACCACCCTCAGCTCCAGGACGTTGATAGGAGCATGAGCCTCCTGAGGGCCCCACAGCCCCTGGAGGAGGGCTCTCCAGTAGCCCCCCCAACCTGACAGACTGGCATCTGTAGTGACCATCTCCCAACATGGTGTCAGAAATGATCTGCCCCCCAGAAGATTCCTCGAGTCCAGCCACCACAGGAGGGACCGCCGGACCAGAGGAGAGAGAACAAAGGCCTGATCCAGAGACAGGGGACACTTGTCCCAGGCTGAAAGGAGATGGAGCTGAAGGGGTCTCATGTGAAATTGAGCGTAAGGGACCGCCTCGAAGCAGGCCACCATCTGTCCCACCAATTGCATCCCTTGCCTGATGGTAGGACGAGGACTGGAAAGCAGGAAATGAACCAGAGCTTGAAGAGAATCCACCTTCTGCTGAGGAAGAAAAATCCTGGCCTGAATTGTATCCAGATTCATGCCCAGGAAGGGGGTCACCCGGGACGGAGAGAGGGAGGACTTGGGATAATTGATGACCCATCCGAACGTTTCCAGGGCAGTTACCACCGTCTGGGTATCCAATTCTGCCTGCTGGAGAGAATGAGGTGTAATGAGAAGGACGTCCAGATAAGGGAGAATGCGAATGCCTCCGGCTCTGAGAAGGGCCATCACCCCCGCCAGCACCTTGGTGAACACTCTGGGAAGTGCCACAAATTGGTAGTGGTGGTCCTCCACGGCGCACCTGAGGAATCGCTGATGCCCTGGGAAGACTGGCACATGAAGCTAAGCATCCTTGATGTCTATGGAAGTCATGAAGTCCCCCGGGCGCAAAGAGCTGATCGCGGAGCGCAGGGTCTCCATGCGAAAGCGTCTGGTTCTGATGAACTTGTTGAGAAGCTTTAAGTGCAGGATGCGCCTGATGGAACCATCCCTTTTGGGTACTGTGGAGAGATTGGAATAATAACCTTGACCTCTCTCCCCAGTAGGGACCGGACAGATGACCCCCATATCCAATAGGCTCTGTACAGCCAGAAACAGACCCTGAGCTGCTAGGGGGTCTAGAGGAATCCGAGACCTGAGGAATCTTGGAGGGGGCCATGCAGCGAACTCTAGCTTGTAGCCAGAGGACACAACCTCCAGAATCCACCTGCCTGAGACCTGTTGCCCCCAGACATGAGCAAAGAGCCGAAGCCATCCCCCCACACGTAAGGGTGAAGGCGCCCCTTCATGGCTGAGCGGGCTTGATGACAGATTTGGGCTTGGATCTCCAGGAGGATCCGGGACAGGCACGGCCTCTGCCCTTGCCCCAGAAGTCTCCCCTGTGCCCCGCAAAGGAAACACCCCTCCCTGACCTGGATCCACGAAAGGAGGGAGTAAAGGACCCTGAACCCCGAAAGGGCCGCGGCTGTCTTTTGCGTTGGGGCAACTTACCTCCCTTTGCAAAAAGGTCCAAACAGTCACCAAAAAGGTGCAGCCCCTTAAATGGTAGCCCTGTGAGAGCCTTCTTAGCAGCATTGTCAGCTGACCGAGCGGCGAATAGAAATAACCAGAGCCGAGGTCCTGCTACACATCCTAATGGTGTCATCTAAAGCAGAAAGAATATAAGCGATAAACATCTCACATTGTGATAAGGCTCTAAATTCGGCACTAGAAGGATCATCAGGGGAACCTTCCAGAAGGCCATTGATCAACGTCCTAATAGCCACGGCAGTAATAGCGGAAGCACAGACCAGGCGCAAGGCAGAACCCACACAGGCAAAGGCGTGGGAAGCCAGCTGGTCAATACGCCGGTCCTCACCATCCTTCAAGGTAGTGGAATCAGGGGAATGAACCACAGAAGTGTTGGACAACCCCAGTACAGGGGCATCCACTTCTGGGAGAGTTGACCAACATTTGACCACATGTGATGGGAAAGGGATACTCTTATCCCATCCCTTAGGGATACTGGGGAGCCGGCTAGGCCGCTCCCATTCCTTGAGAACCAGACTATTGAAATGTGCATGTTCTGGGAATTCCAAACGTGGTTTTGCTGTACCAAACAATTCCCCACTGCTTAGGTGCCGCAGCAGGAAGAGAAATGGAAAGTACTTCAAAAGTTTGAGTCAAAAGTCTATGGGTGTCATCAGCATCCCAATGCTCTGAGCCAGCATCAGCGCCAAAGCAATGCTGATCATCAGAAAATTCTGAATCAGAGAATAATTCCCCTTCCTCAAGAGGGGTATAGTCAGAAAAATGAAGAAAATCTTCTGGCTCCATAAAAAAAGGCTGGTGCAGCAGGCGCCACGTGCCGTTTTTAGCTGGGGCCTTACGGGCCATAGAGTTAGCAATCAGTCTCTCAATGTTGGCCAGCCTGGTGGAAACATCAGGTTGTGACTCCCCACTAGTGTTGATCTCACTGGGAGTCAATCAAGCAAGGGGGTGTGGGGGAAGAAATGGTGGGCGCAGACCCAGACAAATGCAGCCCAGAGTGCCGCACAAGCGCCTGCTGGGCGCTGGGTACACAGACCCGCACATCATCGCTTACAGGGGATGCCCCGCACACAGCTGGGCTTGCCCAGATGGGACCCCGATCACAATATCCTGAGAAGCCTCCATATGGTGATTTTTGGTGTCACAATGACCAATGGGAATTACGCTGTGCAGCTACCCGGGGGAGCGCGGGGGAGAGGAGCAGCGCGGGGGAGAGGAGCAGCAGCGCGGGGGAGCGCCGGGGAGAGGAGCAGCGCCGGGGAGAGGAGCAGCAGCGCGGGGGGGAGGAGCAGCAGCGCGGGGGGGAGAGGAGCAGCAGCGCGGGGGAGCGCCGGGGAGAGGAGCAGCAGCGCAGGGGAGCGCCGGGGAGAGGAGCAGCAGCGCAGGGGAGCGCCGGGGAGAGGAGCAGCAGCGCAGGGGAGCGCCGGGGAGCGGAGCAGCGGGGGGGAGCAGCGCGGGGGGGGGGGGAGCGCGGGGGGGCGGAGCAGCGCGAGGGAGCGGAGCAGCGCGGGGGGAGCGCCGGGGAGCGGAGCAGCGCCAGGGAGAGGAGCAGCGCGGGGGAGCAGCGCGGGGGAGCAGCGCGGGGGAGCGCCGCTGGAGAGGAGCAGCGCGGGGGAGCGCCGCTGGAGAGGAGCAGCGCGGGGGAGCGCCGCTGGAGAGGAGCAGCGCGGGGGAGCGCCCCGGGAGAGGAGCAGCGCGGGGGAGCGCCCCGGGAGAGGAGCAGCGCGGGGGAGCGCCCCGGGAGAGGAGCAGCGCGGGGGAGCGCCCCGGGAGAGGAGCAGCGCGGGGGAGCGCCGCGGGAGAAGAGCAGCGCGGGGGAGCGCCGCGGGAGAGGAGCAGCGCGGGAGAGGAGCAGCGCGGGAGAGGAGCAGCGCGGGAGAGGAGCAGCGCGGGGGAGCGCCGCTGGAGAGGAGCATGGCGGGGGAGCGCCGCTGGAGAGGAGCATGGCGGGGGAGCGCCGCTGGAGAGGAGCATGGCGGGGGAGCGCCGCTGGAGAGGAGCATGGCGGGGGAGCGCCGCTGGAGAGGAGCATGGCGGGGGAGCGCCGCTGGAGAGGAGCATGGCGGGGGAGCGCCGCTGGAGAGGAGCAGCGCGGGGGAGCGCCGCTGGAGAGGAGCAGCGCGGGGGAGCGCCGCTGGAGAGGAGCAGCGCGGGGGAGCGCCGCTGGAGAGGAGCAGCGCGGGGGAGCGCCGCGGGAGAGGAGCAGCGCGGGAGAGGAGCAGCGCGGGGGAGCGCCGCGGGAGAGGAGCAGCGCGGGAGAGGAGCAGCGCGGGAGAGGAGCAGCGCGGGAGAGGAGCAGCGCGGGAGAGGAGCAGCGCGGGAGAGGAGCAGCGCGGGGGAGCGCCGCTGGAGAGGAGCAGCGCGGGGGAGCGCCGCTGGAGAGGAGCAGCGCGGGGGAGCGCCGCTGGAGAGGAGCATGGCGGGGGAGCGCCGCTGGAGAGGAGCATGGCGGGGGAGCGCCGCTGGAGAGGAGCATGGCGGGGGAGCGCCGCTGGAGAGGAGCATGGCGGGGGAGCGCCGCTGGAGAGGAGCATGGCGGGGGAGCGCCGCTGGAGAGGAGCATGGCGGGGGAGCGCCGCTGGAGAGGAGCATGGCGGGGGAGCGCCGCTGGAGAGGAGCATGGCGGGGGAGCGCCGCTGGAGAGGAGCATGGCGGGGGAGCGCCGCTGGAGAGGAGCATGGCGGGGGAGCGCCGCTGGAGAGGAGCAGCGCGGGGGAGCGCCGCTGGAGGGGAGCAGCCAGCGCCGCTGGAGGGGAGCAGCCAGCGCCGCTGGAGGGGAGCAGCCAGCGCCGCTGGAGGGGAGCAGCCAGCGCCGCTGGAGGGGAGCAGCCAGCGCCGCTGGAGGGGAGCAGCCAGCGCCGCTGGAGGGGAGCAGCCAGCGCCGCTGGAGGGGAGCAGCCAGCGCCGCTGGAGGGGAGCAGCCAGCGCCGCTGGAGGGGAGCAGCCAGCGCCGCTGGAGGGGAGCAGCCAGCGCCGCTGGAGGGGAGCAGCCAGCGCCGCTGGAGGGGAGCAGCCAGCGCCGCTGGAGGGGAGCAGCCAGCGCCGCTGGAGGGGAGCAGCCAGCGCCGCTGGAGGGGAGCAGCCAGCGCCGCTGGAGGGGAGCAGCCAGCGCCGCTGGAGAGGAGCAGCCAGCGCCGCTGGAGAGGAGCAGCCAGCGCCGCTGGAGAGGAGCAGCCAGCGCCGCTGGAGAGGAGCAGCCAGCGCCGCTGGAGAGGAGCAGCCAGCGCCGCTGGAGAGGAGCAGCCAGCGCCGCTGGAGAGGAGCAGCCAGCGCCGCTGGAGAGGAGCAGCGAGACAGAATAAAGGCATTATAACACATAACAGTAATGTCAAAAATAGTATAATGGGAGAAGGGGGAAGAAGAAAGCCCATTGAAACATTAATGTAAGGCAGGGCAATAGCGGACGGGGCATCCCAATTCAGGATCACCAGTAACCTGAAAACCGCCTACCCTTTGGTGGGGGATTTGCGGTGGAGCAAGCTCCAATGAAGCACCTCTAATAGGTGCTGCCTACCATCACCCGACCACGCAGCGAAGGCTGGGAGGCAAAATACAACTCTGTGACGTACTCACCTGTAGAGTTGATATTATATGCATACAGCACGTCCTGCTCCAATAGTAGTAATAACATGTGGGTAATCCTACGCCGCCGTGCACTGCAGAAATGTAGAAAACAAGCTCCTCCCGGCCCTACATATACCGAGGGACCTCCCACAAATCCCCAGCATTGAAAAGCAGTGAGAGAGAGGCCAGGAGAAACAACCACCCAAAACTGGCAAAAATATCAAAGATAATCACCAACAGGGGATCCAGAACAAGGTGAAAACAGGGTGGGGTGGAGCAGGACGTGCTATATGCATATAATAACTCTACAGGTGAGTACTTCACAGAGTTGTATTATTCTAAGCATACAGCACGTCCTGCTCCAGTAGTAGTAATAGCATGTGGGACATACAAAAGCAGTGTCCATAAAGAAGGGTGGGATCCCCAACAGAAGGCAACAGCAAGCAGTCTAAACTACTGCCGCCTGCAGAACCTTGCAGCCAAACACAGCGTCAGCTGAGGCCCTAACATCAACCTTGTAAAACTTTGTAAAGGTATGTACAGAAGACCAAGTAGCGGCCTTGCAAACTTGCTCCACAGAGGCCTGGTGCTGAAAAGCCCAAGAAGCCCCAACAGCTCTAGTAGAATGAGCAGTAAGACGAAAGGGGGGATTCTTCCCGTTAGTAGTATAGGCTTGAACAACAGCCTGACGAATCCATTTACTGATGGTAGACTTGGCGGGAGCCAAACCCTTCCTAGGCCCATGAGGCACAACGAAGAAAGCATCCGTCTTTCTAAAGGCCTGAGTGGTAACCAGGTAAGACTTTACACACCTGACCACATCCAAGGAATGCAAAACCCTTTCCTTAGGGTTACTAGGATTAGGGCACAAGGAAGGAAGTACAATATCTTGATTCAAATGAAATGCAGACACAACCTTAGGCAGGAAGTCTGGCTTGAAGCGAAACACCACCTTATCCCGGTGTCTCTCAAAGTAGGGAGGCTGAATAGACAAAGCAGCCAACTCAGACACATGTCTAACCGAAGTGATAGGTACCAGGAAGACAACCTTGAGCGTGAGCGGCCTCATGAATAGGCTCAAAAGGAGGCCCCTGCAGGGCCGACAAAACCAAGTTCAGATCCCAAACAGGAACCATAGTTTTCCGAGGAGGACGCACATGAGTGACCCCCTGAAAGAAGGTCTTGATAAGAGGGTGCTGGGCAAAGGTCTTCTGAAAGAAGATAGACAGGGCCGAAACCTGGCCCTTCAAGGTACTAAGCTTAAGACTAAGTCTAGACCATGTTGTAAAAACTCCAGCACCCTGGATACTAAGAATTCCCGGCAGGGAAGAGACCTGGATTCACACCAGTCAATGTAAGCACGCCATACTCTATAATAGATGGCGGCAGAAGTCTTGTTCCTGGCTTGCACCATAGTAGCCACAACAGATGCAGACAAACCCTTTTCCATCAAGATGGAGGTTTCAATAGCCAAGCCGTCAAAGCCAGAGTTAGTAAATTGGGATGGCGTAGAGACCCCTGAGTTAGAAGATCCGGCAACCCTGGCAGATCGTACTGATCTACTGCCATTTGAACCACGTCTGCGAACCACACTCTTCTTGGCCACCTTGGGGCCACCAGAATCGCGGGTACCCCTTCCAGAGCGATCTTGCGCAGCACTCTGCCCAGAAGGGGAATTGGTGGAAACACATACAGGAGCCGAAACTCCATCCAAGACATTGACAGGGCATCCATGGCCAGAGCCAGAGGATCCTGAGACAGGGATACAAAACTCGGTAGCTTGTGATTGTTACGTGAAGCAAAGAGATCCACGCCTGGCACACCCCAACGGTGACACAGGGACTGAAATACCCTGTCGCAGAGGGACCATTCCCCCTGACGGGACGACCCCCTGCTCAGAGCATCTGCTAGCAGCCGAGATGCATTGTACATTGGTCTCTGCCCAAGTTAGAATCAGAGGCACCTCCTGGAGAGCACCCTTGCTCCGGGTTCCTCCCTGATGATTGATGTAGGCAACCGCCGTCCTGTTGTCTGAGCGTACCTGAACCGCCAGACCCTGCAGGTGCTGGGTCAATCGTTCCAGCACCAATCGGACCGCCCTGAGTGACAGGACATTGATAGGAAGATGGGCCTCCTGAGGGCCCCACCTCCCCTGGAAGCGCAGGGACTTCCAGAATCCCCCCCCCCCCAGCCCGAAAGACTGGCATCCGTTGTGACCGTCTCCCAAGAGGGAGCCAGGAAGGATCTGCCCCTTGTCAAGTTCCTGTGGTCAAACCACCACTCAAGGGATTGTCTGACCGAGGGGGGAATCACCCAGCTGTCGTCCAAAGATGCTGGGTCCTTGTTCCATACTGACAGAAGGTGAAGCTGCAGAGTTCTCAGATGAAACTGGGCAAAGGGCACCGCCTCGAAGCTTGCCACCATCGAGCCCACCAACTGCATTCCCTGCCGGATGGAGGGATGAGGGTTCGCGAGCAGGGATCTCGCCTGGGTTGTCAGAGCTTCCACCTTCTGTGGAGGAAGGAATATCCTTGACTGAACAGAGTCCAGAATCATCCCCAGAAACGGGGTCACTGAGGAGGGGGACAGAGAGGACTTTGGGTAATTGATCACCCAGCCGAAGGACTCCAGGGTGGACACCACCAACCGAGTGTCCAGCTCTGCCTGCCGCAGAGACCGAGAGGTGATGAGTATATCGTCCAGGTAGGGCAACACGCGTATGCCCTTTAGTCTTAAGAGAGACATCACCCCTGCCAGCACCTTGGTACCATGGGAGCCGACGTAAGGCCGAATGGCAGGGCCACGAACTGATAATGCTGATCCAACAGCGCAAATCTGAGGAACCTTTGGTGCCCTGGGAACACCGGAACGTGCAGGTAAGCGTCCTTGATGTCCACAGATGTCATGAAGTCCCCTGGACGCAACGAGGCAATGGCCGAGCGCAGAGTTTCCATACGAAAATGCCTGCTTCTGACAAAAACTTTTTTTTTTCAAATTCAGAATGGGTCTGACTGACCCGTCCTTTTTGGGCACCGTGAACAGGTTGGAATAAAACCCCATGCCCCTGTCTCTTAAGGGGAACTCGCAGATGACCCCGAGCTCCAGAAGGTCCTGCACAGCCAGCATCAAGACTCGAGCTGAGGCAGGATCCTGTGGGATCCGAGACCCAACGAACCTGGTAGGGGGCAGTACAGAAAATTCTATCTTGTAACCGGAGGACACTACCTCCTGAATCCACCGGTCTGGGACAAGGCGTCTCCAGACATGCTCGAAGTGCTGTAGACGTCCCCCCCACCCTGACGGGCGAGGGCGCCCCTTCATGCTTGGGGGGGGGGGGGGGGGGGGGGCTTTGGGCTTGGGCCCCCAGGAGGAGCCAGGACGGCGTCCTCTGTTCTTGTTCCAGGACTCTGCGCAAGACCCAGAGAAGGACACCCCTCTACCTTGCTTGGCCCCACGGTAGGGGGTCGAATGGGAGCTTGGACCACGAAAGGGCCGAATCTGACGCTTGCGCTGGGGCAATTTGCCACCTTTGGCAAAGATATCTAACCTTTCTCCAAACAGGCGCAGCCCTTTAAATGGAAGCCCCGTAAGGGCCTTCTTGGCTACGTTGTCCGCAGCCCACTGGCGTAACCAGATCGCGCGGCGTATGGCCACCACCAAAGCAGAAGATCTAGCACTCAGCTTAATAGCATCGTCCGATGCAGATAGGATATAACTCACAAAGGTCTCACAGGTGGCCAGAGCGTTGGCGGCCTCAGAGGGCAAGTCATCCGCCCCTTCCAGGGCAGTCTTAACCACTGTCCTGAGTGCCACCGCTGTGATGGCTAAGGCGCAAACCGGGCGGAGCGACGCTCCCCCCAAATGCAAAGGCATGACATGCCAATTGATCAACTCGCCGATCCTCTAAATCCCGCAGCGTAGTAGTGTCGGGGGAGTGCATAATAGAGGTGTTGGACAGACTCAGAATCTGGGCATCGACCTCGGGTGGCGATGTCCAACACTTAACCAGATCGGCAGGAAAACCAAGGACCGCTGTCTGAAAGACACAAGGGGAACATGGATGTCAGAGCCGAGCGCGAAGAAGCAAGCTAGGGAAAAGATCGCCCATGAGGGCACTTACAGGTCTGCGAGGGGAGGACCGTCTTCACCACGCGCATGCGAGAAGGAAATGGCGCCCAGCGAACCTCGAAGGGCGGGCCATGACGCGGGACGCGCCAGACCGAACCACGCCCCCCCCCCCCCGGAGAGCGCAAAGCTAGAAGGTGCGCAGCCAATCAGGAGAGAATAGTAGATACGTCAGCATCACTTCAGAGAAGAAGTCTGACAGAGTGAGTAAGGAGATTGAAAAACGCCGTAGCTTCCCCGAACAGTGCTGCCGTATGCGCCATAGAGAACAGTAAAACGCTGCGGTTAGTTGAAAAACTAAAAAGTGAAACGCGCTCTGATACCCGGTAGTGGTAAAGCCATCTATAGTGTAATAAAGGCAAGGATAGGCCATCAAACACATAACCCCCCCCCCTCTAACGGGGGAATCTGGGGAGGAAGGTGACCCGAATAAAGAGTTCACCGTTAGATGGGACATGGGGGCACTGGTGCGGGAGGGGCATCCACTGAAGGCTCACCATTCGCCTTAACTGCCTACCCTATGGAGGGGGATTGCGGTGGAGACTAGCTCCGTAAGCACACTGGGTGCTGCCTACCTTCACCCGACCAACGCAGCCCAGGCTGGGAGGCATTAATTCACAATGAGGACGGGTGGAAATAGTCCCGCAGGGCCTCGGGCTGTCAAGCCCCGCTCGCCTGCGAGAGCGTGATACTTCATGTCTTCGCAGTTCCAGCACTGCAGAGAAATCTGGGGATTTGTGGGAGGTCCCTCGGTATATGTAGGGCCGGGAGGAGCTTGTTTTCTACATGTGTGCAGTGCATGGCGCCGGAGGCAGAGGATTACCCACATGTTATTACTACTACTGGAGCAGGACGTGCTGTATGCTTAGAATATAAAGGTGGAACGGGTGGGAATAGAACAACAGGGCCAGGGGCTGTGAAGCTCGGCTTACCTGCGAGAAGAGAAGCCATCATCTTGACCTTCGCAGCCCACTGCAGAGAAGGAACTGGGTAATTAGTGGGAGGTCCCGGGTATATATGGACCGGGAAGGGCCTCTTTTTTGCCATCGCTGCAGTAAAGCGCCCTATTGTGGAGGTAAACCCAGCTGTTATGAATACTATCTGGAGCAGGACGTGCTGCATACTTAGAATATCTGCACATTCAGTCCTAACCCTCTTGCATCGGTGGGGGTGCTCCCATACCAATAGTGAGCCTCGCAGCTTTGGCCAGATAGCGCAGGTCACACAGCGCTGTCCATTATTTGCAGAGGCCAGGCAACGAATGAATGGTCGCTGTGTGACTGATGCGAGGGGTGGGGTAGCGTACATGGCAACAGAACCACTGTTCTTTTGAAACCCCGAGGTTTCAGAGTAAGCCCGGGAGACCTGCGTGGAATGTGCGTGCCTGTTTTTATTTTCTTTGGGTTTAATAACCCTTTAACCTGATTCAGGCAAATTATTACTACTAGTACATTGCAATTGGTCACTTTCTTCTTTGGATAATCTGATGTCTTTTCCGCAGAAGGCATTAGAACAGGTTTTTATTGGTGAAGAAATCCTCAAAACCTGGTCTTAATAAACCCACATATTTGTGCAAAAGATCACCATTTATAAATTATCTAGTTAACTTTACAATGTGGGTTGCAAATGGATTTAACAATGTGGGTGCAGATGATGCGATTTCCAGTGGCCAATGAGAGAAGACACCCATTGTTGGTTTCTGAAGGATCTCTAGAACATGTCTCTCTAGTTTCTGTTCACATAGTCCATACTCACTGTTGCATAAATCCCTTGTGGTTTGATACTCTTGAGGTAGGGAGGCTGAAGTTTGTGTGCTCCCATTGTAGATCTAACATAATTCCAGGTTGTACATTTCAGTGAACTTTGATGACATGCAATAATACCGTCCCAGTCACTCTGTCTTGCGGACTCTGAAATGCATATTACAGAAAAATACCATTTTGTGAATACTCACCTGTAAAATGGGTATTATAAGTATGTCACACACCCCACTTCAGACATTAATTATTACACTTGGGTTATACCACCAGCAGGTGGCGACGTTGCAGAGAAGTCATGAAAAACGAGCCCCTCCTGGTCTATACATACCTGGTACCTCCCACTCATTCCCCAGTACTCAAACAGCAGTAAAGACAAGGTACCAGGAAAAAACCCATAGGAAACCCTCAAACTGTAAATGAAACATCACCCTAAAAAGAATCCAGGATACCAAAAAAGGGCGGGTGAAGTGGGGTGTGTGACATACTTATAATACCCATTTTACAGGTGAGTATTCACAAAATGGTATTATTCTAAGTATGTCACACACCCCACTTCAGACATTATTACACTTGGGACATCCAACAGCAGTGTCCAGAAAAGGGCGGGTATCCAACAAGGCCATAAAGCAAGACTCAAACCACTGCAGCTTGCAAAACCTTGCGGCCAAACACAGCATCCGCTGAAGCCCGCACATCAACCTTGTAAAAACTAGGAAAAGGTGTGAACAGAAGACCAAGTAGCAGCCTTACAAACTTGTTCCACAGAAGCCTGGTGCTGAAAAGCCCAAGACGCTCCAACAGCAAGAATAGAATGAACAGTGATACGAAAAGGGGGAACCTTCCCCTTGGCAGAATAGGCCCCAACCACAGCCCGACGAATCCATTTGCTAATGGAAGACTTAGCGGGAGCCAAAACCTTTCCTAGGCCCACAGGGCACCACGAAAAAGGCATCAGTCTTACGAAAAGGAGGTGTAGTAAACAAACAATACTACACACAGCGTACCACATCCAAACAGAGCAAACCCTCTCCTTGTCGTTCCTAGGCTTAGGACCCAAGGAAGGAAAAACAATGTCCTGGTTAAGAAGAAAAGCAGAGACCACCTAAGGAAAAAAGTCCGGTTTGAAGCGGAAAACCACTTTGTCCTGATGTCTCTCAAAGTGAGTAGCCTGAACCGAAAAGGCAACCTTCTGAGTCAGAGTAGAAAGAGCAATAACCTGCAAAGGCTCAAAGGAGGAGCCTGAAGAGCAGAAATAACCAAATTCAAAAACCCAAAGAGAGAGAAAAGGCCTCCTAGGAGGCCGCAATGCGAGACCCCCTGGAAGAATTCTTGACCAAAGGAGGAAACGCAACAGTCAGACAAGGCAGCAACCTGCCCCATCAAAATACTCAGCTGAAGACCAGAGTCCAGCCCCGATTGAAGAAATTCCAAAATCCTAGAAACAGAAAAGACCCGACAGGGCAAAGATCTAGCCTCACACCAATCAATATAAGATCTCCAAGCCCTATAATAGATGGAAGAAGAGGATCTCTTCCTGGCATTAATAAGAGTCCGAATGACCGAATCCGAAAGACCCTCCTCCTTTAAGATGGAGGTTTAAGCAGCCAAGCCGTCAAATCCAGCGATGGTAAACTGGGGTAGCACAGATGACCCTGAGTGAGGAGATCCGGCCGAAAAGGCAGATCAAACTGATCCACTGCCAGACGAACGATGTCTGCGAACCACACCCGCCTTGGCCACCTTGGAGCCACAAGAATGGCGGGAACCCCTTCCAAAAACCAACTTTCGCAGCACCCTGCATAGCATGGGGATCAGAGGAAACAGACAAAGAAACCCCAGGTCCCCCCAGCTCAGGCCCATGGCATTCGCCGCCATAGCCAGAGGATCCAGGGAAAGCGATACGAATGTCGGAAGCTTGTGATTGTGACGGCGAACAGATCCACCTCCGGCGTCCCCCACCGGAGCGAAGAACACCGGCTCAGAAAGTCCGCCTCCGTGTTTTCCACTCCTGGAATGTACATTGCCGAAATGCAAAGAACCTGAGTCTCTGCCAAAACTAGGACCAGAGACACCCCCCTGAGGACACCCAGACTGCGAGTCCCTCCTTGGTGATTGATGTAAGCAACCGCCGTCCGATTGTCCGATCGAACCTGAACAGGCAAGCCCTGTAAATGCTGCGTCAAGTGAGACAGAACCAACCTGATGGCTCTCAACTCCAAAACATTGATGGGCAAGTGGGCTTCCTGAGGACCCCACCGCCTCCGGAACCGAAGATCCTTCCAGAAACCTCCCCCTCCTGACAAACTGGCGTCCGTGGTGACAGTTTCCCAAAGCAGGGTCAGAAATGACCTGCCCTTCAAGAGATTGTCCAAGACCAACCACCACAGTAGAGACTGCCGAACCCGGGGGGACATCCGGAAGGACGATCCAACGACCGCGGTCGCCGGTCCCAAGACGCCAACAGATGAAGCTGAAGCGTCCGCGTGTGAAACTGCGCAAAGGGAACTGCCTCAAAAGAAGCTACCATCAGCCCCACCAGTCACATCTCTAGACGGATGGGCGGGCGAGAATTTGAAAGAAGAAGAAGAAGCTGAGCCAATTCCTGAATCAAAAGAACCTTGGCCTGAGAGAGAAAGACTCTGTGCTGGCAAGAGTCCAAGGACATCCCCAGAAAGGTCATCACCCTGGCCAGAACCAGAGAGGACTTGGGGTAGAAGATCACCCAGCCGAACCTCTCCAGAGTGGACACCACCGTGCTGGTGTCCCCATCCGCTTGACTGAAGGAAGGAGCCATGATGAGAAGATCGTCCAGATAAGGCAAAATGCGAGTCCCCTGAGCTCTGAGCAGGGCCATCACGCCTGCCAACACCTTGGTGAACACTCTCGGAGCCGAGGTGAGGCCGAATGGAAGAGCCACAAACTGAAAACGCTGATCCTCCACCACAAAGCGAAGAAACCTCTGGTGAGCTGGAAAGATAGGAATGTGAAGGTATGCATCCGTGATGTCTATGGACATCATAAAGTCCCCCTGCCGAAGCGAATTGATCGCAGACCGCAGAGTTTCCATGCTAAACTTCCTGGGACAAACAGGTTGAAAAACTCCAAATCCAGGATGGGACGGAACGACCCATCCTTTTTGGGCACTGTGAAGAGACTGGAATAATACCCGTGCCCCACCTCCGAAGGAGGGACCGGGCAGATGACTGCCATTTCCAGAAGATTCCTTACCGCTGCCAGGAGCCCCTGCGCGGCCAAAGGATCGGAAGGGACACGAGACCTGAGAAACCTTGGAGGAGTGCGGGACTCGAACTCCAACATGTAACCGGCCGACACCACCTCCCGGATCCATCTGTCCGAGACCTCCTGGTCCCATACCCGGGAGAAGAGTCGCAGCCGCCCCCCCACCCGTAAGGGTGAGGGCGACCCCGCATTGCTGAGCGGGCTTGGCAGCTGGCTTGGGCTTGGCGCCCCAGACGTGAACGGGACGGCCACGGCCTTACTCCTGTTCCAGCTGGCACCCCTGGAAGCCGAGAAGCCCGCACCCCTGCCAGCTCTAGCTCCCCGAAAGGAAGGATTGAAGGGGGCCGCCCCCCAAAAGGAGCAAAGAAACTTCTTGCGCTGAGGTAACTTACCTCCCTTGGCAACAGCATCAAGCTTCTCACCGAAAAGTCTCAAACCCAGAAAGGGAAGAGCCGTGAGCGATCTCTTAGAATTAAAATCAGCAGTCCACTGCCACACTGAGCGGCGGATAGCTACCAACAGAGCAGTAGCCCTGCCACACATTAACATGGCATCATCCTGAGCGGCAAGAATAAATGAAACGAAGGATTCACAACGCTTAAGAGCAAGAAAACTCATCACAAGTAGGATCAAGATCCACACATAAATCCCTGACAATAGACCTAACCGCCAACCATAAAAGTGCCGAAGCACAAACAGGCCTCAAGACCGTACCCGCACAGACAAAACCATGGCGGGCCAGCTGATCAATCCGGCGATCCTCGCCGTCCTTAAGAGAAGTCGTGTCAGGAGAAAGTACAACCGCCGTATTAGATAGTCCCAAAACCGGAGCATCAGCCTCGGGTGGGACAGACCAACGCTTCACCAAGTCCGCCGGAAAGGGATACTTTCCATCCCAGCTAGGCGGCACCCCAACGAGACGCGTAGGTTGCTCCCATTCCTTAAGGACAACATCCACGAAAAGCTGTTGACTGGGAAACTCCAAGCGCGGCTTGGTCACCCCAAAAAGCTGACCCTTAAGCCGAGGAGCAGCTTCAGGAGGGTCCAAATCCAAAACCTCAAACATTAGGGCCAGAATGGAAGACGTGTCGGGGACCGACCCCGTGGCCTGGTCATCCTCAGCACCCAGCAGCTGCTGAACCTTAGGATCATCTAAATCCTCAATAAGCTCACCCTCTTCAAGGGGACGATCTGACCAATCCAGAGCCTCAACAACCTCATCATCTGAGTCTGACAGAGGCGGAGACAAGTGTTTCCGCTTAGCCGGAGCCTTCTGAGCGACCACAGCGGAAAACATCTTCTCGAGGCTGGCCAATCGGGCGCAAACCTCGGACTGCGAATCACCCCCAACGACAACGTCACACGGGTCCGGAACAGGCGAGGAGGGAGATGGTGCGGCCGGGGAAGTACCGGGCACCGGGGTGCCGGACTGGCGCTCAATGTTCCGCCGTGCACATGGAATACATAAAATGACATCATCCCCTGGGAGCGGAGTCCCACACCCCCCACAGAGCCTGGACTGCCCCGAAGAGCAATTTCCGGTGTCTTTGGTAGCCTCCATATGGTGAAATTATGGTATATGCAGTAACCAGGGATTTATGCCTAAAGCGACCTGGGATGCCCCTTCCGTACTGACTAAATAGCTAATCTCAAAAAATTGGAATTTAGTCAAACAATGGCCCCCCCAACTAGCCAGGTATCTAAGACCGGGAGAGCCCTGCAGCGTGGGATCCCGGGATCTGAAAACCAAAGACAACCGTCAACCAAATAAACAATAAGCACCTGGATAACTATATCAATGAAGAGACATAGGAATCTGCATAAACATAGAAAACCAATTATATATAAAAGTATATATATATATATATATATATATACACCCATATATTAGACGGGGGAATTATATATATATATATATATATATATATATACTAAGAAGCTGTCATGGCCCAGGGCAGCAGTGGCTCCCTGTCAAGTGGCCCAGAGCCGGGATAAGGGGAATGCCGCCCCCCCCCCCCAATCGGCGAGGAAGGGGGCCAAACCTGAGCTGCCCCCCCCCCCCCCCGGACAGTAACCCCCGGAAGGACAAGCACAACACCACCTACCTGACTCAGAGCAGAAATGGCGGCTGCGCCCCGGAGATCGTGGAGACGAAGGGCGGGCCCAGCCAGAAGCGGGAGACGCTGTGGCCCCGCCCCTCACCAGGCCGTCAGACACGGCGCGGACAGCGCAGCACGTGGCCCCGCCCACCCCTCCGGAACCGCGCCAACAGCGGGCGCCATAGAATGGCGCTTGCAAGTGCCGTGAGGCGGGCCGGCGGCCTACACGCCGCCCGGATCCGCCCGCACCGAACACCTCGCCAGCGGGCGCCGAGACTGACACTCGGCGCCCCCACAGCCAGGCGGACCGGCTCGTCCCCGCCCACCGCCTGGAGATCAGACCGTGAGGCAGGCGCCAGGGAATGGCGCCTGACCTCCGGAGAAGGGCGGCGGGCCGGTGGCACAACGCCGCCTGACCCGCCCCCCTGAACACCGAAAGCAGCCGTCCCGGGGGCTAAGGAAGCCCCCCCCAATCGGCAAGAGCCAGGCGGGCCGACGGGACCACAGTATGCACAAAACACACACACATATAAAAAATAATATAAACAATAAAGGCCACAGGGGAAAGCCAAAAGGGGGACCTGACCTACCTAACACTGGGGTATCCCACATCCGGATCACCAGGCCGGATAACCACTATGCCCCATAATATGGGGTCGAGCGGAGGAGCTAATCTCCTAGGCACCCTAAGTGCCGTCTACACTTTGCCCAGCCGACAGCCTAAACTGGGAGGCTACACATACAACAAGGGGCTGATGATAAAAAAGGCCGGGCAGAAATAGACCATGGGGTGGTGCCGGGGTCTGACCCCGGCTACCTGCAAGCAGGAGACTTCTTTCTTCTGTCTTGTCGCCATCTTGCAGAGAAGAAACACTGGGGAATGAGTGGGAGGTACCAGGTATGTATAGACCAGGAGGGGCTCGTTTTTCATGACTTCTCTGCAACGTCGCCACCTGCTGGTGGTATAACCAAAGTGTAATAATTAATGTCTGAAGTGGGGTGTGTGACATACTTAGAATATAGCAAATGTAATTTGTAGGATGAGAACTGTACAATAAGAAACAGTGTAAGACATTCACAAAAAGACAGCACATGCTTCCTTCCTTTCTTCCCAGGAGTTTGAAGAGAATATGTTATTGGAGTGAGAAAAGTGTCAAGGAGCACTGGGCTATTCGTCTATGGGGATAAAAGGCAAGTAAAGCCTTTTATATTTTATTTCCCGGACAGTGACATTAAATTGGATAGATTTTTTCCACAGCCTGAGAGGTGCAAAATGAAAAAGCACTTAACATTCAATGATAATATGCAGTCTAAGCCACATATGCTCAACATGTGGCCCTCAGAGCCAGGTGATGTGGCCCCTGACCTGCTCTGGGGAAAGTGGGAGGGTTATACAGAACTGGTACATAAAGGTAAACAGAGGTTCAGTAAGGATGACAGTTTGCATGGAGATTTGCCAAACAAAGGTGACAGCGGTGGTATAGAAGTGGTAGATATTTAGATGGGTTGAGTATTGGGAATACAGTTATGACTTGGGATTGAAGGGGAGAGGACTATAAATATGGGACACATATGTTTGGAGAGGTAATGCAATCAGCATGGGTATTGCAAGCAAGGTTGAGCACCCCGGGTCTAAGTTAAAAGCGAAGGTTCCCAAGTCATTACCACATTTTGAAAAATTACATACCTGAGGCAAAAGACACAATAGGAGAAAGTCTTAACGATTTGGCTCGCAAACCCAACTTCTTAGATTTTGCTTTATTTATGGATCCTATAAATTAAAATTAAATGTGCACGACTTTAACATCGTTAAAAAGGTTTATAGTTTTTCACTACTAGTAAAAGTTATATATATATATATATATATATATATATATATATATCAATTTGCTAAAGAATGCCACTGGGGCAAGTGGCCAAGTTGGGGCGGCACTGATGTAATAGTCAATTCTAGGTGCACTGCCCTGTGGGGTGTGCCTCAAATGATGCACACAAAAAATGGAATGGCCTCCTCCCACTCCCAAATCTGAACCCAACAGAGACTGACTCTTGCACTCAAGTTATAATAATCTAATATATTTTATTGTACATAGTTAAAAACACACATAAAAACAAACTAGCTGTGCCATAAGAAATAGCGCCACCAGGGGAGCCTATACTCCTATCAATTGCTTAACGACTGGATAAGCCTGTTAACTAAACTCTCTCTATACCACATATATCTACTAATTCCTAAAGTGACAGTGCTTCTCTAAAGTGCATACATCTCAAGAAAATCATCAGATAAACAATCTTATAAGTGCAAAATATAGAAACCACAGTACAAGATTAAGGTGCAACAGAGCCAAACAATAACAAGTGAAAAATGCTTACTGACAACTGAAACAGGAAGGCTCCCCCAGGCTGCCGCCAATGCGTTTCGAGCCTTACTAGGCTCTTGCTCACGGCCAGTAATGATGTATCCTGTAAACAGGAGCCTTCCTGTTTCAGGCGCTTTAATATCGAGCCAGGCGCTGAATTTAAGTCCACACTGGGTCTATGCTCCCTCTTTATCAAATATGTAATTAATGATTAATAACCCAAAATAAATAAAGTGCTGAGTACAATGCCATCCCCCCATGTGCCAGTAAGCTTCTAAACAAAGTGCACGTGCTAACAAAACATACTTAATAAACATGATACATTATACAACATAGTGAGCTAAATAATTCATTGCGATATGCAAGCTATAATATCCATAGCATACAATTCATCCTACCACTAAGTGCCTGTGGTATTACGATTGAATACCTAAAAAACAAATAATTAATAAGCAATTGCAAGATATAGGTGCACCTGGGAAAGAGAGCCAAGGAATGCATATAATAGTAAGAATTAATTAAAGAGGATACCGCCCTTGGGGAAGTATGATGCTATGGTACGGTCAGGTGAACAGCCCCACGCGTTCCGCTGCCCAAGAAGATGCGTTTTTAATTTGTGCAACTGAATAAATATGTTTTTTAGGTGAGCAATTAGGATGTGCTCTTTTAAAGGTCACCTTATCCTGTTAAACTAAAGAAAACATGTGTGCCCTTACCTGAAATGCAGGGTAAATTGCTTATATTGACCAAAACAAGTGCAGAGATGAGCACAAGCCGGATTGTGGTTGTATGCATATATTTGTATAGCGAGCACCTTTCCCTTTACACTGTGTTAGTAAATGAATGTGCTACAACTGCTGATTAGGTTTATACCATTATCGTTTTATTCTAAGTTCAACAACAAACTATACTATGAACAAACAAATGCAGCAACCCCCCACCCTTCCCCAGGCATTTGGTCCAGTGTCACACTGACTTCTTCTGTAAACATACAGACAACATTTTACACATATATGGTATTACTCTAAGCAACATTAAAAACAGCAGCATCAGTGATCTGGATAAATAAAATGTTACACCCTCATGGTTGCCAATAAGCAGTACAAGTGCGCAAATATATTTTTACATTGCCATATTGCACAGCTGAATGTTCAGAACCTTGCTGGCGTATTGGTGGCCCAAGTGGTGCAACCATAATGTGCTCAAAAATGTGAGTAGTCTTTTATCAAGTGTCAGAAGTCTGCTGTAGTCTTGCTTTGTCTTCTTGTGTTAAAGTAGAACAAAACCCCCAAAAGCAATCCATTTTGCTCCCCCACCCCAGGTACATTACCATTTGGATGTTTTTTGCCCTCAATGCCGATATCCTGATATACGTTTTTTCGTCTTCCCCCAGCTATACCATTGGTTTCCGACAGGATACCACTGTTCTAAACTAGCTGTTTAAGCCCCCCTCCTTGCAATCACATGATGGGAGTAAATGCAGCCTATTGCAAATTGAATGAAGATAAGAGCCAGAAGATTTACTTGTCACTTTATTTTCCCCAGATTTTTCCTTAGAAGTCTAAATCGTTTGTATTTTTATCCAATTCATTCAGGGCACTAAGGGGAGTTGATACATGGGGTTTCTTTTAATTTATACTAAAGGCAAGCCGAATGTTGTTCTATTACACTGCACGTCGCACCGCCCCAAACTTTGATATGTGTAAAACTGTTAGAGCATTGAAGATGCAGAGAAAAAAAAGGAGAAACAGTGGGTGTGGCAACAGCAATGTGATGTAAGCACACTGTGTGCTTTACATATATTATAGTAAATAAATAAGTGCATTGTGGTGCCTCTAGTCATTACTGCCAGCACATAGTGTGACCAGAAAAAAGGGGGTAAGAGTTGCTGCAGACTAATAGTGTCTTCAGTCTGCCAGCACATAGTGTGACCAGAGAGGAAGGCGGGTTTCATAGCTGCAGAAAGAGTCAGCCAATCAGGATGTCCGTTCTCGGCCCACTAAAGGTTTATTGAAGGAACAGGTCAGCGGGTCGGGGATTGAAAGCTGAATGTGGAAGTAAGGAGATGAACATAGCAGGAAGAAGAGTGCTGGAGGGAGTGAAATGTAAGCTACAGATATTTATTTTTAAAATCTCTATCTCATGCTAATTAAGGCCCAGCTCTCCAGCCATTATTTAAATGATGTGGGATATACACAAAGGTCGAAGCTCAGAGAGGAACAAAGTGGTTTGGGTTTAACTATAGTATACAATTAACTTACCATGGCCAAGGCTTTTACTGTATCGGTCATGAACTGTGGAAAACGAATGTAATGTTCCATCTTGTCCTGCAAAGCAAAACAAAAGTTACCATATAGTTGTCAGTGCAGGCTTTCTACTCTAAGGCCCCTATCACAGCTTTGCATTTGTGATAACATCCACTTCACAGAAACCTCAGGAAAACTAGACACCACAGAGAAAATAAGAATGTATTAGTAGTAAAAGTATTAAATGACTTAGGGATGCCAAAACTTAAAAGGAGACACCTGATTAGGAAGAAACAAATGGTGAGCAACCAACCCAGCTCACCAGAGACCCCCCCCCGCCTGTATCTATACAGATGAGCAGCTCAACAGAATAAGGTTACTACAAAAGTCACATTTTATTAAGCCAATAAGGACATACATTTAAAACACATAATTAAAACCCCGACCGTGGGTTGTAGCAATAATGTAATTGGACTATCTCAAAACATGTATTCGTTGAGTGAAGTATGTACATAACAAAATATTTACAGGAATGTTGACACTTTAACAATGACACTAATGATGTCTATATGATTGACTATAATTGGAATAGTAATGGATGCCACAGGATCTAGCTCTCAGAGTGTGCTATAGTGCTAAATTAATCAGTGCAAAAACCTACAGAATGTGCAAAATAAACTAAAAGTGAGTGAAACAACAAGGAATTAAGAAGAAACAACAAAGAGGGACAAAATGTCCCAATATGACTGCACAGACACCAGTGAGTGCTCGGGTGCTCAGTGCTAATGTGAGTGAAATGAAGGGAGAAGTAGATTCCTGGGCAAGCATTAGGAGGTTATAAATCAATAGTAGAAAATGTACATACTTGAATCAACTACATGTATACAAGGTACAAATAACTCAATATATAAGGTATTAAACAGTGTACATTACCATATCATTAGGTCCAATTTGCCCGATTAGGTGATCATGGCACAAGAATTGGCACAGTTTATGAAACAATCCTCCAATGGAAAATCACCTGGCCATGAGAGCCTACTACAAACACTTCCATTTATGAAACCTTTCAGTATTTCTACTCCAACGCAATGTAAAAGGAAGGAAATGTAGCCCATGAAAGTAAATGGGCAATTTCTCATTATCATTTTACCTGCAGTGCAACCGCAACGCAGCCTACAAAAGTCTATGGGCGCTGCAGTTTAAAGTGGACCAACACCCAGGATTTTGACTATCCTGGGTTTTGGTCCACTTCGGTGGGGCACCCCGATCGGGGGTGCCCCGCTGTCTGAAACCCCCCAGAAAGCCCCAAAAAACTCACCTCTCCCCGCTCCCACGTGACCGCGCCAGCCAATCACAGCGCTCAGAGCCGCTGTGGTATGCGCGTCCAAGGCCGCCTGGACGCGCATACCAGCTCAGCTGGCTCTGAGCGCTGGAGGCCGCGTCTCGCACTTCCCTCTAACAGGGAGCACGCCTGCACCGGCCATTCACAAACGGGTGAGCGCCCTGCTAGAGGGAAGCGCGAGACGCGGCCTCCAGCGCTCAGAGCCAGCTGAGCTGGTATGCGCGTCCAGGCGGCCTTGGATGGAACGGGGCTGAGGTAAGGTTTGTGGGCCTCCTGGGGGGTTCCTCCCCGCG
This sequence comes from Gastrophryne carolinensis, assembly GCA_027917425.1. NCBI lineage: Eukaryota > Metazoa > Chordata > Amphibia > Anura > Microhylidae > Gastrophryne > Gastrophryne carolinensis. Next base: position 537,852,858 of record CM051234.1, read on the forward strand.
GGACATCCCGATTTCGGATGCCCCGCGGAGAGGGATCTGATCGGTCCGGGAATCTTATAGATTTCCGGGCCGATCCCCCCTGGGTGTTGGTCCACTTTAAGTGCATGTATTGCACCGGACCATAATACGCAGAGTCCCGTTGCTTCCAGCTTCTGCTGCCAATACGGCCAGTCTTCTCGAGGAGCCCGGGCTTCCTTCCTCCACCACTGCCTTGCTCCAGGTGTCCACACCGCAGCTGCCTCTGCTGGTGGGTACAGGAAGCAGTGCTGTGCAGGAAGACATGTAGTGCTGTGCACCGCACCAGAGGCCCAGCACAAACTACATACTTGGAATAATACCATTTTGTGATTACTCACCTGTAAAATGGGTCACACACCCCGCTTCCACTATTCATGACATATGGGTTATGGTCAAACTTTTGCAGAGATGAAAGCAAAAAAGAAGCCCCTCCCGGTCCATAAATACCTGGGAACTCCCACACATTCCCCAGTATATGACAGCAGTAAGGGGACCAGGAAGAGCTAATAAAACATTCTTAACCATAAAAGGTTCACCCTATAAAGGATCCAGAATACTAAAGGGCGGGATGAAGCGGGGTGTGTGACATACTTATAATACCCATTTTAAGGTGAGTAATCACAAACTGGTATTATTCCAAGTATGTCACACACCCCACTTCCACTATTCATGACATATGGGACACCCAATAGCAGTGTCCGTCATGGGCGGGGATCCAAAAAAAGCAAAAAAAATACAATTCTGTGAAGTACTCACCTGTAGAATTGGTATTATATGTATACAGTACGTCCTGCTCCAGATATAATACTTACACTTGGGTTATCCTCCGCCAGAGGGCGCTGTGCACTGCAGACATGCAAAAACAGGCTCCTCCCGGCCCTTCATATACCCAGGGACCTCCCACAAATCCCCAGCATTGAAAAGCAGTGAACCAGAAGCCGGGAGAAACCAACCACCAAAACAACTGGTAATGATAACAATAACAATCACCATACAGGGGATCCAGAATAATGCAAAAACCAGGGTGGGGTGGAGCAGGACGTACTGTATACGTATAATACCAATTCTACAGGTGAGTACTTCACAGAATTGTATTATTCTAAGTATACAGTACGTCCTGCTCCAGATATAACACTTACACTTGAGACATCCAATAGCAGTGTCCATAACAGTAGGGTGGGATCCCCAACAAAAAGGCAACGGCACATAGCTTAAACTACAACCGCCTGCAAAACCTTGCGGCCAAAAGCAGCATCAGCTGAGGCCCGAAAATCAACCTTGTAAAACTTTGAAAAGGTATGAACAGAAGACCAAGTAGCGGCCTTGCAAACTTGTTCAACAGATGCCTGGTGCGGAAAAGCCCAAGAGGCACCAATAGCACGAATGGAATGAGCAGTAAGACGGAAGGGAGGAGTCTTCCCCTTAGCAGAATAGGCTTGAACCACAGCCTGACGGATCCACTTGCTGATAGTAGACTTGGCAGGAGCCAAGCCCTTCCTAGGCCCAGAAGGCACAACGAAGAGAGCATCAGTCTTCCTGAAAGCCACAGTGACAACCAGGTAGTACTTCAAGCACCTGACCACATTCAAGGAATGCAGAACCCTTTCCTTGTCATTACTAGGATTGGGGCACAAGGAAGGAAGAATAATGTCCTGATTCAAATGAAAAGCAGACACAACCTTAGGCAGAAAATCCGGCTTAAAGCGGAATACCACCTTGTCCTGGTGTCTCTCATAGTATGGAGACTGAATGGATAGAGCAGCCAGCTCAGACACACGCCGAACCGAAGTTATGGCCACCAAAAAGACAACCTTGAGAGTAAGAACAACCAGAGCAGCATCTTGAATAGGCTCAAAGGGAGCACCCTGCAAGGCAGATAAAACCAAGTTTAAATCCCAAACGGGAACCACAGGTTTACGAGGGGGACGCGCATGAGTAACCCCCTGAAAGAAGGTCTTAACCAAATGATGATGAGCAAAGGTCTTCTGAAAGAAGACGGACAGGGCAGAAACCTGACCCTTCAGAGTACTGAGTTTTAGACCCAACTCCAAACCATGCTGTAAGAACTCCAGAACCCTGGGGACAGAGAACTCCCTACAGGGAAGAGATCTAGACTCACACCAGTCAATGTAGGTATGTCATACTCTGTAATAGATAGCAGCAGAAGTCTTCTTCCTAGCCTGCATCATAGTGCCCACCACAGAGGCAGACAAACCCTTCTCCATCAAGATGGAGGTCTCAGCAGCCAGGCCGTCAAAGCAAGCGTTTGTAAATTGGGATGGCATAGGGAGCCCTGAGTTAGCAGGTCTGGCCCCCCTGGCAGATCGTACTGGTCTACTGCCATTTGAACCACGTCTGCGAACCACACTCTTCTTGGCCACCGGGGGGCCACTAGAGTCACAGGCACCCCTTCCACAGCAATCTTGCGCAGAACCCTGCTCAGCAGGGGGAATGGTGGTAACACATACAGGAGCCGAAACTCCTTCCATGACATGGACAGGGCATCCGTGGCCAAGGCCAGAGGGTCCTGAGACAGGGACATGAAGGCCGGGAGCTTGTGGTTGTGGCGGGACGCAAACAGGTCTACATCCGGTAGACCCCAACGGTGACACAAGGACTGGAATACCCTGTTGCAGAGGGACCATTCTCCCTGACGGGACGTCCCCCTGCTCAGAGCATCTGCAAGCAGATTCTCCGCCCCCGGAATGTAAACAGCCGAAATGCATTGTACATTGGCCTCCGCCCATGTCAGAATCTGAGACACCTCCCGGAGGGCACTCTTGCTCCGAGTCCCTCCCTGATGGTTGATGTATGCAACCGTCGTCTTGTTGTCTGAGCGTACCTGGACCGACAGACCCCTCAGGTGTTGGGTCAACCGCTCCAGTACCAACCGAACTGCCCGCAGTTCCAGAATGTTGATGGGTAAGTGGGCCTCCCGCGGACCCCACGTCCCCTGGAAGCGCAGGGACTTCCAGAATCCCCCCCAACCTGACAGACTGACATCCGTTGTGACCGTCTCCCAGGAAGGAGCCAGAAAGGACCTGCCCCCTGTCAAGTTCTCGAGGTCCAACCACCACGCAAGGGACCGTCTGACCGAGGGGGGAAGCACACAGACCCCGTCCAAGGAAAAGGGGTGTCCTTAGCGGGGCCCCGCGCAGATTCCTGGCACAGGAATAGAGGACGCCGTCCCGGTTCCTCCTGGGGGCCCAAGCCCAAAGCCCCTCCCAAGACTCCTCAGGCATGAGGGGGCGCCCTCACCCGTCTGTTTGGAGACCGTCTAGACCTCTTCGCCAAAGGAGGCAAGTTGCCCCAGCGCAGGCGGCAGTTTTGGCCTTTTCGAGGCCAGGGCACCCTTTCAATCCCCTACCGCGGGGCTAAACAGGGAAAAGGGGTGTCCTTAGCGGGGCCCCGCGCAGATTCCTGGCACAGGAATAGAGGACGCTGTCCCGGTTCCTCCTGGGGGCCCAAGCCCAAAGCCCCTCCCAAGACTCCTCAGGCATGAGGGGGCGCCCCCCCGGAGAGCTCGAAGCTCCGAAAGCGCTAAGCAAATAGAGAAGAAGGTAACAGGGCAGTGACAAAGTCAAGACAAGCCCCTGAAGGATGATCGGTGTCACTACGGATTAGGAAAAAAAGACGCCGCAGCATCAACAAAACCACCGCTGTCCGTGCAATATAGAAAGGGCGCAGCGGCTACCAATAAGTAAAGTATATAACGCGGCTCTGACATCCATTCCCAGTCAAACACGACACCGAGGCCATAAGTGTGTGATAGGGTACACTGAGGCCGCCATACAACCCCTCCCCCCCCCTTTCTTTTCCCCCTGGCTAGGGGGGAAACGAGGGAGGATGGCGACCCTATACACAGGGTCCACCGCTACACCGGGCGTGGGACAATTAAGCAGGAGGGACATCCACTATGAGGCTCACCATCAGCCTAAACCGCCTACCCTATGGTGGGGGACTGTGGTGGAGCATGGCTCCGTCAAGCACGCATGGTGCTGCCTACCTTCACCCGACCAGCACAGCCAAGGGCGGGGAGGCACATCACAAGGAGGACGGGTGGTAATAGTCCCACAGGGTCGCAGGCTGTAATAGCCCCGCTCACCTGCGAGAGAGTGATACTTCATGTCTTCGCAGTCAGCACTGCAGAGAAATCTGGGGATTTGTGGGAGGTCCCTGGGTATATGAAGAGCCGGGAGAAGCCTGTTTTTGCATGTCTGCAGTGCCACAGCGCCCTCTGGCGGAGGATAACCCAAGTGTAAGTATTATATCTGGAGTAGGACGTACTGTATACTTAGAATAATGCACCAATTTAAACCACTGCAGCTTGCAGAACCTTGCTGCCAAAAACAGCATCCGAGGCCCGCACATCAACCTTATAAAACTTTGAAAAAATATCGTTTTGGGAGTACTCACCTTTAAAACGGGTATTATGAGTGTGCCATACACTCCACTTCCTTCTTCATGACATCTGGGTTATTCTCCAGTAGAGGGCGAACTTCTGCAGAGATGAATATGCAAAAAAGAAAGCCCCTCCCGGGTCCATATATACCTGGGACCTCCCACCAATTCCCCAGTGTACAAAAGCAGTAAATGGACCAGGAAGAACCAAATATACCCGTAAAAATCAAAACCAATGGTTCACCATATAAAAGCCCCAGAATACCTGAAACAAACAAGGATGGGGTGAAGTGGAGTGTATGGCACACTCATAATACCAGTTTTAAAGGTGAGTACTCACAAAACGGTATTATTCTAAGTGTGCCATACACTCCACTTCCTTCTTCATGACATCTGGGACATCCAATAGCAGTGTCCGTCATGGGTGGGAACCAGAAACAGTAAAGAATGTACCAACTCAAACCACTGCAGCTTGCAGAACCTTGTGGCCAAGAACAGCATCCGCTGAAGCCCGCACCTCAACCTTGTAAAACTTGGAAAAGGTATGAACGGAAGACCAAGTAGCAGCCTTACACACTTGCTCAACAGAAGCCTGGTGCTGAAAAGCCCAGAATGCACCAACAGCACAAGTAGAGTGCGCAGTAACCCTAAAAGGGCGAGTCCTCCCCTTAGACGAATAGGCCCTAACAATGGCCTGACGAATCCATTTGCTAATCGTAGATTTAGCAGGAGCCAAACCTTTCCTGGGCCCGCAGGGCACCACGAAAAAAGCGTCCGTCTTGTGGAAGGAAGAAGTAATCACCAAATAGTACTTCACACAGCGAACAACATCCAAATTGTGCATTACCCTCTCCTTGTCATTGCTAGGCTTAGGACACAAGGAAGGGAGAACAATGTCCTGATTGAGGTGGAAGGCAGACACCACCTTACGAAGGAAATCCGGCTTAAAACGAAAAACCACCTTATCCTGGTGTCTCAAAATAAGGGGCCTGAATCGACAGGGCCGCCAACTCGGAGACATGCCGGACAGAGGTAATAGCCACCAAGAAAGCAACTTTCTGAGTGAGAACCGAAAGAGCAATATCCTGTAACGGCTCAAAAGGAGGACCCTGCAGAGCCGAAAGAACCAAATTCAAATCCCAAACAGGGACTACAGCCTTCCGAGGGGGCCGCACATGCGCGACCCCTTGGAAAAAAGTCTTAACCAGAGGGTGTAAAGCAAAAGACCTCTGGAAGAAAACCGACAGAGCAGAAACCTGTCCTTTCAAAGTACTAAGCTGGAACCCAAGATCCAGATTATGCTGAAGAAACTCCAAAATCCTGGGTATAGAAAAAAACCCTGCAAGGCAAGGTTCTAGCCTCACACCAATCAATGTAGGACCTCCAAGTCCTATAGTAAATGCCAGAAGAGGACCGCTTCCTAGCCCTAATCAGGGTCTGAACAACAGCCTCAGACAAACCTTCCTCTTTCAAGATGAAGGTTTCAGCACCCAAGCCGTCAAAGCCAGCGTTTGTAAATTGGGGTAAAACAGATGACCCCGAGATAGCAGGTCCAGCAGCAAGGGAAGCCGGTACTGGTCTACGGCCATCCTTACGTCTGCGTACCAAACTCTTCTTGGCCACCTTGGAGCCACCAGAATCGCTGGTGCCCCTTCTAGAACCAGTTTGCGAACTACCTTGCCCAGCATGGAGACAGGTGGAAACAGGTACAGAAAACCCAGGTCCTTCCAAGCCAGTGACAAGGCATCCACTGCCAAAGCCAGGGGATCCTGAGAAAGAGACACAAAGGCCGGAAGTTTGTGATTGTGACTCGAGGCAAAGAGATCCACCTCCGGAGTCCCCCACCTGCGGCAAAGATCCAGAAAAACCTCGGGGTTGAGAGACCACACTCCGTGGCGAGAGGATACCCTGCTCAGGGAATCCGCCTCCGTATTCTCCACTCCCGGAATGTAGACTGCTGAAAGGCAAGGAACATTGCTCTCCGCCCAGCGCAGGATCAGAGAGACTTCCCTGAGGGCACACCTGCTGTGAGTCCCTCCTTGGTGATTTATGTAAGCCACCGCCGTTCAGTTGTCCGAACGCACCTGAACCAGAAGACCCCGCAACTGTGTGGTCAGCCGAGCCAGAACCAGTCGAATGGCTCTGAGCTCCAATACATTGATGGGGGTGTGAGCCTCCTGGGGACCCCACACCACACTGAACTGATGACTCTTCCAATAACCTCCCCAGCCCGACAGGCTGGCATCCGTGGTAACCGTCTCCCAACAAGGGACTAGAAAGGATCTGCCCATCACCAGAATGCTCGAGTCCAGCCACCACCGAAGGGACTGCCGAACCCTGGGAGACATCTTGAAAGGTTGATCCAATGACTGTGGGCTCCTGTCCCAATACGTCAATAGGAGAAGTTGAAGAGATCTCATGTGAAACTGAGCAAACGGTACCGCCTCGAAGGAGGACACCATCAGACCCACCAGTTTCATCCCGTCGGATAGAGGGACAAGGACTGGCCAGAAGAAGACGGATCAGGCCCTGAATCCCCTGCACTTTTGCCTGGGGCAGAAACACTCTGGCCCGACTGGTATCCAGATTCATGCCCAGAAATGAAATCACTCGAGACGGGGAGAGAGAAGACTTGGTGCGGTTGATCACCCACCCGAACCTCTCCAGGGTCGACACCACCTGGTGGGTGTCCAGTTCCGCCTGCTGAAGGGAAGAAGCTGAAATCAACAGATCGTCCAGATAAGGCACAATGCGAATGCCCTGAGATATGAGCAGAGCCATTACGCCCGCCAAAAACTTGGTGAAGACCCTCGGTGCCGAGGTCAGACCGAAGGGAAGAGCTACAAATTGATAATGCTGATCCTCCACCGCAAACCGGAGGAATCTCTGATGTGCCTGAAATATTGGAACATGCAGATACGCATCCTTGATGTCTATGGATGTCATAAAATCCCCTTGGCGAAGGGAATTCATAGCCGAGCGCAGAGTCTCCATGCGGAACTTCTTGGCTCTGAGAAACCTGTTGAGAACCTTGAGATCTAAAATGGGTCTCACCGAACCCTCCTTTTTGGGAACCGTGAAAAGGTTGGATAAGTAACCCCTGCCTCTTTCCAACAGAGGCACCGGGCATATAACCCCCATGTCCAGGTTTTTTACTGCTAACAGGAGCCCCTGTGCAGCCCGAGGGTCCGAGGGCACCCGAGACCTTAAGAATCTTGGGGGCGGCCAGTACTCGAACTCCAGAGTTTGTACCCGGAGACCACTTCCAAGATCCAATTGTCTGTGACCTCCCGGGCCCAGAACTGGAAGAAGAGCCGCAGTCGTCCCCCCACCCTTGCGGGTGAGGGCGCCCCTTCATTGCTGAGCCGGTTTAACGGCAGGCTTGGGCTTGGAACCCCAGGCAGCCGCGGGACGTGCCCGACCTCTGTTCCAGGACGAGTCCCTGACACCTGAGAAGGCCAGACCCCTAGAGGCTCTGGCCCCTCTAAAGGAAGGAGTGAACGAGCACGCCCCCTGAAAGGGACGGCGCTGCTTCCTCCGCTGAGGTATCTTACCTCCTTTAGCAACAGCATCCAATTTATCTCCAAACAGCCGCGCACCCAAGAAGGGGATAGCTGTGAGTGACTTCTTGGCTCCCATGTCCGCTGTCCACTGACGGAGCCAGACCAGTCTGCGCATGGCCACCAGTAAGGCTGACGTCCTACTACACACGACAATGGAGTCTTCCATCGCAGCTATGACAAAATCCATAAACAATTCGCACTTCTTAAGTATAGCGAACTCAGCGCCATCTGGATCAAGCTGAGCGTTATTCAGCCAGTCCCTGATAAGAGACCTGGTAGCAAGCGACACCACGGCAGATGCACTAACCGGCCGCAGGGCCGAGCCCACGTTGTCAAATGCGTGGCACGCCATCTGATCAAGGCGCTTATCCTCGCCATCCTTAAGGGAGGTGGCGTCAGGGGTGTTCAGCACAGAAGAGTTGGTCAAACCTAAAACAGGCGCGTCGACCTCGGGAGGCGAAGACCAGCGCTTGACCGCCTCCACCGGAAAAGGATACTTCTTATACCATCCCTGAGGCACACCAGGAAGCCGGCAGGGCCTCTCCCATTCTCTAAGTATCAGCGCATCAAAATGACCCTGGGTAGGGAATTCTAGACGGGGCTTGCAGGCCCCAAAAATTCCCCCTTCTTAAGAGGGGGCGCCTCAGGTGGATCAATATCCAACACCTCCAATAAATATGACAAAACAGTGGCCGTATCAACGGCATCTCCCAGCGCCTGCCCGACATTGGAATTCCCAGGCTGACCATAGTCAGCCTCTGAATCCTGATACAATTCCCCCTCCTCTAACGGGGAATAATCGGACAATTCAGCGGACTCGTCGTCAATATCCCACAAAGGCTGGGCCGACGACAACTGTCTCTTTTTAGCCTGGGCCTTCTTGCCCACCGTGCTAGCAATCATTTTCTCTATGCTGGCCAACCGAGCCCAAACATGAGAAAGAGACTCCCCACTGGTACCAATGTCACTTGGGGTGCGGATCAGGTGTGGAGGGGAATGCGATGAAGCGAGAGGAGCCGACCCAGAAGGCTGGGTACCAGACTGCCGCTTTATGGCCTTTTGTGCGCATGGTATACAAATCAGCACATTCTCCCCCGTAAGGGATACCCCCCACCCCACACATGGCCCGGATTGTCCCGAAGGGATCCCGGGCCCGGCATCCTGCAGAGCCTTCATATGGTGAATTTTTGTGGTCAGTCGCAAGACCGCAGGGAATTACGCATAAGCAACCCGGGATGCCCCTTAAAAGTCCCGGTGGGAGGATTTTTGGGTGGACAATTTTTATATCTAGGGGCCCCAGGACCAGGAGGGACCCACTAATATGTACATATACAGGGCCTGTAACACACAAAATAAGCCACATAAGAGCAGAGCAGTGTAAATGCAATAGCATATGATCTAACAGCCACACATGGGAAAAATATATATATAATATATATATACCACACACAGCCAAAAATAGAGACCAGTTGGGGCCCCCGCTAAATAGGGGCCCCCACGCACACACACAACAGCTGAAGAAAGTGGCCATCAGGCCCTTACCACCCCGAGTGCAATCTGCCTGGCAGGAAAGATGGCCCCCACGCTGCCTCGTGCCTAGGAAGGGAGAGCGGGCCAGCGCAGAACACACTTTTCCCGAGGCCATGCCCCCTCCCAGCAACGCGGACCCCTAGCAACGAGCCTGCCATCGCGCCAAATAAGGGGGCGGGGCTACCGCGGCCGCGCCGAACGCAGCCTGAGGGGGAGAAGCTCCACCAGGCTGAAGTCAAGCATTGAGGGCAGTAACAGCAAGCACACACACACAAGTAAAAACACTCACACTGACTAAGTATGGGTAAAACGAAATATAGGCCAAAACGAAATATAGGCCAGGCCCCCCTTCCCCCCCGGAGGGGAATCAGGGACCCGGAAGGGGGGAATCCAGCCAGGAGCCGGCCATAAGTCTAACGGGACGGGGCATCCCACACCAGGATCACCAAAAAACCTGGATAACCGCCTACCCCATAGTGAGGTCTCACGGTGGAGCAGTGCTCCTACTGCACCCATAGGGCGCCTACCTTCACCAGGACCCGCAGCCTAAGCTGGGAGGCTCAATATAGGGCAATTTAGAAGGGTCCTGGCAGTAATAGGGATAATTAGAAGGCCGGGCGCGAGCCCGGCTTACTTGTAAGTAAAGAAGTCCTCATCTTCTGTCTTGTCGCCTTCTCTGCAGAGAAGAAAACTGGGGAATTGGAGGGAGGTGCCAGGTATATATGGACCGGGAGGGGCTTTCTTTTTTGCATATTCATCTCTGCAGAAGTTCGTCCTCTACTGGAGAATAACCCAGATGCCATGAAGAAGGAAGTGGAGTGTATGGCACACTTAGAATAGTATGAACGGAAGACCAAGTAGCAGCCTTACAAACTTGTTCAACAGAAGCCTGGTGCTGAAAGGCCCAGGAAGCCCCAACAGCACGAGTAGAATGAGCAGTGATCTTAAAAGGAGGAACCCTCCCCTTAGCCGAATAAACCCCAACAATGGCCTGGCATATCCATTTACTAATGGTAGACTTGGCAGGCGCCAAACCTTTTCTGGGCCCGTAAGGCTCCACGAACAAGGCGTTCGTCTTACAAGAAGGAGAAGTAGCAACCAAATAGTACTTCACACAACGAACCACATCCAAAGAGTGCAAAACCCTCTCCTTGTCATTGCTAGGCTTAGGACACAAGGAAGGGAGAACTACATCCTGATTGAGATGGAAGGCAGAAACCACCTTAGGAAGGAAATCAGGTTTAAAGCGAAAAACCACCTTGTCCTGGTGTCTCTCAAAGTAAGGGGCCTGAAAAGACAGAGCCGCCAACTCAGAGACACGCCGAACAGAGGTAATAGCCACCAAAAAGGCAACCTTTTGAGTGAGCACAGAAAGAGCCACATCCTGCATCGGTTCAAAAGGAGGCCCCTGGAGGGCCAAAAGAACCAAATTTAGGTCCCAAACGGGAACCAAAGACTTTCTAGGGGGCCGAACATGAGTGACCCCTTGGAAAAAAGTCTTGACCAGATGATGCAAAGCAAAAGACCTTTGAAAAAAAGACAGCCAGGGCAGAAACCTGACCCTTCAAAGTACTGAGCTGGAACCCCAGATCCAGACCATGTTGTAGAAACTCCAAAATCCTAGGAATCGAAAACACCCTGCAAGGTAAGGCCCTAGCCTCACACCAGTCAATATAGGACCGCAAAGTCCTATAGTAAATACAGAAAAAGAAAAACACAGCGCTAAATCAAAAATTTCTTAAACACAACAATCTTAATATTGCTCAAACGTGTAAAAATACTGTCCACTCCACTAGTATATATATACAAAATAATCTATATAAAACACAGAGCAAAAAGTTCTTTTTTTCTCCAAAAAACAGTCCTTTTGGCTGTATCAATAAAAAGGAAATCCCACGGTGTGTGCAACAAACATAAGAAAAACGTGATCCAAATCCTCCACCATCCAAAATGGGTGCTTACCAGATGTGGCTAGGAAACAGGCGTTTAGGGCAATTTGTAGCCTCCAGCTCTCCAGTTAATTTGCTGGTCACAATCCCTCTATTATTTGGTTGTATATATCCTTTTAAATATGTATAACAGGGATATCATATCCCTCAGAGAATCAGTAACCATAAAGGGAAGGAAGCAGAAAGAGGAATCTAGTGTAACTCTGTATAAACCATTAGGTATTTTAATAAAAAGATATATAAATGCACTCACAAAACAAGCTTCAATAACGAGCGTGATTCAAACTCCAAGGTGCAAACTGCGCAGAAGATTTTGCTTTTCTCAGAGTCTGATACATATAAAAACCGATAGCTATCCTCTGTTTCAAAACTTCTAAAAGATGTCTTAAAATCAAACCATATCCCGGCCTGGACGTTTTTCTTATGTTTGTTGCACACACCGTGGGATTTCCTATAGTAAAAATAGTAGAGGAAGACCTCTTCCTAGCTCTAATCAAGGTTTGAATAACCACCTCAGACAAACCTTCCTCCCTCAGGATGAAAGGATGAAGGTTTCAGCAGCCACGTCGTCAAAGCAAGCGTTTGTAAATTGGGGTAACGTAGCTGACCCTGAGAGATAAGATACGGAAACAGGGGCAGCCTGTACTGATCTACCGTCAATCTTACGACGTCTGCGAACCAAACCTGTCTTGGCCACCTTGGGGCCACCAGAATTGCTGGTGCCCCCTCTAGAGCCAGCTTGCGCACTACCTTGCCTACCATGGAGAAGGGGGGAAAACAGGTACAGAAAACCCAGATCCCTCCAGGAAAGGGACAAGGCATCCCCTGCCAGGGCCAGAGGATCCTGAGACAGAGATACAAAGGTTGAGAGCTTGTGATTGTGCCGAGAGGCAAAGAGATCCACCTCCGGAGTCCCCCACTTGTGACACAGGGCCTGAAACACCCTGTGGTTGAGAGACCATTCCCCTAGACGAGAGAATCCCCTGCTCAGGGAATCCGCCTCCGTGTTCTCCACTCCCGGAATGTATACTGCCGAGATGCAAGGAACATTGCTCTCCGCCCATGTCAGAATCAGAGAGACTTCCCTGAGGGCACTCCTGCTGCGAGTCCCTCCTTGGTGATTGATGTAAGCTACCGCAGTACGATTGTCTGATCGACCCTGAACCGGTAAACCCTGTAGGTGAAGTGTCAGACGCGACAGAACCAAGCGGATAGCTCTCAGCTCCAAGACATTGATGGGGGTGTGAGCCTCCTGAGGACCCCACAACCCCTGGAACTGATGATCCTTCCAGAAACCTCCCCAGCCCGACAGGCTGGCATCCGTGGTAACCGTCTCCCAGCGAGGGGCCAGGAACGATCTGCCCCTCATCAGATTGCTTGATTCCAGCCACCAATGAAAGGACTGCCGAACCCTGGAAGACATCAGAAATGACTGATCCAAGGACTGTGGACATCTGTCCCATTTCAGCAATAGATGGAGTTGTAGCGACCTCATGTGGAATTGAGCAAAGGGGACTGCCTCGAAGGAGGCCACCATCAAACCTACCAGAGTCATCCCTAGCCGAATAGAAGGGCGAGGGTTGGTCAGAAGAACACGTATCAGATCCTGAACCCTCTGCACCTTTGGCTGAGGTAGGAACACTCTGGCCTGACTGGTATCCAGATTCATGCCCAGAAAGAAATCTCCCTTGATGGGGAGAGAGAAGACTTGGGGTGGTTGATCACCCATCCAAACCTCTCCAGCGTCGTCACCACCGTCCTGGTGTCCAGCTCCGACTGGCAGAGGGAAGAAGCTGTAATGAGCAGGTCGTCCAGATATGGCACAATGCGAATGCCCTGGGCTCTGAAAATGAAAATGACTGAAAATGCTGATCTCCGACCACAAACCTGAGAAATCTCTGGTGTGCTGGGAAAATTGGTACATGAATGTAAGCATCCTTGATGTCTATGGACGTCATGAAATCCCCCTGACGAAGGGAACCGATGGCTGAGCACAGAGTCTCCATGCGGAACCTCTTGGTTCTGATGAACCTGTTGAGAAGCTTCAAATCCAGAATGGGTCTTATGGAGCCATCCCTTTTGAAAACCGTGAAAAGGTTGGAATAATAGCCCAGGCCTCTATCTAAAAGAGGCACCGGGCATAAGACCGCCATGTCCAGGAGGTTCATTATAGCCGACAGGATCCCCTGCGCCGCCCGAGGATCCGAAGGCACCCGAGACCTTGGGAATCTGGGAGGAGGCCGGTACTCGAACTCCAGTTTGTACCCAGACGAGACCACTTCCAATATCCACTTGTCCGTAACCTACTGGGCCCAGACCTGGAAGAAAAGCCGCAGCCGTCCCCCCACCCGTAAGGGTGAGGGCGCCTCCTCATTGCTGAGCTGGCTTGGCAGCGGGCTTGGAACCTTAGGTAGAGGCTGGACGGGCAAGTCCTCCACCTCTGTTCCAGGAACCCCCTCTGAAGCCAAAGTAGGCAAGACCTCTGCCCCCTCTGGCGCCGTGAAAGGAAGGACTGAAGGAGCTTGCCCCCCGAAAGGAGCGACGCTGCTTCATACACTGAGGTAGCTTTACACCTTTCGCCACAGAATCCAATTTGTCTCCAAACAGCCGCATTCCCAGGAAGGGCAGAGCTGTAAGTGATTTCTTTGCCGCAATGTCAGCCGCCCACTGGCGCAACCAGACCGATCGGCGCATGGCCACCAACAGAGCCGAAGTTCTACTACACATGGTAATAGTGTCGTCCATAGCCGACAAAACAAAATTCATGAACAATTCACACCTCTTAAGGGCTGTTCGGGTTGAGCTGGGACCCATTTAACATGTCCCTGATCTCCGACCTGGTAGCCACAGCCACAAGTGCTGATGCACAGACGGCCGCAAGGCTGAACCCACACTGGCAAAGGCATGGCAAGCCATCCTTAAGGGTAGTGGCATTAGGAGTATGTACAACGGAGGTGTTGGACAGTCCTAAGATGGGCGCATCAACCTCGGGCGGGGAAGACCAGCGCTTCACCGCGTCCACTGGAAAGGGATACTTTCTATCCCATTCCTGAGGAACACCATGAAGGCGACTTGGCTTCTCCCATTCTTTAAGAATCATGCTGTCAAAGTGATCCTGATTTGAAAACTCCAAGCGGGGCTTAGAGAACCCAAAGAATACCCCCTTCTTCGTAGGGGCCTCCGCTGGTGGGGAAATACCCAGAACCTCAGAGATAGGTCAGGACCCTGGGAGTATCCACAGCATCCCCCAGCGCCTGCCCAGCATCCGAATCAAAGAACAGCAGTTCCTCAGTCTCGGATTCCTCAAACAATTCCCCCTCCTCGAGCGGGGAATAATGAGCCCAGTCAGGGGAGTCATAATCATCAAATTCAATTACCGGCGTAGCCGGTGACAGATGCCTTTTCTTAGCAGGGGCCTTTCTGCCCACCGAGCTAGAAATAATTTTCTCAAGGTTGGCCAGCCTAGCACATACATCCGAGTGCGACTTCCCACTAATGACAGTGTCACTTGGGGTGCGGATGATGTGGGGAGGGGTAGGAGATGAGGCGGGAGGCACGGACCCAGACGCCTGGGATCCCGACTGCCGCGTAATGGCCTGTTGCGCACATGGTATGCAAATTAGTACATTCTCCCCCGTAAGGGGTACCTCACAACCCACACATAGCCGGGATTGCCCCGAAGGGAGCCCGAGCCCGGTATCCTGTGGAGCCTCCATATGGTGATTTTAAGGTAGTCGCAATGACCAGAGGGAATTATGTTGGTAAGCAACCCGGGATGCCCCTTTAAGTCCCGAGTGGGAGGATTTATAAGTGCCAAAAAATTACAGCTAGGGACCCTAGGACCGGGAGAACCCCCTTTTAAGCAAGGCACAGGGAGTCCTCCTGAAAGACACAAGATATGTGGCCATAAGCACATGCACACACAACAGCGAAATAAATACATGTCATCAGAAACAACAATAGCAGGGAGGCCAGCGCTGACCCAAGTGGCGACTGATGCATAATGGCCAAGTATAGCAAGAAGAGGGGGGAGCCCAGCAGGGCACTCACCCACCGCAGAAATGGCGTCCTATTCAGCCAGCAGCGCCTGAGAGGGAGAGAGAAAGGGAGAAGAAGGGGCGGGCGCGGCCTCCGAGTTCTGTAATGCGGTTCCCAGCAACGGGATGGGTCCTCAATGGTGCCAACAGAAGGGGGCTGGCCGCGGCAATGCGCGAGCGCCCAGCCCCGCCCCCTCACAGAATCAGCCTGAGGGGAAGAAGCTCCCCAGACTGCAGGCAGAGCGCACAGCGCAACGTGAATCAAGAGCACAAGCACACTCTCACACACATATATAAAGTGAAAAATAGAGGAATAATGTCAATCCACCACCCCCCCGCTGGAGGGTAACAGAGGGGAGAATCCCTCACCAAAAAAGTGTAAAGGAATTAAATGGGGACAGGGCATCCCAAACCGGGATCACCAACCAGGATGCCGCCTACCCCCTTGTACGGGGTCTCCCTAAACACCTATTAAGGTGAAGGCTACCATCACCCAGACCTGCAGCCAAGGCTGGGAGGCTAGAAATGGGCTTAATGCATAAAGGTCCCGCAGAAATAGAGCACAACATGGCCGGGTGTAAACCCGGCTTACCTGCAAGGAAGAGCAGCATACATCTTCTGACTTGCTCGCCGTCCTGCAGAGAAGGAACTGGTGAATGTGTGGGAGGTCCCAGGTATTTATGGACCGGGAGGGGTTTCTTTTTTGCTTTCATCTCTGCAGAAGTTCGCACTCTACTGGACCATAACCCATATGTCATGAATAGTGGAAGCGGGGTGTGTGACATACTTGGAATATTGTGTACTGCATTACACATAATGTGAAAATAGCCAAATGGCAAAATCTAAATTGTACTAGACAGAAAGAAAGGTTCAGGAAAAACATTTTATTTTATATTATGGACCAATGCATCTGAGGATGCTCAAGTTTTAACTGGAGCACATTATATCACTTTACAATGATGGACCACTGTTGGTAGAGTTAAATCTCACCTGCACTTAGAATCTGCTTGCCATCTAGACCATGGTGACGAATAAAAGTGGGTGGGGCACTATGACCCATACGGAACCTAAGTAAGCGACCTTGACCTCCTGGGCCATCAAAGATCCACACCTATATTGAACAAGATTATACATTTTAAAGATTGTTTTACTTATGCACTTATGGGTCAACCCTAATCCTCCACACCACAATAGCGCTGGCTTTATGTGATGGATTTTAGTTCAGCTAGTGATGCATTGTATTGAAATACATGCTGCGCTTTTGAAGTGTATTCAAAACTATATCCAAATAAGAACATAAAGGAACACATGCTAATGCACAAGTAAGGAGCATTACAAAGTTTTACCTGTTTTACGCTTACACCGACCAGGGCTTTGAAATCCCGACCCCTTCATAAATGGCTGTTAATTAGTAATAACACTTTACTACAGTAAAATGGTAACTTTGGGCTTCTAACCACTATAAAAGTAATCAGGCTCCTTAGAACATAAAGCATATTTATTGGAATACAATTTCTGAACAAATAACTTAAACCGGACCTTAACCCTGAATAAGAACCTATCTTGAATGTTTCTCCCACCCCATAGATGCAGATTGTCCACAATAAAAAAATCACCCTACCTGCATCTATTGCGTTTGAATATAAAACATCCAAAATGGCGGCCTGTGGAGTCTCAGGCTGCCTGCAGACAGGAAGTGTCTTCTGACTATGCCGCTCTGCATTCTGGGTTAGCTGGCCTTTTCCTGACCCCAGATGTGCTCTGTCTGTGCAAAACACAGCTATAACCCCACCCCCCTGTACTATTCACCCCTTTCCTCAATGTGTGATTCTTCTGAGGCAAAATGGTGGCTCCCATATCCTGGAGTCCTGAACAGAGTTTAAGCCCAGTGGGGGAAAGAATAATAAGTAAGCAACTAAAAACTGTAAAAAAGATGTATAAAATATATACATTTTAGATGCTGTGGAATAGTGTTAATTATGAATTATTAGTAACATTTCTACAGACTCCAACCAAAACTAGCTCCAACTCAAAACTCCTGGACTTCTATCTCTGCAGCCTTCCATTAGCCCGCCCTAGAACTGCTTCCAACGTGAAGCAGCAAAAACTTAAGTTAGGTACCTGGTAACTTTTTTTCTAAACATCCGAAAGGGCAACACTTCTGCCAAAAGACAGATCCTTCTGGGACAGAAGATCCAACCGAAAGAGTCCAGCAAAAAAACCTTCGCTGGAGGACCAAGTGGCCGCTTTACCCCCAGATGTATGTATAAAAGATGTATAAAATATATACATTTTAGATGCTGGGGAATAGTGTTAATTATGCAATATTAGTAACATTTCTACAGACTCCAACCAAAACTAGCTCCAACTCAAAACTCCTGGACTTCCATCTCTGCAGCCTTCCATTAGCCCGCCCTAGAACTGCTTCCAACGTGAAGCAGCAAAAACTTAAGTTAGGTACCTGGTAACTTTTTTTCTAAACATCCGAAAGGGCAGCATACGCCTGAGACCTCCGGGCTCCTCCTACCAATTTGGAACACCTGACCACCATACAGAATAAAATCCTGACTCCTCCTCCGATTCCTCAGTTGTTGTAGAGATCTGAAAGAGAGAAAAGAAACAGACCCACAACTCCAACATATAATCAATACATAATCCAACTCCACATAAGAAAAAAGGGAGGGAAGCAGGCGTATGCTGCCCTTTCGGATGTTTACAAAAAAAGTTACCAGATACCTAACTTAAGTTCTCAAAACATCCTTCGGGCAGCATACGCCTGAGAGATAGGCAAGTACTACCTTGTTGGGTGGGAAGAATAGCATGGAGGACACTTCTGCCAAAAGACAGATCCTTCTGGGACAGAAGATCCAACCGAAAGAGTCCAGCAAAAAAACCTTTGCTGGAGGACCAAGTGGCCGCTTTACCCCAGCCTGCTCTGCCCCAGATGAAGAGTCACGTCTCTGAGACATGATACCATTTGGCCTGACATAATCTCGATAAGCCAAATCCTGTACAGAAGACTAGAACCTCTTTGTCCTTTACTCGGACCTACAACGTACATGAACTCCCTTAGTCTGGTAAAGGGACATTAACAATGTGTAAAACATCTAAAGTATGTCATATGAAGCTTCCTCATCAGTTATAGAAAGAAGGACCATTCCTTGAGTCCAAGAAAACTGATGAGACCTTAGGTCAATAGCAAGGATCCACTCTCAGAATACTGGATCTGGGAAAAAAGCTCAAAAGGTTGAACACTTGATCCTGAATAAAAATCTTAACCCTAAAAGTTGCTTGGGTAAGAGTAAGGACTAGCCTAGTGCCAGAGACAGCCTCGGCCCCCGAGAAAGCCCAGGGCTAGAGAGACAGCCTCGGCCCCCGAGAAAGCCCAGGGCTAGAGAGACAGCCTCGGCCCCCGAGAAAGCCCAGGGCTAGAGAGACAGCCTCGGCCCCCGAGAAAGCCCAGGGCTAGAGAGACAGCCTCGGCCCCCGAGAAAGCCCAGGGCTAGAGAGACAGCCTCGGCCCCCGAGAAAGCCCAGGGCTAGAGAGACAGCCTCGGCCCCCGAGAAAGCCCAGGGCTAGAGAGACAGCCTCGGCCCCCGAGAAAGCCCAGGGCTAGAGAGACAGCCTCGGCCCCCGAGAAAGCCCAGGGCTAGAGAGACAGCCTCGGCCCCCGAGAAAGCCCAGGGCTAGAGAGACAGCCTCGGCCCCCGAGAAAGCCCAGGGCTAGAGAGACAGCCTCGGCCCCCGAGAAAGCCCAGGGCTAGAGAGACAGCCTCGGCCCCCGAGAAAGCCCAGGGCTAGAGAGACAGCCTCGGCCCCCGAGAAAGCCCAGGGCTAGAGAGACAGCCTCGGCCCCCGAGAAAGCCCAGGGCTAGAGAGACAGCCTCGGCCCCCGAGAAAGCCCAGGGCTAGAGAGACAGCCTCGGCCCCCGAGAAAGCCCAGGGCTAGAGAGACAGCCTCGGCCCCCGAGAAAGCCCAGGGCTAGAGAGACAGCCTCGGCCCCCGAGAAAGCCCAGGGCTAGAGAGACAGCCTCGGCCCCCGAGAAAGCCCAGGGCTAGAGAGACAGCCTCGGCCCCCGAGAAAGCCCAGGGCTAGAGAGACAGCCTCGGCCCCCGAGAAAGCCCAGGGCTAGAGAGACAGCCTCGGCCCCCGAGAAAGCCCAGGGCTAGAGAGACAGCCCAGGGCTAGAGAGACAGCCCAGGGCTAGAGAGACAGCCCAGGGCTAGAGAGACAGCCCAGGGCTAGAGAGACAGCCCAGGGCTAGAGAGACAGCCCAGGGCTAGAGAGACAGCCCAGGGCTAGAGAGACAGCCCAGGGCTAGAGACGACCCAGGGCTAGAAACATCCCAGGGTTAGAAACATCCCAGGGTTAGAAACATCCCAGGGTTAGAAACATCCCAGGGTTAGAGACAGCCTAGGGTTAGAGACAGCCTAGGGTTAGAGACAGCCTAGGGTTAAAGTCAACCAAGTGTTAAAGTCAACCCAGGGTTAGAAACAGCCTAGGGTTAGAAACAGCCTAGGGTTAGAAACAGCCTAGGGTTAGAAACAGCCTAGGGTTAGAAACAGCCTAGGGTTAGAAACAGCCTAGGGTTAGAAACAGCCTAGGAGGCAGCCTAGGGTTAAGGCAGCCTAGGGTTAAGGCAGCCTAGGGTTAAGGCAGCCTAGGGTTAAGGCAGCCTAGGGTTAAGGCAGCCTAGGGTTAAGGCAGCCTAGGGTTAAGGTAAACCTAGGGTTAAGGTAAACCTAGGGTTAGAAACATCTTAGGGTTAGAAACATCTTAGGGTTAGAGACAGCCTAGGGGTAGAGGCAGCCTAGGGGTAGAGACAACTTAGGGTTAGAGTCACCCTAGGATTAAAGTCAACCTAGGGTTAAAGTCAACCTAGGGGTAGAAACATCTTAGGGGTAGAAACATCTTAGGGGTAGAAACATCTTAGGGGTAGAAACATCTTAGGGGTAGAAACATCTTAGGGGTAGAAACATCTTAGGGGTAGAAACATCTTAGGGGTAGAAACATCTTAGGGGTAGAAACAGCCTAGGGGTAGAAACAGCCTAGGGGTAGAAACAGCCTAGGGGTAGAAACAGCCTAGGGGTAGAAACAGCCTAGGGGTAGAAACAGCCTAGGGGTAGAAACAGCCTAGGGGTAGAAACAGCCTAGGGGTAGAAACAGCCTAGGGGTAGAGACAGCCTAGGGGTAGAGACAGCCTAGGGGTAGAGACAGCCTAGGGGTAGAGACAGCCTAGGGGTAGAGACAGCCTAGGGTTAGAGACAGCCTAGGGTTAGAGACAGCCTAGGGTTAGAGACAGCCTAGGGACCCGAATAGATAACACCATTGAACCGTAAAAAAGGCATAGGCTAGACTGAGATGCCGTGTAAGGGATAAGGTGTCTGCTCCCACTGCTGGACCCTGTGGATATGAAGTATTTGACCAGCTTGTGACTTCTTGCTGAAGCAATAGATCCATATTTGAAAAGTCCCTTAAAAGCCGATCTGCTTGAACACCGTAGAGGTGACTGACCAATCGGAGCCTCTCATGAGAAGCACTCAAAATCTTCCACATGATTCAAGTTCCTTTTGGAACACTTGTGACGGAGACTTCAGGTTTACTTCTAAACCAATAAGGATCACTAATGTGACCACCATCTAGCGATGAATCTCGCTCTCCCCTGATACAGTTGTAGCATAGTCTGATCTTATCTGTACATGCTGATCTTCCAATGTTCTACAAATTCCATCAAGGCTACTTTATTGTTATCCATTTTCTTAGGTTCGAGGAGGACTGGCTCAGGGCCTTGGGCTACTTTCCTTGTGCTGCCCAACTTTCGCAATGGGTTACCTAACCCCAAGCTGAGGTATCTGTAGTTACCATCTTTCCTTTTGGGGTTCCCAATATAGCTTCCCTTGACCGAGCACTGAAACTATATCTTCCAACCCATACCGGGAGCCGTTTCAAATGCTCAGGATATGTATATGAAGAGTCCTTGAATACAAGTCATCTTACTGTGGAAAAATGCCAATGTTAACAGTCCTAATACCCACATGGCTTGTCTTATAGAAGATGTTGAACTGGCACAAAGGAATCAAACGGCTTCCTGAAGGGCCGAAATCTTTTGAGAAGGCAGAATAAGAATCTGAAGAAAAGCGTTGACTTCAAATCCCAAATAACTCGCTGCCTGAGATGGAACCAGACTTGAACTCTCAAGGCTCAGAACCCAACCAAGCTGAAAACAGCTCCAAGATGTAATTGAGGCTCTGTAGCAATTTGTCCCTTAAATGGGCAAAAAAGTAGCAGATAGTCGGGATCAGTCAAATACTGATTCCTCTCCGTCTTCGATATGCCAGAGGTTCTGCCAATATCCGAAGGGAAGCAATCTTATTGGAAGTGTAAAAGTCCTTTACTGTGAACCTTAAAAACAGGACTGAGTCCAAGGCTCATTGGAACTTGTCAGCAAGCATCCTTCAGATCTATTGAGACCACGAAAGGGCTCTGTGGAAGCATATTTTTCACTGAAGAAAAAATGTTTTATTCCAAAATGTCTGCATCAACCCAGAGATGATTCCTATAAAATAAAAATGAGTCTCTACTCAAGGCTTCCTTCACCAGAAAGACAGTGGCATAAAAAACCCATTCCTCGCTGGTGACGGGGGAACTGGGATAATGACTCCCCTGGCCCCCATGTCTAGTAGACTTTCCTGAATGTCTGATCGTTCCTCCAACCTCATGGGTATAGGAGAAACCATAATTTTGAGGGGTACAAGTAAATTCTAAGTGAACCCATCTTTTATGTCCCTGGAAACAAAAGGGCAATTCAAGGTATTGTCCAACACTGTGAACAAAAACTCTTAGTCAGGCCCCAACCCGAGACATGGCGTCATTGTTTCTTGGGTTGGACCGCCCAGTTCCATACAGAGTAAAACCTTTAAATCCTCCTTTCCTGCAGAAAAGGTAGAGGGGGAAGGTACCCCCGGGACATCTAGTAGTGTCCCTGTATGACAGGATAGTCTAAAAGAGGACCTAGGAAGGAACTCCATTACTACATGAGGCCTAGGTCAGGCAGAGAACCCATGTTCCTATCTGCCGCCCTATCCCCAGTTTTTCCAAATCTGCCCAAAAAGGAAGTCCTTAAAAGGGCATTGCACAAAGACCCATCTTTGACACGATGTTCTGGACCAGGTCCTCAACCAGAGAGTCCTGTGCCCGGAATTGGTCACAGCCATACTTTGTGCCCAAAATCTTACTGATTCAGCCATGGCGTCTTGTTGCTGACAAAAGGATAGGTAAGGCTTTTAGTATCTCCCAATTTTTTAAAGGACACATATGGAAGCCAAAAATCGGCATTAAAGAATTGGATTCTGCTTGCCAAGAGCAGGGAATCCATATTCTTATCTAGGGAATCACACAGAACCCCAAATCTTCAAAGGCTAACCTTGCCCCTTCGGGAATTTTAGCAAAAGGGGAGCACCCTGTTCTCATTCTTCTAAAATCATATGTTTTGGAAAATTATGGAAAGGTAATGGAGATGATGAATCAAGGGCCAATCATAGTAGAACCCATCAAGCCTAGGGCCCCCGTAAATCTCAGGAGGACTCCCATCCAAGCACTGACCGGGCCTGACCCTGCTTAGCTTCCGAGATCGGGCGCATTCAGGGTGGTGTGGCCGTAGGTCTATATGGATCTGGGGCCAGGCTCTTTTTCCTCTCTATACCCATTGATAAATATATCAACCGTAAGAGGAATGTAAGCCCCCAGGAGGATACAAAAATGAGTCAGAGGCCTGATTTTTTCCCCCTGGGAAGAAATACCCCCCTTCCTCAGAGTCCTCATCTGATATATGACTCTAGATTGGATAAAATAGGAGAAACCCCTCATATGTCCCAACAACGGAGAGGAATTAAAGGGCCCTGAGGTTGTTTGAAAAAAAAAAAAAACTATTCTGGTTACCTAAACCTTAGGTAATATCTGGCCCATGTTAGAAATGGTGAAAGGTTTAAGAAACATTTCCCATCTTGAAACAAAGTGGATTCTTGTTCCGTACAACCATCTTTTCCATGCAGTATGGACATAGGGGTATTCTTATATGAATTATTCTCACATATAAAAGGAATCTCATGCCCTTCTTTAGTGATTTAAATCTCAAAGAAGATTTTAGGTACACTGAGTTTTATCCGGGGTCTTGACTAAAAGACAATAAAACATTATATATACATATATAAATATATATTAACTCACCGGGCAGAGCTGTGCCTCCTCGTCCCAGAACCGGCAGCAGACGGATTAGCTGGTGCTGTATCTTGGTCTGCATTTATTACATCTGTGGATGCTTTTTCCCTCTGGGTCTGGTATTTCCACAATGCAAATGTTCTCTGCCTGATCCGCCATTTTCTGGTATGAGGCACCAGGGAAATTAGCTTCCTGAATCCTCCTAAATAGGGCAGGAGCGAAATCCCCTTAATTTCTTTTAACCCTCTATTTGCTGGAAATCAAGAGGGAGGCCAATAGCAATGATGGAAAGACACTGGTGCTGTCCCTTTAAAGACAAAACACGTGTTTCTTCACGGGCAGGATTCCCGGAAATCCGCAGTAAAACCTCACAGATTCCGGTGGAAGAAGCAGACTCCCCTCCCCTTCCTTCCAAAATCAAGTAAGTTCAAATTTCCGTGCGCGCGCCCGGGAATGCTGTCGCTGCCATGGAGGAAGAGGAACGGGAGGGCGTCCCGCCTGTGGAGGAACACGTGATGGTTGGCTGCACTGCCGCCGATCGATCCCCAGGGCTGAACGCTACCCGGGTGCTGACACTGAGGTAAGCGGCATCGGCGTTGTAGTAATGTCATGCGGGGAAGAGAGAGAGAAGCGTCATTCACCTCTCTTCCCCCGCCTCTTAAAAGGTACAATGTGAAAATAAACTTTCAAACACAAATGAAGAATAAAATATATCCAGTGCAACCAAAAAGCTTCCTCTGAGCCATCACAATATAATAAATACTATTTTAGGGCCGGCTACCCCAGTTTCTTCCAAACAGTCATCCTCAGTAAGAGGGAAAAAAAAGCTTACCCCCCTTTGTAAAAATTAAAAGAATGGGAGTCTTGGCCTAAAAATCCAGAGGGTATCCCGGGCCCCAGGCAACAATACAAGCCTCCAGGACCGAGAAATGAGCAAAATGAGCAAAGGCCCACAGCGCCGGAAATACTTACCTAAACCTTCCTGGTTCAGGAGCTAGTGGTCTGGCTCCTACCTCACGGAGGAACACGAAAACAACTGAGGAATGGGAGGAGGAGTCAAGATTTTATTCTGTCTGATGGTCAGGTGTTCCAAATTGGTAGGAGGAGCCCGAAGGTCTCAGGCGTATGCTGCCCGAAGGATGTTCGAAGGAGTGCCGAAGGAGAAAAAGCACATACATGTGAACTGGCCCAACTGCATTGTGACTGCAGTGCAGAGAAAGCAGAGTGTGGACATATCTTTAGTGTTTTACAATGACAAACAGCCATGTGGAGAGGCCAAATATGAAGTGCTCTCTGCTTTGAAAATTCCAACTGAACCAAGAGATTTTTTTTGCAGTGTCCCTGGCAAGAAAAGAATATGCATTGTGAGAAGGCATGGAATATACCCTTTTCTTACCCGAATGGCATTATCTGCAGCATTAGTTATGAGCAGGGGCTCTCCATGAACAAACGTCAGGCCTGCAATAGCTGTGGTATGAGCATCCCGCATCTGGCTCATTAGCTTCTTTTCCTCCAGATCCCAAAGTCCAATGTGAC
The DNA here is from genome assembly GCA_027917425.1 of Gastrophryne carolinensis. Lineage (NCBI taxonomy): Eukaryota > Metazoa > Chordata > Amphibia > Anura > Microhylidae > Gastrophryne > Gastrophryne carolinensis. The sequence continues at coordinate 537,878,112 of CM051234.1, forward strand.
CAATTGGGCTTCCAGCCGCCATTATTGGATGACCATCTGCAAACCCAAAACATAAGGTAAAGAAAAACACAAACAGGGAAAATACTTATGCCACGACTGATACTTGCAAGGCAGCATTTTACACTTTATTCCTACAGTAAGGATGAGAACATTTACATAACAATGAAAATGTCTCTTTTGTTTCAGCACATGGCACTATACAAAGTAGATGTTTAACATTCTTTACTATTCTACATGATTTTAAAGAGGAACAACATACAAGAATTTCACTTTCCCATGTGTTGGTCCTCTCAGGGAGGGACATTCCGAATTGGGACCCGCCCTCTGTGTGTCTCCACCCATGTAACCTCATACACTCTTCTTCCTTTTGCTTTGACTGTGCAGACTCGGACAAGAATGTGTGCGCTGATTGGCTAAGTGGCACGCTCGCTGTCACATGGCTCCGCTGGCGGCTAAGCGGCGGTGAATGGAGCCGTGTGCACCGCCGGCCACATTCCCCACTCACCTTCTAGACACCGTGTGCCCGCACCGCCTATTCCAAAGGGTGGGAAAAGAGGGCCACAGCACAGGGACACAGGGATAGCTATGGGGGAAGGGTTTTACACAGAGGAGATGCCCCAAGGAGTGGAACGCAGAGGGCACTGAAGTCTTTAAAGATCCTCTTTAAGGGGCTGTATGGGCATAAGCCGAAAAAAAAACAAGTTTTCTTCCCACTTTAAGTCGTTAAGTTTATTTACAGCTCAAAACTAGGAGGGTGCTTCAGCATGTCAAAGCCCCATATAATATTTTACCCGTTTTTACCCGTTTCTAGTGACACTGACGTTTCTGGCCACTGCACTAAAAGGGAAAACTTCCCACTTAATTCACTTGTAGGGGCAGAGCAGCAGCCAGCACAGATGAGGGGGGAAGCACAGTCGCTACCCGTCCCTCTGTGACTAGGGCTTATATTTCAAAACATTTGTGTAAATGCTGAAAAAACACAGTAGGGCAAATTTTCGGGGGAAACACAGTATATTATAGTAGCTTAATTTCGGATTAGAAGAACAAATGTAGATGATTTATGTAAATATAAGGTATGTCCCTGAAAAAAAGCCCTAGCACATATTTTTGAATAAAAAAATTAATATAAGAGGAGGTTTTATTTTTGGGGAAATATGGTACATTGCAGAGATTAATTCTTATTTGTGGTTCATGGTGACCAAGTTAATCTAAAAGCCATGGTATCAGAGAACCGTCAACTGTCCTGGGACAAAAAAGAGAATTCTGTGAGTACTCACCTGTAGAATTAATTTCTCTTACATTACTACTTCAGGACATCAGACCTTTAAAGTACTCGATTGAAAACCTTCATCAAGACCTTTCTGCCAAAAAAATCAATATTCTGGGAACAGAAAAAATTCTACCAGTGAACCTTCTGGATTCGCATCAAGCGATAATGCTTGCCAGACTCTATAGTAGATCATTGATGAAGGCTTCTTCCTGGCCTGAATCATAGTCTGCATGACTCAGAAGAACTCCCTTTCTGTCAAGATACAGGATTCAATAGCCAGGCCTTCCAAGCCAGAACTTGTGATGCCTTAGAGGCCCCTGTGTGAGAAGAGTTGCCCTCCGACATCCTTACTATGTCTGAGAACCAGCTTCTTCTTGGCCACCGAGGAGCCACCAGAATGGTTGGGACTCCCTTGTGAGCTAACCTTTCTTTCTTACTTGACCCAGGAGTGGAATCGGAGGGAATGCATAAAGAAGCTTGAATGCTGACCCATGAAGAGGCAGGACATCTGTTGCTATAATTAGAGGATCCCTGGACCCAGACACAAACTTTGTAACCTTCCGATTGTGTCGTGATGTACAAGAGAGATGTCTGGAATCCCCAAGAGCATGCATAGGGATTGAAAAAAACGACTAAGAGACCATTCCCTCGGATGCAGGACCGTTCCATCCGATTGTCTGTTTGAATCCGGATGGGATGCCCCTTCAGATGGTATGTCCAATGACTGAGATACAATAGAATCGCTCTCAGTTCCAGGATATTTATGGAGAGTTTGCTCTCCTTCAGACTCCACTGTCCCTGGAGCGTTGGTGACTGCATGACACTACCCCAACTCGATAGACTGGCATCCATGGTGATGATCTTCCACTGTACTGAAAGGGAGGATTTGCCAGTCTGAAGAGGCTGAGGACCAGCTGCCTTGTTGACGGTGTCATGCAAAAAGAGTGATCCAGAGTGTGTGGGTCTTGATCACAGATTGTGAGCAATTCCATCTGCAGGGGTCTTGTGTGAACAGTGCAAAAGGTACTGACTCAAAGCAAGATACCATCAAGCCCAGACATATTCCTTGACGAATCGTCGGGGGAGGGCAAGACAAGAGACCCTGTACCCTGGCCTGGAATAAGAGTCACTTCTGTGTTGGAAAAAACTTTTGCCTGAGACGTGTCTAATGAGTCTCAGAAAGAATAACTCTTGAAGCTATGATATATTTGACTTAAGGATTCGACTGGATAGTCAATCATCCAATGTCGGACAGTCTGTGTATTCTTCTGGGCCCCCTGACATGATGGGGCCCATATCAACCGATAGTCTAAGTAAGGGATTATATGTATACCCTGACTTCTTAGAGAAAACATGAGACCTGCCAACACCTTGGTAAACACCCTTGGTGCTGAAGATAGACCGAAAGGGTAACGCCACAAACTGAAGATGTAGGCCACCTACAGCAATGCAGGTATGTATCCTTATATATACACTGCCCGACTTCACTGTGGATCAATAACTCCAATCTCTAAAAGGGCTAGATACGGCAGATCTCAATGCTTCTGCCTTCTGCGGAATTCGGGATAGCCCTGACCAAGAGAATCTCCAAGGGGGTCTGGCCCCTAATTTGATCTTGTAACCTGAGGATACAACTTCCTGTATCCAAATATCTGTTACATGAAGCCTCCAAATATGAGCAAAATGCAGAAGCGGTCCCTCCACACCTGCAAGTGCGGGGGCGTCCCTTCATGCCTGAACAGGCTTTGAAGGGGGTCTGGCTTTATTCTGCCAGACACCTGTTGCCTTAATTTGGAACTTTGTCTTATTCCAAAAATCTCTTCGGTATCCGGAAGAGGCCGAACCTCTAACCGGAACCCCGGAGTATTAGAGGCCCTGCGGAAGCAGTATTAGACTTCGGCTTCTGTGGCAGATTAGATGATTTACCACTAGCAGCATCCTTTACCATGTCAACCAAGCACTCCCCAAACAGACACCCCACCTTAAAGGGGAGTCCTATTTTTTTTTTTTTTTTTTGAGGCTAGGTCAGCTGACCATTGTTTAAGCCATAAAGCACGCCTTAAGGCTAACACCAGAGCTAGGCCTCTGGCACTTAACCTGCTCAATCCTCCATAGCCCGTATCATATACCTGTTGTAGCCAACTGGTATTGATAACCTGGGAGCATGACTTCCATGAATGACCCCTACAAGTTTTCAAGTCCAGTTGTTTTAACAACCTCCAGCTATGGATGTAGCCCAGGCCAGCCGCAAGGTCGACCCCATAATAGAATAAGCAGGACATGCCACCTGATCCACGCGCTTATTCGCTGGATCATTTGGAGAAGCACTATCCGAGGATGGCATACCCAAAATCTAAAAAAAGACCTGGCCCCAGAGCGTCCACCACAGGAGGGTGAGACCATTATTCAATCTGATCTGGAGGAAAGGGATACATAGTATCTAGTACTTTAGGAATGGGCAGAAGATAACCTGACTTCTGCCATTCCGTATTGATCAAATTAGAATAATGCGTATGCTCTGCAAAATCCTCCAGAATCGAGGAAATCATCCATCTTAACTGAGCACCCCCTTGTGTAGAGGACTTCTGAATACGAGTCCCTACTGGATAAATCCTCCCGGCGGATAACTTCCTGGGAGACTATGGCAGCTACAATATCCTCCATCTTGTAAATGACTCCCAGAAGGAGGCTATGGCAGCCACAATATCCTCTTAAAAACTCAGAGGAATTTTTTTTTTCAAAACCTTCTAAGTAGCTCATATGACTTAAAGGTTTTAGGTCCGCTTGAAGGCTGCCAGGGGGGTTTTTAAGCTCAGAGGGCACCGGCAACAAGGGTCAGAGCCCTTGCAGGGAGGAGACAATTGTTTTCCATATCCACTGCTACAGTACCATAACCCTGCACACCGTGCTATCCTCGTCCAGTGTCTGTCTGCATACTGGACATGGGGTGAATCTATCTGCTAGAGCAGTGGTCCCCAACCCTGTCCTCAAGGCCCACCAACAGGCCAGGTTTTGCAGATCTCCACAAAGATGCACAGGTGGAGTAACTAGTGCAGCTGCAGAGCAATATAGCTGGCTATCTGGAGATCCAAAAAACATGACATGTTGGTGGGCCTTGAGGACAGGGTTGAGGACCACTGTGCTAGAGGACCAGATCCGATTACCCCCAGATGCCTCCGTCATGGTAATTAATACTAGATTACCTCCCAGGGGGTCTAAAACCTAGTATGTGAACAGTTCCCGATAGTCGCAAGACTATTCTGAGAGCTCAGAGGGTGAACCACATCAATATATTGCCAGTCTTATCCCACAACTATAATAAATAAATAATATATATATATATATATATATATTCTTTTCATATATATATATTTTTTTAAAAACAAGAACAATTAAACATTAATATGTATATATGAATAAATATCACCTTAATACACAATTAAAAAATGACCTACCTAAAGATTTAGGTCCGTTTGAGGGTGGCCGTGCAGCGGCTCACAGTATTTTTGTGCTTCCCCCAGCCGAAAATCTTCCAGTGAAGGCGGCCAGAGAAGAACCGCAATCTCAGCGGTACTCGGCGCTTCGCCCGGCCGAAATTCTTCCATTGAAGGCGGACGGAGAAGAACCCCGATCTCAGCGGTACTCGGCGCTTCGCCCGGCCGAAAAACTTCCACTGAAGGTGGCCAGAGGAGAACCGCGATGTTAGCGGTACATGCCGCTTAGTCCCGGCCGAAAATGTTGCACTGCGAGCGGCCGGAGGAGTTCCACGATGTTAGCGGTACTTGCCGCTTAGTCCCGGCTGAAAATCTTCCACTGAAGTCGGCTGGAAGAGAACCACGATTTTAGCGGTACTTGCCACTTAGCCCCGGACGAAAATGTTGCAGTGAGAGGCCAGAGGAGCACCGCGATGTTAGTGGTACTTGCCGCTTAGTCCCGGCCAAAAATGTTGCAGTGCGAGGGGCCGAAGGAGAACCGATGTTAGCGGTGCTTGCCGTTTCACCCGGCCGAAAATCTTCCAGTGCGAGCGGGATAAGAAAGGAGCCGCACACCGGTGCTCGCTGCTATGCTAAGCCGAAAATGTTTCCATAGCAGCAGGCACAAATTTTGAATTTTTCAACCAATAACACATGGGAAGAGCAATAAAGAGGAAATTAATTCCCCTGGTTCCCCTCAATCAGGCTCACCAGACAAAAGCCTTATGGCTGATTTTTCCTGTGGCGGAATTCCCAGCCAGGTAGTGTCACTTTTTTAAAAAGCAAAAAAGTGACACCCCAAGACCCTGGCGCTTACCTTACCATCCTGATCCGAATGCAGCTTAGCTGCGGAGGCAAAGTGGGTCCATTCATATCCAAGGAGTATAAGGGCCAAGGAACAGTCAGGTTTCCATTGCCCCAGCTTCCAAGGCATAATTCCTTTAAAACAAAAAGTAAATGGGAGAGGAGTTCAGCCTTGCAGTGACCACTGCAAGAAAGAAAACTGAAGTGCATCAAGTCAGCCAAGTGGATATAGGCTTGGGAGGTGGAGACACACCTTTGTTCTTGCAGACCACACCCTTTGGGAGAGGTTAACCCAATAGTCTCTGAATAAAATCTGATGTCCTGAAGTAATAATGGAAGAAAAATTTCTTACGTAACCTAATACATGGTGATCACCACCTTTACTTTCCATGATCTTTCTGTATTGTGATCTTTGCACATGGGCATATGCACCCACTTGAAGGAGCTGTAGACCAAGTTAAGGGATTTTACAACCATGCTCTAATGCGTGCCAGTACGGACGAGGCTAGATTGCAAAAAACACCAGGCAAGGTTTATAACCTTTATCCTCAATAAATAAGCCATTGCCCTTTAAAATTGTTTTAAAGAGCCTAGTAAAGGGCAGAACAAGTTTCTCTGGTCCAGAAAGAATAGGTCAGAGAGCGAGGAACATTCAAATGCAAACACACAGGCATGCTGTCCCAGTAGAGAAATGCTTGGTACCAGTATCACTGGTTAACCTATATTCTAAAAGATAAAGGGCGGGGATCCAAAAACAAGGCACAAACTTAAACCACTGCAGCTTGCAGAATCTTGCAGCCAAAAACAGCATCCGCTGAGGCCAGCACATCAACCTTGTAAAAGGCAGCGGATCCTGCGAGAGAGACACAAATGCCGGAAGCTTGTGATTGTGACGAGAGGCAAAGAGGTCCACCTCCGGAGTCCCCCACCGGTGGCAAAGCGACACCTTGGGGCTGAGCAACCATTCCCCCCGGCGAGATGAGCACCTGCTCAGGGAGTCCACCTCCGTGATCTCCACTCCTGGAATGTACACCGCCAAGATGCATGGGACATTGCTCTCTGCCCAATCCAGTATCAAAGACACTTCCCTGAGGGCACGCCTGCTGCGAGTCCCTCCCTGGTGATTGATGTAGGCGACCGCCGTCCGATTGTCCGACCGTACTTGAACCGGTAGTCCCCGCAACTGATGAGTCAAGTGCGCCAAAACCAACCTGATGGCTCTCAACTCCAGAACATTAGAAACATAGAAGGTTGACGGCAGAAGGAGACCATACGGTCCATCTAGTCTGCCCTTATGTGTATACTGTATGTTCTCTTTATCTTAGGATAGATGTGTGCTTATCCCAGGCATGTTTAAATTCAGTGACTGTTGATGGGATCGTGAGCCTCCTGAGGCCCCCACAGTCCCTGAAACTGAAGATCCTTCCAAAATCCCCCCAGTATCAAAGACACTTCCCTGAGGGCACGCCTGCTGCGAGTCCCTCCCTGGTGATTGATGTAGGCGACCGCCGTCCGATTGTCCGACCGGACTTGAACCGGTAGTCCCCGCAACTGATGAGTCAAGTGCGCCAGAACCAACCTGATGGCTTTCAACTCCAGAACATTAGAAACATAGAAGGTTGACGGCAGAAGGAGACCATACGGTCCATCTAGTCTGCCCTTATGTGTATACTGTATGTTCTCTTTATCTTAGGATAGATGTGTGCTTATCCCAGGCATGTTTAAATTCAGTGACTGTTGATGGGATCGTGAGCCTCCTGAGGCCCCCACAGTCCCTGAAACTGAAGATCCTTCCAAAATCCCCCCCCCAACCAGACAGGCTGGCATCCGTGGTGACCGTCTCCCAACGAGGGGTCAGAAAGGACCTGCCCCTCGTCAGATTGCTTGGTTTCAGCCACCACCGAAGGGAACGCCGCACCCGGGGGGACATCAGAAAGGACTGATCCAATGACAGCGGGGACCTGTCCCAGGCCGCCAAGAGAAGGAGCTGGAGCGTCCTTGTGTGAAACTGGGCAAAGGGAACCGCCTCGAACTATGCCACCATCAATCCCACCAGTCGCATCCCCAGCCGGAGGGACGGGTGGGGGATAGATATGAGACGCTGAGTCAAATCCTGAATCAGAAGAACCTTGGCTCGGGGGGAGGAAGACCCTGGCCTGAGAAGTATCCAGAGACATTCCCAGGAACTCAACCACCCTGGAGGGAGAGAGGCAGGACTTGGGATAGTTGATCACCCAACCGAAACTCTCCAGAGTGGACACCACGGTCCTGGTATCGAGCTGCGCCTGACTGAGGGAAGACGCCATGATGAGAAGATCGTCCAGATATGGCACGATGCGGATACCCCTGGCTCTGAGGATGGCCATCACTCCTGCCAACACCTTGGTAAAAACCCTTGGAGCCGAGGTAAGGCCAAACGGAAGAGCCACAAACTGAAAATGTTGATTTTCCAAAACGAACCTGAGAAATCTCTGGTGTGCCGGAAATATTGGAATATGCAGGTAAGCATCCTTGATGTCTATGGACGACATGAAGTCCCCCTGACGAAGTGAGTGGATGGCTGAGCGCAGAGTTTCCATGCGGATCTTCCGGGGACGGACGAACCTGTTGAGCAACTTCAGATCCAGAATGGGACGAACAGATCTGTCCTTCTTGGGTACCGTGAACAAATTAGAATAGAAGCCCAGGCCCCGATCTGAGGGGGGCACCGGACAGATGACAGCCATGTCCAAGAGACTTACTACTGCCGCCCGAAGCCCCTGAGCGGTCAGAGGATCTGACGGCACCCGAGACCTGAAGAATCTGGGAGGGGGCCGGAACTCGAACTCCAGCTTGTAACCGGAAGACACCACTTCCTGAATCCACCTGTCCGAGACCTCTTGGACCCAGACCCGGGAGAAGAGTTGCAGCCGCCCCCCCCACCCGCAAGGGTGAGGGCGCCCCGATTGCTGAGCTGCCTGGCAGCGACTTTAGGCTTAGAGCCCCAACTGTGTCCTGGACGGGCCCGACCCCTGCCCCTGGACCAGGAATCACCTCTGGACGAGGGGAAAGCCGAACCCCTGCCAACTCTAGCCCCATGAAAGGACTGAGTGAAGGAAGCCGCCCCCCGAAAGGGGCAACGCTGCTTCTTACGCCGAGGTAACTTACCTCCCTTCGCCACCGAATCCAATTTCTCTCCAAAGAGCCGCAACCCCACCAAGGGAAGGGCCGTGAGCGACTTTTTGGACACAAAATCAGCCGCCCACTGGTGTAACCAAACCGACCGCCGCATAGCCACAAGCAAGGCCGAAGCTCTGCTACACATCACCAATGTGTCGTCCAAGGCGGTCAGCACAAAGGATAAAAATAACTCACATCGCTTAAGGGCGGCAAATTCCTCACTAGCCGGGTCAAGCCCGGAAGAGGTCAACAGTCCTCTAACAACCGACCTGGCAGCTACCAATAAAAGCGCCGAAGCACAAACCGGCCGCAAGGCCGACCCAACACTGGCAAAACCATGACAAGCCATCTGGTCAATGCGTTTATCCTCACCATCCTTGAGAGTAGTGCACTCCGGAGAATGCAGGATTGAGGATCTGGAAAACCCCAAAACAGGAGCATCCACCTCGTTGCTTCAACGCGTCCGCCGGAAAGGGATATTTTTTGTCCCAACCCGGAGGGACACCCGGAAGCCGAGTCGGCCTCTCCCATTCCTTGAGAATGATACCATCAAAATGCTTTTGATAAGGAAATTCCAAGCGCGGCTTGGTCACCTCAAAGAACTCCCCCTTCAGCGGAGGAGCCCCCTCGGGGGGAGAAAAAGCCAGGACCTCAAACATATGAGCCAGGACCCTAGAAGTATCCAAGGAATCCCCCTGGCCCTGCTCGGTATCAGCACCCACAAACTGCTGGTCATCGGAGCCCTCAGACTCCTCAAACAGCTCCCCTTCCTCAAGCGGGGAACAATCAGACCAATCCAGGGAGTCAAACTCCTCCATATCAAAGGCCTGCATGGCTGTATACAGATGTTTTCGCTTTGCCGTGGCCTTTTTGGCAACAGCACTGGAAAACAATTTTTCAAGATTGGCCAATCTGGCACACACCTCAGATTGCGACCCGCCAATGACCACATCACAAGGGGTACGTGTCAAGCGAGGAGGAGACGGAGAGGAGACTGGCGGAGCAGAACCAGACGCCTGAGATCCGGACTGCCACGTAATAGACCGTTGTGCACAGGGTACACAAAGAAATACATCATCCCCCAAAAGGCATACCCCACACCCCAAACACAGCCTGGATTGCCCCGAGGGGGGCACAAGCTCAGTATCCGGGGAAGCCTCCATATGGTGATTATATATATATATATATATATATATATATATATATATATATATATATATATATAATGTCCCGAGGGAATTACGCAGTAATGCAACCCGGGATGCCCCTTTAAGTCCCGCGTGGGAGAAATTACAGACCCCTAAATTTAACCAGGGACCCTAGGACCGGGAGAACCCCCTTTTAATAGGAACAATGGTCCACCTGGAACACACAAACACAGCAATCAGACCACATAGCAATTGTCCAAAGGGGTTGCCAAGCAACCCCAAGGAGGGGCATGATCAATAAAGAAAAAGTAATGGGGCCACAGGCCACTCACCAACCATCACGCACGCACGGCAGGGAAGGAAAAGGCACGTAGGCAGAGGAAGAGGGAGGGCGGGCCGGTGCGGTTCGCGCCCGGCCCCGCCTCTCCCCCGTCACGCCCGGCCAGAAGCCGGGACCTGAACCGCTGCGCCCGCAGCACGGGGGCGGGCCGTAGGCGTTCGCGCGAGCGCCCGGCCCCGCCCTGAGGGGAAGAAGCTCCCCCTGGGCACCGAAGAACAGCCGCCATGACAACCACCGGAGGCTGGTGCCAGTCTGAGTACCGCACATGCACATGTAAAGTTACAGCACCACACACACACAATATCAATAAAGTATGAAACTATAAGGGACCAGGCCCCCTTCCCTCTAAGGGTATCCGGGAGAGGGGGAATCCATGCTAGGGTGGAAGGCTAAGGGACAGGGCATCCCAAACCGGGGTCACCAACCCGGTTAGCCGCCTACCCCTTGTTATGGGGTCTCACGGCGGAGCGGAGCTCCTGAGCACCTAGGGTGCCATCTACCATTTCCCGGACCAGCAGCTAGGCTGGGAGGCAGTAAGATCAATCAAGAATCCGGGCAGGAAGTCATCCCGGCTACCTGCAAGGAGGACTGACTTGCTTGCCGTCTGCAGAGATGAAAGACTGGGGAATGAGTGGGAGGTATTTATGGACCGGGAGGGTCTTACTTTTTTTATTGACATCTCTGCAAGATCGCCATATACAGGTCAGTATACCCACATGTAATGAATGTCTTGAACCGGGTGTGTGACATATTTAGAATAATAACCCCCCAGACTTTCACCCTACCACTCTGGTTCACTAATTGGGCTATTTGTGCTTACCTCGCCAAGTACATATAGCCCATCCATCCCTCCATCGCTGGCCACCTTCCGATGGGCAGCATCATCTTTCTCCTCCTCATCTTCTCAGCAGACACTGTGCGCATCCCTGATCTGGTACCTGCAGTGTTGGGGGGGGGTTAAGTAAAAAGCCGCGAGAGAACACAGGCAAGAGCTTCCGGATGGCTAAAGCTTTGTTTAGCCTGGGAATACAACAGTATATTAGCGTTTGACAGGTCACCAACATCCAAAAGATAAGCAGTGCACTGGGGAGGAGTAAGATAGCCCTACTCATCGGAAAGAAGCCCCCAGCAGCCGAATACTGCACCGTTATATATATATATATATATATATATATATATATATATATATATATATATATATATATATATCGGGGACATCGACAACATGTCGATGTCCCCGATCAGCAATGGTGAATTGCCATGCCCCCCACCATTGCTGTTTTTTCCCCTAAGCTCGAAAATGTACTTTAAAGGGTTTTATTAAAGTTTACAGAATTTTTTCGCCAATATGAGTTCTTTAACATGCTAAGCTTATTAAGTTTGTTTTTTTTTTCTATTTGTTTGCAACTCTGTTGTAAAAATACAATTCTGTGAGTACTCACCTGTAGAATTGTTTTTACTATGCACAGCACGGCCTGTTTCATGTAGTCCTTACGTCTGGGTATTCCGCCACAAGGTGGCGCAGTGGACTGCAGAAGATTTGTGGCTCCTCCCAGCCCCATATAAAAAACAGGAATCACCAATAGACCTCCAGTGTTGACAAGCAGTTATACAAGAAACAGGGAGGTAATAAAGGTAAAAAACCTTCATAACTAACTTGGAACAATCGCCATAAAGAGGCAACCAAGAATAACGATAACAAGGGAGGGATGAAACAGGCCGTGTTGTGCATAGTAAAAACAATTCTACAGGTGAATACTCACAGAATTGTATTTTTCCTAGTGCACAGCATGGCCTGTTTCATGCAGTCCTTACGTCTGGGACATCCAAAATCAGTGTCCGTAAGGTAGGGTGGGATCCCCAAAGAGTAACAGCAGGCAGTTCAGACCACTACCGCCTGAAGCACCTTGCAGCCAAAAGCAGCATCAGCTGAGGCCTTAACATCAACCTTGTAAAACTTGGAAAAAGTATGAACAGAAGACCAAGTAGCAGCCTTACAAACTTGTTCAACGGAAGCTTGGTGCTGAAAAGCCCAAGAAGCACCAATAGCAAGAGTAGAATGAGCAGTAACCCGAAAGGGAGGTTCCTTCCCCTTAGCAGAATAGGCCTGCACCATCGCCTGACGGATAGTAGATTTGGCCGGAGGCAAACCCTTCCTAGGTCCAGCAGGAAGAACACAAAGAGCATCAGACTTCCTAAAAGACTCAGTAGCAACCAAGTAAAACTTCAGTGCCCTGACAACATCCAGAGAATGAACAACCCGTTCCTTAGAATTAGCAGGGTTAGGACACAGGGAAGCCAATACAATGTCCTGATTGAGATGGAAGGCAGACACAACCTTGGGCAAGAAATCCGGTTTAAGCCGAAAACACTACCTTATCATGATGCCGCTCAAAATAAGAAGGTTTCATGGAAAGCGCCGCTAGCTCAGAAACTCGCCTGACCAAAGTAATAGCCACCAAAAAGGCCACCTTAAGAGTCATAATGGGCAAAGCAGCCTCACGCATAGGTTCAAAGGGAGGACCCTGTAGAGCAGACAACACCAAATTTAAGTCCCAAACCGGTAGCATAGGCTTACGCGGCGGACGCACACGAGTAACTCCCTGGAAGAAGGTCTTAACCAGCCTGTGATTGGCAAAAGATCTCTGGGGAAAAAAAATTGCCAAAGCCGACACCTGTCCCTTGAGAGTACTAAGCTGAAGGCCCGAATCCAAACCATGTTGTAAGAATTCCAGAATGCTGGGGATAGATAACACCCGACAAGGAAGAGACTTGGACACCAGGCAATGTAAGCATGCCAGACCCTGCAGTAGATAAAAGACGAGGACTTCTTCCGAGCCCGAATCATGGTAACAACAACAGAGGCCGGCAACCCCTTGTCCATCAAGATGGAGGTTTCAGCAGCCAAGCCGTTAAAGTCAGCGTTTGTAAATTGGGATGGCGCAGCTGTCCCTGAGTGAGAAGATCTGGATCCTTGGGCAAGACATACCGATCTACTGCCAACTGCACGACGTCTGCGAACCACACCATCCTCGGCCAACAGGAGGCTACCAGAATGGCTGGTACCCCCTCCTGGGCTATCTTGCGCAGCACCCTGCCCAGCAGAGGAAAGGGGGGGAACACAGAGGAGCCGAAACTCTGTCCAAGGAATAGCTAGCGCAACCATGGCGAAGGCCAGGGGATCCTGTGATATGGAGACAAATCTTGGAAGCTTGTGATTGTGGCGGGACACAAACAGGTCCACATCCAGCTGACCCCAGCGGTGACACAGGGAGTGAAATACCTTGTTGCTGAGAGACCATTCCCCCAGCTGAGATGTCCCCCTGCTCAGGGAGTCTGCCTCCTGGTTCTTCACCCCCATAATGTAGGCCGCCGAGATGCAGGGAACATTCTCTTCCGCCCAAGACAGTATCAGGGACACTTCCTTGAGGGCTCGCTTGCGCCGAGTCCCTCCCTGATGATTGATGTAGGCAACCGCCGTCTGGTTGTCCGAGCGAATCTGAACAGCCCGACCCCGAAGGTGCGAGGTCAGCTGAGAAAGAACCAACCTGATTGCCCTCAGTTCCAGGACATTGATGGGAGCATGGGCCTCCTGGGGGCCCCACTGACACTGGAACTGCAGAAACTTCCAAAAGCCCCCCAACCGGTCAGACTGGCATCTGTGGTGACAATCTCCCAGCACGGAGGCAGAAAGGTCCTGCCCACTAGAAGATTCCTTGAGTCCAACCACCACGAGAGGGAATGCCTGGCCAGAGGGGACAGAGCAAATTCCTGATCCAGGGACACAGGGTTCCGATCCCAAACTGACAAGAGATGCAACTGAAGAGGTCTCATGTGAAACTATGCAAAAAGAACCGCCTCGAAGCAGGACACCATCAGGCCCACTAACTGCATCCCCTGCCGGATGGAGGGATGAGGACACAAGAGCAGGGCCCATGCCTGCGTCTGAAGGCCCTCCACTTTCTGCTGATGGAGAAATACCTTGACCCGAGAGGTATCCAGAGTCATGCCCAGAAAGGACCTCGCCAAAGATGGAAACAGTAAAGACTTGGGATAGTTGATCACCCAGCCGAAGGACTCGAGAGTGGAGGTCAACACATGAGTATCCTTCTCGGCCTGATGAAGAGATGCAGCAGCAATCAGAATGTCGTCCAGGTAAGGGAGGATGCGAATGCCTTGGTTCCTCAGAAGTTCCATTACGCCCGCCAGCACCTTGGTGAACACCCGAGGCGCTGAGGTGATACCAACCGGTAAGACCACAAACTGGTAAAGCTGATCCTCCAGAGCGAACCTCAGGAATCTCTGATGACCCGTAAAATCTTGTAACCGGAGGACACCACCTCCTGAATCCACCGGTCTGAGAAGCCTCCAGACGTGAGCAAAGAGCCGAAGCCGTCCCCCAACTCGGATGGGTGGGGGCGACTCCTCATGCCTGAGGGGCCTTAGGAGGGGGTTTGGGCTTGGGACCCCATGAGAGACCGGGAAGACCACGGGATCTGCCACGGCCCCAAGAATCTCTGCGGCTACCCGAGAAGAGGGAGCCACGACCTCCCCTGGAGGCACAAAAGGAGGAGGAAGAGGGCCCCCCGAAAGGGCCGAGGCTGCTTCCTACGCTGAGGGAGCCTACCATCCTTGGCCAGAACATCCAGATGCTCACCAAAGAGACGAAGTCCCGTGAAGGGTAGCCCAGTGAGGGACTTCTTAGCTGCAGTGTCAACAGCCCACTGGCGCAACCAAACAGAGCGGCGCATAGCCACCAAGAGGGCCGAAGCCCTACCGCCCAGCCGGATGGCATCATCCATGGGAGTCAGCACAAAGGCAACAAAATCAGAGCAAAGCAAGAGGGCCCTATAATCCTCCCTCCTCCTACCAGCCATGGCGCCATCCGCGAGACGCTTGAGCTTCTTCTTAAGGGCAATGGCCATAATGGCTGCGGCACAAACCGTCCGCAGGCCTGCCCCTACAAAGGTGAAGGCATGACAGGCCAGCTGATCCACACGGCGGTCCGTGCTGTCACGCAGAGTAGTAGTGTCAGGGGAAGGCATGACCGAGGTGTTAGACAGCCCTAGAACAGGAGCGTCCACCTCAGGAGGACACGAACTGGGCACCGTGGGAAATCTGTTAGGACGTTCCCACTCCTTGAGCACCATATTGGAGAAATGGCCCTGCTCTGGGAACTCCAAGCGTTGCTTGTCAGGGCGAATGAGCTCACCCTGCTTCCTCTTTGCCACCTTAGGGGGGGGCGATGTGCAATGTCTCAAAAATGTCCGACAACAGTCTATCAGTGTCATCAGGGAGCCAGGTATCCTCATCAGAGGCGGACCCCGGGTCACTGTCTGAATCATGGAAGAGCTCCCCCTCCTCTAGGGAGTCACGGGCGCCAAACACATCAAGGCCCTCATCCTCCTCGGCAAAGAGGGAAGGCGCGGTGTCAAGATGCTGCTTCTTGCCAGAGGCCTTGCCCATCACAGGTCGGGCCAGCTGCCTTTCAATGCTGGCCACGCGTAGTGCCAGATCAGATTGGGACCCCCTGCTAGTATCCCCCCTCACTGGGGGCTAAATGCAGGCGCGGGGGAGTTGCCGGAGGGAGCGCAGAACTGGGAAGAGAAGCACCCATCCCAGCCTGGTCTGCAATAATAGTTTGGGCGCACGGCACACAAACCGCGCCACCACCACTCAAAGGGGATGCGCCGCACATGACACACAGCCGGGATTGCCCCGAAGGACCCCCGAGCATGCTATCCCCAGAAGCCTCCATATGGTGATTAACACAGGTGCAATAGGCCAGTATAGGGTAAGGGCTAATAAAAGCCACCCGGGATGCCCCCCCCCCAAGGGATGCCCACAGAGAGGGCCATGAGGGAAAGAGGGGGGGGGGGGAAGGGGTAGGACCAGGAGAAACCACAATACACTGTTATCCTGCCTGAAAGACATAAGCAAAAAGACAAGCATCGCACAGTACATGCCCCAATAAGAAAAACCCCCATGGGGGACTCGGGGACCAAAGGAACAGAGCGCGCAGCACACACAGGCGATCGTAGTGCAGCCGGACGAACCGCTGATGGCAGGTCAGACAAGCAAGTCACCGCCGCAGCCCAAGCTGAAGTTGGGCCTCCGGACACGGGTCACAGGCATGCAGCAAAATGGCGCAGAGATCGTGAACTTCGAGGGGCGGGCCGCGGAGTTATGACGCAATACGTGTCAGCCCCCGGCGCTGCCGCCCACGTGACCCGGCGTCGCCATGATTGTCCTCATTAAAAACTACAGTAAAAGCACCGCCCGCCACGGAGCGCAGTACACCCGTGACGGAGGCAAAAACCAACAGCGGGGCACCACACCAATACACCACCCGCCGCTACCACCCCCCCCCCCCCCGATTAAAACTGACAGGGAGATGGGGAGCGGAGGAGAAGGCAGGTAGCGGCAGGAGTCGACTAAAATGGCCCGGAGGGGAGGGGGGCAGGAGACAAACACCCACAGGAAAGAAAGACAGAAAGGGAAGACTGGCTAGGAACACATGTCCCCAAGCACAACTCACCCCCTACACCATAGCGAAGCAGGACTTCTTCATCCCTCAGCAGGCTCACCATAAAAGCCTATGGCCGGCTACCCTTTGTGGTACGGGGTCTGCGGCTTGGAGCAGCGCTCCCCGAGCACCTGACCCCAGTGCTCCTCTACCATCACCCGATCAGACACAGGGAGGCACAGATGGTCCGGAAGCGGGTGGAAATAGACTTGCAGGGCCGCAGGCTTGGTTGCCCCGCTCGCCTGCGAAACAGAAAGCCATCTTCTATCTTCGCAGTATGACTGCAGAGGAAACACTGGAGGTCTATTGGTGATTCCTGTTTTTATATGGGGCCGGAAGGAGCCACAAATCTTCTGCAGTCCACTGCGCCACCTTGTGGCGGAATACCCAGACGTAAGGACTAAATGAAACAGGCCGTGCTATGCACTAGGAAAAGAAAAACATTTTCCCTAGCAACAATGTGTTTACCTTCGGCTGTGTGGGTGCTGTGGGTTTGAGGCTCTCCTTAGTAATGTATAACGGATTATTCTATTATTGATCCCTGTTTTGGCTGTGCACATGCTTTTGATTATAGATTCACTTTTACATCATGTTGTGGGTGGTATTGTAAGCTTAGATTTGAAGTGTGTACTTTGTTTCGCAATGTATCATGCTTATTTGGACTGTATCATGCTTATTTCACGGTTAATAACTAGTTTTGTTCTTATTTGTATTAGCACTTTAATATCATTACTGTAGGTTTATAAGGATGATACCATTGTATTTGGGCTTCTTTGCACCAGTGGAGGCCCCCCCACACTTTAATTGTGTGTTTATGTCTATGCAACCTTGGTAATAAAGTGATTTTGTACTTTTATTCTGCGGTTTGTTAGGGCCAGTTTTCATGTATTGTTTTTTTCAATTCATTAGGGCTTTCATTAGCACATCTGTTGCATTAGATTTGTATTTAGTGGTGCAACTTTTTGTTCTTTACCTTAGCAATATACATCAACTGCTGCATTTGATATAGAGATCAGAGACTCCCTCACTCTGGCTTGATAACCAACGGATTGGATAAGGCAGAGATGATATGTTTAATTGATTCTACTCCAATTCAACTTTTTCAGATAGGAAGGACCACAAAAGTAGCTAAAGGGTTACTGGCAGCGTTCTCATCGGAAGAGGTAATGACTGCTTAATCACAGCTTTGGGGGCACAATCCTCACACAAATTATTTTATATTCCAAAAGAGGAAAACAAGACAGAACACCAAAAACCTGACAAAAGGGAGTTTTCCGTTAAAGGAAAAGTTTACCCTCAAAGGCATTTGAGTGTATATTTTTGTTCACCAAAAGGGTTTATATAGAGTTTATATAGTTCATTTTATTTTTACTATCTGTTGCTATTGGCAAACTGTACACCAAGATCTATAAGAAGAGAGCCATGTTTACAGAGAACACAGCTGCTGGGTAAAACGGACCAAAACCCACATTTTTAACTAGCATCTACTGAATTGCTTTCCCCATGCAGGGCCGGCGTCAGCACCCGGCAAGGTGGGGCAGCTGCCGAAGATTTAATGAAGCAAGTTCAACTGTGGTTGTATATTTGGGTGTGAATTGCAGCTTACATCTTGGTGAGCTTTTTAACTTTAACACGCAAAAAAGTGCAATAAAAAATGCTTGCCAGTAAATGAATAGTCATGCTAAAGTGCAAGTAAACATTAAAGAGGAAGTCCAATTCCAATTCCATTCTGTAACACTCCACTTCTTAGCTCCCCACACAAAACAAAAAAAACTCTTGTTTGGGGTGATCACTCCGCACTAAGGATGGGTGCCATGAGTGACATGTTAGTCGTTATCAGGATTGGGCACAGATGCCATGCAAAGCCAGATGACTGGCGAGTGGGTTTAAAAGCCATATCAGACTTCGCACGGGGGAGGAAGGCCTGGCTGTGGGAGTTTACAAAAAGCTTGGACTTCCTGTTTAAAGTGGACCAAGACCCAGGATTTTGACTATCCTGGGTTTTGGTCCTTTCTTTGAAGCTAAATCTATAAGATTCCTGGGCTAATCAATTCCCTCTCGCTGGGGCATCCAAAGTTGTGAAACGCCCAATGTCGCCCCATACACCCAAATGTTTCCCCGTCCATACATTTACCCCGTTTCCCCGCTGTGTGAAACCTCCCAGATCGCCAATGCCAACTCTTCCCGGTCCTATGGAGCATGTGCGTCCGCTTGTCCAATCAGCGAGCTCTGAGCCTCTGACATCACATCATCTAAGCGTTCGTCTAAGGCCAGCGTTGGCAGTCACATCCCTCGCTTCCCACTAACAGGGAGCGTGCCTGTGCTGGACATTCACATCATCATTCTGATAAAAGGATAGGGGGGATGCGGCCGTGGCTCATGCATGCGCCGCTGGACCGGTAAACAGGGTATGTGTATGGGGCAACCGAGGGAGTTTCACGACTTTGGATGCCCCAGCGGGAGGGAATCGATTGGCCCAGGAATCTTATAGATTCCCTGGACGATCGCCATGGGTTTTGGTCCACTTTAACTTGACTTGTCACCACTTCCTCATTCAATTACATATCAGCAAATGGCAGACAATCATGTGACTTTTGGCAACCATTCAGATTTGAAGTACCCTTGGCAATCCTGAAGTGGTCTCTTGTCAGGGAACGTGTTTTTGCAGCATTTAGGTAGAACACCACAGTCTATTTGTAAAGCGCAAACGCAGATTATATAACCAGTGAAGAGATGCTTGCCAAGATTTTTGTGCCTAAAGCTCAGCTGCCTCTGGGAACAGGCTCAATAAAAAAAAAAGACATTATGACAGCACACAAATGATTGTGGAACTTCCAGGTCAGCTGATTTATAGTCTCATGAATAACCAGCTAATACCCAAACATAAGCCAATAGTTAACCAATGTAATTTTTCAAACCAAAAATGTCCAAAAGGTTCTCAAAATCACCCTTTGAACAATGCTTAAAATAGTTCATAACCAATGGAAGACAAACAGGACAAACGCTGTCTTGCTCGGTATAGTAATTATACCCAACGTCTCACCTGTGCGGAAGGATATAGCTGTGATAGGGCCCCAGTCTTGCTGAAATGTCATTAGCGTTTCATCAAACTTTATGTTGTGAACTACGATTTTACCGCAAACCAGTCCGATAGCTACAACATCAACAGCAGGAGCCTAGAAGTAAAGAAATAAAAAAACATGGCAACCTTTGAGAAAGTTTACAGGTTTCGAATAATAACATACAGAAGATGACTTAAATTGAACCAAAATCCCCAAATCCCTGAGGCATCTCGATTTGGGATGCCCTGCTATGTAAAACCCCTAAGGACAACAACACTCATCTTTCCACGGTCCTATGGCACAGCACGCTTAGCTCCATTCGGCCCTTTCAGATGAGAATTGGCTAAGAGACTCAGGGTGCCCCTGGGGCAAGGACCAAAACATGGGATAGCGAAAAATCACAGGTTACAGGTTATAAAGGATACTAACTCATCACAAGTATGCCAGAAAAAAAACACACCAATAAAGCCTTTGAGCTACATACCTGCTGAAGAACGGTTACACCACTTTCCCACCCTTTAAATGTATACAAAAGTTTACTAAAAGAAAAAAATAGCATACATTTAGAACAATTTATACAAAAAAACTCGGGTATCCTATAAGCATTACTACAAAGATAAATAACTTAAATGAGCACTAGCACACGAAAAAATCCATATACGTAAGCTAAACATTAGGAGGAGGAGGGGGTTATACACACAGTGTCAAAATAAATTTGTTTCTTTCATTTAAATTGTGCCAAATCCCACCCTGGAGTCTATGGGACTACAGGGTAGACATATTCCCCTCCCCTTGGGGCCTGGGATTGTCAAAAATACCATTTTGTGATTACTCACCTGTAAAATGGTTATTACAAGTATGTCACACACCCCGCTTCTGAATATTCATGACACTTGGGTAACTGTCCTGTAGAGGGCGATCTTGCAGAGATGACATGAAAAAAAGGAACCCCTCCCGGTCCATAAATACCTGGGACCTCCCACCATTCCCCAGTATAAGACAGCAGTAAAGGTACCAGGAAGAGGCAAAAGTAAACAGCAAAGAAAAAGGTTCACCATATAAAGTATCCCAGAAAAAACAAAAAAGGGCGGGATGAAGCAGGGTGTGTGACATACTTGTAATAACCATTTTACAGGTGAGTAATCACAAAATGGTATTATTCCCAGTATGTCACACACCCCGCTTCCGAATATTCATGACACTTGGGACATCCAATAGCAGTGCCCATAATGGGTGGGGATCCCAAAAAGGCAATAATGCAAACTTAAACCACTGCAGCTTGCAGAACTTTGCGGCAAAAAACAGCAACCGCTGAGGCCCGCACATCAACCTTATAAAACTTAGAAAAAGCATGAACAGAAGACCAAGTAGCAGCCTTGCAAACTTGTTCAACAGAAACCTGATGCTGAAAAGCCCAAGATGCTCCAACAGCACGAGTAGAATGAGCAGTAACACGAAAAGGGGGAACCTTCCCCTTGGCAGAATAGGCCCCAACAATGGCCTGACGTATCCATTTACTAATGGAGGACTTAGCGGGCGCCAGACCTTTCCTGGGCCCGGGGGGCACCACAAAAAAGGCGTCCGTCTTACTAAAAGGAGAAGTAGCCACCAAATAATATTTTACACATCGAACCACATCCAAAGAATGTAAGGTCCTCTCCTTGTCATTACTAGGCTTAGGACACAAGGAAGGGAGAACTACATCCTGATTGAGGTAGAAGGCAGAAACCACCTTAGGAAGGAAATCCGTCTTAAAGCAGAAAACTACCTTGTCCAGGTGCCTCTCAAAGTAAGGAGCCTGAAAAGACAAGACACGCCGAACAGAGGTAATAGCCACCAAAAAGGCAACTTTCTGAGTGAGCAGAGAAAGAGCAATATCATGCACCGACTCAAAAGGGGGCCCCTGGAGAGTCGACAGAACCAAGTTTAAATCCCAAACCGGCAGCAAGGGCTTTCTAGGAGGCCGCACATGAGTAACTTGCCTGGAGGATGAAGGGCAAAAGACCTTTGAAAGAAAACCGCCAGGGCAGAAACCTGCCCTTTCAAAGTACTAAGCTGGAACCCCGAGTCCAGACCATGTTGAAGAAACTCCAGAATTCTGGGAATAGAAAACACCCTACAAGGCAAGGCCCTAGCCTCGCACCAGTTAATATAAAATCTCCAAGTCCTATAGTAGACGTTAGAGGAAGATCTCTTCCTAGCTCTAACAAGAGTCTGAATCACCGCATCAGAAAGACCTTCCTCCTTTAAGATGGAGGTTTCAGCAGCCACGCCGTCAAAGCCAGCGTTGGTAAATTGGGGTAGCGTAGCTGACCCTGGGTGATAAGATCCAGAAGAAGAGGCAGACAAAACTGATCTACTGCCAGCCGCACGTCGTCTGCGAACCACACTCGTCTTGGCCACCTTGGAGCCACCAGAATTGCTGGTGCCCCTTCTAGAGTTAGCTTGCGCACCACCTTGCCCACCATGGAGAAGGGGGGGGGGGGGAGAACAGGTACAGAAACCCCAGTTCCCTCCAAGCCAGGGACATGGTATCCACTGCCAGGGCCAGAGGATCCTGAGACAGAAACACAAAGGCAGGAAGCTTGTGATTGTGACGAGAGGCAAAAAGATCCACCTCCGGAGTCCCCCACTTGTGACAAAGGGACTGGAATACCTTGGAACTGAGAGACCATTCTCCTCGGCGAGAGGATCTCCTGCTCAGGGAATCCACCTTCGTGTTCTCCACTCCCGGGATGTAAATGGCTGAGATGCATGGGACATTGCTCTCTGCCCAAACAAGGATCAGAGATACCTCCCTGAGGGCACTCCTGTTGCAAGTCCCTCCTTGGTGATTGATGTAAGCGACCACCATCCGATTGTCCGATCGGACTTGAACTGGCAATCCCTGCAATAGAAGAGTCAAGCGAGACAGAACCAACCAAATGGTCAGTAGCTCCAAAATGTTGATAAGGGTATGAGCCTCCCGAGGCCCCCATAACCCCTGGAACTGATGTTCCCTCCAGAAGCCCCCCCAGCCCGACAGGTGGCGTCCGTGGTGACGGTTTCCCAACAAGGGGTCAGAAAGGATCTGCCATTCAACAGATTGCTTGACACTAGCCACCACTGAAGGGACTGCTGAGCCCGGGGAGACAGCAGAAAAGACTGATCCAATGACAGCGGACACTTGTCCCAAGTCACTAGAAGATGGAGCTGAAGCGTCCTCATGTGAAACTGGGCAAAAGGGACTGCCTCGAAGGAAGCCACCATCCTTACCAATCTCATCCCTAGCCGGATAGAAGGGCGAGGATTGGAAAGCAGAAGCCGAACCAAATCTTGGATCAGAAGAATCTTGGGCTGAGGAAGGAACACCCTGGCATGAAAGGCATCCAGAGTCATGCCCAGAAACGAAACCTCTCTGGACAGGGAGAGGGAGGACTTGGAATAGTTGATCACCCAACCGAACCTCTCCAGCGTGGATACCACCACTCTGGTGTCTAGCTCCGCTTGGCTGAGAGAGGAAGCCAAAATGAGAAGGTCGTCCAGGTATGGTACAATGCGAATGTCCTGGACTCTGAGGAGGGCCATCACCCCCGCCAAAACCTTGGTGAACACCCTCGGAGCCGAGGTAAGCCCGAATGGAAGGGCCACAAACTGAAAATGCTGATCTTCCACCACGAACCTGTGGAATCTGTGGAAGATAGGTACATGCAGATAAGCATCCCTGATGTCTATGGACGTCATGAAGTCCCCCTGACAAAGAGAATCGACGGCTGACCGCAAGGTTTCCATGCGAAACTTCCTGAAGCGGATAAACCGATTGAGGAGCTTCAGATGCTTCAGAGATCCAAAATGGGTCGAACGGAGCCGTCCTTCTTGGGCACCGCGAATAGATTGGAATAAAATCCCAAGCCCCTTTCCGCGAAAGGCACTGGGCAAATGACAGCCATGTTCAGCAGATAACTTACTGCCGCCTGGAGCCCCTGTGCGGCCAGTGGATCCGAAGGCACTCAAGACCTGAAGAATCTGGGAGGAGGCCGGATCTCGAATTCCAGCTTGTAACCGGAAGACACCACTTCCAGAATCCATTTGTCTGAGACCTCCTGGTCCCAGACCTGGAAGAAGTGCCGCAGCCGTCCCCCCACCCTCATTGCTGAGCTGGCTTAGCAGTGGGCTTGGGTTTGGAACTCCAATTGTGACCTGGACGGGCACGACCTCTGCCTCTACTCCAGGAATCACCTCTGAGGGTAGAGAAGGCCAAAACTCTGCTAGTTCTGGCACCACGAAAGGAAGGGTTAAAGGAGGTGTAAACAATTATTATTATAAAAACCTCAATAAAAATATCAATGATTAATATAACAATAAATGCCCACTGTAGGTTCTAGGTTGTGGATGACGTAAGGAATCACACCAATGAGAATGTATAAAAAATTGTATTGTGCACAGGCTTATGATAAAGGACAGCAGTACATAGGTAAAAATAATACAAAATATATATAAAAATAAGGGCCTAAACAGTTACATTAACCTCCTAGACAGTATAGGTATCACAGGGACTAAACAAATAAAACAATTTCTAACATGTACTGTTACAATTGCCAACTAGGCCTAAAGTTGCTTGCTCATAATTACCAATACAGGGACCTCATGCCACACGTCCTTGCTCTCCCTTGGTCCCCTCTCAACTGCCCCAAAAATATCTCCCCTCCTTTTAGGCCACCTCCCTTCCTGTTGGAAAGGGCTAGCACCTCCCTGTAGACTGTACCTCTGCTCACAAAGAGATCCCATGGGCAGGTATTGACTTAATTTACATTAGATAGTTAGGAATCCTTTGTACACCCAAATCTATTGTGTCCACCCGACCGCAGCCAAGATGTCTGAGATGATACCAAATTAGCATCTAAGAGGCTCAATTACCATCCTAGCCAGGGAAGCTACTTGGAGTGCTATTTTAGATATTCAAAAAACCTATATATCTAATATTTTATATTTAATGGGAATTCTCTATTTCTTACAGTCCCCCACTTGAGAATGAGATTATATATATTTTATATAATCGAATTCTCACCAAATTAAGTTAAAATGTTTGAATAGCACCAATATGGATTTACTGAGATAAACCTGAGACTCAACAAATGAAATTGATAACAGTTTTCTTTGCCACCTCTAACGCTCTTCTTCTGCAGCCACATAGTCGATTCCATCTGTAGTGATCATCTCCCCACAGTCCTTTTCTGCTAATAGGTGGAGTGACCAAAAGTATCCCTGCCTCCATATGAAGATGCACGTGTGTTGATTGTAGTTCTTTCCTGTCTCCCCTTGAATATGTACCATCTGTCCAATACTGCAGATATAGGTACCTTAAGGGAAACAGTTTCTTGAAATTCCAAGAGACAGTGAAAGAGCCGCTGGTACACTGAGCATTTCAAACTTGCAGTGCTCACTTAAGCAGTTCCATGCGAATCACATGGGTAGCAATAGTTGATTGTAGAAGGTTTAATAAGACAACAGTCGGCAGTTCATAGCAGGGTACTGGTCACATAGCAGACACCACTGGCACCTTTAGCCTCTCAAGTGGAAATGTCATAGAAAATAAGGACAAAGATCAGGGGAAATGGAGTGGTATTGTGGCTGGGAGTTTTTCTCGGCAGTTGCTTGGTACATTAACACTCTACCTGTTACTAAAATCATATCTATCTCTGCAAATCCATACAAATGCCACCCATATTGCCATGCAAAATGCTACATTTATCCCAACATATCCCACATTTAGTGCTGGACCTTTTGGAGACACAGGTTATTAAACCGAAGTCATTTTCATAACTGAATATGGCCTGTTAGCAATAAATCATACTACTTAAAAAAAAAAAACACAACAAAATGACTCAATCTTCTTGGGAGAAAAATCTTACCCCCCGCTTGATTTGTTTGTTTTACACAAAAGAAAACCCATAAACTGTACTTAAAACTGCAGGTCTCTAATGTGAGCTTGACTACCAAACAAAATGTCTAATCAAAATAAACATTTTACCCCCTCCAACAAAAATTATATACCCGAAGGAAACCAAAACTCACAAAAAGTGACAAGCCCATAATTTAAAAACCACTCACGATTAACCCATCAACGTAGTACATTAGTAGTAGTAGTAGTAGTACCAGGTGGCTTTAAATATTACATATAATACAGTAGCAAAGGGGCATTCTCATTTGGGCTGTACAAAATTGCAAGAATATCAGGAAAAAGTATTCGCCCACTTCATACATTTACAAAAGGTAAAACAGTAAAAATAAAAAAAAAACCTTATGAAGACCACAAAAATAATAAGGTTGTGTGTGCTTTTTTTTTTTTTTTGGCAAAAATGATGTCCTAAAAAAAATCAATAAAAACAAAGCTTGCATAAAAACCCAAAAAGCAAAGCACCAAAAATGCCATAAGCACCCACTAAATTCGAAATAAATTTATAATGCTCCATTTTAGTGGTCCAAAAATATTGAGACTATTCTCGATACTCAAAACAAATTGCCATAGAACTATGAAAAAAAATACAAAAGTTCCAACAATACAAATGCAAAATAAGTATCTGTGACCTCCCTAGTTTCACTGAGGGTGTGACTGTACTATAAACAAAAGAAAACAAAGTACAGTTTTCCCGCTCTTAGTGCACAGATACAACAATGGCAACTCCTACAAAAAATACCACTAGGCTGGCCTTAGATGAGCACATTTTAGACTAAATAAAAAAAAAAACAATTACTCATCTGGGGTAGTGAGGGAAAAATCCACCCACCTAACTAATCCCCATTTCCACACCAGCTGGCAGTAAGGCATTTTAACCAAAATAACCTACAAAAATAATTTAGAATTTGAAATCCTTACTGCAGTAAACACATTTATAATTTGAAGCTTGTCCTTAACATTGGAGTAAAAAATAAAAGTTAACAAACTCCATGTTAAGGTCTTCACAATACCTTAGAGCTTTTCTAATACAGACAACAGGGATAACAGTGTTTTGCCATGGTCATTCTTCCTGCAAAATAAAATCCAAAACCATTAATAACCTCTATGCAGACAACCTAACTGGGCTCACAGGGACTGAGTTTAACTCTCTAAGCCTTTGATCTTTCCTGAATATTTGAACCTCCAGTTGAAAAGCCCTATACTGCTCTGCAAACCATCCCCTCTCCTCCTTTAACTGTCTGTTTTCATCCAGTAGACGGCCATTTTGGATCCTAAGAGCTTTTAAGGAACCCAACATGGCGGGTTTACTAAAACCTGTATGGTCCCTTACAAACTTTCTTTGATTGTAACTCCCATTACCCCACCTAGCAGAGTAGACAATGGCTTGTCTTCTGTGGGTTTTAACGTGGGGAGGTTTATTAACAACCTGATCTGTATACTTTAATTTGCACCATTTAGCTACATGTCCTAAATGACCACAAGAAAAACACTTAACTTTTCTAACACTCTTTACCCGAGTGCTATTCCTGCCCTGAGAGCTATGCACAGCAAATACCCTCTCTATTGCTCTAACTTGCTGTGTCTGGTGGCCACATTTAGCTTGGGGGGCCTTCTCTAGCTCATTGCTCTCATCTAAGCTTTGCATAGGCTCCTCTACCTGGATACCCTTTTCAAGCTTAACCTCCTCTTCTGCCTTTATCACCTCTGATGGTTTAGCACTCTGTGTAGCACGTGAAAGTATTTTTGCCTGTAGGTTACTGTTGGTTGCAGCCAAATGCTTAATCTTACAGTCTGCAGCCCTCAGTTCCTCCACTAACAAATCTTTTTCAATGTGCAACTTCTTGTTTTCCGCTTCAAGCTGCTGAGCATCCACCTGGACCGCAGCAAGCACTTCAGCGTTTACCTTCATAAGATTCAAGGCATTCTTCAGAAATTCTACCTCATTCTGAAGGCTTAATTTTTCCTCATGTATTAATTCACACTGTTTTGCTATCCAGCATGCAGCATAAATTAATGCATGTTTACCCTCTGACTTAGAGAGTTTCCTACCGACAATTGCATTTGCAACATATTCCTTAGCTACTGACCACGGCTTGAGAGTTTCCTCCATTTTCTTGATAAGTTCAAGAGGGTCTTTTACTCTAAACAATATCTTATTAAGACTTTCCATTTTGCTCCAACACTACTAGCAACTAATGGACAATTGTACTCAAAATATATTTGACTAGTCCCTGTGCTATCCTAGTACAACAACTTACTGTACCCACACCACAAGCTCTATGCACAACAAAATAATACACAATCACTAATATGATCCCCAGTCACACCAACAAACCTCCTGCCTTTGCTCGTCCAAATTTGTAAACAATTATTATTATAAAAACCTCAATAAAAATATCAATGATTAATATAACAATAAATGCCCACTGTAGGTTCTAGGTTGTGGATGACGTAAGGAATCACACCAATGAGAATGTATAAAAAATTGTATTGTGCACAGGCTTATGATAAAGGACAGCAGTACATAGGTAAAAATAATACAAAATATATATAAAAATAAGGGCCTAAACAGTTACATTAACCTCCTAGACAGTATAGGTATCACAGGGACTAAACAAATAAAACAATTTCTAACATGTACTGTTACAATTGCCAACTAGGCCTAAAGTTGCTTGCTCATAATTACCAATACAGGGACCTCATGCCACACGTCCTTGCTCTCCCTTGGTCCCCTCTCAACTGCCCCAAAAATATCTCCCCTCCTTTTAGGCCACCTCCCTTCCTGTTGGAAAGGGCTAGCCCCTCCCTGTAGACTGTACCTCTGCTCACAAAGAGATCCCATGGGCAGGTATTGACTTAATTTACATTAGATAGTTAGGAATCCTTTGTACACCCAAATCTATTGTGTCCACCCGACCGCAGCCAAGATGTCTGAGATGATACCAAATTAGCATCTAAGAGGCTCAATTACCATCCTAGCCAGGGAAGCTACTTGGAGTGCTATTTTAGATATTCAAAAAACCTATATATCTAATATTTTATATTTAATGGGAATTCTCTATTTCTTACAGTGCCACACGTCCTTGCTCTCCCTTGGTCCCCTCTCAACTGCCCCAAAAATATCTCCCCTCCTTTTAGGCCACCTCCCTTCCTGTTGGAAAGGGCTAGCCCCTCCCTGTAGACTGTACCTCTGCTCACAAAGAGATCCCATGGGCAGGTATTGACTTAATTTACATTAGATAGTTAGGAATCCTTTGTACACCCAAATCTATTGTGTCCACCCGACCGCAGCCAAGATGTCTGAGATGATACCAAATTAGCATCTAAGAGGCTCAATTACCATCCTAGCCAGGGAAGCTACTTGGAGTGCTATTTTAGATATTCAAAAAACCTATATATCTAATATTTTATATTTAATGGGAATTCTCTATTTCTTACAGAGGCCGGCCCCCGAAAGGGACGACGTTGGCTCTTACGCTGAGGTAACTTCCCTCCTTTCGTGACAGAATCTAATCTTTCTCCAAAGAGCCGCAATCCCACAAAGGGAAGTGCTGTAAGCGACTTTTTGGCCACAAAATCAGCCACCCACTGGCGCAACCGTACCGACCGCCGAATACCTACAAGCAAGGCCGAGGTTCTACCACACATGACCATGGTGTCATCTAAGGCGGCAAGCACAAAGGACATGAACAATTCACACCGCTTAAGGGCGGCAAACTCATCACTAGCCGGGTCAAGCCTGGAAGTACTCAACAGGTCTCTAACCACTGACCTGGTAGCCACTGCCAAAAGCGCCGAAGCACAAACAGGCCGCAAGGCTGAACCGACACTAGCAAAAGCGTGGCAAGCCATCTGATCAATGCGTTTATCCTCACCATCTTTGCGAGTGGTGGAGTCAGGAGAATGCAAAATAGAAGTATTGGATAACCCGAGCACCGGGGCATCCACCTCGGGAGGGGACGACCATCGTTTTACCACGTCCACCGGAAAGGGATACTTTTTATCCCAACCTTGAGGAATACCTGGAAGCCGAGTAGGCTTCTCCCATTCCTTAAGAATAATGCCATCAAAATGCTTTTGATTTGGGAACTCCAGGCGTGGCTTGGAAGTCCCAAAGAATTCCCCTTTTTGAGGAGCGGTCTCCTCAGGAGGAGAAATTGCCAGACCTTCGGGGTATCCACAGCATCCCCCTGCCCTTGCTCAGTATCAGCACCAACAAACTGCTGATTGTCAGAACCCTCAGAATCCTCAAATAATTCCCCCTCTTCTAGCGGGGAATAATCAGACAAGTCAAGAAAATCATAATCAAACTCAAAGGCCGGCGCAGCTGGAGACAAATGCTTTCGCTTAGCCGAGGCCTTTCTGGCAACAGAGCCAGAAAAAAAATTTCTCAATATTAGCCAGTCTGGCACATACATCAGATCGCAAGGGATGCCCCACAACCCGCACACTGTCGGGGTTGCCCCGAGGGGAGCCCAAGCCCGGTATCCTGAGAAGCCTACATATGGTGATTTTAATGTAGTCGCAATGACCAGAGGGATTTACGCTATTAAGCTACCCGGGATGCCCCTTCCGGTCCCAAGTGGGAGGATTTTTTTTTTTTATTTATTTTTTTCTAAGGGACCCTAGGACTGGGAGAACTCCCTCTTTAAACTTCAAAAGAAGGGATCCCACCTAGAAGACATGAGAACAGACATAAGTGTCAACATGCACATCACCCACCATAGCAGTTAAAAATGGTGAAATAAATAAAATCCACTCACCGCAGCAAAGCAGCGACCGTCAACCCTCACAGCAGCAAGGGAATGAGAGGGAGAGCAGCAAAGCAGGCAGCGATGCCGGAAAGAGTGCTTAAGAAAAGCCGGCATGAAAGGGGGTGGGGTGGGGGTGGACGGGCCACAACGAGTACACCGAGCGCCCGGCGACGCCCCCTCCATAACTGCACCTGTTGAAAGTGAAAAAAAACACATACAAACACACACACACAATCCACACACCTTTTCCCCCAATAAAGTAAAACCACCAACAGGAGAAAAGCCCCCCCCCCCCAAAAGGCACAGAGGGACACGGTAGGGGGGAGAACCCACACCAATAGGTGAAAGGGTAAGAGGGACGGGGCACCCCAAGCTGGGATCACCAACCCAGACACCGCCTACCCCTTTGTATGGGGTCTCACGGGGGAGCAAGCTTCCATATACACCATAAGGTGCAGCCTACCATTGCCTGGACCTTCAGCCTAGGCTGGGAGGCATACTGCTATAGTTTAAATTAAAAAAGGTTCAGGCAGCAATAGAAACAAAAGGCCGGAGGGTTACCCCGGCTACCTGCAAGAAGGAGACAACCATCTTCTGACTTGCTTGCCGACTGCAGAGACGAAAGACTGGGGAATGGTGGGAGGTCCCAGGTATTTATGGACCGGGAGGGGTTCCTTTTTTCATGTCATCTCTGCAAGATCGCCCTCTACAGGACAGTTACCCAAGTGTCATGAATATTCGGAAGCAGGGTGTGTGACATACTGGGTTTTGGTCCAGCTTAAAGAGAAAGAACCACCACCCTAACGCCAATAACACTCTAGGGGCGGTGGTCTCCTTTTTAATGGCACACTCAAATGTAAATGTGTTTTTTCAATAATCTCACTAGATTTTATAGAGTAATCATTTCACTGAATCGTTTTTTTTTATGCATTCCATTATTAGTTACTCGATCCATCCTTTCAATTGATTTTTTGGCCTATCCCTTTAATCGATTACTTGATCCATTTCATCCAACTCTACTTCAATGAGACTACCGAATAAAATGCCCTTGACACTTAGGGGCTAATTTAAGACGTTCCTGGGATTTTGTCAGTTCACTATCTTTAGTTTGCTGTGTGGGTTGCATTTGGGGAAGAGTGTCTTGTTTGAACAAACTTTCGACGTTTTTTTAAAAAAATGTGAAAAGTAATGTGAAAACAGTTTTACTATTAGTAAAAAAAAAAAAAAAAGACAGTTTTGGCGAAAAAAAAAATAAATACTATTTTGTGATTACTCACCTGTAAAAATACCATTTTGTGATTACTCATCTGTAAAAATACAATTCTGTGAAATACTCACCTGTAGAATTGGTATTATACGCATACAGTATGTCCTGCTCCAATATAATCCTTACACGTGGGTAATCCTCCGCCAGAGGGCGCTGTTCACTGCAGATATGCAAAAACAGGCTCCTCCCGGCCCTTCGTATACCCAGGGACCTCCCACAAATCCCCAGTATTGAAAAGCAGTGAGAAAAGAAGCCGAGAGAAACCAACCACCAACTGGTAACAATAGTAATGATAAAAAATCACCATACAGGGGATCCAGAAAATGTAAAACCAGGGTGGGGTGGAGCAGGACATACTGTATGCGTATAATACCAATTCTACAGGTGAGTATTTCACAGAATTGTATTATTCTAAGCATACAGTAGGTCCTGCTCCAATATAATCCTTACACGTGGGACATCCAATAGCAGTGTCCATAAAGTAGGATGGGATCCCCAACAAAAAAGGCGCAGCAGACAGTAGAGGCGCGTCACCTGCCAAACTTTGCTACCAAGTACGACATGAGCAACGGCTCTAACGTCAATCCCATAACAAAACCTTTGAAAAGGTATTGAACAGAAACAAGCAGCGGTCTAGCAACTTATTCAACAGAAAACCTGGTGCTGAAGGGCCAAAGGTACCCAAACACCAATAGAACGGAATAAAAAGAGAGAGGGAGATTCTTCCCCCCTTAAAGGAATAGGCCAGTGTAACGGCCTAACCAGCCCAAAGGCAACGGAAGCCTCGTAAAACTTAGAACTCTCCCCAACGGGGAAATAAAAACTGGTCTCCCGCAAGACAGGCGGGGATACAGACCCCTTCACTAACAAGGATCAGCAAGAAGCCGAAACCTTTACTCAGGACCTGGAAGGCAAACCATCCAAGTAAGATCAGTCCAAAGGGCGCATAGGCCTGGAAGCAAACAAGATCAGGTGCATACATATGGAGGCGCCCGCAGACCCCAAAGGGCACCAGTCCCCCTAAGGGACAAGAAACAACCAGGAAAATTTCAACACCTGTTGAGGGGATGTAGACCTCTTACTTCAGCATTATTAAGAATAAGGTCCACAGACAGACTAAAAGGACTTAAATAATGATCATAAAACACCACCTTGGACAAAAGGGTCCGGCGTAAGGCGGAATACCACCACATCATGATGTGTGTGTATATATATATATATATATATATATATATATATATATATATATATATATATATATTTATATTGAACGAGGGCTAAGTAATCAGAACCTGAAGCAACAGCCCCCGGAGGGGCTACTTGAACTACAACACAGCTCAGACAGCATCCAGGATAAGTCCCAAGGGAACAATCCGCAGGGCAAACAGAATGAAATTGATCCCAACAGGGTCCATAGAACTACTTGGGAGATGCCCCTGAGCAATCCCCAAGAGAACTCCTAACAAGGAAGACAGAACCAGACTTCTACAGGAAGGCAGACAGGACAGAACCTGAACCTTCAGAGTACCTAGATGGGGAGCCAACCCCAACCTATGATGTAACAACTCTAGAACCCTGGGAACCGAGAACGTTCAACAGGGGAGAGACGAAGACTCATGCCAATCAATAGGGGTACACCATAACCCCCAATAGACGGAGGAAGAGGAAGCCAAAGAAGCTTCTGACCCCCATATACCAAGTCACCCAGAAGATAAGCCCGTCTCCAAGGGGTGAATGAATCAGCTGTCAAGCCCCAGACTAGAGTCCGTAGATCGGGACGACATAAGGAGGAGCCTGACAAGGGTAGAACCGCACTCCTAAGAGAGCGTACAGGTTTGCTGACATCAGCAGAGGCATCTGCGAACCACAGTTCACTAGGTCACCCAGGGGCCATCAATCTCACGGGTCTCTTTATCAGCACGACCGTGCGCAGAACCCCACATAGCAGGGTGAATGAAGTTGAAGCCTACAGCACCTGGTATTCCCAGGCGGTCTCCCATCCAAGTACTGACCAGGCCCGACCCTGCTTAGCCTCCGAGATCAGACGAGATCGGGCGCATTCAGGGTGGTGTGGTCGTAGGCTAGAAAGTCTAGACATAAATTTACTAAGCCCCCATGACCAGAGTCAGAATATTCTGGGGCAGTAAAAACAAGGGCAGAGCCCCTGTGATATAAGCGAGACCCAACAGAGCCACCCTAGTTGGCTCTCAGAGGGACAACAGGATAGCACAACCTGCCACAGAGACATCCATTGGAGCGAACACCACTGAGGAGAAGGGGGCATAGACCCCCTCCCAGATCAGGAACCTTCCATGAGAATCATCCTACTTCAAGCTCCAGACCAATAATAAAACAGGCCATTGTCTTCCAACAGGCCAAGAGTCCCCAAATAGACAGGTCCTAAAGAGGAGAAGTCCAGCAGTATAGAGTCAACTGAAGGCTATTGTTTTAACAAAGCCATTAGGTAAGATGGACCCTCTAAGGGACCCTACCTAGGAACCACGGGGAGTTTTAGAAGAAATTCCCCTCCCCGCCAACCTGCGCGACTTGGTACCCAAGGTGACCATTCACAGGAAGATGCAAGTAAAGAAGGGGGTGCCCCCTGACAGGGTCCTTGAATATAACCAGCTCAAGAGAAACCACCGTATCGAAGGGGAATGAGCACAGACCTAGCTCCCGGGGTGCTTGAACCCCATCTAGCGTCAATAACCTACTGTGCCGAAGAGCCCAAAGGCTCTGTATATAAGGGACATCATCTGATACGCCACCAATGGGCCCACCAGCTGCAATCCTGCCTGGTGAAAGTAAGATGTCAGCAAAGGGGGACAGAGCCCCCATAACAAGGAGTCCACGTGTTGCCAAGGAAGAAGGCTCAAGCCTGAACCAAATCCAAGGAATGGAGATAGCGGATAAGGGACCGTGAGGGATTGAGGTGACTGAGCACCCATCCAGTAACTCCCAGGGGACACCGCCGGCCGACTAACCCACTCGGCCTGACGTAGAGATTGGGGAGTAAGGAAAGACGACCCGGTAGGTCCTAGTGTGGACGCCCCACAGGCATGTCCGAGACATCATCCCCATCCGCGCCATGGCGAGTAGCCTGGGGGCGGAAGAGAGGCCAAAAACAAGGCCCCAATCCGCAGGGTTGGTCCTGCAACACTGACTAGTAACGGTCTTGGTGTCCAGAAGACAGAGGGGAACTAACAGGATCTAGAACGCCACAGGAGGCCAGAAGACCCCCTTACACAGGGCACCTGTGTCCCAAGACAGAGGTATCATACAGGGACTACCTGTGAGTGTAGAATTGCCAAGCCTACCATAGGCCAGCATGGCCCAGATTGCCTCATCATTTTGAGGGAAAGAGAAAGGTTAACAGAGGCCATCGCCCCATTCTGTTAAGGGCAACCCGCAAGTAAGCCCAGACCCTGCAGGCCGAGTACGGCCTGCAACAACTCCTGAGGGGAATACAGGGGCTCGAAGTACCCTGACAACCTCCAAGAGGGATCCTGTGTCCAGGGGAACTACCTCCTGGATCCACCAGAAGGAGAAGATAAGCTCCCAGATAGGAGCCAGGTGCTGTGGCAGTCCCCTCGCCCATAAGGGCGAGGGCGTCCCTTCATGCTTGGGAAGTCTTGGCAGATTTGGACTTAGCTCTACCAGAGGGCCCAGGGCGTTGCCTGCCCACCCCGTGGTGGAAATCCACTCCGAAAAGTTGGAAGCACACCTCAGGTTCGCGTTTGACACTAACATGGGGGGGGGGGGGAGGTTGTCCCTGCCCCGAGGAGGCCGAGACGGCCTTCTGCGTAGGGGTGCCTTACCCTTTTTTCCAAAAAGGTCCAAACGGGCCCCAAATATACGCCGTCCTCTGAAGGAAGGCCAGTGAGAGCCTTTTTCGTATCATCGCCAGCACCCCACTGTCGCAGCCAGACCAGGCGGCGGATAGCTACCACAAGGGCAGAGGTTCTAGCAAACATCTTAATGGTGTCATCCAGCAGTGAGAGGATAAACCTTACAAACACATCACAGTCTGAGAGCGCATTAAATACCTCCCAGGGGAGGCCCTCAGGTCAGTGATCAAGTAGTTTTCTAATGAGAGTCCTGGCGGCCACCGCAGTGATGGCCGCGACACAGACCGGGCGCAGAGCCGTCCCTGTACACGAAAAGGCGTGGGAAGCCAGTCTGTCAATGCGTTGGTCCTCAGCATCCCGAAGGGTACGATAATGAGGGGCAGTCATGAAGGGGGGGTTAGTAACCCCTATAATTGGTGCATCCACCACGGGAGGTGCTGACCAAAAGTTAACCACATCAGGGGGAAAAGGGTACTTCCAATCCCAGACCCCTGGGACCCTTAAGTTTACAAGGCGAATCCCATTCTTTGGATATAAGAGCCTGGAAATGCTCCTGTTCCAGAAATTCCGGAAACTCTCCCTCTTAGGCTTGGGAGCCTCTCCGGGAGGAGAGATTGACAAAACCTCAAAGATCTTTATAAGTAGTTCATCAGTGTCACACAGGCCCCAAGAACCGGGGCCAGAATCATCACGTCTCCAGGGCATCCCATCCGAGGAGCCCGACTCGGAGAATAGCTCACCTTCATCAGAAGGACCCAGGTCCTGCATAGCAGCAGATTCATCGGTTTCGTTAGGAACCGGAAAGCCAGGAGGCGTCAGGGACCGCTTCTTTCCAGGGCCCATACGCTCCGTCAAACTAGACAGCACCTGCTCAGTCGTAGGCAGCCTGCGCAGCACGACTTGCTGTTCATCCCTGCTCGAGTGAGACTCATCAGGTGAGATTTAGGTCCGGGGAGACAGGTGTATTGAAGGGAGGTGCAGCCACTGGCAAACCTGATTGCAGGGTCAGTGCCTGTTCAGCACACGGTCCGCAGACCCGTGCTCTGTCAGCATCAGCATGGTGCTGACCACACACTGTACACAGCCGGTCATGTCCCCGGGTACATAATTCTGAGATGCCTCCATATGGTGATTATCTGAGCAGTATGCCCGCAGGGATTTACGCAATAGGCAACCCTGGATGCCCCAAAACCCGCTAGGAATGTGGGAGAATATGTTATGAAGACCCGCAATAATATATGTCAGGCCGGGAGAAGCCACCAAAATCCTGGCGTCTGAAAGACATAATGGGATAGGAGGGGGGTGTCAGTGCCATGCGCAGCCGAATAAAAAAATCATAGCAACAAAAACCGCCCGGGAGGGCACTTACATGACCAAGGGAGGAGGCGGATTGCAACCATGCGCGCAACCAAGCGAACCTCGAGGGGCGGGCCTGATCTGGCTGTGACGCGGGGTGCGTCATGCCGAGTCCCCGCCTCTGCCAAAGAGCGCGAAGCTCTAACCAGCGCAACGTGAATGACAGTAGTGGATAGTACACACATACGTAATGTAATTAAGGAGATTGCTCTCACACTAGAGAATGATGCTGCCGCCCGGGCTGCTCACTAATGTAATGAAAGGACAAACACGCGCGCAACCAGAAGGTTTATGTGGAGCAAGGAGCGCGGCACTGACACCCAAATTCAAATAAAAGATCAACGGCCTTAAACATGTTACATTACACTGGGACTGCCACACATACCCCCCCCCCCTTTCTTTTCCCCCGAGCTACGGGAGGAAGCGAGGGAGAAGCGGACCTGCACCCAGGGATTATCGCTATGAGGGGCACGGGCAACAATGCGGGAGGGGCATCTAATGGAGGCTCACCATCGGCCTAAACCGCCTACCCTATGGTGGGGGATTGAGGTGGAGCGTAGCTCCGTGAGCACACGAGGTGCTGCCTACCTTCACCCGAAAAGCGCAGCCCAGGCCGGGTGGGAATAGTCCCGCAGGGCCGCAGGCTGTAATAGCCCCGCTCACCTGCGAGAGAGTTGATTCTTCATGTCTTTGCAGTCAGCACTGCAGAGAAATCTGGGGATTTGTGGGAGGTCCCTGGGTATATGAAGGGCCGGGAGGAGCCTGTTTTTGCATGTCTGCAGTGAACAGCGCCCTCTGGCGGAGGATTACCCACGTGTAAGGATTATATTGGAGCAGGACGTACTGTATGCTTAGAATATGGGTATTATAAGTATGTCTCACACCCTGCTTCGGAAAGATTCATTACACTTGGGTTATGTCCAGCAGAGGGCGAACTTTTGCAGAGATGAATAGAAAAAAAGGAGCCCCTCCCGGCCCACAAATACCTGGGACCTCCCACACACCCCCCAGTATAAGAAAGCAGTAAGGGGACCAGGAAAAGCAAATAAAATCTATGAGCAAAACAGTATCACCAAACAGAGGATCCAAGATACAACTCAGGGTGGGGCGAAGCAGGGTGTGAGACATACTTATAATACCCATTTTACAGGTGAGTAATCACAAAATGGTATTATTCTAAGTATGTCTCACACCCTGCTTTGAAAAGATTCATTACACTTGGGACATCCAATAGCAGTGTCCAAAAAGGGTGGGGATCCCAGCAGGAAAAGTGCACAAATGAAACCCCTGCCGCTTGTAGAACTTTGCGGCCAAAAACAGCATCCGCTAAGGCCCGCACATCAACCTTATAAAAACTTGTAAAAGGTATGAACAGAAGACCAAGTAGCAGCTGTACAAACTTGTTCAACAGAAGCCTGGTGCTAAAAAGCCCAGGAAGTCCCAACAGTACGAGTAGAAAGAGCAGTAAACTGAAAGGAGGAACCCTCCCCTTGGCAATATAGGCCCCAACAAGGACCAGACATATCCATTTAATAATGGTAGACTTGACGGCGCCAAACCCGTCTTGGGCCCAGAGGGCACCACAAACAAAGCGTCCGTCCTACAGATAAGAGAAGTAGCCAAGAAATAGTACTTCAAACAACAAACATCCAAAAAGTGCAGGCCCCTCTCCTCGTCATTACTAGACTAAGGACACAAGGAAGAGAGAACCACATGCTGGATGAGATGGAAAAACAGATACCATTTTAGGAAGAAAATCCGGCTTAAAGCGGAAAACCACCTTGTCCTAGTGTCTCTCAAAGTAAGAGGCCTGAATAGACAGGGCCGCCAACCCAGAAACACAGCGAACAGAGGTAATAGCCACCAAAAAGGCAATCCTTTGCGTAAGCATAGAAAAAGCAAACTTCAAATCCCAAACAGGCACAAGGCTTTCGAGGAACAAAGGACCTTAGAAGAAGACCACCAGGGCAGAGACCTGCCCCTTTCAAGGTACTTAAGCTGAAGCCCCAGACCGTGCTGAAGAAAGTCCAAAATCCTAGGGATCGAAAACACCTAGCAAGGCAAGACCTAGCCTCCCACCAATCAATATAGGACCTCCAAGTCCTGTAGAAGATGTTAGAGGAAGATCACTTCCTAGCCCTAACAAGTGTCTGAATCACAACATCAGACAAACCTTCCTCTATTAAGACGGAGGAGGTTCCAGCAGCCACGCCGTCAAAGCCAGCGTTTGTAAACTGTGGTACGAACCAAACCTGTCTTAGCCACCCTGGAGCCACCAGAATTGCTGGCGCACTCTCTTGAGCCAGCTTACGCACCACCTTGCCCACCATGGAGAAGGGAGGAAACAGGTACAGGAACCCCAGATCCCTCCAGGCAAGAGACATGGCAACCACTGGCCAGTGGAACCTGAGACAGAGACCCAAACATTGGGAGCTTGTAATTGCAACGTGAGGCAAAGAGAACCACCTCCAGAGTCCCCCACTTGCGACAGAGGGACCGGAATACCTTGTGGTTGAAAGATCATTCCCCTCAGCGAGAGGATCCCCTGCTCAAGGAGTCCGCCTCCGTGTTTACCACTCCCGGAATGAATACCGCTGAGATGCATGAAACCTCGCTCTCCCCTCATGCAAAAATCAGCGAAACTTCCCTGAGGGCACTCCTGCTGCGAGTTCCTCCTTGGTGATTGAAGTAAGCGACCGCAGTTCAATCGTCTGATCTAACCTGAACCGGTAAGCCCTGTAAGTGATGCGTCAAGCATGACAGAACCAACCGAATAGCTCTGAGCTCCAAGACATAGATGGGGGAGTGAGCCTCCTGAGGACCCCCCCAGCCCCTGGAACTGAAAATCCGTCCAGAAACCTCCCCAGCCCGACAGGCTGGCATCCGCGGTAACCGTCTCCCAACAACGGGCCAAAAAAGATCTGCCCTTCATCAGATTTCCTAGCTCCAGCCACCACTGAAGGGACTGCCGAACCCTGGGAGACAGCAGAAGGACTGATCCAAGTACCGGGGACATCCGTCCCAGTTCAGCAATAGATGGAGTTAGAGCGACCTCATGTGGAACTAAACAAAGGGGACTGCCTCGAAGGAAACCACCATCAATCCTACCAGGTACATCCCTAGCCAGATAGAGAGGCGAGGATTGTCCAGGAGAACACGTATCAGATCCTGAACCCTCTGCACCCTTGGGTGAGCAAGGAACACTCTGGCCTGACTGGAATCCAGATTCATGCCCAGAAATGAGATCGCCCTTGATGGGGAGAGAGAGGACTTGGGGTGGTCAATCACCCATCCGAACCTTACCAGCGTCGTCACCACCCAGGAGTCCATCTCCACCTGACATAGAAAAGATGCTGTAATGAGTAGGTCGTCCAGATACGGCACAATGTGAATGCCCTGGGCTCTAAAAAGGGCAATTATGCCCGCCAGCCCCTTGGTGAACACCCTTGGTACCGAAGTGAACCCGAAAGGGAGGGCCACAAACTGAAAATGCCGATCTTCCACCACAAACCTGAGAAATCTCTGGCGTGCGGGGTAGATTGGTACATAAAGGTAAACAACCTTGATGTCTATAAATGTCACGAAACCCCCAACGAAGGGAATTGATGACTGAGCGCAGAGTCTCCATGCGGAACTTCTGGGATCTGATGAACCTGTAGAGAAGCTCCAAAAACCAGAATGGTTCTGATGGATCCATCCTGTTTGGGAACCGTAAAGAGGTAGGAATAATAGCCCCAGCCTCTCCCTGAGAAAGGCACCGGACATATTCCCAGAAGATTTTGCCCTGCCAACAGGAGCCCCTGCGCAGCCCGGGGGTCCGAGGGAACCCGAGAACTGAGGAGTCTGGGGAAGGCTGGTACTCGAACACAGACTTATACCCCACTTCCAAGATCCACTTGTCTGTGACCTCCCAGGCCCAGACCTGGAAAAAATGTGCCGCAGCCGACCACCCTCTCGCCAAGGTGATTGTGCCCCCTCATTGCTGAGCTGGCTCGGCAGCGGGCTTGGAACCCCAGACAGGTCCTGGACGGGCCCATCCTCCGCCTCTGCTCCAGGAATCACCCCTGAAGATAGAGAAGGCAGCACCTCTGCCTGCTCTGGCACCATGAAAGGAAGGATTAGAGGATCCTGCCCCCCCGAAAGGAGCGACGCCGCTTCTTGCGTGGCGGAAGCCTTCCCCCTTCCGCAACTGAATCCAATGTATCTCCAAACAGCCGCATACCCAGAAACGGTAGCCCTGTAAGTGACTTCTTAGCCGCAATGTTAGCCGCCCACTGGCACAACCAGACAGAGCTTCATATAGCCACAAGCAACGCTAAGGTTCTGCTATACATACATATTTTGTCATCCAAGGCAGACAAGACAAATGGTCATGAACGATACACACCGCATAAGCTCTGCAAATTCATCACTGGCTGGGGTCAGCTGGGACCCCACAACAGGCCCCTAACATGTCAAGCCATCTGATCAATACGACGGTCCTCACGAGCCTTAATCGTGGTGGTGCCTGGGGAGTGCACCACAGATGTGTTGGACAATCCCAGTACGGGCGCATCGACCTCGGGAGGAGACGACCAGCGCTTCACCGCATCCACCGGAAAGGGATACTTCCTATCCCATTCCTGAGGAAAACCGGGAAGCCGGCTAGGTCCTTCCCATTCCTTAATAATCAAATATTAGAAAAGAATCTGATTTGGGAACTGCAGACGAGGCTCAGAGGTCCCAAAGAAAAAAATTCCCCCTTCTGCGGAGGGGACTACGCCGGAGGAGGAATAGCCAGCACCTCAAATAAATGGGCCAGTATCTTGGGGGTATCCACGGCATCCCCAAGCCCCTGCCCAGCATCAGCATCCAAAAACTGCTGATCCTCAGAGCCATCAGATTCCGTAAACAGTTCCCCTTCCGCAAGCGGAGCAAACAGACCAGTCAAGGGAATCATGATCATCAAGAGCCGGCACTGCCGGTGACAGATGCCTTCTCTGAGCCGGGGCCTCCCTGGCCGCAGGGCTAGAAAACAATTTCTCGATGTTGGCCAATCTAGCACATACGACCATATGACCATGTCACTAGGGGTACGGATAAGTCAAGGTGGGGTAGGTGATGAGGCCGGCGGCACTGACCCAGACGTCTGGGCCCCCGACTGCCGTGTTATGGCCTGCTGAACACATGGTATGCAACCAGCACATTATCCCCCGCAAGGGATACCCCCCAACCCACACACTGCCGGGACTGCCCCGAAGGGAGCCGGAGCCCGGTATCCTGGGGAGCCTCCATATGGTGATTTGTATGGTAGTCGCAATGACCAGCGGGAATAACACTAGAAGCTACCCGGGATGCCCCTTAAGTCCGTTAGTGGGAGGATTTGCAAGCCCAAGGGACCCCAGGACACAACACAATGGGGGCCCCCGTAAGTAAGGTACACCAAGACAAGCACTCATACATGTGGAAAGTAAAAAGAGTGTGGCAAAACATACAAAATAAATAAATTGTTATATATATATATATAACATAGTATATAACATGAAAATAATATAGTATATAATACTAATAGAAATGTATATAATAATAATATGGCATACTTCATGTAGTAATAAACAGAATGTATGCGCAAGTAGTACAACACCACTAATGGTTGATCTTAACAAGACCAAGAAACCGTTAGATGGGACAATACGATTCCTCAGTGTTCTAGGCCACCGCGCTGAATAAGGCGCCTCAAGCAACAGTGCACAACAAGCAAAGCCCTGCAGGGCACTCACCTCACAGCAAAAGGCGATCCTCAGCCTGATGGCAGAAGGAAGGAGGAGAAGAAGAAGAAGGGCCGGCGTGGATTGCGCGCTGCGCCTGGCCCCGCCCCCTCCCCATCCTCACCCAGCATTACGCGATTCCATTAACCGGGCGCCGCCTAGGGCGCCAGAGAGAGTGGGGAGGGACGCCTGCCAGCGCGCCCGGCCCCCTCTCCTCACAGCAAGGAGAGGGAGAAGCTCCCCTCAGCCTCCTCACCCAGCGACGCCATGACAGGGCGGCCGGCTCTCAATACGGCCGCCGCATGTATAAATGAATGTTAAAAATCACACACACACACACTCATACACCAATTGATTGAGGGATTACTTCCCGATGCTCCACCTCAACTGGACAAGGGAGAAGTAACAGGCCCCTCCTCCCATAGTGAATAAAGGGAATAAAGTAAAGGGAGGGAAGGATCCCCAACTACAGTAGTAGAACATGGGGAAACGGACAGGGCATCCCAAACCAGGGTCACCAACCTGGTAGCCGCCTACCCCTTGTAATGGGGCCTCACGGAGGAGGGTGGCTCCTATCAGTACACCTGTTAAGGTGAATCCTACCGTCACCTGGACCTACAGCCAAGGCTGGGAGGCATTAGGGGACTTAAGCATAACTAGGTCCGGGCAGAAATAGGGATAAAAATGGCCGGGTGTGAACCCGGCTTACCTGTAAGTAGGAGACTTCATC
Organism: Gastrophryne carolinensis; assembly: GCA_027917425.1. Lineage (NCBI taxonomy): Eukaryota > Metazoa > Chordata > Amphibia > Anura > Microhylidae > Gastrophryne > Gastrophryne carolinensis. The sequence continues at coordinate 537,921,534 of CM051234.1, forward strand.
TTCTGACTTGCTCGCCGTCTGCAGAGACGATTACTGGGGGGTGTGAGGGAGGTCCCGGGTATTTGTGGGCCGGGAGGGGCTCCTTTTTTTCTATTCATCTCTGCAGAAGTTCGCCCTCTGCTGGACATAACCCAAGTGTAATTAATCTTTCCGAAGCAGGGTGTGAGACATACTTGTCTCATACATATGGGTATACATTGACATACATATGGGTATTATAATATGTCACACACCCCGCTTCCAATATTCATGACATATAGCCAGTAGAGGGCGAACTTCTGCAGAGATGACAGGAAAAAAAGAAGCCCCTCCCAGTCCATAAATACCTGGGACCTCCCACACATTACCCAGTATAGGAAAGCAGTAAGGGAACCAGGAAGAGCCAAATCCAAAAATCTTAACAATAAAAGGTGCACCATATAAAGCAGTGGTCCCCAAACCTGTCCTCAAGGCCCACCAACAGGCCAGGTTTTGCAGATCTCCACAAAGATGCTCAGGTGGAGTAATTAGTGCAGCTGCAGAGCAAAAGAGCTGGCTATTTGGAGATCCAAAAAACATGACATGTTGGTGGGCCTTGAGGACCGGGTTGGGGACCACTGATATAAAGGATCCAGAATACAAAAAGGGCGGGATGAAGCGGGGTGTGTGACATATGGTATTATTCCAAGTATGTCACACACCCCACTTCCAATATTCATGACATATGGGACATCCAATAGCAGTGTCCAACATGGGCGGGAATCCCAAAAAAGACAATAATGCACAAATTTAAACCACTGCAGCTTGCAGAACCTTGCGTCCAAAAACAGCATCCGCTGAGGCCCGCACATCAACCTTATAAAACTTGGAAAAAGTATGAACAGAAGACCAAGTAGCAGCCTTACAAACTTGTTCAACAGAGGCCTGGTGCTGAAAAGCCCAGGACGCACCAACAGCACGAGTAGAATGAGCAGTGATATGAAAAGGGGGAAATAGGCTCCAACAATGGCCTGACGTATCCATTTGCTAATGGTAGACTTGGCGGGCGCCAAACCCTTCCTAGGCCTGTAGGGAACCACGAACAAGGCGTCCCGTCTTACGAAAGGGAGACGTAGCCACCAAATAGTACTTCACACAACGAACCACATCCAAAGAATGCAAAACCCTCTCCTTGTCATTGCTAGGCTTAGGACACAAGGAGGGTAGAACTACATCCTGATTGAGGTGGAAGGCAGAAAGCACCTTAGGAAGAAAATCTGGCTTAAAGCGAAAAACCACCTTGTCCTGGTGTCTCTCAAAGTAAGGGGCCTGAATGGACAGGGCCGCCAACTCAGAGACACGCAGAACAGAGGTAATAGCCACCAAAAAGGCAACCTTTTGAGTGAGCACAGAAAGAGCAACATCCTGCACCGGCTCAAAAGGAGGCCCCTGGAGGGCTGACAGAACCAAATTCAAATCCCAAGCGGGCACCAAAGGCTTTCTAGGGGGCCGCACATGAGTGACCCCCTGGAAAAAGGTCTTAACCAGAGGTTGCAGAGCAAAAGACCTCTGAAAGAAGCCCGCCAGGGCAGAGCCTGCCCTTTCAAGGTACTAAGCTGGAACCCCAGGTCCAGACTGTGTTGAAGAAACTCCAAGATCCCCTTAAGATGGAGGTTTCAGCAGCCACGCCGTCAAAGCCAGCGTTTGTAAATTGGGGTAACGTAGTGGACCTTGAGAGATCCATTTGTCTGTGACCTCCTGGGCCCAAACCTGAAAAAAGTGTTGCAGCCGTCTCCCCACCCACAAGGGTGAGGGCGCCCCCTCATTGCTGAGCTGGCTTGGCAGTGGGCTTGGGACCCCAGGCAGGTCCAGGACGAGCACGTCCTCTGGCTCTGTTCCAGGAATCACCTCGGAAGGTAGAGTAGGCAGCTCCTCTGCCTGCTCTGGCACCGCGAAAGGAGGGGTTAAAGGAGCCTGCCCCCCGAAACGCTGCTTTTTACGTTGTGGTAACTTTCCACCTTTTGCCACTGAATCCAACTTATCTCCAAACAGCCGCATACCCAGGAAGGGTAACCCTGTAAGTGATTTCTCAGCCGCAATGTCAGCCGCCCATTGGCGCAACCAGACCGATCGGCGAATAGCCACTAGCAACGCCGAGGTTCTACTACACATGCATATTGTGTCATCCAAGGCGGATAAAACAAAAGACATGAACAATTCGCACCGCTTAAGGGCTGCAAATTCATCACTGGCAGGTTAAGCTGGGGACCACTCAACAGGTAACCACAGACCTGGTAGCCACAGCCGTGAGCGCAGACGCACAAACAGGCCGCAAGGCTGAACCCACACTAGCGAAGGCATGGCAGGCCATTTGGTCAATGCGCTTGTCCTCACCATCCTTTAGAGTGGTAGCGTCTGGAGAATGTACAACAGAGGTGTTGGACAATCCCAGAACAGGCGCATCAACCTCGGGAGGGGGCGACCAGCGCTTAACCGCGTCCACCTGGAAAGGGATACTTCCTATCCCATCCCTGAGGAACACCGGTGAGCCGGCTAGGTCTCTCCCATTCCTTAAGAATCATGCTTTCAAAATTATTCTGATTTGGAAACTCCAAGCGAGGCTTAGAAGTCCCAAAGAATTCCCCTTTCAGCGGAGGGGACTCCGCTGGAGGAGAAATATCCAGCACCTCAAATAAATGGGCCAGGACCCTGAGGGTATCAACGGCATCCCCCTGCGCCTGCCCAGTATCAGTATCAAAAACTGTTGATCCTCAGCATCAGATTCAGCAAACAATTCCCCCTCCTCAAGCGGGGAATAATCAGACCAGTCAGGGGAATCAGTCATCAAAATCCAGCGGGGCCGGAGACAGATGTCTTCGCTTAGCTGGGGCCTTTCTGGCCGCAGAGCTAGAAATCAATTTCTCGATGTTGGCCAATCTAGCACACACATCAGATTGCGACTCCCCGCCAATGACAGTGTCACTTGGGGTGCGGATAAGGCGGGGTGGGGTAGGAGATGAGGCCGGTGGCATGGACCCAGACGCCTGTGACCCCGACTGCCGCCTTATGGCCTGCTGAGCACATGGTATGCAAATCAGTACATTATCCCCCGTAAGGGATACCCCACAACCCACACACTGCTGGGATTGCACCGAAGGAAGCCCAAGCCCGGTATCCTGGGAAGCCTCCATATGGTGATTTTAAGGTAGTCGCAATGACCCGAGGGAATTACGCTGTTTGAGCAACCCGGGATGCCCCTTTAAGTCCCTAGTGGGAGGATTTATAGGACCCCAAATTTATCTGCAAGGGACCCTTGGACCGGGAGAACCCCCTTTTAATATAATTGATAGGGAGTTCTCCTGAAAGACATAATGTGAAGCACACACACAGGCACACACACCTGCAATCAAAGTACATAAAACATGACATAATATAAAATATATATATATATATATATATATATACATATGGAAGGACATGTTGGCAGGCTGCCCCAACGCGCTAGAAGGGACACGCAGCGCACATATATAGAAAAAAGATGGGCCCAACAGGGCACTCACGGAGGATAAATGGCGTCCTGCCAGCCAGGAGCTCCTGAGTGAGAGGGAGAAGAAGGGCGGGCCAGCGTGGACCGTGCCTGGCCCCGCCCCCATCTGGAAGACGCGGATCCCAGCAAATAGCTGGGCCCTGCAATGGCACCATAAGCAAAGGGGGCGGGCCGAGCGCCCGGCCCCCCTTTCTAAGCAACCTGAGGGGAAGAAGCTCCCCATGCTGCCAAAAGCCCACACATACCACGCGACGAGTTAAGCATGCACATACCCACACACGTTAAAATAAGTGTTGGAGAGAAGGAAAAGCACCCCCCCAAGCAGAGGGGAACAGGGAGACCCGGAAGGGGGGAATCCCGCACTACAGGGTGGAAGGGATAAACCGGGACAGGGAATCCCAAACCAGGATCACCAAACCTGGATACCGCCCACCCCTAAATATGGGGTCTCACAGGGGAGCATGGCTCCCTAATACACCTCTAAAAGGTGTAGTCGACCGTCGCCCGGACCGACAGCCAAGGCTGGGAGGCATGGGGACTAAAACAACAAGGTCCGGACAGAAATAGAGACAAAAATACCATTTTGTGAATACTGTACCCGTAAAATGGGTATTATAAGTATGTCACACACCCCGCTTCAAGACATTCATTACACTTGCAGAGATGATATCAAAAAAAGGCAAGACCCTCCCGGCCCATAAATACCTGGGACCTCCCACTCATTACCGAGTATAAAGATAGCAGTAAGATCAAGGGACCAGGAAAGCCAATTAAAACTAACAAAGGCTCACCATATAAAGGATCCAGAATACAAAAGGGCAGGGTGAAGCGGGGTGTGTGACATACTTATAATACCCATTTTACAGGTGAGTATTCACAAACAACAGCAGTGTCCATAAAGGGTGGGGATCCAAAAAACAAGGCACAAACTTAAACCACTGCAGCTTGCAAAGCTTTGCGGCCAAAAACAGCATCCGCTGAGGCCCGAACATCAACCTTGTAAAACTTGGAAAAAGTGTGAACCGAAGACCAAGTAGCAGCCATACAAACCTGCTCAACAGAAGCCTGGTGCTGGAAGGCCCAGGACGCCCCAACAGCACGAGTAGAATGAGCAGTAACACGAAAAGGGGGAACCTTCCCCTTGGCAGAATAGGCCCCAACAATGGCCTGGCGAATCCATTTACTAATGGAAGACTTGGCAGGAGCCAAACCTTTCCAAGGCCCAGAGGGCACCACAAAAAGAGCGTCAGTCCTACGAAAAGGAGAAGTAGCCACCAAATAGTACTTCACACAGCGACCCACATCCAAAGAATGCAAAACCCTCTCCTTGTCATTGCTAGGCTTAGGACACAAGGAGGGTAGAACAATATCCTAATTCAGATGAAAAGCAGAGACCACCTTAGGAAGGAAATCTGGCTTGAAGTGGAAAACAACCTTGTCCTGATGCCTCTCAAAGTAAGGAGCCGAAATAGACAAGGCTGCCAACTCCGAAACATGCCGAACAGAAGTGATGGCAACCAGAAAAACAACCTTCTGAGTAAGCGTAGAAAGGGCAATATCTTGCAAAGGTTCAAACAGAGGACCCTGCAAGGCAGACAAAACCAAATTCAAATCCCACACTGGGAGCAAAGGCTTCCTAGGAGGCCGCACATGCGTAACCCCCTGGAAAAAGGTCTTAACAAGAGGATGAAGAGCAAAAAACTTTTGAAAGAACACGGCCAGGGCAGAAACCTGCCCCTTCAGCGTACTGAGCTGCAAACCTTGGTCAAGACCATGTTGCAGAAATTCCAAGACCCTAGGGACAGAAAACGCCCTGCAAGGCAAGGCCCTTACCACACACCAATCAATATAAGACCTCCAAGTCCTATAATAGATGGCAGAGGAAGACTGCTTTCTAGCCCTAACCAGAGTCTGAATGACAGCATCAGAAAGACCTTCCTACCTCAAGATTGAGGTTTCAGCAACCACGCCGTCAAAGCCAGCGTTGGTAAATTGGGGTAGAGTAGTGGACCCTGAGTGAGCAGATCTGGCAGAAGGGGCAGGTCTAACTGATCCTCTGCCAACCTTACCACGTCTGCGAACCAAACCTGTCTTGGCCACCTTGGAGCCACCAGGATTGCTGACGCGCCCTATAGGGCCAGCTTGCGCACCACTCTGGCCACCATGGGAAACGGAGGGAACAGGTATAGAAACCCCAGATCCCTCCAGTTCAGACACATGGCATCCGCTGCCAGAGCCAGCGGATCTCGTGAAATAGACACAAATGCCGGAAGCTTGTGATTGTGAAGAGAGGCAAAGAGGTCCACCTCCGGAGTCCCCCACCGGTGGCAAAGCGACCAAAACACCTTGGGGCTGAGCGACCATTCCCCCCGGTGAGATGACCCCCTGCTCAGGGAGTCCGCCTCCGTGTTCTCCACTCCCGGAATGTACACCGCCGAGATGCAGGGACATTGCTCTCTGCCCAATCCAGTATCAAAGACACTTCCCTGAGGGCACGCCTGCTGCGAGTCCCTCCCTGGTGATTGATGTAGGCGACCGCCGTCTGATCGAACTTGAACCGGTAGTCCCTGCAACTGATGAGACAAGTGAGCCAGAACCAACCTGATGGCTCTCAACTCCAGAACATTGATGGGATCGTGAGCCTCCTGAGGCCCCCACAGGCCCTGAAACTGAAGATCCTTCCAAAATCCCCCCAACCTGACAGGCTGGCATCCGTGGTGACCATCTCCCAGCGAGGAGTCAGAAAGGATCTGCCCCTCGTCAGATTGCTTGGTTTCAGCCACCACCGATGGAACACCGCACCTGGGGGGAGATCAAAAAAGACTGATCCAATGACAGCGGGGACCCGTCCCAGGCCGCCAAGAGATGGAGCTGGAGCGTCCTTGTGTGAAACTGGGCAAAGGGAACCGCCTCGAACGACGCCACCATCAATCCCACCAGTCGCATCCCTAGCCGGATGGACGGGCGGGGGATGGATAGGAGACGCTGAGTCAATTCCCGAATCAGAAGAACCTTGGCTAGGGGGAGAAACACCCTGGCCTGAGAAGTGTCCAGCGACATTCCCAGGAACTCCACCACCCTGGAGGAAGTGAGGCAGGACTTGGGATAGTTGATCACCCAACCGAAACTCTCCAGAGTGGACACCACAATCTTGGTATCCATCTGCGCCTGACTTAGGAAAGACGCCATGATGAGAAGATCGTCCAGATAGGGCACGATGCGGATACCCCTGGCTCTGAGGATGGCCATCACTCCCGCCAACACCTTGGTAAAAACCCTTGGAGCAGAGGTAAGGCCAAACGGAAGAGCCACAAACTGAAAATGCCGATTGTCCACGACAAACCTGAGGAATCTCTGGTGTGCCAGAAATATTGGAATATGCAGGTAAGCATCCTTGATGTCTATGGATGTCATGAAGTCCCCCTGACGAAGTGAATGGATGGCTGAGCGCAGAGTTTCCATACGGAACCTCCGGGGACGGACAAACCTGTTGAGCAACTTCAGATCCAGAATAGGACAAACGGAACCGTCCTTCTTGGGCACCGTGAACAAATTGGAAGAGAAACCCAGGCCCCGGTCTGAGAGGGGCACCGGACAGATGACAGCCATGTCCGCGAGACTTGCTACTGCCGCCCGAAGCCCCTGGGCGGCCACAGGATCTGACGGCACCCGGGACCTGAAGAATCTGGGAGGGGGCCGGAACTCGAACTCCAGCTTGTAACCGAAAGACACCACTTCCTGGATCCACCTGTCTGAGACCTCTTGAACCCAGACCTGGGAGAAGAGTTGCAACCGTCCCCCCACCCGCAAGGGTGAGGGCGCCCCCTCATTGCTGGCAGCGGCTCTAGGCTTGGAGCCCCAACTGTGTCCTGGACGGGCCCGACCCCTGCCCCTAGGCCAGGAATCACCTCTGGACGAAGGGAAGGCCGAACTCCTGCCAACTCTAGCCCCACGAAAGGACTGAGAGAAGGAAGCCCCCCCCGAAAGGGGCGACGCTGCTTCTTACGCTGAGGTAACCTACCTCCCTTTGCCACCGAATCTAATTTTTCTCCAAAGAGCCGCAGTCCCACGAAGGGAAGGGCCGTGAGTGACTTTTTGGACACAAAATCAGCCGCCCACTGACGTAACCAAACCGACCGGCGGATAGCCACAAGCAGGGCCGTAGCTCTGCTACACATCACCAATGTGTCATCCAGTTTCGGACAGCACAAAGGACAAAAATAACTCAGCGCCTAAGGTCGGTAAATTCCTCACTAGCCGGGTCAAGCCCGGAAGAGGTCAATAATCCTCTAACAACCGACCTGGCAGCTACCAATACAAGCGCAGAAGCACAAACCGGCCGCAAGGTCAATCCAACACTAGCAAAACAATGACAAGCCATCTGGTCAATGAGTTTATCCTCACCATCCTTGAGGGTAGTGCACTCCGGAGAATGAAGGACTGAGGAGCTGGACAACCCCAAAACAGGAGCATCCACCTCGGGGGGGAGACGACCAGTGCTTCACTGCGTCCGCCGGAAAGGGATATTTCTTGCCCCAACCCGGCGGGACACCCGGAAGCCGCGTTGGCCTCTCCCATGCCTTGCGAATGATACCATCAAAATGCTTTTGATAAGGAAATTCCAAGCAGGGCTTTGTCACTTCAAAGAACTCCCCCTTCAGCGGAGGAGCCGCCTCGGGGGGGAGAAATAGCCAGGACCCTAGAGGTATCCGAGGAATCCCCCTGGCCCTGCTATCAGCGCCCACAAACTGCTGATCGTCGGAGTCCTCAGGCTCCTCATACAACTCCCCTTCCTCACATGGGGAACAATCAGACCAATCCAGGGAGTCAAAATCCTCCCTATCAAATGCCTGCGCAGCCGAATACAAATGTTTTCTCTTTGCCGTGGCCTTCTTTGCGACGGCACTGGAAAACAATTTTTCAAGATTGGCCAATCTGGCACACACCTCAGATTGCGACTCCCCGCTAACGACCACATCACACGCACGTGTCAAGCGAGGGGGAGACGGAGAGGAGACTGGCGGAGCAGAACCAGACGCCTGAGATCCGGTCTGCCGCGTAATAGAACGCTGCGCACAGGGTAAACATAGAAATACATCATCCCCCAAAAGGGATACCCCACACTCCAAACACAGCCTGGATTGCCCCGAGGGGGGCACAAGCCCAGTATCCGGGGAAGCCTCCATATGGTGATTTTTTTATGTAATATATGTACAAATATGTGTGTACAATGCTCTATTTGGTAATTATGCAATAATGCAACCCGGGATGCCCCTTTAAGTCCCGAGTGGGAGGATTTTAAGCCACTAAAATTTTAACCAGGGACCCCTTGGACCGGGAGAACCCCCCTTTAATATGCTGAATGGTCCACCTGGAACACAAAGATAAGCACACGCTCAGACCATGCCAGAATAAAGGGTTAAAAGACAGATGAAGCTGATGGCCATCAGGCCACTCACCAGACCTGCAGAACCGCACGGCCAGGCACAATGAAGGCTGCTATGTGCAGTAGGAGGAGGAGGGCGGGCGTGGTTCGCGCACGGCCCCGCCCCTCCCCCGTCTCTCCCGGCCAGAAGCCGGGACTTTGATGACAAACGCGCCCATAGCACGGGGGCGGGCCGTGGTCGCGCGAGCGCCCGGCCCCGCCCCCCCCTGCCCAGAGGAGAGGACCTCATGGGCTAACCGCCGCAATTAGCCGCACACCAACGGCCAGCGCCGCGGGACCGCCGGCGCCAGCACAAGTAAAAGACACACACACACAGTGAAGCAAAAGCACACACACAACACACACACAACACACACACAACACACACAATATGAATCCATAAGGGACCCTGCCCACAACCCCCCCCCCCATGGGTATCCGGGAGAGGGGGAATCCATGCCAGGGTAGGGCCAAGGGACGGGGCATCCCAAACCGGGTTCACCAACCCGGATAGCCGGCTACCCCTTGTTAGGGGGTCTCAAGGCTCCTAAACACCAGGGGTGCCAACTACCTTTTGCCCGGACCAGCAGCCTTGGCTGGAAGGCAGGAATATTACATAAGGGGATCCGGGCAGGAATAGAAGAAAAAAGAAGGCCGGGAGCCATCCCCGCTACCTGCAAGGAGGAGACATCATCTTCTGACTTGCTCGCCACTGCAGAGATGAAAGACTGGGTAATGAGTGGGAGGTCCCAGGTATTTATGGGCCGGGAGGGTCTTACCTTTTTTGATATCATCTCTGCAAGATCGCCATCTACAGGTCAGTATACCCAAGTGAAATGAATGTCTTGAAGCGGGGTGTGTGACATACTTAGAATATGGCCGGTTGTAAACCCGGCTTACCTGCAAGGAAGAAACGCAGCCATCTTCTGACTTGCTCGCCGTCGCAGAGACGAAAACTGGGTAATGTGTGGGAGGTCCCAGGTATTTATGGACCGGGAGGGGCTTCTTTTTTTCCTGTCATCTCTGCAGAAGTTTGCCCTCTACTGGCTATAACCCATATGTCATGAATATTGGAAGCGGGGTGTGTGTGACATACGTGGAATAAGACCTTTTCCAATCGGTTCGCTGCTAAAAGCTGCAGCATTCGCCAAATTATGCTGAACTAGATGCAAATACATACAACATGAGCGTAGTTGGGTGAATGTGGCAAACGCAGCATAGACATGCAAAAGCCTCTCAAATAATGGTTATTAAAATCAGCCCCTTAGTGTCCATCAGTTCATCAGCATTGAGAAGTTGGCATAAAGCTTACTATGTTACCCTGTCAAGTTTATGTTTTAGCTTTTCACCCTGTGCCAGGAAAAGCTTGGCAGATAAAACATTACTAAACTAATAAAACACATATAGCCAAAGAATTTTAAAGGTATTTACTTGTTCGCATTTCTAATTATATACTTACTTGGATTTGACATTCCATAACTGAAGAGTCCCCTGCTGGCTTCCTAAAAGGACTTTGTTGAGGTAGGTGCTCGGGTGCATTATTGCAGAAATCTCAAAACTGTTTTTGTCAAAATGCAGCTGTAAATATTCCTCTGTAGGTTAAAGAACACACACAGAAAGGTAATAAGGGCCTATAAACATTACACTGGTGAATTGAGCAAGCCTGTATTAAAGTGGACCAAAATCCTGGGTTTTGGCTTTTGCCCCCCAGATACCCCGATCGTGGGTGCCTGCTGTGTGAAACCCCCCCCCCCCCAGATTGCCCGATCTCACTTACCCGGTCCTACGGTGCATGCACAGCCCTTTCATCCAATAAGCGCTGGGATGCACACCAGCTCCTTCGACCAGGAGCTCGTCTAATGCGAGCGGATCAGAGCGCCCTGGCGGCTACATCCCCCCCTACCCTTTAACAGGGAGTGTGCCCGTGCCACCCATTCACAAATGCCTGGCGTGGGCACGCGGCCTGTTAAACGGATAGCGAAGATGCGGACGCTGCTCGTGCATGCACTGTTGGGCCGGTAACGAAGGTGAGTTTTCAGGGCGCGGGGGGGGGGGGGGGTTGACACAGCGGGGGCATTCCTAAACTGGATGCCCTGGGGGGGGGGGGGGCGAGTATGCCTGCCCTGTCTCAGACTCCAGAGTGGCTTTTGGTCTTTAAACTGACAGCACAAAAGAACAGATATTGCCCTACCTACACAAGAATATATCATCAATCTCATTATTAAGCCAAACCCTTCATCTGTGGGCACTTAGCATATCTGCTTGCTGGATCTATGGGAATTTAAAAGCTCACAAATGGGCCCATATAACCAGAGGGCAAGGTGGGGCAGGTTATCCTATGCACCCCTGGTATTTCAGCAAAGAGAACAGCTGGCTCGGAATAAGTAAAACTACTTTAATGTGTGCAATTCCTTTCCATCTGTGAATTTAATAAGCAGAAGTTTATTACAACTCAAACAAAAAAGACAAGTGGTACACCACAAAAATTACCTTCTGATTGCACATCCCAAATAATTACAATGTTTTTGGCGTCCACAGATATCACGTGATCGCCAAAAGGCAACACCAAGTGAATTTCCGCCTCATGTCCTTTGAATGTATGCACTACCTGAAATTGAAAAAAAGATTATATATATATATATATATATATATATATATATATATATATATATATTTAAAACGGATATTATGAGTGTGACATACACTCCGCTTCAACTCTTCATGACATTTGGGTTATTCTCCAGTAGAGGGAACTTCTGCAGAGATGAATGCAAAAAAAGGAGCTCCTCCCAGTCCATAAATACCTGGGACCTCCCACCAATTCCCCAGTGTAAGAAAGCAGTAAGGGGACCAGGAAGAACCAAATATAACAAAACAACCAAGAAACAATGGTTCACCATATAAAGGATCCAAAATACCAAAAGGGTGGGGTGAAGCGGAGTGTATGTCACACTCATAATATCCGTTTTAAAGGCGAGTACTCACAAAACGGTATTATTCCAAGTGTGACATACACTCCGCTTCAACTCTTCATGACATTTGGGACATCCAATAGCAGTGTCCGTCATGGGTGGGAACCATAAACAGTAAAGAATGCACCAACTTAAACCACTGCAGCTTGCAGAACCTTGCAGCCAAAAACGGCATCCACTGAAGCCCGCACATCAACCTTGTAAAACTTGGAAAAGGTATGAACAGAAGACCAAGTAGCAGCCTTACAAACTTGTTCAACAGAAGCCTGGTGCTGAAAAGCCCAGGACGCACCAACAGCACGAGTAGAATGCGCAGTGACCCTAAAAGGGGGATTCCTCCCCTTAGCAGAATAGGCCCCAAAAATGGCCTGACGAATTTGCTAATGGTAGACTTGGCGGGCGCCAAACCTTTCCTGGGCCTGCAGGGCACCACGAAAAAGGCATCCGTCTTGCGGAAAGAAGTAGTAGTCACCAAATAGTACTTAACACAGCGAACCACACCCAAATTGTGCAAAACCCTCTCCTTGTCATTGCTAGGCTTAGGACACAAGGAAGGGAGAACAATATCCTGATTGATATGGAAAGCAGAAACCACCTTAGGAAGGAAATCTGGTTTAAAGCGAAAAACCACCTTGTCCTGGTGTCTCTCAAAGTAAGGGGCCTGAATCAACAGAGCCGCCAACTCAGAGACACGCCGAACAGAGGTAATAGCCACCAAGAAGGCAATTTTCTGAGTGAAAACAGAAAGAGCAATATCCTGTAACGGCTCAAAAGGAGGACCCTGGAGAGCCGAAAGAACCAAGTTCAAATCCCAAACAGGAACCATAGCCTTCCGAGAGGGGTCGAACATGAGTGACCCCCTGGAAAAAAGTCTTAACCAGCGAGTGTAAGGCAAAAGATCTTTGGAAGAAAACAGACAGAGCAGAGACCTGCCCTTTCAAGGTACTAAGCTGGAACCCAAGATCCAGACCGTGCTGAAGAAACTCCAAAATCCTAAGGATCGAAAACACCCTGCAAGGCAAGGCCCTAGCCTCACACCAGTCAATATAGGACCGCCAAGCCCTATAGTAAGTGCCAGAAGAGGACAAACCTTCCTCCTTCAGGATGAAGGTTTCAGCAGCCAAGCCGTCAAAGCCAGCATTGGTAAATTGGGATAAAGCAGTTGACCCTGAGATAACAGATCCGGAAACATGGGAAGCCGGTACTGATCTACCGCCAGCCTTACAACGTCTGCGTACCAAACCCTTCTTGGCCACCTTGGAGCCACCAGAATTGCTGGTGCCCCTTCCAGAGCCAGTTTGCAAACTACCTTGCCCAGCATGGAGAAGGGAGGAAACAGGTACAGAAACCCCAAATCCTTCCAAGCAAGGGACAAGGCATCCACTGTCAGAGGATCCTGAGATAGAGACACAAAGGCCGGGAGTTTGTGATTGTGCCGTGAGGCAAAGAGATCCACCTCCGGAGTCCCCCACTTGCGACAGACCGAAAAACCCCGGGGTTGAGAGACCACACTCCTTGGTGAGAGGACCCCCTGCTCAGGGAGTCCGCCTCCGTGTTTTCCACTCCCGGAATGTAGATTGCCGAAATGCAATGAACATTGCTCTCCGCCCAATGCAGGATCAGAGAGACTTCCCTGAGGGCACTCCTGCTGCAAGTCCCTCCTTGGTGATTGATGTAGGCTACCGCCGTCCGATTGTCTGATCGAATCTGAACTGGAAGACCCTGTAAGTGCGACGTCAGCCGTGACAGGACAAGCCGGATGGCTCTGAGCTCTAAGACATTGATGGGGTTGTGAGCCTCCTGAGGACCCCACACCCTGCTGAACTGATGACTTTTCCAGAAACCTCCCCAGCCCGACAGGCTGGCATCCGTGGTAACCGTCTCCCAGCAAGGAACCAGAAAGGATCTGCCCCTCAACAGGTTGCTCGACTCCAACCACCACCGAAGGGACTGCCGAACCCTGGGAGACATCCTGAACGGTTGATCCAATGACAGCGGACACCTGTCCCAATGCGTCAATAGATGAAGTTGAAGAGATCTCATGTGAAACTGCGCAAACGGGACCGCCTCGAAGGAGGCCACCATCAATCCCCCCAGTTTCATCCCCTGTCGGATAGAGGGGCAAGGATTGGCCAGAAGAAGGCGGATCAGATCCTGAATCCCCTGCACCTTGGTCTGGGGTAAAAACACTCTGGCCTGAATGGTATCCAGATTCATGCCCAGGAATGAAATCACCCGTGATGGCGAAAGAGGACTTGGGGCGGTTGATCACCCACCCGAACCTCTCCAGGGTCGACACCACCTGGTGGGTGTCCAGCTCCGCCTGACGGAGGGAAGAAGCTGAAATCAATTGGTAGTCCAGATACGGCACAATGCGAATTCCCTGAACTCTGAATAGGGCCATTATGCACGCCAGAACCTTGGTGAAGACACTCAGCGCTGAGGTCAACCCGAAGGGAAGGGCTACGAACTGAAAATGTTGATCTTGGTTCTGATGTATCTGTTGAGGACCTTGAGGTCCAGAATGGGTCTTACAGAACCTTCTTTTTTGGGGACCGTGAAAAGATTGGAGTAGAAACCCCTGCCTCTCTCCGACGGAGGCACCGGGCATACAACTCCCATGTCCAGAAGGTTTTTCACTGCTAACAGGAGCCCCTGTGCAGCCTGAGGGTCCAAGGGCACCCGAGACCTTAAAAATCTTGAAGGAGGCCAGTACTCGAACTCCATTTTGTACCCGGAGGAGACCACTTCCAAGATCCAATTGTGTGTGACCTCCCGGGCTCAGACCTGGAAGAAGAGCCGCAGCCGTCCCCCCCACCCATGCGGGTGAGGGCGCCCCTTCATTGCTGAGCTGGTTTACCCGCAGGCTTGGGCTTGGAACCCCAGGCAGAAGGAGGGACGTGCCCGACCTCTGCCCCTGTTCCAGGAAGAGCCTCTGACAGTTAAGAAGGCCAAACCTCTGCCAGCTCTGGCACCTCGAAAGGAAGGATTGAAAGAGCCTGCCCCCCGAAAGGGACGGCGCTGTTTCTTCCGCTGAGGTAACTTAACTCCCTTTGCCACAGCATCCAACTTATCTCCAAACAGCCGCGTATCCAAGAAGGGAAGAGCTGTGAGTGATTTCTTGGCCGCAAAGTCCGCCCTCCACTGACGGAGCCATACCGAGCGGCGCATGGCCACCAATAAGGCTGAAGTCCTACTACACATAACAATAGTGTCTTCCATAGCAGCCAAGACAAAATCCATGAACAATTCAAATCTTTTAAGCGTAGTGAACTCAGCGCTGGCCCGACCAAGGTGAGCGTCATTTAACCAGTCCCTAATCAGAGACCTAGCAGCCACCAACACCAGCGCAGATGCACAGACAGGCCGCAAAGCCGAGCCAACACTGGCAAAGGCGTGGCATGCCATCTGATCAATGCGCCTATCCTCACCATCCTTTAGGGAAGTGGCGTCTGGGGTGTGAAGCACGGAGGAGTTGGTCAACCCCAAAACTGGCGCATCGACCTTGGGAGGAGAAGCCCAGCGCTTAACCCGGAACACCCGGAAGCCGACTAGGTTTCTCCCATTCCCTAAGGATCAGTGCATCAAAATGACCCTGGGTAGGGAACTCCAAACGAGGCTTGTGGGCCCCAAAAAATTTCCCCTTCTTGAGAGGGGGCGCCTCAGGCGGCGCAATATCCAAAACCTCCAAGAGATGTGACAAAACCGTGGCCGTGTCAACAGCATCCCCCAGCGCCTGCCCAACATCAGCCTCGCCAAACCGTACATCGTCAGCCTCTGACTCCTCATACAATTCCCCCTCCTCTAACGGGGAGTAATCAGACATATCAAATGAATCATCATCAATATCCCAAGTCGCCTGGACCGACGACAAATGTCTCTTTTTAGCCTAGGCCTTCTTGCCCACTGTGCTAACCATAAATTTCTCGATGCTGGCCAACCTAGCACAAACATCGGAATGCGACTCCCCGCTCGCACCAATGTCACTTGGGGTACGGATAAGGCGGGGAGGGGAAGGCGATGAAGCGGGGGTCGCCGACCCAGAAGGCTGGGCACCCGACTGCCGCGATATGGCCTTTTTTGCACATGGTATACAAATAAGCACATTCTCACCCGTAAGGGATGCCCCACAACCCACACATGGCCAGGATTGTCCCAGAGGGAGTCCGAGCCCGGTATCCTACGGAGCCTCCATATGGTGATTCTTGTGGTCAGTCGCAAGACCGCAGGGAATTTAAGCAATAAGCAACCCGGGATGCCCCTTATAAGTCCCAGTGGGAGGATTTTTGGGTGAGCAATCTAAGCCTAGGGACCCCAGGACCAGGAGGAACCCCTTAAAAAGTCCATACACGAAGCAGTCTAAAACACACAAGCAATAATACAATCACACTGAAGAAATAACTAAAAAATAACAATATATTAATATTGATACACAATACAAGCATATGCTCAGAATATTCTATAATTAAAAATATCTATATATACATATGAAAGCACAAAAGCATGAAGAGGAGGCTAAGGAAGTGGCCGCACAGGCGCTTACCGACCGAGGAGTTAATCAGAGCAGCAGCCAGAGCAATCACACAAGATGGCCCCCGGAGAGTCATACGAGCAGAGGAGAGGAAGAAGGGGGGCGGGCCAGCACCGACAGCGCGCTCATCAGGCCACGCCCCCTCCTAGCAACGCGGATCCCAGCCCTGGGCTTTCCCGCATAATCGCGCCAAACGAGGGGGCGGGGCTACCGCACAGATGGCCCGGTCCCCCCCCCCCCCCCACCTAACACAGCCTGAGGGAGAGAAGCTCCCCAGGCTGAGTAAAGAAGGTAAAGAGTAGAGGAGACCACAATCAACCCCAGTCAGCATCAACACACACACAAGTGAAAGACACACCCACACTCACACAGTGCTTCAGTAATTAAACAACCGTGGGTGAGGCCAGCCCCCCCCCCCCCCCCCCCCGGAGGCAAAGGAAGGGGGAGGGGAATCCAAGCCGGAATCCGGTCATAGGGATTAAGGGACAGGGCATCCCATACCGGGATCACCAACCCGGACAGCCGTATACCCCTTGCAATGGGGTCTCACGGTGGAGCAAGACTCCTACAACACCCATAAGGTGCTGCCTACCCTCACCAGGACCTGCAGCCAAGGCTCAATAGGGACAATTTAGAGAAGGTCCTGGCAGCAATAGGGACAAAAATGGCCGGGGAGCCCAGCTTACCTGCAAGTAAGAGAAGTCTTCATCTTCTGTCTTGCTCGCCTTCCTGCAGAGAAGGAACTGGGGAATTGGTGGGAGGTCCCAGGTATTTATGGACTGGGAGAAGCTCCTTTTTTTGCATTCATCTCTGCAGAAGTTCGCCCTCTACTGGAGAATAACCCAAATGTCATGAAGAGTTGAAGCGGAGTGTATGTCACACTTGGAATAGATATACAATAGCTCCACAAGAGTCCATGCATCTTCCAAACTGTCAAATGTTAACACAACTACCGTATATACTCGAGTATAAGCCGAGTTTTTCAGCCCACTTTTTGGGCTGAAAAAAGCCGCCTCGGCTTATACTCGAGTCCAGGGGCGGCCGCCGCCGCTCTCATTCACACAAACAAGCACACACATTCACACACTGACCGGCACTTCAGGCTGCTGCGCGCTGGTCGTCAATTGGCGGCGTCCAATGTTTTCATTGGACGCCTGCCATATGGGGCACGCCCACCGACGACGAGCGCGCAACAGCCAGGAAGTGCTGGTGTGTGTGTGAGAACGACGGCGGCGGCTGCGGAGGAGCGGAGGAGGGTAACCTTGGCCAAACCCTGACCCCCGACACCTGCGTGTCACAGCGGTGGCGGCAGCAGCAGCAGGTACCCACAGTGTGTGCATACCTTCCAACATTTCAGGGTGGGAAAGAGGGACAATTTTTAACTGAGGGAACATTCCTCACTAAGGAATGTATAGGAGATAGGGTGTAATACTTACAACAATAGAAACACTTTGAATAGGGGAATGAATCATTTATTAATGCAGATCTGCATGTTACACCTCAAAGAGGGACAAAGGAGAACAACGAGGGACATGGGGGCATGAGCTTCAAAGAGGGACAGTCCCTCCAAATCAGGGACACTTGGGTGGTATGGTGTGTGTGTGTGTGTGTGTGTGTGTGTGTGTGTCTCTTTCTGTGTGTGTGTGTGTCCCTGTGTGTGTGTGTCCCTGTGTGTGTGTGTCCCTGTGTGTGTGTGTGTGTGTGTCTCTCTGTGTGTCAACTCCAATTACAATTGAAAAAAGTCGCCTCGGCTTATACTCAATAACTTGTTCCATTTTTTTGTGGGAAAATTAGGTGCCTCGGCTTATATTCGGGTCGGCCTATACTCGAGTATATACGGTATGTAAAATGATTGTCTACCTCTTTGCCAGGTTTGGGTAATAACATTTCGCAGTAGGTCTGTCACTCAAGCCCTGGAGAGGGGCGGAAAGGGCTGCCACTAGGACTGACTGCCATGGAGAGCCCCGATAGGAGGAGGATTGCACCAATTAGTGAAGTGACTACTAACTAAATCTGGCTTAGCACAGTGCAGGGATTGTTTATCGTGTTTGAGGTCCTCTCTAAACTTTGTGGTATGCCTTTTCCATCTTTTCTATTGTTCCTCCAGCACTGCCCTCCTCTGTCAGTCCAATCACAGATAAAACCATTTTAAAATTCAAACTATGACCTATAAAGCTCTCTCCGGCTACATTCCTACACTAAACAACACAAAACCAAGCTGTGGATATCTGGGTTTCAGCAAAGCCTTTGAGCGCATTGATTAGTTATTGAAAACTGGCTTTAATTCCACATTTGGCTGGCCATTAGCCAGGTATCGGGGGGGGGGGGGGCTGAATTGAGATGCAAGTCTCTGGGGCTATTCTTTTTAATATGCTTGCAGGTGACATAGAAAAAAGCTTGGTAGATAAAGATTGCCTGTTTGCCAATGATACAAACGGGGGGGGGGGGGGGGGTGTTAATGGGTAGATATTCTGGGAGGTGTCTGCAACATGGATAATTACTTGCCTTTACTGGATGAAGTCAAGACCATGGTCCAATGTCTCTAAATGTAAAATCATGCACCTAGTTTAAAGGAATGCTCTCTCTGAGGATCACATGGAAAGTGGTATGTTAGCCAGGAATTTGGAAAGAGTGGGATGCAGTCTTCTCTGCAGCAGCAGAATCCGCTGATGGAACCAAGAAGAAGTGTACAGGCTCCAGAAAGGAGGAGTACGTAAAGCCTAACAATGCAGGGTATCCCAAACATGGATTGCCTTCCAGGAAAGGCAGGCCAAACATCATTTTTGACTGGATCTGCTCAATGGATTTTTTTTTTGTTTAAAAAACTGGGCCGAGCTTCTGTCTGTGGCAGAAGTGGAAAGGCAGGGAGGAACTGGTGAGAATGCCCGAGGAGGAGGTAGAGAGGGCAGCAGAAACCATCGATGATAGATGCTCTGTCCATAGACATCTAGGGTTTTCTGAAAATACAGCAGCCCATTCATTGTGGTGGGCAATATTTCTTTCATGTTTTATTATGATTTATTGCAAGCACAACAAAAATGGGAAGGTGTGCAAGGGCAATATCAAGCATAGAAAGTAAAATACTCATCCCCTTCCATGTTCCAAGAAACTCATAATTACCAACCAACAGTTACACAATGCTTTTCCCTGCAGTGCATGATGGAAATGCCAAGTATTTCAGACCATTTTCGAGATGTCTTATTAGAGTTAGACTGCGGGGCATCTCTACTTTTAGGCTTTGTTACCATTAGACTGTAGACCAAATCAGGATGCCCTCCAGGGAGGGAGGGGGGTGAAGAGCATCAGTGAAAGTGAAAGAACCCGATGTCTATATTGACCTTTACCTCCTAAACATCAAAGGGCATGTTGATAAATCTTAGAAACTAAGCAGGTGACTCAGAGCAAAACAGTGGAACCCGGGAAAAGTCTTGCCTAAATTCTCAGTAACACGGTGCAACTGCCTCAAGGTATTATAGGCTTGGCCACCTTTACTCTTCATTTCGTAAAAGATCAAATACCAGTTTTGGAACATTTATAGAATTCTCCTGCCAACATATTGTAGCATACAAACCTCTTTATTCCTGGCAAATGCTTTTAGAAGATTCCCGTGAGCTACATACACAAGCATCCGATCTGCAGCCAGACAGTTAATATTCTCGGGAACAGCATTACCTAAAAAAAAAAAGGGAAAATACACAGGATAGGTCACCCAGCATTCTGGGATATATGTGGGGTACTCCATTATCTATAAGATTCCCGGGCCGATCAGCATCGGGCCTGCGGGGCACCCCGATCGGGGGTGCCCCACTGTGTGAAACCCCCCAGAAAGCCCCGAAATCCCTACCTGCTCCTCGATCCAGCGGCAGATGCGCAAGCCGCCGCTCGCGCATCCCTCTAGCAGCGCGCGCACCCGCGGCGGCCGTTTGTGAATGGCCGGCGCGGGCGCACTCCTGGTAAGAGTGACGCGCGGGAGGCGGCAGAGGGGTTTGGCTGCAACGGTCACGTGGGAGCGGGGAGAGGTGAGTTTTTGGGGCTTTCTGGGGGGTTTCACACAGCGGGGCACCCCCGATCGGGGTGCCCCACCGAAGTGGACCAAAACCCAGGATAGTCAAGATCCTGGGGGTTGGTCCACTTTAATAATAAAAAGTGTGTTGGTCTTTTGGCGGCTACTATGTTAAGACAATTAACCTGAACAATAAATGTTAATAGCATTGCACACCCACAGGTTTGGAAACAATAGGAACAAGAAAAGTCAATCAAAATGTTTGTCTTGAGTGCAAAGAAAAAAGTCCCCATCACTATAGTGGGGTCCAAATAATCTTTTCAAAGTACAGTATTTCATGCACACCTTAACTATTGTACTTAAATAACGGTATGCGGTAATGTGGGGTCACATGTGTTGCTATTGCTGAGCTACGTAATAGGTGCAACAAAATCTTCCTAAAGTTTCAAACAAAGAAATGGCAGCTATAGGTATTGGACCTCTGGCCGACTTGAAAAAGGACATCTGTCCGAAACATTGGGATCTAATGTCAGCTGGTGCCCCCCTTTTCTCATACACACCTTACTCGCTACAAACAGGCTTTCTAATGCCACGGGTTATACAAGGTAAATTGTTTTCTGTTTTCTTTCCTTTGTTTTAACCCATATGGTACCATGCTTGTATGTTAAATATAATGATTTAATGCTGTATGTGGGTGGCTGATACTGCTGAGAATATATACATTAGATTCAATACCTATAGCAGTCATTTCTTTTTTGGAAACCTTAGAAAGATTATTTTGTTCTCTTTATTACAGAGGAAGTATCTTTTAAAGATCAGTATGCAGAGGAAATATAAAAAGCCATACACTGAAAAGGGAGGGCAAGCAGAGGAGGCAATGGAAATGAAAGACTGCCAAGTGGCTGCTCAGCTGACAAGGAGATTCCCAGTGCTCTGGCCTTCAGCAAATGTTCCACCATCCCAAGCTGGAGAAAGCAAACCCTATTTCAAGGAGTTATGAAAGCCAATAAGGTCTACAATTAGAGTAGTAGCAAAAGATACCTTTTCTCAAAATGGAAGATAACGTGGATAGCTCAGACCAAATCACACGGGGGTGAACCCTTCCACACCCCCACCCCTTACAGCAAGATCCTGCTCAAAGAGCAATACACAAGTATAGCCTCATGGAAGCTCCTGCAACAAACTTGATCCTAGTAAGTAACATCAGAATAACTTGCAGGTAATAGGCAAGGAGCAGTAGCACACAATATTTGAAGCACAAAAATGCGAGGGAAGACTGCTGAAGCAATATTTTTTTCCACCAATAATTGGTTCCACTTAAATGACAGACAAGTCAGGGGTTCCAGGCTTTTATCTTTTCTGGTTGGGATGACCCTCAAGATAGTATACCAGCTCCACTGTAGCCTTGATCCAGGCCCCAAACTAAGTGCTGTCCACCAGTTTCCCCTTACAAAATCTCAAAATGACCAGGAAAGGAGAGGATCTGGCACAGACTTTCACTCTAAATACAAAACTTGCTCTATCCACATGCGGAACATGTGGTCACCAATCTCCTAAGCAAGGAGGCGAATCTTTAAAGAGGAACATTGTTGGAGTTCCACTCTTTGGGGCATCCTTGAATTAGGATGCCCGACTGTGTAAAACCCCCATCGCCAAGTTCACTCACCTTCTCCTGGAGCCCTCACCGTGTTTGTGTGCTCTGGTCACATCCTTGCTCACCTCTAGCCATGCACGCCCGGCCTTTCTGAATAGGCGGCATGGGCACGCAACGGCTGCAAGGTGGGCAGGGGATGTGGCTCCAGAGAGTTACAGGAAAGGAGCCTTAAGTCTAAACAGTATCTCCCTCATACCCCTGCATGAGATTTTGATAAGAGTAGAAAGAATCCTTTCTGTAGTAACCAACACACACCGATTATCTTTGAGTGACCTCTCTCAGAGAATACAATTTTTCTAGTACTTGTAGTTATAATGTAGTTATTTGGTGCACTTGAGTATAAGAATACATAGGTATGCTGATCACTAAACTAATGTGGCAAAACGAGCAAAGTGCTGACTGTGCAAGAACCGCAATAAATATTGATAATAGTTGGTTAATTTGATGTTAATTGGTTTTTATTTATTTTTGATTTAGCGAACTAGCCACATAATATTTAGAGACTGTCTTGAATCCCCTCCTGCTTTATTCCACCCTTGGAGTAGAATGACTGGTGAATGACTTGAGATCACGTTCTTCTTATAGATCTGCTATGGGGAAATTATGTGAACTTAAAATACTATTTGAGGAATGTGGAACAGTACCTAATATGGGGACCCTCGGGAACCTTAAGATCTAAGGTTTGTTAAACAATTGATTAATTAATTATATGGATTGGTTACTTAATTATATATTGTCCCTTTTATTTTTGATTACTTATTCATAATTTATTAATTTTCATTATTGATTTATATTGCCTATACACTATTTATTTTGGGAATTCATGTATGTTATGTATTATTATTGGTAATGGATTAGTTAATTGTTTAATTAATTATTTATTTGTTATTTATTCATGTATTGATTCATTTATGGTTTTTTTATTCATGTATTCTGATTGCTTATTCACAATTAACTCACTTATTTTTGAATAGTTATATTTACTTAATATAACCTATAACAATAATTAATTAGGTGTTATATAGAATTATTATTTGGCTAAAAAAACTTTTTGTCCTTGAATGGATAATTTATAGTCACTGATTATATTAGAACATGCACTTCACTCATATTTTAGTAATTGTACCTTTGTAGTAATAATGATTTTTTATAATTGAGTGATTCATTATTTAATAATTCAATAATTTATTTAATGATTTAGTTTGTTGTTTAGTAATTAGTATTTAGTGTTTAATATGGGATGCATAGTTATTTAGTATTTAATATAAATATATATATATATATATATATATATATATATATATATATATATATATATTTTCATCCACCGAAGTAAATTAAATATCTGAATTGCTCTTGTAGTTTAGGCATTAGGGTACTTTTCTACATGCACACCCCGCTCCCTCTCCTATATTCATAAATATTTATGTGATAATATTACTGTTGAATACAATTTTGTTAATTGATCTGTAATAACATTGAAGTATGAAAAGATTCTTTTAGTCGTAATAAAGTAGTGTAAAAATATATTTGTTTGTATCATTGTTAGGCTTGTCTGTTTGTTGGGGATGGGATGGATGCCGCAGTCATGTCACAGGCAACGCATATTTACATGCATTGCGTATAGGGATCTTCGCTGGTTGGGTAGGAAGCCTTGCCCCCCTCAGCTGATATTGACACGCACCGTTATCGGTGCGGCTGACTGAGTGAGCGGTCTGGGGGGTGGGCTCACGATTACACCGGCATACGTTCATGGCTCCTATTGGAGCAGGGGGTCCTCACGGTCTGTGAGCGTGCGTGTGGCTTCCGGCCGTGGCCGTGATGCGCGCCGAGCTGTGCGCTCCCATATATAAGAGGGTGACATGACTGGGGCATGTTCATACCTGGAGAAAGTAGCCTGGGTCTGGGGCTACGAAACGCATTGGGGAACTTCTCCTGGCATTTACCTTTGATTGGGGGGGGGGGGGGGGGGGGGGGACATCCCAGGATCCACAGTCAGGTGATGTGTTGGTTTCATTTTGTGTTTATTGCGGTTCTTGCACAGTCAGCACTTTGCTCGTTTTGCTACATTAGTTTGGTAGTTTAGTGTGGGATTAATTTTGAGATATTTGCACACTTTGGCACTTATGCACTTTATAGCTGGATGAATTCTGTTTTAATCTTTTATCGATTTTGGGGTTTTGTTGTATGTATTATGGATCTGCTTGGGATACTCCCAAAAGCCTACGTTACTTACCGGTAACGTCCTTTTTAGGAATCCTTCAGCTTGACCACATGGAGATATTATGCTCCACCCCCTGGGAGGAAACAAAAAACAGGAACATAGTTTAAAAGCCCCACCCCTTCCTCCCCACTTCAGTTATAGAACAGTAACCGCACTCCAACCCTTGGCAACTGGGCGGGTAATAAGCGGTCAAGCTGAAGGATTCCTAAAACGGACGTTACCGGTAAGTAACGTAGGCTTTTCCAAGTCATCCTTCAGCTTGACCACATGGAGAAGATTAGGCAAGTAATTATACTTTAGGGGTGGGATGTTGCAAAGGAGTACACTTCTTCCAAAGGACTGATGTTTGCAGATAGTAGATCAATCTATAATGTTTAAGGAAGGTGTGGGGCGAAGAACGCATGGCAGCTTTACATATTTCATCTATAGAAGCCCCAGTTCTTTCTGCCCAAGATGTGGCCATTGGCCTTGTGGCGTGAGCTGACACTTCAGGGGGAGTCACTCCCTTATTAACATATGACTTTGCAATAGTCAGTTTAACCATCTAGTATTAGTAGCTTTTGAAGCTGCTGAACCTTTATTTTTTCCCCATTAATGTTACTAGCATTTTCTCTGTCAAGTGCCAGTATTTTGACCTTTTAATCAGAGCTCTTCTAACATCAAGCAGCGAAATATCCTCCTCCTTACCCACTGTACCTGGCAGCGTCAGAATTATCTCTTGCTACCTGTTAATGGAAGTTGCTGTATTAGGCCAGCGACAGCCCAGGGCTAGACCTGGCCTAGGGTTAGACCTGGCCTAGGGAGATAATCATTCTGTCTAAATTTATGATCCAGAAGGAACTGATAATGCAGGAGTCTTCAGGGTACTTACATCCTGTCCCTTTTCGAACCCTTTTAGCAAAAAAAAAAAAATCTATTGCTGAAGCTATAGCCTTTATCTTCAGATTCTGAATCTCTCACAAGAAGAAAAAATTCTTTCCATACCTTTCCGTAAGTTTTTCTTGTATATAACTTATAACCTCTCCGGGAACATCCTCTTTTTCAACAGTAGTGCCCTTTTAGGATCTATGCTGTCACTCGAATTCTCGCTGGATTCGGATGCAGTGCTGCCTTCTGATGTGTGTTGTCTAGAACTTCCGGCAGATTCTAAAGACCTCTTATCACCATCCTAGTTAATTCTGCAAACCACACTCTTCTTGGCCAATAAGGTGCATAGAGTATCACATTTGCTTTCTCCTGGGCCACCTTCGATATCACCTGCGGCAGGCTTCTGAAGGGTGGAAAAAAAGCAATTCTGTGAGTACTCACCTGTAGAATTGTTTTTGTTCTTGCATGGCATGGCCCGCTTCGGTATTCATTACAGTTGGGTTATTCCGCCACTAGGTGGCGCAGTGGTACTGCAGAAAGCTGTGGCATGTCCCGGCTCCCTATAAAAACGTGATTAACCGACAAATTCCCAGCGTAGACAAGCAGTGAAACAAGAAGCCGGGAGAGAATAAGGTTAAGAATGTAAAAAAGGTAAAAAAACCCCAGTTAACTTGTAACAATCACCATAAAGAGGCAGCCAAGAATAACGATAAGGGTGAGGCGAAACGGGCCGTACCATGCAAGAACAAAAACATTTCTACAAGTGAGTACTCACAGAATTGCTTTTTTCTTTATTGCATGGCACGGCCCGCTTCGATATTCATTACAGTTGGTACATCCAAAAGCAGTGTCCAGAATAGGGTGGGATCCCCAAAGCGTAACGGACAGTAGTTCAAGTCACTACCGCCTGAAGCACCTTGCGGACCAAAAGCAGCATCAGCTGAGGCCTTAACATCAACCTTGTAAAACTTTGAAAAAGTATGAACAGAAGACCAAGTAGCGGCCTTGCAAACTTGTTCAACAGAAGCTTGGTGCTGAAAACCCCAAGAGGCACCAACAGCACGAGTAGAATGAGCAGTAATCCTAAAGGGAGGCTCCTTTCCCTTAGCAGAATAGGCTTGAATCACTGCCTGGCGGATCTACTTGCTTATAGTGGATTTAGCCGGAGGCAAACCCTTCCTTGGTCAAGAAGAGAGAACAGAGCATCAAACTTCCTGAAAGTCTCTGTAGCGACCAAATAAAACTTCAGAGCCCTGACCACATCCAGAGAATGCAGTGTTCGCTCCTTAGAATTAGCAGGATTAGGACACAAAGAAGGCAAGACAATGTCCTGATTGAGATGCAGATGCAGACACCACCTTATCCTGATGCCGCTCAAAATAAGGAGGTTTGATGGAAAGCGCCGCTAGCTCAGAAACTCGCCTAACAGAAGTGATAGCCACCAAAAAGGCTACCTTAAGAGTCAGAATGGGCAAGGCAGCCTCACGGATAGGCTCAAAGGGAGGCCCTTGCAGAGCAGACAAGACCAGATTCAAATCCCAGACTGGTAGCAAAGGCTTACAGAGTGGACGCACATGAGAAACACCTTGGAAAAAAGTTTTGACCAGCCAGTGATTGGCAAAAGATCTTTGGAAAAAAATTGCCAGAGCTGAAACATGGCCTTTTAGGGTTACAGGGTCCCGATCCCAAACTGACAAGAGGTGCAATTGAAGAGGTCTCATGTGAAACTGAGCAAAGGGGGCTGCCTCGAAGCAGGACACCATAAGGCCCACCAACTGCATCCCCTGACGGATGGAGGGATGAGGACACAAAAGCAGAGCCCGAGCCTGCAGCTGAAGACCCTCCACCTTCTGCTGAGGAAGGAACACCTTGACCTGAGAGGTATCCAGAGTCATGCCCAGAAAGGACCTCACCAAGGACGGGGACAGAGAAGACTTGGGATAGTTGATCACCCAGCCGAAAGACTCTAGAGTGGATGTCACCATTTGAGTGTCCCGCTCGACCTGAGGAAAGGACTTGGCCACAATCAGCATGTCGTCCAGGTAAGGAATGATGCGAATGCCCTGGTTCCTTAGCAGAGCCATCACTCCCGCCAGCACCTTGGTGAACACCCGAGGTGCCGAGGTGATACCGAAGGGTAGAGCCACAAACTGGTAATGCTGATCCTACAGCTCGAACCTTAGAAATCTCTGATGACCTGGGAAGATAGGCACATGAAGATAAGCATCCTTGAGGTCCACAGTGGTCATGAAGTCACCAGGGCGTAGGGTACTGACAGCAGAGCGCAGCGTCTCCATGCGAAAATGCTTGAATCTGACAAATTTGTTGAGGCCCTTCAGATCCAGAATGGGGCTCAGAGAGCCGTCCTTTTTTGGGACCGTGAAAAGATTGGAATAGTACCCCTGACCCCTTTCGTGATGGGGCACCAAACAAATGACTCCTGAATCTAGCAGGCAATGAACTGCCAGAAGTAACCCTTGAGCAGACAGGGGGTTTAAAGACATCCGAGATCTGATGAATCTTGGGGGGGCCAGGCTGCAAACTCTATCTTGTAACCGGAGGACACTACCTCCTGAATCCACCGGTCTTAGACGTGAAGCCTCCAGACGTGAGTAAAGAGCCAAAGCCGTTCCCCCGACCCTGATGGGTGAGGGCGCACCTTCATGCCTGAGGGGGCTTGGGAGAGGGTTTGGACTTAGGATTCCAGGAGAGACCGGGACGACCACGGGGTCTGCCACGGCCCCAAGAATCTCTGCGACCAATGGAGAGGAGGGAGCCACGTCCCCCTCTGGGAGCACGGAAGGAAGGGAGGGGGGTAGAGGACCCCCGAAAGGGCAGAGACTGCCTCCTACGCTGAGGCAGCCTGCCATCCTTGGCTAGAACATCAAGATGCTCCCCAAATAGCCGCAGCCCCACAAAGGGGAGGCCAGTGAGAGCTTTCTTAGCCGCAGCGTCAGCTGCCCTACCACACAGCCGCACAGTTTCATCCATAGCAGTAAGGATAAAGGTCACAAAATCAGAGCAAAGTAAGAGTCCTATATTCCTCCCCTCCCACTACCAGCTGTTGCGCCATCAATGAGATGCTTGAGCAGCTTCTTAAGGGCAATAGCAGTAATGGCGGCAGCACATACCGGTCGCAAGCCAGCCCCCACATAGGTAAAGGCATGGCAGGCCAATTGAGCCATGCGACGGTCCTCTCCGTCCCTCAGAGTGGTAGTGTCAGGGGAAGGCATGACCGAAGTATTGGACAAGCCTAAAACGGGAGCGTCCACTTCAGGGGGAAATGACCACCTCTTAACAAGATCAGCAGGAAAGGGATACCTTTTATCCAAACCCTTGGGCACAGCAGGCAGCTTGTTAGGACGTTCCCATTCTTTAAGCATCAAGGTGGTAAAATCTTCCTGCTCAGTAAGTCTAGATGCTGTTTACCAGGGCGAAAAAGCTCCCCCTGCTTTCTCTTAGCTACCTCAGGGGCAGCAATGTGCAAAATTTCAAAAATATGTGACAGCAGATTATCAGTGTCCTCAGGGTACCATGATTCCTCTCCGGACTATCGCAACCCTCCTGCTGGTTCCCAGAGGAGTCAGAATCCTGGGAGATCTCCCCCATCTTAAGGGGGTGACAGCCACCAAGATCATCAATCTCCACATACACCTGAGGAAGGGGGGAGGGCCTGGGATCCAGGTGCCGCTTCTTGCCAGAGGCCTTCCTAGGAACAGTCCTGGCAAGCTGCCTCTGAATGTTAGCCACCCGCAGAGCCAAATCAGAATGTGACTCCCTGCTAACATTCCCCTCACTGGGGCCCAATTGCAGGAGTGGGGGGAGTAGGTGAAGCCGAGGGAGGCGCAGAGCAGGGAAGCGAAGCAGGCGAACTAGCCTGGAGCGCAAGGACACTTTCAGCGCACGGCACGCACACCGTGATACCGTTACTCACAGGGGATACCCCACACATAGAACACAGCCAGGCTTGCCCAGAAGGGCCCCCAAGCACACTGTCCCCAGAAGCCTCCATGTGGTGATTAACAAAGGCGCAATAGGCCAGCAGTGGGTAAAGGCTTAAGACAGAAGCCATCCGGGATGCCCCCAGAATTCAGTGAAGGGGGAATGAAGGGAAGGAAGGGGTGGAGCCGGGAGAAACCACAACCCAATGGTATCCCGCCTGAAAAACATAAGTAAAAATACACAAGCATCCCGCAGCACATACACCCCAATTCAATAAAAAAACCCCAAGGGGGACTCACGGACCAAAGACACCGCGGGGTCACTCGGGCGCAGACCACTGGATAAGGCGGCCCATCGGAGGAAGCAGCGCTGCAACCAGGAAGGGAGAAATCCAGGCGCGCAGCTTGTCCAAAATGGCGCCGGCAGCGGTACCTCGAGGTACATACATAATATATATATATATATATATATATATATATATATATATATATATATATATACACATACACACATATATGCATAACCTTATACATACATATATAACTCCAAGGACTATATATATATATATATATATATATATATATATATATATATACACACATACACATTTGTATATATAAATCCAATACCAAATATGTACATGTGTATGTATATACTGCAGTCCCTTTGTATTATACATGTATATATACCATATATAGACAACCTTAGCACACATATCTCTATATATATAATAATCATGAAGTAGTGAACCTTGTGGTCCTACCGCTTGCTGGCTTCTATCGGCAGTATCCGACCCAAACCTGCAGCATCTGTTTCAGCGTTGGTGGAGTCTGTGGGGAATACGGCCTGGCTGCTGCTGTGCCTCCTTTTCCAGCTGATCCAATGCTATCCGTGCCCGATCAGTGAACCATACTGGTTTCATCTTCCTGTTTCCGGCTTGGCCGATGATGTCAGTGACACACCTCCAAGTTAAAAAAAAAAAAATGGAGGGAAATAGTTCGCAACTAGCAAACTATGTATAACTAGTACAACCGTTCCTCAGGGATTACACACAGATCACCATGCCACTCCAGCCTACCTACTCCATAATGGAGCAGGATTTTAAAAGTGAAAATAGCACTGTCCGTGCTTTTTTCAGTAACTATGAGGGATATAGCCCCAGGTGCATTCAGTCTCCACCAGGGTCTCCTGTGGGTTATATCTGGTGCAGCTGACTAACTCCAAACACTGGAGGGTCGGAAAATAATAAACTAAAAAAATAAACTGGCCGCTGACTATAACATCAGCACACACCCTGTCCCAAGGTTTCCCAGGGAGGAAACACAAAGAACTGAGGTGGGGAGGAAGGGGTGGGGCTTTTAAACTCTGTTCCTGTTTTGTGTTTCCTCCCAGGGGGTGGAGCATAATATCTCCATGTGGTCAAGCTGAAGGATGACTTGGAAAAATGGATTGTCTGTGTTGTATATATGTTTTTTTTAATTTGTGTGACTTAATGTGATTTTTTTTAATTAATATTAATATTAGGGTGGTTGCTGGCACCATCATAATTTTTTGTCTACTTCAGGAGGTAAAGTTTCCAATTGCAAGCACAGCCACCTACAATATTGATTATTGTTTTTTTATCTACTTATTGACTGTGTGGTGTGGAATATATACATTTACTTGTAAAAATAAAAAGGTTCACATTGTTCATTTTGCTAAAAAACTTATGAACAGTCCCCATTGCATAGCAAATACATATGTAAGTACATATGAGAAAACTAACTTTAGCCTAGATTTTGTACACCCAGAAATTTTGCATCCCACTGCTTAACTGAAAATCATTTTGGCCTTTTGCAACGCTGTACTCTCCCCCAAACAAATCTATGCCACAATTAGTGTTGCTTAAAGTCTTAATATACGTGATTTGTGATTTTAACACTTTTAGAAATGAGAAGTAGAAGTATGGACCTGCAAAAACAAGGTGCACTTTTGGATGAAGACTATTTCCGGCAAAAATAAAATGAGCATGTCCACAGTGGACACCGAAGTTTGCACTCAAGATTGATTTCAGAATCAGCATGTCCACATAAAGGGAAAAAAATAATACAATTCTGTGAGATACTCACCTGTAGAATTGGTATTATACGCATACAGCACGTCCTGCTCCATCTATAATAATAACACATGGGTTATCCTCCGCCAGAGGGCGCTGTTCACTGCAGACATGCAAAACAGACTCCTCCCGGCCCTCCACACACCGAGGGACCTCCCACAAATCCCCAGCATTGAAAAGCAGTGAGAAAGAGAGGCCGGGAGAACCAACCACCAAGCTGGTAACAATTGTAATGATATCACCATACAGGGGATCCAGAATGTAAGACCAGGGTGGGGTGGAGCAGGACGTGCTGTATGCATATAATACCAATTCTACAGGTGAGTATCTCACAGAATTGTATTATTCTAACCATACAGCAAGTCCTGCTCCATCTATAATAATAACACATGGAACATCCAATAGCAGTGTCCATAAAGTAAGGTGGGATCCCCAAAAAACAAGGCACAGCAGACAGTAAAGGCGCTGTCACCTGCAAAACTTTGCAACCAGGTATGACATGAGCAGAGGCTCTAACGTCAATCTCATAACAAAACCTTGAAAGGTATGAACAGAGACAAGCAACAGTCTAGTAACTTATTCAACAGAAAAACCTGGTGCTGAAGGGCCAAAGGTACCCAAACACCAATTAAAACGGAGTAAAATGAGAAAGGGGGGGTTCTTCCCCCTTAAAGTAATAGGCCATTGTAACGGCCAACCAACCCACAGGCGACAGAAGCCTCATGGAAACTTAGAGCTCTCCCCAAGGGGAATGAGAACTGGTCTCCCGTCCTACAGACGGGAATACTGACCCCTTCATTAGCAATAAGCCGAAAGCCTTACTCAGGAGCAGGAGGGCATCCAAGTAAGATCAATCCAAAGGGCACAGTGGCCCTGGAAGTAAACGATATCAGGCGCATACATAAGGAGGCGCCCACCGACCCCAAGGGCATCAGTCCCCTCAAGAGACAAGAAACCACCAGGAAAAAATGCAACACCCGTTGAGGGAATGTAAATGCTTTACTTCAGCATTATAAAGAAAAAATGGTCCATAGAGACTAAAAGGACCTAAACAATGATCATAAAACTCCACTCGGACAAGGGGGTCCGGCGTAAGACGGAATACCACCACGTCATGGTGTGCATATAGATATATATATGTATACATATATCGAGCTAAGGCTAAGCAATCAGATCCACCTTCACAGGCACGCATCTGACTGAAGCAGGAGCCCCCAGAGAAGCGACTTGGACTACAAGACAGCTGAGACAGCATCCAGCATAAGTCCTAAGGGAACAATCCGCAGGGCAAACAGAATGAAAATGGATCCCAACAGGAACCACAGAACTACTTGGGAGATGCCCTTGAGCAACCCCAAGAGAACTCCTCACAAGGAAGACTGAACCCGACTTCTACAGGAATACAGGACAGAACCTGAACCTTCAGAGTACCGAGATGGGGAGCCAACCCCAACCTTAAGCTGTAACGACTCTAGAACCCTGAGAACCAAGAACGTCTAACAGGGAAGAGACCAAGGCTCATGCCAATCAATATGGGTACACAATAACCCACAATAGACGGAGGAAGAGGAAGCCAAGGAAGCTTGCTCCTAGCCCCCCATATACCAGGTCACCCAGAAGATAAGTCTCCAAGGGGTGAATGAATCAGCTGTCAAGCCCCAGACTGGAGTCTGTAGATTGTGGACGACAAAGAAGGGGCCTGACAAGGGCAGAACCGCACTCTTGAGAGAGCGAGCAGGTCAGCTGACCTTAGCCGAAACATCTGCGAACCACAGTTCACTAGGTCACCCGGGGTTCAGCAAACACACGGGTCTCTTACTCGACCCAACCATGCGAGGAAACCCCACGAAGTAGGGTGACTGAAGAGAAGGTATATAAGATAGAAAATCCAAGTATAATTTTACTAAACCCCATGACCAGAGTCAGAATATTCTGAGACAGTAAACACAAGGGCGGGGCCCCTGTGGTTTAAGCGAGACCCCACAGAGCCACCCTAGATGGCTCTCAGATTGACACCAGGATAGCACAGCCTGCCACTGGGAAACATCCATTGGAACGAAAACCGTTGAGGAACAGGGGGCGTAGGCCCCCGCCCAGATCAGGAACCCTCCAGAGGGACCATCCTGCCTTAAGCTCCAGACCAGTAATAAAAACAGGCCATTGTCTTCCAACAGGCCAAGATTCTCCAATAGACATGTCCTAAACAGGAAAAAGTCCAGCCGTATAGACAATGGAAGGCTCATGTTTTAACAAACCAGTAGGTAAGATGGACCTTCTAAGGGACCTTACCTAGGAACCACGGGGGGTATTGGTCCCCAAGGTGACCCGTCACCGGAAGATGCAAGCAAGAAGGGGGTGCCCCCTGACAGGGCCCTTGAGTATGATCGGCTCAAGATGAACCACCATACCCAGGGGAATGATCGCAACCCTAGCTCCAGGGGTACTGGAACCCCATGTAGGATCACTAACCTAGTGTGCAGAAGAGCCCAAGGGCACGGAATATAAGGGACCGCATCTGATACTCCACCAACGAGTCCACCAGCTGCAATCCTGCCTGGTGAAGGTAATATATCAGCAAAGAGGGACAGAGAATTCGTCCCGAAAGGTCCCCTACCGCCACAGAAGAAGGAACTAGCCAGAGCCGAATCCAAATGCAATACTAGGAGAGGGTATACTGGAAAAAAGGGAAAAATAGGAACTAAGGTGACTGAGCACCCATCCCCATTGTAGGTAAGGACCACCTAGTAGGTCCTTATGCGGCTGCCCCTTGGTCTCATTCGAGACAGCACTCCCATCCAAGCCGTAGCAGGCACAGGGAGTGGGGGGGAGGCCTACTAACACGGCCACAATCAGCGGTGATGATCACCAACACCCACCTGTAAAAGCGGCAGAGTCCTGAAGACACATGTGAGCCAAAATAAGCATCTTAGCATTCCACGGGCAGCCAGAGGCCCACTGATTTACAGAGCGCCGAAGGCCCAACTCAGAGAAGCCAAGCGGCAACGCCTGTGGGTACAATCGCCGAACCCATGTAGGGTTAGGATGTGCACCGCCTCATCCTCCAGGAGAGGGTGGAACAAACTGGTGTAGAGGCCACTGCCTCTATCTGTGAAGGGCATCCTATCAAGGAGCCCAGACCTGGCAGGCCAAGGAAGGCCTGTATCAATACCTGAAAAAAAGAAAGACAGGGACCGGAAGTACCCTGAACCACTCGGGGAAGAACCATCCAGCAAACACCATCCCGCAACCAGAGGGACTACTGAAACCATCAGAACGAAGCATGGTGCCTCCTGATAGGAGCAAGGTGCTGTGGCTATCCCCTCACCCAGGTGGGTGAGGGCGTCCCATCATGCTTGGGGGGCTTTTGAGAAGACGAAGAGAAGAGAAGGCCCCCGACGATGTCTGCCTCTCCTGGGGCAGGAGTCTGTCACTCCTGGTTCTTGCTTAACACTATGATATGGAGGGGGAGGGGTATCCCTGTTTCGAGGGGACCGAGACTGCCTCCTTTGATGGGGCGAATTGTCCTCTCTTTTAAAAATATCCAGACGGGCCCCAAACAGGCGTTGCCCTTTAAAGGGAAGCCCAGTCAGAGTCCTTTTAGCAGCATCATCGGCCCCCCCACTGTCGCAGCCAAAGCAGTCGACGTATAGCCACCGCTGGGGCAGAGGTCCTCGCACACATTCTGATGGTGTCATCCAGGGCTAAAAGGATAAATTTAACAAAAATATCACAACTGGAGAGTGCATTAAACACCTCCCAGGGTAAATCTTCAGGGCGATGCTCAAGCATCTGCCTTATAAGTGTTCTAGCGGGCACTGCAGTGATGGCCGCGGCACAGGCAGGACGCAGCACCGTTCCTGCGCAAAGGCGTGCAAAGCCAGCCTATCGATGCGCTGGTCCTCGACATCCCGAAGGGTGCTGTAAGCCGGGGCTGTGAAGAAGGGGGGGTTGGGAACCCCAATGATCGGTACGTCCACCATGGGAGACGATGACCAGCAATCACCATCTCAGGAAGGAAGGGGTATTTCCTATCCCAGTCATCTGGGATCCCTGGAAGTTTAGTGGGGCATTCCCACTCCTTAAAGTGGACCAACACCCAGGATTTTGACTATCCTGGGTCTTGGTCCACTTCGGTGGGGCACCCCCGATCGGGGTGCCCCGCTGTGTGAAACCCCCCCGAACAACTCACCTCTCCCCGCTCCCAGCGCCGACGTACAAGGGAAGATCTTGAACGTCTAAGCGGCGGCGGCGGCCGCCGCCTCCCTCGCGTCACTTTGAACGCGCGCGCCCCCGCGCCGGCCATTCGCAGACGGCAGGCGCGGAGGCGCGCACGCCTACAGGGGCGCGAGGGAGGTGAGTTGGGGTAGGTGAGTTGGGGTGTTTGGGGGGGGGTTTCACCCCGCGGGACATCCCGATCTCCGATGTCCCGCGGGGTGGGGGGTGATCGGCCCGGGAATCTTATAGATT
The DNA here is from genome assembly GCA_027917425.1 of Gastrophryne carolinensis. Lineage (NCBI taxonomy): Eukaryota > Metazoa > Chordata > Amphibia > Anura > Microhylidae > Gastrophryne > Gastrophryne carolinensis. The sequence goes on from CM051234.1 coordinate 537,957,219, forward strand.
CCCGGGCCGATCACCCGTGGGTGTTGGTCCACTTTAAGAACCAGAGCGTGGAAGTGAGCCTGCTCGAGAAATTCCAAACGCGCGGTCGCCGTATGGAAGCTCTCCCCTCGCAGCTTGGGGGCCGCGCCAGGGAGCGAAATAGCCAGGGCCTTAAAAATCCTAAGTAACATCCCCTCAACATCAAACTGGCCCCAGTCATCTTGGTCAATCATCGTGACTCCTCGGCCTCTCGTCAGAGGAACCCGGATCAGAGAACAGATCTCCATCGTCAGATGGAGCACTATCACACGGAGAAGAGAGCTCCTCTGAACCCATAGCCAAGGCCGAAGCCGGTACGTCAAGGGCCGCTTCCTGCCAGGACCCAAGCGTTCGGTTACCTCGTAACAATCTGGTCAAGTGTAGGCCGTCTAGAAGACAGGTCAGGTTGTAACTCCCCGCTGGAACATGACTCAACAGGAGTGAGATTTAGGCCAGGGGGAGAGGGAGGATAGGAGCGAGGTGCAGCCATAGGTGCTCGCAGGGCCAGCATTTGCTCGGCACAGGGCCAGCGTTTGCTCGGCAAAGGGCGCGCACGCCCTTGCCCTGTCAGCATCAGCATGGGGGGAGACCACACGCTATACACAGCAGGTCTTGTCCCAGAGGGACCCCGGTCACACAATCCTGAGATGCCTCCATATGGTGATTATCTAGGCACATTATGCCCGTAGGGATTTATGCACTAGGCAACCCTGGATGCCCCAGCAACCCGCTGATTAATGTGGGAGATTTGTAGGAAGGCCCGCTAGTAACTAACTATGACTAGAAGGGGCCGGGAGAGGCCGTCTGAGACTCGGCGTCTGAAAGACATAAGGTGAAAGAAGGTGTCAGGGCCATGCACAGCAGGAGAACATATAATGAGCAATCGCCCGCGAGGGCACTTGCAGCCGAGAGAGGAGAAGGAACAGCCGCCACGCGTGCGAAGATCGTCAAAATGGCGCCCAGCGAACCTCGAAGGGCGGGCTCAAAGCTCGGCCGTGACGCGGAGCGCGCCAAGACAAGTCCCCGCCCACTACAAAGAGCGCAAAGCTCTGAGTAAAATCACAAAGATATTGTAGCGAAAAAGTGCCGCGGCATCTAGCAACACTGTAAACTAAGTAGAGGAAAACGGCGGCAGGCAAACAAAATAAAGAGCAAGCAGCGCGGCTCTGACACCCATAAGAGATAGGTAGAAATAAAGTACACTGTCACACACACACCCCCCCCTCTTTCTTTTCCCCCTAACTAGATGGGGAAAAAGGGAGGGTGGTGACCCTGCAACATGGTCCACCACTACTCAGGGCACGGGGCAGTAGAGCGGGAGGGGCATCCACTAGAGGCTCACCATTAGCCTTGACCGCCTACCCTATGGTGGGGGATTGCGGTGGAGCATGGCTCCATTAAGCACCTAAGGTGCTGCCTACCTTCACCCGACCAACGCAGCCCAGGCTGGGAGGCATAGCTTCATCAAAGAGGACGGGTGGAAATAGTCCCGCAGGGCCTCGGGCTGTAAAGCCCCGCTCGCCTGCGAGAGCATGATACTTCATGTCTTCGCAGTTCAGCACTGCAGAGAAATCTGAGGATTTGTGGGAGGTCCCTCGGTGTGTGGAGGGCCGGGAGGAGTCTGTTTTGCATGTCTGCAGTGAACAGCGCCCTCTGGCGGAGGAAAACCCATGTGTTATTATTATAGATGGAGCAGGACGTGCTGTATGCTTAAAATAAATAAATAAATTTAGCCCCAATGTGAACCTGGGTTTTTAGCATGACCCTTAAATGCAAAAATCTTCTGCACCTAATTGGGTTTGTGAAGGGTCATTTCAACACGTGGGTAAAGAATTGATCCAATAAGACAATTACTTTTTTAAAGTTTTTAAAGTTTTATTCAATATAAAATGAATAAAAGGGTTATTCAAACCCTTGTAAAAATACAATTCTGTGATTACTCACCTGTAGAATTGGTATTATGAGTATACAGTACGTCCTGCTCCAAATCTAATATTTACAGTTGGGATATACTCCACCAGATGGCGCTGGACTGGAGAGACATCGAAAATAGGCTCCTCCCAGCCCCTCAAACACCCGGGGGCCTCCTACAAATCCCCAGCATTGAAAAGCAGTTAATGAGAAGCCGGGAGAATTAAACAATCCAAACTATCAACTATAACAATGATAATCACCATACAGGGGATACAAGATAATGCAACCAAGGGTGGGTTGGAGCAGGACGTACTGTATACTCATAATACCAATTCTACAAGTGAGTAATCACAGAATTGTATTATTCTTAGTATACAGTACGTCCGGCTCCAAATCTAATACTTACAGTTGGGACATCCAATAGCAGTGTCCATAAAAAAGGGTGGGATCTCCAAGAAAAATCAGCAGCAGACAGTTTAAACCACTGCCGCCTGCAGAACCTTTCGGCCAAAAGTAGCATCAGCTGAGGCCCTAACATCAACCTTGTAAAACTATGAAAAGGTATGAACAGAAGACCAAATAGCGGCCTTGCAAACTTGTTCAACAGAAGCCTGGTGCTGAAAAGACCAAGAGGCACCAATAGCATGAGTGAAATGAGCAGTAAGGCAGAAGGGAGGATTCTTCCCCTTAGCAGAGTAGGCCTGAATCACAGCCTGACAAATCCACTTGCTGATAGTAGACTTGGCAGGAGCCAAACCCTTCCTAGGACCAGAAGGGACCACAAAAAGAGCATCAGTTTTCCTGAAAGGTGCAGTAGCCACCAGATAGTACTTCAGACACCTAACCACATCCAAAGAGTGCAAAACCCTCTCCTTAGCATTGCTAGGATTAGGGCACAAAGAAGGAAGAACAATATCCTGATTCAAATGAAAAGCAGACACTACCTTAGGCAGAAAGTCAGGTTTGAAACGAAACACCACCTTGTCCTGGTGTCTCTCATAGTAGGGGGTCTGAATGGACACACGCCTGACAGAAGTGATAGCCACCAGAAATACAACCTTGAGCGTAAGACTGTCCAAGGCAGCATCCTGCACAAGTTCAAAGGGAGCACCCTGCAAGGCTGACAGAACCAAGTTCAGATCCCAAACAGGAACCATAGGCTTACGTGGGGGGCGCACGAGTGACCCCCTGGAAAAAAATCCTGATCAGAGAGTGCTGAGCAAAGGACTTCTGGAAGAAAATAGCCAGGGCAGACACCTGACCCTTCAGAGTACTGAGTTGGAGCCCCATCTCCAACCCATGCTGCAGGAACTCCAGAATCCTGGGAATAGAGAACACACGACAGGGAAGAGCCTTAGACTCACACCAGTCAGTGTAGGCACGCCAAACCCTGTAATAAATGGAAGAGGAAGACTTCTACCTAGATTTAATCAAAGTATCCACAACCGAGGAAGACAGCACCTTCTCCATCAAGATGGAGGTTTCAACAGCCAAGCCGTCAAAGCCAGAGTTTGTAAATTGGGATGGCGTAGTGAACCCTGAGTGAGCAGATCTGGCACCAAGGGCAGAGCGTACTGACCTACTGCCAGCTGTACCACGTCTGCGAACCACACTCTTCTTGGCCACCTGGGGGCCACCAGAGTGGCTGGCACCCTTTCCAGAGCAATCTTGCGCAGAACCCTGCCCAGGAAGAAGAGGGAAGACATACAGGAACTGAAAGTCCTGCCATGACATTGCTAGCGCATCCGAGGTCAAGGCCAGAGGATCCTGGGACAGAGAGACAAAAGCTGGGAGCTTGTGATTGTGGCGGGACGCAAACAGATCCACATCTGGTTGGCCCCAACGGTGACACAGAGATTGAAACACCCTGCTGCATAGGGACCATTCTCCCTGGCGAGAGGTCCCCCTGCTCAGAGAGTCCGCCAGGCGATTTTCCACCCCCGGGATGTACACAGCTGATATGCAGGGGACATTGGCCTCCGCCCAAGTCAGGATCAGAGACACTTCCTGGAGGGTCACCTTGCACCGGGTCCCTCCCTGATGATTAATGTAGGCAACTGCCGTCTGGTTGTCCGAGCGCACCTGAACAGGCAGGCCCCGAAGGTGAGTAGTCAAGTGAGTCAGAACTAGCCTGATCGCCCGCAGTTCCAAAACATTGATAGGTGTGTGGGCCTCCTGAGGGACCCATCTCCCCTGGAACCGCAGGGACTTCCAGAAACCCCCCCAACCTGACAGACTGGCATCCGTGGTGACCGTCTCCCAGGAAGGGGCAAGAAAGGATCTGCCCCCCCAACAGGTTCCTTGAGTCCATCCACCACGAGAGGGATCTCCTGACCAGGGGGGAGAGCACACAGACCCTGTCCAGGGACGCTGGGTCCTTGTCCCATACTGACAATAGGTGAAGTTGCAGGGGCCTCAAGTGGAACTGAGCATAAGGGACCGCTTCGAAGCATGCCACCATCAGGCCCACCAGCTGCAACCCCTTCCTGATGGAGGAATGGGGACAAGCTAGGAGGGACTGAGCCTGTGCAATCAGACTGTCCACCTTCTGTTGAGGAAGGAAGATCCTTGCCTGAACTGTATCCAGATTCATTCCTAGGAATGGAGTTACCAAGGAAGGGGACCGTGAGGACTTGGGGTAGCTGATCACCCATCCAAATGACTCCAGAGTGGACACCACCAGCTGAGTATCCAACTCTGCCTGATGTAGAGAATGGGAAGTGATGAGAATGTCGTCCAGATAGGGAAGCACGCGGACGCCCTGACATCTGAGCAGAGACATCACGCCAGCCAGCACCTTGGTGAACACCCTGGGAGCTGAGTGAGTGAGGCCGAAGGGCAAGGCCACAAACTGGTAGTGTTGAACCATCAGAGCGAACCTGAGGAACCTTTGATGACCTGGAAATACAGGAATATGAAGGTAAGCATCTTTGATGTCCACAGAAGTAATGAAATCCCCTTGGCGCAGGGAACTGATGGCAGAGCGCAGAGTCTCCATGCGAAAGCGCCTGCCCCTGACAAACTTGTTGAGGATCTTCAAGTCCAGGATGGGCCTGACTGAACCATCTTTTTTGGGTACTGTGAATAGGTTGGAATAAAAGCCCTTGCCTTTTTCTCTTAAGGGGACCTGGCAGATGACCCCAGCTCCAGAAGGCCTTGCACTTGCTTGCAATAGTTCCTGAGCTGACACAGGGTCCTGAGGAATCCGGAATCTGATGAATCTTGAAGGGGGATCGGCAGCAAACTCCAACTTGTAACCGGAGGACACTACCTCCTGAATCCACCCGTCTGAGACATGAAGCCTCCAGACGTGAGCGAAGTGCTGCAGCCGTCCCCCCACCCGGATGGGAGAGTGCGCCCCATCATGCCTGAGGGGGCTTGGGAGAGGATTTTGCTTTGGGACCCCAGAAGAAGCCAGGACGTCCACGTCATCTGCCTCTACCCCAGAAATCTCCCCGGGCCCCAGGAAAGGAAACCCCCCTTCCCTGTCTTGCACCACGGTAAGGGGAGGAGAAGGAACACTGACCCCGAAAGGGCCGAGATTGCCGCCTGCGCTGGGGTAACCTGCCTCCCTTAGCAAAAAGGTCCAGGAGATCCCCAAACAGGCGTAGTCCTTTAAAGGGAAACCCAGTGAGGGCCGCAGCCAAACCGAGCGGTGTATAGCCACCACAAGGGCAGAAGTTCTGGCACACATTCTGATGGTGTCATCCAATGCTGAGAGGACAAATTTACAAAAACATCCCAACTGGAGAGTGCATTAAACACCTCACAAGGCAAATCATCAGGGGCACTATCAAGCATATTTCTGATAAGGGTTCTAGTGGCCATAGCAGTAATGGCAGAGGCACAGACTGGGCGCAGCAGGCGTGGGATGCCAGCTGGTCAATGCGCCGGTCCTCAGCATCCCGCAGGGTAGTAGAGTCAGGGGAATGAATGACAGAGGTGTTAGATAGCCCTAGAATCAGGGCATCCACCTCGGGGGGGGGGGGGGGGGGGTGACCAACATTTAACCACCTCAGCCGGAAAGGGATACTTCCTATCCCAACTTTTTGGAACCCCGGGAAGTTTACTGGGGCGCTCCCATTCCTTGACCACAAGGTTATGGAAATGTGCCTGCTCGGGAAATTTCAAACGTGATTTTGCTGTATGGAAAAGCTCCCCCCTTTGCCTGGGAGCGTGATGGACAGAACCTCAAAAATCTGGGTCAATAATCTGTCAGTGTCATCCGGGGCCCAGGGGTCAGAGCCAGAACCATCATGACCCCTTGGTCTCTCATCAGATGAGCCTAAATCAGAAAAGAGCTCCCCTTCATCAGACGGGGTATAGCCACAAAGATTCCAGAACTCCTCAGTTCCCATAGGGAAAACAGTGACCTTAGGCATCAAGTGCAGCTTCTTAGCAGGGGCCTTACGCGCTAAGGACTTAGCAATCAACTGCTCAACAGTAGCCAGTCTAGAAGACACATCAGGCTGAGAATCCCCACTAGTATGCAACTCAGCAAAAGTGAGATTTAAGCTTGGGGGAGTAGGCGAAGCGAAACGAGGTGCAGCCACTGGCAGGCCAGATTGCAATGCAAACACCTGCTCAGCACAGGGTACATAGACCCGCGCCTTGTCAGCATAAGCCTGCCCACACGCTACACACAGCCGGTCTTGTCCCGAAGGGACCCCGGTCACATTATCCTGGGATGCCTCCATATGGTGATTATAGCGGCGCTATACGCCGATAGCGAATAATGCTATATAGCAACCCCGGATGCCCCAATAACCCGCTAGGGAAGTGGGAGTATTATTTTTACAAAGCCTACAAGTTATATACTAATACAGGGCCGGGAGAAGCCAAAAGGGTTCACCCCGCCTGAAAGACATAAGCAGACAAGACCTGTAAGCACACAGTAACAATAGTGAAAGATATAAGGCCGCCCGCGAGGGCACTTACGGACCGCGGTAGGTAGGGATCCGTCGCGCATGGGCCAAAAGCATGATAAAGATGGCCCCCGAAGAGCGCGAAGCCAGAACGTGCAAGCAGCCAATGATGGCGCACCAGCGCCTGAGGCAATGGCGCCACCAAGCGCGGAACCAAGTCAGCGCGCAGCGGCGGCAATTTTAAAAAAGACAGTAAAGACAAGCCAGCGCGGCGGCTGACACAAGACTAAACAGAATGGAAAAAAAGGTGTAAAACACAGAATGCATAGCATACATATTTACAGCCCCCCCCCCTCTTTTCCCCCGAAGACTACAAGGAGGATGAGGGAGGACAGCGGCCACTTAAACAGGGCCCACCGATGGGCAGGGGCAAGGGGGCACTAGTGCGGGAGGGGCATCCCATAGAGGCTCACCATAAGCCTGAACTGCCTACCCTTTGGTGGGGGATTGCGGTGGAGCAGTGCTCCTAAGCACCTAACAGCGGTGCTGCCTTCCTTCACCCGACCATCGCAGCCAAGGTTGGGAGTGTATTACTAGTGGAATGGGTGGGAATAGTCCTACAGGGCCGCGGGCTAATAGCCGCGCTCACCTGCGAGTAGAGAGCCATTTCTCGTCCTTCACAGCCAGACTGCAGACATATTCTGGGGATTTGTGGGAGGTCCCCGGATGTTTGAGGGGCCGGGAGGAGCCTATTTTCGATGTCTCTGCAGTCCAGCGCCATCTGGCGGAGTATATACCAACTGTAAGTATTAGATTTGGAGCAGGACGTACTGTATATTAAGAATAGGTCATTTTAAAAGGAACTTCACCCTGAATAAGAGCTTATGTTATACGTTTCCCCCACCCTGTACACACCGATTACCCACATTAAAAATCATTCTACCTGCATATACTGCATTTTATGAGCCTTTAAGCATACAAGATGGCGGCACAAGGAGTGTCAGGCTGCTTGCAAACGGGAAGTGTCTTCTGACTGTTCTGCTCTGCATTCTGGGATTGCTGTCCTTTTCCTGACCCAGCTCTGCTCTGTCAGAGAAAAGCACAGCTATAACCCGCCCCCCTGTACATTTGCCACCCAGTGCCCATATCCTGAAGTGCTGAACAGAGTTGAAGCCCAGCAGGGGAAAGAAAAAGTAAATGGCTAAAAACATAAAATAGCGGGAAAATAGTTTTTTTTAAAGGTTTGGGCTTTTCATTAAATTATTCTGAAGGTCCAGTTTAAAGAGGAACATCAGACCTTTTCTGATGTTCCTCTCCAAGCACCCCCCCCCCCCCTCACTGCCTTTTGTATCTCGGCATTATCTAAAATGCTGACATCCGGCATTTTTCCTAGCCCCTTTCCACCCCCCCTAGCCGTTGCTGACTGATCGCAGAGGACTTAGCCGTACTTACCTCTAGTCATCCTCTCTTCAAATCTCGTGTGCCGCTCTTTAGATCTCGCGCTCTTCTGCGTCGAGTGTCATTGCAGCCTATGCAGTGAGGAGCAGCGCAGTGCATTCCAGGACAGCAAGATGGCACTGCCAGATGGAGACGGCGCGGGACCGAGGGATGCTAGAGCACTTGGCATTTTTAAATTTTGAAACCGGAGGGGCGGGGAGGGCGAACAATACCTGAAATGTTCCTCTTTAAATACTCCCAATAGGGTGCTGTTACTTACAAACTTATATCTTATAGGATTATCGCTTACCAAACACAGTGCCCAGATATTCAATTAAATGTGGAAGAGGCCCAACATTTAATTGAGTTAGACCCATGGTCTCCAAAATGTTTGAGTTTTAAAAAAATATTCAAAATCATGTAGCAGTAGTAAAGCAATGAAATGCACTGGTTTAAAGATGTTATCTGTGGTGGAATGTGCAGAGCAGCAATAGAAAAATGACTTGTGAAGAAGCCAAGTCTCTGGAAATCTTAGCACTAAATTCCTGATAAAACACTGAGGTGCAAATGTTTTTATGATTATCTTACATTGATACAGAGTATAGGGAGAGCTACTAAATGTCAGTTTCGTAGTGTGATGAGAAGTACTAAGCCAACATGACAAAGACATTATTATGAAATCTGTAGGGCAAAGGTAAAATTTACACTTACTAACAGCAACTTGGCCAAGCTTGTTCACCTGAGGAAGAAAAAGAAACACTTGCTTTAGTCATCCGTGTCCACCAGCCCAAATACTAATCTTGTTTTAGCCGAGTAGGTGAGAAATCAGTAGATTACATCACCACTGCATCCGGAATTTTCTCATCAAGCCAATGCACATATTAGTAATTGTAAAGCATAATCAATCGACTAAATATTATGACAAACCGTATCAGTCAAAAGGTTGGACACATGTTAATGTTTTTTTTTTTATTTTCTACCTAGTAGATTTATATTTAAGACATGAAAACTATAAAGGAACACATTTTTTTATTCTTAATTCTAGTGTTACCACGAAAGCAATCTCCTACTCTATGCTTCATGGTGAAGTCCATGGAGAAACCATTCGCTTACCTTTTCTGCATCTTACAATTTGACTCAACAGACCAAAGTACAGATTTATACTGGTCCATTCTTAGCCCAATCAATTATTTTTTTTAGGGGTTTCAACGGTCATTTAGTAGAAGCTCATCCGTTTCTGGTCAGTCACTGGAAAGATCCCAGGATCAACAACATTTTTTATCCCTGGGCAATATAGGAAGGGACAGGGGAGGAGGCGGACAAGGAGAGGAGGAAAAAGGTTCAGGGGGAAGACAGACAAACACGCAGGGGCCGAGTTGCCTGGGATCCCCTAAGACTAGCATCCCAACGTCCGAAGAGACGGAAGATGTAGGACCTAAAATGGATGGCCCCACCCCAATCCCTTTTCCAGTGCAAAATGTGACCCCACAAACTTTACCTCCACCTCTAATCTGGTGCAAAATGTGATCCCCCTGACTGAAAGTGGAGGCACACAGGACTCACTACAAATTATCAATCTCACAGAACATGTATTAACCACTGCAGAAAGACGTATATTGTTGAAGAGATATTTCTCGATAAAAAGGGAGTCCCCCACTGTTACATCATGTACCAAGTGTCACCACGAATACTGATCTAGAACAGGAGATCCTGAATTTTGACCTCCAGCAGGGTGAGGAGCTGGCAAAACTTGATTAACAAACTTAGAAAACCCTCCACTTATACTCCTGCCTTTGGATCAGCCCCAGCAGTACTCACATTCTTTCGCATGGTTGAGTTTCTTGATCTGAAATTGAAATTGGAACATGATGGTACTCTGTCCACTACCTTATTCAGGATAAAAACGGCTGTCAACAGTCTCCTTCATTTTGATAGCTTCCACCCGAGACATCAAAGGATGGGTATCCCCAAAGGCCAATTCATCCGAGTACGGAGGAATTGCTCTAAGGAACGGGACTTCCATGAGCAAGCAAGTGGTTTGACCAAGAGATTTTGTGATCGGGGGTATCCCAATGCTCTCTGACATGTGAGACTTCTGGGACCTAATTGGCCAGGTGTCGTGACAGAGGAGGATTTTCTTAATCAGTTTCGTTACAAAACAAGCAAGAGAATAACAGATACACTGGTCCTATATTACCATCGCATATATGTATGGAGTGTCTAACATAATGAAGATGTTGAATTTATTATAATAATATAATTGTTCACATGGCGATTGTTATTTGATTATCACTTATATTTCGTTTATACACACAATATATATTTTGTATTAGTTAATATATATTTAAATATTTGTTGACTTTATTGTATATGTATTTGCACTTTATTGATGTGTGTGGGTGTCTGTCCGCGCATGTGCATATGCGCACACATACACATGGTTGTGTGTGTGTGGGCGTGTGCAGTCATGTGCGGACGGACTTCACACACAAACACTTCACATTCACATACTCACATAAATTTAATTAGTGATTAGGAATTCTTTATAAATTAATAAGCATTTCTTTTTTGGGTGTTTTAGTTTAATTGTTATAAGTGTACCTTTATGGTATAAGTATCACAGTATACACTTTATTATAGCACGTATTATTGTATATATATATATTTTTTTTTATGGTTCACATTTTTTCTATTTTTATATATTTTTATCTTTTTTGGCACTGTGTTTTCTTTGTTGGTGTTTTGTTGATCAATCGTTTATTATATTTTATATGCATATGTTTTTTGTGTATATATATATTTTCTTCCCCTATTAATAGTATATACCGCTAATTTACTGTAATCTATTCATATATATATATTTTTTTTTTTATAATTTTTTTTATTGATTAGGGGTGAGACCTTATGGATATACAAGTGGGGGTATTTATACTCCAGTTGTATACTCATATCAGGAGCTGTTGTTTTAGGATCTTGTAGCTATTAAAAAGAAATACGTGTACTATATGGACCATAGGGACATGTATATTTAGATTTACAATCTTGATCTAGAGATTCAGGATGAGTAATTCATTAAACTAGATACATTATATGTGAATATACTACTGTAATACTAATTCACTTGAGCCATGAGAGATTACATTGTACTATATTTAGTTATTAACTGATCTAATTGAATTGTATATATTACTTGTTGCATAGTATTTGATGTTTTTTGCGATAAAGGGTGTAACTGGTTAACAATTGGAGGTGTGTTCTGAGCAGCAGGTGTTTTCATCTGCTGCGTGTGTCACGAACGGAGCTCTGTCCCGCCCCGCTCCCTCCGCATGCTTGGCCGTTGCCATGGTCGCGCACTGCTGTGTGGTGACGCTGAGTGGGGTGTGCTGGGGGTGTGGTTTGGGGGGCGTGGTGGGATAGTAGGACTACGTTCCCTTGTCTGTGATCGGGGAGGGTGGGGGCGTGCACTTCCGTCCCCTCCACTTTAAAACTGGGACACAGAGCACAGCACCTCATGGCACCTTGAGAAAGTAGCACTTAGCTACGGAACGCGTGGGTGTTTTTATATATTGGGCCAGCAGGAGATGTTTGCTACACACATAGAGGTGAATCTTTACTGATTTAATAATTTGTTTATATTGGCTTAAGGATCATATTTTGCACTGGTCACTTTGGAGATTGGCACTTAAAGTGGACCAACACCCAGGATTTTGACTATCCTGGGTCTTGGTCCACTTCGGTGGGGCACCCCCGATCGGGGTGCCCCGCTGTGTGAAACCCCCCCTAACCCCCCGAAAAACTCACCTCTCCCCGCGCCGACGTACAAGGGAAGATCTGGAATGTCTAGGCGGCCGCCGCCGCCTCCCTCGCGTCACTTTTGACGCGCGCGCGCCCGCGCCGGCCATTCGCAGACGGCCGGCGCGGAGGCGCGCACGCCTACAGGGGCGCGAGGGAGGCGGCGGCGGCCGGCCGCCGCCGAAGATAAGGTAGGTGAGTTGGGGTGTTTGGGGGGGGTTTCACCCCGCGGGACATCCCGATCTCGGATGTCCCGCGGGGTGGGGGGTGATCGGCCCGGGAATCTTATAGATTCCCGGGCCGATCACCCGTGGGTGTTGGTCCACTTTAAATTAGGAATAGGTTTCTTTTTGTAGGGGGATATTTGGGTAAATATGGTTAGTATGGGTTATGTGGCTCGCTCCTGCTGGTGCTATGTTTTGTAGATATGTTGTGTATATATGTTTTTAAATGTATGTTATGGTGTTGTATGGATTTGTTGTATGTTTTTTAATTATTGATGAATTGACTAATTAAAATGGATATTAAGATCAGTTGGTATTATTGATTAATTTACTTATGGGTTGGAGTGGTGCCTCTTGAGTAACTGTGTCTGTGGTGAGCTGGAACCACATAAGTTTTGTGTGTGTATTGCAGTAGCAATTTGGGTTACAGATTTGGCACACCACCAATTCCCTTATTAATTATCTAGGGTGGTGCTTAATAGGGTGTCCCTCCTGTTTTTGTACACAATTATTTTTTTATGTTTTTTACTTGGTAGTTACTTCTTTGCAGGATTTCAACCTTAAAACTTAATTTTTGCAACCTCCTCAAAAACAGTTGATGTTACATAAATGTAAAGCATTTATGTAGTCTCTAATCTGAGTTGCTGTTAATTTGCGGATGCAAATGGGATTTGCGCAAGGCGCTAGTGGCCCATCCCAGATTTTTCATGCAGAAACTGCCTGAATAGTAGAATTGCCGACAACCTGTGAAAACAGAAGGGCAGACTGACTCATCCTTTTGGGAGGATGTGAAGGGGTTGGTGTAGCGGCACCTGCCTCTGCCTGATAAGGGCAAACTGCAAGTGACCTCCAGACCCCGCAGGCCGTGTATGGCTTGCACCAGCACCCGAACAGAGGCAGGGACCAGGGGTACCCTGACAATCATGGGGGAGGCCGCGCAGCAAACTTTATCCTGTATCCAGAGGAAACTACCTCCTGTATCCACCAGAAAGAGGCAAATGCCTCCTGATAGGAGCAAGGTGCTGCTCCATCATACTTGAGGGGATTTGGTGTAAGATTTAGGTTTAACCCTGCCAGAGGGCCCAGAGCGTTGTCTGTTGCTCGTGGGGCAGGGGTCTGTACTAAGACTCCGGGAGGAGACCCCCGGTTCTTGTTTAACGCTATGGTATGGAGGGGTGGCCCTGTCCCGAGGGGGCCGAGACGGGCACCTGCGCCGGGGTGACTTTTTTCCCAAACAGGTCCAGACGGGCCCCAAACAGGCGTTCCCCTTTAAAGGGGAACCTGGTAAGAGTCCTTTTAGCAGCATAGTCAGCACCCCACTCTCGCAGCCAGACCAAGCGACGCATAGCCACCACAAGGGCAGAAGTCCTCGCACACATTCTAATGGTGTCATCCATAGCTAAAAGGATAAATCTTACAAATACATCACAACTGGAGAGTGCATTAAACACCTCCCAGGAGAGATCGTTAACGTGATGCTCAAGCATCTGTCCGATGAGGGTTTTGGCGGCCACTGGAGTGATGGCCGCGGCACAGACCGGGCGCAGTGCCGTTCCTGCACAGGAAAAGGCATGTGAAGCCAGCTTATCCATGCGTCGGTTCTTGGTGTCCCGAAGGGTACTGTAAGCAGGAGCTGCAATAAAGGGGGGGGGTTAGGAACCCCAATGATCGGTGCGTCTACCACAGGGGGTGATGACCAACAACCAACCATTTCAGGGGGAAAAGGGCATTTCCAATCCCAGTCCCCTGGGGCCCCTGGAAGTTTATCAGGGTGTTCCCATTCCTCGTGTACGAGAGCATGGAAGTGAGCCTGCTCTAGGAATTCCAAGCGCGGTGTCGCTGTATGGAACCCCAATGATCGGTGCGTCTACCACAGGGGGTGATGACCAACAACCAACCATTTCAGGGGGAAAAGGGTATTTCCAATTCCAGTCCCCTGGGGCCCCTGGAAGTTTATCAGGGTGTTCCCATTCCTCGAGTACGAGAGCATTGAAGTGAGCCTGCTCTAGGAATTCCAAGCGCGGTGTCGCTGTATGGAAACGCTCCCCTCTCGGCTGGGGAGCCTCGTTAGGGAGGGAGATAGACAGGGTCTTAAAGATCCTAATCAACAATCCAACGGTATCAAACTGGTTCCAGTCTTTGTGGTTAGAATCGTCATGACTCCTCGGCTCCTCATGGGATGAGCCCGAGTCAGAGAACAACCCTCCATCAGAAGTGGTGCAGGCACGCGAAGTAGCGAACTCCTGCGATCCCTTAGCAGAGGCAGAAACAGGGGGCATCGAGGACTTCTTATCAGGGCCCGAGCGTTTTGTCCCCTGGCGATCCTGGTTGTCGGACCAGTACTCGCTCGGCACACGGTGCACAGATCGGTGCGCTGTCAGCACCAAAGTGGGGGTAGCCACACGTTATACACCGCCGGTCTTGTCCCAGAGGGACACTGGGCACAAAATTCCGAGATGCCTCCATATGGTGATTATCAATGGAATATAAGTCGGTAGGGATTTATGCAATAGGCAACCCTGGATGTCCCAAAGGCCCGCTAGGAATGTGGGAGAATGTTTTGTAAGCCCGCTACAAGTTATGTTAGGCCGGGAGAAGCCACCGGAGTCTTTGACGTCTGAAAGACAGAAGGGGAACAAGAGGTGTCAGGGCCAAGCGCAGCAGAAGAATTAATAAAGATGAAATCGCCAGCAAGGGCACTTACTGACCAGGGGAGGAGAAGGACCGCCAACACGAGCGCGCGCGAAGATCCACAAAATGGCGCCGACCGAACCTCGGAGGGCGGGTCTGATCTGGTCCCCGCCTCCCCCAAAGATCGCGAAGCTCTGGAGCAGCCGTTAAGGCTTGACAAGCCAAGCATATAGTATGCCAGTAAAGGCATCTGCTAGTGGATCTCGTAAAGTCCAAAGACGCCGGCACCATTCCGACGTAGGCGTGTACAAGAATTAGTTTCCTGCCAAGTTGCAGGATAATAAGGCAGGACGTGCTGTACACGATTGCATAGTAAATTGAGAAAGTCAAAGACAAACGGCGGCGGCCAGAATAGAGGGAGCAAGCAGCGCGGCTCTGACACCTAGATGCCGGTCAGGAGCGAAAGTACGGCCATAATCGTGACAATAGAGTACACTGAGACCGCCACACACACACACCCCCCCCCCCCCTTCTTTTCCCCTGAATATGAGGGAAAGCGAGGGAGGATGGCGACCCTTTAAACAGGGTCCACCTCTACACGGGGCAATAATGCGGGAGGGACATCCACTATGAGGCTCACCATCAGCCTAACCGCCTACCCTTTGGTGGGGGGACTGCGGTGGAGCATGGCTCCGTTAAGCACGCATGGTGCTGCCTACCTTCACCCGACCAGCGCAGCCCAGTCTGGGAGGCACATCACAAGGAGGACGGGTGGGAATAGTCCAACAGGGCCGCAGGCTGTAATAGCCCTGCTCACCTGCGAGAGTGTGATACTTCATGTCTTCACAGTCAGCACTGCAGAGAAATCAGGGGATTTGTGGGAGGTCCCTGGGTATATGAAGAGCCGGGAGGAGCCCGTTTTTGCATGTCTGCAGTGCACAGCGCCCTCTGGCGGAGGATAACCCAAGTGTAAGTATTATATCTGGAGCAGGACGTACTGTATACTTAGAATAATACGGTAAGTTATCCTCAGCAGCAGAGGTAATTCCTGGTCTTACTTTCCTTGAACAGTTCTCAAGACAGCTTCACTAGAGTGCAATAGAAAGGAAGTCCAGCACAACATAATACAGAAAAAATGTATTGAAAAAATACAATTCTGTGATTACTCACCTTGTAGAATTGGTATTATAAGTATGCAGCACGTCCTGCTCCATATAATGATTCATAACAGATGGGATTACCTCCGCTAGAGGGCGCTTGACTGCAGAGATGGCAAAAAGAGGCCCCTCCCAGCCCATATATACCCGGGACCTCCCACAAATTCCCCAGTATTGAAAAGCAGTAAGGATAACCAGGAGGAGCCAATGAAAATTAACAAGGATAACAATCACCATATGGAGAATCCAAGATAAACCGATCAGGGTGGGGTGGAGCAGGACGTGCTCTATACTTATAATACCAATTCTACAAGGTGAGTAATCACAGAATTGCATTATTCTAAGTATGCAGCACGTCCTGCTCCAGATAATGATTCATAACAGATGGGACATCCAATAGCAGTGTCCATAACTAGGGTGGGATCCAAGAAAGCAACAATGCGCCGTTCAAACCACTGCCGCCTGCAGAACCTTGCAGCCAAAAACAGCATCCGCTGAGGCCCGAACATCCACCCTGTAAAACTTGGAAAAAGGTATGAACAGAAGACCAAGTAGCAGCCTTACAAACTTGTTCAACAGAAGCCCGATGCTGGAAAGCCCAGGAAGCCCCAACAGCATGAGTAGAATGAGCAGGAACACGGAAAGGAGGATCCTTTCCCCTAGCAGAGTAGGCCCTAAAGATAGCCTGACGAATCCATTTGCTAATAGACAGCAGGAGCCAGCCCCTTCTTGGGACCCGAAGGGACCACAAACAAGGCATCAGTTTTCCTGGAAGGTGCAGTAGCCACCAAGTAGAACGTCAAATTCCTGACCACATCCAGGGAATGCAAGGCCCTCTCCTTGGGATTACCAGGATTAGGGCACAAGGAAGGACAATGCCCTGATTGAGATGAAAGGCAGAGACAACCTTAGGCAAGAAATCTGGTTTAAAGTGGAAAACCACCTTGTCCTGATGTCTCTCAAACTAGGGGGCCCGGATAGAAAGGGCCGCCAACTCCGAAACCCTAGACTCACACCAGTCAATGTAGGTCCGCCAAATCCTGTAGTAGATGGCAGAGGAAGATTTCTTCCTAGCCCTGATCAGAGTATTAACAACAGAATCAGAAAGTCCTTCTTCTCTTAAGATGGCGGTCTCAGCAGCCAGGCCGTCAAAGCCAGCGTTTGTAAATTGGGATAACATAGCCGCCCTTGAGTGAGAAGGTCCGGAACCAAGGGCAGAGCGTACTGATCTACTGCCAGCTGCACGACTTCTGCGAACCACACCTGTCTTGGCCACCTGGGAGCCACCAGAATAGCTAGCACCCTTTCTTGCACCAGCTTGCACAGAACCCTGCCCAGAAGTGGGAGCGGAGGAAAGAGGTACAGGAGACTGAACCCCTGCCAAGACAGTCAGAGCATCCACCGCAAGGGCCAGGGGATCCTGGGACAGAGATACAAATGCTGGGAGCTTGTGATTGTGGCGAGATGCAAACAGATCCACGTCCAGCACCCCCCAACGGTGACATAAGGATAGGAGGACCTCGCTGCTGAGAGACCATTCCCCCAGGCGAGAAGTCCCCCTGCTCAGGGAGTCTGCCTCCAAATTCTCCACTCCCGGAATGTATACTGCTGAGATGCAAGGTGCAAGGGACATTGTCCTCCCCCCAGTACAGAATCATGGACACCTCATTGAGGGCACTCTTGCTCCGAGTCCCTCCCTGATGATTGATGTAGGCAACCGCCGTCTGGTTGTCTGAGCGAACTTGAACCGGCAGGCCCTGAAGATGAGGAGTCAACTGTGCCAGTACCAACTGAACCGCCCTCAGTTCCAGGACGTTGATAGGGGCATGGGCCTCCAGAGGGCCCCACAGCCCCTGGAATTGAAGGGATCCACAGTATTCCCCCCCCCCCCCAACTTGACAGACTGGCATCCGTGGTGACCGTTCCCCAACAGGGAGCCAGAAAGGATCTGCCCCCCAGCAGGCTCCTCGAGTCCAGCCACCACAGAAGGGGGTCGCCGGGCCATAGGAGAGAGAACAAAAGCCTGATCCAGAGACAGGGGACTCTTGTCCCAGACTGACAGAAGATGGAGCTGAAGAGGTCTCATGTGGAACTGAGTATAAGGGACTGCCTCGAAGCAAGCCACCATTTGTTCCACCAGCTGCATCCCTTGCCGGATGGAAGGACGAGGACAGGACAGAATGAAATGAACCAGAGCTTGAAAGAATGAAATGAACAAGAGCTTGAAGAGAGTCCACCATCTGCTGAGGAAGAAAAATCCTGGCCTGAACAGTATCCAGATTCATACCCAGGAAGGAAGTCACCCGAGACGGGGAGAGGGAGGATTTTTGATGATTGATCGCCCATCCGAATATTTCCAGAGCAGTCACCACCTGCTGGGTATCAAATTCTGCCTGCTGGAGAGAATGAGACGTGATGAGAAGGTTGTCCAAATAAGGAAGAATGCGAATGCCCCGAGCGCTGAGAAGGGCCATCACACCCACCAGCACCTTGGTGAAGACTCTGGGGGCCGAGGTGAGACCGAAGGGCAGTGCCACAAATTGGTAGTGCTGGTCCTCCAGTGCGAACCTGAGGAACCGCTGATGCCCCCGGAAGACTGGCACATGAAGGTAAGCATCCTTGATGTCTATGGGGGTCAAGAAGTCCCCCGGGCGCAAAGAGCTGATCGCGGAGCGCAGGGTGTCCATGCGAAAGCGTCTGGTCTTGATGAACTTGTTGAGAAGTTTTAAGTCCAGGATGGGTCTGATAGAACCATCCCTTTTGGGTACCGTGAAGAGATTGGAATAATAACCCTGACCTCTCTCCCCAAGAGGGACTTGACAGATGACCCCCATGACCAATAGGTTTTGCACAGCCAGAAACAGACCTTGAGCTGCCAGGGGCTCTAGAGGAATCCGAGAACCGAAGAATCTTGGAGGCGGCCAGGCTGCGAACTCTAGCTTGTAGCCAGAGGACACAACCTCCAGAATCCACCTGTATGAGACCTGTTGTCCCCAGACATGAGCGAAGAGCCGCAGCAGTCCCCCCACCCGTATGGGTGAGGGCGCCCCTTCATGGCTGAGTGGGCTTGGAGACAGATTTGGGTTTGGAACCCCAGGAGGACCAGGGACGGGTTACGTCCTCTGCCCCAGAAGTCCCCCCTATGCCCCGCAAAGGATACCCCTCTCCCAGACCTGGATCCACGAAAGGAGGGGGTAAAGGACCCTGAACGGGCCGCGGCAGTTTTTTGCGTTGGGGCAACTTACCTTTTCCAAGCGCTCACCAAAAAGGCGCAGCCCCTTAAAGGGGAGCTCTGTAAGGGCCTTTTTAGCAGCATTATCAGCCGCCCACTGGCGCAGCCAAACCGAGCAGCGTATAGCAACGACCAAGGCAGAGGTCCTACTACACATCCTAATGGAGTCATCCAAGGCAGAAAGGATATAAGGAATGAACATCTCACATTGTGACAAGGCCCTGAATTCGGCACTAGAAGTATCATCAGGGGAGCCTTCCAGGAGACCCTTGAGGAGAGTCCTAATAGCCACAGCAGTAATAGCAGAAGCACAGACAGGACGCAAGGCAGAACCCACGCAGGCAAAAGCATGGGAAGCCAGCCGGTCAATACGCCGGTCCTCACTATCCTTCAAGGTAGTAGAATCAGGAGAATGCCCCACAGAGATGTTAGACAACCCCAAAACTGGAGCATCCACCTCTGGGGGGGTTGACCAACATTTAACCACATCAGGGGGAAAAGGATACCTTTTATCCCATCCCTTAACAAGATTATTGAAATGGGCCTGTTCTGGAAATTGCAAACGTGGCTTAGCAGTACTGAACAATTCCCCCTGTTGCTTGGGAGCCGCAGCAGGTAGGGAAATGGAAAGCACTTCAAAGATCTGAGTCTATGGGTGTCATCAGCATCCCAATGATCAGAACCAGCGTCAGCGCCACTGAAATGCTGATCATCAGATGGTTCTGAGCCTGAGAACAATTCCCCCTCCTCAAGAGGAGTATAGTCAGATAAGTCAAGAAAATCATCAGTCTCCATAGGAAAGGCAGATGCACTAGGCGCCAAATGCAGTCTCTTAGCTGGAGCCTTGTGGGCGCAGAGCTAGCAATCAGTCTCTCAATGTTAGCCAACCTGGAAGACACGTCAGGCTGAGACTCTCCACTAGTATTCAGGTAACGGAGTCATAATCAAGCGAGGGGGAGTGAGTGAAGACATAGTGTGTGCAGGCCCAGTAACAGATAGCCCAGAATGCAGCGCAAGCGCCTGCTGGGCGCGGGGTACACAGACCCACACATCATCGCTCACAGGGGATGCCCCACACACCACACACAGCCGGGCTTGTCCCGAGGGGACCCCGAGCACAATATCCTGTGAAGCCTCCATATGGGGATTACAGTGGCACAACTGGCCAATTAGGAATTACCCCGTACAGCTACCCGGGATGTCCGCTAGTGAAGTGGGAGGATTTTACAGTTTAGGGCTTTAATAAAAGTTACTGAAAACTAATAGAGGGGACAGGACCGTGAGAAACCTCTAATACAGTCTTCCCGCCTGTAAGACATAATAAACACACCCCATCAATATACAGAAAAATGCATATAAATAAAAAAAATTAAGCCCGCAGGGGCACTCACGGACCGAGGAGGATCCAGCAATCACCCAGGGAGATGCTCAAAATGGCGTTGGAGGACACCCAAGGGGCGGGCCGCATGAGGAGACGACGCGGAGCGCGCCCACAGCAAGGCCACGCCCCCTCCGGGAAGTGCGGGGACAGACTAAGAAGCAGCCCCCACGCAGCCAATCAGCACCCAGTTATATATGGGCCAGGAGGGGCCTCTTTTTGCCATCTCTGCAGTCAAGCGCCCTCTAGCGGAGGTAATCCCATCTGTTATGAATCATTATCTGGAGCAGGACGTGCTGCATACTTAGAATAATAAAACTAAAAATATACATAGATTAAAATCAGTGATGCAGCTGCTTGACAAAGGGTAGACCACCCCAAAACGCGTAGCTACCAGGGCAGGGAAGCTTGGTACTCGTCTTCAAACCCAATGGAAGCACAGAACGGAATTCAAAGTAAAAGGTAAGTTATTTTTTCAGAAATGACTCTGTATGTTGTTGTACTGGACCTCTCATCTACACTGCTTATTGCTTTTGGACTCAGCAGCAGGCCGTGCCATGTAATGGCGTCAGTCTGTTTAAACAGAGGGAAAACTGTTGGATATAAGATTTTTACTAGGGACAAATTTCAGAGTGTGTTAAGAGTTATGAATACATTTGAGGATACTTTGAAAGTTCTCAAAACTGTTCAGATTGGAGGTGATCCTATCAAAAGTAAGAATGGATTGTCCTAATTCCTAATAATACAATTCTGTGAAGTACTCACCTGTAGAATTGGTATTATACGCATACAGCACGTCCTGCTCCAGATGTAGTAATAACATGTGGGTAATCCTCCGCCTCCGGCGCCGTGCACTGCAGACATGTAGAAAACAAGCTCCTCCCGGCCCTACATATACCGAGGGATCTCCCACAAATCCCCAGCATTAAAAAGCAGTGAGAAGGAGAAGCCAGGAGGAAACCAACCACCCAGAGACTGGCAATAATATAAAAAGATAATAACCACCATACAGGGGATCCAGAACAACGTGAAACCAGGGTGGGGTGGAGCAGGACGTGCTGTATGCGTATAATACCAATTCTACAGGTGAGTACTTCACAGAATTGTATTATTCTAAGCATACAGCACGTCCTGCTCCAGATGTAGTAATAACATGTGGGACATCCAATAGCAGTGTCCATAAAGTAGGGTGGGATCCCCATGAGAAAAGGCACAGCCAACAGTAATAGCGCTGTCACCCGCAACCTTGCTACCAGGAGCAACGTGAGCAATGCTCTAACTCAAACTTATGAAACCTTACAAGGCTGAGTGAAACACAAGCAGCGAACTAGTCAGCTTGCTCAACCGAACCGACTGCTGAAAGGCCCGAGCCAAGCACAAGTAGAAAGAGAACAAAACCAAGAGAGAAGGAATCTCCCCTAAACGAATAGGCCGGATTAACGCCTAACCATGCTACTACAAAGAAAGGGTAGCCATGGTAACCTTAGAACCCTCCCTGTCGGGGAATATGAAACCTGGTCTCAGGTGAGACCGGTGGGAATACTGAAAAACAACGCTAACAAGGCTCAGCAAGAGCCGAAACGTTTATTTTAGGCTCAGAAGGCCAAACCAATTGAGCAAGACCAATCCAAAGGGCTCCTACACCCATGGAAGCAATCAAATCATGTTACATAAAGATGGAGACGCCTATAAGCCCCAAGGGGCATAATCCCAACCAGGGACAGGGAACAGTCCAGGAATCTCCAACGCCTGTAGAGGGATACAGATCCCTTAAGCTCAAAGTAAGCAAGACACTAGTCCAGAGGCTGGAGGGTCTGGAATAGAGGAGAATAAAAAACTCCGCCTAGATCCAAACTTGGTGTAAGGCGAAACACCCTCACCTAATGGTGTACAGATATATAAACATACATACATATTATATATATATATATATATATATATATATATATATATATATATATATATATATATATATATATATAATGACTAGGACCACTAACAGAGCCATCCCCTATGGCACGCTTCTGACTGAAGCAACCGCCCCAGAAGGAGGATGTGAGGGAAGGAACAGTTCAGACAAGAACCTGAATAAGACCCAAGGAACCCTTAGCAGGGCATCAGGATAAGTAACCCCCCCAAAAGGGAGCTTAGAAGTCCCTGGGGAATGCACCTGAGCAACCCATGAGGAATGCTCCATACAGAAGATTGAACTAGACTTCTACAGTAGGCGAACAGGGCGAGCCCTGACAACCCTTAGAGAACTGAGTTGGGGAGCAAACTCAAACCGTGCTGTAATAACTCTAGGACCCAGGGATCAGGCAACATCCCGCAGGAGAGAGAGCCAGTCCCAGCAAGGCAACTAGAACGACATCTCCCAATCTAGCAGGCAGAGAAGGGAGAAGAAGAAGAAGAGGAGGGAGCTAGGCCTAGTCCTCCAATAGAAAAAAAAGACACCCCGAGTCAAGCATCTCCAATGGGATGAAGAGCAAACCATCCAATTGCCTAAAAAGGCCTGTAGATAGGGGCGACGTAGTAAGGAGCCTGAATAGGCAGAACAGCCCTCGAGAGAGAGCCTACAGTACGACTGTCTTCAGCAGAATCAGCGAACCACGCCCCACTGGGCCCCCAGCGTAACGGTTCACTCTTGCTACAGCAAACTTTGTGCAAAACCCCACCTAGCAGGGTGAAAAAAAGGGTTAAGACCTATAGAGTATAATGTCTTGACAGCAAGCAATACTAGGCCTCCATGACCAGGCTAGCGAGGTTTGGGACAATAACCCAGGACAGAGTTCCTGTAATAGGAACGGGGCCCCACAGGGCCACACCAGTAGGGGCTCAGTGAGACACTAGAATAGACCCTCCTAGCACAGTAGGACAGCCAACAAGCCAATACCAATGAAGTGTAAGGAATGTAAACCCCCGCTTAGATCAGAACCAGACCCTTCCTGAAGGGTCAACCTGTTCCGAGACCTTCACAGATAAAAAAAAGGACAGGCCACTGTCGTCAGACTGACCGAGTGTCCCCAAGAGACAAGTCCTGAAGAGGAGTAGTCCAGCAATTGAGAGCCCGCCATGGCTCAATGTGATAACCGAAAAACAGTATGAGAACAAAACCCCAAAAAGGGGACCCCCCTTAGGAGCCACGGGGGATTTCAGAAGAAATAGAAAACCCCCTAGAAAACCTGCCAGACTTGGCCCCCATGGTGACCATTTACAGGGAAATAGAGATGGTCTCTGACACCTCCCTTGAATTTACCAACTCCAAAAAGGAACCCCGGTAACAAGGGGGAGCGTACTGACCTAGTTCCAGGGGTGTTGGAACCCCGACCAGGATAAGTAACCTAAGGTGTCCCAGGCCCCAAGGCCTCTGAGAATAAAGGACAGCATCTGGACCGCCACCAACAGGCTCACCAGCTGCAAGGTGAAGGTAGCGTGACCGACCGTAGGGAGATACGGAACCGGGGTACACTAAGTAAGAGGTGTGCCTGAGCACCAATCCAAAGGACTCCCAAGGAGCCCCAAGTCAATAGCCAACACGGCCTGACGCAAAATTGGAAAAGAATGACAATCAAGTGGGACCTAGCGCGGACGTCACATGGGCACGTCCAAGACCACACTCCCATACTCGCCTTGGTGAGCGCCTTGGTGGGAACAGGAGAGGGGCCCAAAACAAGACCCAATCCGCCGAGTTGGTCCTGCAATACCGTCTGGAAATAGCCTAGGTGTCCTGAGGAAACAGGGGACTAAGAAGGAATATAGATCCTAACAGGCATCAAGAAGTCCACTTGGACAAGAGCTCCTGTGGCCCAACAGGTAAATACCATGTAGGAGCTGCCTGTGAAAGGTAAATGCTAGGTCCAGAATGCCCATCAGGGTCAGACTGCTTCATCCCAGAGGGAAAAGGTATGTGGATACAATCACAAGTCAAGGGCCAACCTGTAAGAGAGCCCGGATCCTGCACGCCTGGCTCGGCCTGCCTCAACCCCCGAAGGGAAAGCAGGGACTAGAAGAACCCTGACAACCTCAGAAAGGGACCGACCAGCAAACTCCATTCTGCATCCAGGGGGACTATCTCCCGTAACAGCCTTAACGGAGCATGGCGCCCTGCGATAGGAGCCAAGTGCTGCTACATGCTTGCGTGGTTTTGCCAGATTTGGACTTCGCCCTGCCGGAGGTCCCAGGGCGTTGCCTGCCCCCCCTGGGGCGGGCCTCCACTCCAAAAAGTTGGAAGCACACTTCTGGTTCTCGCTTGACACTAACGTAGGGAGGGGGAGGGGTATCCCTGCCCCTAGGCGGCCGGGACGGCCTTCTGCGCGAGGGAGCCTTACCCTTTCTTCCAAAAAGGTCCAACCGGGCCCCCGAATAAGCATCGTCCTCTAAAAGGAAGACCAGTAAGAGCCTTTTTTGTATCATTGTCAGCCCCCCATTGTCGCAGCCAAAGCAGGCGGCGAATAGCCACCACAAGAACCGAGGTTCTAGCACACATTTTAATGGTGTCATCCATTGCTGAGAGAATAAACCTCACAAAAACATCACAATCAGACAGTGCATTAAAGACCTCCCAAGGGAGATCCTCCGGCTGTTGGTCAAGTATCTTCCTAAGAAGGGTCCTGGCGGCCACTGCGGTGACAGCCGCAGCACAGACCTGGCGCAGAGCCGTCCCTGCACACGAAAAGGCATGGGAAGCCAATCTGTCAATGTGCCGGTCCTCAGCATCCCGAAAGGTACGATGAGTGGAAGCTGCCATGAAGGGAGGGTTAGCAACCCCAATAATAGGTGCATCCACCTCGGGAGGTACTGACCATTGATCAACCAAATCAGGGGGAAAAGGGTACTTCCAGTCCCAGACCCCCGGAACCCCTGTAAGTTTACAAGGCGATTCCCATTCCTTAGATATAAGAGTCTGGAAATGATCCTGTTCCAGAAATTCCAGGCGCGGCGTCGCCGTGTGGAAACTCTCCTTCTTGGGCTTGGGAGACTCTCCCGGAGGAGAGATGGACAGTGCTTCAAAGATCTTTATAAGTAACTCATCAGTGTCGCACAGGCCCCAAGAACCTGGGCCAGAACTGTCACGGCTCCAAGACATCTCATCTGAGGAACTGGAACCTGAGAACAGTTCACCCTCATCAGAAGGATCAAGGTTCTGCATAGCAGCAGACTCCTCAGTTTCGGTGGGACACCTAGAACCAGGGGGCGTTAGGGACCGTTTCTTTCCAGCGCCCAAGCGCTCTGCCAAACCAGACATCACCTGCTCCGCCGTGGGTAACCTGCACGGCACCACCTGCTGGTTATCCCCGCTCGAGTGCGACTCATCTGGAGTGAGATCTAAGCACTGGGAGACAGGAGTATTGAAGCGCGGTGCAGCTACCGGTAAACCTGATTGCAGGGCCAGCACTTGTTCAGCACACGGTCCGCAGACCCGTGCTCTGTCAGCATCAGCGTGGGGTTGTCCACACATGGTACACAGCCCGTCTTGTCCCCTCAGGACCCCGGACACATAGTTCTGAGATGCCTCCATATGGTGATTAATCTAAGTAATATGCCAGTAAGGATTTATGCTATAAGCAACCCTGGATGCCCCAAGACCCGCTAGGGATGTGGGAGAATTTAGGAATAAACCCGCTAAGAGATATATATATATATATATATATCAGGCCGGGAGAAACCACTGGAATCTTGGCGTCTGAAAGACATAAGGAGAAAAGGGGGTGTCAGAGCCATGTGCTATAGGAAGACTAATAACCGAAAACGCCCGTGAGGGCACTTACAGTAACCAAGGAAGAGGAGGAACGTGACCATGCGCTTGCGGGAAGACCGACAAAATGGCGCCAAGCGAACCTCGAAGGGCGGGCCAGAGCTCAGACGACGCGGAACGCGCCAAACCAGACCACGCCCCCCCCGGAGAGCGCGAAGCTCTAAGCGCGGAACAAGACAGAAAGAGGAGACAGTAATAAACGCCATAGCGTCGCTAAACGGAGCCGCCGTACGCGCCAAACCAAGGTACATTAAAGGCGCTGCGGCCGACATTAACATAATGCTTGAAGTGCGGCTCTGATCCCCGGTAACCAAGAAGGCTATAAGCAAACAGTGTAATAGGGCAAGGTTAGGCCAACGTATACACAACCCCCCCCTCTTTTTCCCCCCACTAATGGGGGGAACTGAGGAAGAAGGTGACCCAGCACTCAGGGTTCACCGCTACACGGGGCGTGGGGCAATGATGCGGGAGGGGCATCCACTAAAGGCCCACCATTAGCCTTGACCGCCTACCCTATGGTGGGGGATGGCGGTGGAGTCTAGCTCCGTAAGCACACTAGGTGCTGCCTACCTTCACCCGACCAACGCAGCCCAGGCTGGGAGGCATATTCTTCGCAAAAGGGCGGGTGGAAATAGTCCCGCAGGGCCTTGGGCTGTAAGGCCCGCTCGCCTGCGAGAGCGTGATACTTCATGTCTTCGCAGTTCCAGCACTGCAGTGAAATCTGGGGATTTGTGGGAGGTCCCTCGGTATATGTAGGGCCGGGAGGAGCTTTTTTCTACATGTCTGCAGTGCACGGCGCCGGAGGATGCTGTATGCTTAGAATATCCTAATTATTTTGTAAAGTAGGTTGAGTGCACTTTTGAACTGAAACCTTTGTCAACAGAAACTTACATTGAGTGAGCTTCTCTTATTTTAACACACAAAGTGCAATAAAAATGTTAGTTTTGATTTTTCTGGAAAAAAAAGACGAAATCACCTGTACATACGATGGGGTGAATTTCCAGATGAGGTTATTCTATTTTACAATGGGCAAAGGATAATCTCTTGAATATTCGGATGACTGAACCCTATGGGGTGTGTTAAAGAATTTGCATTTTTTCTGCATATCACATAGGGTTGTGTGTCCAAAATTCAAGCAGAACTATAATCAAAAATGACCTGAATACTCACCGCTTCCAAGGCCTTTTCTGCAGCCGCCGCGGTGCAGCGTATCAGCCTCCAGGGCCAACACTGACCGCCAGTAAGGCTGCTCGCAATCACATTGTAACGTCACTCCAAATAGCCCAGCGATGGAGGCAGGTAGGCTGCTCGGCAGGGGACTTTGACCATAGTTCCGCTTTAATAAAATATAAATATATATATATACTTTCCTCACCTGTAAAAATGCCCCATTACAGACCCAAGTGACTTTGTAGAACTAATTTGTTTTTGCACGTTTTGTGCGTTAAAATTATGAAAAGCTGAGAAGTAAGTTTCAGTTCACATCCAAAGTGAAACCTACTTTACAAAATAAATAGCAATAGCTAGAAATTTCACAAATCAACGCAAACCAAGCGGAATTGAGAGAATGCCACAAAATGTAAAGCTGTTAAAGCTAAAGGAGGCTACTTTGAAGAATCTGTTTTTTATTTACTGCCTGTGTTCACCTATGAGTTCAATTCTGAATTCACAGCTTTCATTTCTTAACTTTACAATGTAGAACATTAAAAAGGATATTATTGTCTGTGTAATAGCTTTTAGCCTCCCAGTAGCTGACCCCCAAATGGTGGAGAAGCAGGTGCCCAGAACTGGTAAAGTAATCGTTGTACTGCATCCAATAAGTTTTTATGAATATTGTGCAAAGTAAAAAAAAACAAAAAACAAAAACAGGCTGTTTTGTGGCAGTGGGAGGATGGCGACTACATGGTAGAAGGCTGATTTTAAAGGGGAATTTGACTTTTCTGGGTTTTGTTACCATTCACAGGGCATCCCAAATTGTGTGAAACACCCCAGAATGCTGCTCTTCACTCACCTTTTATTCCAACGGCGCATGCACAGGCTCTTGTCCAATGAGAGCTATCTGTCGTGACTATGTGGTAATTCAGCAACTGGCTCTCATTGACTAGAATAGGGAGTGTGTGCAGTCACATGCCCCGCTGCATGCATGCTCCCAGCCATCTAAATGGCACTTATATGTAATAAAAAATAGTGAGTGCCTTACATACATTTTTTATTACATATAAGTGCAATGTTTCATGCAATAGGCTACTATGATTAAGGACTGGAGATAGGAGTCCGAAACACCTAAGTAGCCTATACTGTATATATGACATAATTAGAAGTGAAGTTTTATGAGAAGAGGAGTGCGGACCATTCGCTTTGCTTTTCATGCTATTTAGTGGGTTTGAGACTACCCACGGCTGTGCACACTCAGGATAAGGTGGTGAGCGGACAATCCCTATATTACCCCTAATTGCCTGGGGCAAAGAAGCGACCTGCAGACTGCAGGGTGGCCAGAGATGCACCTGTTCACCGCTACGTATGCCAGAGCTTGTCTGAAACAGGGCTGTATGCTATTAGTATGCACAGACTGGACAAGGTATGCACCGTAGGAATGTCGGTAAGGTTAAGTCGGTGATCTAGGGAGTTTCCCACATCAAAGCATCCCAAATCATTATGCCCCAGGGGCAAGAACCAAACAAGAATCTTACCTTAAAGTGGACCAAAAACCACAGTCTGATAGCCCTGGCCGCTTGATTTCCTCCCCCGGGGCATCCAGAATCGGGATGTGAAACCCCCCCCCAGGTTGACCAGAAACTCACCACGCGAGCAGCGGCCACATCACCACGGCAGGCACTTGTGAATGGCCGACGCGGGCACGCTGCCCGTTAGAGGGTAGTGGAGGATGCGTCCGCCAGGGCGCCCGGATATGCTCGCCCTAGACAAAGACTTAGATGAACGGAAGGGAGCGAATTCGAGCACGCTGATTGGACAGGAGGTCGCGCATGCCCTGGGGGGTTTCACACAGGCGGGGGGGCGGAAGGACCAAAACCAAGGACAGTCAAAATCCTGAGTTTTGGTCCACTTTAAAGTGGACCATCACCCTCCGGTTCCCGGGCCGATCACCTCCCTCCCCGCGGGACATCCGAGATCGGGATGTCCCGCGGGGTGAAACCCCCCCCAAACACCCCAAATCCTCTTACCTTGTCTTCGGCGGCGGCCCTCTAGACGTGCGCGCGTCCGCGCCGGCCGTCTGTGAATGGCCGGCGCGGGCACGTCAAGAGTGACGCGCGGGCGCGCGCACGTCAAGAGTGACGCGCGGGAGGCGCCGGAGGATTGCCGCTGGGAGCGGGGAGAGGTTGAGTTTTTCGGGTGATCGGGGGGTTTCACACAGCGGGGCACCCCGATCGGGGGTACCCCACCGAAGTGTACCAAGACCCAGGATAGTCAAAATCCTGGGTGTTGGTCCACTTTAAAGCGAAACAAAAGCCAGGGCGCCAGCGCTGGAATCTAAACAATTCTAGAGATGGCCACTGACATTTATCTCAAAGTGTGATAACCCCCCTGCTATCAGTTCACCTTTCCGCGGTGCATGGGGCTCTCATCCATTTGCCGTGCCTATGTAATTCGGCAAACAAATAAATTGCACATACTCTGCCTCTTCTGGCTGTGCGAACACTCCTGCACCAGCCATACAGACAGGCTGGGCCAGGAACATGCGTGCTGCTGGGGATGCGGCCACTTGCGCTTCCCATTAAAATCTATCCAAGCTGTTTGCCAAACGACAGTCACTGCAAATAACTCTAATTGGACGAAAGCCCGCACATGCATTGTTGGAACAGGAAAAGGTGAGTTGTACCCCCAGTGATAGTCAAAATTCTGGGTTTTGTTCAACTAGAAAATAGTTGGCCAGTCAAAAAAAAATGTTATTGCATAACATGCATTTGTGACTACTTGTCAATTTTATGACCATCTAATTAATTCAGTTGGCTGGAAAAAACTGTTTGCAGGCCTCCCACAACCTGAGGGCACTGCCATGATGGTGCACCAAGTGATCTGCTCCTGGGTGCAGAGACAGGGAAAAACTGAGTAAACCTGTGAACAGCAGCCGATGAATAAGATTGGATGCAGTGGATCACTGGCAGACACAGAGCTGTACAAATCATTTTTCTTATAAGGACTGTTCAGGCATCTGAAAAAACAGTTTCTTAATTCTAGTCTGGAAATGTTAAAGTTGAACAAAACCCAAGCAGGTTGGTCCTCCAGTCGGGCATCCAAAGTCAGAAAGCCCCACGTGAAGGCCAACAGCCGGCGCTGGAATCTTTTAGAGAAGCTCAGCAAAACTCACCTGCTTTTTGGCTCCCCTGCCAATGTAAAAAAAAACAAAATGGGGTAGCCACTTCCCCAGCATCTTTAGGCTGTGCACCCGCTCCCACCTCCATCTATTCAGACAGGCTGGGGTCGGGATTGTGACAGCTTTCACTCCCGATGGACATAAAGCCATTTGCTGAGCATTGCATAAGCACGGCAAATGGCTATGATTGGACAAGAGCCTGCACATATGCCATAGGACCGGGAAATGGTGCGATGTTCTGGGGATCTGGGGTTTTCACACAGTGGGGCATCCCAAATCAGGAAACAAAACTCAGCATAGTCAAAATTGTAGGTATTGCTCTTGCACCTGTGTGACACAGGTATTGGTCTCCACCACTATAAAATAAGCTGGGGGGTACATGAACATCCATAAATCTTACCTTCATCTCCGTCCCCGCCTAGAATCCAGCACAGCGTTTGGCCATCTGGCGCCCACTCTAGTAGCAAGTGGCGCCATGGTTCAAGCAGCCAGAATGTCCTGGCTACGTGATCACAGCGCTGGATTCTGGGCATCCCTAAGGTAAGGATTACAGGCATTTATGTGTGGACCCCCAGCATTCTGGATGCCCCCCCAGCCTATCTTATAGTGGTGGAAACCAACACCTGTGCCACATGGGTGTTGGTCCTTAATCGTAGTGGCTACCAAGATCAGGTATCATGTCATGAAGGCCCTTATTCTAAAGCAATCTCCAGAACCAATAGCCTTCAAACCTTAGTCACAGTGATTGCAGCCATTCATTGTGAGAGCCAGGGCTTGACACCCCCACCAATGCAGTGAACAGAGTGAGCGTGTCTGTGACTGATGGCGGAAATGGCTCTTCACACAGCAGGATAAAAAACCCGGGGGGGGTGAAATCCCAGGTTTTGTCAGCCTGAAAGTGGCCCAAAACCCATTTCAGCCACCAATCCACTACCCCGTGGCATCCATGTTTGGGATGCCATGCTGTGTGAACCCATTGGGATTCCACAGCACATACTCAACTCGCTCAGAAGCCAGCCAAAGGGAGACTGGGGAATACTGGCTGCTCCCTATACCAGGCTCTGCCTGTATGAACACCATAAAGTGCTAACTGGATGAGGACCCACATATGTGCTGTGGTTTCACAGCAGGGCATCCCAAATCAGAATGCCACAGGGACCCGGGATGGTCAAAATCCCAGTGTTTGGTCAAGAAGGGAAAGAGATAGGGGGCAGGGAGGTCTTCTGCTATATAATCACACGTCACACAATCAAACTATATATAACACGTTGTACAGCGCCATGGAAGAGGATGGTGCTATATAACTAATGTTAATGCGTGACAGGGGGGGGGGGTCTGCCATGTTAGTAGCTAGGTGTGGGTGTGATATCCTTGTACTCACATTGTAAGTGAGGAAACTCTTCCCCACGGCGGTGGACAAGTAGAACTCCTTATGGCGCGTGTGGTAGCGGACTACATGAGGCACATGGTTACTAATCAGGCCCAGGGAGCGGTACCCTGTGAATAGCACACTGCTCCGACCTCCCTTCTCCGCCGCCATGGCCCCGGCAGCTCAGCAACAAGCACGTGGGTGCACACAGGCTTCCCAACACGGCTCCCAGCTAAACTTCCGGGGGAGCGTACGGCACACTAACGCTTCCCCCTCACGCTGTTCTGGCACTTTGGTTCCGCTCGCAGTTGTTTTCATAGCAGCGGCCTCTAGCGGGCACGTGAGGAGGTGCCGCTGTGGAGAGTTTCAGCTGCGCAAAAAATTGTTACCCGCCACATTTCAGAAAGGGACATTTTTATGTAAGAAAACGGTGCTGGTGAAAGAGACAGTGCAGCTTCACTATCATGAGGTGAGTGGTGTACAAAGAATGGGGCCTTTTTTCTGTAATGCAATGAGAGCACACATTTAAAGTGGGCCAAAAGTCAAAGATTAGTTTAGTAATCTGCTCCTCTAAAGTCACCCCTCTAGCAAAACCTATTTGAGAGGTGTTGAAGATGCAGGTGTTCTGAAATAACAGGTCAATTCATTGTTGCGGAACTGCATGGGGGCGGCCATTTTGTCACACCCGTAAGCATGAGAGGAGAGCTGTGCCAGCAACAGCTTACACCAAATAGAAATGAATGCCTCAGAAACATTGGTAGCTTGTGTATTATGTTATATAAACACACACACTATGAAAAACCAACTGTTGGAGAGATTGTGCATCTTAAAGTGGACCAACACCCAGGATTTTGACTATCCTGGGTCTTGGTCCACTTCGGTGGGGCACCCCCGATCGGGGTGCCCCGCTGTTTAAAACCCCCCCTAAGCCCCCGAAAAACTCACCTCTCCCAGCGCCGATGTACAAGGGAAGATCTGGAACGTCTAAGCGGCGGCGGCCGCCGCCGCCTCCCTCGCGTCACTTTTGACGCGCGCGCCCCCGCGCCGGCCATTCGCAGACGGCCGGCGCGGAGGCGCGCACGCCTACAGGGGCCGCCGCCGAAGATAAGGTAGGTGAATTGGGGTGTTTGGGGGGGGTTTCACCCCGCGGGACATCCCGATCTCGGAGGGGTGGGGGGTGATCGGCCCGGGAATCTTATAGATTCCCGGGCCGATCACCCGTGGGTGTTGGTCCACTTTAAGGGAACAACATTTCCTTATCACTGGTCACTGCGGACTCTGTATATACCGCAGACCCATTAAGTCAGTGTAGCTTGTAAAATTTTACAATTCTTTCAACCAGACCTTCACCTTGAATAAGAGTCTATCTTGTATGTTTCCCCCACCCTGTACATACAGATTGCTCACATTAAAAATCATCCTACCTGCCCCTTCTGTTTTTTATGAGCCTTTAAACATCCAAGATGGCGGCCCATGGAGTATCAGTGTCTCCTGACTGTGCTGCCCTGCATTCTGGGATTGCTGTCTTTTTCCTGACCAGGAAATAAGAGCATATCTTATATGTTTTCCACACCCTGTACATACAGATTGCCCACATTAAAAATCATCCTACCAGCATCTACTGCATGTTATGAGCCTTTAAACATCCAAGATGGCGGCCATGGAGCATCAGGCAGCCTGAAAACAGGAAGTGTCTGACTGTGTCGCTTTGCATTCTGGGATTGCTGTCCTTTCCCTGACCCCGGCTCTGCCCTGTCTGTGCAAAACACAGCTATAACCCCACCCCCTGCACTTTATCCTGCTCTCCTCTCCTCAGTATGTGATGCTTCTAAGTCAAGATGGCGGCGCCCATATCTTAGAGTCCTGAACAGAGTTTCAGCCCGGTGGGGGAAAGAATAATAAATGACTAAAAACTTAAAATATATACATTTTAGATGAAGGGAAATAGTTTTTTAAGGGTTTTGGCTTTTCATTAAATCATGCTGAAGGTCCAGTTTAAGTCCTCTCAAATAGTTTGTCACGGATTACCAGAGTGAGGTTTAGGGGTGCAATATAATGAACTTGCTTTTTTGACTTTTGGTCTGCTTTAAGAAATAAGGTGGAGAAACAACATGATGAGGCCTCCTGACTTCACCACTGCTGCACCCCCTATAGCATTACACACACATACGTAGGCAAGCCCCCCACACACATATCCATGCAGGCAAGCTCCCCCACACACACACACACACAAACATGCAGGCAAGCCCCCCACAAACCCCACACATGCAGGCAAGCCCCCCCCCCGCACACACACACATGTAGGCAAGCCCCCCTCACACACACACATACATGCAGACAAGCCCCCCGACACACACACAATCATGCAGGCAAGCTCCCCTATACACACACACACACGCAGGGAAGCTCCCCCACACACACACACACATGCAGGCAAACGTGTCCACACACAAACATATGCAGGCAAGCCCCCAACCAGGGGTGGACTGGGGTTAAAAACAGCCTGGGACTTTTTGGGGGGCACACTGGCCCTGCTATACTGTTGCTAGGCCACTGTAGTATCTTAATGTCACAACATAAATATACATATACCATATATTTGCTCCATAAGATGCACCTTACCATAAAATGCACCCAGGGTTTAGAGGACAAAAGAGAGTAAAACATATTCTGAACCAAATGGGGTGCTAAAATCTCCCTCCCAATCCCCCCATTACACGCATATGCAGGCAAGCCCCCCTCTACACACACGTGCACACAAGCCCCCCCTCACACACACACATGCAGGCAAGCCCCTCACACACAAACACATGCATACAAGCCCCCCCCACACACACACACACGCAGGCAAGCTCCCCCCCCCCACACACACACACATACATGCAGGCAAGCCTCCATCCACATACATGGGGAATAGGGGGGTGCCACACTGCTTATATGGGGATTGGGAGGGAAATGCTACATTGCCTATGGGGAATGGGAGGGGGGGATGTCACACTGCCTATGGGGAATGGGTTGAATGCCACACTGACTATGGGAATGGGATGGGGGGGAATGCTACACTGCCTATGGGAAGAGGGAATGACGCACTGCCTATTGGGAATGGGAGGGGGGATGCCACTCTACCTCTAGTTGGAGGATTCTGCACCTGCCTATTTGGTTCAGAATATTATGTTTCTTATTTTCCTCCTCGAAATCCTAGGTGCGGATTAAATACACTTCTATCAAATGAACCGCTGCATCCTTCATTTCCACCAACCCCAAAACAGAATATTTTCCAAGGCAAATTTTGGTTTGTCTGGAAGACTCTAGACATTTCTTATTTAATAATATTGATCAGATCATACTGCATTCAGAAGCTAAACAAAACGGAATGAGAGAACCACTGACCATAAACCTATGAATTCTTGTATAAACATGTGGTGGAGAAAAGAATGTGCTCTCCAACCTGTCCTATCACTATTATATATCAAGTATCCTTATCTTTAAATACAGAAAGCGTTTTAACCCTTCTAGTGCCAGCTACGTGAGTCTCGCCTGTTAACAGAGGGTGACAAAATCTCAAGTAGGCTGGCAGTTAAAAGGGTTAAAAGTACTTATGCATGTTGAATATTGTTCTGTTCGAGGGACCTTGCGCTTACAGATTTCGTTTTTTTTTGTTTGCATATTGATATTTTAGGAAAATGTGTTTTTTATTCTGCTTTTTATACATTTATTTAGGGAAACCCTGTGCAACCAAAAATTCATTGAGAGATTACTCCCAGAAAAATTAGTCCACTACAGCAAACTGGGTACACCTAGAAAGTTTGTGTGTACTTTCAGGGAATTTTTGGTTTGTTGGGGGTATTCCAAATGTAAAGGGTTGTTTTGGTTGAAAAAGTGCAAGGTGCACACTTTGTCTGCAGAGCTGAAATGTAAGTAAAATTAAAATTTCACTTATGCGCATGCTTTACTTTGGGGTGTTTAGCAATTCTTCCCTTGACAGTACCTATGCATATTGGGTATTGTTCTGTTCAGGGGACCTTGCTTTTTCAGATTTAACCTTTTTATTGTTTGAGTATTTTTATTTTTTTTTGTAAAAATGTGGCTTTGATTCTGCTTTGTTATTCTTTTTTTTAGGGAACCCCTGTGCAACCAAAGGATTAATTGAGGGATTGGTACGCGTGAGGTGTGTACCTCCAGAGAATATATAGTTTGTGGGGGGTATTTCAAATGTAAAGGGTTACTTTTCTTGAAAAACTTTAAGGTGCACATAGTAGTCGTATTTTATCTGAAAAACTCCTAAAGCGCTGTTTCAGTTTGAAGGAGTCTCCAGGGCAGAAAACACTACAATTTATAAAAAAATAGATTTTTTTGCACATATTTCACCCAATAATATTAGGAATGCACTCACACGAAATGACAAACAAGACATTTAATGTTAAAGCCCAACAATATATCATTTTTCCTGGGAAATCCCTACAAAACTCACAGTTAAACATGTGTAGCCTAAAATAGTACCAAATCTATTTGGAGTGGATGTGGTAAATGCCACACCTCCCTCCCTATGTGGAGCACCAAAAACTATACATAACCCATATCCTAAAAAAATATCACTTTTATTAATACATAACTAATCATTAAAAAACATATACACAACACAAGACATTTAAAAACAAGGCAAATCCCCCCTCGTGTAGTCTCCAAACTATCTCACCACAGTCCAATAGTAAGTAAATGTAATATAGATTTGATATGCTGTGTGGTACTGCTATGATTTTGTATTGTATTGTTAATTTTTATATATATATATATATATTATACTCGGGTATTTGTGCCGGCACAAAAAGAGAACCCAAATGGGCCCATATACTAACAACAGAACCACCTATCTGTATATAGTGAACATATATAAAAAACTACAATGTGCATACAAATATATTATAACACTAACAATAATGCAAAAAATACAAAAGATATATATATATAATAGCCTGAACAACTAACTATATAAAGTGCCAAGTGCTAAAGTGAAGAAACATTCCAATATTTACTATCCCTAAGCACAATTGTGCAAATACACCCCCCATACAATATACCAAAAATCACCAAAAATTCATCTTAATAAATAAGAGCCAATTCAAACAGGTGGTCATACAATACCAATACAGCACACTATAAAAAAGTACACTATAAAAAAGTGTGCCAGCACTATACATATGGATACTACCCGAACCCAGAGCAACCACAGCAACCAATATGAGGAGGGGGAATTGCAAACCAGGACACCTGCGCCCGCTTTCGTGCGGCTTCAAAGGGTGAGGGTAAAATAATGAATGACTATTGTGTTTTTATATATCCTCCTACCTGTCCCGCAGCACGTCCGATCTCCCGCCCAAAACCCAGCCGCCCGCGTCCCGTCGCACCCGGAAGTGCGGCCACGTCAGTTTATGGTGACGTATCACTACCCTCTCACTCACGTGACCTCTGTCACCTGATACTATCAGCTGACCCGCTGTCAAAACCATTGTAATAATTAAAAGCAGAGCAGGATCTCGCTGTCAAGCGCATATGCTCCTGCTATCTGTCAGTCTTAAAGTGGACCTTCACCCTGAATAAGAGTCTATCTTATATGTTTCTCACACCCTGTACATACAGATAGCTCACATTAAAAATCATCCTACCTGCATCTACTGCATGTTATGAGCCTTTAAACATCCAAGATGGCGGCTTATGGAAGCCGCCATCTTATCAGGCAGCCTGCAAACAGGAAGTGCCTCCTGACTGTGCTGCTCTGCATTCTGGGACTGCTGACCTTTACCTGACCCCAGCTCTGCTCTGTCTGAGCAAAGCACAGCTATAACCCGCCCCCCTGTACCTTATCCCACTCTCCTCTCCTAAGTCAAGATGGCGCCGCCCGTATCCTAAATTCCTGAACAGAGTTGCAGCCCAGTGGGGGAAAGAATAATAAGTTAGTGACTAAAAACGTGAAATATATTAATTTTAGATGCTGGGGAACCGTTTTTTAAGAGTTTGGGCTTTTCATTAAATCACGCTGAAGGTCCGGTTTAAGTGGCTTTGTTGGTAAAGCCGTTTTTAAATAGAAATATATTTTTTCACATTAATTTTTCTTCAGCAAGACAACACGAGGAGTACTTATGAACAGCACTGCTTTGGGGATATATGGAAAGATCGGCCCAATGTTGTAGGTTATTCATCCTATGGGACAGCATGGTTTTGGAGGGAAGGATCGTAAGGAAACACACCAGGAGCTGAACAATAATACCATTACTATATCCATGAGTGGGATTTCGTGGGGACTTTAGGAACAGCTACAGATGTGCCTATGTCGAGTTTTGAGGGCTCTCAACAAGAAAGTAGAAGTGAATCTTTAGTGCTGACTTCATGATTTTTGTGGATATCTTTTATGATATTGTCTATTTTTCCTTTTTTCCATTTTGGGTTTACTGCCTCAGTGTGTGGATTGTTGACATATGGATATGTAAATATACATGGGTCTGCCGGAGCAGACCATTGACATGCGTGTAGATATACAATTGTTCATATGGTAATTACATATAGTGTGATGTTCCATATTGCCATATTACAGTCTGATGTAATTGGTATTATGAGCACATTGTTTTGTTCTGTCCATATGTGTATAACTCATATACTTAGAGTTCTAGATTATTTTGGCCATACATAGCGTAACATAATTTTGCATACAGTTCTTTTTGATAGGAATTAAGGATTTATATGTGTAATTAGGTGTGTAGAATATGGATGCTAATTTTTGTGTCCCACTGGTTGATCCCGCAGCGTGTTCTGATACCCCCCCACCACCCTCCCTCCCCTCTATTTAAAAACGGCTTTACCAACAAAGCCACTTAAGACTGACTGACAGCAGGAGCATATGCGCTCGATAGCGAGATCCTGCTCTGCTTTTAATTATTATAATGGTTTTGACAGTGGGTCAGCTGATAGTATCAGGTGACAGAGGTCACGTGAGTGAGTACAGTAGTGATACGTCACCATAAACTGACGTGGCCGCACTTCCGGGACGCGGGCGGTGGGGTTTTGGGCGGGAGATCGGACGTGCTGCGGGACAGGTAGGAGGATATATAAAAACACAATAGTCATTCATTATTTTACCCTCACCCTTTGAAGCCGCACGGGAGCGGCGGGCGCGGGTGTCCTGGTTTGCGATTCCCCCTCCTCATATTGGTTGCTGTGGTTGCTCTGGGTTCGGGTAGTATCCATATGTATAGTGCTGGCACACTTTTTTATAGTGTGCTGTATTGGTATTGTATGACCACCTGTTTGAATTGGCTCTTATTTATTAAGATGAATTTTTGGTGATTTTTGGTATATTGTATGGGGGGTGTATTTGCACAATTGTGCTTAGGGATAGTACATATTGGAATGTTTCTTCACTTTAGCACTTGGCACTTTATATAGTTAGTTGTTCAGGCTATTATATATATATATATATCTTTTGTATTTTTTGTATTATTGTTAGTGTTATAATATATTTGTATGCACATTGTATTTTTTTATATATGTTGACTATATACAGATAGGTGGTTCTGTTGTTAGTATATGGGCCCATTTGGGTTCTCTTTTTGTGCCGGCACAAATACCCGAATATATATATATATATATATATATATATATATATATATATATATATATATAAATTAACAATACAATACAAAATCATAGCAGTACCACACAGCATATCAAATCTATATTACATTTACTTACTATTGGACTGTGGTGTTTGAGATAGTTTGGAGACTACATGAGGGGGGATTTGCCTTGTTTCTAAATGTCTTGTGTTGTGTATATGTTTTTTAATGATTGGTTATGTATTAATAAAAGTGATATTTTTTGAGGATATGGTTTATGTATAGTTTTTGGTGCTCCACATAGGGAGGGAGGTATGGCCTTTACCACGTCCACTCCAAATAGATTTGTTGCTTTTAATTAGGGTGTGAGCACAAGCATTGAGATAGGTAGTGCACCCCATATTATTTGTTAGCCTAAAATAGTGATAAATGCATCTCAGGGATTAAGATAGCCAACACACCTCACATGGCCCTCCTATTGCTCTTGCTGGGCTTTCTGTCTGCCCTTAAGAAAGGAGTTCTGCGACACTTTCTAGCAGCTATGAAAGCAATAGTCCCCAGACACTGGAAGTCGCAGGTGGTGCCCAAGCTGATGGAGTGGGTTCAAGAGCTTGAGTGGATTCATCATATGGGGGAGTTGACATCAAACATGAAGGGCACCCAAGAACTCTTCATAGAGTCTTGGGCCGGATGGATCACGTTCTGGGACTCCCAGCTCCCATCCTGGCTCTGACTGGATAATTCAAAGCTATGCTCACTGCTTAGGCATCCAACCCCTGCAAGGGTATACTCTGGACACTACTATCTGGGGCGAATGTTGGGGAAATAGATAGCTCCCAACTTCTCCTTGTATTTACCTGTCCTCCGAAACCCCCCCCCCCTCCCTTCCTGGTCCTGCACCTGGTCCTCCGCTTCAGGGTGCCAATTTTCACTCAATAAAACTTGGCCCCCAGCTCACGACCAGTTGTGAGGGGCCCGCTTTGTGCATCACCTACGTAGAACAGGGAAATCCGTCCCCACAGGGAGCTGGAAGCCCTGTGCAGCTGACTGCTAACTCAGGGACCCCGTTGGGGACAATACATGTTGATCAGGACTTAAGGTTTCAAATCTCAGTTTTGTGCTTTAATGTACTAAGTGATATAATGATTGTGTTCCCCCCTCCTTCACCCTTCCCCCTCCCCTTCTATTATGTACACAACCTCAATAA
The DNA here is from genome assembly GCA_027917425.1 of Gastrophryne carolinensis. NCBI lineage: Eukaryota > Metazoa > Chordata > Amphibia > Anura > Microhylidae > Gastrophryne > Gastrophryne carolinensis. The sequence goes on from CM051234.1 coordinate 537,998,138, forward strand.
CCTGAAAATCAATAAAAAACAATTATACTAAAATAGTGATAAATGGACTGGCAACAGAGGGTGACAAAAACTCTAGGTAGACTGGCACTTAAAGTGGACCAACACCCAGGATTTTGACTATCCTGGGTCTTGGTCCACTTCGGTGGGGCACCCCCGATCGGGGTGCCCCGCTGTGTGAAACCCCCGAAAAACTCACCTCTCCCCGCTCCCAGCGCCGACGTACAAGGGAAGATCCGGAACGTCTAAGCGGCGGCCGCCGCCGCCTCCCTCGCGTCACTTTTGACGCGCGCGCCCCCGCGCCGGCCATTCGCAGACGGCCGGCGCGGAGGCGCGCACGCCTACAGGGGCACGAGGGAGGCGGCGGCGGCCGGCCGACGCCGAAGATAAGGTAGGTGAGTTGGGGTGTTTGGGGGGGGTTTCACCCCGCGGGACATCCCGATCTCGGATGTCCCGCGGGGTGGGGGGTGATCGGCCCGGGAATCTTATAGATTCCCGGGCCGATCACCCGTGGGTGTTGGTCCACTTTAAGGGGTTAAACCCCACCCTCTTATGAATGAATATAGCCACTTCTTTGGTTTTGTTTTCGGCTGTAGTATATTGAACAATAGGGAAGGATTCATCAAAAAATGTTGGGCAATTATGGCTAGAAAAATGTGTCTCTTGTAGGAAAAGGAAATCAGCTTTTAACCTTTTATAGTGTCTAAAAGCTAATCACTTCTTCTCAGGTGAATAAAATTAATATAACTACATACCACAAAAAAGTATAAACTAAAGATGAATGTTGTAGCAACAGTCAACTGAAATAAATATCCTGTCTGGTGTGGCTTTAAAAACAGAAACAACTAATTGATACACAGTAAAACACTAAAGAAAAAAACATAAAAACCCTCTTGAAAAGTCTAGGAGTGAAAAAAATGTTGAAACATTTCTCATGAAACTCCCAGAGCATTAACATGCCTTCTAGCCTTACTAATAAACCCATAGATCAGAGAGACACAATGAGAAAAAAGATGAGGCCCAAACAGCACGGGAACCTAGGGGAGAGGGACATTTACAAGATGAAGTCTCCACAAGCCCCACCTGTTTATTGAGAAAACCACCCATAAAGAATGGACAGACTTAAGTATATATTGCATAAAGACACAAAATAGATAACGCCATATGATTCATGGAAAATGTCGGTCCTAAAATAAATGGTTAAATTATCTATCATATATATCATCATATAAAGTATATCATATATTCAAACAAATAAACCGAAAGCTATTGTGTAGTATTTATAACCTTCAGCAATATCAAACAACCCAATCACAAAGAGTTAGTTTCCAAGATTTCCTGTATATAAAAAAAATCAGGGGAAAATAAAATCAGATGATGTTCAATAGGCCCAAATCACCTCCTAAATGTGAGGATGAAGTTGAGGGAAGAACTTTGGGGGAACCTCCATTACTGTTGAACCTTTGAAACAGTTGACCATTCCAGTTGTGGAATCTGAGGAGAGGTTTGGGAAGAGATTGATGGTGTCAGATCTCTCTGAGGTGGTGAAATACTCATTAAAGCCAGAAACATCAGAGCCTTTTCAAATGTATATCGAGAATGTGTAATGCCTTCCTTCTAGACCATTAGGCGGAATTGGAAACCACATCTATATTTTATTTGTGCTGCTCTTAAACCGGACCTTCACCATCATTTATTGAAAAGCCCAAACCCTTAAAAAAATATTCCCCAGCATCTAAAATTAATATATTTTAAGTTTTTAGTCACTTATTTATTATTCTTTTCCCCACATGGCTCCAACTCTGTTCCGGACAGGATACGGGCGCCGCCATCTTGACTCAGAAGCATCACACTTACTGAGGAGAGAAGAACTAGATAAAGTGCAGGGGGTGGGGTTATAGCTGTGCTTTGCTCAGACAGAGCAGAGCTGGGGTCAGGAAAAGGTCAGCAATCCCAGAATGCAGAGCAGCACAGCCAGAAGGCAATTCCTGTTTGCAGGCTGCCTGATGTTCCATGAGCCGCCATCTTGGATGTTTAAAGGCTCATAACATGAAGTAGATGCAGGTAGGATGATTTTTAATGTGGACAATCTGTATGCACAGGGTGTGGGAAACATATAAGATAGGCTCTTAAAGTGGACCAAACATTTTGACTATCCTGGGTTTTGGTCCACTTCGGTGGGGCACCCCGACCGGGGGTGCCCCGCTGTGTGAAACCCCCCAGAAAGCCCCAAAAACTCTCCTGTCCCCGCTCCCACGTGACCGATGCAGCCAATCCCCGGCGCCGGACAAGCGAGGTCCGTCGACGGACAAGCGAGCGCGCCCGCCGCCGCCTCCCGCGCGTCACTCTTACAGGGAGAGCACCCGCGCCGGCCATTCACAAACGGCCGGCGCGGGTGCGCGCCCTGCTAGAGGGATGCGCGAGCGGCGGCTCGCGCATGCGCTGTTGCTTCGAGGAGCAGGTAGGGATTTCGGGGCTTTCTGGGGGGAATGCGCAGCTGCTCGTCCAATCAGCACGCTAAGAGACGCTGACCTCGCACCATCTAAGACGGCGTCTAAGGTCTGCGGCTCCGAGGGATAGCGGTATGTGGCTGCAGCTTGCGCATGTGCAGTTGGACTGGGAAGCAAGGTGAATGGGACAATCTGGGGGGTTTCACACAGCTGGGCATCCCAATTTTGGATGCCCTGTGGGGGAATCGATCGCCCGGGAATCTTGTAGATTCCCTGGCCGATCGCACTTGGTTTTAGTCCACTTTAAGGGCTTTATGTATGTGGTCAGGGAAAAAACATTCCACAGGAGTTCCTGGTAGCAGCTGGGTGAAAAAATTATGACAGAAACTCTGCAGATCCTCAATAGTTTCCAGGAAGTAATTTAATACGGAGGTTACTCCTTCTTCATTTGTTATCAAAATAATTTGATGTTTGGTTTTCAGCAGATAAAGAGTTAACGTGTTTCTGCATGTCCTGGAGAGCTAAGGAAAAAGCATCCTGTTTTTTTTGTTTTTTTTTTTTTTCTAATGAGTCACTACTGTTGCCAATAGCAGCAATCTCAGATGAAATTTCCTTAACAGAATTTTATAGTGCATCCTGAAAAACGAAATTAATTTTTCTGAAAAATATCTCCAAACCTGCCTGTAAATCCCTTTTAGTAATTGGAATGGCTGCATGAGCAGTATCAAGGGATTCCTGTGAGAGTGCTGCCTGAGGTAAAATGGCACCAACATTCCCACTGCTGTGAAACTCAGCACAGAGAGGAGCAGGGCTGCTTTAAAATAGTACACAGTCAGTTCATCTAGCTTTCATTCATTGGTCTGTGTAGAAACAATGTAATTTAAAGATGATTTGCAGACCAGAATAGGCAGGGAAGTAGAATCATTCACAGAGCTTTCTCCCGCTCATCCTTTTAAGCGCCGCACAAGTGATCCCCATAAGAGGGGTGTCAGGGAACCGCGGGTCACGTGATCCCACTATAAACCAGGGACCTCCGGACACACAGACCGCGTTCCCAAGAAACACTTGTCCGAATCCTCCTATCAGGAATACCAGGCCCAAAGCCTGCGGACACACAGATTCTTGGCTTAAGGCAAACAGATCGCTCAGGTTAAATATAAGTTTTAATGCTATAGCACACTAGGCAGTGATAACAAACATTTGGCTATGATGGAATATGAAATGATACAAATGCTGTTCTGAAAAGGTTACAGGTTACAGTGAATTACACAGAGAGACAATGGTCAGTTATTTGAATATGCAGTTTGCAGAGTAGTGGTGATGGAGAGCTTCCACAAGAGGTAAGTGAAGAGCTTACAGATGATTTGGACACCTCCAGCACGCTGCCGCGAAACCCCTCCAGAGAATGACAATCTTCTCATGCCCTTGGCCTACTTTTAAGCAGGTCTCTCCCCTCCACCCCCTCCCATCTGTGGGATGGGTTGTCACCTCCCACTGTTCTGGAGCGTTCTTTAGCCCCTTAAACCCTTTAGGGGATATAACTTTGGGCAGGGGGGTCGTATGGCTTTGGATACGGCACCAAACAATTGGGCTGGATGCCGGGCATCCGATGAGTCCAGAAATGGGGTCTCTAAGTGGGTCAGAACCTTAGATCTCCATTTTCCTGGTTTTCCTTTATTGTCGAGCTCCATGTGCGGTTTTGTGAGCCGGTTCTGATTCTGTACCTGGCTTGGTGCTGGGACACATGGGGGCGCAGCTATGGTCCTATTTGTGTTGGTGCCGCTTGTCTGCGGCCCTCATCTTTTGATGTGACAAATTCACAGCCAGGGGTCCAACTAGCTGCAGACCCACTGGAGCCTCCCCAGGCTTGAGGTGTGAGAATCAGCAGCAAGGAGTCTGTGATCTGCCCTGCATAACCCAGAAATGCTAATTCTTCTTCCTGAGGAGATAAGGACCTGTGCATATTTAAGGATAAAAGCCTTAACAGGGGGCTATAAAGGGGAACTCTGGACTTGCATCTGTGATATAATGAAATGTAATGTTTTCCCTGTTCCTCACAAGGGGAAATTAAAGAAGACCGAGTATCAAGGAGAGAAGCAGAATGCAAGAATAAGTAAAGAATAAAGAAAGAGGAAAAAAAGAAAAAGGGTGGTTGGGAGAGAATGGAGGAGTCATAATTACCACATTTTTCGCCATATAATATGCAAAAAAGAGTGACAGTGGACGGGTGGGAGTGTGTGTGGGGGGATGAGTTAATGGCTACTCTGGACATGTGAGTTATCTCTGTTATTGATACCTGTTTTTGGCTCCTGGCGGTCCTCGTATATTAGCACCTTTGCACTTAGCACTTTTTAATAATTTTGGCACAGATATTAGATATTGAGAGTATAGAGTTTTGTCTAAATAGCACTATTAATTATTGGTTCAGCCGGACCATTATCCACAGGCTTTACTATTTATTAGATATCATTCAACGTAGCAATAGCCATTATATTCTGCTCTTGGGGGGATTGCGCTTTGTTTCCTTTCCCCCTCTCCCCTCCCTCCTGCCCTCTCCCCTTCCTAGGTCTTGTGTTTTGTGTTTTTATGAGGTTTTTAAAGTGTCTAATCTATATGTAATTATATGCAAGGATTTTTTTTGGGGATAAATAAAATGATTTATTAACCTTCACAGTGGTGCCATTCTTTGAGGATAAATTGCTGGGGAATAGTGGGATTCCCCTACTTGTTGTCTGTTTCGCCATATAAGACGCACCTAGGATTTGGAAGAGGAAAATAAGAAAAAAAATATTTTAAACCAAAAACACACCATTACAGACAGTGTGGCATTCCCCCTATTCCATTCCTCATGGGCAGTGTGGCATTCTCCCCTTCCCATTCCCACAGGCAGTGTGGCATGCCCCCATCCCATTCCCATAGACCGTGTGGGATGCCCCAATTCCATAGACAGTGTGGCATGCCCCCATCCCATTCCCCATATACCCAATGTAGCACCCCCCTCCATCCCATTCCCCATTTAGGCAGTGTATATTCCCCCTCCCATTCCCCATTTAGGCAGTGTAATTCCCCCTCCCATTCCCCATATAGACAGTGTGGCATTCCCCCCACCCATTCCCCATATAGGCAATGTGGCATTCCCCCCACCCATTCCCCATATAGGCAGTGTGGCATTACCCCCACCCATTCCCCATATAGGCAGTGTGCCCCCCCATTATCATAGGCAGTGTGGCATTCCCCCCTCCCATCCCCCATATAGGCAGTGTGGCCCCCATTCCCATAGGCAGTGTGGCATCCCCCCTCCCCCCATTATCATAGGCAGTGTGGCATCCCCCTCCCCCCATTATCATAGGCAGTGTGGCATCCCCCTCCTTGGAAGAGGCAGCAGATGGAGAAGCAGCGGGCACTGGCCGTGTGGGATGCCCCAATTCCATAGACAGTGCGGCATGCCCCCATTCCCCATATACCCAGTGTAGCACCCCCCCTCCATCCCATTCCCCATTTAGGCAGTGTACATTCCCCCTCCCATTCCCCATTTAGGCAGTGTACATTCCCCCTCCCATTCCCCATTTAGGCAGTGTACATTCCCCCTCCCATTCCCCATATAGGCAGTGTGGCATTCCCCCTCCCATTCCCCATATAGACAGTGTGGCATTCCCCCCACCCATTCCCCATATAGGCAGTGTGGCATTCCCCCTCCCATTCCCCATATAGACAATGTGGCATTCCCCCCACCCATTCCCCATATAGGCAGTGTGGCATTTCCCCCATCCCATTCCCCATATAGACAGTGTGGCATTCCCCCCACCCATTCCCCATATAGGCAGTGTGGCATTCCCCCCACCCATTCCCCATATAGGCAGTGTGGCATTACCCCCACCCATTCCCCATATAGGCAGTGTGGCTTTACCCCCACCCATTCCCCATATAGGCAGTGTGGCATTCCCCATATAGGCAGTGTGCCCCCCCATTATCATAGGCAGTGTGGCATTCCCCCCTCCCATCCCGCATATAGGCAGTGTGGCCCCCATTCCCATAGGCAGTGTGGCATCCCCCCTCCCCCCATTATCATAGGCAGTGTGGCATCCCCCTCCCCCCATTATCATAGGCAGTGTGGCATCCCCCTCCTTGGAAGAGGCAGCAGATGGAGAAGCAGCGGGCACTGTCTCTGTCCTCTGTCTTCTACTGGCCTCTCGCAGTGTGGCAGGCAGCGCGGGAGCGCCGGTAACGGGTGAGTTTTTATTTTTATTTTTTTTTTGCATTCGCTCGATAAGGTGCACGGACATTTTCCCCCCACTTTTGGGAAAAAATAAGTGCGTCTTATAGGGCGAAAAATACGGTATATCATCTCAGTCTATCTGTGGTTCAGGAAATAGATGAAACCAAAAGAAGTATATAGACCCCGCGGTTGCACAGTGTCTAATCTGTGTATCCAATATGTCTTTCATTGGAGGACTGAGCAATTCCTATGCCCCCCCCCCCCATGTGGTTTCAGGACTTGTTCTATAACCATGCCCCTTAGTTCATTAACTTGATGTTTTAGTCTCAAGAAATTCATTGCTACCGGTTTCCCGTGATCTGCCGCCTTTGATCTCTCATAGTTAGCTCTGATGTCACTGTAGTTGGCCGTGAAAGGGAACACACAAAACAATGGTACGATTGTATTCTGCAGAGCCAGGGAAATCCAGCACAGCACCGTTTATAAATGCTATGGAGATGAAACAAATACACCGGAGCAGGTATGTGTGGTTATCTCCCTGCATAACTTGGAGAACCCTCTGTTTACAGCCCTTAGCATCTGAATAAATTGGTCATACGGATGACTCAGTGCATCTGGCCATACCAGTTATTAACTTTCCAGATAATTTACAATTTTCATACTGACCTTTATTGAGGATTTCACAAGCCAGGCCTAAAGTCTAACACTATTTTGCTAGTATTTCAGCAGGCTAATGATGAGCATCCATCTTATTCCCCAAACAATTAGATGTTAGGGCCAATCTTTGTTTCCTTTAAAGTGGACCAACACCCTCCCATGATCGGCCCGGGAATCTTATAGATCAGACCCCTGACTGCGGGGCACCCCCATCCCCTGTGTGAAACCCCCCAGAAACCCCTAAATCCCTACCTTCACCTCGTTCCAGCGGCGCCCGCCGCCGCCTCCCGCGCCCGTTTGTGAATGGCCGGCGTGGGCGCGCGCCCTGTAAGAGTGACGCGCGGGAGGCGGCGGCGGGCGCGCTCTCTTGTCCGTCGCTGCCTCCCACTTGTCCGTCAGCGGGGATTGGCAGCGGCGGTCACGTGGGAGCGAGGGGAGGTGAGTTTTTCGGGGTTTCTGGGGGGTTTCACACAGCGGGGCACCCCCAATCGGGGTCCCCCGCCGAAGTGGACCAAAACCCAGGATAGTCAAAATCCTGGGTGTTGGTCCACTTTAAAATACACAGTAGAGGCCAGGATCATATATCCCATTAGGCAACCCTAATGGGTTGCCTAATCCTCCATATATGGAAGGTTCTTGTGTACAAAGGCCTGTATTGATCTCAGTTCCTTGTGTATGGATGTGCCCAGAGCCTTCCTGGAGAAAGATCTATTTCAATATAAACCTTACTCTGTTCCTCACTTTATATTTTTCTGGTTCTGAAGCCTGGCTGAATTAAACAAATAAATATTTACACATCCAATTTTAATAAGGGTGAAGCAAAGGACTTAGATGGGGAGTGTTCAGTTCACAAATATTGTGTCCCAATAGTATACTTGACCCAGGGCCGGCGTTTGGGGCATGCAAACCAGGCAGTTGCCTGGGGCCCCAGGACTCTGGATGGCCCTTGGCCAGTGTTAGGTTTAGCACCTGGTTGTTAACTTACTGGCAGAGTGTTCATTCGTCTTCCGGTGCCAGTGTAATTTCTTGCAGCGGCTACAGTAAGATGGTCGTGCCCCCCATGGCTGCCCATTGGCTGTTTGTGCCAGCACCAGCTATTTATATACTGCTGGTGCACGCAGCCATTAGAGGGTTGCCAGCGTGACCCGTGTGCCATGGGAATACCAGTCCAGTAAGAATTGGGCCGATTCACGGGGGTTTCACCTGATGGGGCATCCCAAATTTGTGAAGCCGACAGCAGGTGAACGTCTTTTAGAAGACAGGGCTGTCTTTTGTTCCTCTTTAAAATGAATAGGGTGGGGTACATGGGGGAGAAAAGCAAGGACTGTGCACAAGAGGAAGCTGTATGGAAAGGATTCTAGGCGCTGGGCATAGAGTTGTTATAATATTTTAGAATTTGGGGCCCAACTTTTAATTTTGCCTAGGGCCACACTTTGTCTAAAACCTGCCCTGACTTGACCTTCACAGTAGAAATGAGCTTATTCTTATTAGGCAGCAGACAGGCATCCTGAATCTGGTGGTTGCCCCGCTGTGAATGGGTTCTCCACAACAGGTTGGCTGATACTTCCATAATCCTTGTGACCACAAGCAGCCTAACAGGCTTGCTGACAGCTGTGCACATTTCATTTGCAACTGCCTGCCTGACGAGTCTGATAGGCTGTCTACAGCAAACTGTGGAAGGATCCCGAAAGAGGTATCGGCGGCCTATTCCCTGGCTTACAGAATGCAGATATACAGTGGGGCATCCTGATTTGGGATGCTCTGTGATGCCTATTTAAGAGAAATTCCAATCATTTTTGACTAGACTTCCTATAGTGACCCAGGGCATGTTGGAAGTTTAAGTCCACTTTTGATGACATTTTTGAAAATGTATATATTTTTGTGCCAAAAATTCTTTCTAATCTTTCGATTCTTCTCTTTCTTTCTGCTATTCCTGCTATACTTTGTCATTCCTTCTATAATTTTTTTTTTCTATTATTTGGCAATATTCACCATACAAGCAACTTTATCCCCATGCATGGAGTCACAACACACTGCTAGAGGCCCACTTAGGCTCTATCGTCCATGAGCCCACAGAAACCTGGAGCCAGCCCTGACTGTTGGGCATTATAGTTCATAACACTATAGCCTCGATTCAGAGACACATTCGTCCGGACTTCCGTAGCTGTCTGTGAAAGTTTTGGTGGGTGTTTGTAATTTTTTTGCTTTTTTTCGTCCATTTTCTACTCGCACGAACGTTCGGGAAAATGTGTATATGCTCTTTCGATGAACGGAAGCAAATCGGAACATTTCCAAACAAAATCGGAAATTTTCCGTTCGTTCAGAAAACTTCCGTTGTTGGGATGGTTTCTGTCTGATTCAGAGAGCCGATTTCCGACGGCTCACCACCCTATAAATCCGTTTCATTTCCGATCCACTTACGAGACCTTTGAGGGCTCGGATTGCTATTGTTGAACATGTTTTGTGGCTATGTGGAGGAGTCTGCGCGCCTTTAGCACCAAGGCACTGCATGTATCAGCATGGCCGAGGCCATAAATTGTATAGCAATGCATACCTAAATCAATACATTTCATGTATGCCTTATAGAAGCATTTTAATGCTGACCTTAATTAGTCCATAGCATGTAAACATTTATTTTCCCACACATCCATATAATTGCTATATTTTTTTAGACTTATGTCCTTTGTGAATTATATTAGGATTGTTGAACTTGAATCTTAATTTGTTGTAGGAGTTATTGTTTTAGTTGGTTACCTTTGCTTTGTGTAATTATTTTATATTTGGTTGCAGGAACTGCAAGATGTGCCACTCGCCCTTGCTCCTGATGCCCGTTCTTTGCCTGCAGAATGCGGGCCAGGGGTTCTCTAATCGGGCACTATGCAAACCCCGGGCTGTGGTGGCAAGGGCCCTCTGGCTTTTGAAGTCCAGATTTAGGTGTTTGGACCATACGGGGGGGGGGGGGCACTGCAGTATGACCCCAACAAGGTTATACCAAAATTTAAATGTACGTTTTTTAACAGGGACCACACGTGCCAGAGTGGCACAACTGAGTGTCAGGGTCCATCAGTTGATGGGCGAGATGCAGGAGCTGCGCAACCCGATGGGGACCACAGATGAAGAATAATGTTATGTGGCCTGCCATTGCTATGTATTTTGTTTTTTATAGTAGTAAAAATTTTACATTTTCAAAATTTTTTTAAATTTTAGATTTTATGATGGTATAAAAAAAAAATGTTACATTGTCATTTCATTTACAAAATACATTAACACAAAACTAATGGGCCCAGAAATATTTAAAAATGAATATTCACATGACCGAGAAGTGATTTGGGTAAGTTTTAGGGGGCTAAAATGATAGAAGAACCTAACCGAGAAGTGGTTTGGGTGAGCTTTAAGGGTCCAAAAGGGAAGATGGAGGAGAGTGCTAAGTGATTTAGCTAAACATTGTAGTAGAAGTGAGGGTGGCAAATATGTAGGCAAGCATTTTAATGAGTTAAGTTTGTAGTGTGCAGGCGCAAGATGGTAAGGATTTCTGTCTGGACGAATATTTATTGAAAAAGGGAAACAGAATCGAACGGGAAACGTAAAGGATTCGTTGGAGGATACGATGGGAAAAGGGCAAAAACGAAAGCCTACGTTGTAACATGGGAAAATGAAACGGAAAAGTCTGGATGGAATATTACATCCTCGTAATTCGGAATCTGCCGTACGAACGGACGGAAACTTTACAGAAGGTTTTCAATGCATGCATAGAATCGCTCGTACGCTCATACGAGAACGGAAACATTTCACAAAAAAAATAGATCGGCATGAAAACGGAAGTTTTTTTGTGTCTCTCTGAATCGAGGCTTATGTCCGTGCTGTCCTGCAGGAAGTAATTTAAGGGGGTGCAAGGGGTGCAACCGCACTGGGGCCCAGAAGGAGACTGGCCCTGAAGTCTAAATTAGTGCCGGAAACAATGCCCCAAAGACTTATATGGGGCGTTTTACCGGTTTAACCTGGTTCTGGTCAGGGCTTCCCAAGTATTAAACTGGATCCAGGAAACATGACATTTTTAAAATGAACTTAGCAATAGCATTCCTTATTTCTGTTACCAAAGGTCCTGTTTAAACCATGTTTGCTTTAAAAAATTGCAAATCACCCTTAGGCCATTTCCAACATTGGCCTTGTCCACCTACAGTCCATTCATTTTGTGTTGTTTTTCTATACATATATTAATGGCACACTGTTATCTAATGCTATCATTATATTCAGTAGCATCATTTTCCTTAAAGCGGTCCTTCACTCTGAATAAGAGTCTATTTTATATGTTTCCCACACCCTGTACATACAGATCGCTCACATTAAAAATCATCCTACCTGCATCTACTGCATGTTATGAGCCTTTACACATCCAAGATGGAGGTTTATGGAACATCAGGCAGCCTGCAAACAGAAGTGTCTTCTGACTGTGTCGCTCTGCATTCTGGGATTGCTGACGTTTCCTGACTCCAGCTCTGCTCTGTCTGAGCAAAGCACAGCTATAGCCCGCCCCCCTGTACTTTATCCCACTCTCCTCTCCCCAGTTTGTGTGATGCTTCTGAGTCAAGATGGCGGCGCCCGTATCCTAAAGTCCTGAACAGAGTTGCAGCCCAGTGGGGGAAAGAATAATAAGTAAGTGACTAAAAACTTTAAATATCTCAATTTTAGATGCTGGGGAATCGTTTTATGAGGGTTTGGGCTTTCCACGAAATCATGGTGAAGGTTTGGTTTAACGCTTTATATGCAAAATTTTTGCAATCCCAAACAGAACCATTGAGGTTTCTTTTACCTGCCAGTAAAATGGAACACACAAAAGAACGACACAATTGTACTCTGCAGAGCCAGGGAAATCCATTGCAACACAGTTTGTAAATGCTATGGAAATGAAACAAATACACCTGAGTAGGTATGTGTGGTTATCTCCCTGCATAACTGGGAGAACCCTCTGTTTACAGCCCTTAGCATCTGCATAAATTGGTCACGGGGATGACTCAATGCATCTGGCCATACCAGTTATTAACTTTCCAGATAATTTACAATTTTCATACTGACCTTTATTGAGGATTTTTGCAAACCAGGCCTAAAATTTTATTCTATATTGCTACTATTTTAGAAGGCAATTTAGCATCTATATGCATCTAGTTGCGCATTTCCCACAAACAATTAGATGCTACGGCCATGCTTTGTTTCCCTCAAAATATACAGTAGAGGCAAGTTGGAGAATTCCTTCAGAAGTGAAATACTCCAGGGCCAGCTGATTCCCTATGAACAGGGGCATCCCAATTTGGCTGTGTGAAACCCACCCACGTTGTTATATACTTACTTAGCTGGTGATCCCAGGGCACAAATTTGGGCCACAGCCGCATCCTTGCTATGCCTTTAGCTGGCATGTGTACCTGTACCGGGCATTTGTCCAAAGAACCCCTATACCAGTTCAAACGACGGGAACAGCAAGCCACAAGCCCAACACCATTTGCGGCCTGGTGCCCCTCAGCATGGGCTTGTAATAGCTATGGGCATTAGCCCTTGAATTCTGGTAGCAGCACCTATGCTTGGTGTTCCAGGCTGGTAAGCATTAGAGGGGGAACACTTTTTTCACTAAATTGCCTCTCTGTGTTTTTCACCCTATAGGATGCCCCCCCCCCCCCCCCAAAATGAGGGGAAAATATGGGTGCATCTTATGTGCATGTTGGGAGGGCTGGGCAATGGAGGACCAGCGGGCAGGATGCAGTTAAACTTGCTCCCTGCCTGTCGGTCATCCAATGCGCCGCCCTCCACACACACACACACACACACACACACACATATACAGTACCTTACAGTGCTCCCGGGCCATCAACGATTGAGTTCCTAGCTCCAGCGGGTGGGCATGGTCTATGCAAGCCTGGCATTTATTCATGAACCGGGCATGCATAGGCCACACCTTGACAGCGTGTGGGAGTGGCCTATGCGCGTCCGGTGTTCATTCATGGTTTCTTTTACCTGCCAGTAAAATGGAACACACAAAAGAATGACACAATTGTAGTCTGCAGAGCCAGGGAAATCCATTGCAACACAGTTTGTAAATGCTATGGAAATGAAACAAATACACCTGAGTAGGTATGTGTGGTTATCTCCCTGCATAACTGGGAGAATCCTCTGTTTACAGCCCTTAGCATCTGAATAAATTGGTCATGGGGGTGACTCAATGCATCTGGCCATACCAGTTATTAACTTTCCAGATAATTTACAATTTTCATACTGACCTTTATTGAGGATTTTCAAGCCAGGCCTTAAATCTAATTCTATATTTCTACTATTTTAGAAGGCAATTTAGCATCTATATGCATCTAGTTGTGTATTTCCCACAAACAATTAGATGCTACGGCCATGCTTTGTTTCCCTCAAAATATACAGTAGAGGCAAGTTGGAGAATTCCTTCAGAGGTGAAATACTCCAGGGCCAGTGGATTCCCTATGAACAGGGGCACCCCAATTTGGCCTTGTGAAACCCACAAGTATGTATATACTTACTTAGGTGGTGATCCCAGTGCACAAATTTGGGCTACAGCCCCATCCTTGCTATGCCTTTAGCTGGCATGTGTACCTGTACCAGGCATTTGTCCAAAGAACCCCTATACCAGTTCAAATGATGGGGGACAGCAAACTACATGTCCCCCCCAACAGCTTCTTCACCCCCCTACCACATTAGCCTGCACCCCCAATGGAATGGGGGGTGCAGAAGAGCCCGGTGCCCCTCAGCATAGGCTTGTAATAGCTATGGGCATTGGCCCTTGAATTCTGGTAGCACCTATGCTTGGTGTTCCAGGCTGGTAAGCATTAGAGGGGGAGGGGGCACACTTTTTTCACAAACTGCCTCTCTGTGTTTTTTTTTACCCTATCAGACGCACCCCCCCCCCCCCCCCCCCCAAAATGAGCGGAAAATGTTGGTGCATCTTATAGGGCGAATGTGCATGTGGGGAGGGCTGCGCAATGGAGGACCAGAGGGCAGGATGCAGTTAACTTGCTCCCTGCCTGTTGGTTTTCTAATGCGCAACCCTCCCCACACACACACACATACACATATACAGTACCTTACAGCACTCCCGGGCCATCGCTGCTTGAGTTAGTAGCTCCAGCGGGTGGGCATGGTCTATGCAAGCCTGGCATCTATTCATGAACCCGGGCATGCATAGGCCACGCCTTGACAGCGGGTAGCTGTAGCCTATGCACGTCCGGTGTTCATTCATGAATGCCAGGATGCATAGGCCATGCCCCTCGCTGGAAGTAGGAATGCCAGCAGCCATGGGGCGGGAGCATTGTAAGGTACTGTACGTGTCTGTGTGTTTGGAGGGCTGCGCATTGGGGGACCCGCAGGCAGGGGTCAATTTTAACTTCCTTCATGCCCGCCAGTCCTCTATTGTGTGTGTGTGCTTTAGTGGGTGGACGTGGCCTATGCACGCCTGGCTTTTATTCATGAACCCGGTGTGCATAGGCTATGCCCACTCACTGATGGGGCGTTACCTATGCATGCCCGGTGTTCATTTATGTATTCCTGGCTTCATATGAAATGCCCCCCTGCTGGAGGCAGGAACTCCAGCAACGATGACGCGGGAGCACTGTTAGGTACTGTATGTGTTTTCTGTGTGTGTGTGTGGGGCGGGCCACGCATTGGAGGACTGTCAGACAGAGTGCAATTTTCACTGCTTCCTGCTCGCCTGTCCTCCATTGTGTGTGTGTCTGTGTAGGGCCACGCATTGGAGGACCTGCTCCCTCCTTACACACACAATTGGGGATGTGGGTTACTGCTCACTGCCTGTATTGTGGGATGCCACTCACTGCCTGTATTGTAATGGGGTGATTGGGGGGGCTTCTGCACCCCCTCTGTAATGGGGTATTTTAGCACACCATTTGGTTCAGAATGTTCTTTTCTTATTTTCCTCCTCCAAATCTTGAGGGCGTCTTATGGTCGGGTGCATCTTATATTGGGGGAAATGTGGTAATTGCAATTAGATCCCATGCTTATGACCATCTTTAGCATATGGAAATACTAGCAATATAGAGTTATATTTAGGTCCTGCTTGGTAAATACTCAATAAGGTTACTATGAAAATTGCAAATTGTCTGGAAAGGTTAAAACTGATATTGTACTACTTTCATTTAGTTTAATATTTAGTTTTACTAATATAAGCATGCCTAGATTAGGTGTGGTGGTGGCTTCTAGGCTGAAAATCTAGTTATGGCCCCATTAGTATCTGAATATTAACAGCTGTCCTTTTTGACAACTGGGGGAGTCCCGAAGGCGGGAGCTCTGGTCTGACCCTGGTTTAATCCTGTCCTGAATATGCACCTAAGTATGCATATCATACAATTACTTAATACTGACATTTTTTCCACTTTATAACTACAAATCTGTTTAAATTAAACTTTCCCCTTAACTTTTTGCGAAATTCTTGCACCTAAAATTGTCCCTGACATTTTCTAGGGCTAATCACTCTCATCTGTATTCCTACTATAGTATTACTGGCAATGGAATACCCAGTCATTGCTGTGAGAGATCATCCATGATTCAGTGAATAATCAATCATTTCTAAAGGCAAATGGCTGACCTTATACATATTCTGGTATCATAAGAATATTTACTCATGAGTCAAAGTTACGCTGTAATCATAATCATTTCATGATAGTCCAATAGATATGATTTTGAGAAGCTTACTACAGCCTTTATTTATACACACGTATTTAAAGGAGCACTATCGTGAGATTGTGTAATATTAAAAATACCTATAAAGGGGGGGGGCGTGGCTAACCGATGGGGAGGTAGGCAGCTAAGTTGAGGAGCTCTGCACAGAACCATCAACAGACGGGATCTCGGGGCACTTTGCGCAAGCCTGAACTAATGCCCAGGCGCAGGAGGACAGTGGACAGAGCGGAGGCAGCGATCAGCCTCCATTGCTACTTTCTTTGAGGCGATGGGCCGAGGAGGAGAGGAAGAGCGGGCCAGCAAGATGGCGGCGGCTCGAGAGGGGGAGGCGTGCATGGCTGAAAAGGTCGGTGCAGTGCGGGAGTCCCCTTACCTGATCGGGGTGGACGAGGAGAGAAGTCCTCCAGAGGCGCGGCAGACGTCTGCACCCAGCCGCGTCAGGTGAAGACTGAGAGCGCAGGAGGCGGCGTGTGAGGAGAGGAGAGCGGAGGCGTCGACATCAGCAGCGGAGGCGGCGGCTTGTCCTCTCCCGGCCGGGAGGAGAGACAGCATGCGGGCTCTCCCGCGCCCGGCCCGTAAATGACAGGGCGGATGAAGAGGAGGGAGATAACGGACCGGGAGGTCCGGGCAGACCGTGCCCCAACAGTTGCAACAAAACAGCACATGAGTGATCCCCCCACACCACCCTATGAGCAGTCCCAGGTGGGGGAGAGAGCTCCACGTCCCCCGGACGCACCTGAGTGGGCCCCCTGCACCAACACTGAGAGCCCATCACTGACTGGGGGAGGAGAGGCGGAGTCATGGGCTGCAACCCAGAGTGAAGTAGAACACACTCCAAAGGGCACGGCGGGAGACCCCAGAATACACGGTCGATCTCCCTGCACCCCGGCAGTGGCCACCCCTTCACCACGGACGTGGGATGCCCCTTGCATGCGCGAGAGATGCGCCCCTCATGAAGCCTGCCTGTCCCCTGAGGGGCCCTGGAGCACCAACGCCGCCAGAGGAAGGGGGGACTGGCCCCCCGAGTTTCATATTAATGGGAATAACGGCAGCATACCGATGGGGATGCTGGAGATGCACGCAGGCACATTGCAGCTGGATGAGATGAGCAAGCGATGGGATGGTGGTCTTGCGGCCTCTCCCTCTGAGATGTCCTCGGCTATGCAGCAGTTACCCCAGTCCCTTATCTCGGCCTTAGCCGACGTGGTCGAATCTAATGTATCAGATGCTTTGAGAGCGCTTCCCTCACGCTCAGACTTCGATGGATACATTTCACAGATGGAAAGCACTCTCCGCAGAGAACTCAGCACGCTCCAAAACTCTATCACAGAAGTCTCCCACAGAGTCGACTCAATCGAGCAAGATCAATCTACGCTGACTTAGAGGGTGGTGGCTCTGGAGCAGTTGCAACGAGAGGGGAGAGTGCACACCTCTGCCCTCTACCTCGGCTTGGATGACCTCGAGAATCGGGGTAGACGCAATAACGTCAGACTGAGGGGGCTCCCGGAAACAGTCACTCAACCGGATTTGGAGCGTACAGCAAAAGTCATCTTCAATAAGATACTGGAGAACCCCCCCACAACCGAGATCAACATCGACAGGATCCACAGGGCTCTAGGCCCCAAACCTGTGGATCCACAGCTACCCAGAGATGTGGTTTGCAGAATACACTATTACAGAGCTAAGGAGGACATCCTGAGAAAAGCGTGGGAGAAGGGTCCAACTAGATTTGAAGGCGGTCCTCTCCTACCTTTCCTCCAGGACTCTTCAAATGAGACGTATGTTGAAACCCCTCCTTGAGGTAATCCAGCGCCCGGGGGCCTCCTACCGCTGGGGTTTCCCCTTCCACCTAATTGTGCACAAAAACGGGAGATCCTTCGCTCTGAGAACTGTCGACCAACTTCCGCAACTTTTTACATTTCTGGAAACTGACCCGATTCGGGTACCGGATTGGCTCTCGCCTACCTTGGAGCCTCCGCCTAGGGGACCACTAGGAGGGGGGCCGCGGGGACCACCTTGAGGGATGGTGAGGAGCCCGAGAAGACGGATGCCCCGACCAGACAACAGAGCCTGAGGACCGGTGCGCTGCTGAGCCGTTGCCTTCTTTCACTGCGGGACCCCTCTGGGTTGGCCCGTGCCTGGCCCTCTGACAGCTAGGGGGGACGGCGGACTGGCCTGCGGATGGATGGACGTCGCCTCTGCCCCAGAATGGGACAGTAGACACCAACGACTCCCGGACCCCTTCGGGCGGGGGGGCCCGCGTCTCATCTCATCCCATCCCATCAGGCTGGGGCCCCGGGGGGCTAGGGTGCATGGAGACTCGAGGGGGGTTGGGGTGGGGGACCCTGGGGGGTGCCTGCCATGGGGAGGTCGGGCTCACAGTAACTTGCACTTTGTAGATATGTTATAGATTTCTTAAACTGCTCACTCTTTTTCTCATAGCTGGGCTAATGGACCCGGGAGGTTCGCCCGGTGGGGTGGGCGCCTCTTGTGCTGGGGGCTGGGCGCCGGCACTTGTGGGCGGGCCCTGCACCCGGGCTGCCCTGCCCCGCCCCCTCACATCTCTATCGGGGGTGTGGGGGGGCTGGGCGGCTGAGTGTCCGATTGGCGCCGTCCTGGGGGTCATCCTGGGGTATTACGTTTATGTTTGGCTATCAATCTTAAGTTACAATGTTGGTTATATAATTTAGAGACTTGCTAACCTGCCTAAGTTGAGCCAAAACTGTTCATTGTTTGTATGTCCTGTGCCTGGAGCCCTGGGGGTGGCGCCGATGTCCGGTATGCTGGTCCTCCACCTTGACTGCTCCCTCCGGATTCTCCCTACCGTGGAGCCCCAGGTAGACCCCGGTGTCCCGCTGCCCTTAATCTCCCCCCCCCTTCTTTTTGTTTTCCCCAGACCGACATCTACCAGTCAGAGAACCAGACGGCCCAGATAGGGACCTCTCTTGGGCCCGATCTAAGAAGACTTAATTGCCGGTCCCACTAACCTCAATAACCCTCCTTACAGTTTCTCTCACCGGTCCCCCCTACACCCCTCTGGTGCGCCCCTCTCCTATTCTCCCTAGTGTCTCACACTCAAGTAGCACACTCTCTCCCCACCCCTACTTGTCTCCCTCCTCCTCCCCTTATATTCTAAGTATGTCACACACCCCACTTCAAGATATTCATAACGTGTGGGTATATACTGACCCGAAGAGGCGATCTGCAGAGATGATTGGAGGAAAGAAAACCCCTCCCAGTCCATAAATACCTGGGACCTCCCACTCATTACCCAGTCTTAGAAACATAGAAACATAGAAGCTTGACGGCAGAAGGAGACCATACGGTCCATCTAGTCTGCCCTTATGTGTATACTGTATGTACTCTTTATCTTAGGATAGATGTGTGCTTATCCCAGGCATGTTTAAATTCAGTGACTGTTGATGTTTCCACTACCTCTGCTGGAAGTTTGTTCCAGGCTTCATCTCTGCAGACGGCGAGCAAGCAGCAGATGATATCTCCTCCTTGCACTGGGGGATTTTAAGGTAGCCGGGTCTACTCCTGGCCAATATTTTTTATTTCCGTTCGGACTATTTATTTCCATATGAATATTATATATATATTGAATGCCTCCCAGTCTTGACTGCTGTCCGAGCGAGGGTATATTAGCACCACAGGTGCTCATGAGCTATGCTCCGCCGCGAGACCCTATTAAAAGGGTAGGCGGTTATACCGGGTTGGTGACCCCGGTTTGGGATGCCCTGTCCATGACAATAATTTTTCCCCTAATTGGCCATATCCCCACATTATTATCTTGTTTGGGGGCACTATCCTATGATTTCAGTGTTTTACATGACGTGGGGCATATAGAAGTAATCCTTCTATTTATGTTGCATTGTTTAATGTTGTCTGTGAGTCTTTTCTCTGTCACTTTCCTGTCACTTTTATTTCCTGCCAGGCACCGCGGCCGCCATTGCCGCCGAGGTGCTGTTTTTTTACCTCAGAAGAGCTGAGGGGAGGTTTCTCCCCTCACGCTCTTCTGTGTGGGGGCGGGGCCGGGCCTTCTGTGTGAGGCCGAGGCCCGCGCCCTTTATGCTCTGTCAGTTTGTAGCGTGGCTCGAGCGGTGAGCGGCTCCGCATACATTGCGGGCCGCTACCGGCTGTTTTCTTTATTAGGCGTCCGGTGCCGCGGGTCCCGCCGGGCACCGGCGCGCGCGTTCACAATGGAGGGGAGCTTCCCCTCACGGTTTAGCTGTGGGGGCGGGATCGGACTCGCGGCGCGTCGCCGCGGCCCGCCCCCTCTAGTCACAGGCACTCCTGAGGAACTTGTTCCTCCTGCCCGTGTGCGACGAGGGGGGCGGAGCCTTGCAGCGCGCTGACCACGCCCCCCTTCTTAGTCTCCTGCCCTGCTCTGAGTTACCTCAGGCAGAGGACTCACCGCTCCTGACACATACAGATTCCGTGAGTGGCCCTGTGGGCCATTTTTTATTTGCACATTTGATTATATGTATATATATACTATATATATACGGATTTAAGACTCATACTGTCTTTCTGTGTTTTTTAGGCTGAATCTTCAGGGGTTTTTAGGCTTCTCCCGGTCCTAGGGTACCTGGGTATTTTTACTATTATTTTTACAAATCCTCCCACTTGGACACCTTAAGGGCATCCCGGGTTGCTTAATAGCGTAATTCCCTCACTCATAGCGACTCACTCAAGTTCACCTTATGGAGGCATCACTGGATTCCGGGCTTCCTTCGGGACAATCTCGCAAGTGCATGGGCTGTGGGGTATCCCTAACAGGGGATGATTTTTTCTTATGTATTTCATGTGCACAGCAGACTATTACACGGCAGTCCGGACCCCAGGCTTCTGGGTCAGCGCCGCCGGCCTCATCCTCTCCCCCTCCCTTCTTGACCCGTGCCCCGTGTGATGTTGCTACGGAGGGGCAGTCGCAATCTGATGTATGTGCCAGATTGGCCAGTATTGAAAAGTTTATTTCTTCTGCTGTTGCCAAGAAAGCAATGGCTAAGAGGAAGCATTTATCGCCGGTTAATCGTTTTGTATATGATGATGATGCGGATGGCCTGGATTGGTCAAATTTTTCCCCTCTTGAAGAAGGGGAGTTATGTGAGGATTCAGATATTTCTGATGATCAGCAAATTGTTGGCGCTGATTCCGATCGGAGGTCAGGAATTTCCTTGGACACTCCTAATGTTCTGACTCAGATGTTTGAGGTTCTGGCTATTTCGCCTCCGGTGGAGGTTCCTCAACAGCAAGGTGAGTTTTATGATGAATCCAGGCCGCGCTTGGAATTTCCTAATCAAAAGCATTTTGATAATATTATTTCTAAGGAATGGGATCGGCCTGCCCGGCTCCCGGGCATTCCTCAGAGTTGGGATAAAAGATACCCTTTCCCAGTGGATACGGTTAAGTGCTGGGCGTCCCCCCCCCCCCCCGAGGTGGATGCCCCAATTTTAGGGTTATCCAACTCAGCCGTGTTGAATAGCCCTGATTGTTCCTCTCTTAAAGACGGTGAGGATAGACGCATTGACCAGATGGCTTGTCATGGTTTTGCCAGTATTGGGGCATCCATACGGCCTGTATGTGCCTCATCGCTGTTGGCGGTGGCTACCAGAAAGGTGGTCAGGAATTTGTTATCCTCCTCCGGTTTGAATCCGGACAGTGATGAATTTCGTGATCTAAAACAATGTGAGGTATTTTTGTCCTTCATAGTAGCCGCTTTGGATGATTCTTTGATGATGAGTAGTAGAGCCTCTGCTCTAATGGTTACTATCAGGCGTTCAATGTGGTTACGCCAGTGGGCGGCTGATCTTGGGTCAAAGAAGTCACTGACGGCTCTTCCCTTTGTTGGGTTACGACTCTTTGGAGACAAATTGGACGCTGTGGCCAAGGGCGGAAGGCTACCTCAACGCAAGAAGCAACGACGCCCCTTTCGAGGAGCGGCTTCCTTCACCCCTTCATTTAGGGGATCTAGATCGGGAAGAGGTTTTGCTTTCCCTTCTACAAGAGGAGATTCCTGGAATAGGGGCAGAGGACGTACCCGTTCAGGATACAGTTGGGGCTCAAAACCCAAACCCGCGGCCAAGCCCGCTCAACAATGAGGGGGCGTCCTCACCCGTGCGGGTGGTGGGACGTCTGCAACACTTCTCCCAGGTCTGGAATCAGGAGGTTTCGGCAAATGGATCCAGGAAGTGGTGTCTTCCGGCTACAAGCTGGAGTTCGAGTCCCGCCCCCCCCCCCCCGCGTTTCTTCAGGACTCGGGTGTCCCCGGATTCACCGGCTGCACAGCAGCTCCAGGCGGCAGTATCAAGTCTTCTGGAAATGGCAGTCATTTGCCCAGTACCCCCTTTAGAAAGGGGTCGGGGTTTTTATTCAAATCTGTTCACGGTCCCCAAGAAGGATGGCTCTGTCCGGCCCATTCTGGACCTAAAGATTCTCAACAGGTTTGTAAGGCTGCGAAAATTTCGCATGGAAACGTTGCGTTTGGCTATTCAATCTCTTCGTCAAGGGGACTTCATGACGTCCATAGACATCCAGGATGCTTACCTCCATGTTCCCATTTTTCCCGCGCACCAGAGGTTTCTGAGGTTCGTGGTGGAGGATCGACACTTTCAGTTTGCGGCTCTTCCCTTCGGTCTCACCACAGCTCCAAGAGTTTTCACCAAGGTGCTTGCTGGGGTGATGGCTCTCCTCAGAGCGCAGGGGATTCGCATAGTGCCGTATCTAGACGACCTTCTCATCATGGCACCGTCATTCAGCCAGGCAGAGTTGGACACCAGGACGGTGATATCCACTCTGGAGAGGTTCGGCTGGGTGATCAACTACCCCAAGTCCTCACTCCACCCGTCCAGGACAGTATCCTTTCTGAGAATGTCGCTGGATACAGATCAGGCCAGAGTGTTTCTTCCTCAGTCCAAGGTTCTTCTGATTCAGGAGTTGGTTCGGTCACTCATGTCTATTCCTCGTCCGTCCATCCAACTAGGGATGAGACTGGTGGGTTTGATGGAGGCCTCCTTCGAGGCAGTCCCCTTTGCTCAGTTTCACACAAGGACACTACAGCTCCATCTGTTGTCGGTCTGGAACAGGTCTCCTCAGTCGCTGGATCAATTCTTTCAAATGTCCCCCCGAGTTCGCCGCTCGCTTCGGTGGTGGATGAAATCAACCAACCTGCTGAGGGGCAGATCCTTTCTGACTCCTCAGTGGGAGATAGTCACTTCGGATGCCAGCCTCTCAGGATGGGTGGGTTTTTGGAAGGATCTACAAGTTCAGGGTTTGTGGGGTCCTCTGGAAGCTCACGAGCATATCAATATTCTGGAATTAAGGGCCATCAGGTTGGTTCTTTGTCATTTGACTCATCAACTGCGAGGCTTGCCGGTCCAGGTCAGGTCGGACAATCGGACGGCGGTGGCCTACATCAATCACCAGGGAGGGACCCGCAGCATGAATGCTCTCAAGGAAGTGTCCCTGATTCTGGACTGGGCGGAGAGCCATGTCCCGTGCATCTCGGCAGTTTACATCCCGGGAGTGGAGAACATGGAGGCGGACTCTCTGAGCAGAACGTCAGTCCGCAAGGGGGAATGGTCCCTCAATCCCAAGGTCTTTCACACAATTTGTCGCAGATGGGGATCTCCGGCGATGGACCTATTTGCCTCCCGTCACAACCACAAACTTCCGGCATTTGTGTCTCTGGCAAAGGACCCTCTGGCTCTCGCTACGGATGCCATCTCTCTGAACTGGAGGGATCTGGGGTTTCTGTACCTGTTCCCTCCGTTTCCCATGGTGGCCAGAGTAGTGCGCAAGCTTGTTCTGGAGAGAGCACCAGCAATCCTGGTGGCTCCAAGGTGGCCAAAACAGGTCTGGTTCGCAGACGTGGTAAGGTTGGCAGAAGATCAGTTTGTTCTGCCCCTGCTGCCAGATCTACTTACACAGGGTCTTCTTCGTTACCCCAATTTACCAACGCTGGCTTTGACGGCGTGGCTGCTGAAACCTCCATCTTGAAGGAGGAAGGTCTTTCGGATGCCGTGATTCGGACTCTTATTAGTGCTAGGAAACGGTCCTCATCGTCTGTGTATTATAGGTCTTGGAGGTCTTATATTGACTGGTGTGAATCTAGGTCATTCCCTTGTAGGGAATTCTCTATTTCTAGAATTTTGGAGTTTTTTCAACATGGTCTGGACCTGGGGCTCCAGCTCAGTACTCTAAAGGGACAGGTGTCTGCCCTGGCGGTGTTTTTCCAAAAGTCTTTTGCATTTCATCCTTTGGTTAAGACTTTTTTCCAGGGGGTTACACATGTGCGGCCTCCTAGGAAGCCTATCATTCCAGTTTGGGATTTGAATCTGGTTCTTTCTGCTCTTCAGGGTCCCCCCTTTGAGCCCTTGCATGATATTCCTTTGTCTTCCCTTACACAGAAGGTAGCCTTTTTGGTAGCTATTACTTCTGTTAGACGTGTTTCTGAGTTGGCGGCTCTATCGATTCATGCTCCGTATTTTGAAAGACATCAGGACAAAGTGGTTTTCCGTTTTAAGACGGACTTCCTTCCTAAGGTGGTTTCGTCCTTTCATTTAAATCAGGATATTGTTCTGCCCTCTCTGTGTCCTAATCCCAGCAATGACAAGGAGAGGGCCTACATTCTTTGGACGTGGTTCGTGTTGTGAAGTACTATTTGGTGGTAACTTCTGCCTTTCGCAAGACTGATGCTTTTTTCGTGGTGCCATTTGGGCCCAAGAAAGGTCTAGCACCTACAAAGTCTACCATCAGCAGGTGGATTCGTCAGGCCATTGTCAGGGCCTATTCTGCTAAGGGGAGAGATCCTCCTTTTCGCGTTACAGCTCATTCTACTCGTGCGGTTGGGGCTTCCTGGGCTTTCCAGCACCAGGCCTCGGTTGAGCAAGTTTGCAAGGCTGCTACCTGGTCTTCTGTTCACACTTTCTCAAAGTTTTACAAAGTTGATGTTCGGGCCTCAGCGGATGCTGTTTTTTGCCGCAAAGTTCTTCAGGCTGCAGTAGTTTAAGTTGTGCTTTATGCCTTGTTTTGGATCCCCACCCTTTATGGACACTGCTATTGGATGTCCCACACGTTATGAATATCTTGAAGCGGGGTGTGTGACATACTTAGAATAATACCATTTTGTGAATACTCACCTTGTAAAATGGGTATTGTAAGTATGTCACACACCCCGCTTCAACCCGCCCTTTTGTATTCTGGATCCTTCATTTTGTGAACTTTGCGTTGTTATGACTTATATTTAGCTCTTCCTGGTCCCTTACCTTACTGCTTTCTTTATACTGGGTAATGAGTGGGAGGTCCCAGGTATTTATGGACTGGGAGGGGTTTTCTTTCCTCCAATCATCTCTGCAGATCGCCTCTTCAGGTCAGTATATACCCACACGTTATGAATATCTTGAAGCGGGGTGTGGGTACTTACAATACCCATTTTACAAGGTGAGTATTCACAAAATGGTATTTTTCCCCTCCTTCCCCCTCACGCCTGTTGTCACCTTTGGGTCCGATTGTGCTGTGGGCCCTTCTCCTGGCCGACGCCTCTCGCTCGGTATGGCCAGGTTGACAGTCTGCTCTCTAAACATCAAGGGCTTCAATGTCCCTGAAAAGCGTTCTAAGGTCCTCTATGATCTACACAAACAAAGAGTGAGCATCCTCCTTCTTCAAGAGACTCACTTCCAGGAAGGCAACATACCAAGCTTGGGCCATAGATACTTGACCTCTTGGTATCATAGCACCAGTCCGCAGAGCAAATCGCGGGGGGCATCTGTAGCAATCCACAAATCTCTGCCCTTTACGGCATTGGATCAATTAACTGACCCCGAGGGAAGGTTTGTCTTTCTCAAGGCGTCGATCCACCAGACAACCTATACAGTAGCAAATCTTTATCTGCCAAATTATGATCAGGCTGGGGCACTCCAGAGGTACCTCAAGAGGTTGGAGAAGTTTGCTGAGGGGATTCTGATACTCGGAGGAGACTTTAATCTCACGCTGAATCCTTCGCTGGACTCCTCATCTGGGAGGTCTTCGGTGCCGCTGGGGAAGCTGCAGTCCCTACGTAGGGCTCTCCATAACATGCAGCTGATGGACGTATGGAGGTTGGCACATGGGCAAACTAGAGACTACACGTACTTTTCGCCAGTGCATGGCTCTTACAGTCGCATCGACTACATCCTGCTAAGCCATCATGCCCTGAAGTGCCAGCCTAAGTTCCGTATTGGCCCTTTTCTATGGTCAGACCACGCGCCGGTCTTCTTATCGTTTGAGCTGCCCTTAGCAACACCGAAACATTGGAGTTGGCGCCTGAACGATAATCTTCCGAGGGACCCAGTATGCATCAGCAGGATTAAATAGACTATCACTAACTTTGCAGCCGACCATGAGCGGGATGATTGCTCGCCCGCGGGCCAGTGGGAGGCGCTCAAATGTGTTCTGAGAGGAGTCTTCATCCAGGAGGGTTCGAGATTGAAGCGCGAGAAATCGGCGGTGATATCCAAGACGTTGCAAACTATTTGCGACCTCGAGACTAAACATAAGCAGGATCCTACTCCAGAACTGCTCTCTGTGCTCTCACTCCACAGGAACAAGCTACTGAAGCTCTACGACCAGGCCTATCTCAGATACAGAGACAGGAGGCATGCCTCAATGTACGAACACGCAAACAAATGTGGTAAGCTCTTAGCCAAATCTCTCCACCACAAGATACCTGCAACATTTATTCCAAGCATCACGACGGAAAAGGGGGAAAACGTTGTGGACCCTTCTAAAATCCCGGAGGTGTTTAGGGGTTTCTACGCTGGCTTGTACAACCTTAAACCTGGCCTTACACAAGAGGCATTAGAGGCCAAAATACAGAATTACGTATCCGAGACGCAGCTCCCTACGATACCTGAGGAATCCTCGGCTGAACTAGAAACCCTCTTTACGGAACTAGAGGTCATGAAGGCCATTAAAGAAGCCCCGGCGGGAAAGAGCCCGGGCCCTGACGGATTCACTCCTAGATTCTTTAAAGACCTAGCACCACAGCTTGCTCCCTGGTTGGTGAGAACCTTCAACCACATAGGAATGGATAGCCTCTTTCTGAAACAAGCGGTGGAAGCCATAATCACAGTGATTCCGAAGCCGGGTAAAGATCCTGCTGCCTGCGACCCATATCCCTACTCAATGTTGACCTAAAATTGTACGCAAAAATAATTGCCACTAGGATCAAACCTTTGATCCCCCAACTGATTCATCTAGACCAGGTGGGGTTTGTCCCAGGACGCGAAGCCAGAGACAATACAAACAAGCTACTGGAACTCATTGCAGATGTCCACAAAACTGGCGCTCCAGCGTGCGTCCTCTCCTGCGACGCCGAGAAAGCGTTCGACAGGGTGAACTGGCGCTTTCTCAAAGCTACCCTCTCCCAAATTGGTTTAGGTCCAAATATAACCTCCAAGATTCTGGCACTGTATCAAGAGCCGACGGCTCGTGTCAGGGCAAACAGGGTCCTGTCGGAACCTTTCACAATCATGAACGGGACTCGACAGGGCTGTCCCCTCTCGCCCCTCTTGTATATCCTAACAGTGGAACACCTAGCGGTAGCTTTACGAAACAACCCAGACGTTAAGGAGATTGAATGCGGGGGACAACAGTATAAAACGTCGATCTTTGCGGACGACCTGCTCCTACACCTCACGTCCCCGGTTATATCCTTTCCGGCTGTTCTCAAAGAATTTGAACGCTTTGGCCAACTATCCAACTTCCGCATCAATTATGCAAAGTCTGAGGCGTTAAACCTCACCCTGCCGCAGCCTCTGGTGGACAGACTCCGGAGCAGTTTCCCCTTCAAGTGGCAGCCCACAGCGATAAAGTATTTAGGGACCTTCATACCATCTGACCTGGATAGCTTGTACGAGTTGAATTTCCAGGCACTTCAGACCAAAGTCAACCGTGACCTTTCAAAGTACGACAAAGGGCGCTACTCATGGTTTGGAAGGATAAACATCTTGAAGATGGATATACTCCCCCAGTTCCTATACCTCTTCCAAACGATACCGATCAAGCTACCCAGGCATTTTTTCAAGACTATTCAGACAACACTCTTGAAATTCATATGGGGTTCACGGAAACCACGTGTCAGGTTCAACATACTGGCTAGACCCAAAAACGCGGGTGGCACCGGCGCACCGGACTTATCACGCTGCTGCTATCCTTACGAGGATGGCGGACTGGAGGTACAGAGTAGAGGACAAGCTCTGGGTTCAACTGGAGCGAGACCTGTTGGGGTTCAGCCCACGCGCTCTCCCGTGGACGCACACCGCAGGGGAGGCAGACTGGAGGGGATTTCCCTTTTTGATCCGGCACTTTCTCACCATCTGGGACGGGCTGCAACGGCAGGGGAAGCTGGTGAATAAACCGGGACCCCTGACCCCATTATTCAATAACCCGGAGTACACACCGACGCAGAACACCTCTCGGTTCCTGATTTGGAGGGAGGCAGAGGACATCAGAGTACGAGATGTACTGGTGGGAGGAAGGTTGCCCTCCCTGGCGGAGCTGAGAGCTCACAGCAGGGGAGGCCATTTGTCCTGGTTACATCATCGGCAACTAGAGGCGTTCCTCACCACAGGAGGGCGCCTCAGAAACGCATCCCTCCCCCTGACACCATTGGAGGAGTGTCTCACACAACCACAGCCTTTGGAACATGTGGTATCAAGCTTCTACAACCTGCTGGTGGCTGCCAGACATACTTCTGCGCTGGAGTTCATGTCCAAATGGGAGAGGGACTTGGGGATCTCGATCACAGGTGAAGATGCCAAAAAGATTTTCACACTAACACACAGGCTTGTTGGTGCCAGTGAGGCACACGAAAAAAATTACAAGGTCCTCACAAGGTGGTATAGGTGTCCGGCAGATATGGCCTCATACTCCTCTGATGGCTCGAATGGGTGTTGGAGATGCGGGGCGCCCCAGGGAGGGATCCTTCACATCTGGTGGGAGTGTCCCCCGGTCAAGAGGCTCTGGGACACTATCTTCAAGATACATACGGAGGTGGAGGGCTCCGTCGTGCCTAACAGCCCGGGGGCTGCCTTACTTACCCTGATCCCAGGCTCCATAGCCAGAGCTAAGAAGGGAGTCCTTAGGTTCATTCTGACGGCCGTAAGGTCAATTATCCCTAGGAGTTGGAGGTCCTCGCAGCCACCAACGGTGGCGGAATGGTTTGCTGAAATGGACCACATCCTGAGAATGGAAGAGTTGATAGCGGAGGATAGAGGAAACATGGAGGCGCACTTGGAGACCTGGACAAGCTGGATCATGTTCAGGGGGTCAGACTCGGCGAGGGCCTTCTTGGGGGTGGATCTCGGTCGGGGATGAGGGGCTACCCGCGGACCTGAGGGGCATCTATCCAGAGCCCCGGGGGATGGACGGAGGGGATGGGATACCTTCGGTGTCGCCACCCCCCTCTCCCTGCCCACTACCCACCTTTCCCCTCCCCTCCTCTCTTTTTCTTCTTCCTCCTGCTCCCTCTCTACTCTTTCTCTCTATGTATGTGTACCCATTCTCTGTTTGCTGCGTCCTCATCTGAAATCTTCTGCGGATTGGGAGCTTCCTGATCCCCACTCAACCACTAATAAAAAGTATCAAAATGTGATTTAACATGTCCCTTGTATGTGCATTGACAACAAATCTGTGTGCTAAATACTGTAGATGACAAGATGTATAACTGGTGTTGCATATATAACTGTGATCTGCACTTGTTGTACCCCCCTCCCCTCCCTTCCCCTCCCTTACTCCCTTCTTACTTTCTGTACCCCCAACTTACCCTCCATTTTTCTCTAAAAACCAATAAAATTTGATTATACAACAAAAAAAAAATACCTATAAACACGCCGGCTAATGAGAGGAGGGGTCATGTATACACCCGAATGGACTAAAACTCCCGCCAAGCTTGTGGTTTATTCTTTCATAGTAGGAATAAAATCCAGGGGTGGCAGGTTTAGTCTGTCAGGGGTGACAGAGCCTGTCACCCCGGATGTCCTTCTCCTTCCATTAAAAGAAAGAAAAACAAGCCTGGATGGATATTTCTTGATGGTGAGTGTATAAGTGACCCCTACCCTGGCAATCTAGCAAATTTATATATATTTTTTATCATTGGGCCATTTTTCACAATAGTGCTGCTTAACTTGTATAATCTGATACAAATCAAAAGCTCGTTCTGCATGGGTGCTAAATCAAAAGCTTACCCTGCATAGGGGCTTAGATACTTTACAAGCAGGAGGTAGCCTAAATATGCATTATCAGTGCTGTAGAGTTTCACAGGCAGGGTAAACTCAGTTTTGAATATGTATGAAAGTTTAGGTCAATAATGGCAAATGTTTGCTCATGAATCAAATAGTTCTGTTGTAACCATAATCTTAAATAGTTGCATGATATAAATAAGTTAGCAGACATATGAGACAGGTGGTTATGCCTAACCTGGGTGGTTAACCTAAGCAGCCCTAGCAGAGCTATAGAAAAAAGGAGGAAGATAAACGTCATCCCCCCCATTTACTCTCAAATCACCCCATATATAATAATTATAGAAAAGATTTCCTATTTGGGCACCTCTGCCTACTGTACATATTTTTACATCTACCAACTCTGGGCATTACTATTTAGGCAACAATAAGGTACTCCTTTAACAACCTACCATATTTTCATGTAGAATGAGACTTGATATCTCATACAGTTCTATGTATTTATCTATTCTTTCTATCACCTTTATTTTTGCTTTCCATTACAAAACTTTTTCTGATTTTATCACATATTTCTGAACACTTAAAGGGTAAGTCCCCTTACCTTGAGGTTGTTATTTTGGCACAAAAAAACTACATTTAAAAAAATTCCAACAAAAGTGGACTTACCCTTTAAAGTGGAGCAAAAGTCCAGAGGTCAAAGGCTGCACCTGGGAGCATTATGGGATACATAATCTTGGGTGTAGCAAAATGGCGGCTCGGGAGCCAGCAACCTGGTAAGGTCAGTAGGTTATTAATACGCACGCAGCAGTTTGCATGGTTATTAATTACTTTTTTTTTCTTACATTTGTAATTAACTTTCGTTCTGCTTTAAGGATGTATATAATGGAGGATGAAGGTAGTCTCCTTCAAGGACAACCTAGTCCTTATCCTCCTTTTTTCTAATTATTGCACCAAACCCCCTTTTATCCATAGTCCTATAAAACCACAAGATCAGCAATAATTGCCAGAGGGTAAAAAGAGATGCAATAAAAAGATATACCTTAATTTTCTCATTTCCAAATACACAAAGACAAATATTAAATTGGCTACAACTCTCACTCCTGTTTGCGAGGCTATAATCTATCTCTAAAATTTAGGTGAAAGCAAAGGTCTTTTGGCACACATTTGCAAATGTATGTGGAATCCACACTGCCCTGCCTCAACTTCTCTGTTTAGGTGCAATTGTACCCTATCAACAAGAGACCCATATTTGGCACATACACTTCTTAGGCCCTTATTTAAGAAGGGATAGCGTCAGGTAGCGCCTGGTAAATGAGAGGTAGCGACTGATAGCGACTGGTCAACTCCGGACACGGCACGCAATTACACATTTATCAACCAGAATCTGTTTAGCGACTGGAATAGCAACATGTAGCGGGTGATTCATCAATTTCACAGCCTCAGCGAACAGCGCCAGTGTTCTGCCTTGCATAGCAACAGGTATTACCTCTCGCTACCTGGCGCTCTCCCATACATTTCTATTGCAGACACAATGCATGTTTTTTTTTGTTTTTGTTCATGTATTAAACATTATTTTTGATTTGTGTTGAATGTTTCAAATGTTTTTTTGTTTTTTTCTGAAAATGTATTTAGGAATGTGTCACTTGGATGTAAATGTCACAGCCCTCTCCCAATGTCATTTCAGTTATTGTTAGCATTTTCGAAGGTGTCAAACCACCCAAATAATCAATCTTTTTAAAGCGTTACAGGCGCTCTATGCCACAGTCAGCTAAAAACAGTGCCCACGCTATATCCTTGAACTTTCTTTATTGAATCTGTGGTGTTGCGCCGAGGCCCAGTCGCTATGCCGAGTCGCTATGTTTCGCAGGCAGCGGCGCTGTGCTGATCATACATGTTGTTTTTTTTTTTTTTTGGTGAATTGACTTTTAACGCCCACAGTCGGTGTTGTTGAATACGCAGCATACGGGCGCATCTGAGTCATCACTAGCATGCCTGCTCGGCTATTTTTATGTTTGCGTATCCTTGCGAATTTTTTTAAAAAACGTATGTTAGCGTATTTTAGCAATGCGTGTCATTTTTTTTCCTGCATTTTACTTTCGTTTTGCTACTTCCGGTTTCCACCTCTGAGGAATAGCCATGCGGCCTAGACGCCCTGCCATCCGCCCAGCTACTCCTCCGATTCTTCCTCCCCCCCCCCCCCGTCTCCCCTGGTCCCTCAAGATCCCCTGTTCCCCCCACATCTCAAAATCAGCGCCGCAAGAGGGTGGATACACGTGTCAACAGCCAGGTGGTTAAAGTAAGTATATGTTCCATTTATGTTGTGCAACAATATAGATTGTTATTTATGTTTATTAGTCTACATATATATATGTATTGATGTTTGTTTTTTAAATGTTTTTTTTTTTAGGATTTTTTGCTGGCTGAATATGACTATGCCCGTGGTGCAAAGAGGCACATAGCGTTGGAGGTGAAGGCCACTGTGTCCCGGCGCTTCAACACCAAGCTGTCAGTCCGATCCATCATCCAGAAGTTTATAGGCTCTATGATGCCTATGCTTCAGGTAAGTGTCACCTCACAACATGTAAATGCTTAAAATAATGTAGTATTATAATGTATTACATTTGAGGATGTATTTTAAAAGGTGTCCTATTTATTTAACTTTTACACAGATAAGCGTCCTCCCCTGGGCAAACGTGGGAAGGGTTTCCTCCACCGCAGAAGAGTGGTGGGGTCGGATGAATCTGCGGGGGAGGGGCCCTCTCACCAGTCCTATCTTGAGGACCCAGGGGAGGAAGGGGATGACGCCCCAGAGGAGCGTGCTGCTGTGGGGAGGGCAGTCTGGAGCCTCAGCTCCTCACAATCGGACTCACTTGAGTCTCAAAACCCTGTGGGCCACTCTCAAGTGGGGAGTCCAAGTGGGGAGGTGGAGTTGGACTCACCCACACTCCCTCAAGGATCTGGGAGTGAGAGGGAGGAGGGTGGCCCATGTGTTTTGGGATCTTCGGGGCCGATTGTGAGGAGTCAAGGCTCCACGCCTCCTCCTCAGAGTCTTCCCTGGGATACCAGCGGCAGTTCATCCCCTGGTGAGTGCATTTCTAATTGTTGTTTGTATGTTACAGGTGGAATCAGTGCATGTTCAATAATCCTCTGCCCTTGGTTTTTAGGGCATCATAGAGCCGGCACCTCCAGCAGCTATGCACCAGCCCTTGCCCGCGGGCATAGTCGTGGTAAGTGTTTGTTGTTCTCACTCACATGGCATATGTACTGACATTACAAACTACATACACATGTTTGCTGCTACATAGCATAATTTGTTTGTCTAATTTGAAGAATATTCTGGAACCCCACTCCAGTTCAATCCAAATGCAACCAACCCCAAAGTTAATGTGTACACCATGATGCTGCCTAGCCATTTAAATTTGTTTAATGCAAACACATGTTGCACACTCTACTATGAATATGATCAGCTCAACCTAAATTACTGCATTAGCATTGCACTGTAAATGTTTGCGGCACATTATATTGATGTGTCCATGTTGCACACCTAAATTATTCACCTGACACCTGTAAATATGCTAATGTATAGCAAACGTGTGTAAACATGGTAGTATGATTTACCAGACTCCCTAAACAGGTGGATGTATAATCTTAATTTGTAAGCGCAAACCTTATGATTGTTTTTGTTTTGTTTTTTCAAAACAGATGTTTCCACACAGACGGACCCTGTGACCATACTCCCCTCCCAAGCTCCAGGGACACCCAGCAGCATGGGCCCGAGCCACAGCTGCGATGGTGAGTACACTAACTTCATATCCAAACATACTTTGGCCACCTATGTGTCACCCTAAAAGGTAGAATAATTGGCAATGTCCCTATGTGGTTAATTAGCACACATTTAGCTGACATTTGCGTGACCCACAATCATAAATGCATGTCTGCATGCTAGATTGTTGCATCCCCTTTGTTTACTTTCAAACCCATAATACATGTTTTAAACATTTTGGTGTCCAAATTAAATTTTTATTAAAATAAGGTTGAGAACTAGAATAGGAATAGCCGAAGGGTTAGAATCTTTAGTACTTTGGACATGATGTTTGGACCAAAATAACCCAATCAATGCCCACAATCTTACTTCACCCTTCATTTAGTACAAACTGTTACTTCAATATGTAGGGTATTGCTGATAAATGCACATGTAAGGCACTAGTACTCATATAATGGACCCACATAAGGGCCCAGTTTGCACAAATGTTAATGTAGTTGGTCACATTATGAGACCAAACTAGATAATGTGAATTCATCTGTGTACGTTTGTCTCATGTTCTATTGACTAATCCATTTTTTGGTCTCCATACAGCTTGCGTTAATGAGCATCGCAGACTGTGGCAGTACGTCCGGCGGACGTGACTTATGCTGCTGGGAAAGAAGAAACAGCGGTAGGGTGGGGGGTATGGTTTTATCCGCTGTGCGGAGTAACTTTGGCCATGTTGGCCCCTTTTATCCCAAATAAATGTTTTTTATGTTTGTACTTTCAGTGTGTCGTGCCTTTTAAACCATATGTTAAGTGTATATTAACCCATTTTTGGGTGTTTCTTAAACACATTGTTCTGCATTTCATTTTGTATACATAGTAATGTATGGCAAACAATGACTGTAGTAATTTTCAGTCAACATTAACATATCTAGATATAGAGAGGTATCCCTGACTGTGTTTGTACGTATGCCTTTTGGTAACCCACACAAATTCTAGCGTTTACAAATACATTTATTTAAGTCAATAAAGTCAATACAAATTAAAGCCTTTCAAATGGCTAACAACTGGACCAATTGGTCCCTAGGTGGGCGGGGAGGTTGCGACTCATGGCTAGGGGCAGTGTTGGGGCACAACAGTGCAGTAAAAAAAATAGACTGCTGCTGTATTTGCTGCTTCAACAACAACAAAGTTTGGTCCTGGCGCTGTAAAGTTTGCTGGATGCCATGCATCATTTCTTGCATGGTATGCAGCACTCCAGACTGCTGTTGAGTCCGCACTTCATTAAGTTGTTGGCGCAGTTCATGAATTTGTTCTTGGTCCAGCAGCGACTGATTTTCCAACGCCGCAATGTGCTCCAGAGTTCCATCACACGGCTGTTGGCGACTGTAGGCCTCCAGCATCCGGGACCCTAGCTCATAAAGCTCAGCACTTGTTGGTGCACTTCGCCCAGTTTTTTGGTTGAGCAGCCTAAAACCAAAAACACAATATTGTAGTCAAGCTGGAATAATGCAGGTAAGAAAAAAAAAAAAAAAAGTATGGCTCCATTAGAAGTTACCGTTGGTCCAGCCTCTGCAGCCTGCGCACATGGCACTTGTGCGGAGGGCACATCCTGTGTTTGAGGGAAGGAGTCCTGCTAACAACAAAGTATGTTGTATGTTACATGGTGGGACCTGATTGACCCCCAAACAGGTAATCGTTGTTAATCTCTAAAACATTCATCCATGGTACCTGAGTGTGCTCCTCCACAAATAGTTCCGGTGTCTGGCTGCCAGAAAGGGGCAAATCATCATCTGAGAGATGTGGCAAGCTCGCATATGCTAAACAGGAAAGTCGTGTTAGTGTGTCATTTGAGATTGTGTGACTATTTCTTCACATTATCGAGCCCATACCCCTCCCAAGTGACTGATTGTGCAAGACACAAAAGCTTTTAGTTTCTAACATATTCTGAAGATGTATGGAAGAGCAAGATGAGGTAATCCATTTGCCAAACTAGAACATACACACATAGACACATAGGTCAAATTACACATACCCGCCATCTCAAAGGTGTCCAGACCTAGGGCCTCAGTCGAGCTTTGCCCTAAAATAACATGTTTAACAAAAATTGTCAAGACACAAACAACATTTCATTGAAAACAACATCCTTACTAGAACCCCTCAAAAATCAGTCTTACCCTCATCCCTAGCAGCCGCACGGTGAAGGACCCTTTCCGGACGCCCACTTCCTGTATTTGGGTCTAGAGCAAGCCACAATGGATATCAATATTAACCACCATAGTATTGTTAATGTTTGCAGTTCAGAAATAATGACTTATTTAAGCTCAATAACTTAGCATGGACAACATTACAACATTATCATGTAGGATCCGGCTGATGCCCAATCCCCTTTAACTATCTAGCTTGGTTTGAGAATTAACATGAGTTTGCATTTTCAACTAACAAAATATACGCATTGGAACTCAAACAACAGAAAGGATACAGTGTGCTTTGCAATACACACCAACAGGGTCCTGTTGACCTGCGACACAGGAAGTGGGGTCCAAAGATGAAGCAGGGACTTGGCCTACAATGAAATAACATGATTGAAAGCCATGCACACTTATATGACAACAATGGCAAAATCAAGGTTGACACATGCACTTACTGCACTTACACATGCACTTACATGAGGAGATGCTGGTGCAATTCTGAGGGCAACTATGATAAAGCAAAGTAATGAATTATGCATTGTTAATGTGTGGCAAACAAACACAAAAGTTAAGAAAACAAACCTTCAATATCAGACTGTGTTAAGCTTGAGGGTGGGGGAAGGGCAGGATTCCGGGTGACCTCATCAGGCGAATCATGTGAGTCATCATGTGCCACTATGCATAAAGCAAGAGACAGGAAGTTAAAATATTACAGAGGTTTAATCTGCTACTTAATATGTCCTACTGTTAGTATTGCAAAGAATTGTTTAACAAATAAGAAGATACATTAAACCAACCATAATTTGCAATGTTAAAACAATGTACCTTCACCCCAACCTGTGGTGTCATCCCCAGCATCCACACCCTGCAGGTGACTGAGAGGAATCTTGCACTTCAGCATCTCCTCATATGGCCTGTATTTACTCTTTGGACCCTGCTTGGTCCCACTGTTTACAAGTAGATCATTCTTCATCTTTAGCATAAGGGCCCTTTTCAAAATGTAGAAGCGTTTCTTGCAGGATGTGCCACTACATGGGTATTGAGCAGTGCTAGTAAGCTGCTCACCAATGCCATCCCACAATTTGCTCCTTTCTTGTTTGCCTAAACACTGACTTTGGTAACCAAATAATAAGTCCCATTTAGCCAGTGTCAGACGCACAAGAGTATTGTTATCTGCCAAATTAAATTCTGGCTCCCTCTTGACAAATGGACGCTTGCCCTTGGGTGGTGCTTCACCTTCCGGCAGTGCCCTTTTCCTTAAGGAAGGTCTCCGGCCAGCAGATGTCCAGAATTTGGCTCCATCCTGTAGCTGCACACACCACAAAACAACACACACCAGCACGCATGCAGACTACAAAATGGCAACAACTGCTGTTTGAGTGTGCTAGATTTTATGTGGTGTAAGAACCAATCACAAACAGGCCCAGTGAATTGCTTCACACATACTGGCCAGGTGTTTGTAGCTACATCTTGACTCCAATGACTGAGGTTTCTGGCAAACGTGTGTCAGGCAATGAACTAATTAATGACCTCAGACAGACATTAGGAAGAAATGTGAACCATGTCTCTTAACAACATTGGAAATGTGGTGTCAAAAATGGCTATTTGAATTTGCAGCCACATAACTTTCATAGGCCAAAAGATGTCTGAGCAAACAGATCCGCAAAAGTACGCTATTATGCTTGCGCTAGCCGTTTCAAACACACCTGTGGTAAGCTAATTACAGACCGGAATCGGCTAACAAACGCAAGAGGCGGCTAAGCGGACCAGTCCTTTTGGATAAGCATAAATACCTCTTAAGCATTCTTTTATTGATACACTGTGGCAAAGGCTGTGGTGTTTTGGTTTACTTAGCCCTAGCTTGCAATAAGTGTCTGGCTGTGTTTCTTGCTTACTGTCTGTGGCTTTGTTGAGGTTTTCTGGCATCAGTGCTGTTTCTTTGGGAGTTTCTTTTTTGTGGCATATGCAAATATTGTGTTGAATTCAGCAAGTGAGGATTGTTTTGGGGACCTTTTGTGGGTTGTGCAACTCCCCTCATGGTTGTGCCAAACTTTGAAAGCATACTTGCAGCAGGCTGATGGTTCTAACCACTATACATCTGGTTTTGTGGTGAGCTGCATTTGTGTGATTGTGTGTGGATTGTGATTGTGTATGTGGAGTGGTTGGTCTGTGTGTTGATATTGTTTTTGGTTTTTGGGGCAGTGCCTGAGCTTTAGCCAGTGATTGTGAGAGGGTGATGTTTGGGTTATGGATGTATTGTTGTGGGAGCGTACAGGAAGGTCAGGAGGCAAGGGAGGAGGGCGCTGTGAGGCTTAGGGCACCCGATCCTTTGCCATCCACCTCTCTGTCTGGGATTTAAAGTGGACCAACACCCAGGGGTGATCGGCCCGGGAATCTATAAGATTCCCGGGCCGATCACCTCCCTCACTGCGAGGCATCCGAGATCGGGATGTCCCGCGGGGTGAAACCCCCCAAAAGCCCCAAAAAACCTTACCTTATCGGCGACGGATCAGCCGCCGCCGCCTCCTGCGCGCCCCTCTAGCAGTGTGCACGCCTGTAAGAGGGACGCGCGGGAGGCGGCGGCGGCTTGTCCGTCGCTGAAAAGGTAGGTTTTTTGGGGGGTTTCACATCTCGGATGCCCCGCTGAAGTGGACCAACACCCAGGATAGTGGAAATCCTCGGTGTTGGTCCACTTTAAATGATGAGCAGATCAGAAGCAGATTTCGTCTGAATCGTGCAGCACTACAGTCCCTATATGATCAGATTAAGACCAAAATCGATCCATCCACCAGACACACCCAATCCATCCCTGGCATAGTTCGCCTATGTGCCATGCTTAATATTGTGGCACGGGGGAATTTCCAGGCAACCTCTGCCCTCCTCAGCGGGATCAGCCAGGCTACAATGAGCCGCATATTTTACCAGGTAGTCCTGGCTATTTGTGACCTTATCCCTGTTTATATCAAATTTCCTGAGGATGAGGAGGAGGTTGCAAAAATCAAACGTGCGTTCTACCGCATGGGAGGGATCCCAAATGTGCTAGGGTGCGTGGATGGTACACATATCCCTTTCCGCCCTCCCCGTGCACAGGAGCTGCATTACCGGAATCGGAAACGGTTCCATTCCATGAATGTCATGGTAGCATGTGACCATGACATGAAGCTGCGGGCCGTGAGATCTGGCTTCCCCGGCTCATGCCATGATTCTTACGTGCTCCAGCAATCAGTCCTGTGCAGGAAGTTTGAGAACAATGAAATGCCACCTGGCTGGCTACTGGGTAATTACTAATCTGTGACATCTATTTACAAGTTTAATATGTGGACTATTAACTGAACCAAATATATAACTGAACCTAGACTGTTTACATTATGTTGTTGGAAAATTACTAATTGCTCGCTCTCTCAATCTGTTTATTCAACAGCGGACAAGGGATATGGGCAGAAAACGTGGCTAATGACTCCGGTCAGAAATCCTCAGACCTCTGCCCAAGGACGCTACAGTGCAGCACATCGCAAAACCAGATGCATTGTGGAAAGAACCATCGGCCTGCTGAAAGCACGCTTTCTCTGTTTGGCACGCCCAGGAGGAGAGATGTTGTACAGTCCACAAAAGGTCTCCAAAAAAATACTCGCATGCTGTGTCCTACACAATATTTGCATATGTCACCGAATTGAGCCCCCTGAAGATACAGCACTGGTGCCAGAAGTCCCCAACATGGCCGCAGACAGTACTGAGGACACCCAGACGGGATTTGAGCGACGGGAAAGCATGATTACCTCTTTTTTTTCGGTAAGCTAGGTCACCTTAACTCTAAAACACCTACTGTACTAGAGGGCACTTAAAAAAAAAAAACAACAAATGTGGTTGGTTCCAACCCAGACCAAAAAAATAGGGCCCAAAACTCCTAATCCAAACCAAAAAAATGGGGCCCAAAACTCCTAATCCAAACCAAAAAATGGGGCCCAAAACTCCTAATCCAAACCAAAAAATGGGGCCCAAAACTCCTAATCCAAACCAAAAAAACGGGGCCCAAATCTCCTAATCCAAACCAAAAAAATGGGGCCCAAAACTCCTAATCCAAACCAAAAAATGGGGCCCAAAACTCCTAATCCAAACCAAAAAATGGGTCTACTTATATGGGAAATGACCAAAAAAACAAAAAACAAAAAAAGGGGTTTGGTATGTAATTAAATGCAACAACCAAACCAAATAGGGAAGTATTAAAAAGGCACCATGAAGATTCCAAACCCCGAATTTGATTTATGTAAATATAAGAAAATACAATTTAATATAAATAAAAGTTATAAAAACATACATGGTTCAATGTGTTTACTACAGAATGTACTGACAGATTGATTTCTAGGCAACAGCCAAAAAACGCTCAGCCGCTGTATTGAACACGGTGTAAAAATGTTTTTATCTGTGTTATGTGAGGGATTTCTTGCATGCACAGACAATTTCAAAATTCCCTTCAAAGCATTTCAAACTAATTTTGATCTGGGCTTTCCAGAGCCTCCAAGTCAGGGATTCCAAAAGATAGGGATAAAGGATTGGTAAATAGTGTAAACCGAACCAGCAATGAGTGGAAAATTATTTAATAAAAAAATATGGGTGACAAACAAAAGGCACACAGATCTAAAGGCACACAGTAAACACAATAGTAAGGGACAAGGGGAATGGAATGGGATTGTTAAACTGGAAGGGCCAGAACAGGAGAGTATTACCCATGGTACAGGTGATGAACTGTGTCCAAATTCCTAAATGCTAAAGCGATAAACACAACAACAAACTAAGGTGATGGATGCTGTGTGCAGGGAGTGTCCATAAAGAGGCTGGGTACAGTGTGCAGGATGGGCAGCCAAAGCCAGCAAATGCAAAGTCCAGTGTTAAAGAGTCCAGGGTGTGCAGACACTAGCCTTTAGCCTCCAACAGCTCCTGATGACAGTAACAATGTCCACACACCTGGGCTGAGGGCTGGCCAGCTAATAAAGGCCCAGCCTCATCAAGCCCAGCTGTTAGCTAACTGCCTGGGGAACTCATACTGAGGGACACCAGCTGGTGCCCAGGTATAATGAAGTGGGAATCCCAGGAACCAATTGAAATGTTGAAGCTGCAGGGTTCTGGGTTGTGGTGGACCCCCCACACCTCACATTACACCCCTTTCAAGGAGCAGACTCTTGAGTGCTCCCCTAGTCTGACACCACTGGAAGCAAGCTTGACCCAGGGCAGGATAGACATAAAACTCTTCGGTCATAGCAAGACAGGAACCAGAGGCCAAGCAGTGAGGGTTCCAGATGCAGGCATGGCGGGTAGAGAGTAAGCCTTCTTGCAGAGACCAAGCCAGCAGAGGCCCTAGCAGCAGTGATGCTGGCAGAGGTGCATCCCAAATCAGGGTAAAGCCAGCGTCCGGCCCTAAAATCTGTTAGATTCCTAGCCGGCCACTGCTGGGTTTTGTTCCTCTTTAAACCTTCTAATCTTGCAGCAATTCTAACAGGTGTGTGAAACATTCTAAAAGAGAGGCATCTACTACCCTGCATTATGGTAAAGCCATTTCTGTGATTTGTTTTATTTATTTAATAGAAGATCAGTCCTATATGTCTCTTCTTTTGCTTTGTAACCATTTTTGTAATTGTACTTGTACTTTATATTCACTGGCCCACAGGGATATTACATCTAAAATGTAATAAGTGGCCTTTTGTGTGCCAAGCTAGGCTCTTCATCCCTGTACACTACTTACTAGTGCCTTGTATGCTCACCAGTGTGAACGGTTTACGAGTGTGAAATTATATTGTAGCAGTTCTCAATCACTAGAGTGTGTGGCTGGTGGTCTGATTGTGTGCAGATTAGTGCCAGGACAGATTTCAGCACCATTATTAGCAATTATTGATCAGGGTTGTTCCAGAGAACATTTAGGATATTGGTCCACTATAATCAGTTGTGTAAGACTAGGTAAACAAAGGTTTTATGTTTCAGAGAAACC
Source organism: Gastrophryne carolinensis (assembly GCA_027917425.1). Lineage (NCBI taxonomy): Eukaryota > Metazoa > Chordata > Amphibia > Anura > Microhylidae > Gastrophryne > Gastrophryne carolinensis. Next base: position 538,040,306 of record CM051234.1, read on the forward strand.
ATACACGCACCATACAAAGATTATTCATTACAACATATGAGTTAGAAATAATTTATTAGCACAAGTATAAGACAAGTTTGCTCTCAATAAAGAAACATGAAAAAAATATTTGATGTCAAATACAAATAGCTTATTTATATTATATAGCAATTTATATAAAATCTTTTTAGCATTTTTTAGAAAATGATAAAAAAAATATAACTTTTTTTATAGTCAAAATTAAAAACAGTTCTCAAAATATAACATTAAAAATCTTACAGCAAACGTAACAAAGACACATTGGAGATGTTTTACCTAGAACATGCTTGACCAACGAGATGTGGGTGTGCAGGAAAAACAGCAATTACAAGTCCTAGTTTTAAAAAATGCTTTAAGACTACTATGCTTGTTTAATCTGACACTAGGAGGGCTCCGGTTTCTGTGCATACCCTAAAGGGTAGGCTTCTACTGAAATGTATAGGCTGGTCTGCATTTTGTTTAGAAAATGTCAAGGTATATGCAGGGGGGGGGGGCTAACTCGAACTCGAAAAAATATCAGCAAGTTATTTTTTTCAAATGGCCAGATTTGGTGAGATATATTTTAAGGAGTGCCAAAAGATTCTAGTTTGGGAGGACATCCCAATATGGGATTTCCTCTATGGAAGGGTTTCAGCCCAACTAAGGGTTTTTTAGACTCTAGTTCTCGTGTTGGCCCTATTTAAACAAAAAGGTACTGACTTTTTCTACCCCGCAGCAGACACATGCTCAGAAATCTACCTGTTTCTAGAGAGTGCATTATGAGCATTAGATGTTAGACATGGTCCCAACCCTCTGAGGGCAGTCATATTGCCTATGCAAGGCAGTGTCTGGCATCCCCCTCCCATTGTAGTGAATAGAGGCATCATGCAGAGTGACTGACTGATGTGAGGGGCAGGGGGGCATATAGGGACACCAGGAGCCATCTTCTCAGAAACCTGGAGCTGAGAAGGGGGAGAAAAGCAATGATAGCACCTGACGCACACAACAGCTAGCTAAAAATGTGGGGCTCCATCTTAAGTAACGGAAAGCTGTCTCTGACTTGGATGCTATGTTTAACACTATGCCCTTGTTACATGACCCACGCTCTGTAATTTAATTTTAATGTTACTGGCTTTGAAAATGTATACATAAATCCTATACAAGCTTTTAAAAAAATGATAATTTTATGTAACCTCTCTGCATGCTCATTCTGATACAGAAATTACTAGCCTGGCAAATTATAGGAACTTGAATCAATGCATCACAGCAAAACACAGTAAGGAAGCAAAACAATCAAAATTTTATGGCCAATATTTTAAATGACCTTTACATCCGTGTACACTTTGGATAAATAAAAGAAAGGTGGGTGGGAAGGTTTGGTCGATCTTGGATGATATTAAAGGGGATATGCAGTTTACCCCGTTGCCTTCCTCCATTTACCGCCATGCAATAAGTTTCTCGAGAGATACGTGGCATAAGCCGACATATGGGCACTAGATTTATTTTTAGGTATATTCATGAATCAAATATCCATACCTTCTAAGCTGTAAAGCTGAATGGGGAAGTATTGCTTGTAACTCTACATTTGACATTTTGCAGGACCACATCTTATAACAGAGTGATCACCACATTTAGAAAGATATAGTTTGTCATTTCACAACTAAAATGATGCTGTTTCTACATATACAAATACAAATAGTAGTTTTATTTGAAAAAAAAAACATATAGGACAAAAGTTCCTATCATTGATGTGCAAGTGTGCAAAAAAAAAAAAAAGAGAAGAAACAGGGGCAGATTATCAAAAGTGGTGCAAGCAAAAAAATGAAGCAAATGGAAGCAGTTATACTAAGCAACCAACTAATCTTATGTCATATCAAGACTAGACGGAAAGGGAGGCCATTCAACCTAAAACAGGTTAACATGAGAGATATGAGAAAATAATAGTGGTTTCTAAAACCTGATTCATTGTCCTAAAAAAAATAATTTTTATTTTTTTGCACCAGTCTTCTATCAAGTTATATTTTCTAGGTTTTCAGGGCAGACGCCTACTTTGAGCCTAAAATGCATTGGGGTTTGGACCATTATAGAGGGTCATTGAATTTTTTTTTTTTATAACTGCACCAAAAACTATGCTTAGTTGCTTGTGTAGGATTTAGGTAAGTATATAGAGAAAGCCAACTTTGATCCACTTTAAGTCAAACATGTTTCCTGTTACCCATATTAATCATTATTGTCTATGGTATCCCAGTGCAAATTGGAATGTTAGCATTTCTGTCACATAGTATGCCAGAACTAGCTAGGAATGGGCATTTGGTATAATATGAATCTGTACTCTTACTGGTTTACAGGATCACACTACTGCCTATGTGGGAGAACTTTCCATTTCATACTATTTTTTGTCTGTGTAAGGAGAGCTAAACACCTCCATAGTAGCTGCCTGAGTTGCCTAAGTTACAGGGGGAAACTATGTAAATTCCTAAAGCTTGTTGCTCTAAAAATGTGTTCCTTGGTGAAATTGCAGATACACAAATCAGCAAAATAAGAACAGGAATTCTAACACTTGTTCTAACACTCTAACCTGTGCATTGCATTGAATGTCAGTAAAATGTTTAGCTGCCAGGGATTACTGCAGCAGGCTGTCAGGTCAAGTGTAGACTCTTTTTTGCCTTTAAGTTAAGTTAAGTTAATGCAGATCCTAGATCTGGGGTTCCCAACCATTTTTCATTAAAGCGGACCTTCACTCTAAATAAGAGTCTATCTTATATGTTTCCCACACCCTGTACATACAGATTGCTCACATTAAAAATCATCCTACCTGCATCTACTGCATTTTATAAGCCTTTAAACATCCAAGATGGCGGCTTATGGAAGCTGCCATTTTTGCAGGCAGCCTGCAAACAGGAAGTGTCTGCAAACAGGAAGTGACTGTGCTGCTCTGCATTCTGGGACTGCTGACCTTTCCCTGACCCCAGCTCTGCTCTGTCTGAGCAAAGAACAGCTATAACCCGCCCCCCTGTACCTTATCCCATTCTCCTCTCCTCAGTAAGTGTGATGCTTCTGAGTCAAGATGGCGGCGCCCGTATCCTAAATTCCCGAACAGAGTTGCAGCCCAGTGGGGGAAAGTATAATAAATTAGTGACTAAACATGTAAAATATATTAATTTTAGATGCTGAGGAATTGTTTTTTAAGAGTTTGGGCTTTTCATTAAATCATGGTGATGGTCCGGTTTAAGTACCATTTTCATTTGTTAAGCTGTCACAAGGGTCCCAAATGTGTCCCTCTGGAAAAAAATGGTCAGCGTATGCCTGGATCGTCTGTATGGGTTGGTAATCACCTAAAACTATGTTACAAATGCATATGCAAATGCAACAACCATGTAAACTGCATAAAAATAAACTTTCAGCACCTTTTGGAGCAGTTTTGTATTTATGGAGCAGATCAGGATTGGGTAAAGTTTGGGTAAAGATGACAACAGAATAGATTAGTGTACAAATCATTCTTCATCCTTGCTGAGCACTACCTGATAGGATCTTGAGTACCACCAGTGGTACCCGTAAAACTGGTTGGGAACCCCTGTACTAGACTAATCTGCTGTAGGGCAGCTGATGTGCTTATCTATAGATGCATTTATATCAAGCAAGAGTGTAGACCCAAATTTCTTTAAATACCCACTCATGGGAGGCTAATATTACTCATATATGCATTGTGCCTAAGCACAGGGTAAATCCATAGGATATATAATAAAAATTCGCAAAAGCTCTTCAAGGGCCATTAGATAGCTGCAATGTTTTTCACTGCTGTTTTCACTCTGTAAAACAATAAAAAAATGAATTCTAAGTACAATGTTCTCAATATGTCAGTTGCTGCAAAAAAAAAAGCTGGAACAGTTACTAGACCTATAATAGGGCACTTTGGTAAGCCCCATAATACATAGATAATTTTTACTTCCACTGCTCTGACTGATGTAGACCTGGAAATGGCTGCACACTGCAAAACTGCAACCCTACCCCTACCCCCCCACTCCATAATTGTGGAGGTCTGTGCAGCTATTGCTGTCAGTCATCAAACCCAATGCAGCAGTGTGACTGTACTTGTCTGCCACTCAAGTCGAGCTGTCACTAAAGTCTATAGCTGCCATGCAGATACCTGCCCCCTGCTGGCATTAGGGGAGGATTGCAGCACTCAGGTGAGTTATTTTAAAGTGGACCAACACCCTCCCATGATCGGCCCGGGAATCTATGCGATTCCGGACCGATCAGCTCCCTGACTCCGGGGGTGCCCCGCTGTGTGAAACCCCCCAGAAACCCGTAAATCCCTACCTGCTCCTCAATCCAGTGGCGCCCGCCGGCGCCTCCCGCGCGTCCCTCTAGCAGGACGCGCACCCGCGGAGGCCGTTTGTGAATGGCCAGCGTGGGCACGCGCCCTGTAAGAGTGACGCGCGGGAGGCGGCGGGCGCGCCCGCTTGTCCGCCGGTGGGGACTGGCTGCAGCGGTCACGTGGGAGCGGGGAGAGGTGAGTTTTTGGGGCTTTCTGGGGAGTTTCACACAGCGGGGCACCCCCGATCGGGGTGCCCCACCGAAAGGGGACCAAAACCCAGGATAGTCAAAATCCTGGGTGTTGGTCCACTTTAACAACCAGATCTAGCGTAGCACTCCCTGATGTAAACTGGTGACGCAGTTTGATTATACAACAAAAGCAAATAAATATGGTGCTAGTATGCATACATACCTTTTTACATCTGTGGTGGATTGATCTTTTTGTGATCTGAAACTGAGAGAATGTCATTGTAAGTATTTTGGAATTTGAAGAGAAAAAAAAGGTATAAAAACTCCTGGAGTGATCAAATAAATGGTTGGTAAGATGGGTTTTTACCCTTTACCCTATATGCTGCCTATAGATATTCTTTAGAAATAAATGTATCCAAACATAAACTATTAGGCACAGCCTCCTTAGTAAAATATGCATTTATGTATATGTAGTAAAAAGAAAACAATTATAAAAATAGCAATCTTTTGAAACTAACCTTAGGGCATTTACTTCTGTCTTGTGACTGCCAGTTTTCCTTTATTTTGGTTGCTTGTTGTTCTGTGCTGGACCTTGAATCTGCCAGCTAAGAAAAAAATAATAGTTTCACATACATTTTAATATATGTATATACAGCATATCTATTTTATTTATTAGCATTGTGTTATTCAAATGTGTTTGTAGGTGTTAAATATTAATTTATTAAATTAAAATTGTTTTATTGGAGAAAATTAATCATAATTTAATAAATTATATATATATATAATATTCAGATAATGGTTAATCAGCTCCTAAGTGCTAAAAATAGTAATTATGTTGGAGATTATAGTAATTTTAAATAACTGTATACATCTTTTTTAATTGCTTGTCTTTGAATGTATAAATTTGTTAATGCTTTTCTAATTTTTAGTTCTGTTTATTGGTTAATTTTAAATGATTGTATTACTGTGAAGGTGAGACTTCAGATAACCCCCTGTGCATGGATACATATGTAACAGAATTGACATTTGAGATCCCTCAGTATCTATTTCAATACTGATAGGGTTAATAACCCTGACCACCTGACTACCTTAAAGTATTTAGACAGACGCTTCCCAACAGCCACGCAGCCCATGAGTAAGTTGTCTCAGAACGACGAAACGCGTTGGGCGTGGTCTGTGTGGGAAAGCGTCATTACGTTGTTAGAAGCAAGGAGGAATAGGTGAGACAGTAAGCGCTCCTTTCCCCGGCGGACGAGGGGTTGAGTACGGTGTCCACTTCATTGAATAGCTCAGCGCTGCAAAGGCTGGCTTCAGCTGCGAGCGCAGCCTGATCTCACTTAAGGGAAACTATCTGAAGGCTTACAACACTTGATCAACGTCTAATTGTGATATGCAAGTTACTTTTTTTGTTCTGGTAAGCAACTATTAAAAGTGGGCACGGAGCCCAGTGTTTTAAGGATCTTATGCTATTTTAGTCCATTTTTTTACATGTGAATTGCTCAATTGGAGGGGATTGATCCCTAAAGAAGCACTTTTATTATATTTGATTCCTATTTGGCCTGATGGAGGAAGCAAATGCTGATTAATTCATTGATACCCTGGAAGATTACACCTGTTGTTTATTACAAAGTGTCCCTTGAGAGAAGTTATAATTTTGGCATTATCTAACTAAGGAATCTGGTACGTGATTTAATCATAAGTGGTGTTGGGATTCACAAAGCCTGCAATTTATTGTCTACACTGAAGGTGTTGTTGCTGATTGAAATATTTTATTACTAATATTTCCCGCGGAGTTATTAGTGTTTTAATACACAAAATTACTATTGTTTGAAGACTGCACCAATACGGTCTTACCAACTCCAGCGGAAGAAAGGACTGCCTTTATAATATGATTCAATTTAATTACAATTCACTGTAATATATTTAGCGCGGCTGTAGAAGAATTTTTTCTTCCTTCTGTAATCTGTATGTATGGGATGGGGTAAACATACAAGATAGACTCTTATCCAGGGTCCGGTTTAAGTGAATCATTTAGACTGGACATACATCTTTAAGAAGTTGGTGATTGTCTTTTTTGGTCCGGCGTGTCCCATACCACAAGGATGGCTTGTTACTCTTGCTTCATTATTATTAGAGTTACTTTTAGAAATAAAACTATTTTCTTGAAATTAAAATCTTTTAAACATATACAATATACATATTAATATAAGAATGATACGTACTTTCACTTTGCAGTATTTGTTGAATAAGAAAATCACATCTTGAATCGTGTTATTTACTGGCAGCATTTTTGCTTGTTCTATTATGCTGGGAATGATGTGTCCTGGGTTCTAGAAGTTAAAATGATCAGATTACAATAGTTACTAATCGATCACATCTCAAAAAGCTTTTTGTTTTTGGAAGGACTGGAAAAAAAAGTTCTTGTTAATGGCACATTTTAAATCTCATCTTCCTTAACCATAGCCAACCATAGCAAAAATGTCATGATGGTGCCCTCAAAGACACCTACACATTCAGACAATAGACAGAGACAGACAGAGTACAGCTGGTTTCACACCTAGCTATTGTGGGGCTATTGTGCCTCACTTGGAGGCTGATTCACTACTAGCGCCAGGTATTGCCAGGGGAGCATCTGTATAGCGGCGCTTAGAGCAACTGCCAGTAGACGCTGTAAGCAGGGGTCAGGCGCTGTAACCTAGCATAGCGTTCGCTATAGTATCCTGGCCGGCATTGATGAATTTGATGTGGGGTGGACGCTGTCGAAGCGCCGTCCCTGATTCACTGGAGAGCCAATGGAGAACGCTAGGGGGTGTCCTAAGGTCAAAGCACCCAAGACTACACCACATCTAACAAGAGGACAACGCTGCAGCGACCAATAGGTAGCGCCTGCTCAGTGCGGCCAGCACTCAGTGCTCCACACCACATTTAATAAAAAAACTACACACACAGGCTCTAAAACTGGGCGCTCTAGTACCAGACGCTGTGTGATCAAAGTCTTTTTTTGAACACATATACACCAGTAACAAAGCGAAAACACATGGAATGACATTGTTTTAACACTGTGACAATGACACTTTAGTGCCAGACCTGCACATACATTTCTGCATAAAAATATAACAAATAATTTTTTTTAAAGTGTTTGTTTGCAGCCAGGAGAGGTCACACAATGATTTGAGCAAAAAAAAAATAGATTTTAATTGCCCAAAACGCTATGTAAACACAACCAAATGAAATCCCATTGAAATGTATGGCTGAGCGACACTGAGCGAAAGTTAATACGTGGCGCTCCTGAACCCAGAACACCGGCGCTATACACTGAGCCACCTAGTGATACATGTGACGCTACATGGTGCTGTTAGAGGTGCTCACCAGATTCGCTTTCTTAAATGTGGTTTTACATACAGTGACCGGAGTTCACCCCTGATGCTACGTGCCACTACGAATCACTACCTGTTGCTAGCCGTTCTTAAATAGTAGATTTACTAATGCATAGCTAAAAGTCAAAGTGGCCATAGATTACTGTGGACAACGTTTCACAGGCAATTGGAGGGTGATCACAAATGACCCGCAATTGCCACAATGTGTAAGGAGCCTAGGAGAGAGAATGAAAAGAGTCTTGAAATGAATGCAAAAGAAGGAGAGATAAAAAATTACCCCTGCTGTAAAGCACAGGGATATTACCAAGGCTGCGCCCAGGATCAGCCTTAGAGTCAATGTCACCCTGTTCAGGATGGTGCCCTGCAAGCACGCGCGCACACATACACTTACATATATATATATATATATATATATATATATATATATATATATATATTTACACCATAAGGGTAAAAGGTGTAGGAAATGCAGAATACAGAGAAGCACAGAGAGAACATGAGAAAAGAGAGGTGACATGCAAATTCTAAGGTGAAAAGGAGAAAGAGGCAAGGAAATATGAAGGTGAGAGAGGGAATGTAGAAAAAGAGAGGGAATGTGGAACAAAAAGGGAATGTGGAAAGATAGGAGGAAAATGTAGAAAAGAGAAAGGTGGGGGGATGCAGTTTAAATTCATTATTTATGTCTACTGCTGCCATTTAAATTTCTTATGAATATGGTAACACATTTATGTTTTTAATTTAAAACCAAATCTGAGAAAGTTATGGGTTTTATAAATACTGTGAACTGCTTATGGGTTGGTTATAAAAACCTAAAACATGTATTGTAGGCAGGTAAAATAGATTGAAATGTGCCTTAAAAAGTGTAATTAAGAAGTTGTTACTTAGCTTAGTGAAAATGTATACTGTAAATAATACCTCTAAATTACCTTATCCCTTTCCTGACACGAGGTACTATTACTTCATGTTCAAATGGAGCTTCCTGCAATGTTTTAACGCAACTAAAGGGTTAATAAAGTGCCCAAAAGTGGTTTTGCATGTGTTGAAGGGTGTAGCTTTGAAACAGGGTCTTGTTTGGGGGTTTTCTGACTTATCGTCCCCTTGGGGTCATTCAAACTAACATAATCCCAAATCTTATTGCGACTGAAAGGGGTTAAAATGGACCAAAACCCACTGAACTTGTGAAATACATTTGACCAAAGCCCCTGCTGATACTTTCTTGTTAGGTGTAGAACTAGAAATGGATAGTTTCGCTTATCAAATCACCATGAAACACTTTTTTTTGCTGTTCCTCTCTGTGCAGGTGATTAGTTATTGCATAAGTGCGGCAATGACTTCATTGCCACACACAGCAGTGGAAATAAATGGAGGAGGAGGAGCTTTACAGCTAAAACAGGTGCCATTATCTGGGATTAAAATCAAACAAGAACAGTAAAAATAGGTAAAAGTTACTATTCATGGGGGGGGGGGGACAATTCAGGCGATACTAGTTAAAAATGTGGGTTTTGATCTGCTTTAAGTTAACTTTAATAAAATAAAGCATAACGCAAAATATCACAGGCAAGGTGTATAAACAACAAGTAAGTTCCAATCTGGTCTGCCACACATGGATCTTGTCTCATATATGGCTCCATTGTGTAAATGCCATCTTTTGGCAAATATACGAATATACACACAGTAGTTCCCCTACTCCCATGAAGTGCACCATCTTGAAGTTCTGGCCATGATAATCTTGCATACATTCCCTGATTGCTGAAGTCTGGTTTGGCAGGGCTGTGGCTAGCAAATAGTGAATGGAACTCACAGCTTCCTTCTCTGTGTGCAAGGGATGTGTCAAGCTTGGACTGTTCTCTCTGCAGGGACTGCATATGGTCCTTGCAGGAAGACCTGGGCCAGGTATGTTTTAAAATACTGGACCTGAGCAGGGAGCTGAGGTGAGTATGCTTTTAAATGGCTAAAGTGATGCCATTCCCATGACTTGCCAAACATGTGCACCAGGTAATACATTAGGGACAGAAGATACTCATTTCATTCTCACATTCAATAAGGTGGGCATCTGCCATTCCTTTTTGCATTGTTAACCCATACAAGTGACAAAAAAGCACAGTTATTCCTTATTTTCCTAGCCCTTTGGGCTTTGCCCATAGCTGTCTAATCAATAGTCCAGGGTATACAACAAAAACAAATTCTTGTCATTTGTAAGTGACTTCAGCACACATTTATTGTTGATTTTCATTAAAGCAATCCAAAAATGCACAGCTACCCATCACAGTCAAAATAAGATAACATTAGAAATTGAGAATGGAACTTACATAGCATGCGGCAACATCAACCTGGTGGAAATCTGTCTTGCTTCTATGCCATGTCTAGAGGGAAAAAATGTATATAAAGGAATACGCCATATGGGGTATAACAAACACCTTTGCATATCTACTTTTACAAATTACAGTGTAAATAAATAGGAGGTTTGTGAACTTCCGGTGATCCCTGAGCATATTTGGTTTGCTAAGGGCCGTCTAGTCATCTCCCCTAGGATTATGCTGTTTAGACCAAGGATTCATTTAAATAATAAATTATTTCTCAAACATACAGTATAAGTCTTAAATAAATTCAGAATGGATACATTTAGTACATTTTCAGAAAAATATGTTCACAGGGTAGGAGGCAAAATTGGGCATAGTTGAGCTGAGATATGGAACATTGAGAATCCCTACTTTATAACTTAATTCCCAAAAGGGACTTATTTGTTACAAGAAAGCTTTAAAAAATATATACCGGTGTATTTGGATATTTAATCAATAGCTTTTTTCTTCATAGTAATTCAAAGTCAAATGGTATACGGGGGCTATAATCAGTACATCTATATCAAGCATCCATATCTCTTATATTTCTATATCAATATTTATATATCTTATGTCACCCAGTGATGCAACCAGGTGATCCATTGCCTCCCCACTAGCTCTTCTAATCAGGCCACAGTCCACAAGAGCAGAGCTTTGGCCAGAACACAGTCACAGTGAATGGAGCTGTGCTATACTGGGGATGCATACACTTTGTCAGAGGCAGTGTGAACAGGGGGAGTGCTGCATGTGTGGCAGAAGGTAAGTAATGCTTTATTTGTCCACAGATTAAATACATCATAATAGACGTTTGAACAAGTAAAAGTGTGCCCTTACCTGTTTGCCAATCCTAAGGCAGAATTCCATACTTTTGGTGCAGTTGAGTGAATACATTGCCTTTGCAATAAAAATATATAAATACATGATTCAATATATTATAAAAGAATGAAAATAAAATAACACCTGTGAGTAGAACATTCTTGTAGTAAGTGAAAAAGGAAATACATGTTGATGAATAGCAATTATTATTAATCTTTCAGTTTATACTTACAAGATTCAAGTCTTTTAAAATGACATGATCAATGACCTGTGTAATCTTGTGTTTGCTCATAGTGGAAGGCGATGCTCTGAGTTCTAGGAGCATCCATCCATGTACCAGGGTGAGGATAGAGCTGAGCCTGTAGGAAGCTGAGGAATGGAAACATGTCAGTCAGTGTGCCAGGCAGCATTTGCACAATAAAGAAAGAGCAAACCATGTCTGTACCCATCATGGGAGATTCTCTCCAGGTTTTTGAAAGAGAATACCAGAATTCAGAATGCCATTTGTAAAAGAATATCCATGGGATATATATACAAGTTTACGCCTACATACAGTAGGATAGATATTTCCCTGTGTGACAAATTCTAGTGATGTGTCATCAGCAAATCTATAAAATACCTGTACTCTATTTAAGCACTTGTACCTGAATGATATTACTAACATTTTATCTTATTATTTTAGGGAGCAAAACTGTTTGAGGAGTGTTTTGCTGACTACATCTTCACACTAGCAATGGGCAATAGCCCTTCTGTCTGTCTCTCTTTATCATCCATACAGAAACATAAAAGCACAGGCTGGCCACATAAAGTGGCCCATCTAAAATTGTATTTTTTATATTTGTTTATCTCAGGTATGTTGACATTTCCTTCTATTGATTCACAACCTCCCTCTCGTCACACATTTTCCTCCTGAAACATATTTAAAACTATAACATATTAAAAGTTTTCAGTCATGACCTTTCATTTCTTTCTTTCCTACAGACAATGCGGATTACGTTTTTTGAGTCTTTCCTGATACAGTTTATTTCCAAAAGATTTATCCAGGCACATTTTATCCCCTGCGGTCAATGACACAGGATCCATTTCTCCTCTACACTTATTTGGAACATCCTTTTGATCTAGGTGTGATCCCCTGTATCACAGTGAATGAATCTCCCCTGTGGCATTGACTAGTAAAATGTCAATGGTTATATGATGTCACCACTTAAACTTACAGTATTCGCCATCACACCCTGCATCCAGTGCTGCAGAAACAAACTCCTGCTGAGCCACCCAGAAACAACTTGACTAAGGAAAGTCACTGCCCACGTAATGATACCTGCAACTTTTCACAATCTGGCACTGTGTAGGAGCCAGGCTGTGCAGGGAGGGATGGGTAAACAGTATGGGCTTTGAATCAATGGCCTGGTAGTAGTAACTTAAAGCAGAACAAAATCTGGGATTTCGACTATCCCAAAATGGGATGCCCCTATGTGTGAAACCTCCCAGGACCCCTAGAAAAACTCACCTCTTCCTGCTGCAATGGCACATGCATAGGCTCTAATCCAATCAGAGCAATTTGCTCTGCATATTTAATGCTCAGAAAACAGCTCTGTTTACCTGCTGGGCTTCGTGAGTGCAGTGGGTGCATCCCCAGAAGTGTGCACGCTCCCGTCCCCAGCCATTGAGATAGGCCATTGAGTGTGCTGTCAGCAAGAAGATGGGGGGATGATGCCGCCAGATGTTTACATTGTCAGGTCTTTGGTAGAATGACCCTTAAAACAATTTCTCCTGAATACCTGACGTTTATAGATCTGAGTTATCTTTGCATTTTAGCATTTTTGGCTCCATGTAATCTATGATGTAGAATAGTCCTGGCCATTATGGTCAGTAGTCTCACTGACATTCCAGATGTTTAGTGAAGTGTGCCTAAAGCATGTATCTTTACTTGTCAACAGTATTGCATCTACATTTCACATCTGTGTGCTCTTAAGAGGGGACATAAAGTCCCCAGTCATGTTGGGCCCCTGAGCGGTGGGCATCAATCCTATGTGTGTGCAAACATGCAATGGCCATATATGTACAAAAAAAGCATGCACTGTACAACCAGTATAGTGTGAATGAAATCAAAAAAGACTGATACTCAAGTTTTTTTGAGTAAAACGACCTTAGGGTATAAAAACAGATATGCACTCCCCGCAGCCTTGATGCTGCAGCAGCTTATTAAATATGGGTTTTATACTGTCCTCTTTATAGTATGAGGCATCTCTACCATTGGCTTCAGGGCACAGTGATGATGATGTCCTGATAGGCCACCACGAGAGCGCTTTCCTCTGGAGCATGCAGGAACAAGCAGGAGAACAATGTACTGACAGCTTGATAACTGAAGCATTTTGCCAGCTGGAACTGGGGGGGGGGGGGGGGAGTGCAAATGGGAGGGGGGGAGATACATGAAATTTAAGACCTTTTCCCCTAAATCACAGGGTTTTCATCTGCTATAAAAAAAAATGGGTCACCACACTTCCTTAGACACAACGTCGTCTGGTGCTGTTCCTCAAGGTGAACATGTTTCCCTATGTTTTAAGGAAGCTGATCCAAAAAAGGCTTATAAGCTACACCTGAAATGCTGTGCAAGTTTCATCAATTGATTTATATTTAGCCATAAGCATGCATGACATCAACATTACGTAATGTCATTACGTATAGTAGACAGCACAAAACTATTACAAAATATCAACTGCTTGCGTAATCTATACCCTGTCAGCACAAAGGCAGAATTTTAAGAAAAATGTAAATATGTTGTCCATTTCAAACATAATTTCATTAGAAAATATTAATAAAGTGCAGTAAGCAGAACAAATCTTAAATTGAAGTAAAGCAATATTTTTTGTAAGACCATGATTAAAGTGGTCAGTACATGGAGTTTATGAAGGTGCTTGTGCAGTTGGTTATTTCAAGCATCCAATGTATACTTACACCATCATTTATCTAGAGTCAGCACCAGTCAATTTGAAAATATGGCATGGGGCTCCCATGCCCCCCGATCGCTGAGTAAACTCACCTAGTTCCAACACCACATGTGCTTGCTTTCATCCACTGAGAGCCATCTGCCATGACTGTCATTTGCCAAACGGTTCTCTCAATAAATAGGGAGCATCCCCGGCTGCATGCATGATCCCACCCTAGACTTTCTGACAATTAACAACAATGAGAGCTGTTTGCCGAATGACGCAGTCACGGCAGATGACTCTCATTGGACGAGAGCCCACATGTGCTACTGGAAGGGGAATGGTGTTTACTGGCTTCCCGAGGGCTTTTCAGACAGTGGGGCATCCCAATTCAGTTAAACTCTTACTTTTTTCAAAAAACAGCATGGGGTCCCCCTATCCAGTAAAACCAGCCCTGGCACCAGCTATGTTGGCTGATAGACCAAGGCTAGCAGCCCATATGGCCCACGGGCTGCAGGCTCTTCTGCTCCCTCCCAAGGCCTTGGTAAGTGCGCCTGGGGTTAATGGAAAGTCGCCCATTTGCTGGCAGGTGACTTGCCAGCCCATCCTGCCCTGTGAACTGGTATAGGAGTTTTAAGTCCCCCACTGGCCCCCACCAGTTCGCAAAGAGTTAAATGTGAATAAAACATAAAAAAAAATGATTTTCCCCACCCGATACTTACCTCTAATCCATCGCTGTTAAAACTAATGCTGTGTCCCACACCATCTGCTGCAGTGTCCCGCACTGATTCGTGGCTGCTGTCACTGACATCCGGAGAGATCTGTAACTGCCGGCCATGTCCCCAGCTTCTGCAGGTCTTTCCGGCTATCAGTAACAGCTCTGCTCCCCGCCACAGGGAGGGGCCATTTATACTGGGAGTGATCTGTGACATCACTCCTCACTCAGTATAAATGCCCCTGCTTGTGGCAGGGCATAGAGAGATGCCATGAGCCCGAGTTTGTTTTTTTCCGAGTTTGTTAAAACTTTGGTTGAATCCGAATTTGGCAATCTGCCCGAACCAAATTTTTGAAAAGTAGTTATTTCATGTTTTTCCTGTAAAACGTTTTTTAAGGCTTATTTTTTTTTACTAATGTGTACTTTGGAGCACAAGTAATAAGCAGCCTCAATGCACTGTGAAGTTTGTCCCCTTGTAAAGATGAAATTATGGCTAGCGCCTGTTTAATACAGCGCCAATCTTTTCAGCGTACCAAAAATTGTTCAATGCAGTGTGCAGTGCCTAAAAATTGTTGGTACAGAGTGGCATTCATTGGCACTGTTATAATCCGTAGAAAGCTCCAACAGGTGCTGACACAGGCTGGCAAATATCTAGTGCCCCAATCTAAGCTGATTAGTTAACATCAAGCGTTGCACCATTCCATAAAAATAACAGTGCCAATATATGAATATATCCTGGCGCTCCAAAGCAGACCCATATGCCAACAAAATTACGCCATATGACACACTTAATAAATAAGGCCCTTTAAGTAATTCCAGACTGGCTCCATGATGCTAAGTTCAAGGCAAGACTGCTTGTTTTCCCTTTCACTGCTAATGGTCGCTTGCTATGGGTTCATCGTCATGCTGTAAAATAAAGCATGGGCCAGTCAATCTTTAAAGTAGCACTAACACTAAATAATGGCCTAATAAATATCAAAGCGGGGGGGGGGGATGTGGTATATGGGTATTTTCCCCTATGACTGAAGTGGTGATGTGGTACTGCTGGCCTTGTGGCTCTAAGAGGGAGAGGGGGTAGTGTCCACTCAGGCTCCCATAGGTCTCATGGTGCCCCATTATTGACTCTCTGTTATTCATTATAATAAAAATCTTATTTACAATATGTACACTTCACTGACAATCAAACCGCTTAGTGGAAACGCATGCACATACAAAATTGATATATATAGTTGACAGTGAAATAATAATGCAATACCCTTTGTTTGTAGCAAGTTTGAGTTTCTGTCCTTTGTAGCAAGACAATACCCTTTTTGTTTGTAGCATTACAGACAAGTTTCGCTGTTAGGCTTCCTCAGTGTGTGGACCTGTTACTTTAATCACAGGGATATTTCCATATATATTATGTGAGATAGCCTAGTGTAAATATGCTGCCAACAGATTATGTTATAGTACTTACATATTCAGATGCTTGTCAAGGCGCCTATTAATGGTAGTTGGACCATCTCCCAGTTGCTAGCGAAGTTTTCATTTGAGAACCATTATGACATTCTCTTTGTGTGCCCTGTGTATGAGATAAAAGTTTATGATTCTGGTATGTATGGGGAGCAATATAAGTAGTATGAGCCCTGTAAATTCAAAAGAGGATAGTAGGAACACTTACTTGTAAATGACACATAAATATGCTAAATATCAAGAGGAGGGGTTACATATGCACCCTGCTTCAAAATAATTCCATCCAAGCTTCTTTCATTTAGGAACAAAAAACAGCGTGACTATTCTTCTTTCCTATTGGAGGTCAGCTCTGAATGACCTTTTCCCCTGAGCTAGCTTGTGCTTCAATAATGGCTAATTGCAATTCTTCTAATGTGTCAATGCTTTTACCCATGATACAATGATCTGGGCAGATGTTAAAGAGATTGACCAAACCTTAAAATCGATTGCCTGACATGTTATCTGAGGCAATGTCTGCTCCATTCTGTTTCTTCGATTTGGTTACTGAAAGGAAAATGTAATCTTGCAGGATCAATTTACAAAAATTATGGCCGCACTAACTAGTGCTTAGGGCGTGCTACACTGGCCGTGTAATACGTATTTTACCCTAGGAGGGGATCCCACATTCCCCTCAAACCCGCCAGAAAAACAGCGCCACCCAAATTGAAAGTACAAAATCACCTATTTATTTTCAGTCATAAATCATGGATCAAATATTGCAAACATTTAAAAACATCCTAAAAAGGTCACAACAATGACCACCAGGGGGCACAAAGCGCCGGCTCCTTTCATATATCCTATATCCACTGATATCCACTCTATATCCAAACCCCCATAGCTAGTGCATTTATCAAATATATAACATTAAAGTGCTAAGTGTTTAAACCTATAATTATCTAGTGAGGACCGCCAAGAGCGGAAAAAGCAAAACAATCCAAAACCATATCACATGTGTATACAATCAGTACATTACCCATATACTTGGCCAGCATATCGATCTGTCCCCCTGCCCCTAGCCTACGCGTTCGTAACGGTCGGGGACCCGTTACTTCATGGGCACAAAAAGTAATTCACAGGAGGATCAATTTATTGTATTAATGTATGTATGTTTGTTGTTGTAATGGGTCCTGGGTGGGGGCGCCCTGTGTGTTCGCCGGCCTTGCTCCGCGCCAATTGGGGTGCCGACGGGAAGTACGCTTGTACTCCCCGCGGCCGATTACATCCTTGCTCGGCTTCACAGCCAGCGTCGGCTGACGCTGGTGCAGGGGCTGGGGCAGCAGACGCACTTCCGGCCGGGGTGTGTCGGTGGGCCCTGGCGGCCTGTGATTGGCTGCGGCCGGCGGCGCACTTCCGGCCGGGGTGCGCGCGGCGGCGCGGCCACGAGCAGATCCCATTGGCGTGGGAGCGGGGCTGGTGAGTATATAGGGGAGCCTGCCAGGATAGGGCCTTACTTTTTGTGCCCATGAAGTAACGGGTCCCCGACCGTTACGAACGCGTAGGCTAGGGGCAGGGGGACAGATCGATATGCTGGCCAAGTATATGGGTAATGTACTGATTGTATACACATGTGATATGGTTTTGGATTGTTTTGCTTTTTCGGCTCTTGGCGGTCCTCACTAGATAATTATAGGTTTAAACACTTAGCACTTTAATGTTATATATTTGATAAATGCACTAGCTATGGGGGTTTGGATATAGAGTGTATATCAGTGGATATAGGATATATGAAAGGAGCCGGCGCTTTGTGCCCCCTGGTGGTCATTGTTGTGACCTTTTTAGGATGTTTTTAAATGTTTGCAATATTTGATCCATGATTTATGATTGAAAATAAATAGGTGATTTTGTACTTTCAATTTGGGTGGTGCTGTTTTTCTGGCGGGTTTGAGGGGAATGTGGGATCCCCTCCTAGGGTATAATCTTGCAGGATCGGCGTGGGGGCATCTTTATACACCACAACAGCCCGAGACAGCCTTACCTGCTGCTTTTTATATGGTTGAAATGCAGTACTTTAATTAGCTGCAAGCAGTCACAGGGCCTGAACATTAGCATCAAAAGCAGTGCAGACCACATGACCACCGGCAGCCTATAACAAGTAAAATGATCTCAGCAGGTATAATTATCTCAGGCTGGGGGTGGTGTATGCAAGGGGTTGCATCTCCCATTGGGCTGGCCCACTCACAGTGAAGTCGATGGTTATCAACACCGCTTTCTAAAAAATGGGTGTTGAATAGCTTTAAGGTGTTGCATGGTCTGCTTAAACATCTCTATGTTTACACTTGCTTTGAAGGGCAGTTGTAATATAGCATGCCTGCATATTGAATTTAACTGTGCAACATTTTATTTACAGTGAATGGAGCTGCACACACCATTCACTGTCTTACAGCTAGACATATTAGAATGCATCTACTATATAAACTATGCCCCTGAGAAATCATGCTTTGTCATGTTTTACTGAACATAAATCAATTATAGATGTGACTCATGTTACTGGTTTACAATAAGTGAAAGTATGACAGGTATCTGGATGTTTTAAAGCGTGGTAGATAATGTATCCGTTGTAATATTACCCCATAATCTTTTAATATTCACTTGTTAAAACTTAGACAGATTACTGTTGCATGGTACTGATTCACAGCCAGCTGAGTAACTGTTGATATCAGAATTAGGCAAATAGGTTTTGCCCATGCTTCCAGCATCCCATAATAACTCCTAAAACACATAACATATCAATATATCAATACATAACATGATCAATATTATCAATAAAAAACCTATTACATGGGCTTGCATGAGCATCAGGGATGCATGTAGAAAACCTGATTATAGAACCACTTACAGTATATAAAGCAACATGCAAGAAAAAACAATTCACTTTCCTAACTTTAACTCAGTTGCTCTGTCATCTTCCATGGTGCTAATGTTTAAAATAAATGGCTTATGTATGATTTTAACAGGTGTTCTGCCTTACCTAACATTTTATGGAAGATTAACAAGCTTGTACAAGCAATACTGCCACAGAAGCTTTTTTTATAATTTTATGTACAGAGTAAGTTATGCAATGAGAATTTATGCCAAGTCCTAAATATCATGGTGTAGTTGCTTGGTCCTGTATGTACCCTTTGCACCACAAGGTGACAGTATATTCTTTATTCTTAGTATACAGTCCTGCTCCAGATAGATTACCTACACTTGGGTATTACTCCGCCAGATGGCGCTGGACTGCAGAGACATCGAAAAACAGGCTCCTCCCGGCCCCTCAAATACCCAGGGACCTCCCACAATCCCCAGATCTTCTCTGCAGTCTGGACTGCGAAGGATAAGAAGATGGCTCTCTCTTCTCACAGGTGAGCGGGGCTATTAGGCTGCGGCCCTGTAGGACTATTCCCACCCGTTCCATTATTAATTTGCCTCCCAGCCTTGGCTGCGCTGGTCGGGTGATGGTAGGCAGCACCGCTGTCAGGTGCTTAGGAGCGCTGCTCCACCGCAATCCCCCACCAAAGGGTAGGCGGTATAGGCATATGGTGAGCCTCTATGGGATGCCCCTCCCGCACTATTGCCCCTGTCTATCGGTGGGTGGGCGGCGTTACCTCAGGCGCTGGTGTGCCGTTATTGGCTGCTTGTCACGTGTACGGCTTCGCGCTCTTCGGGGGGGCGGGGCCCGCTTTTGGCGCGTTCCGCGTCACTGTCCCTGCGGCCCGCCCCTCGAGGTATACCCGGCGCCATTTTTTCTTGGATCTTGCTGCTACGTGACGGTCATCTTCCTACCGCGGTCCGTGAGTGCCCCCGCGGGCGGCTTTATTTACCGTTGTCATTTACATGCCACTTACGGTTCCCCTTTGCTTATGTCTTTCAGGCGGGCAGAACCCTATTGGCTTCTCCCGGCCCTACTCCCTCTATTTAGTTATTAACTTGTGAGGCCTAGTGTTAATTACTCCCACTTCCCTAGCGGGTTATTGGGGCATCCTGGGTTGCTTTTATAGCGTCAATCCCTATTGGCCTATTGTGCTGCTATAATCACCATATGGAGGCGTCTCAGGATAATGTGTTCGGGGTTCCTTCGGGACAAGCCTGGCTGTGTGTAGCTTGTGGGGTGTCCCCTATTAGCGCTGACAATGTGCGGGTCTGTGTACCTTGTGCCCAGCAGGTGCTTGCGCTGCAGCCTGGTTTACCAGTGGCTGGGCCTGCGCCTCATATGGCTTCACCTACTCCCCCAAGCTTAAGTCTCACTCCCACTGAGTTGCATACAAGTGGGGATTCTCAGCCTGATGTGTCTTCCAGACTGGCTAGTGTTGAGAAGTTGATTGCTAATACCTTGGCGCGTAAGGCCCTTGCAAAAAAGCGGCACTTAATGCCTGATGTCACTCTTTTCCCTATGGAAGCTGATGAATTTTTGGAACTGTCTGGCTATACCCCTTCGAGGAAGGGGAGCTATTCTCTGACTCAGAGTCATCTGATGAGAGGTCCAGGGGTCATGAGTCTGTTAGACTCTTACCTTCTCGCCGTTCCGGGTCCCGCGGCGCACTGTTGCGTGGGCCCCAGCGGGCTTCTGCTCGGCGGTCCCCGGGTCGTCCGTCCCCTCGGCACCCCCGTGGGGTCCAGGGGCTGTCGGCACAGGACGCGGCTGATGGCCGCGTCGCAGCCCGCTCCGCGCGGCTGCGCCGGCCTGCTGGGCTTCCGGGTGGCGTGACGCTGCCTCCTCCAGACGGGGGCGCGCCTGTCTCACATCGTGCTCGCGCGCGCGAGCACGTCTCTCTTATGCCTCCCGGCGGCGCTTCCTCCAGCGCGCCCGCCGGGGGCGAGTTTTAAAGTGACCTATCGGCGGCTGGATCCTGGGATCGGACCCAGGGACTGGTCGGCCTGTCTGGCCTGGGCCGTCCAGCTCCTGGGACCGATCCCATTTTAGTTTGTATGCACCAATCATTATCTTTCCCCCCAATTGCCCCCTTCCCTATTGGCCAGCATTCCCTATAAGGTTTTCCTGCTCCATCATCCCAGTGCCCGTTATAGCCTCTGGGTTCTGGATGTGCGTTGCAGTGTCTTTTGTGATTACTTGGCTATTGAACCTCGACTACCCTTGCTTGCTGCCTGCCCTGACCTTTCGCTTTGCCTGACCACGTTTTTGCCTGACCCTTCTGATACCTCGCACCGTGACCTCCTGGATTTGACCTCGGCTAGCCTTTGACCACCCCTTGACCACCCCTTCGTTACCTCCTTCGGATACCACGCCCCGTGACCTCCTGGTTTGACCTCGGCCTGTATTTCGGACTTCTGCCATCCGGCATCCTAATTCGGGATTCCCTGCCAAACATCTTTCTGCACCTTAAGCCGGTATCCTTTGCGCCTTATAAGTCCTGGGGGCAACCGACTGGGAGAGGCATTACCCGCGTCTCCTACAAGCGGGGGCTTGTCTATAGGCAGAAGTGGCGGCGGAGATTGGGGGATACCAGCTCAAGACAGACGGGTGTTCGGTACAGTCCTGACATTATAACGGGCCACAAGAATGGACCAAATCCTGGAACAGGTGCAAGCCTTAACAGCGGCGATGGAGCACCTGGCTCATCGGGTTGCGGCCCAGGAGAACCGTCCTGCTCCTAACGTCCCCAGTCCTCAGGGGACTCCGGCCGCAATGTTTGTGGAACCTAAGATCCCACTTCCTGAAAAATTCCACGGCGACAGGGCAAAATTTGCCAACTTCCGGGACTCTTGTAAATTGTACTTCCAGCTCCGTCCTGTCTCCTCAGGGTCACAAGAGCAAAGGGTCGGTTTGATTGTTTCCCTCCTTCAAGGAGATCCTCAATCCTGGGCCTTCAGCTTATCAGCTCAGGACCCAATCCGTCTCTCTGTGGATAGTTTTTTTTCTGCGATGGAGGTTCTTTATGATGATCCCGACAAAGGGGCCACAGCTGATGCCAAGTTACGTACTCTTCGCCAGGGACGCCGTCCAGCCGAAGATTACTGCTCAGAATTCCGTCGCTGGGCGGTAGATTCTCGCTGGAACAATCCTGCCCTCTGCGGCCAATTCCGGCTAGGATTGGCTGATACCATCAAGGACACCTTGGTGAATTACCCGGAACCTCAGACCCTAGACGAGTTAATGCACCTTGCCATCCGCATTGATCGTCGGCTTCGGGAGAGACGCCAAGAAAAAGGGACACATGCTGAGACAGCTTCAAGGTCTGAGGTCCCAATTGTACAACCTTCGGAAGAGCCCATGCAACTAGGTGCCACAAGGCTCACTGAAGGCGAGAGGCGACGACGCTTATCCGAGGGGCTTTGTCTGTATTGTGGTGGAACCGGCCATATGGTCAGACTTTGCCCAAAGAAGCCGTTGGGAAACTCCAGAGCCTAGGGGGTTTCGAGGGGGCCCTCCTAGGCTGTAAGGTATCACCTCAAGTATCGTCTCCAGTTCTTATTCCAGTTCAGATTAAGATTAATTTTAAGTTTTTGAATCTAAAGGCTCTCCTAGATTCAGGAGCAGCTGGGAACTTCCTAGACTCTGAACTAGCGCAGAGTTTAGGAATTATGATCCAGCCCTTGCCGACTCCCATCCGGGTTTCAGCCATTGATGGCACTCCAGTGGCCGGGGGTTTAGTTCGGTCCCGAACCCCTCCTATACAAATCAAAGTGGGAGCCAATCATTCTGAAGTTATCAGTTTTTTGGTATTGAGTATGCCTAGTACCCCTTTAATCTTGGGTTTGCCATGGCTGCAGGAGCACAATCCCCAAATTGACTGGGTCTCAGGGCAAATCACTAAGTGGGGACGCCAGTGTTTTCAGAGCTGCTTAGAATTTCCACTCAGGGTCGCGCATCTAGCCCCGGTTGGAGTCCCCACTCCGTACTTAGAGTTTGCTGACGTCTTTTCTGAAAGGGCGGCAGACAAACTTCCTCCCCATAGACCATGGGATTGCCCTATTGAACTTCTCCCCGGCACCATGCCTCCCAGAGGGAGAATATTTAATTTGACCCGAACTGAAACCCTCGCCATGCGGGAATATATTGCCGAGAACTTAGAGAAAGGGTTTATCCGGCCTTCATCTTCCCCGGCAGGGGCAGGGTTTTTTTTCGTGGAAAAGAAAGATGGGGGACTCCGCCCCTGTATTGATTATCGGGGTTTAAATAACATCACTGTAAAGAATAAGTACCCCCTACCACTTATTGAGGGACTATTTACACAGGTGGTTGGGGCGCAGGTCTTTTCTAAACTCGATCTCCGGGGGGCCTATAACCTCATTAGAATTAGGCAGGGGGACGAGTGGAAGACGGCCTTCAATACCCTTGAAGGGCATTATGAGTATTTAGTAATGCCTTTCGGCCTGTGCAATGCCCCCGCGGTCTTTCAAAGTTTCGTTAACAAAATTTTTAGGGACTATCTTGGCCGTTTTGTGGTCGTTTATTTAGACGACATTTTAATTTTTTCTTCGTCCCTTGATGAACATCGCAAACATGTGTGTTTGGTCTTGCAAAAACTTAGAGAAAACTGTTTATATGCTAAGTTAAAGAAATGTCAATTTGAAGTGTCAGAGGTTCCGTTTCTCGGTTACATTATCTCTAAATCTGGTCTATCCATGGATCAATCTAAGGTGAAGGCAGTCTTAGAATGGGAGCAGCCCAGGGATCTGAAGGGCCTGCAAAGGTTTCTGGGCTTTGCTAATTTCTATAGGAGGTTCATTAAAAATTTTTCTGCCCTTGTTACACCATTAACCAATCTTACCAAGAAAAGCGGGTACCCCTCAGTATGGCCTGTTCAAGCAGTCCAGGCCTTCGAGAATCTTAAAAGGGTGTTTAGTGCCGCTCCGGTCCTAGTCCATCCTGATGAGCAACTACCCTTCCTTGTGGAGGTAGATGCTTCTGAAGTCGCAGTAGGGGCGGTCTTGTCACAGTATCGCGGGTCACCTGAACGCCTCCATCCATGTGCCTTCTTTTCCAAGAAATTCTCAGGGGCCGAAAGAAATTACGATATCGGCAATAGAGAATTATTGGCCATCAAGTTAGCCTTCCAGGAATGGAGACACTGGCTGGAGGGGGCTCAGTATCCAGTCACGGTCTTTACGGATCATAAAAATCTAGAATACATTCAATCTGCTAAGAGACTAACTCCTAGACAGGCTCGCTGGTCCTTATTCTTTTCTCGATTTAACTTTTCTATAACCTATAAGCCCGGATCCAAAAACATTAAAGCAGATGCCCTGTCTCTGAGTTTTTCCGTTCCCGACTTACCTGAAAGGTTGGATTCTCCCATTTTACCCCACTCCCTAGTGGTAGCCGCTATCCAACCCCAACTTCCTGACCTTGCTCAGTTCCAGGCCCAAGCTCCTCCTGGAAAACCTGACTCAACCCAGTTTGTGCCTTCTACTTACCGTACTGTCTTTTTGTCCCATTTTCATGATACCAAAACAGCGGGTCATCCGGGGGTCAAGAAAACCATTGCTTTATTAACGCGCCAAGTTTGGTGGCCCTCTCTTAGGAGGGACGTTCAAAAATTTGTCTCCACCTGTAAAGTCTGTGCTCAAAGTAAATCTTTAAGGCATTCTCCTGAAGGCCCACTCCTTCCATTATCCATTCCCGCCTCTCCGTGGACCCATCTGGTCATGGACTTTGTTACTGACCTTCCCCCTTCCCAGGGATATACTGTTATTTGGGTAATTGTGGACCGCTTTAGCAAGATGGCTCATTTCATTCCTTTAAAGAAACTCCCCTCAGCCCAAACATTAGCTCAACTCTTCATCACTCACATTTTTAGAATCCATGGTATTCCCATAGATATTGTTTCGGATAGGGGGGTCCAGTTTGTCTCCCGGTTTTGGAGGGCTTTCTGTACTAAGCTGGGTTTCACTGTCTCCCTTTCCTCGGCTTTCCATCCTCAGTCGAATGGACAAACCGAGAGAACAAATCAGTCCTTAGAACAGTATTTGCGTTGTTTTACGGCTGATACCCAAACTGACTGGGCCTTCTTCTTACCATTTGCGGAGTTTGCATTTAACAACGCGGCACATTCTTCCACGGGGGTTTCTCCCTTCCATTGTGTTTATGGCAAAGACCTGAAGTTTTCTGCCCTTCCGGACCAACCCTCTAGAGTTCCCTCCGTGGATGAATGGGTTTCCAAATGGCCAGAGGAATGGAATAAGATCCAACAACATCTAACTAAGGCCGCTCTTCAGCAGAAAAAATTTTCAGATCGCAAACGTTCCTCTAACCCTGGTTATAAGGTGGGAGACTGGGTTTGGCTTTCAACTAAGAACTTGGCACTACGCCAGCCCTCCGCTAAGTTAGGACCTAAATTTATTGGTCCCTTCCCCATAGTACGGAAAATTAATCAGGTCACGTTTCAGTTAGCCCTCCCTTCGTCCATGAAGATTTGTAGGTCTTTTCATGTTTCTCTTCTTAAATCTGCTAGAAACCATGAACCCAATAGTTCCCCCAGTCCTGTGTTAGTCGATGGTCATCAGGAATTTGAAGTCGCCCGAATTCTTGACTCCCGCCTTTTTAGGAACTCTCTTCAGTATTTAATTGACTGGAAGGGGTACGGCCCGGAAGAAAGGTCTTGGGTTCCGGCCAGAGAGGTTCATGCGCAGAATCTGGTGAAGAGATTTCATAAGGAGAATCCATTGAAACCCAGCTTGGAGGGTCCAGTGGCCCCTCCTCGGGGGGGGGGTAATGTTAGACTCTTACCTTCTCGCCGTTCCGGGTCCCGCGGCGCACTGTTGTGTGGGCCCCAGCGGGCTTCTGCTCGGCGGTCCCCGGGTCGTCCGTCCCCTCGGCACCCCCGTGGGGTCCAGGGGCTGTCGGCACAGGACGCGGCTGATGGCCGCGTCGCAGCCCGCTCCGCGCGGCTGCGCCGGCCTGCTGGGCTTCCGGGTGGCGTGACGCTGCCTCCTCCAGGCGGGGGCGCGCCTGTCTCACATCGTGCTCGCGCGCGCGAGCACGTCTCTCTTATGCCTCCCGGCGGCGCTTCCTCCAGCGCGCCCGCCGGGGGCGAGTTTTAAAGTGACCTATCGGCGGCTGGATCCTGGGATCGGACCCAGGGACTGGTCGGCCTGTCTGGCCTGGGCCGTCCAGCTCCTGGGACCGATCCCATTTTAGTTTGTATGCACCAATCATTATCTTTCCCCCCAATTGCCCCCTTCCCTATTGGCCAGCATTCCCTATAAGGTTTTCCTGCTCCATCATCCCAGTGCCCGTTATAGCCTCTGGGTTCTGGATGTGCGTTGCAGTGTCTTTTGTGATTACTTGGCTATTGAACCTCGACTACCCTTGCTTGCTGCCTGCCCTGACCTTTCGCTTTGCCTGACCACGTTTTTGCCTGACCCTTCTGATACCTCGCACCGTGACCTCCTGGATTTGACCTCGGCTAGCCTTTGACCACCCCTTCGTTACCTCCTTCGGATACCACGCCCCGTGACCTCCTGGTTTGACCTCGGCCTGTATTTCGGACTTCTGCCATCCGGCATCCTAATTCGGGATTCCCTGCCAAACATCTTTCTGCACCTTAAGCCGGTATCCTTTGCACCTTATAAGTCCTGGGGGCAACCGACTGGGAGAGGCATTACCCGCGTCTCCTACAAGCGGGGGCTTGTCTATAGGCAGAAGTGGCGGCGGAGATTGGGGGATACCAGCTCAAGACAGACGGGTGTTCGGTACAGTCCTGACAGAGTCATGACGATTCTGGCTCTGACCCCTGGGCCCCAGATGATACTGATAGACTGTTGGCTCAGATTTTTGAGGTTCTGTCTATTTCTCCCCCTGTTGTAGTTCCCCTGGACACAGGATAGAATTTGCTGGGCGGTCCCTCTCAGAGGTTGTCAGGGTGCTTCTAGGCCCTGTTTTCCCCTCAGGAGTTGGTGCAGGCCGTATTCGGTCTGCAGAGTCTGGGCTCACTTGCAGGTTGCCCTTAGCAGGCTGGGGCTATGGCCTCTAAGTTGTCCTTCCTCCTTCCTTCAAAATGACGAGGCAGGTTGGGCCCTGCTGGCCTATTGTAGGATTGGCAATTCTACACTCACAGGTAGTCCCTGCATGATATCTCTGTCTTGGGACACAGGCGCCCTGTGCAAGGGGGGCTTCTGGCCTCCTGTGGAGATCTAGATCCTTTTAGTTTCCCCTGTGTCTTCTGGACACCAAGACCCTTACTAGTCAGTGTTGGGGCCTTGTTTTTGGCCTCTCTTCTGATCCCAGGCTACTCGCCAAGGTGCGGATGGGGGTGATGTCTCTGACATGCCTGTGGGGCGTCCGCACTAGGACCTACCGGATCGGCCTTCCTTACTTCCAAATCTCTACGTCAGGCCGAGTGGGTTAGTCGGCCGGCGGTGTCCTCTGGGAGTTATTTGGATGGGTGCTCAGTCACCTCTATCCCTCATGGTCCCTTATTCGCTATCTCCATTCCTTGGATTCGGTTCAGGCTTGAGCCTTCTTCCTTGGCAATATAGTGGACTCCTGGTTACATGGGCTCTGTCCCTCTTTGCTGACACCTTACTTTCACCAGGCAGGATTGCAGCTGGTGGGCCCGTTGGTGGCGGATCAGATGATGTCCTTATATACAGAGCCCTTGGGCTCTTCGGCACAGTAGGTTATTCATCCTGGATGGGGTTCCAGCACCCCTGGAGCTAGGTCTGTGCTCATTCCCCCTTGATACGGTGGTCCCTCTTGAGCTGGTTAAATTAAAGGACCCTGTCAGGGGGAACCCCCTTCTTTGCTTGCATCTTCCTGTGAATGGTCACCTTGGGTACCAAGTCTCGCGGGTGGCGGGGGGGGGATTTTCTTCCAAAACCCCCCCGTGGTTCCTATGTAGGGTCCCTTAGAGGGTCCATCTTACCTACTGATTTTGTTAAAACAGTGAGCCTTCAGTTTGGCTCTATCTTGCTGGACTTTTCCTCTTCAGGACCTGTCTATTTGGGGACTCTTGGCCTGTCGGAGGACAGTGGTCTGTATTTATTATTGGTCTGGAACTTGAAGCAGGATGATTCTCCTGGAAGGTTTCTGATCCTGATCTAGGTGGGGGTCTACATTCCCTGCACCTCAGTGGTATTCGCTCCAATGGATGTCCTTCAGTGGCAGGTTGTGCTATCCTGGTGTCCCTCTGAGAGCCAACTAGGGTGGCTCTGTTGGGTCTCGTTAATATCACAGGGGCTCTGCCCTTGTTTTTACTGCCCCAGATTATTCTGACTCTGGCCATGGGGGCTTAGTTATTTTTTGTCTGGACATTCTATTTTATATGTCTTCTCTTCATTCACCCTGCTATGTGGGGTTCTGCGCAAGATTGCGCTGATAAGGGGACCCGTGATACTGATGGCCCTGGGTGGCCTAGTGGACTGTGGTTCGCAGATGCTTCTGCTGAGGACAGCGGACCTGTACACTCTCTCAGGAGTGCGGTTCTGCCCTTTTTCAAGCTCCTTATTATGTCGCCCCAATCTACAGGCTCTTGTCTGATGGCTTCACAGTTGATTCATTCACCCTTTCGGAGACGAGTTATCTTCTGGGTGACTTGGTCTATGGGGGACTAGGAGCAAACTTCTTTTTCTTCTTCTTCCTCCGTCTATTATGGGGTATGGTGTACCCATATTGATTGGCGTGAGTCTTGGTCTCTCCCCTGTTGGACGTTATCTGTTCCCAGGGTTCTAGAGTTATTACAGCATGGGTTGGGGTTGGCTCCCCACCTAGGTACTCTGAAGGTTCAGGTTCTGTCCTGTCTGCCTTCCAGTAAGAAGTCTTGTTCAGTCTTCCTTGTTAAGCGTTCTCTTGGGGATTGCTCAGGTGCATCTCCCAAGTAGTTCTATGGTCCCTGTTGGGATCAATTTTCATTCTGTTTGCCTTGTGGGTTGTTCCTGTTTAGTTAGCCCTTGTTCATCATTTATATATACAGACCATGATGTGGTGGTATTCCGCCTTACGCCGGACCTTTTGCCCAAGGTGGTGTCTTATGATCATTATTTAAGTCCTTTTAGTCTGCCTAGGGGCCTTATTCTTAGTAATGCTGAAGTAAGGGGGTCTACATTCCCTCAACAGGTGTTGAAGTTTTCCTGATTGTTTCTTGTCCCTTAGGGGGACTGTTGCCCTTTGGGGTCTGCGGGCGCCTCCATATGTATGCGCCTGATCTCGTTTGCTTCCAGGGCCTATGCGCCCTTTGGACTGATCTTGCTTGGATGGTTTGCCTTCCTGGTCCTGAGTAAAGGTTTCGGCTTCTTGCTGATTCTTGTTAGTGTAGGGGTCAGTATCCCCGCCTGTCTTGCGGGAGACCAGTTTTCAATTCCCCGTTGGGGAGAGTTCAGAGTTTTACCGAGGCTCCTGTTGCATTTGGGCTGGTAAGCCTTTAGGGGGAAGAATCTTCCTCTCTCTTTATTCTGTTCTACTTTTGTTTGGGTACCTTTGGCCCTTCAGCACCAGGTTTTCTGTTAAACAGGTTTGCTAGACCGCTGCTTGTTTTTTGTTCATACCTTTTCAAAAGGTTTTGTTATGAGATTGACGTTAGAGCCTTTGCTCATGTCGTACTTGGTAGCAAGGTTTGCAGGTGACAGCACCTTTACTGTCTGCTGTGCCTTTTTTTTGGGGATCCCACCCTACTTTATGGACACTGCTATTGGATGTCCCACGTTTAAGTATTATATTGGAGCAGGACGTACTGTATGCTTAGAATAATACAATTCTGTGAAATACTCACCTGTAGAATTGGTATTATACGCATACAGTACGTCCTGCTCCACCCCACCCTGGTTTTACATTTTCTGGATCCCCTGTATGGTGATTGTTTTCTTGCCATTGTTACCAGTTTGGTGGTTGGTTTCTCCCAGCTTCTTTTCTCACTGCTTTTCAATGCTGGGGATTTGTGGGAGGTCCCTGGGTATATGAAGGGCCGGGAGGAGCCTGTTTTTGCATGTCTGCAGTGAACAGCGCCCTCTGGTGGAGGATTACCCACGTGTAAGTATTATATTGGAGCAGGACGTACTGTATGCGTATAATACCAATTCTTCAGGTGAGTATTTCACAGAATTATATTTTTCAAGCAGCTCGTAGACTCCTCTGCTATAGAGGTACCTTGTTGGCAGCTAGATGTGAATATAGTCTATTGTATTCATAGGGAGACAAATGGCAGCATCTCTGGCTCACATCCCATTTGAGTGTTAAATTGGGGGACATCTGTAATCATATAAAGTATATCATTATTACACTTCCTTTGCCTTTAACAGGAAAAAAAATCAGAACATTGACCAACAAGACTGATACGTCTGAAGCCTGAGTCTTTAAAATATTTATGGCTAGACCTAACTCGAATCCCTTATGTAGGAATCTGAGGAACACCAACATAGAATTTCTATTTGTAGTTGTCTCCCTGCTTATGCGTAGGCCAGATTATGAAAGGCTACCCGAATCCCTTATGCAGGAATCCGAGGAACACCAACATAGATTTTCTATTTGCCGTTGTTTTCCTGCTTATCAGAAATGTGTAGGCCAGATTATGAAAGGCTACCTGAATTCCTTATGCAGGAATCTGAGGAACACCAACATAGATTTTCTGTTTGTAGTTGTCTTCCTGCTTATTGGATTCTGAAAAGCTACTGATGTGGTACCTCCCCAGTGATTCAGATATGCCATTTAACAACTTGGTCATCAAGGTGGCTCAGTGAGTAAGAAACTGCTGTTCTTTTTAGATTGATGATACAATATCAAATCTGCCAAACTATGCCCCTGGATGTGGCGAGAGTTAGATGTGCTTCCATGCCCATGGGCTGGAAACCGTTGTGATTACTGGGACCTCTTGTCTCTAATGACTGCCTTGTACTAGAGAACCCAACCACCACTTAAACTGGACCTTCAGTTACATTTAATGAAAAGCCCAAAACCTTTTAAAAAACTATTCCCCAGCATCTAAAATTAATATATTTTACTTTTTTTTTTTAAACATACTCAGTTTTATTGATTTCAGAACAACATAAAAAACAATTATAGACATTTAGTGAATTGAACAGTCCAGCACTGCTGCACATTAATATACAACATGTCCAAGTTAACAGAAACAGAAAAAGCCATGTAAAAAGCCAGGACAGTTAACGCCAGCTAACTCTCTGTCTCGGATTGGGAGAGGGGCCCTGAGGGCGAAGCGGATTTCCTACCCACCCCCTCCACCTTCCCTCCTAACCCTTCCAACAAAAGCCAAATACACCTTCCCGAAGAGCAAATTGCAACCAACAAGTCGTATCTGCTGTGCGAATCCCGCAGCCAATCTCTATGTACGGGTAGGACGTCAAGGCACCGATTCAACAGCTTATACACCCCGTGCTCCTCCTCCGCCCCCCGCCTAAGAACGAACAACTAACACCATACACAGAGGACACAAGACCAACAAAAAGACCAAAAGACGACCACAGGGAGACAAAACACCGGCCGACTGGGGTAACACCACTGGGGGACTAGGTAAGGAAGGTAAGCAGGAGGAGAATAGGGATTAAAAGGACAAGGTAAAGGGGGGTAAAAGGACAAGGTACAGGGAAGAAGGAAGAAGGGGTTTATCACTGAAGCCTGAAAGTCCAGAAGAACAAAACAAAAAAAATGGGGGGGGGGAAGACCTCCCACCAAAACCCCCAACCCCTCCCTAGCTCCCCCAAACCCCCAACGCCACCGGGGCGACCAATGGACACCCACCCCCCTTCCCATAGGGCCCTAAGCTTCCCACACTCTTTTGTAAGCATCTGTCTCCTTGAACATTATCCAGACTGTTCATATCTTCCGGTATGCGTCCAGCCTATCCTGTTTAGCGTAGCAAATTTCCTCCATCTCCTCTACGTGGTTAAGTTGGCTAAACCAATCTCTTATAGTGGGCCATCTCTGAGATCTTCAGTTCCTTGGAATCAACACTCTAGCGGCATTCAAGAGGTGTCTGCCAAGGGGGGCTCCCCCCGCAATCCCTTTGCCATCCGGTGACCAACCCAATAACACACTCTCAGCACTCCAGTCCAGAGGTTCACACATTATATGATCACTGAAGCCTCTCATGAAACCCTAAAACACAAGGGGGTGCACCACATCAAAATACAGTCTGTGCTACACTGTATCAAAGCCCTTGAAATACAGAAAAAATGGCTAAGGGGAACAAATTCCCACTACACCATATGACAGGAGCACCAAGGAATTAAACAACTGATCATCTAAAACATTGAATACAAAATTTATTAATAGCAAGACAACATAAAATCACATACAACAACATACAAACACATTAAAACCCTGCATGTCCACAAATTCTACCAGAGCCAAAAATGTAAGGCATACAATCACTGGGAACTCTCCTAAATACCTAAACTGAGGACTACATAGGCGGGAAACTGGAATGTTTTGTGCCGGCACAAAGAACTCTAAGTGGTCCTAAACCCCTCTATGAAGGACAAGGAAAGCGAGGGAGGAAAAGGCAAGGAAGGGGGAGGCAGGGGAAGGAGGAGAAAAGGAAAAAGAGGGTGAAAAATACAAAACAAATAAAGTGACTAGTGCAATTACAATATACCAAATATATCCAATCAGCAAACCTGTGTACCCTGCATAGGAAATATATAAGCCATGCTTACAATATATTATAGACAGTGTTCAAACATATATAAAAAAACAGAATACTCTATATCAACAACCAGATCCTATTTACAATAATCTAATACACAAATACCTAAAAACTATATATATACATATCATGACAACTGATCATAACCACTAAAAGTGCGAAATAGTCTGCAATGCAATAATCAAAACAATACATTGTGCCATAAAAAAAAAAAAAAAATAGAAAAAGTTTTTTGATACTTATAGGCCGGACCGCCAGGTCCAAATAGGTGAGTGGGAGAGAGGGACTAGCAGGTGGGACACTGAAGCCTCTCACTTTCTCCAAAAAATCTCCAATCTCAGGACAAGACCACCAGATGTGAAGCACTGAGGCACCGCTCCGCCCACACCTCCAACAGACATCTGGGACCGTAGGGAAAAAAGAATGCAGCATCTCTGGGGTCCGATACCAACGCGTAATTAATTTGTAATTCGCCTCCTGCATTGAGCTACTTAATAGACCTTTGTGGGCATTCCTATATATATCTCCCCATTCTACCGCTGACAGTGGCCTGCCTATATCTGCTTCCCACCTCCCCTCCCAAGGCTTGCGCTCCTTTTTTTCCTCTTTGGCGTAACAGTCCATAAGTCCATGACAACAGGTGTGATTTAGGACCATCTCCCAAGCAGGCCTTTTCAAACTCCATCAGTTCTTTTTTCGTTCCATCCTTAACTTCCTTAGAGAGGAAAAAGTGCCTCAGCTGAAGGTAGGTGAGGATGGAGATCTCCCTTTCCAATATCCTCTGCAGGTTTTGTTTGTCTCTAAACACTCCTCTGTCCTGTAGGTGGTACACCCGTAGGGGCCTAGGACCCAAGAAAGCAGAATCTCCCCCCGGTGGAAATGCTGGGTTACCCCTAATCGGCGTAAGATAGCCCGGGAAGGAGGTCAGAGCATGTGCGCCCTTGCAGAGAGCACCCAAAATATCCAGGGAGGCCCCTACAAACAGATGACTCCTAACTGCCGATGGGCTCATCGAAGATTACAGATGATATCCAAACCACCTCCCCGGCAACCTCCCCTTCTATTCGCACCCAACCTTTCTCTGAGCCATTGACCTGCCAGTCAAACACCCTACCTATGTGCACCGCCCTGTAGTACGACCAAATGCAGGGCATCCCAGTTCCACCCTGATCTTTCGAGAGCAATAAAATTCTCCGTCTAATCCTTGGAGGTCTACCCGCCCGAACAAACCTTCTAAAGGCATTTATAAGATCTCTAAAGAAGGAGATCGGAATTTTGATGGGGATACATTGTAGCAGATATAAAATTCTTGGTAATACATTCATCTTTAGCACCGCCAGACGGCCAAACCATGAAATCCTCAGTCTGTTCCACCCCTCTAAATCCTTTTTGATCCTAGACCCTATGGGGCAAAGTTAAGCTGAAACAGATTGCTAGGTGAGATAGGTATTCGTATACCCAGGTAACCAAGGCTTTTTGTTTCCCAGCTAAAGGGAAAAATGCTTTGCAACGCTGTCACCTCCGATACTGACATGGAAACATTCATAGCACAGGACTTGTTAAAGTTAATCTTCAGGTTCGACAGGCGCCCGAAGATCTCAAACTCCTTCAACAAGTTCGGTACCGAGACCCTTAGGGAACTCAAAAAGAAAAGCATATTGTCCGCATAAGCGGCCACTTTTCTCTCCTTATTCCCTATCATGACCCCCTTAATATCCCCACTCAAGCCAATCTTCCTTAAGAACGGTTCCAGCGAGAGGGCGAAGATCAAAGGGGACAGCGGGCATCCCTGCCGCGTTCCATTCCGTATGCGGAAAATGGGAGAGGTGCAATTGTTAACTCTGACCTTGGCAACTGGATCCGAAAGCCATAATCCTGTTCCTCATCGCCCTTCCCAGCCCAATGTGTTCCAAAATCTTCTCTATCCACCTCCAGTTCACCCGGTCAAATGCTTTCTCAGCATCAGTAGAAAGCATAATAGACTGAACTTTTCTAGATCTTGCCCACCACTGTACGTTCAGAGCTTTAATCACATCATCACGGGCTTCCCTTCCCGGGACAAACCCCACCTGGTCTTGATCAATAAGATCCGGTAAAAAGGTTGCCACTCTTCCAGCCAAGGCCTTAGCAAAGATTTTGCTAATTTTTGCTAATTTGATCTACATTCAATAGGGAAATTGGCCTGTAGCTCCGGCAATCTGTAGCGTCTTTGTTCCTCTAAAGCAGAGCAAGGCAGAAGTCCTGAGGTTGAAGAGGATTCAAATGCACGCGCCATCAATGGGAGCAATAGGTCTGAGAAGGTCTTGTAATACTGGGTAGGGAAACCATCCGGGCCCGAGGCCCTCCCCGGCCTGGCCGCTTTAATTGCTTTCTGTAGCTCCAGCACCGTTACAGGAGCCTCCAACTGGGCCACCTCCTCCTGAGACAAAGAGGGCATCCTTGAATCTTTCAGGTAAGCATCCATAAGGCCATCCCGACTCCCAGTATTCTGATGATTAAGTAAGTTATATAAGGAAGAATAGAATTTACAAAATGCTTCCGCTATGTCCCCGTTTTTCTGATGTAGGGTCCCATCTGATCCCCTAATACCCTCTACCCTGGAACGCGGGGCCTTGGGGCGCAGCGCCCTAGCCAACATGCGTCCTGTT
This sequence comes from Gastrophryne carolinensis, assembly GCA_027917425.1. Lineage (NCBI taxonomy): Eukaryota > Metazoa > Chordata > Amphibia > Anura > Microhylidae > Gastrophryne > Gastrophryne carolinensis. The sequence continues at coordinate 538,075,657 of CM051234.1, forward strand.
TTATTACCTTGTTCGTAGTACAACCCATGCCGTCTAGTGAACCATCTGCCAGTTTCCCTCAGCATTAAGTCCCTTAATTGCTGTCGCTTCACTTCCAGCTCCTTCCAGTGTCTCTCCTGAAGAGACTGTTTATGTTTAGATTCAAGGTCTGCTACCTGCTGCATCAACCCATCCAGTCTCAGCCCCCTTTCCTTTTTGAGTCTAGTCCTCTCCTTTATCAAAAGAGCCCTCAGCGTACACTTGCCTCCCATATTGTGACCGGGTCCATCCCTTCTGTGACATTCTCCTTAATGTACAAAGATAGTTCCTTTCTCAACCTTTCCACTATACTGGAATCCTTCAGTATATTCTCGTTCAGTCTCCAATGCCATTCCTTCTGTTCTACATAAAGAAGAGTTAAGGAAAGCGTGACCGGCGCATGATCGGAGAAAACTATGTTGCCGATCCGCTCAGAACCCGCTCTCCCCAAGTCTCTCTGTGAAAGGAAGATATAATCAATTCTAGAATATTTAGCATGGATGGGTGAGTAATATGTGTAATCTCTCTCCGTCGGGTGCTTCAAACGCCATGTGTCAACCAGCGTGAGATCTTGCAAAGCTCTCTTAATCTGCTTCAATGCCCTGTAGGATATGGCAGTTTTACCATCCGAGGTATCTACTAAAGGGTTCAGAGCACAGTTTAAATCCCCTCCAAGGATCAGTATCCCTTCCTGAAAGATACCTAATTTGCCCAATACAGCAGAGCAGAACCTATGTTTGCTATAGTAATGACTGACCCATTCGGGAGCTTCCCTTTCAGGAAGATGAATCTTCCCTCTTTGTCTTTTTCCACAGCAAGCACCCGCATGTCAACCTCCCTGTCTACCAAAATCGCCACCCCTTTCGCTTTATTGTTTGGAGATTAGCACACCGTATAATTCCTATTTCCCAGATACGGGGCCCTGTTCTTTTGGAAATGGGTCTCCTGGATCAGTGCAATGTGAGATTTATATTTCTTAAGTTCCCGAAATAAGGTGTGCCGCTTGTGGGGGGAATTCAGCCCCTTGGCATTGATAGATAATATGTTTAAGCTCAAAGGACCCATATCTACAGAGCACTATACCCCAGTCCTCCAACCGTCGTACAGGAATCCCTAACCCCTCCTTCTGTTAATCACCTCTCTTTCTCAGGCGGGCAGGGTAGGGAGAAAGGGAAAAGCAGAGAACAGGATCAGAATCCACACAAGGGAAATCACACAAGGAATACAACTAGGATACAAAGACACACAAAAGACAAGTCAGGCACTAACACAGAAAGAGGGCCAGGGGAAAACAAGTACCCCTATACTGGCCGTGAAAGGTAATGGGATACCCCCCGCGAGAGGAGTCTCCTTCCCTCGGTTATCCCCCACGACCCGGGGACAAGCCCCCAAGGTCAAAGTGAGAGGACCTTAACACCAGGTCCTCCCCTATTCCACACCGGTATCACGCCCTTTTGGGGGAAAAACGTGGAGGACCGAAAGAGCGGCTGCCAGCAACCGAAAGCCACCGATCACCGAGTGAGGAACAGTAAAAGACCCGGCGAGGTCCCCATCTTAATTATTAGCCTTGCGCCTCTCTTAACAAATAACGAAGTATAAGTATTGTATGGGCATACAGCCCTGACGTCCCATTCCACCTCTTATTCTCTTTCTGCCCCCATGCGCCCACATCCCCAGGGAGGAACCCATCGAAGTAGGCAGCGCCGGAGTTCCCAGGACGCTTGCATAAAAACCTGGGCAGCGTCAATCCCCCATCCCTACCAACCCAGAGCGACTGGTGCAGAGAGTCCTCCTCCTCCCAATCCTAACTAGCGAGCGCGAGCAGAACTGACAGGAGTCCCTCCCCCTTCCTAACCCGCTCACCGCACCTCCGCCAACATTGCGAAACAGAGCCATAACTTTGTCCGTAGGGGGAGAGGGGGGAAAACCCGAGTCAACAAAACCCAACATGCGATACAGAACTGAACTTAAAGCCAAAATACATCGTGGGCAGTAGCAGAAATATTCATAGGAACAGTATCAGAAAATCGGGCAAGGCCACCTCCTTTAGCATGAGCTCCACCTCCCCGTCCCAGCGCGTCCAAGCAGGGCAGGATTCTAAGGTGAACAGACGTCTCAAGGCAAAATTAGTCATGGGGCCACCCCCTCCCACCCCTCTGCAAGACTAGTAAACTAGACATAATAAAGAAAAAAACATATAGCAGCATATACCCCGATGAGAACATGCCCTTAGAAACTAACTCTACCCTTGCTGCTGCGAACAATATGCCAGAGGGCCTAAATATGCAGGTCATAGAACACCGGAAGTGAGTGAGGAGCACATTGCCCCATGCAGCCGCATCATCCACCCCGGTATCCTAGTCGCCACCTCCGAACGCCACTTCATAGCATCTATATACCATCCCTGCGCCCCTCCCTGCTGTGCCCATGCCAATCATATGGGATAGGGATACACCACAGAGGGGAGCGAGCGATGGGAGCGCAAAACTCAGTAAACATCAAACCAATCAGTCATGTGAACAATGAGAAATGAGAAACAAGGGGCAAAAGCCGAAACAGGTAAGAGAGGAGACAATGTAAATGCTTATCTTCGGTCACAGCAACTGCCTCTAGCCCGAGTGCCAACTTCTAAGATCAGTTTCGGGATCTCGAACGACTCCTTTCTCTGCTGCTGGTAGGGGGGGGGAGGCCTCCAGGCCGATCTGCTGCGAGCCTCCGCAAGACCCCCCATGTCCCACTTTCTGCACCAGATGCGGGATGGAGAAGTCACTAAGCCAGTCAGGCAGGGGAATCTGCGGAATCCTCAGCAGGTCACAAAAGTCAGGGAAATCTTCTGGCATCCGGAGGATGCTGGTTTTACCGTTGCACGAGGCTGATAGCGCGAAAGGGAAACGCCATCAATACGGGATGCCCCTCTAAAGGATCGCCGTCAGGGGTTTCAGGGCCCTGCGTTGCTGCAAAGTAATTCCCGATAGATCCTGGTACAACTGCACCTCGCTGTTGTTGAACATAATAGTATCCCGGTTTCTGGCTTTGGAAAGGATCTCCTCCTTCAAAGGGAAATTCTGCAAACAGCAAATAATGTCCCTGGGCGAGGCGTCTCCCACACTCCGAGGGCGGAGGGCTCTGTGAGCTCGGACAAACTCAATCTGGGTGCCTGGCGGCCTCTCAAGCAGGGAGTTAAAGATGGAGGACAGGGCCTCTTGGGCCTGGTCTGGCGTAATCGCTTCAGGAATCCCCCGCACTCTAATATTACACCTTCTGTTGCGATTCTCCAGATCTTCCAGATGTCTATGAAAATCCATTAGGTGTCTGTTGTGCGCCAGAACCACCTCCTTCACCTCCGTTAGCCTGGTGTTCGTGTTGGCTTCTTCTCTCTCAACCTTCTCCACCCGCTAAGAGAGAGCCGCCGCATGTCCTCTTTGAGGTCCGCGATCGCCTCGGTGATAGATGTTTTAATATCTCCCGCAAATTTGGCCAGCTCGCTGCGTGTAGGGAGTTGACTAAGCTGTGCTGATAGATCACACTCCTCTCCATCTGACACTGCCTCATCTCTCCGCTCCGGCGAGCCGCCTGGTGAGGGAGTGTCCGCCATCTTAGCTGCGCGAGGGTCGTCCTGCCTCTGGCCATGAAACATCTCTGGTAGCCTCCTGCACCCTGGTCTCGGGGTCTGCAGCGTTTTGGGAGTTTTTGTCGAAGCCCCCGGCTTGTTAATGCGGCCCATACTTTGGCTGGAGCGCTGTAAATCGAGCTTCTGTGGAGACCTCGCCGGGAGCTCACAAATCACACCGCCATCTCGCTCCGCGATCAAGCCACGCCCCGTATATTTAACATTTTTACTGAGCAAAGGGGGTGGGAGCAGCTCCATATTTATACAAAATTATCAACATTATTATTCAGGGCCTGGAACCAATTTACCGCCCAGTTTAACCCTCTCATCATCTAAGTATTAAGCACCAAACATGTCTAGCTATGTGGAAAGACAGAGATTTGGTTGCACATATCTGCAGATACATGTGGAAGCCACACTGCCCCGGCAAGGCACTCTGTGTTTAGTGTGGTCCCTACTCTTATTTTTGAGTCCCCAAAGTTGGGCCATGCAATGCAGCCAGAGAAACATTTTTTTATTATAATTTTTTAGTTTACATTTTTATTTGCTTACTTTTTATTCTTTTCCTTGCTGGGCTTCAACTTTGATCAGGACTCTAGGATACGGGCGCCACCATCTTGCCTCAGAAACATCACATACCGAGGAAAGGAGAGGGGTGAAAAGTACAGGGGACAGGGTTATAGCTATGCTCTGCACAGACAAAGCATAGAAGGGTTCAGAAAATGGACAGCAATCCCAGAATGCAAAGCGGAACAGTCAGAAGACACTTCCTGTTTGCAGGCAGCCTGAGACTTCATGGGCTGCCATCTTGGATGTTTAAAGGATCATAAAATGCAGTAGATGTAGGTAGGATGATTTTTAATGTGGGCAATCTGTATGTAGAGGGTGGGGGAAACATATAACATAAGCTCTTATTCAGGGTGAAGCCGCTTTCAGGCTTACCCTGACCGCTTGGGAAAGCAGTGGTGTTCCCCAATGGGAGTTATCCCATGTCTGTAGAGAAAAAGGCTTGTAACTGCCAGTAGTGAAGTATAATGAGGTATAATGGATGGAAGTATAAAGGGACAGGGTAGACTCTAAGGCAACATGTAGACTAAATACATGTGAACCCCCAAATAACAGTGCATGTATGTCTCACCAACTTTCCTGAAGAGGCATCCTCGTGGCTTGGCTCCTCCACTCTAGATGCCCCGAGATCCTGATCCACACTGCTGCAGCCCAGGTTCTTTTGTTGCAGATAGAAGGCAACCAGCTGCACATGTTCCAGTCTGCTGGAACACATGAGTGCCGAGGCTATGTGCTGGAAACCCCTGAACTTGGAGGCGTGTTAACATATGACTGTGTCCAGGCCAGTCCTGCCCTCAGACTCCTGGCCGAAAATGCCACTCAGAAGGTTCCTCAAGCCAGCGCACAATTGGGAACACAAACCAAGTGCCACCCATGCTGCCACTGAGGGAGGACCATGCTGACTGGACAGCCAAGCCCACTAGCATCTGAGTCCCAGTATTACCATGTTCCCAGTCAGTTTCACCACTCCGCCCCCAGCTGCAAATGTCTGGGGTGCTCACAAGCCCGTGCACACATCTAATAGTGGCATAATACTATTTACTTTACAACTAACTACATAAGTGAATGTCTGTAGATGATAGAGTAGTGTTTCTAATCTGATTTGCTAGATCCCCAAATAATTGATTTTGTAAACAATGGTCTTATTCTCTTGGCAGGAAAAAATGATCTAAAGGTATAAATATATCCCTGGGCTTATATATCAAAAACTTCCATAAAAGAACTGCAAATAGCTTTTTTATACAAGGGTTAAAAAGCCTTAAAATTCTCAAAAATAATGGCGTGAGGTCCCCCTACCCAGCATAACCAGCCCAGGCACCAGCTATGCAGCTTGTAGAACAGGGTACAGGGGCCAGCTTTGATGGCCCCCTCGCCCTGTCAGCTACAAGACCCAAAGCATAATAGCCATGGGCTCTTCTGGCCCCCCTGGGCTTTCGGGAGGCAGGTAATGAGGGGGCTCGGGTTTAATGGCAAGTCCCCCGCTAGCCGCAGGTGACTTGCCACACCCAGAGCCTTGTGAACTGGTATAGGGGTCTCATAGATCCCTTACCAGTTTACAAAGGGTTAACCCTTTCAGTGCCACGCACGTAGATTCTACGTGCTCGCTTCCACTCCACTTAAGTTCCAAGCATTCGTTCGATCCGGCTGGGTCTCCTATTCATCCCGGGAGGCTTCGATACCCCACCCAGGCCCCCCCTTTAGCAGCCACCGGAATTACATGTAAAAAATAAAAATGACATTTACTTACCTCTTTGGGGGTGGGGCTTATGACGTCACTCAACGGGTGTCGTCCTGGCTCTGGGCTGTTGTTCTTCCACATGCGACCGTCTCTGGCCACAGGAGGTGGGAGGCAGGCGATGATCTGATCGCCTGCCTCCCCCCTCCACTGGCCAGCGATGACCGCAGCTGTAATGGATCTGTGAGTGACACAGGAGCTGACAATCAAAGGTGAGTAAAGTAAAAAAAAAGTTTTTATTTTTTAATAAAGTAATTTCTAATTATGTGTGTGGTGTGTTTTTTACTGTTAACCCTTTGTGAACTGGTAAGGGACCATGAGACCCCTATACCAGTTCACAAGGCTGGGGGCTGGAAAGTCACCTGCTAGCGGGTGACTTGCTGTTAAGCCCCAGCCCCCCAAATTACCTGCCTCCCCAAAGGCCAGGGGGGCCCGGGCCTCACAGTGGCTATGTGGGCTTGTAGCCTGCAGGGCCAGGGGCCACCAGGTCCCAGGGCTGGTTATGCTGGCTAGGGGGGGACCTCACACCATTTTTTGGGGGGGGGGTTTAGGGTTTTTTAACCCTTAAAATTCCCCCCAAAAAAAACGGGTCCCCCTCCCCCGGGAAGGGGGCCCCACGACAATTGTTTTTAATTTAACCCTTTATAGTGTGGATAGTAGTTGTATTTTATTTGTAAATGTTATAAAGTGCTCTTTTCAGTTTGGGGGGGGTCTCCTGGACAGGAACAGGGGGGCTACCAATACATATGTGGTACCGTTGTAATCAGGAAAAATGGGACTTTCACATGCAATATCGTTTTCTTTAGTAAAATAAATTGTTAATTTAAAATAAATGAGACAATTTAAAGAAATAATAATTTTTTATTTCTTTAGTTTTTTTGCTTAAAAATATATGTTGAATATTTTAAAAAACAGTAAAAAAAATTACAAACAACACATTTCATGTTAAAGCCAAAACTCTGCCTCAAAAAATATATAAAATGTAAAATGTTCCTGGAAATTCCTGCAAAAATCACGGTTAAACATAGCACAAAATGGTGAAAAATTACCTGTCAACAGAGGGTGACAAAATTTCAAGTAAGCTGCCAATTAAAAGGGTTGAAAGTAGCTATGCATGTTGGGTATTATTCTGTTCTGGGGATCTTGCGCTTTCAGACTTAGCTTGTTTTTTCTTGTTTGCATATTGATATTTTAGGGAAAGGTGTTTTTTATTCTGCTTTTTTATACATTTTGTAGGGAAACCATGTGCAATCATAGAATTCTTTGAGGGATTACTTCCAGAAAGATGAGCCCACTAGAACAAGCTGGGTATGCTTAGAAAGCTTAACATGTATACGTTCAGGGAATATATGGTTTGTGGGTGGCATTCCAAATGTAAAGGGTTGTTCTGGTAGAAAAAGTGCAAGGTGCGCACTTTGTCAGCAGAGCTGAAATTTTCAAGTAAAATTATTCTTGTGCACATGCTTTAACTTTGGGGTGTTTGCCAACTCTTTCCTTGACAGGACCTATGCATGTTGGGTATTATTCTGTTCAGGGGATGTTGCTTTTACAGATTTAGCTTGTTTTTTCTTGTAGGCATATTGTTTTTTAGAAAAATGTGGCTTTGATTCAGTTTTATTCTTTTTTTAAAGGAAACCCGGTGCAACCAAATAATTGAGGGATTACTTCCAGAAAACTGTACCCATGTCAACAAGCCTGGTATGCCTAGAAAGCTTGAGGTGTGAACGCTGTTTCAGTTTGGGGGGAGTCTCCTGGGCAGGAAAGGGTGTCTACCAATACACATGTGGAACCGTTGTAACCGGGGGAAATCGGGCTTTTACATGCAATAAGATTTTATTGACAAACCTACAATTTGTATTACAACAAAACCCTACAAATTGTAAAAAATATATATTTTTTATTTTTTTGCACATATTTTACCCAAAAATATTGAGAATACACCTAAAAAACAAGACATTTCATGTTAAAGCCCAGGCTGAAAAAAATAAGATATAATTTTCCTGGGAAATCCCTTCAAAAATCACAGTTGAACATGTGGAGTGCAAAATAGTGCAAAATGGTCTGGCAACGAGGGTGACACAATCTCCAGGTAGGCTGGCAGCGAAAGTGCCAGTTACGTGAGTCTCATGTAGCTGACTTTAAACCCCCACAGAAAAAAAATTATAAAAGTAAAAAACTCACCTGACCCCACGTTGGATCAGGCCGGGTCTTCTCTTCACCCGGGGGGAATCCGACCCCCCCCCCCGGGGCTCTTCTGGCTTCAGGAGGAAGCCTGAAATAGTGCCCCCCCACGCTTCAGACGCTGCTGTTTACTGTAAAAAAAAAATAACCTTTACTCACCTGCGGCAGCGATCACTCCCGCTGGTCTCCTCTTCACCGGGGGGGGGGGGGGGGTGCTCCGAGAAATTGCCCTCTCACTCACTTCCTGGTTCGCGCCTCATTTGTGGGCGGGGCTAGTGACGTCACCTGTCAGTCAACACCGCATATGAACCAAGAAGCTTAGTCGATACCGGTGATCAGTGGAGGCAGGTCAGAGGGGGCAGATGGCTCTGATCATCTGCCCCCCCAGCCCAACTCCACTGATCACCTGCATCTGTCATCGGAACTTCGTGGGACACGATCGCCGGGGGACAGCAGAGGATCGGAGGTGAGTAAAGTAAAAAAAAAAAAAATAATGTCATTTTTTTGTGTGTTTTATTTTTTACTGTTAACCCCTTGTGAACAGGTAAAAGATCCATGAGATCCCTATACCAGTTCACAAGGCTGGGGGCTGGCAAGTCACCTGCAACTAGTGGGTAACTTGCCATTAACCCCTGGCACCCCAATTACCTGCCTCCCCAAAGCCCGGGCGGGGCAGAAGAGCCCAGGCCCACAGAGGGTATGTGGACTTGTAGGCTGCAGGGTGGGGGGGCCACAAAAGCTGGCCCCTGCACCCTGTTCCTACAAGCTCCCATAGCTGGACCTGGGCTGGTTACACTAGGCAGGGGGGACCCCATGTCATTTTTTTGGGGATTTTTAAGGGTTTTTAACCCTTAAAATTCCTCAAAAAATGCCCCCCCCCCTTGGAGAGGGGACCCTATGTCATTTTTTTTATTAACCCTTTATGCTCTGTTACCCAGTAACTATAAAAGGCTTCCAGCATCAGCAAGAGAGCAGAAGCCAGAGTGATCAGTGGGGGACACAGTGCCCAGGGATAAATGGGAGGTAAGTATAAAAAAAATATATATATATATATTTTTTTTCTCTTTGTGTCTGTGTGTTTTTTTTTACACTTAACCCCTTGTGAACTGGTAGACCCCTATAACAGTTCACAAGGCTGGGGGCTAGCAAGTCACCTGCGGCTAGCAGGTGACTTGCTATTAACCCCCAGCACCCCCAATTACCTGCCTCCCCAAAGCCCAGGGGAGGCAGAAGAGCCCGGCCCACGGAGCTTGTAGCCAGCAGGGCAGGGGGCCACCAAATTGGCCACTGCGTCCTGTTCCTACAAGCCCCTATAGCTGGTCCCGGGCTGGTTATGCTGGGTAAGGGGGACCCCATATAATTTTTTGGGTTTTTTTTAAGGGTTTTTAACCCTTAAAATTCCCCAAATAATGCCCCCCCCCCCAAGGAGGGGGGACCCTATGTCGTTTTTTTTTTTTTAATTAACCCCTTATGTTTATAGTGTGGATAGTTGTATTTTATTTGTAAGTGCTCTTTTCAGTTTTGGGGGGGTCTCCTGGGCAAGAACTGATACATATGTGGTACCGTTGTAATCAGGGCTTTCACATGCAATATGGTTTTCTCTAATAAATTAAATGTTTTATTTAAAATAAAGGAGACCATTGTCTAAAAAAATTATTTTTTTGTTTTTTTACGCAAAAATATTTTAAAAAACTAGAAAAATTGCAAACAAGACATTTCACATTAAATCCTAAACTCTGCTGCAAAATATATCTATAAATCTATAATTTTCCTGGAAATTCCCGCAAAAATCATGGTTAAACATGGCGCAGGGGGGCGTGGTTAAGATGGCCGCCTAGACGGACGTGTCTGCTAGGGGCTCCTTGGATACATCCTGAATTCATTGCCTTCTGGGCTATTTGGGCGCGTTAAGACACTTTGGCCTCACTTACCTGGGCTGAGGGATCAAGCCTGCTGCTGAGGAGATCTGTGGCGGCGCGGCGGTGGAGGCGGCCCCCGAGTGTTCTCGGCGGCCTGCGAGACCCGGAACTGCGGCGGCCTGGTGGCGGGACGCGCGACCCCGGCGCGTGGAGAGCGGGCGGAGGTGGTGGGCGAGGCATCGGCCCCTGAAGGATCCGGCGGCGGAGAGAGCAGGAAGGAGCGCCCGGAGATCGTGAAGGCACCCTCGTGGTGCTGCTGGTGGTGGAGAGGACCGGGCGGCGGGCGGCGGCCGGCTGGCGGAGAGGACGTGCGCCCCTTTTGTGAGCTGCGGAGTGGCGGCGGAGGAGGATCTGCCCCTGTGTGAGCTGGGCAGCGGCGGCAGTCACAGGAGACCCCCCCCGGGAGCGCAAGTGTTTCCCCGCAGAGGACCGCAGCAAGTAGCGGTTTGGCGGGAAGTCGGAGGAGAGGTCGGCGCCATCTTGTTGACGGTGAGGAGAGCTGCGGTGTCGCTGGGGGGTGCTTGGGATGGCAGACTGTGCGGGGGAGGCCTGTGACACATAGTGCAGATCCTGCTGCTGAGCCCTGGTAGAGGGAGTGCGTGACACCAGAGGGGATTTTAAGACTCCCTGACAGAGCCTGGAGGCTCCTCACCTATATATTGGAGCAGCTGAGGTGGGTCCCTCGGGCTCCCCCCGTCGGGACGGCACGGCGGCTGGCCCTTTGAGCCCCTTTTTAAGCAAGGCCCCCTGAATCCTACACAATACAATCACCCAGCGGCTAGGGGCAGCAACAACTATCCCTGGATCCCACACCTGTGCAGTACCTGCGGGTCCCCGCCCCCCTCCTCTGAGCGGCTACGTGAGGCTCTCTGAACCCTACATCTGTGCTCCCTGAGCCCCCCCCCCCGCCTGTATACTATCTGCGTGACTTCTTGAACCCTATATCTGTGCAGGAAAACGAGCCCCTGGAATCCTATATCTGTGCAGCAAACTCTGCCTCCCCTATACCTGTGCAGCAGGACAAGCCGCAAAACAAGTTCCCTGAACCCCATCCCTGTGCAGCATCCGAGAGCTCCTTGAACCCTACATCTGTGCCGCTAAGCAAGCCCCTTAAACCCTATATCTGTGCGGCGTCTGGAAGCCCCTTGCTCCCTACATCTGGGCCGCAGAACAGGCCCCTCGAACCCTATTACTGAGCAGCATTTTTTTGATCCCTATATCTGCGCCGCTAAACTAGCTCTCCTGGGACCTGTGTCTTTGCAGCATCTGAGAGCTCCTTAAACCATATATCCGTGCCGCTGCACAAGCTCCTTGGACTCTATATCTGTGCGGCGTCTGAGAGCTCCCTGAATTCTATATCTGAGTCGCCAAACAAACTCCGTGATCCCTAGATCTGTGCAGCTTCTGAGTGCTCCTCGACCCCTATATGTGTGCAGCATCTGAGAGCTCCTTGGACCCTATATCTGTATCTATACCGCCAAGCAAGCTCCTTGAACCCTACGTCTGTGCAGCATCTGAGGGCTCCTTGAATCCTATACATCTGCTCCTTGAACCCTATCCTGGCGCCGGAAAACAAAACAAGCTCCTTGAACTCTATATCTGTGCAGCATCAGAGTACCCTCCTGAAGCTGAGCCGCTAAACAAGCTCCTTGAACCTTCTATCTGTGCAGCAGCCGGGTGCTCCTTGAACCCTGTATCTGGGCACCGCAAAACAAGCTCTTTGAACCTCATATCTGCGCAGCATCTGCGGGCTTTTGGAACCCTGCATTCGGGCACTGGAAAACAAGCACCTTGAACCCTGTACGCCTTTCTTCTTACGTATGTCAGGCAATAGGAAGCGTAAATCCACAGTGGTCAGTTGCAGCACGCAAACAATGGAAACTCCAGGCGGAGCCGGACCGGAGCCCTCTAATCCGGACACAGCGGTGATCATGGCTGCCATAGCCTCTTGTCAAAACGCCCTTACAACTAAATTTGATACTCTTCAGGAGCAGTTTAATTATTTCTGTCATGACCTGGATAAGATTCGAGATCGCACAGGGGAGAATGAGAGGAGAATTGGGGAGGCGGAGGATCGCTTGTCTGTGCAGGCGGGGGAGCTGGCAACCCTACGAAGACAGTGACTGTCCTATTGGGAAGGGCCAAGGACTCTGAAAACAGGAATAGGAGAAATAATGTGAGAATTCTGGGACTGCCCGAAAAAGCGGAGGGCTCCTCCCCGGAGGAGTTTGTTGAAAACCTTATACGTGATACCTTGGCACCCAGGAACCTGACCAGATTTTTCACAGTAGAGAGAGCGCATAGAATCCCGCTGAGATCCCCCCCGCCCGGGGCCCCGCCAAGACCATTTATATTTAAAGTTCTCCATTATAAGGACAGAGACACTATACTCGCCGCGGCCAGGAGGAAAGGTGTGGTGTCTTATGAGAACGCCCGGCTGTCTTTTTACCCGGATTTCACATCGGAAGTCCAGAAATTGTGGCATTCATTCAACGGTGTTAGAGAACGGCTTAGAAAGAAAAAGATTAAATACGCCATGCTGTTCCCGGCGCGACTGCGTGTTCAAGATGGAGAGTCTATTAAATTCTTCACATCGGCCGAGGAAGCTGACATATGGCTTGACTCTCTGCCGGGGGCCTGACGGACTGGGCTCCGGTTGGAGAGAATAGACCAGCCATTGCTTTGACCTGTTTTCTTCCCCCTTGTTCGGCCTGAGCCGGTGGTGGGGGTCCGCCTCCACTGCTCCCCCGGGAGCCCCACTGATGGGTGCTCTGGTGGAGCCCAAGGTGGTGCTTTGTTATGCATTTTGTTTAAAGTTAATGAAGTTGTGTTTCTTGTGATGTCTAAATAGCCAGTGCATCCTGTCAGTAATCGTTACAGAGGAGCCTCGGCTCCGGATTCCCAGAGCGCGACGGGGCTAGCCCTTCCATCCCCCTCCCACCCGTCCCACCTAATGCCCACCCTATGTCCCCTCTTTCCCTCCCCCCCGCCCCCCCCGATCCCCCCTGCCCTCCTCTATTAAGAATCTCCCCCCTCCTCTTCCCCTGATTCCCTCTCGCTAGCTCTGGGAACCCGTGGCGGATAATCCGCTGACCCGTATCTGTTCAGCAAGCCTGTTTTTTGCAGACCCCTAGGCAGAGGGCCTGCGCATCCCAATTGCACATAGTTAAACCAGTGTTGTGTTACTTTGTTTGGGGATATGATGCTCGCCAAGGTTGGGGGGTGGTGGAGCGGGGTGGGGGGTGGGTTCGGGAGGGGGTTACAGTTAAAATGTTGTATTATCTGTTTTGTTAGTTGTTGTCTGTGTTTGGGTTTGACTGCGATGTATGATTGCTGGACTCGAGTAATAGGAAGATCCCTGGGGGGGATGGAGGACCACAGGGAGGCGGCCTTTGATAGTAGCACTTTACGTGGTAACAATGGGTGAGTGTATATTCCTCCCCTGGAACGTCCGGGGGCTTAATGATAAGATCAAGAGGGCCACTGTCCTCCAGTTTGTTAAGAAGTATAAGCCGAATGTAGTTATTCTCCAAGAGACCCATCTGGTGGGCCAGAGGGTGTTGGCATTGAGGAGGCCATGGATCCAGAGCTCCTTTCATGCCCCATTCTCAGCCTACTCTAGAGGAGTATCAGTGTTGATCTCTAAGGGTACCCCGTTTATATTGCTCTCAGTACACGTTGACCGAGAGGGTTGTTATGTTATACTTCATGCTAAATTGATGGATGCTGTTATGATAATAGTCGGAGTGTATGTTCCCCCACCATTTTCTGCCAGGATTCTAGACAAAATAATGGAGAAAGTACTTTCCTACCCCCCAGCCCCGATACTGCTGTTAGGAGACTTTAATATGGTTTTGGATTCGGCGCTGGACAGGATGAGTAAGAATCCAGGTCCCAGGACCCAACTAGCCAACTGGGCAGAAACGCTGGGGCTGCAGGAGCTTTGGAGGTGGAAGCACCCCACCGACAGGGCATTCTCCTGTCACTCGGTTACACACAAGTCCCTGTCCAGAATTGACCTTGCGTTTTCCTCGCCTGAATTTCTAACCAAGGTGGCAATCTATCTCCCGAGAGGGGTCTCGGACCACTCACCCTTACTGATCACAGCCGGATTGTCACTGCGGCGGGAGAACTGGGTGGGATGGAACTTGAACCCTCTGTGGTTGGAAGCCCCCGACATTAAGAGTAGTCTGAAATCCTCTACCGAGGCGTTCTGGAGCTGTAATACGGCGGAGACATCGGTGGAAGTTAAATGGGATGCCTTCAAAGCTGTTACCAGAGGGGCGGCCATTAGTGCTATCGCGGCAGCTAGGAGGAAGAAGGGGAGGGAAGTGGCAGATCTTGAGTGTAAACTGGTGCGGGCGGAGGAGAAGTTTAGTACAACCTTGGATAGCAGAGACCATTCAACACTGTTGGCATTAAAGAGGGAATATAATCTGCTTCTGACCGACTCGGCTAGGAAATTACTGCTATATAAGCAGGCAACAATTTTTGATAAAGGGGATAAGAACGGTAAGACCCTGGCCTACCTAGCGAGAGCCGAAAGCCAACCCATTTCTGAAATCCTGGATAATGGGACGAGGGTGACGGGGGGGGGGAGGAGATAGCCCAGAGGTTCTGGAGTACTACTCGGCCTTATATTCCTCGGGGGCGAGCTATGGGACGACTGATCTGGGTAACTATCTGGACCAGATTGTCTTTCCGAGGCTGACTGAGGAGGACCGGGAGGCTTTGAACTCCCCTATCACCATGGATGAGGTCTCTGACGCAATTAGGATGCTCTCTAGCAGGAGGGCCCCAGGACCAGATGGGCTGCCGGCCGAGTGGTATAAACAGGACCTTGAACAAGTGACTCCAAAGTTGTGGGAAGTGCTGAAACAAGCGCTTGAAAGTAAGTGCCTCCCGGCCTCTTTCCATGAGGCACATGTGGTCCTCATCTATAAGGAAGGGAGACCCCCTGACTCCTGTGCGTCTTACCGTCCCATATCCCTGTTGAACCAAGATGCAAAAATATTAGCCAAGATACTGGCCACTAGGCCAGATCAGTCAGGGTTTATGCCAGGGCATACCACGTGTGTGAATCTCCGCAGACTGATGTCCAATCTCCAAATTATACATGATAACCATGGGAAACGGGTGGTTATATCATTAGATAATGAAAAAGCCTTCGACTCAGTAGAATGGGAATATCTCTGGGCTGTTTTAGAAAGATTTGGGCTCCCTGCTAGTTTTATTACATATATCAAATTATTATATGAACGGCCAACTGCCCGTATACGGGTTAATGGGTGTTACTCTAATTCATTCGCCTTGCATAGGGGGACAAGACAGGGGTGCCCACTATCGCCGCTGCTCTTTGCCTTAGCTATCGAACCCTTGGCGATCATTGTCAGGAACTCCCCTAGTATCTCTGGATGGAAGCTGGGAGCAGTAGAGGAAAAGATATCCCTATATGCAGACGACACACTGCTGTACCTAGCGGATGGCCACAAGTGTCTGGACGCAGCTCTGGATACTATTGGAGTGTTTGGGAAGTTCTCAGGACTGAGGATTAACTGGGATAAATCCAGTCTAATGTTAGTGGATGAGCTTGTTTCCCCCGACATCTCCCGAGGTCTCAATTAAAAATAGTCCAACAATTTAAATACTTGGGGATCATGATTAGTAGGCAACCAAGTGAGTTCATATCTCTGAATATTTCCCCTGTCGTGTCAAGGCTAAGGCAGCGGGTTGCTCAATGGGCGAACCTGCCCCTGTCAGTCATGGGCAGAATCAATATATACAAAATGATATTCCTTCCCAAATTTCTGTATATATATCAGGCCTCGCCAGTGTTGCTGCCCGTCTCCCACTTTAAGACGTTGGATTCAACTCTGTTTGCCTTTATCTGGGGGCAGTCTCCACCTAGGCTTAACAGACAAATAATGAAAGCACAGGTGGCGGAGGGGGGTCTAGTGGTCCCGCACATGCAAATGTATTTTTATTCTACACAGCTCCTATTTGTGCACTGGTGGCTCTGTCAGCCGCAAAACAACCCGGTGGTAGGTCTGGAGGCGGCGGTGTTGGGTTCTCCTGAGAAACTATCCCTCTTGGTGTATAGGGGGGTTCGGTGGGTCCGGGAGGCAACCGGTTGTATGAGGGCAGTGTGTAACATATGGGAAAGGGTGGCCAAGCTGATCAGGAATCCGGACGAGGCCCAGCATTGGTCCCCCTTTGTTCCTCTTTGGAACAACCCCAAGCTCCCTGAGTTGGTTTCAATGCAGGATCCTCAGTTTTGGGATGGAAGGGGCCTCCAGACGCTGGGCCAGGTGTACAGGGATGGAGTGCTTATGTCGTTTGACCAAATCAGGGAGACTTTTCGAATTTCCCACCGGGACTTCTTTCGCTACCTGCAACTCAGGCATGCTCTGCAAACTCAATTCCACAGGGACAGTCCGAATTTTTCGGTGTCTCTGGTGGAGAGTGCAGTGAGAGGGACGGACCTGGGGAAACCTGTCTCTACATTGTACAGGTGCCTGGTTGCTGGGCTGGAATCCCCCAGGGGGAAGGTTGAAAGCAGGTGGCGGACCCTGGACCAAACCTTAGACCGGGATGACTGGGAAGAAATCTTAGATAACTTACACTCATCGGTCATAGAAGCCAGAGACAGATTTATCCAGACCAAGTGGATACATCAAGCCTACATCACGCCGGTACGGCTGCATAAGATGGGATTACTGGCTAGTGACTTATGTCCCAGGTGTGAGAAGGAGACTGGTACATGGGAACATGTGACTTGGTCCTGCGAGGTTCTGGTGAGATATTGGGGAGAGGTGATGGATTTGATTGGTGGAGTGGTGGGCACTGGGATCACCAGCTCGATTTCCTTATGTCTCCTGGGGGTGGACGAATCACTGTCGCTGTCGAGGCCGCTGAAATCATTATTTAGACTGCTGCTCTTTTATGCCAGGAAATGTGTTCTGCTTAATTGGAAACATCCGGCCAAACCATCCGTACAGGCGTGGAGGGCTCTAATTAACCAGAAACTCACTATGTACAAACTGACATACACAGCTCGGGGGGTGCCTGATAAGTTTGAGAAGATATGGGGTCCCTGGCTGCAGAGTCAAGACACCGCCTTGGAAGACGAGTAGGGAGGGAAAAGATCTACTTAAAGGGGCGGGGCTGCTCACCTATGGTAGGTTGAGTTATTGAGCGAGTTAAAGTGGCATTAGGGAGATGAGAGAAGCATCCTGGAGATGTGGCTCTCCGACCGGTCCTTCCATCCCGGTGAATAGTTAACTAGATATCCGAGTCCAGAATGTTTATGTGTTGAGTTAATGGTTGTCGTGTCTAAATGTTTATTGAAACTATGCTACTGAACTGGGTGCCTGCGGCACCTCAATGTGATATGTGACTGGTATTTGTGTTTGATGTTTGTTGAATTGCAAATAAAAAGAAACTTTAAAAAAAAAACATGGCGCAGAATGAGGAAAAATGACCTGTCAACAGAGGGTGACAAAACTTCAAGTAGGCTGGCAATTAAAAGGGTTAATAGTACCTATGCATGTTGGGTATTGTTCTGCTTGGGGGCCCTTGCTCTTTCAGATTTAGCTTGTTTTTTCTTGTTTGCATATTGATATTTTAGGAAAACATGTTATTTATTTAGCTTTTTTAATTTTTTTTAGGGAAACCCTGTGCTTCAAGGGATTACTTCCAGAAAGATGAGCCCACTACAACAAGCTGGGTACGCTTAGAAAGCTTAACATGTGTACTTTCAGGGAATATATGGTTTATGGGGGATATTTCAAATGTAAAGGGTTGTTTTGGTTGGTGCGCACTTTGTCTGCAGAGCTGAAATTTTCAAGTAAAATTACTGTTATGCGCATGCTTTACTTTGTGGTGTTTGGCAACTCTTTCTTTGGTAGTACCTATGCATGTTGGGTATTGTTCTTTTTGGAGCATGTTGCTTTTTGAAATTTTACTTGTTTTTTCTTGTTTGCATATAGTTTTAGTAGTTTTTAATAGTAGTAGGATTACTTCCAGAAAACAGACCACATAAACAAGCCTGGTACGCCTAGAAAGCTTAAGGTGTGTTCTTCAAGAAAATATTAGTTTGTGGGGGGTATTTCAAATGTAAAGTGTTGTTTTTCTGGAAAAAACTGCAAGGTGCGCATAGTTCATATCACAGTTGTATTTTATCTGAAATTCTCCTAAAGCACTGTTTCAGTTTGGGGGAGTCTTCTGGGCAGGAAAGGGTGTCTACCAATACTTATGTGGTACCATTGTAACCAGAAGAAATTGGGGTTTCACACGCAATAAGATTTTATTGACAAACTTACATTTTTTTTTTTAAAAACACTACAAATTGCTAAAAATAGATTTTTTACATTTTTTTGCACAGTATTGAGAATACACTAAAAAAAGGCCATACAAGACATTTCATGTTGAAGCCCAGACTCTGTTGAAAAAAGCAATATATAATTTTCCTGGGAAATCCCTGGAAATCCCTTCAAAAATCAAGGTTGAACATGTGTAGTGCAAAATAGTGAAAAGTGGTCTGGCACTTAAAGGGTTAAAGCATGTGCAACCCGAACCTCCCCTCCTCCGCAACTGCCTTCTCCCCCTCCTGACTGACTGAAAAAGCAACTATTCTCAGTGTGCCACACACCCCGCTTCACCTTTAAATTCTTCACGATTGGGTTACTCACCACCAGGTGACGCTGTTGCAGAGAGGAAGTCTTGTAACGAGCCCCCTTCCGGCCTATATATACCTGGTACCTCCCATTTATCACCAGTGTTTTTCTCTCTGCATGACAACAAGACAGAAGAATGAAGTCTCCTGCTTGCAGGTAGCCGGGGTCTTACCCCGGCACCCCCTTTTGGTCTATTTCTGCCCGGTTTTGATTGTTTGTTACCTTTGTGGTTAAATGGATGCCTCCCAGCCTAGGCTGCTCACTGGGCAATTGGTAGATGGCACTATAGGTGCCTAGGAGCTTATCTCCTCCGCTCGACCCCCTGTTTTGGGGGCAATGCGGCTATCCGGCATGGTGATCCGGATTTGGGATGCCCCTGTCCCAAGGTTCCCCTTGGCCCCTTGCTCTCCCGTTACAGTCCCTTCTCCCTTCACTATGGGGGGGTGGGGGATGGAGGGATGTGTGTATGCATGTGTGTTTTTACTGGTATGTTTTTACTTATTTAACCTTGTTTGTGTTCAGGTCTGCACCGCAAGCAAGGGTGCACATGGCCTGACTGATTATTTCTTTTCACATGGCACGCTGATTGTCCTCTTTTTTCCTTACTGGCAGTTCCGCCATTGGGCGAGCTGCTTTAGGTCGGCCGGGGCGGGCCGTGCTGTGGCAGGCATGCCTGATGCTGCCTGCGTCCTTTTCCTCTCCCCCTCCCCCCCTCTCCCTTTTTCCTCTTTGAATTAGTTTGGCACCGCCGTTCGGCAGGCCACGCTGTCAGCGCTGTTTTGCGCATGGCTGCCTAGCAAAGCTTCCTCCCCCCCCCCTCCATCTACTGAGGGCGTCGGGCGCCCTCTTGTTTTGCGGCACCACCGTCTGGCGGGCCGCACTGTTTGAATCTGGAGGGGGGCGGGGCTCGGATGACGTCAGGGGGGGCGTGGCTGGAGCGGCGGCGTCATACAACGGCCCCAGCCGCACTTCCTTCCTTCCTCTCATTAGAGTTCAGGTGCGGGGCACTCAGCCGCACAAGTTTTTCATCTCTGCTGCCGCTGCTACTGCTGCTGTTCGGGTGCCTTGGTTATTCAGCCTTGCTTGGGCGGGTAAGCGGCCTCACCTCGTGTGGGGCCGTCTATTGTTTTATTATGATGATTATTTTTATAAAAAAAAAAAAAAAAAAAAGGAAAAACAAAGGACAAGAGTTTTTGCTGGTTAAAATTCTTTGGCCTCTTTTAAGCACTCTGGTGCGTTTTTTATTATGTGTTATATTGTTGCATGAATGTTGTACTGCATGCTGCCACTTGTTTTCTGGGGATCTTACTGTTGGTTTTTTTCCCCACAGATCCTGGGATTCCCTCAATGCAGTGGCTTCCCGGTTCTATTATACCTGGCTAGTCCTATTACTCTAAATATATATATATATATATATATATATATATATATTGAAAAAAAAAATTAAAAAATTTAAAAGGGGATCATTTTTATTATAAATTAAATCCTCCTTCCCGGGACATTAATATAAAGGGGCATCCCGGGTGGCTTATGCCTAAAACCCATGGTTGTGCGAATACCATAAATCACCATATGGAGGTTTCCGATAATACCGGAAATGGTTCTTCTGGGCCATCCAGGCTGTGTGGGGGCTGCGGGACTCCGCTCCCAGGCGATGATGTTATATTATGCATTCCTTGTGCAAAGCAGAATATTGTGCGTCAGTCCGTTGCTCCGGCTGCTGGCTCCTCGCAACTTCCATCATCTCCTACCCCTCCCTCCCTGTTCCGGACCCCGTGTGACATTGTCAAAGGTGGGGATTCGCAATCCGAGGTGTCTGCACGATTGTCCAACCTCGAGAAGATAGTTTCCGTTAAAGCAGGGTTGAAGGCCACTGCGAAACGGAAACACCTTTTTCCTGTACCTCCGGCTTCACAGGATGAGGTATGTGAGCCTGTGGATTGGTCCAATTACTCCCTGGATGAGGAGGGGGAATTCCTGGTGGAGTCAGATGAGCCTGCAGATCAGCTTGAGGTTGATGCTATTGGCGATCTGGCTGCGGGGGTTTCCCTTGACACCCCCTCCATTCTGGCTCAAATGTTTGAAATTTTGAATTTAGATCCGCCTGAGGCTGTCACCCTGCCAAAGGGTGAGTTGTTTAATGTGCCTCAGCCGCGTTTGGTATTTCCCAGACAACAACACTTTGAGAGGGTTGTGCTTAAGGAATGGGAACATCCCACGCGGTTAACTGGAATTCCTTCCAGTTGGGATAAAGGTTATCCTTTTCCGCCAGAATTGGTGAAGCTTTGGTCGGTTCCCCCTGACGTCGATACCCCTGTGCTAGGGCTCTCTAGCACGGCTATGGTGCAGTCTTCTGAGACCACTGCCCTTAAGGATGGTGAGGATCGTCGGATTGACCAGTATGCTCGCCATGGTTTTATTAGTGCCGGATCGACGATGCGGCCGGTGTGTGCTTCAGCGCTTCTTCTATTGGTGGTTAGGTCTGTTATTCAGCATCTATGCCTGGATCTTGTAATGAGTTTACTGCTCTTAAGCAGTGTGAGTCTTTTATTTCCTATGTTCTGACCGCTCAGGACGATGCGCTGGCTATGAGTAGCAGGACAGCGGCAATGCTGGTGGCTATTCGTCGGTCAGTATGGCTGCGCCAGTGGTCGGCGGACTCAGTTTCTAAAAAGGTGCTCACAGCACTTCCCTTTTTGGGCTTGCGACTGTTTGGTGATAAAATTGATTCAGTTGCAAAAGGTGGTAAAATGCCTCAACGCAAGAGGCCTCGTCGTCCCTTTCGGGGGGCAAGTACTGCTAGGCCTTCCTTTCGGGGATTCAGAGCAGTTAGGGGGGCTTCCTTTCCCGCTACCAGAGGTGCAGGTTGGACCCGGGGGAGGGGCCGTGGCCGTCCCACTCAGTCCTGGGGCACCAAGCCCAAGCCTGCTGGTAAGCCCGCTCAGCAATGAGGGGCTGCCCTCACCCGTGCGGGTGGGGGGACGATTGCGACACTTCTCCCAGGTTTGGGACCAGGAGGTTCCGGACAGATGGATCCGGGAGGTGGTGTCCTCCGGTTACAAACTGGAATTCGGGTCTCGCCCTCCTTCACGGTTCTTTCGGTCTCGGGTACCCATCGATCCTTTGGCCACACAGGGGCTCCAGGCGTCGGTAAAGAATCTGTTAGAAATGGCGGTCATCCGGCCGCTACCACGCTTAGAGATGGGCCTCGGTTACTACTCCAATCTTTTCGCAGTCCCCAAAAAGGACGGGTCGGTTCGTCCCGTCCTGGATCTGAAATTAATCAACAGGTTCATCCGTATTCAGAAGTTTCGCATGGAAACTTTGCGTACGGCTGTCGGTTCCCTTCGGCAGAGGGACTTCATGACGTCCATAGACATCAAGGATGCTTATCTTCATGTTCCCATCTGCCAGGCTCATCAACGTTTTCTTCGATTCGTGATGAAAGATCAGCATTTTCAATTCGTGGCACTTCCGTTTGGCCTTACCTCGGCTCCAAGAGTGTTCACCAAGGTGCTGGCAGGGGTGATGGCCATTTTCAGATCTCGGGGCATTCGTGTCGTACCTTATTTGGACGACCTTCTCATCATGGCTCCGTCACTCGATCAATCGGAGACAGACACCAGGTTGGTGGTCTCCACGCTGGAAAGCTTTGGTTGGGTGATTAACTTCCCCAAGTCCTCCCTCGCTCCGGCCAGGGTGGTGTCCTTTCTGGGGATGCAGTTGGACTCTCGTTAACACAGGGTGTTTCTCCCCCAGTCCAAAATTCATCTGATTCAGGAGTTGGCTCGGGTCCTACTTTCCAATCCTCGGCCGTCCATCCGTCTGGGGATGGGGCTGGTAGGGTTGATGGTTGCCTCCTTCGAGGCAGTTCCTTTTGCTCAATTTCACACGAGGACGCTTCAGCTTTATCTGTTGGCGTCCTGGGAGCGGCAGCCTCGGTCGCTGGATCAGCCCTTCCAGTTGTCCTCCCGGGTCCGGCAGTCCCTCCAGTGGTGGTTGGTCTCGGCCAATCTCGTGAAGGGCAGGTCTTTCCTGACCCCTCTTTGGGAAATTGTCACCATGGACGCCAGTCTTTCGGGATGGGGCGGATTCTGGAAGGAGCTTCAGTTCCAGGGGCAGTGGGGACCTCAAGAGGCCCACTTACCCATCAATGTGCTGGAACTAAGAGCCATCCGTCGGGTTCTTGTTCTCCTGACTCAACACGTTCTGGGCCTACCGGTCCAAGTGCGTTCAGACAATCGAACAGCGGTTGCTTACATCAATCATCAGGGAGGGACTCGCAGTCTGGGTGCTCTCAGAGAGGTGTCCCTGATCCTGTCCTGGGCGGAGGCCCATGTTCCTTGTCTCTCGGCGGTGTACATTCCAAGAGTGGAGAACCAGGAAGCGGACCGGTTGAGCAGGGGCTCTCCCCGTCTGGGAGAATGGGCTCTCCATCCTCAGGTTTTTCACTCACTGTGTCTCCGATGGGGGACACCGGAGGTGGATCTGTTTGCCTCTCGTCACAATCACAGGCTCCCGAACTTCGTGTCGCTCTCCCAGGATCCTCTGGCTCTGGCAGTGGACGCCATGTCCCTGAGCTGGGGGGATCTGGGGTTTCTATACCTGTTTCCTCCGATACCCATGCTGGGCAGGGTGGTTCGGAAGTTGGCTCTGGAAAGGGTGTCCGCCATTCTCGTGGCCCTAAAGTGGCCAAGGCAAGTGTGGTTCACAGACATCGTTCGGCTGGCAGTGGACCAGTTCGTTCTGCCTCTTCGGCCCGATCTGCTCACTCAGGGTCGGTTGTGTTACCCCAATTTACCAGCGCTGAGTTTGACGGCCTGGCTGCTGAAACCTCCATCTTGAAGGAGGAGGGTCTTTCTGACTCAGTCGTGAAGACTCTGATCAGTGCCCGGAAGAGGTCTTCTTCTATCTTCTACTATAGGACTTGGAAAGCCTATATCGCTTGGTGTGAGATTAGATCTTTTCCTTGTAGGGTCTTTTCGGTCTCCAGGATTCTGGAGTTTTTACAATCTGGCCTAGACTCTGGTCTTCAGCTAAGTACTTTGAAAGGGCAAGTTTCTGCCTTATGTATCTTTTTTCAGAAGCGTTTTGTGCTTCATCCTTTAGTTAAAACTTTTTTCCAGGGGGTTACGCATGTGCGGCCCCCCAGGAAAGCATTACTCCCTGTTTGGGTTTTGAATTTGGTTCTTTCTACTCTTCAGGCTCCTCCTTTTGAGCCTTTGCAAGATATTGCTTTGTCTACCCTGACTCAGAAGATTGTCTTCTTGGTAGCTATCACTTCGGTCCGGCGTGTCTCGGAGTTGGCGGCCTTGTCTATCCAGGCGCCTTACTTTGAGAGGCATCAGGATAAAGTGGTCTTTCGGTTCAGACCAGACTTTCTTCCTAAGGTTGTTTCTGCTTTTCATTTGAATCAGGATATTGTTCTTCCCTCCTTGTGTCCTAATCCTAAGAATGACAAAGAGAGGGTTTTGCATTGTTTGGATGTAGTACGCTGTGTTAAGTACTACTTGATTATCACGTCTCCTTTTCGTAAGACGGATGCCTTTTTTGTTGTGCCCTGTGGGCCTAAGAAGGGTTTGGCACCGGCCAAATCTTCCATTAGCAAATGGATACGTCAGGCCGTTATTGCGGCCTATGCTGCTAAGGGGAAAGTTCCCCCTTTTCGTATCACTGCTCATTCTACTCGCGCCGTTGGAGCGTCTTGGGCTTTTCAGCACCTAGCTTCTGTTGAACAAGTTTGTAAGGCCGCCACTTGGTCTTCTGTTCATACTTTTTCTAAGTTTTACAAAGTTGATGTGCGAGCCTCAGCGGATGCTGTTTTTGGCCGCAAAGTGCTGCAGACTGCAGTCATTTAAGTTATGCTTCACCTTGCCTTTGGATACCCATCCCTTGTGGACACTGCTTTTGGATGTCCCAATCGTGAAGAATTTAAAGGTGAAGCGGGGTGTGTGGCACACTGAGAATAATACCATTTTGTGAGTACTCACCTGAAAAATGGATATTGTCAGTGTGCCACACACCCCGCTTCACTCCCGCCCTTTTCGGTATCCCGAATCCTTCATATGGTGAAGCTTTTATTTACTTTGAGGTTACTGGTAGATTACTGGTACCTTGTCTTTCTGCTTTTTAAATCACTGGTGATAAATGGAAGGTACCAGGTATATATAGGCCGGAAGGGGGCTCGTTACAAGGCTTCCTCTCTGCAACAGCGTCACCTGGCGGTGAGTAACCCAATCGTGAAAAATTTAAAGGTGAAGCAGGGTGTGTGGCACACTGACAATATCCATTTTTCAGGTGAGTACTCACAAAATGGTATTTTTTCCTCCAATTATGGAGTGAGCCATCTTCCTCATATACTCCAGCACTAGCTGAGCTGTCAGAGAAGCTGGAATAGAGCTCATGCTACTCTTTTTCAAATTAGAGTTGGCTTATGAGGTCTGAATCTGGTGCTTCATGAATGAGAACCTCTATTAACCCTTTAAGTGCCAGCCTACCTGGAGTTTTTGTGACCCTTTGTTGCCAGACCATTTTGCACTATTTTGCGCTCCCCATGTTCCCCCCATTTCCCAGGAAAATGATATATTGTTTTTTTCAGCAGAGTCTAAGCTTTAACATGAAATGTCTTGTTTGTAATTTTTAGGTGTATTCTCAATATTTTTTGGCGAAATATGTGCAAAAAAAATAAAAAAAAATCTATTTTTTACAATTTGTAGTGTTTTTTTGTAATAAAAAATGTAAGTTTGTCAATAAAATCTTATTGCGTGTGAAATCCCAATTTCTCCCGGTTACAGCGGTACCACATATGTATAGGTAGACACCCTTTCCTTGCCAGGAGACTCCCCCAAACTGAAACAGAGCTTTAGGGGATTTTCAGAAAAAATACAACTGTGATATGTGCTATGCGCACCTTGCAGTTTTTCCAGAAAAACAACCCTTTACATTTGAAATACCCCCCACAAACTATATGTTCTCTGGAAGTACAAACCTCAGGCTTTCTATTTGTACCAGGCTTGTTGATGTGACAGTTTTCTAGAAGTAATCCCTCAATGTATTCTTTGGTTGCAAAGAGTTTCCCTAAAAAAAGGATAAAAAAGCAGAATCAAAGCCACATTTTCCTAAAAAAAACTATATACAAACAAGAAAAAAACAAGTATAGTCTGAAAAAGCAAAACCCCCCGAAAAGAACGATACCCAACATGCATAGCTACTGTCAAGGGAAGAGTTGCCAAACACCCCAAAGTAAAGCATGAGCATAATGGTAATTCTTCTTGAAAATTTCAGCTCTGCAGACAAAGTGCGCACCTTGCGTTTTTTTCAACCAAAGCAACCCTTTACATTTGGAATATCCCCCATAAACCATATATTCCCTGAAAGTACACATGTTAAGCTTTCTAAGCGTACCCAGCTTGTTGTAGTGGGCTCATCTTTCTGGAATTGATCCCTCAAAGAATTCTTTGGTTGCGCAGGGTTTCCCTAAAAAATGTATAAAAAAGCTGAGTAAAAAACACCTTTTCCTAAAATATAAATATGCAAACAAGAAAAAACAAGCTAAGTCTGAAAGCGCAAGGTCCCCCGAACAGAACAATACCCAACATGCATATGTACTATTAACCCTTTTAATTGCCAGCCTACTTGAGATTTTGTCACCCTCTGTTGACAGGTCATTTTTCCCCATTTTGCGCCATGTTTTGCAACATTTTTGCTGGAATTTTCTCGTTCAATAATTTTTATTTGAAAATAAGGAAATATACAGCAGTTCTTCCATGCAATCATAGAAATTATCTTTCCAAAAAGAAAAGAAAATGGTATAAAGCTTTCAGGTCTGTTGACCAACATCACAATTGTTAAAATATAATACGAACAACTTTTGACTACTTACTATCACTTGCACATAATATAATGAGTAAAATGAAGTAAAATCAAATAATAATAATACTAGGAATATAAAAACAAAAAAAAAACAAAAAAAAATTGGAGGAAGGGAGGAAGGGGAGGAAAGGAGCTAAAGGAGAAGAAGATGAAGAAAAGAAAAGAAGGGGGCACAACCCTGGAAGGTGCAGTAAAATTATCTCAAGCCCTTAACCAGGGAAGAAAGGAGCCCACCTGATTCCCTATAAAGGGTGAAAATGCCCTCAGGAGGAGATCGCCCGCGTCTCAAGGTCAGATCTCCAATAGACCAGTGTCAAAGTCAACAGGTAGATATTCTTGGATCCAGGGTTCCCAGGTTTCCCGAAATCTCTCCAAAGTACCATTATGCAATGAAGTCATTTTCTCCATAGCCATAATGTTAGAAACCGAATCCTTGAATTCCTTGAAACTTAGTTTAGGGGATTTCCAGGACCTGGCAATCACTAACTTGGCCCCTGTTAAAAGGTGGTAAATGAGATTCTTGCCATTTTTAGTAGCCCCAGCTATCGGGCCATTTAGCAGTGCAATCCAGGGGTCTGGTGCTAGGGTAATATCTAATACATTGCTGATAACTTCGAAAATCTTGTGCCAGAATATCTTTACTAAATGGCAGTCCCACCAGATGTGAGACTGTGTTCCTACTTCATCACATCCCCGAAAGCAAGATTTACCTTCATCTCCGGTGGTGTGACAAAGGCGGTCTGGGACCAAGTGCCATCTTAAAAAAACTTTAACATTGATCTCTATCGAGTTCACTGATGCAGCCCTACCAAAGGAAGCCAGCCAGCCTTTCCGCCATTCGTCTTCAGAGTGTTGTATGTCTAAATCCCTTTCCCACCGGTGTATAAGCATACTTCTAGAGTCCCTATGAGTCTTACAAAGTTGCTCATAAACCTCAGATATCGAGCCCCTGGCTCTGGGGTATTGTTTACACCTAACTTCAAACATTTGAGGATGGTCTATATTGCCACTACTTCGGATTAATGATGAAATAAAATGAGAGATTTGTAAATAACTAAATATCTCTTTCCCCGAAAGGCCATATTTTTCTAAGAGCTGAGGAAAAGGGGTTATACTTGATCCCTGCAGACAGTCTGATGTATACCGAATGCCTGCTTCCCTCCATTTAGTGAATCTTCCCGGATCTGTAAATGCCGGGGTAAACATAGGATTGCCCCAAAGAAGCATCATTGGCAGATATGGGGAAGCCAAGCCTTTCGAGAATTTGAGCCCATCCCATAAATGGAGGGAGAAAGACATAATCGGATTCACAACAGATTTTTTATAACTTGCGGGCAGCCACAATAGATTTTCAACCTCAATTAGGTGACAAATAGCAGCCTCAATTTGGACCCACGATGTTATGTCTGCCGTTAAACAATACGAAGCTAATTGTGCCACCTGCGCTGCCTGGTAGTATTTAGTCAAGTTAGGTACCCCTAGACCTCCCCTGGATTTTGGCAATAGCATTATTGCTTTAGTAACTCTAGATTTCCTATTTGCCCAAATGAACTCGAAGATTTTATTTTGCAAGCTCTTTAAGTATGGTGCCGGTATTTT
The DNA here is from genome assembly GCA_027917425.1 of Gastrophryne carolinensis. Taxonomy (NCBI): domain Eukaryota; kingdom Metazoa; phylum Chordata; class Amphibia; order Anura; family Microhylidae; genus Gastrophryne; species Gastrophryne carolinensis. Next base: position 538,103,833 of record CM051234.1, read on the forward strand.
AAATTGGAAGGGACCTAGCAATATATAAACATTTGGGTAAGATATTCATCTTTACTGCTGCTATTCTGCCCAACCAAGACAGACCGAAGGACTTCCAAGACTTTAACAGACCTAGAAGCTTTTGGCGTAACGGGATATAGTTAGCATTAAAAAGGGTGTCATAGGAGCTCTTCAAGTTTATTCCCAAATATTTCACTCTGTCCTTTTCCCAGCGGAAATCATAAGCTGCTTGCAGGCGAGACCAGATGTCCTGCGGAATGTTTATGTTCATAGCGCTGGATTTAGAAGTATTTACTTGCAGACCTGAAACTTTATCAAAATCAGTTAATAGCTTCATTATATTGGGTAGAGAGATTAGCGGATCGGTTACCAAAAGGAGTACATCATCAGCAAAAAGACTTATCTTGTGCTGTATACCCCTCACTTCCATGCCTGAGATATTCTGAAAATCTCTAATAGTTTGCGCGAGTGGTTCCATTGCCAGGGCAAATAGGAGAGGGGACAAGGGGCAACCCTGTCTAGTTCCTCTAGCCAGGGGGAAATGGTCTGAACGGAATCCACAGTATTTAACAAATGCTATCGGACCATTATATACTACTTTAATCATGTCAATGAACTTTGGCCCAAATCCCCATCTTTCTAATAGTGTGAAGAGATATTCCCATGATATAGAATCAAACGCCTTTTTAATATCAAGCGAAAGAAGCATTCCCTGGACACCTTTCTCTCTTACCAAATGCACCAGATCCACCGCCCGCCTGATGTTATCCCCCGCCTGACGCCCCGGGATGAAGCCAGCCTGATCTCTATTGATTATTTGGGGTAAAAATTTTAGTAACCGGTCCACTAAGATCTCTGTAAATAGTTTGACATCTAAATTTATTAATGATATAGGTCTATAGTTAGACCATATAGAGTGATCTGAGTCTGGTTTGGGCAACATACTTATAGAGGCTAACAAAGATTCCTTTGAGAGCTGGTTTCCTCATCTTAAATCATTAAATAGAGCTGCTAATTTTGGAGCTAGGATTGCAGCATAGGTTTTATAATAGATCGCCGAAAATCCATCTGGGCCCGGCCTCTTGTTAAGTTTTAGGGTTTTGATTGTCTGCTCAACTTCCGAAGGCCCAAAATCCTCTTCGAGCAGTTCAACTAACTGGTTGGGCAGAATAGGCAGAGATGTTGTATCCAGGAAGTCCGAAATGTCTTTCGGATTGGGTGGGTGAGAATTTTGCATATAATTTCCGAAGTTGAGTATAGAAAATCGTAATTTTGCTTGGGTTACTAGTGAGGGTACCTCTTTCGTTTTTGAGTCTAATAGGCTTATAGGCTTGATCCGGGGATCTAAGCTTTCTCGCCAATAGAGAGTCCGGTTTATTTGCCTTACAGTAGTATTTGTGTTTTATCCATCTTAGACAATTCTCAGCTTTCCCCGCTAGTGCTAAATTCAATTCCTGAGTCACTCTCTGAAGGCTAGAGTGGGTTTGCGGAGATAGGGAAGATTTAGCTTTAGCTGATAAAGTTTGGTATTCTTCTTCTAGGGCAGAGATACGCTCATTTCTCTCTCGTTTTTTCCTAGAGGCTAACTGAATGAATCTGCCCCTAATTGTGGGTTTGTGGGCCTCCCAACAGATTGTGGCCGACACCTCTTCAGTCTCATTTACAGTAAAATATTCATCTAAGTCTTTAGCTATGGTGTATTTTATTGTGGGGTCAGCTAACAGGGTCGAGTTAAGGGACCATGTATAACTAGAAGGTTTACAGAGTAGCGTATTTAAATTTAAGAGCAACCCTGCATGGTCTGACCATGGAACAGGGAAGATCCTAACTTTCTGGACCGTAGGGATCGCTCTTTGGGGCATAAAAATATGGTCGATCCTAGTATACAGAGTGTGTGGGTGAGAAAAGTGTGTAAAATCCTGTACCCCTGGATGCTTCTCCCTCCAACAGTCCACTAGGGCAAACCTGTCCAAAAGCTGTCTGAACGACTTAGAAGCTGCTGACGAATGGGTAGAAACAATGGATGAGTGCGGGGACTGTCTATCCAGATAAGGATTAAGAGTCAAATTGGAATCTCCACAAATAATCACCGCACCCCGAGCCACTGCATCTACTTCTTTTAAAAACCCTGACAAAAAAGCCACCTGATTTACATTCAGGGTATAATAGGTGGTAATTGTAATTTCAACATCTTGGATATATCCTACCAGAATTAAATATCTTCCTTCCCTGTCCCTGAACTCTTTCTGGCATTGGAATTGAGCGCCCCTCTTAAAACAAATCAAGACCCCTCTCTGTTTTGTTTCAGCATTCGACATATATACCTGAGGGTAATTGGCATTCAAGAAATTTGGTTTGGAGGATTGTGAGAAATGAGTTTCCTGAAGGCATATGATGTCAGGATGAAGGCTTTTAAAATGACGAAAAGCCGTGCTTCTTTTGTGCGGGGAATTAAATCCCTGCACGTTAAGAGAACAGATGATCGTCATATCAACTATTAGCCTAATTGTAGACTAAATTTTCTGAATGTTTCTCAACCCAAAATTGGATTAAGAAGCGTCTGAGGAAGTTGAGAAAGATACCAAGCGCTGGGAAGAGAATAGGAAGAAAAAAGGAGGAAGAGGGGAAAGAGGGAAGTAGGAGAAGGGGGAAGAAAAAAAAAAATCAAAGATGTGGTCTACAAATCTCTGTCGAACTCCCAAAAACTAGGGAGTCTGAAGTTTTTACTAAATCAAGTATTCTTATTAAGTGCAGCCCGGACCTTCAGGCAAGAGTGAATACACTGTTGTAAAATATCGCTCTTATCCCTCGGGGCCAGCTGAACTTAAGACTTTGGTGAACCTTTTAGTGAACAGTCGTTAAAATATAAGCAACTTTAACCTCGTTAAAAAGAGGAAAACACAACCGAAGAACTAAGTCTATCGGTTCTACTGGAGTGCGAACATGACGTTTCAAAACGCAAACATTCATAGCTAAACTTTAGACCAGAAGAAGTAACAGTGATATAGTCTACCTACTTCAGATTAACTAAAGCAAGAGCCAAAGGCTCAGGCCCGCCTTAATTTACTCATAGATGCATTTTAAGCTATACAATGGGCTATATTCATTAATCTCAGTAATTAAATATTACCTTGAATGGCGATGCAGGAGAGGAGAAGGATAAAATGTGTCCACTCTGCCTATCCTGTGTCGCCATGTTAATTAACAATAAACAATAATATAATAACTTATGGGTTATCCTTGCAGCTCAGGAGAACTGGTCATATAATCATATTCCACGGGCCGGAACAGTGGAAAGCGATTGATATTGAGACCCAAACTACAAGCCTATGCGACCCATTCGGATGGGTTTACTAAATGAAGTTGTTCTCTGGCAGTTTAGTCTCTGAAGACTGAAAAGGAGAGTTAGCTATCAGGGATAAATTTTCAGGTATCCTGGAACTCAAGAGAAGTGCTGCAGCCCTGGTGCCTAGTCCCTCTTCTTGATCTTTTCCCGGATCTTTGGGGAGTTGGAGACTCTTCGACGTTTCTGGATGATTTAGCTTGATTGGGCTTGATGAGGCCAGCAGTCGTTAGGTGAAACTGCAATTCCTCTTAGTTAGCGGCGGAGTACGCTTTATCTTTGATGTTAAAGGAGATGCGAAAGGGAAAACCCCATCTGTATCTGATTTGATTTTCCTGTAGCAGCATTAATAACGGTTTAAGCTCTCTTCTTCTGGCCATTGTGGACGCTGATAGGTCTGAGAAGATCTGATATTTATGACCCTGAAATATCAACATATTTTTCTCCCGGGCCTTCTTTTGGATCATTTCTTTCGTCTGATAATAATGAAATTTAATGATCACATCTCTGGGGAGATCAGATTGAGAGTTGAGGGGGCCAAGGGATCTATGCGCCCTATCCATTTCTAATCGTTCTATAGGAGTGCCTGGGATCAGCTCTTGGCATAGTGTAATGATAACTGAATTTAAGTCCTCAAGATTTTCCGGAAGACCTCTGAAGCGTAGATTAGATCGCCTATCGCGATTCTCAATGTCCTCAATCTTTGCGGAGAGCATGACATTATCTTTTTTGAGTTGTACTACTTCAGACTCTAATATTTCTTGCGACACAATTACTCCACTCACTTTATTTTCCAAAGCATTTAAGCCAGAGGTAATTCTGTCCAGTTCTTTAGACAGGTGCTCTTTAATAATATTTGTGTTTAACTGCAAGGCTTTTTGCAGTAGCCCTTCAAACTGCTGCATAAGTGATTAATTTAATGAAACTTGGCTTCCTGTGTGCTCTTGGTTAAGCCCCATGCCTCTATTCAGCAGAAAGGAAGCCTCTGACTGGGCAATCACTTCCAAGTCTGCTACAGACATTTCTTCTGCCATTATGAAGCCTGAGCAAAATATCTGTGAGTTGTGTATACAGTTCAGGCAGTTATCTTAGGCAGGGGAAAGGGACACGCTCACTTGAATCACCCCCTGAGCTTCTCACAGCCCTCACTCTCCTTTGTATGAGAGAAGTTACTGAGGCAGATTTAATGCAGGCACATATACAGCATGGAATGGATCTGTCTTGCTGTGATCCTCCCCCCCTCTAGCATACACTTCTCATACTCAGGGCTTGGATGAAAGTGACTGACCGTTTGGCTGGGCACTGTACAGCTGCTCCTTTGCTCTGCTCCCCGCCTCCTCTATGATCAGGCTCTGTTCTCATTCACGGAGCTCCCGCAGCCTGCTGTGCTGCGTATTGCCGCCATTTTGCCGCCTCAGCCTCTGCTGCTACGCCCGCCGCCGCCACCGCACCAGCGCTGCCCGTGGACGACTCCCCGCCGCCGCCTCGCCCGGACACCAGCCTCGGGTCCTCACCAGGTCAGTGTGTGCGTTCGTCCTGGCCTCTAATCGCCCCCTCTGTCACCGCCGGGCATGGAGCCGAGCTACGCTGCTCTCATCTCGGCCTCGCGCTCATGCGCACTCTCTTTGCTGGAATTTTCAGGAAAATTATATATATATATTTTGCAGCAGAGTTTAGGCTTTAACATGAAATGACTTGTTTGTAAATTTTATTTATTATTAATTTTATTTATTATTAAGAAAAAAAATAAATAAATATTTTTTTTTTTTTTTTAAATTTGGGGAGGCAGGTAATGGGGGTGCCGGGGGTTAATGGCAAGTCACCCGCTAGTGCAGGTGACTTGCCATCCCCCCAGCCTTGAGAACTTGTTTGTAAATTTTATTTATTATGAATTTTATTTATTATTAAGAAAAAAAAAAATAAATACATTTTTTTTTTAAAAGAATTTGGGGAGGCAGGTAATGGGGGTGCCGGGGGTTAATGGCAAGTCACCCGCTAGCGCAGGTGATTTGCCATCCCCCCAGCCTTGAGAACTGGTATAGGGGTCTCATGGACCCCTTACCAGTTCACAAGGGGTTAACTGTAAAAAAAACACAGACACACAAAGAGAAAAAATATTTTATTATTATTTATTTTTTTTTTTTTAATACTTACCTCCCATCCATAGTGGAGCACTCTGTCTCTCGGCGATCACTGGCTTCTGCTCACTTGCTAGAAGCCTTTTATAGCTGCTGGATGACAGATGGATGGCGGGGCTTAGCGGCAAGATGGCGGCCGCCATCGAGGATGAAAGGGGAGAGAGCCTTCCGGGAAGATCTGTAAGTCCTGGGGGGGGGGGAATCAGAGGCCCCCCAGGTGAAGAGGAGGGACAGCGGGAGCCAGCGCACACGCAGGTAAGTGAATGTCATTTTTATTATTTTTTTTTTTTTACTGTTAGCAGCTGCTGCTGCAGAAGCAGGGGGGGGGGCGCCTATTCCGGGGGCTCTCCTGGGGGATCGGATGGCACCAAATTAAAGAGGAGACCCGGCCGGATCCAACGAGGGGTCAGGTGAGTATTTTTTTTTTTTTTTTTGCCCGCTAGCAGGGGTAAATGCCAGGCACGTAAATTTTACGTGGCTGGCACTTAAGTGACGGAGAGGCAACCACGTAAATTTTACGTGGCTGGCATTTAAAGGGCTAAATGTTTATTCAAAACCAAACTGCCCAAAAGGGGTTTGGAATTGGTGTCTACATCTTTTAGATGCCATAATGGAAACACCCCCATGGTTTAAAGGACAGCTATTTGCAGTTCTTGAATTGAAGTTTTTGAGTTTTTAATATATAAACCCAGGGATTTATTTATGCCTTTAGATCTGTTTTTTTCCTTCCATGCCTTACAAGAGAATTATGCCATTGTTTACAAAATCTAGCAAATCAGATTAGAAACAATACTCTATCATCTACAGACATTCACTTATGTAGTTAGTTGTAACATAAATAGTATTATTCTATGTCTCACACCCTGCTTCGGAAATATTCATTACACTTGGGTTATGTCCAGTAGAGGGCGAACTTCTGCAGAGATGAATAGAAAAAAAGAAGCCCCTCCCGGCCCATAAATACCTGGGACCTCCCACACATTCCCCAGTAATCTTCTCTGCAGATGGCGAGCAAGTCAGAAGATGAAGTCTCCTCCTTGCAGGTAAGCGGGGTTCACACCCGGCCATTTTTTATCCCTATTTCTGCCCGGACCTAGTTATGCTTAAGTCCCCTAATGCCTCCCAGCCTTGGCTGTAGGTCCGGGTGAAGGTAGGATTCACCTTAACAGGTGTATTGACAGGAGCTATGCACCTCCGTGAGACCCCATTACAAGGCGTAGGCGGCTACCAGGTTGGTGACCCTGGTTTGGGATGCCCTGTCCGTTTCCCCTCCCTCCCTTTACTTTATTCCCTTTATTCTCAATGGGGGGGGGGGGGGGGGCTGTGACTTCTCCCTTGATTTTAACTTCATTGATCCTCCCTTGTGTATGTGTGTGTGTGATTTTCTGTACAGCTTGATACATGCGGCAGCCGTATTGAGAGCCGGCCGCCCTGTCCGGCTCCGCACGTGTGGCTGCTCAGTTCTAGAGGATGAGCTTCTCCCCCTCCTTTCTGTGAGGAGAGGGGCTGGGCGCTCGGCGCTGCTGGGGCGGCCCGCCCCACTCTCTCTGGCGCCCTCAGCGGCGCCCGGTCAATGGATAGGAATCCGCGTTGCTGGGCGAGGATGGGGAGGGGGCGGGGCCAGGCGCGGCGCGCCTTTTCTGCCTTCAATTCAGGCTGGGGATCGCCATTTGTCGTGCTGTGAAGAAATCAATCGCAGTGCCACCCTTCCTGGGTATGAGGCTGTTCAGGGATAAATTGGATTCAGTGGCGAAAGGTGGAAAGTTACCTCAGCGTAAGTAGCAGCGTCGCCCCTTTAGAGGGGGCAGGCTCCGTCAATCCTTCCTTTTGCAGTGCCAGAGCAGGCAGAGGCTTTGCCTACTCTAATTTCAGAGGTGATTCCTGGAACAGAGGCAGAGGACGCGCTCGTCCAGGCCTTAACTGGGGTTCCAAGCCCAAGCCTGCTGCCAAGACAGCTCAGCAATGAGGGAACGCCCTCACCCTTGCTGGTGGGGGGACGGCTGCGGCACTTCTTCCTGGTCTGGGCCCAGGAGGTCATAGACAAATGAATCTTGGAAGTGGTCTCTTCCGGGTACAAGCGAGTTCGAGTGCCGGCCTCCTCCCAGATTCCTCAGTTCTCGGGTCCCCTCGGTCCCCCGAGCTGCGCCGGGGCTCCTGTTGGCAGTGCAAAATCTTCTGGACATGGAGGTCATATGCCCGGTGCTTTTCTCAGGGAGAGGCCAGGGCTATTATTCCATCCTCTTCACAGTTCCCAAAAAGGATGGATCCATCAGACCCATTCTGGATTTGAAGCTTCTCAACAGGTTCATCAGAACCAAGAAGTTACGCAGGGAGACTCTGCGTTCAGTCATCAATTTCCTTTGTCAGGGGGATTTCGTGACATCTATAGACTTCAAGGATGTTTACCTTCATGTACCATTCTACCCAGCACACCAGAGAGTTATCAGGTTGTGGTGGGGGATCAGTATTTTCAGTTGTGGTCCTCCCTTTCGGGTTGACTTTGGTACCAAGGGTGTCCACCAAGGTGCTGGCGGGCATAATGGCCCTTCTCAGAGCCCAGGGCATTCGCATTGTGCCGTATCTGGACGACCTGCTTATTACAGCTTCTTCACTATGTCAGGCGGAGCTGGACTCCAGGGTGGTGACGACGCTGGTAAGGTTCGGATGGGTGATCAACCACCCCAAGTCTTCTCTCTCCCCATCAAGGGAGATCTCATTCCTGGGCATGAATCTGGATACCAGTCAGGCCAGAGTGTTCCTACCTCACCCAAAGGTGCAGAGGGTTCAAGATCTGATACGTGTTCTCCTGGCGCTCCTCTATCCGACTAGGGTTGAAACTAGGATTGATGGTGGCTTCCTTCGAGGCAGTCCCCTTTGCTCTGTTCCACATGAGGTTGTTCCAACTCCATCTATTGCTGAACTGGGACAGATGTCCCCGGTCCTTGGATCAGTCTTTTCTGCTGGCTCCCAGGGTTCGGCAGTCCCTTCAGTGGGGGCTGGAACCAAGCAATCTAATGAGGGGCAGATCCTTTCTGGCCCCTTGTTGGGAGACGGTTACCACGTATGCCAGCTGGGGAGGTTTCTGGACGGATTTTCAGTTCCAGGGGCTGTGGGGTCCTCAGGAGGTTCGCATACCCATCAATGTCTTGGAGCTCAGAGCTGTTCGGTTGGTTCTGTCATGCTTGACGCATCACTTACAGGGCTTACCAGTTCAGGTTAGATCAGACAATCGAACTGCGGTCGCTTACATCAATCGCCAAGGAGGGACTCGCAGCAGGAGTGCCCTCAGGGAAGTTTGTCTGATTCTCGCATGGGCGGAGAGCAATGTTCCATGCATCTCTGCGGTATTCCTTCCGGGAGTGGAAAACACGGAGGCGGACTCCCCGAGCAGGGGATCCTCTCGCCGAGGGGAATGATATCTCAACCACAAGGTATTCCGGTCCCTCTGTCGCAAGTGGGGACTCCGGAGGTGGATCTCTTTGCCTCACGTCACAATCACAAGCTCCCAATGTTTGTGTCTCTGTCTCAGGATCCTCTGGCCCTGGCAGTGCACGCCATGTCTCTTGCCTGGAGGGATTGGGGGTTTCTGTACCAATTTTCCCTGGTGGGCAAGGTGGTGCGCAAGCTGGCTCAAGAGGGTGCGCCAGCAATTCTGGTGGCCCCAGGGTGGCCAAGACAGGTTTGGTTCGTACCACAATTTACAAACGCTGGCTTTGACGGTGTGGCTGCTGAAACCTCCTCCATCTTAATAGAAGAAGGTTTGTCTGATGCTGTGATTCAGACACTTGTTAGGGCTGGGAAGTGATCTTCCTCTAACATCTTCTACAGGATGTGAAGGTCTTATATTGATTGGTGTGAGTCTAGGGCCTTGCCTTGCAGGGTGTTTTCGATCCCTAGGATTTTGCACTTTCTTCAACACGGTCTGGGCCTGGGGCTCCCGCTTAGTTCTTTGCCCTGGTGGTTTTCTTCTAAGGTCCTTTGTTCTTCTTCCTTTGGTTAAAGCTTTTTTCCAGGGGGTCACTCATGTGCGGCCCCCTCGAAAGCCTTGTGTCTGTTTGGGTTTTGAATTTTGCATTTTCTTTGCTTACACCAAGGATTGCCCTTTTGGTGGCTATTACCTCTGTTCGATGTGTTTCTGGGTTGGCGGCTCTGTATATTCAGGCCTCTTAGTTTGAGAGACACCAGGACAAGGTGGTCTTCCGCTTTAAGCCGGATTTCCTACCTAAAGTGGTCTCTGCTTTCCATCTCATTCAGGATGTGGTTCTCTCTTCCTTGTGTCCTAAGCCTAGCAATGACAAGGAGAGGGCCCTGCACTCTTTTTGGATGATTGTTTGTTGTGTGAAGTACTATTTGGTGGCTACTTTTTCTGTAGGACGGACAACTTGTTTTTGGTGCCCTCTGGGCCCAAGGTGGGTTTGGCGCCGTCGAGTCTACCATTAGTAGATAGATATGTCTGGTCATTGTTGGGGCCTATATTGCCAAGGGGAGGGTTCCCCTTTCAGATTACTGCTCTTTCTACTCGTACTGTTGGGGCTTCCTGGGCTTTTTAGCACCAGGCTTCTGTTGTACAAGTTTGTACGGCTGCTACTTGGTCTTCTGTTCATGCCTTTTCCAAGTTTTTATAAGGTTGATGTGCGGGCCTTAGCGGCTGCTGTTTTTGGCCGCAGAGTTCTACAAGCGGCAGGGGTTTCATTTGTGCACTTTTGCCTGTTGGGATCCCCACCCTTTTTGGACACTGCTATTGGATGTCCCAAGTGTAATGGATATTTCTGAAGCAGGGTGTGAGACATACTTAGAATAATACCATTTTGTGATTACTCACCTGTAAAATGGGTATTGTAAGTATGTCTCACACCCTGCTTCGCCCCACCCACAAGAGTTTTATCTTGGATCCTCTGTCTGGTGATACTGTTTTTCTCATAGATTTATTTGCTCTTTCTGGTCCCCTTACTGCTTTCTTATACTGGGGAATGTGTGGGAGGTCCCAGGTATTTATGGGCCGGGAGGGGCTTCTTTTTTTCTATTCATCTCTGCAGAAGTTCGCCCTCTACTGGACATAACCCAAGTGTAATGAATATTTCCGAAGCAGGGTGTGAGACATACTTACAATACCCATTTTACAGGTGAGTAATCACAAAATGGTATTATGCCAGGCAGCAAATGTCAGTTATGAGCTGTACTAGAGTAAAAATGATTTATTTGGATGGGTTGCACCTACATAAAGGGTTGAGTGCTGTAGCACCTAGTTTGTCTATTCTAATAACTCTGCTCACATGCACCTCCCAGGTTAGTTGTAAATTGGTCTTAGCAGCTGCCACCTTTCTCTTCTCTGTGCATGACAACCGAGGAATAATCAAGAAAACATCTAGTCATAAAGAGTCCCCATTGTAAACCATTATGCAAAGCAGAGAACACAAAAGCCATTCAATGCCTTCCATGAAAACAGTGCAGACTTACTTTAATAATTTATGCTATGCAAAGTACACAGCATCCCACCACATGTAAATGATTTATCTTAAAAAACACTCATCTCTTGACATCTGAAAACCCAGGAGCAGGAGTCAGAAGGGAAACCCTTTCTCACATACTGTAGGTGTACGCTGCTCTTGGCTGTGATTTATTTGAAGCTGCATGTATTGTGTGAATAGTAAAACTGCTGCATAAACTGCTCCCTAAAAAGATCCAACCACCACCCTCAAGTCTATAAGACTCCTGGGGCGTTTGACTACCACATTAAAGGGTATCCTGAACTGGGCTGCCCTGCTGTGTGAAAACCCCCAGAATGCCCAATCCACTCACCTCTTCCATATGCCCATGCCACATCTCTGCAACGAGGCTGTACCCCCTTTCTGAATTTCTGACTTTGGATATTATGCAGAGTTTAACCCTTTAAGTGCCAGCCTACCTGGAGTTTTTGTCACACTCTGTTGCCAGACCATTTTGCACTATTTTGCACTCCCCATGTTCAAATGTGATTTTTGAAGGGATTTCCAGGGATTTCCCAGGAAAATGATATATTGTTTTTTTCAGCAGAGTCTGAGCTTTAACATGAAATGTCTTGTTTGTCATTTTTTAGGTGTATTCTCAATATTTTTGGGCGAAATATGTGAAAAAAAAAAAAAAAAAAACAATTTTTTACAATTTGTAGTGTTTTTTTGTAATAAAAAATTTAAGTTTGTCAATAAATTCTTATTGCGTGTGAAACCCCAATTTCTCACAGTTACAGTGGTACCACATATGTATAGGTAGACACCTTTTCCTGCCCAGGAGACTCCCCCAAACTGAAACAGAGCTTTAGGGGATTTTCAGAAAAAATACAGCTATGCTATGCGCACCTTGCAGTTTTTCCAGAAAAACAACCCTTTACATTTGAAATACCCCCCACAAACTATATATTCTCTGGAAGTACACACCTCAGACTTTCTATTTGTACCAGGCTTGTTGATGTGGCCACAGTTTTCTAGAAGTAATCCCTCAATGTATTCTTTGGTTGCAAAGAGTTTCCCTAAAAAAAGGATAAAAAAGCAGAATCAAAGCCACATTTTCCTAAAAAAACTATATACAAACAAGAAAAAACAAGTATAATCTGAAAAAGCAACATCCCCCGAACAGAACGATACCCAACATGCATAGGTTCTGTCAAGGGAAGAGTTGCCAAACACCCCAAAGTAAAGCATGAGCATAACGGTAATTTTTCTTGAAAATTTCAGCTCTGCAGACAAAGTGCGCACCTTGCGATTTTTCAACCAAAACAACCCTTTACATTTGGAATATCCCCCATAAACCATATATTCCCTGAAAGTACACATGTTAAGCTTTCTAAGCGTACCCAGCTTGTTGTAGTGGGCTGATCTTTCTGGAATTAATCCCTCAAAGAACTCTTTGGTTGCGCAGAGTTTCCCTAAAAAATGTATAAAAAAGCAGAATAAAAAACACCTTTTCCTAAAATATAAATATGCAAACAAGAAAAAACAAGCTAAGTCTGAAAGCGCAAGTTCCCCCGAACAGAACAATACCCAACATGCAGAGGTACTATTAACCCTTTTAATTGCCAGCCTACTTGAGATTTTGTCACCCTCTGTTGACAGGTCATTTTTCCCCATTTTGCGCCATGTATTGCGTCATTTTTGCTGGAATTTTCAGGAAAATTATATATATATTTTTTGCAGCAGAGTTTAGGCTTTAACATGAAATGTCTTGTTGGTAAATTTTATTTATTATTAATTTTATTTATTATTAAGTAAAAAATAAATAAATAAATAAATAAAAAATGTTTTTAGAAAATTGCCTCCTTTATTTTAAATAAAAAATGTATTTGATTAGGGAAAACCATATTGCATGTGAAAGCCCCATTTCTACCGATTAGAACGGTACCACATATTTATCGGTAACCCCCTGTTCCTGCCCAGGAGACCCCCCTAACTGAAACAAGTAATTTTTAACATTTATAAATAAAATACAACTACCATCCACACTACAAAGGGTTAAATCGAGAAAAAAAATGACTTAGGGTCCCCCCTCCCAGGAGGGGGGGGGGGCATTTTTTGGGGGGATTTTGAAGGGTTAAAAACCCTTAAAAAATTTAAAAAAAATGACATGGGCCCCCCTTACCCAAAGTAACCAGCCCGGGACCAGCTATGCAGGGTTTGGAGGAACAGGGCGCAGGGGCCAGCTTTTGTGGCCCCTGGCCCTGCAGGCTACAAGCCCGCATAGCCAGTGGGCCCGGGCTCTTCTGCCCCCCCCGGGCTTTGGGGAGGCAGGTAATGGGGGTGCCAGGGGTTAATGGCAAGTCACCGGCTAGCGCAGGTGACTTGCCACCTCCCCCAGCCTTGTGAACTGGTATAGGGGTCATGGACCCCTTACCAGTTCACAAGGGGCTAAATGTAAAATAAAACACAGACACACAAAGAGAAAAAATATTTTTTTTTTTTTTTTTTTTTTTTTTTAATGCTTACCTCCCATCCATAGTGGAGCACTCTGTCCCTCGGCGATCACTGGCTTCTGCTCACTTGCTAGAAGCCTTTTATAGCTGCTGGATGACAGAACACAAAAGGGTTAATTAAAAAAAAAATGACATGGGGTTCCCCCTCCTGGGGGGGGGGGGGGGGGGGCCCATTTTTTTGGGAACTTTAAGGGTTAAAAACCCTTAAAAATCCCCCCAAAAAATGACATAGGGTCCCCCCTACCCAGCATTACCGACCCGGGCCAGCTACGGGGGCTTGTAGAACAGGGCGCAGGGGCCAGCGTTGGTGGCCCCTGGCCCTGCAGGCTACTAGCCCACATAGCCACTAAGTGGCCCTGGCCCTTCTGCCCCCCCCTGGCCGTTGGGGAGGCAGGTAATGGGGGGCTGGGGGTTAATGGCAAGTCACCCACTAGTCGCAGGTGACTTGCCAGACCCAGAGCCTTGTGAACTGGTATAAGGGGTCTCATGGACCCCTTACCAATTCACAAAGGGTTAACTGAAAAAAACACCACACAAAAGTATTTTTTTTTTTTTTTACTGTACTTACCTCCGATTGTAAGCTCCTTTGTCCCGCGCTGCTCTGACAGATGCCGGTGATCGGCATCCAGAGAAGGGGGAGGTAGGAGATCAGAGGATCTCCTGCCAGCTCCTTCCCCGGGCACCGATCACCGGCATCTGACAGCTGAAAGAGCTGAAGCCGGTGATCGGGACCGGGATGACGTCATAGCCCTGCCCCCAAAAGGGGCGGGGCTTGACGGGGAGACGGAACGGGGTGCCGTCATAGCCCCGCCCACAAGGGGGCGGGGCGTAGCTGCAAGATGTCGGCCGCCATCGAGGAGGAGAGAGGAGAGAGCCTCCCGGGCTCTCTCCTGAAGATCGGTAAGCCCTGAGGGGGGGGATCGGAGGCCCCCCAGGTGAAGAGGAGGGACAGCGGGAGCCAGCGCACACAGGTAAGTGAATGTCATTTTTATTTTTATTTTTTTTTACAGTTAACAGCTGCTGCTGCAGAAGCGGGGGGGGCGGCCTATTCCGGGGGCTCTCCTGGAGCCATCCGACCCCCCACGGGGGATCGGATGGCACCAAATTAAAGAGGAGACCCGGCCGGATCCAACGAGGGGTCAGGTGAGTATTTTTTTTTTTTTTTTTGCCCACTAGCAGGGGTAAATGCCAGGCACGTAAATTTTATGTGGATGGCACTTAAGTGACGGAGAGGCAACCACGTAAATTTTACGTGGCTGGCATTTAAAGGGTTAAAAGGGATGGCAGTGGGTATTAACAGTGAAACACTATCAATTTTCCTTACTATGTACTTTTAATATTTAAATATTTTTTTTAGCCTTTTTACATTTACAACCTGTACAGACTGAGGGATTCGCCCTATGCTACAAACTGCAACAACATTTTTATACAAGTACAAAGAAAACGTGTTCTTCTTCAGTAGTGTACAAATCAAAAAGCAAAAAAAGGAAATACAAAAGAAAGCATTAATAATGAGAGAAAGTGAGAGACTAAACCAACCAAACTCAGATCATGGGAGCATCGGGGCATATTCTCAAACCATCTTTCTTTTAATTTTTTTCTTTAAACCTTTAATGAATTTCAAAGCAGTTATAAAAAAAAGCTGTGCCCTAATAAAGCCAATGCAATAACATGTGACCGGAGGGTGACAGGTTCGAATCCCGGTCCTGGGACATGACTGAAGTGCTCTTGAGCAAGACACCTAACCCACCCAACTGCTCCCCGGGCGCCGTAATTAGGGCAGGCCACCGCTCTGGGCATGTGTACACTCACTGCACGGATGGGTTAAATGCGGAGGACAAATTCCTATGTGTGCGCAAGCATACAATGGCCATCTATGCATTAAAAAAAAAAACATTTAGAATGTATGTCTTCTGTCCAGCTATTGTCACGAATGACTTACCTTCTACCCGTGCCCGTGGTGTCCCTAGGCAACGGGCTCGGGTTCCTCCTGCCCAGGAGCCGCTTATGCCTCGATTGCCATCCCCTGTGGCGCATGTGTCGCCGAGTAAGTCCTTCCCCCTTGCCCATTGTCACTCAGCTTGTGCTTGCTGGCCTATACAGTCAGCTCATGTCTTCCGGGGGTGCAATACTCAGAATGGCCACCGGAGGCTGTTTAAAAGAACAAAGTCTAGAAGGTGCAGCTCTGAGCAGTTTGCCTGGGAAGCTCAGGTGGAGCAATCAGCCCACAGCTCACCAATCAGACCACAGGGCCAGTGCTCCAATCTGCTGCCAGATCCTAAGTGCACCAATCCCAGCCACTGTCTCACTGTCCAATCCTGCCGGTTTTCCCACTATAAAAGGATTTCCACTGCAGTGTGTCATTGCCTGTTATAGCGCCTAGTACTTAGTTGTCTAGCTTGTCTCTAGTGATTGAACTGACCTTTTGCCTGCCTGACCACGATTCCGCCTGACCCCTCTGATACCTCGCATCGTGACCTTCTGGATTGACCTCGGCTTGTTTGACTATTCTTCGTTACCTCCATTGGATACCTCGCCCCGTGACCTCCTGGCTCTGACCTCGGCTTGCAATCGGACTTCCGCCATCCGGCATCCTCGCTTGGGACTCCCTGCCATTCATCAGACTCCACCTTAAGCTGATAATCTTTGCGCCCTATAAGTCCTGGGGGTAACCGAGTAGGAGAGGCATTACCCGCGTCTCCTACAAGCGGGGACTTGTCTATAGGCAGAAGAGGCGGTGGAGATTGGGGATTATCAGCTCAAGACAGACTGGTGTCCGGTACAGTCCTTACATTATAACAGGCCCAAAAATTTATATGGAAGAACTTGTACAACAAGTGCAGGCCATGGCTACCGCCATTAACCAGCTGGCCCAACGTGTGGCTGATCAAGAAAATCGCCAGCTGCCTGCACCACCTGTATCCTCACCTCCTGTTGAACCGAAGGTTCCCCTTCCTGAGAAATTTGATGGGGATCGTACAAGATTCTCCAACTTCAAGAACTCCTGTGAACTTTATTTCAGACTACGGCCCTACTCTTCAGGCACAGAAATGCAGAGGGTGGGCCTGGTTATCTCTCTGCTCCAGGGTGATCCACAGTCCTGGGCGTTTGGCTTAGCGCCCACAGATGAGCCCTTGCAATCTGTCTCAGCCTTGTTCTCCGCTATGGAGATCCTATATTCGGACCCTGACAGGACTTCGACCGCTGATGCCAGGCTTCGAAGCCTGAAACAGGGGAAACGCTCAGCAGAGGAATATAGTGCCAAATTCCGCCGCTGGGCGATTGAATCCCGTTGGAATGATCCTGCTCTCTGTAGTCAGTATAGAATTGGTCTTTCAGAAGGTGTTAAGGATGTTCTAACAAATTTTCCTTACCCTAAAAGCCTGGATGAACTCATGCTTATGGCCATTAAAATTGACAGACGGCTACGGGAGAGACATATAGAGAAGAATCACTCTCACTTCTGGGAATCTTCCCACCAGGAGTCATCCTCTATGGGTGTTGTCTCATCTTCGCCCCCAGAAGAGCCTATGCAACTTGGTGCTACTCACCTTTCCCCGGCTGAAAAGAGTAGACGTCGCACCTTAGGCCTATGCATGTACTGCGGGCTTTCAGGTCACCTGGTTAGGACCTGCCCCAATAAAAGACCTTTGGCGGGATTGCAACGTCCTGACAAGATAGAGAAAGTTTGTCAGGACGGTCAGGTAACTTCCCTTCATAGAAATAAAATGTTGTTACCTGCTACTGTGGGTTGGGAGTTGTCCAGGAAATCCGTCTCTGCTTTTGTCGATAGC
This sequence comes from Gastrophryne carolinensis, assembly GCA_027917425.1. Taxonomy (NCBI): domain Eukaryota; kingdom Metazoa; phylum Chordata; class Amphibia; order Anura; family Microhylidae; genus Gastrophryne; species Gastrophryne carolinensis. The sequence continues at coordinate 538,121,050 of CM051234.1, forward strand.
GGAGCAGTTGGCAACTTCTTGGATAAATCCATAGTAGCCGCCTTAGGCATTCCCTTAATTCCCCTTGGGAAGCCCCTTCAGATTTTGGCAGTAAACAATACTCCTGTTCCTAGAGGAACTGTCACCTCCAAAACCCCTTTAATTAACCTAGTTGTGGGACCTTCCCATTCTGAGAACCTTGAATTTTTTGTCTTAGACAGCCCTGAAGCCCCGGTTGTCTTAGGGTTCCCCTGGTTAAAGGTGCACAACCCTACCTTTGATTGGGAAACTGGGGAATTGACAGGATGGAGCCCGCACTGTGCAGAACATTGCTATAGTATCACAGTTGGAGCAACCCAAGTCTCAGAGCTTACTTGTCCATCTGCCTCTCCATCCATGAGGGTATCTCGTGTATCTTCATTGAAGTCTCTCAGAACTATTCGGGGCGGTTGTCCTGTGGAGTCTGGTGAGGGTCCGGAGGCCCCTCGTGAAGGGGGGGGTAGTGTCACGAATGACTTACCTTCTACCCGTGCCCGTGGTGTCCCTAGGCAACGGGCTCGGGTTCCTCCTGCCCAGGAGCCGCTTATGCCTCGATTGCCATCCCCTGTGGCGCATGTGTCGCCGAGTAAGTCCTTCCCCCTTGCCCATTGTCACTCAGCTTGTGCTTGCTGGCCTATACAGTCAGCTCATGTCTTCCGGGGGTGCAATACTCAGAATGGCCACCGGAGGCTGTTTAAAAGAACAAAGTCTAGAAGGTGCAGCTCTGAGCAGTTTGCCTGGGAAGCTCAGGTGGAGCAATCAGCCCACAGCTCACCAATCAGACCACAGGGCCAGTGCTCCAATCTGCTGCCAGATCCTAAGTGCACCAATCCCAGCCACTGTCTCACTGTCCAATCCTGCCGGTTTTCCCACTATAAAAGGATTTCCACTGCAGTGTGTCATTGCCTGTTATAGCGCCTAGTACTTAGTTGTCTAGCTTGTCTCTAGTGATTGAACTGACCTTTTGCCTGCCTGACCACGATTCCGCCTGACCCCTCTGATACCTCGCATCGTGACCTTCTGGATTGACCTCGGCTTGTTTGACTATTCTTCGTTACCTCCATTGGATACCTCGCCCCGTGACCTCCTGGCTCTGACCTCGGCTTGCAATCGGACTTCCGCCATCCGGCATCCTCGCTTGGGACTCCCTGCCATTCATCAGACTCCACCTTAAGCTGATAATCTTTGCGCCCTATAAGTCCTGGGGGTAACCGAGTAGGAGAGGCATTACCCGCGTCTCCTACAAGCGGGGACTTGTCTATAGGCAGAAGAGGCGGTGGAGATTGGGGATTATCAGCTCAAGACAGACTGGTGTCCGGTACAGTCCTTACAGCTATGGTGGTAAAAATAGAGCAAGGCATATTAAGACAGCTCTGTGACGTCTATTCTCCCAGAAAAAAAGCCATCTTGTGTATACTCTATTCTAAGTATGTCACACACCCCGCTTCAGATAGTCATTACACTTGGGTTATACCGACCTGTAGAGGGCGATCTTGCAGAGATGTCATGAAAAAAGTGAGCCCCTCCCGGTCCATAAATACCTGGTACCTCCCACTCATTCCCCAGTCTTTCATCTCTGCAGACGGCAAGCAAGTCAGAAGATGGATGTCTCCTCCTTGCAGGTAGCCAGGGTAACTCCCGGCCCGCTTGTTAGTCTATTTCTGCCTGGACCCCCTTTCTTAGTATTTCACCTTGCCTCCCAGCCTAGGCTGCTGGTCCGGGCAAGGGTAGACGGCACCTAATGGTGCTTAGGAGCTATGCTCCAATGTGAGACCCCATACTAAGGGGTAGGCGGTTTGCCGGGTTGGTGATCCCGGTTAGCGATGCCCCGTCCCTTGCCCTTCCACCTTCCAGCGTGGATTCCCCCTCTCCCGGATTGCCCTTGCTCCTTAGAGGGGGGGGTGGGCCTTTCGCCCCTAAGTGTAACCGTTTTTATTGTATGTTGGTTGCAGCTGTACTTTTTGTTGTGTGAGTGTGTGTGTGTGATTCCCTTGGGTGCACTTTTATGGAGGACTCAGCCGGCGCTGGCTGTGCCGCGACGCTGGCCGTTGTGGCAGCTTTGGTGGGGGAGCTTCTCCCCCTCAGGTGCGGTTGGTAGGGGGGCGGGGTCGGGCGCTCGGCGCGATCGCCTATGGCCCGCCCCCCGTGTTCCTGGCGCCGCTGCGGAGTCGTTGTCAGGGGGGAGGGGCCGGGCGCCCTCCTTCTCCCTCTGCTTCTCGTGTTCTCGCCTCTGGCTGGACGGACGCCATCTTCCTCCGTGAGTGGCCCTTGGGGCCTCATTACTTCTTGACATGCATGCATGTATATTTATACATATAGATTCTTATGTTATTGCATATCAGTATGTCTGCCTTTGTGTGCTTGGGCATGATTGAGGTGCTGAATAGCCCTGTATTCTGTCTTCCAGGTGGACCCTTGTCGGATCCTAAAGGGGTCCTCCCGGGCCTAGGGTCCCTGGTTAATTTAAGAACTCCCTATAAATCCTCCCACTCGGGACACAGAAGGGGCATCCCGGGTCGCTTACATTGCGTAATTTCCTTGGGTATTGCGACTACCAATAAAATCACCATATGGAGGCTTCCCAGGATACCGGGCTCGGGCTCCCCTCGGGGCAACCCCGGCAGTGTTTGGGGTGTGGGGCATCCCTTACAGGGGATGATGTATTCCTTTGCATACCATGTGCACAGCAGACTATTACGCGGCAGTCCGGATCCCATGCATCTGGTTCTGCGCCGCTGGTCCCTTCTCCTACCCCTCCCCGCCTGATCCGTACCCCATGTGATGTTGTCACGAGTGGGGAGTCGCAATCTGAGGTGTGTGCCAGATTGTCCAATCTTGAAAAATTATTGTCTAGCGCTGTGGCCAGAAAGGCCCCGGCTAAGAGAAAGCACGTGTCCCCAGCCACACAGGCTTCTGATCTTGAGGAGTTGGATTCACTGGACTGGTCTGATTACCCCCCGCTAGAGGAAGGGGAGCTTTTTGAGGAGTCGGATGGTTCTGACGATCAGCAGTTTGTGGGCGCTGATGCCGAGCGGGGTCAGGGGGATTCTTTGGATACCCCTAAGGTCCTGACTCATATGTTTGAGGTTTTGGCAATCTCTCCTCCTGAAGTGACCCTTCCGCAGAAGGGGGAGTTCTTTGAAGAGGCTATGCCGTGCTTAGAATTCCCTAATCAAAGGCATTTCGACTGCATTATTCTTAAGGAATGGGAGATGCCTACTTGGCTTCCGGGTGTCCCTCCGGGTTGGGATAAGAAATATCCCTTTCCGGTGGATGCGGTGAAGCGCTGGTCGTCCCCTCCCGAGGTGCACGCCCCTGTTTTGGGGTTGTCTAGCACCTCTGTCTTGCATTCTCCTGACTGTTCTACTCTCAAGGACGGTGAGGACAAATGCATTGACCAGATGGCTTGTCACGGTTTTGCCAGTGTCGGTTCGGCCTTGCGGCCTGTCTGTGCTTCAGCGCTTTTAATAGTGGCTTCTAGGTGGGTTGTCAGGGACCTGTTGTCTACCTCCAGGCTTGACCCGGCTAGTGATGAGTTCACCGCCCTTAAGCGGTGCGAATTGTTTTTGTCATTTGTGCTAGCCGCCCTGGATGACACCATGGTGATGTGTAGTAGAACGTTGGCCTTGCTGGTGGCTATTCGGCGATCGTTCTGGTTGCGCCAGTGGGCGGCTGATTTTGTGTCCAAAAAGTCACTTACGGCTCTTCCCTTTCTGGGCTTGCGGCTCTTGGGGGGGAAATTGGATACGGTCGCAAAAGGAGGTAGGTTACCAGACCTGGACGGGGATCGGCTGTCTTCTCCTCCAGAGGTGATTCCTGGAACAGGGGAAGAGGACAAGCCCGTCCAGGTCACAGCTGGGGCTCCAAGCTCAAAGCCGCGGCTAAGCCGGCTCAACAATGAGGGGGCGCCCTCACCCTCGCGGGCGGGGGGACGGCTGCGACACTTCTCTCCGGTCTGGGACCAGGAGGTCTCGGACAGATGGATTCGAGAAGCGGTGTCTTCCGGTTACAAACTGGAGTTCGAGATCCGGCCTCCTCCCAGATTCTTCAGGTCTCGGGTGCCCTTGGATCCTCTGGCTGCGCAGTGGCTCCGGGCGGCAGTAAAAGATCTCCTGGACATGGCTGTCATCTGCCCGGGGCCTCCCTCGGACCGGGGCCTGGGATGCTATTCCAATCTGTTCACGGTGCCCAAGAAGGATGGCTCAGTTCGTCCCATCCTGGATCTGAAGTTTCTCAACAGGTTTATCCGTCCCAGGAAGTTCCGCATGGAAACTCTGCGCTCTGCCATAAATTCACTTCAGCAGGAGGACTTCATGACGTCCATAGACATCAAGGATGCTTATCTGCATGTTATATCTTCCTGGCACATCAGAGATTTCTCAGGTTCATGGTGGAAGATCGGCATTTTCAGTTTGTGGCTCTTCCGTTTGGCCTTGCCTCGGCTCCAAGGGTTTTCACCAAGGTGCTGGCGGGGGTGATGGCCCTCCTCAGAGCCCAGGGTATCCGCATCGTGCCTTATCTGGACGATCTGCTTATTATGGCATCCTCTCTCAGCCAGGTGGAGTTAGATACCAGGACTGTGGTAGCCACTCTGGAAGGATTCGGCTGGGTGATCACCTATCCCAAGTCCCTCCTCTCTCCGTCCAGGGTGGTGGTGTTCCTGGGAATGTCTCTGGATACTTCTCAGTCCAGGGTGTTCCTCCCTCGGCCCAAGGTTCTTCTGATTCAGGAATTGACTCAGCTTCTCCTATCCATCCCTCGTCCGTCCATCCGGCTGGGGACGTGACTGGTGGGATTGATGGTGGCTTCGTTCGAGGCAGTTCCCTTTGCCCAGTTTCGCACAAGGACGCTCCAGCTCCATCTCTTGGCGGCCTGGGACAGGTCTCTGCTGTCTTTGGATCAGTCTTTTCTGATGTCCCCCCAGGTTCGGCGTTCCCTTCGGTGGTGGCTGGAACCGAGCAATCTGCTGAGGGGCAGATCCTTTTTGACCCCTCGTTGGAAGACAGTCACCATGGATGCCAGCCTGTCAGGTTGGGGGGTTTTGGAATGATCGTCAGTTTCAGGGAGTGTGGGGGCCTCAGGAGGCTCACGATCCCATCAATGTTCTGGAGCTGAGAGCCATCAGGTTGGTTCTGGCTCACTTGTCTCATCAGTTACAGGGCCTACCGGTTCAAGTCCGGTCGGACAATCGGACGGCGGTCGCCTACATTAATCACCAGGGAGGGACTCGCAGCAGGCGTGCCCTCAGGGAAGTGTCTTTGATCCTGGCTTGGGCAGAGAGCAATGTCCCATGCATCTCGGTGGTGTACATTCCGGGAGTGGAGAACACGGAGGCGGACTCCCTGAGCAGGTGCTCATCTCGCCGGGGGGAATGGTCTCTCAGCCCCAAGGTGTTTGGTCGCTTTGCCACCGGTGGGGGACTCTGGAGGTGGACCTCTTTGCCTCTCGTCACAATCACAAGCTTCCGGCATTTGTGTCTCTCTCGCGGGATCCACTGGCTCTGGCAGTAGATGCCATGTCTCTGACCTGGAGGGATCTGGGTTTTCTGTATCTGTTTCCTCCGTTTCCCATGGTGGGCAAAGTGGTGCGCAAGCTGGCCCTGCAACATGGTCTGGACCTGGGTTTGCAGCTTAGTACGCTGAAAGGGCACGTTTCTGCCCTGGCGGTGTTCTTTCAAAGGTCTTTTGCACTTCATCATCTGGTTCGGACCTTTTTCCAGGGAGTTACGCATGTGCGGCCTCCTAGGAAGCCGTTGCTCCCAGTTTGGGATTTGAATTTGGTTCTTTCTGCTTTTCAGGGTCCTCCTTTTGAACCCTTGCGGGATATTGCTCTTTCTACGCTTACTCAGAAGGTTGCATTTTTGGTTGCCATCACTTCCGTTCGGCGTGTATCGGAGTTGTCCAATGGCTTTGTCCATTAAGGCTCCTTACTTTGAGAGGCATCAGGACAAGGTTGTTTTCCGCTTCAAGCCAGATTTCCTTCCTAAGGTGGTTTCTGCCTTTCATCTTAATCAGGACATTAGACTTGATTCAGAGAGACTTTAAAAACCAGTCGTATCAGTGCCGCTCTTTGTATTATTTTCGAACGTTCGCGCTCTCGTATGAATGTGCGAGTGATTCTGTGGCCGTCCGTTTGTATGTTAAAGTACGAGATCGAGTATGTCATTTATCCGCGTGAGTTTTCCGATTCCTTTACTCTGGTTGCAACGGCAGCATTCATTTTTACCCATTTCCCATCGTCTACCTCAACGAATCCCTTACGTTTCCCGACCAAATTTAATATTATATTTCCAAAAATAATCGTCTGGACACAGAAAGTACCGATCCTGCGCCTGCGCAATACAGACTTAACTCATTAAACTGTTCGCACAAAAATGTGTCCCATATATTTCACTAGCTCACCGCAACCACTTCACGCTACTCTAACACTTACATAGCAGCCCCCTAAAGCTCACCCCAATCACTTCACGCTACTCTAACACTTACATAGCAGCCCCCTAAAGCTCACCCCAACCACTTCACGCTACTCTAACACTTACATAGCAGCCCCCTAAAGCTCACCCAACCACTTCACGCTACTTTCTTGCAAGTCATTAATCAAATGAAGTGGGCACAGGTAAGTCTGTGAAGTCAATAAGCTAATGAAGTAGGCACAGGTAAGTCTGTCAAGTCATTAAGCTAATGAAGTGGGCACAGGTTAGTCTGTCAAGTCATTAAGCTAATGAAGTGGGCACAGGTAAGTCTGTCAAGTCATTAAGCTAATGAAGTTGGCACAGGTAAGTCTGTCAAGTCATTAAGCTAATGAAGTGGGCACAGGTAAGTCTGTCAAGTCATTAAGCTAATGAAGTGGGCACAGGTAAGTCTGTCAAGTCATTAAGCTAATGAAGTGGGCACAGGTAAGTCTTCGAGTGCCATTGGCTCGGGCTTCATGGATTTGTGTGTTCATGTCAAGTAACACAGAAATGGCACTAATGACATGAATACTTACTTGATTGGTGGCCGATAGATGGCTCATTGGGGACAACAGGATGTCCTTGGTCCTGGCTCTGCTGTGAAGAACTGCCTGTTGAAATACTGAAAATATGGTCAGTTTTAATGTATGATTCAGCAGTCCGGCAATGTTTTGGCCAAAGTCTGGGTCACATCACTCACCTTCTCCAGGTTCTTCGTGGAGCATATCTGCTGCCTCCTCCTCCACTACCTCACCCGCTCCCGAAGCATCTTAAAAAAAAAAGATGAAAGGATTCAGTTTGGTGCTATCAGGAGCAAACATGTATATGTGTGTGCGTATACATGAAGAGTGACATACCAGTGGTTCCCGCATGCGTGGCAGGGTACGACTGCCTGCCCACGCCGTGCCGCCCCTCCTCTGTGGTAAGGTCCAGGGGCTGTTCGGAGGACCCAACAGAGGAGGGGTCGGACCGTCGCCCTGGAGATCCACCACCTTCACTCCCAGCTGCAGAATCATGCAGCACTGGTCGGCCTGTGCGCCTCCGGGTGCGGCGAATGTGGTAATCCATTTCCAACACTACCAAAGAAAAGGCATTATAAGTAAAGGCCTACCTTCTGTCTTAGTTACATATTGCATGCAATTGCAATGTACTTACTAGGGAAATGGATTCCGAAGAACCTCCACACCCGGGGCATGTGCAGCCGTTTCAGGTCCGACCAATGCTGCATGATCTTTGTGTGGGTGAAGGTGGTGTTGGTCTGCTGCTGTATGGTCGAGATTATCTCCAGGGCGACGTCGCGTTTTTCAAATGTGTTGGGCAGGTAGTCGTACCTGCGCTCCAGCATGGTCTACAAAACAGAAAGCAAACATAGAATTTACTTCTAAATACCTATCAATATGTGGCAACAAGACATTTTTATAGGAAATGCCATTAACACACACACACATTTCTAGGGTTCTGTAATTTCACACTCTGGCCTAAATGTGGTTTGTCACGTGTGTGGCGTGCCTTTGGTTGTGCATGTAGTTTCTCACATTTATAACTAAAGCCATTTCTTCCTGCGCTTCCTTAACATGTAGAGCAGCATTTACAAATCAAAGCAAAGTCCTTAAAATACACTTACGAGCATGATGATCTCTTCTTGTTGGCGGGTGAAGATAGTGGGCGCCATCTTGCTTCTTGTTCTCGGCAGCAGATAAGTCATGCCCCAGCGGGTTCCGCACGGCCGTGTGAACGTGTGGTCTCTCAGCCCCAAGGTGTTTGGTCGCTTTGCCACCGGTGGGGGACTCTGGAGGTGGACCTCTTTGCCTCTCGTCACAATCACAAGCTTCCGGCATTTGTGTCTCTCTCGCGGGATCCGCTGGCTCTGGCAGTAGATGCCATGTCTCTGACCTGGAGGGATCTGGGTTTTCTGTATCTGTTTCCTCCGTTTCCCATGGTGGGCAAAGTGGTGCGCAAGCTGGCCCTGCAACATGGTCTGGACCTGGGTTTGCAGCTTAGTACGCTGAAAGGGCACGTTTCTGCCCTGGCGGTGTTCTTTCAAAGGTCTTTTGCACTTCATCATCTGGTTCGGACCTTTTTCCAGGGAGTTACGCATGTGCGGCCTCCTAGGAAGCCGTTGCTCCCAGTTTGGGATTTGAATTTGGTTCTTTCTGCTTTTCAGGGTCCTCCTTTTGAACCCTTGCGGGATATTGCTCTTTCTACGCTTACTCAGAAGGTTGCATTTTTGGTTGCCATCACTTCCGTTCGGCGTGTATCGGAGTTGTCCAATGGCTTTGTCCATTAAGGCTCCTTACTTTGAGAGGCATCCGGACAAGGTTGTTTTCCGCTTCAAGCCAGATTTCCTTCCTAAGGTGGTTTCTGCCTTTCATCTTAATCAGGACATTAGACTTGATTCAGAGAGACTTTAAAAACCAGTCGTATCAGTGCCGCTCTTTGTATTATTTTCGAACGTTCGCGCTCTCGTATGAATGTGCGAGTGATTCTGTGGCCGTCCGTTTGTATGTTAAAGTACGAGATCGAGTATGTCATTTATCCGCGTGAGTTTTCCGATTCCTTTACTCTGGTTGCAACGGCAGCATTCATTTTTACCCATTTCCCATCGTCTACCTCAACGAATCCCTTACGTTTCCCGACCAAATTTAATATTATATTTCCAAAAATAATCGTCTGGACACAGAAAGTACCGATCCTGCGCCTGCGCAATACAGACTTAACTCATTAAACTGTTCGCACAAAAATGTGTCCCATATATTTCACTAGCTCACCGCAACCACTTCACGCTACTCTAACACTTACATAGCAGCCCCCTAAAGCTCACCCCAATCACTTCACGCTACTCTAACACTTACATAGCAGCCCCCTAAAGCTCACCCCAACCACTTCACGCTACTCTAACACTTACATAGCAGCCCCCTAAAGCTCACCCAACCACTTCACGCTACTCTAACACTTACATAGCAGCCTCCTAAAGCTTACCCCAACCACGTCACGCTACTTTCTTGCAAGTCATTAATCAAATGAAGTGGGCACAGGTAAGTCTGTGAAGTCAATAAGCTAATGAAGTAGGCACAGGTAAGTCTGTCAAGTCATTAAGCTAATGAAGTGGGCACAGGTTAGTCTGTCAAGTCATTAAGCTAATGAAGTGGGCACAGGTAAGTCTGTCAAGTCATTAAGCTAATGAAGTTGGCACAGGTAAGTCTGTCAAGTCATTAAGCTAATGAAGTGGGCACAGGTAAGTCTGTCAAGTCATTAAGCTAATGAAGTGGGCACAGGTAAGTCTGTCAAGTCATTAAGCTAATGAAGTGGGCACAGGTAAGTCTTCGAGTGCCATTGGCTCGGGCTTCATGGATTTGTGTGTTCATGTCAAGTAACACAGAAATGGCACTAATGACATGAATACTTACTTGGTTGGTGGCCGATAGATGGCTCATTGGGGACAACAGGATGTCCTTGGTCCTGGCTCTGCTGTGAAGAACTGCCTGTTGAAATACTGAAAATATGGTCAGTTTTAATGTATGATTCAGCAGTCCGGCAATGTTTTGGCCAAAGTCTGGGTCACATCACTCACCTTCTCCAGGTTCTTCGTGGAGCATATCTGCTGCCTCCTCCTCCACTACCTCACCCGCTCCCGAAGCATCTTAAAAAAAAAAGATGAAAGGATTCAGTTTGGTGCTATCAGGAGCAAACATGTATATGTGTGTGCGTATACATGAAGAGTGACATACCAGTGGTTCCCGCATGCGTGGCAGGGTACGACTGCCTGCCCACGCCGTGCCGCCCCTCCTCTGTGGTAAGGTCCAGGGGCTGTTCGGAGGACCCAACAGAGGAGGGGTCGGACCGTCGCCCTGGAGATCCACCACCTTCACTCCCAGCTGCAGAATCATGCAGCACTGGTCGGCCTGTGCGCCTCCGGGTGCGGCGAATGTGGTAATCCATTTCCAACACTACCAAAGAAAAGGCATTATAAGTAAAGGCCTACCTTCTGTCTTAGTTACATATTGCATGCAATTGCAATGTACTTACTAGGGAAATGGATTCCGAAGAACCTCCACACCCGGGGCATGTGCAGCCGTTTCAGGTCCGACCAATGCTGCATGATCTTTGTGTGGGTGAAGGTGGTGTTGGTCTGCTGCTGTATGGTCGAGATTATCTCCAGGGCGACGTCGCGTTTTTCAAATGTGTTGGGCAGGTAGTCGTACCTGCGCTCCAGCATGGTCTACAAAACAGAAAGCAAACATAGAATTTACTTCTAAATACCTATCAATATGTGGCAACAAGACATTTTTATAGGAAATGCCATTAACACACACACACATTTCTAGGGTTCTGTAATTTCACACTCTGGCCTAAATGTGGTTTGTCACGTGTGTGGCGTGCCTTTGGTTGTGCATGTAGTTTCTCACATTTATAACTAAAGCCATTTCTTCCTGCGCTTCCTTAACATGTAGAGCAGCATTTACAAATCAAAGCAAAGTCCTTAAAATACACTTACGAGCATGATGATCTCTTCTTGTTGGCGGGTGAAGATAGTGGGCGCCATCTTGCTTCTTGTTCTCGGCAGCAGATAAGTCATGCCCCAGCGGGTTCCGCACGGCCGTGTGAACGGGCGAACGTACGCGTCAGATGCTGGTGCGTAAGCGTCACACGCCGGCGCGTAAGCGTCACACGCCAGCTAGCTTACTTAAAGGTCCCTGCACACACAGCTCATTATTCTAATCAATGAAAATGGCACCCAAAAAAGCAGCTGGCAAAACGGGAAAGGAGCAAACGGGGAAGAAGGCAGCCAAGCGGCAGGAGCATTCCAAAGGGCCAAAAACCAGGTCTCAACAGCCAAAAGCCAAATTACGGCCTAGTACCAAAGCGCCGGCCCAGCCAACGGCCAGCTATGGCCAAAAAAAGGAGCAGGCAGCCGAAGCCAAGACACAGGCCCCAAAGGCTATTATGGCTACTGGGCCAAAAATGGGTAAGAGGGTCTGAAGACCCACCCCACCCTGCCCCACAACAACACCCCCAAGAGGCCGCAGCAGGTCCCGCAGCACCCCAAGAGGCAGAACCAGGTCCCGCAGCCCCCCAAGAGGCAGAACCAGGTCCCGCAGCCCCCCAAGAGGCAGAACCAGGTCCCGCAGCCCCCCTAGATGCTGAAGCAGGGCTCGCAGCCCACAAAGAGGCCGCAACAGGGACCGCACCACCCCCAAATGGCGAAGCAGGGCACGCAGCCCCCAAAGAGGCAGAACCAGGTCCCGCAGCCCCCCTAGACGCCGCAGCAGGGCACGCAGCCCCCAAAGAGGCAGAACCAGGTCCCGCAGCCCCCCTAGACGCCGAAGCAGGGCACGCAGCCCACAAAGAGGCAGAACCAGGTCCCGCAGCCCCCCTAGACGCCGAAGCAGGGCACGCAGCCCACAAAGAGGCAGAACCAGGTCCTGCAGCCCCCCAAGAGTGGGCAAAAAACAACAGCAGAAGAGGGCCGGCCCTGCAAGATCGCCCTCACCCTTGGTCCGCCCTACTACCTCCAAGGGCAGCACAACTTCAGCCTCAGAAATAACCTCTCCTGCTTGGCCACATTTGGCACCGGCACAGGTGAAAAGGCAAGGTTACTATGCACATCCACACCTGGGACTTCTGTGGCCAGCCAGGCCAGAACACCCAGTCCCTTGCCCAGTCCTGTGCAATCACCAGGCAGCCACCATTCCCTGCATTATCCCCCACAAACCCAGGCAAGGATGTCACCCCATTTTGATGTAACCACGGAGGAGCCACAACCCCAAACAACAGGGCGCAAATTGCGAAGAGGCCAGTTGAGTGGGCGTTTTGGTGAGGGCCAAATTATGGCCTTGGCTAGTGGCCTGACCTTAGTTTATGAGGAGCTATATGGGCGCAAATCAAAAAACACCACCAAACAGCGCAGAGCCAACATCTTGGCCGACCTAACCAGACAAGTGAATGCAGCGGGGGAAGAGTTAAAGGATGTTGAACAGGTTCAGCGCAAGATATCATACCTCAAATATGCTGCGCGTAAGAAAGAAAATAAAAGGTGGATTTACAGGTAAAAATGTTAGCTTTAGGATTTGACTTGATTTTGTATTGGCCACATTGTTCTAAATTAGCCTAACTATGTTTTTCAGCATGAAAACTGGAGGATGATTCCCCTCAAAATTGAAGTTCACACCGGCTGAGGAGATGGTGTTGGGCTTGATGCATCCTGACGCCGTCGAGGGACATGCGGCCCTAAGAGACACAGACTCACCGACCCGTCCTGCAGGTGAGGAAGCTTTAAGTGACCTTTACAATTTGTGAGCATGCACAATTAGCCAGTAACACATATGTTAAGCCATGCCCCTAGGGTGTGGCTTGTAGTGGATTTCTGTGTTGGGCCAGGGTGTGGCATGTGTGTGGCCAGTTAACTTCATATTTTTTGGCCACATACATGACGTTAATGACCACTTAACCCGAGTCTAAAAGTTTGCTTGTTCGCATTAACCTGGCAGTTATGTCTTTACACTCCATGACATCACACACTTCAATCTTGACCTGTTGTCTACTTGTGTGTGAGCTGTGGTTGGGTACAAAGCACAAAACATGCTTGTTTAAAATTTGGAAAAGATACATTGCTAGTCAGCCAAAAAAACAGGTCCCTGCTATGTCCAGGCTGAGTGTGTACACTTAATGGCCTATAAGGGATGTTGTCAGCCACAGAACAAGCAGAAATTGAATGTTTGGCCTAGTTGAGGGGAACAATGTGGAAGTAGTGAGTCAATTAAACATTTTAAAGATAATGGCATGGAAATTGAAGATTAATTGTCACCGTTGTTGTAGTGCCCATGACAGCTTGGACCCGTCAAATAATTATGCATATGTCTTTTGACCCGTCAACAATGCATAGGTGTGTGTTTACATAGTGTCTTTGCTTCTCATGCAGCCCAGCATCATCCTTCAGCTACTGTGGAATCCACTGCCACTTTTGACATGCCGTCAACTTCCGTGCAGCCTAGGAGGGAGGATCCGATATTTTCGGTAAGTTTATTGACAAAATGTAGGTTATCCATGTGACTTTGCATGTTACTACTAACAGATATGACATTTGTAGTGGCCAACCTAACATATAATTTGTCTATGTCCATACAGACCCACACACTCATGGATGAAATTCAGGAGCTGGAGGAGGATGGATCCGTGATGTGACCTTCAGAAGATATCCCCCTGGGACCGAATCTGCAACTGGCCCAAAATGTTTCTCCCCCAACTCCGCAGCAGCAGAGGGAAGCTGGCTGCACATCGTGGCCAGCATGCAGAGACTGACCCTCAAGTCCCCAGTGTTCTCTCTGCTGCTGAGGATTGGGTAAGCATGCCTGGTGAGGGGCCAAGACCAGCCTCATCGGCACGACCCCGAACCAGGGGATTTGGGAGGCGGAATCAGCTACGTCGCAACCAGGGGAGGGGCATGGCAATTTTGGACGCATGGCACCACAAGAGGGTTACCTTCCAGCAACAAAATCAAAGGAACCGAGAGGCACTGCATGGCCAGATCGAGACCCTCAATACTACCTTACAGGCTGTGCAGACAGAATTGCGGACCCTCAACAGACACATGGAGAATGCTAACAATGACAACCGTGCCTACAGGGGTGAAATGCTAACTATCATGAGAAACATTTTGGACCAGTTGCAGATTCAGAATGCCACACAGGCCCACGTTAGGTCCAATCAGCAAGGGCCACCACCTGGGTACTATGGCCATCACCCATATTAATGTCTAAACTCCGTGAATCTGTTCAACATCTTTGCTCCAAATCCCCCCTGTATTGACTTGTCTGGTGAGGCAAACCAAGATACCCTTGGTGTCTGCCTTTGGTTGTCTGGTTTCAATTTGCGCCCATATAGCTCATTAGAGTGGTGAGGTAGGCCACTAGCCAATGCCATAGCTCAATCCTCACTGAACGTGCCACTCAAGCTGTTGCCCTTATGCATTGTGTGGCCTTAGATTGGTTATGGGTCCTCCTGTTTGTAGACCTGATTGTGTGACAATCGGCCCTGCAAACATAACCCTTTGCCTCCTGCCTAAGATTTCACTGGACTGGCCTGGGGACTGGGTGTTCTGGTTTGGGTGTGCCATGAATTCAAGATGTAGATGTGGCCTAGGTGTGTCTGGTTTACACCTGTGCCAGTGGCAAATGTTGGAAAGCAGGAGAATGTGTTTTTTGATTTGTGGCATGGTTAAGATACCAATTTTACCTTTGTTGTTACATATATTGTGTTACAAAATTGGAGTGAACAACAATTTCAAGTTGGTGATGTTAATTTTTAAAAATAAACAGTTAAAGACACCTGTGGCTCAGTAATTTGTTTGTCTCTTTTTTGGGTGTAACAAAGAAAAATATACTTGTACATTCACACAGTTTACACATCCCAAAAAGAGAGTCGTAAAGCATTATGGCTGTGGTGAGTAATTCATTACTTATTTTACACAACAAACAAAAAGAAACATACACAAAGGGTAACAAAACAAAGGAAAATCAAGGTTAAATTAAGCAAAATGGGTCGCAATCAAATTCGTCCGCACACTTTGGCCGGACACACTACTGTGTGTGCCCAGAAATGAGTCCTCCTGGTCTTTGCTGGGTGGAGAGGGAGACAAATCTACATACCGGGGGACCCGTTGGGAAATTGCTAAATTGTGCAGAACCGCACAGGCCATTATTATGTCTATGACCTTTTTAGGATCATATTGCAGGGCGCCCCCGGTATGATCCAAACAACGAAACCTAGTCTTCAAAAGACCAAAGGCCCTCTCCACCACAGCCCTGGTCTTGCGGTGCGCATGGTTGTAGGCATCCTGGGAGGCATTCTGGGCCGGAGTACTGGCGTCAAGAGCCACGGCAGCAGCGGGTATCCTGAATCACCTTATCCATAAGATTAAAATAAAAGAAATGTAAGACCATAAACGCACCAGCAACATCAATATGAGGTTATTTGTCAATTGTGTGATCAAGATGAGCAAACATTTGCCACTGTCCCAGTCCCTAACTAAACATATGTCATAGATGTTTAAAAAAGTACACCATACAAAGATTGAGGATGATGGCCAATCATACATAAGGATCCCAGCTCTGGGTTTCAAAGTGTGCTTACGATGTAGGTTTTGATTACCCCTTATATGCTTTGTGTGAGACCAAAACAGCAGAAACACGCCACATGCACTTTATCCCGCTCTCCTCTCCTCTGGAAGTGCAAACCATCTAAGCAAAGATGGGTCATACACTATGCTAAAGTTAAGTGCACTATTCCACACGAGGGTGGTGGAAGAGTGATTCTTAAATTAGACAAACAGATAATTTATAATGTGGCTAATGCAGGCCAAACTTGGCCAAACGCTTGGTTGGTTAATAACTAACATTCAAGTGTGGTTTCACATGGCAAGAAGGTTGTTGAAGGTGAAATTTTACCAGACATTACATAAAAATGCTAATTGCACCAAAACATACAAAACTAAATTATGTTGTTTCTGTTAACTTACCAAGGAGCCATGCCCCGGAAAATTCCCCAGACTCAAACCGTCGGTACAATCCTGATCTTCTAAGGATGTACGCATCATGGGCTGAGCCTGGGTAGCCGGCGAGTACGCTAAGGAACCGCATGTCCGGGGCCACCACTGCCTGGACATTCAACGAGTGGCCCATTTTGCGGTTCCTGGTGAAAAAGTTACAAAAGAAAACATCAGCAAGGCTTTGTGTAAAAGTTACACACACATTTCGAACAGGAGGGATCAATTAATCCTATGTAAACTACACAATGATTTCAAATAGTGTATGAGGGAAGCTTACAAGGAGGGAGCAATACAAGGAGGGAGCATTACAAGGAGGGAGCATTACAAGGAGGGATCTTTACAAGGAGGGATCTTTACAAGGAGGGATCTTTACAAGGAGGGAGCATTACAAGGAGGGATCTTTACAAGGAGTGTTTAAAGATTAAAAAATTAAATACTTACCTGTATATGTACTCATCGGCAGCCGGAGGCACCAGGGCGACGTGGGTACAGTCAATGGCACCAATGACGTTGGGCATGTTGGCGATATTATAAAAACCAAGCTTAATGGCGTTTCTGGCTACCATATCATCTGGGAAAAAAATATATTTGTTGGTTAGGGTAGCCATGCCTTCAAAAAAATGGGATAGTGCGCGGCTCAGCGTAGGCTGTGAGATCCCCAGCCTCTGGAACGAGCCGTTCGCCAAAAATTGCAGGCAGCCAAGCATCTTGGTCATACCTGAAATTGCTTGCCCCTTCCTTGTGGTGTGGGCTAACCATGGCCGCAGCTCACTATACAATTTATGGAGGGAAGCGCGATTAAGCCTGGTCAGCTCGAACAACTCAACGTCATGCATGCCATTGATGTTCATGCGTCGCCGCCGGTGCAATCTGGCCTCTGACCTCAGGATCCCATCAATGCCAAACAGAAGAAGAGCTTGATGCTCTTCAAAGTCACTCTCCATCACGCTTGGCTGCCTAGTCCCGAGGTCAAAAAGGTGCCGTAAGATGCTCGACAAGGAAATGACTATATGGGCGTCGGAATACTTGGCAATCAGCTCTCTGAATTAATCGCCAGCCCATTGCAATGACATAAATATTTTGACCGATCGAAACATTTACGATTTCGAAGGAAAAAGGGCCCGAACTAGCGTAAAACAAAAGATTTCAGTTTGATATACGAAAGAACATATACGTCTATGTTCGAACGTTCGTGCGAGTCGAAAATGTCCAAAAAAAAAAGGTAAAAATGACAAACACCCACAAAAACTTTCAATTTTAAATACGAAAACAATGACATTTGGGATTTTGAATCGAGGCTATTGTTCTACCCTCCTTGTTTCCCAAGCCCAGCAATGACAAGGAGAGGGTCTTGCATTCTCAGGATGTGGTTCGCTGTGTGAAGTACTATTTGGTGGCTACTTCTTCTTTTCGTAAGACTGACGCCCTTTTCGTGGTGCCCTCCGGGCCTAGGAAAGGTTTGGCTCCCGCCAAGTCTTCCATTAGTAAATGGATTCGCCAGGTCATTGTTGGGGCCTATTCTGCCAAGGGGAAGGTTCCCCCTTTTCGTGTTACGGCTCATTCTACTCGTGCTGTCGGGGCGTCCTGGGCTTTCCAGCATCAGGCCTCTGTTGAGCAAGTTTGTAAGGCTGCTACTTGGTCTTCTGTTCACACTTTTTCCAAGTTTTACAAGGTTGATGTGCGGGCCTCAGCGGATGCTGTTTTTTGGCCGCAAAGTTCTGCAAGCTGCAGTGGTTTAAGTTGTGTATTGTTGCCTTGTTTTGGATCCCCGCCCTTTATGGACACTGCTATTGGATGTCCCAAATGTAATGACTATCTGAAGCGGGGTGTGTGACATACTTAGAATAATACCATTTTGTGAATACTCACCTGTAAAATGGGTATTATAAGTATGTCACACACCCCGCTTCACCCCGCCCTTTGGTATTCTGGATCCTTTCTATGGTGAACCTTTTTTACTGTTACTGGTTATTTTGGCTCTTCCTGGTCCCTTTACTGCTGCCTTAATACTGGGGAATGAGTGGGAGGTACCAGGTATTTATGGACCGGGAGGGGCTCACTTCTTTTCATGACATCTCTGCAAGATCGCCCTCTACAGGTCAGTATAATCCAAGTGTAATGACTATCTGAAGCGGGGTGTGTGACATACCGTATTTTTCGCCCTATAAGACGCACTTATTTTTCCCCAAAAGTGGGGGAAAATGTCCATGCGCCTTATCGGGCGAATGTAAAAAAAAAAAAAAATTAAAAAAAACTCACCCGTTCCCGGCGCTTCCGCGTTGTCTCCCACACTGCGAGAGGCCAGAGGAGCGGCGGGGGCTCTGTCCCGGTCCTGCCGCTGCGATCGCTGTCTTTTCAGGCAGCGACGACAGCGGCGGGGCCAGAGACAGTGCCCCTGCTGCTCCTCCATCTGCTGCCTCTTCCGGGCTCAGAGCACACGCGAGCACGAAGGTCCGGGCAGTGGGTGGGCGTTGTCTGCACCGGTGCAGGCCATGCCCACCCGCTGCCCGGACCTTCGTGCTCGCATGTGCCCAGGAACAGCAGATGGAGGAGCGGCAGGGGCTCTGTCTCTGCCCCGCCGCTGTCATCGCTGCCTGAAAAGACAGCAATCGCAGCGGCGAGGCCGGGACAGAGCCAGCTCGTGAATGGGGTGGGCGTGGCCTGCGCCACAGCGTCGGCGCAGGCCACGCCCACCCCATTCACGGAGCCGGTCGCTCAGCGCAGTGGTGTCAGCGGACAGGTGAGTTTAACTTTTTTTTTTTATATACATGGCGCCTGCCTATACTAATGGGGGGAGGGGGGTTGGAATGGGGGGAGAGGGGCCACACAGCCTATTCTAATGGGGGGAGAGGGGCCACACAGCCTATACTAATGGGGGGAGGGGGATGCCACACAGCCTATACTAATGGGGGGGGAGGGGGATGCCACACAGCCTATGGGAATGGGGGGAGGGGGATGCCACACAGCCTATGGGAATGGGGAGAGGGGGATGCCACACAGCCTATGGGAATGGGGGGAGGGGGATGCCACACAGCCTATGGGAATGGGGAGAGGGGGATGCCACACAGCCTATGGGAATGGGGAGAGAGGGATGCCACACAGCCTATACTAATGGGGGAGGGGGATGCCACACAGCCTATACTAATGGGGGGAGGGGGATGCCACACAGCCTATGCTAATGGGGGGAGGGGGATGCCACACTGCCTTTGGGGAGAGAGGGATGCCACACAGCCTATACTAATGGGGGGAGGGGGGATGCCACACAGCCAATAGGAATGGGGGGAGAGGTGGATGCCACACAGCCTATGGGAATGGGGAGAGGGGGATGCCACACAGCCTATGGGAATGGGGAGAGAGGGATGCCACACAGCCTATACTAATGGGGGGAGAGGGATGCCACACAGCCTATACTAATGGGGGGAGGGGGATGCCACACAGCCTATGCTAATGGGGGGAGGGGGATGCCACACTGCCTATGGGAATGGGGAGAGAGGGATGCCACGCAGCCTATACTAATGGGGGGAGAGGGGGATGCCACACAGCCAATGGGGAATGGGAGGGGGGGGATGCCACACTGGGTATACGGGGAATGGGATTGGGGCATGCTACACTGTCTATGGAATGGGGGCATCCCACACGGCCTATGGGAATGGGATAGGGGAATGCCACACTGTCTGTAATGGTGCGTTTTTGGTTTAAAATGTTTTTTTTCTTATTTTCTTCCCCCAAATCCTAGGTGCGTCTTATGGGCAGGTGCGTCTTATAGGGCGAAAAATACGGTACTTATAATACCCATTTTACAGGTGAGTATTCACAAAATGGTATTGGCTTATGAGGTCTGAATCTGGTGCTTCATGAATGAGAACCTCTATTAAATGTTTATTCAAATCCAAACTGCCCAAAAAGGGTTTGGAATTGGTGTAAAATTTACGTGGCTGCCTCCCCTGCAGTTAACCACCAGCCACGTAAATTTTACGTTCCTGACTTTCCCCCCTACTAGCAGAAAAAGTAAAAGAAAAAGGCACTCACCTGACCCCTCCTTCGATCTCCTCTTCAACCATGGGATCACCCATTGGGGCTCCTTCAGCTGCAGGGGAGTGCCCAAAATAGGCCCCCCTCGTTTCACCAGCCGCCGGAATTTCCTGTTAAAAAAAAAAGACATTTACTCACCTTCGTGCCCGATCGCTCCCGCCGGCTATCCTCTTCAAGGGGGGGGCTCCGATCACAGCCCTCCGTAGCTCCGATGGCCGCCACCATCTTTACTGCTAGACTTATGACGTCATCCTCCCACCCGGCGGTTCTGCTGTCAGATGCCAGGTGACGGCTGGGCAGAGGAGGAGAGAGGTAGGCGATCCTCTGATCGCCTGCCTCCCCCCTCCTGTGGCCAGCCATAACTGGCATTGGATCGCTGAGGGACACAGGAGCTGACAATCGGAGGAGAGTAAAGTAAAAAACATTTTTTTTAATAAAGTCATTTCTAAAATGTTTGGTGTTTTTTTTACTGTTAACCCTTTGTGGACTGGTAAGGGGTCCATGAGACACCTATACCAGTTCACAAGGCTCAGGGGGCTGGCAAGTCACCTGCAGCTAGCGGGTGACTTGCCATTAACCCCCGACCCCCCCAATTACCTGCCTCCCCAAAGCCCAGGAGGGGCAGAAGAACCGTGGCCCTAGGCTATGCTGGCTTGTAGCCTGCAGGGCCACCAAAGTTGGCCCCTGTGCCCTGTTCTACAAGCCCCCATAGCTGGTCCCAGGCTGGTTAAGCAGGGTAGGGGGGACCTCATGCCATTTTTCTTTTGGATTTTTAAGGGTTATTAACCCTTAAAAATCCCCCCAAAAATGTGGACCCCCACCCCGGGAGGGGGGGCCCTATGTCATTTTTTTTTAAATTAACCCCATGTTACCTGTCACCCAGTAGGTATAAAGGCTTCCAGCTGCAGCAGGAGAGCAGAAGCCAAAGTGATTAGCGTGGGACACAGTGCTCTGGGATGTATGAGAGGTAAATATAAAAAAATATATAATAAAATATTTTTTCTCTGTGTGTGTTTTTTTACATTTAAAATAAATGAATATCTTTAAACTCCAGATGTATCTTGCCAACTAATTGAGGAATGATGACATGCAGTTAGGTATACTATACGATATTACAGCATTTGACAAGAGCAGTACACTAATTTAGAGAGTAAAGTTTAGTCCCATCTAAACACTTTTCGCAGTAAAATAATTGAGAGGTTCATGCACTGTAAATCTAAATATGTTACCCAAAAGAGAGACAACAAAGGTGTAAACACTGTTGATTTAACACTATTGATCCTTACATTCCTCACAGGAATCTGTGGCTGTTGGACATTCCTCCTACGATATCCAAGTGGATCAGTAGTTTTCTCATAGTAGGTCCCTACAGATTACACTTGGGTTACAGGTTACACTTACAGTCTCACCCAAACCCACTACCAATCTGCATCAGTGGAGTGGAGTTGAGATAGTACCTGACACCAAATTCCTGGGAACATTAACTTGCTCCTGTGTATATTCTATAATGCAGCCATTGCGTCTGTGCTGAGATCTGCACTCTCTGGTATGGAGGGGCTACCACTAAAAACAAGCATCATCTAAAAGGATGCCCAGAACTGCAAAAAGAATAATTGTATCTCTTCTATCTCTGGATACACAATTTAAGCGCAGGCTTGTAAAACATACACACTGCTCATATACATGCATTTCTGCCAATATTGAACTGTAAGTTGTATGTACAATTCTTGTCAGTGTCACGGAGCCTCTATGCCAAAAAGAATTCCTTATGTGTAAACTCTGTAAACTCTTTAGCGAATAAACTATATCTGAAAGAGGCAAGGCATTTAGTGTAAATGGTTCCTCTAGTAATTCACAGTGCATTGCAGGTCACTGCAATACTTTGCTATGCTAGTTGAATTGTAATATGGAATGAACAGAAGCATACGAATGCTGCCTCTTCATTTGTTGGTGATGTATCCTTTGAATGGTGCATCAAATTGTTTCATATTATTGGCATCATATTACTGAACCCTGCATTACATGGACTGCCCATCAAACTGACAAATTGACTTGAGTGAACTGACCAATGGCTCAAAGGATACTGTCATGAACTGAAAAAAAATGTTAAAACATTGCTCCTTGATAATGAATGATGCAGGGAGCTATGAACATTCAGTTTTAGATCCAGTGCGTTATGTGGAAAACATAGGGCCAGGTTTATCAAGCACTTCTGCCACATTAATGGAAATTAGAGTGGTGCAAAATATTTATATTTTTTTTTCTTTAAGTTTTTATTTTGCATGAAACGTAAATACATGACATACAATAAAATATGCATTACAGCAAACAAGACACCACAGGCGCCTAATAGCAGTCTGGCCTACTTACACAAAAGACGTCCATTCACACTACACGAGATTCACTCCGGACTCAAGCCCTACAAGATAAGAAACCCTTCTGGGGAGACCCAAATGAGCAGAAAATGGTTAGAGGTACCTCCGGGTATTCATTCTCCTACACAGAAGCTAACTCTCCACCTCAGCCATCATCAGAGGCCGTATCTTGGCACTGTAACCAGGGATCCCAGACCTTGGTAAATTTGTCTGGCACACCTCTCGCCTCATATGTCAATTTATACATGGCAAGCTTCTGATTTACCAGCCTTTTCCATGCCTGCACAGACGGCCTAGCCGGGTGCTTCCAGTTTATCAGTATGCACTTCCGTGCATAAAAGAGCAGCAGCCGAAGCAATGCTTTAAATGTACTGAGCTCCGACAGCAGCTCCACCACTCCCAGAAGGCATATCGAAACCGAACCCCTTATGCTAAATCCCACTATTTTGCCGATCAGGTCCATTACCTCCTCCCAGTAGCCAGCAAGTATTCCACATGACCAAATCATATGCACCCATGTACCGTTACCACCCTCACATCTAGGACACGTGTCCCTATCCAGGAGTCCCATCCTGTGCAGACGGACCAGAGTAATATACGCCTGGTGGATCCATTTGGTCTGGATCATTCTGTCTCTCGCATCAACCACCGAAGAATGCAGACTATCCAGCACCTCCTCCCAATCGTCCTGGTCCAGGCTCTGGTCTATAGCCTGCCACTTCATCTCAATCCCTTCCCTAGGGGACCCCAGCTCCCCCAGCAAACTTTTGTATAGTGTGGAGACCGTTTTTTCCAGGTTCGAATCTCTAACCACATCTCCACCCGCGAAACCGACACCCTTGGGCCCACCCTGGAGAACTGAGCGTTCAGGGCATGTCTAATTTGCAAGTAACGGAAAAAATCCTGGTTAGACAAGTGGAAGCTCTCTTTGAGATGATCAAAGGACACCAGTACCCCCTCTTTGTAAAGTTGGCCCAGCTGGTGTAACCCTCTTCCACTCAAGAACCGTGGATCCTGCACCGTCTCGAGTTCCGGAAGTCCAGGGTTAGCCCAAAGGGGGGTGAAGGGGGAATACGCCCTACTCCCTCCCGGATCTGCACATAATTTGGCCACCCGCTCCCAGATACTGCAGACCGTTCTCATACATGTGGTCACCTCCCTGAGTCCCCTTGTACCCCTATAGGGCAGGGAGGATAGCCGCACGGGGGAGCCCATCACCGCCTCCTCCAGGCGTATCACCGGATTATCCCCGGGTCGGCTAATCCACCAATGGGCATACAGCAGTTGGGTTGCATAAAAGTATATTTTCATGTGCGGTACAGCCAGTCCTCCGACGACTATTTGTGCCTTCATAACCTGCCTATTTAACCGAGGAGGGGAATGCCCCCAAATAAATCCAAAAATAATTGCTTCCAGTGCCTTGAAATGAGAAGCGGGGAGCAATATGGGAGAGGACTGATAAATGTATAATAATTTTGGAAGAAAGATCATCTTGAATATGTTGATCCTTCCCATGACCGACAGTGGTAGACCCGCCCACTGACTGACCCTCTGTTTCAATTTCGCAATGACGGGTGATATATTGAGAGGCATAAATTGACTAGGCTGCCTTCCAATCATGATCCCGAGATACTTAAATTCCCGTACCACCTTTAGCTGGGATCTCAGGGAGATACCCAAAGAGTCACAGACATCAACTTGCATCAAGCTGGATTTATCCCAATTAATTTTCAAGCCTGAGAATCTCCAGAATGTATCAATGATGTCTAAGGCAGCCTCTAGGGACTTGTGTCAGTCAGCCAAGTATAGCAGTGTATCGTCTGCGTACAGCGAAATTTTCTCTTCCACCGCACCCAGTTTCCATCCCGTGATGGCCGAGGAGTTCCTAAACAGAATTGCCAACGGCTCAATGGCCAATGCAAATAGCAGCAGCGATAGCGGGCACCCCTGTCTGGTTCCTCTGCTCAATGTGAAAGGGTCAGAGTAACAACCGTTGACCCGAACGCGGGCCGTGGGACGTCCATATAGTAGTTTGATATACTTTACAAAACTTTCGGGGAGCCCAACTCTAGCCAACACCGCCCACAAAAAGGCCCATTCCACCGAGCCTTCTCATTGTCAAGCGTAACAATCGCCCGACCCCCACAGTTATCATGCACAATTTGAAGGTTCGACATCAGCCTCCGCAGGTTTATCCCCATGGTGCGACCCGGCATAAAGCCCGACTGATCAGGCCCAATCAATTGTAATATGACTCGATTTAATCTGATAGCTAACAATTTGGCCAATATTTTGGCATCCTGATTTAAAAGGGAAATGGGTCTGTATGAGGCACAGGCATCGGGAGGTCTCCCATTCTTGTATATAAGAACTATAGCCTCGATTCAGAGACACATTCGTCCGGACTGCCGTAGCTGTCTGTGAAAGTTTTGGTGGGTGTTCGTCCATTTTTCATTCGTACAAACGTTCGGGAAAATGCGTATATGCTCTTTCGATGATCCAAAGTAAATCGGAAGTTTTTCGCTATTTCGGGAGCTTTTTTCCACCAAATCTGAAATGTTTCAACCGTTCAGAAAACTTACGTTATTGCAATGGGCTGATTGCCGATGGGCCAACACCCAATATATCCGTTTCACTGTCGATCCACTTACGGGACCATTTTGACGTTGGAACTAGCAGGCATGGACGAGTCTACTGCATTTGAGGAGCATGAAGATCTGCAGCTCTTTGGCATTGAGATTGTCCAGAGGTCAGAGGCCAGACTGCACTTGTTTTCCTGAGAATATGGTAGCCAGAAACGCGATTAAGCTGGCATTTTATAATATCGCCGACATGCCCAACGTCATGAGTGCCATTGACTGCACCCACGTTGCCCTTGTCCCTCCTGCTTGCGACAAGTACATATACAGGCAAGTTTATTTGTCTATTTTTTATTTATTTTTTTTGGAGTTGTCCCTACTTTGGTCAATAACTTCATTTGTTTTGGTCCCTCCTTGTAATCAATCCCTCATTGATAATAGGCCCTCCTTGTAAATAAGGCATCGTTGTTTTTGTCCCTCCTTGTAATCTATCCCTCATTGATAATAGTCCCTCCTTGTAAATGAGGCATCATTGTTTTTGTTCCTCCTTGTAATCAATCCCTCATTGAAAATATTCCCTCCTTTGAAATAAGGCATCATTGTTTTGGTCCCTCCTTGAATTAAATCCCTCATTGTTAATAGTCCCTCCTTGTAATTATGCCCTCTATGTTACTAGTCTCTCCTTTTAAATATTCCCTCATTGCAATCAGTCCCTCCATGCTAATCCTCCCTCCTTGCAAAGAGTGTATGTGAAACAATGGACCGTATTTTGCACTTAGAAAAACAAACAGTTTGTTCCAAGTCAAACATTTGAAAGTGTACTTAAAATGGAACAAGTAACTCAACCTTTGAAAGGCTCTAACATACATCTCCTTTTGGTGGGCACCTAAATTTAAGGTAGTTGTTTAGTGTTAGTTCATGATAACGTTTGACTTAGGGTGTTAGAAGTGAGCGTTTGACTAATTTGCAAAGCATTAATGTTGTAATTTTGAATTCTTTTTACCCAGGAACAGAAAAATGGGCCACTCACTGAATGTGCAAGCAGTGGTGGCCCAGGACATGCGCTTTCTTAATGTCCTCGCAGGCTACCCTGGCTCAGCCCATAATGCCTACATCCTGCGCAGATCAGGATTATTCCGGCGGTTTGAGTCAGGGGAATTTGCGGGTGCATGGCTCCTTGGTAAGTTGAGTCCAGTTACATATTTTTAGTTTATATGTATGGCTTGGATTTTGGTTGGATTCACCTTTCTTAAATGATGGTCATCACCTTGGGAACATGTGAAACCCCACTGGACCCATTACATTCTCCAAACTACATTGCCTGCCCAAATGTTTGTCCTGCATTGTTTCTACTCCAAAGTGTAATTACAGCAAAAGTCTTAAACACTCTTCCCCACACTTTTCGGTCAATCTGGGTCTGCGCCATCTTTGCTTACATGCATTACACTTACTGAGTAGAGGTGAGCGGGATAAAGTGCAGGGGCCGCCTTACACCTGTTTTGGACTCAGACAAAGCAGAAAATGGGTCATGTAAAGTTAACCCATCCTACATTGTTCTGAAGCACAGACAGGAAACAATAGCTGGTACCAGTCTGCCTGATTGCCCAGCATCCGCAATATTATTTTTAAACTTTGGTCCCCCATCTATCATTTATGCTTATTTTTTGCTTTTGGCTGTGCAATATGTATGCTCATGTTTTGGGGACAATAGGCTCGATTCAAAATCCCAAATGTCATTATGTTCGTATTTGCAATCGAAAGTTTTGTTGGGTGTTTGTCATTTTTTCCTTTTTTTTTGGCCATTTTCGACTCGCACGAACGTTCGAACATAGACGTATATGTTCGTTCGTCCATCGAAATTCATTTTGTGTTTTTACGCAACTTCGGGACTTTTTTCCTTCGAAATCGAAAATGTTTCGATCGGTCAAATCATTTACGTCATTGCAATGGGCTGGCGATTAATTCAGAGAGCTGATTGGCAAGTATTCCGACGCCCATATAGTCATTTCCTTGTCGAGCGTCTTACGGCACCTTTTTGACCTCGGGACTAGGCAGCCAAGCGTGATGGAGAGTGACTTTGAAGAGCATCAAGCTCTTCTTCTGTTTGGCATTGATGGGATCTTGAGGTCAGAGCCCAGATTGCACCGGCGGCGACGCATGAACATCAATGGCATGCATGACGTTTAGCTGTTCGAGCTGACCAGGCTTAATCGCGCTTCCCTCCATAAATTGTATAGTGAGCTGTGGCCATGGTTAGCCCGCACCACAAGGAAGGGGCAAGCAATTTCAGGTATGACCAAGATGCTTGGCTGCCTGCAATTTTTGGCGAACGGCTCGTTCCAGAGGCTGGGTACCCTCTCCGTGGGGATCTCACAGCCTACGCTGAGCCGCGCACTATCACATTTTTTGGAAGGCATGGCTACCCTAACCCCCAAATATATTTTTTTCCCAGATGATATGGTAGCCAGAAACGCCATTAAGCTTGGTTTTTATAATATCGCCGACATGCCCAACGTCATTGGTGCCATTGACTGTACCCACGTCGCCCTGGTGCCTCCTGCTGCCGACGAGTACATATACAGGTAAGTAATGTTTTTTGTTTTTGGTTTCATTTTAGGTTAAGCCTCCTTGTAATGGTCCCTCCTTGTAATGGTCCCTCCTTGTAATGGTTCCACCTTGTAATGGTCCCTCCTTGTAATGGTCCCACCTTGTAATGGTCCCACCTTGTAATGGTCCCTCCTTGTTAGGGTCCCTCCTTGTAATGGTCCCTCTTTGTAATGGACCCACCTTGTAATGGTCCCACCTTGTAATGGTCCCTCCTTGTAATGGTCCCACCTTGTAATGGTCCCACCTTGTAATGGTCCCTCCTTGTAATGTTTCCACCTTCTAATGGTTCCTCCTTGTAATGGACCCACCTTGTAATGGTCCCTCCTTGTTAGGGTCCCTCCTTGTAATGGTCCCTCCTTGTAATGGTCCCACCTTGTAATGGTCCCACCTTGTAATGGTCCCTCCTTGTAATGGTCCCACCTTGTAATGGTTCCACCTTGTAATGGACCCACCTTGTAATGGTCCCTCCTTGTAATGGTCCCACCTTGTAATGGTTCCACCTTGTAATGGACCCACCTTGTAATGGTCCCTCCTTATCGAAATGTGTGTGTTCATTTTTCGAAATGCCTTCCTAATGTTTTCTTGTCTTCCTTTTTTTCCAGGAACCGCAAAATGGGCCACTCCTTTAATGTGCAGGCAGTGGTGGGGCCGGACATGCGGTTCCTTAGCGTCCTCGCCGGCTACCCAGGCTCAGCCCATGATGCGTACATCCTTAGACGATCAGGATTGTACCGACGGTTTGAGTCTGGGGAATTTTCCGGTGCATGGCTCCTTGGTAAGTGAACATAAACCACATAATGTAGTTGTGGATGTTTGTTTTTAATTAGCATTTGGCAGTAATGTCTGCCAAACTTACACCTTAAACAAACTTCTGGCCATGTGAAACCACACTTGAATGTTAGTTATTAACCAACCAAGCGTTTCGCCAAGTTTGGCCTGCATTAGCCACATTCTAAATTATCTGTTGGTCTAATTTAATAATCCCTCTTACACCACCCTCGTGTGGAATCGTGCACTTAACTTGAGCATAGTTTAGGACCCATCTTTGCTAAGCTGGTTTGCACTTCCACACGAGAGTAGAGCGGGATAAAGTGCATGTGGCGTGTTTCTGCTGTTTTGGTCTCACACAAAGCATATAAGGGGTCAGCAAAACCTACATCCTAAGCACACTTTGAAACCCAGAGCTGGGATCCATATGTATGATTGTCCCTCATCCTCACTCTTTGTATGTTGTCCTTTTGTAAACCTCTAGGACAGATGTTTAGTTTGGGACTGGGACAGTGGCAAATGTTGCCTCATGTTGATCACACAATTGACAAATAGCCTCCTATTGATGTTGCTGGTGCCTTGATGGTCTTACATGTTTGTTTTCCTAATCTTATGTATAAGGTGATTCAGGATACCCGCTGCTGCCGTGGCTCTTGACGCCAGTACTCCGGCCCCAGGATGCCTCCCAGGATGCCTACAACTGTGCGCACCGCAAGACCAGGGCTGTGGTAGAGAGGGCCTTTGGTCTTTTGAAGACTAGGTTTCGTTGTTTGGATCATACCGGGGGCGCCCTGCAATATGATCCGAAAAAGGTCATAGACATAATAATGGCCTGTGCTGTTCTGCACAATTTTGCTATTTCACAACGGGTCCCCCGGTATGTAGAATTTGCTCCCTCTCCACCCAGCGAAGACCAGGAGGACTCATTTCTGGACACACACAGTAGTGTGTCTGGCCAAAGTGTGCGGACTAATTTGATCGCGACCCATTTTGCTTAATGTAACCTGTATTGGCCTTTGTTTAACATTGTGTTGTTGATTTAGTTTTCTTTCCCTTTGTGTATGTTTCGTTATGTTTGTGGTGTTCAAATAAGTAATGAAGTAATTACTCACCACAGGCCTAATGCTTTCCAACTCTCTTTTTTGGATGTGTGAACTGTGTGAATGTCCAAGTATATATTTCTCTGTGACACCCAAAAAAGAGACAATAAAATTTATGAGCCACATGTGTCTTTAACTGTTTATTTTTAAAAAATAAGAGCTCAAACTTGGAGTTGCTGCTCACTCCAATTTGCAAAAAAAATAAAGGTAACCACAAAGGATTAATGGTTAGATCAACCATGGCAATAATGAAAACAACAAACAATCCTGGTTGGCCACATTTGCCCCTGCCACAGGTGTAAACCTGGTACAGGGGTAGAAGCTTGAGTGGCACGTTCAGTGAGGATTCAGATATGGCCTTGGCTAGTGGCCTACCTCACCACTCTAAGGAGCTCTATGGGCGCAAATCAAAAACACACAACCCAAGGCATACACCAAGGGTATCTTGGTTTGCCTCACCAGACAAGTCAATACAGGGGGGATTAAGAGCAAAGATGTTGTACAGATTCATGTTGTGGAGACATTAATATGGGTGATGGCCATAGTACCCAGGTGGTGGCCCTTGCTGATTGGCCCGAACGTGGGCCTGTGTGGCATTCTGAATCTGCAACTGGTCCAAAATGTTGCGCATGATATTTACCATTTCACCCCTGTAGGCACGGTTGTCATTGTTGGCAGTCTCCATGTGGCTGTTGAGGGTCCGCAATTCGTTCTGCACAGCCTGTAATGTGGTATTTAGGGTCTCGATCCGGCCATGCAGTGCCTCGCGGTTTAGTTGGTTTTGGTGCTGGAAGGTCACCCTCTCGTGGTGCCATGCGTCCAACATTGCCATGCCCCTCCCCTGGTTGCGCCGTAGCGGATTCCGCCTCCCCAATCCCCTGGTTCGGGGTCGTGCCGAGGCTGTTGGTCTGGGCCCCTCAACAGACACAGGCATGCTTTCACTATCCTCAACAGCAGAGACAACACTGGGGACTTGACTGTCAGTCTGTGCATGCTGGCCATCATGTGCAGCCACCATGCTGCCAGATTCCCTCTGCTGCTGCTGAGTTGGTGGTGAAACATTTTGGACCAGTTGCAGATTCTGGGCCAGGGGTAGATCTTCAGAAGGGCACATAAAGGATCCATCCTCCTCCAGCTCCTGGATTTCATCCATGAGTGTGTGGGTCTGTATGGACAGAGATGTTAGCTTGCCCACTACATATGTCAATCTGTTAGTAGTAACATGCAAAGTAACATGGCTAAACGACATTTGCTCAATAAACTTACAGAATATATCGGTTCCTCCCTCCTAGGCTGCACGGAAGTTGACGGCATGTCCACACTGGCAGTGGATTCCACAGTAGCTGAGCGATGATGGTGGCCTGCATGAGAAGCAAAGACACTATGTAAACACACACCTATGCATTGTTGACGGGTCAAAAGACATATGCCGAATTAGTTAACGGGTCAAAGCTGTCATGGGCACTTCAACAACGGGGCTAAATAAGCTTCAATTTCCATGCCATTATGTTGAAAAATGTTTGGCCTACAACTACTTCCACATTGTTCTACTCAACTAAGCCAAACATTCAAGTTCAGCTTGTTATGTGGCTGACCACATCCCTTAGAGGCCATTAAAGCGGACCTTCACTCTGATTAAGAGTCTAGCTTCTATGTTTCCCACACCCTGTACATACAGATTGACCACATTACAAATCTTCCAACCTGCATCTACTGCATGTTATGAGCCTTTAAACATCAAAGATGGCGGCATATGGAATCCGCCATCTTATCAGGCAGCCTGCAAACAGTAAGTGCCTCCTGACTGTGCTGCTCTGCATTCTTGGACTGCTGACCTTTCCCTGACCCCAGCTCTGCTCTGTCTGAGCAAAGCACAGCTATAACCCGCCCCCCTGTACCTTATCCCACTCTCCTCTCCTCAGTAAGTGTGATGCTTCGGAGTCAAGATGGCGGCGGCCGTATCCTAAATTGCCGAACAGAGTTGCAGCCCAGTGGTGGAAAGTATAATACATTAGTGACTAAACATGTAAAATATATTAATTTTAGATGCTGAGGATTTTTTTTTTAAGAGTTTGGGCTTTTCATTAAATCAGGGTGAAGGTCCGGTTTAATGGGAACCCACAAACTTTTACACTCGGGTTCAATGTACATTCACGTCTTGTATGTGGACCAAAAATCAAAAGTTAAGTGGCCACACACATGCCACACCCTGGCCCAACACAGAAATCACCTACAAGCCACAGCCTAGGTGCCTGGCTTCCCAGATGTGTTACTGGCTAATTGTGCATGCTCACTAATTGTAAAGGTCACATAAATCTTACTCACCTGCAGGACGGGTCGGGGAATCTGTGTCCCTTAGGGCCGCGTGGCCTTCGACGGCGACTGGATGCATCAATCCATAAATCATCTCCTCAGCCGGGGTCAACTTGAGTTTGGAGGGAAAACCTCCTCCAGTTTTCATGCTGCAAAACAGAGTTAGGGTAATTTAGAACCAGGTGGCCAATACAACATCCAGTCTAATCCTAAAGCTAACATTTTTACCTGTCAATCCGCCTTTGATTTTCTTTCTTCCGTGCAGCATATTTGAGGTCCGATATCTTGCGCTGAATCTGTACAACATCCTTTAACTCTTCCCCCGCTGCATTCACTTGTCTGGTTAGGTCTGCCAAGATGTTGGCTCTGCGCTGTTTGGTGGTGTTTTTTGATCTGCGCCCATATAGCTCATCATAAACTAAGGTCAGGCCACTAGCCAAGGCCATAATTTGGGCCTCACCAAAACGCCCACTCAACTGCCCTCTTCGCAATGTGCGCCCTGTTGTTTTGGGTTGTGGGTCCTCCATGGTGTCATCCAAATGGGGTGACATCCTTGGCTGGGTTTGTGGGGTATAATGCAGGGAATGGTGGCTGCCTGGGGATTGGCCTGGACTGGGCAAGGGACTGGGTGTTCTGGCCTGGCTGGCCACAGAAGTCCCAGGTGTTGATGTGGCATAGTAACCTTGCCTTTCCACCTGTGCCGGTGCCAAATGTGGGCGAGCAGGAGAGCTTCGTTCGGAGCCTGAAGTAGTGCTGCCCTTGGAGGTAGTAGGGCGGACCAAGGGTGAGGGCGATCTTGCAGGGCCGGCCCTCTTCTGTTTTTTTTTTTGGCACACTCTTGGTGGGCTGCGGGACCTGGTTCGGCCTCTTTGTGGGCTGCATGGCCTGCTGCGGCGTCTAGGGGGGCTGCGGGACCTGGTTCGGCCTCGAGGGGGGCTGCGGGACCTGGTTCGGCCTCTTTGTGGGCTGCGTGGCCTGCTGCGGCATCTAGGGGGGCTGCGGGACCTGGTTCGGCCTCGAGGGGGGCTGCGGGACCTGGTTCGGCCTCTTTGTGGGCTGCGTGGCCTGCTGCGGCGTCTAGGGGGGCTGCGGGACCTGGTTCGGCCTCGAGGGGGGCTGCGTGGCCTGCTGCGGCGTCTAGGGGGGCTGCGGGACCTGGTTCGGCCTCTTTGTGGGCTGCGTGGCCTGCTGCGGCGTCTAGGGGGGCTGCGGGACCTGGTTCGGCCTCGAGGGGGGCTGCGTGGCCTGCTGCGGCGTCTAGGGGGGCTGCGGGACCTGGTTCGGCCTCGAGGGGGACTGCGGGACCTACTGCGGACTATTGTGGGTGTTGTAGTGGGGCAGGGTGGGGTGGGTCTTCGGACCCTCTTACCCGTTTTTGGCCCAGTAGCCATACTAGCCTTTGTGGGCTGGGTCTTTGGTTTGCCTGCCTGCTCCTTTTTTTGCCCATAGCTGGTAGTTGGCTTGGCCGGCGTTTTGGTACTAGGCCGTAATTTTGCTTTTGGCTGCTGCGACCTGGTTTTGGGCCCTTCGGAAGGCTCCTGCCGTTTGGCTGCCTTCTTCCCCGTTTGCTCCTTTCCAGTTTTGCCAGGAGGTTTTTTGGGTGCCATTTTGATTTTCTCAAATAATCAGCTGTGTGTGCAGGGACCTTTAAGTAAGCAAGCCAGCGTGTGACGTACGTTCGCACGGCCGTGCGGAACCCGCTGAGGCATTGCGTACGTTCGCACGGCCGTGCGGAACGCGCTGGGGCGTTACTTATCTGCTGCCGAGAAAAAGAAGCAAGATGGCACCCACTATCTTCACCCGCCAACAAGAAGAGATCATCATGTTCGTAAGTGTATTCGATGGACTTTTGTTAGATTAGGAAATGCTGCTCTATATGTGAAGGAAGCGCAGGAATAAATGGCTTTGGTTAAAAATGTGATAAACTACATGCACAACCAAAGGCACGCAACACACGTGCCAAACAACATTTAGGCCATATTGTGAAATTACTGAACACTAGAAATGTGTGTGTGTTAATGTAATTACCCCAAAAAATGTTTTGCTGACACATATTGATATGTATTTAGAAGTAAAGTCGATGTTTTCTTTATGTTTTGTAGACCATGCTGGAGCGCAGGTACGACTACCTGCCCAACACATTTGAAAAACGCAACGTCGCCCTGGAGATAATCTCCACCATCCAACAGCAGACCAACACCACCTTCACCCACACGCAGATCATGCAGCATTGGTCGGACCTCAAACGGCTGCACATGCCCCGGGTGCGGAGGTTCTTCGGAATCCATTTTCCAAGTAAGTAGATTGCGATTGCATGCAAAAAGACAGAAGGTAGGACTTTACTTAGAATGCCTTTTCTTTTCTAGTGTTGGAAATGGATTACCGAATTCGCCGCACCCGGAGGCGCAGAGGCCGACCAGTGCTGCATGATTCTGCAGCTGGGAGTGAAGGTGGTGGATCTCCAGGGCGACGGGCCGACCCCTCCTCTGTGGCCTCCTCAGACCAGCCCCTGGACCTTACCACAGAGGAGGGGCGGCACAGCGTGGGCAGGCAGTCGTACCCTGCCACGCATGCGGGATCCTCTGGTATGTCACTCTTCATGTCTACCCCAAAAAAGAGAATTGCTAGCTCCTGATATCACCAAACTGAATCCTTTATTCTGTATTTGTAGATGTTTCGGTTGCGGGTGAAGTAGTGGGTCAGGAGGCAGCAGATAGGAGCCCACAAGACCCTGGAGAAGGTGAGTGATGTGACCCAGACTTAGCTCAAAACATTGGAGGACTGCGGAATCAGACATCCAAACTAACCATTTGGCCCATGTTTCTACAGGCACTTCTTCACAGCAGAGCCAGGAACCAGGACCTCAGGGTGTTGTCCCCAACGAGCCATCTCTCGGCCACCAACCAAGTAAGTAGTCATGTCATTCTAGAGATTTCGGTCTAAATTCCCATGAACACAAAAACACATAATGCCCTAGTCAATGCCAATATAAGAGGGACCTGTGGCCACTGAATTAGCTTAATTAGTTGCCCAACTGTCCTGTGGCCACTGAATTACCTTAATTAGTTGCCCAACTGTCCTGTGGCCACTGAATTAGCTTAATTAGTTGCCCAACTGTCCTGTGGCCACTGAATTAGCTTAATTAGTTGCCCAACTGTCCTGTGGCCACTGAATTAGCTTAATTAGTTGCCCAACTGTCCTGTGGCCACTGAATTAGCTTAATTAGTTGCCCAACTGTCCTGTGGCCACTGAATTAGCTTAATTAGTTGCCCAACTGTCCTGAGGTCACTGAATTAGCTTAATTAGTTGCCCAACTGTCCTGTGGCCACTGAATTAGCTTAATTAGTTGCCCAACTGTCCTGTGGCCACTGAATTAGCTTAATTAGTTGCCCAACTGTCCTGTGGCCACTTCCTAACCTTAATTCCTGTGATTAATCATATGTGCATTATACTTAATTTGTTTCTTTAAATACATTAATTACACAGGTGATAAACATGTATTGTTCTCCGAATAATTTGAATTTCTGATTTTTTGCCAGGGACCACAAGACAGCGACTTGCTGAGATCAATCGGAGGGTCCTTGAGTTGGTGGCCGATCTGCAGGCGATGCGGGACACGTTGGGGACAACAGAAGAGGAAGACTAGTGTCCTGGTTCCTGGCCCTGTTGATTTGTACATTTGTACATAGTTGTCTTTGTACATAGTTTTATTTTTGACCCCCAAATTTTAATTGTATATAGTTTTTAGTTTTTAAACAAATATTTTATTGTATATAGTTTTAATAATTAAAGTAAAAACCAGTGTATATATTTAGAGGAAACAAATAGAAATGTGTATATAGTTCAACATTTTTTTGGGCCAAAGTGGCCAACAATAGTTGACTAACAAATGCCAATTGAGCATTAAAAATCAAAAAAACCAAAAAAAAACATGTTGTCCCATTTATTTGCACACATACATTTTACAAAAACAAGGGGACAATGACATATTTGAAACTCAAGATTGTGATGTCCGTGAAGTGATTTGGGTAAGTTTGAGGGACCTAAAATGGAAGAAGAACCAAGGCGCTAAGTGATTGGGGTAAGTTTTAGGGACCTAAAATGGAAGAAGAAACAAGGCGCTAAGTGATTTGGGTAAGTTTTAGGGACCTAAAATGGAAGAAGAACCAAGGCGCTAAGTGATTTGGGTAAGTTTGAGGGACCTAAAATGGAAGAAGAACCAAGGCGCTAAGTGATTGGGGTAAGTTTTAGGGTGTGAAAATGGAAGAAGAACAAAGGCGCTAAGTGATTGGGGTAAGTTTGAGGGACCTAAAATGGAAGAAGAACCAAGGCGCTAAGTGATTGGGGTAAGTTTTAGGGACCTAAAATGGACGAAGAAACAAGGCGCTAAGTGATTTGGGTAAGTTTTAGGGACCTAAAATGGAAGAAGAACCAAGGCGCTAAGTGATTTGGGTAAGTTTGAGGGACCTAAAATGGAAGAAGAACCAAGGCGCTAAGTGATTGGGGTAAGTTTTAGGGTGTGAAAATGGAAGAAGAACAAAGGCGCTAAGTGATTGGGGTAAGTTTGAGGGACCTAAAATGGAAGAAGAACCAAGGCGCTAAGTGATTTGGGTAAGTTTTAGGGACCTAAAATGGAAGAAGAAACAAGGCGCTAAGTGATTTGGGTAAGTTTGAGGGACCTAAAATGGAAGAAGAACCAAGGCGCTAAGTGATTGGGGTAAGTTTTAGGGTGTGAAAATGGAAGAAGAACAAAGGCGCTAAGTGATTGGGGTAAGTTTGAGGGACCTAAAATGGAAGAAGAACCAAGGCGCTAAGTGATTGGGGTAAGTTTTAGGGACCTAAAATGGACGAAGAAACAAGGCGCTAAGTGATTGGGGTAAGTTTTAGGGTGTGAAAATGGAAGAAGAACCAAGGCGCTAAGTGATTGGGGTAAGTTTTAGGGTGTGAAAATGGAAGAAGAACAAAGGCGCTAAGTGATTGGGGTAAGTTTGAGGGACCTAAAATGGAAGAAGAACCAAGGCGCTAAGTGATTGGGGTAAGTTTTAGGGACCTAAAATGGACGAAGAAACAAGGCGCTAAGTGATTGGGGTAAGTTTTAGGGTGTGAAAATGGAAGAAGAACCAAGGCGCTAAGTGATTGGGGTAAGTTTTAGGGTGTGAAAATGGAAGAAGAACAAAGGCGCTAAGTGATTGGGGTAAGTTTGAGGGACCTAAAATGGAAGAAGAACCAAGGCGCTAAGTGATTGGGGTAAGTTTGAGGGACCTAAAATGGACGAAGAAACAAGGCGCTAAGTGATTGGGGTAAGTTTTAGGGACCTAAAATGGAAGAAGAAACAAGGCGCTAAGTGATTTGGGTAAGTTTTAGGGACCTAAAATGGAAGAAGAACCAAGGCGCTAAGTGATTGGGGTAAGTTTTAGGGACCTAAAATGGAAGAAGAAACAAGGCGCTAAGTGATTTGGGTAAGTTTTAGGGACCTAAAATGGAAGAAGAACCAAGGCGCTAAGTGATTTGGGTAAGTTTGAGGGACCTAAAATGGAAGAAGAACCAAGGCGCTAAGTGATTGGGGTAAGTTTTAGGGTGTGAAAATGGAAGAAGAACAAAGGCGCTAAGTGATTGGGGTAAGTTTGAGGGACCTAAAATGGAAGAAGAACCAAGGCGCTAAGTGATTTGGGTAAGTTTTAGGGACCTAAAATGGAAGAAGAAACAAGGCGCTAAGTGATTTGGGTAAGTTTTAGGGACCTAAAATGGAAGAAGAACCAAGGCGCTATGTGATTTGGGTAAGTTTGAGGGTGTGAAAATGGAAGAAGAAACAAGGCGCTAAGTGATTGGGGTAAGTTTTAAGGGAGGTCAAGGGAAAAGGCAGAAGAGCGCTAAGTGGTTAGGGTGAGCTTTAAGGGAGCTCCAGGGAAAAGGCAGGAGAGCGCTAAGTGGTTAGGGTGAGTTTAGTGATGGAAGTGAAATTATGTAGGCGAACACTTTAATGAGAGAAGTTTGTAGTGCGCAGGCGCAATATCGCAAGAATTTCGTCTGGACAGATACTTTAGGAAAAAATGAAGCAGGATGTAGCGGGAAAATGATAGGATTCGTGTGAGGATACGATGGGAAAAGGGCAAAAACGAAAGGCTACGTTGGTAGTTGGGCAAAATAAATCTGAACATTTTCGATGGAAAATGACATCCTCGTCTGCGTACTCTGGCATACGAGCACACGGACGCGCTACGGAAGGTTTACGAAGCATGCATAGAATCGATCGAACGTTCATGCGAGAGCGGGAAATTTTGAAAATCTTACGACGTCGGCACCAAACCGAAAGTTTGTTTGTGTCTCTCTGAATCGAGCCTAATGTCACCTACCTTCTTAATCATGTATCTTTGGGATTTTTGCCCTGCAATGTATGCATTAATGTTAATACTTGTTTACCTTAAATTTTTCAAGGAGATTCTGGGTATCCACTCCTCTTGTGGATGATGACTCCTGTACTCCGCCCACAGACTCCAGCACAAGAGGCCTATAATCGGGCGCATAGAAAAACCAGGGCAGTGGTGGAGAGGGCCTTTGGACTGTTGAAGACCCGATTTCGGTGTTTGGACCACACTGGGGGCTCCCTTCAGTATGACCCCAAAAAGGTCATCGATAAAAATATGGCCTGTGCAGCGCTGCATAATTTTGCCATCTTGCAGCGGGTCCACCGCGATGTGGATTTGCCACCCTCTCCACCCGCCGATGAGGCCGAGGACGCCTATGTTGGCCAGCACAGTGCGTCTGGCCAAGCCGTCCGTGAGAATTTAATAGCCACACATTTTTGCAAATTTTTTTGCCTTTTTTTTTTTTTTTTTTTTTTTTACTTTGTTTGTTGTTATTGTTTGGTTAACTTTTTTTTGTTTAATTTCATTATGAACAAACCAATAATGAATTATTTACAACAATCAACAACAATGTTTGTGGACTTATTTAGAAAGATTTGTTAGTGTTTGTATTGGTGGCTACTTGAACTCATATTTCTTAATCAAAAAACCACAGACATTAACTTGTTGGACCCAATTTTGTTTTACTTTTGAAAAGGTTCCATTTTTAACAACATAATGTTAGGTGATGGCCACTCACATACTTCGGGGGAAGACATGGACATGAAATTAATTTCAAAACATGTTCCATAACAAAAAAACAAACACAAATAAGCCCTCTCCTGCTTGCCCACATTTTCCCCAGGCACATATTGAAAGCAGACATACCTATGCCACATCTACACCTCTTTCTCATTTGGCCACCAAAACAAGAACACCCAGTCCCAATCCCAGTTCAGTACAATCACAGCCAGGGTCCAAGGGCTTAGTTTGGCAGGTCAGAATGTCACCCAATCATGGCTACAAACATGAGGAGCCACCACAAATTTAATTATGGCCAAGGCTGCAGCGCAACAGCTTAAGTGGCCGCTTCAGTGAGCCTTGTCCTCTGGCATTGGCTAGTGGGCTACCTCAGGAGTTTAATGAGCTATATGGGGGCAAATCCTAAACATACTAGCAATTGCAGTGCAAAATGCAAGATTTGTAGGCCTCACCAGACAAGTCAATCCAGTGGGGATGTCGATCAAAGATATAGAACAGATTCATGCCAAATACACATTAATATGGGGGATGCCCATAGAACCCAGGTTGGGGCCCTTGGGGTGGGCCCTAACCTGGGCCTGTGTTGCATTCAGAATCTGCAACTGTTCCAAAATGTTTCTTTGGTTACTTTGCATTTCTGCCATGCTGGACTGGTTTCTGAGGTCAAGTTGGCCATGTGGCTGTTATGGGTCCTAAATTCAGTCAGCATGGCACTTAAGGTATTATTGAGTTGATCTAATTGCCCAATAATATTGTCTTGATTTTGTTGATTTTGGCGACGAAAAAGCCGCCTCTCATGGTGCCATGCTGCCTCCATCATCTGCACGCCCCTCCCCTGGGAAACTGGGCGTCGTTGTTGAGTACGCCTCCCAATTCCCCGGGTTGTGGGGGGCGTGCAGATGATGTTGGTCTAGGACCCCCAACAACCACAGGTATGCTGGCCAAATCCTCAACAGCAGATCTGAAACTGGGGACTGGAGGGGCAGTCTCTGCATGCTGCCCGAGATGTGCAGGCAGCATGCAGCCAGCTTCCCTCTGCTGCTGAGGATTTGGCGGAGAAACATTTTGGGACAGTTGCAGATTCTGGCCCCAGGGGAGATCTTCATAAGTTCCAAGGAAGCTTCCATCCTCCTTCAGCTCCTGGATTTCCTCCATCAGTGTGTGGCTCTGTTGGGGACATGTAAAAAAAAAGGTTCAGTGTGGGCAATACATATGTCAATCAGACAATAAAAACATTGCAAGCCACATGCATACGCAACAGCATCCAAAATCACTTACCGTAGATCTCGGATCCTGGGTCCTAGGCAGCACGGAAGAAGACGGCAGAGGTAACATGGCAGAGGAGTCCCCACTAGCTGAGGGATGAGGCTGGGCTGCATTAGAAGACAGACAACAATGTAAACACACAACTATTCATTGGTGATGGTTAATAACACATCTGCTTCAAACACAAACGTGCCCAAGCAGGAATGGCCACTACCACAACGGTGCCACTTGGCCTTTACTATGAATGCCATTATATTGGGCATGTATTGTTGAACCAGAATAGACACATTGGTCACGTGACGAAAAACAAACATGCAAGTAATGGCTGTTGTGTGTGTTTCCACATCCCTTATAGGCCATTAAGTTAACACACTAAGCTGGCAAATAGCAGTTCCAATATGAATCTGGTGGGGAACATTGTATCTGTTTAAACATTTAAATCACACCATCTTAAGCCGTTGGGCCCCAAACCCATCTCTTAGCAAATTGCCCTACAGCAAAAGATGTTAGTGTGGCGTGTGATTGTCAATAAATACATAGCACGCATTCATTTCCTAAGCTCCATAGTTTCATACTCTTCCTAAATGTTCTTCAACGTCATGTATGGTCGTGCTCATTTGCACATTACCTGTCGACACACACGACACACCCTGGTCAAAGTGATCACTCCACTCCAAGCCACACCCTAGGGCCATGTGTTTAGATATGCCTTGCTGCCTAATTAGAATTGTTCTAACATTTTTTGGGTCATTAACACATTACTAACCTGCTGGAATGGCCGGGTTGTCCTGTTGTGCCGAGTGTCCCTCTAAGGGACACCATTAACCATCTCCTCAGCCTGGGTAAATTTCAATTTAGTGGGGAATCCTCCGCCAGTTTGTAAGCTG
The DNA here is from genome assembly GCA_027917425.1 of Gastrophryne carolinensis. Classification (NCBI taxonomy): domain Eukaryota; kingdom Metazoa; phylum Chordata; class Amphibia; order Anura; family Microhylidae; genus Gastrophryne; species Gastrophryne carolinensis. Next base: position 538,162,096 of record CM051234.1, read on the forward strand.
AAAAAAATAGTAATCATAATTAAGCGCACTGATGGATAGACAAGAAGAATATAAAACAACAAATAAGCTATGTACCTGTACTGCCGCCTTTTATTCTGTTTCTTCCGTACGGTATATTTCAGGTCCGAGATCTTTCGCTGAATCTGTCCTACATTTTTGAGTTCGTCCCACGCTGCATTGACTTGTCTGGTGAGTTCTGCCAAAAGCTCACATTTGCGCTGCTTGCTAGTAGTTTTGGATTTGCTCCCATATAGCTCATCATAATATAACGTTAGCCCACTAGCCAATGCCAGAGTTTGGGGCTCACCAAAACGGCCACTGAAGTGGCCTCTGTGCAATGTGCGCCCTGTTTGGGGTGGTTGTGGCTCCTCAGTGTTTGGTGGCAAATGGAGTGACATTCTGGCCTGGGGGTATGTAGGAGACCTCAAGGACTGGAGGCTGGCTGTGGATCGTACTGGACTGGGAAAGGGACTGGGTGTTCGTGGCTGGGTGGCCACTGAAGTTGCAGGTGTTGATGTGGCATAGGGGGAATGCATGACAACCTGTTCCGGAGGAGAATGTGGGCGAGGAAGAGAGGGTCTGGAGGAGCTGGAGCTGCTGCTTGTGGCCCTGTGGCTCTGTGGGCCCTTTGAGGTACTTGGCTGGGGTGAGCCATAGCTGGTGGGTCGCCCACCCTTGGCCTTGGTTTGGTAGCCACGTGCGGGTGGGGAGGGGGAGCTTGGCCTTGGCTGCCTTTTCGGGCTTCTGGGCCTGCTGTGGCTGCTTTTGGCTGTTGGCCTTCTGGCCCTGCTTCGGCTTCGGGCCCTGCTTCGGCTTCTGGCCCTGCTGCATCTTCTGGCCTTGCTGCGGCTTCGGGCCCTGCTGCGGCTTCTGGCCCTGCTGCGGCTTCTGGCCCTGCTGCGGCTTCTGGCCCTGCTGTGGCTTCGGGCCCTGCTGCGGCTTCGGGCCCTGCTGCGGCTTCTGGCCCTGCTGCGGCTTCTGGCCCTGCTGCGGCTTCTGGGCCTGTGTTTGGGCCCTTTGGCAAGGGCCTTGGTGCCACGTGGGGGGGGGATGTGGGGCAGGGTGGGGGGGGGCTTCGTACCCTCTTACCCTTTTGGAGGGCATGAGCTGGTGTAGCCTTTGGTGCCTTTGTCTTTGGTTTGGCTGCTGCCACCTCCTTTTTTGGCGCAGCCTTTGTTGTAGGCCATAGCCTCGCTTTGGCCTCTTGAGACCTTGTTTTAGGGCCCTCGCCATGCTCAGGCCGCTTGGTAGCCTTCTTCTGCGTGGTCTCCTTGGACGGTTTCTGCGCTTGTTTTTTTGCTGGCATTTTGCCTGGACTCTCAAAGAGAAATGAGCTGGATGTGCATGGACCTTTAACTAAGGTGTGACGCCTACGCGTTCGCTTACGTGTACGTCCGGCCGTTCGGAACCCGGAAACCGCTGGGGCATTACTTATCTGCTGCCGAGAAGAAGAAGAAAGATGGTGCCCACTATCTTCACCCGCCAACAAGAAGAGATCATCATGCTTGTAAGTGTATTTGTAGGCCTTTCAAGTGACATCTAAATGCTGCTCGACATGTTAAGGATGCGCACGAAGTAAGAGATTTGAACCAAATTTGGGTAAAATACATGCACACCCAAATGCACGCCACACACGTGCCAAACAACAGTGCGGCCAGATTTGAGAGTTAACTTAGCCTAGAAGTGTGTGTGGGTATGTTTTAATGTGATTGACCCAAAAAATGTATAGTTTGTAATTCTTGATAGGCATTTATAATTTATTGCTATGTTTGATTTGTGTTTTGTAGACCATGCTGGAGGGCAGGTACGACTACCTGCCCAACTCGTTTGAAAAACGAAACGTCGCCCTGGAGGTCATCGCGGAGATCCAACATCAGACCGACACCACCTTCACCCACACACAGATCATGCAGCATTGGTCGGACCTGAAACGACTGCACATGCCCCGGGTGCGGAGATTTTTCGGTATCCATTTCCCAAGTAAGTACATAGCGAGTGCATGCAAGATGTAACTAAGACAGAAGGTAGGCCTTTTATTTATAATGCCGTTTCTTTGGTAGTGTTGGAAATGGATTACCGCATTCGCCGCACCCGGAGGCACACAGGCCGACCAGTGCTGCATGATTCTGCAGCTGGGAGTTAATGTGGTGGATCTCTAGGGCGACGGGCCTACCCCTCCTCTGTGGGGTCCTCAGACCAGCCCCTGGACCTTACAACAGAGGAGGGGCGGCACAAGGTGGGCAGGCAGTCGTACCCTGCCATGCATGCAGGAGCCTCTGGTATGTCACTCTTCATGGCTACGCACACGCATATACATGCTATCTCCTACCCAACTGATTCCTTTCATCTGTTTGTCTAGATGCTTCTGGAGCGGGTGAGGAAGTGGAAGAGGCAGCAGATGTGCTACAAGCAGAAGCTGGAGAAGGTGAGTGATGTGAACCAGACTTGCCAATAGACATTTTCTTACTGAGGAATTTGACCATAAAAATGAACGTATTTCCCATGTTTCTACAGGCACTTCTTCACAGCAGAGCCAGGACCTCATCGTGTTGTCCCCAACGAGCCAGCTCTCGGCCACCAACCAAGTAAGTAGTCAGGGCATTATTAGCATTTATGTGGTACTTGAAATCAACACACAGATACATCAAGCCCTAGCCAATGGCAATTTAAGAGTGACCTGTGGCCACTTCCTTAGCTTAATGAGTTGACAGAATTACATATGTCGCCTTTATTTAATGTATTTACTCCAAAACATTCAATCCACAGGTGACAAACATGTATTGTTCTCAAACTAATGATTTTGTCTCTATTTGTTACAGGGACCACACGGCAAAAAAATTTCGAAATGCATCGGAGGGTCCTTGCGTTGGTGGCCGATATGAAGGTGATGGTTGACTCGTTGGGGACAACAGAAGAAGAGGAAGAGGAGTAGAGTCCTGGGTCCTGGCCCTGGTCTGCTGACCCATATTTTTATTGTTGGAAATTTTTAAATTAAATACCAAAAAAGTTTTATTAGCCAAGGGCTACAAATGTTGAATGAAAAAAAAAAAAAAATTTGTAAAAAAGTTTTTAGAAACCAACGTTTCAGTGTCCTTTCTGGGAACACATACATTTCAAAAAAAGAAAGGGGCAAATACATATTTTGAGGTCAAGATTCAGATGTCCACGAAGTGATTTGGGTAAGTTTTAGGGACCTAAAATGGAAGAAGAACCTAACTGCGAAGTGATTTGGGTAAGTTTTAGGGTCCTAAAATGGAAGAAGAACCTAACCGTGAAGTGATTTGGGTACGTTTTAGGGACCTAAAATGGAAGAAGAACCTAACCGCTAAGTGATTTGGGTAAGTTTTAGGGTCCGAAAATGGAAGAAGAACCTAACCGCTAAGTGATTTGGGTAAGTTTTAGGGACCTAAAATGGAAGAAGAACCTAATCGCGAAGTGATTTGGGTAAGCTTTAGGGACCTAAAATGGAAGAAGAACCTAACCGCTAAGTGATTTGGGTAAGTTTTAGGGTCCTAAAATGGAAGAAGAACCTAACCGCGAAGTGATTTGGGTAAGTTTTAGGGACCTAAAATGGAAGAAGAACCTAACCGCGAAGTGATTTGGGTAAGTTTTAGGGACCTAAAATGGAAGAAGAACCTAACTGCGAAGTGATTTGGGTAAGTTATAGGGTCCGAAAATGGAAAAAGAACCTAACCGCTAAGTGATTTGGGTAAGTTTTAGGGTCCGAAAATGGAAGAAGAACTTAACCGCTAAGTGATTTGGGTAAGTTTTAGGGTCCTAAAATGGAAGAAGAACCTAACCGCTAAGTGATTAGGGTGAGCTTTAAGGGATCAAAAGGGAAGATGCAGGATAGCGCTAAGTGGTTAGGGTGAGCTTTAAGGGATCAAAAGGGAAGATGCAGGATAGCGCTAAGTGGTTAGGCTGAGCTTTAAAGGATCAAAAGGGAAGATGCAGGATAGCGCTAAGTGATTTGGGTGAGCTTTAAGGGATCAAAAGGGAAGATGCAGGATAGCGCTAAGTGGTTAGGCTGAGCTTTAAGGGATCAAAAGGGAAGATGCAGGATAGCGCTAAGTGGTTAAGCCGAGCTTTAAGGGATCAAAAGGGAAGATGCAGGATAGCGCTAAGTGGTTAGGCTGAGCTTTAAGGGATCAAAAGGGAAGATGCATGATAGCGCTAAGTGGTTAGGCTGAGCTTTAAGGGATCAAAAGGGAAGCTGCAGGATAGCGCTAAGTGGTTTAGCTAAACATTGTAGTAGAAGTGATGGAGTGAAATATGTATGCGAGCACTTTAATGAGTTAAGTTTGTAGTGCGCAGGCGCAAGATCATAAGGATTCCGTCTGGACAATTATTTTTGGAAAAAGTGAAACAGAATGTATCGGGAAACGTAAAGGATTCGCGTGAGGATACGGTTGGAAAAGGCCAAAAAAACGAAAGGCTACGTTGTTACCTGAAAAAATGAATCAGAAAAGTCTCGATGGAAAATGACATCCTCGTACTCGTAATCTGGCATACAAGCGGACGGAAACTTTACAGAAGGTTTACAATGCATGCATAGAATCGCTCGCACATTCATACGAGAGCGGGAACATTTGAAAATAATATGACATCGGCACTAAAACGGAAGGTTTTTTGTGTCTCTCTGAATCGAGCCTTATATGTGCCTCGCAAAAGGAGGGGGGGAGGCTTCCATTTTCTAACGCCATCTTAAAAACTTCTAATAGTCTAGGCGCTATCTGCTCCTGCGCCAATCTGTACCACTCGGCCGGCATTCCGTCGGGGCCAGGTGCCTTCCTTCCAGGGAGTGCCTCAATTGCACTCGCGACCTCTTCCACAGTGATGGGGGCGTCCAGTTCCTCCACCCGGTAACTGGACTTCGAGGAATACAAGGCAGAGTAATACTCACGGAACCGCTGAGCAATTTCAGTCCCCTCCGTTGCCAATCCCCTTCCATCAGATATTCCCGCAATGCTGTTGGATTTTGCCTCAGCCCTTGCTAGATAGGCTAACGTTTTCCCGTTCTTGTCCCCTTTATCAAATATCTTCGCCTGTCTATATAGCAACAGTTTCCTGGCGGAGTCAGTCAGCAATAGGTTATACTCCCTCTTAAGAGTCATCAGCGTCGAGTAGTCCCCACTGTCGGTTGAGGCCACAAATTTCTCCTCAGCGGCCACAAGTTTATTTTTAAGTTCGACCCTTTCCCTCCTGTTCGTCTCTCTAACCGCTTTAATGGCGCTAATGACGCAACCTCTGGTGACTGCCTTAAAAGCGTCCCATCTTACCCCCACTGACGTCTCATCTAAATAACACTCCCAAAACATCTCTGCCGAGAACGACAGGCTATATTTGATGTCAGGGTTCTCTAACCATAGGGCATTTAGGGTCAACCCCACTCTACTACTCCGCACATGTGACAACCCAATCACCGTTAACAGTGGTGAGTGATCCGAGATGCCTCTCGGAAGATAGCTGCAAGCCTCTACGTTAGCTAGTAGGTCAGAGGATGAGAACGCCAGGTCAATCCTGGACAGGGATTTGTGGGTGGCCGAGTGACAGGAGTATGCCTTGTCATTGGGATGTTTCCATCTTCAGAGCTCCTGTAGGCCCAGAGCCTCAGCCCAAGAGGCCAGCTGCGTTCTGGGGCCCAAATTCCTGTCCAGGTGATCTAAGGCCGCATCCAGCACCATATTAAAATCCCCCATAAGAAGAACTGGTGCAGGAGGTAGGTCAACCGCTCTCTCCATAACCCGGCTCAGCACCTGACCACTGAAGGGAGGAGGAACATACACACCAACTATGATCACATCCGTGTCCATGAGTTTGACATGCTGGATCACATAGCGGCCCTCCCGGGCCGTCTGCACAGAATATAACACAAATGGCGTCCCCTTGGAGATCAGTACAGAGACCCCCCTGGAGTAGGCCGAGAAAGAAGCATGGTAAGAGCACTGAATCCAGGGTTTCTTAAGTGCAAGTTCTCTCCGCCCCACCAGGTGAGTCTCCTGCAGGATCACCACATTAGGTTTATATCTCTTGACAAATTGGAGGACCGTGGCCCGCTTAATTTTATCGTTAAGCCCCCGGACGTTCCAGGAGAGAAATCTACATTCACCCATTATCAAAAACCTGAGTACATGTATCCAAACCGGGAGCGAAGTCTCCCACGCTCTCCAAGCCTCCCAACCAAGATCTTACCTCTTCTCGAGTCCCGCATTTACACCGCACAATCAAACCAACACATAGACAGCATATACAGATAAAGCTATACATAAAGCTAAACCAACAATTCCCAAACCCCCTCCCCGCCACCCAGCTCCACCACCCCCCAACTCTGGCTAGCATCAAACCCTCCCAACCGAAAACAACAACACAGGTGTAACTTGTTGCAACTGGGGTGCAGGTACCTACGCCTAGTGGGCCTGCAACATAGGATTAACCATTTAAGTATCACAGGGAGGCAGACTAGCTGCCTCAGGTTCCCAGGGTCGCATGAAAGCAAACGGAGGGGGGGGGGCGGGCAGATTCAAGGAGCAGGGGGGAGGGGGAAGGAGAGAAAGCGAGAAAGAAAAGGAAAAAAGGGGCGAGGAAAGGGGCTTGCATTACTCCCTGGGGATCCAGAGCCTCAACTCTCCTGTGACAATCAGGACAGGATACATTGGTGACTTGGGCAGTATTTCAAGGCATAACAACACCAACAACTTTTAACTTTCCAGCTTGGCAACAGCGACCCAGCCCGGCCGGACCGAGCCAGGATGCACCCCAAGCCTATCGGCCAGGGAACCTATCGGAGGCTGGCGCCCCCCGACATCAAATCATCAGTAATATCAGCGTAATAGATATTAGCTCCTCTCCGATCCAGAGCCCAGTCTATCATGCCCCAGGCAGAGAGTCCAGCCAAACATTGGCCTCTTCGGCAGAGACAAAAAACCTAGTAGATTCCCCGTCCTGCACATGTAGCCGCGCTGGAAACATAATGGAATACTTGATTTTCTTTTTCCGGAGCCTCTCTCTTACTCCATTGAAGGAACGGCGCATCTTTTGAACTTCGGGTGTAAAATCCGGGAAGAAGGACAGACGGTTGTTATCATAGATCACCACCCCTTTTATTCTTGCTGCGGCCAGGATAGCGTCCCTGTCCTTGTAGTGGAGGACTTTAAATATGAAGGGTCTTGGCAGCGATCCCGGGGGGAGGGGTCTCATGGGAATCCTGTGTGCTCTTTCCACGGTGAAAAATTTAGTCAGGTTGACCGGGGCCAGTGTCTCCCTTACGAGGTTCTCAACAAATTGTTCTGGGGAAGGACCCTCAGCCTTTTCGGGGAGACCCAGGATTCTAATATTATTCCTCCTGTTTTCAGCATCCTCGGCTCTTCCCATCAAAGTGGTCACCTGCCTCCTCAATAGAGCGATTTCCCCCGCTTGAGTTGAAAGCCGGTCCTTCGTTTCTCCGATTCTCCTCTCCGCCTCCCCAGTACGGTCCCGGATTTTATCCAGATCATGACGCACATAATTAAATTGTTCTTGGAGGGCGTCAAATTTGGATGTGAGGGCGCTCTGACACGAGGCAATAGCCGCCATTATGACTGCAGTATCAGGATTAGAGAGCTCCTGCCCAACCCCTTTCGGGGCCTCCATCGTTTGCGTGCTACAGGTGACCGCCGTCGACTTGCGTTTTTTATTTCCATTCATGTGTGGGGGGGACCCCGGACTGGTCCGCTCGGTATAACAGCGGGAAGGGAGAATAATTCCGTGTGAGCTATGTAAGTGGCCAGTTCTGAATACAGGGGAGAGGATCACAGCCGCAGGCAGAATATTTTGTGGAGGGATCAAGGGGCACCCCGTGTAGCCGCGTTGCCAGTACCGCGGGCCGTACTGGTTGCCAATATATATGGGGGCAGCAGCTTCCACCACAAGCGGCAAGGGGTCTGAGGATGTCCCAGGAAGCCCCCCAGTTGCCCCTCCCAGTGGGGTTTATACTGCAGATGCCCGAGCAGGGAATTTGTGACCCACAGTCCTGAGGGCCAGGTGAAGCAGCCTCTCAGAGGAGCCCCCCACCAGGTCACCACACTTATCTGAGGCTCGCCGTCTCCCCCTCACCCCAGAGCAGTAATGCAGGGATGGTGCCAGTCCCTCCTTGTCCCCACAGCAGGGATCCGCCAGACCCAGCGCTCGCGGGAGCTATTTTCTGTCTTCTCTCCGCTAGTGCGGGGACTTGTCTCCGCTCTCGGGTCTTCCCCTGACACCGCCGCAGCCCGGGGCAGATCAGTAATGCGGCCGCTCACGCTTCCCTCCAGCCGCCCACACTCAAGATGGTGCCACCTCCCTCTGTCCCAGCCCGCCGATCTTTAACCACCTGCGGGGACGCGCAGCTCACCTCCCGGCCACACAACAAACACTTCCGCAGCCCAGGACAAGCTGTTGCCGCCGTCCGGTAAGCCGCCTCCTCTCCTCTCTTCGCAGGGAGCGCACATGGCCGAGCCCGGCCGACACTCCTCAGCTCCGCGCTCTCCGCCTGCCACTTGTCCTCAGGGCCGCCGCCGCCGATCCACACACAAGCTCGATCCCTCGGCCGAGGGGAGTCCGGGGGGGGGGGAACAAAGACGATGCCCAGCCACCAGGAAGGGGTATAAATCAGGATGGTATGCAGAGCCCAGCACAGGTGCGTCCGCTCAGAACGCCATCTTGCCCACGCCCCTCGCAAAATATAATTTATATATTTTTTTACACTGATGCATCTTGCTACACTGTATGAAACAAGTTTGCTAAAACATTAGGTGCAGAAACATACAAAAAAACCTTATAAATTATATATTCTAAGTGTACAGTACGTCCTGCTCCAGATATAATACTTACACTTGGGTTATCCTCCGCCAGAGGGCGCTGTGCACTGCAGACATGCAAAAACAGGCTCCTCCCGGCCCTTCATATACCCAGGGACCTCCCACAAATCCCCATTTTCTCTGCAGTGCTGACTGCGAAGACATGAAGTATCACTCTCTCGCAGGTGAGCGGGGCTATTACAGCCTGCGGCCCTGTTGGACTGTTCCCACCCGTCCTCCTTGTGATGTGCCTCCCAGCCTGGGCTGCGCTGGTCAGGTGAAGGTAGGCAGCACCATTGGTGCTTAACGGAGCCATGCTCCACCACAGTCCCCCACCAAAGGGTAGGCGGTTTAGGCTGATGGTGAGCCTCATAGTGGATGTCCCTCCCGCATTATTGCCCCATGCCCCGTGTAGAGGTGGACCCTGTTTAAAGGGTCGCCATCCTCCCTCGCTTTCCCCCGTATTCGAGGGAAAAGAAGGGGGGGTGTGGCAGTCTCAGTGTACACTATTGTCACGATTATGGCCGTACTTTTGCCCCTGACCGGCATCTAGGTGTCAGAGCCGCGCTGCTTGCTCCTTCTATTCTGGCCTCCGCCGCCGTCTGTTTTTTTGACTTCTCAATCTACTATGCAATCGTGTACAGCACGTGCTGCTTTATCATCCTGCAAATTGGGCAGGAAGCTAATTTTTGTACAACGCCTACGGGCGGCGGAATGGTGGCGGCGTCTTTGGACTTTACGAGTATCCACTAGCAGACGCTCTTACTCATACTATATGATTGACTTGTCAAGCCTTAACGGCTGCTTCAGAGCTTCACGCTCTTTGGGGGAGGCGGGGTTTCAGATCAGACCCGCCCTCTGAGGTTCGGTCGGCGCCATTTTGTGGATCTTCGCGCGCGCACGTGTTGGCTGTCCTTCTCCTCCCCTGGTCTGTAAGTGCCCTTGCTGGCGATTTCATCTTTATTAATTCTTCTGCTGCACATGGTCCTGACACCTATTGTTCCCCTTCTGTCTTTCAGACGTTAACGACTCCGGTGGCTTCTCCCGGCCTAACATAACTCGTAGCAGGCTTACAAAACATTCTCCCACATTCCTAGCGGGCCTTTGGGACATCCAGGGTTGCTTATTGCATAAATCCCTACCGACTTATATTGCATTGATAATCATCATATGGAGGCATCTCGGAATTTTGTACCCGGGGTCCCTCTGGGACAAGACCGGCGGTGTATAACGTGTGGCTACCCCCACTTTGGTGCTGAGAGCGCACCGATCTGTGCACGCTGTGCCGAGCAAGTACTGGTCCGGCAGCCAAGATCGCCAAGGGCTGTTCCTCGCCCTAACACTCCTATTCCCCCAGGCTTGAATCTCGCTGCTGCTGAGTCGCTTACGAGTAAGGAGTTGAGGAGCCGAGGAGTCATGACGATTCTAACCTCAAAGACTGGAACCAGTTTGATACCGTTGGTTTGTTGAGTAGGATCTTTAAGACCCTGTCTATCTCCCTCCCTAACGCGGCTCCCCAGCCGAGAGGGGAGCGTTTCCATACAGCGACACCGCGCTTGGAATTCCTAGAGCAGGCTCACTTCCATGCTCTAGTACTCGAAGAATGGGAACACCCCGGTAAACTTCCAGGGGCCCCAGGGGACTGGGATTGGAAATACCTTTTCCCCCCTGAGATGGTTGATTGTTGGTCATCGCCCCCTGTGGTAGATGCACCGATCATTGGGGTTCCTAACCCTCCCTTTATTGCAGCTCCTGCTTACAGTACCCTTTGGGACGCTGAGAACCGGCGCATGGATAAGCTGGCTTCACACGCTTCTACCTGTACAGGAACGGCGCTGCGCCCGGTCTGTGCCGCGGCCATCACTGCAGTGGCCGCCAAAACCCTCATCGGACAGATGGTTGAGCATCACGTTAACGATCTCTCCTGGGAGGTGTTTAATGCACTCTCCAGTTGTGATGTATTTGTAAGATTTATCCTTTTAGCTATGGATGACACCATTAGAATGTGTGCGAGAACTTCCGCCCTTGTGGTGGCTATGCGTCGCTTGGTCTGGCTGCGAGAGTGGGGTGCTGACTATGCTGCTAAAAGGACTCTTACCAGGTTCCCCTTTAAAGGGCATCGCCTGTTTGGGGCCCGTCTGGACCTGTTTGGAAAGAAGGGCAAGTCACCCCGGCGCAGGCGCCCGTCTCGGCCCCCTCGGGACAGGGACACCCCTCCCCCTCCATACCATAGCGTTAAACAAGAACCGGGGGTGTCCTCCCGGAGTCTTAGTACAGACCCCTGCCTCACGAGCAACAGACAACGCTCTGGGCCCTCCGGCGGGGTTAAACCTAAATCTTCCACCTAATCCCCTCAAGCATGATGGGGCGCCCCGCCTGGACGAGGGGATGACTGCAGCACCTTGCTCCTATCAGGAGGCATTTTGCCTCGTTCTGGTGGATACAGGAGGTAGTTTCCTCCGGATACAGGATAAAGTTTGCTGCGCGGCCTCCCCCATGATTGGCAGGGTACTCCTGGTCCCTGCCCCTTTCGGGTGCTGGTGCAGGCCATACACGGCCTGCGGGGTTGGAGGTCACTTGCAGTTTGCCCTTATCAGGCAGAGGCAGGTGCCGCTACACCAACCCCTTTACATTCTCCCAAAAGGATGAGTCTGCCTGCCCTTCTGATTCCACAGGTTGTTGGCAATTCTACTATTCAGGCAGTTTCTGCACGAAAAATCTCGGATGGGCCACTAGTGCCTTGCGCCTAGTGGATCCTTGCCTTCTGGGGAGATCAAGGATGCTTTTGCTCACTTCCCCGTGTCTTCTAGACACCTAGGCTCTTCTGGTTTGTGTTGGATGTCCAACACTGCTAACCCGTGGCCTTGTTATGTGGCCTCTCTTCTGCCCCCACAGTGCTCACCAGGGTACTAATGGAAGCTATGTCTCTGATGAGACCAAGGGGAGTCCGCGTGAGGCCTGCCAGGTGGTCCTTCTCGCTTCCCAATCTCTATGTCAGGTCGAGTTTGCTACTCGGCTGGTGGCGTCCCTTGGGAGTCATTTGGATGGGTGTTTCTTCACCTCTTGTCCTCTTGATTGGTATCTCCATTCCTAGGGATGAATCTAGTCTCGGTTCAGGCGAGATTCTTCCTCCCTCTACAATAAGGTGGACAATCTGGTTGCGTGGGTTCAGTCCCTACTTGCTGTTCCAGTCCCTTCACCAGGCAGGAATGCACTTGGTGGGCCCGCCAGTTCCTTATATTTCTCTACCAGGGTTTTTATCTGCAACTTCTATTCTTAATACTGGACTGGGACCCAGCATCCCTGGAGTGGGATCATGTGTGCCCTTCCCCTTGGTTAGGAGTCCCTCTTTGAGTGGATTTACTCTAGGAACCTGTCTGGGGACAGTTCCTTTCTTGCCCCTTCCACAGACGATCACCGTGGATGCCAACCTATTAGGTGATGGGGAGGTTTTTCTTCTGTAACCCCATGCGGGTGCGGGGAAGGTGGGGCCTTTTAGGAGGTCCTTGTACCTCTTAGTATTGAAGCAGTGAGTTTTCAGGCTGACGCTATCTCGCCTGTCTTCTATTCTGCCAGGTCTGCCTGTTGGGCGGTGCTCGGTCCATCTGACGTCTGTGGCCTACCTTAATCATCTGTGTGGGACCTAGTGCAGGATGGTTCCCCAGGAAGGTATATGTTCCTGTTCTGGGTGGAGGATAATGTTGCCTGCTTATCATTGGTATTCGCTCCTGTGGAGGTTCCTCTGTGATAGGATGTGCTAATTCTTGGATCACTATGAGTTCAACCAGTAAGGATTGTTTGGTGCACCGTCACTTTTTCAAGCTCTTGCCACTTGTTTCCCTGGCTCCTATGGCCGTGGTCATGAGGATTTAGTATTTTTATGACGGGACATTCTGGCCTGTATGCCTTGTCTTCCTTCCCCCTGCTAGGCGGGTTTCTGTGCAGAATCACTCTGGTAGGGGGACCATTGATACTGGTGGCCCCTGGGTGGCCTAGTGGAGTGTGGATTCGCAGACGTGATACCTTAGGGCAGTAGTTCTGTACGTTCTGCTATGGGGGTCGCCCTGTTTCGCTCAGGGCCTCCGTTACGTCACGCCAATTCTACAGTCTCTGGCCTAGCCGGCCTGATTGCTGGTTCTTCCGTCCTTATGGAGACGGGATTCTCTCCTCTGTGTTCGTGACTAATGGAAGTCTAAGAGCAGCGCTCTTCTTCTTCTTCTTCCATTCTTATGAGGTATGGCTTACTCATATGGATTGGTGTTAGTCTAGGTCTCTTCCCTGTTGGGCATTCTCTGTTACCAGGGCTCTAGAGTTATTACAGCATGGCTTGGAGTTGGCTCCCCAACTCGGTACTCTGAAGGGTCAGGTTCTACCCTGTCCGCCTTCTGGCAGAAGTCTTTTGCTTATTCCCCTCGGCTAAGCTTTCTTTCGGGGGTTGCTCATTGCGTGCCCCACTTAATTCTATGGTCCCTGTTGGGATTTGAATTTTTTATTCCATTTGCCTTGTGGGACGTTCCTGGGCTGTCTGGCTGTCTTTTACCTTCATCGTTGTCCCTTGGGTCTGCTGGCTCAGTCAGACGTGTGTCTGAGCAGGTGCCTCTGTTTCGCTAGCCCTTGTTCTTTGTTATGCACCAGGATAAGGTGGTGCTCCGCCTTATGCCAGACCTTCTACCTCTGGTGGTGGCTTAGGCTCATGTGTTTAAGACATCGCCTTTCTTTTGTGCCTTATTCCTAGTAACTCTGAGGCAAGGGGATTTATTATTCTAAGTATGTCACACACCCCGCTTCAATACATTCATTACTTGTGGGTATAGTCACCTGTAGATGGCGATCTTGCAGAGAAGATAAAGAAAAAGTGAGCCCCTCCCAGCCCATAAATACCTGGGACCTCCCACTCATTCCCCAGTCTTCATCTCTGCAGATCGGCGACAGTCAGAAGATGGATGTCTCCTGCTTGCAGGTAGCCGGGGTAACCCCCCGGCCTCTTATCTCTCTGTTTCTGCCCGGTACCCCTCTTAACTGTTATACTGTGCCTCCCAGCCTAGGCTGCTGGTCCGGGCAACGGTAGATGGCACCCTAGGTGCCCAGGAGCAAATGCTCTGCCGTGAGACCCTATACTAGAGGGTAGGCGGCTTGCCGGTTTAGGTGATCCTGGTGCAGGATGCCCTGTCTCTTAGCCATCCACTCCCTGAGTGGTCTTCTCCCCTCTCCCGGAATTCCTTCCCATTAGAGGGGGGGACCCCCTTTTTTCCCTATATGTTGTTGTCTTTATTGTCCTTTGTGTGGTGTTTTACCTTCGTTTTTGCACTTTCAGTGTGAATGGGCCCCTTTCAGTATGATTTTGTTTGTCTTACATGTTGGTTTGCCGGCGCCGGCCGAGCGGTGGTCGAGCACCGCTCGAGCGGTAATGGCGGTGGAGGAGCCTCTCCTCCTCTCGTGTGGAATGGGGGGGGCGGGGCCGGGCGCTCACGCGTTCGGCCGCGGCCCGCCCCCGTTTTTTGCCGCCATTGCAGAGTCCGGCTACGGGCCGGGAGCTGCGTTTTTGTGTGTGGAAGGGGGTTGGGGCCAGGCGCGACGCGCGAACCGGCTGGCCCGCCCTCTTTCTCTCTCTCTCTCTCGCTTCCGATCGGTGCGGTGAGTGGGCCCTTGGCCCCATGCCTTGCTTTCTTTTTCTGTCTTTGTGACGGCATTACAATACTGTATGTTTCACATGTGAGTTAGACTGTCACGCATAAACAGCGGGAGACGTGGGTTTTTTCCTTTACATTCCTTTACATTTTCCACTGCCAGATAATGTCAGGGATTACTGCTGGGCCCCGATGCTGGTTGTAAACAGTGTGGATGTCCTTACTCTGTTTCATCAATCCTTTTCAGTTGTTGTGCATATGTGTTTATTCGTATGTATTTATGTATGTGTATATATATTATGGGGCATGTGTACTGAAGGGCCCTATCATTGGGTTTTTCAGGTGGACCTACACTGCTATTACAGGGTTTACTCCCGTTCCTTAGGTCCCTGGGTCTTTCCTTCGTTATACAAATCCTCCCACTAGAGACATTAAAGGGGCATCCCGGGTTGCCTATTGGCGTAATTCCCTCGGTCATTGCGACCTTATATATATAAAATCACCTTATGGAGGCTTCCAGGTTGCAGGGATCGGGATGTCTTTGGGGCAATCCCGACAGATTATGGGGTGTGGGGCATCCCTTGCGGGGGATGATGTTTCTGTGTATACCATGTGCACAGCTGGCTATAACGCGGCAGTACGGGCCCTAGGCGTCTGGGTCAGCGCCGCAGGCCTACTCGCCCACCCCTCTCCACCTGATTCGTACCCCAAGTGATATTATCATGGGCGGGGAGTCGCAATCTGATGTGTGTGCCTGATTGGCCTATTTAAAAAAAAAAAAAAATAGCTTCTGGCGCTGTGGCCTGGAAGCTCCGGCTTACAGAATATTCTGGCTTCCTACCACGCTGGCTTTGACCTTGAGTTGACTCACAGGAGTTGGTCTGATTATTCCCCGCTAGAGGAAAGGAAATTTGCTTGCAGAGTCTGATGGTTCTGACAATCTGCAGTTCTTTGGTGCTGAGGCCGAGCAGGGTCCGGGGGATCCCTTGGTTACCCCTAAGGTCCTGGCTCTTCTGTTGGATTTTCCTAATCAGAAGCATTTTTATCCTTAAGGAATGGGAAAAATCTGCTCGGCTTCTGGGCGTTCCCCCGGGTTGGGATAGACTTTATCCCTTTCCGGGGGGCATGGTGAAGCGCCGGTCTTTCCTTACCGAGGTGGATGCCCCGGATTTGGGGTTGTCTTACACCTCCATTCTGCATTCTCCTTTTTGCTCTTCTCTCATGGATGGTGAGGACAAGCGTATGGAACGGTTGGCTTGTCACGGTGTTGACGGTGTCGGATCGGCCTTGCGGCCTGTTGGTGCTTTGGCACTCCTTGGGGTCGCTGCCAGGTCAGTGGTCAGGGCCCTATTGACTGCTTCTAGGCCTGGTCCTGCCAGTGATGGGTTCGCCGCCCTTAAGCGGTGCGAATTGTTGTTGCCGGTGGTGCTAGCCGCCCTGGATGTGAGCGTCCTGTGGCGCGGTCGACTAGTGCATTTTCCTGTACAGGTTATCCTGTCACAGTTTCGAATGCCGATGTTGTATTTTGAGTGGTCCCGGTGCTTGGATCTTCGGGGCCTTGTTTGCATAGACCGTCGCAGGTTGGATCATACGCTATGGTCTTGTGTAGTCGGGCCTCTGAAAAGGGAGGCTACGTCACCCCTTTCGGGGGGCGGTTTTCCTTAACCCTTTCCTTGGTGGGTTCACAGCTGGCAGGGGATCGGCCTTCTCCTCCTCCAGTGGTGATTCCTGGAATAGGGGCAGGGGGCGTGTCCGTCCGGGGCTTACACGCCAGACCAGCAAGGAGGGGGCGCCCTCACTTCTTCCAGGTCTGGGAACAAGTGGTCTTGGACAGCTGGATTCTGGAAGTGGTGTCTTCCGGTTACGGCTGGATTTTGAGTACCGGCCCCCTCCCTGATTCTTTAGGTCTCGGGTTCCTTTGGATTCTCTGGCCGTGCAAAGGCTCCGGCCAGCTGTGCAAGGTCTTTTTTGGTCGCAGCGGTTATTTGTCCGGTGTCTCCCTCAGTGAGGAGTCTTGGTATTATTCCAATCTTTTCACGATGTCCAAGAGGGATGGTTCCATTCGTTCCGTCTTGGATCTGGGGCTTTTCAACTTATTTAGCCGTTCCCGGCAGTTCCGCACGGAAACCCTGCGTTCTGCCATCTTTTCACGTTGTCAGGGGGACTTCATGACGTCCATAGACTTCAGACCTTACCTCGGCTCCAAGGGTTTTTTCCCCAAGGTGCTGGCAGGGGTGATGGCCCTCCTCAGAGCCCAGGGTATCCGCTTCGTGCCTTATCTGGACGTCTGTCTCATTATGGCTTCTTCCCTCAGCCAAGCGGAGCTAGACACCGGAACGTTGGTGTCCACTCTGGGGTTATTCGGCTGGGTGCTCAACTTTCCCAAGTCCTTCCTCTCTCCGGCCAGGGTGTTGTCCTTTCCGGGATTGTCTTTGGATTCTACTCAGGCCTGGGTGTTATTTCCCTGGCCAATGTTCTTTCGATTCAGGAGTTGACTCAGCTTCTTCTGTCCAGCCCTCGCACGTCCATCCGTCTGGGGATGCGACTGGTGGGGTTGATGGTGACTTCTGTCGCGGCGGTTCCCTTTGCTCAGTTTCACATGAGGACTCCCCAGCTCCGTGTCCTGGCGGCCTGGGACAGGTGTCCGCTGTCATTGGATCTTCATTTCCAGGGGCTGTGGGGTCCTCAGGGGGCTCACTTTTCTATCAATGTTCTGGAGCTGAGAGCCATCGGGATTGTTCTGTCTCGGTTGCCTCCTCAGTTACGGGCTTACCGGTTCAGTTTTGGTCGGACAATCATACTACGGTTGTTTACATCAATCACCAGGGAGGGACTCGCAGCAGGAGTGCCTCAGGGTTAGTGTCCTAGATTTTGCTTGGGCGGAGAGCTATGTTTCAAGCTTCTTGGCCTGGAGGTGGCTCTCTTTGTCTCTCGTCAACTTTACTAGCTTCCGGCGTTTGTGTTTCTCTTGTGTTTCTTTGGCCCTGGCGGTGGATGCCATGTCTCTGATCTGGAGGGATCTGGGGTTCCTTACCTGTTCCTTCCGTTTCCTATGGTGGGCGAGGTTGTGCGCAAGTTGGCCCTGGACAGGGCGTCGGCAATCCTGGTGGCTCCAAGGTGACCAAGCCGAGTTTGGTTCGCAGACGTCGTAGGGCTGGCTGTGGATCGTTTCGGTCTGCCCCTTCTGCCGGATCTGCTCACTCAGGGTCATCTGCTTTACCCCTTTTACCAGCGCTGGTTTTGGCGGCGTTGCTGCTGACACCTCTTTCTTATAGGAGGGAGGTCTTCTGATGCTGTGACAGTCTCTTGTTGGGGTGTGGAAGTGGTCTTCCTCTAACGTCTACTATGGGACTTGGCGGTCTTATTTTGATTGGTGTGAGGCTAGGGCCTTGCCCTGCTGGGTGGTTTCCATCCCTAGGATTTTAGAGTTTCGGCAACTTGGGCTGGATTTGGGTTTCCAGCTTAGTAATTTGAAAAGGGCAGGTTCTGCCCTGGTGGTGTCCTTTCCAAGGTCTTTTGCACTTCATCCTCTGGTTAAGTTTTTTTTCCTGGCGGTCACACTCGTGCGGCCTCCTAGGTTGCCTCTGTTCCCCGTGTGGGATTTGATATGGTTCTGTCGGCTCTTCAAGGTCCTCCTTTTGAGCTCTTACATGATATTGCCTTTTCTCCGCTTACTCAGAAGGTGGCCTTTTTGGGTTACCATCTTTTCTGTTCGACGTGTCTCAGGTTTGGCGGCCTTGTCCATTCCAGCCCCTTACTTTGCGAGGTATCTGGGCTAGGTGGTTTTTTTTTCGCTTCAAGCCAGATTTCCTTCCTAAGGCGGTCTCTGCTTTTCACCTTAATCAGGACATTGTTCTATCCTCCTTGTGTCCTAAGCCCAGCAATGACAAGGAGAGGGTTTTGCATTCTTTGGATGTGGTTCGCTGTGTGAAGTATCTTTTGGTGGCTACTTCCTCTTTTCGTAGGACTGACGCCCCTTTTGTGGTGCCCTCCGGACTTAGGAAAGGTTTGGCTCCTGCCAAGTCTTCCATTGGTAAATGTATTCACCAGGCCATTGTTGGGGACTATTCTGCCAAGGGGTAGGTTCCCCCTTTTTCATGTTTATTGCTCATTCTACTCGTGCTGTTGGGGCATCCTGGGCCTTCCAGCACCAGGCTTCTGTTGAGCAGGTTTGTAAGGCTGCTACTTGGTCTTCGGTTCACATTTTTTTCCAACGTTTTACAAGGTTGATGTGCGGGCCTCAGCAGATGCTGTTTTTGGCCGCAACGTTCTGCAACCTCTGTGGTTTGGTTTTGTGTATTTTTGCCTTCTGGTCCTAGGGAATATTGGCTTCTTCCTGGAATGATTGTTAGCGTTTGATCTTGTCAGGCTGTTACTCAGGCCTATTCCTTTGAGGTGCTGAGCTTCTCTCGCCTTATTCTGATTCTACTGGTGAGTAGGTATCCTTTGGCCTTTCACCACCAGGTTTTGTTGTACAAGTTTGCTAAACAGCTACCTTGGTTTTTGGTTCATACCCTTTCAAGGGTTTTATGATTTGACGCTGGAGTCTTTGCTCCTGTCGCCTTTGGTGGCAAGGTTGCAGGTGACAGTGTTTCTACTGCCTGCTGTGCCTTTTTGTTGGGGATCCCACCCTACTTTATGGACACTGCTATTGGATGTCCCAAGTGTGAGTATTATATCTGGAGCAGGATGTACTGTATACTTAGAATAATACAATTCTGTGAAGTACTCACCTGTAGAATTGGTATTATACGTATACAGTACGTCCTGCTCCACCCCACCCTGGTTTTTGCATTATTCTGGATCCCCTGTATGGTGATTGTTGTTATTGTTATCATTACCAGTTGTTTTTGGTGGTTGGATTCTCCCGGCTTCTGGTCACTGCTTTTCAATGCTGGGGATTTGTGGGAGGTCCCTGGGTATATGAAGGGCCGGGAGGAGCCTGTTTTTGCATGTCTGCAGTGCACAGCGCTCTCTGGCGGAGG
This sequence comes from Gastrophryne carolinensis, assembly GCA_027917425.1. NCBI lineage: Eukaryota > Metazoa > Chordata > Amphibia > Anura > Microhylidae > Gastrophryne > Gastrophryne carolinensis. The sequence continues at coordinate 538,181,521 of CM051234.1, forward strand.
ATAACCCAAGTGTAAGTATTATATCTGGAGCAGGACGTACTGTATACGTATAATTCCAATTCTACAGATGAGTACTTCACAGAATTGTATTTTTGCACTACTTTAATTTCGTTCTCAGTGGCATGGATCAGAAGCATTCACAAAATATGACTAGCTGATGCTTACAGTAGTTAGGGACCCTTGCCTGGCCCTCTGTAAATGTGGTTTTTAATTGATTTGATATTTTGACTGTTTTTTTTATTTTAATCTAAACAAGGCATAAAAAATCCCAGATTATATAATGAATTTGCTCAAGGTAATCTAAATGTCATCTCAAAATACCAGCGTTTTTCTCCTGTATAATGCACACCTGCCAACAGATCTTTTCAAAAGCCTGCCTTACACAAAAACATGCTTTCCTGATTTGAATAGAAAAATAAGAGCTTGCCTCTATCAGAGCGATTTTCCAGTGAAGTAGATGTTGTATTTCCTACACACAGGGTTTCCTCAGGGATACTTTCCAGCTATGATACACTCATGTGAGTCACTTTAGTGCATTACTCCGTTAGGGATTCCCTGTTACGTAGGCTAAATTCAAATCTTTGTGCTTTCTGATGCATCTGTTTTAACTTTAATTTTAATGTAATCAATATAATTTTACAATGTAAAACAAACAGAAAAAAACGTAATAAACATGGCAGTGCTATGATTGCTATGATTTTCTGGAAAAACAGATTTGAAAACACAGCTTGCAGGGCTTTTCAAAATGCACTGTAATGAGAACTAAATCATTGAAATGATACAGAAATTTGTGTATTTTGAAATGTTTTTTAGCACTCAAAATAGCAAAGTTATGATCGGGGGTGCCCCGCTGTGTGAAACCCCCTGGTCGTCCATAAAATCACCAATATCCCCGTTATCCCTCTAGCAAGATGCGTGCCTGCGCCAGGCATTCGTGAATGGCACACTCCCTGTTAGAGGGATGCGGCTGCCAGCATGCTCGGATCTGATCCCACACCAGAGAGTAAGCCACTGCAAGCACTAGGAAGTAGACGCCCGCCCCCAATGACACCAGCAGGGTGACAGCACTCACGAAGCACCATGTGCTACAGCTGGCCACACTGTGCTGCTGAACCATCACTGTGACATCACTTCTGGTCTGAGATAACCGAAAGTTGACTTTGAGATTACTTTGGGGCAAACTGGACCCACTAGCTCTGTGTGCATAACCTGCATCTGAGATTACACCCAAAGGATGAGAGGTAAAAGATAGACAAGGGCTACAATTTATAGCAAAACATCCCAATAAAGAGCAAAAAATATTTTGAAAGGTCAACATTTTTGAAGAATTATTTTTTGAAATAATACATGAATACATAGGGTGCCCAAAAACATCCACCCACACAACAGAGTGAGCCACTACAAGCACTGGGAAGTACCCCCCAATGACACCAGCTGGGTGACAGCACTCATGCATCACCCTGTGCTACAGCAGGCCGCAGACGTCACTTCTGAGATAAGGTTGACCTTAAGATCACTTTCAGGCGAACCGGAAGCACACTGGACCCACTGGCACTGTGTAAATAACCTGCACACAAAATGTTCCAACAAAGAGCAAAACATATTTAGAAATGTCAAGAGTTAGAGAAGAATTATTTTTAGAAAAAAATATATTAAATATAATATTGAAACCATAATAGTGTTCCTCAATTCTAGCTTTGTCCATCCCAGTCCTTGTCTGAGAAGTGCAACTCTATTAGCCGCACATGCTCCAGTCAAATGTGTGGGCAATTATATCACATGGATGACCTCATTCCAGACTGTAACGGATTGTAATCTGAGCAGTTGCACCTAATGTGCAAAAACTGGCCCATAGGGATGCCTTTCTTGGTATTATGGGCACGATAAAAGTGTAGCAGGTTGCTAGTGGTGGTGGGCTTCTTATACAGTTTTGTGGTGATTACATCATTATCATTGATAGATAAATGCCCCAAAACCTAACATGTCTGCCTAGATGTAACGTAAGGCAAATGTTGAGCTCTTTGTCATTCAAGGTCCATATAAAATCATAGGGCAATTATATGGGGCCTGAACAGAGTATGTGAATATGTATCAATACCAGCCAGCAAATTAGCGATCGAGGGGGGGCACTTTAAGTTGTCTTTTTATTTTAGATCTGTAGTACTTATGTGTCATAAACATAATGTTTTCTCCTTTATCCACCTCCTGAATGATTACCTGTTCCCACTGAAGGTGGTTAAGAACAGCCCATTCCTCGCTAGTTAAGTTTTGATTATGCCAGTATTGCAACGGCAAGTTTGTCATCGCCTTACTAATTCATAAAAGATCTTGACAGCAGGGCCGGCATCCAAAGAGGGAACAGAGGATTAACGGCCACAGAATTTTTGTTCCTATCAGTTTCAGTTAGAATAAAGGGTTTCAGTGGTCACCCAAGTCTCCCAAGTGTTGAAGGGTCTTAAGTTCCTCATCTGTCCAAAACCCAGGTAGGTTTGATCAATGATTTTTAAATATTTTTTGAAGCAATGGGTTCTTAATTGCATCAAGTTTATGTTTATCATCAAGTTTAAACCGGACCAACATCCATTTTACAAAACATGGGTGTTGGTGCGCTGCAGGGGGGCACCCCAATTTCTTGGATCCCCCTCTCGATCAAGCAATGTAAAGCACCCAAACCTTACCTGACAACTTACTCTCTCTGCTAAATGCAGCCCCGCGATTGTCCGGCAGCCGTCACATCTCCTATAATCGACCTTCCGCTTTGTCAGCTGCTGGTCATGTGACAGCCGCCAGTGGGACTGCATTTCCCAGAGGGAGCAAGTTGCTTGGTGAGGTCTGCTGTTTTCACAGAGCTTGATCGAGGGGGGGGACAGCAATCGGGTGCCCAAAAATTCCTCCCATGATGTTCCCGTGGATTCTGGATGACCGTATAGTCTATGATGAAATCATGTTATTACTCGATGAACAAGATGGGGGCATCCCAACCCCCTTGCACAGCACATTTAAAGAAACCATCCAGGTTCACCCCCCCCCCCAATACCAAGCCATACAAGTTTTCTTTGATTTGGTGGGCAAAGAGATACGGGGATTACCTGACTGTTACAAGGGACAGAATATTACTAAAAATGAGAAAGAGGCAATTGTACGGTTACGTGAAAACAAGGGAATTTATTGTAAAAGAGGCAGATAAAGGGGGGAACATAGTGATTTTGTCTGTGGAGTATTACCGCCATGAGATTATAAGATAATTCTTGGACACTATGTCCAGTTGCCATCTAACCCCCTCCGCCCCTTTGAATCGGAGTTAGTCTCATTTTTAGCTAAAGCAATGGTGTTATCAATAGGGAATTTAACTTAACTTAATCTCCTAGCCGTCCCATTGTCTCTGGGATAGGGAGCCTCATAGAACCAGCTTGCACATTTATTGATTGCCATCTACAATCACATGTTCTGGGTCTTAGCTCATATACCCATGATTCTATGTATCTCCTAAACCATCTTGAGAATATCCATTTGCCTCCAGATGCATTGTAAGCAACTTGTGATGTGGAATAACTGTACTGGATCTTTTTAACATCTGAGAATAATAAAATTATACATTAATTGTACCTTTTGGTGTTGTGCAGTTATAAGACTCTGTTGATCACCTTCTGGGGGGATTGTGTTAGTGGGGTACCCCCCAATTTTTTAATGCGAATAACTGTACACTTGCATTCCTCATAATTTGGCTTTGTTGACATGTAAGTACTTTCTTAACATGTGCATAGAAGACAAAAAGGAGCTGTATGAGTTTCTCATTTTGCTTTGTGAATTTGTTCTCTCCTACATTTATTTCATCTTTGATGGGAAGTACTACAAACAGATATCAGAAGTGGCCATCTACCTGGATTTGCAACTCCAGATCAATCAAGGTGGCACTATAGCCTCCACTGTTTCGCAAAGAAACTTTGGTGAACAGCTTGTTACATTACAGCAGTTCTCATGATAATCATTTGAAAGATGGCATACTAGTAGGCCAATTCCTGCAGGCTTGCAGGAACTATTCTTCTAATAAGGAATTTAAGAAACAGGCCATGGATTTGTCTAAACGGTTCCAACATAAGGATTGTGGAACGTGCATGAAGGAGAGCTGAGACTACAGAACATGTAGAGTTGTTGCAGGTAAGACATCGGCATAAATGTGATTTGGTGCGCTTCATCTCCTCATAACTAATGAACTGTATTCCCTTCTGTGTCCTGGTTAGGGTCTCCCTCCATAGCCTTTAGTAAAGGTGTTTTTTCCTGCATTTCTGTTCCTGCATTGCGCCTGTCTTTTAAGTGAGATGACATGCTAGACAGAGACTGTGTACATGCCCAGTGCAGGACAGAATCTTTTGATATTGTATGTTGTGTACACCTGTTATTTATATATTGCTGCCTATTTACCTTCCTGAGCAATAGTATTAATTTGAGATAAGATACTAATATTTTGTTATTTGGTTTGTATATTTAGGTTTGCTTTGTCATTTTTGTGATGTTTTTAACATGGAGTTCCTTAAGGTAGAGTGCTGCTTTAGGCGCCCTGTCTGGATCAATTTCCTCCCCACCCTTCGCTTCCTGTGTGTCCCTTGTTGCCTGCCAGCTGTGGCATCGGTGTTTGAACTTGGCCACAGCCAGGGCTACAAAAAGATGGCCGCCAGCTCCCATGAGTGAGGCTGGCACTAGAAGTGTCCTCACTCATGGGAGCCGGCAGCCATCTTTTTGTAGCCCCAGCTGGGACCAAATTCAAACGCCGAAGAGGAACGTGGGCTGAGGTGAGTTACAGCAGCATGCTTACTGCTGCACACTCTGCACACCCCACAAAGATTGGGTCCCCTTTGATTTCCATGGGGACCAGGTTCAGGCCCCTGAACCTGAACATTTTTTATAGTTCGGCTAGTCGAACTTTGGTGGGTTCGCCCATCTATAACCAAGACCCATTTTTTTTATGAAATAGGTGTTTGGTCCCTCTTTGGGGGGGGGGGGGTTGTATTCCAACCCATTATGCACCAGGCTGTATGAGACACACAATTGCCTGTGTCTGCTGGTGGAATGTATGCTCTTTCTCACTACACATTTCACTGACTAGTTCTTTTTGCCTTCTGTGCTATTACTAATCTTTAAACATACCCCCTGGATTTGCACAGCTTTTCAGTATTTCGAATTATCACTGGTGATGAGCCGAGCCAACCTTTTTTCAGTTTGATTCGTATTCTACCCAATTATCCAGTTTTTGAGTACACCCAGGGGTAAAATCCTGATATGTATTGTGGTCTCTGAAAAGCACAAAAACACAGCCAAACACTCTATATAATTGCACAGGAAGACCCCAGATATTTTGAACCTTTTGAATGCCCTCTCCTATTATGTAATTTAGCTATACACCACACTAGAGCCAAATTACAAAAGTGGAGGGCCCTTACAGTGCGCACCCTGTCCAAAAATTAGCCACCTATCCCCCAGTACAGCTAGAGGACCATAGCAGCCAACCCATTTTAATTTTGATAATAAAAGTGTATAGGGCCCTGGCAGGGCTCTGCCAGTCCAAATCTTACGATCCTCCCACCCAGCCAGAGGGTCATAGCAGCAAGCACATTGCCACAAATGGTTTAATACATTTTAAATTTGATTATTAAAGTGCAGAGGGCCCTCATACCTCTCCCAGCACAAGGTACAGACAAAGAGTACCTACAGTCAGCACAGAAAAAGGACTGCATACAATTTTTACATTTAATGATGAAAAAATTGAGGGCCCTGGTAGGGCTCTTGCAGTTCAAAAAATAACACGGCTTCCTGCCCAGGTAGAAGCAAAAGGCCACTGAAGCTAGCACATTGCAAACAAGACTTTTTATACAATTTTTACATTTTATGCTGAAAATGTAGAGAGCCCTGGTAGCCCCCCCCAGCACACATTCTGTCCAGGTCCACGAAGCAGCAGCCAGCACATTGCCCACTAAAGGATTGCATACAATTGTTTGATGGTGAAAATGCAAATCAAGTTTGGGGGTGGATTCTGTGTTGGACTATTCCCACCCGTTCCTCGTTTGATGTGCCTCCCAGCCTGGGCTGCGCTGGTCGGGTGAAGGTAGGCGGCACCATGCGTGCTTATGGAGCGCTGTTCCACCGCAGTCCCCCACCAAAGGGTAGGCGGTATAGGCTGATGGTGAGCCTTTATGGGATGCCCCTCCCGCCTTATTGCCACATGCCCCGTGTAGCGATGGGTCCTGTACAGAGGGCCGCCATCCTCCCTCATTCTCCCTGTAGCCTTCGGGGGGGAAAGAAGGGGGGGTATGGGTGAGTGTGTATAGGGATTCGTGTATGGCGTTTTGTCTGTTTTGACTAGATATGTGGTGTCAGCCACCGCGCTGACTTGTCTGTTTTACTATTACAATGGCCACCGCCGCCGCGCGCGTCTTTTCCCTCATTTGGATGTCCGCACCGGACGGCGGCGTTACCTCAGACGCTTCTGCGTTATCATTGGCTGCTTGTCTGTGGGCCTCACGCTCTTCGGGGGGGCAGGGGCCTGGCCTGGCGCGCTCCGCGTCACGGCCTGCTCTGGCCCGCCCTTTGAGGTTCGCTCGGCGCCATTTTGTCGAGGTTTTGACGCCCCTTCTTCTCATTGTGTCTTTCAGACGGGTGAATCCAGTGGCTTCAAGATAGAGTTTGGTTACAAGATAGAGTTTGCTGTGCGCCCCCCTCCCCCCAAGATTCATCAGGTCCCGGATCCCCCAGGACCCTGTGTCTCAGCTCGGGTTTTGATGCAGGCCGTGCAAGGCCTTCTGGGTCTGGGGGTCATTTGCAGGGTCCCCTTAAGAGAAAGAGGCAAGTGGTTCTATTCCAACCTTTTCACAGTACCCAAAAAAGATGGGTCAGTCAGGCCCATTCTGGATTTAAAGATCCTCAACAAATTTGTCAAGAACAGGCGCTTTCACATGGAAACTCTGCGCTCGGCCATCAGCTCCCTGCGCCCAGGGGATTTCATGACATCTGTGGACATCAAAGACGCTTACCTTCACATCCCTGTGTTCTCGGGATACCAAAGGTTTCTCAGATTCGCGTTGGAAGATCAACATTACCAATTTGTGGCCTTGCCATTTGGCCTCACCTCTGGTAGCCCCCCCCAGCACACATTCTGTCCAGGTCCACGAAGCAGCAGCCAGCACATTGCCCACTAAAGGATTGCATACAATTGTTTGATGGTGAAAATGCAAATCAAGTTTGGGGGTGGATTCTGTGTTGGACTATTCCCACCCGTTCCTTGTTTGATGTGCCTCCCAGCCTGGGCTGCGCTGGTCGGGTGAAGGTAGGCGGCACCATGTGTGCTTAAGGAGCGCTGCTCCACCGCAGTCCCCCACCAAAGGGTAGGCGGTATAGGCTGATGGTGAGCCTTTATGGGATGCCCCTCCCGCCTTATTGCCACATGCCCCGTGTAGCGATGGGTCCTGTACAGAGGGCCGCCATCCTCCCTCATTCTCCCTGTAGCCTTCGGGGGGGAAAGAAGGGGGGGGTATGGGTGAGTGTGTATAGGGATTCGTGTATGGCGTTTTGTCTGTTTTGACTAGATATGTGGTGTCAGCCACCGCGCTGACTTGTCTGTTTTACTATTACAATGGCCACCGCCGCCGCGCGCGTCTTTTCCCTCATTTGGATGTCCGCACCGGACGGCGGCGTTACCTCAGACGCTTCTGCGTTATCATTGGCTGCTTGTCTGTGGGCCTCACGCTCTTCGGGGGGGCAGGGGCCTGGCCTGGCGCGCTCCGCGCCACGGCCTGCTCTGGCCCGCCCTTCGAGGTTCGCTCGGCGCCATTTTGTCGAGGTTTTGACGCCCCTTCTTCTCATTGTGTCTTTCAGACGGGTGAATCCAGTGGCTTCAAGATAGAGTTTGGTTACAAGATAGAGTTTGCTGTGCGCCCCCCCCCTCCCCCCAAGATTCATCAGGTCCCAGATCCCCCAGGACCCTGTGTCTCAGCTCGGGTTTTGATGCAGGCCGTGCAAGGCCTTCTGGGTCTGGGGGTCATTTGCAGGGTCCCCTTAAGAGAAAGAGGCAAGTGGTTCTATTCCAACCTTTTCACAGTACCCAAAAAAGATGGGTCAGTCAGGCCCATTCTGGATTTAAAGATCCTCAACAAATTTGTCAAGAACAGGCGCTTTCACATGGAAACTCTGCGCTCGGCCATCAGCTCCCTGCGCCCAGGGGATTTCATGACATCTGTGGACATCAAAGACGCTTACCTTCACATCCCTGTGTTCTCGGGATACCAAAGGTTTCTCAGATTCGCGTTGGAAGATCAACATTACCAATTTGTGGCCTTGCCATTTGGCCTCACCTCAGCTCCCAGAGCGTTCACCAAGGTGCTGGCGGGGGTGATGTCTCTGGTGAGGTCAAGGGGCATACGCGTGCTGCCCTACCTGGACGACATACTCATCACCTCTCGGTCTCTACAGCAGGCAGAGTTGGACACTCAGCTGGTGGTGTCCACCCTGGAGTCCTTCGGCTGGGTGATCAATCACCCCAAGTCCTCTCTGTCCCCTTCTTTGGTGACCCCATTCCTGGGAATGATTCTGGATATGGTTCAGTCAAGGATATTCCTTCCTCAACAGAAGGTGGAAGCTCTAACTGCGCAGGTGAGGTTCCTGCTGTCGTGTCCCCAGCCCTCCCTCAGGCAGGGAATGCAGTTGGTGGGCCTGATGGTGGCGTGCTTCGAGGCGGTGCCTTTTGCTCAGTTCCATTTGAGGCCTCTACAACTTCACCTTCTGTCAGTATGGGACAAGGACCCAACGTTTTTGGACGGGGTCTGTGTGCTTCCCCCCTTGGTCAGGCTGTCCCATTCGTGGTGGCTGGACCACAGGAACTTTCTGGGGGGCAGGTCCTTTCTGGCCCCCTCCTGGAAGACGGTCACCACGGATGCCAGTCTGTCAGGATGGGGGGGATTCTGGAAGTCTCTGCGGTTCCAGGGGAGGTGGGGCCCTCAGAGAGGCCCACTTACCCATCAACATTCTGGAACTACGGGCAATCAGGTTGGTACTGGAGCAGTTGACCAATCACCTGAAGGGTCTGTCTGTGCAGGTGCGCTCAGACAACAGGACGGCGGTTGCCTACATTAACCATCAGGGAGGGACCCGGAGCAGGGGAGCCCTCCAGGAGGTGTCGCGGATTCTGACATGGGCGGAGGCCAATGTTAAATGCATTTCGGCTGTGTACATCCCGGGGGCAGAGAATCTACTGGCAGACTCTCTGAGCAGGGGGACCTCTCGTCAGGGAGATGGTCCCTCTGCAACAGGGTATTCCAGTCCCTGTGTCACCGTTGGGGTCTACCGGATGTGGATCTGTTTGCATCCTGTCACAATCACAAGCTCCAGGCTTTTGTCTCCCTGTCTCAGAATCCTCTGGCCTTCGCCACAGATGCTCTGTCCATGTCATGGCAGGAATTTCGGCTCCTGTATGTCTTTCCTCCATTCCCCCTGCTGGGCAGGGTCCTGCGCAAGATTGCTCTGGAAGGGGTGCCAATGATTCTGGTGGCCCCCAGGTGGCCAAGAAGAGTGTGGTTCGCAGACGTGGTGCAGATGGTAGTAGACCAGTACGTTCTGCCAGGAGTGCCAGATCTGCTCACTCAGGGCCCCTTACACCATCCCAAACTCTGGCTTTGACGGCCTGGCTGCTGAAACCTCCATCTTGATGGAGAAAGGCTTGTCTGCCTCGGTGGTTGAGACCATGGTGAAGGCTAGGAAGAAAACTTCTTCTTCCATCTATTATAGGGTATGGCGTACCTACATTGACTGGTGTGAGTCTAGGTCTCTTCCCTGTCGGGTGTTCTCAGTTCCCAGGGTTCTGGAGTTTTTACAGCATGGGTTGGAGTCGGGTCTCCAACTCAGTACTCTGAAGGGTCGGTTTCTGCCCTGTCTGTCTTCTTTCAGAAGTCTTTTGCTCAGCATTCTTTGGTTAAGACTTTCTTTCAGGGGGTTACTCATGTGCGTCCCCCACGAAAACCTATGGTCCCTGTTTGGGATTTGAACTTGGTTTTGTCTGCCTTGCAGGGTGCTCCCTTTGGTCCTATTCAGGATGCTGCTCTGGCTGTACTTACCCTCAAGGTTGTCTTTCTGGTGGCTATTACTTCGGTCAGGCGTGTGTCTGAGCTGGCGGCTCTGTCTATCCAGCCCCCATACTTTGAGAGACACCAGGATAAGGTGGTGTTCCGCTTTAAGCCGGATTTTCTGCCTAAGGTGGTGTCTGCTTTTCATTTGAATCAATATATTGTTCTTCCTTCATTGTGCCCTAATCCTAGCAATGCTAAGGAAAGGGTTTTGCATTCCTTGGATGTGGTCAGGTGTCTGAAGTATTACCTAGTAGTCACTGCGTCCTTCAGGAAAACTGATGCTCTTTTTGTGGTCCCTTCTGGTCCTAGGAAGGGTTTGGCTCCTGCCAAGTCTACTATCAGCCAATGGATCCGTCAGGCTGTGATTCAGGCCTATTCTGCTAAGGGGAAGAATCCTCCCTTCCACCTTACTGCTCATTCTACTCGTGCTATTGGTGCCTCTTGGGCCTTCCAGCACCAGGCTTCTGTTGAACAAGTTTGCAAGGCCACTACTTGGTCTTCTGTTCATACCTTCTCAAAGTTTTACAAGGTTGATGTTAGGGCCTCAGCTGATGCTGTTTTTGGCCGCAAGGTTTTGCAGGCGGCAGTGGTTTAAACTGTCTGCTGTTACCTTTTTTGTTGGGGATCCCACCCTACTTTATGGACACTGCTATTGGATGTCCCAAGTGTAAGTAATCTATCTGGAGCAGGACGTACTGTATACTAAGAATAATACAATTCTGTGAAATACTCACCTGTTGAATTGGTATTATAAGTATACAGTACGTCCTGCTCCACCCCACCCTGGTTTTTGCATTATTCTGGATCCCCTGTATGGTGATTGTTGTCATTGTTATAGTTACCAGTTTTTGGGTGGTTAAATTCTCCCGGCTTCTTGTTCACTGCTTTTCAATGCTGGGGATTTGTGGGAGGTCCCCGGGTATTTGAGGGGCCGGGAGGAGCCTGTTTATACATGTCTCTGCAGTGCAGCGCCATCTGGCGGAGGATAACCCAAGTGTAAGTAATCTATCTGGAGCAGGACGTACTGCATACTTATAATACCAATTCTACAGGTGAGTATTTCACAGAATTGTATTTTAGTCTAGCCAGGCAGGATATATATATATATATATATATATATATATATATATATATATATATATATTGGTTACGAGCTTGGTTATTAAATTGTTAACAAAACTTGCTTAGCCAGACATGAGTTACTATTGTAATAAAACAATGTATATAACAACATGTTATAAAACATGTTTTTTTATAATAATAATTGTTTACAAAGTTGCCCATATTGGTTCCAGAAGATATAATTGTTAACACAACCCTCAGTAATAGTGGCCTGCAGAGCTGTCAGAAGCGTGGGGAGACACCAGAACGGGTCCTCTGGCACCCGCATAAGTCCCCAAGGAGGGGGGAATCAGAACCCTAGGGAAAATGGAGACCCACTCTGGATCACGACCCAGGTGAGCAGCTTTTTTGTAAATTGTATGTGGCTGGCATTAGTAGGGTTAATACCACTTGCTAAAACCACTGGTGTGTCAGTACTCTTTAATACCACCAGCCCAAAGCACTTGTGTGTGAGTACTCTTTAATACTTTTTCTGGATTTTGCAAAAGCATTTGACACTGTCCCCCACAGATGCTTATTGGGGAAATTGAAATCTTCAGGATTAGAAAACACAGTTTGTAACTGGATTTAAAACTGGCTGAAGGATCGTGTGCAGGTAGTTGTGGTTAATGATACCTACTCTGAATGGTTACTGGTTGTAAGTGGAGTACCCCAAGGTTAAGTACAGGCCCAATTTTATTCAACTTTTTTATAAACAACATAGAAGATGGAATTTAAAGCACTGTCTTTATTTTTGCAGATGACACAAAGATATGTAGCACAGTGCAGTCTATTGAAGATGTTCACAAGCTTCAGGCTGACTTGGACACTTTGAGTGTCTGGACATCCACTTGGCAAATGAAGTTCAATGTGGAAAAATGAAAAGTCATGCACTTGGGGTCTAATAACCTGAAGGCCACATATGTCCTCGAGGGAGTAAAACTGGGAGAGTCACTTGTTGAGAAGGATCTGGGGGTACTGGTAGATCACAGGCTAAATAACAGCATGCAATGCCAAGCAGCTGCTTCTAAGGCCACCAAGATACTATCATGCATTAAAAGAGGCATGGAATCACCGGATAGGGATGTAATTTTGCCTCTTTACAAGGCACTGGCGCGCCCTCACCTGGAATATGCCATCAAGTTCTGGGCACCCATTCATAGAAAGGACGCTCTGACTATGGAAAAGTTGCAGAGGAGAGCCACCAAACTAATAAAGGGAATGAAAGATTTTAGTTATGAGGAAAGATTACGAGACATAAATCTGTTTAGTCTTGAGAGGAGACGGCTGAGGGGGGACATGATTAACTTGTATAAATATATAAATGGCCCATACAAAAAATATGGGAGAACACTATTTCAGGTAAAATCCTCTCTAAAGACAAGGGGGCACTTCCTTCGATTGGAGAAAAAGAAATTTAGTTGGGGGGAAAGAAAGGGGGGGGTGTGTGCCTGTGTGGCCTGTATTGGATCCTTGCACGTATATGGCCTTTGTCTGTCTTTGGACTCTTATAGATATGGTGTCAGCCGCCGCGCCTTTTTATGTATTTTACTTGCATGACTGCCGCCGCCGCCGCACACGCTTCTTTCCTTAGTTGAAGGTTCCGTGCCTGGCGGCGGCGTTACCTCAGACACCTCTGTGTCATCATTGGCTGTTGTTGGACTTCGTGCTCCTCGGGAGGGCGGGGTCTGGTTTGGCGCGCTCCGCATCATGGAACGCTCTGGCCCGCCCTTCGAGGTACACGGCGCCATTTTGTCTGTTCGCGCGCGACGCGTGGGACGCTCCTGCTTACCATGGTACTGTAAGTGCCCTCGCAGGCGGCTTATTCTCATTATAGTTTTCTTGGTTCTGACACCATTTTTCTTCTCTTTGTGTCTTTCAGACTGGTGAACACCATTGGCTTCTCCCGGCCTGGTGTAATTTATAGCGGGCCTTGTAAAATTCTCCCACTTCCCTAGCGGGACTTTGGGGCATCCAGGGTTGCTTATAGTGTAAATCCCTACTGGCATATTGTGCCTTAAATAATCACCATATGGAGGCATCTCAGAATTATGTGACCGGGGTCCCTCTGGGACAAGACTCCTGCTGAGTCGCATACAAAGGGGGATTTGCAGCCTGTTGCGTCTTCCAGACTGCCCACGGCTGAACAAATCATGGCGAGGTTGTCAGAGCGCAAGGGCCCTGGTAAGAAGCGGCACTTGACGTCTCCTGTTTCTGTTTTTCCTATGGGAAAGTTTTCTACTCCGTGTGACTATTCCCCTTCTGATGAAGGAGAGCTATTCTCTGACTCAGGCTCATCTGATGAGAGGCCGAGGAGTCATGAAGATCCTGGACCTGAATACTGGGCCCAGTATGACACTGACGATCTGTTGATTAAGGTCTTTAAGGCTCTGTCTATCTCTCTCCCGGGTGAGGCTTCCAAGCCAAGAGGGAAGCGTTTCCATACAGCAACAGCACGTTTGGAATTCCTAGAGCAGGCTCACTTCCATGCTCTTGTTCTCAAGGAATGGGAATGCCCCAGTAAACTTTCAGGGGTCCCAGGGGACTGGGATAGGAAATACCCTTTTTATCCCTGAGGTGGTTAATTGCTGGTCATCCCCCCCGTGGTGGATGCCCCGATCATAGGGGTTCCTAACCCCCCCTTTATTACAGCCCCCGCTCATAATACCCTTCGGGATGAGGACCGGCGCATTGAGCTGCTGGCCTCCCATGCCTTTTCTTGTGCAGGGATGGCGCTGCGCCCGGTCTGTGCCGCGGCTATTACTGCAGTGGCCGCTAGAACCCTCGTCAGAAAGATGCTTGATCATCACGCTGATAATCTCCCCTGGGAGGTGTTTAATGCACTCTCTAGCTGTGATCTGTTTGTAAAATTTATCCTATTAGCGTTGGACGACACCATTAGAATGTGTGCAAGAACTTCTGCCCTTGCGGTGGCTATACGTCGCTTGGTTTGGCTGCGACAGTGGGGTGCTGACGATGCTACTAAAAAGACTCTTACGGGGCTTCCCTTTAGAGGGCTACGCTTGTTTTGGGCCCGCCTAGACCTGTTTGGAAAAAAGGGTAAGTCACCCCAACGCAGGCGGCCGTCTCGGCCCCCTCGGTCAGGGGCACCCCTACTCCCCCTGCCGTAGTGTTAAACAAGAAGAGGCCTGCGAGGTCTGAGGGTCACTTGCAGATTGCCCTTAACAGGCAGAGGCAGGGGCCCGCTACACCAACCTTTCCGCAGTCTCCCAAAAGGATGGGTCAGTCTGGCCCATTCTGGATTCACAGCAATTCTCCAATTTCAGGCAGTTTCTGCATGGAAACTCTGAGATGGGCCATCAGCGGCCTGCGCCCAAGGGGCTTCTTGCCATCTGTGGAGCTCTAAGATGCTTATGTTCACATCCCTGTGCCTTCAGGACACCGAGGCTCTTCAGGTTCGTGTTGGAAGTCCAACACTGTTATTTTGTGGCCTTGTTATCTGGCCTCTCTTCAGCTCACCCAGGTGCTGACGGGGGTGATGTCTCTGATGAGACCAAGGGGCGTCCGCGTGATGACCTACCTGGACGTCCTTTTTCACTTCCCAGTCTCTACGTCAGGCTAAGTTGGATACCCGGCTGGTGGTGTCCATTGGGAGTCATTTGGATGGGTGATCAATCACCCCAAGTCCTCATTGTCCCTTTAATTGGTAACTCCATTCCTAGGAATGAATCTGGATTTGGTTCAAACGAGAATCTTCCTTTCTCAGCAATAAAGTGGACAATCTGGTCACATGGGCTCAGTCCCTCATTGCTGTCCCGGTCCCTTCACCAGGCAGGGATGCAGCTAGTGGGCCCGTTGGTGGCTTGCTTCGAAGAGGTCTCTTATGCTCAGTTCCCCTTGGGCCCTTCTGCGACTTCTATTGTTAATACAGGACAGGGATCCAGCATCCCTGGAGCAGGGTCTGTGTGCCTTCCCACCTGGTAAGGAGGTCCCTCTTGGAGTGGATGAACTCAAGGAACCTGTCTGGGGGCAGTTCCTTCTTGCCCCTTCCTGGAAACGGTCACCATGGATGCCAATCTATCAGGTTGAAGGGGGGGGGGGTTTCTTCTGAAACTCCCTGCGATTCTGGGGGAGGTGGGGCCCTTAGAAGGTCCTTACGCCTTTTGATGTTTGAAACAGTGAGCATTTTTCAGTTGGTTCTATCTTGCTTGACTACTCCTCTTCTGGGCCTGCCAGTTTGGGGGCGCTCGATCTGTCTGACGACAGTGTCCTACAGTAATCATTGGGAGGGTACTGGAGCTGGAGGACCCTCCAGGAAGTGTCTATGATCCCAATCTGGGTGGAGACAATGTTCCCTGCATATCAGTGATATTCGCTCCGGTGGGGGTCCCTCTGCGACAGGATGTGCTAATCCCTGTGTCACTATGGGGTCCAACCAGTTGTGGATCTGTTTTGTGTCCCGTCACTATCACAAGCTCTCGGCCCTTGTTTCCCTGTCCCAGGATCCTCTGGCCGTGGTCCGGATGCCTTAGTAACGTCATGGCTGGACGTTCGGTTCTGTATGTCCTTTCTCCATTCCCCCTGCTAGGCAGGGTTCTGCGCAAGATTGCTCTGGTAAGGGGACCAGTGATTCTGGTGGCCCCCAGGTGCCCTAGTAGAGTGTGGTTTGCAGACGTAGTACCGAGGGCAGTAGTTTCTGTACGTTCTGCCAGGAGTGTCAGCTCTGCTCACTCAGGGCCCCTTTACGTCACCCCAATCTACAGACTCTACTGTCTCGGTGATTGAGACTATGGGAAGACTAGGAGCAAGCTTCTTCTTCTTCTTCCATCTGTTATAGGGTATGGCATACCCATATTGATTGGTGTGAGTCTAGGTCACTTCCCTGTCGGGCATTCTCGGTTCCCAGGGTTCTAGAGTTGTTTCAGCATGAGTTGGAGTTGGTTCTCCAACTCAGTACCCTGATGGGTCAGGTTCTGCCCTGTCCACCTTGCTTAGAAGTCTCTTGTTCAGTCTTCCTTGGTTAAGACTTCTTTCAGGGGGTACTCATTTGCGTTCCCCATGTAATCTTATGGTCCCTGCTGGGACTTGAATTTGAATTTGATTCTGTCTGCTTTGCAGGGTTTTTCCCTTTGGTCCTATTCAGGATGCTGTCTGGCTGTTCTTTCCCTCAAGGTTGTCACATGGGCTCAGTCCCTCATTGCTGTCCCGGTCCCTTCACCAGGCAGGGATGCAGCTAGTGGGCCTGTTGGTGGCTTGCTCCGAAGAGGTCTCTTATGCTCAGTTCCCCTTGGGCCCTTCTGTGACTTCTATTGTTAATACAGGACAGGGACACCAATCAATATGGGTAGGCCAGAGTCACCAGAAGGGTGACTGTTACTTCGGTCAGACGTGTGTTGGCGGGCGGCTCTGTCTACCTAGCCCCCTGAAGCCGGACTCTCTGCCTTAGGTGGTGTCTTATGTTCATTGATTCGAGATATTGTTCTTCTTGCTGTGCCTTATCCCTAGCAACGCTGAGGAAAGGGTTCTGCATTCCTTGAACAGGTGTTGGAAGTTTTTTCCTTGGTAGTCACTGTGTCCTTTAGGAGAACTGATGTTCCTTGGGCCTATGGTCACTACATCCTGAATATGCCCGATCTCGTCTGCTCTCGGGGAGTTGGGCGGCTCTGGCCCTGGTTATTACTTGAATGGGATGTTCCTTCTGGTCCTAGGAAAGGTTTTTTTTGCTTCTGCCAAGTCTACTGTTAGCGATTGGATTCGTCAGGCTGTTACTCAGGCCTATTCCAACAAGGGGAAGATTCTTCCTTTTCGCTTTGATTCTTATTTTACTTGTGCCTTGGTGCCTCTTGGGCTTTTCAGCACCAGGCTTCTGTTGAACTGGTTTGCTAGGCCGCTTTTGGTCTTCTGATTCATACCTTTTTCAAAGTTTTACAAGTTTGATGTTTGGGCCTCAGGTCATGCTGTCTTGGCCGCATGGTTATGCAGGTGACAGTGGTTTTAACTGTCTGCTGTTGCCTTTTTTGTTGGGGATCCCACCCTACTTTATGGACACTGCTATTGGATGTCCCAAGTGTAAGTACTATATCTGGAGCAGGACGTACTGTATACTAAGAATAATACAATTCTGTGAAATACTCACCTGTAGAATTGATATTATTTGTATACAGTACGTCCTGCTCCACCCCATCCTGGTTTTTGCATTTTTCTGGATCCCCTGTATGGTGATTCTTACCATTGTTATAGTTACCAGTTTCGGTGGTTAATTCTCCCGGCTTCTTGTTCACTGCTTTTCAATGCTGGGGATTTGTGGGAGGTCCCCGGGTATTTGAGGGGCCGGGAGGAGCCTGTTTTGCATGTCTCTGCAGTGCAGCGCCATCTGGCGGAGGATAACCCAAGTGTAAGTACTATATCTGGAGCAGGACGTACTGTATACAAATAATATCAATTCTACAGGTGAGTATTTCACAGAATTGTATTTTTTGCTATTATTTTGAGTACTTTCCCCAGCCCATTTTGTGCAGGGAAATCGCCCTGGTGATTCCCTCAATCTGCAGCCCTCTAGCTCATGCTACCCTTATATTACAACCATTTTTGTTCCTCCAAATTCAGGTCCCCATTGACTTCAATAGGTTTCGGGTTGAGTCCAGGGACCCAAACTGGACATTAGCACCAAGTATAATCGAACTTGTCGAACTCGAACTAAAGCGGGTTTGCTTTTAAGAAACCCCCAGCTACCCTGAATACCAGTTACCACACTAGCTGCAGGGCAGCTGAGTACGTCTAGCGCATATTTTGAAAACTTTGGCCACTGTTTGAGCCTCACCACCCAGTAGTCCAGGGCCTCCTCAATCATGAGGCTGCTAGGACCCAAGCTAAAGTTGACCTACTCCTGGACCAGAATGGATAAATGCTACTTGTGAGTGTAAGTGCTACCATTTAGTCCTGCTTGAATTAAAAAATCAATTTTGCAATTTTATACTTCTTTGATTTCTGCAACTGGTGTCACTCCTGGTTCCTGCTCATCATCTGCTAGAAATGTGGGGAGTAGCAGACAATTACTTGTTGCCATACGGGTTCTATCCATCCATTCTGGTTATCTTCATAACTACGGTTATGACCAAAGGAGGTGGTTCACGGGTAGAAGGTTTTATTGCTGAATCTCCGCTAAATGTGAGGCAGAGGGGTAAAAATGCATAATGTGCAAGCAGACTTTTCTGGACTTCTCCATATAATTCCTGGATATTTTTTTAGGAAACTTTGAACCACTTGGCTCAGTACCTGAGCCAGACAAGGTATGTGTGTTCTGTGGACCCCAAAAGACCAGAGGCAACAGGAACTGCTGCCTATCTTCTGATTCTGCAGCCTATCTGAGGCCTCATGCCCTGAGTGAGGAAGTGAGGCCTTGACATTCATATTTAGCTTGCAGGTTGGACCTTTAGAGGAATAGGAGGAGGCAGTCGACCTGGGCTGTGTCAGCCAGTCCACTAGCGCTTCTGCTGTCTGCCTTTTGCAAGTTTTGGAGCATTAGAAAAGCTTGGTTCTGCAGTGATTGCTTCTGGTTTGGTCAGCATGAGCCATGTTCCACCTACTTGCTCACATATATTTAAGGTTTATTGATAAGTGACATGTACTTTCCCCGTTCAGTGTATTTAAGGCACTTGTTTTGCTTTTTCTCCTCAACAAAGAATCAAACTATATGGATATGTGGTTGTATCTCTTAATGACATGCAAACTCGTTATGGACAATGGAGACCTGCTCACTGTTTTACTGGTATTATTCTAGTGTGTGATGCCATTTTGTGCATGTTTATATAGAGCATTGTCATTATTTTATTTGTTTTTACAAGGTTAACAGAAATGTTTTTAATGCCTTTACCACTTTCCCTGTTTTGCTTATTTTTTTATTTCAAATCCAATACACTTGGCCCAAGATTTAGACAAACATAAACATGTTACAGATTTTGGAGGAGTGATACGGTGCTGATTTCAATCACAGAGTAATCTCCTTGCAAATGCTGAGAATGACTTTCTACAGCGCCATTTACCTAGGTGATTGCATTTGCAGGTTAACTGAAAAAAGTCCTGCATGCAACTTTTTGGGTGTAACAATGGTAGCAATTGCTCTACAGCAAACAGCAAAATCACAGGGATAGGGAGACCGTGTTGCGATAGCAAATACTACTGTTACAATGCAATTGCGCTAATGAGAACCCCAGCTAGCCAAGGATGTGATGTTCAATATAGGGGGTTTAGGACCATTCCCATGTGGCAATGTGTGTAAAGCCACAGGTTAGTCCAAATTAATACACCCTCAACCACGGTAGATGCAGATGTTGGCCGTGAGCCAGGTGTGACGAAACAAGCAAGGTCATGGTTCTATTGGCCAATATGGGGCTTGCACACAGTGGGACAAAACGTATTTTTCAGGTGTATAAAATGGAATAAAACTTGTAATTTTGAATCTCATGGGTTTAGATCCCTGCCCCGAGGACATACTGATTTGTGATGCCCCAGGGAAAGGCCATCAGTTGGCCCTGGAATCTTTGAGAATCCAGGGCCACTCCTGCAGGGTTTTGTTCTGCTTAAATCCCCTGTAAGCTAGGGTCACATTTTCTGGCATTTATTGACCTTGTCAGCAGCATATTCCTTTAATAAAACACACAACCAGATAAGCAGTCAGTTGTTACATTTATTTGGAACACAGAGAAGGAATGGAAAATAGACAATTAGCAAACATTAATCATTTCGCCTATGGTAGAATTGCAAGATCCGGACAGGCTGTCGTTGGAATGTGGGTGTTTCTGGCTCTGTGTGGTTTGTTGCAGTGGATTGGTTATCTGTTGTAATAAACACAGAACATATTATTTTAATTTTCTATGTTAGGGGCACATTGCTTTTCTTTTGCTCCTGAAATAAATGTTCAGTGGTTTCCACAAGCATAACAAGCTGCACAGCACACACCTGATTTGCCAGACTTTCCGTTGCTGATTGAAAGCTTGTTTCAGTGCATGCCCGTGCGGCTGTGCTTGTAGCAGGGATTATGAGGGGGCACAAGGGATGCGCACCCCGGGGCCTCTACCACTTGCCCTGCAAAGGGTGCCTTCACCAACCTTTGAGTTATGGTCTGGTCCAGAAGGCTTTTCAGTTTTTGGTCTGACAGGCCGCGGGGCCAGCAACAAAGCTATTGGTGGCAGTGGGGTCCCCCTGTGTGCCTGGGCAAGCCTTTTTTTTTGTTTTTGCAAACTTTCAGCCAAAGCCACCACAGGGCAGGATGGGGAGTCTGGGGCCTCCACCACACTTTATCTGGCCATGGCTAGTAGTGGTGATCCAGAAAGCCACAGATACATAGATATAGTAATTCAGACCCTTTGTTCTTGCACCCAGATTATAAAGAGATAATGAGTAGCTCACTAAACCTAGCATGTACCACAAAAAATAAAATGTATGTCTATGCAGTACAGGGTAAAATGTCATAAAATTCCAGATTTACTATAAATGGCTGCAAAACTATCCAGGTAACTACTTACATTCTTAAAAAAGACAGCAGCTCTGACAACTGTCCTTCAGTAAGTGACATTGAATGTTGCTGATAGTATTATTATTATCAGTTACAATAACTTCCTGCATGGTCTTATCAAGTAACTTTCTTACAAAAGATTTTAAATCTAAACGGTAGCTTGAGGATATTCCACAGTTCTCAGATTAGACAGTTCTATACACTTTAGTCAGTAACACTTATCCTTCCATGGTAAGGTTCATATCTCAGTGAATTGCGTACATCAAGGCACATTATTGACTCATAGAATCACAATTTACTGTGTCAGGTCAGTTCACATTCCAACAACCGTGCCAATACACTGCAATCTAAGGAAGTGAAATGACATATCATGACAATTACATTTCAGCCAACTTTTTATGCTTGTTTCTACTTGGGGATACTCAAATTATTTGCAATTATTTTACATCACCGGGCATCCCAATTCAGGCTTCCCACTATGGAAAGCAGGGGTTTGGTTCTCTGTAAGTATCTGTCTGCAGACTGTGGATTCACATCAGCTATTTACATAAACAAACAGATAATTATGCAGACACATTCTGCTGGGGTCAGGTGTTTGGCACTGTGCAGATGAGTGTTTTTTTTATATTTTTTTCCCCTAAATTGTATTTAGTAGGAGGAATGCATGGGAGAATTGGAGAGCATGCAGACTAGACTTCCACTTAACAGCCTGTTAATCGTTCTGGATGCTAAACAGTCATCCACAGTGCTCCACAGAAGGTCTATGCCTAGCTGTCATGTGAAGAGATCTAATTTCCACTTCTCCAAGTTATTACTACATACATTACCAATTTACAGACCATTAATGATATTAAAGTTACTGCATGTTGATATTAAAGTAATTGACAAATCACTGATCCAATTATTGCCATTGAAGTGAATGGAGAGGGTTTGGCTGCAGTTCCAGGCCTGGGCTGGTGTGGGAAGCACAAGCTGCATTTAAATCATGCATTGCAGACCTTCTTCTCAAAAAAGAAAAATCAGTCCAAAGGTGACAACATATTGTGAATTCTTGTTGGTTGAATCTGGAAGATGTCAGCAGGTATATATGTCTTACATATCCCTTAGCAGGGTCTGGACGTGTATGTTGGGTCTGGAGTTCCTCCGCAGCTGTTCAGTATTGTTGGCTGGCTCCTTTCTCTAGACTTTCTCCCTGCTATATCCTGCTCCACCAGCAGATGGCCCTCTCTTGCAAAGGTGTTAGCAATTAGACAGCACCTATGTGACTTCCTGGGCTATATAAGCTGATCCACTCATTCAGCTAGTGGATCAGCATTGAGTTGAATCGTCTGTCTGTGCCGGAATGCTGTACCTAGACCTGGACCCTGTACTCTGTACCTTGAACTTTGAACCTTTAAACCTGGATCCCTGCCTTAACCCTTGTGTTTTACTTCTCCTGTTTCAGCTCAGTATCAGCCTTTGGGCTTTCCTTGGATTCCTATGTATGTATATTTCCTGACTTCACAGCAATCTGAGTGTTTCATGTTTTCAAGTTTCTCTGTATATCTGCACAGTCATGATTACCTGGATTCTTGTATAGTCACCGTAGTATATTCATGATGACATCGTATTGGTTTTGACTTGACTGTTTATAGTTTATATACAACAAAAAGAATTCCATAATAACTGTACAGTTTTGTTTTACTCATATGATGCAATACTCTATTTCTGGTGCAATGGGAGGTGAGCTTTCACTTTAACGTCTTGATGAATCAGGACTGCTGCAAATTGTCAGTAAAGAATGACACATTACTATACAAGCAGTATTGTATTGTGCCGTGTTAGCCATTGTAAATAGTAGAAAAGGTATTGTCTTATCTTTTTATTTTCTACATTACTAAACAGGAAATAAAGCTGTATACAAGCTAACAGGTAAAGATAAGAGATACAGCATCTATAATAAAAGACAATAATCCACATGCACTTGCTAGTTTGTCACAGAAAAGTTATTCACATTGAACTTTAAACGGCCCTATATCCATTATAGTAGAGCAAAAGCCAATACCAGATTGCTTCTAGCTGCCACTGCAGCAATATGCAACTTCCAAACTCATATTTACATTATAGAACAAAACCTAAAAATTAGGTGTATAGGCCATAAAACAGAGCATTACATTTGAATATAATGAGTAGTGATAGACAACCCCCGAACATATTCAAGTTTGGAATGGTCCCCTGTCGAGGCCACAAAAAGATGCCCGCCGCTCCCCATGATTGAGGACACTCCTAGTGCAAGTGTCCTCACACATGGGAAGCAGCCATCTTTCTGTGGCCCCGGCGGGGGACCACTGACAGGAAGGTGATCACGGAGCTGAGGTAAGTTTTACAGCAACGCTTCCTGCTGCACACTCTGCACCCATCCCCCACTGTTCGGGTCACTATTAATTTCCATGGGACCGGGTTCGGGTCCCCAAACCCAAACTTTTATTCAATTTTGGCTGAACTTTGGGGGTTCACTCATCTCTAATGAGCACAATACTGCTTTGGTCAAGAATACAAGCTCTTATATTCCAGTAAAATACTGTATATGTCAGCACAAAACTTTTTAATGTACCTCCCCTTCCAGCCAGTGTGTTTTGTAGATGAACCAGGGTAGCAATTATTGTGTGTTTATGTCTCCTGTCACCTTTGTGCACTGACATTTTCCCATTCCTGTCAAGAACTGCTCAACCTATTTCAGTTATCATGTGGAGCACGAGAGAAATAAAGGAATCTTCATGGTTCTATGGAAGACACAGCATCTTTATTATTATTATTATTATTATTATTAATGTTTATTTATATAGCGCCATCATCTTCCATAGCACTTTACAAAGTAGTAATTACAGACAGGGTAGAAACATACGGTACATCTAATAATTCAAATGCAGTTTTACAGAATTGACAATGGATATTCTGAATACAAGATACAATAAGGGAGAGAGCCCTGCCCTTGCGAGCTTACAGTCTAAAGGAAGAGGGGTGAAGACGAGGGGGAAGGATCACAAACAGTCAGTATTGAGCTTTGTGGCGTGCGCCCTTGAGAAGATTGGTTACGCCAGATTATATGCTTGTCTGAATAAGTGAGTTTTAAGGGCGCCTTTGAAGGTTTTGAGGGTTGTGGAGTGGCGGATTGGGTGCGGGAGGGCATTCCAGAAGATTGAAGTTGCACGTGAAAAGTCCTGGAGGCGGGCGTGAGAGGAGGTGACCAGGGTGGAGGACAGGAGTAGGTCGGCAGAGGAGCGGAGGCTGCGTCTAGGTTGATACTGTTGGATTAGAGATGAGATGTAGGGAGGGGCCTGGTTGGAGAGAGCTTTGTAGGCGAGAGTTAGAGTTTTGAACAGGATTCTCTGAGGGACTGGCAGCCAGTGTAGGGATTGGCAGAGAGGTGCTGAACTAGAGTAGCGAGAGGAGAGATGGATGAGGCGAGCAGCAGAGTTCAGGATAGATTGGAGGGGTGCCAGTCTGTTAGTTGGTAAGCCACAAAGAAGGATGTTGCAGTAATCCAGTCGGGATATGACCAGGGCGTGCACTAGCATTTTAGTGGTGTCAGGTGAGAGGAAAGGACGGATGCGGGAGATGTTTTTAAGTTGGAGGCGACAGGAGGTGGCCAGGGAGTGAATGTGTGGTTTGAAAGAGAGGGCAGAGTCCAGAATGACTCCCAGGGAGTTGCTGTTATTGTGTAATTGTTGACAGAAATAGACGTGTTAGAGAGGGGAGGGGAGTTAGAGGGTGGGAAAATGACCAGTTCTGTCTTGTCCATGTTTAGCTTGAGGTAGCGAGATGACATGAATGAAGAAATAGCTGAAAGGCAGTTGGGGAGGCGAGATAGGAGAGAGGAGAGATTGGGGCCTGAGAGATATATCTGAGTGTCATCTGCATAGAAGTGGTATTG
This sequence comes from Gastrophryne carolinensis, assembly GCA_027917425.1. NCBI lineage: Eukaryota > Metazoa > Chordata > Amphibia > Anura > Microhylidae > Gastrophryne > Gastrophryne carolinensis. Next base: position 538,206,119 of record CM051234.1, read on the forward strand.
AAAGCCTAGTGAAGTTATAAGTTTGCCGAGGCCGTGGGTGTAGACTGAGAAAAGTAGGGGGCCTAGGACAGAACCTTGCGGCACACCAACAGAAAGAGAACGTGAAGATGAGACTGTGTAAGAATAGGATACACTGAATGATCTGTCAGAGAGGTAAGAGGTGAGCCAAGAGAGTGCAAGCCCTTGAACCCCGAGAGAGGAGAGAATATCAAGAAGCAGAGAGTGGTCGACAGTATCAAAGGCTGAGGAGAGGTCAAGAAGGATGAGGATGGAGTAGTTCATCTTCTAATTCTTCAATGATAGGTTAGGTTTCTTGTCTGCAGGATGGGCATTTAATGAAGTTGTTCCATCTCATCTGACCTGACCTAGCAAGTGGTGAAAATTGTGAAGATTATCTGCCATGACTATTTGATACTTACAGGGGGCAGCATATCTGAGAATGGCAAAAAACACGCACAGCCACCAACTGGGAGGGAACCATGTCTTCTATGTGGCTAAAAGCAAAAGGTTTTAACAGTGAATACTAAACGTACTTTTTCTTGGAAGACATGGGCTCTTCTAATTCTTCAATGGTAGGACGTCTCAAAGCAGTGAGACAACAATATTAACATGAACTAGTAACTTAAACAACTGAACTTTTAAAAGAACAGAGCAGTTGCCTGCAAAAGCTTGCGGCCCGCCAAAGTCTCCTGTCAATCTTGTAAAGGTACCAAGTGGCTGCTTTGCACACCTAGGCCACTGCAGACTGGTGTCTACACACCATCCTTGAGGGACATTGGGATTTATTACTTACGGACCCGGACCTGAAAGATATGGTTAAGGATGGTGTACGTATGACAGCTAGGAGAGCGCCCAATTTGAGGGATAGATTGAGCAGGAGCCACTTTGTCAGATCTCCTACGTGGCTTCACTCAAAGGGTGCCTTCCCTTGTGGTCGGTGTAACATCTGCCGACATCTAATTAAGACTGATGTTGTACATAATCAATACACCAAAGAAAAATATTACATCCGACAGTTTCTCAATTGTAGAACAGAAGGGGTAATATATCTCCTTAGATGCAGTTGTGGGTTAGGCTACGTGGGGGAGACAAAAAACTCCCTGAAAACACGTGTGCAGGCCCACTTATCCAACATTCGGTTGGCGGAGAGAGATAAGGGACAGAACAAAATTATTACATCTGTAGCAGAACACTTCTTGAGAGAACATCAAGGCAAGAGTGCCGGTCTACAGGTGGTGCCCCTGGAGAAAATACACTTGGGAATCAGGGGAGGAAACTTAAAAAAGAGATTGTTGCAGCAGGAATTGAGATGGATGCACAAATTGAACACCATCTCGCCCTTGGGTCTCAATGAGGAGGTGTCATTTGAACCCTTCTTAGGCAGGTAAATAGTGCGCATTCAGAAATGGAATGGTTACATATGAGTTTTTGCGGGTAGAGAATATGCTTGTCTTTACAGGTGGGGTGGGGATTGTTACATGGGAGGGAATGTGTGTTATGATTTAATATAATAAAAACCTGTTTTTTTTTTTTTTTTTTTTTTTTTCAATCACTTATGCACTTGTTTTTTATTTGTGTAGGTTGTGACTTGCTGTGACACGGGTGTTTGTTGTCCGTTTTCCTTTGAGTTTGACTATCAAGAGGAACAGTCTCTCCTTTGGAGTTGAGGTCATCGTCTGAATGAAGTATATATGAGGGATCGGAGGTTCTTTGAAGTAGGACCCTCAGAATAATGATGAAGTTGATCTGGGAGAATATGATCTCTGGAACATCAAGTTTATGCATATATAAGGGAGTTTTTCCTCATTGTTATTGGTGTTATGTACATTAATAGTGTGTATGGTTTTGTGTGTGTGTGTGCGCAACATGGACATGCATATATGCGTGGCCATGTGTGCACACACGCACACAAAAAAAGGGGTTTTTTTTTTTTTTTTTTTTTTTTTTATAATTATAATTATATTATAATTTATATTTATAATTGTAATTATATTTATAATTATATTTATTATATTTATTATTATTTTTATTTCATTTTATTTCACTTATTTAATTGGTGTTGCTTTGCACTTTTGTGTGTGCTCACAGGACACCTGTACGCAATGACATGTATATATTCAGCCATTATGTGGCTTCTTTACTCGCATATGATCCTTATGTATATACATGTATATATGTTTTTACATGTATTATCTATACATTTCTTTATGTGTTACTCTTGTGTATACACATTTTTTATATGCTTTCTCTGGCAAGTGTTGGCTGGACAGTCCCTATATGCTCATATACTTACTGGTCTAATTCCACCTTCTTCCGAGCATATGATAATATCAGGGATCGCCCCTTCAAATTGTATGTAGGAGGGCAACAAATAACTAATGAGCCAACTCCAGCAATGTTGCCAACATTATGTGATATTATATATATATGTATATATATTATATTATATATATATATATGTAATAATATATAAAAAATGTGTATAATAATATATATAAAATATAGGGGATAAAATGCAAAATGATAATAACAACAAATAACAAATAACATGAAAAATATACTTATTACCACCCTTTAGGTTTAGGTTTTGGTGTATACTTCTTCTCTTACTAAGGCTCGCCTGGGCTGTAGATGTGGGTATGGATGGGTGAGTGCAGGTGGAAATGGATTAGAATAGGAACATCTGGTGGACTTGTCTCCATTTCCATCTGCTCTCATTATTCTTATACTCACATATCTTTATCTGCTTATTTATTCTTTTTTTACTTGTGATATAATCCTTCATTTGAACAATCACAATATAATTCTTGTAAATGTTTGTACATAATGCTGGTAATATTATCTATGAAATGATATATACATCTTGGGTTGTATATTTATGTATATATTGTTCCTCCTCATATATTCACTGTAGATATGATAAGCCAATATTTTATAACTATAAATATAGATCTAATAATGTTTTTGTATAGTCAGGATACTTTAGCGGCATGTCAATAATGGAACATTTGTATATAATATTGTAACATTTGTATCTAATAATAAAGTTAGAGATGTTTTTAGACTACTATTGTATATACACAAAAGATACCTGTGTTTGTGAGCCGGTCTTTCCCTGATTGTGCGGTGTGTATGCTCTGTGCGGCTGCGGTGCTTGGCTGCCGATCACCCCCTCCACGGCGGCGTCTGTTGTCATGACCACGCGCTGCTGTGCGGCGGGGTGGAGTGACGCTGATTGCCGGGTGGTCTGGGGGGGGGTCGGCGGGGAGGCGCACGCAGCTCACATGTGAGACGTGATTGTCTTTCCTGCACGGGGTGTCTGCCGGCCGGGGACGCTGTGCGCGGGTTGAGGCGGATGGCGCTCATATGTTTCACCTGATTGACCATTCAGGCGGTTTATTTAAGGCAAGCAACACAGGTACCTTTTGTTCTTTCCTGGCACCTTGCAAAGTGGTAGTTTCCACGGAGCGCGTGGGTAAAGAGGCACCAGGACTCAGTGGGATCTCCAGCCAGATTATTGGGTGATAGGATTTCTTTATACACTTCTCATTTCACTTCAGGTTTATCATAAGTTGTTTGTGGGTTTGGTCATTGGATTTGTTTAGATGCACATGTTTTATCACATGATAATTGTGGGATCCATTATCATTTAAATCAATATTGTGTAGTTTCTCACATCTTTTGAATATAGACAGTTTGTATTAATTTTTTATTGGTTCATATATATATATATTTTTGTATTATATTATTATTTTTGCACAATGACACCCCCTGATGGCTTGAGATCTTTCCCATTGAGTTACTATGGTTTTTAGTATTGCTGTATGAGCTCTATTTTTAATACTATGTAAATAAATTCACAATTAGAAATATATTTTATTGTGGCATGTCCTGATTGAACTCTAGATATATAGATTGGTGGTGCAGATTTTTTTGGTGTTTGTATTTTGTGGGGTACTGGGCCCCACACTACTTTTGTTGCAATTTTATTGCTTTTTCTTACACTAAATCTTTCTTGCACACCATCTTATTATTATTTTTCTTCAAATTAGTAGTGGTGCAGGGACAATCTATTGTTTGTTTATACACACCCAAGATGATTCAGCTGATCATGTGAAGTGCCCTATCACTGCAAATCCTAGTGCCTTAGCAGAGAAGGCCTCTGTCCTTTGTGGCTAAAGCCTTTATCTGGGTTCATCTGTCAGCACTTTTTTACTTTGAATGAGTTGCTGTGTGTCTTGGCTGATGATAATGAGTGCTAGTTCTTCTGCCACTAGCTTGTAGAGCAGATTGTGCAGGCGTGTAACAAGCAGCGGCCACAGATGTGTACTGTGCGAGAGTTCGCTGCAAGATGCCCGGCTCTGCAGCATGTCCATGCTTCATATAGTGAAGGAATAGTCTAACATGATCCAACCTCAACATCCAGTTAGATGCTTTCCCCAGTGCAAGATCCTGGAAGCTACTGTCCTACTGGCAAGATGCATCACCCCCGTTATGCTGAACAGTACACACACTGTATTATGGGAAAAGTCAGAAATTCTCCAGCCAGAATTCATGTAGTAACCATGTGTCAGGACTGGCTTGGACGGGGTCTTGAACCAAAAATCTGCCATCCATCATCGCTTCAAGTCTGCTGCCACATGGTTTGATCTCACCTGGCATTAATCATGTTGAGGTTCCTATAAATGCATGTGCTTGGCCTACAGCCCTGGTTGTAGGTTCCAAGCCTGCCATAGGGCCCAGCTCCTTCATAGCCTGCACTGGGGACCAGCACTGGGGCCCAGCTCCACCCTAGCCTGCACTGGGGCCCAGCTCCACTCTAGCTCCGCCACAGCCTGCTCTGGGACCCAGCTTTGCCACAGCCTGCACTGGGGCCCAATTCCACTATAGTCTGCACTGGGACCTAGATCTTTTTGTTTGTGTCTTGTGGACGTCTGCCCTGTGTTTCCCCTTCCCAAGTCTGCAACCACCAAGGGGCTATCCGGGGCCTGCACATCCCCACCTTTAGGGACCCTGCTGAAGAACTGGGTGGATTACGGCTCTCCGAGTACTGGACTTCCCACGCCCCAGGTGGTCAGCAGCTTGCCTCTTTGGTGGTGCAGGTGGGTTTTCTGTCCTATATTCTTCAGTTCCCAGTAAGCTTCCTAGCTTCCTTTGTCCCCAGACAGTGACAGGGAGGAATTAACTGCCTGGCTGAGAGCTGCCTCCCTGCCTCAGGTTAAGATTCCTAAACCAGGATTTTCCCAACACACCTTGAATGCCCAGTGATATTATTTGCCTGGGTGTGACACCGTGTTTGCAAAAATAATACAATTTCCCAAATTTGTGTTGAATTTACATTCAACCCAAATCCAGAGTCTATCATTACTTAAGATCATTGTATAGGAGAAAGATAATTCATTTCCAAAAACGTTTGTGTAGAATGTGTTCATGTTTTTTTCAACATTCATTTTATTCTCTCCATTTGCAAGCCTTTCACAGCCTGCTTCATGGAATTATCCCTCAATGCGGACACCACCATAGTTTTGTCTCAATCTTTTTATACTGGCACCACCCTGTTTAATGATGGAAATGGTGCATGTTTGATATGTGCCAAACCTGTAGCTTATACTTATGTCCAAAAAGATCCATTTTGTTGTATGACACTATAAAGTCTTGCAGTTGACTGGAATCTTCTAGATATTTCTGACAGACTGTAAACAACTTAGAGTATCATGGAACCATTAGTTAACAGTAGATTTCTATTAAAAATTATTTATTTTTAGTTTATTTAAAGAACGCCATCATATTCCATGGTGCTGTACATGGTTAAAAATTATAGGGGGCAAAGCAAACAAAATGATAAAACACGCAGTAGTATGGGTCAGACAGAAAAGCAACAAAAACACATTGTTACAAGAGTGCATTAGGAGAAAGGGTCCTGCCACTCATATTAACCTATGACTGGTCAATCCCCCTGGCAACATTTCTATGCAGTCACTCCTTCGTGCATGGTCAAGCATTTTAATGAGCAGCCTGTTTTTGGCAGATTTACAATTTAATTTAACTAGTTATCTAACTCAGCAGCTATTTGTTGTAAGGGTGTATCTAGTAACACATTACCACTTGTGTAGTGCAATTCTGAAGATCAAAGGTTTATAGATCTTGCTGTAAAGAGTTACAGAGCTGCAAAAAATGAATGATTCAGCTATTCAAGAGAATTTAATATTTTCAATAGGTAAAAAGAAATGACTAATGAAGTTATTCATAATTAACACCCAAAGACAAGGTTAATTGTGGGACCGGCCCTATAAGACTAAGGAAGTATAGTAATAGTAAAGTAATGAAGTTATTACCTGAAACTCAAACATGCCCAAGGTCCAACTCAAGTGGTCAATTTAAATCTCCCGGCAAAAATATTGACATGATCCAAAATTGTGTAGAAAACCAGACTAAGCAGTTTCTATGTAAACCTTTGGAGCATTTGTTTTTATGTGAGTAATATGTCCGATAAGTCTGATTAAGAAGAGAAGTTGGGTATAGTTTTGAATTTATGCTTTGATGGATACTGTCTTGTACATACAGTATTAGGCGATTATTATTTCATAGTATTGAGGCTTCTTACCCTCTGTAGTAAAAGAAAAATTTGACTGAGCTCTCTCTTCTACAGGTAAAATTTGTGATTTTCCCTAGCATTCTTTTAGCCCAGATATGTGTAAAATTTAGTTTAGTGTTGTACTTGCTTTTCCTGTAAGATTTGTGCATGCTATTTTATAATTTGCACAATTTAGATTAGATTATCTCAGTCGCTGCATGATTGGTTTCATTGCTATACTGCTTAATGTTAGAGGGGAGCATGCTGCTCCATATCTATATTTAAAATGGAGACTTGAGTTTTTCCTATGGCAGCTTCAAACATTTGGTGACATTTTACTTAAGTTTTTATATGGACAGAGTTTTCTCTGTATCCAGATCTATAATTTTTAGCAGACATCTTAGGTTGGTGTTGGGTGTTGGTTGTTCTTCACAGCATTCACGGATTTATATACATTGGAAGCATGGGCAGTAAAATGGCAAAGTTTAACACAGATAAATGTAAGGTTATGCACATAGGAAGGAGACATCTGTGTCATGATTACATACTAAATAAAGAAACACTTGATAAAACTACAAAATGAAAAGGACCTAGGGGTTTTAGTTAACAATAAACTTAACTGTAGTGATGAATGCCAAGCAGCAGCTACCAAGGCAAACGGGGTCATAGGGTGCATCAAGAGGGGCATAGAGGCCCTTGACCAGAGATTCTTTTTACCCCTGAACAAGTCACTGGTCAGACCCCATTTGGAGTACTGTGTACAGTTCTGGGCACCTGTGCATAGGGAGGACATATCAGAACTGGAGTGTGTTTAAAGGAGAGCAACTGAGATAATAAATGGAGCACAGGGACTAGAGTCCAAAAAACATTGTCAAAGTTAGGTTTATTTAGTTTGGAAAAGAGATACCTGAGGGGTGATTGAATAACTATGTATAAATATATTCAGGGTCAATACAAAGATCTGTCCCATGAAATATTTAACCTCTGGAGCGTAACCATAACCCAAGGGCATCCACTAAAGTTAAAGGAAAGGCGTTTCCTTCTGTAAGATTAGTGAGACCATGGAACTCTCTAACACAGAAGGTAGTTATGAAGGATACACTAAAAGGGTTCAAAATTGGCCTGGATGGATTAACATGAAATGTCTTGTTTGTAATTTTTTAAGTGCATTATTTGTGCAATATTTTTGGGATATATGTACAAATTAAATTAAAAAAAAACAAAAATAAAGTGTTTTTTGTAATAAAAAATATAAGTATTTCAATAAAATTGTATTGCATGTAAAATCTCAATTTTTCCTGGTTACAATGGTATGACATATATATTGGAAGACACCCTTTCCTGCCCAGGAGACTCCCCCAAAATGAAACAGCGCTTTAGGAGATTTTCAGATAAATTACAACTGCTACAGGCACCGTACCTTTTTTAAGAAAAACAACACTTTACATTTAAAATACCCACACAAACTATATTCTTTGGAAATACACACCTCAAGCTTTCTAGGTGTAACAGGCTTGTTGGTGTGGGCACAGTTTTGGAAGTAATCCCTCAATGAATTCTTTGGTTGCACAGGGTTTCCCTAAAAAAAAAGAATAAAAAGGCAAAATCAAAGCCACATTTTCCTAAACAATATGCAAAGAAGCAAGTTAAATCTGAAAAAGCAATTTCCCCCGAACAGAATACCCAACATGCATACGTTATGTCAAGAAAAGAGTTGCCAAACACCCCAAAGTAAAGCATGACCGTAAGGGTAATTTTACTGACTAACATTTTCAGTTCCGCAAAGTGCGCACCTTGCAATTTTTCTACCAAAACAAGCACATTTGGGATACCCTCCACAAACCATATATTCCCTGAAAGTACACACATTAAGCTTTTTAGGAATACCCAGCTTGTTGTAGTGGGTTTATCTTTCTGGAAGTAATCCCTTGAATAATTCTCTGATTGCATAGGGTTTCCCTAAAACAAGCAGAATATAAAATACATTTTCCTAAAATATCAATATGCAAAAAAAAAAAGCAAGCTAAATCTGAAAGCGCAAGGTCCCCCAAACAGAACAATATCCAACATGCATAGGTACTTTTAGCTGCCAGCCTACTTGAGATTTTGTCACCCTCTGTTAAGTCATTTTTCATGTGATTTTTGCAGGAATTTCCAGGAAAATTATATATTAAATGGTCTTGTTTTAATAAAATAAATGTTTTATTAAAAAAAAAAAACTTATTGCATGTGAAAGCCTCATTCTCCCTGTTCAGGAGACCCCCAAAACTTAAAAGAGCACTATAACATTTACAATTAAAATACAACTACTATCCACACTATAAAGTGTTAAGTAAAAAAAATGGCATGGGGTTCCCTCTTCCCAGCCAGCCGACTGGCAGACTGATTCATTACCAATGCCAGGTAGCGACAGATGAGCGTCTGGAGAGCGGATTTCTGAGCGCCCGCTAATAGTCGCTGTGCTCGGCCATGGATCATTGTTTCAGAGCGCCTCAGTCGCTGTCCGGCATTGATGAATATATGTGACTCGCAGTACTACGCTGTATGGGAGCGAACCGTAACGCCAGCTCAGTGCGACTGACTCACACCACATTAATCAAAAAATACCGTTTTGTGAGTACTCACCTGTAAAACGGATATTATGAGTGTGACATACACTCCGCTTCCACAGTCATGACATCTGGGTAATCTCTAGTAGAGGGCGAACTTCTGCAGAGATGAATGCAAAAAAAGGAGCTCCTCCCGGTCCATAAATACCTGGGACCTCCCACTAATTCCCCATTGTAAGATAGCAGTAAGGGGGACCAGGAAGAACCAATTATAACAATACTAACAAAATAAACAATGGTTCACCATATAAAAAATACGGAATACCAAAAGGGTGGGGTGAAGCGGAGTGTATGTCACACTCATAATATCCGTTTTACAGGTGAGTACTCACAAAACGGTTTTAATCCAAGTGTGACATACACTCCGCTTCCACAGTCATGACATCTGGGACATCCAATAGCGGTGCCCGTCATGGGTGGGAACCAAAAACAATAAAAGAATGCACCAACTTAAACCACTGCAGCTTGCAGAACCTTGCGGCCAAAAACAGCATCCGCTGAAGCCCGCACATCAACCTTGTAAAACTTGGAAAAAGTATGAACGGAAGACCAAGTAGCAGCCTTACAAACTTGGTCAACAGAAGCCTGGTGCTGAAAAGCCCAGGACGCACCAATAGCACGAGTAGAATGCGCAGTGACCTTAAAAGGGGGAGTCCTCCCCTTAGCAGAATAGGCCCCAACAATGGCCTGACAAATCCATTTGCTAATGGTAGACTTGGTGGGCGCCAAACCTTTCCTGGGCCCGCAAGGCACCACGAAAAAGGCGTCCGTCTTGCGGAAAGAAGAAGTAGTCACCAAATAGTACTTGACACAGCGAACAACATCCAAATTGTGCAAGACCCTCTCCTTGTCATTGCTAGGCTTAGGACACAAGGAAGGGAGAACAATATCCTGATTGAGATGGAAGGCAGATACCACCTTAGGAAGGAAATCTGGCTTAAAGCGAAGGACCACCTTGTCCTGGTGTCTTTCAAAGTAAGGGGCCTGAATTGACAGAGCCGCCAACTCAGAGACACGCCGAACAGAGGTAATAGCCACCAAGAAGGCAACCATTTGAGTGAAAACAGAAAGAGCAATATCCTGTAACGGCTCAAAAGGAGGACCCTGGAGAGCCGAAAGAACCAAGTTCAAATCCCAAACAGGAACCATAGCCTTCCGAGGGGGCCGAACATGAGAAACCCCCTGGAAAAAAGTCTTAACCAGCGGGTGTAAGGCAAACGATCTTTGGAAGAAAACAGATAGAGCCGAGACATGCCCTTTCAAGGTACTAAGCTGATCCGGAACAGATCCGGAAACATGGGAAGCCGGTACTGATCTACCGCCAGCCTTACAACGTCTGCGTACCAAACCCTTCTTGGCCACCTTGGAGCCACCAGAATTGCTGGTGCCCCTTCCAAAGCCAGTTTGCGAACTACCTTGCCCAGCAAGGAAAAAGAAAGGAGGAAACAGGTACAGAAATCACAGATCCTTCCAAGCAAGGGACAAAGTATCCACTGCCAGAGCTAGAGGATCCTGAGATAGAGACACAAAGGTCGGGAGTCTGTGATTGTGCCGTGAGGCAAAGAGATCCACCTCCGGAGTCCCCCACTTGCGACAAAGAGACCGAAAAACCCCAGGGTTGAGAGACCACTCTCCTTGGCGAGAGGACCCCCTGCTCAGAGGGTCCGTCTCTGTGTTCTCCACTCCCGGAATGTAGATTGCCGAAATGCAAGGAACACTGCTCTCCGCCCAATGCAGGATCAGAGAGACTTCCCTTGGTGATTGATGTAGGCAACCGCCGTTCGATTGTCTGATCGAATCTGAACCGGTAGACCCTGTAAGAAGGACGTCAGCTGTGCCAGTACAAGCCGGATAGCTCTGAGCTCCAAGACATTGATGGGGTTGTGAGCCTCCTGAGGCCCCCACACCCCACTGAACTGATGACCTTTCCAAAAACCTCCCCAGCCCGACAGGCTGGCATCCGTGGTAACCGTTTCCCAAAAAGGGGCCAGAAATGATCTGCCCCTCAACAGGTTGCTCGACTCCAGCCACCACCGAAGGGACTGCCGAACCTTGGGAGACATCCTGAACGGTTGATCCAATGACTGCGGACACCTGTCCCAATGCGTCAATAGGTGAAGTTGAAGAGATCTCATGTGAAACTGCACAAACGGGACCGCCTCGAAGGAGGCCACCATCAATCCCACCAGTTTCAGCCCCTGTCGGATAGAGGGGCAAGGATTGGCCATAAGAAGGCGGATCAGATCCTGAATACCCTGCACCTTGGTATGGGGTAGGAACACTCTGGCCTGAATGGTATCCAGATTCCAGATACCTGTGATGGCGAGAGAGAGGACTTGGGGCGGTTGATCACCCACCCGAACTTCTCCAGGGTCGACACCACCTGGTGGGTGTCCAGCTCCGCCTGACGGAGGGAAGTAGCAGAAATCAGTAGATCGTCCAGATACGGCACAACGCGAACGCCCTGAGCTCTGAGCAGGGCCATGACGCCCGCCAGAACCTTGGTGAACACCCTTGGCGCTGAGGTCAAACCGAAGGGAAGGGCTACAAACTGAAAATGTTGATCGTCCACCGCGAACCTGAGGAATCTCTGATGCGCTGGAAGAATTGGAACATGCAGGTAAGCATCCTTGATGTCTATGGATGTCATGAAATCCCCTTGATGAAGGGAATTGATGGCCGAGCGCAGAGTTTCCATGCGAAACTTCTTGGGTCTGATGAACCTGTTGAGGACCTTGAGGTCCAGAATAGGTCTTACAGAACCATCCTTCTTGGAAACCGTGAAAAGGTTGGAATAATACCCCCTGCCTCTCTCTGAATGAGGCACCAGGCAAATGACTCCCATGTCTAGAAGATTTCTGACTGCTAACAGGAGCCCCTGTGCAGCCTGAGGGTCCGATGTCACCCGAGACCTCAAGAATCTTGGAGGAGGCCAGTACGGGAATTACAGTTTGTACCCGGACGAGACCACCTCCAGGATCCATCTGTCTGTGACCTCCAGGGCCCAGACCTGGAAGAAGAGCCTCAGCCGTCCCCCCACCCGTACGGGTGAGGGCGCCCCCTCATTGTTGAGCTGGCTTAGCAGCGGGCTTAGGCTTTGAACCCCAGGCAGAAGCAGGACAGGCCCGTCCTCTGCCTCTGCTCCAGGAAGAACCTCTGGCCCCGGAATAGGCAACACCTGACCACTCTGGCCCCTCGAAAGGAGGGATTGAAGGAGCTCGCCCCCGAAAGGAGCGACGCTGCTTCTTACGCTGAGGTAACCTACCTCCCTTAGCAACCGCATCCAACTTATCTCCAAACAGCCGCATACCCAGGAAGGGAAGAGCTGTGAGTGATTTCTCGGCCACAAAGTCCGCCGTCCACTGGCGGAGCCAGACCGATCTGCTCATGGCCACCAACAAGGACAAAGTTCTACCACACTCGACAATAGCGTCTTCTATAGCAGCCAAGACAAACTCCATGAACAATTCACACCTCTTGAGAGTAGTGAATTCCGCGCTGGTCGGATCAAGTTGTGCACCATTTAACCAGTCCCTGACCAGAGACCTAGTAGCAACAGCCGCAAGCGCAGAAGCACACACTGGTCGCAAGGCCGAGCCCACATTGGCAAAGGCATGGCATGCCATCTGATCAAGGCGCTTATCCTCGCCATCCTTAAGGGTAGTGGGTGTGAATCACGGAGGTGCTGGTCAATCCCAGAACTGGCGCATCGACCTTCCACCGGGAAAGGATACTTCTTATCCCATCCCTGAGGAACACCCGGAAGCCGACTTGGTTTCTCCCATTCCCTAAGGATCAGTGCATCAAAATGACCCTGGGTAGGGAATTCCAAACGGGGCTTGTGGGCCCCAAAAAATTCCCCCTTCCTGAGAGGGGGTGCCTCCGGCGGAGCAATATCCAAAACCTCCAAGAGGTGTGACAAAACCGTGGCCGTGTCAACAGCATCCCTCAGCGTCCGCCCAACATCAATATCACCAAACTGTAAATCGTCAGCCCCAGACTCATCATACAATTCCCCCTCCTCTAACGGGGAATAATCTGACATATCAAATGAATCATCATCAAAATCCCAAGTCGCCTGGGCCGACGACAAATGTCTCCTTTTACCCTAGGCCTTTTTGCCCACCGCGCTAATAATACATTTCTCGATGCTGGCCAGCCTAGCACAAACATCGGAATGCGACTCCCCGCTGGCACCAACGTCGCTAGGGGTACGGATAAGGCGGGGTGGGGAAGGCGATGAAGCGGAGGGAGCCGACCCAGAAGGCTGGGTACCCGCCTGCCGCATTATGGCCTGTTGTGCACATGGTATACAGATAAGCACATTCTCCCCCGTAAGGGATACCCCACAACCCACACATGGCCGGGATTGTCCCAGAGGGAGCCCGAGCCCGGTATCCTGCGGAGCCTCCATATGGTGATTTTTGTGGTCAGCCGCAAGACCGTAGGGGATTTAAGCAAAAGCAACCCGGGATGCCCCTTAAAAGTCCCAGTGGGAGGATTTGAGGTGATCAATTTAAAAGCTAGGGACCCCAGGGCCAGGAGGAACCCCTTAACATGCACATATATGATGTAATCTGTAACACACAAAAAAAAAAAGGGCATGATAAGACACAGTCACCCAATATATATATATAGCATAAATATATATAGACAAAATATATATATATATCAATCAGACATGCACTCCCTAATAAAAAATATTATTCCCATACATGCCAGTAACAAGGGGGGGCCCCCGCTAGCGAGGGTCCCCCGCAAAAGCTAAGGAAATGGCCAGCAGGCCCTTACTGACCAGGAGCACCAGTAACAGGCAAGATGGCCCCCGGAGAAGAGACTGAGCAATGAAGGAGGAAGAGGGGGGGTGGGCCAGCGCAGAACGCGCGCTCGCCAGGCCCCGCCCCCTCCCAGCAATGCGCATCCCAGCAGTGGAATGGCCCCCAGAATCGTGCCAGACGAGGGGGCGGGGCTAACGCGGCTGCGCCGAGAGCCCGGCCCCCACCCCTCCCCGAACACAGTCTGAGGGAGAAAGCTCCCCAGGCTAATCTCAGCGTGGCAAGTCAGCAATAAAGAGTGCCTCAAAACACCTTGTAATCACACAAACAAGTGAAAACCATCCACACATACACAGTCAAACACCAAAAATGATTTGGATGAGGTCAGCAGCCAGCCAGAATCCGGCCATGGGCATAAAGGGACAGGGCATCCCATACCTGGAACACCAAAAACCCGGGTAACCGCCTACCCCTTGTAATGGGGTCTCATGGAGGACCAGAGCTCCCTCAACACCTGAATAGGTGCTGCCTAACCTCACCAGGACCTGCTGCCAAGGCTGGGAGGCTAAAATAGGGACAATTTAGAAAAGGTCCTGGCAGCAATAGGGACAAAAATGGCCGGGCGCAAGGCCGGCTTACCTGCAAGTAAGAGAAGTCTTCATCTTCTGTCTTGCTCGCCTTCCTGCAGAGAAGAAACTGGGGAATTAGTGGGAGGTCCCAGGTATTTATGGACCGGGAGGAGCTCCTATTTTTGCATTCATCTCTGCAGAAGTTCGCCCTCTACTGGAGATTACCCAGATGTCATGACTGTGGAAGCGGAGTGTATGTCACACTTGGAATAAACAACCTCAAACATCACCATAGTGCCAGAGGCTGTTTGATTAAAGACTGTTTTTGAATGTGTATTCACTAGTAACAAAGCGAAAACATATGGAATTACATTGGTATAACATTGTAACATGAACACTTTAATACCAGGCCTGCAAGGACAATTCTGCATAAAAATATTTTTAATCCAAAAAGTTTTCAAAAATGTCATTTTCTTGCCCAGGATATATGTCAGAAGTTTTTTTTTTTTTTAGGGAAAAAAAAATGGGATCAGGAAAGGGATTTAAGGATCGTCTATCGTCTATAGAAATGTATGGGAGAGCGCCAGGTAACGACAGGTTAGATGTGGCGCTCTGCAAGGATGAACGCTGGCGCTGTACGCTGAGGCTGGGGTAATGATGAATTGTACGCTACATGCCGTTGTTCCAGTCGCTCACCAGATTCGGCTTCATAAATGTGTAATTGTGTGCCGTGTCCGGCGTTCACCTGCCGCTACCTGCCGCTTACAAGGCACTACCTGTCGCTATCCCTTCATGAATAAGGCCCTAAGCCTTGTGAACTGGTATAGGGGGTCTCATAGATCCCTTACAATTAAATGTAATTTAAAAAAAAACTGAAAAAATATATAATTTTTTTAAATACCTCCCATCCGCCTCCAAATACGCCTATCACTCTGGCTTCTGGTCTCCTGCTCCTGCTAGAAGCCTTTCATACATGCTGGACAATAGGATTGGGGTTAATTAATAAAACATTGACATTTTTGGAATTTTAAGGCTTCAAAACCCCCTACCCAGCATAACCAGCCCGAGAACCAGCTTTGGGGGCTTTCAGAACAGGGCCAATGGCCAGCCTTGGTGGCCCTTACCCTGTAGGCTACAAGTCCACATTGCCTAAATGGCCCCAGGCTCTTCTGCCCCCCCTGGGGGTTAATGGTAAGTCACCCACTAGCTGCAGGTGACTTGCCAGCCCCCTAAGCCTTGTGAACGGACGTGGGCTAATTAAATGTTCTGTTAAAAAAAAAAAAGATCTCAGATGTCAGCCTCTCTTTAAGCCGGTAGAACCCCAGGAGGGTTTGGCATTTAAAGGGTTAAAGGTGGCATGTAAATGATCTGCCGTAGTGCTGTACAAGGTTTACAGAAAGGGTTAGAGACAGAATTACAGACAAGGTAAGCTAATATATTTATAATACACAGGGTATTATGGTTCAGATGTGAAGAAGATGCAAATACAAATTGATATTCAAGTACAATAGGAATGAGGGTCCTCATTCAGAAGTAGTATATACAAAGCATTGTGACAAGAGCTCTGAAGATTGCCAAGATTACTTAAAACAGATTATAGGCTCATCTGAAAAATTCAGGAAAAATATTAGGCTCTTTTAAAGATTTGTAGTAATTTGTAAGACGGAGGGCAGTCCAGAAGTCGAGAGTGGAACAAGGTTTTCCTGGTTGAGGACAGGAGAAGGACCCAAGCAGAGCAGGGGCTACATCTGGATGGCTATCTTTAGACTAGTAATAAAATGTAGGAAGGGTCTGGAGAGAGCCTTGTGGTCAAGACTAGAATTTTAACAGTATTCTTTCATGTATGGACAGCCAGTCGAGGGACGGACAAGCACTAGAGAAGAGAGAGGAGTGGATGAGGCAAGCAACAGTTCAGAAAGGATTGGTAGGGTGCCAGTCTTTTTACTTGTAGGCCCTAAAGGGGAGTGTTTCAGTAGTATTGCAGTGATATAATCAGGTCATGGACTTGAATTGTAGTGGTGTCAGGCATGAGGTAGCTAGTGACTGGATGCAAGATGTAAGAGAGAGGAGCCCAGTATACCACCAAGGCATCATGCTTGAGGGATCTGGTAGATTTGAGACCAGAGCAGAATTGGATGGTGTTTTGCTTAGTTGAGGGAGTGATGAGGTGTGTATGAAGAGATAGCTGTGAGGCCTGGAACACGAGATATAAAAGTATGAAGATTGGGTCCTGGGAGGTATATTTGAGTGTCTTCTGCGGTGGTGTTGGAAGCCAAATGAGTGTAGACATGGGCAAAGATCTTAGGTGTACGCTGCGATGCTAGGGTTCCAAACATAAAGCTTTGTGGTACACCATCACACAGAGCGCAGGGAGAGGAAACTGTGTTATAGTGGGATATTACAAATGTGCTATCTGTGAGATAAGAGGAGAGAAAGGTTTTCAATTCCCAAGGAGTCAAATATTTGGAATAGCAGTAAATGGCCAACAGTATCGAAGGCTGGGGATACGTTAAGAACAATGACGATAAACAAGATTGAGGAGCACAAGTAGTTATCTGTGTAAGGTTGCCTGTGTAAGCGTACCAGTGTAGAAGTGCTAGTATGTTGTGGTCATGAGGGCTGTTTCTAGGGGAGGGCAAGCAAGTAGACTGTCCTGGGCGCTAAGCCTTTTGAGGCACCTTTAGCACAGCCACCTTGTTTTCTTGCAGATGAGTCAGGGCCACTGTTAGTGGTGCAAGCCATAAGGAATGCCCTCATCCCCAGAAATTGGGCTCAGTCATGGGGAGGGGGCACTGCCTGCTGCTAAGGAAGAGGCACAGAATGGAACATACCAGTATGGGACAGCAACAGCACCATAGGATGAGTGGGGGGGCAGAATTTTGCCTAGAAACTGCACTGGTGGTCAGAGAGGTGGCAGTGGAGATGAAGAGAAGTTTAATACCGAGCAGGTGATAGTTAAGAGGTCTAGACAAAAGTATGGCCATATTTGTGGGTGGGAGCTGTGGACTATTGTTTGAGGATTAACCTCAAAGCCTCTACTCCACTTAAGTGCCAGCTACGCAAGACTCACGTAGCTGAATTTAAACCCCCACAGTAAAAAATATATAAAAGTAAAATACTCACCTGACCCCTCGTTGGATCCAGCCGGCTCTCCTCTTTAATTTGCTGCCATCCGATCCAGGAGAGCCCCCGGAATAGCGCCCCCCCACTTCGGCAGCAGCAGCTGCTAACTGTAAAAAAAAAAGTTTAAAATGACATATACTTAACTGTGGCCGCGCTGCCTCTCGATGGGTCTGCTCTTCACTGGGGGGGGGGGCCTTCGATCACCCCCCCAGCCTCTTCCGTGGCGAGGAGAGGGCTGATGTCACCAGCAGCCGGCCTCTTTAATACTGGCACCCAAAACTCAGAATTAGTCTTCTCGGGTAATGGAGGAGAGAGGTTGGGAGGGGAGGAGGGCTGTGATCGCCCCCCTCCCCTCCCCAGGCTCTCTCCTACAATCACCAGACCAGACTGACAGCTGTCATCACAGATCGCCGGGGGACACAGGATCGGAGGTGAGTAAAGTAAAAAATGTTTTTTCATTTTTTTCTCTTTGTGTCTGTGTCTTTTTATATTTAACATTTAACCCCTTGTGAACTGGTAAGGGGTCCATGAGACCCCTTATACCAGTTCACAAGGCTGTGGGATGGCAAGTCCCCTGCGGCTAGCGGGTGACTTGCCATTAACCCCCAGCACCCCCATTACCTGCCTCCCCAAAGCCCAGGGGGGCGGGCTTGTAGCCTGCAGGGCCAGGGGCCACGAAAGCTGGCCCGTGCGCCCTGTTTCTACAAGCCCTGCATAGCTGGTCCCGAGCTGGTTACTTCGGGTAAGGGGGACCCCATGTAATTTTTTTGGGGATTTTTAAGGGTTTTTAACCCTAAAAAAAAATAAAAAATGGGGTCCCCCCCCACGGGAGGGGGAATTCTGTCTTTTTTTTTAATTAACCGCTTATGCTCTGTCGCCCAGCAGCTATAAAAGGCTTCCAGCAGGTGAGCAGGAGCCAGTGATTGGGAAGGGACACAGTGCAAGATGGATGGGAGGTAAGTATTAAAAAACATATATATATATTTTTTTTTCTCTGTGTGTGTGTGGTGTGTTTTTTTTTTTTTTTACACTTAACCCTTTATGAATTGGTAAGGGGTCCATGAGATCCCTATACCAGTTCACAAGGCTGGGGGCTGGCAAGTCTCCTGTGGCTAGCGGGTGACTTGCCATTAACCCCCGGCACCCCCATTACCTGCCTCCCCAAAGCCCGGGGGGGGGGCAGAAGAGCCCGTGGCCATGGGCTATGCAGGCTTGTAGCCTGCAGGGCCAGGGGCCACAAAAGCTGGCCCCTGCGCCCTGTTCCTACAAGCCCTGCATAGCTGGTCCCGGGCTGGTTCTCGATTTAACCCTTTGTAGTGTGGATGGTAGTTGTATTTTATTTGTAAATGTTAAAAAGTACTTGTTTCAGTTTGGGGGGTCTCCTGGGCAGGAACGGGGGGCTACTGATAAATATGTGGTACCGTTCTAATCGGTAGAAATGGGGCTCTCATGCAATATGGTTTTCTTTAATAAAATACATTTTTTATTTAAAATAAAGGAGACAATTTTCTTAATATTGTAAAAAACTAAATTAAATATACAAACAAGACATTTCATGTTAAAGCCTAAACTCTGCTGAAAAAAAAATATATATAATTTTCCTGAAAATTCCAGCAAAAATGGCGCAAAATGGGGAAAAATGACCTGTCAACAGAGGGTGACAAAATCTCAAGTAGTCTGGCAATTAAAAGGGTTAAAAGTAGCTATGCATGTTGGGTATTGTTCTGTTTGGGGGACCTTGCACTTTCAGACTTAGCTTGTTTTTTCTGGTTTGCATATTTATATTTTAGGAAAAGGTGTTTTTTATTCAGCTGTTTTATACATTTTGTTAGGGAAACCCTGCGCAACCAAATAATTCTTTGAGGGATTCATTCCAAAAAGATGAGCCCACTACAACAAGCTGGGTACTCTTAGAAAGCTAAACATGTGTACTTTCAGGGAATATATGGTTTATGGGGGATATTCCAAATGTAAAGGGTTGTTTTGGTTGAAAAATCGCAAGGTGCGCACTTTGTCTGCAGAGCTGAAATTTTCAAGTAAAATTGCCGTTACGCACATGCTTTACTTTGGGGTGTTTGGCAACTCTTCCCTTGACAGTAGCTATGCATGTTGGGTATCGTTCTGTTCGGGGGACCTTGCTTTTTCAGATTATATACAAACAAGAAAAGACATTTTAGTTTTTTTAGGAAAATGTGGCTTTGATTCTGCTTTTTTATCTTTTTTTTAGGGAAATTCTTTGCAACCAAAGATTACATTGAGGGATTACTTCCAGAAAACTGTGGCCACGTCAACAAGCCTGGTACACCTAGATAGCTTGAGGTGTGTACTTCCAGAGAATATATATTTTGTTGGGGGTATTTCAAATGTAAAGAGTTGTTTTTCTGGAAAAACTGCAAGGTGCGCATATCGCAGTTGTATTTTATCTGAAAATCCCCTAAAGCTCTGTTTCAGTTTGGGGGGGGGGGGGGAGGGGGGTCTCCTGGGCAGGAAAGGATGTTTACCTATACATATGTGGTACTGCTGTAACCGGGAGAAATTGGGATTTCACACGCAATAAGATTTTTTTGACAAACTTACATTTTTTATTACAAAAAAAACACTACAAATTGTAAAAATACAATTCTGTGATTACTCACCTGTAGAATTGGTATTAGGAGTATACAGTACGTCCTGCTCCAAATCTAATACTTACAGTTGGGATATACTCCGCCAGATGGCGCTGGACTGCAGAGACATCGAAAATAGGCTCCTCCCGGCCCCTCAAATACCCGGGGCCCTCCCACAAATCCCCAGCATTGAAAAGCAGTTAATGAGAAGCCGGGAGAATTAAAAATCCAAACTATCAACTATAACAAGGATAACAATCACCATACAGGGGATCCAAGATAATGCAAAACCAAGGGTGGGTTGGAGCAGGACGTACTGTATACTCATAATACCAATTCTACAGGTGAGTAATTACAGAATTGTATTATTCTTAGTATACAGTACGTCCTGCTCCAAATCTAATACTTACAGTTGGGACATCCAATAGCAGTGTCCATAAGTAGGGTGTGATCCCCAAGAAAAATCAGCAGCAGACAGTTTAAACCACTGCCGCCTGCAGAACCTTTCGGCCAAAAGCAGCATCAGCTGAGGCCCTAACATCAACCTTGTAAAACTTTGAAAAGGTATGAACAGAAGACCAAGTAGTGGGCTTGCAAACTTGTTCAACAGAAGCCTGGTGCTGAAAAGCCCAAGAAGCACCAATAGCACGAGAATGAGCAGTAAGGCGGAAGGGAGGATTCTTCCCCTTAGCAGAGTAGAATCACAGCCTGACGAATCCACTTGCTGATAGTAGACTTGGCAGGAGCCAAACCCTTCCTAGGACCAGAAGGGACCACAAAAAGAGCGTCAGTTTTCCTGAAAGGTGCAGTAGCCACCAGATAGTACTTCAGACACCTAACCACATCCAAAGAGTGCAAAACCCTCTCCTTAGCATTTCTAGGATTAGGGCACAAAGAAGGAAGAACAATATCCTGATTCAAATGAAAAGCAGACACTACCTTAGGCAGAAAGTCAGGTTTGAAATGAAATACCACCTTGTCCTGGTGTCTCTCATAGTAGGGGGTCTGAATGGACACACGCCTGACAGAAGTGATAGCCACCAGAAATACAACCTTGAGCGTAAGAATGGCCAAGGCAGCATCCTGCACAGGTTCAAAGAGAGCACTCTGCAAGGCTGACAGAACCAAGTTCAGATCCCAAACAGGCACCATAGGCTTACGTGGGGGGCGCACATGAGTGACCCCCTGAAAAAAGTCCTGATCAGAGGATGCTGAGCAAAGGACTTCTGGAAGAAAATAGCCAGGGCAGAAACCTGACCCTTCCGAGTACTGAGTTGAAGCCCCATCTCCAACCCATGCTGCAGGAACTCCAGAATCCTGGGAATAGAGTACACACGACTTGTCCTAGTGTCTCTCATAGTAGGGGGTCTGAATGGACACACGCCTGACAGAAGTGATAGCCACCAGAAATACAACCTTGAGCGTAAGAATGGCCAAGGCAGCATCCTGCACAGGTTCAAAGAGAGCACCCTGCAAGGCTGACAGAACCAAGTTCAGATCCCAAACAGGCACCATAGGCTTACGTGGGGGGCGCACATGAGTGACCCCCTGAAAAAAGTCCTGATCAGAGGGTGCTGAGCAAAGGACTTCTGGAAGAAAATAGCCAGGGCAGAAACCTGACCCTTCCGAGTACTGAGTTGAAGCCCCATCTCCAACCCATGCTGCAGGAACTCCAGAATCCTGGGAATAGAGTACACACGACAGGGATGAGACTTAGACTCACACCAGTGAATGTAGGCATCCCAAACCCTGTAATAAATGGAAGAGGAAGACTTCTTCCTAGCTTTAATCAAAGTATCCACAACCGAGGAAGACAGCCCCTTCTCCATCAAGATGGAGGTTTCAGCAGCCAAGCCGTCAAAACCAGAGTTTGTAAATTGGGATGGCGTAGTGAGCAGATCTGGCACCAAGGGCAGAGCATACTGATCTACCGCCAGCTGTACTACGTCTGCGAACCACACTTCTTGGCCACCTGGGGGCCACCAGAATTGCTGGCACCCTTTCCAGAGCAATCTTGCGCAGAACCCTGCCCAGGAAGAAGAGGGAAGACATACAGGAACTGAAAGTCCTGCCATGACATTGCTAGCGCATCCGAGGTCAAGGCCAGAGGATCCTGGGACAGAGAGACAAAGGCTGGGAGCTTGTGATTGTGGCGGGACGCAAACAGATCCACATCTGGTTGGCCCCCAACGGAGACACAGAGATTGAAACACCCTGCTGTATAGAGACCATTCTCCCTGGCGAGAGGTTTCCCTGCTCAGAGTCCGCCAGGTGATTTTCCACCCCCGGGATGTACACAGCTGATATGCAGGGGACTTTGGCCTCCGCCCAAGTCAGGATCAGAGACACTTTCTGGAGGGCCCCCTTGCTCCGGGTCCCTCCCTGATGATTTATATAGGCGACTGCTGTCTGGTTGCCCGAGCGCACCTGAACAGGCAGGCCCCGAAGGTGAGTAGTCAACTGAGCCAGAACTAACCTGATCGCCCGCAGTTCCAAGACATTGATAGGTGTGTGGGCCTCCTGAGGGCCCCACCTCCCCTGGAAACGCAGGGACTTCCAGAAACCCCCCCAACCTGACAGACTGGCATCCGTGGTGACCGTCTCCCAGGAAGGGGCAAGAAAGGATCTGCCCCCCAACAGGTTTTTTGAGAGGGACCTCCTGACCAGGGGGGAGAGCACACAGACCCTTTCCAAGGACGCTGGGTCCTTGCCCATACTGACAATAGGTGAAGTTGCAGGGGCCTCAAGTGGAACTGACCATAAGGGACCGCTTTGAAGCATGCCACCATCAGGCCCACCAGCTGCATCCCCTGCCTGATGGAGGGATGGGGACAAGCTAGGAGGGACTGAGCCTGTGCAATCAGACTGTCCACCTTCTGTTGAGGAAGGAAGATCCTTGCCTGAACTGTATCCAGATTCATTCCTAGGAATGGAATTACCAAGGAAGGGGACAGTGAGGACTTGGGGTGGTTGAGCACCCATCCAAATGACTCCAGAGTAGACACCACCAGCTGAGTATCCAACTCTGCCTGATGTAGAGACTGGGAAGTGATGAGAATGTCGTCCAGATAGGGAAGCACGTGGACGCCCTAACATCTGAGCAGAGACATCACTCCAGCCAGCACCTTGGTGAACACCCTGGGAGCTGAAGTGAGGCCGAAGGGCAAGGCCACAAATTGGTAGTGTTGATCCATCATCTTTGATGTCCACAGAAGTCATGAAATCCCCTTGGCGCAGGGAACTGATGGCAGAGCGCAGAGTTTCCATGCGAAAGCACCTGCCTTTGACAAACTTGTTGAGGATCTTGAAGTCCAGGATTGGCCTGACAGAACCATCCTTTTTGGGTACTGTGGATAGGTTGGAATAAAAGCCCTTGCCTTTTTCTCTTAAGGGGACCTGGCAGATGACCCCCCAGCTCCAGGAGGCATTGCACTGCTTGCACTAGCTCCTGAGCTGACACAGGGTCCTGAGGAATCCGGGATCTGATGAATATTGGAGGAGGATCGGCAGCAAACTCTATCTTGTAACCGGAGGACACTACCTCCTGAATCCACCGGTCTGAGACATGAAGCCTCCAGACGTGAGCGCAGACTCACACAGACCCTTTCCAAGGACGCTGGGTCCTTGCCCATACTGACAATAGGTGAAGTTGCAGGGGCCTCAAGTGGAACTGACCATAAGGGACCGCTTTGAAGCATGCCACCATCAGGCCGGGATCCGGGATCTGATGAATATTGGAGGAGGATCGGCAGCAAACTCTATCTTGTAACCGGAGGACACTACCTCCTGAATCCACCGGTCTGAGACATGAAGCCTCCAGACGTGAGCGAAGTGCTGCAGCCGTCCCCCCACCCGGATGGGTGAGGGCGCCGCATCATGCCTGAGGGGGCTTGGTAGAGGATTTTGCTTTGGGACCCCAGGAGGAGCCAGGATGTCCATGTCCTCTGCCTCTACCCCAGAAATCTCCCTGGGCCCCAGGAAAGGAAACCCCCCTTCCCTGTTTTGCACCAAAAAGGGTCCAGGCGGTCCCCAAACAGGCGCAGTCCTTTAAAGGGAAACCCAGTGAGGGCCTTCTTGGCAGCGTTGTCAGCAGCCCACTGGCGCAGCCAAACCGAGCGGTGCATAGCCACGACAAGGGCAGAAGTTCTGGCACACATTCTGATGGTGTCATCCAATGCAGAGAGGACAAAATTTACAAAAACATCACAACTGAGAGTGCATTAAACACCTCACAAGGCAAATCATCAGGGACACTATCAAGCATATTTCTGATAAGGGTTCTAGTGGCCACAGCAGTAATGGCAGAGGCACAGACCAGGCGCAGCGCCGTCCCTGCACATGCAAAGGCGTGGGATGCCAGCTGGTCAATGCGCCGGTCCTCAGCATCCCGCAGGGTAGTAGAGTCAGGGGAATGCATGACAGAGGTGTTAGATAGCCCTAGGATCGGGGCATCCACCTCGGGGGGGATGACCAACATTTAACCACCTCAGCAGGAAAGGGATACTTCCTATCCCCACTCTTTGGAACCCCGAGAAGATTACTGGGGCGCTCCCATTCCTTGAGCACAAGGTTATGGAAATGTGCCTGCTCGGGAAATTCCAAACTTGATTTTGCTGTATGGAAAAGCTCCCCTCTTTGCCTGGGAGCAGCAACAGGGAGAGAGATGGACAGAACCTCAAAAATCTGGGTCAATAATCTGTCAGTGTCATCCGGGGTCCAGGGGTCAGAGCCAGAATCGTCATGACCCCTTGGTCTCTCGTCAGATGAGCCTTCATCAGACGGGGTATAGCCACAAAGATTCCAAAACTCCTCAGTTCCCATAGGGAAAACAGTGACATTAGGCGTCAAGTGCCGCTTCTTAGCAGGGGCCTTACGCACTAAGGACTTAGCAATCAACTGCTCAACAGTAGCCAGTCTAGAAGACACATCAGGCTGAGAATCCCCACTAGTATGCAACTCAGCAGGAGTGAGGTTTAAGCTCGGGGGAGTAGGTGAAGTGAAACGAGGTGCAGCCACTGGCAGGCCAGATTGCAATGCAAGCACCTGCTCAGCACAGGGTACACAGACCCCCGCCTTGTCAGCGTCAGCATGAGGTTGCCCACACGCTACACACAGCCGGTCTTGTCCCGAAGGGACCCCGGTCACATTATCCTGGGATGCCTCCATATGGTGATTATAGCGGCGCTATACGCCGATAGGGAATAACGCTAAATAGCAACCCTGGATGCCCCAATAACCCGCTAGGGAAGTGGGAATATTATTTTTACAAGGCCTACAAGTATATATAGTAATACAGGGCCGGGAGAAGCCAAAAGGGGTGCCCCGCCGCGAGGGCACTTACGGACCGCGGTAGGTAGGGGTCCGTCGCACATGGGCCAAACAGGCAGGATACAGATGGCGTCGGTATACCTCGAGGGGCAGGCCGGTATCAGCGATGATGCGGAGCACGCCAAAGAGGGGCCCCGCCCCCCCGAAGAGCGCGAAGCCACGAACATGCAAGCAGCCAATGATGGTGCACCAGCGCCTGAGGTAATGCCGCCGCCAAGCGCGGAACCAAGTCAGCGTGCGGCGCCGGCAATTTTAAAAAGACAGTAAAGACAAGTCAGCGCGGCGGCTGACACAAGACTAAACAGAATGGAAAAAAAGGTGTAAAACACAGAATGCATAGCATACATATTTACACCCCCCCCCCTCTTTTCTCCCGAAGACTACAAGGAGGATGAGGGAGGACAGCGGCCACTTAAACAGGGCCCACCGATGGGCAGGGGCAAGGGGGCACTAGTGTGGGAGGGGCATCCATAGAGGCTCACCATAAGCCTGAACCGCCTACCCTTTGGTGGGGGATTGCGGTGGAGCAGCGCTCCTAAGCACCTAACAACGGTGCTGCCTACCTTCACCCGACCAGCGCAGCCAAGGCTGGGAGGCATATTACTAGTGGAATGGGTGAGAATAGTCCTACAGGGCGGGGGCTAATAGCCCCGCTCACCTGCGAGTAGAGAGCCATATTCTAAGTATGTCACAAACCCCGCTTCAGATAGTCATTACACTTGGGTTATACCGACCTGTAGAGGGCGATCTTGCAGAGATGTCATGAAAAAAAGGGAGCCCCTCCCGGTCCATAAATACCTGGGACCTACCACTCATTCCCCAGTCTTTCATCTCTGCAGACGGCGAGCAAGTCAGAAGATGGATGTCTCCTCCTTGCAGGTAGCCGGGGTAACTCCCGGCCCCCCTCTTTCGGTCTATTTCTGCCTGGACCTACTGTTATCCCCCTTTTTAGCAAAGAGCCTCCCAGCCTAGGCTGTGGGTCCTGACAAAGGTAGACGGCACCTTATATAGCAAAGACGCCAGCCAATCTCCGGTTAAAGGGATGCTTAATCCACATTTATTTTCTAATAGATTAAAACATTTCCATCCACATAATGAAGCCGGTGACAAGCATAAGGAAGCTGGTAAAATGCCAACGCATTTCGGGCAAACACTCAGCCCTTACTCATGACATGACTGCCCGCTTCCATAACAAACATTTAAATGCTAACAGGACGCATGCAGTAGCCGCAGGAGACGCCCCAGGGTAATTGAAAAATTGGCAAGTAATCAAGTATATACACCACCCACATAAATATGTTAATAAAGTAGACTAAACCACTCACCCTCTGTTAATTAAACCGCCATTTTCCTCTATCAAACCATCGGGGGGAGGCATATCCACCGCAATCCGCGGCAGTAATGAACGCCATACCACGACCGGAAATTACATAACCAAGAGGGCAAAATCCCTCTCCATGGGAGGATGATGTTAGGGCGGAAATAGCACTGGGTGAGAGAAGCCGCTATGCTCCACCGTGAGACCCCATACTAAGGGGTAGGCGCTATTCGGGGTTGGTGATCCCGGTTGGGATGCCCTGTCCTTGCCCTTATACCTTTGGGGTGTTAATTCCCCCTTCCCCGGTCACCCATCGTTCCCTACTGCTGGAGGGGGGGGCGCTTATCCCCCTTTTAGTTTAGTCCTTCTTTTGAGTGCATGCTTGTGTGCAACGTTTTGTGTGTGTGTGGTGCGCGTGATTGATGCTTCCATGGCCGGGCCGGCGGTTGCGGCGCTGCCGGCCGTTACTGGGAGTCCTCGGGGGAGCTTCTTCCCCTCCGGTGCGGTTTCGGGGGGGGGGGGCGGGGCCGGGCGCGGGACGCGATCCTGCGGGCCGCCCCCTCCCTCCACCCGTGCTGCTGGTGCCGCTGCGGAGCCCGGTCACTGGCCGGGAGCCGCCTGTTGTCAGCAGAGAGGGGCGGGTCGGGCGCAGCGCGCGATCCGCGCCGGCCCGCCCTTCTTCATCCTGGCTGCCAAGTCCCTCCACCTCGTGCAGGACGCCATTCAGTAAGCGCCCAGTGGGCTCCAGTCTTCATTGCCTGTGCAGCGCGATATTGAGTTATATATTCCTAATTATATGTATGTGTGGCCTGGCCTTCTGTTATGTGCCCTGCATTGTGTGACAGTCCCCCTTTCTATTCCAGGCGGACCCTTGTTGGATGTTAAAGGGTCCTCCCGGTCCTAGGGTCCCTGGTTTATTTTAAGAACTCCCTATAAATCCTCCCACTCGGGACACAGAAGGGGCATCCCGGGTCGCTTATATTGCGTAATTCCCTTGAGTATTGCGACTACCGATAAAATCACCATATGGAGGCTTCCCAGGATACCGGGCTCGGGCTCCCCTTGGGGCAACCCCGGCAGTGTTTGGGGTGTAGGGCATCCCTTACAGGGGATGATGTTTACCTTTGCAGGATATTGCTCTTTCTACTGCAGTGGTTTAGGTTTGTGCATTATTGCCTTGTTTTGGATCCCCGCCCTTTATGGACACTGCTATTGGATGTCCCAAGTGTAATGACTATCTGAAGCGGGGTGTGTGACATACTTAGAATAATACCATTTTGTGATTACTCACCTGTAAAATGGGTATCTTAAGTATGTCAGGAGTGAGGTTTAAGCTCGGGGGAGTAGGTGAAGTGAAACGAGGTGCAGCCACTGGCAGGACAGATTGCAATGCAAGCACCTGCTCAGCACAGGGTACACAGACCCCCGCCTTGTCAGCGTCAGCATGAGGTTGCCCACACGCTACACACAGCCGGTCTTGTCCCGAAGGGACCCCGGTCACATTATCCTGGGATGCCTCCATATGGTGATTATAGCGGCGCTATACGCCGATAGGGAATAACGCTAAATAGCAACCCTGGATGCCCCAATAACCCGCTAGGGAAGTGGGAATATTATTTTTACAAGGCCTACAAGTATATATAGTAATACAGGGCCGGGAGAAGCCAAAAGGGGTGCCCCGCCGCGAGGGCACTTACGGACCGCGGTAGGTAGGGGTCCGTCGCACATGGGCCAAACAGGCAGGATACAGATGGCGTCGGTATACCTCGAGGGGCAGGCCGGTATCAGCGATGACGCGGAGCACGCCAAAGAGGGGCCCCGCCCCCCCGAAGAGCGCGAAGCCACGAACATGCAAGCAGCCAATGATGGTGCACCAGCGCCTGAGGTAATGCCGCCGCCAAGCGCGGAACCAAGTCAGCGTGCCGTGCCGGCAATTTTAAAAAGACAGTAAAGACAAGTCAGCGCGGCGGCTGACACAAGACTAAACAGAATGGAAAAAAAGGTGTAAAACACAGAATGCATAGCATACATATTTACACCCCCCCCTCTTTTCTCCCGAAGACTACAAGGAGGATGAGGGAGGACAGCGGCCACTTAAACAGGGCCCACCGATGGGCAGGGGCAAGGGGGCACTAGTGTGGGAGGGGCATCCATAGAGGCTCACCATAAGCCTGAACCGCCTACCCTTTGGTGGGGGATTGCGGTGGAGCAGCGCTCCTAAGCACCTAACAACGGTGCTGCCTACCTTCACCCGACCAGCGCAGCCAAGGCTGGGAGGCATATTACTAGTGGAATGGGTGAGAATAGTCCTACAGGGCCGCAGGCTAATAGCCCCGCTCACCTGCGAGTAGAGAGCCATATTCTAAGTATGTCACAAACCCCGCTTCAGATAGTCATTACACTTGGGTTATACCGACCTGTAGAGGGCGATCTTGCAGAGATGTCATGAAAAAAAGGGAGCCCCTCCCGGTCCATAAATACCTGGGACCTACCACTCATTCCCCAGTCTTTCATCTCTGCAGACGGCGAGCAAGTCAGAAGATGGATGTCTCCTCCTTGCAGGTAGCCGGGGTAACTCCCGGCCCCCCTCTTTCGGTCTATTTCTGCCTGGACCTACTGTTATCCCCCTTTTTAGCAAAGAGCCTCCCAGCCTAGGCTGTGGGTCCTGGCAAAGGTAGACGGCACCTTATATAGCAAAGACGCCAGCCAATCTCCAGTTAAAGGGATGCTTAATCCACATTTATTTTCTAATAGATTAAAACATTTCCATCCACATAATGAAGCCGGTGACAAGCATAAGGAAGCTGGTAAAATGCCAACGCATTTCGGGCAAACACTCAGCCCTTACTCATGACATGACTGCCCGCTTCCATAACAAACATTTAAATGCTAACAGGACGCATGCAGTAGCCGCAGGAGACGCCCCAGGGTAATTGAAAAATTGGCAAGTAATCAAGTATATACACCACCCACATAAATATGTTAATAAAGTAGACTAAACCACTCACCCTCTGTTAATTAAACCGCCATTTTCCTCTATCAAACCATCGGGGGGAGGCATATCCACCGCAATCCGCGGCAGTAATGAACGCCATACCACGACCGGAAATTACATAACCAAGAGGGCAAAATCCCTCTCCATGGGAGGATGATGTTAGGGCGGAAATAGCACTGGGTGAGAGAAGCCGCTATGCTCCACCGTGAGACCCCATACTAAGGGGTAGGCGCTATTCGGGGTTGGTGATCCCGGTTGGGATGCCCTGTCCTTGCCCTTATACCTTTGGGGTGTTAATTCCCCCTTCCCCGGTCACCCATCGTTCCCTACTGCTGGGGGGGGGGGGGCGCTTATCCCCCTTTTAGTTTAGTCCTTCTTTTGAGTGCATGCTTGTGTGCAACGTTTTGTGTGTGTGTGGTGCGCGTGATTGATGCTTCCATGGCCGGGCCGGCGGTTGCGGCGCTGCCGGCCGTTACTGGGAGTCCTCGGGGGAGCTTCTTCCCCTCCGGTGCGGTTTCGGGGGGGGGCGGGGCGCGGGACGCGATCCTGCGGGCCGCCCCCTCCCTCCACCCGTGCTGCTGGTGCCGCTGCGGAGCCCGGTCACTGGCCGGGAGCCGCCTGTTGTCAGCAGAGAGGGGCGGGTCGGGCGCAGCGCGCGATCCGCGCCGGCCCGCCCTTCTTCATCCTGGCTGCCAAGTCCCTCCACCTCGTGCAGGACGCCATTCAGTAAGCGCCCAGTGGGCTCCAGTCTTCATTGCCTGTGCAGCGCGATATTGAGTTATATATTCATAATTATATGTATGTGTGGCCTGGCCTTCTGTTATGTGCCCTGCATTGTGTGACAGTCCCCCTTTCTATTCCAGGCGGACCCTTGTTGGATGTTAAAGGGTCCTCCCGGTCCTAGGGTCCCTGGTTTATTTTAAGAACTCCCTATAAATCCTCCCACTCGGGACACAGAAGGGGCATCCCGGGTCGCTTATATTGCGTAATTCCCTTGAGTATTGCGACTACCGATAAAATCACCATATGGAGGCTTCCCAGGATACCGGGCTCGGGCTCCCCTTGGGGCAACCCCGGCAGTGTTTGGGGTGTAGGGCATCCCTTACAGGGGATGATGTTTACCTTTGCAGGATATTGCTCTTTCTACTGCAGTGGTTTAGGTTTGTGCATTATTGCCTTGTTTTGGATCCCCGCCCTTTATGGACACTGCTATTGGATGTCCCAAGTGTAATGACTATCTGAAGCGGGGTGTGTGACATACTTAGAATAATACCATTTTGTGATTACTCACCTGTAAAATGGGTATCTTAAGTATGTCACACACCCGCTTCACCCCGCCCTTTGGTATTCTGGATCCTTTCTATGGTGAACCTTTTTACTGTTACTGGTTATTTTGGCTCTTCCTGGTCCCTTTTCTGCTGTCTTAATACTGGAGAATGAGTGGGAGGTCCCAGGTATTTATGGACTGGGAGGGGCTCCCTTTTTTTCATGACATCTCTGCAAGATCGCCCTCTACAGGTCAGTATAACCCAAGTGTAATGACTATCTGAAGCGGGGTGTGTGACATACTTAAAATACCCATTTTACAGGTGAGTAATCACAAAATGGTATTTTCTCGTCCGCAGCCAGACTGCAGAGAAATTCTGGGGATTTGTGGGAGGTCCCCGGGTATTTGAGGGCCTATTTTTGATGTCTCTTCAGTCCAGCGCCATCTGACGGAGTATATCCCAACTGTAAGTATTAGATTTGGAGCAGGACGTACTGTATACTAAGAAAAAAGTACACATGTTAAGCTTTCAAAGCGTACCCAGCTTGTTGTAGTGGGCTCATCTTTCTGGAAGTAATCCCTTGAAGAATTCTTAGGTTGCACAGGGTTTCCCTAAAAAAATTATAAAAAAGCAGAATAAAACATGTTTTCCTAAACTATCAATATGCAAACAAAAAAACAAGCTAAATCTGAAAGCGCAAGGTCCCCCCAAACAGAAAAATACCCAAGTTTTGTCACCCTCTGTTGACAGGTCATTTTCCCCATTTTGCGCCATGTTTAACCGTGATTTTTGCCGGAATTTCCAGGAATATATATATATATATATATATATATATATATATATATATATATTGCAGCAGAGTTTAGGCTTTAACATGAAATGTTTGTAATTTTTCTACTGTTTTTAAAATATTTTTGCGTAAAAAAACAAAAAAATAAATAAAATTTTTTAGACAATTGTCCCCTTTATGTTAAATAAAACATTTGTTTTATTAATGAAAACCATATTGCATGTGAAAGCCCTATTTCTCCTGATTACAACGGTACCACATATGTATCGGTAGCCCCCCCATTCTTACCCAGGAGACTCCCCAAACTGAAAAGATCACTTTATAACATTTACAAATAAAATACTACTATCCACACTATAAACATAAGGGGTTAATTATCGAAAAAAATAGGGGACCCCACAGACCCCTGCTGAAACCCAGGATATTAACAGCACCACCAAGTATTAGAAATTAATATAATCACAATTTATTAGTCACACAAATATAACATAGTACAGACATTTAAAACACCATTAAAAACAATGAGTAATGACCACCGGGGGGGCACTGTGGGCCAGCTAAACCTATTGTCCTCCATGAATACTATACAAAATAATCCCTAATAATGTTAAAACATGATTCAAGTGCTATATCAAAATTTACAAAATCATCATTAGTAGGTGCAAAAAATGCATTAAAGTGCAAAAGGTTATTAGCCTAAGCCTATCAAGTAGACAGCCAGGTATAAGAAAAAGAAAGCCAATCAAAAAACATAACCACAGTAACAGTGCAAGTGCATATAATTACCGACAGAAGCCAGCGAGACCACGTGACACCCCCGCCCCAGGCCGACGCGTTTCGTAACGGCCAAACCCCATCACTTCCTCTGAGCAGAAAAGGTCCGATGGAGATCCCCACTATGCCCCCTTATATACACACCTGCCCCGCTCCCACACCGGTGAAAGTCCGCTCCGGCGCCGCCGCACGCACCCCGACCGGAAGTGCGTCAGCGGCCCCAGCCAGCACTGAGAGGCTGGGGCCGACTGACGCACCCCGGCCGGAAGTGCGTCAGCGGCCCCGACCACCCCACAGCGTCACCAGACGCCGAAAATGACAGGCGCAAGCAGGACAACCACCGGCCACCAGGCGTACCGAAGCACTACCCGGCGGCACCAAACTGAAACGCGGAACGAGGCAGGTGAGTAGGACATAAAAACAGTGGGGAGAATATAAGCAATGAAGCAAAGACTATGCTATACGCAACCCTTAATCTAAACCTATCTATCTATACATATATACAATGAACATATACAACAGTAGATCTATACAAAGAATCTAGAGATACTCTTTACAACTATCGGCATAACATGCCTATGAGCCTAGGCTACACTTACAGAGCAATCCCTACATGGTGGATACACATCAGAAGGGGGGAAGGGGATATATGGCCCAGGACACAATCCCTACCTTAGTCCATTGGGGATGTGCCCATCTAGAAGGTGAGCCCCCTTCCTTCCTATACCCCTCGCTGTTATATTTCAACCAGGGATAATCTCCCAAGGTATGCTGTATAATGAATGTACTTCTTAGTCCTCAGTTCAGGAGTACCCTGTGTGGTAACATCATTGTGGAGTGTTGGTAGGCGTGGGGATTGCCTGGTTAAATATGCCATCAGAAAGTTGGTCGGAGGCCCGCTGTCATGCGCCTTTCCCACGATTAAGAAGAGATGCTGGATATCCACCTCCCTGGAGATTTATATCCCTAGAATTTACTATCGTCCTTGTGTTATGTATACTGCAATTAGCATGGGTAGTTGTGTAATGTTTATATGTGGGGTTTGCTTCAAATGATATAGGCACATATATCAGGTCCCTTTGGGGTAGTTTTATAGTCGGTATAGGTCTGGGCCATTCTGTGTTTATAGTTGAGATAGAGGTGTCCAATTCCCTAGGATGATTTTGGGCTTATTGGTGGGCATCCCGCTTCAGGACCTGTAATGGTATTCATTATACAGCATACCTTGGGAGATTATCCCTGGTTGAAATAGAGAGTCCTTGGGCAACATGCGGATGCAGGCCCACAGCGAGGGGTATAGGAAGGAAGGGGGTCACTTTCTAGATGGGAACATCCCCAATGGACTAAGGTAGGGATTGTGTCCTGGGCCATATATCCCATTCTGATGTGTATCCACCATGTAGGGATTGCTCTGTAAGTCTAGCCTAGGCTCATAGGCATGTTATGCCGATAGTTGTAAAGAGTATCTCTAGATTCTTTGTATAGATCTACTGTTGTATATGTTCATTGTATATATGTATAGATAGATAGGTTTAGATTAATTAATTTAGATTAATTGCTTATATTCTCCCCACTGTTTTTATGTGGTTTGGTGCCACCGGGTAGTGCTTCTGTACGCCCGGTGGTTGTCCTGCTCGCGCCTGTCATTTTCGCCGTCTGGTGATGCTGCGGGGTGGGCAGGGCCGCTGACGCACTTCCGGCCGGGGTGCGTTGGTCGGCCCCAGCCTCTCAGTGCTGGCTGGAGCTGCTGACGCACTTCCGGCCGGGGTGCGTGCGGCGGTGCCGGAGCGGACTTTCACCGGCGTGGGAGCAGGGCAGGTGTGTATATAAGGGGGCATGGTGGGGATCTCCATAGGACCTTTTCTGCCCAGAGGAAGTGAAGGGGTTTGGCCGTTACGAAACGCGTCGGCCTGGAGCGGGGGTGTCACGTGGTTACTGTGGTTATGTTTTTTGATTGGCTTTCTTTTTCTTATACCTGGCTGTCCTACTTGCTAGGCTTATAACCTATTGCACTTTTTTTGCACATATTAATGATGATTTTGTAAATTTTGATATAGAACTTGAATCATGTTTTAACATTATGAGGGTTTGTAATTGTATTTTGTATAGTTTTCATGGAGGACAATAGGTTTAGCTGGCCCACAGTGCCCCCCGGTGGTCATTACTCATTGTTTTTAATGGTGTTTTAAATGTCTGTACTATGTTATATTTGTGTGACAAATAAATTGTGATCATATTAATTTCTAATACTTGGTGGTGCTGTTAATATCCTGGGTTTCAGCAGGGGTCTGTGGGGTCCCCTATTTGTTTGGATTTGTATACAGTTAACCAGGTAAGCACACCTTATATATTAGCTGGTGCGGGCTTTTTTTGTATCTGTGTATAAGGGGTTAATTTTTAAAAAAATGACATCGGGTCCCCCTCCTGGGGGGTCTACCTTACCCATCATAACCAGCCTGGGACCAGCTATGGGGGCTTGTAGGAACAAGGCGAAGGGGCCAGTTTTGGTGGCCCCCCACCCTGCCGGCTACAAACTCCGTGGGCCGGGCTCTTCTGCCCCCCCCCTGGACAGGTAATTGGGGGTACTGGGGGTTAATGGCAAGTCACCCACTAGCAGCAGGTGACTTGCCAGCCCCCAGCCTTGGGAACTGGTATAGGGGTCTCATGGACCCCTTACCAGTTCATAAGGGGTTAAATGTAAAAATACAATTCTGTGATTACTCACCTTGTAGAATTGGTATTATAAGTATGCAGCACGTCCTGCTCCAGATAATGATTCATAACAGATGGGATTACCTCCACCAGAGGGCGCTTGACTGCAGAGATGGCAAAAAGAGGACCCTCCCGGTC
This sequence comes from Gastrophryne carolinensis, assembly GCA_027917425.1. Lineage (NCBI taxonomy): Eukaryota > Metazoa > Chordata > Amphibia > Anura > Microhylidae > Gastrophryne > Gastrophryne carolinensis. The sequence goes on from CM051234.1 coordinate 538,241,698, forward strand.
CATATATACCCGGGACCTCCCACAAATTCCCCAGTATAGAAAAGCAGTAAGGAGAACCAGGAGAAGCCAATGAAAATTAACAAGGTTAACAAGGATAACAATCACCATACAGAGGGTCCAAGATAATGCAAACAGGGTGGGGTGGAGCAGGACGTGCTGCATACTTATAATACCAATTCTACAAGGTGAGTAATCACAGAATTGTATTATTCTAAGTATGCAGCACATCCTGCTCCAGATAATGATTCATAACAGATGGGACATCCAATAGCAGTGTCCGTAAACAGGGTGGGATCCCAAAAGCAGCAACGCACAGTTCACACCACTGCCGCCTGCAGAACCTTGCGGCCAAAAAGCTGAGGCCCGAACATCAACCTTGTAAAACTTAGAAAATGTATGAACAGAAGACCAAGTAGCAGCCTTACAAACTTGTTCAACAGAATCCTGGTGCTGGAAGCCCCAGGAGGCCCCAATAGCACGAGTAGAATGAGCAGTAAGGCGGAAGGGAGGATCCTTTCCCTTAGCAGAATAGGCCCTAAAAATAGCCTGATTAATCCATTTGCTAATAGTAGACTTAGCAGGTGCCAGGCCCTTCTTGGGACCCGAAGGAACCACAAACAAGGCATCAGTTTTTCTAAAAGGTGCAGTAGCCACCAAGTAGAACTTAAAATTCCTGACCACATCCAGAGAATTACTTGGAATTACCAGGAGTAGGGCACAAGGAAGGAAGCACAATGTCCTGAAGAAATCAGGTTTAAATCTGAAAACCACCTTGTCCTGGTGTCTCTCAAAGTAGGGGGCCTGAATAGAAAGGGCCCCAACTCCGAAACACGCCTGACCGAGGTGATAGCCACCAAAAAGGCAACTTTAAGAGTAAGAATAGACAGAGCAGCCCCATGCACAGGCTCAAAAGGAGGGCCCTGAAGGTCAGACAAAACCAAAGTCCCAAACTGGCAACAGAGGTTTGCGAGGGGGACGCACATGAGCAACCCCCCGGAAGAAAGTCTTGACCAGAGGATGTTGAGCGAAAGATCTCTGGAAGAAAACAGCCAAGGCAGAAACGTGACCCTTGAGCATGCTGAGCTGAAGTCCCAGATCCAAACCACGCCAGAATTCTAGGAATGGAAAACACCCGACATGGAAGGACCCTAGACTCCAGTCAATGTAGGCCCGCCAGATCCTATAGTAAATGGTAGAAGAGGATTTCTTCCTAGCCCTGATTAGAGTAGAGGTTTCAGCAGCCAGGCCGTCAAAGCCAGCGTTTGTAAATTGGGATGGCATAGCCACCCTTGAGTGAGAAGGTCCGGGACCAGGGGCAGAGCGTACTGATCTATCGCCAGCTGAACGATATCCGCGAACCACACCTGTCTTGGCCACCGGGGGCCACCAGGATTGCTGGATGCCCTTTCTCCACCCCCGGAATGTACACTGCTGAGATGCAAGGAACATTGTCCTCCACCCAGGACAGAATCATGGACACCTCCTTGAGGGCACTCTTGCTGATGATTGATGTAGGCAACCACCGTCTGGTTGTCTGAGCGAACTTGGACCGGCCGGCCCTGAAGGTGAGGAGTCAACTGGGCCAGTACCAACCGAACCGCCCTCAGTTCCAGGACGTTGATGGGGGCATGGGCCTCCTGAGGGCCCCACAGCCCCTGGAATTGTAGGGTTCTCCAGAAGCCCCCCCAACCCGACAGACTGGCATCCGTGGAACTGAGCATAAGGAACTTCCTCGAAGCAGGACACCATTTGTCCCACAAGCTGCATCCCTTGCCGGATGGAAGGGCGACGGCAGGACAGAAGGAAATGAACCAGAATTTGGAAGAGAATCCACCTTCTGCCGAGGAAGAAAAATCCTGGCCTGAACAGTATCCAGATTCATGCTCAGGAAGGAAGTCACCAGAGACGGAGACAGGGAGAACTTGGGGTGATTGATCACCCATTCGAATGTTTCCAGAGCAGTCACCTCCTGCTGGGTATCCAATTCTGCCTGCTGGAAAGAATGAGAAGTGATGAGGAGGTCGTCCAGATAAGGAAGAATGCGAATGCCCCGAGCTCTGAGGAGAGCCATAACACCTGCCAGCACCTTGGTGAAGACTCTGGGGGCCGAGGTGAGACCGAAGGGCAGTGCTACCAATTGGTAGTGCTGGTCATCCAGTGCGAACCTGAGGAATCTCTGATGCCCTGGGAAGACTGGTACATGAAGGTAAGCATCCTTGATGTCTATGGAGGTCATGAAGTCCCCTGGGCGCAAAGAGCTGATCGCGGAGCGCAGGGTCTCCATGTGAAAGTGTCTGGTCCTGATGAACTTGTTGAGAAGCTTTAAGTCCATGATGGGTCTGATGGAACCATCCATTTGGGTACTGTGAAGAGATTGGAATAAAAACCCCAACCTCTCTCCCCAGGAGGGACCTGACAGATGACCCCCATGTCCAATAGGTTTTGTACAGCCAGAAACAGCCCATGATCTGCCAGGGGTTCTAGAGGAATCCAGGACTTGAGGAATCTTGGAGGCGGCCAGGCAGCGAACTCTAGCTTGTAGCCGGAGGACACAACCTCCAGAATCCACCTGTCTGAGACCTGCTGTCCCCACACATGAGCGAAGAGCCGCAGCCGTCCCCCCCACCCGGATGGGTGAGGGTGCCCCCTCATGGCTGAGGAGGCTTGGCGACAGATTTGGGCTTGGCCCCCAGGAAGATCCGGAGCGGGCACGATATCTGCCCCTGCCCCAGAAGTCTCCCCTAGGACCTGCAAAGGAAACCCCTCTCCCAGACCTGGATCCACGGTAGGAGGGGGCAAAGGCACCCGAACCCCGAAAGGGCCGCAGCTGCTTATTATGTTGAGGTAACTTACCCCCCTTGGCAAACAGGTCCAAGCGATCACCAAATAGGCGCAGCCCCTTAAAGGGGACCCCCGTGAGGGCCTTCTTAGCAGCGTTATCAGCTGCCCACTGACGCAGCTAAACAGAGCGGCGTATAGCAACCACCAAGGCAGAGGTTCTACTACACATCCTAATGGTGTCATCTAAGGCAAAAAGGACATATGCAATGAACATTTCACACTGTGACAAGGCCCTAGAAGTATCATCAGGGGCGCCTTCCAACAGACCCTTGAGGAGAGTCCTAACAGCAACAGCAGTAACAGCAGAAGCACAGACAGGGCGCAAGGCAGGCCCCACACAGGCAAAGGCATGGGAGGCCAGCTGGTCAATGCGCCGGTCCTCACTATACTTGAGGGTAGTGGAATCAGGGGAATGGACCACAGATGTGTTGGACAACCCCAATACTGGTGCATCCACTTCTGGGGGGGTTGACCAACATTTAACCACATCAGTGGGAAAAGGGTACCTTTTATCCCAGCCCTAAGGGATTCCGGGAAGCCGTCCGGGACGCTCCCATTCTTTGAGAACAAGATTATTGAAATGAGCCTGTTCTGGAAATTCCAGACGTAGTTTAGCAGTACTGAAAAGTTCCCCCTGTAGCTTGGGAGCCGCAGCAGGAAGGGAGATAGAAAGCACATCAAAAATCTGAGTTAACAGTCTATTGGTGTCATCAGCATCCCAATGATCAGAGCCATAGTCAGCACCACTGAAATGCTGCTCATCAGATAACTATGAATCCGAGAAAAATTCCCCCTCCTCAATTGGGGTATAATCAGACAAATCAAGGAAATTCTCAGTCCCCACAGGAAAGGCAGACGCACCCGGCGCCACATGCCGCCTTTTAGCCGGGGCCTTACGGGCCGCAGAGCTAGCAATCAGCCTCTTAATGTTAGCCAACCTGGAAGACACGTCAGGCTGAGACTCCCGAATAGTATTTAGTTCACTTGGAGTCATAATCAAGGGAGGGGGAGTGGGTGAGGGCATAGTGGGCGCAGGCCCAGTCACAGATAGTCCAGAATGCAGCGCAAGCGCCTGCTGGGTGCAGGGTACACAGACCCGCACATCATCGCTCACAGGGGATGCCCCACACTCTACACACAGCAGGGCTTGTCCCGAGGGGACCCCGAGCACAATATCCTGTGAAGCCTCCATATGGTGATTAAGGTGGCACAACTGGCCAATAGGAATTACGCCGTATAAGCAACCCGGGATGCCCCAAATGTCCGCCAGGGAAGTGAGAGGATTAACCCTTTAAGTGCCAGCCTTTCTAGAATTTTTGTCACCCTTTGTTGCCAGACCACGTTTCACTATTTTGGGCTACATATGTTCAACCTTGATTTTTGAAGGGATTTCCAGGGATTTTCCAGGAAAATTATATATTGTTTTTTTTCAGCAGAGTCTGAGCTTCAACATGCAATATCTTGTTTGCCCTTTTTTTAGTGTATTCTCAATACTTTTGGGTGAAATATGTGCAAAAAAATAAAAAAAAACTATTTTTGCAATTTGTAGTGTTTTTTGTAATAAAAATGTAAGTTTGTCAATAAAATTTTATTGCGTGCGAAACCCCAATTTCTACCGCTCACAGCAGTACCACATATGTATTGATAGACACCCTTTCCTGCCCAGGAGACTCCCCCAAACTGAAACAGAGCTTTAGGAGATTTTCAGATAAAATACAACTATGTTACGCGCTAAGCGTACCTTGCAGTTTTTCCAGAAAAACAACCCTTTAAATTTGAAATACCCCCCACAAATGATATATTCTCTGGAAGTACACACCTCAAGCTTTCTAGGCGTACCAGGTTTGTTGACATGGGCGCAGTTTTCTGGAAGTAATCCCTCAATCAATTCTTTGGTTGCACAGAGTTTCCCTAAAAAAGAAGAATCAAAGCCACATTTTCCTAAAAAAAACTATAGGCAAACAAGAAAAAACAAGTAAAATCTGAAAAAGCAACATCCCCCGAACAGAACGATACCCAACATGCATAGCTACTGTCAAGGGAAGAGTTGCCAAACACCACAAAGTAAAGCATGCGCATAACGGTAATTGTACTTGAAATATTCTAAGTATACAGTACGTCCTGCTCCAGATAGAATACTTACACTTGGGCTATCCTCTGCCAGATGGCGCTGCACTGCAGAGACATGGAAAACAGGCTCCTCCCAGCCCCTCAAATACCCGGGGACCTCCCACAAATCCCCAGATTTCTCTGCAGTGCCGACTGCAAAGACATGAAGTATCACTCTCTCGCAGGTGAGCGGGGCTATTACAGCCTGCGGCCCTGTTGGACTACTCCCACCCGTCCTTTTCGTGATGTGCCTCCCAGCCTGGGCTGCGCTGGTCGGGTGAAGGTAGGTAGCACCATGTGTGCTTATGGAGCCACGCTCCACCGCAGTCCGCCACCAAAGGGTAGGCGGTTTAGGCTGATGGTGAGCCTCTAATGGATACCCCTCCCGCATTATTGCCCCGTACCCCGTGTAGCGGTGGACCCTGTGTAAAGGGTCGCCATCCTCCCTCGGGGAAAAAGGGGGGGGGAGGGGGTATGTGTGTGGCACTGTCAGTGTACTGTATTGTCACGCTTATGGCCGTAGTATTGCCCTTGACTTGCAACTGAGTGTCAGAGCCGCGCTGCTTGCTCTTCATAGTTTTTGGCTGCCGCCGTCTGTGTGTCTTTTATTTTACTGAAGTGTGCTGCGCCGGGCGGTGGCTTGTTCAGACGCTACGGCGTCTCCATTAGCAAAGGCTTATACTAAGTGTATCTTACATTTGCTTGTTAAGATTTGACTGCTGCCTCAGAGCTTCGCGCTCTTTGGGGGAGGCAGGGACCTGGCGTGGCGCGCTCCGCGTCACGGCCAGATCGGGGTTCGCTTGGCGCCATTTTGATGATCTTGGCGCGCGTGTGGTTGCGGTCCTTCTCCTCCCTTGCCCTCGCGGGCGTTTTCATTATTAACATCCTTTCTGCTGCGCATGGCTCTGACACCCCTAATTCTCCTTATGTCTTTCAGACGTCAAAGACTCCGGTGGCTTCTCCCGGCCTGACATAAATTATAGCGGGCTTGCAAAAAATTCTCCCACATTCATAGCGGGTCTTGGGGCATCCAAGGTTGCCTTTTGCTTAAATCCCTGCTGGCATATTTGCCTTGTTAATCACCATATGGAGGCATCTCAGATTTATGTGACCGGGGTCCCTCTGGGACAAGACTGGCTGTGTACAGCGTGTGGACAATGCCATGCTGATGCTGACAGAGCCCGGGACTGCGGACCCTGTGCCAAACAAGCACTGGCCCTGCAATCAGGGTTGCCAGTGGCTGCACCTCGCTTCAATACACCTGTCTCCCCATGCTTAAATCTCACTCCTGATGAATCGCACTCGAGCGGGGATGATCAGCAAGTCATGCCGCGCAGGCTGCCTATGGCTGATCAGATTATTTCGAGGTTGTCGGAGCGCTTGGGCCCTGGTAAGAAGCGGCACGCCTTCTGTTTCGCCTTTTCCTACTGGAACTGAGGAGTTTACTACTCCGTGTGTTTTTGCCCCCTCTGATGAAGGGGAGTTGTTTTCTGACTCAGGTTCGTCTGATGAGAGACCGAGGAGTCATAATGATACTGGTCCTAAATACTGGGGCCAGTGTGACACTGACGAACTATTGATAAAGGTCTTTGAGGTCCTGTCTATCTCTCTCCCTGGTGAGGCTCCCAAGCCTAGAGGGGAGAGTTTCCATACAGCGACAGCGCGCTTGGAATTTCTGGAGCAGGATCATTTCCAGACTCTTGTATTCAAATAATGGGAATCCCCTAGTAAACTTACAGGGGTTCCAGGGGACTGGGATTGGAAATACCTTTTCCCCCCTGACGTGGTTAATTGTTGGTCATCACCTCCCGTGGTGGATGCACCGATCATAGGGGTTCTTAACCCCCCCCTTTATTATGGCCCCTGCTTACCGCACCCTTCGGGATGCTGAGGACCGGCGCATTGATAGGTTGGCTTCACACGCCTTTTCTTGTGCATGAACGGCGCTGCGCCCGGTCTGTGCCGCGGCCATCACTGCAGTGGTCGCTAGAACCCTCATCAGAAAGATGCTTGATCATCACCCTGAGGATCTCCCCTGGGAGGTGTTTAATGCACTCTCCAGTTGTGAGGTATTTGTAAAATTAATTCTATTGGCGCTGGATGACACCATTAGAATGTGTGCAAGAACTTCTGCCTTTGTGGTAGCTATACGTCGCTTGGTTTGGCTGCGACAGTGGGGTGTTGATGATGCTACTAAAAAGACTCTTACTGGGCTTCCCTTTAGAGAGCGACGCCTTTTTGGGGCCCGTCTGGACCTGTTTGGTAAGAAGGGCAAAACCCCCCCGACGCAGACGGCAATCTCGGCCCCCTCGGGGCAGGGGCACCCCTCCGGCCGGACTAAGTCCAATTCTTCCACCCATACCCCTCAAGCATGATGGGGCGCCCTCGCCCGTCTGGGTGAGGGGATGGCCGCAGCACCTTGCTCCTATCAGGAGGCATCATGCCTCATTCTGGGGGATTCAGGAGGTAGTTTCCTCCGGATACAGGATAGAGTTTGCTGCGCGCCCTCCCCTGAGATTGTCAGGGTACTGCCTCCGTTCAGGAGTTGGTGCACGCCATGCATGGCCTGCAGGAGGGGGTCACTTGCAGGTTGCCCTTCACAGGCAGAGGCAGGGGCCACTACTCCAGCCTTTCCACATTCCCCCTAGAGGATGAGTCTGGCCATTCTGGTTTCACAGGTTCGGCAATTCTACAATTACAGGCAGTTTCTGCATGGAGATGGGCCGTCAGCGCCCTGCGCCCAGTGGGCTTATTGCCGTCTGTGAAGATCGAAGATGCTTATTTTCACATCCCTGTGTCTTCTGGACACCGAGGCTCTTCAGGTTCGTGTTGAAGGCCCAACACTGCTACTTCGTGGCCTTGTTATCTGGCCTTCCTTCTGCTCCCAGAGTGCTCACCAAGGTGCTGACGGGGGCGATGTCTCTGATGGGACCAAGGGGCGCCCGCGCGAGGACTACCCGGCCGTCCTTTTTCTCTTCCCAATCTCTACGTCCGACTGAGTGGCTACTTGGCTGGTTATGTCCTTTGGGAGTCATTTGGATGGGTGTTCAATCGCCTCAGGTCTTCATCGCCCCCTTGATTGGTAACTCCCTTCCTAGGGATGAATCTGGATTTGGTTCAGGCGAGAATCTTACTTCCCCGGCAATAACGTGGACAATTGGGTTGCATGAGCTCAGTCCCTCATTGCTGTTCCCCATCCCTTCACCAGGCAGGATTGCAGCTGGTGGGCCGTTGGTGGCCTGAGAGGAGGTCCCTTATACTCAGCTCCCTTGGGCCCTTCTGCAACTTCTATTGTTAATACTGGACAGGGATCCAGCATCCCTGGAGCTGGGTCTGTGTGCCTTCCCCCCTGGTATGGTGGTTCCCCTTGAAGTGATAGAACTCAAGGAACCTGTTTGGGGGCACCCCTTTCCTTTGCCTATTCCTGTAGATGGTCCCCATGGATACCATATCTATCAGGCTGACGGGGGGGGGTTTCTTCTGAAACCCCCTGTGGTTCCGGGGGAGGTGGGGCCCTTAGGTGGTCCATACCCTTATAGAGTATTGAAACAGTGAGCTTCAGGTTGGCTCTATCTAGCTGGACTACTCCTCTTCAGGACCTGTATGTTTGGGGGCGCTTGGTCTGTCTGGCGACAGTGACTTGCATTAATCATCTGTGTGGGGCCTGGAGCAGGATGATCCTCTAGGAAGGTATCTGATCCTGATCTGGGTGGAGGACAACGTTCCCTGCCTATCAGTGGTATTCGCTCCGGTGGAGGTCCTTCTGCGGCAGGATGTGCTATTCCGTGTATCGCTATGATGTACAACTAGCGTGGATCTGTTTTGGCCTAGTCACTATCACAAGTTCTCGGCCCTTGTTTCCCTGTTCCAGGATCCTCTGACTGAGGTCATGAGGCTTGTTAACGTTATGGCTGGATATTCTATTCTGTATGTCTTATTCCCATTCCCCCTGCTGGGCGGGGTTCTGCGCTAGATTGCGCTGGAAGGAGGGACCAGTAATACTGGTGGCCCCTGGGTGGCCTAGTGGAGTGAGGATTCGCAGACGTGGTACTGAGGGTACGTTCTGCCAGGAGGGCGATCTGCTCACTCTGGGCCCCTTTTAAGTCACCCCAATCTACAGACTCTGGCCTAGACAGCCTGACTGCTAAATCATCCATCTCGGTGGAGCTTATCTTCTGACTACTTGGAAGTCTAGGAGCAAGTTTCTTCTTCTTCTTCCATCTATTTTAGGGTATGGCGTACCCATATGGATTGGTGTGAGTCTAGGTCTCTTCCCTGTCGGGTGTTCTCTGTTCCCAGGGTTCTAGAGTTATACAGCATGGGTTGGAGTTGGCTCTCTACTCAGCACTCTGAAGGGTCAGGTTCTGCCCTGTCCGCCTTCCTGTAGCAGTCTTTTGCTCTGTTTTTTTCCTTGGTTAAGGATTCTTCGGGGGGTTGCTCATGTGCGTTCCCCACGTAATTCTACGGTTCCGCTTGGGATTTGAATTTTATTCTGTATGTCTTGCGGGATGTTCCCTTGGACCCTTTCTGGATGCTGTCTGACTGTTTTTTACTCTCAATGTTGTCCTTCTGGTGGCAGTTACTTCAGTCAGACGTGGTTTGAGCGGGCAGCTCTGTTTAGCGAGCCCTCGTTAATTGAGACACACCAGGTTAAGGTGGTGCTCCACTTTACGCCGGACCTCCTGCCTAAGGTGGCATCTTACGTTCTTTGATTCAAGATATTTCTTCTACCTTCTGTGCCTTATAACTAGCAATGCTGGGGAAAGGGGTCTACATTCCTTCAACAGGTGTTGGAAGTGTTTCCTGGATTGTCTCTTGCCCCTTGGGGGAACTGTTGCCCTTTGGGTCTAGGGCTCTTTCCTTCCTGTATGTGCCTGATCTGTTCTGATCTCCAAGGGTTTAAGCAGCTTGGGCTTGGCCTTTACTTGGATGGGATGGTCCCTAGAAAGGTTTCGCATTCTGCCAGGGCTACTGTTAGCATTTGGTCTTGTTAGGCTGTTACTCAGGTCTGTTACTCTACGGGGAAGAATCTTCTTCTCGCCTTATTTCTTATTCTACTCGTGCCTGTGGAGTTACTCAGGCCTGTTACTCTATGGGGAAGAATCTTCTTCTCGCCTTATTTCTTATTCTACTGCCTTGGTGCCTTTGGGCTTCAGCACCGAGTTTTCTGTTGGACAGTTTTGCTAGACTGCTATTGTTCTGTTCATACCTTTTTTCCAAGGTTTTTATGAGGTTGACACTAGAGCCTTTGCTCTTATTGCTCTTGGTAGCTAGGTTCGCAGGTGACTTAAAAGCAAGTGCTTTAAACTGTCTGCTGTTGCCTTTTTTGTTGGGGATCCCACCCTTCTTTATGGACACTGCTATTGGATGTCCCAAGTGTAAGTATTCTATCTGGAGCAGGACGTACTGTATACTTAGAATAATACAATTCTGTAAAATACTCACCTGTAGAATTGGTATTATACGTATACAGTACGTCCTGCTCCACCCCACCCTGGTTTTGCATTTTCTGGATCCCCTGTATGGTGATTGTTATCATTGTTATAGTTACCAGTTTTTGGTGGTTAAATTCTCCCGGCTTCTTGTTCACTGCTTTTCAATGCTGGGGATTTGTAGGAGGTCCCCGGGTATTTGAGGGGCCGGGAGGAGCCTGTTTTCCATGTCTCTGTAGTGCAGCATCATCTGGCGGAGGATAACCCAAGTGTAAGTATTCTATGTGGAGCAGGATGTACTGTATACGTATAATACCAATTCTACAGGTGAGTATTTCACAGAATTGTATTTTTTAGCTCTGCTGACAAAGTGCGCACCTTGCAATTTTTCAACCAAAACAACCCTTTACATTTGGAATATCCCCCATAAACCATATATTCCCTGAAAGTACACATGTTAAGCTTCTTAAGCGTACTGAGCTTGTTATAGTGGGCTCATCTTTCTGGAAGTAATCCATTGAAGAATTCTTAGGTGGCACAGGGTTTCCCTAAGAAAAATTATAAAAAAGCAGAATAAAAACCATGTTTTCCTAAAATATCAATATGCAGACAAGAAAAAACAAGCTAAATCTAAAAGCACAAGGTCCCCAGAGCAGAACAATACCCAACATGCATAGGTACTATTAACCCTTTTAATTGCCAGCCTACTTGAAGTTTTGTCACCCCCTGTTGACAGGTCATTTTCCCCATTTTGCGCCATTTTTAACCGTGATTTTTGCTGGAATTTCCAGAAAAATTATATACATATTTTTTGCAGCAGAGTTTAAGCTTTAATGTGAAATGTCTTGTTTGTAATTTTTCTACTGTTTTTTTGAATATTTTTGCGTAAAAAAAACCAAAAAAATATAAAATATTTTTTAGACAATTGTCTCCTTGTCAAGCCTCCTGGCTACAATCATGGAATCATGGGGAGAGCTGAGCTGAGCTCCAGGTATGGGGCGAAGTGAAGCAGAAAAAACTCCAAAGAGCAAATAAGTCTGAGCAGAGTCCAAGGGTGAATCCGGGGTCAGAGGCAGGCAGAAAACAAGCAAAGTCCATAAGCAATCCGCGTCAAAAATCAGGTTATCCGTCCATGTATAAATCCAGGTATTCAATCAGGTATTCAGGAATCAGGGAAACAAGGTCCAGGAAGTAAGCTGATAACACAGCATTGGCTGTAGGCCAGCTGTCCTCTTAAATAGGGCTATCAATCAGCACAGGGAGGGATGTGCCAGAGTCTGGTGAAGTCACTTCCTGTCCATTCAAACTCAGGATACCAGGAAGTGAAATCAAGTCCAAGAGCTTACACTCTAGGCCTTGTGCACTTCCAATGGGCTGAACAGCAGGTGTCATTGTGGAGCATGCGATGGAAGAAGAGCCTGCTCTGTTAAAACCATGCAGCCAGGAATGTCTGGTGCTGCATGCAGTCCATGGTATGGCGCGCTCACGATGCCTTAAAGGGCAGGAAAGGCGAGGAGACCGACATTGCCCCCCCCTTAAAGGACGCCTCTGGGCGGCCGATCTAGAGAGTCTTCGCTGAAAAGCTCTGATTAATTGTGGAGCATTGAGATTACTAGATGGCTCCCGGGAATCTTCCTCTGGGCCGTAACCTTTCCAACGAACAAGATACTGAATGGAGGCACCTCTATTCCGTGAATCCAGGATCTGTTCAACCTCATATTCCTCTTCACCATCCACAATAATTGGATCAGGAGGTTTATCTTGGGAATCTCTAAAAGTTCCTTTCTTTAAAAGGGACATGTGAAAAACTGTATCTTCAGGCGATTAGGTAATTCCAATTTAAAGGCAACTTCATTAATAGCTCTCTTAATCTTAAAAGGTGGATGAGTGGTAGAGAGCAGGACTTGATCTCCTACTGCAAAATTGGAAGCTGAAGACCGATGAGTGTCTGCTGTCCTTTTGTAACGTTCTTGGGCAGCTCGAAGGGTTGTTCGGAGCATCTGATGAGTGGCAGTTAGATGAGCTCCTAAATCTGCAGCTGCCGGTACATTCACTGGGATGCAGGTATCAGGCAAGGTCTTGGCATCAAATCCATAATTTGCAGCAAACAGAGTGAGGCGGGTCGAGGAATGGACAGAGTTATTATAAGCCAGTTCAGCTAATGGGAGTAACTGTGTCCAATTGTCCTGCAGGGCCGAGGAGTAGCATCGTATGTACTGCTCCAGTGATTGATTCACCCGTTCAGTTTGTCCGTTGGTCTGGGGATGATAGGCCGATGAGTGGGCCAAAGTGATCCGTAAACTCCTACAGAGCGCTGTCCAGAACCAGGCAGTAAATTGGGAACCACGGTCAGACACAATCTTAGACGGGAGGCCATGTAAACGAACAATCTCTTTCACAAAAACTTGTGCTAACTTCGAGGCCGAAGGAAGGCTGGGGAGAGCTATAAAATTAGCAAACTTGGTTAAATAGTCCACAGCCACCAAGATAGTGTTGTTGTTGTCCGAAGGTGGAAGTTCTACAATAAAGTCCATAGAAATATGTTCCCAGGGACGTTCTGGCACTGGGAGAGGCATGAGAAGACCTGCAGGTTTGGTGGTTATGTGTTTATTCCGGGCACAGGTCCCACAAGAAGAAACGTGATATACAGTCTGCTCTTAAGGTGGGCCACCAGAAATGACGTTGAATCAGATGTAGCGTCTTCTTGAGCCCGAAATGGCCTGCCAAGGGGTGATCATGGAATTCGGCCAGAACCCTGGAACGTAAAGATTCAGGAACAAAAATCTTTTCTTGATGGACAAGAATTCCATCTACTCGTGATAGTTCAGATTGTAGGTTCTCTGGGATAGAATCGGATGCTCGTCGAATCTCAGCAATGAGTTCAGCTCAAGTAACAAAAAATGGTTCGGTTGCAAAATAGTGGGTTCCACAGGTTCAGGCCCTTGGTCAGAAGGATGAAGACGGGAGAGTGCATCAGATTTGGTATTTTTGTTTCCTGGACGGTAAGAAATATGAAAAGAGAATCTGGAAAAGAATAGTGACCACCTTGCCTGACGTGGCCGGAGTCTCTTTGCAGACCGAAGGTACTCCAGGTTCTTGTGGTCCGTGAGGATCAAAATTGGATGTCTGGCAGCTTCCAATAGAAGCAAAAAGAGGATCGATCCGCACTCCTTAAAACTTAAAGCATTTATTTGAAAAAGGATAAAATCCAAAACTCCATATTCTCACAGCAGTATAAAAGCAATTCAGGACCCTGGCACATGAAGGTATGCCAATCTCGCTAACGCGTTTCGGACGCACAAAATAGGTCCTTAGTCATAGATACAGATGGCATAACCGCATACAATAATATATAGTATGTAACATAATGCACTTACCCTCCATCAGCTGCAGATCGCGACCGCGAGTCCCCCCTGCGCACGCCGCCTCCGCCGCCGGCGGGGTAGAATGACGTCATGCGTAAAGCAGCGTCAGACTCCACCAATGGCAGGCTCAGAAGCGGCAGCCAATCAAAACGCAGGAGGGAAATACGTCGTGAGCACCGTTGCTAAGCAGCATTATAAACAATGTACAACAGCGGGGAGGGAGAGACCAATACAATACACCAACTTCAGAGACAAGGCAGAGAACAGCCCTATTGGTAAATAAAATATTGCATGAAAAATGCGAGCAATCCTGGGCATAGGTCCATGCTCGTTGAACATAGGTTTAAATAATCATATACAAAAGGCAAAACCGGGCAAATGGCTGTGTAAGATATGCCCATTGACGGATATGATAATACACAGAACTATGCCTGGAGGTAACACAAAAAGAAAAATAAAAAAATATATATATATAATCAAGAGAGAAGGAATTAACAGTCCATACACAGTGTCATAAACACCACAAATTACTATAAGGATGTGACTTTATGGATTATATTCCGACACCAGAGCCAATAACAGAATAATAGTATGGGGTATAAGGACTGCCATAGCCACCACTGGTAATGATACTGCTGAGGTCACATCTAGGTGACCTCAGCGAGTGTGTCCTAACATTGGGGCATGACAAATATATAATTAATAGTATAGTATATAGATGACCTAAACTGGTGTAAAGCATACCATTAAGGAGGACACACATCAACTTATAATGAAAGAGAGGTCCCATTTATGGTTAAGGCCATGTGGGAAGCGTGTATTAAGAGTGAAAATCCAAAATGCCTCCCTCATGAGCAATTTCCTATGGATATCACCCCCCCTGGGCCCCATGGATACTCTTTCTAGGGCTGTCACTCTAATTGCGGGATTACTATCGGCGTGACATTGATTGAAATGTTTGGCCACATTAGAGCTCTTAATCAATTCTGGTTTGCCAATACCATACACATGCTCTGTGATACGGGTTTTCAGTTTACGTGTGGTGCAGCCTACGTATTGTATTTGACAATACATGCAGGTAATGAGGTAAACCACCATCTTTGTATTGCAGTTAAGCAGAGTTTTGATTGGAAAACTTTTGCCATTACTGGTAGACGTGAAACTACTGCCCTTGACCACAAACCTACATAGGCCGCAGCGAGGGCCACCACATGGGAAAAATCCCCTAGTAGCCAACCATGTCATTGCACTTAGGAGGCCGAGGACCAGCATCCTAGGGGATAACAAGAAACCACAAATAAGGAAAGGCTCTTTTTCCTCATTTAGAGGGGTGACATTTAGCACCCCATTCACCCTGGAGTTTAAGGAGATCTGTAAGATAATCCGAAACAATTTACCCATCTTAAAAGCGGACCCCCTCCTTAGAGATACACTAGATGAGGGGGTACGATTGGTTAGCCGTAAGTCCCCGAGCCTATCTAATACTTTGTCGCCAAGTTTTTTTCAAACACACAAGGGAGACAGTAAGACATGGTTGGCTACTAGGGGATTTTTCCCATGTGGTGGCCCTCGCTGCGGCCTATGTAGGTTTGTGGCCAAGGGCAGTAGTTTCACGTCTACCAGTAATGGCAAAAGTTTTCCAATCAAAACTCTGCTTAACTGCAATACAAAGATGGTGGTTTACCTCATTACCTGCATGTATTGTCAAATACAATACGTAGGCTGCACCACACGTAAACTGAAAACCCGTATCACAGAGCATGTGTATGGTATTGGCAAACCAGAATTGATTAAGAGCTCTAATGTGGCCAAACATTTCAATCAATGTCACGCCGATAGTAATCCCGCAATTAGAGTGACAGCCCTAGAAAGAGTATCCATGGGGCCCAGGGGGGGTGATATCCATAGGAAATTGCTCATGAGGGAGGCATTTTGGATTTTCACTCTTAATACACGCTTCCCACATGGCCTTAACCATAAATGGGACCTCTCTTTCATTATAAGTTGATGTGTGTCCTCCTTAATGGTATGCTTTACACCAGTTTAGGTCATCTATATACTATACTATTAATTATATATTTGTCATGCCCCAATGTTAGGACACACTCGCTGAGGTCACCTAGATGTGACCTCAGCAGTATCATTACCAGTGGTGGCTATGGCAGTCCTTATACCCCATACTATT
The DNA here is from genome assembly GCA_027917425.1 of Gastrophryne carolinensis. NCBI lineage: Eukaryota > Metazoa > Chordata > Amphibia > Anura > Microhylidae > Gastrophryne > Gastrophryne carolinensis. Next base: position 538,257,630 of record CM051234.1, read on the forward strand.
ATTCTGTTATTGGCTCTGGTGTCGGAATATAATCCATAAAGTCACATCCTTATAGTAATTTGTGGTGTTTATGACACTGTGTATGGACTGTTAATTCCTTCTCTCTTGATTATATATATATATTTTTTTATTTTTCTTTTTGTGTTACCTCCAGGCATAGTTCTGTGTATTATCATATCCGTCAATGGGCATATCTTACACAGCCATTTGCCCGGTTTTGCCTTTTGTATATGATTATTTAAACCTATGTTCAACGAGCATGGACCTATGCCCAGGATTGCTCGCATTTTTCATGCAATATTTTATTTACCAATAGGGCTGTTCTCTGCCTTGTCTCTGAAGTTGGTGTATTGTATTGGTCTCTCCCTCCCCGCTGTTGTACATTGTTTATAATGCTGCTTAGCAACGGTGCTCACGACGTATTTCCCTCCTGCGTTTTGATTGGCTGCCGCTTCTGAGCCTGCCATTGGTGGAGTCTGACGCTGCTTTACGCATGACGTCATTCTACCCCGCCGGCGGCGGAGGCGGCGTGCGCAGGGGGGACTCGCGGTCGCGATCTGCAGCTGATGGAGGGTAAGTGCATTATGTTACATACTATATATTATTGTATGCGGTTATGCCATCTGTATCTATGACTAAGGACCTATTTTGTGCGTCCGAAACGCGTTAGCGAGATTGGCATACCTTCATGTGCCAGGGTCCTGAATTGCTTTTATACTGCTGTGAGAATATGGAGTTTTGGATTTTATCCTTTTTCAAATAAATGCTTTAAGTTTTAAGGAGTGCGGATCGATCCTCTTTTTGCTTCACTTGATGTTTATGGGGCTTGGACAGCCTCAGATCCTGCACCCGTTTCCAGTGTGCCTTGCATCTCCTTCTTCCTTTGCCGTTTGCTGTTGCTGTCGACTACAAGGAGCACCTGGATTTTCTCCATAGAGTACCCTAGACCATGGCTACTCCAAGACCGGCAGTATTACAAGATAACCCTGGCACTTCTCCTAACATGGACCTTCTGTTTACAGACAAGAGGAAAAGGCTGGCCCAATTGGACACTTTTTCATGTAAACCTATGGATCCCGGTGAATCACCGCTTCCCGACATGGATATACATTCCCTATTTAAACTTCATGGGGATTTACTCCACAAGGAAACCAAGATATGGTGGGACATGTCAACATTGTCTAAATATATTGACGATCGAATGGTCCCACGGGGGCTTCGGATTAAAAAATTCCCGACCTTTGAGTTACCGGAGGAATATAAAGTAAGATGGAATAGTGTACTTACTGAAACTTCACTTTCTTTGATGGCCATTTTGGTTGAATATCAAGGGCATAGGCTAGATGACTTGCAAGCCTCCCTTGAGAAGTCATCATTAGAACTGGAATCCAAGAAAACTGTTCCTGCCTTTAATTCCCTCTACAAGAGGATGTTGGATACACAGGACAAGCTGGAAGCCAGCATTATAGCATTGAAAAAACGCAAATATCAACGTGACACAAATGACTATATGACAGGCCAAGTATATGATTGGAAAATGTTCACCCAAAGGAGGCAGAATCCAAGACCCATTTTGAAAAGGGCGATGAGATCCCGCCCTAAACGGGTCACCTTTCTTACCTCAGATTCAGATTCTGACCAGGTGGACTTGAATAACCAATCTGATCAGGAAGACACATTGGATCCCAGGGGGAATGTGGGTGCTTTCAAATCTCGCACCACATCATTTAGGTCCGCCGGAACACATAGAGCCACTGGATCATACAATAACAATAAAAATGAGGCGGCTTTTTTAGAGGACCGAACATACGGTCAAACTTCAATCATGATGACCCGCTCAAAGCAAAGAGGCCGTGTAGGAGGGGAGGCCGTAGACGCAGACGCAGCACCCAGATATGTCCCACGCAGACCACGGCGATAGGAATGGATAATATCCTGAACTTATCAGACCATACCTTATCATCGGCTGAGATGTCCCTGTTGTCCAAGGGACTATCATTTGTACCGGACACTCACTTTAATCCTTTTAACACTTTATTGGACGTTAATAAATTTGTAAGATCTCTTACCTTGAAACGACACTTTTCTAATGGGAAGAGTGATATGGATGGGGTGGATGAGGTTACTGACTCGCCATTTGGCAGCGTTATGCCACAGGATGTGCAGAGTCAAGCCTCTTTGACATCTTTGGTGTGCCCTTCAGATTTTTCCTCAATGTGTAGGAATAATGACATTGATCAGTTGCAATTTGAGTTGGGACAAAAATCGCCCTTCTCACATATTAGTGCCCCGACTCCACCTAACTTTAAGAATTCGGATTTTTATCCGATCAATTCACGCGGGGATGTCCTTGGCATGTTCCAGGACGCTGTAGAGCGGGATATAATGAAATTGAAACCATTTTGTTCCCATGATCATAAAGGTAACCTTTCACCCCAGGAAGTGAAGGCTCTTAAAGATCTCAGGAATAACAAGGATATTGTCATACGTCAGGCTGACAAAGGGGGCAAGGTAGTTATTCTTAATAGTAGCATGTACCGAGAAGAGGCAATTAGACAGCTTAGTGACCCTGTTACCTATAAAAAATTGTCATATGATCCCACAGGGGAATTTCAGGTCTCGCTTTTTAAATTGATTGAAGAGGGTTTGTCACTTGGAGCCCTTTCACCTAGATTAGCTGATAGGCTTAAGGTCTTGTACCCTGTTGTACCATTGTTCCACCACCTGCCTAAGATACACAAACAAGATTTTCCACCCAAAGGCAGACCCATTGTGGCCGGCATTGGGGGTCTCCATGAACCAATGGGTAGGTGGTTGGACACAATGCTGCAACCATTGGTACAGAGATTGCCGGGTTTTCTACGGGATACTGGCCACTTGATACGCCTTCTATCCAGTACACCTTGGGAGCCGGATCTTACCTTATGTACTATGGATGTTACATCCCTGTACTCATCAATCCCCCAAAATCTAGCTATTGAGGCGTTGAGGTTTCACCTCACTCACTATTCAGAATATGAACCAAATTTGTGTGCCTTTATTATTATGACAACCGAGTATCTTTTACAGCACAACTATTTTGCATTTGACGGGACCTTTTATTTACAGATCCGTGGAGCATCTATGGGGGCGCCATTTTCACCTTCCCTGGCCAACCTGTATATGGGGTGGTGGGAACACCACTCCATATACAGCGATAATAACACATGGCGGTCTAATATTATGGCATATTTTAGGTATATTGATGACCTGTTACTCATATGGCGGGGAACTGAGCATGACCTTACTGACTTTACGGATTACTGTAACAACAATCATCTGAATTTAGAGTTCACAGCTCATAGGCATAAGTGCGAATTAGAATTTCTAGACTTGAAAATAACATTAGATACTGCTATTGAGGGCTACCGGACGTCCACGTTCCGTAAACCGACAGCTGGCAACAATATACTCCGTGCCTCAAGTTGCCATCCGGCTCACACGATTAAATCTATCCCGGTCGGGGAAATGGTACAGAGTCGGAGGAATTGTTCCAGCGTGGAATCCTTTTTGAAGGAGTCTATTGAAATTCAATCCAGACTAGCGAGTAGGGGATACCCCCAGTGGATGCTTACAAGAGCCAGGGATATTGCACTTAGGAGGCCGAGGACCAGCATCCTAGGGGATAACAAGAAACCACAAATAAGGAAAGGCTCTTTTTCCTCATTTAGAGGGGTGACATTTAGCACCCCATTCACCCTGGAGTTTAAGGAGATCTGTAAGATAATCCGAAACAATTTACCCATCTTAAAAGCGGACCCCCTCCTTAGAGATACACTAGATGAGGGGGTACGATTGGTTAGCCGTAAGTCCCCGAGCCTATCTAATACTTTGTCGCCAAGTTTTTTTCAAACACACAAGGGAGACAGTAAGACATGGTTGGCTACTAGGGGATTTTTCCCATGTGGTGGCCCTCGCTGCGGCCTATGTAGGTTTGTGGCCAAGGGCAGTAGTTTCACGTCTACCAGTAATGGCAAAAGTTTTCCAATCAAAACTCTGCTTAACTGCAATACAAAGATGGTGGTTTACCTCATTACCTGCATGTATTGTCAAATACAATACGTAGGCTGCACCACACGTAAACTGAAAACCCGTATCACAGAGCATGTGTATGGTATTGGCAAACCAGAATTGATTAAGAGCTCTAATGTGGCCAAACATTTCAATCAATGTCACGCCGATAGTAATCCCGCAATTAGAGTGACAGCCCTAGAAAGAGTATCCATGGGGCCCAGGGGGGGTGATATCCATAGGAAATTGCTCATGAGGGAGGCATTTTGGATTTTCACTCTTAATACACGCTTCCCACATGGCCTTAACCATAAATGGGACCTCTCTTTCATTATAAGTTGATGTGTGTCCTCCTTAATGGTATGCTTTACACCAGTTTAGGTCATCTATATACTATACTATTAATTATATATTTGTCATGCCCCAATGTTAGGACACACTCGCTGAGGTCACCTAGATGTGACCTCAGCAGTATCATTACCAGTGGTGGCTATGGCAGTCCTTATACCCCATACTATTATTCTGTTATTGGCTCTGGTGTCGGAATATAATCCATAAAGTCACATCCTTATAGTAATTTGTGGTGTTTATGACACTGTGTATGGACTGTTAATTCCTTCTCTCTTGATTATATATATATATTTTTTTATTTTTCTTTTTGTGTTACCTCCAGGCATAGTTCTGTGTATTATCATATCCGTCAATGGGCATATCTTACACAGCCATTTGCCCGGTTTTGCCTTTTGTATATGATTATTTAAACCTATGTTCAACGAGCATGGACCTATGCCCAGGATTGCTCGCATTTTTCATGCAATATTTTATTTACCAATAGGGCTGTTCTCTGCCTTGTCTCTGAAGTTGGTGTATTGTATTGGTCTCTCCCTCCCCGCTGTTGTACATTGTTTATAATGCTGCTTAGCAACGGTGCTCACGACGTATTTCCCTCCTGCGTTTTGATTGGCTGCCGCTTCTGAGCCTGCCATTGGTGGAGTCTGACGCTGCTTTACGCATGACGTCATTCTACCCCGCCGGCGGCGGAGGCGGCGTGCGCAGGGGGGACTCGCGGTCGCGATCTGCAGCTGATGGAGGGTAAGTGCATTATGTTACATACTATATATTATTGTATGCGGTTATGCCATCTGTATCTATGACTAAGGACCTATTTTGTGCGTCCGAAACGCGTTAGCGAGATTGGCATACCTTCATGTGCCAGGGTCCTGAATTGCTTTTATACTGCTGTGAGAATATGGAGTTTTGGATTTTATCCTTTTTCAAATAAATGCTTTAAGTTTTAAGGAGTGCGGATCGATCCTCTTTTTGCTTCACTTGATGTTTATGGGGCTTGGACAGCCTCAGATCCTGCACCCGTTTCCAGTGTGCCTTGCATCTCCTTCTTCCTTTGCCGTTTGCTGCAGCTTCCAATAGATAATGCCATTCCTCCAGGGCAAGTTTGATAGCAAGAAGTTCTCAAACAAACATCATAGTTTTGCTCTGCTGAAGACAGTTTTCTGGAAAAGAAGGCTACGGGATGGAGTTCTTGCTCAGATTCTCGTTGAGAGAGTACTGCTCCTACAGCATTGACGGAGGCATCTACTTCAAGTACAAAAGGGAGCTCGGGGTCGGCATGTCTCAAGATAGGGGCAGAAGTGAAACGCTCCTTGAGATGAGAGAAGGCCTCCTCAGCAGCTTCAGACCAGACAAATGGAGCATTCTTACGGGTGAGATCGGTGATAGGGCGGACTATCTGTGAGAAATCTTTAATAAAACGTCTGTAAAAGTTGGCGAAGCCAATGAAACGCTGTACTTCCTTGCGATTCATAGGTTGTGGCCAGTCCAAGACGGCAGCCACCTTCTCAGGATCCATCACAATGCCGGTACTGGTGATAAGTAACCCCAGGAACTGAATAGAAGGTTGTTCAAACTGACATTTCTCCAGTTTGGCGTATAATTGATGCTCTCGAAGACACAGAAGGACACGACGGACATGTTCCCGATGTTCCGAGAGGGAGGAAGAGAAGATTAGTATATCGTCCAGGTAGATGATGACGAAAATATCAAGATAATCCCGGAACATGTCATTTACAAAGTGCTGGAATGTTGCAGGGGCATTACAGCGCCCGAACGGCATGACCAGGTATTCAAAGTGACCATATCGTGTGCGGAAGGCCGTCTTCCATTCGTCACCCTGACGGATCTGAATTAAGTTGTAGCCCCCCCTCAAGTCCAACTTGGTAAAGAACCGAGCGAACCCCAAACGCTGGAACAGTTCAGAAATCAAGGGCAAAAGGTATCGGTCCTTGACTGTAATTTGATTGAGGGCCCGGTAATCTATACAGGGTCTCAGAGACCCATCCTTCTTCTCCACCAAGAATATCCCTGCTCCTGCAGGCGAACTGGAATGTCTAATAAAACCCTTAGCCAGGTTTTCATCAATATATTCACAGAGAGTCTGTAACTCGGCTTCAGACAATGGATAAATACGTCCAAAAGGGATGGCCGACCCAGGTAGAAGGTCTATTGGACAGTCATAAGAGCGGTGAGGAGGTAGCTGGTCTGCACCTTTTTTGTCAAACACATCCTGGAACTCTAGATACGCAGGCGGAAGGGAATCTGGTGGATTAAGGGTTACTACAGAGAGGTTACTCTCCTGCTGTCTGCAAAATTGGTTGCAATAGGGAGAGAACAAAGAAACTGAACCGGAAGACCAGTCGATGACAGGGTTATGTATAGAGAGCCACGGGAAACCCAAAATAATAGGGTACAAAGGAGAGTGCATTAAATCAAAGTGTATTAATTCTGAGTGTCCATCAGGAGTAGGAGTAGAGCAGCCAAGCGATTTAGTTCTATGGGACACCGGTCCGGACTTGACGGTAGATCCGTCGGCCAAAGTGAGAAGCAGAGGGGTAGGCCGAACTTCACATGGAATATTGTAAGTATGTGCGAATTCTAAGTCCATCAAACAGCTGCAGGCCCCGGAGTCAATCATGGCCCTGGTCTCAACCCTTCCTCCGGGAAGTTGTAAACTAAGAAGCACAGAGAGGTGAGAACCAGGCACAGGAAGTGGTGTGCTCTTAACAAGAGGTGTTGATCTCTTAATAGCTGCGGGTCTGGTGGGACAATAAACCCGAAAGTGTCCGGGGGTTCCCGCAGTACATGCAAAGGTTTAGCCGCCTCCGGCGCAGTCTTTCCTCTTGGGACAAAGCAGCCCGGATGGTTCCCAGTTGCATGGGCTTGATAACCCCCGAATCGGTCTGCGGAGAGTCAGGTGATGCAGGCGAGGACCGTGGAGCAAACCACTGGGCTAGGGCTGAACGCTCTTCACGGCGTTCCCGCAGTCGGCGATCCACTTGAATGGCTGCAAGAATAAGTTCATTTAAAGTTTCAGGAGTGTCGAAGTGGGCCAGTTCATCCTTAATCAGTTCAGAAAGACCTAAACGAAACTGATGTTTTAAAGCTGGCTCATTCCACTGGGTGTCAAAACTCCAGCAATGAAAATCAGCAACATACTCCTCAACTGGACGGCGACCCTGTCGCAAATTACGGAGAGCTGCCTCTGCTGATGCAACATGTCCGGGATCAGACAAGGAAGATTTTGCTCCAGAAGACAATGGGCCCATGTTTGGGGAGGCCCTTGCAGAAGGGAAATAAAAATTCTGACCCGGACTTCCTCAGCAGCATAGGTTCGTGGTTGCAGAGAAAATAATAACTGACAACTGTTCCTAAAAGCACTAAATTTCTGGCGATTTCCTGAGAAAAATTGCAGGAAAGGAACTTGGGGTTCAGGGGTGACCCCAGAATCTGCCCCCTGTGTGGTAGGAAAAGCTGTAGCAGAAGATACTGTCGGGGGCGTGAGTTGATTTAGCGGATCCACAAGCTGAGTAAAGCCTCCCTGTAAGCCCTGGACGGCTGCACAGAGGGAAAAGACTTGCTGCATCAAATTATCAAATTGACAGGGTTCCCCACCGAAGCTCATGTTATGGCTGTTATACTGTCAAGCCTCCTGGCTACAATCATGGGGAGAGCTGAGCTCCAGGTATGGGGCGAAGTGAAGCAGAAAAAACTCCAAAGAGCAAATAAAAAGTCTTAGCAGAGTCCAAGGGTGAATCCGGGGTCAGGGGCAGGCAGAAAACAGGCAAAGTCCATAAGCAATCCGCGTCAAAAATCAGGTTATCCGTCCGTGTATAAATCCAGGTATTCAATCAGGTATTCAGGAATCAGGGAAACAAGGTCCAGGAAGTAAGCTGATAACACAGCATCCTCTTAAATAGGGCTATCAATCAAGTGAAGTGAAGTGAAGCAGAAAAAACTCCAAAGAGCAAATAAAAAGTCTTAGCAGAGTCCAAGGGTGAATCGGGGGTCAGAGGCAGGCAGAAAACAGGCAAAGTCCATAAGCAATCCGCGTCAAAAATCAGGTTATCCGTCCGTGTATAAATCCAGGTATTCAATCAGGTATTCAGGAATCAGGGAAACAAGGTCCAGGAAGTAAGCTGATAACACAGCATTGGCTGTAGGCCAGCTGTCCTCTTAAATAGGGCTATCAATCAACACAGGGAGGGATGTGCCAGAGTCTGGTGAAGTCACTTCCTGTCCATTCAAACTCAGGACACCAGGAAGTAAAATCAAGTCCAAGAGCTTACACTCTAGGCCTTGTGCACTTCCAATGGGCTGAACAGCAGGTGTTACTGTGGAGCATGTGACAGAAGAAGAGCCTGCTCTGTTAAAACCATACAGCCGAGCATGTCTGCTGCTGCATGCAGTCCGTGGTATGGCGCGCCCACGATGCCTTAAAGGGCACGAAAGGCGAGGAGACTGACACTCCTATATTTTAAATAAAAAATGTGTTTTATTAATGAAAACCATATTGCATGTGATAGTCCCATTTCTCCCGATTAACGGTACCACATATGTATCGGTAGCCCCCGCATTCTTGCCCTTGAGACCCCCCAAACTGAAAAGAGCACTTTATAACATTTACAAATAAAATACAACTACTATCCACACTATAAACATAAGAGGTTAATTAAAAAAAAAAAAAAAGATATATGGTCCCCCCTCCCGGGGGGGGGGGGGGGGGGGGCAATTTTTGGGGGAATTTTAAGGGTTAGGCTAACCCTAACCCAGCTCGGGACCAGCTATGGGGGCTTGTAGGAACAGAGTGGAGGGGCCAGCTTTTGTGGCCCCCACCCTGCACCCTACAAGCCCACATAGCCTGTGTGGGCCCGGGCTCTTCTGCCCCCCCCCTGGGCTTTGGGGAGGCAGGTAATTGGGGGTGCGGGGGTTAATGGCAAGTCACCCGCTAGTTGCAGGTGACTTGCCAGCCCCCAGCCTTGTGAACTGGTACAGGGGTCTCATGGACCCCTTACCAGTTCACAAAGGGTTAACATTAAAAAAACACACTGACACATAAGAAAAAATGACTTATTAAAAAATAAAAACTTTTTTTTACTTTACTTACCTCTGATCGTCAGCTCCTTTGTCCCTCGATGTGATGACAGATGCGATCATGCTGGCTGCAGGAGCAGAGGGGCAGGTGATGATCTGATCACCTGCCCTTCTGCTCCTGTGGCCAGCATGATCGCATCTGAATGAAGAGCAGCAGGGAGCCAGGACGACACCCGGTGAGTGACGTCATAAGCCCCCACCCCCAAAGGGGCGGGGCTTAACGGCAAGATGGTGGCGCCCGTCGGGAGAGCAGCCTTTCAGGCTCTCCCCTGAAGCTGAAGAGCCGGGGGGGGGGCAATCAGAGGCCCCCCCAGTGAAGAGGATACCCGGAGGGAGGCAGCGCGACTGCAGTAAGTAAATGTCATTTTTCTTATTCTTTTTTTTTTTTTTTTTTACAGTTAGCAGCTGCTGCTGCCAAAGCAGGGGGGGGGGTGCTATTCCGGGGGCTCTCCTGGAGCCATCCGACCCCCCACGGGGGATCGGATGGCACCAAATTAGAGGAGACCCGGCTGGATCCAACGAGGGGTCAGGTGAGTATTTTACTTTTATATTTTTTTTACTGTGGGGGTTTAAATTCAGCTAGCACTAGAAGGGTTAACCCCCGCACCCCCAATTACCTGCCTCCCCAAAGCCCAGGGGGGGGGGCAGAATAGCCCCACAGGCTATGTGGGCTTGTAGGCTGCAGGGTGGGGGGCCACAAAAGCTGGCCCCTCCACTCTGTTCCTACAAGCCCCCATATCTGGTCCCGAGCTGGTTATGACGGGAAAGGGGGGACCCTACGTCGTTTTTTTTGGGGGGACCCAAAAAATGGGGTTGTCCCTATGTCAATTTTTTTGGGATTTTTAAGGGTTAGGGTTAGCCTAACCCTAACAATAAAAAAAAAAAATGAGTTCCCCCCCCCCCCTGGGAGGGGGGCCCTATGTAATTTTTTTTGGGGAGAGCACTTTATAACATTTACAAATAAAATACAACTACTATCCACACTGTAAACATAAGGGGTTAATTAAAAAAAAAGACATATGGTCCCCCCTCCCCATTTTTTTTTTAATTTTAGGGTTAGCCTAACCCTAACCCTTAAAATTCCCCCCAAAAATGCCCCCCCCCCGCTGCTAACTGTAAAATTAAAGGACATTTACTCACCTGAAGCTGCGCTGCCTCCCGCCGTGTCTCCTCTTCACTGGGGGGGGGGGGGGGGGCTCCGATCACCCCCCCCAGGCTGCTTAGTCTTCAGGAGAGGGCTCAAAATGCTCCCCCCCTTGCTTTCCGATGGCGCCGCCATCTTGACAACTAGCCCCGCCCACCCCTTATGACGTCACTCCCGGGTGTAGTCCCGGCTCTCCTCGGCTCAGCTGTCAGATGCCCTGGTGATCGCTGGGCAAAGCAATGGAGGGGCAAGGGGTGCTCTGATCCCCTGCCCCCCCTTCTCTGGCCAGCGATCACCAGGGCATCTGACAGCTGATCGACACAGGAGCTGACAATCGGGTGAGGTGAGTAAAGAAAAAAAGCATTGACATGACACAAACATGACATTTTTGTGTGGTGTGTTTTTTTTTTTAATGTTAACCCTTTTTGAACTGGTAAGGGGTCCACGAGATTATTTTTTTTTTTTTTTTTTTAAGGGTTTCTGTAGTTTTTAGGGGACCTTGTCGTTTTTTTTTTTTTTTATTAACCCCTTATGCTCTATCGCCCAGCAGCTAGGAAAACAGAAGCCAGAGTGATCAGCGGGGGACACAGTGGCCCTGGGATGGATGGGAGGTAAGTATCAAAAAAAATATATATATATATTTTTTTTCTCCATGTGTGTCTGTAGTTTTATTCTAAGTATGCAGCATGTCCTGCTCCAGATAATAGATAACAGATGGGATTACCTCCACCAGAGGGCGCTTGACTGCAGAGATGGCAAAAAGAGGCCCCTCCCGGTCCATATATACCCGGGACCTCCCACAAATTCCCCCAGTTTCCTCTCTGCAGTCGGCTGCAAAGGTCAGAAGATGGCTTCTCTTATCGCAGGTGAGCGGGGCTTAACAGTCCGCGGCCCTGTAGGACTATTCCCACCAGTTCCACTTATTACTTATGCCTCCCAGCTTTGGCTGCGCTGGTGGGGTGTTGGTAGGCAGCACCTATCACAGGTGCTCTTCTTTGCGGAGCCTGGCTCCGATCCCCCACCAAAGGGTAGGCGGTGCAGGTTATGGTGAACCTGATTTGGGATGCCCCGTCCACTCTTGCCTTCCCTGCCCTGGCCAGTGGGTCTTTTATTTGACATCCAATCTCCCCCCCCTCTCTCGTTATCCCGTTCGGGGGGAGTGCCTTCTGGCATCCGCGGTCAGCAGCGGCATCATCAAGAATCCCTGCACGGCCATTGGCTTTAGCGTCTGGCCAGTCTCTGCGCTTCTCAGAGAGAACGTGGCTTGCTCTGTTGGCGCGTTCCGCGTCGGACCCTCCTGCGGCCCACCCCTTGAGGTTCCCCCAGCGCCATTTTGGTCCTCTCCTGGTGTGATTGCTGGCTTCCCACCACGGTCCGTGACTCTTATTCATTTGTCATTTCTGTGTGCTTATGGGGTGTCACTATTATGTCTTTCAGGCGGGATAACTGTTTTTAAGAGGTTTCTCCCGGTCCTGTCCCCTCTATTAGTTATAATAACTTTATTAGAGGCCTACACTGTTTAAACAGTGGTAACAGTAATACAAATGGTATTATTCTAAGTATGTCACACACCCCGCTTCAAAACTATTATTACACTTGGGACATCCAAAAGCAGTGTCCACAAAGGGCGGGTATCCAACAAAGCAACAATGCAAAACTCAAACCACTGCAGCTTGCAGAACCTTGCGGCCAAACACAGCATCCACTGAGGCCCGCACATCAACCTTATAAAACTTTGAAAAGATGTGAACAGAAGACCAAGTAGCAGCCTTACAAACTTGTTCAACAGAAGCCTGGTGCTGAAAAGCCCAAGACGCTCCAATAGCACGGGTAGAATGAGCAGTAACACGAAAAGGGGAACCTTCCCCTTGGCAGAATAGGCCCCAACAATAGCCTGGCGAATCCATTTACTAATGGAAGACTTAGCAGGAGCCAAACCTTTCCTAGGCCCACAAGGAACCACGAACAAGACATCAGTCTTACGAAAAGGAGAAGTAGTAAGCAAATAGTACTTCACACATGGTACCACGTCCAAAGAATGCAAAACCAAACCCTCTCCTTGTCATTCATAGGCTTAGGACACAAGGAAGGAAGAACAATGTCTTGGTTAAGGTGAAAGGAAGAAACCACCTTGGGAAGAAAATCAGGTTTGAATCGAAAAACCACCTTGTCCTGATGCCTCTCAAAAGTAAGGAGCCTGAATTGACAAGGCTGCCAACTCCGAGACACGCCGAACAGAGGATATGGCAACCAAAAAGACAACTTTCTGAGTTAACGTAGAAAGAGCAATATCCTGCAAAGGCTCAAAGGGAGGACCCTGAAGAGCAGAAAGAACCAAATTCAAATCCCACACTGGGAGCATAGGTTTCCTAGGAGGTCGCACATGCGAAACCCCCTGGAAGAAGGTCTTAACCAAGGGATCAAGCGCAAAAGACCTTTGAAAAAAGATAGACAAGGCAGAGACCTGCCCTTTCAAGGTACTCAGCTGGAGACCCAAGTCCAGCCCATGTTGCAGAAATTCCAAAATCCTAGAAATAGAGAACACCCTGCAGGGCAAGGCCCTGACCTCACACCAATCAATATAAGACCTCCAAGTCCTATAGTAGATGGTAGAAGAAGATCTCTTCCTAGCACTAACAAGAGTCTGGATCACAGAATCAGAGAGACCTTTCTCCTTTAAGATGGAGGTTTCAGCAGCCAAGCCGTCAAAGCCAACGTTGGTAAATTTGGGTAAAGTAGTTGACCCTGAGTGAGCAGGTCCGGCCGAAGAGGCAGAACGAACTGATCCGCTGCCAGCCGGACGATGTCTGCGAACCACACCCGCCTTGGCCACCTTGGAGCCACCAGAATGGCGGCAACCCCTTCTAGGGCCAGCTTTCGCAACACCCTGCCCACCATGGGAATTGGAGGAAACAGATAAAGAAACCCCAGGTCCTTCCAGCTCAGGGACATGGCATCCACTGCCAGAGCCAGAGGATCCTGAGAGAGAGACACAAAGGCCGGAAGTTTGTGATTGTGACGAGAGGCAAACAGGTCCACCTCCGGTGTTCCCCACCGGAGGCAAAGAGACCGAAAAACCTTGGGATTGAGAGACCATTCCCCCCCCGGCGAGAACACCACTGCTCAGAGAATCCGCCTCCGTGTTCTCCACGCCCGGGATGTACACCGCCGAGATGCAAGGGACATGGCTCTCCGCCCAGGCCAGAATCAGACACCTCCCTGAGGGCACTCCAGCTGCGAGTCCCTCCCTGGTGATTGATGTAGGCAACCGCCGTCTGATTGTCCGACCGAACTTAAACCGGCAAGCCCTGTAACTGCTGTGTCAAGTGAGACAGAACCAACCTGATGGCTCTCAGCTCCAGAACATTGATGGGCAAGTGGGCCTCCTGAGGCCCCCACAGCCCCTGAAACTGAAGATCCTTCCAGAAGCCTCCCCACCCCGACAGACTGGCATCCATGGTGACTGTCTCCCAAAGAGGCGGCAGAAAAGACAGGCCCAAGAGATTGGCCGGAACCAGCCACCACTGAAGAGACTGCCGAACCCGGGAGGACATCCGGAAAGACAGATCCAACGACCTTGGACACCGGTCCCAAGCCGCCAACAGATGAAGCTGAAGCGTCCTTGTGTGAAACTGAGCAAAGGGAACCGCCTCGAAGGAGGCCACCATCAATCCCACCAGTCTCATTCCCTGCCGGATAGACGGGCGAGGGTTGGACAGAAGAGTCAATTCCTGAATCAAAAGAACCTTGGAGTGAGGAAGAAACACTCTGTGATGGAAGGAATCCAGAGACATTCCCAGGAAGGACACCACCCTGGAAGGAGAGAGGGAGGACTTGGGATAATTGATCACCCAGCCAAAACTCTCCAGAGTTGACACCACGGTCCTGGTGTCTGTCTCCGATTGACTGAAAGAAGAAGCCATTATGAGAAGGTCGTCCAAATAAGGCACGACGCAAATACCCTGGGCTCTGAGGAGGGCCATCACCCCTGCCAGCACCTTGGTGAACACCCTTGGAGCCGAGGTAAGGCCGAACGGAAGAGCCACAAATTGAAAATGCCGATCTTCCACCACGAACCTGAGGAATCTCTGGTGTGCCAGGAAAATAGGTACATGAAGATAAGCGTCCTTGATATCTATGGACGTCATGAAGTCCCCTTGACGAAGAGGATAGCTGAGTGCAGAGTTTCCATGCGGAACTTCCCGGGGAGGAACCTGTTGAGGAACTTCAGATCCAGAATGGGACGAACGGATCCGTCCTTTTTGGGGAACGTGAACAGATTGGAATAAAAGCCCAGGCCCACGTCCGGAGGAGACACCGGACAAATAACCGCCATGTCCTGAAGATTTCTTACAGCCGCCCGGAGCCCCTCCGTAGCCAGAGGATCCGAAGGCACATGAAAAACCTGGGAGGAGGACGGGACTCGAACTCCAGCTTGTAACCGGACGACATCACCTCCCAGATCCACCTGTCCGAGACCACCTGGTCCCAGACCTGGGAGAAGTGTCGCAACCGTCCCCCAACCGCAAGGGTGAGGGCGCCCCCTCATTGCTGAGCGGGCTTAGCAGCGGGTTTGGGCTTAGAGCGCCAGGAATGACCAGGACGGACATGACCTCTGCCCCTAGTCCAGGCGGCCCGTCTGGAGGAGGAGAAGGCCGAACCCCTGCCAGCTCTGGCTCCCCGAAAGGATGGATTAAAGGCAGCAAACCCCTGAAAGGACAGGTGCTGTTTCTTGCGCTGAGGTAACTTACCTCCCTTGGCAACAGAATCCAATTTTTCTCCAAACAGGCGCAGACCCACAAAAGGGAGAGCCGTCAGACTTCTCTGAAACAAAATCAGCAGCCCATTGGCGCAACCAAACCGACCACCGGATAGCCACCAATAAAGCCGTGGTCCTACTACACATCGCCATGGCGTCATCCTGAGCGGCACGCACAAAAGACAAAAACGACTCAACGTTTGAGAGCCATAAACTCCTCACAATCCGGGGCAAGGCCGGAAGAGGACAACAAATCCCTGACAATGGACCTGGAAGCCAACAACAACAGCGCCGAAGCACAGACAGGCTGCAAGGCCGACCCAACACTGGCAAACCCATGGCAAGCCAACTGGTCAATACGTCTATCCTCACCATCCTTGATGGTAGTACAGTCAGGGGAATGCAAAACAGTGGTGCTAGACAACCCCAAAAACGGAGAATCCACCTCAGGAGGGAAAGACCATCGCCTAACCAGGTCCGCCGGAAAAAGATATCTCTTATCCCAACCCGGAGGAACACCAAGAAGGCGGGTAGGCTTTTCCCATTCCTTAAGAATGACATCAAAATGCTTCTGATGGGGAAACTCCAAGCGTGGCTTGGCTACCTCAAATAATTCCCCTTTTGGCGGGGGAGCCACCTCAGGAGGAACGATAGACAAAAGTTCAAACATCTGAGCCAGGATCGAAGGGGTGTCCAAGGCATCCACCTGGGCCTGCTCACCAGTCGCACCAAAGAATTGCTGATCGTCAGACTCATCCAATTCCTCAGAGAGCTCCCCCTCCTCAAGCGGGGGACAATCGGACCAGTCTAACAATTCAAACTCTTCAACATCACAGGCCGGGGACAGATGCTTCCGCTTAGCCGGGGCCTTCTGGGCAACCATTTTAGAAAACCTTTTCTCAAGAATGGCCAACCTGGCACCCACATCAGATTGCGACTCCCCACCCATGACCACGTCACAAGGGGTGCGGAACAGGCGGGGAGGGGTAGATGACACGGGCGGTGAGGAGCCGGAAGCCGGCGTACCGGACTGCCGCGTAATGTTCCGTTGTGCACATGGAATGCAGAGTATCACATCATCCCCTGGAAGGGAAGCCCCACACCCCAAACATTGCCTGGATTGCCCCGAGGGGCCATTTCCGGTATCGCTGGAAGCCTTCATATGGTGAATTCTGGTAGTCGCAATGACCCAGGGATTTACGCAATAAGCGACCCGGGATGCCCCTTTAATGTCCCGCGTGGGAGAATTTATAGGGAAACCCAAGCCTACCCAGGTATCTAAGACCGGGGGACCCCTTTAACTTGCAACCAGGGATCTGGAAAACAAGAGTACAGCAGTCACTCCAGAGCAAGGATTCCCACACAGCAATGACAGACATAGGCATATATACATATGCAAGTATACACAGGATATGCACAAAATGTCAGCAGCGCTATCAAACTTAACTAAGGAAGACATACTCACAAGATGGAAGCTGACGAGCACCTGACGGCAGCAGCAGCCGCAGAAGGGGGGCGTGCCGGATCAACGCGCGCGAAGCGCCCCGGCCCCTCTCCCTACCAACCACACAGCACAGCGCAGGCCGCGTGAAGCGCAGCCCCGCCCTCCAACGCCGAGCCGCCAAGAGGGGGCGGCCGCCAGCGTCCAGCCCGCCCCCCCCCCCCCCCCCGGAGAAGAGCAAGGAGCCCGGCAATGAGCGGGCTCCTCCACAGCGCGAACTTGGGAGCTGGCAGGCCGCCAGCTCGCGCACCGAGACCGGCCCCGCCCCTCCCGCAGCACCACTGAGGTGGGGAAATTCCCCATCTCCGTGGCAGCGACGCATGTCCCGCACGGGACCAAGCGGCCAACAGTAACAATCAAACACACACACACACGCTGTAAAAACACAATCACACATTTCCCACACAGCAACGAGGGCAGACCCCCCCCCCCCCCAGCATAGGGAGAAATGGGGACCGAGCGGGGGAGAAGAGCCAAAACCCCAGGGGTGGGAACAGGGACGGGGCATCCCAAATCCAGAATCACCAGACCGGATAACCGATTGCCCCATAGTATGGTGCCTTGCAGTGGAGCAAGGCTCCTAGGCACCAAAAAGGTGCTGTCTACCATCACCCGGCCCCGCAGCCTAGGCTGGGAGGCTTCTCTAAGGGGAATAAAAGAGTGCCGGGCAGAAATAGAACCGAGAGGGGGGCTGGGAGTTACCCCAGCTACCTGCAATCAGGAGACTTCATTCTTCTGACTTGTCGCCGATCTGCAGAGAAGAAACACTGGGATATAGTGGGAGGTCCCAGGTATTTATAGACCAGGAGGGGCTCTCTTTTTTCCTGACTTCTCTGCAAGTTCGCCCTCTAGAGGTGAGTAACCCCAAGTGTAATAATAGTTTTGAAGCGGGGTGTGTGACATACTTAGAATACACAATACTGAGGGTATGGGGGTGGAGGGGGGGGGCTTTTAATCTGTCCCAGTTTGTGTTTCCTCTCTAGGGGGAGGAGCCGCTCTCTCCATGGCCGTATAACTTCCATTCGATAGCACTGGCTTACTATAACCATAAATGCTTGTATGATATACTGTTGCATACACACAATGCTTGTCAGATTAGGGCAGTGGCAGATTGCAGCACAGCAGCAGCATCCCTATTGCCAATGCCCCCCCCCCCCCCCCAATACAATCCATCCCGCTTTTTATATAGATGGGAGTTGGGTTTTATTTTTATAAGTAGCCAAGCAATGTCAGATGTGTAAGATTTTTTTACTGAACTTTTAGTCAAGCAACTCAGGCAATGCTTGATAAAGTAATAGGCAATAACCTCCAGAGGTAGAGACAGTTTGTTGCTTTTCATATCCCTTCTTACTTCAACTAGTAGTTTCTAACTAGAGAAGAGTCACACTGTGGGGCTGCAAGGGATTTATCTTGCGGGATAACAGGCAACTCCAATCTCTTGCACGTCCCGTTCACATTCTAACAACATATTACTTTTGTTCCAGGGTTGGTCTAGAAGTGATGTTTATATTCCAAACGGCAACAGTACAGTTCTTTCACACACATAAGAGCAGAAATACAACACATCTGAGGCAGGGTAAATCAATGGGCACTTCTAGATGCGCTGTATGCAGTGTTTGCCCCGCAGGGTAAAAGCAGCACATACCAATACCAGTTGCTGGCACCGTAGATAAAGTGCAGCATGGATTACTCCAGGTAGGGCAGCAAGGCCTGGATGTCAGGGCCGTCCTGAAGGAATGCCTCACGAATATTGTACATATTCTGGTCCCCTATTGTGTTCCCCAACCTTGTCCTCAAGAACCACCAACAGGAAATGCTTTGCGGATCTCCACATAGATGCTCGGATGAAGTAATTCGAGATTAGACTGCGCTATAGAGCTGGCTATGTTGAGATCCCCAAAACACGACCTGTTTCTTTCAAGGAAAGGTTTGGGAAGCGCTAAAGAACAATGGGAATGCAGGTGCAGGGCGACTTGTATCTGCATGTGGACCTCTACCTCTTCCTGCCTTGCTATTCCACTATACTCATTTCCCATCAGAAAGTCCTGACATTTAGGACCCGCTGTCCTGTCGCCCCCCCCCCCCAACATTTAGAGGCACAAGCTATTAACACAAATGCAAAGAGCCCAAAAGATAGTGGTGCAGATGATCAAAATCAAGACAAGTCCGCCGCACTCAACATACAGTAAACCAGGCAAACAATGGAGAATTCTTGGTTGTGCTGCAACACAATCACACTCTGAACTATATTAGCAGTTATAGCTTATAAAGAACCAGCTTACAAAACTAGACATAAACCAGTGCATTAACTCAGCACATAATTTGCCAGATGCAAATTTGTGCTTCAAAAAGGGGAAAGACTGCAAAAATGGCCCAACACTTAACATGCTAGATAACAAAAGGAGAATTTACTTACTTACCGTGCCAGAAGAAAAAAACAAACCCAAGCATTTTAGTTTTTGTACTGGAAGATTTATTAAAAAGGCAAAAATACTTTGGGTGACATGGAAGGTACTACTACATCCTTACAAGGGTCTGTCCTCTTGACAACAGGAAGAAAACTGCTGTAATTTATGCACCAATATTTGCACAATGGGTAAGAGTAGTATCATTAGTAGATAATCTAATAATCCAGCTTCGGCTTGTTCAGGTCTCCCCTGTAAAGGTGCAATGGTATGTTCTCAGTCACCCAGTTTTTCTTCTCTCCACTAAAATACACACATTTTTAATTTTTTTACCCCCACACAAAGTGAATAAATAACCCTCCTCTAGCCATTTAGCATGCTTAGGCAGGTTACTGGGACTGTCCAGGCTATGTGTATAAACAAATCATTGTTTGCTTACCTGCCATGCAGAGCATTCTTCTTGGTGTGCAGCTGAAAGAAGCTGCTGGTGAATGTCTGCCCCTTTCCTGTATCCTTGGATATTAATTATTTATGACCATCTGTTTTTTAGCTTTGAGAGGTGGATCTACACCTCTCTCATCAGACTGTGGGACTTACCGATGCTTGTGTGTCCTGGGGAAGCTAGTTTTTTTCATCATAATCTTGCCACCGATTTCAGGCACCCAGTCTACATTTAAAGCATGACTCTTCTTTTTACACTAGGATGCTGCACACAGAAAGCCGAATACTAGGATTTTTATTATTTCTATGCTGACAGTTTGTTACATTTTAAATATATTTGTTACGGCAAATATATTGAATATAGCACATGACATGACTTCTCACTAGTTTGGGTATAGAAATTTTAGGTCTACAAAATAGCACTTTAGTTAATTAAAATTGCTATCAGCTAGTTAATCATATAGTCACATATAGATTTTTGGCAGGCAGGCTTGTATTTTATTAGTCTAGTGCAGTGGTTCTCAATTTTTATGCCAAGTACGCCCTAACGACAAGAAGTTCCAAACAAGTGCCCCAAATAAAGAGTACCAAAATAAGTTGGCCATAGGCCTCATGGCACTTCTAAGGCAAGAAGGGATTAGATTTCACTTGTAAAATAATATTTCAGACCAGTCACACACCCCTTGAAGGTTTGCACTGGAACACATTTGCGTACCCCCTGGGGTACATGTACTACAGGTTGAGAAACAGTGATCTAGTGTATATGTGTTTCAGCTGATTGTAGTTTCCTGTGATCTGTTGCATGTTTAATGTGTATTTTTTCACTTTGGCTAGTTAGTAAAGGTTATCAACCTTTTAAGGATATGGTAAATGTGTGCAGGGGAGGATAGCTGCTTCCTTCTTTGCTTGTCTTTACCCTGCTCCTATCTTTAGTTGCATCCATCAGTGCTAAAAAAAAAAAAGGGTCGGGTCATGAATAAATAAAATCCAGGGGCAGAGCTGCATCTTATCAGCAAATAGTTTATTACAACAGCAACTCACCAGGATGAATCTCCTGCATGGAAGATATGCCAACAGTGATTTGATTTTACACCTGGAATAGGCAATCCCTTTAAAGCCCATTTTCACATTTGTCCTTCATTCAATGGCCAACATTTTGCAGCAAAGAGGAATAAATGATTTTTGTAATTTGCAGAACAGCAGCATGAAGAGTATATTGAACCACCACAGCTCCAAAGCCTTTGTAGAAGCCCAGCATGCCTTCCTCACGCTTTATGGTATTAATGCAGTCCCTCATGCCCTCATACTGAGTATTGATGGGCAACACTTCATAGCCAAGGTCTGTGTTGTCTATTATTGTGCGTGTCCCCTGAATATGAAGGCGATGCATCACTGTCTCCAGAGGGTACAACAGCACATCTGCACAAAGGCTGGCTACAAAATTGGCTAGGAGTTCTGGGAAATATTCCTCCAGAATGTTCTGAGCTGAAGCAGAGGCATCCAATGTGTTTCTGGCAGGGTTCTTTTTCTTGATGAAGAACAACACGCACTTCTGGACTACAGAGCTGACTATGTAATGGAGAACACCATGGAGGACAGTGGGGAATGTAAGAACAAGGAGGGGCAGCAAACGCTTGCTGTGCGGCACGCCGAGACCCATCAGTCTGCCAACGCCTTCCTTCAGGCATTCTAGAATTCCAGGGTTATCACGAATTATTTCACTCTGCAGGGAAAAAAAAATACAATTCTGTGATTACTCACCTGTAGAATTGGTATTATACGTATATACAGCACGTCCTGTTCCAGAATAATCCTTACTCCTGGGGTTATACATCCACAAGATGGCGCTAGACTGCAGAGACAGAAAAGTGGCTCCTCCCGGCCCCTTATATATCAGGGACCTCCCACAAATTCCCCAGTATTGAAAAGCAGTTAACAAGAAGCAGGGAGAACTATAACCAGATCAAAAATGAACAATCACCATACAGAGGTAACAGAATAATGATAACAAGGGTGGGGTGGAACAGGACGTGCTGTATACGTATAATACCAATTCTACAGGTGAGTAATCACAGAATTGTATTATTCTAAGTATACAGCACGTCCTGTTCCAGAATAATCCTTACTCCTGGGACATCCAATAGCAGTGTTCGTAAGGTAGGACGGGATCCCCAAAAAGTAACAGCGGGCAGTTTAAACCACTGCCGCCTGCAGAACTTTGCGGCGGAAAGCAGCGTCAGCTGAGGCCCTAACATCAACCTTGTAAAACTTAGAAAAGGTATGAACAGAAGAGCAAGTAGCGGCCTTGCAAACTTATTCAACAGAAGCTTGGTGCTGAAAAACCCAAGAGGCACCAATAGCACGAGTAGAATGAGCAGTAACGCGGAAGGGAGGATTCTTCCCCTTAGCAGAGTAGGCCTGAATCACAGCCTGGTGAATCCACTTGCTGATAGTGAACTTAGCCAGATCCAAACCCTTCTTAGGCCCAGAAGGGAGAACAAAAAGAGCATCAGTCTTCCTGAAAGATGCAGTAGCCACCAAATAGAACTTCAAGTCCCTGACAACATCCAGAGAGTGTAAAACCCGTTCCTTAAGGGTTACTAGGATTAAGGCACAGGGAAGGCAAAACAATGTCCTGATTGAGATGAAAGGCAGACACAACCTTAGGCAGAAAGTCTGGCTTAAACTGAAAAACCACCTTGTCCTGGTGTCTCTCAAAGTAAGGGGTCGAGATAGGCGTGTTTCTGAGCTGGCGGCGCTTTCTAACAGAAGTGATAGCCATTAAAAAGACTACCTTAAGCGTAAGAATGGACAAAGGAGCCTCCTGCACAGGCTCAAAGGGAGAGCCCTGCAAGGCAGATAAGACCAAGTTCAAGTCCCAGACTGGTAACATAGGCTTACGTGGGGGGCGCACGTGAGAAACCCCCTGGAAGAAGGTTTTGACCAGATGATGCTGAGCAAAAGATCTCTGGAAGAAAATAGCCAAGGCAGAAACATGACCTTTCAGAGAGTTGAAGATCCAGGTCCAAACCATGTTGCAGAAATTCCAAAATCCTAGGAATGAAAACACGCGACAGGGAAGCGACTTAGACTCACACCAGTCAATGTAAGTACGCCAAACCCTATAGTGGATAGAAGAAGAGGACTTTTTCCAAGCCCTGATCATGGTATTAACAACAGAAGCAGGCAACCCCTTTTCCATCAAGATGGAGGTTTCAGCAGCCAGGCCGTCAAAGCCAGCGTTTGTAAATTGGGGTAGTGTAGCTGCCCCTGAGTAAGCAGGTCTGGAACCCTGGGCAGGGCGTACTGATCTACTGCCAACTGCACGATGTCCGCGAACCACACTCTTCTTGGCCAACAAGGGGCCACCAGGATGGCTGGCACCCCTTCCTGAGCTATCTTGCGCAGCACCCTGCCCAGCAGAGGGAACACAGAGCTGAAAGCTCTTCCAAGACACTGCTAAGGCATCCATGGCTAAGGCCAGAGGGTCCTGGGACAGGGAGACAAAAACAGGAAGCTTGTGACGGGACGCAAACAGATCCACATCCGGCTGACCCCAACGGAGACACAGGGAGCGAAACACCCTGCTGCTGAGGGACCATTCTCCCAGGCGAGAAGTCCCCCTGCTGAGGGAGTCTGCCTCCAGATTCTCCACTCCCGGGATGTGCACTGCTGAGATGCAGGGAACATTGTCCTCCGCCCAGGACAGAATCAGTGACACTTCCTTGAGGGCCCTCTTGGTCCAGGTCCCTCCCTGATTGATGTAGGCAACCGCCATCTGGTTGTCCGAGCGAATCTGAACAGCCTGACCCCGCAGGTGAGGGGTTAAGTGGGCGAGAACCAACCTGATCGCCCTCAACTCCAGAATGTTGATATGGGTGTGGGCCTCCTGAGGGCCCCACTGACCCTGGAATCGCAGGGATTTCCAAAAGCCCCCCCAACCTGTCAGATTGGCATCCGTGGTGACTGTCTCCCAGTAAGGGGCCAGAAAGGATCTGCCCACCAACAGGTTCCTTGAGTCCATCCACCACGAGAGAGACCGCCTGGCCAGAGGGGACATAACAAAAACCTGATCCAGGGACACAGGGTCCCGATCCCATACTGACAAGAGGTGAAGTTGAAGAGGTCTCATGTGAAACGGAGCATAGGGAACCGCCTCAAGACACCATCAGGCCCACCAGCTGCATTCCCTGCCTGACGGACAGATGGGCAAGAGACAGAAGGAGCTGTGCTTGAAGACTCTCCACTTCTGCTGAGGAAGAAAGATCCTGACCTGAGAAGTATCCAGAGTCATTCCCAGGAAGGACTTCAACCACCCCAAATCCTCCCAGGCTCCTTCCATGGTGATCACCCAGCCGAATTACTCCAGAGTGGACACCACTCGCTGGGTATCCAGCTCTGCCTGCTGGAGGGAAGTGATGAGAAATGTCGTCCAAATAGGGAAGAATGCAAATGCCCTGAGATCTCAGCAGAGCCATCACACCTGCCAGCACCTTGGTGAATACCCTGGGAGCCAAGGTGAGACCGAAGGGCAAGGCCACAAATTGGTAGTGCTGATCCCCCATAGCGAACCTGAGGAATCTCTGATGACCTGAAAAAGATATGTATGTGAAGGTAAGCATCCTTGATGTCTACAGAGGTCATGAAGTCCCCCGGCGTAGTGAATTTACAGCAGAGCGCAGAGTCTCCATGCGAAAGTGCCTGAACCTGGCAAATATGTTGAGGAGCTTTAAATCGAGGATAGGTCTGATCGACCCTTCTCTTTTGGGAACAGTGAAAATATTGGAATAGTAACCTTTGCCCCTCTCCCTTAAGGGGACCCGGCAAATGACCCCCAATTCTAGCAGGTTTTGGACAGCCAGGGAAAGACCCTGAGCTGACAGGGAGTTTTGAGGAATCCGGGATCTGATGAATCTTGGGGGCGGCCAGGCTGCAAACTATCTTGTAACCGG
Organism: Gastrophryne carolinensis; assembly: GCA_027917425.1. Taxonomy (NCBI): domain Eukaryota; kingdom Metazoa; phylum Chordata; class Amphibia; order Anura; family Microhylidae; genus Gastrophryne; species Gastrophryne carolinensis. The sequence goes on from CM051234.1 coordinate 538,282,327, forward strand.
GAGGACACTACCTCCTGAATCCACCGGTCCGAGACATGACGCCGCCAGACATGAGCAAAGAGCCAAAACCGTTCCCCCACCCGTATGGTTGAGGGCGCCCCTTCATGCCTGAGGGGGCTTGGGGGAGGACTTAGTCTTGGGACCCCATGAAGAACCGGAGCGGCCACGTCCTCTGCCCCGAAAATATCCGCGGGCCCCAGCAAAGGAAGCTTCCCGTCCAATTCTGGATCCACGAAAGGAGGGGGAAAAGGCACCTGAACCCCTACAGGGCCGGGACTGCATTTTACGCTGAGGTAACTTGCCTCCCTTGGCAAACAATTCCACTGGTGCAGCCAGACAGAGCGGCGTATAGCCACCAACAAGGCGGAGGCCCTGCCCCACATTCTAATGTTATCATTCAGGGCAGAAAGGACATATGCAACAAAAGTCTCACAGCGCATAAGAGCTGAATATTCTTCACCACTCGCATCCTCAGTGGCTCCATCTAAGATACCCTTGAGCAGGCTCTGGATAGCAACAGCAGTAATGGCAGAGGCACAGACCGGACGCAGTGCGGTCCCCACACAAGCAAAGGCATGGGAGGCCAGCTGGTCCATGCGCCTGTCCTCCCCATCCTTCAGGGTAGTAGTGTCAGGGGAATGCATGACAGATGTGTTGGATAAACCCAGAATTGGTGCGTCCACTTCGGGAGGACATGACCAACGCTTAACCACCTCGGTGGGAAAGGGATACCTACTATCCCAATTCTTTGGTACCCCGGGAAGCCGGCTAGGCCGTTGCCACTCCTTAGACACAAGATTATTAAAGCGAGTTTGTTCAGGAAACTCCCAGCATGGTTTAACAGTATGAAACAGCTCCCCCTGCTGTTGAGGGGCCGCAGCAGGAGGGGAAATACAAAGCACTTCAAATATCTGAGCCAAAAGCCTATCAGTGTCACCTGAGGACCATGGTTCAGATCCAGAACCGGCAGCATAACCCTTAGGCTGTTCCTCAGATGATTCTGAATCAGAAAATATTTACCCCTCTTCTGGGGGGGGGGGGGGTATAACCATTAACATCAAAAAATTCCAGAGGGTAACAATGGGTGCTAAATGCCGCCGCTTAGCAGTAGCCTTACGCGGACCAGGCCCAGCAATATGCCTTTCAATGCTGGCCACCCGAGTAGCCAAATCAGGTTGAGACTCCCCACTGGTATTCACATCACTGGGAGTCAGATGTAAGCGTGGGGGGGTAGGTGAGCCCATGGGCGCAGGCCCAGCCACAGGTAACCCAGATATCAGCGCAAGCGCCTGCCGGGCGCAGGGTACACAAACCCTGACATCGTCACCGATAGGGGCCACCCCACACGCAGAACACAGCCGGGCTTGTCCCGAAGGAACCCCAGGCACATTATCCTGTGAAGCCTCCATATGGTGATTATTGTGGCCCAACAGGCCAATTGGGATTGACGCTTAATAAGCTACCCAGGATGCCCCAATAGCCCGCTAGGGAAGTGGGAGACAATAGATGACAAAAGCCCTCCAATAAGGAGTTACGCTAAATAGAGGGGATAGGACCCGGAGAAACCACTTAAAAGTTTAACCCGCCTGCAAGACACAAAAAAAGATCCCGTAAGCAATGCAGTGGAATACAATGAAAAATAAGCCAGCCCGCAGGGGCACTTACGGTCCGCAAAAGGGGACGTCAGACACGCAGCAAAGCAGCATCAAAATGGCGCCCGCATATACCTCGAGGGGCAGGCCGCGGAGACAGTGATGCAGAAAACGTCATCCGCAAGGACCGCCCCCCCCTCCGAAGAGCACGAAAACACGCCCACATGACAAGGCCAGCCAATGACGGCGCCAGCAGCGCCTGAGGCGGCAGCAGTAATAGCAAAAACACGGCGGGATAACACAAATGAAAAAAGCGGACCACCTGAAGGAGCCTAACCGGGGAACGGGAGGTGAGGGGCAAATACGCGGGAGGGGCATCCCATAAGGCTCACCACAAGCCTGTACCGCTTACCCTTTGGTGGGGGCCTGCCTACCTTCACCCGACCAGCGCAGCCTAAGCTGGGAGGCAGTGAACAGGAATGGGTGGGAATAGTCCTACAGGGCTGCAGGCTAATAAGCCCCGCTCACCTGCGATAGAAAGAGCCATCTTCACGTCATCGCAGTCCAGACTGCAGAGAAGATCTGGGGAATTTGTGGGAGGTCCCTGGTATATAAGGGGCCGGGAGGAGCCACTTTTCTATCTCTGCAGTCTAGCGCCATCTTGTGGATGTATAACCCCAGGAGTAAGGATTATTCTGGAACAGGACGTGCTGTATACTTAGAATATAAAGAAAGCGATAAACCTGTATTCAAATGAAAAGATTAGATGCAGATCTAAAATTTGCTTGTTTAAAAATAGACTGCCGACATAAAAATAAATAAATATACTCTCCTTCAGTCCCTCAATACATGACCCTATGACAATATTTCAGTGGCTGCCACCAGGGAAGCAAACTAATTGTCAGCTAATCCCTGCGCAGCAGCATTGCCGCTAATTTGTTTTTACCCTTCAATTGGACTTACCAGAGGGGAAGGGATAGGAGTGGGGTGCCAGACCAGTGGCTAATTTAGGTTTCAATCAATTGGTTTCTTTGTAAGCACAGGTAACCCCCAACAAAATATTCAACCTAAAAGACAGTCTAGTGTGTGAAAAGTGCAAAAACATTGTAATAAGAGGAGAAGAAAACGCTTTTTCTCACAATTTTCTTTTCTCAATGCAATTCAGCTGTTTTTTTTTAGAAAATGTGTACAGCTAAAAAATCATAAGAAAAAAAAAAGCACGTCAAAAAGTATGAAACTCCTGTGCTGGATCAACCCTTATATGGTAGGTTCTCTCACATCTATCCACAAATCCTATGGCAGTGCCATTAATTTCTTTAGGGTGATGATTAATAATGCTTAACTGTTGCAATTAGAATTTAATCCATGGCCTGGGAAAAGCTGCAATACACGCTGCACACACTAACCATACACACATCATTCATTTTAGAATTTGGGGTACCTTCAAAGCCCAGGCCATGTTCACTATAGAGCCCTCACACTGACTAAGGACTTTTTCATTTACTACATATTTACACAGCACAATGGATGATTTTTTTTTTTTTAATCAATATTTTTATTCAGGAAAAAAGAAAAATCGGTACAGATACAGATGATCAGCCGGGCAGGAATCTATCCCGCGCAGGGGAGGCAAACGCCACAGAGCATTCAACAATACACCATTTCCTTTACTAAAGAGGGACGCAGCAACTTTTGCCTTTCAGATGGTAAATAGCAGTACAATTACAATGGCATAAACAAACAATTAGTGCATTAATGTCTGCCAATATTGCGTTTTTATTTATAATCGCCTCCTGCGTCGGGGGAAGCAATCTCAAGCAGACAATCCTGGCATCTCACCTCAGCACCCCCCCTGCCGCTCAGCCCGACCTTTATCAAGCCAGGACACGCCAGCAGCCACGAGGCACATCCACATGCAGGGTCCATGGCCCAGGAGACCGACGAGGGGTGAGCCGCCGAGAAAGCAGCAAAAAACAAAGAACAAATAGGGAGGGAGACACAAAGGGTGAGGGTGGGGGGGTTAGTTTAGGAAAAAGAAGGGAGGGTAGGATGGAGGAGGGAGAAAAAGGGAGGGGATCAGGGGAGGGGGACTCGCGACCTAGCCCGCATGGGTCACCTAATTTAGCATACCCGCTGACGCATTAGGCCAGGCATACTGTATCCAGGGCTCCCAAATGGAGAGGAACTTGTCCTGGGTGTCGGCCAGGATGCTTGAGAGCCTCTCGTTAACCAAAAACCCATTCATCCTAGACGACACCTCTGACAGTGGGATGATCTGCTTCTTCCACGCTCTGGCAATGGTTTGCTTAGCCGCCAAAAGCAAGTATACAAATAGCTTATTCTGTTTTTTGGTGAGCTCTGGGGGTCTACAGTGGAGGAGGGCTACCCAGGGATCCTTTTTGATGGTCGTCCGGAATACTTTACCGGCTATCTTATATACTTGAGACCAGAAACAGGTCAGCATGGGACATGTCCACCAAGTGTGTAAAAAAGAACCCTCTACACTGCAACCCCTGAAGCAAGTATTGACCTGCCCCGGAAACATTTTGCCGAGGCGACTTGGTACCAGGTACCAGCGGTATAAAACTTTATAGGCCGTCTCAGTTGTCAAAACATTTATGGAGCATGAGGAAGCGGCATTCCAAATTTCTGTCCACCCCCTCTCCGAGCGGCATGGGCCCAAATCTCGCTCCCACCTTTCCACGTGCACATGTGTACCTGTCCCTATGGCATCCAGCATAGAATATAACATGAATATTGCGAAATGGATCCACACTGCAGACCTCCTCAAAGGGGGTACATCTCCGGAAGGGCGGCCCCAATCTAGTTAAGGGAGATAACCAGTGTCTTAATTGTAAATATTAGGAAAAAGACGCCTTGGGGGGCATCAAACCGTTCTCTCAGAGAACCGAAAGGTATAAACCCGTCCTCAGAGAGAAGGTCCATCCAAAGCAGACCATCTATAGGGGCCGATGAGCAGTCTGGGAGTTCCAAGAAGGTCCAGAGGGGAGGCTTTGAGAGGGAATGCATGGGGATTAGCTGGGCTATCTGGGATGCCGTATAATACATACTAATGTTAGGGACACCAAGCCCTCCTAGAGACTTGCGGCAGAGCATTGTACGCTTAGGTACTCGCGGGGGCGTGCACCAGCCCAAACAAAGGTCGATATTCTCTTCTGCATTGCACGTAGCCTATAAGATGGGATCGATACTGGCAGCGTTCTAAAAAAGTATAGAAGTTTGGGGAGGATAGACATTTTAACTGCGTTGATACGGCCCAGCCAAGAGTGGATAAGGCATCCAGGCTTCAAGCAACCGCATCAGGGATCCAAATAGTGGATAATTAGCCCTACAGAGGTCCTCATATCTCGCCAGGATACGTACCCCCAGGTATAGAAGCGGTTCCGTCGACCATCTAAAGGGAAAACTTGCTTCAATTTGAGCCACCAACGCAGGCGTCAGGGATATATTCAGTGCCTGAGATTTGTCACTCTTTATAGTCAAGCCAGAGATGCGGGCAAAGTGATCCAAAATAGTGTATACATTTGGAAGGGAGGCGATAGGCTGCGTGACCGCCAGCATGGCATCATCTGAAAAAAAAAAAAAAGAAGACGGCCTTGTGATGGACTCCCGCAACCTCCAGTCCCTTCGGATTTTGCCGCACTGCTATACCCAGGGGTTCCAGGGCCAATATGAAGAGAATCGGGGAGAGGGAGCAACCTTGCCTAGTACCTCTAAAAATACGGAACTAAAGCCCAGGTACCTTACCCGTGCTGTCGGGGCGTCATAGAGGGCCCAAAAACCCATTTCTGCAAAACCCAGAGAAAGTAATCCCATGAGATGGTATCAAAAGCCTTCTGTATATACAGGGATAACAGAAAGACCGGGATGTTCCTTGTCCGAGCATGATGAACCAGATGGGCGACCCTCCTGACATTGTCTCCTGCCTGGCGAGACGGTACAAAACCCACCTGATCTCTGTGTATAATACCCTCTAAAAATGTATTCAGTCTAGCAGCCAGCACCTTGGCCAACAACTTCACATCGGTGTTGATTAATGATATTGGTCTGTAATTGGGGATTAGCAGACTATCTTTGTCGGGTTTAGGTATCATACAAATATCTGCCAGTAGTGAGCTCGGGCCCAAGGCTGACTCTGCGCACATGGCATTGAAGAGGTTGGCCAAGTGGGGAGACAGGAGAGGTGCAAATTCTTTGTAGTAACGGCCACTGAACCCATCAGGCCCTGGGGTTTTAGAGGTTTTGGTAGACTTAATGGCCACTAGTATCGCCTGATATGTAATAGGGGAGTCCATCAGATCTACATGATTCGGGGTGATGGCTGGTAACTCAACATGCTCAAAGAATCTCTCGAGATCAGCATTGTCTGCTCTTGGAGGGACTGAGTACAATGCCGATAGGAATTCTCGAAAGGCGCCAAAAAATCTTGTCCGGATTGGTTGTAGTGGTACCCGAATTAAGCTTAAGCCTTATTGGCTGCCGCCAACGGAGCCTTTTCTCAGCCTGATCATCCAGGAGCATGTTGAGGTCCGTCCTGAGCCTATCTACAGTTTTCTTATTTCTAGAATTCGGGGCTCTCTTCCAGTGCAACTCAGCCTGCTCATATCTCAGCGTCAGCTCCCTCAGTCGCTTCTGCCTCTCCCTTTTCTTGAGGGAAGCTATGCCTATGATATTACCTCGCATGACAACTTTTTGGGCCTCCCAGAGGGTAATCGGGGAGCGGACGGATTCGACATTCAGTGTGAAGTATTCTTTAAGGGCCTCATGGATTTTTGAGCAAGTGTCTTGAGAGCAAAGGAGGGAATCATTGAGTCTCCAATTAAAGGAGCGCCTAGTTGGGACCAGCAGATCAACGGCCGCCATCACCGGGTTATGGTCAGACCAGGTCGAGCTTGGAGATTCTGGAGTTAATAACGGCCGGGAGAATAGCCTGGGGGACAAAAAAATGATCTATCCTGCAGAAGGACCCCCTGAGGGTTAGAATAGAATGTGAAGTCTTTGGTGGTGGGGTTTTTGTCCCCCCAGACATCGCAAAGACCATGAGTGTCCAGAAGATCACCAGGCAACAGAATGAGGATCTGATCCCTGCGTCACGTTCGCGGGATGGCCCGTCCTCTGTCTGTCTACATTAGGGTTCACCACCATGTTTGAATCCCCGCCCATTATCAGAATGCCCTTGGTGTTATTCCGGACAACTGTCAGCAGGTGTTTAAAAAAGCGTGTCTGGAAGGAATTAGGCGTATAGTACGCCACTAGAGTGATATCGATATCATAGAGACACCCCTGAAGCAAAACAAACCTACCGGTCGGGTCACTGATATACTTAGAACAGACAAAGGGAAGGTTTTTACTAAAAGCTATCAGGACCCCCCTTTTCTTTTCTCTAGCACACGCCATATGAGACACAGAGTAGTAATGACTCGAGAGCGAGTTGAGAACCTGGTTTCCTGAAGGAAAAGTATATCTGCCTTGCACAATTTGTAGTAGTGGCCTTGTCCCTCTTAACAGGACTGTTGAAACCCTGGACATTATGGGAAATTAATTTAACCGCTAGCCCCACCATCGGGATAGAGTTGCTCCAGGATTAGAGAGAAAAGGCGGGCTAGACGCGAGGGGACTAGGGAAGAGGGGGGACATTTATGATAAACAAAAGGAAACTTAATATTCTAAACAGTCTAAATTTAACAATCTAAATAGTATGAACCAAAGTCCAACATAGCACACTAGGTCCATGGTGGCCCAAGGATTTTCTGCCTTGGCAGAGGGCGACTCAACCACTGGGGAAAAAAATACCCCAATGTGGGTCGACGTGTGTGTGTGTGTGTGTGTGTGGGGGGGGGGGGGGGGGGGTTCACAGGGGCGCAGACACCCCGCTTCAAAGTGGCGGTTAACGCAAATTGGAGATTACCAGCACCTTAACTAAGGAAGAAGGGAGAAGTGACCGGGCACTGAATGTGTCGGCTCACCCCCCCAAGAGGGCGGGGGGCCAGCCGCAGGAACTCAAACGGATCCACGTCCCGCAACCAAGGGCCCCCCAGGACCAAGAGCCCAAAGCTGCAACATCCCGCGGGCCCACGGTAGAGAGACGCTCACGCACTGACCCAGCGAGGGGATCGCTCTCCCCAACCACAGGCCCCAACCCAAGGAGCCACCAGCACCCCAGGGGCCGGAATGCGCCGGCTCCCCCATAACCCGACACACACAAGGCCCGATGCAAACACAAAAGAGAACAACATTAACCTTATCGTTTTCAAAATACAGGAGTTAACTGCATAATATAAGTAACCAACAACAGTGCAGGGGGAAGGGAAGCTTAGTGAGGTTAACACAGGCAGCCGATTCACGCCCGTTAATTCCCCTTATAACAAGGGGGAGGGGAGGGCGCCTCAACATCAAACCTAAACCCAAATCGAGGCCGAACGGCCTCAAGCCAGGTCAGAGCCGGGACCGGGAGGGCGATCCACCCCCCGGTCCCGCTTCCTCCGCAGGCGAACCTTCTCCCATATGGGCCGCAAAGGCTGGGCTCCCACTGGGCCACCCGGCCGGGCGACGCAGCATGCGGCTCTATTAGGGGCAAATGAAGCTCCCGCATGAGGTCCTGCAGCTCATCCAGGGAGCCAGCGGCGCATTGGCGACCCGCATGAGAGAACATCAACTTAAAGGGGAATCCCCAGTGGTACCTGATATTATGCGATTTCAAAACGTCCAGCCCTGGTTTCATCTCCCGCCGACGCTGGAGTGTCTGGGGAGCAACATCAGGGTATATCTGATAAGCATGGTTTTGAAAAGACAGATTGGCTTCACCTCTAGAGGTATGCAAAATTGCCTCTTTTGTGCGGTAAAAATTAGGCCCAATGACGATGTCCCTTGGGCAACCATCCGATCTCTTTGGGCCCAGGGCCCTATGCGCTCTATCCAATTCCAAGCGGTCAATCGGCATGGAGGGAAGCAGTTCCTGAAGTAGCGCTGTGACCGTGGCGGGAACATCTTCCATATATTCCGGGAGACCTAGGATCCGGATGTTTTCTCTCCTGGATCTGTTTTCAAGATCTTCTAATTTTTGTTGTAATAGGGTCACCTCGTCACGCATGGCCCCTGTAGCAGATTCGCCGGACTCCAGGACCGTCACAATCTCATCCACCCTCTCCTCCAGAGTGTTGGTCCGATCTCTGATGTCGCTGGCAAAGCTGGCGGTAAGCTGGGACACTGCAGCGGCCAATTCTTGTTGCAGCAGGAGTTCAAATTTTGCCAATAAGTCCTCGTCTTGCACAATTGGGTCAGCTGGGTGTGGAGTCCCTTGTAGGCTACGCAGGTCCCCCTCCAGGGCATCCTCTGGATGGCTGAGACATATCACTAGAACCCGATAAAAGGGTTTCTTCAAATATTCGCAGGAACTCTCGGTTACCCGAGATGTACGGGGGTGAGGCGTCCTTGCTTATGGTTGTTGCCTGAGGGTGGGCTTGCTTGTAGGGCCCGAATTTCCCCATGGGTTTCAGGCGTGCAGGAGCCATGATATGGGGATCAGGGGTCGCCACCCCCGAGGGCCTCGCCGTGGCCATCCCGAGGGGGACTTGTCCGCCGCGTCTAGAGATACAGCGTGGACGCGCGGGGGGGACCCCAGCATCTGCGGCGTGAGACGGGGGGCAGCATAACGGCCCGAGCGGCAGAGGACTATCGCCAGCCACCTGGCGTAATAGAGGCGGCGGCGGGGACGGCCGCCCTCTGTGCACGTGGTCGGGGTCCGTGGCGGCTCCTACCTCCCTCGCCGACGGCGGGTCCATCTCCCCTGGTACAGGCAACGGCGAATTCAGCGGGATTGGCGGCCACCCGCCCCGCAGGTCTCGCCCGGGATCCTCACGCGAGGCTGTCTGACGCCAGAGCTCCGCCATGATGTCGGGCTGGAGAGGACACTTGGCGCCCTTCCGCTCTCTGCCCGTCGTCGGTCTCTTGCTTTAACCCCGCTTTTACCCATCCAGGAGGCGGGGGGGAATCGAAGGGGTGCTGGACACAGAATTTGATGCCTGCCAAAGCGGTGTGGATGCTGCTATGGGGCGAGTTCTGCTCTCCGATGTGCCGAGCACTAAGAGGAAGCAGCCATCTTCCTCTGCGCTTGGCCACGCCCCAATGAATGATTTCTAAATGGATTTCTTACTTCAGTAAACCACTGAATTCCAAGTAGGAAGAATATTAAGGACTTACCCCACATGGGGTCCACAGGTAAGGAAACAATACCTGAAAAATGTCCCGTATGAACTACATATATCTGTAGATGGGCTCACTGCAGATGCGAGGCATTCGTGCTGCATCCACCTGTGAAAAGCTGCCCATAGTAATCTATGGGCGCTTTCACATATGCTTCGGGCATTTGCGGACTGCTCTGAGAGCCCTGCAAAAGCCTTGCCTGCAGTGTCTTCAGCCCGCAGCGCTTGCGATTCCACTCCATTGAGTGGGGAACCCCAACTGCCTCCAGGCGCTGAACACAGTGATTGCAGGGCATTGGTGTGAAAACGCGAGCAACCCGCAAATCGAGTTGGTGTGAAACCAACCTTACAGGTTGCTTTCCATGGAGCCTCCAAATGGCTCAGGAGAGATTCACTGATTCTGCCTGGGCATTACAAAGTGACAATAGGGCCGATTCAGAACCACGCATGCCCGCTAGCTACTGCAGGAGATCAGGAGCCAGCCATTAGGTGATGTGGTGCTCCAGCAGACCTCCCTGGCCTCAGGTACCCCTGGTCTGTGGAAGTATAGCCAGGGGGTTGGCAAGCACCTCCCTAGGCCCCTCCTGGGGCTGAAATAAGATTTAATAAAAAAAATAAACTGGACGATGAAAGAAGGTCCAGAAGTTTCCTGGAAAGGAATGCAATATTGGGGACTGGGGGGGAAGGGGTTGGAATTTTAAACATGTCCCAGTTTGTGTTTCCTCTCTAGGGGAAGGAGCCTCTCTCTGTGGCCATCCTGAATGTAGATGGGAGATAAAAAGGCTTTCTTACCAAAAAGTTAGAAACATTTTTTTCACAGTGCTGAATCAGCCCTAATGAGCTACAGCTGATATTCTATATCTCAACACTTTTAGACTATTGTTTCTTTGTGCCACTTACCAATAGTCTTTCGCCCAGTATTTGGCCTGATATTTAGCCATCTACTGCAGGTGGAAACCCTTAGCTGTGCTTGTAATACTGCGTCCCACTTGGTTAAACCCACCTCTGTACATTCATTTTAGTAAGCAAGGAATTTATTTAAATCCAAATTGTAAAGCATTTTCCAGAATCGTGAAAATGGTATATGGTAAACAGCCTATAAGCTTTCATTACAAAACTCTGTACATTTTCATTAAAAAAAAAAAAAAAACAAATATAATATAATAATAAAAATATTATATAGTCCAATTTTGAAAATACAATTCTGTGATTACTCACCTGTAGAATTGGTATTATGAGTATACAGTACGTCCTGTTCCAAATCTAATACTTACAGTTGGGATATACTCCAGATGGCGCTGGACTGCAGAGACATCGAAAATAGGCTCCTCCCGGCCCCTCAAATACCCGGGGACCTCCCACAAATCCCCAGCATTGAAAAGCAGTTAATGAGAAGCCGGGAGAATTAAACAAACCAAACTATCAACTACAACAATGATAATCACCATACAGGGGATCCAAGATAATGCAAAACAAGGGTGGGTTGGAGCAGGATGAACTGTATACTCATAATACCAATTCTACAGGTGAGTAATAACAGAATTGTATTCTTAGTATACAGTACGTCCTGCTCCAAATCTAATACTTACAGTTGGGACATCGAATAGCATAGCAGTGTCCATAAAAAAGGGTGGGATCCCCAATAAAAATCAGCAGCAGACAGTTTAAACCACTGCTGCCTGCAGAACCTTTCGGCCAAAAGCAGCATCAGCTGAGGCCCTATCATCAACCTTGTAAAACTTTGAAAAGGTATGAACAGAAGACCAAGTAGCAGCCTTGCAAACTTGTTCAACAGAAGCCTGGTGCTGAAAAGCCCAAGAGGCACCAATAGCACGAGTGGAATGAGCAGTAAGGCGGAAGGGAGGATTCTAACCCTTAGCAGAGTAGGCCTGAATCACAGCCTGATGAATCCACTTGCTGATAGACTTGGCAGGAGCCAAACGCTTCCTAGGAACAGAAGGGACCACAAAAAGAGCATCAGTTTTCCTGAAAGGTGCAGTAGCCACCAGATAGTACTTCAGACACCTAACCACATCCAAAGAGTGCAAAACCCTCTCCTTAGCATTGCTAGGATTAGGGCACAAAGAAGGAAGAACAATATCCTGATTCAAATGAAAGGCAGACACTACCTTAGGCAGAAAGTCAGGTTTGAAATGAAACACCACCTTGTCCTGGTGTCTCTCATAGTAGGGGGGCTGAATGGAAAGCGCCGCCAACTCAGACACACGCCTGACAGAAGTGATAGCCACCAGAAATACAACCTTGAGCGTAAGACTGTCCAAGGCAGCATCCTGCACAGGTTCAAAGGGAGCACCCTGCAAGGCAGACAGAACCAAGTTCAGATCCCAAACAGGTACCATAGGCTTACGTGGGGGGCGCACATGAGTGACCCCCTGGAAAAAAGTCCTGATCAGAGGGTGCTGAGCAAAGGACTTCTGGAAGAAAATAGCCAGGGCAGAAACCTGACCCTTCAGAGTACTGAATCTCCAACCCATGCTGCAGGAACTCCAGAATCCTGGGAATAGAGAACACACGACAGGGAAGAGAATTAGACTCACACCGGTGAATGTAGGCACGCCAAACCCTGTAATAAATGGAAGAGGAAGACTTCTTCCTAGCTTTTATCAAAGTATCCACAACCGAGGAAGACAGCCCCTTCTCCATCAAGATGGAGGTTTCAGCAGCCAAGCCGTCAAAACCAGAGTTTGTAAATTGGGATGGCGTAGTGAGCACATCTAGCACCAAGGGCAAAGCGTACTGATCTACTGCCAGTTGCACCACGTCCGTGAACCACACTCTTCTTGGTGACCAGAATTGCTGGCACCCCTTCCAGAGCAATCTTGCGCAGAACCCTGGCCAGCAGGGGGATTGGAGGGAAGACATACAGGAACTGAAAGTCCTGCCATGACATTGCTAGCGCATCCGAGGTCAAGGCCAGAGGATCCTGGGACAGAGAGACAAAAGCTGGGAGCTTGTGATTGTGGCGGGACGCAAACAGATCCACATCTGGTTGGCCCCAACGGTGACACAGATTGAAACACCCTGCTGCATAGGGACCATTCTCCCTGGCGAGAGGTCCCCCTGCTCAGAGAGTCCGCCAGGCGATTTTCCACCCCCGGGATGTACACAGCTGATATGCAGGGGACATTGGCCTCCGCCCAAGTCAGGATCAGAGACGCTTCCTGGAGGGCCCCCTTGCTCCAGGTCCCTCCCTGATGATTGATGTAGGCAACTGCAGTCTGGTTGTCCGAGCACACCTGAACAGGCAGGCCCGAAGGTGAGTAGTCAAGTGAGCCAGAACTAGCCTGATCGCCCGCAGTTCCAAGACATTGATAAGTGTGTGGGCCTCACCTCCCCTGGAACCGCAGGGACTTCCAGAAACCCCCCCCAACCTGACAGAATGGCATCCGTGGTGACCATCTCCCAGGAAGGGGCAAGAAAGGATCTGCCCCCCAACAGGTTCCTTGAGTCCATCCACCACAAGAGGGATCTCCTGACCAGGGGGGAGAGCACACAGACCCTGTCCAGGGACGCTGGGTCCTTGTCCCATGCTGACAATAGGTGAAGTTGCAGAGGCCTCAAGTGGAACTGAGCATAAGGGACCGATTCGAAGCACGCCACCATCAGGCCCACCAGCTGCATCCCCTGCCTAATGGAGGGATGGGGACAAGCTAGGAGGGACTGAGCCCGTGCAATCAGACTGTCCACCTTCTGTTGAGGAAGGAAGACCCTTGCCTATACTGTATCCAGATTCATTCCTAGGAATGGAGTTACCAAGGAAGGGGACAGTGAGGACTTGGGGTGGTTGATCACCCATCCAAATGACTCCAGAGTGGACACCACCAGCTGAGTATCCAACTCTGCCTGATGTAGAGACTGGGAAGTGATGAGAATGACGTCCAGATAGGGAAGCACGCGGACATCACGCCGGCCAGCACCTTGGTAAACACCATGGGAGCTAAAGTGAGGCCAAAGGGCAAGGCCACAAACTGGTAGCGTTGATCCATCAGAGCGAACCTGAGGAACCTTTGATGACCTGGGAACACAGGAATATGAAGATAAGCATCTTTGATGTCCACAGAAGTCATGAAATCCCCTTGGTGTAGGGAACTGATGGCAGAGCGCAGAGTTTCCATGCGAAAGCGCCTGCCCCTGACAAACTTGTTGAGGATCTTCAAGTCCAGGACTGGCCTGACTGAACCATCTTTTTTGGGTACTGTGAATAGGTTGTAATAAAAGCCCTTGCCTTTTTCTCTTAAGGGGACCTGGCAGATGACCCCCAGCTCCAGGAGGCCTTGCACTGCTTGCACTAGCTCCTGAGCTGACACAGGGTCCTGAGGAATCCGGGATCTGATGAATCTTGGAGGGGGACAGGCAGCAAACTCCAACTTGTAACCGGAGGACACTACCTCCTGAATCCATCGGTCTGAGACATGAAGCCTCCAGATGTGAGCGAAGTGCTGCAGCTGTACCCCCACCCGGATGGGTGAGGGCGCCCCATCATGCCTGAGGGGACTTGGGGGAAGATTTTGCTTTGGGACCCCAGGAGGGGCCAGGATGCCCACATCCTCTGCCCCTGCCCCAGAATCTTCCCAGGTCCCAGGAAAGGAAACCCCCCTCCCCTGTCTGGCACCACGGTAAGAGGGAGAAGGAACGCTGACCCCGAAAGGGCCTAGATTGACGCCTGCGCTGGGGTAGCCTGCCTCCCTAAACAAAAAGGTCCAGGTGGTCCCCAAACAGGCGCAGTCCTTTAAAGGGAAACCCAGTGAGGGCCTTCTTGGCAGCGTTGTCAGCAGCCCACTGGCGCAGCCAAACCGAGCGGCGTATAGCCACGACAAGGGCAGAAGTTCTGGCACACATTCTGATGGTGTCATCCAATGCTGAGAGGACAAAATGTACAAAAACATCACAACTGGAGAGTGCATTAAACACCTCACAAGGCAAATCATCAGGGGCACTATCAAGCATATTTCTGATAAGGGTCCTAGTGGCCACAGCAGTAATGTCAGAGGCACAGACCGGGCACAGCGCCGTCCCGGCACATGCAAAGGCGTGGGATGCCAGCTGGTCAATGCGCCGGTCCTCAGCATCCCGCAGGGTAGTGGAGTCAGGGGAATGCATGACAGAGGTGTTAGGTAGCCCTAGGATCGGGGCATCCACCTGGGGGGGGGGGGGGAATGACCAACATTTAACCACCTCAGCAGGAAAGGGATACTTCCTATCTCAACTTTTTGGAACCCCGGGAAGTTTACTGGGGCGCTCCCATTCCTTGAGCACAAGGTTATGGAAATGTGCCTGCTCTGGAAATTCCAAACGTGATTTTGCTTTATGGAAAAGCTCCCCTCTTTGTCTGGGAGCCGCAACAGGGAGAGAGATGGACAGAACCTCAAAAATCTGGGTCAATAATCTGTCAGTGTCATCCGGGGCCCAGGGGTCAGAGCCAGAATCGTCATGACCCCTTGGTCTCTCATCAGATGAGCATGAATCAGAAAAGAGCTCCCTTTCATCAGACGGGGTATAGCCACAAAGATTCAAATACTGCTCAGTTCCCATAGGGAAAACAGTGACATTAGGCGTCAAGTGCCGCTTCTTAGCAGGGGCCTTACGCGCTAAGGACTTCGCAATCAACTGTTCAACAGTAGCCAGTCTAGAAGACACATCAGGCTGAGAATCTCCACTAGTATGCAACTCATTAGGAGTGAGGTTTAAGCTTGGGGGAGTAAGCGAAGTGAAACGAGGTGCAGCCACTGGCAGGCCAGATTGGAATGCAAGTACCTTGTCAGCGTCAGCATGAGGCTGCCCACACGCTACACACAGCCGGTCTTGTCCTGAAGGGACCCTGGTCACATTATCGTGGGATGCCTCCATATGGTGATTATAGCGGCGCTATACGCCGATAGAGAGTAACGCTATATAGCAACCCCGTATGCCCCAATAACCTGCTAGGGAAGTGGGAGTATTATTTTGACAAGGCCTACAAGTTATATACTAATACAGGGCCGGGAGAAGCCAAAAGGGTTCGCCCCGCCTGAAAGACATAAGCAGACAAGACCTGTAAGCACATAGTATACAAAGTGAAAGATATAAAGCCGCCCGCGAGGGCACTTATGGACCGCGGTAGGTAGGGGTCGGTCGCGCATGGGCCAACCAACAGGTTAAAGATGGTGTCGGTATACCTCGAGGGGTGGGCTGGTATCAGCGATGATGCTGAGCACGCCATAAACCGCTCCCCCTAAAGAGCGCGAAGCCAGAACGAGCAAGCAGCCAATGACGGCGCACCAGCGCCTGAGGTTACTTGCAGTCCAGCGCCATCTGGCGGAGTGTATCCCAACTGTAAGTATTACATTTGGAGCAGGACGTACTGTATATTAAGAATAGTGTATATTTGTGCGCCAAAATTATGTCTCCCAGGTGCTGAGCATGTCTAGTATTTTATTTGTGTGCCTCTAATAGAAGCCGTTCATTACCTCGAAATCTGTTACTATTGGCTACTGCACATCAACATTTAAAAGGAGAGAGAGAAGTGATCCCTGTACACACACAACACAAGTACATTTAGGTCCATAAATATTTGCACAACATTTTTCTAATTTCGGTTCTGTACATTACTACAATGAATTGTAAACATAATTCCGATGCAGTTGAAGTTCAGACTTTCAGCTTTCATTCAGTGGGTTAAAACCAAATGATTGCATAAAAATGTGAGGAAACAAAACAATCCTTTCATTTTAATGGCTTAAAAGTAAATGGCCAAATAAATAATTGTGAATAAAATGTCTAAAACTTGGTTGAAAACCCTTTGTTGGCCATGACTGCCTGAAGTCTTTAACTCAGAAATCACCAGATGCTGCGTTTCGCCCTTTTTAATGCACCCCTTTTACTTTCTGAAGTTTAGACCTTAACAAGTGAAATGCGGATCAATTTAGTTGAGATCAGGTGACTGACCTGGCCATTCAATATTCCACTTCTTTGCCTTAATAAACTTCTGGGTAATTGTCCACCTGTATTATGAAACGCAGACCAATCAGTTTGGCTGCATTTGAGCACACAGTATGTCTCGAAATACCTCAAAAATCATTCGGCTGCTTCTGTCGCATCATCAATAAATACTAGTGACCCAGAGCCACCGGCAGCCATGCGTGTCTCCACCGTGTTTTACAGAGGATGTGCTATGCTTTGGATCATGAGCTGTACCACGCCTTCGCTGTACCTTTTTCCATCATTTGGTAGAGGTTGATCTTGGTTTCATCTGTCCAAAGAATGTTCTTTCAGAACTGTGCAGGCTCCCCCCCCCCCCCCCCCCCCAATCTAGCCTTTTTATTCTTGAGGCTTACAGGTGGCTTGCACCGTGCAGTGACCCCTCTGTATTTACTTTCATGACTTCTGTTTATGGGGTTTCTCATAGAAATTATTCTGCTGTTATTCATCCCTTTTGTCTTCAGTGAGCCTCCGGGTCTTTTTGCATTGATGAGTGCTTGCTTTCTTTCTCAGGATGTACAGAACTGTAGATTTTGCCACTCCTAATATCATAGCAACTTCCTGTTGTGTTCTGTTCTGTTTTTACAGCTTAGGGATGGCTTGTTTCAACTGCATGGAGAGCTCCTTTGACCGCATGTTTTCTTCACAGCAAAATCATCCAAATGCAAGCACCACACCTCAAAAGTCAACTCCAGGGACTTTATCTGCTTAACTGAAAATGACAAAAGGAATAGCCCACATCTGCCCATCAAACAGCCTTTAAGTCCAATTACTTTTGAAACTCCTCATTCAATTTTTAATGTGGATTCCATCAAATGGACTTTATGTGCATTATATCTCACAACTATAACTTATGTTATGTTTCAGTAAATATGTAAATACAAAAAATACCATTTTGTGAGTACTCACCTTTAAAACGGGTATTATGAGTGTGCCATACACTCCACTTCCTTCTTCATGACGTCTGGGTAATCTCCAGTAGAGGGCGAACTTCTGCAGAGATGAATATGCAAAAAAGAAAGCCCCTCCCGGTCCATATATACCTGGGACCTCCCACCAATTCCCCAGTGTATAAAAGCAGTAAAGGGACCAGGAAGAACCAAATATAACCGTAACAATCAAAACCAATGGTTCACCATATAAAAGCCCCAGAATACCGGAAACAAACAAGGGTGGGGCGAAGTGGAGTGTATGGCACACTCATAATACCCGTTTTAAAGGCGAGTACTCACAAAACGGTGTGCCATACACTCCACTTCCTTCTTCATGACATCTGGGACATCCAATAGCAGTGTCCGTCATGGGCGGGAACCAGAAACAGTAAAGAATGCACCAACTTAAACCACTGCAGCTTGCAGAACCCTGCGGCCAAAAACAGCATCCGCTGAAGCCCGCACATTAACCTTGTAAAAGGTATGAACGGAAGACCAAGTAGCAGCCTTACAAACTTGTTCAACAGAAGCCTGGTGCTGAAAAGCCCAGGATGCACCAACAGCACGAGTAGAGTGCGCAGTGACCTTAAAGGGGGGAGTCCTCCCCTTAGCAGAATAGGCCCCAACAATGGCCTGACGAATCCATTTGCTAATCGTAGATTTAGCAGGCGCCAAACCTTTCCTGGGCCCGCAGGGCACCACGAAAAAAGCGTCCGTCTTGCGGAAGGAAGAAGTAATCACCAAATAATACTTCACACAGCGAACAACATCATAATTGTGCAAAACCCTCTCCTTGTCATTGCTAGGCTTAGGACACAAGGAAGGGAGAACAATGTCCTGATTGAGGTGGAAAGCAGACACCACCTTAGGAAGGAAATCCGGCTTAAAACGAAAAACCACCTTATCCTGGTGTCTCAAAATAAGGGGCCTGAATCGACAACTCAGACACGCCGGACAGAGGTAATAGCCACCAAGAAAGCAACCTTCTGAGTGAGAACCGAAAGAGCAATATCCTGTAACGGCTCAAAAGGAGGACCCTGCAGAGCCGAAAGAACCAAATTCAAATCCCAAACAGGGACTACAGCCTTCCCGAGGGGGCCGCACATGCGCGACCCCTTGGAAAAAAGTCTTAACCAGCGGGTGTAAAGCAAAGGACCTCTGGAAGAAAACCGACAGAGCAGAAACCTGTCCTTTCAAAGTACTAAGCTGGAACCCAAGATCCAGATTATGCTGAAGAAACTCCCAAAATCCTGGGTATAGAAAAAACCCTGCAAGGCCCTAGCCTCACACCAATCAATGTAGGACCTCCAAGTCCTATAGTAAATGCCAGAAGAGGACCGCTTCCTAGCCCTAATCAGGGTCTGAACAACAGCCTCAGACAAACCTTCAACTTTCAAGATGAAGGGTTCAGCAGCCAAGCCGTCAAAGCCAGCGTTTGTAAATTGGGGTAAAACAGATGACCCCGAGATAGCAGGTCCGGCAGCAAGGGAAGCCGGTACTGGTCTGCGGCCATCCTTACTCTGCGTACCAAACCCTTCTTGGCCACCTTGGAGCCACCAGAATCGCTGGTGCCCCTTCTAGAACCAGTTTGCGAACTACCTTGCCCAGCATGGAGACAGGTGGAAACAGGTACAGAAAACCAAGGTCCTTCCAAGCCAGTGACAAGGCATCCACTGCCAAAGCCAGGGGATCCTGAGAAAGACACAAAGGCAGGAAGTTTGTGATTGTGCCTCGAGGCAAAGAGATCCACCTCCGGAGTCCCCCACTTGCGGCAAAGATCCAGAAAAACCTCGGGGTTGAGAGACCACTCTCTGTGGTGAGAGGATACCCTGCTCAGGGAATCCGCCTCCGTATTCTCCACTCCCGGAATGTAGACTGCCGAAAGGCAAGGAACATTGCTCTCTGCCCAGTGCAGGATCAGAGAGACTTCCCTGAGGGCACTCCTGCTGCGAGTCCCTCCTTGGTGATTTATGTAAGCCACTGCCAGTCAATTGTCCGAACGCACCTGAACCGAAAGACCCCGTGACTGTGGGAGTCAGCCGAGCCAGAACCAGACGAATGGCTCTGAGCTCCAATACATTGATGGGGGTGTGGGCTCCTGGGGACCCCACACCCTGCTGAACTGATGACTCTTCCAATAACCTCCCCAGCCCGACAGGCTGGCATCCGTGGTAACCGTCTCCCAACAAGGGACCAGAAAGGATCTGCCCTTCACCATATTGCTCGAGTCCAGCCACCACCGAAAGGACTCCCGAACCCTGGGAGACATCCTGAAAGGTTGATCCAATGACTGTGGGCTCCTGTCCCAATACGTCAATAGGAGAAGTTGAAGAGATTTTGTGTGAAATTGTGCAAACGGCACCGCCTCGAAGGAGGACACCATCAGACCCACCAGTTTCATCCCCTGTCGGATAGAGGGACAAGGACTGGCCAGAAGAAGACGGATCAGGCCCTGAATCCCCTGCACCTTGGTCTGGGGCAGAAACACTCTGGCCCGACTGGTATCCAGATTCATGCCCAGAAATGAAATCACTCGAGACGGGGAGAGAGAGGACTTGGTGCGGTTGATCACCCACCCGAACCTCTCCAGTGTCGACACCACCAAGTGGGTGTCCAGTTCCGCCTGCTGAAGGGAAGAAGCTGAAATCAACAGATCGTCCAGATAAAGCACAATGCGAATGCCCCGAGATCTGAGCAGAGCCATTACGCCCGCCAAAACCTTGGTGAAGACCCTCGGTGCCGAGGTCAGACCGAAGGGAAGAGCTACAAATTGATAATGTTGATCCTCCACCGCAAACCGGAGGAATCTCTGATGTGCTTGAAAAATCGGAACATACAGATACGCATCCTTGATGTCTATGGATGTCATAAAATCCCCTTGGCGAAGGGAATTGATAGCCGAGCGCAGAGTCTCCATGAGGAACTTTTTGGCTCTGATAAACCTGTTGAGAAACTTGAGATCTCGAAGCCTCCTTTTTGGGAACCGTGAACAGGTTGGAGTAGTAACCCCTGCCTCTTTCCAACGGAGGCACCGGGCATATAACCCCCATGTCCAGAAGGTTTCTTACCGCTAACAGGAGCCCCTGTGCAGCCTGAGGGCCCGAGGGCCCCCGAGACCTTAAGAATCTTGGGGGCGGCCAGTACTCGAACTCCAGTTTGTACCCGGAGGAGCCCACTTCCAAGATCCAATTGTCTGTGACTTCCCGGGCACAGACCTGGAAGAAGAGCCGCAGCCGTCCCCCCACCCACGCGGGTGAGGGCGCCCCTTCATTGCTGAGCCGGTTTAACGGCAGGCTTGGGCTTGGAACCCCAGGCAGCCGCGGGACGTGCCCGACCTCTGCTTCTGTTCCAGGACGAGCCCCTGACACCTGAGAAGGCCAGACCCCTAGAGGCTCTGGCCCCTCGAAAAGGGACGGTGCTGTTTCCTCCGCTGAGGTAACTTACCTCCTTTAGCAACAGCATCCAATTTATCTCCAAACAGCCACGCACCCAAGAAGGGGAGAGCTGTGAGCGACTTCTTGGCTCCAACGTCCGCTGTCCACTGACGGAGCCAGACCATCTGCGCATGGCCACCAGTAAGGCTGACGTCCTACTACACACGACAATGGACACGACAAAATCCATAAACAATTCGCACTTAAGTATAGCGAACTCAGCGCCATCTGGATCAAGCTGAGCGTTATTCAGCCAGTCCCTGATAAAGAGACCTGGTAGCAAGCGACACCAGGGCAGATGCACCAACAGGCCGCAGGGCGGAGCCCACGTTGGCAAATGCGTGGCACGCCATCTGATCAAGGCGCTTATCCTCGCCATCCTTAAGGGAGGTGGCGTCAGGGGTGTTCAGCACAGAAGAGTTGGTCAAACCTAAAACAGGCGCTTCGACCTCGGGAGGAGAAGACCAGCGCTTGACCGCCTCCACCGGAAAAGGATACTTCTTATACCATCCCTGAGGCACACCAGGAACCCGGCTGGGTCTCTCCCATTCTCTAAGTATCAGCGCATCAAAATTACCCTGGGTAGGGAATTCCAGACGGGGCTTGTGGGCCCCCAAAAATTCCCCCTTCTTAAGAGGGGGCGCCTCAGGTGGATCAATATCCAACACCTCCAATAAATATGTGGTCGTATCAACGGCATCTCCCAGCGACTGCCCGACATTGGAAGCCCCAGGCTGACCATAGTCAGCCTCTGAATCCTGATAAAATTCCCCCTCCTCTAACGGGGAATAATCAGACAATTCAGCGGACTCGTCGTCAATATCCCACAAAGGCTGGGCCGACGACAACTGTCTCTTTTTAGCCTGGGCTTTCTTGCCCACCGTGCTAGCAATCATTTTCTCTATGCTGGCCAGGCGAGCCCAAACATGAGAAAGCGACTCCCCACTGGTACCAATGTCACTTGGAGTACGGATCAGTTGTGGAGGGGAAGGCGATGAAGCGGGAGGAGCCAACCCAGAAGGCTGGGTACCAGACTGCCGCTTTATGTCCTTTTGTGCGCATAGGAAGAGGGAGGTTGTGATGCCGCTGTATAGGGCCCTGGTGAGGCCACAGCTAGAATACTGTGTGCAGTTCTGGAGACCTTACCTGCAAAAATACATTATTCAAATAGAACGGGTCCAAAGGCGGGCAACGAAAATGGTGGAAGGACTTAAACTTAAAACTTATCAGGAGAGACTTAAAGAACTTAATTTGTACAGTCTGGAGGAAAGAAGGGAGAGGGGGGACATGATTGAGACCTTTAAATATGCGAAAGGATTGAATAAGGTTCAGGAGGGAAGTGTTTTTAAGAAGAAGCTTAATGATAGAACAAGGAGGCACAACCTGAAGCTAGTCGGGGGGGAAGATCAGGAGCAATGTTAGAAAATATTATTTTACAGAAAGAGTAGTAGATGCTTGGAACAAACTTCCAGCAGAGGTAGTTGAAAAATCAACAGTCACTGAATTTAAACATGCCTGGGATAAGCACACATCTATCCTAAGATAAAGAGTACATACAGTATACACATAAGGGCAGACTAGATGGACCGTATGGTCTCCTTCTGCCATCAACCTTCTATGTTTCTATGGTATACAAATCAGCACATTCTCCCCCGTAAGGGATACCCGACACGCCACACATGGCCCGGATTGTCCCGAAGGGATCCCGGGCCCGGTATCCTGCAGAGCCTCCATATGGTGAATTTTTGTGGTCAGTTGCAAGACTGCAGGGAATTACGCATAAGCAACCCGGGATGCCCCTTAAAAGTCCCGGGAGGAATTTTTATAACTAAGGACCCCAGGACCAGGAGGGACCCCTTAATATGCACATATACAGGGCAACCTGTAACACACAAAATATGCCACATAAGAGCAGAGCAGTGTAAAAATGCCATAGCATTTGATCAAACAGCCACACAATGGAAAAAAAAAGGAAAAATAATATATATATATATATATATATATACACATACACCAAAACAGAGACCAGTGGGGCCCCCGCGCACACACAAGGTGAAGAAAATGGCCATCAGGCGCTTACCACCCCGAGTGCAATCTGCCTGCCAGGAAAGATGGACCCCACGCACCTCGTGCCTGGGAAGGTAGAGCAGCGGGAGGGCGGGCCAGCGCAGAACGCGCGTTTCCCAAGGCCACGCCCCCTCCCAGCAACGTGGACCCCTAGCCAACGAGCACTGTCATCGTGCCAAATAAGGGGGCGGGGCTACCGCGGACGCGCCGAGAGCCCGGCCCCTTCCCGAACGCAGCCTGAGGGGGAGAAGCTCCCCTAGGCTGAAGACATACCTTGAGGCCAGTAACAGCAAGCACACACACACACTCACACTAAGTCTGGGTAAAATGAAATATAGGCCAAAACGAAATATAGGCCAGGCCCCACCCCCCCCCCCAGAGGGGAATCAGACCCGGAAGGGGGGAAATCCAGCCAGGAGCCGGCCATAAGCCTAACGGGACGGGGCATCCCACACCAGGATCACCAAGAAACCTGGATAACCGCCTACCCCATAGTGAGGTCTCACGGTGGAGCAGTGCTCCTGCTGCACCCATAGGGTGCTCCTACCATCACCAGGACCCGCAGCCTAAGATGGTAGGCTCAATACAGGGTAATTTAGAAGGGTCCTGGCAGTAATAGGGATAAGAGAAGGCCGGGATTACCTGTAAGCAAGAAGTCCTCATCTTCTGTCTTGTCGCCTTCTCTGCAGAGAAGAAACTGGGGAATTGGTGGGAGGTCCCAGGTATATATGGACCGGGAGGGGCTCTCTTTTTTGCATAGTCATCTCTGTAGAAGTTCGCCCTCTACTGGAGATTACCCAGATGTCATGAAGAAGGAAGTGGAGTGTATGGCACACTTAGAATAAAATTATAATTTGTGTCAGTGTCCAAATATTTATGGACCTAACTGTACTTATATATGCCCAGCAGTGTTCTGTCTGTGCAGGGGTCACTTCTCATCTTGTAGATCTTGGTGTACAGTTGCTAATAGCAACAGGTGGCAGGTAGTGAATATTACTTGCATAAAACACACATTTGCAAACATATGAAAAAAAAAATACCAGACAAGCTCAGCACCTTGAGGACATCATTTTGACAAAGAGAAATATACATGTTCAAAACACCATTGAAAGTGGACTTTCCCTTTAAATCTCCAAACAGGAGAGAGCTGTAGTGATGGCAGTCTTAGTGGCTGTGGAGGTTTTATGAGATATGGCCAAACAGAATCACAATATATATTTTGGCTAGCCTTGACATCTGCTTTATTATAAGATAGAGAATACCTGTACAGTTTTTATTTGCTAAGTCAGCGTTGCATTATTATTTCTATTACAGTTTGTCAACAAAAACAAAGCATACCTGGACAGTTTCAATTAAACTTGCTGAATAGAAGGGTGTAGCAATTGCATAAACTAACCTGAAAAAAAAACAAAAAACACAAAAGATGTATATGTTAAAAAACAAACATGTAATGAGCAGGCCAGGCATCAGCACTGGGCGTACCCGGGCAGGTGCCAGGGCCCCTGCACCTTGGGAGGACCCACCTCCTTCCCTCTACCCTGGGCAGCCCCTATGCGGGACACAGGGCTGTGTAGTAACCAGGACTAAGCACTGTCGTCAGCCAGGGGGAGATTGGCTATTGATCTCTTTAGATCAGTACTATTTTTTGTTTTTTTCCTTCTGTTTTTTCCCCCTTCCTTTAATTATTTCATTTGTTCTGCTATTCCTTATCTTTCTTCTTTCCTTCTGTTATTTCAGCCAGCCCTTTTATTCTATTTTCTTTCTTATTTACATCTCTTCTTTTGTTTCTACTGTTACTTATTGTTCCTTTTAATTTTTCTGTCATTCCTTTTTTTCTTTGTTTCGGCCATTCATTCTATTCTCTTGTTCCTTGTTTCTTTCCATTTTTTTCCCTGTGTCATTCCTTTTCGCTCTTTCCAGCTCTCTTTTTAACTGTCATTCCTTCTATCCTTTCATTCAGTATTTCTCTGTTGTTCTGTCATTCCTATTATAAACTTGTTATTCCTTCTATCATTTATTTTATTTCTATTTCGCAGTAATCGCATTACAAGCAACTTTCTCAACCTGTATGGAGTCATACCACACTGGGCCCAGGGGCCCATTGAGACTCTACCGCCCAAGGGCCCGCATAAACCTGGAGCCAGCCCTGGTTATGAGAAGTGCGATGGTTGGGCAACGAAAGAACAGATAATATGGCAAACAACTTTGCTTGTATGCACATTTAATTTACAAAAACTTCACTTACCCTTTCAGGAGAATATGTCCACCTATCTGTTTTGGATTCCATTTATGGTTGAGTTCCCTGTAATGGATACAGACATAAGAATGCCAGGAGCAGAATTGCATTTTGTTCACTTCTAGACACTGAAGCAACAGCAATGGTGCAAAGCGAAGCATGTAAATCACACCATTTCTATCTCATTTAAAAAGGGTAAAAAGTATACTTACCCAATTTATTTTTTAATCATCCCCACTGATAACAAGCTTCTTAGAATAGGCAGTCACATATACCGACCGATATTGTAATAAGAATGAGGGCTGACAACAGAAAATCAGCATTGGTCCTGCATGGATTAAACCCTTTAAATGCCAAGCACGTGGTTGCTTCTCCTACCCTTAAGTGCCAAGCACGTAGAAACTACGTGCCTGCCATTTCCCACTACTAGTTAAAAAATAGAAAAAAAAAAAAGACTTACCTCTGATGTTGCTGTGAAAATGCGCACCCCCCCCCGCCCGTTTTCCCCGCTGACAGTTATCTGCAAAAAAACCCAAAAAAACAATGTCTTTAACTCACCTCCTCACCCGATCCGTCCGCAGCGTCTTCTCTTCACTGGGGGGGGGGGGGCTGCACAGGCTTCAGGTGAGGACCCTTTGACGTCATCCGGCTCCTCCTATACCCCCTCCGAGCTCCGGCATCTGTCAGATGATCGGAGCAGGGCGGGTGTGAGGCGAGGAGGCTGCGATCGGAGCCTCCTCGCCTCTCACCAGCCCTGCGCCAATTACCACCGGCATCTGTCAGTGACAGCGGCGTGGGACAGCGCCGGGGGAGCCAGTGACGATCAGAGGCGAGTACAGTAAAAAAAAAAAAAAAAAAAAGTCACCTGCGACTAGCGGGTGACTTGCCATTAACCCCCGGCACCCCCATTACCTGCCTCCCCAAAGCCCGGGGGGGGCGCAGAAGAGCCCGGGCCCGCGGGCTATGCGGGCTTGTAGCCTGCAGGGCCAGGACCACAAAAGCTGGCCCCTGTGCCCTGTTTCTACAAGCCCTGCATAGCTGGTCCCGGGCTGGTTACTTTGGGTAAGGGGGACCCCATGTCAATTTTTTGGGGGATTTTTAAGGGTTTTTAACCCTTAAAAATCCCCCCAAAAATGGGGTCCCCCACGACTAACCCGATTTAACCCTTTGTAATGTGGATGGTAGTTGTATTTTATTTGTAAATGTTATAAAGTACTTGTTTCAGTTAGGGGGGGGTCTCCTGGGCAGGAACGGGGGGCTACCGATAAATATGTGGTACCGTTGTAATGGGTAGAAATGGGGCTCACACATTCAATATGGTTTTCTTTAATAAAATACATTTATTTAAAATAAAAAGGAGTCAATTTTGTAAAAAAAAATTATTTTTTTTACTTAATATTGTAAAAAACGAAATAAAATTTACAAACAAGACATTTCATGTTAAAGCCTAAACTTTGCAAAAAAAAAAAAATATATATATATAATCTTCCTGAAAATTCCAGCAAAAATGGCGGAAAACATGGCGCAAAATGGGGAAAAATGACCTGTCAACAGAGGGTGACAAAATCTCAAGTAGGCTGGCAATTAAAAAGGTTAAAAGTAGCTATGCATGTTGGGTATTGTTCTGTTCGGGGGTGTTTTTTATTCAGCTTTTTTTTATAAATTTTTTAGGGAAACCCTGCGGAACCAAAGAATTCTTTGAGGGATTAATTCCAGAAAGATGAGCCCACTACAACAAGCTGGGTACGCTTAGAAAGCTTAACGTGTACTTTCAGGGAATATATGGTTTATGGGGGATATTCCAAATGTAAAAGGTTGTTTTGGTTGAAAAATCGCAAGGTGCACACTTTATCTGCAGAGCTGAAATTTTCAAGTAAAATTACCGTTACGCACATGCTTTACTTTGGGGTGTTTGGCAACTCTTCCCTTGACAGTAGCTATGCATGTTGGGTATTGTTCTGTTCGGGGGGATGTTGCTTTTTCAGATTAAACTTGTTTTTGTCTTGTTTGTTTTTTCTGGCTTTGATTCTGCTTTTTTATCCTTTTTTTTTAGGGAAACTCTTTGCAACCAAAGAATACATTGAGGGATTACTTCCAGAAAACTATGGCCACATCAACAAGCCTGGTACACCCAGAAAGCTTGAGGTGTGTTCTTCCAGAGAATATATAGTTTGTTGTGGGTATTTCAAATGTAAAGGGTTGTTTTTCTGGAAAAACTGCAAGGTGCGCATATTGCATAGCATAGTTGTATTTTATCTGACAATCCCCTAAAGCGCTGTTTCAGTTTGGCGGAGTCTCCTGGGCAGGAAAGGGTGTCTACCTATACATATGTGGTATCACTGTAACCGGGAGAAATTGGGATTTCACACGCAATAAGATTTTATTGACAAACTTACATTTTTTATTACAAAAAACAATACAAATTGTAAAAAATAGATTTTTATTTTTTTGCACATATTTCACCCAAAAATATTGAGAATACACCTAAAAATGACAACCAAGACAGTTCATGTTAAAGCCCAGACTCTGCTGAAAAAAAACAATATATCATTTTGCTGGGAAATCCCTTCAAAAATCACATTTGAACATGGGGAGCGCATAATAGTGCAAAATAGTCTGGCAACAAAGGGTGACAAAAACTCCAGGTAGGCTGGCACTTAAAGGGTTAAACCAGACCAAAATTCCAAGCCACAGAAACCTAGGGTTACTTTTCAGTAACATATCCTGGAAAGGAAGTTACTGGTAAAGAACACTAGATTTCCCAAGTCATATCCGGGACAGTCCACCAGGAGAGGTAGCGAGATAAAAAACAGGTGCATGCCCTATGGTGAAATATTGACTGAAAGACCCTTTTCACAAATATGAAAACTTGGTTGGAGAGAGGATCCATCTTACAATGCTCTAGGAATATATCTGGAGAAGACTAGGTAGCTGCCTAACAGTTAACTCCCACGGAGCACCCACTCCCCTGACCCAGACCACCACCAGAGAAATTGTAGAATAAGGCCCCTTTCACACCTAGCTGTTTGCGTTGGAAAAGTCCTGCATGCTGCATTTCCAATACAACGCAGCTCTATAGAAGTCTAGGACAACGCAACTGCAAGCAACACAAACAGCACAGGAGAATGAAAGGAGTCTAAGGCTGAAGGAAAGAGAAAAGAGCACATACCTCCTCCAAGCTTGGTAAATAGACTATGTTAGCTATTTGACATTTGACAACGGATTATGGTTTCTGAATGGAGAAAAGACTAATCGACCTAAACCAGAATCTTGCCACCTCCAAGCAGGCTAGCAAGCATCTATTGACTTCAAGCCAGTAGATCCTCATTTCCTTGAAGTATTTGCCATTTGCCAAAAATGCAAGAACTACAATTATCCGAGATCTAAAGAACTCTGTGACCTCTTAGGTCAGAAAGGAAATACCCTGTGCAAACAGGATCATTACTGGTAGGTACAGGTAACAAGGATAGGTTCCAAGTGGGAACTCTTCCTACTAAATTGGCATGGAATCAGCCACTGCCCAAAATAAGAAGGATAGCAGCGGTGACGTGGACCTTAGTACCATGACTTTCCTGCCTGTCAGATTGAGGTTTTTGTTGAATTGCACCAATTATCAACCCCAAAACTCTATTTATTGAGATGGAGAGTTGAACAAGAGACCCAACCTGGTGAAAAGGTTTAAAACCATATTCCAGCCTTAGCAAACCTCTGTCTAAATAACACATAATCCAAAAATTATCGAGACAAGGAATGATATACACAATTGGATGTGTCAACAGGGATACCACCATGTCAAAGGTTTATTAAACAGCTGCAATGCTGTGGACAAGATTAAGGGGAGTGCTTCACCTGCCAATGATCTTCTGGATCTCAGAGCACAGGTAGTGCAGGGAAGTATAAATAAACATCTTGCAAATTTAATCCTACTATGAAACATACTAAACTTCTGATATGGAATCAATTTCAAAAGGATAAATACCTTAATACATGACCACCTTCCCATGCCCTTGGGCACCAAAAACAAATGAGAGTACAATCCTCGCCATGCTTGATCTGACGAGACCAGAAAAATCAGATGTTGGTATGTACCATCTGCTCCTACAAGGCTGTGTTGTGAATTCTGCTGTAAACACAAGCCAATGAATAAACTGAAAGTGGATAAATAAGTGAAAACAATAATAACCCCTTCCTTTTCCCCTCCATGCAGTTATAGACAGACAAATCAGGTGCAGTATTAGAGGGAGAAGGCTGTTAGGTAGCTAAAGCTCTGCCAGGACCGTTAGACTAAAAGGAAGTAGCTGCAGGGCTGGCATGGGAACAGATGCCGCCCGTCCTGCCTCTGTCCATCACGGAATCCAACAGGCGAGCAGCCTGTACACTGCAGCAGAAAGGCAGTAGCCCCCCCCCCCCCCCCGGCGTACGCAGCCCAGCTTAAAATCTCTGCCAGAACCCCCCGCACTCTAACACACGACCCCCAGCATACATGAGAAAACGTGGAGTGAGAACAGGAAATTCAGCAAAGATCTTTGATGGAACAGGTAATCCATCCAAAGAAGGTGACCTCCTAAATGAAGAGCACAGGTGTAGTCTTCCCTAGAAGCCTCTGGCTCCTGGGACAGCGCCAGGAGGTGAAGACTGGCTCCTCTGACCCAGCGTACCTTCTTTTTCCAGTAAGGCCTATGTCTGAAGAGAACATCTCCCCTGTGCTTCTTGCTTGGAAACACACACACACAACTGAGGTTGAGGGGCTTTTTAACCTGTGTCTCTCCTGGTGGACTTTCACAGATAGGACTTGGGAAAACCATATTGGATACATGGTCCCGCAATTATCATTGCTGGGGAGAACATCCCCATCCCCTCACATCGGGAAAAGGCTTGCCCTAGCAACAATCCAGCACTGCTCATACCTAGCAGACACAACAGTATGCTGGCAGGAGCAGGGGATGCTGCTGCACACATTTCCATGCCCCGTTGGCCTACAGTACTGCTTAGTGCTGCTCAGGCTGGGAATACGGGGGGGGGGGGGGGGGGGGGCATACGGTTAGCTAGCCCCAAGGAATCATAATAACCAGCCCAAAAAAAAAAATAATCAGTATTTAGTCCTGTTTAAGTCTGTTGAAGGCTAGGGCAAGTATAGGTCTTTTTACTTAAAGACACTTACACACAATCTAACGCCGATATGTTCCTACCTAGGCAGAGGTGTGAATTCGCTGATTATGCCTTCTGCTCCAAGAGTTATTCCCTGGACAATGAATGTGCTTCCCATGCCTTTCCACAGTGCTCTTGGACCCTACAAATCAAACAATATATCAGTGGTAATAATGTCAAACTGTCTTTAGCAAGATGTCTGTGGCTGAGTTAATTTGTGGATTATTTATGCATTATTATTTCTCAGCCAAGAGTGGGCAAAGGGTAAGGCTCACTGAGTTTCTTTTTGAATTGTTACCCAAGGATCACTTTCTGTTTACAGTGGCCAAACAGAATGGTCATACAACACACACAAAAAGAATAAAATTAAAAGGGTCAGCGTGAGAAAGCAAGGGAGGCTTTTGAGTGGCTACCATTGAATGGCGTCAGGTGAGCTCTATCCCGCTTAGTATACCTGAGACCAGGGCTGTGAACTCAGCAAGCCAATGCCTGACTCAGACTCCTCAATTTTATCAAGCACAGATGGACTGTGACATATTCATAAATGGCCAATCCGTAATACATTTCCTGTAGTAAAATAGTAACGTCAGGCCTCGTCTCACCAATATATAAGCAATAGGTCTACCGGATATATATTTTTTAACTTTTGACATTAAGGTGGCTGTAAAATACTGCGCCACCAAATTTTTGCCAAAAACCTCCAATTGTGGCCCAAAGAACAATAGTCATATACAGTATATTATGGTTCAAGCAAGCAACGTACCTGCATCTTAGTAAAGCTATACATGATGGTTACCATGCTAAATGGGGACAGGCGGTAGTTACAGGCATGATAATTCACCTGGAAGATAAAATCTTGGTATTTAATTATTTATAAGCATCATGATAAAGTTGCCAGCAATTTTAACGCTATCTCCTACATCTATGTATTTCAAAAGCATGCATGAAATCATTTTAGCACTAAGCTAGAGTAAAATGCGGCACTGTGCTGGATAGATACAAGTGACTTTATAAGGGCACATGTAATAAAAGCACCTACAATGGCTTGGCTGGTTGGCAGTAACCAATAAATGAGAAGGATAAAATACAATTCTGTGAAGTACTCACCTGTAGAATTGATATTATATGCATACAGCACGTCCTGCTCCAGATATAGTAATAACATGTGGGTAATCCTCCGGCGCCGTGCACTGCAGACATGTAGAAAACAAGCTCCTCCCGGCCCTACATATACCGAGGGACCTCCCACAAATCCCCAGCATTGAAAAGCAGTAAGAAAGAGAAGCCGGGAGCAACCAACCACCCAGAAAATGGCAATAATGTCAAAGATAACAATCACCATACAGGGGATCCAGAACAAGGTGAAACCAGGGTGGGGTGGAGCAGGACGTGCTGTATGCGTATAATATCAATTCTACAGGTGAGTACTTCACAGAATTGTATTATTCTAAGCATACAGCACGTCCTGCTCCAGATATAGTAATAACATGTGGGACATCCAATAGCAGTGTCCATAAGGTAGGGTGGGATCCCCGTGAAAAAAGGCACAGCCAACAGTAAAAGCGCTGTCACTCGCAACCATGCTACCAAGAGCAACAAGAGGAGCAAAGCTCTAACCTCAACCTTTGAACCTGTAAAGGGAGAACTAAACACAAGCAGCGGGCTAGCCAGCATGCTCAACAGAACTTAGTGCTGAAAAGGCCCAAGCCAAGCACAAGTAGTAAGAGAACAAAACAACCAAGAGAGAAGCATAATCTTCCCTTAAAAGAATAGGCCAGAGTAACAGCCTAACCATGCTAATGCAAAAGAGTAGCCATGGCAACCTTAGAAGTCTTCCCAGCAGGGAATATGAACCCTGGTCTCAAGCGAGACCTGCAGGAATACTGAAAAACAACAATACTCATAGCAAGAGCCGAAACGTTTACTCTAGGCTCAGAAGGACAAAACCAACCAAGTAATGCAGATCCGAGGGCACCTACACCCGTGGAGGCAATCAGATCCGGTACTAAAGGATGGAGACCAATAGGCCCCAAGGGCCTAATCCCTACCAGGGACAAGAGACAGGCCAGGAAATCTCCAACACCTGTAGGGGAAGACAGATCCCCTAAGCTCATAGTAATCAAGACAGTAGTCCAGATACCAGAGGATCTGGAATAAAGGAGAATAAAAACCGCCTGGAGCCAAACTCGGCGTAAGGCGGAGCACCCCCACCTCATGGTGTACAGATATATAAGTATGTATGTATGTATGTATGTATGTATGTATGTATGTATGTATGTATGTTATAATATATATATATATATATATATATATATATATATATATAATGTGTGTGTGTGTGTGTGTGTGTGTGTGTGTGTGTGTGTGTGTGTGTGTGTGTGTGTATATATATGTGTATATATATGTGTGTATATGTATATAGCAACCGCCCCAGAAGAGCGATATGAGGTAAGGAACAGGTCAGACAAGAACCTGAATAAGACCCAAGGTAACCCTTAGCAGGACATCAGACTAAGTAAACCCCCAAAAGGGGAGCAAGAATTCCTCAAGGAATGTACCTGAGCAAACCCTGATGAATGCTCAACACAGAAGATTGGATCAGACCTCTGTAGTAGGCGAACAGGGCGAGCCCTGAAACCTTAATAGAACTAAGTTGGGGGGCCAACACCAACCATGCTGTAATAACTCTAGAACCCCGGGAACAGGGAACGTCCAGTAGGGGAGAGAGCCAGACCCAGCCAAGCAATACAGGTACCACATACCCTAACATAGACGGCAGAAAAAGGCAGAAGACGAAGAGGAGGAAGCTAGGTCCTAGCTCTTCAATGGAAACAAGACACCCAGAGATATGCCATCTCCAACAGGGTGAAGAACAAAACCGTACTAACTCCAAACTAGAGCCTGAAGATAGGGGCGAAATAGAAAGGAGCCTGACAATGCAGAACAGACCTCGTGAGAGCGTACAGGCCCACCGTCCTCAGCAGAAGCCTCCGCGGACGACACCCCCCTGGGCCACCCAGGCCCCCGGCATAACGGTTCTTCCCTTCTTCGGCGATCTTGCGCAGACCCCTGCCTAGCAGGGTGAAGAAAATAAGACATATCGAGAATAATGTCCAGCCAGAAACTACTAAGCCCAAAAGGACAAGGTCAGGCCAATTCTGGGCCGATAATAAAGGGCAGAACCCCTGTGATCATGACAGAGCCCAACAGGTCCATACCAGTAGGAACTCAGTGGGCCAATAGATTACCTCCTACCAAAGGAGGGCATCCGGCGGAGACTAAAACCAATAAACGCAAGGGATGTTAACTCCCACATAGATCAGAATCAGAGCCTTCCTGGAAGAAACAGCTAGTCCCGAGACTTTCCCAGGAAAGAAGGGACAGGCCACTATCCTACGACAGACCAAGAGTCCCCAAATGGACAGGCCCTGAAACGGAGAAGTCCAGCAAGATGGAGCCCGCTGTGTCAGCAAACACAATAGGTAAAGGGACCCCTTTAAAGGGCCCCACCTAGGAACCACGGGGGTTTCAGAAAAAACAAGCCCCCCCCAGTCAACCTGCACGACTTGGTACCCAAGGTGACCACCAACAGGTGAGCAGCAAGAAGGGAGGGGATGCCCCCCTGAGGGACTCTTTGAATTAACTCTCAGAAGATCAACCACCTCGACTAGGAGGAAGGTGCACAGACTTAGGTCTGGACCCCTGTCCAGAATAACAACCTAAGGTGCTTCAGAACCCAAGGGCACTGAGAATAAGGGGCGTCATCTGCACAGCCACCAACGGCCTTCCCAGGTGCAATTCTGCCTGGTGACAGTAAGGTGATAGCAAGGAAGGGCAGAGACCTTGCCCCAGAAAATCCCTAATTGCCAAGAAAAAAGGCACTAGCTGGACACAATTCGAATGCCATCCTAGGAAACTGGAGGATGGAACAAAAAATAGGACCTGAGGCAACTAAAGCCTATTCAAACAACTCCCTCTCGGGAGATAGAAGGAAACCTGATAGGTCCCTTTGTGGCTGCCCCTTGGTCTCGTGCGGAACATCACTCCCAACCGAGCCTAGCGAAACACAGGGAGTGTAAGCATCTTAGCACTCCACGGGCGGCCAGAGGCCCCCTGGTTTATAGGGTGCCGACGGCCCAACTCAGATCAAGCCTGGATGCCTATGAATACAAATTGCCGAACCCAAGAAGGGTTAGAATGGGCGACCCCCTCATCCTCAAGGGGAATGGGGAGCAAACTGGTGTAGAGGACCCTGCCTCTATCCGTTAAGGGCGTCCAGCCAAGGAGCCCAGGCCTAGCAGGCCAAGGAAGGCCTGCACCCATACTTGAAGAAAAACAGTGGACCGGAGGCCCCCTGACTGACTCAGGGAAGGACACCCAGCAAACACTGTCCCGCATCCGGAGGAACTACCTCCCAACTCCACCAGAACGAGGCATGAAGCCTCCCGATAGGAGCAAGGTGCTGCGGCCATCCCCTCACCCAGGCGGGTGAGGGCGTCCCATCATGCTTGTGGGGTTTCGATGAAGGATTCGGACTTGGCCCGGCCGGGTGTTGTCTGCCACTCCCGGGACAGGAGACTGAACCAGACCCCGCAAAGGGCATCCCTGGTTCCAGCTTAACACTATGATATGGAGGTGGAGGGGTATCCCTGCTCCGAGGGGGCCTGGACGGCTGCTCCTGATTGGGTGAATTGTCCTGTTTCCCAAATAGGTCCAGACGGGCCCCAAACAGGCGATGCCCTCTAAAGGGGAGCCCCGTCAGAGTCCTTTTAGCGTCATCGTCTGCCCCCCCCCTGTCGCAGCCAGAGCAGGCGACGTATAGCTATCACTTGGGCAGAGGTCCTCGCACACATTTTGATGGTGTCATCCAGAGCTAAAAGGATAAATTTAACAAAAATATCACAGCTGGAGAGTGCGTTAAACACCTCCCAGGATAAATCTTCAGGTTGATGCTCAAGCATCTTACTTATGGAGGGTCCTAGCGGCCACTGCAGTGATGGCCGCGGCACAGACAGGATGTAGCGCCGTTCCTGCACAAGCAAAGGCGTGGGAAGCCAGCCTATCAATGCGCCGGTCCTCGGCATCCCGCAGGGTGCTGTAAGCCGGAGCTGTAAGGAAAGGGGGGTTAGGAACCCCAATAATCGGTGCGTCTACCACTGGAGACGAAGACCAACAATCAACCATCTCGGGGGGGGAAAGGGTATTTCCAAACCCAATGCTCTGGGGCCCCTTGAAGTTTAGTGGGGCATTCCCATTCCTTAAGTACAAGAGCATGGAAGTGGGCCTGCTCGAGAAATTCCAAGCGCGCAGGCGCCGTATAGAAGCGATCCCCTCTCGGCCTGGGGACCGCACCAAGGGGCGAAATAGATAGTGCCTCAAAAATCCTGAGCAACATACCACCAATGTCAAGCTGGTCCCAGTCATCCTGACCAGCCTCATCCTGACACCTCGGCCTCTCATCAGAGGAACCCGGGTCAGAGAACAGGTCTCCATCTTCAGACGGAGCACTATCACGCGGAGAAGAGGACTCCTCCGAGCCCATAGCACAGGCCGAAGCCGGGGGAGTCCAGGGCCATTGTCTGCCAGGACCCACACGGCCAGACAACCCTTCAACAATCTGGTTAAGCGCGGGCCGTCTAGGAGAGACGTCTATTTGTAACTCCCCGCTTGTACATGACTCAACAGGAGTGAGATTTAGCCAAGAGGAAAGGGGAGAGAGGGAGCGAGGTGAAGCCACAGGCGCCGCTCGCAGGTCCAGCGTCTGCTCGGCACATGGCGCGCAGACTGGTGCCCCGTCAGCATCAGCATGGGGGAGACCACACGCTACACACAGCCGGTCTTGTCCCAGAGGGACCCCGGTAACACAGTCCTGAGAAGCCTCCATATGGTGATTGTCTAGACACAGTATGCCCGTAGGGATTTATGCAATAAGCAACCCTGGATGCCCCAACGACCCGCTGATCAGTGTGGGAGAATTGTAGTAAGGCCCGTTAAATCCTTATATATATATATAATATATATATAATATGTATATATGAGGCCGGGAAAGCCACCGGTGCTCAGCATCTGAAAGACAAATGGGAAAGCGATGTCAGGGCCATGCGCAGCTGGACAAAACACATAAAAAGGGAGTCGCCCGCGAGGGCACTTACAGATCAAGTGGAGGAGGAGACCGCCACCACGCGCGAAGCTCAGCAAAATGGCGCCCAGCGAACCTCGAAGGGCGGGCTCGATGCTCTACCGTGACGCGGAGCGCGCCGAACCAAGACCCCGCCCACTCCAAAGAGCGCGAAGCTCTGAGGTAAAAGTAAAAGCAAGGATACAACCACACGCTTAAGGATTCGTAGAGAACCGTTACATCCAATAAAGTAATGGCACCACAGCATCTAGACGACGCAGGCATACGGCGGCAGTCAAAAAACAGAGTAAAGAGCAAGCAGCGCGGCTCTGACATCTCGGAGCTAATAAAGGGCAGAAATAAGGCCACAAGCGTGACATACCGGTACACTGGGACCGCCACACACATACTCCCCCCCTTTCTTTTCCCCCTACTAGTTGGGGAAATGAGAAGGATGGCGACCCTCACACAGGGTCCAGCGCTACCCGAGGTACGGGGCAAAAATGCGGGAGGGGCATCCACAAAAGACTCACCATCAGCCTAAACCGCCTACCCTATGGTGGGGGATTGCGGTGGAGCATGGCTCCGTTAACCACCAAGGTGCTGCCTACCTTCACCCGACCAACGCAGCCCAGGCTGGGAGGCATATTCTTCAGAGGACGGGTGGAAATAGTCCCGCAGGGCCTCGGCCTGTAAAGCCCCGCTCGCCTGCGAGAGCGTGATACTTCATGTCTTCGCAGTTCCAGCACTGCAGAGAAATCTGGGGATTTGTGGGAGGTCCCTCGGTATATGTAGGGCCGGGAGGAGCTGGTTTTCTACATGTCTGCAGTGCATGGCGCCGGAGGCGGAGGATTACCCACATGTTATTACTCTATCTGGAGCAGGACGTGCTGTATGCTTAGAATATAAGCATCGTCATCTTGCTCACAAATAGTCAGATTCTCTAACTTTCCTCTAGACAGAAGTATAGTTTGAAAATCTCACAGCTCCCTGGAGTCTGGATTCCTCCTAAAGCAGAGTGAAAATGCGAAGGAACTGGACTTTCACTTCTGCTTTAAGGCACCAAGTGTACCACAATATCCAATGAAAAGCTGCGGATATTCCTGGTGCCCGACGTCCCCTTGCGGGATTGATTCATGAATGATTGATGCTGCACCCTGGATTGTGGGATACATAAACCCCCATGGTACAGCAAGATGGCTACTGCTTGAGTGCGAGTGCTAGGCCGCTAGCCTGCCACCCAGATCTCCAAAACAAGGAAGCACTTAAGATCTGGACCACAAATAATGTGCTTTAGGGGATCACTGGGGAGTATCATGTGTTTGTTTTGGTCACAGGGCAATCAGGGCCTACCACTATGGTTCATTAGTTGGAAACAATGATAATGCCTTATCAAGTGTAGCTTCCAGCTCTCTTTATGTCTAAATCTGTGGTTAAAGCGGACCAAAACCGGATTCCCTCTACCCGGGGCATCTTAAACTGGGATGCCCGCTCTGTGAACACTCCCCCCCCTCCGCACATTACTAAGGGTGTCAGGAGGAGGAGCTGCACCTGTGTATGGGCTCAGTGGACATGTTATCCCATCCCAGGTTTTGGCCCACTTTAGGTGGTAGCAGATATAAACATAAAAATACCTTTTAACAAGATGTATCGTTTAAACGATAGATACACACACTTCTGCCTTAATGGAGCACTATCGCATATGCTGAATGGCTGGAGGAGGGGGGTCACTTATACACCCCGCACAGGGCCGGTGTAAGTGTGGTGGAGGGCCCTAGGCACAAAATCTGGTGGAGGCTCCAGATACAGTATTTTTCCTTAAAAAGTCCAGCCAAGTAACTGATTGGTGGATGTCTGGCACCGCCTACTTACTGGAATTTCAGATCGAGTCCCTTGTGCGGGTGCGTGCTGCTCGGGAACTCCTGCTTTGCCATTCTGGGCGGGAGGTAGTGTAGTCACCCAGCTGGTCCAGTAGAAAACAGTTCCCTGCATTGAGCTGCCAGTGGCTGTGCTTGGTGGCTTATGGGCAGTGACAGCTCTGCACGCACCCATCACTGTAGCGGTGCTGACTGCGGCTTTGCTGCTCTAGACTCTGTCCTGCCCTGTGGTGGCTTTGGCTTAAGAGTTGCAAAAACAAAAAGGCTTGCCCAGGCACCTATAGCTTTGTTGCTGGCCCTGTGGCCCATCAGACCAAATACTGTAAAGCCCCCTGGACCAAACCATAACCCAAAAGTTGGTGGAGGCCCCGGGGCTCGCGCCCCTTGCGCCCCCCTCATAATCCGGCCCGGACCTCGCATAAAGAAATAAATAACCAGCCAGGCTTGTTTTATTTTTATTTTAATGGAAGGAAGAGGAAATCAGGGGTGACGGCCTCTGATAGGCTAAACCTGTCAACCTTAGATTTTATTCCTACCATGAGAGAATAAACCACAATTTCATGAAATGAAACACGTACCTGGCACTGACGGCGCAAGACAATGCACGGGTGTGCCAAAACATTTTCTGTGAAGAGACTTGAAGACAAATTCTACAGTTAGTACTCAGTACACATAAGAACAATAAAAAACAAAAAAAAAACACTAAAATGGCAATAAATACTCCAATCCTGCTACCTGCAGGTCTTAATTCCCAAATACAGATTAAACCAGAGTTGCCTAAACCACCCCCTCAGGGGACACCAACAGGCCAGGCTTGCAGATCTCCATACAGAAGTGTAGTAAGTGCTTAGAGTGATAGACAGAGCATTAATGACATCACTTGTGCATCTGTGTGGAGAACCTGGCCTGTTGATGGCTCTTGAGGAGAGAGTTGGGGACGTGTGTCTTAGACCACTCTTTCTCAACCCTAAGGATGTGTACTCCAGGCGGTACTTGGCAATGTTTAAGAGTGCACCAACAAGGAGGGTATCACACGTCTGGTATATTTTATAACCGTAAACATTCTTTTTTGCTTCAAAAAGTGCTACAAGGCCTGCGGCCTACTTATTTTGGCTACACTGACGATTCCTCTCCTTGAGGATACTTGGTTGTAACTCCCTGCTGCTAGGAGTACTTGGTGTAAAAAGTTTGAGAACAACTGTCTTGGACAATGAGATGCGTGTGCCACGGTAAAAGCTTTTACCCAGATCAAAACTCCAGCTACCGCTTTTCATCACAAGATGTCTTAGTAGATTTTATCTTTTGTATTTAGCCCAACTTCAGAAGTTACAGGAGATATTAAAGTGGACCAACACCCGATGCTGATAGATTCCCGGGCCGATCAGCATCGGGCCTGCGGGGCACCCCGATCGGGGGTGCCCCGCTGTTTGAAACCCCCCAGAAAGCCCCGAAAACCCTACCTGCCCCTCGATCCAGCGGCGCATGCGCGAGCCGCCGCTTGCACATCCCTCTAGCAGGGCGCGCACCCGCGCCGGCCGTTTGTGAGTGCCCGGCACGGGCACGCACCCTGTAAGAGTGACGCGTGGGAGGCGGCGGCGGGCGCGTTCCCTTGTCCGTCGACGGACCTCGCTTGTCCCTCGGCGGGGATTGGCTGCAGCGGTCACGTGGGAGCGGGGACAGGTGAGTTTTTGGAGTCAGGCTTATCTTCTGGGTGGCTTGGTATTTGGGGGGCTAGGAGCAAGCTTCCTTGGCTTCCTCTTCCTCCGTCTATTGTGGGTTATTGTGTACCCTTATTGATTGGCATGAGTCTTGGTCTCTTCCCCGTTGGACGTTCTCGGTTCCCAGGGTTCTAGAGTTGTTACAGCATAGGTTGGGGTTGGCTCCCCATCTAGGTACTCTGAAGGTTCAGGTTCTGTCCTGTCTGTCTTCCTGTAGAAGTCTGGTTCAGTCTTCCTTGTGAGGAGCTCTCTAGGGGATTGCACAGGGGCATCTCCCAAGTAGTTCTATGGTTCCTGTTGGGATCCATTTTCATTCCGTTTGCCCTGCGGATTGTTCCCTTGGGACTTATTCTGGATGCTGTCTGAGCTGTCCTGCTTCAGTCAGACGTTTGCGCTTGCTATATATCAGCTGAATCAGCTGTCAAGCCCCAGACTAGAGTCTGTAGATTGGGACGACAAAAGAAGGGGCCTGACAAGGGCAGAACCGCACTCCTGAGAGAGCGTACAGGTCAGCTGACCTCAGCCGAAGCATCTGCGAACCACAGTTCACTAGGCCACCCAGGGGCCATCAATCTCACTGGTCTCTTTATCAGCACGACCGTGCGCAGAACCCTACATAGTAGGGTGAATGAAGAGAAGGCATATAAGATAGAAAGTCCATGCATAATTTTGCTAAGCCCCCATGACCAGAGTCAGAATATTCTGGGACAGTAAAAACAAGGGCAGAGCCCCTGTGGTATAAGCGAGACCCAACAGAGCCACCCTAGTTGGCTCTCAGAGTGACACCAGAATAGCATAACCTGCCACTGAAAAACATCCATTGGAGCGAATACCGCTGAGGAGCAGGGGGTGTAGACCACCGCCCAGATCAGGAACCCTCCAGAGGGATCATCCTGCTTCAATCTCCAGACCAATAATAAAACAGGCCATTGTCTTCCAACAGGCCAAGATTCCCCAAATAAACAGGTCCTAAAAGAAGTCCAGCAGTATAAAGTCAATGGAAGGCTCATTGTTTTAACAAACCAGTAGGTAATATGGACCCTCTAAGGAACCCTACCCAGGAGCCACAGGGGGTTTTGGGGAAGAAATTCCCCCCCCCCCCCGCCAACCTGCGAGACTTGGTACCCAAGGCGACTATTCACAGGAAGATGCAAGCAAGGAAGGGGGTGCCCCCTGACAGGGTCCTTGAATATAATCAGCTCAAGAGGAACCACCGTACCAAGGGGGAATGAGCACAGACCTAGCTCCAGGGGTGCTGGAACCCCAGGTAGGATCAATAACCTACTGTGCCGAAGAGCCCAAGGGCTCGGTATATAAGGGACATCATCTGATACGCCACCAACGGGCCCACCAGCTGCAATCCTGCCTGGTGAAAGTAAGAGGTCAGCAAAGGGGGACAGAGCCCCCGTAACCAGGAGTCCACTTGTTGCCAAGGAAGAAGGCTCAAGCCTGAACTGAATCCAAGGAATGGAGATAGCGGATAAGGGACCATGAAGGATTGAGGTGACTGAGCACCCATCCAGTAACTCCCAGGGGACACCGCCGGCCGACTAATCCACTCGGCCTGACGTAGAGATTGGGGAGTAAGGAAAGACGACCCGGTAGGTCCTAATGCGGACGCCCCCCAGGCATGTCCGAGACATCACCCCCATTCGCGCCATGGTGAGCAGCTTGGGAGTGAAAGAGAGGCCAAAAACAAAGCCTCAATCCGCAGGGTTGGTCCTGCAACACCGACTAGTAACGGTCTTGGTGTCCAGAAGACACAGGGGGAACTAATAAGATCTAGAACCCCACAGGGGGCCGGAAGCCCCCCTTGCACAGGGCGCCTGTGTCCCAAGACAGAGATGTCATATAGGGACTACCTGTGAGAATAGAATTGCCAGGCCTACCATAGGCCAGCATGGCCCAGACTGCCTCATAATGTTGAGGGAAGGAGGAAGGTTAATATAGAGGCCATAGCCCCATTCTGTTAAGGGCAACCTGTAAGTAAGCCCAAACTCTGTAGGCCTAGTACGGCCTGCACCAATTCCTGAGGGGAAAACGCTAGAAGCACCCTGACAACATCTGAGAGGGACCACCCAGCAAATGCTATTCTGTGTCCAGGGAAACTACCTCCTGGAATCACCAGAAGGAGAAGATACATTCCTAGATAGGAGTCAGCTGCTGTAGCAGTACCCTTGCCCAGAAGGGCGAGGGCGTCCCTTCATGCTTGGGAAGTCTTGGCAGATTTGGACTGCCCACCCCATGGTGGAAATCCACACCAAACAGTTGGAAGCACACCTCAGGTTCGCGTTTGACACTAACGTAGGGAGGGGGAGAGGTGTCCCTGCCCCGAGGAGGCCGGGACGGCCTTCTGCGTAGGGGTGCCTTACCCCTTTTTTCCAAAAAGGTCCAAACGGGCCCCAAATAGCCGCCGTCCTCTGAAGGGAAGGCCAGCGAGTGCCTTTTTCGTAGCATCGTCAGCACCCCACTGGCGCAGCCAGACCAGGCGGAGAATAGCTACCACAAGGGCAGAGGTTCTAGCACACATCTTAATGGTGTCATCCAGCGCTGAGAGGATGAACCTCACAAACACATCACAGTCTGAGAGCGCATTAAACACCCCCCAGGGGAGGTCCTCAGGGCGGTGGTCAAGTACTTTTCTAATGAGAGTCCTGGCGGCCACCGTAGTGATGGCCGCAGCACAGACCAGTCTGTCAATGCGCCGGTCCTCAGCATCCCGAAGGGTACGGTAATAAGGAGCCGTCATGAAGGGGGGTTAGTAACCTCTATAATCGGTGCATCCACCACAAGAGGTGCTGACCAAAGGTTAACCACATCAGGAGGGAAAGGGTACTTTCAATCCCAGACCCCTGGGACCCCTTTAAGTTTACAAGGCGATTCCCATTCTTGGGATATAAGATTCTGGAAATGCTCCTGTTCCAGGAATTCCAAGCGCGGCGGCGCTGTGTGGAAACTCTCCTTCTTAGGCTTGGAAGCCTCTCCAGGAGGGGACATTAACAAAACCTCAAAGATCTTAACAAGTAGTTCATCTGTGTCACACAGGCCCCAAGAACCGGGCCCAAAATCATCACGGCTCCCGGGCATCTCATCCGAGGAGCCCGAATCGGAGAATAGCTCACCTCCATCAGAAGGATCAAGGTCCTGCATAGCAGCAGAGTCATCAGTATCGTTAGGAACCGGAGAGCCAGGAGGCGTCAGGGACCGCTTCTTTCCAGGACCCAAGCGCTCCGCCAAACTAGACATCACCTGCTCAGCCGTAGGTAGCCCGCGCGGCACTACCTGCTGGTCATCCCCATTCGAGTGTGAATCATCAGGAGTGAGATTTAAGCACGGGGAGACAGACGCAGCAAAAAGACCAAAAGACGACGCAGCAAACTATGTAGACAGATACGGCGGCAGCCAAAACAGAATAAAGAGCAAGCAGCGCGGCTCTGAGACCCAAATGTTAATGAAGGGCAGAAATAAGGCCATAAGCGTGACATAAAAGTACGCTGGGACCGACACACACATACCCCCCCCCTTTCTTTTCCCCCTAACTAGCTGGGGAAATGAGGGAGGATGGCGACCCTTTACACAGGGTCCACCGCTACACGGGGTACGGGGCAATAATGCGGAAGGAGCATCCACTAGAGGCTCACCATCAGCCTAACCGCCTACCCTAAGGTGGGGGATTGCGGTGGAGCATGGCTCCATAAGCACACAAGGTGCTGCCTACCTTCACCCGACCAACGCAGCCCAGGCTGGGAGGCATATTCTTCACAAAGAGGACGGGTGGAAATAGTCCCACAGGGCCACGGGCTGTAAAGCCCAGCTCACCTGCAAGAGCGTGATACTTCATGTCTTCGCAGTTCAGCACTGCAGAGAAATCTGGGGATTTGTGGGAGGTCCCTGGGTATATGAAGGGCCGGGAGGAGCCTGTTTTTGCATGTCTGCAGTGAACAGCGCCCTCTGGCGGAGGATTACCCATGTGTAATTATTATAGATGGAGCAGGACGTGCTGTATGCTTAGAATATTTGCCATGTCTACAATCCATCGTATGCCAAACGGAAGGACTGCTATTGTATTTTCATTAACACTGGGCAGGCGTGTCACCATAATGCGCTGACCCATCTGGTGACGGCAGTACATATGAAGCAGATATGCTCACATAGATGGAAAGGAAAACACCATTTGCTGCTAGTGGTCATGTGAGGTATTGGATGTGGCTCCCGAAACTCCAGAACACTTATTAATCTGCAACGGGGTAGGGTCACAGACAGCAGGAAAAATTTTGATGCGCAAAAGGTGCCCTTTAGAGTGGAATTAAGCCATAGGGAATGCTGTGCGGCACAGGTTTCCCCTCCAAGGCAGAGAGCCCCCTTGCAGGATGCTGGCGACATTGCTGCCTGGCATGAAACTTTTTTGTGAAACAAGTGTTCCAGTGCATGAGGTTTCTGGCA
This sequence comes from Gastrophryne carolinensis, assembly GCA_027917425.1. NCBI lineage: Eukaryota > Metazoa > Chordata > Amphibia > Anura > Microhylidae > Gastrophryne > Gastrophryne carolinensis. The sequence continues at coordinate 538,327,092 of CM051234.1, forward strand.
CTGGGAACTAGGAAGTAGTTTCAACAAGAGAAAATCCAAGTTAGTCTTACCAGCAACAGTATTTCCATTAGTCCTCCAGGACAGCTAAGTCACCACTCCCTAGACAGGAAACACAAATCTGAGTATTAAAGCCCCATCCCTTCCCCCTGACGATCAGTGTTTTAACCAAGCACACAGCAACCACCAAGAGACCAGAAGGGGATAAAGACAAAACAAGAACACCCGTGCTACCATAAAATTAGGGTGGGGAGTAGAGAGTTGTCCAGGACGACTAATGGGGTTTTCCCCAGGCATCCATCTAGTAAGTTTGCTTCTACCAGTGGAGGGCACTCTTTTTGTGATGATGCATGCACCGTGGGATGATGTCACTGTCTAAGGGCACTTCTTTATAAGCTCTGTGTATTTTTATGGATATTTAATATTGGACTTAATTTGTTGGAATTTAACGCATTTTTTCCTTTTTTCTTTAGCGCAGTATTCTTCTTTCTTTATGATCCAGGATGGTTAAGCCACAGAAGGCATGCAAACACTCAGGGTCCTACCCCAGGGTGGGCAGACCACCTGTAGCACCTTCTTTCCAATATTTGCCGATTCTGGCCCCACAAGTCCACCTTATAATTCTTCAGGAATGTATGTGGTGATCTAGGTGGCAGCCTTGCAGATTTCCTCTAAGGGAATGCTGCAGTTATAAGCCCAAGAAGCTGAAAGTGCGCTAATAGAATGGGCTCCCTTCCTGAAAGGGCCAGTGTACCTGACAAGAGCTATCGCATCTCTGATCCACCTTGCTATCGAAGCATGTAACCCTTTGTTCTTTCCCGCGAAGGAGATTAACAAATGGTCTGACCTTCTCCATGCAGAAGTAACCTACAAATACCGTAGAATGAGTTACCTAGCATTCTAAGTCTTAAGGACCCGGCCTCCTGGTCCCGAGGCCTCGACCGTAGGTAACACAATTTCCTAAAATCTGTCTCAGAGAGGCTGATAGGAATGGACCTGTGCCACAAAACTCACCATCTTTTCCCTCTGAATTTGGAGGAATATACGCTGGCTTAGGGCATCTATTTTGTATCCAAGATACTTATGTAAACACAGAAAGGTCTTTTGTAAGAAGGGAGAGCCCGTCTGTTGCAAAAAGGAGCAGGTCGTCTAGATATCCTATGACATTTATCTGATGAAATCTCAGATGAGCTATTGCTTCTGATAAGATCTTCCGATGTTATAAATATCCGAGGCACCAAGGAAAGTCTGAAAGGCATGGCTCAGAACTGCCAATGACTTACTTTCACTTTTAGCAGGATTGTCAATCTCAGAAACCTTCTGTGAGAATGTGTAGATAAGCATCTTGTAAGTCGACTGAAACCATCAGCGCTTCCGTCTGTAAGATCTCTCTCACGGAAAAAATGAATTCCATTCAGAATTTTTTGGTATTTTATGCTGCAGTTCAGTTTCTTTAGATTTAAAATCATATGAAACTTCCTGGAGGTAGTGAGAGTAAATTCTCTCCCCTCCTCCCCTCCTGGAGGCCCGGAACTGGTTCTATCACCGACTTGTGGAAAAGTCTGGATATGACAGAAGGGAAAGTTTCTCTTTATTCTGTCTCTGGGGGACTGGGACAACAGAAAATGATCTTGTGGCCGCCAGGAAAATTCCAATTGATACTTTTCCTGAATTGTTAGCAGAATAAAAGGTGTTTTGGGAATTCTCACAGCCAGTTAGAAAATGGGTCTCCCCCCCCCCCACCCCCCACCAGAATGTCAGGATTGAGGTTTGAGTGCCTGGGATGGGGATAAAAGAGGGACTGCCCTTACCCCAGCCCTTCGGGGTCTGTCAAGGCTTCCGGATCCCTGGCCTCAAAATCCTGCTGCGATCATTTTTGTCTGGCCTCTAAGGGGGTACTGGCGCTTTTCTTTTTAACAGGGAACCTTCTACCTGTTTTGGGAAAGGATGGAATCCAACTGCATACCGAATTAAGTTTCCTCTCACAAGGGAGGCCGGAAAAATGTGACTTAGATGCTAGGTCCTTTGCCACCTCTTAAAGCGGTCCTTCACTCTGAATAAGAGCATATCTTTTATGTTTCCCACACCCTATACATACAGATTGTCCACATTAAAAATCATCCTACCTGCATCTACTGCATGTTATGAGCCTTTAAACATCCAAGATGGCGGCTCATGGAACATCAGGCAGCCTGCAAACAGGAAGTGCCTTCTGACTGTGCTGCTCTGCATTCTGGGATTGCTGACCTTTTCCTGACCCCAGCTCTGCTCTGTCTGAGCAATGCACAGCTATAACCCGACCCCTGTACCTTATCCCACTCTCCTTTCCTCAGCAACTGTGATGCTTCTGAGTCTGGGGGGGGGGGGGGGGGGCTGGGGGAATAATAAGTAAGTGACTAAAAACTTAAAATATATTAACTTTAGATGCTGGGGAATAGTTTTTTAAGGGTTTAGGCTTTTCAACAAATCATGGTGAATGCCTGGTTTAAGCCAGAGTATTCGCCTAGCACTATTAGCGCCATGCTCTAGGCGCTCGCTCCAATTGCCTTAGCCGAGGCATCCACGATGAAGGCTACTGCTTTAGAGATGTAGGGGAGTGCATCCAAGATCAGGGGCACCCCTCATTAGCTCACCCTTAAGATTGTCCACCCACATCTCCAAGACGCATCCCACACAGTGTGCAACATCAAGGGCTTTAAGTGTCCATGTCCCAGATTTTAAGGAAAATATCTTCCTCAAATGGAAATCTGCTTTTAATGACTTTGGGAAGAAAAATCTGGCCTCTGGATTCTTCCATTCCCTAGCAATTAAATCCTTAAATAGGAACATCTCTTAAATGTCCCGCTGGATTTTGGGCGGCCCCATTGCATCCCATTCATGGGCACTGCGTGCAGTGCCTTATGGGATGCAAGATGGCGCCGCCCATCGGAAGGTCCCCCAAAAACCAAAGGACCTAGAAGATGGATCCCTTGGCGAGGCGAGTACAAAATGCCCTTAGGTAAAACAAGAGGGGGGCGGGCAGATCGGTGAAGCTTGGGGGAAGTTTTGACTTTTAATGGAGTCATGTACAAAGAAACATGGCATCTTGGGTTCCTGAAACCCCTGGTATAAAGAATCCTTCAGGGACATGGGCTGGACTGGAGTCTCTATCTCCAAGGTAGTTAGGATGGCTTGTATTAGGTTTGGGGTGTCTTCTACCTAAAACAGAAACCTAGAACCACCAATTTCCCCGATTCCCTGATTGTGCTGAGCTACCTGAATGAACTGATTCATCCGAAGATGCTAGATCCCCCCCAGATTGCCAGTATTCCTATCCCGCTTGTACAGCACATGTGCGGAGCCCTCGTCCAATCGTAATAGGTTTATGGTGCATATTAAATTAATTTTCTGAAATAAGAGATTGGCAGGGTGCCTACCGCTGGCTGCCCTACTTCCCATGCACGCACCTGCAGCCAGCCATTTATAATGTTGGGGATGGCTTTCACCCAGCCCTGAAGTCTTTTAAAATCTAGGGTGGGGAGTAGTTTGTTTTGGTCAGCGTCAAAGAACTATTATTAACGAAAACCAAAACCCATGTTTTTCACCCACTTGGGTTTTGGTTCGATTTATTGTGGCCTCTTATGAAGAGATGCTTCTGTGTAAAACTGCCCTATATTCTTACCTCTCTGGGGGCTCTCCTCCAATCAGAATAGATTGCCAGGTGACAATTGCCAATCAGAATGGATTGGGTCATCCGGGAATCTATTCTGAAAAGAAGAGTTTCGGGCGCATCCCACTGGGTGCTTCCCTCCAGCTGATGCATACCCACACCGGGCATTCAGAAAAGCCTGGCGCCAGAAGCCAGTGATGCTGCAGCAACATTGCTGGATCAGTAAGTATATCCACTAATATTCAGGTTCCCTGAACCGGGATGCCCCGGAAACAGGGAACTGCCTGACCTTGGAGTATTTTAGACTAGATGAGTTTGCTTTAAAAATCTGTGAAAATATAAATTAGACAAAAAAAAAAAAAAAAAAACACAAGTGACAAGAATTTGACAAGGCCAAGCAGCTTGACATTTGCCGATACACAAACATAGCGGAGACAGGCGTTTTGGAATTAGCAGCCACCAAATTGATGCGTATGATGGGTCAGGGATGAGGATTTTGCTCCTGCACTGTGCTTAAAAACTTGTGAGCACACAACATGCTGCCCCCCCCCCCCCCCCACCAGGCAGCTCAGCTTTGTCACTTTCTGTTGACTGTGTAGATTTTCCCCACTTGAAAAGAAGCAGAGGGGAATAAATAAAACTACTGTATTTTTCACCCTATAAGACGCACCTAGGATTTGGAGGAGGAAAATAACAAAATATTTTAAACCAAACACCCAGGTCAGGGCAGTGGGTGGGTGTGGCCCGCACCGACTCGGTGCAGGTCACGCCCACCTGCTGCATGGACCCAGGTAGTCGTGTGTGCCCCAGCCGGAAGAGGCATCCGATGGAGGAGCGGCGGGCGCTGTCTCTGGCCACTCCTCTGTCTTCTTCTGGCCTCTCGCAGTGTGGCAGGCAACGCGGGAGCGCCCGTAACAGGAGAGTTTTATTTTATTTTTTTCCTACATTCGCTTGATAAAGCACACGGACATTTTTTCCCCCCACTTTTGGGGAAAAAATAAGTGCGTCTTATAGGGCAAAAAAATACAGTATATTAGTGACATTTTTAAACCCCATGTTATAATCGCATTACTCCCCTTGGGGCATCCCAATTTGGGCTGTGTGAAACCCCCCACTCCTCTCGCCAATGAGCCCATGGCTGGTGGCACCACTTTTCGGGCTGTAAGTGACCAGACCCACCATAACTGAGTGGCTGCACTGTGTCGATTGAGAGTGCGGCTAGGATTCCATTCAGTTTCTCCAGCTGCACATTAATATGCTTGGTCGGAAAATCTGATTGGAGGAGAGCTGCACCTGCGCTGTGGGCTCATTGGAAAGGTAAGAAAAGAGGGCCAATTGCAGGATTACACGCAGAGGTTCATCCCAAACAGAGATGCCCCAGGAGATGGCCTAAAACCTGGGATAGTGAAAATTCCAGGTTTTGGTTTTAATGATAAAAGTACCAAAAAAACGGCTACAGAAATCGTAAAAAGCATGCAGTGTTACCTTGCAAGTCCGATACCAAAGCCAGCAAAGCGGTTCAACTGATCTGAAAAATAAAATAAAAATGGTAAATAACAGTTTTTAACTGAAATAAAATACTGCCACCGATTAGTTGGTTGGACCTTATGGACATTTGTCTAATTTAAACTGTACTATGTAATACATGTATACAGCTGTTTAGATGCCTATAGGAGATGAGGAAAAGTAGGTAAAAACCTATAAAACCATGCAGAATGGCAAGAGAAGGGTTACTAATACAACTTGCATGAAAAAAGTCCCTTTAAAGCGGACCTTTATCCTGAATAAGAGCCTAAAAATCAGCCTACCTGTATCTACTGCAGTTTATGAGCCTTTAAACATCCAAGATGGCGGCCCATGGAGTCTCAGGCTGCCTGCAAACAGGAAGCGTCTTCTGAATGTGCCATTCTGCATTCTGGGATTGCTGTCCTTTTGATGACACCAGCTCTGCTCTGTTAGAAGCCACCCCCCCCGTACTTTTGCCCCCTCTCCTCTCCCCAATATGTGATGCTTCTAAGGAAAGATGGCGGTGCCTGTATCCTGGAGTCCCGAACAGAGTTGCAGCCCATTGGGGGGTAAAAATAAAAGGTAAGTGACTAAAAACTTAAAATATATTAATTTTAGATGCTGGGGAATAGTTTTTTTTAAAGGTTTGGGCTTTTCAATAAATGATGGTGAAGGTCCGGTTTAAACTCCCCAGCCACCTCCTCTGCTATGCCTGATTTGAATGATAAAGAGGAACAACATAGCACACAGGTCGCCCGAAAACTTCGTTCCCAGTCCAACAGCGTATGCGCGAGCAGCGGCCACATCCCCGCTATCCCTTTAGCAGGACATGTGCCTGCACCAGGCATTTGTGAATGGCTGGCGTGGGGATGCTCCTTGTTAACGTGTAGCGGGGGGTTTGGCCGCCAGCGCACTCAGATCCGTTTGCATTAGACGAGCATAGAATAGAGGGGCGGGAGTGGATCCAAACACGCTGATTGGATAAGAGGCCGGGCCAGTGTCGCAGGACCGGGGAAGGGTAAGTGAGATTGGGTGACCTGGATGGTTTCACACAGAGCGGCCCCTCCAATCAGGGTGTCTGGGGGGCAAAGACCAAAACCCAGGATAGTCAAAATCCTGAGTTTTGGTCCACTTTAAAATAATAAAACTCACTTGATCACTGCAATTTCCTTGGCGGACTTGTGAATTGAGGGGATTTGAATGACTAACCAGTACATTCACATTGCTGCACAGGATTGGGTGACTGACCAGTCACTCAACATCCCAGCTTCAGTCTCTGGCCTGCAACCCCCCCACACACACCAGGGAATTTTTTCTTTAGGTTATTGCCCATAATCGGTCTTAGCACGGGGGGTATACAAAATGGGTCTAAAGATGCAAAAGCCCTGGGGCACTTGGGGGGGGTGGGGTGGGGTGGGGGCGGCATTCTAACTATAAACTGTGATAAATCCACTCACACATGGCTTGTTACATGGGATGCAGACAGGAGGCCAGGCATATTTTGCTTTTTCATCTGCTTTCTCTTTTTTTGATTTTGGGGACATAATTAGACTTTTGTCCACTTAGAAAGCTTCCTATGGGGCATCCCGATTGCACTGCGGCATATACCCCAAGAGCCCGGGGGTGGGTATGTTTATACATGAAATTCCACTTAGCTGGAGCTCTTGGACAGGAAAGTGAAGCAATGCTTACCACTTCCTCATTTATTGTATGGCTGCCAATCATGTGACTGCCAGCAACCAATCAGGTTTTTTTTTTTTTTTTTTTTTTGGGAATAGTTGCCAGTGGTCACATGATTCGCTGCCATAAAAGTGAATGAGGAAGTGGTGACTAATTAGAGGAAGGCAGAGAGTCTCTGTTATCCTCAAATTAGTTGAAAGGGAAAGTAAAGTCACCACTAAAAAGACCTACCTTCTCCCTAATCCAACGGTGCAAGCACGAGCCGCGGCCGCCATCAGCTATACGGTTAGCAGGCTTGGTGTCCTATGGCTATACTCGGCCTTTAATGGAGTCTTAGCCGATACTGATGAGTGGTGTTTGCATGAGAGCCCGCACTATAGGACCTGGAGCATGCCAAATCTGGGTTCCCCCAGAGGCAAAGACCAAAACCAGGGATAGTCAAAATCTCAAGTTCTGGTCCACTTGAACTGTCACAAACTCACTCACTCGACTTATTGAAATGATCCTAAACCCAGAAAATAAAGTTTACATCATCAACTTCTATCCCCAGCCAAGTGCACCCAAACAGACTGTGTTTCTTTTATTTTGCCCAATATTGAAGCGGAACAATATTGGTTTTGTTCCATTCTCCAAGGGCTTCCCTATTAGGGGAAAAGAGATTACCGGGGACTGGGAGGGGTCATACAGCCAGGCATCACTTTTCAGGATGCTCCAGGGGAAAGGGAGCGGCCTAAAAAATTCCAGGCTGGACACTGGTGGATTTTGTTCTGCTTTAATAAAAACACTAACAGAAGACAGTATATGGTTCAAATGGTGACCATTTGGCTCAATGGCCATGCAGTGCACTTCAGCGATGATTTAGTTACAAACAGCTCAGCATTAGGGGTCCGCCTTATCAGTTACAAGAACGGCAATAAATCTGAATGCACTAAAAGTTAAATTGCCATTTACATCTTATGTGGCAATTTAGCTTGTAGCTGAATACAACATTGTTGGAAAGCCCCGAGGGATGCTGCAGCACGGCCAGGGAAACATTTAAGCATCATACTGCATCTGGTCCATGTTGTTATGAATATTGGTCAAAGGCTTTAGTAATAAAGGAAACACAGGCTGTTTTGGGGCACTGGGCTGGGGATGGAAGGCGACGACCTGAACTTCCTGTCTGGGCATAGGATCACTATCACTTCTGGTTCAGATTAACATGATACAGCAGGCAAGAGCAATTGTTACAGTATTGTATCACGCTACATTTAGCACTGTCCTAAACCGTTTGCCGTTTATAAATTGAACCAAAAGAGGCCGAGCTAGTCAGGTTTACAAGTTCAGCCAATTACATTCTCTTTCATCATGTCCCCCAATCAGTTCAGCATTGCTGGACAGGATTGCTGGTCCATCCCTCCCCCTTCAGTTTCATTAAATTGCTGTCAGCGCAGAGAGCTGATTATTATGCAGCATCACAGATCCATTGGCCACGCCCACATTTTTCAGACGCAAAATCATAAGCTGAACCTGTAAACCTCAATATTCTAAGTATGTCACACACCCCACTTCAGACATTATTACACTTGGGTTATACCACCAGCAGGTGGCGACGTTGCAGAGAAGTCATGAAAAACGAGCCCCTCCCGGTCTATACATACCTGGTACCTCCCACTCATTCACCAGTGTTTCTTCTCTGCAAGATGGCGACAAGACAGAAGAAAGAAGTCTCCTGCTTGCAGGTAGCCGGGGTAACACCCCGGCCCCCCCTTAGGGTCTATTTCTGCCCGGTTCCTCTTGTTACTTTCCCCTGATTTATGTGGTAGCCTCCCAGCTTAGGCTGTAGGCCGGGCAAAGCGTAGATGGCACTTAAGGTGCCTAGGAGATTAGCTCCTCCGCTCGACCCCATATCATGGGGCATAGTGGTTATCCGGCCTGGTGATCCGGATGTGGGATGCCCCAGCTCTTAGGTCAATTCTGCCCCCCCCCCACCTTTTGTCCATGTGTATGTGATGGATTGCTCCTCCGTTAATTTCTCCCTGCGTGGGGCCCTTTATTAGCACTTGTGTTATGTGTGAGGGGAGTGTATGTTGTGTTTATGGCAGGGACGGGTGCCGCGGTCCGTCCGTCTGCCGTTCACTGTTTGTTTGGGGGCTCCTTGAGCCCCCTGGTCTGCTTATTGTTGGCGTTGGGGCGGGGCGGGTGGCGTCTGTGCCGCTGGCCCGCCGCTCTTTTCCTTTTCCTGAGGGCAGGCGCCATTTTTGGCGCCTGTCTCTCAGCCCGGTCTCCAGAGCTGGCGGGGGCGGGGCGGGGAGCTGCGCTGCCGGCCCGCTTTAGTTGTTAGGGCGCCGAGGATTCCCGGCGCCCGCTGGCTGAGACTGGGGGCGGGTCTGGGCGGCTCGCGTGCCGTCGGCCGGCTTATGTCAGCGCCATTCCGGGTGCGCGCTGTCGGCTCTGACTAGGTAGGTGGGCGGGGCGGCGTTTTTGCGCGGCCCGCGCCGTGTCTTACTGTGCTGGGAGGGGCGGGGCCAAGGCGTCTCCCGCGCTCTGTGGGTCCATCCCCCTTTTTCTGCCTTCTTCTCTCACGTTCGCTGGCCGCCATATTGCTCCTCTTGTCCTGGTCCAGGTAGGATTCTCCTCGCTGGGGGGTGGCGGCAGGGCCCTTGCTGGGGATCCTACTGGGTTACCCTGTTTCTTTGATTATGCATTGTAGATATATATATTTGTATATATACATATATTTTTTCTGTATTAATGGGTCTTTGGCACCTGTTATGCTGCCATATAAGGGTCTCTGCCTGGGCCGTTTCTTGATTATTGTAATATGTGTGTGTGTTTTCAGTTGTTACTGTACATGGTGTGTCTGTTTTCAGATCTTGGGATCCCATCCTACAGGGCTCTCCCGGTCTTAAATGCCTGGCTAGTTGGGATTGTCTTTTCCCCATTTTAGGGCTTCACATATTTATAAAAAAAAAAAATAAATAAAAAAAAAAAAAAAAATTATATACACACACTAGAGGGGAATCCCGGGTCGCTTACTGCGTAAATCCCTGGGTTTCTGCGAATACCATAAATTCACCATATGGAGGCTACCAAAGATACCGGAAATGGCCCTTCGGGGCAGTCCAGGCTGTGTGGGGGGTGTGGGACTCCGCTCCCAGGGGATGATGTCATTATTTGTATTCCATGTGCACAGCGGAACATTGAGAGTCAGTCCGGCACCCCGGTACTTCCTCGGTCGCACCATCTCCTTCCCCTCCTCGCCTGTTCCGGACCCCGTGTGACGCTGTCATTGGGGGTGATTCGCAATCTGAGGTATGCGCCCGATTGGCCAGCCTCGAGAAAATGTTTTCTGCTGTGGTCGCTCAGAAGGCGTCGGCTAAGCGGAAACGCTTGTCTCCGCCTCTGCCGGATTCAGATGATGAGGTCGTTGAGGCTCTGGATTGGTCAGATCGTCCCCTTGAAGAGGGTGAGCTTATTGAGGATTTAGATGATCCTAAGGTTCAGCAGCTGCTGGGTGCTGAGGATGACCAGGCCACGGGGGTCGGTCCCCGACACGTCTTCCATTCGGGCCCTAATGTTTGAGGTTTTGGATTTGGACCCTCCTGAAGTTGCTCCTCGGCCAAAGGGTCAGCTTTTTGGGGTGTCCAAGCCGCGCTTGGAGTTTCCCAGTCAACAGCTTTCGTGGATGTTGTCCTTAAGGAATGGGAGCAACCTACGCGTCTTGTTGGGGTGCCGCCTAGCTGGGATAGGAAGTATGCCTTTCCGGCAGACTTGGTGAAGCGTTGGTCTGTCCCTCCCGAGGCTGATGCTCCGGTTTTGGGACCATCTAATACGGCGGTTGTACATTCTCCTGACATGACTGCTCTTAAGGACGGCGAGGATCGCCGGATTGATCAGCTGGCCCGCCATGGTTTTGTCTGTGCGGGTTCGGTCTTGAGGCCTGTTTGTGCTTCGGCACTTTTATGGTTGGCGGTTAGGTCTATTGTCAGGAATTTATGTGTGGATCTTGATCCTACTGGTGATGATTTTTCTTGCCCTTAAGCGTTGTGAATCCTTCGTTTCATTTATCCTTGCCGCTCAGGATGATGCCATGTTGATGTGTGGCAGGGCTATGGCTCTGTTGGTTGCTATCCGCCACTCAGTGTGGTTGCGGCAATGGACTGCTGATTTTAATTCTAAGAGATCGCTCACGGCTCTTCCCTTTCTGGGTTTGAGACTTTTCGGTGACAAGCTTGATGCTGTTGCCAAGGGAGGTAAGTTACCTCAGCGCAAGAAATTTCGTCGCTCCTTTTGGGGGGCGGCCCCCTTCAGTCCTTTCTTTCGGGGAGCCAGAGCTGGCAGGGGTGCGGGCTTCTCAGCTTCCAGGGGTGCCAGTTGGAACAGGGGTAAAGGCCGTGGCCGTCCCGTTCACGTCTGGGGCGCTAAGCCCAAGCCAGCTGCCAAGCCCGCTCAGCAATGAGGGGGCGCCCTCACCCTTACGGGTGGGGGGGGGGGGGGGGGGGGGCTGCGACTCTTCTCCTGGGTATGGGACCAGGAGGTCTCGGACAGATGGATCCGGGAGGTGGTGTCGGTTACAAGTTGGAGTTCGAGTCCCGCCTTCCTCCAAGGTTTCTCAGGTCTCGTGTCCCTTCAGATCCTTTGGCCGCGCAGGGGCTCCTGGCAGCGGTAAGGAATCTTCTGGAAATGGCAGTCATCTGCCCGGTCCCTCCTTCGGAGGTGGGGCACGGGTGTTATTCCAATCTCTTCACAGTGCCCAGAAAAGGATGGGTCGTTCCGTCCCATCCTGGATTTGGAGTTTCTCAACCTGTTTGTCCCAGGAAGTTTCGCATGGAAACTCTGCGGTCTGCGATTAATTCGCTTCGGCAGGGGGACTTTATGATGTCCATAGACATCACGGATGCATACCTTCACATTCCGATCTTTCCAGCTCACCAGAGGTTTCTTCGCTTTGTGGTGGAGGATCGGCATTTTCAGTTTGTGGCTCTTCCATTCGGCCTCACCTCGGCTCCGAGAGTTTTCACCAAGGTGTTGGCGGGTGTGATGGCCCTTCTCAGAGCTCAGGGGATTCGTATTGTGCCTTATCTGGACGATCTTCTCATCATGGCTCCTTCCTTCAGTCAAGCGGATGGGGACACCAGCACGGTGGTGTCCACTCTGGAGAGGTTCGGCTGGGTGATCATCTACTCCAAGTCCTCTCTGGTTCCGGCCAGGGTGGTGACCTTTCTGGGGATGTCCTTGGACTCTTGCCAGCACAGAGTCTTTCTCCCTCAGGCCAAGGTTCTTTTGATTCAGGAATTGGCTCAGCTTCTTCTTTCCAATTCTCGCCCGTCCATCCGTCTAGAGATGTGACTGGTGGGGCTGATGGTAGCTTCTTTCGAGGCAGTTCCCTTCGCGCAGTTTCACACGCGGAGGCTTCAGCTTCATCTGTTGGCGTCTTGGGTCCGGCGACCGCGGTCGTTAGATCGGTCCTTCCGGATGGCCCCCCCGGGTTCGGCAGTCTCTACTGTGGTGGTTGGTCTCGGGCAATCTCTTGAAGGGCAGGTCATTTCTGACCCTGCTTTGGGAAACTGTCACCACGGACGCCAGTTTGTCAGGAGGGGGAGGTTTCTGGAAGGATCTTCGGTTCCGGGGGCGGTGGGGTCCTCAGGAAGCCCACTTGCCCATCAATGTTTTGGAGTTGAGAGCCATCAGGTTGGTTCTGTCTCACTTGACGCTGCATTTACAGGGCTTGCCTGTTCAGGTTCGATCGGACAATCGGACGGCGGTTGCTTACATCAATCACCAAGGAGGGACTCGCAGTCTGGGTGCCCTCAGAGGGGTGTCTCTGATCCTAGTTTGGGCAGAGACTCATGTTCCTTGCATTTCGGCAGTGTACATTCCAGGAGTGGAAAACACGGAGGCGGACTTTCTGAGCCGGTGTTTTTCCCTCAGGGGGAAAGGTCTCTCCACCCCCAGGTTTTTCGGTCGCTTTGTCTCTGGTGGGGGATGCCGGAGGTGGATCTGTTCGTCTCTCGTCACAATCACAAGCTTCCGACATTCGTGTCGCTTTCCCTGGAGCCTCTGGCTATGGCGGCAAATGCCATGGCCCTGAGCTGGGGGGACCTGGGGTTTTTCTTTGTTTCCTCCGATCCCCAAGCTAGGCAGGGTGCTGCGAAAGTTGGTTTTTGGAAGGGGTTCCCGCCATTCTTGTGGCTCCAAGGTGGCCAAGGCGGGTGTGGTTCGCAGACATCGTTCGTCTGGCAGTGGATCAGTTTGATCTGCCTTTTCGGCCGGATCTCTTCACTCAGGGTCAACTGTGCTACCCCAGTTTACCATCGCTGGATTGACGGCTTGTCTGGTGAAACCTCCATCTTAAAGGAGGAGGGTCTTTCGGATTCGGTCATCCGGACTCTTATTTATGCCAGGAAGAGATCCTCTTCTTCCATCTATTATAGGGATCTTATATTGATTGGTGTGAGGCTGGATCTTTGCCCTGTCGGGTCTTTTCTGTTTCTAGGATTTTGGAATTTCTTCAATCGGGGCTGGACTCTGGTCTTCAGCGGAGTATTTTGATGGGGCAGGTTGCTGCCTTGTCTGACTGTTTTTCAAAAGTCCTTTGCGTTTCCTCCTTTGGTCAAGACTTCTTCCAGGGGGTCTCGCATTGCGGCCTCCTAGGAGGCCTTTTTCTCCCTTTTTGGGTTTTGAATTTTGGTTCTCTCTGCTCTTCTGGCTCCTCCTTTGAGCCTTTGCAGGTTATTGCTCTTTCTACTCCGATTCAGAAGGTTGCCTTGTCGGTTCAGGCTACTCACTTTGAGAGACATTAAGACAAAGTGGTTTTTCCGCTTCAAACCGGACTTTTTTCCTTAGGTGGTCCCTGCTTTTCTTCTTAACCAGGACATTGTTTTTCCTTCCTTGGGTCCTAAGCCTAGAAATGACAAGGAGAGGGTTTGCACTGTTTGGATGTGGTACGCTGTGTGTAGTATTGTTTGTTTACTACACCTCCTTTTCGTAAGACTGATGTCTTTTTCGTGGTACCCTGTGGGCCTAGGAAAGGTTTTGGCTCCCGCTAAGTCTTCCATTAGCAAATGGATTCGTCGGGCTGCTGTTGGGGCCTATTTTGCCAAGGGGAAGGTTCCCCCTTTTCGTATCACTGTTCATTCTATTCGTGCTGTTGGAGCGTCTTGGGCTTTTCAGCACCAGGCTTCTGTGGAACAAGTTTGCAAGGCTGCTACTTGGTCTTCTGTTCACACCTTTTCCTAGTTTTTACAAGGTTGATGTGCGGGCTTCAGCGGATGCTGTGTTTGGCCGCAAGGTTCTGCAAGCTGCAGTGGTTTGAGTCTTGCTTTATGGCCTTGTTGGATACCCGCCCTTTTCTGGACACTGCTGTTGGATGTCCCAAGTGTAATAATTAATGTCTGAAGTGGGGTGTGTGACATACTTAGAATAATACCATTTTGTGAATACTCACCTGTAAAATGGGTATTATAAGTATGTCACACACCCCACTTCACCCGCCCTTTTTTGGTATCCTGGATTCTTTTTAGGGTGATGTTTCGTTTACAGTTTGAGGGTTTCCTATGGGTTTTTTCCTGGTACCTTGTCTTTACTGCTGTTTGAATACTGGGGAATGAGTGGGAGGTACCAGGTATGTATAGACCGGGAGGGGCTCGTTTTTCATGACTTCTCTGCAACGTCGCCACCTGCTGGTGGAGTAACCCAAGTGTAATAATTAATGTCTGAAGTGGGGTGTGTGACATACTTATAATACCCATTTTACAGGTGAGTATTCACAAAATGGTATTATCTTCAATTCAAAAATGGAAAACAGTTTAGGACAGTGACAATGTAGCCCCGATAAAATGGTGCAACAATTACCTTTGCCAGCAGTAGCACTTTAAAGTGGACCAAGACCTAGATCTTCCCCCCCCCCACCGATGTCTGAAACCCCCCAGATCGCTGGGCCCAACGTACCTCTTCCCGGTCCTACGGTACATGTGCGGCTACTTGTCCAATCAGCGCGCTTGGAGCCGCTGACATCACGGCGCCTAAGTCTTCATCTAAGGCCAGAGGCTTCAAGCGTGCTGGCGGCCGTATCCCCCGCTTCCCTCTAACAGGGAGTGTGATTGCACCAGCCCTTGCACACAACCTACTAGAGGGACAGCAGGGATGTGGCTGCGGCTCGTGCATGCGCCGTTGGACTGGGAAGCAAGGTAGGTGAATGGGGCGACCTAGGGGGTTTCACACAGTGATTTTGGATGCCCGGGGGGGGGGGGGGGGGACGGGACTAATCAGCCTGGGAAGATCGCACTGGGTTTTGGCCCACTTTAACTTGGATCACAGACAGCATTGTCGAGTTGCTGGATGGATGCCCGCATGCTTTGTGATCATTAAAGTGGACAAACACCCAGGATTTTGACTATCCTGGGTCTTGGTCCACTTTCCGGGAACACCCCGATGGGGAGTGCCCCGCTATGTGAAACCCCCCAGATCGCGAGTAAAAACACACCTCATCCCGCTCCTATGGAGCATGCGCACCCGCTCGTCCAATCAGCACGCTCGGAGCCGCTGTGGTATGTGCGTCAATGAGACGTCTTACTGCAGCGGCTCAGAGCACACTGGTGGCCGCATCTCACGCCTCCCTCTAACAAGGAGCGCGCCCGCGCCGCCCATTCACAAAGGGCTAGCACGGGCACACGCCCTGCTAGAGAGAAGCGAGATGCGGCTGCGGCCCACACATGCACCATTCGGGATCGGGAGTCAGGTAAGGTTTGCGGGCGTCCTGAGGGGTTTCACACAGCAGCATCCCAATTTTGGATGCCCCACGGGGAGGGATCGGATCATTCCCGGGCCGATAACACTGGGTGTTGGTCCACTTTAAACATACAACAGGAGACCAGCCTTTCCACTTATGCATTGGATTGTTAGCAGCATCATACCACGTGACGGGGGGGGGGGGGGGGGGGGGAGTAATCGCTGGAAGTCAGCATTGCTAGGTCACAATTCTTATATTGCATTTATAAGCCCATAACGCAGCCACAACTCATTTGCGTCAGAGCAATACATGTTCCTGATAAGCCCCGCCTATGCGGACACTCTACATGCTGTGCTCCCTGTCCCCGGTGTAATGCAGGGTAGCGGCGCAGGTGCATTGCGCTCTCACCCCCGCTGGCGGCGCTGTTTTCGTCCCCAGGGCCGGGCGGCAGCAGGTTGCCCTCTCCGCCATAGAGTGGCGTCTTCTCGCCGCGGTAGGGGTTGCGGCTTCCTGGGATGTCGGGCGGGGTGGTCACCCATTGCTGGGACAGGTCCCCGGAAGAGCTGAATGACCTTGGCGGGAAGCCGTGCTGGTAAATGGGTGGCGGCACCTCATCCCCGCGGCCCCATGGAGAGCCCCGGTACCCGAGGCCATCAAAGCCATCGGGCCTCTGCATGCTCCCGCAGCGCTCCTCAGCCCGGGTCACCGACAGTGTGACGTCACAGCGTCAGGTGCTCGGCCACTCAGTGCTCACTCGCGCCTTACAGGAAGATGCGCGCTCGTTCGTGCCGCGCTGCATGACGGGACTTGTAGTCTTTTCCCCTTTGTCCTATAGAAACGCTGCAGCTAAAGGGCGTCAGCCCTCTTATGACAGGCGGGCGTGTCAGTGTCTGATTAGCCATATGATTGGCTGGCAAGAGAAAAGGGAGGAGGCGTGTTGCCAAGGAAGTCTCCGCGTCCCTAGCAACCCTGTATGCGTGAGGACCATAGGAGGCACCTGCTTACCTGGGCCACAGGGTGAGTACACCCGAGGGTCACCTGTGCTGGTAGCCATGATGGTAGTGGTCCGTATTGCTCATATAGGCTGCTAAAATTTTTTCCTACTAATGTAATTTGCGTCTGTGACATAAAAGGCATCTAGATGCGAGTTTTGTTCCGCATTATAGGGCATCCTGATTTGGAATACTCCTGTGTGTGAAACCCCTGGGATCAGCTGTTTACTCACCACAATCAGGGCAGGCTCCAGGTTTATGTGGGCTCTTGGGCAGCATGGTCTCAGTGGGCCCCTTTGCATGCCTCCCAACTGTCCCGATTTTCCCGGGATTGTCCCGATTTTTTAGAAGGATCCCGCGGTCCCGGAACATTACCAAATGTCCCGGGACCCCCTGCGCTGTGACAGCCCAGGGCCGCAATGACGCCGGCGGGAAGCTAACTTCCTGGCGCGTGGGGTGAGAGAGTGGGGCGGGCGCACGGGGGTGGGTGGGCAGGCGCACGGGGGTGGGTGGGCAGGCGCACAGGGGTGGGGGGGCTACGTACCGCATGCAGGGGTGAAGGCAGCCGACATTGCTGGAGCTGGAGAGCGTGACGGGGGCGTGGCCGGGGCGTGACGGGGGTGTGGCCGGGGCGTGACGGGGGTGTGGCCAGGGCGTGACGGGGGTGTGGCCGGGGGCATGGCTTGTCCCGCTTTCAAGTTTTCAGAAGTTGGGAGGTATGCCTTTGTGGTGAAGAATTGCGTCACATCACCGAGGGACGTCCCAAATCTGAATGCCCCCTAAGGATTATGCTATTTGGACCAAAACTCTAGTTTTGGTCTGCTTTGAAGCGCACCAAACCCCTTTAAACCTGACCTCGGTGTCTAAATGAATCTAGATCCTCCTGATTTGGATGCCCCTGTGTGTGACCCCCTCCCCCCTTTGTTCATTACTTTCCTGGAACTGGTGAATGCACTGTGGGATCGCCAGTTTGAGTTAACAGCCAAACCAGGGGGGTTCTTTCACAAACAGGGGCATCCCAAATTGAGATGCCCCTGTAAAGCGGACCAAAACTCAGGGGTGGAATTGCTTGCATAGTGGGTATGTCAGCGATCCCAGGGGGTATCACACAGTAAGGTATCACAGATTGGGATGCTCCAGGGATAGAAAATCAGCTGGGGTGGGCAACTTAAAAGCAGTACAAAACCCAGCACGTCCTCCCCTGGAATCTAAATCGAGATGCCCTGCTGTGTGGAACCCCCGCCATTCCAGGAGATGTGGGCACCAGCTGTGGCGGTGCCCTCCCAGTCCGCCGCCTGTCAAGTGCCATCGCACAAAGGCCTCAATGCACACTATCAGCACATGTGCGGATATCTCCTCCAATCAGAACTGTGCATAATTTTGCTCGTTTATGACCGGGGGCGGGCCTGGGGTCAATAATTAGCATTTTTACAGGCCCTGGCCAACCAATGAGCTCTTAGTCCCGCCCCCAGGTCATGGGCAGGGGGGATATGTAATAAAAAATGTTACCTTACAATGTTACCTGACACTTCAGTATTGTGGGGGAGGCAGATATTGTGGCAGGGGTGACTATGGGCCCTATAATTATGATGTTAAAGTGGACCAACACCCAGGGGGGATCGGCCCTGGAATCTATAAGATTCCCGGACCGATCAGATCCCTCCCCGCGGGGCATCCGAAATCGGGATGTCCCGCGGAGAGGAACCCCCCAGGAGGCCCACAAACCTTACCTCAGCCCCGTTCCATCGGCGCATGCACGAGCCGCGGCCGCGTCTCGCGCTTCCCTCTAGCAGGGCGCGCACCTGCGCCGGCCGTTTGTGAATGGACGGCGCAGGCGCGCTCCCTGTTAGAGGGAAGCGCGAGACACGACCTCCAGCGCTCAGAGCCACTGAGCTGCTATGCGCGTCCAAGGCCGCTTGGACGCGCATACCACAGCGCCTCTGAGCGCTGTGATTGGCTGGAGCGGTCACGTGGTGAGGTGAGTGTTTCTGGGCTTTCTGGGGGCCCCCGATCGGGGTGCCCCACCGAAGTGGACCAAAACCCAGGATAGTCAAAATCCTGGGTGTTGGTCCACTTTAAAGTGATCGGCAAGTCAAACGTTAAAAAAATAAATATCAGTAGCTTACTTTTCATTGAGTTTCTCAAGCGTTTTCCTTCCTCCAGTCTGTCTCCTTAGTGAGGAAATCACTTCATCATTCAGCTGTTAATCCCCACCCTGCTGACCTGGTCCTTTGATCAACCTTAAGTGAACCAAGAATGGAAACACCCCTCACTCCCTCCCCAGACATCCTGATTGGTTACCACTCTCTGCATCCCTGAAACTCCTCCCACTTTCTCATTTCTCTTCCTATGAATACGCACCCCGCTCATTATGCTAATTATGCTGATTATTGCAGCATCACAGAGCCAAGGGCCGCACCCACTTGCTTCAGAAGAGAAATCACAAACTGACCCTGTAAACCCAGATTTCTCAACGATTTCTTATTCAATTGAAAAAACGGAAAACAGTTTTGGACAGTGCCAAGTGTAGACTGACACAATGGTTTAACAATTACCTTTGCCTTCACTTTATCACTTCAAGGCTTTAGCATTGTAGGAGCAGGGGCTGGTATGGGGAGAGGAGTGTATAAGATTTGGGTGAGGTGGGTTGTATGCTTGATGCTACACCCAGGCCAAGTGGCCCTAAAGCAATGCGGCCCACCGGGAATTCTCCCTGTGCTCTGTATGGCAAGTTCTGAATGGAACTGTCTGGGCACCTCTTGATGGCATCCCCCTAGAGTCTTTTAGACTCTGGAGCTGTGTTACCAAGGGTTTTGGTCCACTTTAATAGTCAGTCAGGCATGACCTGACCAGCCTAGGAAGTTTTATCTTTGGGTGGTAACCCAGAACTTAGGGGCTCTGCTGGCAGTCCCCTGGCCCTGTTGGTTTACCAGACCTTATGCCCTCTGGTATTTGTTCGGGGTCCTGCTGCACCCTCGGTGGGCACTGGGCTTTTCTTGCAGCTGAGGCGAACCTAATGGGGGTAATCTGGCGGCGTACCACTATGTCACCTGTCAATGGCACCAGGTGATAGGCCGCCCCCATACCCTGTGAACTGGTATGGATCCAAGTTCAACCCAAGTAGTTAAAAATAAGACGCCACACAAAAATGTATTCTAAATTTCACTCATAACCGACCCCCATCTTCTTTCGCCTGTCCCCCGCTGGGTGCTCTCAGGCCTGGTGGGTTGGTTGCTGTCCCACGCCAATCTTCAAGGCTCTTCAGTGCCTCTTTTCCCATCTTTTTTGCACAGTGGCGGGTGTTACAACATGCTGACGGCCGCCGTCTCTAGTTCATTCAGGGACTGCGTGTAAGATGGGCCTTTATATATAGTGCCGGAGCCTCTCTAGGATTTCCCCCACGTGGCTACATATGTCACAGGGGGGAAGGGGGTTTGAGGCGAGTTTCCACGGGTACGGGGCTGCCCTGTCACCTGCTAGCATTGGTGTGTGAAATGGCGGTACCCCACACAATTACCCGCTCTCCCATTTGGGACGTAGTGGATGCGGAAAAGCCCAGTGCCCAATGGCAGAGCCGGCTGGCGAGTTCTGGGTTACCAGCCCTTATGCCTGGTGCCTGGACTAGCTGGATCTTGAGGAGGGACACATACTTTTTTTAAAAAGACAAAATTGGAATACTATAGTGGGAAATAAAGGTAAAAAAGTTGCTGGCTGTCATTTTCGTTGATAAAAAGAATGCCGCTAATAGAACAGCATGGGACAGAAGAAGAAAGGTGTTATGACGAGGACCACATGAGTGTATTTTCTGGTATTATTCTGTTGTAAGGCATTATTATGATGGGAGATAGGGAGTTTTGTACTGTACTGTAGGACCTCATTACTTTGCAGTGCACCTCGAGTTACAGCTAAAACTGGAAGTGGACACTTGTTGCTTTTGAGGGAATTTTATTTTGTTTTATATATGTTGCTTGTACCATGTTGCATGCATTTACAATGACCTGAGGTCTGGCAGTGGCCTCCTCTGAGTAATATATGCAGAGATGCCAAGTCACATGTTTTTTTTTAGGGAGTCACCCAGTTTTTTACCCCCTTCACCCTGTCATCCTGTCAAGCTATGAAATCACCCTGCAAAATAGGAATTTCTTACTTCTCCCATCCAATTGGCTGACTGGGGATCTTTAACCCATGTGTTATTGGCTAGCAGATGCCACCACTCACTATCATCACTATTGGCTGCCCCTGACTCCTAAGTGTTTGGTTAGATTTGCTATTAGGGTGTGGCAAGTATCCCCTGTCAGCCTTGGAACAGTGCGGTGACTGCAGAGCACTCTCCCTGATGCCACATTTGATCCCCTTTAGAATCCTGGAAATGGGTGAGTAGGCTGCATGGGATTAATACTGCGGGGCGTCACTAATCAGGCTTCCTCCATGGACACATTCTAAGTGAATCAAAAATATATTTAAACTTTTGGTCTGCTTTAATTTCTGTGATCGCTGCATGAATTTCAGTGTGGAAGGCTGGCATATTTTATTTAATATCTGGAGACATCCTCTCTAACTCCACCAATGATGTGTTTGGGCAGAGAAAGGGCGGGGGAGTTTTCCTGCACATCTGGAAGCCCAAGATCAGACGCAGATACTTACCTATGTCCCTATTCCCTTGTACTATTCTACTGCCCCATGTAACCTACCGTGATCAGCAGGGTGTGCAAGGCCAAAGGAAGCACAGCACTGTGGTAGCCTGCCTTGCAAATCTCAACCGCTGTAAGGCAATTGTAAGTGCCTCTGCTCATTCTTGGGCTTCCAGCTGCAGCATGTGTGACGGGCCATCCCCCACTTATAAAGAGTGGCCCTCCACTTACGGTACTTACTGGGAGTCAACTAACTGGGCATAAAAGGTAAAATAAATCCCAATAATAGGCAAAATTACAACCTTAAAGTGGACCAAAACCCACCCTGGAGTCTATGAGACGGCTTTGAACGCGATTTAACCCTTTAAGTGCCAGACTACATTTCACTATTTTGCGCTACACACGTTCAACCTTGATTTTTGAAGGGATTTCCAGGAATTTCTCAGGAAAATTATATATTGTTTTTTTCAGCAGAGTCTGAGCTTCAACATGTTGTTTTTAGTGGATTCTCAATACTTTTGGGTGAAATATGTGCAAAACAATTTTAAAAAATAAATTTTTTGCAATTTCTAGTGTTTTTTTGTAATAAAAAAATGTAAGTTTGTCAATTAAATTTTATTGCGTGTGAAACCCCAATTTCTCTTGGTCACAGCGGTACCACATATGTATAGGTAGACACCCTTTCCTGCCCAGGAGACTCCCCCAAACTGAAACAGAGCTTTAGGAGATTTTCAGATAAAATACAACTGTGATATGCACTATGCGCACCTTATATATTCTCTGGAAGTACACACCTCAAGCTTTCTAGGCGTACCAGGCTTGTTTATGTGGGCGTAGTGTTCTGGAAGTAATCCCTCAATCAATTTTTTGGTTGCACAGAATTTCCCTAAAATAGAATTAAAAGGAAGAATCAAAGCCACATTTTCCTAAAAAAAACTATATGCAAACAAGAAAAAACAAGTTAAATCTGAAAAAGTAATATCCCTAAACAGAACGATACCCAACATGCATAGCTACTGTCAAGGGAAGAGTTGGCAAACACCCCAAAGTAAAGCATGCGCATAACGGTAATTTTACTTGAAAATTTCAGCTCTGCAGACAAAGTGCGCACCTTGCAATTTTTCAACCAAAACAACCCTTTACATTTGGAATATCCCCCATAAACCATATATTGCCTGAAAGTACACATGTTAAGCTTTCTAAGCGTACCAAGCTTGTTGTAGTGGGCTCATCTTTCTGGAAGTAATCCCTCGAAGAATTCTAAGGTTGCACAGGGTTTCCCTACAAAAATGTATAAAAAAGCTGAATAAAAAACATGTTTTCCTAAAATATCAATATGCAAACAAGAAAAAAACAAGCTAAATCTGAAAGCACAAGGTCCCCCGAGCAGAACAATACCCAACATGCATAGGTACTATTAACCCTTTTAATTGCCAGCCTACTTGTTGACGAGTCATTTTTTCCCATTTTGCGCCATGTTTAACCGTGATTTTTGCCGGAATTTCCAGGAAAATTATATATATATTTTTTTGCAGCAGAGTTTAGGCTTTAACGTGAAATGTCTTGTTTGTAATTTTTCTACTGTTTTTTTAAATATTTTTGTGTAAAAAAAACAAAAAAAAAATAAAAAAAATATTTTTAAGACAATTGTCTCCTTTATTTTAAATAAAACATTTGTTTTATTAATGAAAACCATATTTCATGTAAAAGCCAATTACAATTACAACGGTACCACATATGTGATATGTATCGGTCGCCCCCCGTTCTTGCCCAGGAGACCCCCAAACTGAAAAGAGCACTTTATTACACTTACAAATAAAATACAACTACTATCCACACTATAAACATAAGGGGTTAATTAAAGAAAAAAAAAAAAACGACATGGGGGGCATTTTTGGGGGGAATTTTAAGGGTTAAAAAGGCTACAAGCTCACAAGGCTTTTCTGCCCCCCCCTGGGCTTTAGGGAGGCAGGTAATTGGGGGTGCCGGGGGTTAATGGCAAGTCACCCGCTAGCTGCAGGTGATTTGCCAGCCCCCAGCCTTGTGAACTGGTATAGGGATCTCATGGATGTAAAAATAAGCACACAGACACATAATAAAAAAATTACATTTATTTATTTTTTCTTTACTCACCTCCGATCCTCCTCTGTCCCCCGGCGATCCCGGATGACAGCTGCCGGGTGCTTGGTGGTCTGAAAGATTCCAGGGTGGGCCGCTGGCTTTACCCTGGTGTGTGAAATCCCCCCCCCATAAATGCTCCAATGGTGCATGCATGCGCTCTGTTAAACCCCCAAGCAATTCACCTCTTTCACATCCCAATGGCGGGCGCTCAGCCAATGAGAGCCGTTTGCTCTTTTTACCTCTTTGGGCAAATGGCTCTCATTGACTTTATTTGAGTTGAAAACAAGGTAATTCGATTTCCTCCCCGGGGCATCCAAAATCAGGATGCTCCACTGTGTGAAACCCCCCAGGTCACCCCATACACTTACCTTGCTTCCCGGTCCAATGACGCATGTGCTAGCCACGACTGCTTGCCAGCTATCCCTCTAGCAGGGCGCGTGCCTGTTAGAGGGGAGGGGGGATGCGGCCGCCAGCATGCTCGGAGCCGCTGGCCTTAGACGGCGTGACATCAGCGGCCCGAGCACGCTTATTGGACGAGCCATTGGTGCATGTGCCGTAGGTCCAGGAAGAAGCGAGTTGTGCCCGGCGATCTGGGGGGTTTCACACAGTGAAACCGGATCGGGGTGCCCCAGGGGAAAGGACCAAAACCCAGGACAGTCAAAATCCTGGGTTTTGGTTCACTTTAAAGTACACACTTCACTTACCTCACACTCCTCACACTGAGCGTACTTTCTAATCAGCAAATGTTTCATCCTACTGGAGGAGATAAGTACACTCTCTATGGGTAAGCGCAGGAATCTCTAGGTATTGAGAGTTCTCCTAAAGGTGCACATTCTTGTTGTTGCAATTAGCCTCAACATGCTTTTCTCCTAAGACGTGCCTAGAAAGACGTGACCCTATTTCCAGTTCCACACTGACAAATGCCCAAACCTCTTTTAGCTGAATGGCTGGTATGGCCACGTATAGCCATAGAGAGATGCAGGGGATGCTGCCACAGATGAAAAGCAGTCAAGATAGCGGATTGTAAGAGAGCTGCTCCTGAGCCAAGCAATTGGCTGTGAGGAATATATAATGGGCCACTGGCAGGGTTTCACATAGCGGGGCATCCCAATTTGACCTTATAGAGGGTGAGGACCAAATTCTGCAATAGTAAAAATCCTGGGTTTTGGTAACCATACAAGGGGAAAGGCATTTAGCCACACACGTTTCTTCCTTCTTATTTATTACTTGCATTATCCTCATTCTTTCAATTCCATTTCCTCACTTTCATCACATTTTGCAGTGGGGGGAGCACTGAGTGATACAAGGTGTGGCAGTCTTGCAGCACAGGAGCACGGCTTATCCACTTATGGTTGGGAGAGGCTTGTGTTTTGTTTCTTTTTGGTGTGATAGTGTGTATGTAAGGCCAGGGGCGGACTGGGAATAAAAAACGGCCCTGGACTTTTTGGGGCGCACCGGCCCTGCTGCACTTTTCCTGGCCCAGTATAGTATCTTAATGTCACATTATATATACACCTAATTTTTTGTTCCACAACACGCATCCGGGGTTTATAGGATAAAAATAAGAAAGAAAATATTCTGAACCAAATGGTGTGCTAAAATCCCCCCATTACAGACAGTGTGCAGAATCACTCCATTACAACCATTAAGCATCCCTCTGGACAGCCACTGGGGTCATTCCTCTGGACAGCCACTGGGGACATCCCTCAGTACAGCTCACACACAGTGGGGGCATCCCTCAGTACAGCTCACACAGGGTGGGGGCATCCCTCAATACAGCTCACACAGGGTGGGGGCATCCCTCAATACAGCTCACACAGGGTGGGGGAATCCCTCAATACAGCTCACACACAGTGGGGGCATCCCTCAGTACAGCTCACACACAGTGGGGGCATCCCTCAGGACAGCTAACACACAGTGGGGGCATCCCTCAGGACAGATAACACACAGTGGGGGCATCCCTCAGTACAGCTCACACACAGTGGGGGCATCCCTCAGGACAGCTCACACACAGTGGGGGCATCTCTCAGGACAGCTCACACACAGTGGGGGCATCTCTCAGGACAGCTCACACACAGTGGGGGCATCCCTCAGTACAGCTCACACACAGTGGGGGCATCCCTCAGTACAGCTCACACACAGTGGGGGCATCCCTCAGTACAGCTCACACACAGTGGGGGCATCCCTCAGTACAGCTCACACACAGTGGGGGCATCCCTCACTACAGATCACACACAGTGGGGGCATCCCTCAGTACAGATCACACACAGTGGGGGGATCCCTCAGTACAGATCACACACAGTGGGGGCATCCCTCAGTACAGATCACACACAGTGGGGGCATCCCTCAGTACAGATCACACACAGTGGGGGCATCGTGTGTGTGTGTGTGTGTGTGTGTGTGTGTGTGTGTGTGTGTGTGTGTGTGGATCAGATTGGGAGGCAGAGATGAATGGGGGCCTTTGGTCAGACTGGGGGTTATAGGTGAATTGGGCCATGTGTCAGGCAGGTAAATGGGGCTGTGTACATTGTACCTGGTCTTGCTGCTGATGTCTGGATTCCAGTTGGCAGTGTTGTGCTGCGCAGAGGAGGGGACAGGAAAGCCTGAGCTGCTGCAGGATGAGCTGGGGAGAGAGGGGGGCGGGGCTGCCGCCATCTATGCATTTCAGCACTGCTCACCTCCAACATCTCCTCCTGGTCCCGCCCCCTCCTCGGGCTGCGTGGCAGATGATTGGCTGCTAGGCTTTCTTCCTGAGAGAGCAAATCTTTAGGTTGTCCAGCGCCGCCTGGTTGCTTTTTTTGAGGAGCTATTATAGCCCAGTAAAGCAGGGAGGGCAAAAGAAAATACCGGAACCTGAAAAGCAGCCGCTCGCCCTGGACAACTAAAGATTTGCTGACAGGTGAAATACACACACAATACTACACATTGCGCAGCCTTCTCTGCTGCCCGCCTACCGGGATTCTGTCCGGTATGCCCTATGGCCAGCCCGCCCCTGTGTAAGGCCATGTAAGAGTTATGTATATAATACCTTTATATAACCACCAATTATAACTGGTTTATGGCTCATTTCCATGAGGATGTCAGAAAGTAAGAATATACCTGTTTCTCAAAATCCTGTCAATAAGCCACCCCCTTCTTCCTGTTTGTGTCATCACCTTGCATTCCATACCGACAGTGAAAGGAATTTTCTTGTGAGACACATCAGCTGTGACCTTTTTGAGACAAGTTTTTATTGTATTTTTATTGCTACATGTATAACAAATAAGAGACACCAGGTTACTTGATTGCTTCTAGAAAGAAAAATATGTTTTTGAGAGATGCCCGGGGAGTGGAAATTTAAAGGGGGCTGGGGTAATGGCATGCGCATATAGTTACCTGGACTAATATGTATATACAACATTTGTCGACTTAAAGCCTCTATTTTTAAGGGTGAGTAAATAAAAGTAGTTTACAAAAAATTTTGTATCAAAGGCATGTAATTCATGTACCAAAATTCATGCAAATAATATATTGTAATACACATTCCAACTATATTAATGCATATGTTGGATACATTAATTGGATAACTGTGGCAAAGTAGATGGATTGGCTCAATCCATTTCACCCAAGCTTTGGGGTATGGGCCTCCTCAGGGGGGAGAGGTGTTCGGAGTCTGTAGGTAAGTGGGGGAAGGTAAATGTATTCCCAAATATGGGGACCAATGCGGGTGGGTCCAGTCCAGGCATCAGGGAAGATCCCAAGTTTATAGCAAGCCCTCAGAGTATAACAAGGTGATAGTCCCTCAGTCTGTAGGCAAGTAGGTTCTGAGGTTTCTGCACAGAATAGCATGTTTGTGTGCAGGGGGGGTAGTGGTAAGGGAGGAGAATGTTAGTAGGTTGTGATCAGAGAGGGGAAGTGGGGATGAAGAAAGACTGGATACAGACCAGAGGTGAGTGAAGGGTAGGTCAAGTGTATGTCCATCTTTGTGGGTGGAGCTAGCAGACCATTGTTTGAGGCCAAAGGAGGTGGTTAGAGATAGAGGTGGTTAGAGTAATTTGGTTGTTGCAGGGTTGTTATGTCAACGGGTATGTTGAAGTCGCTCATGGTTATAGCCGGGATGTCTGTGGACAGGAAGTGGGTAACAGAATAAACCAAGTTGCTGGTGCACACTTACTAGTTTTGCGCGGGTGCCAGGTCAGCGGTGGCTCCGCTGTGAATCCAATCTGTACAAATGACCAGCACTCCGTTATATAATTCCACCAAGTGTATCATAGAAAGACAAATGTGGTATGAAACATCCATCACAAAGTGTCCAAAGTCCATATTAGGTCAAATAGTAAGCAGTGTCCTGAATTCCAACGTTTCTGGGGAGCAGCCCCCTTCATCAGGGACAAACAGACATGTGCCAAGAGGGAGGTCCTTATAAACATTGTAGTCAGGAATTCCCGCCTGACGTCATAGTGACGTCAGCGGGAGTTAATAAAGCTCATTAAAAAAAAAAAAAAAAAAAACATTTTAAAATGAGCATCATCATGATCAAAATAACAATGCTGAAGAAGTAACAACTTGCCTGCGTCCCTGAACAGCGGGAGCCCCTCCACTGCCAACCACCGCTCGCTGCATGAGCGAGCGGCAATGTCCCTGCCTGTCAGCGGGCCAGGGAGAGAGAGCAGCCCGTGGCGTAACGGCCGCCGTGCTTCCATTGGGCAGCAGCGGTCGCATTCACAGGGTACATTGTGACAGGCGGCGCTGATCACGGCGGTCATAGGCTCCAGTACAGGCCCTGCGGGTACGCCGGACTGTGCCCCAAATGTTGCGTGTTGCGTGTTGTGTTTTATTTTTGTTTTTATGAGCTTTATTAATATGGACTTTGGACACTTTGTGATGGATGTTTCATACCACATTTGTCTTTCTATGATACACTTGGTGGAATCTGTCCAATCTGGTCATTTGTACAGATTGGACAGGAAGTGGAGGAGCCAGGTGAGAGGTGGTCCA
This sequence comes from Gastrophryne carolinensis, assembly GCA_027917425.1. Classification (NCBI taxonomy): domain Eukaryota; kingdom Metazoa; phylum Chordata; class Amphibia; order Anura; family Microhylidae; genus Gastrophryne; species Gastrophryne carolinensis. The sequence continues at coordinate 538,355,358 of CM051234.1, forward strand.
GGAAGAGAGTGGCAGGTTCAGGAGGGCAATAGATAATGTCAACGTTTAGGTGACAGGGAGATTAGAGACGGACGGAGTGGACTTCAAAAGAAGAGAAGGAAAGGGAGGGTAGGGCAGGGGTTAGGTTAAATGAGCAGTGTTCTGATAGAAGGATACCAACACCTCCACCTTGTTTGTTGCTTGATCTTGGGGTGTGGCTGAACTGCAAGCTGCCATGTGAGAGGGCAGCAGGTGAGGCTGTATCAGAAGGAGTGAGCCAGATTTCAGTAAAGCCAATGTTGGTTGGTAGTGAAGAGAAGAGGTCATGGATGTATGCAAGTTTGTTGCACACTGAACGTGCACAGGTGACAATGATGGGAGTGTGTGGGAAGGGGGTGATTATTCTGAAGTTGGCTAGGGTTGATACAGGGAAGTGAAGGAAATGGGCTTGGGTTTTGAGAAATGTCACCAGCGGCAAGTAGGGGCAGAGAAAGGGAGAGGAGGTGGCAGAGCGTGTTTTGTGGGTGCATGGAGAATTGGAGAACAAATTAACCAGCGAGATAAACTCATGCAAGGACAGGTAATGGGATGAAAGCAGTGATGGAGAGATATAGATAGCTCCAGGATATAGCTCCTCCAAGTGCAGGAGGATGCTGTGAGGTTAGGAATTTTTGAGTGAGAGGAAGCAGGACTGTAAAATACCTGAGGCGCATTGTTGAAGAATGAGTCTGGTGCCTGTTCCCTTCTGGTCAATTCGGGCTCAATTTGGGCCTAATTCTTCGATGGACTTGATAAATCCAGGACTTCAGAAATCCAGGGATGCAGCCCAGGCTGATATCAGGCAATGCTAACCTAAAGATATACCACTTGCAAGTGACCTTGGGGTGATTAATAATAAATAGTACCAAAATAAGTGGGCCATAGGCTTTGTTGCACTTTTAAAGTAACATGGGATTAGGTTTCAGTTGTTAAAGAATATATCAGACCAGTCATATACCCTCTGGAGGTTTTGCCCCAGACGTTGAGAAACAGTGGTTTAGAATGTATTCATACTTTCCAACTTTTGAAAATGGGAAAGAGGGACACATGCAGCTGCATGTAGAAATGTTTTACAATTAAACCACACCCCTAGCCATGCCCCCAGCCAAGCCCTTAAAGAGGAGCATAAGGGGAGGATAAAACCTCCCCCAAACCTCACCGATCTGCTGCCCCCCCCCCCTTCCTGTTTTACCTTTGGGCAATTTTTACTCACCTCACCAGGGCATCCATCTTCTGGGTCCCTCGGATTCTGGCAACCTCCTGACAGGCAGCACCATCTTGCATCTCATCATGCACTGCACTCGGCCCTGATCTTGCACCTGCGTCGTGCCCATGAATGGGATGCAATGGAGCCGCCCAATATTCCATGAGACTTTGCTGAGCATCAGGGGACTTTGAAGAGCATGGCTATAGCATTATAGTCATTTACAGATGGCTAAGCCGGCAGGGGGGCAGAGGATCGGACCCTAAAGCAGCCAGATGTCGCCGCTGCTGCATCCAAAAGTTTGGTAGGGGCTGATGGGGGGGGGGGGGGGGGGATCGGTCCCTTTTTATTTTAGGTCCAATGTTCCTCTCTGAAGGAAAACACCACCTAAAAATGACATACAATAATAATAATACTAGAGACAAGCCCCCCCACACACACATACATGCAGGCAAGCACCCCCACAAAAATACATGTAAGCAAGCCCCCAACCAGGGGTGGATTGGGGTTGAAAAATGGCCTGGGGCAATTAGGGGGCACATTAGCCTTGCTGTACTGTTCCTGGCCCAGTATAGTGTATAAATGTCACATCATAAATACTCATATAACATATGTTTTGCCCCATAAAATGCACAAGGGGTTTAGAGGACATTACCCCATTACAGGCAGTGTGCAGAATCCCCCCCAGTCACCCCATTAAAGGCAGTGTGCAGCATCTCCAATTACATACAGTGTGCAAAATCCCCCCATTACAGCCAGTGAGGGGCATCCCACATTACAGCCAGTGAGGGGAATCTCTCATTAGAGCCAGTGAGGGGCGTCCCACATTACAGCTAGTGAGGGACATGCCTCCATTGCAGCCAGGGAGGGGCATCTCTCCATTACAGCCAATGAGGGGCATCCCTCCTTACAGTCAGTGAGGGGCATCCCTCCATTACAGCCAGTGACGGACATCCCTTCATTACAGCAAGTGAGGGGTATCCCTCATTACAGCCAGTGAGGGGCATCCCTCCATTACTGCCAGTGACGGGCATCCCTCCACCTTCCTTCCTCAGGAGGGCACATAACACACATGAACAAACAAACACACAGCACTCTTACCTCCCCTCCAGTGAGCAGGCTCCTTATCTTCCTCTTCCTCTCTGGAGTCCCGCCCACTGAAAAAACATCAGAAAAAAAAACAGTAGCCAGCGCCGCCCCAGTTAAGCTGTGTGAGTGTTCAGCTGCACACTTAAGGTGGGCGGCAAGCAGCGGCATCAAAGTGATGAATGATGGCAAGGAGATGAGTGGTGAGGGGACAACGAAAAGCGGGGTTTTCCCACAAAAATTGGGACATTTGGAGGGTATGCGTATTAGGGTTAATTTTTGTTATAATCCTTTGAGTAAACACGTTTTATTTTGTTTTTTTTCTCTAACTGCAATGCAGCACCATATACTGCTAAATATGGTGATGAATTGTACTTAGCGAAAAAAATCTAAAGAAAAGGGTTTACTCTCAAAGAACCGTAGCAAAAATTAGAAAAAGTGTTAACTCTTACAGAAACGTGAGTAAACAAAAAAGTCATGAATGAACCCTATTACGTCCTTTATTCTAAGTTAACGATGCCACCTTGTGGCCCTTATTCAAGTTGCAAGACATCAACAATAAAAGGTCTGTGTGCTATTCTGGGGAATAGAATGGAAAACAGGCATTTTCTTCAATAAATAGAGTAAGAGTAAGGCTCCTTTCATACCACTGCGCTTTTGCACTGCACTGTTGCGCTGCATTGAATTTTTTTAGTTCAATATCTTTTTATTTAAGTTTTTCATCTAATAATGAAATAGTACAAAAAAAAAATTAATAGCAGAAAGAGAAATAACAGAACATGTCTCGATCCACGTCCAGATGTATACATAATGACGGCATGTCCAGATCGACCCCCACACCCCCCCCACCCCCGCCCCAACCCGACCCCCACAGGAGCACCAGAACATATCAGGAATTGGGATGTGAATTATCTCTCATCATGCGGCCGGCATCCCCCAGCCCCAAACTCCTAAGGACCGAGTCCAAAAGCCAAGCCAGCCTATAGACAGAGACCCGGAAGCCCAGGGCCCGGGGGAAGCGGAACATCTGGGGGCGACAGAGCCGCCCCGAAAATACACCCGCAAGGGGGGAGGAGGCAGCCAGAGGTGCGGGGGGGGGGGGGCAGGGAAGCCTAAAAGCTTGGGACATCAGAGACACGTAGAAAACAATTAAAACATACAGGGATAGGGGTAGTGGGAAGGAACAAGGGTGGAATAGGGTTGGGAGCGGGGTAAAGATAGAACTGGTGCTGGAGCGAAGGCTTGCGAGCCCAGAGCCCACTATTGTATCTCTGCCTGCAAACGGCTATCCCTATAATCCAGCCAGCCAGCCCATGTCATAATGTACCTCTCCTGTGTGCCATCTGAGTCCGAGATCAACTCCTCCATACAGCGGATGGCCTCCACTTCTTTCACCCATTCGACAAGCGAAGGTGGGGTTACAGATCTCCATCGCCTTGGAATGACAGTTCTCAACTCTGTCAGAAGGTGTCTCAGAACCCCATTCTTATCATGGGAGAGAGGTCCTGGGAGCAGTGACAGCAGAGCCAGCTGCGGAGAGTTCTGTGCCGACTCCCCTGTGATGTTGTTATAGATCGATAAGATTTTCCTCCACAAAGCCCTAATCGGTGGGCAGCTCCAGCAAATATGAACCATATTCCCATGCCCTTGCATTGCATTTTTTTTTTGTGTCTGGTGGTTTTGCCATTGACTTGAAAACGCAGAATGCAGGACTTTTCCAACGCAAATGGCTAAATATGAAATAGCCCTAAGGCTCTATTCACACCTATCTGCTCTTGCTGCATTGGGCAACACAGTCACAACACAAGGGGAAAGATGCTTTGTATATATATGAGCTGGGCCATTAAAAATAATGGTCAGCATTTTCACTTCTGTTGTGACAGTGTTTTGCGAATGCAACGCAAGCGGATAGGTGTGAACAGAGCCTTTCACACCTAGCCATTTGCGTCACGTTGGAGTAAAAATACTTATAGCAACAAAACGCAGCCCATTAAAATGAATGGTCCCATTTAGATCAGTGCACTGTGGTTTGAAAAACTCTGCATGCAGCATTTTTCCAGCAGCACGACCGCAACCTATTACATAGAAGTCTAGGTGCACAGCAGATATTGAAAAGTGGTGGAAACGCACAGTGTGAGAGGGGCCTTAATATCTAGCTGCATCTATAGGAAACCTGAGGATTAAAGGGTAGAAACTAATCAACAGAGATATTACCCTGGCCCCCCTCCAACCTGCAACCTTCTGATCACAATATTAGTTCCTTAACCGTAAGTCATGATGGCCATGACCGAATAAATAAATACCACTAAGACATAGGCCCTTATTTATCAAGGGATAGCGCCAGGAAGTGTCTCACTAGTGCCAGGTAGCGCCAGCTATCGGCGGCTACCGACTCCAGAACGCCAGGCTGCGAACACAATCACGCATTTATCACGCTAAATGAGGCTAGCGCCGGCGAGAGCGTCAGCTAGCGCGGGATTCATCATGTTGCAGACTTCAGCGAACAGCGCCGCTGCTAATCGCATCACAGCGCCAGGTATGACCTCTCGCTACCTGGCGCTCTCCAATGCATTTCGATGGAGAAATCTTTAAATATTCATAATTAATTGATATTGTTTTTTTTTTTTTTTTTTTTTTTTTAAATGTCAAAAATTCTGTGACCACTTCTGCAATGTTAGATATTTTTTTTAAGGTAATAAAAATATAAAAAAAAAATTTGTGCAGAATTGATATTACAGGTCTGATATTAATGTATTCATATTACCAAATGTTTATAAAAACATGTTTATTTTTTTTTAACAAAAATATGGTTGTTTGGGGGTTAAAAAACTACTTTTAACCCATCGCTGCCAGCGCTCTGGGGTTTAAACAAGCATTTCACAGCGCAAGAATTTTTTGAGCGTGATTTGTTAATGAATATGCTGGGAGCCGTTCGCTATGGCCATTTGCTATCATGTGCTCCCATACAGCGCGGAACCAGTCAAACAGCGACTCCTAACCCCGTATTCAACATTACCGCACACTGAATGAGTCGCTGTCAACAGCCGAACAACGGCCAAGCACAGCGAATACTAGCGGGCGCTGTGAAAATCACGCTACTGTCGCTCATCTGTCGCTACCTGGCGCTATTAATAAATCGGCCTCCCAGTCGTAGAAAGGAGGATCAGAAAAATAAATTTCTAGGAACCATTATATACATTATATAAGAACTTGAGTTATTATTATTTTTATTAATATTGTTTATATAATGCCATCTTCTTCCGTAGCGCTGTACAAGGTATAATTACGTACAAGGTAAAACATACAGTACAGAAACCATTACAAACCAGATGCTACAAATCTCAGACCAAATCAGGCCAACCTTAAAAAGAACAATTTCTAATGGCCTTTCTTCCGAAGCTTAGGAAATTTGGCCTGTCATGAAACTTTATGACCCTGTGCGGTCATTGAGCATACCTACATACGTATAGGGTACAATCAGCCAGGACTGCTAAATACCAAGAGTTTCTTCAAAGAGCCATCTGCCTTCCAAACAGTTTGTAAGACTCCATAGATGGTTAAAGAGTAAATTGTTGACACCCCCGCCTTGTTGTTCAAATAAAATAATACTGGCCTAAACTGGGCAAAGAAGTCAGGTTCTTGAACAATGGTGGTGTTAACCAAGTTGAGGCCACCTCTCTGCACACCATTTTCCTGTAAAATAAGCCCCTAAGCCTTTTGAGCTGGCAGCGTCCATAAAAAATATCCAACTCTATCCGCACACAAGGGTTTCTGCCAATAGGCTAGGTAAACAAAAGTTTGCAGAAAGCAAATCCTAACATCTGTTTTAAGTCCTGAGTTCAGGCGAATAAAGGCTTGCGGTTCACATAGCTGTTTCCCAGCCAGTGCTATGCAGATAAATTGTCCAGATAATTGGTTACTGAAACGACCACTGACTTTTCCTTGACCATCAATTCCAAAAAGGAGCTAGCAACCTCAAAAATATGAGCAGGATATTGAATATTCCATCAATGGGCAACAATCATCCCCTCAAAAAGCACCCTAGAAGGTGCATGCCACCTGGGTCGACTGGTAGCATCCTGAAAGCTCAATGTTGGCCTTGGCCATGGCAGCCCCTGCACCCACCTTTTTCACCAACCGTAGGGCACGATGGAACGTTGCATATGTGACTGATGACAGCTCCTTGTCTGTCTGTGCCGCCTCCCTGTTTGAATACCTATGTAGCCATGTCACCATCGCTTCGAAGATCACTGATACTGGTGGCAGGGGCCCCCATCACCATGCCTGCTGTGTACCCCTTCACAAGTACTCCTCCTCTATGAACCCTGTGATACCCCATGATATCCTACTGGACTGTGGAGGAGCCTAAGTGAAGGTTCAGATCAGTCTGGTGCAAGTACTTGAGGAATGCTGGAGATGATGTGCATGTGCAGTGGGATCACCACTAAAGTATAAGTCAAATTATACAAATCCCCCCACTCCTCCAAAAATTAAGGGCTCCTAAATCAAAAATGTATTAATAGGATAGTATTAAAATGGATACACAAATCAATAAACATATACTGTATATATAAACATTCTAAAGCCTCTCAAACTACCCTAGAAAAAATGCCAAAGAATATAAAAAACCCCTTCAAGACAACAGTCTCTATTGAAAAGTTTGAGGTACCTCCACACCCACATACCGGTTATCTCTCCATTCACAACAACTTCTTTATGGTCATAGAAATATTGAGCATAACATTTTACATCAATCCTGGGGGAATTAACACAGATAATTTGGTGGGCCCTTGAATCTTTTGGACTCCTGGGCCGACCAAGCAGGGTTTTGGTTCCCTTTGTAAATGATATATTGCTGTACTGGAATGTTGCAGATAATTACCTACAATTGGTTGTATATTTGGACCTTCAGACCTCCTCTATTTATACCTATTTGGTGATACAAGGCATTGCTGTACCAAGATTCAGTTGTTCTTTTGTTCATTTGCTGCACACACCCATTCTGTTGAGGCAATACACTGTTCACCTGTATCATGTGACGCCGGCTGATGTCACTGTCATCGGAATCATGCGCTACTTATTTGTTGATACAGGGCCAGTGACCCTAACTGGCTTTGGGACCCCTTCACTGCCACCAGTGAACAGAGCCCTAGCACTTTATTAGAGATTGGAGATATTGCACAAAGGTAGTTGTTAGTATTTATTATTGTTATGTTTATTATAATTTATTAATTTATTAGAGCCACAGTGATACCTGGGTAGAATAGGATATGGTGAGAAGATTTCGTTTTGAAGACATGATGCTGGCACCCCTTGTGTCTTCTGTGCACATGTTTTTTAAATTGGTCTAATAGTGTCTTTATGTTTGGCTCGGTTTTGAAATAAATATTTGGATATTTTTTATATCATAGTAGTGCCACTTTTTCCAGGTATTGTTGAGGATGTGTGGGAACCCCTTTTTGGCTTTTATGTAACGTGTATTTGCACAGTTACTAGTGGTAAGTTATAGTCATAATGAGCAGATACAATGTCAAATTACCTTATTGCAGTTAGGTAACATGCAGTAATGCAGGGTGACCACAGGAGGCATGTAGACCTGCTGGAATCCGGGTGCTTCCTCAACATGCCAGGTGACCCCCGGATAAAAGACACTGGAGAATCGGGGCTCTAAATCTTTGTTCATAGGTCTAACACTGCCCCGGGCCTTTGGGGGGGGGTTTCAGCCCCCTCGTCTGACTATCCTAGGTTTTGGTCCTTCCCCCCGGGGCACCCACAATCGGGGGTTCCCCACTATGTGAAACCCCCCAGATCTCCCACATCAACTCACCCCACCTGGTCCTACGGCACATGCGCGGCCGGTCGTCCATTCAGTGCGCTCGGAGCCGCTGAGCTATGCACGTCTGAGCGACGTCTTAGCACAGAGGCTCTGAGCGCGCTGGCGGCCGCATCACACGCTTCCCTCTAACAGGGCACGCACCCTGCTAGAGGGATAGCAGGGATGTGGCCGCAGCCCGCGTAAATGTGTTGGACCGGGAAGTAAGGTAAGTGTAGCGGGCATCCTGGGGGGTTTCCCACAGCGGGGCATTCTGAGTTGGATGCCCCGGGCGGAGGAAACGGATTGGCCAGGGAATTTTATAGATTCCTGGGCCGATCGGGGCTCGGTTTCAGTCCATATTAAGCCCCTACTATTTAATGTTCTACCCCTTCCCATTAATTATCCTGCACTGCCATCGTGAGTGCCCTTTTAGTTCTGCACTGCCTATTTCCTATTTGAATGCCAATCACTCCTAGCAGTCTCATCCTTCCTAATATTATCTTCTACACAGGGAATGTCACGTTTCACTCTAAGAATAGATTCTTGCACTTTGGATGGTAGCTATTTGCAAGAGTTAATCAGATTAATTCATTCAGCTCTTAAAATTGTTTAAACATGATTACAGAGACATCTCACTTTAGGTCAGCATTTGTAATTTCCATTATGTAATGTTTTGTCCTCCACGTATGACGGAATGCCATTGTCCCAGCTCATTATGCCGATTCTCCGTCCTAAACAACAGCTTTATGATGTGCATTAGTATGCCCGGCATAAAGCGATGATTGGACAAGAGTCCACGCATGTGCCATAGGAAAGTCAGAATGGTAAGTTGAGTGAGCAATCTGGGCGGTTTCACACCGCGAGGCATCCCAAATATGGATGCCCCGCGGACACGGACCAATCACCAGAATAGTGAATAAAAGTTAATAATTGCCCATGTTTATTATAGAGTACTTTTCTTTGATGTAAGAAATGCTGCAAATTTATGCCACCCAACTTTTGTTTGGCCATTGGTGCATCTGCCAGCCGAAGGACAACCCAGTGGTGTGTCTGGAAGCAGCAATGCTGGGTTCTCCTGGGTGACTGTCTGCCTTGTCCTATGGAGGTATTCGAGAGGGGTTCGGGAGGCGACCACGGCTATTAGGACGGTTTGCAATGTCTGGGAAAGAGTGGCCAAACTAGGTGTAAACCCCGCTGAGGGTTGAAGCTGGTCCCCCTTTGCCACCCTCTGGGATAACCCTAGGCTACCGGAGCTTGGGACCATGCACGACCCACAGTTCTGGATAAGGAAAGGCGACCATTGTGTAGGTCAGCTATATCAGGATGGGGTACCCATGTCTTTTGAGAAGTTCCACCTTTCCCATCGGGACTTCTTCCGCTATTTGCAAATCAGGCACGCCCTGCAAGCACAGTTCCACAGGGAGGGCCCGAGGGTCCTGGTTTCAACGGCGGAGTATGTGATCAGAGAGATGGGCCTTGAAAAACCAGTCTCCGCATTATATAAGTGCCTGTTAGGTGAACTGGAATCCCCCAGGGGTAAGATAGAAACGAAATGGTAGGCCTTAGACCAAAACCTAGACCAGGAAGACTAGGAAGAGATACTGGATAATTTAGACTTGTCAGTGGTCGAGGCTAGAGACAGACTGATCCAGACTAAGTGGATCCACCAGGCGTATATCACCCCAGTCCGTCTGCACAGAATGGGCTTGCTGGACAGTGACACGTGCCCTAGGTGTGAGAGGGGCAGCGGCACATGTATACATGTAATCTGGCTATGTGATATCCTGAGGGGTTTCTGGGAGGGTGTGATGGATCTAATTAGCAAAGTAGTTGGAATTCGGATCAGGGGATCAGTCTCACTATGTCTGCTTGGTGTGGTCGAGCTGCTGTCAGAGCTCAGAGCACTGAAATCACTGCTTCAGTTGCTGCTTTTCTACTCCCGGAAGTGCATACTGTTAAACTGGAGGCACCCGGCTAAACTGTCAGTGCAAGCATGGTAGAGATTAGTTAATCAGAAACTTGCGATGTATAAACTGACATGCTGCGAGGGGGGTTCCTGATAAGTTCGTGGAATCAATGGCTACAGTGTCAGGAGTCAGCATCCGAAGACGAATGAGCTAGGGTGGGGGAGGTGTACTACGGCTGATGCAGTATAACTATGATCTATGAGATGGTTGGATAAGCCTGATAGACAGAAATTAGCCAGGAAGGAGTGGGATGAGACTTGGAATTAGATTTTGCGGGAGATATATGTGCCCCGATGAATTGCCAACAGTCATCAACTTCCCTGGATCCCCCACCTGAGATCCGCATGTATCTGGGAAGACCTGGGTCCGGTGTGAAAGTTGTGTGAATGGTGTCAGTGTTGTTGTTAGAATGCAAGCTTGATGCCAGGTGCCTGCGGCACCTCATATGCAATATAATTTGACATGTCTTTGTATGTCTTGTTTAATGCAAATAAAAACTAAAAAAAAAAGAAATGCTGCAAAAGCATTCCCATACATATTTAGGCTAAAACCGGGGCGCTTGGGACAAAAATCAACCCGGGATTTTACTGGACCGACCAGCCTACAAAATCCCCAATGAGTCCCCCCCCCCAAAGCTGAGGCTATAGCATTTGCAAGGACAGGTCATGAATAGGGTGGAAAGGGCAAACTGGATGATACTAAGACTTTATTATTGTGGGGGCAGATAATGAGGCAGGGCTGGGCATGCCCCCCACAGCCATTATCTGAGGCTATGGCATTGGGGGCAGAACATGGACTGGGGTTTGTCAGCTAGGAGGGCAGAGTGGGGCCAAGAACAGGGGTGCTGGGAGGGAGACTTGGAAGACATACACTGGATGGGTGTGTTAGAAGCAGCAACCCAACTGGTCCCAAAAGAGGGCAGGCCACCAGGAATTCTGTGTCCCTATGATCAGTCTACTCCTGCATGTAAGATACCCCCCTCCAGATTTAACAAATGAGATCAGAGAAATCATTTATCTCCATTATTTATAGGTACAGTGTAGGCATACTACATTTTGATCACTAGGTGGCAGCAGCTCACTTCCAGACTTTTTTCATTCGCACTAAATTGAGATGCAGGCAGTACATTATTTTTACTGGTAAAATAAAGATGGGTGAGCTCCTTTCATTGTCAATACAAAATGTTCTAATGGCATGATCTTAGTGCTTTTTTGGCATAGCTATCTGAGAACTGTTCTGATGTAGAAAAGAGCACTCTGGCATGTTTAAAATAAAATGCTATGACAAAATAAAATCTGTCTGCTACTGCCATGTAATGTATGTACAGAATGTTATCTAGTCTGGGCATCTCCTCGTTGAGAATACATAACAAATACTTAATTATACAATGGTAGGTTGCAAGGACACTATTGGCAGGGCAGTTTCTAGGCAAAATAGCGTTCAGTATGGGAAGGAAGAAATTCTGCCCCCTTCTTACCTTTCCAATAGCACTGCTGCTGTCCCATACTAGTATTTTGCTGTACCTCTTCCTTAGCAGCAGGCAGTGCCCCTTCCCCATGACTGAGCCCAATATGGGGGCATGAGGAGCCTGTCCTATAACTAGCAACACTAACAGTGGCACTGACCCATCTGCAGAAAAAAAGCATTTCTAAGATAAAGGTGCCCCCGCCAATTGGCATCCAGGATGATCACCCTTGCCAGTATTCAAAATGAGAAATCTGCTGGATGCCCCCTCCCCGCCTAGTACATGGCACCCCAGTCTGATTTGACTGAGGGGTCAATTTAGGATTAAATGTTTTTTTTTTAGAAGGTCACTTTATCCTGAAGCATAGGGTTGATTCAGAGAGACAAAAAAGACTTTTGTTTTTGTGTCGATCTGTATTTTTTAAAAAATTTTCCTGCTCTCGTATGAGTGTACGAGTGATTCTATGCATGCATTGCAAGCCTTCTGTAAAGTCTTCATCCGTTCGTATGCCAACGAGTCATTTTCCAGCTTTCGGCTTCCGTTTTTTTTACTAATGTTACATAGTCGGCTTTAGTTTTTGCCCTTTTTCCATTGTCTCCTCCCACGAATCCTTTACGTTTCCCGTTAGATTCTGTTTTCCTTTTACAATAAATAATCGTCCAGATGAAAATCCTTACGATCTTACTACAAACTTAACTCATTAAAGTGCTCGCCTACATATTTGGTTCACTCACTTGTGCTACAATGCTTAGCTAAATCACTTCACGCTCTCATTCTTCTTCCATTTCCAACTTACCCAAATCACTTCGTGGTCATGTTCTTCTTACTTTTCTCACCCCTAAAACCTACCCAAATCACTTCGCGGTCATGTTCTTCATCCATTTCTCTCCCCTAAAACTTACCCAAATCACTTAGCGGTCATGTGAATCTTCATCTCTAAATATTTCTTGGCCCATTCGTTTTGTGTTAATGTATTTTAAAAATGAAATGACACTGAAACTTTTTTTTTATCAAAAATGCCATTTTTTTATTGCTTTTTTAAAAACTTTTTGGTTCTAAAAATGTAATTTTTTTTTGGTTTTGTAAGAAAATTAAAAATTTTAAAATGTTTACAATTTTTAAAACTTTAACAATTAAAATCTATATACATAGCAATGGCAGGACCCAGAACATTAGTCTTCATCTGTGGTCCCCAACGAGTCGCGCAGCTCCTGCATGTCAGCCACCAACTGAAGGACCCTTGCACTCCTTGCTGCCACTCTGGCACGTGTGGTCCCTGTATAAAAAAGAAACAAACATTATTTGTTGGCAAATACACGTTTTTTAGGTGGCAAGCTAACTCAGGACGCCATATGTCATTTTGCTAAGTAATTAATCTAAGGAAGAGGGCATATGTCATTATGCTAAGTAATTAACCTAAGGAAGAGGGCATATGTCATTATGCTAAGTAATTAATCTAAGGAAGAGGGCATATGTCATTATGCTAAGTAATTAATCTAAGGAAGAGGGCATATGTCATTATGCTAAGTAATGAATCTAAGGAAGAGGGCATATGTCATTATGCTAAGTAATTAATCTAAGGAAGAGGGCATATGTCATTATGCTAATGCCATTGACTATGGCTTTAGGTATCTTGGTGATCATGTCAATTACCACATACTCAAAAGAATGACATTACAATTTACTTTGTTGGTGGCCGACGTCTGCTTCGGGGACCACTCTGGGTTCTGGGACCTGCCACTGCTGGGAAGTTGAGGCTGTAGAGACATGTCAAATAGGTGCCTCCGCATCATATTCGGTACTCCATTTCCAGTACTAGAAAAGAAAAGCATTCATAAATAAAGGCCTACTCTCTGTATTAGTTACATCTAGCATGCAATCGCTATGTACTTACTTGGGAAATGGAGCCCGAAAAATTGCCGCACCCGGGGCATGTGAGACCGTTTCAGGTCCGACCAATGCTGCATGGTCTGTGTATGTGTGAAGGTGGTGTCCGTCTCATGCTGGATCCTGGAAACGATCTCCAGGGCGACGGTCCTCTTCTCAAAAGAGTTGGGCAGGTAGTCGTACCTGCGCTGAAGCATTGTCTAAACAACACAAAATAAACATAGTCGTTACATCAAACTGCATACAAATATCTGTCACAATTAGATCAGTTGACTAAATGACATTCCCAGACACATTTCTAGCCTCAAACTATCCTTCTAGATGTTAGTGAGTTGTTTCGCACATGTGCACACTTCTGTTTGGCACGGATTTAGACAAACTTTTAAAGATAACTGTTTCTTCCTGCGCTTCCTTAAGGCCTAGGCATGCATTTAGATGGCAAGTCAAAGTCCTTACAATACACTTACGAGCATAATCAGCTCTTCTTGTTGGCGGGTGAAGATCGTGGGCGCCATCTTTCTTCTTGTCCGCAGCAGATAAGTAATGCCCCAGCGGTTTCCGGGTTCCGCACATGTGCGCGAACGCTTAAGCGTCATACCCAGGCATTAGTATTTTTTAAAAATTAACAAGGCAAGGTAAACTACTCAAACAATAACTCCTAACACCCTCCAAAAAACATGTTGGGCAATACAAATAACACTAACTAAGTACCTAAGTATTTTTTAGCCCAAAAAGGATATGTATGTTGGATCAACTAAAGATTAACTTTAAAATGAATAATTAAGGTCCACATGAAAATGTTTGGCTTTGGTCGACAGTGTAAGCTGTTTCACAGGGACAATTTACAAGGAGGGATTAATAGATATACAGTGTAAGCTGTTTCACAGGGACAATTTACAAGGAGGGATTAATAGATCTACATTGTAAGCTGTTTCACAGGGACAATTTACAAGGAGGGATTAATAGATCTACATTGTAAGCTGTTTCACAGGGACAATTTACAAGGAGGGATTATTAGATAGTTAAAATACAATTTTTCTAAACTATATAACAAAATGACCGATTGAACTTACCTATAGATGTACTCGTCAGCTGCAGGAGGGACCAATGCAACGTGGGTGCAATCAATCGCACCCATGACGTTGGGCATGTCGGTGATATTATAAAATGCCAACTTAAGTGCGTTCCAGGCTACCATGTCGTCAGGAAAAAATATATATTTCTGACTAATGGTAGCCATGCCTTAGATAGCGCGCGGCTCAGCGTAGGCTGGGAGATCCCCACGGAGAGGGCACCCAGCCTCTGGAACGAGCCGTTCACCAAAAATTGCAGGCAGCCAAGCATCTTGGTCATACCTGAAACTGCTTGCCCCTTCCTTGTGGTGCGGGCTATCCATGGGCGCAGCTCACTATACAACTTATGGAGGGAAGCGCGATTAAATCTTGTCAGCTCAACAGCTCAACGTCATGCATGTGATCGATATGCATGCGTCGCCGGTGCAATCTGGCCTCAGCCCTGCTGATACATTCAATGCCCATTAGCTGGAGTGATGTTCCTCCACAAAGGTACAAAACATGTTGAAAGCAAGGTATCCGAGGTCAAAATGGTCCCGTAAGGGGATCGCAAATGAAACGGTTTTATAGGGTGGTGGTCCCTCGGCAATCAGCTCTCTGAATGAGAAGCAAGCCCATAACAATAACGTAAGTTATCTGAACGAACGCAAAATATCAGATTTAGCTGGGAAAATGATCCGAACTAAATCAAAGTATCCGATTTACTTTCGTTCATCGAAAGCGCATATACGAATGAGCTCGAACGAACGTACGAATGAAAAATGCAACGAAAAAAACTAAAAAAATGACAAACACACACAAAAACATACACAGACAGCTACGGAAGTCCAGACGAATGTGTCTATGAATCGAGGATACAGATAGGACAAACATAAAGGGTCGTGAGATATCTCTGGCTAAGAATACAAACACCTTTAAAAAGCATTGTATATTTTAAGATAACATTGTTTATTTGACTTGTTAACAGGACTTTTAAACTGGACCTTCAGCATATTATAATGAAATACCCAAACCCTTAAAAAACTATTCCCCAGCATCTAAAATTAATATATTTTAGGTTTTTAGTCACTTACTTATTATTCTTTCCCCCACTGGGCTGCAACTCTGTTCAGGACTTTAGGATATGGGCGCCACCATCTTGCCTCAGAAGCATCACACATGGTGAGGAGAAGAGAGGGGGATAAAGTACAGGGGATGGGGTTATAGCTGTGCTTTGCACATACACAACAGAGCTGGGGTAAGGGAAAGGACAGCAATCCCAGAATGCAGAGCGACACAGTCAGAAGGCACTTCCTGTTTGCAGGCTGCCTGATGCTCCATGCGCCGCCATCTTGGATGTTTAAAGGCTCATAACATGCAGTAGGTGCAGGTAGGATGATAGTTAATGTGGGCAATCTGTATGTACAGGGTGTGGGAAACATATAAGATATACTTTTATTCAGGGTGAAGGTCCGCTTTAACTTCCATTTGTAATTTCTAGATCATGAACCATGATAATGTCCATCAGGGCCTCCTGCAGGTTTATGTGGGCCCTTGGGCGGCATGATCTGAGTGGGCCTCTTTGTGGTGAAGAGTCGCGTCACATCACCAAATCTGGATTCCCCCTAAGGATCATGCTATTTGGACCAAAACTCTAGTTTTGGTCTACTTTAAAGTGCACCAACCCCCTTTAAACCTGACCTCGGAATCTAAACACATCTAGATTCTCCTGATTTTGGATGCCCCTGTGTGAGAAGTTCTCCCCTCCCCTTCATTACTTTCCTCAAACTCGTGAATGCTCTGTGCGATCGTCAGTTTGACTTAATGGCCAAACCAGGGGGGTTCTTTTACAAACATCCCAAATTGAGATGCCCCTGTAAAGCGGACCAACACTTAGGGGTGGGATTGCATGCATAGTGGGTATGCCAGCAATCCCATGGGGTTTCACACAGTAGGGTATCACAGATTGGGAAGCTCCAGAGATAGGAAATCAACTGGGGTGGTCAACTTAAAAGCAGAACAAAACCCAGCACTTCCTCCCCTGGAATCTAAATCGAGATGCCCTGTTGTGTGGAACCCGTCACTAGAGGAGATTTGGGCACCAGTCCAACGCTGGTCAAACGTCATCTCACACCCCAAAGGCCGGCCCTGTCAGTGGGCCCCCCCAGAGAGTGGGGTCCCCCGGCAGCTGCCCCACCTTGCCGGGTGCTGACGCTGGCCCTGATGCCCATAGGCAGGTCTACAGCCCTATCTACTGGTAAATCCAGGCTAAATTTGTGATTTTCTGGATAGAAGAATTATGGTTCCAAACTTATGGGCTGTGCTTCTGTCAATTGCCAGTTGTCCAAAATCAACCAGGGATTTGGTTTTAGCCAGAGAGAAGGCAGGCAGGATATTGCTCCATGTTTTACCAAAATGTAATATATTGCTTTCTAGTGATAAACCTACATGGAAGCCGGTAACTGTAAGTATAATGAGAAAGGTGGCCACCCTTGAATATTAGATCATAGCACCACTTGCCTTTCTGTTCTAGCCACAATTAAACTTCTGGTTAGAAACACATTACAGATTTATTGTATTTAGCTGCTCTGCTTAGCTTCTTTTTCCTATAAATTTTGAATGCAGCTTTATGCATTCTTGTGCAGACGCAGTGCATAGTGCTGAGTCAACATTTTGTTGGCTGGTGGCCCAGTAGCCAAATGGTGACACTGTATTCTCCTGTAGAGCAGATGATTTATGCTTTACTACCATGCATTGCCGCTTACAGTGACCTGCAGTGATTTATATGCTGGGGGCATAAACCATTTTGGATATCAACATGGCCAAATTGGCCAGATTGGAGATGTTTAAAGAGACAGTTAAGTAAATGGGGAGCCTACGCTCTGTGAGTCTGTTTTTTTGTTGAATATGATCTGAGTCGCTGAGAGTCGGTCGCACTGAGCTGGCGCTACATTTCACTCCCTGCAACCCTGTACCAGTGTTAGAACGCCCAACATACATCTCATTCATCAATGCCCCCAGGTTACTACAGTGACTGAGACACTCTGTTACAGCGCCCGATAGCCAATCACAGCGTATACTAGCGGTCGCTCTTGGCGCCTCTGTACAGACGCTCATCTGCCAATAGCTGGCGCTAGTAATGAATCAGCCTGTAAATAGCACCCAGTGCGGGAAAAAAAAATTCTGCCCCCTCCTCACTCATCCTATAGTGCTTATGCTGCCTCTTACCAGGCTCATGCTGTGCCTCTACTTTAACACAAGAAGTGCCCCCTCACCATGACTGAGCCCAGTATCTCCTTGCCCACCCTCCCCTAGAAACAGCCCTGACCATGTGCCTCCCCTTCATTTCCTGAAATGTCATGTAGCAGTTTTCCAAGGTTGGCCCCTTCTATCAGTTCCATTTCTCTATTATCATGCTCCAAATGGACATACGGTCATCCCTGTTCCTTAGCACATGGACAAGTTAATATTTTGGTGTCGGCTAAGGCATTTGGGATTTGGAGACATGAATTTATGAAATTCTACCTCATCATCTGAACCAGCAACAAGTGCCTAACATTTCTAGTACAGGTGTTCTAATTTAATGCCCAAATTACCCTCTCACCATCACAATCAGATGTGTAAATAAAAGTGACTGGTCTCTGGTGCGTTCATTAAATGAGGCACCGCCATGGCTCATGCAGTATCAATTTTCATGTCAATAAACTGAATTGGAAAAAATTAGGCTACTAAATCAAAGATAAATAATGTTTCCTCTAGTCTGCCTGTTATCTCAAATCTAATAAATCATTTGCAGGTGCAACAGTAACAAGGACTCTTGACCTCATGGGACCTGTTGCAGTTACCTACTCTCTTATTAAGCCCCTGATTGGAAGCTTTGCTGTTTGATTGTCTCTCTCTCACATCTGCAGTTCAGTGCATGTGAGGATATCACACTAATGACACTATAATATTCAGTTGGGTTATATTCTACTCTTCCATAATTGCTTTCACAGGTTTGGAGGCGCAACAGAATGCCGATTGTAAAGATACCAATGGTTAAGAAATTTGGGATAATATCAACTAAATATCACGAAGAACTTCGAAAAAGGCTGATTGAGAGACGTGAAGAAAGCCGTAAAGATGATTTCTCTGATCACAGGTACAATGGCTTGGCTGTGCTTTTGTCTTTTGCAATATTTTATGTAAAGCTTACTATAAAAAATGTGTTATATGCTCACACACAGCACTCAAACCATGATTCCCCTAGAATCCCATAAAAGGTAAAGGCTCCAAAAAAGCATCAAACTGGAACAAATGGGTGTTGTCCCCTGTGCAGGGGGCAGCCCGATTTTCAAGGTGTAACCCCTGCCAAAACAAACAAATCTTACTTCAAATAGTTTCCTGGCGAAATCGTCACATGGTCTGCAAGTCATCTCTGGATATCTGTCTGCTGATGACCAGAGTTGCCAGTCATGGGGCTTGATATCGCAGATGGATCAATTTGAAATGTAAGATCATTTGTTTCAGAAGAGCAATCTGGATGTTCTCCTGCACAGGGAACATGGGTGTTGTTTTGGTTTAAAGGGATTGTCCAGAAAATCAAAATATATATATATATATATATATATATATATATATATATATATATATATATGTAATATATATATATATATATATATATATATATATATATATATATACACATACATTTGTATATATATATATATATATATATATATATATATATATATATATATATGCTCAGAGAGCCATATATTGGGATGGGCTATATCTTCCTCCTGCTGGGACTATAACAAACAATATGAGTTATTCTGAAAAGCCTGCCAGCTCCCTGCTGAGAGGTCTATTGTGTTACATTATTTAATACTCTGTAGAGATTGTCTACTCTGTACATAATATAGATAAATATACTAAAAAATTTACCTGGCTCTGCCCTGGTATGCCATGTGTTAATTAGATTTGTTCCAAGGGTTCCCAGGAGGCCAATCTATGCCCGACAATTATGAGCTGTTTATGTAAATTGTAACATAAATGCACATTAGAAATAAACAAAAAAACTTTTAACACTCTGGGGCACTCTAGGGAAGTTACTTCAACGTCCATTTTAACCAAAGATAGGAGATATTATAGTGACTAATAAACTTCCCCCTGGGCCTCATTAACTGCAGGGGAAAAAATCTAATTGTTTGGTCCTGGCAGGCAAACCCGCTCCCATTACATTCCCAGCAGGAGCTGCAGTGAGGCTGTACCAACTCAGAATATACTCTTCTTCTCTGTGCCAAGTGGAAATGTCAAATCGGTGCAGCTTCACAGACATGGCTGCCATTAGGGCCTGCTGGCTGCCATTGCCAGGTGTGTTTATCTTTTGTTTTACCCCCAGCAATGACTTTGCACCGGGGATGGGGTCGGCAGGACATAGGGAGACCCAGAAGAATTCCCAATGGGTCGGACTGCTTCAGGGCCAGTTGAGCCGCAGTATCTTACACCCCCAAGTAATTATTGCATCCCTGGTTTCAAACCAGAATCCCTGTATCTGGCCCCACTTTACCCTTCAAACCAAGAAACCCCTCATCATTGGAGTTCACATGGATTCTGGCTCGGGGGGGAAGCTGCACGCTGGTCATGGGCTGACCGGGTTGGTTTTATCCCAGGCTGATTTTTGGTCCCAGTCCGCCACGAGGGAAGCCAACTTTATTTGTCACTTCAGTGTCTCTCTAAAGCAGTGTTCCCAACCCTCTCCTGGAGAACCACCAACAGCTCATGTTTTGTGGATCTCCACATAGGTGGCTCTATAGCTCTGCTGTTGCACTTATTACTCCACCTTTGTGTCTGTGGGAAGATCCAGAAAACCTGACCTGTTGGTGGCTCTCCAGGAGAGGGCTGGGGACCCCTGGTCTAAAGGGTAATCCCACTTTCGATTACATTTTAAAAGTGTCTATTGTGTGCCAAAATGATGTTCTCAAGGTGCTGAGATTAGCTGTTGAATTTGTTTCTATTGTATTTTATTTGTTTTTAACTGTGCAGTTTTTACCTTAGCAACTGTACACAGAGGTGTTAGGTGTACAGAGCAAAGACTCTCTGAGTCTGACTTGATAATAATTTGGTTAGCTGAGGCAGAGATGGCTTTCCACATTCCCAAGCTCACAGATTTAACCCCTCCTGCTTTCATTCAGCCTCTTCAAGTGAGGGGATCACAATCTTTTGTTCCAATAGATAAAGGGTTACTGGCACCATTGCCACCAGGGGAAAGATGTATATCATTACTATTGCCTGATTTATGCCAAGCTTTGTGTGACAAGAGGAGATTCTGGGATATGCTTAGTCAAGGCCAGGAAAACCACTCCCAGATCAGCAACACAGAGCCATAGGAATATAAGAAACTTGGAAACAGCATGCTGACAAGTAAATCACAGATATGGGGGCACTAACCCAACACGCATGTTTATTTTACAGTATGGCAGAACACCAAAAACCTGACAAATATTGAGTTTTCTTTACGGTGAAGAATTAGTGGCTCATTATTCTTTCTCACTAATTATATCCACAAAGAAAGTAGGGAGCTTATTAAAATGTAATCTTTCATGTTTAGTGATGTACTAATGGTAATTTTCTCCATTGAGGCCTATTGTTCTTCTGTATTTTTACATTTGATGATTCAGTATAGGATTAGGTTTCTTGTAAGTAAATGACATTTGAAATCTCGGCATTCTTTGTGATCTTCATTTAGAAAGCCTTTGGAAGTCACAGAGGAATTCATCAAACAGTTTAATGCTGCAAAAGAGCTGGAAGATCAAGAGCGAATGCTTGACTCCGCCAGGAAAATACTTCACCGGTGTAAGGTAATGAAAGTTTAAGATGCTTTTAAGTGAATGCTATATGACGGTGTGCATAATTTACTTTACACCATGGTATTCTGCGGAGGAAATGTGCACAATGTCTGGTTTGTTATATCTTATGTTATGAGTAAACGGTCTTATGTATCCACATTCCTGATAAGAAATTATGAGACTAGGGTGGGTGGTTATTAACATAAGTTTTTAGAACTTCTCTATTTACCTGGGGAGTTTCTACTCTTTACTTTCATAACTTCTCTACCCCAGTAAGCAGTAAGGCATGAAGCAACACATCTATGAATAGCTAAGTAAAGAGTGTTCGACCCACTATTACAATAACCAATAACAGTTCCTATAGGGACTGGATAAGCCATGACCTCTTGTTGTAGAATAGAGACATTCAGCAATATCTGCTGTTCTTGTAGTCAACAAATGGACAGCGTAACCTATAGTGTAACATAGGGCTCTATCTATTTAGTGTGCATTCTGTGCAGTATCAATGGAGTGCTGGGGATCTACATACTGCCAGGGGCTCAAAAGACAAAGCGCAGGGGCTGTTAACAATGTGTAAATTATATTCCAAGCTTGGATACACCCAGACCCAACCTAATTTAGGGTCTTTTTAGAAAAGTTGCAATTGTTCTTTAAATTTGATTGGACAGACACGGCCAAGAATCAAAAGAATCAAAAGTCGAAACCTTTTTTAGCACATGGGAAAGTTTTACTAACACTTTGACTCCAGAACTTAGAAATGGGGTCCGATACACATTTAAAGATCCTGAGTGGGGCATTATGATACTGATAGCAGGAGACCCTCCAGTTGTGGGGGGACTGGCCACGGGGTGTCTACCCAGCCCTTCACCAAGGTAACTAACATCTGAGGTGGGAACTGAATTTCATTGGAGGTGCTTGTATAGCATTGTGCTTTTCTTGGTACCTGAAGAACGGGATACAGGGTTGTATGGCTCATTTCTAAGTGAGACATTGTACTGTTGCAAGCGAGACATCGTATTGTCCATCTGTAAGTTAAACACTGTATCAGAGATGCTGTCAAACATTTTATACCTTGCCTTTTGTCTTTATATCTGTAATGCGCATATACTCAATAAAAACATAAAAAGAATGTGTAAATTAGGTTGCTAAGGGCAGGGGAGCCTTGTGGGGATAGAGGCCTCAGGTTGGGGGGCCCACCAAGGGATTCCCTGGTACCTCAGTGAACCAGACCAAGCAGGAGTACAGACAGTTTAGGTCTCCTGTCACCAATTTCCGTTGAAGTATAAATAAGGTAAATGGGCATGTTTACATTTAGCAAAATGCTGCATGCATAATTTTCAAAGAGGTGTGTTTTGCCCACACTGCAACTGCAATGCATAGATGTCTATGGTAACACACGTGTATTGTTGTGTGGCTCAAGGGCCAGATACTCCCAGTTCATCATTGCTGGTTCCAGCCACTGTCACCAGTCACCAGTGTCCCTGCAGGAGGCAGTGGCGTCCTCACCAATGCCAGCTGCAGCCACCTTCCTGACACTAGGGTTCCTTTCTTTGGGGTTTTTCCCCTCTCTTGCTGCTCCTGATGATGCCAGGGCTTGTGTAGATGTCTGAACCCAATGCCACCACCTCCCAGGTCTCCTGCTGCTGCCACCACCTCCTGTTCCAAGTGGTTCGTCTGCCACCACTGCCTCCATCCAGGGGGACAGGAAGCAACAGTGCAGTGCTGGACAACATATAGGGCTCTGCAAAGGATTGTGTCCTGCAGTGCACCAGATAATCTTCACTGCCTCAAAGTCTATCCCTGACAGTCCCTGCCCCTGTCACTGGTTTCTATTCTTGTTGGCGTCTACTGCAGCCACCTTCTTTGTTTCAGGGTCCTTCCTGGGGCTTTTCCAGATCCCTGGTCCCAATATTGCCTCCTCTGATGCTGGCAGAGTCTTCTGCCTATGTTGCCTCCATCCATGTGTCCCTGTTGGGGGTGAAAGGAAGGCATATAGTGCTGTCAGTGCACCACAATGGAGACACAGAGCAGCTGTGGAAACGAAAGGGGCCTAATAGCCATGACAACACTTTATAAACAGTGCAGGTAAAGAGACTTGGAGAACATGGCATCGTAATTAGAGTGAAAGAGGTGACCCAAAGTTCAGTTCAGGATTCTAACTTTTATCCATTACAGGGAAGAGAAGCGACAATGTATTTTTAACAAGTTATTTAATTGCAGTAAAAGTCAGAAGCTAAGGGTCGCACCACTATTTGAAAACATGTGCTCACTATGACCAAGCATCAATATTAACAGAGAAAGGGGGCAGGGAACTAGAACCCTCACCACAACCCTATCCAAATAGGAGCACCAAACCAATATGAAAAATCCAAAATTCGTTTTATTGTAAATATATCAAAGTGGATGATAAAAACAACATATTAACACATAAAAACACAACTGCATGTGTTCAATAAGTTTGCTGCCTGATACAAATCACTCTACAAATTCATCATAAAGCAAGTATTATTTATTTATTTTTTTATATTAGATTGTTGTTATTTTATCTTATTATTAAATTGTTATTTATTGTTTATATTTATTTTTCTTATTTTGTGCTGGCACAATTCCCCAAAGAAAAACTAGAAGAGACAGAAATATATAAAAATATATTTTTCTGTATTTTTTATAGATATACATCTAATTAAATAATTAATCATTCAAAAAATTAATAAGGTGCGAAAAATAAATTCCTAAGAAGGTAAGCTAATTATCCAATAAATATACTATTCCATATTTGACAGAAATAGGAAAATCATAATAGTGCTCCCAAATCTAAATCCAATCATGCAATAATATTTAATCATCCTAAAAGAAGTGATAAATAGTGCAGAAAACATATATCAAAATCATTAATTGTGGACTCAAAAATAGGATAGAAACACACTATTACTGTAAAGGTATTGTGCTGCCAGCACAAAAAAGCACATACAAAACCTAGTACGCAGCAATGATGGTCCCAGGGGTGTCACAGGCAGAGGACAACATGCAGGTAAGTCCACCTGCGCACGCGGCCTCCCATGCCGCTTCTCTCGGGTGAGGGGGAACTAACAACTTACCCCACTGCCTTTTAAATTCGTGTGTCGGTGGCGTCCACCGGTCCCCCGCCGCCGCCAACACATGCGCTGACGTCACAGGAGGCTGGCGCCGGAAAGCGTGTTAGCGCAGCTGTGTTCCGGCCTGAATCCGGAACTAACATGTGCGCTCCACACATGTCGGCCAGCATGTTGGCCACACGGGGGCAGCACAAGTCGGTGACAACATGGCGCCCACGACTCCGGCGGCGCAACCCTCCCGCCCCCGCCTCCGGACACAGCAGGCCCCTAGTTGGTGATAAGGAAAAGGGGCCCCGCGCAAGCCGCACAATCCCCGCCCAGTGACTAGAACTAAGCCGGCAAAAAGGCGGAGGCCAAAGTGGCGACTGGTCGATGGGGGGCAAATGTCAACAGTGTTGTTATTTTATCTTATTATTAAATTGTTATTTATTGTTTATATTTATTTTTCTTATTTTGTGCTGGCACAAATTCCCCAAAGAAAAACTAGAAGAGACAGAAAAATATATAAAAATATATTTTCTGTATTTTTTATAGATATACATCTAATTAAATAATTAATCATTCAAAAAATTAATAAGGTGCGAAAAATAAATTCCTAAGAAGGTAAGCTAATTATCCAATAAATATACTATTCCATATTTGACAGAAATAGGAAAATCATTATAGTGCTCCCAAATCTAAATCCAATCATGCAATAATATTTAATCATCCTAAAAGAAGTGATAAATAGTGAAGCAAACATATATCAAAATCATTAATTGTGGACTCAAAAATAGGATAGAAACACACTATTACTGTAAAGGTATTGTGCTGCCAGCACAAAAAAGCACATACAAAACCTAGTACGCAGCAATGATGGTCCCAGGGGTGTCACAGGCAGAGGACAACATGCAGGTAAGTCCACCTGCGCACGCGGCCTCCCATGCCGCTTCTCTCGGGTGAGGGGGAACTAACAACTTACCCCACTGCCTTTTAAATTCGTGTGTCGGTGGCGTCCACCGGTCCCCCGCCGCCGCCAACACATGCGCTGACGTCACAGGAGGCTGGCGCCGGAAAGCGTGTTAGCGCAGCTGTGTTCCGGCCTGAATCCGGAACTAACATGTGCGCTCCACACATGTCGGCCAGCATGTTGGCCACACGGGGGCAGCACAAGTCGGTGACAACATGGCGCCCACGACTCCGGCGGCGCAACCCTCCCGCCCCCGCCTCCGGACACAGCAGGCCCCTAGTTGGTGATAAGGAAAAGGGGCCCCGCGCAAGCCGCACAATCCCCGCCCAGTGACTAGAACTAAGCCGGCAAAAAGGCGGAGGCCAAAGTGGCGACTGGTCGATGGGGGGCAAATGTCAACAGTGTTGTTATTTTATCTTATTATTAAATTGTTATTTATTGTTTATATTTGTTTTTCTTATTTTGTGCTGGCACAAATTCCCCAAAGAAAAACTAGAAGAGACAGAAAAATATATAAAAATATATTTTCTTTATTTTTTATAGATATACATCTAATTAAATAATTAATCATTCAAAAAATTAATAAGGTGCGAAAAATAAATTCCTAAGAAGGTAAGCTAATTATCCAATAAATATACTATTCCATATTTGACAGAAATAGGAAAATCATTATAGTGCTCCCAAATCTAAATCCAATCATGCAATAATATTTAATCATCCTAAAAGAAGTGATAAATAGTGCAGCAAACATATATCAAAATCATTAATTGTGGACTCAAAAATAGGATAGAAACACACTATTACTGTAAAGGTATTGTGCTGCCAGCACAAAAAAGCACATACAAAACCTAGTACGCAGCAATGATGGTCCCAGGGGTGTCACAGGCAGAGGACAACATGCAGGTAAGTCCACCTGCGCACACGGCCTCCCATGCCGCTTCTCTCGGGTGAGGGGGAACTAACAACTTACCCCACTGCCTTTTAAATTCGTGTGTCGGTGGCGTCCACCGGTCCCCCGCCGCCGCCAACACATGCGCTGACGTCACAGGAGGCCGGTGCCGGAAAGCGCGTTAGCGCAGCTGTGTTCCGGCCTGAATCCGGAACTAACATGTGCGCTCCACACATGTCGGCCAGCATGTTGGCCACACGGGGGCAGCACAAGTCGGCGCCAACATGGCGCCCACGACTCCGGCGGCGCAACCCTCCCGCCCCCGCCTCCGGACACAGCAGGCCCCTAGTTGGTGATAAGGAAAAGGGGCCCCGCGCAAGCCGCACAATCCCCGCCCAGTGACTAGAACTAAGCCGGCAAAAAGGCGGAGGCCAAAGTGGCGACTGGTCGATGGGGGGCAAATGTCAACAGTGTTGTTATTTTATCTTATTATTAAATTGTTATTTATTGTTTATATTTATTTTTCTTATTTTGTGCTGGCACAAATTCCCCAAAGAAAAACTAGAAGAGACAGAAAAATATATAAAAATATATTTTTCTGTATTTTTTATATATATACATCTAATTAAATAATCATTCAAAAAATTAATAAGATGCGAAAAACTAATTCCTAAGAAGGTAAGCTAATTATCCAATACATATACTATTCCATATTTGACAGAAATAGAAAAATCATTATAGTGCTCCCAAATCTAAATCCAATCATGCAATAATATTTAATCATCCTAAAAGAAGTGTTAAATAGTGAAGCAAATATATATCAAAATCGTTCATTGTGGACTCAAAAATAGGACAGAAACACACTATTACTGTGAAGGTATTGTGCTGCCAGCACAAAAAAGCACATACAAAACCTAGTACGCAGCAATGATGGTCCCAGGGGTGTCACAGGCAGAGGACAACATGCAGGTAAGTCCACCTGTGCACGCGGCCTCCCATGCCGCTTCTCTCGGGTGAGGGGGAACTAACAACTTACCCCGCTGCCTTTTAAATTCGCGCTCCACACATGTCGGCCAGCATGTTGGTCCGATTCCGGAGGCGCAACCCTCCCGCCCCAGCCTCCGTACGCAGCAGGCCCCTAGTTGGTGATAAGGAAAAGGGGCCCCGCGCAAGGCGCACAATCCCCGCCCAGTGACTAGAACTAAGCCGACAAAAAGGCGGAGGCCAAAGTGGCGACTGGTCGACGGGGGGCAAATGTCAACAGCAGCACACAAACCTACGGGGAAAGTGAAAGAAATAAATCGTTTATCTACCACTACTGTAACAAATATACATATCTTAATATCTAAGTGAAAGTGAACTATAAAACACAATCCCCTCGATTCAAAGAGCAAAAGTTAATTGATTTCGGATCGAGAATCGTAAGTTTGGGTGGGTGTTAGTCATTTTTTCCTGTTTTTTTGGCCATTTACGAATGCGTATATGCTCTTACGATCATCGCAAGTTCGTTCCGAAATTTTAGGATCAAAACGTAAAACTTAGGATCAAATCCTAAAACTTAGGATCAAAACGTAAAACTTAGGATAATCGAATGTGTTTAGGTGTGATTCAGAGAACAGTTTTCAAACCTCTAAATACGTTTTAAAAGAAAGCCACTGCCGACACCTTTTAGCAGTCGTATTGCTGTTCTTGAACAGGTTTTTGGCTATGTGGAGGAGTCTGCGCGTCTTGAGCTCCAATGAACTGCATGTATCAGCATGGCCGAGGCCATAAATTGTATGGCAATGCATACCTGATTCATGTATGCCTTATAAAAGCATTTTAATGTGGACCTTAATTAGTCCTTTGCATGTAAACCTTTATTTTGCAATATATTTGCGTTAATTAAAGAAACTTATGTCCTTTGGTATTTATTTTTAAATTGATGTACTAGAATAATATTTTTAGATTGCATTTATTGGTGTAGTTGTTTACCTTTGCTTTGTTTAATTATTTAAGCACATCTTTGGTCAGATGCATCACACTTACTGAGGAGAGGAGAGCGGGATAAAGTGCAGGATGTGGGTTACTGCTGTATTTTGCACAGACACAGCAGAGCTGGGGGCACGGAAAGGTCAGAAATCAAAGAATGCAGAGCAACACAGTCACAAGGCCCTTTCTGTTTGCAGGCTGCCCGATAATACCTGAGCCGCCATCTTGGCTGTTTCTAGACTCATAACATGCAGAAGTTGCTGGGTGTTTTTTTATATTTGAGAGCAATCTGTATGTAGAGGGTGTGGGTAACCACACACAAAATTTTAAGTTGTACCATTTAAAGCCAAAATATTAAAATTAAATTCACAAGTAAAAAATGCAAGTTAACTAAAAATTAAACAAAGTAAGATTTACTTATGCAAATGCATTCATTAATGGTTGGTTACTACAAAATGAATGAAATAAAGAAAAATAAGACCAAATATTTAGAATGCACTTTAATGAGGTAAGTTTGTAGTGCGCAGCTGCAAGATCAGAAGGATTTACGTCCAGACAAAAAAGGAAAAAGGGCAAAACCAATGTTGCAACCTGAGAAATGAAACGGAAAATTCAGGATGGAAACTGACATAGGTCTGATTCCCGAACTGCCATACGAACGGACGTCAATTTTAGGATAGAAACGTATTTGCTTATAGAATCACTCGCAAGTTCATACGAACGCACGAGCGGACGGGAAAAATAGGATGATCGGCACCCAAATCAAAGCTGTTACATGTTTCTTTGAATCGACCCTATTGACAAGCCAATCACAAATAATTAACACAATTAACCTAGTGTGATGACAAGCCGATCACAAGTAATTAACACAATTAACCTAGTATGTCTTGTATCAGCCCAGGTAAACAATAACCATGAAAATGCAAACATTTTTGAAAGAATACAAATAGAAAATATGAAAATCAATAAGAAAAATATATAAAGCATCCAAAGGGTCAATCAAACAAAGAAAAATCGAAAAATTAAAAAAGAATTGCTAGAAAAAGAGGAGAAATAGAAACTGAAATTGAATACTGGACAGAGAAATAGTGTTGGCGGGGTTCAGCCAATTTATAACCTACAGATTATCCCTCCATATATACTGGACAGGCTGTATCCCATCCTGCTTATACTTGTTATGTATAAAGGGATATGGAGTGACAGTAAACGCCAGATGAAGATATAGAGAGGTATATATGCTAATATAGCTCAAAAGATCAGCCAAATCTCAAATGGTTACATGAGAACCAGGCTCAGGTAAAAACCTCTCCTCTTCTATCAACAGCTGAGATGGATAGTAGTTCTGAGCCTTCGTTTATTTAAAAAATATGTATTGAGGCAGTAACGCCAAGCTAGAT
The DNA here is from genome assembly GCA_027917425.1 of Gastrophryne carolinensis. Taxonomy (NCBI): domain Eukaryota; kingdom Metazoa; phylum Chordata; class Amphibia; order Anura; family Microhylidae; genus Gastrophryne; species Gastrophryne carolinensis. The sequence continues at coordinate 538,384,983 of CM051234.1, forward strand.
ATTGGGACTAGGGATGAGCGAATCGATCCGGACGAACCCGGATTCGATCTGAATTTCATGAAAAATTCGTTTCGGATCGAATCCGAATTTCCCCGCGATTCGATCGCTCGAAGTTTTCCTTTAACATCCATTCATTTACATACAGGCATTCTAAGATGGCGGACGGGACATGTCTGGACATCTATCCCGCGCCAGTGCAAGCTGGGGCAGTCACATGCAGCCTATCAGCAGCCAGCAAGCCCAGTGACGTCACAGCGCTATTTAAGTCGGCCATCTTGCTTTTCCTTCCTCATTTCTCTATTGCATTCGTGAGAGACAGAACGTTGTAGTGAGGGAGAGAGGCAGTTAGACAGGCAGGGACAGACAGGGACAGGCTGGAGACAGGCTGGAGACAGGCAGGAGACAGGCAGGAGACAGACAGAAAGTCAGCGAAAAACAGGGAAAGTTAGGAAAAATCGGAGGCAGTCACAGGGAGATTTTTTTTTTTTTCATCCAGCCTGAGTGTTTGTTACTGGCTGGCTGACGGGCTTTGTTAGCGTTTTCAGGCTGCTTATACTAACTAACTGTGCATATATACTGAACTGATCTTAAGTCTGCTGTGAGGCATCCCATTCTGTGACTACACCAGCCTCTATTTAAGACCATATAACCATTTGCACTTATTCTAATTGAAATTAGGCCTGATAAAGACACTTTTGCTGTGCATAGCACTACTGGACCCTGCCAGGTGCACTTCTTTTTTGGGGCATCCCATTCTGTGACTACACCAGCCTCTATTTAAGACCATATAACCATTTGCACTTTTTGTAATTGAAATTAGGCCTGATAAAGACAGTTTTGCTGTGCATAGCACTACTGGACCCTGCCAGGTGCACTCCTTTTTGGGGCATCCCATTCTGTGACTACACCAGCCTCTATTTAAGACCATATAACCATTTGCACTTATTCTAATTGAAATTAGGCCTGATAAAGACACTTTTGCTGTGCATAGCACTACTGGACCCTGCCAGGTGCACTTCTTTTTTGGGGCATCCCATTCTGTGACTACACCAGCCTCTATTTAAGACCATATAACCATTTGCACTTTTTGTAATTGAAATTAGGCCTGATAAAGACACTTTTGCTGTGCATAGCACTACTGGACCCTGCCAGGTGCACTCCTTTTTGGGGCATCCCATTCTGTGACTACAGAAGCCTCTATGTAGGACCATATAACCATTTGCACTTATTCTAATTGAAATTAGGCCTGATAAAGACACTTTTGCTGTGCATAGCACTACTGGACCCTGCCAGGTGCACTTCTTTTTTGGGGCATCCCATTCTGTGACTACACCAGCCTCTATTTAAGACCATATAACCATTTGCACTTTTTGTAATTGAAATTAGGCCTGATAAAGACACTTTTGCTGTGCATAGCACTACTGGACCCTGCCAGGTGCACTTCTTTAATGGGGCATCCCATTCTGTGACTACACCAGCCTCTATTTAAGACCATATAACCATTTGCACTTTTTGTAATTGAAATTAGGCCTGATAAAGACACTTTTGCTGTGCATAGCACTACTGGACCCTGCCAGGTGCACTCCTTTTTGGGGCATCCCATTCTGTGACTACACCAGCCTCTATTTAAGACCATATAACCATTTGCACTTTTTGTAATTGAAATTAGGCCTGATAAAGACACTTTTGCTGTGCATAGCACTACTGGACCCTGCCAGGTGCACTTCTTTTTTGGGGCATCCCATTCTGTGACTACACCAGCCTCTATTTAAGACCATATAACCATTTGCACTTTTTGTAATTGAAATTAGGCCTGATAAAGACACTTTTGCTGTGCATAGCACTACTGGACCCTGCCAGGTGCACTCCTTTTTGGGGCATCCCATTCTGTGACTACAGAAGCCTCTATGTAGGACCATATAACCATTTGCACTTATTCTAATTGAAATTAGGCCTGATAAAGACACTTTTGCTGTGCATAGCACTACTGGACCCTGCCAGGTGCACTTCTTTTTTGGGGCATCCCATTCTGTGACTACACCAGCCTCTATTTAAGACCATATAACCATTTGCACTTTTTGTAATTGAAATTAGGCCTGATAAAGACACTTTTGCTGTGCATAGCACTACTGGACCCTGCCAGGTGCACTTCTTTAATGGGGCATCCCATTCTGTGACTACACCAGCCTCTATTTAAGACCATATAACCATTTGCACTTTTTGTAATTGAAATTAGGCCTGATAAAGACACTTTTGCTGTGCATAGCACTACTGGACCCTGCCAGGTGCACTCCTTTTTGGGGCATCCCATTCTGTGACTACACCAGCCTCTATTTAAGACCATATAACCATTTGCACTTTTTGTAATTGAAATTAGGCCTGATAAAGACACTTTTGCTGTGCATAGCACTACTGGACCCTGCCAGGTGCACTTCTTTTTTGGGGCATCCCATTCTGTGACTACACCAGCCTCTATTTAAGACCATATAACCATTTGCACTTTTTGTAATTGAAATTAGGCCTGATAAAGACACTTTTGCTGTGCATAGCACTACTGGACCCTGCCAGGTGCACTCCTTTTTGGGGCATCCCATTCTGTGACTACAGAAGCCTCTATGTAGGACCATATAACCATTTGCACTTATTCTAATTGAAATTAGGCCTGATAAAGACACTTTTGCTGTGCATAGCACTACTGGACCCTGCCAGGTGCACTTCTTTTTTGGGGCATCCCATTCTGTGACTACACCAGCCTCTATTTAAGACCATATAACCATTTGCACTTTTTGTAATTGAAATTAGGCCTGATAAAGACACTTTTGCTGTGCATAGCACTACTGGACCCTGCCAGGTGCACTTCTTTAATGGGGCATCCCATTCTGTGACTACACCAGCCTCTATTTAAGACCATATAACCATTTGCACTTTTTGTAATTGAAATTAGGCCTGATAAAGACACTTTTGCTGTGCATAGCACTACTGGACCCTGCCAGGTGCACTCCTTTTTGGGGCATCCCATTCTGTGACTACACCAGCCTCTATTTAAGACCATATAACCATTTGCACTTTTTGTAATTGAAATTAGGCCTGATAAAGACACTTTTGCTGTGCATAGCACTACTGGACCCTGCCAGGTGCACTTCTTTTTTGGGGCATCCCATTCTGTGACTACACCAGCCTCTATTTAAGACCATATAACCATTTGCACTTTTTGTAATTGAAATTAGGCCTGATAAAGACACTTTTGCTGTGCATAGCACTACTGGACCCTGCCAGGTGCACTCCTTTTTGGGGCATCCCATTCTGTGACTACACCAGCCTCTATTTAAGACCATATAACCATTTGCACTTATTCTAATTGAAATTAGGCCTGATAAAGACACTTTTGCTGTGCATATTCTTACTGCTGCCTGCCAGGTGCACTTCTTTTTTGGGGCATCCCATTCTGTGACTACACCAGCCTCTATTTAAGACCATATAACCATTTGCACTTTTTGTAATTGAAATTAGGCCTGATAAAGACACTTTTGCTGTGCATAGCACTACTGGACCCTGCCAGGTGCACTCCTTTTTGGGGCATCCCATTCTGTGACTACACCAGCCTCTATTTAAGACCATATAACCATTTGCACTTATTCTAATTGAAATTAGGCCTGATAAAGACACTTTTGCTGTGCATAGCACTACTGGACCCTGCCAGGTGCACTTCTTTTTTGGGGCATCCCATTCTGTGACTACAGCAGCCTCTATTTAAGACCATATAACCATTTGTACTTATTCTAATTGAAATTAGGCCTGATAAAGACACTTTTGCTGGGCATAGCACTACTGGACCCTGCCAGGTGCACTTCTTTTTTGGGGCATCCCATTCTGTGACTACAGCAGCCTCTATTTAAGACCATATAACCATTTGCACTTATTCTAATTGAAATTAGGCCTGATAAAGACACTTTTGCTGTGCATAGCACTACTGGACCCTGCCAGGTGCACTTCTTTTTTGGGGCATCCCATTCTGTGACTACACCAGCCTCTATTTAAGACCATATAACCATTTGCACTTTTTGTAATTGAAATTAGGCCTGATAAAGACACTTTTGCTGTGCATAGCACTACTGGACCCTGCCAGGTGCACTTCTTTTTTGGGGCATCTCATTCTGTGACTACACCAGCCTCTATTTAAGACCATATAACCATTTGCACTTATTCTAATTGAAATTAGGCCTGATAAAGACACTTTTGCTGTGCATAGCACTACTGGACCCTGCCAGGTGCACTTCTTTTTTGGGGCATCCCATTCTGTGACTACACCAGCCTCTATTTAAGACCATATAACCATTTGCACTTTTTGTAATTGAAATTAGGCCTGATAAAGACACTTTTGCTGTGCATAGCACTACTGGACCCTGCCAGGTGCACTTCTTTTTTGGGGCATCCCATTCTGTGACTACACCAGCCTCTATTTAAGACCATATAACCATTTGCACTTATTCTAATTGAAATTAGGCCTGATAAAGACACTTTTGCTGTGCATAGCACTACTGGACCCTGCCAGGTGCACTTCTTTTTTGGGGCATCCCATTCTGTGACTAAACCAGCCTCTATTTAAGACCATATAACCATTTGCACTTTTTGTAATTGAAATTAGGCCTGATAAAGACACTTTTGCTGTGCATAGCACTACTGGACCCTGCCAGGTGCACTCCTTTTTGGGGCATCCCATTCTGTGACTACACCAGCCTCTATTTAAGACCATATAACTATTTGCACTTATTATAATTGAAATTAGGCCTGATAAAGACACTTTTGCTGTGCATATTCTTACTGCTGCCTGCCAGGTGCACTTCTTTTTTGGGGCATCCCATTCTGTGACTACACCAGCCTCTGTTTAAGACCATATAACCATTTGCACTTATTCTAATTGAAATTAGGCCTGATAAAGACACTTTTGCTGTGCATAGACTTACTGCTGCCTGCCAGGTGCACTTCTGTTGGGGCATCCCATTCTGTAACATACCATACCCCTCTTTATTTACACTAAGCAGCTCTCTTATTTACACTAAGCAGGCCTGTTGGATGCTGAGTGTTACTGCTCACTTTTGGTGTGCATTATATTCTGTTTCATATAGACCCACCGCTGCCTGGGGGTTCTTAAAATATCACCTACTACCACGCCAGTTAGACTATGTCGGGCAGACAAGTGCCTGGAAGTGAAAAGAGGAGTGGCAGAGGCCAAGATTCCGCAGGCAGAGCTCGCATCAGACTGGGGGCCAGTAGCAGCAGGAGTCACGCTGAGAGACCTAATCTGCCAGTATCTGCTAGCGGTCGGGTCTCCACCAGTAACGCATCTGCCGTGGTAGATTGGTTGACGCGCTCATCAACAACATCATCACAACTTACGTCTGAGACCCCCAGTCTAGGGTCGGTAGGTTCCTCTGACACAACCCTGAGTTGGCATGCCCCGAGAGCAGTCCCTGTCCTCCCATTGCCTCTGGCCTACGCCGTTCCCTCCCCCAGCGACGTATCCTATGCTTTGGGTTCAGCTCCACTCTTTAGTGAGGAGGACCATCAGATAGAGGACAGTCAGCAGCTACTGCCCAGCCAAGAAATGGAAGTGGCTTCTCTAGCTAGGCAGACAAATAGTGATGTGGACAGTGTCGTGGGTGCTGCGAGCGTTCCAGCTCCTGCGCCAGACACTGTTGACGAATCCACGAACATCAGTGACGTACAGCCACAACTCGGTGATGATGATGATGACGATGAAGCCGATCGCACTTGGGAGTCGGGTGATGAAGGGCCTTCATCGTCATCATCAGGAGAAGAGGGGCGCAGGTTGCCCCGGAGTCAGCAGCTGAGGCAGCAAGGTGGTAGCAGTCAGCATGGGGGCACAATTCCAAAGGCTGGAGCCGGCCGGGGCCGGGGTAGAGCACCTGCTGTGCGGCAGTCTACCTTATCGGGAGGTAGTGGAGCAGGGGTTCCTGGAGTTGGCAACAGCAGCAGTGAATCAGTGAGGCCAGGGGGTGGGAGAAGTAGCTACTCGGCAGTGTGGCAGTTTTTCCTGAAGCATCCGCAGGAGGGTAACATGGCCACATGCAAGATATGTAGGCAGAAGGTGAAGCGTGGCCAGGGTCCAAATGTTGGCACTCCGGCCCTGCGTCAACATATGATGCGTCACCATAAAGCGACCTGGGAGAACCGAGGCTCCCAAGGGGTGGTCCAGTCTGCTTCCTCACCAAGTGAGCTCCCAATTTCTGCCAGCCAAGGCTCCAGCACCTCAGCCGAAGGCAGCTGTGCGTCATACCCATCCTCTGTCGCTCCTGCTCCTCCCCCTCCAAGTCATGCATCCCGCCAGCAATCCATCAGCGAAGCCATGTCCAAGAGACAGCATTATGCGCCCACTCATCCTACGGCGCAGAAGCTGAATGTGCTCCTGTCCAAGTTGCTGGTGCTGCAGTCGCTCCCTTTTCAGGTGGTGGAATCTGCACCTTTCAGAGAACTGATGGCTTGTGCCGAGCCGAGGTGGAGAGTCCCAAGCCGTCATTTCTTTGCCAAGAAGGCAGTACCAGCGCTGCACACTTTTGTTGAACAGAAGGTGGGCCAGTCCTTGAGCCTGTCGGTGTGTAGCAAAGTGCATGGCAGCGCCGACATCTGGAGCTCTAACTACGGTCAGGGACAGTACATGTCGTTTACGGCCCACTGGGTGAATGTGGTCCCTTTGCAGCAGCAGCAGCAACTTGGACAGGTCACGCCGCTTCGGCCTCCGCGCTCCCTGCCCGTTGGGCCTGTGACACCGTGCGACTCGGCCTCCTCATCCTCCGCCATCTCCTCACCCTCCACTGTAGGCTCAAGTCTCAGTGCCCCTCCAGTCTACCATGTGTGCAGGGCACGGAGGTGTCACGCAGTGCTTCACATGGTTTGTCTTGGCGAACGGAGTCACACAGGGGAGGAACTGCTTAAATGTATTCATCAGGAAATCCAAACATGGCTTACTCCAGGAAAACTTAAAATGGGAATCATGGTTACCGACAATGGGAAGAACATTTTGTCTGCGCTGCGCCAAGGAAGCCTGACCCATGCCCCCTGCATGGCTCACGTCTTCAATCTGGTTGTCAAGCGGTTTCTGAAGTGTTCCCCCCATCTGCAAGACATCCTAACAACTTCAAGGAAACTTTGCATGTACTTCAGCCACTCATACACCGCCAAACACACCCTTCTTGAGCTACAGCGTCAGAATGGTATCCCCCAACATAGTCTGATTTGCGATGTTTCCACCCGTTGGAATTCCACCCTTCACATGTTGGACCGATTATATGAACAGAGAAAAGCCATCACGGATTTCCTGATGATCCAAGCAGATAGGGGGACTCCCCTGTGTAACTTCAATGTCAACCAGTGGCAGCTCATATGTGACACCTGCCGTTTGCTCAGGCCCTTTGAGGAAGCCACTTTATTTGTCAGTCGGCAGGATTATGGGATGAACGACGTCATTCCACTGCTTATGTACTACAGCACATGTTGGAAACCATGGCTGGTCAGGGCACTGGAGACATGGCCACATGAGCCCCGTTGGAGCTGAACTGGAGGAGGAGGAGGAAGAGGAGGAGGAGGAGTTGCCCAGCGAAACACAGTTTAGGCTTGGCGGAATGGCTGGTTTATCTAGTCAGCGGACAGGAGAGGAGAAGCAGGAGCAGCCAGAGGAGCTAGAGGTTTTTGAGGAAGGCGAGACAGAGGACCCGGGCACACCGTGGCAGTATGCAGTGGAGATGGAGACAGGTAGTCCATCCGAGTCACTTGCGCAAATGGCACGAAGCATGCTCACGTGCTTGCGTAGTGACCCCAGAATTGTTTCCATCTGTCGGCGGGATGACTTCTGGCTGTCCACCTTATTGGACCCTCGCTTCCGGCACAAAATGGGGGCATTTTTTAAACCCACCGATAGGGAGGACAAACTCAACTACTACAAAGACATTCTACGTAGGCAGTTGGCCGATGCCTATCTGCGCCATGGTCCATACTCTCGCAGGTCTGACTCGAGGGGACCTCTGTGCTCACCTTCCACTGCCATGGCGGCTGGGGGGGTTGGCAGGAGCAGCAGCAGCAGCTCCATCAGCAGCAGCAGCCTCAGTCTTCAGTCGCTAATGAGTAGCTTTCTACACCCGCATAGTGAGGCTACTCATGAGCAGCAGGAAGACCTGGAGCAGGACCTCAACCAGCAGGTCATGTCATACTTTGACATGACCATGCCAACACACCTTGAGGATCCACTGGACTTCTGGGCAGCCAAACTTGATTTGTGGCCGCAACTAGCAGAGTTTGCCCTGGAAAAGCTGTCCTGCCCGGCAAGTAGCGTGCCATCTGAGCGGGTGTTTAGTGCGGCGGGGGCCATAGTTACGGCGAGGAGAACTCGTCTGTCAACTAAAAATGTGGAGAGACTCACCTTTGTCAAAATGAATCAGGGATGGATCAGCCAGGATTTCCACCCACCAATGCCTGATGCATGCGACTAGATTCAGCATGGTGCCACGTTTTACACTTTCCAAATGGTGCAAAACATATTTATGTCTTTAGGCCAATTTTTGGGCTCCTGCTGCTGCTGCTGCCAACTCCAGGGTGTGAATCATCCAATTTTTGGGCTCCTGAAGCCAACCCCAGTGTCTCTTTAAAGTAATATTTGGGCTCCTGCTGCTGCTGCCAACTCCAGGGTGTGAATCATCCAATTTTTGGGCTCCTGAAGCCAACTCCATTGTCTCTTTCAAGTAATATTTGGCCTCCTGCTGCTGCTGCCAACTCCAGGGAGTGATTCATCCAATTTTTGGCCTCCTGAAGCCAACCCCAGTGTCTCTTTAAAGTAATATTTGGGCTCCTGCTGCTGCTTGCAACTCCAGGGTGTGATTCATCCAATTTTTGGGCTCCTGAAGCCAACCCCAGTGTCTCTTTAAAGTAATGTTTGGGCTCCTGCTGCTGCTGCCAACTCCAGGGTGTGAATCATCCAATTTTTGGGCTCCTGAAGCCAACCCCAGTGTCTCTTTAAAGTAATATTTGGGCTCCTGCTGCTGCTGCCAACTCCAGGGTGTGAATCATCCAATTTTTGGGCTCCTGAAGCCAACTCCATTGTCTCTTTCAAGTAATATTTGGCCTCCTGCTGCTGCTGCCAACTCCAGGGAGTGATTCATCCAATTTTTGGCCTCCTGAAGCCAACCCCAGTGTCTCTTTAAAGTAATATTTGGGCTCCTGCTGCTGCTGCTGCTGCTGCCAATTCCAGGGTGTGAATCATCCAATTTTTGGGCTCCTGAAGCCAACTCCAGTGTATATTTGGGCTCCTGCTGCTGCTGCTGCCAACTCCAGGGTGTGATTCATCCAATTTTTGGGCTCCTGAAGCCAACTCCAGTGTCTCTTTAAAGTAATATTTGGGCTCCTGCTGCTGCTTGCAACTCCAGGGTGTGATTCATCCAATTTTTGGGCTCCTGAAGCCAACCCCAGTGTCTCTTTAAAGTAATGTTTGGGCTCCTGCTGCTGCTGCCAACTCCAGGGTGTGAATCATCCAATTTTTGGGCTCCTGAAGCCAACTCCAGTGTATATTTGGGCTCCTGCTGCTGCTGCTGCCAACTCCAGGGTGTGAATCATCCAATTTTTGGGCTCCTGAAGCCAACCCCAGTGTCTCTTTAAAGTAATATTTGGGCTCCTGCTGCTGCTGCTGCCAACTCCAGGGTGTGATTCATCCAATTTTTGGGCTCCTGAAGCCAACTCCAGTGTCTCTATAAAGTAATATTTGAGCTCCTGCTGCTGCTGCCAACTCCAGGGTGTGATTCATCCAATTTTTGGGCTCCTGCTGCTGCCAACTCCAGTGTCTCTTTAAAGCAATGTTTGGGCTCCTGCCCCTCATAGTGATGCCACTTCAACTCTCTGCAATTGTGCCGCTCTGCGATTCTATTAGCGATGCCTCTGATCTGCATGTGATATTTATTCAAAGTATTATTTAACTAACCCAGCACGCATCCTGTGCGTGTTACAGCAAGGCAGAATGGTTTACAACCCTATTGAGGCTCTAGGAGGCTCAGAAATAGCCGTTTTTAATAGCGATTCGTCGCGAATTTATTCGGGTCGAAACGATTTTTGTCGGAAAATTCGGCGAATCAGTCGAATCGAATTTTTCAAAAGTTCGCTCATCTCTAATTGGGACAATCTTCAATCTTCCGATGACACGACAGCTGTTTTCCTCCTGATTGTGGTGACCCTAAAAAACGTGAAAGAAATGTATTAAATAAGAGCAGTACGAACCTAAGTTCGATCTAGTGACTATAAACAACGCAAAAGGTGACCCTAAAAAACACGAAAGATGTTCCCGAAGAGACAAACCCAATCAGCACAACAAAAGAAAAAATATCCTGATGAATATGGTGACTTAACTCACTATTGTATTCTCACACAGGGGTTGGTCTGATGGTTTACTTGGTATTAAATGTTTTCTCAAAAACTTTTTTGCCCTTCTGTCGGAAAGAGCATTGATATGACACTATGGAGGCTTTTCCTCCTCTTGTTGTTGTTTTTTTGTTGTGCTGATTTTCTGCAGCTTTCCCAAGGGTTAACATCAATTGTAGGGTTGTATATACATTAATATTTATGCTTTATGATGAGTTTGTAGAGTGATTTGTATCAGGCAGCAAACTTATTGGACACATGCAGTTGTGTTTTTACTGTGTTAAGTGTTGTATGTGTTAATATGTTGTTTTTATCATCCACTTTGATATATTTACAATAAAACGAATTTTGGATTTTTAATATTGGTTTGGTGCTCCTATTTGGATAGAGTTGTGGTGAGGGTTCTAGTTCCCTGCCCCCTTTCTGTGTTAATATTAATTGCAGTAAAAGGTAAATGGCAGTTAATATACTTCTTTAACGTTTGGGCAGAATAGATGTAGAAAAAGCGCTTGAATAATGAAAAAGGGCACAAAGCTTAAGATTAACACATGTTCTGGTATGAAGCAAAGCGGATAATAATTGAGTACAAATGGAAATTTCACAGCACTGAGTTACAGAAATGCGACCTACTTGGAATACTTAGTATGAAATATCTCAGCAGGAAAAATGACTGTATTTAGACTTAGTATTTTAGTTTCTTTCATGTCCACTTGCTGCATCATGTTGTTCAGTATTACTGCTGTATGGGGCTCAAGCATCTTCCCTAATTTTTAAGGTACCCAAGCGCCAGGTAAAGTCCAAACAGCGTCTTGCTCCTTCAACACCTTCTCACTTGTGTCGCATTAGAGTAAAAACACTTCAGCTCAACCCAAGCCAGAAGAAAACACTATCCATCAAGTAAAAGGGCCCTTTCACAGTTTTGTGCTGTGCAACCACAGCACAGCCCATGGAAGTCTATTTGCAGCAGGTAAAGCACACAGCTTTACATATTGGTTGCGGCCATCTTGAAGCATCTTGAAATGTAAGCACGTTGCAACTTTGGAGGCTTGGGTTAGAGATCTGTAGGTGCAAAATGCAACACTGAGGGTTTGGCATGTGGTGGAAAAGGTGGATAAAATACTGGGAGGGGCTGGGGATGACCCAGCTGTCGTGGTCCATATGGGAACCGATGACAGAATTTATAGGATCCTTAAGAATAAATTTAACAAACTAGGCACCTAGTTGAAGAGAAGGGCCTCCAAGGTTGTATTCTCTGGAATACTGCAAGTGCCATGCCCTACACATGCAGCTAATCAGCCTTCTTCCAGGCACACATATTTCTAACTAAAATTTGCAGTTCAGGATCACTTACACTCTTGGAAAGTAGCCTATGATTGCTTGTGTGCATGTGCTCAGAACCTCACGGTGAAACATCTGTAAATAATGTTCCCTTTACAGAAATAGTGAAGGGAGAATCATTTTCCTAAACCTAAATCCTAATCCTTAAATCTAAGCAAAAGCATGCATCCTTACAGTAAAAAAAAGATTCCCATTCTAAAGAGGACCTATACTTTCTTTTGCAACTCTTGTGGGGAAGAGTCCTGGTTGCCACCTTTTATCCCCAGCCCAGTTCCCCAAAAGAGCCTGTGTTTGATTTTTGACTGAAGCCCTTGTCCAATTTTCAGAAAAACCCTAACAGAATGCAGTATGATGTTAAAATGGCAGTCGTTTCCCCCCCTGACTGTGCAGCAGTGCCTCCTTTATAACATCTTTCTATAATGCTGGAGGTTCTGCATGTAACTCATGAGCAAGGAAACAAACCCCCTAATTCTCCCCATGCCCCATGGTTTTGGAGGACTGCCCAGGCATGTGTGCATTCACTGCTTGTGCTTATCTCATTGCACATATGGGTTTAATGCAGAGAAAAAACTTAAAACTAATGTTTCGGGGCGCTAGTGAGCAGCCGATGAAGATGGCAGCAGCCTAACTCGGCTCCTCGCTACATGGGGCTTTTCACCTGCCCAGCAGCTGGCGATTTGGGGCGGACCTGGTCCCCAGGGAACCCGAGAAGACACACCTGCTATCTAGAGGGGAGGAAAGTTCATCCGACGGGTGTACAGCCCGTTTTCCCCAGCAAGCCTCAAATCCAAGATGGCGGCCGCGACCTGTGCTCCTTAGACGCCCAGCAGATATTGCAGAGGAGTCCCCGGCACACTTTTTTCACAAGCAGCTCCGGAGCGCTTGCCCAACGACCGGAGGGAGGAAGGAGCCTCCTGGAAGCGAAGCAGCCTGTTTTGTGGCCAGGGTCCGGAATCCAAGATGGCGGCCGCAGCCTGAGCAGACCAGCCACGAGGAGAAGGTGACCGCCTGCACGTCCATCACAGTAAGCAGGGGCCCTGGGGAGACACACCCTTGACCAGTTGGGGCCACCTATATAGCGGATGGGGCTCAGGGACAGGGGGAAGCCACCGATCACCCCTAGGCGACCAGCACACCCAGCTAGCCCTGAGATGGCAGCCACATCCGGGCTCATGCATAGGCAGCATCCCTCATCCTCTCCAATACCATCCCCAGACCTGCTGGACTCGCAGCCAGAATCACAGCCTGAATCCCAGCAGGCGACCCCAGAACCCCCACCCGTCTTGCAGCCTGACCCAGGTATCAGGGACGCAGAACTACTAGAGAGATTCCAGGCTGTGCTGCATCAGGAGCTGGAAACAGCTACCGAGAAAATCTCAGCCATCTTTAAAGCTGAGCTAAGGGATCTGAGAGCCCGTACTTCCAAATTGGAGCAGCAGATAAATTGCACCACCACTGTGCTAGAGGAGCACGAATCAGAGGTCCAGCATATTAAATCAGACCTCTCTCTGGCCCATCAAAAAATAGAGGATCTTGAGAATCGCTCCAGGCTTTGCAATCTGAGATTCAGAGGGTTGCCAGAATCCATCGTTGATCTTAAATCTACAGTGACAGCCCTGGTGCAAGAGCTCACTCCATCGATCCCTATTGAGTGGCTGGAGATCGTCAGGATCCATCGAGCCCTAGGCCCACCCCGAGCAGATGGCCAACCCAGAGACATTGTAGTCAAGTTCACATTTTATAACACTAAAGAGATGATTGCTCAAGCAGCTTGGTCGCGCCCTAACCTGATTTTCCAAACCTACAAGTACCAAGTCTATTCCGACCTGGCCCCAGCTACCCTGCAGAGGCGGCGCCAACTAAAACCATGTCTGCTTACTCTCCAGTCACATCAAATTGCCTATAGATGGGGCTACCCGTTTAAATTGATCTTTGCCTACGGGGGCTGCACCCACACGATAACGAGCCCTGAAGATGCAGCGGAGACACTTGACCGTCTCAACCTAACTAGGCCCACTGACTGCCCACCCTCAGCGGACCCATCTCAGGAGCAACGTTCCAGACCCAACCGAAGGGACCAAAGGGCTGGCGATCGGCGGCCCTGTCCTGCACCCACACCCTCCCGGGCATCCAGAAACCGGCAGTTGGAGGTTGGATGAAAGCCACCGACTGACCGTGTCTCTCTTCTTCTTCTTTAACCCAATAGATGGGTGAAACGACCGCAGTTGGGATACCCCAGGACACTTTGAAGTTTTGAGAGATAATGCCTCTCTCCCTCTTTGCATTCCCCTAGAGCATTACCAGAAAAGTTGTGTTGATATGTTTAAGTTGAGCCTGATTGGGGCGCGCGTCACCCGTTGGGGTGAGAGAATTTTTTTTTTTCTCTCTTCTCTCGCCAGTCCGGCGGGCCACGGGCATCCCTTATTTGTTAATAGATACTTTGAAGCTTATTTCATAAGATAGTTTGTATAATGTTGTTTCAGATGGCTGGGCCCTGAGCCCCCCCCCCCCCCGTGGCGAAGGCTCGGTCGGTTAGCTGGGTCCACAGCTGACCCGACAATCTGCTGAGGGCCACCATGGGCGCGGTCAAAGCTGTTCTGTTTTACTTGGGGGTGGCCCCCCCCCTCGGCCAGAGACTCCCCCCTACTGGCGCAGGCCATTTCATGCACGTCTGCGGGGGGGGCGGTCCGGGTGACTGGGGGGCAGCTCCTACCGTTATCCTAATTAGGGCTTTGCCCCGTTAGTGGGTCTGTGAGATGCTATTGGGACCGCTCGGTTTGCGTACTCAGTGCATCCCTGGTAATAATTAAGTCTCCGGTTACGCTGTTTTATAGAGTTTTGTTTAGCGTTTCAGTTCTCAAGTCTTTTTCGTGGGTTATATTGGCATAATGGTTAGAGGTTTTATAGCATGGGCCTTACGGGAGAGTGCTCTTACCTTTGGACATCTGTCCGCAACACAGGCCCACAACAACTTAGTGGGGGAGATGAGAGTGCAATCCCCTCTCCTCCATAGGATCATCAATCACACTAATTCTGCCATAGTATGTTACACAAGCGCAGGCGATTCCCCGTGCAGAGGCGACCCCATTCAGACCCCTACGACTCCCGGTTGTGAGGTTTTTCCCCCCGGAAGGCAAACCACTGACTGTTAAGTAGTCAGTAACCATCCAATACCTTCCCCTGCCTTGCGTGGTAACTCGTTCCGGCTGCCGCAAGGAGGGGCCTTGTCACACCCCTTATTGGCTAACTTTGGGAGTTATTCTCTTGTTTGACACCCAACCACCCATCCCTCCCCCCCACCGCCTCTTACCCCTCCCCCCCCGCCCTAAGCCACTACCATTCTAACCTTTAGTGAACCCTTCAAATCCCCCCTTCCCCCTTTTTTTTTTTCCTTCTTTTTCGTCTCCTCTTGCTCTCCTTCCCCTTATCCTCCTTACTTCTTTATTTTCTTCCCCATTACCCCAAGGCACCAACTTACACCAGCGTGATGAGCCAGCCACAGAACTTACCGGCTGGAGCCAACCTTAACACACAACGTCCAGGGTTTCAACTCACAACTTAAGAGGCAAAGGCATTTCATTGCTAAAAGCAATTGCAAGCAGACATTTTGTGTCTCCAGGAGACCAGATTCTCAAAGACAAGCTCCCAGTACTTACACTCGCAATATCCAATATTCTTTTCAGCATGCTTTAGGGAAAAGACCCGGCGTGTGCTTATTGCATTTAGGCGGAACCTCTTGTTCAAATGCGAATCCCAGATAGCAGACCCAACAGGCCGTTACTTGTTATTGGTGGGATATCTGGATGATACACTGATAACAATTGTATCCTATTATGCACCCAATACCCACCAGACAAACTTCTTCTCTCATCTAATGAAAAAAATTAAGGAACATGGCAAGGGTATGCTAATTATGGCCAGGGATTCTAATATCGCACTAGATCCGGTCCACAAGGCAGAAGTTCCCCATCTGCTTCCCAGCCCACTCAACATCCCCCGCACCGAATTAACACAATGCTCAAAGAGGCGTCCCTTGTAGACATATGGCGTGAGGCGAACCCAAGAACGCGGGACTATACTTTCTATTCCAATCCCCATGACTCATTTAGTAGAATAGATCATATCTTGGTAACACAGAATTTGGTCCCCATGGTCCACAAATGCCAAATACTTTCAGCGCCCTGGTCAGACCATACGCCGGTTTTGATGAGTTTCAGTACTCCCCCCCCCCCCCCGGCCCCCAGACCTTTTAAGTGGAGGATCAATGATTCCCTGCTATCACACAAAGATACCCACGAGCAAAAACTTATTTCGTAACCAACAAAGACACAGCCTCAGCAGTGAATATTTGGGAAGCTCATAAGGCAGTTATGCGGGGCAATCTTATGGCGCTGGCCTCTGCCATCAAAAAGCACAGAACTGACAAAGTGACCCAGCTTACCACACAGCTAGAGCAGTTGCGCAGGGATTGGGCGGCGAATCCGACAAGAGATCTTAAAAAGAAGGTGGATTCGGCCAGTATACAGTTTAACATGGCATTAGATGAGATGGTGGAAAAGAGGCTTAGATGGGGCAAGCAGAGGTACTACGCGAGAGCTAATAAACCTGACACCCCCCGGCAAACAGATTGCGATGCTCGTGGCCGAGGCAGTCCTTGGTCTCGCTCAAAACTCCTGAAGGGAACCTCACAGCTAACCCTCTCAAGATTATACAGATATTCCAAGTATGTCACACACCCCGCTTCCACTATTCATGACATATGGGTTATGGTCCAGTAGAGGGCGAACTTCTGCAGAGATGAAAGCAAAAAAATAAGCCCCTCCCGGTCCATAAATACCTGGTACCTCCCACACATTCCCAATTTCCTTCTCTGCAGGACGGCGAGCAAGTCAGAAGATGTCTGCTTCTCTTCCTTGCAGGTAAGCCGGGTGACCCCACATAAAGGGGTAGGCGGAATCCGGGTTGGTGATCCCGGTTTGGGATGCCCTGTCCCTATTTATCCCTTGCATCTAGAGTGCGGGATTCCCCCTCTCCGGGTCCCTCTGTGGTATGATTGTTAGTGGATGTGTGCGTGGTGGTTTTTTTATTACCATATTTTGCATTGCTACTAACTCCTGAGGGGAGCTTCTTCCCCTCAGGCTGCGTCGTTGAGGGGGCGGGGCCGGGCGATCGACGCTGCCGCAGCCCACCCCCTCCTGCCTTGGTGCCATTTGCGGAGCCCAGCCTCCTGCTGGGAACCGCGCTACATGGTTGTGAGGGAGGGGGGGGCGGGGCCAGGCACGGCGCGCGATTCGTGCTGGCCCGGCCCCTTCTTCGTCTCTCTCTCTCCCGATGCTGAGCTGCTGAGTTGGTGACAGCCATTACTGCTGGCACGTGAGTGCCCTCTTGGGCTCATTTTCATGGTCATTACTGTCTTGCCATGCACCTCGTTCAGACAGGGGATCGGGCTGGCCCCCTTTTTTCTCCATTGTGTGATTATATGATTGTATTATATTACGCATGTGTGTGTGGGCATGTGCTTATGCCACTCTTCTGTGTCTTTCAGAAGGACTCCCTGTGCCTTGCAATTAAGGGGATTCTCCCGGTCCTAGTAATTTGGGCTCCTATAAATCCTCCCACTCGGGACACAAAGGGGCATCCTGGGTAGCTTATCAGCGTAATTCCCTCTGGTCATTGCGACTTTCCCTAAAAATCACCATATGGAGGCTACACAGGATACCGGGCTCGGGCTCCCATCGGGACAGTCCCAGCTATGTGTGGGTTGTGGGGTTCCCCTTACGGGGGATAATGTACTGATTTGCATACAATGTGCGCAACAGGCCATAACGCGGCAGTCGGGACCCAAGGCGTCTGGGTCAGTGCCGCCCGTCTCATCTCCTACCCCTCCCCGCCTTATCCGTACCCCTTGTGACACTGTCATTAGTGGGGAGTCGCACTCGGAGGTATGTGCTAGGCTGGCCAACCTTGAGAAAAGTATTGCTAGCTCAGTGGGCAGAAAGGCCCCTGCTAAGAAAAGGCATCTGTCACCGGCTACGCTGGTAATTGATTTTGATGATTATGACTCCCCTGACTGGGCTGATTATTCCCCGCTTGAGGAGGGGGAATTGTTTGAGGAATCTGAGACTGAGGAACTGCAGTTCTTTGATTCTGATGCTGGGCAGGCACTGGGGGATGCTGTGGATACCCCCAAGGTCCTGGCCCATCTCTTAGAGGTTCTTTATATTTCCTCACCAGCGGAGGTCCCTCCGAAGAAGCGGGAATTCTTTTGGTGCTCTAAGCCTCACTTGGAGTTCCCAAATCAGGATCATTTTGACAGCATGATTCTTAGAGAATGGGAGAAGCCGAGTCGGCTTCACGGTGTTCCTCAGGGATGGGATAGGAAGTATCCCTTTCCGGTTGACGCGGTGAAGCACTGGTCTTCCCCTCCTGAGGTCGATGCGCCCATCTTAGGATTGTCCAAAACCTCTGTTGTACATACTCCTGACGCCACTACCCTTAAGGATGGCGAGGACAAGCGCATTGATCAGATGGCATGTCATGCTTTTGCCAGTGTGGGTTCAGCTTTGCGGCCTGTCTGTGCATCTGCACTCGTGGCTGTGGCTACCAGGTCTGAGATTAGGGACATGTTAAATGGGTCCCAGCTCAACCCGGCCAGCGTTGAATTCAGAGCCCTTAAGAGGTGTGAATTGTTCATGAATTTTGTCTTGTCGGCTATGAACGACACTATTACCATGTGTAGTAGAACTTCGGCTCTGCTGGTGGCCATGCGCCGATCGGTCTGGCTACGCCAGTGGGCGGCTGACGTTGCGGCCAAGAAATCACTTACTGCTCTGCCCTTCCTGGGGACGCGGCTGTTTGGAGACAAATTGGATTCTGTGGCGAAAGGTGGAAAGCTACCTCAGCGTAAGAAGCAGCGTCGCTCCTTTCGGGGGGCAAGCTCCTTCAATCCTTCCTTTTCGCTGTGCCAGAGTGGGCAGAGGTCTTGCCTACTCTAGCTTCAGAGGTGATTCCTGGAACAGAGGCAGAGGACGTGCCCATCCAGCCTCTACCTGGGGTTCCAAGCCCAAGCCCGTTGCCAAGCCAGCTCAGCAATGAGGAGGCGCCCTCACCCCTACGGGTGGGGGGGCGGCTGCGGCTCTTCTTCCAGGTCTGGGGCCAGGAGGTCACAGACAAGTGGATTTTGGAAGTGGTATCATCCGGGTACAAACTGGAGTTCGAGTACCGGACTCATCCTAGATTTCTAAGGTCTCGAGTGCGCTCGGATCCCCGGGCTGCGCAGGGGCTCCTGTTGGCTGTGTGGAATCTCCTGGACATGGAGGTCATATGCCCAGTGCCTTTCTCAGAGAGAGGCCGGGGCTACTATTCCAACTTCTTCATGGTTCCAAAAAGGATGGTTCAATAAGACCCATTCTGGATTTGAAGCTTCTCAACAGGTTTATCAGAACCAAGAAGTTCCGCATGGAGTCTCTGCGCTCAGCCATCAGTTCCCTTCGTCAAGGGGACTTCATGACGTCCATAGACATCAAGGATGCTTATCTCCATATACCGATCTTCCCATCTCACCAGAGATTTCTCAGGTTTGTGGTGGGAGATCAGCATTTTCACTTTGTGGCTCTCCCGTTCGGGCTGACCTCGGCACCGAGGGTGTTTACCAAGGTTCTGGCGGGCATAATGGCCCTGCTCAGAGCCCAGGGCATTCGCATTGTGCCGTATCTGGACGACCTGCTCATTACAGCTTCTTCCCTATGCCAGGCGGGGCTGGACACCAGGATGGTGGTGACGGTGCTGGGAAAGTTCGGATGGGTGATCAACCACCCCAAATCTTCTCTCTCCCCATCACGGGAGATCTCTTTTCTGGGCATGATTCTGGATACCAGTCAGGCCAGAGTTTTCCTACCTCAGCCAAAGGTGCAGAGGGTTCAGGATCTGATTCGTATTCTCCTGACCAATCCTCATTGTCTCCCAGGGTTCAGCAGTCCCTTCAGTGGTGGCTGGAACCAAGCAATCTGATGAGGGGCAGATCTTTTCTGGCCCCTTGTTGGGAGACGGTTACCACGGATGTCAGCCTGTCGGGCTGGGGAGGTTTCTGGAAGGATCATCAGTTCAAGGGGTTGTGGGGTCCTCAGGAGGCTCGCACCCCCATCAATGTCTTGGAGCTCAGAGCTATCCATTTGGTTCTGTCGCATCTGACACTTCACCTCCAGGGCTTACTGGTTCAGGTTCGATCAGACAATCGAACTGCGGTAGCTTACATCAATCACCGGGGAGGGACTCGCAGCAGGAGTGCCCTCAGGGAAGTCTCTCTGATTCTAACATGGGCGGAGAGCAATGTTCCTTGCATCTCGGCAGTGTACATTCCGGGAGTGGAGAACACGGAGGCAGACTCCCTGAGCAGGGGGTTTTCTCGCCGAGGGGAATGGTCTCTCAACCACAGGTTATTTCGGGCCCTGTGTCACAAGTGGGGGACTCCGGAGGTGGATCTCATTGCCTCTCGGCACAATCACAAGCTTCCATCCTTTGTATCTCTGTCTCAGGATCCTCTGGCCTTGGCAGTGGATGCCTTGTCCCTTGCCTGGAGGGATCTGGGGTTTCTGTACCTGTTTCCCCCTTTCTCCATGGTAGGCAAGGTAGTGCGCAAGCTGGCTCTAGAGGGGGCACCAGCAATTCTGGTGGCCCCAAGGTGGCCAAGACAGGTTTGGTTCACAGACATAGTAAGACTGGCGGTAGATCAGTACAGGCTGCCCCTGTTTCCGGATCTGATCTCTCAGGGTCAAATTACGTTTCCCCAATTTACAAACGCTTGCTTTGACGGCGTGGCTCCTGAGGGAGGAAGGTTTGTCTGAGGCGGTTATTCAGACCTTGATTAGAGCTAGGAAGAGGTCTTCCTCTAACATTTACTATAGGACTTGGCGGTCCTATATTGACTGGTGTGAGGCTAGGGCCTTACCTTGCAGGGTGTTTTCGATTCCTAGGATTTTGGAGTTTCTACAACACGGCCTGGATCTGGGGTTCCAGCTCAGTACTTTGAAGGGTCAGGTTTCTGACCTGGCTGTCTTTTTTCAAAGGTCCTTTGCTTTGCATCTGGTCAAGACTTTTTTCCAAGGGGTCACTCATGTTCGGCCCCCTAGAAAGCCTTTGGTTCCCGTTTGGGACCTAAATTTGGTTCTTTCGGCCCTCCAGGGGCCTCCCTTTGAGCCGGTGCAGGATGTGGCACTTTCTGTGCTCACTCAAAAGGTTGCCTTTTTGGTGGCTATTAACTCTGTTCGGCGTGTCTCTGAGTTGGCGGCTCTGTCTATTCAGGCCCCTTACTTTGGGAGACACCAGGACAAGGTGGTTTTTCGTTATAAACCAGATTTCCTTCCTAAAGTGGTTTCTGCTTTCCATCTCAATCAGGATGTAGTTCTCCCTTCCTTGTGTCCTAAGCCTAGCAATGACAAGGAGAGGGTTTTGCACTCTTTGGATGTGGTGCGTTGTGTGAAGTACTATTTGGTTGCTACTTCTCCTTTTCGTAAGTCGGACGCCTTGTTCGTGGTGCCCTCCGGGCCCAAGAAAGGTTTGGCACCGGCCAAGTCTACCATTAGTAAATGGATACGTCAGGCCGTTGTTGGGGCCTATTCCGCTAAGGGGAGGGCTCCTCCTTTTAAGATTACTGCTCATTCTACTCGTGCTGTTGGGGCTTCCTGGGCCTTTCAGCTTCTGTTGAACAAGTTTGTAAGGCTGCTACTTGGTCTTCCGTTCATACTTTCTCCAATTTTTATAAGGTTGAGGTGCGGGCCTCAGCGGATGCTGTTTTTGGCCGCAAGGTTCTGCAAGCTGCAGTGGTTTAATTTGGTGCATTTTTTGCTGTATTTGGATCCCCACCCATGACAGACACTGCTATTGGATGTCCCATATGTCATGAATAGTGGAAGCGGGGTGTGTGACATACTTGCAATAATACCATTTTGTGATTACTCACCTGTAAAATGGGTATTATAAGTATGTCACACACCCCGCTTCATCCCGCCCTTTGGTATTCTGGATCCTTTATATGGTGAACCTTTTATTGTTAAGAATGTTTTATTGTCTCTTCCTGGTCCCCTTACTGCTGTCATATACTGGGGAATGTGTGGGAGGTATCAGGTATGTCATGAATGACTTGCCTTCTACCCGTGCCCGTGGTGTCCCTAGGCAACGGGTTCGGGTTCCTCCTGCCCAGCAGCCGCTTCTGCCTCGGGTGCCATCCCCAGCGGCGCGTGTGCCGCCGAGTAAGTCCTCCCCCCTTGCCCATTGTCACTCAGCTTGTGCTTGCTGGCCTATACAATCAGCTCATGTCCTCCGGTGGTGCAATACTCAGAATGGCCACCGGAGGCTGTTTAAAAGAATGAAGTCTAGAAGGTGCAGCTCTGAGCAGTTTGCCTGGGAAGCTCAGCTGGAGCAATCAGCCCAGAGCTCACCAATCAGACCACAGGGCCAGTGCTCCAATCTGCCGCCAGATCCTAAGTGCACCAATCCCAGCCACTGTCTCCCTGTCCAATCCTGCCGGTTTTCCCACTATAAAGGGATTTCCACTGCAGTGTGTCATTGCCTGTTATAGCGCCTAGTACCAAGCTTGTCTTGTGCATTGAAGCTCGATTGATTTCCAGTTGCCAACCTCTGCCTTGCTGATGCCTCTCGATCTGAAACCGTTGCCGACCTCTGCCTGAACCGACTATTCTGATCTCCATTGCCGACCTCTGCCTGAACCGACCAATCTCGATCTGATCTCCGTTGCCGACCTTTGCCTTGTACCTAGACCTCGAGCTATCTCTCCCCTCTGTACCGCTGCAACTCTGACTCCCCGTGTTAACCTCTGGCCTGCCTCTGGACTTCCGCTACACCCGCTCTTAGCCATTGGTTCTTCAGACCTCTATACCTGTAAGCTCTCATCCTTTGAGCCATTGAAGTCCTGGGGGCAACCGATCCCGGGCAGGCGTATTCTGCGTCCCGGCAAGCGGGGGCTCCTACAGGTGAAGCTGGCTGCGGAGATTGGGGGTTGAGAGCTTACCTAGAGGGCTGGAGTTACCGGAGCGTGACAAGGTATTTATGGACCAGGAGGGGCTTATTTTTTTGCTTTCATCTCTGCAGAAGTTCGCCCTCTACTGGACCATAACCCATGTGTCATGAATAGTGGAATCGGGGTGTGTGACATACTCATAATAGCTATTTTACAGGTGAGTAATCACAAAATGGTATTAATTAGAAGTCTATTAAGCAAGCTTTACAAGCCCCCCCATGCGTTTCCCCGAGAGGAAGCGGACACATTTCTAGACTCAATCTCATTCCCTAAACTGCTAGACGCTCACAAGGAATGTCTAGAGGCAGAAATCATGGCCCCAAAAGTATTGAGAGCCATTAAGAGCCTTAGGACATCCAAAATGCCCGGACCAGATGGATTTTCGACCCTATATTTTAAGAAATATGCCACAGAATTGGCCCCCTATTTAGCCTTCATGCTTAACTCCCTTAAAGACCAGGGTTCTTTGCATCAGTCATCTTTGGAGGCCTATATAAGCATGATTCCGAAGCCTGATAAGGACCACTCTGACGCGCAAAATTACAGGCCTATATCATTACTTAATGTTGACGTCAACATTTTAGGGAAAGTCTTGGTTACCAGGATTAACGAGTTCCTGGGTACTATAATAGGCAAAGACCAGGTGGGCTTTATCCCATATAGGCAGGCCTCGGACAACATTCGTAAGCTGCTTCACCTGATTGAGCTGGCTCAGCAAAGAGACATCCATAGCCTCCTCCTGGCTCTAGACCTGCAGAAGCCTTTTGATTCTCTCTTGTGGGATTATATGAACTGTGCTCTCCAGAAGTGGGGCTTTGGAGATAACTTTCTCGCTTGGATCCGCAATATTTACTCCTCCCCCTCGGCTAGAGTGCAATACAATGGTTATCTTTCTGAGCCTTTCTCGATTGGCAGAGGCACCCGCCAGGGATGTCCGCTCTCTCCGGTATTGTTTGTACTGGCACTGGAGCCTTTGGCTCTTGCTATTCAGGCAAACCCAAACATAGAGGGCATTGAAATGGCAGGACATCACCATAAGGCATGCTTGTTCGCCGATGATATTCTGCTGACCCTCTCGCAGCCCCACACTTCGCTACCTAACTTGCTTCAGCTTTTAGAAACTTTCTCAAAGATCTCGGGCCTCAAGGTCAACAAGGAGAAGTCAGTGGGACTCAACTTAAATATCCCTACCCCAGCCCTAAATATCCTTCAATCCAACTTCCAATTTCGCTGGGCCCCGGGAGCCCTATCCTACTTGGGCGTCAAATTTATGCCGCATTACCAGTCTTTATATCAGGCAAACTACCCTCCCCTCTTTAGAATGGTAAAGACGATGCTGGATACCTGGCGAGGTCATGAGATATCCTGGATTGGAAGGATAAACGCAATAAAAATGACCCTGCTTCCGAAGCTCTTATATTATTTTAGAACCCTCCCAGTGCACATCCCACAATTTCAGATTAAAAGCATACAAAACAGCATAATGAAATTCGTCTGGGGGAAGACTAGGCCGAGAGTAACTAGAGCCACCATGACTAGGCACAGGAAGGAAGGAGGTTTGGGGGTTCCATGCATTTACAGATACTATCACGCAGCCCAGTTAGGGAAGCTCCAACAGCTACATGTTCAAAGGGAAACCCCTTTGTGGGTAGCGCTAGCGGCCTTGGCATGTGACCCCCGCAATATAGACCATGAATCTTGTGCCCAATCCTAAATCACTCTCTCCGAGTCTGGGATGGGACAAAATTCTCGGGGAATTTAATTTCACCACACCTTCCCTTAATGTGAATCACTAAGAACCCGCTGTTCCCTCCGGGCTAGCCCCAAAATGTTCAGCTGGTGGGAGCACGTAGGGATTAGCAAACTCTGCCATCTCCTTATTAAAGACGAGATAATCTCCTGGCCCACGCTACAGGAAAGGGAGAATGCACCGCCTTCGGAGCAATTCAGGTATCTAAAACTCCGTCATTGGGTTGCGCCCTTGCTCAAAAATAAGATTAAGGACTCGGAAATGACTTCTTTCGAGAAGCCTTGTGTCCACTATCTACTCACACCTCATAGCGTTGCCCACCAATTCAAAACATGGGTACATGGCCAGGTGGGAGGCTGACCTGGGTCTGGTGAGGGATAGGAGGGACTGGGTAGACATATGGACTGGAATTAACAGGTGCTCCATTAATGTTACGACCCTGGAAGCAGCACACAAGATGCTCACCAGGTGGTATCTGGTGCCTTCGCGTATAGCTAAGGCGATCCCGGGCTACCCAGCGCATTGCTTTAGAGGCTGTCCCTTAGAGGGTTCTGTTGCATATATGGTGGAAATGCCCCAAGGTAAAAAGGTTTTGGTCACGGGTTTTTGGTCTCCTGAGCACTCTCTTGCAAACTCACATACCTCAAGACCCCTGGGTGGCGCTACTATATGTGAAGCCAGAGGGTGTCACCAGAATCCAACACGCCCTACTTACTCAACTTATGTTGGCAGCAAAACTAACGATCGCTTGCTCCTGGAAGAAGCCGGGAATCCCCTTCCAGGCAGTAAAAGACAGACTTAACGGCATCTTGATTAATGAGAAGCTGACCAGTATTCTGAGGGACTCACACGCTAAATTTATCAGAATATGGCGGCCTTGGGTGGAATACGCCTACCCGGAAATACGCAATACCTTACTGCAATGAGCGATGATCTGTTGTTTCTTCCTTTTTTTTTTTTTCTCCTTCCCCCCCTCCCTCAACTCTAACTTAGGCCGCCCCCCTCCCCCATCTCCCTCTCCCCCCACCCCTCCCCACTTTCATCTCCTCCTCCCTTTATTCTTACCCTGCTTACCCTACCGCAAATTTAATATTGAACCCTTACGCATACTAAGCTGGGAGGCAGGAGGACAACGCCCAGTGTAAAAGTTGCTACTGGAGTTAGGCCGCTTAGGCAGACACGCTGATGCTAGACAAATAATTGAGTCTTGCAAACACATTTACAGATGTAGTAGATACTTTATTGTTGTATTGAAATGCTTGCAATGTATCAGTTCTGTGAAAGTTGAACGCCTTTATGCTGTACAACAATCTTATGCCAATGTCATCTGTATTTCTCTATAAAAAAGAAAACAAATCTTAATAAAAAGATTGAAAAAAAAAAAACTTATGTTTCATGCATTTGTAGAAATACTGGTCTGTCACCCAAGTGCAATCATCAATCAAGTTCACAGTATGCAGAGCCCCCTCCACCCCCACAGGCTAAACACAGGGCGAGGGAGGGTGGCTGGGGATAACAAAAAGTTTGGACTTACTCTTTAAAGCAGACCAAAAACACTAGTACCTGGCCCTATGATGATTTGGGTGAAAATGACATTTATCATTCTATCCTGATGCTGGAAAGGAGTTAAAGGGAGATCCCTTGAAAAACAGTTTGAAAACCAATGAAAGTCACTTTTTTACTCCTGGTACTTTTTTACTCCTAAGAAAAGTATTGAGCTTTTTATTCCTTTTTACACTATAGTAAAAAGTACATATCAATGACTTTCATTGTTTTCTAGCTGGGAATTCTGTAACCTGTGGTTGGGGGCCCCATATGGCTCTTGAATACATTTGATATGCCCCCCAACCTGCTGTGTTTAAGCAATCTAGATTTATTAAAATCTTATTTATAATATACCGTATTTTTCGCCCTATAAGACACACTTATTTTTCCCCAAAAGTGGGGGGAAAATGCCTGTGCGCCTTATCGGGCGAATGTAAAAAAAAAAAAAAATGAAAAAAAAAAACTCACCCGTTCCCTGCGCTCCCGCGTTGCCTGTCACTCTGCGAGAGGCCAGATAAAGACAGAGGAGCGGTGGGCTCTGTCCCGGCCCCGCCGCTGCTATCGCTGTCTTTTCAGGCAGCAATAGCAGCGGCCGGGCCAGAGATAGTGCCCGCCACTCCTCCATCTGCTGCCTCTTCCTGGCAACGGACGCACACCCAGGTCAGTGCAGCAGGTGGGCATGGCCTGCATGACTCGGTGCAGGCCACGCCCACCCGCTGCCCTGACCTGGGTGTTCATCTGTGCAACAGGAAGAGACAGCAGCAGATGGAGGAGCGGCGAGCGCTGCCTCTGCCCTGCCGCTGCTATTGCTGCCTGAAAAGACAGCGATAGCAGCGGCAGGGCCGGGACAGAGCCCGCCGCTGCTTCCTACGGCCAGCTCCGACGCTGACAAGTTGCAGGCCACGCCCACCCGATTCACGAAGCCAGCCGCTCAGCGGAGCGGTGTCAGCGGACAGGTGAGTTTTACTTGTTATTTTCTTTACTTATGCCACACTGATTAAACTAATGGGGGGGGGGGGATGCCGCACTGACTATACTAATGGGGGGAGGGGGATGCCACACTGCCAATGGGAATGGGAGGTGGGGGATGCCACACAGCCAATGGGAATGAGGGGAGAGGGGGATGCCACACAGCCAATGGGAATGGGGGGAGAGGGATGCCACACAGCCTATGATAATGGGGGGAGGGGGATGCCACACAGCCAATGGAAATGAGGGGAGAGGGGGATGCCACACAGCCAATAAGAATGGGGAAGAGGGATGCCACACAGCCACACATGATAATGGGGGGAGGGGGATGCCACACAGCCTAGGATAATGGGGGGAGGGGGATTCCACACTGCCTATGGGAATGGGGGGGCACACTGCCTATATAGGGAATGGGAGGGGGGATGCCACACTGCCTATATGGGAAGGGGGGATGCCACACTGCCTATATGGGGAATAGGAGGGGGGAATGCCACACCGGGAATATGGGGAATGGGATGGGGGCATGCTACACTGTCTATGGAATTGGGGCATCCCACACGGCCTATGGGATGGGGGCATGCCACACTGCCTGTGGGAATGGGAGGAAAGAATGCCATTACATGTCTGTAATGATGCGTTTTTGGTTTAAAATATTTTTTTTCTTATTTTCCTCCCCCCAAATCTTAGGTGCGTCTTATAGGGCGAAAATGATGGTATATGTATATATATATATATATATATATATATATATATATATTTATTATACTTTTTCCAGGGTTAGGCACTTCCCAGATAGCTTTTTGGGCTTTGGAATATGACAACACCTTAGGCTGGCTATTAAAAATACATTATCTTTTTATTTGTGATTATTTAACAATAGAGCTCACCCATATGGGTGTGGATTAAATCTCATAACATTACATTGCTCGTTCCCATAACAATATATTTCATTGCATCATTGTGTTTCATTGCTTCTTTCTTTCTCCTATTGTTGGAACAAAGAACAGGGCAGACATGTTTCACCCTCCCGGGCTTTCTCAATGCCCTCTGTATAGAGATTTGTATTAGATTTTCTCATATACATATGCTTCATAATCATTGTAGAAAGATTGAAATTCTACATTAAATACCTCATATTATGTATGATAGTCAAAATAAAAAAAATCAATAAAAAAAAAGAAAAAAAAATTCTGAACATTTTTATTTCATAGTCAGTCACTCAGGAGCAGCTACCAAAGCACTTGTGGCCCCGCTTTTCCAAAGGTTGAGCAACCGGGGGCTAGCCAGTTAAATTTTAGCCAGTATTCTTCTCTCATTAAACCTTTATTCTGATCATTAAAAGTTTATGAAAGTCCAGCCAATGTGTTTCAGGCCATCACAGGTCCTTAGGCATAATGATCTGAAACACATTGCCTAATCTAAGAGCATAAATTGTATTTTTCATACAAGGATTTGCAACAGATTTTAATGATAGAAATAAAAATTTTTATGTAAGGAAAATGCTGGCTACAATTACAACTACCAGTATTTGGTTTTGAAGTGGTTGAGTGGTTTTGGGCTGATGATCTCTTGCTCTTGAACTGAAGGCGAATGAGCTGTAACTTTCCTTCTCAGTAAAATCTAGCCAGGTCTAACAACACTATGAAAGAGGGGTGATTAACCCACTAGGGGACAGATTCTAAACACACTGTTACACCAGGGAATTGCATGCATGATTCCAAAGCTTTTGTTGACTTAGAGAGAAAACTCCTACATTTCAGAAGAAGTCATTGTCGTTCCACCCATTACAGTTTACATGGATGATCAGTGATTTCGTCCTCTGTCTCAGTGTCACTGCGATATAAGCTTCTAAGAAGCTAACAGCTGCTGTCTGGCAACGTTGGCTCTTCTAAAGTGGGCACTTGATTGGTTCCATTCAATACACTCTGGGCTAGTGTTCACCTTCAGAATTCTTTCAGCTACCAGATCGAGCACCTATATACAACAGGGCACCTACTCCATACTACAGGACTGCCATCTCGTTGGTCTTGCCATTGCAAAGGGAGACCGGGTATCAGTGTGCTTTTATAATGAGGTCAATAGCTTACAACCAAAACAAATTGACGAGGGTCAACAAATGGGGCACAACTCCAATGATTAAAAATGAATCCATTTATTAAGGTTGCACAAAATTAAAAAACACAAACAACATGACAACAAAATTAACAAACAGCCAATCCACCAATCCCGGGGTGCTATAAATCAAGGCACCACATACAATTAAATGTCATATGGCAGCTCCAAGAAGTGACTCATGTCTGCAAGCTATACATCAGGCAAATTTATAGCACCCTGGGAATGGTGGATTGGCAGTTTTTTCTTTATTGCATGGCACGGCCCGCTTCGGTATTCATAACAGTTGGGTTATTCCACCACAAGGTGGCGCAGTGGTACTGCAGAAAAGCTGTGGCGAGTAGTCATATCTGTGGTGTTTTTACATTTTTGGTGTGTTTTCTGGTGTTTTTAGCTGCCACGCCGCTTTGTACTGCGTTCCGCGGCTGTGGGCGCTATAACCTGTCATGGCGCCGGCTGGGTCACGTAAGCGCATTTATTCAGTGGTCTGTGCCTGTGTGTCCCTGCGGTGTCTTTGGTCCGTGAGTCCCCCTTGGGGAGTTTTTAATTGATTGGGGTATTTTGCTGCGGGATGCTTATGTGTGATTTTACTTATGTCTTTCAGGCGGGATACCATTGGGTTGTGGTTTCTCCCGGCTCCACTACTTTTCTCCCCCTCATCCCCCCTTTATTACCTTCTGGGGGCATCCCGTGGGAGGGCATCTCAGGTGGCTTCTGTATTAAGCCTGTACCCACTGCTGGCCTATTGCACAACAGCTGGTAATGTGGGGGAGGAACATAGGACTCTCTTACTTTGTACTGATTTTGTGGCCTTTATTCTTACTGCTATGGATGCTGCTGTGCGGCTGTGTGGAAGGACCTCTGCGCTCTTGGTGGCTATGCGCTGCTCTGTCTGGTTGCGCCAGTGGGCAGCTGACGCTGCGGCTAAGAAAGCTCTCACTAGCCTCCCCTTTGTGGGGCTGCGGCTATTTGGGGAATGGCTTGATGTTCTAGCCAAGGATGGGCTGAGGCAGCCTCTGCCCTTTCGGGGGTCCTCTGCCCCCCTCCCTTCCTTTCGCATTCCCAGAGGGGGCCGTGGCTTCCTCCTCTCCAGTGGTCGCAGAGATTCTTGGGGCCGTGGCAGAACTCGTGGTCGTCCCGGTCCCAAGCCCCCTCAGGCATGAAGGGACGCCCTCCCCCATCCGGGTGGGGGGACAGCTTCGGCTCTTTGCTCACGTCTGGAGGCTTCATGTCTCAGACCGGTGGATTCAGGAGGTAGTGTCCTCCGGTTACAAGATAGAGTTTGCAGCCTGCCCCCCCCCCCAAGATTCATCAGATTCCGGATGTCTTTAAACCCCCTGTCAGCTCAGTGGTTGCTTCTGGCGGTTCATTGCCTGTTAGAGTCTGGAGTCATTTGTTTGGTGCCTCATCAAAAAAGAGGTCAGGGATACTATTCCAATCTTTTCACGGTCCCCAAAAAGGACGTCTCTCTGAGGCTCTGAGGCTCTCTGAAGAAAGCTCTCACTAGCCTCCCCTTTGTGGGGCTGCGGGGATTTGGGGAACGGCTTGATGTTCTAGCCAAGGATGGGAGGCTGCCTCAAAAAGGATGGCTCTCTGAGGCCCATTCTGGATCTGAAGGACCTCAACAAATTTGTCAGATTCAAGCATTTTTGCATGAAGACGCTGCGCTCTGCTGTCAGTACCCTTCGCCCGGGCGACTTCATGACCACTGTGGACATCAAGGATGCTTATCTTCATGTGCCTATCTTTCCAGGTCATCAGAGATTTCTAAGGTTCGAGCTGCAGGATCAGCATTACCAGTTTGTGGCTCTACCCTTTGGTATCACCTTGGCACCTCGGGTGTTCACCAAGGTGCTGGCGGGGGTGATGGCTCTGCTAAGGAACCAGGGCATCCGCATCATTCCTTACCTGGACAACATCCTGATTGTGGCCGAGTCTTTTCCTCAGGCCGAGGGGGACACTCAAATGGTGACATCCACTCTAGAGTCTTTCGACTGGGTGATCAACTATCCCAAGTCTTCTCTGTCTCCGTCCTTGGTGAGGTCCTTTCTGGGCATGGATACCTCTCAGGTCAAGGTGTTACTTCCTCAGCAGAAGGTGGAGGGTCTTCAGCTGCAGGCTCGGGCTCTGCTGTCGTGTCCTCATCCCTCCATCCGTCAGGGGATGTAGTTGGTGGGCCTGATGGTGTCCTGCTTCGAGGCAGTCCCCTTTGCTTAGTTTCACATGAGACCTCTTCAGTTGCACCTCTTGTCAGTTTGGGATCGGGACCCTGTGTCCCTGGATCAGGAATTTGTTCTGTCACCCCTGGCCAGACAGTCTCTCTTGTGGTGGCTGGACTCAAGGAACCTCCTGGGGGGCAGGTCCTTCCTGCCCCCTTGCTGGGAAACGGTCACCACGGATGCCAGTCTGACCGGCTGGGGAGGCTTCTGGAAGTCCCTGGTACCAGGGTCGGGGGGGCCCACAAGAGGCCCATGCTTCCATCAACGTCCTGGAACTAAGGGTGATCAGGTTGGTTCTTTCTCGCCTATCCACTCACCTCCTGAGTCGGGCTGTTCAGATTCGCTCAGACAACCAGATGGCGGTTGCCTACATCAACCATCAGCGAGGGACTCGGAGCAAACGAGCCTTCAAGGAAATGTCCCTGATTCCGTCTTGGGCGGAACAGCATGTTCCCTGCATCTCAGCAGTCTACATTGCAGGGGTGGAGAACCATGTGGCGGACTCCCTGAGCAGGGGACGTCTCGTCTGGGGGAGTGGTCTCTCAACAATCAGGTGTTTCTCTCCCTCTGTCACCGCTGGGGTCAACTGGATGTGGACCTGTTTGCGTCCCGTCACAATCACAAACTTCCCAGACTTGTCTCTCTTTCACAGGATCCTCTGGCCTTTGCCACGGATGCCTTGGCAATACCTTGGACGGAGTTTCAGCTTCTCTATGTGTTCCCTCTATTTCCTCTTCTGGGCAGGGTCATGCGCAGGATAGCCCAGGAGCGGGTACCAGCCATACTGGTGGCCCCTTGTTGGCCAAGAAGGGTTTGGTTCGCAGACGTCGTGCGGTTGGCAGTAGACCGGCAAATCCTGCCCAAGGATCCAGATCTTCTCACCCAGGGGCAGCTATGCCATCCCAATTTAAAAACTCTGGCTTTAATGGCTTGGCTGCTGAAACCTCCATATTGATGGAAAAGGGGTTGCCTGCTTCTGTTGTTGATATCATGATTCGGGCCAGGAAGAAGTCCTTGTCCTTTATCTATTACAGGGTCTGGCATGCTTACATTGCCTGGTGTGAGTCCAAGTCTCTTCCCTGTCGGGTGTTTTCTATTCCCAGGATTCTGGAATTCTTGCAACATGGTTTGGATCAGGGCCCTAAAATGCCATGTTTCAGCTCTGGCAATTTTTTTCCAAAGATCTTTTGCCAATCACCGGTTGGTTAAAACCTTTTTTTAGGGGGTTTCTCATGTGCGTCCACCCTGTAAGCCTTTGCTACCAGTCTGGGATTTGAATCTGGTGTTGTCTGCTCTGCAAGGGCCTCCCTTTGAGCCTGTCCGTGAAGCTGCCTTGTCTATTCTGACTCTTAAGGTAGCCTTTCTGGTGGCTATCACTTCTGTAAGGCGAGTTTCTGAGCTAGCGGCACTTTTCATCAAATCTCCTTATTTTGAGAGACATCAAGATAAGGTGGTGTTCCGGCTCAAGCCGGACTTCCTGCCAAAGGTTGTGTCTGCCTTTCATCTTACTCAGCACATTAGGGTTGAACCAGAGAGAAAAAAAAATACTTTCGTTTTTGTGTCGATCTGTTTATTTTTTGAAATGTTCCCGCTCTCGTATGAGTGTACGAGCGATTCTATGCATGCATTGCAAGCCTTCTGTAAAGTCTTCATCTGTTCGTATGCCAACGAGAATGTCATTTTCCAGCTTTTGTTTTCCGTTACTCATGTTAAAACGTCGGCTTTCGTTTTTGCCCTTTTTCCATGGTCTCCTCCCACGAATCCTTTATGTTTCCCGTTAGATTCTGTTTACCTTTTCAAGAAATAATCGTCCAGACGAAAATCCTTACGATCTTATGCCTGCGCACTACAAACTTAATTTATTAAAGTGCTCGCCTACATATTTGTTTCACTCACTTGTGCTACAATGCGCTACGACACTTCGCAGTCATGTTCTTCTTCTATTTCTCACCCCTAAAACTTACCCAAATCACTTTGCGGTCATGTTCTTCTTCTATTTCTCACCCCTAAAACGTACCCAAATCACTTTGTGGTCATGTGAATCTTCATCTCTAGATATTTCTTTGCCCATTCGTTTTGTATTAATTGCCTTGATGCAGAGGGTGCTACGTTGGTTTTTGTGTACGTTTATGCACTCAGGTGTGTGCTCAGCCGCCTTTCCGATTGACGGCTTGCAAGAGGCTGATTTCCGTGAAAACGGACGGGTCGTTCATTGGTCCGTTTTTTTCAGTGATGCAGAGCCTTGTTTTCCGATTAAAATCACCTTAATAAAACGTGGCCGCGGAGCCTTCACTTACGGGCAGTCTGACCAGCCGTATTTGAGCTCCGTGCTTTTTGGAAATGCATTCCTCTGTGGGCGCACATCAAAGGCGCCAGCTACGGGGTCTGGTACTTATGAGCATGGCAGAAACCAGGCTGCACCGAACGCCTTTGGACATCGATTGCATGCATGACGTTGACCTATTCGAGCTCACCCGCCTTAACCGTGTTTCTCTCCATGCCTTGTATAGCGAGCTGCAGCCATGGTTAGCCCCCACCACAAGAAAGGGGCATGCAATTGCAGGTATGACCAAATTGGTTGGCTGCCTGCAGGTTTTGGCGAATGGCTCGTTCCAGAGACTGGGTGCCTTCTCCGTGGGGATGTCCCAGTCTACGCTGAGCCGCAGCCTAACCAAGTTTGTGGATGGCATGGCTACCCTGGCACAGAATTATATTTTTTTCCCTCAAACAGGGGAAGCCTGGAATGCGGTTAAGCTGGGCTTTTATAACATAGCCGACATGCCCAATGTCATTGGTGCAATCGATTGCACACATGTCTCATTGGTCCCCCCTGCTGACCAGGAATATCTGTTCAGGTATGTGGTTTGGGTCTGCTTTTTTTTTTATTTATTTATTTTTTTATTTTTTAAGCTTTCATAAAAAGATTAAAAAACATTTAAAAAAGTTAACAAATTTTTTTTACAAAGTTTCAATAAATTTGAAAGTAAAAAAAATAAAATAAAAAAAGTTGGTGTGTTGTCTTTCCTGGCACTGTACATTCTCACAACATCATCACACATTTACATGTCACAAAAGGTTAATATATGGGACAATAAAGAGAAAGAACAATAACAAAAAGAGATTAAGGTAAGCATTAAAGGCAAAGAAAATTAAACAAAAAATAATTTAATAGTAAATTTAGGTATGTGTCAAAGTGACAGTTTGTGGCATATGTACATTTACATGGAGGTTTAGAGGTGTGCGCTTGCGTGGACCCAGATTGACAACAGGAAATCCATGGAGATGTAAGTATACTTGTCAAAAACAACAAAATTGGTGTGAGAAATGACACGGAAGGCAAGCAGGTACGTTAAAAAAACAAAGCAAATAGGAGGAAAAACGGAACGCCCGTGTGAACGTGAACGTAAGCCACGAGGAAATTGCATGCTCCCGAGAGGGGCAAAAAATGCTTCCCAATTGAAGACAAATTAACGGATCAGTTAGGGACCCATTCCGACGGAGGCTCTGCATCACATTGGAGCCACGATTCAAATGGGACCTCCGGACAATCGGAAGGTTTTAAGGTCAGTTTAGGGGAGGCTCTGCATCAGGCCTAATATACTTGGAAAATAAAATGGCACTGAAACAGTCTTTGTTTTTTTTGTTTTAATACAAAATGCCAATTTTTTATGGCTTTTTTTTAATTGTTTGCAGTAAAATGTATAAACTTTTTTTGTTTGTAAGAAAATATAACATTTTTACATTTTTAACATTTTTAAAAAGATTAAAATACAAAACTATATACAAAGCAATGGCAGGACCCAGCACATTAGTCTTCTTCTGTGGTCCCCAACGAGTCACGCAGCTCCTGCATGTCGGTCACCAACTGAAGGACCCTTTCACTCATTGCTGCCACTCTGGCACGTCTGGTCCCTGTATAAAAAACAAACAAACATTATTTGTTGGCAAATACATGTTTCTCAGCTGTGGATGGAATGTTTTTTAGGTGGCAAGCTAACTCATGACGCCATATGTCATTATGCTAAGTAATTAATCTAAGGAAGAGGGCATATGTCATTATGCTAAGTAATTAATCTAAGGAAGAGGACATATGTCATTATGCTAAGTAATTAATCTAAGGAAGAGGGCATATGTCATTATGCTAAGTAATTAATCTAAGGAAGAGGGCATATGTCATTATGCTAATGCCATTGACTATGGCTTTAGGTATCTTGGTGATCATGTCAAGTACCACATACTCAAAAGAATGACATTACAACTTACTTCTTTGGTGGCCGACGTCTGCGTCGGGGACCACCCTGGGTTCTGGGACCTGCCACTGCTGGGAAGTTGAGGCTGTAGAGACATGTCAAATAGGGTCACTTCTAATGTCTGAGTCAACAGTAAGCAAATGACAATTTGAATGTGTGTGTGACATCACCCACCTTCTCCATATGCCTCCTGGGCCTGATCTGCTGCAGACTCTTCCACAGATCCTTCACCCGTTACATATTCAGCTGGAAAAAAAAAATAAGGGAATCAGCTTTTGTTTAAATAGCATGTATGTGTTTGCAGTTACATTGAGAGTCACATACCCGAGGCTAAGGTCTCCGTCGCTTGGTACAGCTCCCTGTCCACGCCGTGACGCCCCTCCTCTGTTGAGAGGTCCAGGGGCTGGTCGGAGGCCCCTACAGAGGAGGGGTAGGACCGTCGCCCTGGAGATCCACCACCTTCATTTGGTGCTGCAGATTCATGCAGCACTGGCCTGCCTGTGCGCCTCCGGGTGCGTCGTATTCGGTACTCCATTTCCAGCACTAGAAAAGAAAAGCATTTATAAATAAAGGCCTACCTACTGTATTAGTTACATCTAGCATGCAATCGCTATGTACTTACTTGGGAAATGGAGCCCGAAAAATCGCAGCACCCGGGGCATGTGGAGCCGTTTCAGGTCCGACCAATGCTGCATGATCTGGGTGTGGGTGAAGGCGGCGTCCGTCTCGTGCTGGATCCTGGAAACAATCTCCAGGGCGACGGTCCTCTTCTCAAAAGAGTTGGGCAGGTAGACGTACCTGCGCTGAAGCATCGTCTAAAAAACACAAAATAAACATAGTTTTTAGATCAAACTGCATACACATATCTGTCACAATTAAATCAATTGACTAAATGACATTCCCAGACACATTTCTAGCCTCAAACTATCCTTCTGGATGTTAGTGAGTTGGTTCGCACATGTGCGCACTTCTGTTTGGCACAGATTTAGACAAACTTTTAAAGATAACTGTTTCTTCCTGTGCTTCCTTAAGGCCTAGGCATGCATTTAGATGGCAAATCAAAGTCATTACAATACACTTAAGAGCATAATCAGCCCTTCTTGTTGGCGGGTGAAGATCGTGGGCGCCATCTTTCTTCTTGTCCACAGCAGATAAGTAATGCCCCAGCGGTTTACGGGTTCCGCACGGCCGGACGAATGGCCGTACGCACGCGTACACGAACGTGTAAGCATCATACCCAGGCATTAGTATTTAAAGGGTCCTGGACACACAGCTCATTCTCTTTGAGAGTCTAAACATGCCAGCTAAAAAAACAGTCGGGAAGGCCAAACCAGGCAATGAGGCCAGCAGCAAAATGCCACAGCAGCCTGAGGAGCCTTCTTCATGCCCGACCAGTCAGTCACAAATACCAACGCCGAAGGTGCGGGAAACGCGCAGCCACAGTGGCCAGGCCAAGGTGACAATACCCACCAAGTCCGCTAAGCCCAAAACAACCAGCAAAGCAAAGGAGGCAGTGGCGAAGAAGAAGACCACAACCAAGCAGGCAGGTACACCCGCAAAAAAGGCCATTAAGAGGGTGAGAAGCCCCAGCCCCCAAAAAACACCATCCCCTCCTCCCCGGGCTAGCACATCCATTCGGAAAAAAACGCTCCACTGGCAAGGCCAGTAAAAGCCACAGGCCCAGAAGCCCCAGCTCAGCCAGCTCAGCATCTCCTGAGCCATGTGGGAAACACACCCATGGCCATGGAAAGAGCAAGAGCCACAGGCCCAGAAGCCCCAGCCCACCCAGCTCAGCATCTCCTGAGCCACGTGGGAAACACACCCATGGCCATGGAAAGAGCAAGAGCCACAGGCCCAGAAGCCCCAGCCAGCTCTGCATGTAGTCAGCCACGTGGGAAACACACCCATGGCCATGGAAAGAGTAAAAGCCACAGGCCCAGAAGGCCAAGCACAGCCAGCTCAGCATCTCCAGAACTACGTGGGAAACACACCCATGGCCACGGAAAGAGCAAGAGCCACAGGCCCAGAACCCCCAGCCAGTTCTGCATGTAGTCAGCCATGTGGGAAACACACCCATGGCCATGGAAAGAGTAAAAGCCACAGGCCCAGAAGGCCAAGCACAGCCAGCTCAGCATCTCCAGAACTACGTGGGAAACACACCCATGGCCATGGAAAGAGCAAGAGCCACAGGCCCAGTAGCCCCAGCCCAGCCAGTTCTGCATGTAGTCAGCCATGTGGGAAACACACCCATTGCCATGGAAAGAGCAAAAGCCACAGGCCCAGAAGGCCAAGCACAGCCAGCTCAGTATCTCCAGAACCACGTGGGAAACACACCCATGGCCATGGAAAGAGCAGGAGCCACAGGCCCAGAAGGCCAAGCACAGCCAGCTCAGTATCTCCAGAGCCACATGCAAGTACCTCCCAGGGGCATGGAACCACAATTGGCAAGGGTACAAAGAGTCACAGGGCTCGAAGCACCACACCTTCAAGCACACCCTCCTCACATTTGCCACCGGCACAGGTGGCAAGCAACTATCCATATGCCACATCGTCGCCTGCAAGTTCAGTGGCCACCCAGGCAAGGACCCCAAGTCCATTTCCAAGTACAGCCCATTCTTTATCCAGCCACCTGTCCAACATTTCAACACAACAGAGCTAGCCCAGAATGTCCCCCGAATTGCCTACATCCAGAGATGATCACGAACAGCAAGCAATAGGCCGGACATTGCGGCGAGGACAGTTGAGTGGCAGGTTTGGTGAGGCCCAAACTCTGGCATTGGCAAGTGGGCTGACCCTACATTATGACGAGCTATATGGGCGAAAATTCAAATCTACCAGCAAACTGGGTTTTTTGGGCAACACCCATTTTAACAGCTATTTGCCCTGTATCTGCTCCACATCTTTCCTCTACATCCCCACTGTATTGACCTGTCTGGTGAGCGCTACCAAGATTGCCTTATTCTTAGTATACAGTGCGTCCTGCTCCAGATAGAATACTTACATTCGGGTACTATTCCGCCAGATGGCGCTGGACTGCAGAGACATCGAAAACAGGCTCCTCTCGGCCCCTCAAATACCTAGGGACCTCCCACAATCCCCTCTCTGCAGTCTGGACTGCGAAGGACAAGAAGATGGCTCTCTCTCTACTCGCAGGTGAGCGGGGCTATTAGCTTTCGGCCCTGTAGGACTATTCCCACCCGTTCCATCAGTAATTGCCTCCCAGCCTTGGCTGCGCTGGTCAGGTGATGGTAGGCAGCACTGCTGTTAGGTGCTTAGGAGCGCTGCTCCACCGCAATCCCCCACCAAAGGGTAGGCGGTACAGGCATATGGTGAGCCTCTATGGGATGCCCCTCCCGCACTATTGTCCTTTGCCCCTGTCTATCGGTGGGCCCTATGTTAAGTGGCCGCTGTCCTCCCTCACTCTCCTGGTAGCCTTCGGGGGAAAAGGGGGTGTGTGTGTGTGTATGTATGTATATATGTGTATTGGCTTTATGCTTCATTACATTATGCCTTGTGTCAGCCGCCGCGCTCACTTGTTTTACATTCATTATACTTTAAACTGCCGCCGCCGCGCAGGTTTTTTCCCTATGTTCCGCGCTTGAAGGCGCCGTTACCTCAGGCGCCAGTGCGCCGTCATTGACTGCTTGTCACGTGTTGGCTTTGCGCTCTTCGGGGGGGAGGGGCCTGTCTTTGGCGCATTCCGCGCCATTGCTCATGCGGGTCCGCCCCTCGAGGTATACCGACGCCATTTTGTTTGCTTGGTTCCGGCTTCTGCGTGACGGGCTTCTACCTACTGCGGTCCGTGAGTGCCCTCGCAGGCGGCTTTATTACCGGCTATTAATTATTGTTTGCTTACGGCTCCCTTTGATTATGTCTTTCAGACGGGCAAACCCCTTGGCTTCTCCCGGTCCTCTATTAGTTGGTTAACGCCAAACCCTGTAAGGC
This sequence comes from Gastrophryne carolinensis, assembly GCA_027917425.1. Lineage (NCBI taxonomy): Eukaryota > Metazoa > Chordata > Amphibia > Anura > Microhylidae > Gastrophryne > Gastrophryne carolinensis. The sequence goes on from CM051234.1 coordinate 538,424,562, forward strand.
CTAGTGTAATTACTCCCACTTCCCTAGCGGGTTATTGGGGCATCCCGGGTTGCTGTATAGCGTTAATCCCTATCGGACTATTGTGCCACTATAATCACCATATGGAGGCATCTCAGGATAATGTGACCGGGGTTCCTTCGGGACAAGCCCGGCTGTGTGTAGCTTGTGGGGAGTCTCATGTTGACGCTGACAAGGCGCGGATCTGTGTACCCTGTGCCAAACAGGTGCTTGAACTGCAATCTGGTCTTCCAGTGGCTGACTCTGCGTTTCGTTTCGCCTCACCTACTCCCCCAAGCTTAAATCTCACTCCCATTGAATTGCATACAAGTGGGGAGTCTCAGCCTGATGTCTCTTCTAGACTGGCTAGTGTTGAGAAGTTAATTGCTAATACCATGGCGTGTAAGGCCCCTGCAAAAATGCAGCACTTAACGCCTGATGTCACTCTTTTCCCTATGGAAGCTGATGAGTTTTTGCATCTATCTGGCTATACCCCCTTGGAGGAAGGGGAGCTATTCTCCGACTCAGGGTCATCTGATGAGAGGCCCAGGGGTCATGGCGACTCTGGCTCTGACCCCTGGGCCCCGGATGATACTGATAGATTATTGGCCCAGATTTTTGAGGTCCTGTCTATTTATCCCCCTGTTGCGGCTCCCAGGCAAAGGGGGGAACTTTTTCATACTGCTAAGACACGCTTGGAATTTCCTGAGCAAGCACATTTCAATAACCTTGTGCTCAAGGAATGGGAACGTCCCAGTAGACTTCCCGGTGTACCTAAGAGTTGGGATAGGAAGTATCCCTTTCCTGCTGATGTGGTTAAGTGTTGGTCATCCCCTCCCGAAGTGGATGCCCCGGTCCTAGGGTTATCTAACACCTCTGTCATGCACTCCCCTGACTCTACTACCCTGCGGGATGCTGAGGACCGGCGCATTGACCAGCTGGCGTCACATGCCTTTGCATGTGTGGGGACGGCGCTGCGCCCGGTCTGTGCCTCGGCCATTACGGCGGTGGCTATTTGGACCCTGCTCAGAAGTATCCTTGATAGTGCCCCTGACAATTTGCCTTGTGAGGAGTTTAATGCACTCTCTAGTTGTGATGTTTTTGTGAATTTTGTCCTCTCAGCCTTGGATGACACCATTAGAATGTGTGCCAGAACCTCTGCCCTTGTGGTGGCTATACGCCGCTCGGTTTAGACTACGCCTGTTTGGGGACCGCCTGGACCTATTTGCTAAGGGAGGCAGGTTACCCCAGCGCAGTCTCGGCCCTTTCGGGGTCAGGGCTCCTTTTCCTCCCCCTACCGTGGTGCTAGACAAGAAAGGGGGGTCTCCTTTACTGGGACCCGAGGAGATTTCTGGGGTAGGGGCAGAGGACGTGGATGTCCTGGCTCCTCCTGGGGCTCCAAGCTTAAGTGCTCTCCCAAGCCCCCTCAGGCATGATGGGGCGCCCTCACCCATCCGGGTGGGGGGACGGCTTCAGCACTTTGCTCACGTCTGGAGGCTTCATGTCTCAGACCGGTGGATTCAGGAGGTAGTGTCCTCCGGTTACAAGATAGAGTTTGCTGTCTGCCCTCCCCCAAGGTTCATCAGCTCCCGGATTCCTCAGGACCCTGTGTCAGCTCAGGATCTAGTGCAGGCAGTGCAAAGCCTCCTGGAGCTGGGGGTCATCTGCAAGGTCCCTTTTAGAGAAAAAGGCAAGGGCTTCTATTCCAATCTCTTCATAGTTCCCTAAAAAGATGGGTCAGTCAGGCCCATCCTGGACTTGAAGATCCTCAACAAATTTGTCAGGAGCAGGCGCTTTCACATGGAAACTCTGCGCTCTGCCATCAGTTCCCTGCGCCCAGGGGATTTCATGACTTCTGTGGACATCAAAGATGCTTACCTTCATATTCCTGTATTTCCAGGTCATCAACGGTTCCTCAGGTTCGCTATAGAGGATCAACACTACCAATTTGTGGCATTGCCATTTGGTCTCACTTCAGCTCCCAGGGTGTTCACCAAGGTGCTGGCAGGAGTAATGTCTCTGCTCAGGTTTCAGGGCATCCGCGTGCTGCCTTATCTGGACGACATTCTCATCACCTACCAGTCTCTACATCAGGCAGAAGTGGATACTCAGCTGGTGGTGTCCACCCTGGAGTCATTTGGATGGGTGATCAACCACCCCAAGTCCTCTCTGTCCCCCTCCTTGGTGACTTCATTCCTGGGAATGAATCTGGATACAGTTCACGCAAGGATTTTTCTTCCTCAACAGAAGGTGGACAGTCTGATTGCGCAGGTCCAGTTCCTGCTATCTTGTCATCATCCCTCCATCAGGCAGGGAATGCAGCTGGTGGGCCTGATGGTGGCGTGCTTCGAGGCGGTCCCTTATGCTCAGTTCCACTTGAGGCCTCTGCAACTCCACCTCTTGTCAGTATGGGACAAGGACCCAGCGTCCCTGGACCGGGTCTGTGCACTTTCTCCCCTGGTCAGGCGGTACCTTTCGTGGTGGATGGACTCCAGGAACCTTTTGGGGGGGCAGATCCTTTCTGACCCCCTCCTGGGAGACGGTTACCACGGATGCCAGTCTGTCAGGTTGGGGGGGTTTCTGGAAGTCCCTGTGGTTCCATGAAAAAGGTGGGGCCCTCAGGAGGCGCCTCACCTTTGGGGCCTGCCTGTTCAGGTGCGCTCGGACAACCAGACGGCAGTTGCCTACATCAATCATCAGGGAGGGACCCGGAGCAAGAGGGCCCTCCAGGAAGTGTCTCTGATCCTGACCTGGGCAGAGGACAATGTTCCCTGCATATCAGCTGTGTACATCCCGGGGGTGGACAATCTCCTGGCAGACTCTCTGAGCAGGGGGACCTCTCGCCAGGGAGAATGGTCCCTCTGCAACAGGGTGTTCCAATCTCTGTGTCACCGTTGGGGCCAACCAGATGTGGATCTGTTTGCGTCCCGTCACAAGCTCCCGGCCTTTGTCTCCCTGTCCCAGGATCCTCTGGCCTTGACCACGGATGCTCTAGCAATGTCATGGCAGGACTTTCAGTTTCTGTATGTCTTTCCTCCATTCCCCCTGCTGGGCAGGGTTCTGCGCAAGATTGCTCTGGAAGGGGTGCCAGCAATTCTGGTGGCCCCCAGGTGGCCAAGAAGAGTGTGGTTCGCAGACGTGGTGCAGCTGGCAGTAGATCAATACGTTCTGCCCGTGGTGCCAGATCTGCTCACTCAGGGCCCCTTACGCCATCCCAATTTACAAACTCTGGCTTTGACGGCCTGGCTGCTGAAACCTCCATCTTAATGGAGAAGGGTCTGTCTACCTCGGTTGTTGATACCATTATAAAGGCTAGGAAGAAGTCTTCTTCTTCCATTTATTACAGGGTTTGGCGTGCCTACATTGACTGGTGTGAGTCTAAGTCTCTTCCCTGCCGTGTGTTCTCTATTCCAAGGATTCTGTATTCTTCCTGTTCCAGTTCCTGCAGCATGGGTTCGAGATGGGGCTCCAACTCAGTACTCTGAAAGGTCAGGTTTCTGCCCTGGCTGTTTTCTTCCAGAAGTCCTTTGCTCAGCATTCTCTGATCAGGACTTTTTTCCAGGGGGTTACTCATGTGCGTCCTCCACGTAAGCCTGTGGTGCCTGCTTGGGATTTGAACTTGGTTTTGTCAGCCTTGCAGGGTGCTCCCTTTGAACCTGTGCAGGATGCTGCCCTGACCATTCTTACTCTCAAAGTTGTCTTTCTGGTGGCTATCACCTCTGTTAGGCGTGTGTCTGAGTTGGCCGTGCTTTCCATTCAGCCCCCCTACTATGAGAAACACCAGGACAAGGTGGTGTTCCGCTTTAAGCCAGATTTTCTGCCTAAGGTAGTGTCTGCCTTTCATTTGAATCAGGAAATTGTTCTTCCTTCATTGTGCCCTAATCCTAGTAATGCTAAGGAGAGGGTTTTGCATTCTTTGGATGTGGTTAGGTGTCTGAAGTACTATCTGGTGGCTACTGCACCTTTCAGAAAAACTGATGCTCTTTTTGTGGTCCCTTCTGGTCCTAGGAAGGGTTTGGCTCATGCCAAGTCTACTATCAGCAAATGGATCCGTCAGGCTGTGATTCAGGCCTACTCTGCTAAGGGGAAGAATCCTCCCTTCCGCCTTACTGCTCATTCTACTCGTGCTATTGGTGCCTCTTGGGCTTTCCAGCACCAGGCTTCTGTTGAACAAGTTTGCAAGGCCGCTACGTGGTCTTCTGTTCATACCTTTTCAAAGTTTTACAAGGTTGATGTTAGGGCCTCAGCTGATGCTGTTTTTGGCTGCAAGGTTTTGCAGGCGGCAGTGGTTTAAACTGTCTGCTGTTACCTTTTTGGGGATCCCACCCTACTTTATGGACACTGCTATTGGATGTCCCGAATGTAAGTATTCTATCTGAAGCAGGACGTCCTGTATACTAAGAATAATACAATTCTGTGAATACTCACCTGTAGAATTGGTATTATGAGTATACAGTACGTCCTGCTCCACCCCACCCTTGGTTTTTGCATTATCTTGGATCCCCTGTATGGTCATTGTTATCATTGTTATAGTTACTAGTTTGGGTTGTTTTATGTCTCCCGGCTTCTCGTTAACTGCTTTTCAATTTTGGGGATTGTGGGAGGTCCCTGGGTATTTGAGGGGCCGGGAGGAGCCTGTTTTCGATGTCCAGCGCCATCTGGCGGAGTAGTACCCCAATGTAAGTATTCTATCTGGAGCAGGACGTACTGTATACTCATAATACCAATTCTACAGGTGAGTATTCACAGAATTGTATTTTTTATGGCTTTGCTTGTATGATTTGAATTTTCGCCCATATAGCTCATTAGAGTGCTGAGATACCCCACTAGCCAATGCCTGAGATAAAGCCTCACTGAATCTGTCGCTCAAGCTGCCACGCTGCAGGCTTTGGCCTAATGAAATTGTGTCTGGCTCATCCTGTTTCTAGGCATGATTGGGGGACATTCTGGGCTGGCAAACTACTACCTTGAACCCTGGCAAACAATGGACTGGACTTGCATTTGGACTGGGGGTTATTGTTTGGGTAGGCCACTGACTTACAGGCGTGGATGTGGCATAGGTATGGCTGCTTTCCACCTGTGCCTGTGGCAAATGTGGCCAAGCAGGAGAGGGTGTGTATGTGGCCCTATGTATTAATGGCCAATGATTTGCATGCAAATGGTTGCTCCCTATGTATGTATATGTTATTTGGCGTGGAAACTTCGGCCTGGAGTGCGTTACTTTACAACTCCTGGATCTGACCAATTGCTAGGTGCCATGAGTTTGCACCAATGTATATTTTTGTTGTACTATGTATATACATGAAGTCTGCGAGTGCCCTTCAACTAATAATTGACATATTTATATTAAATATATTGAATGTGACTTTAGCTGTTGTGGACTAAGTTGATGCATTAATGTTTGGGTTATTTAGAGATTATTGAAGGTTTTTTGAAACAAATGTGAGAAAAAAATGAATAAGGCTCAGATCAAGTTTGAAAATTTTAGTAATTCATTCATTACTATTTCTAAATAACAAAATAACCAAGCCTTCACAAAGGCAAATGAGAGTACAAAACAACAAATACATACAACAAACAAAAGCAGGAAAACAAAATTAGGCAAAATGGGTCCTAATCAGATTTGCCCTCACAGCTTGCCCAGAGGCACTAGGTGTGCCACGGTAATTGGCATCAGGCTCCTGGCTGGGTGGAGAGGGGGGAAGAGCCACATACCGGGGGACACGTTGCATTATGGCAAAGTTGTGTAGCACACAGCAGGACAGTATTATATCAATCACCTTGTTGGGGTGATACTGGAGTGCCCCCCGGTATGGTCCAAACATCTGAACCTAGTTTTTAGGAGGCCAAAGGCCCTCTCCACAATGGCCCAGGTTTTTCGTTGGGTCCGATTGTAGGTGTCCTGGGCATTCTGTGGCCGAAGGACGGGCGTCATCAGCCAGGGAAGAAGCGGATAGCCGGAATCCCCTGAAAGAATTAGAAAATACTTATATAAATTACCCAATCCAACAAAAAAAATTTGGGACAAGCGGTCGTTCCCCCTGACTAAGAGACTATCTTATATTTTTGCAACACCCTGTACATACAGATTGCTCACCTCAAAAAAGAGCTTAACACCATCTACTGCATGTTCTGGACCTTTAAGCATCCAAGATGGCGGATGAGGGCAAATCAGGCAGAATGCAAACAGGAATTGGGTTAGGACTGTGCTGCTCAGCATTCTTGGATGTCTTACCTTTTCAGGACCCCAGATCTGCTTTGTCTGAGCCAAGCACACCTGTAACCCGCCTCCTGCACTTTATCCCGCTCTCCTCTACTCAGTAAGTGTCATGCTTCTGAGTAAAGATGGCGCAGACCCTATCATAAAGTCAAGAACAGAATTGCAGCCGAGTGTGGGGAAGAATAATAAGTAATTTACTAGAAAGTAGAAATATATTATTTAGAAATGGTGGGAAATCATTTTGTAAGGGTTTGTGCTTTTAAAAAGATCATGGTTAAGATCCGGTATAACATGTCATCAAGGGGTAAAAACAGCAATGAATGACGTTATTTGCATCAACTTACCAAGGAGCCATCCCCCGGAGAATTCTCCAGACTCAAACCAACGGTATAATCCAGATTGTCGCAATATGTACGCGTCATGGGATGAGCCTGGAAACCCGGCGAGGACGCTAAGGAACCCCATGTCCGGGGCCACCACTGCTTGGACATTCAGTGAGTGGCCCATTTTGCGGTTCCTGGGAAAAAAAGAAAAGTTAAAAAAATTAACAAGGCAAGGTAAACTACTCAAACACTAACTCCTAACACCCTCCAAAAAACATGTTGGGCAATACAAATAACACTAACTAAGTACCTAAGTATTTTTTAGCCCAAAAAAGGATATGTATGTTGGATCAACTAAAGATTAACTTTAAAATGAATAATTAAGGTCCACATGAAAATGTTTGGCTTTGGACGACATGAAAAACATTGATGAAGCTAAAGACGGTCAAATGTATCACAGGGACAATTTACTAGGAGGGATTAATAGATATACAGTGTAAGCTATTTCACAGGGACAATTTACTAGGAGGGATTAATAGATATACAGTGTAAGCTATTTCACAGGGACAATTTTCAAGGAGGGATTAATAGATATACAGTGTAAGCTATTTCACAGGGACAATTTTCAAGGAGGGATTAATAGATATACAGTGTAAGCTATTTCACAGGGACAATTTACAAGGAGGGATTAACAGATATACAGTGTAAGCAATTTCAAAGGGACAATTTACAAGAAGGGATTAAGAGATATACAGTGTAAGCTATTTCACAGGGACAATTTACAAGGAGGGATTAAGAGATATACAGTGTAAGCTATTTCACAGGGACAATTTACAAGGAGGGATCAATAGATAGTTAAAATACAATTTTTGTAAAGTATATAAAAAAATTAACTTACCTATAGATGTACTCGTCGGCTGCCGGAGGGACCAGTGCAACGTGGGTGCAATCAATGGCACCCATGATGTTGGGCATGACGGCGATATTATAAAATTCCAGCTTAAGTGCGTTCCAGGCTACCATGTCGTCAGGAAAATAAATATATTTCTGACTAATGGTAGCCATGCCTTCCAAAATCTTGGATAGCGCGTGGCTCAGCGTAGGCTGGGAGATCCCCACGGAGAGGGCACCCAGCCTCTGGAACGAGCTGTTTGCCAAAAATTGCAGGCAGCCAAGCATCTTGGTCATACCTGAAATTGCTTGCCCCTTCCTTGTGGTGCGGGCTTACCATGGCTGCAGCTCACTATACAACTTATGGAGGGAAGCGCGATTAAGTCTGGTCAGCTCGAACAGCTCAACGTCATGCATGCCATCGATATGCATGCGCCGCCGGTGCAATCTGGCCTCGGCCCTGCTGATACATTCAATGCCCATTAGCTGGAGCTGGTGATGTTCCTCCACAAAGGCACAAAACATGGTGATTGCAAGGTATCCGAGGTCAAAATGGTCTCGTAAGGGGATCTCAAATGAAACAGTTTTATAGGGTGGTTGTCCCTCGGCAATCAGCTCTCTGAATGAGACGCAAGCCCATACCAATAACGTAAGTTATCTGAACGAATGCAAAATATCAGATTTAGATGTAAAAATTATCAGAACTAACGAAAAGGGTACAATTTACTTTTGTTCAAGCTCAGCACATATACGCATGAGCTTGAACAAACGTACGAATGAAAATGCAATGGAAATACCTAACAAAAATTACAAACACCCACAAAAACATACACAGCTACAGAAGTCCAGACGAATGTGTCTATGAATCGAGGCTATTGTCTTGCCTTCATTGTGTCCTAATCCTGTTAATTCCAAGGAGAGGACTCGGCATTCCCTGGATGTGGTCAGGGCTCTGAAGTTTTATTTGGTCGCCACTGAGCGTTTCAGGAAGTCTGATGCTCTTTTTGTTCTCACTTCTAGACCTAGAAAGGGTTTGCCTCCGGCTAAATCCATCAGGCGGTGGTTCAAGCCTATTCTGCTAAGGGAAAGGAACCTCCCTTTAGGATTACTGCTCATTCCACTCGTGCTATTGGTGCCTCTTGGGCTTTTTAGCACCAAGCTTCTGTTGAACAAGTTTGCAAGGCCGCTACTTGGTCTTCTGTTTATACTTTTTCAAAGTTTTACAATGTTGATGTTAAGGCCTCAGCGGATGCTGCTTTTGGCCGCAAGGTGCTTCAGGCGGTAGTGACTTGAACTCCTGGCTGTTACTCTTTGGGGATCCCACCCTACTATGGACACTGCTTTTGGATGTCCCAACTGTTATGAATACCGAAGTGGGATGTGCCATGCAATAAAGAAAAACGCAGTTCTGTGAGTACTCACCTGTAGAATTGTTTTTGTTCTTGCATGGCACGGCCCGCTTCCCCCCACCCTTGTTATCGTTATTCTTGGTTGCCTCTTTATGGTGATTGTTCCAAGTCAATTGTTTTTTTTTTACCTTTTTCACATTTTTTACTTATTCTCTCTCGGCTTCTTGTCTCACTGCTTGTGTACGCTGGGGAACTCTATGGTTAAGCCCGTTTTATAGGGAGCAGGGAAAAGCCACAGCTTTTCTGCAGTACCTCTGCGCCACCTTGTGGTGAAATAACCCAACTGTTATGAATACCGAAGCGGGCCGTGCCATGCAAGAACAAAAACAATTCTACAGGTGAGTACTCACAAAATTGCTTTTTTAATCGCATTGTTTGGGTTTTTGCTGTGCAACTTTAATAAATAGATTCATTTTTAATCATTGGGGCTGTTTCCCATCTGTTGACCCTCGTCAATTTGTTTTGGTTGTATGTTCTAGTGGCTTGACGGGTAAGTGTAGCACACCCCTATATAATTGTGTTACCTGGTTATTAAAGCTGTGCCCACAGACTTTCTCTGTAAGGTCATTAGCTTGTTAGTCTTGTGTATCTTGAAGCTCATGTTTTGCAGCACAATTCAGCATCACTTAAAACTGCAATGGCAATGGCAGGAATTAGACTGAACTGGAGGAGCAGGTCTTAGTAGGTGTAGGTGCACGAGGGCCTGGAAAAGTCTGCAAGGGATAGAAAGTTTGAGATTTAAAAGAGAAAATCTCCCTCCAAAATTGTTATAATCTATGGTATCTGCTTTGGTAATAAAGCAATGTAACAATGTATATTGTGTTAATATAGCTTTAAATTAACTTTGATTGGTTTGTTAATGATTCTAGAGAAAGTCTGGCCTGTATGCAAAGAACCAAGAGAACCATGTTAATCTGCAGCTCGCATGGACAGACATGATGCTACTGACGCAGTGCCAAGGCAAAGTCCAGGAAGGTAAATACCTGATTTACTCGTTTGCGGCTTTCTGCAAGTTTTGCCTTCTCTTTAGTGGCAAATGCAGGGGACAACTTAATATCTGCTAGCATTTTGCTGTGTTGTTTTGTTGCAATTGGCCGGTCAAAAAGAGTGGTATTTTCTAGAAAAAATGGTTTGGTAAAATCAGGCAAAGTGCCGCTCTGGATTTGGTTTAGAAAAATAAAAATAAATATTGCTGAAAAACATGATTTCACAGCATATATTGGCATAGGATGGGTCTCAGACACTCCGGACATACCACACATATATTCTATGTTGTTTGAAAAGCCTTTATACTAAAAATGTAAAAGTAATGCGAAATGCGTTTTATTCGTTGTTTTGCCAATATTAGTTATCTAGCTGTCCTTCACACTCAAAATATCAGTGAAAAGGTGTTGCCTGCATTCAGCATGCTACAATGAACTAGACATAAATACAGCAAACAAGAGCATTGCCATGTGAACATGCCACATTTTGGCCTCGATTCACAAAGAGTTGAAAAAATCTCTCATGGTAGTAAAAAATTCAATTCATGAGAAAAAGCCTGAGAATTTCACTGTTAGTGAATCACCAGATAGGAAGACAATGAAAGTCAATGGCACTTTTTTACTCCTGAAAAAAGTATTGAACTTTTTACCCCTTTTTACCTGTAGTAGAAAGTGCCATTGACTTTCATTGTCTCAAACTCTTTGTGAATCGAGGCCAAATTGTTTGGTAAATTTGGCAAACACACGGTGAATGCGAGGGGGCAAAACAATTAGTAAAGCACCCCCCTAGTATTTTATTCATGAGTAGGGATGAGCGTTGGCTTTGGGTCATAATACATTGATAGTTGTTTGGCTTGGACAGATCTGAATGGAGACGATTTTTGGTGTAAAATATTCACCCCTTGTTTCTACCCCTGGTGCTCTGTAGGGAATTGAGAGGTAACAGGCAGAGGTATTGGCAAGTTAACACCGGATAGGTGGTTTGCCTACCACCCTACCCTTTGAACTGGGAAAATGTCGACTACCAGTTCACAAGTGGGGTCATAGAGTAAAATAAAATAAAAATAACTCTCATAATTATTTAATAATCAAACTAACTATACACACCACTAGCAACTTCTGTATTAATCCGCCATCTTTCTCATGGTCCAGCCTGTCCCATAGCTTGTCCCATAGTCTATATAGTCTATATCTAGACCCTCCCATGGTACTGAATACCGAGGACCACTGGTTAGGTATTGTAAACCATAATGATGCAAAATCTGTAATAATAAGTAATGCACAACTGTTTTGGGTATAGTACATATTCTTGAAGACCTGTTATCATGACAGGAAGAGCATTTTAATGAGCATAACCCCCCCACCACCCGCTCAACACACTGTTTAAATCTTCATAAAATGAGCATTTGGGCTAAAGTTAGGCTACAGCAACAAGAGGAAAAGTTTGATTTAAAGCGAAAGACCTTGTGCTAAAATTCCCGATGCTTTTCTGTTTTCTTTCAGAGGCTTTGGACATCCTGCTTCTCTCTATGGATAAAGCGGCACTTAATGAGGAACACATTCCTCTGCTATTCTTCATGGCTGAGTCTGTTCTGTATAGGATTTGTTGTGATGCCACAGAGAAGCCGTATTTGTTTTCCAGTGAAGCCAAGCTTTCAAAGGTGCAGATTTCCTGGTTGCAAGAAATTAATCCGTAAGGGTAAAATAAAGTAGTATGTAAACAAGGCGTATTATGCACATCTTCGGTAATGGTATTTGATGTGTGAGATGCAGCTAGAGGAAATATGCCACTATTACTTACTTGCTCCATAAATCTACTCTTTTCAGTGAACATGGCTACAGTTTGCTTTTAACTGGTAAAAAAAAGCTTTTCTCTGGCATTTATAATATCCATGCTGAATTTGTTACTTTATATCAGCTCCCCTGGCTTCCATGCAGTAACTAAATAAAACGAGGAAGGACTTGCAAATCAGGATCTAGCATTTGATTCTCAAACATGAATGCGCCATTCATCAGGTTAGGCAAAGTGAAAAACAAATAAGAGCTTAGTTTAACCACTGCTGGACCACCAGCTGTAAACCTTCAATGCCAAAGGACATATATTCTAAGCATACAGTACGTCCTGCTCCAATATAATACTTACACGTGGGTAATCCTCCGCCAGAGGGCGCTGTTCACTGCAGACATGCAAAAACAGGCTCCTCCCGGCCTTTCGTATACCCAGGGACCTCCCACAAATCCCCAGATTTCTCTGCAGTGCTGACTGCGAAGACATGAAGTATCAACTCTCTCGCAGGTGAGCGGGGCTATTACAGCCTGCGGCCCTGCGGGACTATTACCACCCGTCCTCTTCAATAAAGATGTGCCTCCCAGCCTGGGCTGCGCTGGTCGGGTGAAGGTAGGCAGCACCTCGTGTGCTCACGGAGCTACGCTCCACTGCAAACCCCCACCATAGGGTAGGCGGTTTAGGCCGATGGTGAGCCTCCATAAGATGCCCCTCCCGCATTTCTGTCCGTGCCCCTCATAGCGATGAATCCTGGGTGCAGGTCCGCTTCTCCCTCGCTTCCTCCCGTAGCTCGGGGGAAAAGAAAGGGAGGGGGGTATGTGTGCGGCGGTCCCAGCGTAATGTTAACACGTTATGGCCGTTGACTTTTCATTTAAACTTGGGTGTCAGTGCCGCGCTCCTTGCCCCACATAAACCTTGTCTGGTTGTGCGCGTGTGTGTCCTTTCATTACATGAAGTGTGCGGCCCGGGCGGCAGCATCATTCTCTAGTGTTGAGAGCAATCTCCTCATTTACACTCTCTATGTGTGTCCTATCCACTACTGTCATGGACGTTGCGCTGGTTAGAGCTTCGCGCTCTTTGGGGGAGGCGGGGACTTGGCATGACGCGCCCCGTGTCACGGCCAGATCAGGCCCGCCCCTCGAGGTTCGCTGGGTGCCATTTTGACGGTCTTCGCGCGCGCACGTGGTTGCGATCCGCCTCCTCCCTTGGTCATGTAAGTGCCCTCCTGGGCGGTTTTTGTTCCTATGAGCTGCGCATGGCACTGACACCCCCCTCTTATCCCCTTTATGTCTTTCAGACGCCAAGATTTCGGTGGCTTCCCCCGGCCTGACATATGTTATAGCGGGTTCACATAAGAAATTCTCCCACATTCCTAGCGGGTCTTGGGGCATCCAGGGTTGCCTATTGCGTAAATCCCTGCGGGCATACTGCTCAGATAATCACCATATGGAGGCATCTCAGAATTATGTACCCGGGGTACCTCGGGGACAAGACCGGACGTGTACAGTGTGTGGCCAGCCCCATGCTGATGCTGACAGAGCACGGGTCTGCGGACCGTGTGCTGAACAGGCACTGACCCTGCAATCAGGTTTGCCAGTGGCTGCACCTCACTTCATTACTCCCGTCTCCCCGGACCTAAACCTCACTCCGGATGAGTCTCACTCGAGCGGGGATGACCAGTAAGTCGTGCCGCGCAGGCTGCCTACGGCTGAGCAGGTGCTATCTAGTTTGGCGGAGCGTATGGCCCTGGAAAGAAGCGGTCCCTGACGCCTCCTGGCTCTCCGGTTCCTAACGAAACTGATGAATCTGCTGCTATGCAGGACCTGGATCCTTCTGATGAAGGTGAGCTATTCTCCGATTCGGACTCCTCGGATGGGATGCCCTGGAGCCGTGATGATTCTGGCCCCGGTTCTTGGGGATTATGTGACACTGATGAACTACTTATAAAGATCTTTGAGGTTTTGTCAATCTTTCCTCCCGGAGAGGCTCCCAAGCCTAAGAGGGAGAGTTTCCACACAGCGACACCGTGCTTGGAATTTCTGGAACAGGAGCATTTCCAGGCTCTTATATCCAAAGAATGGGAATCGCCTTGTAAACTTAAAGGGGTTCCAGGGGTCTGGGATTGGAAGTACCCTTTTCCCCCTGATGTGGTTAACTTTTGGTCAGCACCTCCCGTGGTGGATGCACCAATTATAGGGGTTACTAACCCCCCCTTCATGACTGCCCCTCATTATCGTACCCTTCGGGATGCTGAGGACCGGCGCATTGACAGACTGGCTTCCCACGCCTTTTCGTGTGCAGGGACGGCTCTGCGCCCGGTCTGTGCCGCGGCCATCACTGCGGTGGCCGCCAGGACTCTCATTAGAAAACTACTTGATCACGACCTGAGGACCTGTATCCGCCGCCTGGTCTGGCTGCGACAGTGGGGTGCTGACGATGATACGAAAAAGGCTCTCACTGGCCTTCCTTTCAGAGGACGGCGTCTATTTGGGGCCTGTTTGGACTTTTTGGGAAAAAAGGGTAAGGCACCCCTACGCAGAAGGCCGTCTCGGCCTCCTCGGGGCAGGGACACCCCTCCCCCTCCCTACGTTAGTGTCAAACACGAACCTGAGGTGTGCTTCCAACTTTTCGGAGTGGATTTCCACCACGGGGTGGGCAGGCAACGCCCTGGGCCCTCTGGCAGGGCTAAGTCCAAATCTGCCAAGACTTCCCAAGCATGAAAGGACGCCCTCACCCTTCTGGGCGAGGGGACTGCCACAGCACCTGGCTCCTATCTGGGAGCGTATCTTCTCCTTCTGGTGGATCCAGGAGGTAGTTCCCCTGGACACAGGATAGAATTTGCTGGGCGGTCCCTCTCGGAGGTTGTCAGGGTGCTTCGAGCCCCTGTTTTCCCCTCAGGAGTTGGTGCAGACCGTACTCGGCCTGCAGGGTCTGGGCTTACTTGCAGGTTGCCTTTAACAGAATGGGGCAATGGCCTCTATGTTAACCTTTCTCTTTCCTTCAAAATGATGAGGCAATCTGGGCCATGCTGGCCTATGGTAGGCTTGGCAATTCTACACTCACAGGTAGTCCCTGTATGATATCTCTGTCTTGGGACACAGGCGCCCTGTGCAAGGGGGGCTTCTGGCCTCCAGTGGCGTTCTAGATCCTGTTAGTTCCCCCTGTGTCTTCTGGACACCAAGACCGTTACTAGTCAGTTACTAGTCAACCCTGCGGATTGGGGCCTTGTTTTTGGCCTCTCTTCCTCCCCCAGGCTACTCGCCATGGCGCGGATGGGGGTGATGTCTCGGACATGCCTGTGGGGCGTCCGCACTAGGACCTACCGGGTCGTCTTTCCTTACTCCCCAATCTCTACGTCAGGCCGAGTGGGTTAGTCGGCCGCCGGTGTCCCCTGAGAGTTACTGGATGGGTGCTCAGTCACCTCAATCCCTCATGATCCCTTATCCGCTATCTCCATTCCTTGGATTCGGTCCAGGCTTGAGCCTTCTTCCTTGGCAACAAGTGGACTCCTTGTTATGGGGGCTCTGTCCCCCTTTGCTGACATCTTACTTTCACCAGGCAGGATTGCAGCTGGTGGGCCCGTTGGTGGCGTATTAAATGATGTCCCTTATATACAGAGCCTTTGGGCTCTTCGGCACAGTAGGTTATTGATCCTAGATGGGGTTCCAGCACCCCGAGAGCTAGGTCTGTGCTCATTCCCCTTTGGTACGGTGGTTCCTCTTGAGCTGGTTATATTCAAGGACCCTGTCAGGGGGCACCCCCTTCTTTACTTGCATCTTCCTGTGAATGGTCACCTTGGGTACCAAGTCGCGCAGGTTGGCGGGGGGAGGGGAATTTCTTCCAAAACCCCCCGTGGTTCCTAGGTAGGGTCCCTTAGAGGGTCCATCTTACCTACTGGCTTTGTTAAAACAATGAGCCTTCAGTTGACTCTATACTGCTGGTCTTCTCCTCTTTAGGACCTGTCTATTTGGGGACTCTTGGCCTGTTGGAAGACAATGACCTGTTTTATTATTGGTCTGGAGCTTGAAGCAGGATGATTCTTCTGGAAGGTTCCTGATCCTGATCTGGGTGGGAGTCTACGTCCCCTGCTCCTCAGTGGTATTCGCTCCAATGGATGGCTTTCAGTGGCAGGTTATGCTATCCTGGTGTCCCTCTGAGAGCCAACTAGGGTGGCTCTGTTGGGTCTCGCTTATATCACAGGGGCTCTTCCCTTGTTTTTACTGCCCCAGAATATTCTGACTCTGGTCATGGGGGCTTAGTAAATTTATGTCTAGACTTTCTATTTTATATGTCTTCTCTTCATTCACCCTGCTATGTGGGGTTCTGCGCATGGTCGTGCTGATAAAGAGACCCTTGAGATTGATGGCCCCTGGGTGGCCTAGTGAACTGTGGTTCGCAGATGCTTCTGCTGAGGTCAGTGAACCTGTACGCTCTCTCAGGAGTGCGGTTCTGCCCTTGTCCTTCTTATGTCGTCCCAATCTACAGACTCTAGTCTGGGGCTTGACAGCTGATTCATTCACCCCTTGGAGACGGGCTTATCTTCTGGGTGACTTGGTATATGGGGGGCTAGGAGCAAGCTTCTTTGGCTTCCTCTTCCTCCGTCTATTGGGGGTTATGGTGTACCCATATTGATTGGCATGAGTCTTGGTCTCTCCCCTGTTGGACGTTCTCGGTTCCCAGGGTTCTAGAGTTGTTACAACATAGGTTGGGGTTGGCTCCCCATTTAGGTACTCTGAAGGTTCAGGTTCTGTCCTGTCTGCCTTCCTGTATAAGTCTGGTTCTGTCTTCCTTGTTAGGAGTTCTCTTGGGGATTGCTCAGGGGCATCTCCCAAGTAGTTCTATGGTCCCTGTTGGGATCAATTTTCATTCCTGCGGATTGTTCCCTTGGGACTTATCCTGGATGCTGTCTGAGCTGTTTTGTAGTTCAAGTAGCCCCTCCGGGGGCTGTTGCTTCAGTCAGACGTGTGCCTGAGAAGGTGGTTCTGCTTACTTAGCCCTCGTTCATTATATATATATATATATATATATATATATATATATATATATACACACCATGATGTGGTGGTATTCCGCCTTACGCCGGACCCTTTTGTCCAAGGTGGTGTTTTATGATCATTATTTAAGTCCTTTTAGTCTGCCTATGGGCCTTATTCTTAATAATGCTGAACTAAGGGGTCTACATTCCCTCAACAGGTGTTGAAATTTTCCTGGTTGTTTCTTGACCCTTAGGGGGACTGATGCCCTTTGGGGTCTGCGGGCGCCTCCATATGTATGCGCCTGATCTTGTTTGCTTCCAGGGCCTATGCGCCCTTTGGACTGATCTTACTTGGATGGTTTGCCTTCCTGGTCCTGAGTAAAGGTTTCGGCTTCTTGCTGATCCATGTTAGTGAAGGGGTCTATATCCCTGCCTGTCTTGCGGGAGACCAGTTTTTATTTCCCCGTTGGGGAGAGTTCTAGGTTTTACCGAGGCTTCTGTTGCCTTTGGGCTGGTTAGGCAGTTACACTGGCCTATTCCTTTAAGGGGGAAGAATCTCCCTCTCTCTTTTTATTCCGTTCTATTGGTGTTTGGGTACCTTTGGCCCTTCGGCACCAGGTTTTCTGTTGAATAAGTTGCTAGACCGCTGCTTGTTTCTGTTCAATACCTTTTCAAAGGTTTTGTTATGGGATTGACGTTAGAGCCTTTGCTCATGTCGTACTTGGTAGCAAAGTTTTGCAGGTGACAGCGCCTTTACTGTCTGCTGTGCCTTTTTTGTTGGGGATCCCACCCTACTTTATGGACACTGCTATTGGATGTCCCACGTGTAAGTATTATATTGGAGCAGGACGTACTGTATGCTTAGAATAATACAATTCTGTGAAATACTCACCTGTAGAATTGGTATTATACGCATACAGTACGTCCTGCTCCACCCCACCCTGGTTTTACATTTTCTGGATCCCCTGTATGGTGATTGTTATCATTACTATTGTTACCAGTTGGTGGTTGGTTTCTCCCGGCTTCTTTTCTCACTGCTTTTCAATACTGGGGATTTGTGGGAGGTCCCTGGGTATATGAAGGGGCGGGAGGAGCCTGTTTTTGCATGTCTGTGGTGAACAGCGCCCTCTGGCGGAGGATTACCCACGTGTAAGTATTATATTGGAGCAGGACATACTGTATGCGTATAATACCAATTCTACAGGTGAGTATTTCACAGAATTGTATTTTTTCATTTTGTACTTTACCTTTGTTTTTTTCCAGTAATATAAATGAAAAATGAGGGGGGGGGGTTGTTAAGGTGAAGGTGAATTGAAGCTGGGGAAGCCTAAAAACATCCATTATTTACCATTCCGGCTACCACTGTGTTCTCCTCTGTTTGGAATCTCCAGACAGCAGTGCATGCCAACCTGATTGGCTGCTGGTGGTCACATGGGCCATGACATTGACACAGGAGCTCAGACTGGGCAGGTCCTTTAGTTTTGACTATCCTGGGTTTTGGACCTTTCCCCGGGGGCACCCGATCGGGCATACCCCACTTTGTGAAACCCCCAAGGACGGCAAGCCCAGCTCACCTCTTCCCGGTCCCACAGCACATCTAAGAGCAGCGGCTCTGATGGCTGCATCCTCTGCCTCAGGGAGCGTGCCTGTGCCGGCCATTAACAAATAACTGGCGCGAGCATGCGCACTGCTACAGGGAAGCAGAGGATGCAGGCTTCAGAGCCGCTATTCTTAGACGTGTCGTGGGACCATGATAAGGTGAGTTGGCTGCGGCGACCTGGGGGGGGGCTCACACAGCGGGGCACCCCCAATAGGGGGGTCCCCAGGGAAAGGACCAAAACCCATAGTCAAAACCCTGGGTTTTGGTCCACTTTAAAGTATCTTCCTTAGACTTTTATTCCTGGCATTCCTGACTGACTGTCCAGATTTGTTATTCCACTGAGAGGGTGCGGCATGGGGAAACATACTAAAAGGTGTAAAAGAATGGAAATGACCTCAACTGGGGGTAATAAATCACTATACAGGAATAAGATGATGCTGGTAAAGTAAAACGCTGAATCCAGGATTTACCCCTTCTATTAGGGACATCCTAATTTGACACCTTCAGTGTAAAACTCTTTGGTTCTCCTGTATACTCACCTAAATCTTCGATTCCACAGGACTTGCATGGGTCTCTGGTGACATCTTTGCTCTGCTCTGTGCGAGACTTGAATGTCTCTGGGGCGCTGCAGAGGGCCACTAAGCGTAGCCACAGCTAAGAGACTGATGTGAGTTTACAGGAAAAAAGTTTTACACTGTGGGGCATCTCAAATCAAGTTTCCCCTATATAGAGCTCTTAAACAGGGCACTTTTAAAGTGTCCACTTTGAAGATAGAAAAAGATTTTTTTCACCTGGGGGTGACCATTCCTCTATCTGGGTTTTTATTCACTCTGTAGGGCTGTAGTCACGATTTCCAACATCCATTTTTATTCTGAGTAGTAATCATTAGCTAGAGCTTAAATATTCCAAAATGAATTAATTTGCAAACCATATCATGAAGATCTTTTGTATAGCTATGATTAACATAATAATAATGCCAACAATAACTAGAAAATGCTTCATATACATTTTTTCATACTTCAACAGCTTGGACTTCTGACATTTCTAAGGCTTTACACATTTCATCTGCTGGACAAACTGCTGCTTTATGAAGACCAGAAAGCTAGGCTGTCCATTTACTTGAAAGGTTTGTTTCTCAAAAAAGCAACGTCTATATTTCAAATATTAACTTGCCACAAGTTACCAATTGACAAGCTAATAATAGGGGAACTGTTTAATATTCGGTGCTCAGGCTGATGAAGTGGGGGATACACCCACGGAACGCGTGGCTCCTGGCATCTATATTGGTGATGTATTTTGTGGTCATTTTTATATTTCTTATAGGGCATTTAGGTATTGGGTAATTATGTAGGTTTTATTTGTGATTATATATTGTATTTGTGTCTGTTGATTGGTTGCACTTTGCACTTTACAGTTGTTTGATGTAGGATCTGGATCATAGGTAGGATTTGCACATTGTTATTTGCACTGATTAGATCACTTGTGTTTATGTGTTTTATATATAGATGCTAATTGATATTTGTGCATGCCAGTGCTCTCCCCATCACCTACATACTTCCATGTTGGTTTGTCTTATATGTATTGTCTCATTATGTGTTTTTTAAGGGATTTTATTTGTGTAGTGGTCATGTGTGCTGATTAATTTAGTGATATGGAATAAAATATATTTTTTTGACAAATTTTTTGAGTGCCTCCCTCTATGATTCTGTGTTTTTGAGGTGAGGTTTATGTAGCTTTGGGAGTGGCACCTTTAATGATTATAGGGTATTGTGCAGATCCCCTTGCCTTTATCCAGAGAAAATAAAAGGGCTTCAAGCTCTAGTAAATGCTTTCCAAGTGAAGTAGGGAAGTTCTCCTATGAGGTGGAGAATTTCCCCACAATTTAGTAAATAATCCTCATGCATAGTTTCTAAGTTTGCTCTTGTTATAGCTTTGCAGGCATGTGAAGCTCCTTATCAACATTATCCCAACATTCTTTTGTCTGTGCACATAATTCTTGGGGCTGGAGAAGCTATCTGTGATGGGGCTGACCTGGAAACAATGTCATCTCTTCAGGTAAAATGACAGGCTCTTATGACCAGTACATTGGTATTAGTGTAATCAAGCTTACATTGGTTGTTTATAGACCTTTATTAATTGTTGGTACTGCTGCCAGGGTATAGCACTGTAAATACTGTAGACGGCAGTGGCGTAACTTTGCGTGAGGGGGCCCTGGTGCGAACATTGGTCCATTTCTAGGCTTATACACTACTTTTACACAAACTTGTTCTGTCTTACAACTCAATTGGATGCAACTAGACAGCTAATAACTGACACAGCAGAGACAAAGGGTCTTGGTCAGCGGAGCTGAAGAGAGGAGAGTGAAAGCGAGTGTGCTGATTGGTTGAACAGGCTGCTCAGCCAATCACTGCGCTCATTCTCACCCGAGTCTGTGTCGTGGGAGCAACAGGAAGTTGAATGACCTAGAAATACAGACAGCGGGGCATCCCAGTTCAGGATGCCCCCACTGAGAGGAACAACACCCCAAAAGTGAAAAACGGGTGTGTTGCTCCTCTTTAAACTATAACACCCATTTTTCAAAAAATGGATGTTGTTCCGGGTGCAGGGCATCCCAATTGCGGATGCTCTCTGTGAAATAACAGGCGATTGGTCAGCTGGTCGAGTGGCGGCAATCATGTGACTGTGACGGACAATCACAGCGCTGGATTTCTGCGGGGGAACAAAGAGAAAGGTAAGAATTCTCCCGCTTATCATCACTAATGTGCAGGGGGGCATTCGTTATCAAGATTTTGTGAAAAATGGGTGGTGTTTCGGGAAATCTAATTTTATGTATCATGGGTCGATTCACTTCATTTACTACAATCGGTAATAGTAAAAACAGTCTGTGTATGTATAAAAGTGTAAGAGAACTGGTGTTAACACCAATTTTCAATGCAGCCATTTCCTCTATTTTGCAGAATCAGGCAGTCTCTATAGACCAATCAAGTGTTCATCCAGAAAAAGCTCAAATAAGCCAATTTCTTTGGCACTGCCTTTTTATTTGGCAGCAGGTTGAAAATAGCAGCACAAATCTGCATGATGTTATCAGGCATCTCTTGCTCCTAAAGGAACACCTTCATCGAGAAAATTGGTTTGTATAAAGCAAATATTACTTTATAAGCAGCATATCATTATGCAAATTGTACAAAGAAATTGACTTTGCAAGTGTTTTAGCTGTTTTATACATATTTTACATTCATTATACTGTGAACCTTTTATGACCCTTCTATATATTTTCTATCTTTTTTCTAAACCTAAGTAAGGTAAGGTAAGTTTACTTCACATATATGCCGGGGGGGGCTTAAGGGAGGGGTTCCCCGGGTCCACACATCCCCCCCAAGAAAGGCATAGATGTGTTTAAACTTTTTTGTAAAAAAGAAAATAAATACATTTTTCTTACTATATAATTTGTATCATGCACTCCTCTGGTACAGTAGTTTGATAAACATCCTCAAGAAGTTCAGTACACACACATATATATATATATATATATATATATATATATATATATATATGCCCTTAAAAACTCACCTTTCCCCACTCCAATGGTGCAGGCATAGGCTCTCATCCAATTAGAGCCACCCACAATAAATAAGTCATTTGTCAGGTGGCTATTATTGTTTGCAATAGAGAGTGCATGTTGCCGCATCCAGGGCTGTATTTAGAATTTATGCTGCCCTAGGCACTCTATGCGCCCTCCTCAAAAATAAATGTTTTCCTAATGTAACTGGCAGCAGGGGGCATATGATTTTTTTAATGCAGGGGGCATAGATAGACAGAGGGATATATAGATGGGCAGAAGGATGGATAGATTGATAGATAGATATGGGAAGGATAGATAGACAGACATAGACGGATGGTTGGATGGATGGAGAGATAGATAAATGGTCAGAGTCAGGGAGAGAGAGACAGACAGACAGACAGTGAAGCTAGATAGATGGAGAGAGAGAAAAAAAAAGAGTCTGTGAAATTAAGCAACCAAAAATAGTTCTGAAAATGACTTGTACAGGTATTGCAGGCAAATGCTGGCAGCCCACTTCCTCTATCAGTGCACTACATAGATATTTAAAACATTGTCTCCCCACCCCCGCCACCATGAAACCGTCTATGTGATCAGGACTCGGCTTGGCACATTTGCTGTCTCATAAGCTTCCCTTAGCTTCTCCCCGCTTCCTTTGTTACCTTGAATAGAGCTCCGCACAAGCTACTTTGATGATGAGCATGCTGGCAGTGACGTGTGCATTCCCAGCCACCCCTGCAGAGGCAGTGGGAGGTACAGGGGCCCCTCTATTGGCAGGCAGTGCAGAGAGGGGCGGGGTGGCAGCCCGGCAACTTCACATGTGTTGTATTGCTATGTAGTGCTGGGGAGGATTCGCGCGGACGGACAGCAACATTAGCCGCGCACATTAACATATGAATAGACCCCATTGTACTGTGGGGGGGGGCATCTGGCGGGCGGTATCATTACACATGTATTAACATATGAATTAGCCCCATTGTACTTTCGGGGGGAGGGGCAGTATCGGGTGCGATCTGCCAGAAGCTTTAACAAGTAAAAGGACATTTTATTGTTGCAGAGAGGCCGCCCTATGCAGCTGGCCGCCCTAGGCACAGGCCTAGAGTTGCCTAATGTTAAATATTTCCCTGGCCGCATCCCCTGCATGCCCGACATTATGTGCGCATTCCTGCCCAAGCCATTCAGATTGGTGCATACGGCCAGGGATACAGGGGATGCAACAGTGCTCGCTCCCCATTCTAGTAAGAGATGAGAGTCATCTGCCAAATTACGTTGTAATAGCGGGCGGCTCTCATTGGACCAGAGCCCATGCAGGTGCCATTGGAGCCTGGATAGGTGAATGTTTTCTGACTTCCTAGGGGGTTTCACACAGGGTCATGAAACAAAACCCGGGAAAGTCAAATTCCAGGGTTTTGTTCCACTTTAAGGCCACATACTCAACTAATTCTATGATCCTGTGCTGTTCAGATGTGGCCATGAGTAGCCATATCCCCATCCCTCCACTATCCGTCCCCCCCTAGTAGACCAGCAGAGAGCAAGGATACTGCTGCAGAGGAAAGCCCTGGGGGGGGGGGGGGGGGCATAGGCTTTTTTACTTTGGGGCATAACTACTCAAGGCGCCCCCTAGGATACATAACGGTCTGAATCCTAAAATTTTGACTATCCCTATCTGATTTAGGATGCCCTCACAGTGGGGCCCCTGACACTTTCATCTACCCCCTACCATGTCTTTTACCCCCTGCCACTGTCCTCCACCCTCTGACACTGTCCTCCGCCTCCCTGCAGCTGTCCTCTCCCACATACCTGACCCTTTCACCACCTGCTGCTGTCCTCCACCACTTACCTAACCCCTGCACTCCCTGCTGCTGTCCTTTACCACTCACCTAGCCCCTCCACCTCCTGCTGCTGTCCTCTCCTTCTCAACTAACCCCTCTACCCCTGCCTCTATCCTCCTCCACTTACCTAACCCCTCAAACCCCTGCTGCTGCCCTCTACCCCCTGCCACTGTGCTCTACCACTCACCAAACCCCTACACTCCCTGCTGCTGTCCACCATCAATCATCTAACCCTTTCACCTCCTGCCACTGTCCTCTACCACTCAACTAACAACTTCAACCCCTGCTGTTGTCCTCTACTGCTCAAGTAACCCCTCCATCCATCACTATCCTTTCCCGTAACCTTGTCACCCACTGCCACTGTCCTCTATCACTCACCTAACCCCTCCACCCCTGGCACTGTCCTCTACTGTTCACCTAACCCTACCACCTCTTGTCACTGTCCTCCACCACTTACCAAGCCAATTCCCCTACCACTCAACTAACCTCTCACACCTCACTGTCTTTTACTGCTCACCTAACCCTGCAACTGACCTGCGTCTCTGACCTAACTTAGAAGTTTCAGCAGCAGCAAGGACCCAGCAGCAGAGTAGGATGGGGAAAGAACTGGAGAACCAGACATGGCAGCAAGTACCAGAGGACGATCAGCAACAGAGAAGACTTCTTCTACGAAAGCTTAGAGATATGCTTCTCCCTTCCTGACCATTCCTCTATTATTTTTAGTTTATAGCAAAGGGCTCAGGACTAATTTGTCTTATGTAGGACTTTTTGCCTGAAATAAGATATAACCACTGATCAAGAAAAAAAATGAATGTTAATTTTCAACCACTCCCTCTAAACCCACACTTGCACTTGTAGTGCCACCAAGGAAATGGTTGTTGTCTTTAGCATGACGCAATAAAGCAGCTACTCACGCTCAACTCTGTAGAGAGATTCTCCACTGTCCACTTTTAAATACTTATAGTATTTATACCATCGAAGATCTGTCCTGCTCCTATTATGGGGGCAATTTAAGAAACGCTTACGTAAGGTAGTGCCACGTAGCACCAGGTGCACGCTGGGTGCTGTATGTGTAAACCTCATTTAAGAAAGACATTCTGGTGAGCCCCTCTAAAAGCATCATGTAGCGTCACATGAATCACTAGTGTTGGCTCAGTGTATAGCACCGGCTCTATGTTCAGCAGCGCCATGTACTGCCTGTCGCTCATTAGCGTTCTCCTATACATTTCAATGGTGTTTTATTTGGTTGTGTATGAATAGCGTTTTGCTAAAGTATTTTTTAAAATTTTGGTTCAAATCATTGTGTGTCCTCTCCTGCCCAGCAAACAAACAAATTTATTGAGATTTTTTTTTATGCAGAATTGTATGTGCAGGTCTGCCATTGTAGTGTAATTGTCACAGTTTTAAAACAATGTCCTTCGATTTGTTTTCTCTCTGGTGCTGGTGTATATGTGTTTAGAAATAGACTTTTATCACATAGCTTCTGGCACTCGACACTAGAGCGCCCAGTTTTAGAGCGCCTACTCTGGTTGTGTGTAGTTTTTTCTTAAATATGGGCTTCAGCGCCGAGTGCTGGACGCACTTAACTGGCGCTACCTATTGTTCGCTGCAGCGTTGTCCAGTTCTTAGATGTAGCGTAGTCTTGGGCGCTTTGACCACGGGACACCACCTAGCGTTCTCGATAGGATCTGCAGTGAATCAGGGAGAGCACTTCTACAGCGCCCTGCAGACATCACATTTATCAATGCTGAACAGGATACTACAGCGTCACTTGTCCACCCGCTAAGCTAGGTCACATCGCCCAACACCTGCTTGCAGCATCTACTAGCGGTCCCTCTAAGCACTGCTACACAGACACTCACATGGCAATACATGGTGCTAGTCCACTTTCTATTGAATTTAGGAAGCTGATCTAGCATTTTATTATTTTTTTTTCTAATGTTAGCAACTGTGCACTTGGCTATTGCCAAGTGCAGACTTGGTGTAGGTTGCCAATAGCAACAGATTGCAGATAGTTGCACAGAACACTCATGCTGGGCATGCGTAAGGTTGAGTGAGCTCCCCTCAGCAGTGGCCATAGCAGCAGTGTTTGGTGTACGTTGCCAATAGCAACCAATTACAGGTAGTGAAAACTGCTTGCATAAAACACACATTTGATAACATATAAAATACTAGATCAGCTCTGCACCTTGCGCACTTACTTTTGGCACAAAAATATACACTTTCAAAATGTCTATCAAAAGTGGACTTACCCTTTAAATAATCATTCTTAACTCCTAGTAGGCGAGTGACCTTGGTTCTGTGACAGGTCTCTCCTCTTGGAGCACATATCGCTATATAGATCACAAATAAGGCTTCATTTCAAACTTACAGTTCCATTTTGGAGGCTGGTTCATTAATAATATTCTCTTGAAAAAATGGTGTAAAATGGCAAAAAATAAATTGGGGGTATTGATGATGTGAGTTATGAGTAGAGACTTAAACATAGCTAAACATATACAATCTTGAAATTAGGCAATTATGGCCCCTATAATATTGTAAATATGAACAATATAACCACTGATCAAGAAAAAAACGAAAATTGGAGGGTAACTTATTGCTAGGACCATTAAGTGCCATTTTTTCAGCTAAGGAGAGGCGTTGACAGCATCCGCGGCTGGACACTGCAGAAAGGCCAAATGCGCTATTGCCAGTGCTCTTGCTATTGCCGGTTTCTTGCTAAGTGGCGCGACAATTCCAAGTGTGACATACACTCTGCTTCAACTCTTCATGACATTTGGGTTATTCTCCAGTAGAGGGCGAACTTCTGCAGAGATGAATGCAAAAAAACAAAAGGAGCTCCTCGCAGTCCATAAATACCTGGGACCTCCCACCAATTCCCCAGTTTCTTCTCTGCAGGAAGGCGAGCAAGACAGAAGATGAGGACTTTTCTTACTTGCAGGTAAGCCGGGCTCGCGCCCGGCCATTTTTTGTCCCTATTTCTGCCTGGACCTTTATCTTTTAGTCCTATAGAGCCTCCCAGCCTTGGCTGCAGGTCCTGGTGAGGGTAGGCAACACTTATTAGGTGTTGAGGGAGCATTGCTCCTCCGTGAGACCTCATTGCAAGGGGCAGGCGGATGTCCGGGTTGGTGATCCCGGTTTGGGTGCCCTGTCCCTTACATTATCCTCTGACCAGAATCTGGTTTCGGATTCCTCCCCCTTTCGGGTCCCCTTCCTTAACCCTCCGGGGCGGGGGGGTATGGCTTTTTCCCACAGTTTGTAATTTCATTGCGTATACTGTGTGTGTGTGTGGTATGAGTGTTTTACTTTGTGTCAGGGTCTTTGGTGCTGACTGTTCCTTTTACGTTTTTTTTTTCTCAGCCTGGGGAGCTTCTTTCCCTCAGGCTGCGTTCTGGGAGGGGGCGGGGCCACCCCTCCCCCTCGTTTTGGCGCCCTGCTGCGGCCCAGCCCCTGGCTGGGATCTGCGCTTCTGGACTCACCGGGAGGGGGTCGTCGCCTGGCGAGCGCGCGTTCTGCGCTGGCCCGCCCCCCCCTTCTCCTTCTCCTCTTCACTCTGAGGCTGTTCTCCGGTGGCCATTTTGACTGTCCCTGCTGCTGCGGTTTCCCGCCGGTCTGTGAGTGCCTGTGGGCCCCCTTCCTTAGCTTACACGGGTGGTACCCCTCTCTGTGGGGGGCTGCCCTTAATACTTGTATTTTTGCATTTATACTTATTGGTTTCTCATGGTAATTCTTATATGTTTATGTATAAATATATATATATATATATATATATTTATATAAGTGAGTTTTCCTGATGGGCCCTTTTCAATTATTTTTTCAGATTGTCATCTGTGTGTGTATTTTAAGGGGTTTCTCCTGGTCCTAGGGTCCCTAGCCTTAAAATTACACATTTTCAAATCCTCCCACAGGGACTTTAAAGGGGCATCCCCGTTGCTTACCAGCTTAATTCCCTACGGTCATTGCGGCTGACCACAAAAATCACCATATGGAGGCTCTGCAGGATACCGGGCTTGGGCTCCCTCTGGGACCATCCCGGCCGTGTGTGGGTTGTGGGGTATCCCTTACGGGTGAGAATGTGCTTATTTGTATACCATGTGCACAAAAGGCCATATCGTGGCAGTCGGGTGCCCAGCCTTCTGGGTCGGCGCCCCCCGCTTCATCGCCTTCCCCTCCCCGCCTTATCCGTACCCCAAGTGACATTGGTGCCAGCGGGGAGTCGCATTCCGATGTTTGTGCTAGGTTGGCCAGCATCGAGAAATTTATGGTTAGCGCGGTGGGCAAGAAGGCCCAGGCTAAAAAGAGACATTTGTCGTCGGTCCAGGCGACTTGGGATATTGATGATGATTCATTTGATATGTTGGATAATTCCCCGTTAGAGGAGGGGTAATTGTATGAGGAGTCAGAGGCTGACGATGTACGGTTTGGCGAGGCTGATGTTGGGCAGGCGCTGGGGGATGCTGTTGACACGGCCACGGTTTTGTCACATCTCCTGGAGGTTTTGGATATTGCGCCGCCTGAGGCGCCCCCTCTCAAGAAGGGGGAATTTTTTGGGGCCCACAAGCCTCGTTTGGAGTTCCCTGCCCAGGGTCATTTTGATGCACTGATTCTTAGGGAATGGGAGAAACCTAGTCGGCTTCCGGGTGTTCCTCAGGGATGGGATAAGAAGTATCCTTTCCCGTTGGAAGCGGTTAAGCGCTGGGCTTCTCCTCCCGAGGTCGATGCGCCAGTTTTGGGGTTGACCAACTCCTCCGTGCTTCACAACCCAGACGCCACTTTCCTAAAGGATGGTGAGGATAGGCGCCTTGATCAGATGGCATGCCATGCCTTTGCCAGTGTTGGTTCGGCCTTGCGGCCTGTCTGTGCATCTGCGCTAATGTCGGTGGGTGCTAGGTCTCTGATTAGGGACTGGTTAAATGAAGCTCACCTCGATCCGGCCAGCGCTGAGTTCACTACGCTTAAAGGATTTGAATTGTTCATGGATTTTGTCTTGGCTGCTATGGAAGACACTATTGTTATGTGTAGTAGGACTTCAGCCTTATTGGTGGCCATGCGCCGATCGGTATGGCTCCGTCAGTGGACGGCGGAGTTTGCGGCCAAGAAATCGCTCACAGCTCTTCCTTTCTTGGGTACGCGGCTGTTTGGAGATAAGTTGGATGCTGTGGCAAAGGGAGGTAAATTACCTCAGTGGAAGAAACTGCGCCGTCCCTTTTGGGGGGCAGGCTCTTTCAATCCTTCCTTTCGTGGTGCCAGAGCTGGCAGAGGTTTGGCCTTCTCGGGTGTCAGAGGCTCTTCCTGGAACAGGGGCAGAGGTCGGGCCCGTCCCGCTTCTGCCTGGGGTTCCAAGCCCAAGCCTGTGGGTAAACCAGCTCAGCAATGAAGGGGTGCCCTCACCCGCACGGGTGGCGGGACGGCTGCGGCTCTTCTTCCAGGTCTGGGCCCGGGAGGTCACAGACAATTGGATCTTGGAAGTGGTCTCCTCCGGGTACAAACTGGAGTTCGAGTACTGGCCTCCTCCAAGATTTTTAAGGTCTCGGGTGCCCTTGGACCCTCAGGCTGCACAGGGGCTCCTGTTAGCAGTAAAAAACCTTCTGAACATGGGAGTTGTATGCCCGGTGCCTCCGTCGGAGAGAGGCAGGGGTTTCTACTCCAATCTTTTCACGGTCCCCAAGAAAGAAGGTTCTGTAAGACCCATTCTGGACCTCAAGGTCCTCTACAGATTCATCAGAACCAAGAAGTTCCGCATGGAGACTCTGCGCTCGGCCATCAATTCCCTTCGTCAAGGGGATTTCATGACATCCATAGACATCAAGGATGCGTATTTGCATGTTCCAATTTTTCCAGCGCATCAGAGATTCCTCAGGTTCGCGGTGGACGATCAACATTTTCAGTTTGTAGCCCTTCTCTTCGGGTTGACCTCGGCGCCGAGGGTCTTCACCAAGGTTCTGGCAGGCATAATGGCCCTATTCAGAGCTCAGGGAATTTGCATTGTGCCTTATCTGGACGACCTATTGATTTCAGCTTCTTCCCTCCGTCAGGCGGAGCTGGACACCCACCAGGTGGTGTCGACCCTGGAGAGGTTCAGTGGGTGATCAACCGCCCCAAGTCCTCTCTCTCGCCATCACGGGTGATTTCATTACTGGGCATGAATCTGGATACATTCAGGCCAGAGTGTTTCTACCCCAGACCAAGGTGCAGGGGATTCAGGATCTGATCCGCCTTCTTCTGGCCCAATCCTTGCCCCTCTATCCGACAGGGGATGAAACTGGTGGGATTGATGTGGCCTCCTTCGAGGCGGTACCGTTTGCGCAGTTTCACATGAGATCTCTTCAACTTCATCTATTGACATATTGGGACAGGTGTCCGCTGTCATTGGATCAACCATTCAGGATGTCTCCCAGGGTTCGGCAGTCCCTTCGGTGGTGGCTGGAGTCGAGCAACCTGTTGAGGGGCAGATCCTTTCTGGTTCCTCGCTGGGAGACGGTTACCACGGATGCCAGCTTGTCGGGCTGGGGAGGTTTCTGGAAAAGTCATCAGTTCAGCGGGGTGTGGGGTCCTCAGGAGGCTCACAACCCCATCAATGTCATCTGGCTTGTCCTGTCACGGCTGACGTCGCACTTACAGGGTCTTCCGGTTCAGATTCGTTCAGACAATCAGACGGCGGTAGCCTACATCAATCACCAAGGAGGGACTCGCAGCAGGAGTGCCCTCAGGGAAGTCTCTCTGATCCTGCATTGGGCGGAGAGCAATGTTCCTTGCAATCTACATTCCGTGAGTGGAGAACACGGAGGCGGACTCCCTGAGCAGGGGGTCCTCTCGCCAGGGAGAGTGGTCTCTCAACCCCGGGGTTTTTCGGTCTCTTTGTTGCAAGTGGGGGACTCCGGGGGTGAATCTCTTTGCCTCACGGCACAATCACAAACTCTCTGCCTTTGTGTCTCTATCTCAGGATCCTCTAGCTCTGGCAGTGGATGCCTTGTCCCTTGCTTGGAATGATCTGGAGTTTCTGTACCTGTTTCCTCCCTTCTCCATGCTGGGCAAGGTAGTTTGCAAACTGGCTCTGGAAAGGGCACCAGCAATCCTGGTGGCTCCAAGGTGGCCAAGAAGGATTTGGTACGCAGACGTTGTAAGGCTGGCGGTAGATTGTTACCGCTTCCCATGTTTCCGGATCTGTTATCTCAGGGTCAACTACTTTATCCCAATTTACCAACGCTGGCTTTGACGGCTTGGCTACTGAAACCTTCATTCTGAAGGAGGAAGGTTTGTCTGAGGCTGTTGTTCAGACCTTGATTAGAGCTAGGAAGCGGTTCTCTTCTAGCATTTACTATAGGACTTGGCGGTCCTTTATTGACTGGTGTGAAGCTAGGGCCTTGCCTTGCAGGGTGTTTTCGATCCCTAGGATTTTGGAGTTTCTTCAGCATGGTCTGGATCTTGGGTTCCAGCTTAGTACCTTGAAAGGGTAGGTCTCTGCTCTGTCTGTTTTCTTCCAAAGATCTTTTGCCTTACACCCGCTGGTTAAGACTTTTTTCCAGGGGGTCACTCATGTTCGACCCCCTCGGAAGGCTATGGTTCCTGTTTGGGATTTGAACTTGGTTCTTTCGGCTCTCCAGGGTCCTCCTTTTGAGCCGTTACAGGATATTGCTTTTTCTGTTTTCACTCAAAAGGTTGCCTTATTGGTGGCTATTACCTCTGTTCGGCGTGTCTCTGAGTTGGCGGCTCTGTCGATTCAGGCCCCTTACTTTGAAAGACACCAGGACAAGGTGGTCTTTCGCTTTAAGCCAGATTTCCCTCCTAAGGTGGTTTCTACTTTCCATCTCAATCAGGATATTGTTCTCCCTTCCTTGTGTCCTAAGCCTAGCAATGATAAGGAGAGGGTTTTGCACAACTTGGATGTGGTTCGCTGTGTTAAGTACTATTTGGTGACTACTTCTTCTTTCCGCAAGACGGATGCATTTTTCGTGGTGCCCTGTGGGCCCAGGAAAGGTTTGGCGCCCGCCAAGTCTACCATTAGCAAATGGATTCGTCAGGCCATTGTTGGGGCCTATTCTGCTAAGGGGAGGACTCCCCCTTTTAGGGTCACTGTGCATTCTACTTGTGCTGTTGGTGCGTCCTGGGCTTTTCAGCACCAGGCTTCTGTTGAACAAGCTTGTAAGGCTGCTACTTGGTCTTCCGTTCATACTTTTTCCAAGTTTTACAAGGTTGATGTGCGGGCTTCAGCGAATGCTGTTTTTGGCAGCACGGTTCTGCAAGCTACAGTGGTTTAAGTTGGTGCATTCTTCACTGTTTATGGTTCCCACCCATGATGGACACTGCTATTGGATGTCCCAAATGTCATGAAGAGTTGAAGCGGAGTGTATGTCACACTTGGAATAATACCATTTTGTGAGTACTCACCTTTAAAACCGATATTATAAGTGTGACATACACTCCGCTTCACCCACCCTTTTTGGTATTCCGGATCCTTTATATGGTGAACCATTGTTTTCTTGGTTGTTAGTATTGTTATATTTGGTTCTTCCTGGTCCCCTTACTGCTATCTTACACTGGGGAATTGGTGGGAGGTCCCAGGTATTTATGGACTGGGAGGAGCTCATTCATCTCTGCAGAAGTTCGCCCCTGGAGAATAACCCAAATGTCATGAAGAGTTGAAGCGGAGTGTATGTCACACTTATAATATCCGTTTTAACGGTGAGTACTCACAAAACGGTATTTTTCTGCCCGACTTTGATAAAAGTCATGAACACTGGGCGCTCATGATGCGGACTCCCTGTGTTAAATCCTGTTTGTGCCATTCAGAGCTGTGCTGGTTGATTATAGCCATTTCACAGCAGCGTTCTTTACTACTACAACAACCAATACAGATCACACATAAGTATATTCTTTAATTTACCATGTTTGAAGACATGAAAAATTACCAAACTTTAACAAATAAATCACAATCAATCATAAAAATAAATGGGCTTTATCCACTTTGTGGTGCCTAGAAGTCAAAGTGACTTTCACTTTTGTTCATTTAACCTATCTATGGCTTTACTAACTCTCTAGGGGTTTTTAGCTATAGCTGTAAAATACCTTTTGATAGTTGCCAGTTTGTCTTTAAACTACATTAGTTTAGCCCTATTTTAGGTACGCTTTAACTGGGTACACATATCTTCTTGCTGTAGCTACTGCAGCATTCCGAGGCCACTTTGTGTCACTTACCTAAAAAAGGAACTTATCTGTGTGTCTTCTGCACTGTCTATGGGCATGTAGTAGTGTTTTCTTAGGATCTTCCATTCGATGGAGTATGCAGATATTGCGTTGCACACAGCAAGCAAGGATTATCTTGGACACCTTCTCTGGGCTGTACAGCATCTCCCCTCCTGGCTGGGCCAAACATAGGAAGCATGCTTTCAGCAGGCTGATTTCAACAATGCACTTCAGTACTGCACTTCAGCTGTGATCTGTGGCTTCCGCATGGGGGTCATGAGCCACATCTTCTGCCCGTATCCCTTATAAGCTAAATACAAACACATGTGGTGATGTTGGTTGCTACAGAAATACACACCCCTACCTAGGTTTTGCATTGCATTGCATTTTGCCTTCACCTTCCCCTCCTCCCTAGTTCTGCAGCTAAATTGTTTCCAGATCTAATTTGAATATGGACACGTACTTCCATAGTGGCCATCCCGACGGCATTTCGTTGTTCTCATATTTTCTACACAGGGCATATTGGTGCAGCACATACAAGTCACAAACACATTTGAGATTCCTGCCATCAGATAGAATAGCAGCTTTATGTTTTGGACCTCTCTCTCATTAGATGGTAACCTGATGTAGTTCAGATGAGGTCACAGATGGCCACGACCACCTCATGAAATATGCGGTACATGGTAGGCTGGCTAATGCCGCTTAATAGTGCAGCAGTGGCCTGAAATGTGCCCCTCGTGTTTAATGGGGCACATAGGCACACTATCCCAGGAACTGTGTGGCTGCGGCCAGTGGTGGGTTTAATTTTGCGGCAAATTTGATCATACAGTTTCCAAAGGCCACCACGTTTCAGCCAAAAGCGGCTGCAGATATGCTCATCACTTAAATCTGCCACAGCCAACCATGTGTTAAACACTCAGTCAGCCCGCAGTCACACCACTTCTGCTCCCACACTTTCCTTAGCGCATCACTACAGCAACTAAAAAAAAGATTCTACCAGCTACACAGGTCCCTCAAAAAAGTCAGATCTGCTCATTGAGCATGGAGAACACGAAGGACCCATGAATAGCTACCATATATATGAGGCCATGTTGGAGCACAAGACACCTTTATGTCAACTGCAGGGTATGTAAACTGTGGATCTACGGGATGAAACTACAACCTTGGTGGAAGGTAACATGTGTTTTTTACATATTTCACATTCATTTTTAAATTTCAGCTTCAAGTTTCAGCTCAAATGTTCAATGTTTGTCAAGCACAGCTGCAGATGCAGGATCAGAATCATAGGGCATGGATATCCAGATTCACAACCTGACCACAGCCAATAGTTGGAAGCCAGCACTAGTCACCAAGTCCACATATCCACACCAATCACCTACTCAAGGCAAAAGGAGGTGTCTATAATTGGAGTAGTGACTCCTTATCTTTTTGTGGACTCTGCTAACTTGCAATTTCATAGCTTACATATGTTGCTATGTAATTGGTTAATCCTTGGTTTCATTTACTATGGTTGTTAGCCAACAGTGTCCAACACTCAACAACTGGCGCTCAACCCTAGTTTTATGACCACAGAACACTGCGCTAACATGGGTGCTGTAGAATTGGGCGCTAAGGTGTACAGCACCTGATGCAGCATTTTAAAAATAATATAATGCAGCCATAGGACTTGCGAACTCTTACACCTACACTTACACTTGCACCTTACTGCCAACCAAGGAAATGGTTATTGTCTTCATCCTGAAGCAATAAAGGAGCTTCCAATCCATCATGACCATCCCTGCAGATAGACCAAGATCTGCCCTGAGAAAACAAAACATAATAAAAAAATGCCAAAGCTCAGATTTTAAAAGACTTAACTTTTCTTAATTTCTTATCTTTCTTATCTTAACTTCTAAAGCCAGCTGCGTAAAATTTAAGTAGCTGCCTCTCCTACTGTTAAACGCTAGCTACATTAATTTTACATATCTGGCTTTCCCCCCTGCAAGCTGGCAAAAAAAAAAAAGACACTCAACTGACCCCCTTGAACAAGACCCCTTGAACAATCTGGTCTGGTCTCCTCTTCACCCGGGGGGCCTTTGCTTACATCCGTGCATGGTCACTGGTGGAAGGTTGGAGGCGTAGGGAGTTGTGATCTGATCGGAGGTGAGTGTTAAAAAAATTGGAGGTAAGTGTTAAAAAAAAAAAAAAACATGTCTTTTTTTCTGTGTGTGTGTTTGTGGTTTTTTTACACTTAACCCTTTGTGAACTGGTAAGGGATCCATGAGACCTCTATACCAGTTTACAAGGCTTAGGGGGCTGGCAAGTTACCTGCAGCTAACGAGTGACTTGCCATTAACCCCCCCGGCTCCCTTATTACCTGCCTCTCCCGGGGAGGGGGGGCATGTATTTTTTTTAAATTAACCCTTTATATTGTGGAAAGTAGTTGTATTTTATTTGTAAATGTTATAAAGGGCTCTTTTCAGTTTGGGGGATCTCTTGTACCGAAACGGAGGGCTACCGATACATATGTGGTGCTAATGAAATTGGGAGAAATGGGGCTTTCACATGCAGTATGGTTTTCTTAAATGAAATAAATGTTTTATTTAAAATAAATGAGACAATTCTTTTTAAAAAACAATCTTTTAGTTTTTGTAGTTTTTTTGCTTAAAAGTATTTTTAGAACAGTGGAAAAATTGCAAACAAGACATTTCATTTTAAAGCCGAAACTGTTGCAGAAAAAATTGAAAATTGTGAAAAATGACCTGTCAACAAATCTCAAGTAGGCTGGCAGTTAAAAGGATTAAAAGTACCTATGCATGTCAGGAATTGTTCTGTTCAGGGGACCTTGCTTTTTTCAGATTTAGCTTGTTTTTGCTTGTTTGCATATAGTTTTTTAGGAAAATGTGGCTTTGATTCTGCTTTTTTATTCTTTTATTAGTGAAACCCTGTGCAACCAAAAAATTAATTGAGGGATTACTTCCAGAAAACTTTGCCCACATCAACAAGCATGGTACACCTAGAAAGCTTGAGGTTGTAAATGCTACAGAAAAGATATGTCTGCACTCTATTCCCTAGCTCAAGACACGAGGGATGATTCAGTACCAGGTGACAAAAATCACTACGTTAGGGGAGATCGCGGCCTTTCTGCACTGCTTTTGTCATTGCTATTGACCATATTTTCATTATGAATTATTTATTTAGGCTGGAGTTGGGTGAAACATACCGGAACATAAATATAAATAAAATGAAATATTAATGATATGTTTACACATATGGCTGTTTACAGCTCTCCCAGCGTAGGCGAGAGGACAAGGTTAATAACGTAATTTTGATGTTGAAGCTGCTATTTCTGCACGAATGTACGCATGTGCGCAGCTTATTAACTGATTCATGTCCCCGGTTTCAACTATTCCCTCACTCACTTCTGCTCCCATGCTTACTTTAACTCCCTTGTCACTGTATGTTTTCCTATGTCCCAATATTTTCATGCTTACCTTAATTTCCTTTAGTCTTTAGATATTTTTCTATTCCTTGTGGCTTCTCTTGAATTTATTTGCATAAGTCGATTTGTGAACTCATTAAATGTATTGTTATTATCAATAAATGATAGACATCATAAACATTGTAAAGATTTAAAATATTTTTTTTAAATGTTTTCAAATATTATTTTAGTTGTATAGCTTATAAATTTTTTCCCTATATCCAGTCCAGGTCGTCCCAGTAATGACGTGTGGGTATTCCGCCCCCAGGGGGCGCTCGACCGCAAGATCAAAAGATGTAGCTCCTCCCGGCCTATAAGAGCAGGTGTCTCTCTATGATTCTGCAGTGTTCATCTTGCAGTCTGGCTGCTGAAGATCGTTGGATATTCTCTCCTGGAATTTTGACCGGGGCCTCCTAGCCCGTCGGCCACTGCGGACTGTTTTACCACTTATCCCGTGAGACCCACTCTTGCCTCCCAGCCGGGGCTGATTCGGGACTGTGACGGTAGGGAGAACGCCGGGGTTAGGCGTTTGGCAGAGCTAGGCTCTGGGCCGCAGACCCTGATTAAAGGGTAGCCGGCCTGATGGTGAGCCTACTAGGGGGAACCACATTATTGACTACTGGTCTCATATCCCTCTCTGTCCCACAAGCTTTATTTTGCTGCTGTGTGCGTGTTTGTGATTTGACTTTTTGCTGTGTGCGCTGCACCTATACTTACCTCCCTCGCTCCCTCGAGCCTGGCTGCCAGCTTCCCTCTCCCCTCCATCTCGACAGGCTCATACGCTGTGGGGGGGGGGGGGAAACGGTCGCGCGTTTTTTTTGTGTGAAAGGCGGCGGATGTGTGCGGGCGCGCTGTGCGCAACGCAGGGGCTGTGTGTGGGGGCCCCGCTGCAGGCCGCCCTGAGGCAATGACGCCCGTTGTTCCCCACTATTGCTGCTTCCTGGTGGGCTGGTGCTCGTTTTCGCACCGCGGGGGGGGCACGATGGCGTTTTTCGCGTCAACCTTCGTGCGGTCCGCCCCTCGAGGATCGCGCCGAAGCTGCTGCGTGGCCGGCTTGTCTGCGCCATCTTGTCCTGCTCCTGCCTTCCTGCCTGGGACCCCTCCGTTGCTGTACTGCTACTGTCGGTGTTGTGAGTCCCTCTTATTATTGATTTTTGGAAATTGCGCATGTGCTTGTGGGATACTTATAGCCCTCATTTGTTTCTTTTAGGTGGGCCCATTGATTGAGGTTTGTGGTTCCTCCCGGTCCCCCGTCCCCCTCTCCCTTATATTAAGAGGGATCATATAAGAGGGATTATATAAGAGAGATCATTAGGTTTGGGCCGTCAGTGCCTTGTAACCTGCATTGAATTTTTTCTAATCACCATAATGGAGGCATCTGGGGATAGTGAGCTACGGGCCCCATCTGGGCGGATGAAGCTCTGCCCCTTGCAGTGCAAATCCTCTGGGCGGATTCAGCACTGTTTGCACCACTTGCACCAAGAGCATCTTTTTGGACCATGACCGGGCGGGCGTACCTGCCCCTAGCCTTTCATTGCCTGCGGCCTTGCCAGAACCTCCGCTGCTGCACTCGACCCTCAGTGAGGGGGAAGCCAGCCGGGGGTCCCATGTAGATTTGGCGCATAGGGGGATCAGGACGCCAGTTACTAGCAGGGACACCTCTCAACTTCTGATTTGGTGATATCTTTTGCACTTTTTATTATTCACAAATTTATTCCAGTTTGGGGCAAGTTGATTGGTTATTTGTTCTCTTTTTCTATATGGGACAAATTTATACAGGTTTTGAATGTTATATTATAGCACTTAGCACTTTTATTAGCATTTAGCACCTTAATATTGCACTAGTCACTTTACTTATATTGCATCTTATATTGTGTGATAGGGATCTATATATTTTTCACAAGGAGGAAGAGGGATGATTGTCTGTGTCCCTGCTATTAGTATTTTGTTTTTAATATATTTGTGATGGTACTTTTGTAATCATTAATAAATATTGATTACTTATGATATACTTTTGATTTAGTAATTTATTTGGTGGTGCCTGGGGACGCCCCTGGTGGTAGCTGGGGCCACACATATTGTGTACTTCTATTTGGGGATTCCTTTAAGGCACACCCACATCTATATATTATTAAGAAATAGCTAGTGGTGCATTGGGAAAAAATTCCTTTTGGATAGATTTGGCGCATAGGGTAGCCAGTCTCGAGAGACAGATCTCGCAAATGGCTCCTAAAAAGGCCACGAGTAAGAGGCTGCACATCGAGCCCATTTACTCGGATAATGACAATCTTTTTGATGATCTGGGCTCTGTGGAGGAAGGTGAGTTGTCAGATGATTCCCACTGCGGATTATTCTGCTGGCGATGGCAGTATGTCTGGTGCTTCCTTGGATGAAGATGCGTGGCTCCCTGATGATACGAAGAAACTGCTTGCTTCAGTTTTGGAGACTTTACACATTGTTCCTCCCAGAGCGGCTAAGAGGAAGCACAGTGATTTGTTTAGGCCTGAAAGACAGAGGCGAGTCTTTCCAGAGCAGTCCCATTTTTCAAATATGATTTTCAAGGAATGGGAAAGGCCTAACAAGCTACCGTCGTTGCCTAAGGGCCTGGATAGGCAGTATCCCTTCCCTGAGGAGCTGCTCCGACTATGGTCTCGTCCTCCTGAGGTGGATTCCCCTGTGTCGGGGTTGTCCAACACTACTATTATGCCTTCACCTGATACCGCTTCCTTACAGGATCCAGCTGACAAGCGCATGGATCAACTGGTCTGTCATGCCTTCACCTTTGCTGGTGCCTTGATTCGCCCCGTGTGTGCCGCGGCTATTGTCTCCCTGGCCATTAGAAGGAAGGTGAGATGTCTTGTGGATAGCGCTAAGGCTCACAAGCAGGCGGAGGAGTATAAGGACCTCAAGACTTGCGTGGATTTCTTTGTTGTGTCTGCCATGGATGATGGTGTCTGGCCAGGATTTCAGCCCTGCTTGTTGCACTTTGACGCTCGCTCTGGTTGCGGCACAGGTTGTTTGGGGAGTGTCTGGACCTCCTGGTCAAGGATGGTAGACTCCCTCAGAGACGGAAGCCTGCTCTGCCCTTTCGGAGCTCATCTGCCTATCGCTCCTTTTGAGGAGGAAGAGGCTCTTCATTTTCAGGTGGCCGCAGAGATACCTGGGGTAGAGGTAGGTCCCGCGGCCGACCCAATCCCGCTTGGGGAGCCAAGTCCAAGCCCCCTGCCAAGTCCTCTCAGGCATGAAGAGGCGCCCTCACCCATCCTGGTGGGGGGACGGCTTCCGCTATTTGCTCATATCTGGAGACGGCACATCTCGGATCGGTGGATTCAGGAGGTGGTGTCCTCCGGTTACAAAATAGAGCTGGCAGTCAGGCCGCCCACAAAATTTCTTCGGTCTCGGATATCCCAAAACCCATTGAAGGCACAGGGCCTGAGAATGGCTGTGCAACACCTCCTGTGGTTAGGTGTGATTTGCCCTGTTCCTCGTCAGGAGCAGGGTCAAGGTTTTTACTCCAACCTGTTCACGGTTCCCAAGAAGGACGGAATGTTAAGACCAATCCTGGACCTGAAGGGTCTCAACAGGTTTGACATTCCCGCATGAAAACCTTACGGTCAGCGGTGAGCTCGCTTCGGCCCGGCGACTTCATGACCACGGTGGACATCAGGGATGCTTATCTGCACATCCCGATTTTCCAGGGTCATCAGAAGTTCCTGAGGTTTTCTCTGGAGGATCAGCATTACCAGTTTGTGGCACTACCATTCAGGATATCCTCAGCCCCCCGTGTCTTCACCAAGGTGCTGGCAGGCATCATGGCTATCCTAAGGAACCAGGGCATTCATGTGCTGCCCTATCTTGCTGATTGCTGCCCAGTCCTTGCAGCAGGCCGAGAGCGATACTCGGACGGTATTGTCAACCCTGGAGGCCTTCGGCTGGGTAATCAATTACCCGAAGTCTTTTGTCACTCCCTCGACAGTGAGATCCTTCCTGGGAATGTCGTTAGACACCGCTCAGATAAAGGTCTTTCTGCCACAGCAGAAGGCGTCGGGTCTCCAGATGCAGGTGCAGGCCTTGCTGTCCTGTCAGCGGCCGTCGATACGTCTTGGGATGAGATTGGTGGGCCTAATGGTGTCATGCTTCGAGGCAGTGCCCTTCGCCCAGTTTCACATGAGACCTCTTCAACTGAACCTGTTGACCGTCTGGAACCGGATGCAGGAGTCGTTGGAACAGGAATTGGCCAGACAGTCTCTCTTGTGATGGTTGGACTCCAGGAACCTGTTGGTGGGCAAGTCCTTTCTGACTCCCCGTTGGGAGATAGTTACCACGGATGCCAGTCTGACCGGCCGGGGAGGCCGACTCAGAAGATCCAGGGTCAGTAGGGTCCACAGGAGAACCGCTTACCCATAAATCTCTTGGAGCTGAGAGCTATCCGGTTGGTGCTTCTTTGTTTGACTCCCCATTTAAGGGGTCGTGCGATCCAGGTTCGCTCGGACAATCAGACGGCTGTCGCCTACATCAATCACCAGGGCGGGACTCGGAGCAAGCGAGCCCTCAAGGAGGTGACCCAGATTCTGACCTGGGCAGAGGAGAATGTTCCCTGCATATCAGCGGTCTACATCCCCGGGGTGGAAAACCAAGAGGCAGACTCCCTGAGGAGTGCCTTGCGCCTGGGGGAATGGTCTCTCAACAGCAAGACCTTCCATGCTCTGTGTCTCCGCTGGGGTCAGCCGGATGTGGACCTGTTTGCGTCCAGACACAATCACAAGCTCTCTATCAAGAGATCTTCTGGCCATTGCCACGGACGCTCTGGCAATTCCCTGGGCGGAGTTCAAGTTCCTTTATGCATTCCCACCACTCCTGCTGCGCAAGATAGCCCAAGAAGGGGTACCAACTAACCTGGTGGCTCTTCACTGGCCGAGAAGGAGTTGGTTTGCGGACATAGTTCAGATGTCAGTAGATCGCTACATCATGCCCGATGACCCAGGGCTTCTCACACAGGGGTCACTGCGGCACCCCAATATACGGACGCTGGCTTTGACGGCCTGGCTATTGAAACCTCAATCCTGACAGAAAAGGGGCTGTAGGCCACAGTTGTACATACCATGACTCAGGCACGGAATAAGTCTTCCTCCATGATATACTACAGAGTTTGGCACGCTTATATTGCCTGGTGTGAGACCAAGAGTCTCCCTTGCCGCACATTTTCTATTTCTAGGATCCTGGAGTTTTTACAACACGGCTTAGACTTGGGTCTCCAGCTGAGCACCCTCAAGGGCCAGGTCTCGGCCTTAGCCATATTCTTCCAGAGATCCATTGCCAACCATAGGTTGATCAAGACCTTTTTTTTTGTTTACTGCTTTTTAACCACTGGAGAATCATAGAAGGACACCTGCTCCGGGAGGCCGGGAGGAGCTACATCTTTT
The DNA here is from genome assembly GCA_027917425.1 of Gastrophryne carolinensis. Lineage (NCBI taxonomy): Eukaryota > Metazoa > Chordata > Amphibia > Anura > Microhylidae > Gastrophryne > Gastrophryne carolinensis. The sequence continues at coordinate 538,466,203 of CM051234.1, forward strand.
GATCTTGCAGTCGAGCGCCCCCTGGGGGCGAAATACCCACATGTCATTACTGGGACGACCTGGACTGGATATACTCAAAAACAATTCTACAGGTGAGTTTCACAGAATTGTATTTATTCTAAGCATACAGCACGTCCTGCTCCAGATATAGTAAAAACATGTGGGTAATCCTCCGCCTCCCACGCCGTGCACTGCAGACATGTAGAAAACAAGCTCCTCCCGGCCCTACATATACCGAGGGACCTCCCACAAATCCCCAGATTTCTCTGCAGTGCTGGAACTGCGAAGACATGAAGTATCACGCTCTCGCAGGCGAACGGGGCTTACAGCCCGAGGCCCTGCGGGACTATTTCCACCCGTCCTCTTGTGTAAGAATATGCCTCCCAGCCTGGGCTGCGTTGGTCGGGTGAAGGTAGGCAGCACCTTGGTGCTTAACGGAGCCATGCTCCACCGCAATCCCCCACCATAGGGTAGGCGGTTTAGGCCGATAGTGAGCCTCTTGTGGATGCCCCTCCCGCATTTTTGCCCCTACCTCGGGTAGCGCTGGACCCTGTGTGAGGGTCGCCATCCTTCCTCATTTCCCCATCTAGCAGGGGGAAAAGAAAGAGGGGGGGTATGTGCATGGCGGTCCCAGCGTACCGGTATGTCATGCTTATGGCCTTATTTCTGCCCTTTATTAACTCCGTGATGTCAGAGCTGCGCTGCTTGCTCCTTACTCCGTTTTCTTCGGCCGCCGCCGTATGCTTGTACGTAGTTTGCTACATCGTCTAGATGCTATGGTGCCATTACTTTATTGGATGAAACGGTTCTCTACGAATCCTTAAGCGTGTGGTTGTATCCTTGCTTTTACTTTTACCTCAGAGGTTCGCGCTCTTTGGAGTGAGCGGGGCCTTGGTTCGGCGCGCTCCGCGTCAGGGCAGAGCATCGAGCCCGCCCTTCGAGGTTCACTGGGCGCCATTTTGCTTGGCTTCGCGCGCGCGCGGGGTGGCAGTCTCCTCCTCTCCACTTGATCTGTAAGTGCCCTCGTGGGCGACTCCCTTTTTTATATGTTCTGTCCAGCTGTGCATGGCCCTGACATCTCTTTCCCATTTATGTCTTTCAGACGCTGAGCACCGGTGGCTTTTCCCGGCCTCATATATATATATATATATATATATATATATATATATATATATATATTTATTAAAATATAGGGATTTAGTGGGCCTTACTACAGATCTCCCACATTGATCAGCGGGTCGTGGGGGCAATCAGGGTTGCTTATAGCATAAATCCCTACGGGCATATTGTGTCTTGACAATCACCATATGGAGGCATCTCAGGATTGTGTTACCGGGGTCCCTCTGGGACAAGACCGGCTGTGTGTAGCGTGTGGTCTCCCCCATGCTGATGCTGACGGGGCACGGGTCTGCGCACCATGTGCCGAGCAGACGCTGGACCTGCGAGCGGCGCCTGTGGTTGCACCTCGCTCTCTCTCTCCCCTTTCCTCTTGCCTAAATCTCACTCCCGTTGAGTCATGTACAAGCGGGGAGTTACAAATAGACGTCTCTTCTAGATGACCCACGCTTAACCAGATTGTTGAAGGGTTGTCCGGGCGTGTGGGTCCTGGCAGACAACGGCCCTGGACTCCCCCGGCTTTGGCCTTTGCTATGGGCTCGGAGGAGTCCTGTTCTCTGTGTGATAGTGCTCCTTCTGAAGATGGAGACCTGTTCTCTGACCCGGGTTCCTCTGTTGAGAGGCAGAGGTGTCAGGATGAAGCTGGTCAGGATGACTGGGACCAGCTTGACGTTGGCGGTATGTTGCTCAGGATTTTTGAGGCCCTATCTATTTCACCGCCGGGTGCGGTCCCCAGACCGAGAGGGGAACGCTTCCATACGGCGCCTGCGCGCTTGGAATTTCTCGAGCAGGCCCACTTTCATGCTCTTGTGCTTAAAGAATGGGATTGCCCCACTAAACTTCAAGGGGCCCCAGAGGATTGGGTTTGGAAATACCCTTTTCCCCCAGAGATGGTTGATTGTTGGGCTTCGTCTCCAGTGGTAGACGCCCCGATTATTGGGGTTCCTAACCCCCCTTTCCTTACAGCTCCGGCTTACAGCACCCTGCGGGACGCCGAGGACCGGCGCATTGATAGGCTGGCTTCCCACGCCTTTGCTTGTGCAGGATCGGCGCTACGTCCTGTCTGTGCCGCGGCCATTACTGCAGTGGCCGCTAGGACCCTCATAAGTAAGATGCTTGAGCATCAACCTGAAGATTTACCCTGGGACTCAAAAACAATTCTACAGGTGAGTTTCACAGAATTGTATTTATTCTAAGCATACAGCACGTCCTGCTCCAGATATAGTAAAAACATGTGGGTAATCCTCCGCCTCCCACGCCGTGCACTGCAGACATGTAGAAAACAAGCTCCTCCCGGCCCTACATATACCGAGGGACCTCCCACAAATCCCCAGATTTCTCTGCAGTGCTGGAACTGCGAAGACATGAAGTATCACGCTCTCGCAGGCGAGCGAGGCTTACAGCCCGAGGCCCTGCGGGACTATTTCCACCCGTCCTCTTGTGTAAGAATATGCCTCCCAGCCTGGGCTGCGTTGGTCGGGTGAAGGTAGGCAGCACCTTGGTGCTTAACGGAGCCATGCTCCACCGCAATCCCCCACCATAGGGTAGGCGGTTTAGGCCGATAGTGAGCCTCTTGTGGATGCCCCTCCCGCATTTTTGCCCCTACCTCGGGTAGCGCTGGACCCTGTGTGAGGGTTGCCATCCTTCCTCATTTCCCCATCTAGCAGGGGGAAAAGAAAGGGGGGGGGGGTATGTGCATGGCGGTCCCAGCATACCTGTATGTCATGCTTATGGCCTTATTTCTGCCCTTTATTAACTCCGCGATGTCAGAGCCGCGCTGCTTGCTCCTTACTCCGTTTTCTTCGGCCACCGCCGTATGCTTGTACGTAGTTTGCTACGTCATCCAGATGCTGTGGTGCCATTACTTTATTGGATGAAACGGTTCTCTACGAATCCTTAAGCATGTGGTTGTATCCTTGCTTTTACTTTTACCTCAGAGCTTCGCGCTCTTTGGAGTGGGCGGGGCCTTGGTTCAGCGCGCTCCGCATCAGGGCAGAGCATCGAGCCCGCCCTTCGAGGTTCTCTGGGCGCCATCTTGCTGAGCTTCACGCGCGCGGGGTGGCGGTCTCCTCCTCCCCACTTGATTTGTAAGTGCCCTCGCGGGCGACTCCCTTTTTTATATGTTCTGTCCAGCTGCGCATGGCCCTGACATCTCTTTCCCATTTATGTCTTTCAGACGCTGAGCACCGGTGGCTTTTCCCGGCTATATATATATATATATATATTAAAATATAGGGATTTAGCGGGCCTTACTACAGATCTCTCACATTGATCAGCGGGTCGTTGGGGCATCCAGGGTTGCTTATAGCATAAATCCCTACGGGCATATTGTGTCTTGACAATCACCATATGGAGGCATCTCAGGATTGTGTTACCGGGGTCCCTCTGGGACAAGACCGGCTGTGTGTAGCGTGTGGTCTCCCCCATGCTGATGCTGACGGGGCACGGGTCTGCGCACCATGTGCCGAGCAGACGCTGGACCTGCGAGCGGCGCTTGTGGTTGCACCTCGCTCTCTCTCTCCCCTTTCCTCTTGCCTAAATCTCACTCCCGTTGAGTCATGTACAAGCGGGGAGTTACAAATAGACGTCTCTTCTAGATGACCCACGCTTAACCAGATTGTTGAAGGGTTGTCCGGGCGTGGGGGTCCTGGCAGACAACGGCCCTGGACTCCCCCGGCTTCGGCCTTTGCTATGGGCTCGGAGGAGTCCTGTTCTCTGTGTGATAGTGCTCCTTCTGAAGATGGAGACCTGTTCTCTGACCCGGGTTCCTCTGTTGAGAGGCAGAGGTGTCAGGATGAAGCTGGTCAGGATGACTGGGACCAGCTTGACGTTGGCGGTATGTTGCTCAGGATTTTTGAGGCCCTATCTATTTCACACCCGGGTGCGGTCCCCAGACCAAGAGGGGAACGCTTCCATACGGCGCCTGCGCGCTTGGAATTTCTCGAGCAGGCCCACTTTCATGCTCTTGTGCTTAAAGAATGGGATTGCCCCACTAAACTTCAAGGGGCCCCAGAGGATTGGGTTTGGAAATACCCTTTTCCCCCAGAGATGGTTGATTGTTGGGCTTCGTCTCCAGTGGTAGACGCCCCGATTATTGGGGTTCCTAACCCACCTTTCCTTACAGCTCCAGCTTACAGCACCCTGCGGGACGCCGAGGACCGGCGCATTGATAGGCTGGCTTCCCACGCCTTTGCTTGTGCAGGATCGGCGCTACGTTCTGTCTGTGCCGCGGCCATTACTGCAGTGGCCGCTAGGACCCTCATAAGTAAGATGCTTGAGCATCAACCTGAAGATTTACCCTGGGAGGTGTTTAACGCACTCTCCAGCTGTGATATTTTTGTTAAATTTATCCTTTTAGCTCTGGATGACACCATCAAAATGTGTGCGAGGACCTCTGCCCAAGTGATAGCTATACGTCGCCTGCTCTGGCTGCGACAATGGGGGGCAAACGATGACGCTAAAAGGACTCTGACGGGGCTCCCCTTTAGAGGGCATCGCCTGTTTAGGGCCCGTCTGGACCTATTCGGGAAAGAGGACAATTCACCCAATCAGGAGCGGCTGTCCAGGCCCCCTCGGAGCAGGGATACCCCTCCACCTCCATATCATAGTGTTAAGCAGGAACCAGGGACGCCCTTCGCGGGGTCTGGTTCAGTCTCCTGTCCCGGGAGTGGCAGACAACGCCCGGGGCCTTCCGGCCGGGCCAAGTCCAAATCCTTCATCGAAACCCCACAAGCATGATGGGACGCCCTCACCCGCCTGGGTGAGGGGATGGCCACAGCACCTTGCTCCTATCGGGAGGCTTCTTGCCTCGTTCTGGTGGAGTTGGGAGGTAGTTCCTCCGGATGTGGGACAGTGTTTGCTGGGTGTCCGTCCCTGAGTCGGTCAGGGGGCCTCCGGTCCCCTGTTTTTCTTCAAGTATGGGTGCAGGCCTTCCTTGGTCTGCTAGGCCTGGGCTCCTTGGCTGGACGCCCTTAACGGATTGAGGCAGAGGCCTCTACACCAGTTCGCCCCACATTCCCCCTGAGGATGAGGGGGTCGCCCATTCTAAACCTTCTTGGGTTCGGCAATCTATAGGCATTCAGGCCTGATCCGAGTTGGATCCTCGGCACCCTATAAACCGCGGGGCCTATGGCCGTCCGTGGAGTGTTAAGATGCTTAATTGGGCTCCCAGGTGTCTTTTGACACTGTGGCCTTTACAGCTTGGTGTTGGTAGTCTTCACTGCTGATTGTGGCCGTGTTATTGGGCCCCTCTCACGCTCCTGGTGTTTCGCTAGCTCGGTTAGGAGTGATGTCTCGAACGAGACCAAGGGGCAGCCACAAAGGGACCCTTCAGGTCCCTTATATCTCCCGAGAGGGAGTTGTTTGGATAGGCTTAGTGGCCTCAGGTCCTACTTTTTTTGTTCCATCCTCCAGTTTCCTAGGATGGCATTAGAATTGTGTCGGCTAGTGCCCCTTTTTTTCTTGGCACTTAAGGTTTTTCTGGGGCAAGGTCTCTGCCCTTACTTGCTATCTCCTTACTGTCACCTGGCAGTTTTGCACCTGGGATGGCCGTTGGTGGCTGTGCAGATGACGTCCCTTATTCTCAGTGACCTTGGGTTCTGAAGCACCTTACGTTGTTATTCTGGACAGGGGTCCAGCAGTCTGGACCTAAGTCTGTGCACCTTCCTCCTAGTCGAGATGGTTGATCTTCTGAGAGTTCATTTAAAAAAAAAAAAAAGGAGAGTCCCTCGGGGGGCATCCCCTCCTTTCTTGCTGCTCACCTGTTGGTGGTCACCTTGGGTACCAAATCGTGCAGGTTGACTGGGGGGCTTGTTTCTTCTGAAACCCCCCGTGGTTCCTAGGTAGGCCCCTAAAAGGGGGTCCCTTTACCTATGGTGTTGTTGACACAGCGAGCCTTCAGCGGGCTCTATCTTGCTGGAATTCTCCGTTTCAGGGCCTGTCCATTTGGGGACTCTTGGTCTGCCGTAGGACAGTGGCCTGTCCCTTTTTTCCTGGTAAAGTGTCGGGACTAGTTGTTACTTCCAGGAAGGCTCTGATTCTGATCTATGTGGGAATTAACATCCCTTGCTTTTTATCGGTTTTAGTCTCCGATGGATGCCCTCCTTTGGTAGGAGGTAATCTATTGGCCCTCTGAGTTTCTACTGGTATGGACCTGTTGGGCTCTGTCACGATCACAGGGGTTCTGCCCTTTAGTATTGGCCCAGATTGGTCTAACCTTGTCCTTTGGGGCTTATTCGTTTCTGGCTGGACATTATACTCGATATGGCTTATTTTCTGCGCAAGGTCGCTAAAAAAAAAAAAAGGGAAGAACCGTTATGCCGGGGGCCTGGGTGGCCCAGGGGGGTGTCGTCCACGGAGGCTTCTGCTGAGGACGGTGGGCCTGTACGCTGTCTCACGAGGTCTGTTCTGCATAGTCAGGCTCTTTTACATTTCGCCCCTATCTTCAGGCTCTATTTTGGAGTTAGACCGGTTTTGTTCCTCGCCCTGTTGGAGATGGCATATCTCTGGGTGGCTTGTTTCCGGGAGAGCTAGGATCTAGCTTCCTCCTCTTCCTCTTCTTCCCTTTCCTGCCATCTATCTTAGGGTATGTTGTGCCTGTATTGCTTGGCGGGGTCTAGCTCTCGCCCCTGCTGGAAGTTCTCTGTTCCCGGGGTTCTAGAATTATTACAGCATGGTTGGTGTTTGCTCCCCAACTTAGTTCTATGATGGTTCAGGGCTCGCCCTGTTAGCCTACTACAGAGGTATGTTCCAATCTTCTGTGTTGAGCATTCATCAGGGTTTGCTCAGGTACGTTCCTTGAGGAATTCTTGCTTCCTCTAGGGGGTTTACTTAGTCTGATGCCCTGCTAAGGGTTACCTTGGGTCTTATTCAGGTTCTTCTGACCTGTTCCTTACCTCATATCGCTCTTCTGGGGCGGTTGCTCCAGTCATAAGTGTGCCATAAAGTATGGCTCTGTTAACGGTCATGGTCAGTATATATACATATATATATTGTTTATATATCTGTACACCATGAGAGGGGGGTGCTCCGCATTATGCCGAGTTTGGCTCCAGGCGGTGCTTTTGATTCTCCTTTATCCCAGATCCTCTGGTCTCTGGGCTACTGTCTTGATATACTTTGAGCTAAGCGGATCTGTCTTCCCCTCCAGGTGTTGGAGAGTTCCTGGTCCGTTTCTTGTCCCTGGTAGGGATTATTCCCTTGGGGCTTATGGGTCTCCATCCTTTAGTACCGGATCTGATTGCCTCCACGGGTGTAGGTGCCCTCGGATCGGCATCGCTTGGTTGGTTTTGTCCTTCTGAGCCTAGAATAATCGTTTCGGCTCGTGCTGAGTGTTGTTGTTTTCAGTATTCCTGCAGGTCTTGCTTGAGACTAGGGTTCATATTCCCCGCCGGGGAGACTTCTAAGGTTGCCACGGCTACTCTCTTTGCATGAGCATGGTTAGGCCGTTTCTCTGGCCTTTTCTTTTAAGGGAAGATTATTCTTCTCTCTCGGTTCTTTTGTTCTCTTACTACTTGTGCTTGGCTTGGGCCTTTTCAGCACTAACTTCTGTTGAGCATGCTGGCTTGTCAGCTGCTTGTGTTCAGTTCTCCCTTTACAGGTTCAAAGGTTGAGGTTAGAGCCTTGCTCTCGTTGCTCTTGGTAGCATGGTTGCGGGTGACAGCGCTTTTACTGTTGGCTGTGCCCTTTTTTCACGGGGATCCCACCCTACTTTATGGACACTGCTATTGGATGTCCCACATGTTATTACTATATCTGGAGCAGGACGTGCTGTATGCTTAGAATAATACAATTCTGTGAAGTACTCACCTGTAGAATTGGTATTATACGAATACAGCACGTCCTGCTCCACCCCACCCTGGTTTCACTTGTTCTGGATCCCCTGTATGGTGATTATTATCATGGATATTATTGCCTGTTTCTGGGTGGCTGGTTTCTCATGGCTTCTCCTTCTCACTGCTTTTCAATGCTGGGGATTTGTGGGAGGTCCCTCGGTATATGTAGGGCCGGGAGGAGCTTGTTTTCTACATGTCTGCAGTGCACGGCGCCGGAGGCGGAGGATTACCCACATGTTATTACTATATCTGGAGCAGGACATGCTGTATGCATATAATACCAATTCTACAGTTGAGTACTTCACAGAATTGTATTTTTTTATTACTTCTTAATATTTTTTTGCTTGGTAAAATTTTTTTTTTATAATAAACATTTATAAAAAATTATTTACAAAAAATGTGGCAGGCTCCCAGATTTCTAGTCATCTGTGGTCCCCGAAGCAAGCTGAAATCCGACAGACTGACACGTAGCTGCAGACGCACAAATTCATCCACGTAGTCCGCCTCCATAACACTGCAACTCACACAACAAACTTTCACCAGGAAATAGACCCCGTAAGTTGGGCGGAAACACACTTGTTTTATTGGCCGTGTTCGAAACTACAATCAAGGCTCTGAATCATGCGCATGCCCATTTCAATAACGTAACATTCCCATCGAATATGCTTATTTGTGTTAACGTCAATGCACATACGCATAAAAAAAGACATGAAAATCCCGTTAATGGCTACAAAAACTCAAAAAAAAAAATACACAAACACATGTGAAAGTGAAGAAAAAGGAGGCTGTGCATCAAGGCTATAGTCTGCCCCAAAGCAAAATCAGTAATTTTAAGCAGAGGTCTTTATTATCGCTGTGTTTTACTTTTAAAGCTGTTTATTTTTTAATATAGCTAACAGTATTTAACAGTTGAGTATGATAAAATGGCAACAGATGGAATGCATAGTCAATGCAATAAATTTCTCCATTATTAATACTTTTAGTAGTCATTTCTTTATACATAGAATGTGAGTTATTGAGGCAGTTCATCATTATTAAAAGTACTCTTTTTTAAATGTTCAATCTGCATATGCCTCATTTTTCTATTCAGACGTCCATAATTCATCAAGGAAGTAGAAGAAAATTAACTCTGACAGCCAGTTGGGAAATAAATACATAAGACTTTTTATTGCTTTGTAGGCCATCTGTGAAATGTAGCTAAAATGAACTCTAAATAATTGAAACAAGTTGCTATTGAAAACTGAAGATCAGATATTTCAATAGAGATTAGACACATTTTATAGGTCTTTCCCCAAATCTCAATTATGGAGCAACCTTTTAACAGGATCCTCCAATTGTGTGACCCACATACATATATAGAAAAAGTCGGTTGGTACATGGTCAAGCGTCTTGAACACACTACTGGGTCTGGGCTTAGGCAATCCCCAGGAAATATGGATACGCTTTTGACCAGGACCAGACCATATATTATTCAAAATTATTTATTGTGTATATAACTCATTAAACATTTTTTTACATAATAAATATTCTCCAAGCTCTCAATTGATTATATACATAATTTCACAGTTTAGACAGATTCATACATCACATTGGATAACTCATGTTTTTCAATATATATACAATACGTTGCTCCCTACTGTCTTTGTGATCAGTTTAGGTTCACTGTTCCTTCATAGTTGGGCAGACATGTTTCGCCTGTTAGATATTGGCTTCCTCTGTGCCCTAAATTTGAGGAAATCTTGGGTGCTCTTTACATTCCACCATCATATTATATCGTATGGTTATTTTGTATATATCTTGTAGTTGTGTCTATTGTACCTCAGAGAAGTCTGGCTCATTCATCCTTGTGATGTACAGTCAAAGCCTTCTGGCCCTGATTTGTTTCTATATTAGCCCTGCAATGTCATGGGCGCTGTCTGTCCTTCAACTTGCTCCCCGGTTATGTATTGCTTTAAAAATGCGCTGTCATGCTGGCATACAGTTATGGCGTCTTATATACTACCCCTGCTTCATTATGGTGCGTGAGCCCTCTAGGGCCCTCAAAGTCCTCTCTGCTCGTCAGTCTAGGGGTGCCAGAAGGCTTTGACTCTACATCACAAGGATGAATGAGCCAGACTTCTCTGAGGTACAATAGACACAACTACAAGATATATACAAAATAACCATACGATATAATATGATGGTGGAATGTAAAGAGCACCCAAGATTTCCTCAAATTTAGGGCACAGAGGAAGCCAATATCTAACAGGCGAAACATGTCTGCCCAACTATGAAGGAACAGTGAACCTAAACTGATCACTAAGACAGTAGGGAGCAACGTATTGTATATATATTGAAAAACATGAGTTATCCAATGTGATGTATGAATCTGTCTAAACTGTGAAATTATGTATATAATCAATTGAGAGCTTGGAGAATATTTATTATGTAAAAAAAATTTTTAATGAGTTATATACACAATAAATAATTTTGAATATTAAATGGTGTGGTCCTGTTCAAAAGCGTATCCATATTTCCTGGGGATTGCCTAAACCCAGACCCAGTAGTGTTTCCCCTAATCTGCTAGAGGAAGCACTCTAATGTTCTGTAGCTTGAAATAAAAAGGGCGTCTTCACCAACAATTATCAGGTATAAGAGAGGAATTCTCACTGGCTGTTCCTGCACTGGGATATAGTGATGTATTGTGGTGGTCATATTAGTTATAATAAATTGCTGGTTTCTGTTTGGAGGGTTTAGATTAGCAAATAATCTATGGAATGTGTGTAGAAGTTTTATAAAAACAGGTTGAATTCCATTGCTTTATATTTCATATGTGCCACATTGGGCAAGGGAGCCATCTACCCCAGGGGACATCTATCCACTGTGGATAGTTTTAGTATATTAGCTCAGTGGGTAGACAATCCTTTTGAAACAGCCATATATTGATCAGTACCTATCTATTGCTCTCGGCCCCACAACCTAGCAGTCCCATCAGGTAGTCCTATCTTCTCCTTCTTATTGAAGGTCCCTGAATTTTCTTTCTACACATGTACCACACTGGCAAAAATATAAAAGGAGTACCATTTTCTTCAGTATTTAAACTGGATATTCAGCATAATTCAATGAAAAGTCCAAACCCTTTAAAAGCTATTCCCCAGCATCTAAAATTAAAATATTTTTAAGTTTTTAGTTCTTACTTATTATTCCCCTTTCCCTTGCTGCAACTCTGTTCAGGACTCCAGGATACGGCTGCCGAGATCTTGCCCCAAAAGCTACTTGTTGTTACTTTTCAGCATCAAATATTGAGGAGAGGGGGATGGCAAGTGCAGGTTGGCGGCTTATAGCTGTGCTATATACAGACAGAGCAGCACTGGGGTCAGCAATCCCAGAATACAGAGCAGCATAGTCAGAAGACACTTCCTTTCTGCAGGCAACCTGTGACTTCACAGATCATCATCTTGGATGTTTAAAAGCTCAGAAAATGCACTAGCTGCTAGTAGGATGATTTTTAATGAGGGCAATCTGAATGTACAGGGTGGAGGAACATACAAGAAAGGTGTCACGGTAAACACACCTCGTCTCCGGTCCCGCGCTGTCTCCGGGGGCTGGACGGGGTGCCTCCTGCTCATCGGCCGCGCTGAGCAGTGGCTCGAGCGGCATCGGCTCGTGCGGCGCCGAGCACAGCCGCCTCCCCTCCTCACTGCCGCATCGCTGTCTCCTGTCAATGTGCTTGCACACGCGTGCGAGCACGTACCTCTTATGCCCTCTAAATTAAAGGGACCAATCCCTTGTTAATTATTGTCCTGGGTTTACGTCCCTCAAGTGTTATTGGGCAACCAGCCCAGACCGTGAATGTGCACCAATCACTACACACTCCCTTTACCTATCCCATGGTGCTCAGCCCTATAAAGGTTTTGCCCCTCCAGTGCGTCGGTGCCCGTGATAGCGTGCTGCTGGGTGTGATTTTGTCCTAGGTTTCTAGATTCCATTCTGTTGCCGACCTTGCCTTGTTTGATCTTCCCGTGATTGCCGCCTGGACCGACCCTTGCTTGTTTCCTGACTACGATTCCGTCTCACTACTGTATACCCGTGACCTCCCGGCTTGACCCCTGGCTCAACTTGACTCTTCTCCCGTCTCTTCCCTTTGGTGCTGCGCTATATTGGACAGATTACCCATATATGATCTCGGCTTATCCAACATCATCCAGTCTTGCCTCGGGTTCATCCTCCTTCCTCCCTGTAAGTCCACATCCTTTGTGCTATGAAGTCCTGGGGGCAACCGTGACTGGTGAGGCGTGTGTAGCGTCCCGGCAGATGGGGGCTTGTCTATAGGTGAAGCTAGCAGTGGAGGTTGGGGGTTGTGGACTTACCTAGAAGGCGGGTGTCCCACAGGGTTTGACAAAAGGTTCTTATTCATAGTAAAGGTCTGGTTTAAAAAGCCTTGGACTAGATCTGGTATAAGAAGTGGGTCCCTATGGTCTCAGTCCAGAATGCTCCCAATGTCTTCAATGGACATCTCCGTACACGAAAAATGAGAGCACTCCTGAGCCCATGTCCATCCACCGTTATGTTTTCTGTTATGAGGGCGGCTGGTGAGCAATGTCCACTTTAACAGAACTCTTCAACCTTATAAACCCAAAATGATAACAGATTTACAGTTTTTTGTCTTGTGTCTTCGTACAGCTCTATGCCACCCTGTAATCATTTCACACCTAGCCTTGGCCAGGGGCATCTTTGATACCCACAATTAAATGTCTTAGCAGTGATTTTCGTATTGCCCTGAAGATAAAGCAGCTGGCTCACTGGCTGTCCTCTTCTGAGGTCATCTCTCAAAACATCTATAGTATTAGCAGTGGTGATGTGACAGGTAAACCATGAGATCGCCAGCTACTAAGGAAATCCTTGCATGCTGCAGTCCTTTCTGTCTAGCTGCCAGTCTTGCCTTCCTGGTCTCCTGCTCCTTCAATGCAGTAGAAATGCACAGTGTGAAAGGTACTTGGGAAGACTTTATTGTGCAGCAATAACTGCATCTAAGGGGGTTAATTAAGAAGGGGTAGCGGCAGGCAGTGCCTGGTAGCGGCAGGCAGCATCTAGTGAATGCTGGGCGCTGTACGCAAAACCACATTTATGAAAGTGAATCTAGTGAGAGACTCTAACAGCGCCATGTAGCGTCTGATTCATCATTACAGACGGTTCAGTGTATAGCGCCAGCGCTGTAGCTTCCAGAGTGCCATGTATTACCTTTCGCTCACTGTCGCTCTCCCATACATTTCAATTGACGTTCATTTAAACATTATTGTATTTACACAGCATGTTTGAATTTTTTTTTTTTTTTGCTCAAATTGTCGTGTGACCTCTCCTGGCTGCAAACAAACACTTTTAGAAACTTTTTATATATTTATGCAGAATTGTCATTACAGGTCTGGCGCTAAAGTGTTAATGTCACAGTGTTAAACAATGTCATTCCATGTGTTTTCGCTTTGTTACAGGTGGATATGTGTTCAAAAACAGACTTTAATCACACAGCGTCTGGCGCTCTAAGCTATAGTGACTGGATTTAGAGCGCCAACGCTGTGTGTGTGTCCTTGGGGTGGAGCGCCGAGAGTTGGTCGCACTGAGCTGGCGCTACCTTTTGCTTGCTGCAGCACTATGCTGGTGTTAGAGCGCCCAACATGAATCACATTCATCAATGCGGGCCAGGTTACTACAGCGACTGAGGCGCTCTGTTACAGCGCCCGAAACTCTCTTACAGCGCCTACTAGCAGTCGCTTTGAGCGCAGCTATACAGATGCTCAGCTGCCGTTACCTGGCGTTAGTAGTGAATCCATGTGTTTCTGGTAATTGTTGGTTAGTACTGTACATTGACTTGGGGGAATTTTAACTCATTCTTCTTTAAAAGTATTAAGTGTGCTCTGTTGATGGGTTTTCTCTCATGGAGTGCTCAATTCATATCCTCAACATTTCCATTGGAATAAGGTTTGCCTTGCCAATCCCAAAACATTACCTTTTTCCTTAACCATTCTTAGGAAGAATGACTTGTGTGGATCCTTTGTTGCTGCATGACCCACATCCTCTTGAGCTCAGAAAAGTTCTATTTGGTCTCAGCCATCCGCAAAACATTATTCCAGTAGGTTTCTTGCTTGTCCAGGGGATCTTTAGCAAATTGTGGACAGCCAGTGAAGCTCTTTTTAGAGAACAACAGCTTTCTCTTTGCAATCGTTGTTCAATGGCCCCCTGATGATTGAACATCAACGTTAGCTAATGTAGGAAATGTCTTACCTTGTGTTTCTTGCAGGCTATTATACACATTGCTCTTGGCATGATTTTCGTTGATAAAGGGAGGGTAATAATGGTCATTTGTACGTTGTCTGTTTGGGTTTGGTGCAAACTCCTTATTGACAACTTTTTTAACCTTTATCAGCCTGGGAACCTCTCTTCTGAACCTCTCTACTGAAAAATCTTTGTTCATGCCGTAATACACTTTTACAAACATTTGTTGTGACGATCAGATTGATAGATCCCTTTTAATTCTTAAAAGTACAGTCCAGGCACTTGCACAGTAATCTTTCCATCACAGTTCAGGCCTGAGATCAAGCCCCATGCTGTGCAGGCCTGCAATTCTACCATGTTGTATTGACACCCATGCGCCAGTCTCAGTGGCTGACCACGCCTAGTTCCTTAGGCCCTTATTTATGAAGGAATAGCGACAGGTAGTGACTGGTGAGCGACCGGTAATGACGGGCACCGCCACGAGAACGCCGGCTCCCGACCACAATCACACATTTATCAAGGCAATCCTGCTTAGCGACTGAGATAGCGCCATATAGCCACTCATTCATCATTATTCCAGCCTCAGCCCACAGCGCCAGCGTCCTACCTTGAACAGCGACAGGTATGACCTCTCGCTACCTGGCGCTCTCCAATGCATTTCAATGGAACAATCTTTTAATATTCATAATTAATTTGTTATTAATGTTTTTTTTTTTTTTTAAATGGGAAAAATTCTGTGACCACTTCTGCCATGTTAGATAATTTTTTTAAGGTAAAAAAAAAAAAAAAAAATTGTGCAGAATTGATATTACAGGTCTGATATTATTGTATTCATATTACAAAATTCTTAAAAAAAAATTTTTTTTTTTGGTTTCCAAAAATATGGTGGTTTGGGGGTTAAAAAACTACTTTTAACACATCGCCGCCAGTGCTCTGGGGTTTAAACATGCATTTCACATGAGCGTGATTTTTTGATGAATATGGTGGGAGACGGTCACTCTGACCAGTCGCTATCATGCGCACCCATACAACGCGGAACCTGTCAAATAGCGACTTGTCACCCCGTATTCAGCATTACTGCACACCGACTGAGTCGCTATCAACAACCGAACAATGGCCAAGCACAGCGACTACTAGCGGGCGCTCTGAAAATGCCGCTACAGCCGCTCAACTGTCGCTACCTGTCACTATTAATGAATCGGCCTCCCCGTGGATGCTCTTACTGCACTCATGTTTCAGTAAAGCCAGTACCTGTTACTCCACAAATGTCTATCTGGACAGCACTCACGCACTCTGCAACACTTTTCCCACTTGAAGTTTGAAAAAGCACAGAGGTAACAGAAAGTGATGTATGTCTGCAGACAATCACAGGGCTGATTATCCTGACAAGGGGAGGGGGCAGCATATGTCTGCTCAGAAAGCTTTCCATCACAGCCATGTTCTATAATTTCCATATGCACAAACATAGCTATGACTTATGATGGGACATGGCTTTTGATTTTTTGTGTCTGAAGACCCAGCACTGTAATTCTTGTGAACTGTCCTCTCACTTTTGCAGACATGTGCTTATCTTTAGGAACCACTAAGCTGTGTTTTTAGGAATGTAATTTTCATCACCATGTGCGATATGCTTCTTATGTAATACATTAATTGGAGCTCTGCTGTCAATCAGTTGGCTGGAGCAGATAAATATTACTAAAGGTAAAGTATTAGCTGTTCTCTCTTTGAAATAAGAGTTAGGACATACAGTTGTAAGACACTTTGTTGTTTTCAAAAGCTCCACTTCATTAAAAAAATGTGTTTTTAATTAGACCAGAGAGTTCTATGAATTCTGGCGCTCTGTGTTCTGTTCTGCATATGAATGTATTCCTGAATATATAGCATGTTTTTCTTAGGATGTGTTGGTTTTATCTTTTAGGTTGGAGTCCATTATCGCCATTGTTATTTTGGGTGATGCTGCAAAAAAAGAATTATCCTGCTTAGAAGCCTTAATGGACATTGGAAGCTACATTCTCTCTGATTTTCATCAAATGCAGGTAGGCAACGGATTCATATAAAATATTTATTATATTTTAAATATGTATTACCTAATATATAAATATATAATATATTATAAATATATAGGACTTGATTTAGTTTTTTTACAGTGCCTTTTTCAACAGAGTAGGGATCAGCTGGTTATTGAGCGCACCAAGCTACCTTTTAAAAATGTCCACCAGCACTTTACTAAATTATTATTATAAATTGAGTAATACAAATATGAAGTATATTATTTAATTAATTATTATAATCACAATAATTCGTCAGCCCCTCTCAAGGACCCTTTACCAGTTCACAAAAAGGTCAAATGTAAAACACACACACAAAGGAAAAAGTATTTTATGATTTTTTTCCACCCTACTTCCATCGCCAATCGCTACTGTCCTGTGCCATCTGCCTATTTTTTTTGACAGCCAGCTTGATCGTCGGAAACCAGGCGCGGGAGAGGATCAGTGTCCCCTGCCCTGCGCATGGCTTCCACCAATCACTCTGGCTTCTGACAGCTCGCTCCAGCTGCAGGGAGGGGCCTTTTCATATGGGTGTAGTGAGCTCACTCGCCAGTATTAAAAGCCTCTCCCTTCGGAGGACAGCGAAATGCCAGGAGCCCAGCGTAGGGCTGTGTATTTCTACGCATATCGTGCGGGACAGCGAATCTTTAAATATTACAACAAAGGATTAATGCCTTTAGTGTTTAATAAGAGATATAAAATGACCTTTCCTTATAGTACCGTATGTTTTTATACTTATGTATTTCAGCCCTTAAGTCCTGCATGGCCATGGGAAGTAATCTTCATTTATATTATGACGCTTGCGCATGTCTGCTTGCATGGATCTACTTCCGACATCCAAAAATATTCATTTATTGGCTTTATTAGAAATGCAGACAATGTAAATCATTTTAAACATGAAGGTAGTTTGAAGAATTTATTGTTCTTTAAAGATCCAGATAGAGGAGACAATGGTAAGTTGTACTTGAGCTGTAGTTTTTGTTATTGGTGCAGGGCTAGCCATAGCACACTGTCGTATCTCATTGGAGATCATGCTAATTATTTGATAAAGAAAGTGTAACTGTGGCTAGTCTTTTGGGTGTAAACCAAGTCAGATTTTTTCCTTTCGCAAACAAAAAAGTGAAATTTTACTTGTACATTATTTTTCCAATAATTAAGAATCATTTTGTGAGAGCTTGGAAACAGTACCCTATGGGCTAAGCCATGCCTCACAGAAGTACGCAGCTACTTTCTGCCCCCCCCCCCCCATCATAAGGAGCTTTATGCCCGGATTTGGCTTCCCAAGGATCTTTAAACTTCCCAATTGGGATGCCCCAGGGGAGAGTGCTAACAGTAGTAAAAGTCATTTTTGACTGTTGGGTCTATTTTTAAGTTAAAAAATGTACGTATCAGTTAAACTTGCTTTTCCAAATAATTAGCATGATCCCCATTGTGTGCTTCAATGTCCCCATATTAAAGTCACCACAAGTAGACAGAACTGTCAACGTGTGTGGGCACAGCATAGTCCTAACTCTGCTGTCAATTATGGCCCTTATTTAACAAGGGATAGCGCCAGGTAGCGAATGGTGAGCGAACGGTAATGACGCTCACCGCCACGAGAACGCCGGCTCCCCTCCGCAATCACACATTTATCAAGCCGATCCTGCTTAGCGACTGAGAGAGCGCCAGATAGCGAATCATTCATCATTATTCCAGCCTCACCCCACAGCGCCAGCGAGCGACCTTGAACAGCGACAGGTATGACCTCTCGCTACCTGGCGCTCTCCAATGCATTTCAATGGAGCAATCTTTAAATATTCATAATTAATTGCTATTAATTTTTTTTTTTTTTTTTTATGTCAAAAATCAATGTTAGATTTTTTTTTTTAAGGTAAAAAAAAAAAAAAAATTTGTGCAGAATTGATATTACAGGTCTGATATTAATGTATTCATATTACAAAATGTTTTGAAAACATGTTTTTTTTTTTTCCTAAAAATATGGTTGTTTGGGGGTTACAAAACTACTTTTAACCCATCGCCGCCAGCGCTCTGGGGTTTAAACATGCATTTCACAGCGCAAGAATTTTTGGAGCGTGATTTGTTAATGAATATGCTGGGAGCCGTTCGCTATGGCCAGTCGCTGTCATGCGCTCCCATACAGCGCGGAACATGTCAAACAGCGACTCCTAACCCTGTATTCAACATTACCGCACACCGACTGAGTCGCTGTCAACAGCCGAACAATGGCCAAGCACAGCGAATACTAGCGGGCACTGTGAAAATAACGCTACTGTCGCTCATCTGTCGCTACCTGGCGCTGTTAATGAATCGGCCTCCCCGTCAACCAAGTATAAGTGGCATAACAATCTGAGAGTGTAGATAGGACAGAAACCAAGAGTCTGTATTAAAAAATCATTCCACTATGATTCAAGCCTGAGTGTTAAGACAAACTTGTCAAGTGTCAAGGTTAGAAGTTGGTCCATGAAGAATAGAATCACAATCCATAAGTCAGGTAAGGTCAACAAAGCTGAAACAAGGTATTGTACCATGGATAAAACTTCACAATAGAAGGGGGTGTAAGTGTAGTAAATAGGAATAAGGAGATGGAACCACACATTATGCTATCAAACTAGTTTATTCGAAAATAGGGCAAATTAAATGAGGTATTTAGATAGGTTGACCATAAAGATAGAACTAGGTAGATAAATAACACATAGGCCCTTATTTAACAAGGGATAGCGACAGGTAGCGCCTGGTGAGCGACCGGTAATGACGGGCACCGCCACGAGAACACCGGCTCCCCACCACAATCACACATTTATGAAGCCGATCCTGCTTAGCTACTGAGATAGCGCATATAGCGACTCATTCATCATTATTCCAGCCTCAGCCCACAGCGGCAGCGAGCGACCTTGAACAGCGACAGGTAGGACCTCTCGCTACCTGGCGCTCTCCAATGCATTTCAATGGAACAATCTTTAAATATTCATAATTAATTCATATTAATGTTTTTTTTTTTTTTTTTTTTTTAATGTGAAAAATTCTGTGACCACTTCTGCCATGTTAGATATTTTTTTTAAGGTAAAAAAAAAAAAAACTTTGTGCAGAATTGATATTACAGGTCTGATATTAATGTATTCATATTACAAAATGTAATTAAAAACTTTTTTTTTTGGTTTACAAAAATATGGTTGTTTGGGGGTTAAAAAACTACTTTTAAGCCATCGCCGCCAGCGCTCTGGGGTTTAAACATGCATTTCACAGCGCGAGAATTTTTTGAGCGTGATTTGTTAATGAATATGGTGGGAGCCGGTCGCTATGGCTAGTCGCTATCATGCGCTCCTATACAGCGCGGAACCTGTCAAATAGCGACTCCTCACCCAATATTCAACATTACTGCACACCGACTGAGTCGCTGTCAACAACAGCGGCCAAGCACAGCGACTACTAGCGGGCGCTGTGAAAATACTGCTACAGTCGCTCAACTGTCGCTACCTGCCGCTGTTAATGAATCGGCCTCATAGACA
The DNA here is from genome assembly GCA_027917425.1 of Gastrophryne carolinensis. Lineage (NCBI taxonomy): Eukaryota > Metazoa > Chordata > Amphibia > Anura > Microhylidae > Gastrophryne > Gastrophryne carolinensis. The sequence continues at coordinate 538,485,955 of CM051234.1, forward strand.
ACATTATCACAAAGGATCTTAGTGGTAGGAAGGAAGATAAACATGTGGCCATATCTGGAGGTCCTCCTTAACCTCTAAGTGGTGCTTTGCGGTCAGGTGCATTATGAATTAAAGGACAAGTATCAATTATATATAGCATATATAGTATAATATATATAGTATATAGTATAATTATGACATAACATTATGTTATGTTCTTATATTATAGCTAGGCCTTAGAGAAAGAAACGTTTCACCAATATACTTTATTTCCTTCTGTACTTTTTCCCACTTCATTCAGCAGAAATCACTATAAATGGTAGGCACAGAAATGGCATTTATGATGGGTGAGGGTTTGTGATGAGTGTGCCTGAAGATACAGCACTGTGCTTAAAATCTTTGAGAGCAGACACATTCTAAGCACAATCCTACTGTCAGACAGGACACGTCCAACAAATTTCATAAATTAAAAAAGCTTCAGGCCTATCATGCCTGACAGAAGCAGTGTTGGCAGTAAGTGTCTGCTTATAAAGATTTCAAGTACAGTGCTGTATGTTCAGACACATCACAATCCCTCATCACAAATGACAGTTCTGTGCATACCATTTATACTGATTTCTACTGACTCAAAAAAAAAAGTACAGGAGGAAAGATTTTTTTATAAATAAAGCATATGGGTGAAATATTTCTTTTTCCAAGGTCTATAATATAAGAACATATCATTTTCAGAGGTTTCAAATGATATCTATGCTATAACAGATCTACTGAAGGAGGCAATAAGCGGTTCTGGTGACAAACAAAGTAAACTTGAGTGAGCGCCTGGTTGTGGGTATAGTGGGAACAGGGGCAAATACTTATAATTAGTTCTTCTGATGGTGAATGTGAACACTGGCACAGCGGCCCAAGCATATAGCTAGGTCCAAAAAGAGAGGCAGTGGTCATCCTTCCCCAATGGTACTGTCCTGGGTGTAGGATGTGGGAACATGCGACCGGAGTGCTGCTGCTGGAGAGTGCTGCATGAGAAGGACAGTAGTGAGAAAAAAAGACTAGGAGGCCGATTCATTAATAGCGCCAGGTAGGGACAGATGAGCGACTGTAGCGTGATTTTTTCAGCGCCAGCCAGTATTCGCTGTGCTTGGCCGGCGTTAGCTTGATGACAGCGACTCAGTCGGTGTGCGGTAATGTTGAATACGGGCTGGGGGGTCGCTGTTTCACAGGTCCAGCGTTGTATGTGAGCGCCTGACAACGAATGGCCAGAGCGAACGGCTAGCTTCATATTCATCAACAAATCACGCTCCGAATGTGCTGTCGCTGTCCATTCCTTGTTTAAACCCCAGAGCGCTTGCGGCGATGTGTATTAACTAGTTTTTAACCCCTAAACAACCATATTTTTTGAATGTAACATTATACATGTTTTTAGAATCATTTTGTAATATGAATACATTAATCTCAGACCTGTTAGATCAATTCTGCACATATTTTTTTTAATTTTTTTTTTGACTTAAAAATAAATCCTAACATTGCAGAAGTGGTGTCCGATTTTTTGACATTAAAAAAAAAAAAAAAAAAAATTAATACCAATTAATTATGAATAATTATAGATTGCTCCATTGAAATGCATTGGACATCGCCAGGGAGCGACAGCTCATACCTGGAGCTGTGAGGGAATTTGCAGCGGCGCTGTTCGGTCCAGGCGGCTTCATGATGAATGCCGCGCTAGCCGTCGCTCTCGCCGGCGCTAGCCTCATTTTGCTTGATAAATGCGTCATTGTGACCGCCGCCGGGCGTACTTGAGTCGGTAGTCGCCGTTAGCTGCCGCTACCTGGCGCTCGTCAGACACTACCTGGCGCTATCGCTTGATGAATAAGGGCCTAGATTACGCTCTGTTCACAACTCTGTGCCTTCTCTGCATTGTTGTGCTGTGTCACAATGCAGTTACAACGCAAAGGAAGCATCGTACATTATTCTAGATAGATAGTTCACACATCTGCACTGCTTTACACAATGGCCTCAATTCACAAAGAGTTCACAAAGAGTAAAACATTCAGTCAATGAGAAAAAAGCCTGAGAATGTCACTGTTAGTGAATCACCAGATGGGAAGACAATAAGAGGCCGATTCATTAATAGCGGCAGGTAGCGACAGTTGAGCGACTGTAGCGGCATTTTCAGAGCGCCCGCTAATAGTCGCTGTGCTTGGCCGTTGTTCGGTAGTTGATAGCGACTCAGTCGGTTTGCCGTAATGTTGAATATTGGGTGAGGAGTCGCTATTTGACAGGTTCCGCGCTGTATGGGAGCGCATGATAGCGACTGGCCCTAGCGACCGGCTCCCACCATATTCATTAAAAAATCGCGCTCAAAAAATTCTCGCGCTGTAAAATGCATGTTTAAACCCCAGAGCGCTGGAGGCGATGGGTTAAAAGTAGTTTTTTAACCCCCAGACCACCATATTTTTGGAAACCAAAAAAAACAATTTTTTAAAATAATTTAGTAATATGAATACATTAATATCAGACCTGTAATATCAATTCTGTAAAAATGTTTTTCCCTTAAAAAATTATCTAAAATGGCAGAAGTGGTCACAGAATTTTTCACATTTAAAAAAAAAAAAAATATATAATAACAATTAATTATTAATATTTAAAGATTGTTCCATTGAAATGCATTGGAGAGCGCCAGGTAGCGAGAGGTCATACCTGTTGCTGTTCAAGGTCGGACGCTGGCGCTGTGGGCTGAGGCTGGAATAATGATGAATGAGTCGCTATATGGCGCTATCTCAGTCGCTAAGCAGGATCGGCTTGATAAATGTGTGATTGTGGTGGGGAGCCGGCGTTCTCGTGGCGGGGCCCGTCATTACCGGCCGCTCACCAGTCGCTACCTGTCGCTATTCCTTCATAAATAAGGGCCTAAGAGTCAATGGCACCTTTTGCTACAGGTAAAAAGGGGTAAAAATTCCAATACTTTTTTCAGAAGTAAAAAAGTGCCATTGGTTTTGATTGTCTTCCTATCTGGTGAAATTCTCAGGCTTTTTTCTCATGAATTGAATTTTTCACTACCATGAGAATTTTTTTCAACTTTTAGTGAATCAAGGCCAATGTATCAAAAAAGAGTTGCAGACACCATTTTCAGTGCAGCGTTGTAACAACATATGTTAATAGAAGTCTATGGCAACGCAAGGGACAAAGCATGTATAATGCAGTGTACCTGGGTTGCTTTTGCATTGCCATAGACTTTACCGTTTACTTATTATGCGCAAAAATGTTTTTCTTTTGAAAAACAAAACGTAAACGCAATGCAAACACATTTCTAATGCATCAAAAGTGCAGTGTTTGTTTTGATACAATGCCCCTCTGGCATACCTACAAAACACTTGCTCTTAATGCAATGGAGAAGTGTGAACAGAGCCTTAAAGTGAACCAACACCCAGGATTTTCACTATCCTGGGTGTTGGTCCACTTCTGCGGGGCACCCCGATCAGCTCCCTCCCCGCGGGATGCCCCGCTGTGTGAACCCCCCCCCCCGCCACCACCGCCGCCTCTCTCAAACGGCCAGCGCGGGTGCGCGCCCTGCTAGAGGGACGGGCGAGAGGCGGCGACGGCGGCCCGCGCATGCGCCGTTGGAATGGGAGAAGGTAAGGTTTGTGGGCGCCCGGGGGGGGGTTCACACAGCGGGCATCCCTATTTCGGATGCCCCGCGGGGAGGGAGCTGATCGGCCCGGGAATCTTATAGATTCCCGGGCCGATCAGCGGTGGGTGTTGGTCCACTTTAAAGATGTTTCAAAGAGAGTTAAAAGGAGTCACAGTGAAGAAGAAAGAGAAGCACCATACCATCAAAGAAAAAAGGACTTTCAATCAGAGAAATACTGGAGAAATGTAAAGGCAACACTGCAACACAGGCTCTGTAACAGGGGCAAATCCTCCCTAGCTAGCTGTGAATCCTGAGAGAACTGGAGAAAAATGATAAGGAAGGGGGCAATCTATGAGTATTGTGGTTTAACCCTCCTCCCTCCTCCCACGAAGTAGGGTGTACCCGTCCCATTCATTTGCATCAACGCTATGGGGAAGTCCATACTTATTCACTAAAAAAAGTTCACGTTTAAATTTGGTGTTCAAGCTAGAAATAGAAGAATCAAAAAATATACCCCTATCTCAGTGTCCCACTGCTTCTAATCCATCAATCTTACTACATAAGGATGTCATGATTTTGATAACTACATAACTGAATTTAAGTGTGTTTTTATTGACCTGGAGTTTACCTATCAAGGAATCTGACCCTGTAAAAATTTAGCACATGTTGTACATAGACCTCATAATTCATTTTTTTTAATCAGTCCCACCCACCAGCATGTTTGTATAAACCTCTTGTCTTTTTTCTGGAGACAGTCAGATCAGCTTAACGTATCTAAAAGGGTCCTAATTTTATGGCACACGTACAGAAGCCTGTAAATACCACCCATTGCTTTCCTGAGGACAGGTTTACTCTAATAAACAGTCATATAAACATTATATAATATATATATAATATAATACATTATATACATTTACATTTTAAGCTCTTATATGACAATAGAGAAAATAAATACAAATGTTTGCAATCATCGTATTACCCACTGGTAAATATGTTACATTTTTTTTTCACTATTACTGTTTTTATTGACCTAAAAAGAAAAACGGATTTGTTTATGCCATGTTTTATTTTAAAAAGATTGTTTAATTATTTTCATTTTAAAGCAAGACAAAATGTTACGACAGAACTCATATACTTAATACTTCAATTATTAGCTTCCACAAGCAATGTTTATTAGATTTTACAGCCAGCAATTACAGGGAGCAAATAAAAAGAACCATATTGTTGCTATAAATCTTAGATCGAAATTGCAAAATGGAAATAAAATGTTTTTTTTTATAGAGGGCTGAAGGGAACATATTAAATTCTATACATCAAGTTCTGTTAATTGGTCATTTATGGGTATACCCCCATTGTGAAGAAAGTTTGAAACAAAAAGCTTGCATTTTTCATTTGGCATACTTATTCATTGTGTGGAAACTTTGTTCAAATCCATGCTCCAGGTCTGAACTGTGTAATTATCATGCAACACAAAAAATAGTGACAAAGCAAAGTAGTAGCCACTTCCCACAGAAGTTCAATGTTAATATCCATTTAAAAATATATTGTACAATATCCAGCAAATAAAATAAGAAAGTAGCAACCTAGGACTGTAAGCAGAGCTGTAATGAGGTCTTTTACGGGATTCAGACACTCAGCTTAAGGGATCGTCTTCTATCCAGGCAGACCATGCTTTGGGCTTAAAGCAATTGTTTTTGGAAACACAAGGACCTCCTAAATAAAGAGACCAAGACGCGACAGGATATAAGCACCTTCTTTAAATATATTGATGAAAAGATCATATCCAGAGGGTTAAGGCTGAAAAAATTTCCCAGCCCCCCTCAAACAGCGGTGGAAGGATGCTCTCTCGCAAACGCCTGTTACTTTATTGTTCATTCTGGAAATCTTCAGAAACAATTAGAGGCCTCTACGGCTAGACTGGATTCTTTTCGCCCAGAAACAGACTTTCAAGCTTTATTTAAATGCATGATCCAAGCACATTAGAAACTTTAATCTTAAATCACGCTGTTTCAAAAACCTAAAACCAATGGGACTTACGTATACACAAATTGGTGACAACGCAGTGGGCCCCATAAGTATTCTATGTTGAAATCTTCTTGCCAACATAAGTTAGTCACTTTCTAGACCCGGATGGGTCAGATTCATATGATAAAATGAGTTGAAGACAATATACAGCTAACGGATACCAGAGATCCCGGGGATCATCGTGTGAGAGATTGCTTGTCCCATCTAAAGAGAAGAAGGTATATGCCCTCGGGGGTATCTTTTTGGGCCCAGTACTCGATTGATGGTTAAAACACGGTCGGCAACAAAAATAAACCAAGGGCAGGGAAGAAACACGCATAACAGATAGTTCTCAGATCAAGGAAGGTTGCATTTGATAATAATGTACTTAACCTTTTACAATATGAATTGTCTCAGGATGAGATTTCAGTGCTATGCAAGGGACTTTTCTTTTTTAAATGTGTAAGATGACTTTCATTTTTTTTTATTTTTTTTTTTACGGAGGATGGATGGTCTGCTGTTTCAAATGCATCACAGACACTTAAAGAATGAACCAATACTAACAGGCTGATTCATCACTAACGCCAGGTAGTGACAGATGAGCGTCTGTAGCAGGCATTTTCAGAGCGCCCGCTAGTAGTCGCTGTGCTCGGCCGTGGGTCACTAGTTCATAGCGACTCAGTCGCTGTGCAGTAATTTTGAATACATTGTGAGGAGTCGCTATTTGACCAGTACAGCGCTGTATGGGAGCGCATGTTAGCGACTGCTCATAGCGACCGACTCACACCATATTCAGCAAAAAAACAGCCTCACAAATCTCTGGTGCTGAAAAATGCTTCTCTGAAGCCCAGAGCGCAGGAGGCTGTGTGATTAAAGTCTGTTTTTCAGCATCTTTCCGCCAGTAACAAAGCGAAAACATATGGAATTACATTGTAGCAACATTGTAACATGAACACTTTAATGGCAGACCTGTAATGTCATTTCTGAAGAAATATATAAAAAATAAAAAAATAAAAATTTGAAAAAACTGCTTTTTCAATGGCAGAAGAGGTCACGGAATTATTTGTGATTTTTGGGGAAAAAAATAAACAAAAACCCAGTTTAAAGAGAAGAAAAGGATCGTCCATTGAAATGTATGGGAGAGCGACAGGTAGCGAGAGGTCATACCTGGCGCTGTGCAAGGCTGAACGCCGGTGCTGTTCGCTGAGGCTGTGAAAATGATGAATCGGACGCTACATGGCGCTATCCCAGTCGCTAAACAGATTCTGCTTGATAAATGTGGAATTGCGTGCCGTGTTTGGTCCAGCTATGTGATTCCTTAGTGTTCTTGCAGGGCATCCAGGGTCGTCCCATGATGCTAATATATTGGTGGATGGCTCCTGGGTAAATTTGCTCACATTCCGTCAATCCATTTTCACTGTATGGCAATGAATATATTTGATGACTTATGTCTTAACCTATGGCTATTTTTAGCCCTTTATGACATGTTAAACAATATTGTAGCTTAGAATGTGTATTTTATGTTAGTATTTTTAAATTCTTTCAGGGGATTCTCCACTCCTGCCCTTGCTCATGATGCCCTTTCTTTGCCTGCAGAATGCGGGCCAGGGGTTCTCTATTCGGGGACTATGCAAAACCCGGGCCATGGTGGCGAGGGCCCTCTGGGGCCAGATTTAGGAGTTTGGACCATACACGGGGGGCACTGCAGTATGCCCCAACAAGGTTATACCAATATTTTAATTTACGTTTTTTAACCAGAGTGGCACAACTGAGTGTCAGGGTCCTTCAGTTGGTGGGCGAGATGCAGGAGCTGCGCGACTCGTTGGGGACCACAGATGAAGAATAATGTTCTGTGGCCTGCCATTGCTATGTATTTTGTTTTTTATAGTTGTAAAAATGTGAAATTTTCTAAATAATTTAAGATTTTATATTTTATGATGGAATAAAAAAAATGTTTCAGTGCCATTTCATTTACAAAATACATTAAAGTGGACCAACACCCAGGATTTTGACTATCCTGGGTATTGGTCCACTTCCTTGGGGAACCCCGATCGGGGGTGCCCCGCTGCCCAAAACCCCCCCAAACACCCCGAAAACTCACCTCTCCACGATCCCACGTGACTGCGCTGTCCAATGCCCGCCGACGGACAAGTGACGTCCGTCGGCGGACAAGGGATCGCGCCCGCCGCCGCTTCCCGCGCGTCACTCTTGACGTGTGCGCGCCCGCGCCGGGCATTCAGAGACGGCCGGCGCAGGCGCGCGCACGTCTGAAGGAGCGCGAGTGAGGCGGCGGCGGCGGAAGCAGCGTCTGGAGAGGTAAGGTTTTTCGGGGTGTTTGGGGAGGTTACACCCCACGGGACATCCGAGATCGTGTGTGAGGTGATCGGCCCGGGAATCTTATAGATTCCCGGGCCGATCACCCCTGGGTGTTGGCCCACTTTAACACAAAACTAATGGGCCCAGAAATATTTAAAGATGAATATTCACATGACCGAGAAGTGATTTGGGTAAGTTTTAGGGGGGCTAAAATGGAAGAAGAACCTAACCGTGAAGTGGTTTGGGTGAGCTTTAAGGGTCCAAAAGGGAAGATGGAGGATAGTGCTAAGTGATTTAGCTAAACATTGTAGAGAAGTGAGTGGCAAATATGTAGGCGAGCACTTTAATGAGTTAAGCTTGTAGTGCGCAGGTGCAAGATCGTAACGATTTCTGTCTGGACGATTATTTTTTGAAAAAGAAACTAACGGGAAACGTAAAGGATTCATGGGAGGATACGATGGGAAAAGGGCAAAAACAAAAGCCTACGTTGTAACATGAGAAAATGAAACGGAAAAGTCACGCTGGAAAATGACATCATCGTATTCGTATGAACGGACGGAAACTTTACAGAAGGATTGCAATGCATGCATAGAATCGCTCGCACACTCATACGAGAGCGGAAACATTTTTTTAAAAAAAGCAGATCGGCACTAAAACGAAAGTATTTTTTTGTCTCTCTGAATCGAGCCTATTGTGTATATTAGTCTGATTGGGTGTATTGTGTTTGTGTCTTTCAGGCGGGACAAACTAATTAGAGGTTTCTCCCGGTCCTGTGCCCTCTATTAGCCCTATTTACATTATTAGAGGCCTAATTATTAAATCCTCCCACTAGCGGACATTTAAGGGGCATCCCGCGTAGCTGCACAGCGTAATTCCCACTGGTCATAGTGACACCAAAATTCACCATATGGAGGCTTCACAGGATGTTGTGCTCGGGGTCCCATCGGGGCAAGCCCGGCTGTGTGTGGTGAGTGGGGCATCCCATGTGAGCGATGATGTGCGGGTCTGTGTATCCTGCGCCCAGCTGGCGCTTGCGCGGCACTCTGGGCTGCACTTGTCTGGGCCTGCGCCCACCATGTCTTCTCCCACGCCCCCTCGGTTGATGGTGACCCCCAGTGAGATTAACACTAGTGGGGAGTCTCAGCCTGATGTGTCTTCCAGGCTGGCCAACATTGAGAGGTTGATTGCTAGCTCTGTGGCCCGTAAGGCCCCAGCTAAAAGACGGTACTTGGCGCCTGCTGCGCCTGCCTTCCCTATGGAGACGGAAGAATTCCTTGATTTGTCTGACTGTACCCCGCTTGAGGAGGGGGAATTATTCTCTGATTCGGAATTTTCCGATGATCAGCATTCCCCTGGCGCTGATGCCGGCTCAGAGCATTGGAATGCTGATGACACCCATAGACTTTTGACTCAAATCTTTGAAGTACTCTTCATTTCTCTCCCTGCTGCGGCACCCAGGTAACAGGGGGAATTGTTGGGTACTACAAAGCCACGTTTGGAATTTCCAGAACAGGCTCATTTCCATAATCTGGTTCACAAGGAATGGGAGCGGCCTAGCCGGCTCCCTGGTATTCCTAAGGGATGGGATAAAAGGTACCCTTTTCCCCCGGATGTGGTTAAATGTTGGTCAACTCCACTAGAGGTGGATGCTCCGGTTTTGGGGTTGTCTAATACTTCTGTGGTGCATTCCCCTGATTCCACTACCTTGAAGGATAGTGAGGACCGACGTATTGAGCAACTGGCTTCCCATGCCTTTGCCTGTGCGGGATCGGCCCTGCGCCCGGTCTGTGCTTCTGCTATTACTGCTGTGGCCATTAGGACTCTGGTCAAGGGCCTGTTAGAAGGCTATCCTGATGATTCCTCTAGTGCTGAATTTAGAGCCTTATCACAATGTGAGATGTTTATTGCTTATATTGCTTCTGCCTTAGATGACACCATTAGGATGTGCAGCAGGACCTCGGCTCTGGTTGTCTCTATTCGCCGCTCGGTCTGGGTGCGTCAGTGGGCAGCTGACAATGCTGCTAAGAAGGCTCTCACAGGGCTACCCTTTAAGGGGCTGCGCCTTTTTGGTGACCGGTTGGACCTTTTTGCAAAAGGAAGTAGGTTTCCCCAACGCAAAAGACAACTGCGACCCATTCGGGGTTCAGGGTCCTTTACCCCCTCCTTTCGTGGATCCAGGACAGGGAGGGGGGTTCCCTTTGTGGGGCACAGGGGGTATTTCTGGGGCAAGGCTAGAGGCCGTGCCCATCCCGGATCCTCCTGGGGATCTAAGCCCAAATCTGTCATTAAGCCCGCTTAGCCATGAAGGGGCACCCTCACCCTTTTTGGGGACGGCTGCGGCTCTTCGCTCATGTCTGGGGACAACAGATCTCAAACAGGTGGATTCTGGAGGTTGTGTCCTCTGGCTAGAAGCTAGAGTTCACGGCACGGCCCCCTCCAAGATTTCTCAGGTCTCGGATTCCTCTAGACCCCCTGGCCGCTCAGGGTCTATTTCAAGCTGTACAGAACTTATTGGGTATGGGGGTCATCTGTCTGGTCCCTCCGGGGGAGAGAGGTCAAGGTTATTATTCCAATCCTTTCACAGTACCTAAAAGGGATGACTCCATCAAGACTTAAAGCTTTTCAACAGGTTCATCAGAACCAGACGCTTTCGCATGGAGGCCCTGCGCTCTGCGATCAGCTCCTTGCGCCCGGGGGACTTTATGACCTCCATGACATCAAGGATGCTTACCTTCATGTGCCAGTCTTCCCAGGGCATCAGCGGCTCCTCAGGTTCGCCCCGGAGGACCAACACTACCAATTTGTGGCACTTTCCTTTGGTCTCACCTCAGCCCCCAGAGTGTCCACCAAGGTACTGGCGGGAGTGATGGCCATCCTCAGAGCCAGGGGTATTCGCATCCTCCCTTATCTGGACGACATTCTCATTACATCTCATTCTCTCCAGCAGGCAGAGTTGGATACCCAGATGGTGGTGACAGCCCTGGAAACGTTCGGATGGGTGATCAATTATCCCAAGTCCTCCCTCTCCCCGTCCCGGTCATGAATCTGGATACCATTCAGGCCAGGATTTTTCTTCCTCAGCAGAAGGTGGATTCTCTTCAAGCTCTGATTCATTCCATGCTGTCCAGCCCTCGTCCTTCCATCAGGCAAGGGATGCAATTGGTGGGACAGATGGTGGCCTGCTTCGAAGCAGTCCCTTACGCTCAATTTCACATGAGACCCCTTCAACTCCATCTCCTTTCAGTCTGGGACAAGAGTCCCCTGTCTTTGGATCAGGCCTTTGTTCTCTCTCCTCTGGTCCGGCGGTCCTGTAGTGGCTGGACTCGAGGAATCTTCTGGGGGGCAGATCCTTTCTGACTCCATGTTGGGAGACGGTCAGTACGGATGCCAGTCTGTCAGGTTGGCGGGACTACTGTAGAGCCCTCCAATTCCAGGGGGTGTGGGGCCCTCAGGAGGCTCACACTCCGATCAACATCCTGGAGCTGAGGGCGGTTCGGTTGGTACTGGCACAGTTGACTCCTCACCTTCAGGGTCTGCCGGTACAGGTTCGTTCCGACAATCAGACGGCGGTCGCCTATATCAATCATCAGGGAGGGACTCGGAGCAAGAGTGCACCCAGGAGGTGTCTTTGATTCTGTCTTGGGCCGAGAACAATGTCCCATGCATCTCAGCAGTTTATATTCCGCTCGCTGGGGGCAATGGTCCCTCAACAGCAAGGTCTCCCTATCCCTTTGTCACCGGTGGGGGAGGCCAGACGTGGATCTGTTTGCTTCTCGCCACAATCACAAGCTGCCAGCATTTGTTTCCCTGTCCCAGGATCCCCTGGCTCGGGCGGTGGATGCTCTGTCTCTGTCCTGGCAGGGTCTAGGTCTCCTGTACCTCTTCCCTCCATTTCCTCTTCTGAGCAAGGTTCTGCACAAGTTGGTTCAGGAGCGGGTGCCAGCCATTCTGGTGGCCCCCAGGTGGCCATGACAGGTGTGGTTCGCCGACGTCGTGCGGCTGGCAGTGGATCAGTGCGTTCTACCCTTGGTTCCGGACCTTCTCACTCAAGGACGGCTCTGTTATCCCAATTTACAAACGCTGGCTTTGGCGGCCTGGCTGCTGAAACCGCCATCCTGAAGGAGGAATGTCTGTCTGATTCGGTGGTTCGTACTCTTGTCAGCGCTAGGAAGAAGTCCTCCTCCACTATTTACTATAGGACCTGGAGGACCTACATTGACTGGTGTGAGTCTAGGGCCTTTCCCTGTCGTGTGTTCTCCATTCCTAGGATCCCGGAGTTCCTGCAACATGGTTTGGATATGGGTTTTCAGCTCAGCACCTTGAAGGGTCATGTGTCCGCCTTGGCTGTTTTCTTCCAGAGGTCCTTTGCTCTACATCCTCTGGTCAAGACCTTCTTCCAGGGGGTCACTCATGTGCGTCCCCCCGCGCAAACCCATGGTACCGGTCTGGGATTTGAATTTGGTTTTATCCGTCCTTCAGGGTCCTCTTTTTAAACCTGTGCATGAGGCTGCCTTATCTCTCCTTACCCTGAAGTTTGCCTTTTTGGTGGCTATTACCTCTGTTCGGCGTGTTTCTGAGTTGGCGGCTCTGTCGATTCATGCCCCCTACTTTGAGAGACACCAGGACAAGGTGGTTTTCCGATTTAAACCAGACTTCTTGCCTAAGGTTGTCTCTGCCTTCCATCTCAATCAGGATATTGTGCTTCCTTCTTTGTGCCCTAATCCTGGTAATTCCAAGGAGAGGGCCTTGCACTCTCTGGATGTTGTCAGGAATTTGAAATACTACCTGGTGGCTACTGCTCCTTTCAGAAATACGGACGCCTTGTTTGTGGTTCCCTCGGGTCCCAAGAAGGGGTTGGCTCCTGCTAAATCTACAATTAGCAAATGGATCCGTCAGGCCATTGTTAGGGCCTATTCTACTAGGGGGAAGGATCCTCCTTTCCGTGTTACTGCTCATTCTACTCGTGCTGTTGGGGCTTCCTGGGCCTTCCAGCACCAGGCTTCTGTTGAACAAGTTTGTAAGGCTGCTACGTGGTCTTTTGTTCATACCTTTTCCAAGTTTTACAAGGTTGATGTTCGGGCCTCAGCGGATGCTGTTTTTGGCCGTAAGGTTCTGCAGACGGCAATGGTTTGAACTGCGCGTTGTTGCCTTTTTGGGATCCCCACCCGTTTATGGACACTGCTATTGGAAGTCCCAGCTGTTATGAATACTATCTGGAGCAGGACGTGCTGCATACTTAGAATAATACAATTCTGTGATTACCCACCTTGTAGAATTGGTATTATAAGTATGCAGCACGTCCTGCTCCATCCCACCCTGATTACTTTATTCTTGGATCCTCTTTATGGTGATTTGTTCCTTGTTAACATGGTTACATTTGTTATTGACTTCTCCTGGTTCCCTTACTGCTTTGTTATACTGGGGAATTAGTGGGAGGTCCCGAGTATATATGGACCGGGAGGGGCCTCTTTTTTGCCATCTCTGCAGTAAAGCGCCCTCTTGTGGACTATATCCCAGCTGTTATGAATACTATCTGGAGCAGGACGTGCTGCATACTTATAATACCAATTCTACAAGGTGAGTAATCACAGAATTGTATTATTTAAGGCTGCTACTGCAAGGACGATATTTAGTTGGGCACTTCTTCCAGTCATGAATACAGCTTGATGGAGAAGTAATTTTATCTATTTTCCTCAATTTATAGTAGCATAAATCTTAAAATCAACATTTATCTCTGATATTGGCCTATATCAATCTGTATCTGCCAAATATTTGTCAGGCTTAGGAATCAGTTTGATTAAAGCTGTATTCATCGCAATGCTGAAATGGTGTATATCATCTAGCGAATTAAATACTTATAGCAATGTTCAATTAGGATAGTTTTGAAGGTTTGATAATACTCTGCTGGGAATCCATTCCCTCCGGCGGCTTTGCCCTTATTTAGACAGTCTATGGCCTCGGAAACTTCCTGGGTGATAAAGGGTTCATCTAGGGTACTAGCTAGTTCTGCATCAATTTTGTGTAGGTCTTTTCTATTTAAATATTCTGTGTATTCCATATTATCAGGTGTTACAGACTCTTTGATATTGTAAATCCTTTTGGTAGGTTCTACTTTTGATTACTTCCTGGATACGAGCCATCTTTCCGTCTTTACTTCTGACTTTTTCAATAATCTCCACGCTTGAGCAAATTCCTCTAGAGCCTTCCCACCTTTATTTATGTCATAACTGTTTTTAATATTTGCGATGTTCCTTTGTGTTTCTTATGCTCACCCTCCAAGTTGCTTATCTTATTTAGTATAATTTTTATTTTTTCCTGCTTGATGTATATGTTCTTTATCTGAGATTAATAGGCCTCTGGCAAAGCATTTATATGTTTCCCAGACTGTAGAGACTGACATATCCTCTGTCATATTGAATCTGCAGTTTCTATTTAAGTCGATTTTTGATTTCTGTCTTTTCAAGCAAGCCTTTATTCATTGTTCATTGTTCAAGGTCTTTTGTTCCATTTCCTTGCCCCCAATTAATATAATTGGTGCATGGTCCGATATGCAATTTTGCAAATCTTCTGTAACTCTTGTTTCATGTAAAAATAATCTATTCTGGAGTAGGGGTTGCGTGTCCTATTAAAGCATGTATAGTCCATTTCTGTACTGTGTAGTCTCCTCCATACATCAAGTAGGTTGATTGCTTTCTCCATGGTCTGTCACTCTCCTTGGAGGACCGGTGGTGTCCATGCACAGGTCTGTAATTAAGTTAAGGTCTACTCCCCAAATTATTGTGGCCTTTTTTCAATTGGTCTATTTTGTTGCCTACCTTGATGATGTACGTGCACGAAACCATGAATCAGACACCTAGGTACATGCACAATCATTGGCGCTTGGTTTGAGGTTTACAGGCGCACAATCATGAATCGATCCTAATGTCAGGATTTAATCTTTTCAGTTCCTTGCGTATCCATCTTCTCTTTCCTGAGTAATTAGCTCCCCTTATGTTATAAGAGTAGAACATTATCTTCCTCATTTTATTAAAATGTTTTTTTTTTTTTTTAAATTTAAGTTTTTATAGAAAATCATATTGTGTGTAAAAGCCCTATTCGTTCCGATTACAAGACACTAAAAGATAGGGCCAATACTAACTAAACTTTTTTCTTTACAGGATATATTTTTGGTTAATGATCTTGAGCAAGAGATGGTTGGATACAGGGAGGTTGGTCCTTTTGGTAAATTTCACACTAAAAATCTTGGTTTATATCCTTTACAGTAGAGGGGTGATATCCTTACACAATTTCAGGAATCCATAAAGAAAGACCTGGTCAGTTTGAAGAACCCACCCCTTGGCTGTTCCCCATAATCCCCCCCCAGAATGTTCCCAATGAATAAATTGTTTGTTATTCAACAAGCTGATAAAGGTGGGAAGGTGGTGGTTCTGGATCCAGAGGTATATAACATGGAAGCATTACACCAGGTTAAAGACAGTGAGACCTGTAGAAAGTTATCCAGCAATCCCACACTAGACTTCCAACAGCTAAACACAAATAAAACAATCCCAAAAAGCCTTTCCATCGAGAGAAGTTAAAAGTCCAGTCGAGAGGTAATATTTCTGTTTTGCACCCGTGTTATAGTAACAATTCCAGCAGTGTCCTTCTTCACCGATTATGCAGAAAGTCTTACTGGAACAAATCCTGGTTTAATGCTTTAGCTGCCAGTCTACCGAGAGACTTTGTCACCTGCTGTTGCCAGGTCATATTTCAGCATTTAGCTCTATATATATGTTTAATTGTGAATTTTTGCAGGAATTTTCAGGAAAATTATGTATTTACTTTTTTAGCAGAGGTTTGGCTTTACAATAAAACCAAGGCTCTGAATCACACAAAATGGAAAAGAGACCAAATAAGATCCTTTGACGTGATTCCTGCTGGTGTGAATGCGCATGAGAGAGGCTCTGAATCAGGCCGACTGTATATGATAGATACAAAAATAAAACATATTTATGGCAATTTCAAGTAGTGAAGGGCAAACACAAGCCCCTGCTCTCAGCAGATGAGTAAATGACAGAAAATGGTGAATATAAAACATAATAGTTTTAAAGCAGCACCATGAGTATCATGTTTTTTTGAGAGCAAATTATTTTTTTCATGATTGTTTCCCTCCGTAGGATCCAGCACAAAATTTAGCTGTGTACATTTTTAAATGCTGAATATACCTTAATTTGTTACTACATTTAAAATACTCCAGGATCGAGCAAATCTCTATCTGCCATGTAAAATCCCTTGGGTCGCCTAGTATACTCACCTCCCCGGTGATTCCACAAGGTACACAAACTAAGGAACTTCTGATTAGCTGAACTTCTACCTCAAACTAATCATGAATTATTTTCCCTACTTGGAAAAGATTAGTTAAAGAGGAAGTCCAAGCATTTTGTAACACTCCACCTCCCCCTCCTGACCCCTGTGCTAAGCCCAATAGCATAAAAAACGATTCACTGAGTGCCGGCAATCTGCACAGAAGCAGAATCTGGGACCTTGAGGTAGGTCGGTCACCCAGTCCCTTGCAACAGTGTTATTCGTCTGTTACTTCAGTTCAACTGTCATATAAACCATAAACCATACCAACACCCTTATTAGAAACAGTGCTTATATAAACCCGCCCCCCAGGACAATTCAGATTGCTGCACATAAAAATGAATTTACCTTTTTATAACTCCTGCCGTGGTCGATTTTACCCATAAAAGGCATCCTATGGAGCTGCAGGCAGCCTGCAAAGAGGAAGTGCTACTGGGTTTCCTGCTGCTATGCAGTGTGCGTTGCATGTCAGCTAAATCCAGGCAGCAGCACAGCTGGCAATATGAGAAAGGGAGCCATTCAAAATGTCTGCTACCATGAGAAAAATGGTTAGGCTGCATTTCAGCTTTGAGTGGGTGTAGGGGTAAATGTAGGTTCAGAAAATGATTCAGTATCAAGCATGTAGATGGGGCAAGTAAGTTTGGGGGAGTTTTTAACTGTGCAAGACTGTTGGTACGATTTATGTCCATAGCTGCCATGCAAAGCCCCATCCCCATGGGGGGTGGGGTGGCTTGCATTGGGGTTACAAAAAGCTTAGACTTCCTCTTTAATACATTAACTGTAGTGTGCCATGGCATAACTGATTCCAGATGTTTAATTTGGAGATGGGGTGTTTATTTTGTTTCTCATGTGTCCTTTGTAACTTGTTTAGCTGCTAATATTCTTTTTTTTACCCGTAGACCATTCTGTCTGGATTATTCCATACTGTACAGTTCATAGTCTGGTGCAGATCTGCCATGCACTGAAGAAAGAAACAAACAGAGATGGCCTCAGAAATGAAATATTGAAAGCACTGTACAAAAATAAAAGTATTGAAAGAGATACCCGAGTTCTTGATGCTGAGAAGGTTGCTGAGGTATGTCATCAGAATCTGACAGTAAATTTAGTTCATTAATTGATCAGAGTAACAAAAACGTCCAATCAAATAATGTGATATACGTCTGTGTAGGGGGGCTCACCTTTGTCTCATGAAGTCATTATTTTCTATGTTAAATCAAATCTAAACCCTTCTTGGCAACTATGTGCCAGATAATGTCCTGGTCTGCAGGGAGATAAATGCTTCCTACATCAGACAAAACTAAACAAGAATCAGACAAGAAGTCCATCATTTTTCAGCAATACTCTTGTTCTCAGATACCTAATTATTCACCAGTCATTGACCTGAGTACTTGCTTATTCATCTCTCCAGTTGTTCATCACTAGGATAGGTTCACATATGTTGAGTCTGACTGTAGAACAGATAAAAGGCATAAAACAACACAACATCGTAATAAATGATGAATGATTAGGTGACACTATCAAGCATGGCAATTCTTGTTAGTGCAGCGTCTTACTTTTTAGTGAATATTGAATTTGTTTTGTTTAAGGTAGGGTAAAGTTATGATGAATGGCATAAGCAATTGGCTGATAAATAAGAAGGATTTGTCTGATGTGCAGTGAGGTTTCATTTGATGCACCTATTTCCTCTCATGATCTATGAGGTTTGGGCTTAGAAATGAGCGTGTTTTGTGTGATGATGGAAGAGGTTTTGTCTACTACACATTGTGAATTTGTCTAATGTTTAGTGACATTTTGTCTGGTAATTGATGAGCTTTTGTATGATTTATGAGATGTTTTTACCTGTTATCGGCGAGGTTACATCTAATGCACATCTAGGTGTTTAATGATTTATGATGTATATCATGTATGCATAATGAGGTTTCATCAATAAAATGTAGCAGATTTTACTGGTCGCATGCTAAAATATTGTCAGATACACAGGCTTTGTTAGAGGTGTATAGAGTTTTTTCTTTTCAATATTTTTATTAAAGATTTCAAATTCGGCGTGAAAAGTTATTTAGAATAAATGCTAAGTATAGAGAAAAGTACATGAAGTGTCGGATTGGGGGTCTCTATAGCGGCCCACCCCACACTGTTGCCAATATTACCAGCTTGTATTTGAGGCCAATGAATACTGAAATTAATTATGATTCAGCATTGTGCGGGAATAGGTTTTTAACCCTCTCTCCACTCTCTCGACAGACATATTTTTCATGTTTCATCTTTTTTAAAGAATTTCACTTTATTTTTCTTTCATGTGAGAAATCACATGAAAATTCTCTCAAAAAGTATAAACTTTTCACAAACTGGGGCGCCTTTTTCATTGAAAAATGTCATGTCACAAATGCTGGCATAGTTTATTTTCAATGTAAATGATATATGACATTAAAAAATGTAATGGGGGTTGAAAAAAGTGTACCTTTCTCTGTCTGAACTTCTCAGTCTGGGCGCCAGACATAGGAGTTTGTAACCAGCGGCTCAGAGGCCCACCCTCCAGCCCCTGCCCCTGATGGTCTACCAGCCCCTATGGTATGGTAATGCTCTGCCAATGCTCTTCCAGGGGTTCTGTGGACACCCCTAGAAGAACACGGGGAGCATACCGATGTGCACCGTGCCCTGTCGCATTCCCTAGTGCCTCAAAAGGGGATGCTGTAGTCAGGAAGGGGGACCGTCAGGTCACCCGCCAGTCCAGGTGGATATATGGGGAGCATTATAGGGGTCCCCTGGACCAGTTTCCTCAACAGTAGTAAAACAAAAAATGATTACACAAAAACATTTTAATGGTATCAATTTCACTATTTACTGGTCCATGTCTTCATTCTAGCAGGGACTTGATGGTCTCTTGCCAAGCCGTCCTCTTCTTTCTTTGCCAGTGATGTGGTTTTCTGACAGCGACGTGCAAAGAGTATGAAACTGCAGTAGACAACATCAATATTTTACCCCCCATACCCCAACTGTCACACAATGGTAAGCTTTGAAGAAAACGGTTACAGGTGTACCCCCTGCATCCCTCCCCTTAACCAACCAACCACTGGCATTGACTATCTACAGAAACTGGTAATGGTAGCCAGACCTCAAATGCCTAAATGGAAAATATTCACATATTTAATCCCCAGAAAAATAAGTTCTAATTACATTAGTATTGCTTTCTATGGTATAAATCTTGTATGTGATTTCAAATCTTCTCTCAGTACATAAGTCACTGGACTCAGAATACAAAATGCCTTTTTCTTTGTGAAAGGTAATGACAAATGGGAGTCAGAGCAGAGGGAAATGACATTTTTCAGCAGAATACACATTTATGGGAAATCGTATATGATACAGAAGATGATACACGATAATTTGAACAAGACTCCTTTGTTTAATCAATTTAACAGCATATGTTGGCAAAACTCTGCAGTTCCACTGAACATTACCACAATCCACCATCTGCTTCCTTGTATAAATAATTTATTTCTAGCATTAATCAGATTGTATTTTTAGACATCACAGATGCTGAATGTAACCATGTTAATTTTGAAAAATACTTGGCGTCTAGGAGACAGTAACAAAATATTGAATTACTTAGCCTTTTGTCCTGCAAAAACAGGATTCTTGACACATAAATAGTACAGTTTGACAAAATAAATTTATTGTGGAAATATTTCCTGGTGCGGAAATCATGTTATCAGAAATAGTGTATCATAGTAGCACACATTATTTTTCCAATGATCTCATAATTTCTTAACTCATTCCACAATGTGTTATCTTTTTCATTCCTGACATTTGAAAAGTTTCCAGGATGGCCCTCAGACTCCAACCTTTGGTTACACTGCATAAAAATGGTGCAATGGGGTTGTAAGGTACAGAGGCAGCAGCACTGAGAGTAATAAAACTTGTGCTAGGAAATCCTGCATTGTAAAAAGCCAGCCAGCTTCCTGCATTGTAAATAGCCAAGCACATGGCTACTGTATCAATGTCTGCACCCTTACAGCCAGGTGCACTCCTATGTTACCATGTAATCAGCACAGCTGGCTCACAGCTTGCTGTGATGTATGAGTAATCTTGCACTATACAGATGCAGCAATCGTTAACCAGCTCAACGGATTATCTCTGCATAGAAGCCTTTGAAAAGTTTTGAAGATTTCAAGAATGCACGATGCACTAGTGCAATAAGTGGATGTTTAAAGAAAGTTGCATCTGTATATGTTTAACTATGATTTTTGAAGGAATTTGTAGGAAAATGATATATGTTTTTTTTTTGGCAGAGTATAGGCTTTGATGTCAAAAGTCTTGTTTGTAATTTTTTCAGTGCTTTCATAATATTTTCGCATATAAAATGTTTAACAAAATAAAAAATGTATATTTTTTTAAATTTGTTCATTTAGTAAAAAAATGTAATTTATTCAAGAAAACCATATCCAGTGTAAAAGCCCCATTCCTCCTGATTACAGCAGTACCACATATGTATCGGTAGACACCCTTTCCTGCTCCAGAGACCCCCCAAACTCTAAAGAGCTTTTTTTTTCCTTTTTGTAGATGAAATACAACTACTAGGCGCCCCATCAAGGATTAAACCCTTAAAAAATAAAAAATACTTGGGGTATGACTTGGGGTATACCGGCTCTGGGGGAGGGGGTTGGACCAGGGGTCCCTATGCTCCTTTTTGATTTTTAAGAGTCCCCCCATCTGGCAAAATCAACCTGGGCACTATCTATGGGCCCTGACTCTTAAGGCTACCAGCCTGCATAGCCTTCACAGGCTGCTGGCTCTTGTGCATCCCCCTGGGTTTACAGGAGATGCAGGTAATGGGGTAAGGGGGGAGCACTTGTTGGCAGCCCTCCGTTCCTGTGAACTGGTAGAGGGGTCCCAGGGTTAAACAACACAAGTCTCGCCTTGGTACACAGTTATGTGTGGTAGTGTTTTATTCTTAGTAAACAGTACGTCCTGCTCCAGATAGAATACTTACATTTGGGTACTACTCCGCCAGATGGCACTGGACTGCAGAGAAATTGAAAATAGGCTCCTCCCGGCCCCTCAAATACCCAAGGACAATCCCCAGATTTTCTCTGCAGTCTGGACTGCGAAGGACAAGAAATGGCTCTCTCTACTCGCAGGTGAGCGGGGCTATTAGCCTGCGGCCCTGTAGGACTATTCCCACCCGTTCCATTAGTAATGTGCCTCCCAGCCTTGGCTGCGCTGGTCGGGTGATTGTAGGCAGCACCGCTGTTAGGGTAGGCGGTACAGGCATATGTTGAGCCTCTATGGGATGCCCCTCCCACACTATTGCCCCTGTCTATCGGTGGGCCTTATGTATGTGTATGTGTATTGGCCTTATGCTTCATTACGTTATGCTTGTGTCAGCCGCCGCGCTGACTTGTTTTACATTATTATACTTAAAATTGCCGCTGCCGCGCGCCGTTTTTGCCCTATGTTCCGCGCTTGGTGGCGGCGTTACCTCAGGCGCCGGTGCGCCGTCATTGGCTGCTTGTCACGTGTTGGCTTTGCGCTCTTCGGGGGGGCGGGGCCTGTCTTTGGCGCGTTCCGCGTCATCGCTCATGCGGGCCCGCTCCTCGAGGTATGCCAACGCCATTTTGTTGCTTGGTTCCGGCTTCTGCGTGACGGGCTTCTACCTACCGCGGTCCGTGAGTCCCCTCGCGGGTGGCTTTATTACCGTTTTTAATTATTGTCTGCTTACGGCTCCCTTTGATTATGTATTTCAGACGGGTGAACCTCCTTGGCTTCTCCCGGCCCTCTATTAGTTGGTTAACTTGTGAGGCCTAGTGTAATTACTCCCAAATCCCTAGCGGGTTATTGGGGCATCCCGGGTTGCTGTGTAGCGTTAATCCCTATCGGCCTATTGTGCTGCTATAATCACCATATGGAGGCATCTCAGGATAATGTTACCGGGGTTCCTTCGGGACAAGCCCGGCTGTGTGTAGCGTGTGGGGAGTCTCATGTTGACGCTGGAAAGGCGCGGGTCTGTGTACCCTGTGCCAAACAGGTGCTTGAACTGCAATCTGGTATTCCAGTGGCTGCGATTCGTTTCGCCTCACCTACTCCCCCAAGCTTAAATATCACTCCCATTGAATTGCATACAAGTGGGGAGTCTCAGCCTGATGTGTCTTCTAGACTGGCCAGTGTTGAGAAGTTAATTGCTAATACCTTGGCGCGTAAGGCCCCTGCTAAAAAGCGGCACTTAACGCCTGATGTCACTCTTTTCCCTATGGAAGCTGATGAGTTTTTGCAACTTTCTGGCTATACCCCCTTGGAGGAAGGGGAGCTATTCTCCAGGGTCATCTGATGAGAGGTCCAGGGGTCATGACGACTCTGGCTCTGACCCCTGGGCCCCGGATGATAGATTGTTGGCCCAGATTTTTGAGGTTCTGTCTATTTCTCCCCCTGTTGTGGCTCCCAGGCAAAGGGGGGAGCTCTTTCATATTGCTAAGTCACGCTTGGAATTTCCTGAGCAAGCACATTTCAATAACCTTGTGCTCAAGGAATGGGAACATCCCAGTAGACTTCCCGGTGGAAGTATCCCTTTCCTACTGATGTGGTTAAGTGTTGGTCATCCCCTCCCGAAGTGGATGCCCCGGTCCTAGGGTTATCTAACACCTCTGTCATGCACTCCCCTGACTCTACTACCCTGCGGGATGCTGAGGACCGGCGCATTGACCAGCTGGCGTCCCATGCCTTTGCATGTGTGGGGACGGTGCTGCGCTCGGTCTGTGCCTCGGCCATTACGGCGGTGGCTATTAGGACCCTGCTCAGAAGTATCCTTGATAGTGCCCCTGACGATTTGCCTTGTGAGGAGTTTAATGCAATCTCCAGTTGTGATGTTTTTGTGAATTTTGTCCTCTCTGCCTTGGATGATACCATTAGAATGTGTGCCAGAACCTCTGCCCTTGTGGTGGCTATACCCCGCTCGGTTTGGCTGCGCCAGTGGGCTGCTGACAACGCTGCCAAGAAGGCTCTAACTGGTTTTCCCTTCAAAGGACTATGCCTGTTTGGGGACCACCTGGACCTATTTGCTAAGGGAGGCAGGTTACCCCAGCGCAGGCGGCAGTCTCGGCCCTTGGTGCTAGAAAAGGGAGGGGGGTCTCCTTTACTGGGGCCCGAGGAGAATTCTGGGGTGGGGCAGAGGACGTGGACGTCCTGGCTCCTCCTGCGGCCACAAGCTTAAGTCCTTTCCCAAGCCCCCTCAGGCATGATGGGGCGCCCTCACCCATCCGGGTGGGGGGGGCGGCTTCAGCACTTTGCTCACGTCTGGAGGCTTCATGTCTCAGACCGGTGGATTCAGGAGGAAGTGTCCTCCGGTTACAAGATAGAGTTTGCTGTCTGCCCCCCTCCCCCCCAAGGTTCATCAGCTCCCGGATTCCTGAGGACCCTGTGTCATTTGGATGGGTGATCAACCACCCCAAGTCCTCTCTGTCCCCCTCCTTGGTAACTTCATTCCTGGGAATGGATCTGGGTACAGTTCAGACAAGGATTTTTCTTCCTCAACAGAAGGTGGACAGTCTGATTGTGCAGGTCCAGTTCCTGCTATCTTGTCATCATCCCTCCATCAGGCAGGGAATGCAGCTGGTGGGCCTGATGGTGGCGTGCTTCGAGGCGGTCCCTTATGCTCAGTTCCACTTGAGGCCTCTGCAACTCCACCTTTTGTCAGTATGGGACAAGGACCCAGCGTCCCTGTACTGGGTCTGTGCGCTTTCCCCCCTGGTCAGGCGGTCCCTCTCGTGGTGGATGGACTTCAGGAACCTGTTGGGGGGCAGATCCTTTCTGACCCTCTCCTGGGAGACGGTCACCACAGATGCCAGTCTGTCAGGTTGGGGGGGTTTCTGGAAGTCACAGTGGTTCCAGGGGAGGTGGGGCCCTCAGGAGGCCCACAAACCTATCAATGTCTTGGAGCTGCGGACGATCAGGTTAGTTCTGGCTCAGTTGACTACTCACCTTCGGGGCCTGCCTGTTCAGGTGCGCTCGGACAACCAGACGGCAGTTGCCTACATCAATCATCAGGGAGGGACCCGGAGCAAGAGGGCCCTCAAGGAAGTGTCTCTGATCCTGACCTGGGCGGAGGCCAATGTTCCCTGCATATCAGCTGTGTACATCCCGGGGGTGGAAAATCTCCTGGCAGACTCTCTGAGCAGGGGGACCTTTCGCCAGGGAGAATGGTCCCTCTGCAACAGGGTGTTCCAATCTCTGTGTCACCGTTGGGGCCAACCAGATGTGCATCTGTTTGCGTCCCGTCACAATCACAAGCTCCCGGCCTTTGTCTCCCTGTCCCAGGATCCTCTGGCCTTGACCACGGATGCTCTAGCAATGTCATGGCAGGACTTTCAGTTTCTGTATGTCTTCCCTCCATTCCCCCTGCTGGGCAGGGTTCTGCGCATGATTGCTCTGGAAGGGGTGCCAGCAATTCTGGTGGCCCCCAGGTGGCCAAGAAGAGTGTGGTTCGCAGACGTGGTGCAGCTGGCAGTAGATCAGTATGTTCTGCCCATGGTGCCAGATCTGCTCACTCAGGGCCCCTTATGCCATCCCAATTTACAAACTCTGGCTTTGACGGCCTGGCTGCTGAAACCTCCATCTTGATGGAGAAGGGGCTGTCTACCGTGGTTGTTGATACCATGATAAAGGCCAGGAAGAAGTCTTCTTCCATTTATTATAGGGTTTGGCGTGCCTACATTGACTGGTGTGAGTCTAAGTCTCTTCCCTGTCATGTGTTCTCTATTCCCAGGATTCTGGAGTTCCTGCAGCATGGGTTGGAGATGGGGCTCCAACTTAGTACTCTGAAAGGTCAGGTTTCTGTTTTCTTCCAGAAGTCCTTTGCTCAGCATTCTCTGATAAGGACCTTTTTCCAGGGGGTTCCTCATGTGTGTCCTCCACGTAAGCCTATGGTGCCTGTTTGGGATTTGAACTTGGTTTTGTCAGCCTTGCAGAGTGCTCCCTTTGAACCTGTGCAGGATGCTGCCCTGACCATTCTTACTCTCAAAGTTGTATTTCTGATGGCTATCACCTCTGTTAGGCGTGTGTCTGAGTTGGCGGCGCTTTCCATTCAGGACAAGGTGGTGTTCCGCTTTAAGCCAGATTTTCTGCCTAACGTAGTGTCTGCCTTTCATTTGAATCAGGACATTGTTCTTCCTTCATTGTGCCCTAATCCTAGTAATGCTAAGGAGAGGGTTTTGCATTCTTTGCATGTGGTTAGGTGTCTGAAGTACTATCTGGCGGCTACTGCACCTTTCAGAAAAACTGATGCTCTTTTTTGTGGTCCCTTCTGGAAGGGTTTGGCTCCTGCCAAGTCTACTATCAGCAAATGGATCCGTCAGGCTGTGATTAAGGCCTACTCTGCTAAGGGGAAGAATCCTCCCTTCCGCCTTACTGCTCATTCCACTCCACTCCTCTTGGGCTCTTGGGGTTTTCAGCACCAGGCTTCTGTTGAACAAGTTTGCAAGGCCACTACTTGGTCTTCTGTTCATACTTTTTCAAAGTTTTACAAGGTTGATGTTAGGGCCTTTGCTGATGCTGTTTTTGGCAGGCGGCAGTGGTTTAAACTGTCTGCTGTTACCTTTTTGGGGATCCCACCCTACTTTATGGACACTGCTATTGGATGTCCCAAATGTAAGTATTCTATCTGGAGCAGGACGTACTGTATACTAAGAATAATACAATTCTGTGAATACTCACCTGTAGAATTGGTATTATGAGTATACAGTACGTTCTGCGTCCTGCTCCACCCCACCCTTGGTTTTTGCATTATCTTGGATCCCCTGTATGGTGATTGTTATCATTGTTATAGTTAGTAGTTGGGTTGTGTTTTTTCTCCCGGCTTCTCGTTAACTGCTTTTCAATTCTGGTGATTGCGGGAGGTCCCTGGGTATTTGAAGGGCCGGGAGGAGCCCATTTTTGATGTTTCTGCAGTCCAGCGCCATCTGGCGGAGTAGTACCCGAATGTAAGTATTCTTTCTGGAGCAGGAAGTACTGTATACTCATAATACCAATTCTACAGGTGAGTATTCACAGAATTGTATTTTTTTTGGTAGGTTTTTTTTCCTATTGGCACCCCACAGTATAAATGTCAGGCATAGTCCTGCATATTGCATATAGGCTCTACCAGACTATACTAACGTGCACTGATTTTGCATAGTCATATTTAGTACTATTTGTAGCCCGGAACACACAATAAACACACTTGTAGTAAGAAAACAAATGTATTTATCCATTGAAAAATAACCATTTGAAGACAAAAACTATTCTGCTATATATGTTTATTATTTGACAGGCATAACTGGTGCTAAATTATGTATCAGCTCAGAAATTTGAACAAAATGCCAGAAGCACAAATTTGCTCACACACATTTTTGCATTCCTGCCATATTCGCAAAATCATGGAAGAAAAAAAAAATCAATAATATAATATGCTGTGTAACTTGCCCATTATATCCTGTAGGAGTCCTGAGCATGGCGACAGTTTCAGCACACTTATATTGTTGTAAATATTTACTTGACATTGCCACCAGCTGCTGATTGAAAAAATATAAATGGTGCTAGCATAGACTGCCAGGATTCATAGTAATTCAGACCCTTAGGGCCTTATTTATGATGTTCACCTTTTTGCATGGGAGCACCAGCGTTCCCATCTTATCTGGCGCTGTGCTGTGTACTAGATTGGCGCTAGCACTCGCTGTGCAGAATGCTACTAATTAGCTTTGATTGTTGCACTTGTATTGTATTGGCTGACCTATGCTGACCTATGTCAGCTCCTGACGCGCCGGGCGATTATTCCAGTGCTTGTGGGTGCCACTTTGTGCTGCCATTTCTCCAGTGCTCCCCAGCATATTTATGAAATGTTTCCTCCTTGAAAATGTTGGCATTGTATTTTTCCATCTCTGTTCAGCGTTTTTTCATGTTTTTTCATGTTACAGTTACAAGAAACTGACAAAGGAGACAAACTTGACAGTGCATTTAGGATGTGTTTTAGTTGTGTCCTAATTACACATTTTGGCCCATCTAGGCCCAGCGTTTCTATTATTGACTAGTCACAATGCAAGTTCTGTACAAAACCAAGGTTTTAATATTAATTATAAGCATTAAACAATGTAATTCAGTTCTGCCCATTGTGCTGTTTGGGATCTTCAGCTTCAGTGCCGGGTTTCACCCGGCGATGCTTCAGCCAGGGCACTGCATAATTTTCAGCGCTAGTGTTAAATGAAACGCTAGCCTGCAGGCGCATCGGCGCTGCCATTTTTTTATTTCTTGAATCCCACGCTGAGTTCCGCTGAGGCCAAATAAGTGGCGCTGTGTTGCGCTGATGCTTCTTAAATAAAGCTCCCCGTTTCACAGTGAACTGAAACTTTCAATGGGCAGGAACATCACAAGACCGAGTCTGTGAACTTTAAAGTAAACGCTATAGTCTAAAAATACTTTAGATGAATTACTATATTCCATAGGGGCATTCCAATTTTAGTATAAATTCAGAAAAAGCCTGAGACTGTGTTAACAACGATCTTTCCACCCGTGGCTTTTGTTGTGACCTAATTGTCCTTGTTAAGAAGGCTAATGTTGGTGTTCTTGTGCTGACGGTATGTTTGTTCGCAAGCAGTAAAATTAACTTGGCATTTACTTCCACAACCAGATGGCACATAAAAGTAGGCCTCCTTGTAAGCCACCCTACACAGTCAAAATCCTCCAGCTCATATTTCAGAACTGCAACCTCTATGGGCTGACCAGAAGTTCGAGGTGTTCAGTTCTAAAAGAGGGCAAGGTCAGGAAGCCTGAAACCTGATCACCAGTAAACAAGACACATAGGTTGAAATGTCAAGACTGGGGCAAAAATATTTTGAGATAAAGGTTTTAGAATGAGATTAGCAAACCACTTCAACACTTGAAACTCCACTTCGATACCAGCAAGTGTGGTAAATTGTATCAAAATGTCTATTTCTCCCCTGCTTGGCTGTATAATGCACAATCCGGGCCGGGTTTTCAGGACCCAGGTCACTTCCCCAATTCCCTAACGGGTTGTTACATGTTCTAAGGCCCTCCACAAGTGTGCATGCTGATTACAGGAGAAGCCTGTATAAGAAGAGAGCACACGGCCTTTCCTTTGTCTATGACCAGCCTGTTGGAGTGAACCCAGGCTGAGCTGCACCGTGGTGAAAGATAGCACTGGACATTGAGCAGAGGGCTGATACGCCCTGTAAAGTGGACTGGAATTGATCAGCTTGCTGGAGTACCCAGCCCAGGACTATTTGGTTGGTGAAGTAACCCTTTTTGCTTACTGCATTTATGCTGCAATCTTTTGGACTATTTACTGAACTTTGATGAATAAAAGCCGTTTTTGCCGTTCAAATCCATTGTCCGTCACTGCTGATTGTTTGCCCGCTTACACAAGGTAGGGTAATGCTAAGGGCTGGTTTTATTAAAGATGAGCTCTTTGGACTTTTTGTTGAAGATCGACTTAAAATCAACTCCCAAACCTACTGTCAGTTTTTAGAAGATACTTTCTTCAAGCAGTGGTGCAGAAAACGTTCTGCATCTTTCAAGAAAAAACATGATTTTCATGCAGCACAATGCTCCGTTGCATGGATTGAAGTAATCAACTGACATGGTCCCCTGCCTCACCTGACCTAAAACCTTTTGAGAACTTGTGGCCTTTCTTAAATGGGAGATGTATGGTGCAGGAAAACAGTACACCTTTATGAACAGTATCTGGGAGGCTGTGGTTGCTGCTGCACAAAAAAGTTGATCATCAGCAGATTAAGAAACTAAGGGTCTCCATGGATGGAAGGCTCCTCACCCATCCTATGTTGCTGTCCCATATAGGTATGTGCCATATTGGGACTCTGCCTTAGCAGCAGGCAGTGCTACCTCTCCACGAATAAAGCCAATACAGTGTGATGAGGAGTCTGCCTTCAGCCTGCAATACTAACATTGGCCATGAACCATCTGCAAAATACAAGATAGCTGGGATAAAGGTGTCCCCAATGGCCTTGGTGCTCTGGGCGATCATCTTGCTTGCCCTCCAGTAGAAACAGCCTTGGTCAAGTAAGCCAACTTCCTTATTCATTGTATGGCTTCCAATCTCCTAATTGCTGGTTTGCCAAGTGTGCTTGCACATCAAACCTAAATAGGCGCTGACACATAAGTGGTGACTTGACTATAGTGTCCCTTTAAAATGGATTCCCACATAGTAATGCTGTAGCTAAACATAGGGGAGTAAAACTGATAGCTGTATTTACTGTATATATTAGGCACCCCTTCTGTTCTATTCTACAGGGCAATTGACTACCTCATTGTCCTTGCTCTGACCACTCAGGACATTGCAATTAGGGATGAGCGAATCGATCCGGACGAACCCGGATTCGATCCGAATTTCAGGAAAAATTCGATTCGGATCGAATCCGAATTTCCCCGCGATTCGATCACTCGAAGTTTTCCTTTAACATCCATTCATTTACATTTACAGGCATTCTAAGATGGCGGACGGGACATGTCTGGACATGTATCCCGCGCCAGTGCAAGCTGGGGCAGTCACATGCAGCCTATCAGCAGCCAGCAAGCCCGGTGACGTCACAGCGGTATTTAACGGCGGCCATCTTGCTTTTCCTCATTTCTCTATTGCATTCGTGAGAGACAGGACGCTGTGTAGCTGAGGCAGTTAGACAGGCAGGGACAGACAGGGACAGACAGGGACAGGCTGGAGACAGGCAGGAGACAGACAGAAAGCCAGGGAAAGGTAGGAAAAATGGAGGCTGTCACAGGGAGATTTTTTTTTTTTTCATCCAGCCTGAGTGTTACTAGCTGGCTGACAGGCTTTGTTAGCGTTTTCAGGCTGCTTATAGTAACTAACTGTGCATATATACTGTATTGATCTTAAGTCTGCTGTGAGGCATCCCATTCTGTGACTAAAGCAGCCTCTGTTTAAGACCATATAAGCATTTGCTCTTATCATATTTGAAATTAGGCCTGATAAAGACACTTTTGCTGGGCATAGCACTACTGGACCCTGCCAGGTCCACTTCTGTTGGGGCATCCCATTCTGTGACTACAGCAGCCTCTGTTTAAGACCGTATAACCATTTTCACTTATCATATTTGAAATTAGGCCTGATAAAGACACTTTTGCTGGGCATAGCACTACTGGACCCTGCCAGGTCCACTTCTGTTGGGGCATCCCATTCTGTGACTAAAGCAGCCTCTGTTTAAGACCATATAACCATTTGCTCTTATCATATTTGAAATTAGGCCTGATAAAGACACTTTTGCTGGGCAAAGCACTACTGGACCCTGCCAGGTCCATTCCTGTTGGGGCATCCCATTCTGTGACTAAAGCAGCCTCTGTTTAAGACCATATAAGCATTTGCTCTTATCATATTTGAAATTAGGCCTGATAAAGACACTTTTGCTGGGCATAGCACTACTGGACCCTGCCAGGTCCACTTCTGTTGGGGCATCCCATTCTGTGACTACAGCAGCCTCTGTTTAAGACCGTATAACCATTTTCACTTATCATATTTGAAATTAGGCCTGATAAAGACACTTGCTGGGCAAAGCACTACTGGACCCTGCCAGATCCACTTCTGTTGGGGCATCCCATTCTGTGACTAAAGCAGCCTCTGTTTAAGACCATATAACCATTTGCTCTTATCATATTTGAAATTAGGCCTGATAAAGACACTTTTGCTGGGCATAGCACTACTGGACCCTGCCAGGTCCACTTCTGTTGGGGCATCCCATTCTGTGACTAAAGCAGCCTCTGTTTAAGACCATATAAGCATTTGCTCTTATCATATTTGAAATTAGGCCTGATAAAGACACTTTTGCTGGGCAAAGCACTACTGGACCCTGCCAGGTCCATTCCTGTTGGGGCATCCCATTCTGTGACTAAAGCAGCCTCTGTTTAAGACCATATAAGCATTTGCTCTTATCATATTTGAAATTAGGCCTGATAAAGACACTTTTGCTGGGCATAGCACTACTGGACCCTGCCAGGTCCACTTCTGTTGGGGCATCCCATTCTGTGACTACAGCAGCCTCTGTTTAAGACCGTATAACCATTTTCACTTATCATATTTGAAATTAGGCCTGATAAAGACACTTTTGCTGGGCATAGCACTACTGGACCCTGCCAGGTCCACTTCTGTTGGGGCATCCCATTCTGTGACTAAAGCAGCCTCTGTTTAAGACCATATAACCATTTGCTCTTATCATATTTGAAATTAGGCCTGATAAAGACACTTTTGCTGGGCAAAGCACTACTGGACCCTGCCAGGTCCATTCCTGTTGGGGCATCCCATTCTGTGACTAAAGCAGCCTCTGTTTAAGACCATATAAGCATTTGCTCTTATCATATTTGAAATTAGGCCTGATAAAGACACTTTTGCTGGGCATAGCACTACTGGACCCTGCCAGGTCCACTTCTGTTGGGGCATCCCATTCTGTGACTACAGCAGCCTCTGTTTAAGACCGTATAACCATTTTCACTTATCATATTTGAAATTAGGCCTGATAAAGACACTTTTGCTGGGCATAGCACTACTGGACCCTGCCAGGTCCACTTCTGTTGGGGCATCCCATTCTGTGACTAAAG
Organism: Gastrophryne carolinensis; assembly: GCA_027917425.1. NCBI lineage: Eukaryota > Metazoa > Chordata > Amphibia > Anura > Microhylidae > Gastrophryne > Gastrophryne carolinensis. The sequence goes on from CM051234.1 coordinate 538,517,822, forward strand.
CAGCCTCTGTTTAAGACCATATAACCATTTGCTCTTATCATATTTGAAATTAGGCCTGATAAAGACACTTTTGCTGGGCAAAGCACTACTGGACCCTGCCAGGTCCATTCCTGTTGGGGCATCCCATTCTGTGACTAAAGCAGCCTCTGTTTAAGACCATATAAGCATTTGCTCTTATCATATTTGAAATTAGGCCTGATAAAGACACTTTTGCTGGGTATAGCACTACTGGACCCTGCCAGGTCCACTTCTGTTGGGGCATCCCATTCTGTGACTACAGCAGCCTCTGTTTAAGACCGTATAACCATTTTCACTTATCATATTTGAAATTAGGCCTGATAAAGACACTTTTGCTGGGCATAGCACTACTGGACCCTGCCAGGTCCACTTCTGTTGGGGCATCCCATTCTGTGACTAAAGCAGCCTCTGTTTAAGACCATATAACCATTTGCTCTTATCATATTTGAAATTAGGCCTGATAAAGACACTTTTGCTGGGCAAAGCACTACTGGACCCTGCCAGGTCCATTCCTGTTGGGGCATCCCATTCTGTGACTAAAGCAGCCTCTGTTTAAGACCATATAAGCATTTGCTCTTATCATATTTTAAATTAGGCCTGATAAAGACACTTTTGCTGGGCATAGCACTACTGGACCCTGCCAGGTCCACTTCTGTTGGGGCATCCCATTCTGTGACTACAGCAGCCTCTGTTTAAGACCGTATAACCATTTTCACTTATCATATTTGAAATTAGGCCTGATAAAGACACTTTTGCTGGGCAAAGCACTACTGGACCCTGCCAGGTCCACTTCTGTTGGGGCATCCCATTCTGTGACTAAAGCAGCCTCTGTTTAAGACCGTATAACCATTTGCTCTTATCATATTTGAAATTAGGCCTGATAAAGACACTTTTGCTGGGCATAGCACTACTGGACCCTGCCAGGTCCACTTCTGTTGGGGCATCCCATTCTGTGACTAAAGCAGCCTCTGTTTAAGACCATATAACCATTTGCTCTTATCATATTTGAAATTAGGCCTGATAAAGACACTTTTGCTGGGCAAAGCACTACTGGACCCTGCCAGGTCCATTCCTGTTGGGGCATCCCATTCTGTGACTAAAGCAGCCTCTGTTTAAGACCATATAAGCATTTGCTCTTATCATATTTGAAATTAGGCCTGATAAAGACACTTTTGCTGGGCATAGCACTACTGGACCCTGCCAGGTCCACTTCTGTTGGGGCATCCCATTCTGTGACTACAGCAGCCTCTGTTTAAGACCGTATAACCATTTTCACTTATCATATTTGAAATTAGGCCTGATAAAGACACTTTTGCTGGGCATAGCACTACTGGACCCTGCCAGGTCCACTTCTGTTGGGGCATCCCATTCTGTGACTACAGCAGCCTCTGTTTAAGACCGTATAACCATTTTCACTTATCATATTTGAAATTAGGCCTGATAAAGACACTTTTGCTGGGCAAAGCACTACTGGACCCTGCCAGGTCCACTTCTGTTGGGGCATCCCATTCTGTGACTAAAGCAGCCTCTGTTTAAGACCATATAACCATTTGCTCTTATCATATTTGAAATTAGGCCTGATAAAGACACTTTTGCTGGGCATAGCACTACTGGACCCTGTCAGGTCCACTTCTGTTGGGGCATCCCATTCTGTGACTAAAGCAGCCTCTGTTTAAGACCATATAACCATTTGCTCTTATCATATTTGAAATTAGGCCTGATAAAGACACTTTTGCTGGGCAAAGCACTACTGGACCCTGCCAGGTCCATTCCTGTTGGGGCATCCCATTCTGTGACTAAAGCAGCCTCTGTTTAAGACCATATAAGCATTTGCTCTTATCATATTTGAAATTAGGCCTGATAAAGACACTTTTGCTGGGCATAGCACTACTGGACCCTGCCAGGTCCGCTTCTGTTGGGGCATCCCATTCTGTGACTACAGCAGCCTCTGTTTAAGACCGTATAACCATTTTCACTTATCATATTTGAAATTAGGCCTGATAAAGACACTTTTGCTGGGCATAGCACTACTGGACCCTGCCAGGTCCACTTCTGTTGGGGCATCCCATTCTGTGACTAAAGCAGCCTCTGTTTAAGACCATATAACCATTTGCTCTTATCATATTTGAAATTAGGCCTGATAAAGACACTTTTGCTGGGCAAAGCACTACTGGACCCTGCCAGGTCCATTCCTGTTGGGGCATCCCATTCTGTGACTAAAGCAGCCTCTGTTTAAGACCATATAAGCATTTGCTCTTATCATATTTGAAATTAGGCCTGATAAAGACACTTTTGCTGGGCATAGCACTACTGGACCCTGCCAGGTCCACTTCTGTTGGGGCATCCCATTCTGTGACTACAGCAGCCTCTGTTTAAGACCGTATAACCATTTTCACTTATCATATTTGAAATTAGGCCTGATAAAGACACTTTTGCTGGGCAAAGCACTACTGGACCCTGCCAGGTCCACTTCTGTTGGGGCATCCCATTCTGTGACTAAAGCAGCCTCTGTTTAAGACCATATAACCATTTGCTCTTATCATATTTGAAATTAGGCCTGATAAAGACACTTTTGCTGGGCATAGCACTACTGGACCCTGCCAGGTCCACTTCTGTTGGGGCATCCCATTCTGTGACTAAAGCAGCCTCTGTTTAAGACCATATAACCATTTGCTCTTATCATATTTGAAATTAGGCCTGATAAAGACACTTTTGCTGGGCAAAGCACTACTGGACCCTGCCAGGTCCATTCCTGTTGGGGCATCCCATTCTGTGACTAAAGCAGCCTCTGTTTAACCCTTCTATTGCCAGCCACGTAAAATTTACGTGGCTGCCTCTCCAACACTTAAACGCCAGCCACGTAAATTTTACGTGGCTGGCATCCCCTTACCTTCCATCTATCGTCGGGTCATCTGCCGGTCAGGATCGGCAGATTCTTCTCGAAGGGGGTCCGGGGGGTGCTGCCAGGTGACCTCTGGGTGACTTCGGTCACCCGATCGCTCCTGCAGCCAATCAGGAGCCGGCGCCGCATTGATGTCATTCGCCGGCGCCCGCCGGTTAAAAGGACAGCGAGGGCGGGCGCCGGCCTCTTTCTGCGTTGAGATCAGGTAAGTGTATGTTGTGTTGTGTCTCCGCTGGGGGTGGATGGCCGTAGGAAATGTGTTTTTTTTTGTTTGATGGCAGTTTGGATCTCATAGTAATGAGATCCATTCAAAAAAACGGCGATCTAGCAGAGATCGCCGTTTTTTTGAATGGATCTCATTACTATGAGATCCACTACTTCTTTAGACCATGGGGGAATGGGAGGGGGGATGGAATTGCCACACTACCTATATGGGATATGGGGGGGATGAATGCCACACTACCTATATAGGATGATGGGGGGGGTGGAAATGCCACACTACCTATATGGGATGGGATGAGGGGGGGGGTGAATGCCACACTACCTATATGGGATGGGATGAGGGGGGGGATGAATGCCACCCTACCTATATGGGATGGGATGAGGGGGGGGGATGAATGCCACACTACCTATATGGGATGGGATGAGGGGGGGATGAATGCCACACTACCTATATGGGATGGGATGAGGGGGGGATGAATGCCACACTACCTATATGGGATGGGATGAGGGGGGGATGAATGCCACACTACCTATATGGGATGGGATGAGGGGGGGATGAATGCCACACTACCTATATGGGATGAGGGGGGGGGGGATGAATGCCACACTACATTTATGGGATGGGGAGGGGGGATGAATGCCACACTACCTATATGGGATGGGATAAGGGGGGGTGAATGCCACACTACCTATATGGGATGGGATGAAGGGGGGATGAATGCCACACTACCTATATGGGATGGGATGAAGGGGGGATGAATGCCACACTACCTATATGGGATGGGATGAGGGGGGGATGAATGCCACACTACCTATATGGGATGGGATGAGGGGGGGATGAATGCCACACTACCTTTATTGGATGGGGAGGGGGGGATGAATGCCACATTACCTATATGGGATGGGGAAGGGGGATGAATGCCACACTACCTATATGGGATGGGGAAGGGGGATGAATGCCACACTACCTATATGGGATGGGATAAGGGGGGGATGAATGCCACACTACCTATATGGGATGGGATAAGGGGGGGATGAATGCCACACTACCTATATGGGATGGGATAAGGGGGGGATGAATGCCACACTACCTATATGGGATGGGATAAGGGGGGGATGAATGCCACACTACCTATATGGGATGAGATAAGGGGGGGATGAATGCCACACTACCTATATGGGATGAAGGGGGGATGAATGCCACACTACCTATATGGGATGGGATGAGGGGGGGATGAATGCCACACTACCTATATGGGATGGGATGAGGGGGGGATGAATGCCACACTACCTATATGGGATGAGATAAGGGGGGGATGAATGCCACACTACCTATATGGGATGAGATAAGGGGGGGATGAATGCCACACTACCTATATGGGATGAAGGGGGGATGAATGCCACACTACCTATATGGGATGGGATGAGGGGGGGATGAATGCCACACTACCTATATGGGATGGGATGAGGGGGGGATGAATGCCACACTACCTATATGGGATGGGATGAGGGGGGGATGAATGCCACACTACCTATATGGGATGGGATAAGGGGGGGATGAATGCCACACTACCTATATGGGATGAGATAAGGGGGGGATGAATGCCACACTACCTATATGGGATGAAGGGGGGATGAATGCCACACTACCTATATGGGATGGGATGAGGGGGGGATGAATGCCACACTACCTATATGGGATGGGATGAGGGGGGGATGAATGCCACACTACCTATATTGGTTGGGGAGGGGGGTGAACGCCACATTACCTATATTGGATGTGGAGGGGGGATGAATGCTACACTACCTATATGGGATGGGGAGGGGGGATGAATGCCACACCACCTATATGGGATGGGGAGGGGGGGATGAATGCCACACTACCTATATGGGACTGGCGCACACAAATCGCCCACCAGCTAAATGAATGAATCTGATTTCATCTTATACCTTAACTACTACTGTTATATATAATACTTACAGTTAAAAAAATAATTTTTTTTGTAAGTATTATATATAACAGTAGTAGTAAAGGTGTAAGATGAAATCAGATTCATTTATTTAGCTGGTGGGTGATGGGTGCGTGCCAGTCCCAGTTTATTCCTGGGTGCAGATGGCGACTGGGGAAGGTGTCAGCGATGGGTGGGGGGGGTTGGATGTTGGTGGTGCACTGGCTGATTTCTGGTCGCCATGTGGCGATTTGCCGCCCCCACCCTGCCCCACCATCGCTGCTTTCACCCCTCCTTCCCCAACTGCACCCGGGTGTTTACTTGGTGAGATAGGCCCGGCGCACACCTGCCACCCATACCCCACCCCCCACTATGCGATTTGTGCACTTTTTAAAAAATGTGTTTTGCACGGATGTGTATGCTAATCTGGTTAGAGGGATGAGGGGTGGCTGGTAGGTGCGCGCCGGGCCCGGCTCACTGTTGGGTGCAGCCGGCAACAGAGGGGGGGTGAGGTGGCAGGGATGGGGGAGCGGAGTGACAGGCAGGGCGCTGGCTGATTTCTGGTCGCCATGTGGTTGGTGATCATGTGCCATTTGCCGCCTCCACCCCGCTCCCCCATCGCTGCTTCCACCCCTCCTTCATCGCCTACTGCACCCGGGTGTTTATTTGGTGAGCTAGGCCTAGCACGCACCTGCCACCCATTCCCCACCCCCCACTATGCGATCTAAGCTATTGTTTTGTTTTTGTGGTTGATTCTGGTTTTGTGCACTTTTTTAAAAATGTGTTTTGCACTGATGTGTATGCTAATCTGGTTAGAGGGATGAGGGGTGGCTGGTAGGTGCGCGCCGGGCCCGGCTCACTGTTGGGTGCAGCCGGCAACAGAGGGGGGGTGAGGTGGCAGGGATGGGGGAGCGGAGTGACAGGCAGGGCGCTGGCTGATTTCTGGTCGCCATGTGGTTGGTGATCATGTGCCATTTGCCGCCTCCACCCTGCCCTCCCATCGCTGCTTCCACCCCTCCTTCATCGCCTACTGCACCCGGGTGTTTGGTGAGCTAGGCCTAGCACGCACCTGCCACCCATTCCCCACTATGCGATCTAAGCTATTGTTTTGTTTTTGTGGTTGATTCTGGTTTTGTGCACTTTTTTAAAAATGTGTTTTGCACTGATGTGTATGCTAATCTGGTTAGAGGGATGAGGGGTGGCTGGTAGGTGCGCGCCGGGCCCAGCTCACTGTTGGGTGCAGCCGGCAACAGAGGGGGGGGGAGGTGGCAGGGATGGGGGAGCGGAGTGACAGGCAGGGCGCTGGCTGATTTCTGGTCGCCATGTGGTTGGTGATCATGTGCCATTTGCCGCCTCCACCCTGCCCCCCCATCGCCGCTTCCACCCTGCCCCCCCATCGCCGCTTCCACCCTGCCCCCCCATCGCCGCTTCCACCCTGCCCCCCCATCGCCGCTTCCACCCTGCCCCCCCATCGCTGCTTCCACCCTGCCCCCCCATCGCTGCTTCCACCCTGCCCCCCCATCGCTGCTTCCACCCTGCCCCCCCATCGCTGCTTCCACCCCGCTCCCCCATCGCTGCTTCCACCCCTCCTTCATCGCCTACTGCACCCGGGTGTTTGGTGAGCTAGGCCCAGCACGCACCTGCCACCCATTCCCCACCCCCCACTATGCGATCTAAGCTATTGTTTTGTTTCTGTGGTTGCTTCTGGTTTTGTGCACTTTTTTAAAAATGTTTTTTGCGTGGCCTTGCGTGCACCTGCTACCCATGTCCCACCCCCACTATGTGATCAAAGCTGTTTTTGGTTTTGTGGATTTCTAAATGTATTTTTGGCCTGATGTAGTGTGAAATCCCTTGATGTAAATACCCCTGATTTCCAGTAAAACTTACCTTACCGTCAATGCAATGGTGCATACTGGCTAAAGCTATAGCTTAGTGCCGTTGTGGCCAGCACATGTGTTGTTGCATTGGGGATATTTATTACCAGGGATTTCAACCACCATTCTATACTTCTGTTAACAAAACGTACTTTAGGCTTGTCGGTTGTTTTTTTCCCTGAAGTCTCATACAGTTGGAGCTTCGCTGGACCTTCGCTGGACCTTCGCTGGACCTTCGCTGGACCTTCGCTGGACCTTCGCTGGACCATCATCCCTTCGCACTTGCTGAGTTCATCACTTCTCGTCGGATCGTAGATATAATTTTTTTTTAATATTTAACGGTTTATTGTGTGGTTTTATTTTTGTTATTGGTTTAGGGTCTAGGGTTTAGGGTCTAGGGTTTAGGGTCTAGGGTTTAGGGTCTAGGGTTTAGGGTCTAGGGTTTAGGGTCTAGGGTCTAGGCTTTTAGTTCAGTCATCCCTATAGTGTTTTGATTGTGTGACTCTTTGTTGTTAGATATAGAAATGGCTGGGCGAAAGTACACTGCACAGGAAGCAGCGGCTTATATGATGGAGTCGGACTCTGAAGAGTTTAGCGAGTCAGGTTCAGAATATATGCCAGGTAGTGAGTCCGACAGTGACTCCTCTATTGAGGAGACACAGCCGCGCAGTGGTACTAGTGGTAGTGCTAGGCATCCTAGAAGGGATGGTACCGCACAAGAAGAGGCCATGCTGGAGGAAAGTGTAGGCCAGGGGAGTGCTGCAGTTGGAGGAGCGCCTGCGTGGAGGCCTCCTAATAATTATTCCCCCGAAATTCCCCCATTTGATTCGGTCCCCGGGGTCAATGTCGACACCACAAACTTCGGTGTCATTGACTTCCTAAAGTTATTCCTTTCAGAGGCCATCCTACTGGATATGGTCTTTTACACAAATCTGTATGCTGAGCAGGTCCTCACCCAAAACCCCCCACAGAGGCACGCCCGCGCTCATGCATGGCACCCAACAGACATAAGTGAGATGAAAAAATTTTGGGGGCTCACTTTAGCAATGGGTATCTGCAAAAAATTTAGTATCGCCTCCTACTGGGATACCCAATCCTTATTGGCAACCCCATTGTTTCCGGCCGTAATGTCCAGAAATCGTTACGAAATCTTACTGCGGTTTCTGCACTTTAACGATAATTCCACTGCTATTCCCCGTGGTGAGCCCGGTCACGACAGGCTGCATAAATTAAGACCCCTGATTAATAGCCTGTCGGAGCGCTTTGCGGAAGTGTACACCCCCTCACAAAATTTAAGTATTGACGAGTCACTTCTGCTGTTTAAAGGGCGCATTATATTTCGTCAGTATATCCCTAGCAAGCGTGCCCGCTATGGGATAAAATTTTACAAATTATGCGAGAGTTCGACCGGCTATACCAAATTTTTCCGAATTTATGAAGGAAGGGACACACATCTGGACCCCCCTGGTTGTCCCGTTGATTTGAGCATCAGTGGAAAAATCGTGTGGGAGCTCATGACTCCTCTACTGGGGAGAGGTTACCACTTATATGTGGACAACTTCTACAGCAGCATCCCCTTATTTAGAGCCCTTTACTCATTGGACACACCGGCCTGTGGCACCATCAACCGTAATCGAAAAGGTTTGCCCAGGTCAATGCTGCAAAAGAAACTGAATCGTGGAGAGTCGTATGCTTTAAGAAGCGGTGAGCTCCTGGCCGTGAAATATATGGATAAGAAAAATGTAATCATGCTGACATCAATCCACGATGAGTCAGTCATGAATGTACGACAACGTGGTCCCCGAGCCCCTTCCCAAAAGCCACGTTGTATAAAGGATTATAATAAATTCATGGGTGGCGTTGATAAGACGGACCAAATACTAACCTATTACAATGCCACCCGAAAATCAAGAGCCTGGTATAAAAAAGTTGCAATTCATTTGGTCCAAATGGCAACCTACAACTCCTTTGTTGTCTTCAAGGCAGCAGTACCAGGCTCTAATTTGTCTTTCATAAAGTATCAACAGCAGCTACTCCCTGCACTGTTGTTTGGGGATACTGAGGAGGCACCACAGGTGACAGCTAGTGACAATGAGGCTAGGTTAGTGGGAAAGCACTTCATAAAGTGCATTCCCGACATCGGTGGAAAGAAGTATCCCCAGAAAGCTTGCAGAGTATGTAGAAAGCATGGCATCAGGAAGGACGTGCGGTACTATTGCCCGAAGTGCCCCAGCCAGCCTGGTTTGTGCTTTGAACACTGCTTTGAAGCATACCATACCCAGGTAGATTATTGATTGGTAGTGCTTTCATTTGATGTTCAGTTTAGATGGTAGGTGAACCCATTTTGTTTGCTGGGATAGGTAGTTGGGTGTGGTCTGTCTTTTCTTTTCATTTTTTTCATATTTACAGATGCAATAGGAAGTGGTAGAGGAGGAGCAGCAGGTTACTTGTGGCACATGATGATTAAAAAGTGGGCCCCTTTTCAGGATCGCAATACCTGTACCTGATCATATAATCTGATGCCACAGCTACTGTACCCTATCTGCACCTCACAAGTCCAATCCTTATTGCACCTGTTAGTATCGTTATGTAAAGGCTGTTTTGTGCACTTTTATAGTGAGGTGTTGAGCTATGCTTGTTGGGTATTCTCTTTGGGGGACCCTGCTGTTTCAGAAGTTTTTTAGCAAAATATTGAGTCTGTTTTTTATAACATTTTATATGGAAACTGTAAAACCTGTGTATGCGTTCAGAATTTTTACAGAAAACTTTGCCCACTGGAATAAACGGGATAGAACTAGAATGCATAAGGTGTGTACTTTAAGTATATATATGGTTTGAGTGGGGTATTTCAAATGAAATGGGTTGTTTTTGTGGAAAAACTGAAAGGTGTGTGATTTGTTTGCAGAGCTGAAACTTTAAATACAACTATTCGTATGCACATACTTAAACTTTGGGGTGTTTGACAACAGTACCATCGAAAGTACCTATGCATGTTGGGTATTGTTCTGTTCAGCAGACATTGCAATTTCATATTGGGTATGTTTTTCCTTGTTAGCATATATTTTCTTTAGGAAAATGTGGTTTTTATTGTGCATATTTTACATTTTTGTAGGGAAATGCAGTGGCACCAGTGAATTCCTCGAAGGATTGCGTCCAGAAAGCTCCTGCCACGACAACAAGCCTGGTATGCCTGAAACGCTTAAGGTGTGTACTTTCTGTGGATATATGGTTTGTTGGGGGTATTTCACTTGCAAAGGGCTGTTATGGTTGAAAAAGCACAAGGTGCGCACTTTGTCTGCAGAGTAAGAATTTTCAAGTAAAATGCCCAATATGCATATGCTTTGCTTTAGGGTGAATGGCAACTCTACCCTTGGAGTTGGCAATGCATGTTGGGTATTGTTCTGTTCAGGGGACCTTGCCGATTCACATTGGGCATGTTTTTTGTGGTTAGTGGTTTTTTTTTATAGGAAAATGTGGTTTTGATTATGAATGTTTACGATTTTTTTAGGGCACCAGTGAATTCCTCAAAGGATTGCGTCCAGAAATCTCCTGCCACAACAACAAGCCCAGTACGCCTAGAACGCTTGAGATGTGTACTTTCTGTGGATATATGGTTTGTGGGGGTTATTTAATTTTCAAAGGGCTGTTTTGGCTGAAAAAGCACAAGGTGCGCGCTTTGTCTGCAGAGTAGGAATTTTCAAGTGAAATGCCCAATATGCATATGCTTTCCTTTAGGGTGTATGGTAACCCTACTCTTGGAGTTAGCAATGCATGTTGGGTATTGTTCTGTTCAGGGGATGTCGCTGTTTCACATTAGGTATGTTTTTCCTTGTTAACATATATTTTCTTTAGGAAAATGTGGTTTTTATTGTGCATATTTTACATTTTTGTAGGGAAATGCAGTGGCACCAGTGAATTCCTCGAAGGATTGCGTCCAGAAAGCTCCTGCCATGACAACAAGCCTGGTACGCCTGAAATGCTTAAGGTGTGTACTTTCTGTGGATATATGGTTTGTTGGGGGTATTTCACTTGCAAAGGGCTGTTTTGGTTGAAAAAGCACAAGGTGCGCGCTTTGTCTGCAGAGTAAGAATTTTCAAGTAAAATGCCCAATATGCATACGCTTTGCATTAGGGTGAATGGCAACCCTACCCTTGGAGTTAGCAATGCATGTTGGGTATTGTTCTGTTCAGGGGACCTTGCTGATTCACATTGGGCATGTTTTTTGTGGTTAGTGTATTTTTTTTATAGGAAAATGTGGTTTTGATTATGAATGTTTACGATTTTTTTAGGGCACCAGTGAATTCCTCAAAGGATTGCGTCCAGAAATCTCCTGCCACAACAACAAGCCTGGTACGCCTAGAACGCTTGAGGTGTGTACTTTCTGTGGATATATGGTTTGTGGGAGTTATTTAATTTTCAAAGGGCTGTTTTGGCTGAAAAAGCACAAGGTGCGCGCTTTGTCTGCAGAGTAGGAATTTTCAAGTGAAATGCCCAATATGCATATGCTTTCCTTTAGGGTGTATGGTAACCCTACGCTTGGAGTTAGCAATGCATGTTGGGTATTGTTCTGTTCAGGGGACGACGCTGTTTCACATTAGGTATGTTTTTCCTTTTTAGCATATATTTTCTTTAGGAAAATGTGGTTTTTATTGTGCATATTTTACATTTTTGTAGGGAAATGCAGTGGCACCAGTGAATTCCTCGAAGGATTGCGTCCAGAAAGCTCCTGCCATGACAACAAGCCTGGTACGCCTGAAATGCTTAAGGTGTGTACTTTCTGTGGATATATGGTTTGTTGGGGGTATTTCACTTGCAAAGGGCTGTTTTGGTTGAAAAAGCACAAGGTGCGCGCTTTGTCTGCAGAGTAAGAATTTTCAAGTAAAATGCCCAATATGCATACGCTTTGCATTAGGGTGAATGGCAACCCTACCCTTGGAGTTAGCAATGCATGTTGGGTATTGTTCTGTTCAGGGGACCTTGCCGATTCACATTGGGCATGTTTTTTGTGGTTAATGTATTTTTTTTATAGGAAAATGTGGTCTTGATTATGAATGTTTACGATTTTTTTAGGGCACCAGTGAATTCCTCAAAGGATTGCGTCCAGAAATCTCCTGCCACAACAACAAACCCGGTACGCCTAGAACGCTTGAGATGTGTACTTTCTGTGGATATATGGTTTGTGGGGGTTATTTAATTTTCAAAGGGCTGTTTTGGCTGAAAAAGCACAAGGTGCGCGCTTTGTCTGCAGAGTAGGAATTTTCAAGTGAAATGCCCAATATGCATATGCTTTGCTTTAGGGTGTATGGTAACCCTACTCTTGGAGTTAGCAATGCATGTTGGGTATTGTTCTGTTCAGGGGATGTCGCTGTTTCACATTAGGTATGTTTTTCCTTGTTAGCATATATTTTCTTTAGGAAAATGTGGTTTTTATTGTGCATATTTTACATTTTTGTAGGGAAATGCAGTGGCACCAGTGAATTCCTCGAAGGATTGCGTCCAGAAAGCTCCTGCCATGACAACAAGCCTGGTACGCCTGAAACGCTTAAGGTGTGTACTTTCTGTGGATATATGGTTTGTTGGGGGTATTTCACTTGCAAAGGGCTGTTTTGGTTGAAAAAGCACAAGGTGCGCGCTTTGTCTGCAGAGTAAGAATTTTCAAGTAAAATGCCCAATATGCATACGCTTTGCATTAGGGTGAATGGCAACCCTACCCTTGGAGTTAGCAATGCATGTTGGGTATTGTTCTGTTCAGGGGACCTTGCCGATTCACATTGGGCATGTTTTTTGTGGTTAGTGTATTTTTTTTATAGGAAAATGTGGTTTTGATTATGAATGTTTATGATTTTTTTAGGGCACCAGTGAATTCCTCAAAGGATTGCGTCCAGAAATCTCCTGCCACAACAACAAGCCTGGTACGCCTAGAACGCTTGAGGTGTGTACTTTCTGTGGATATATGGTTTGTGGGGGTTATTTAATTTTCAAAGGGCTGTTTTGGCTGGAAAAGCACAAGGTGCGCGCTTTGTCTGCAGAGTAGGAATTTTCAAGTGAATTGCCCAATATGCATATGCTTTCCTTTAGGGTGTATGGTAACCCTACGCTTGGAGTTAGCAATGCATGTTGGGTATTGTTCTGTTCAGGGGACGTCGCTGTTTCACATTAGGTATGTTTTTCCTTGTTAGCATATATTTTCTATAGGAAAATGAGGTTTTTATTGTGCATATTTTAAATTTTTGTAGGGAAATGCAGTGGCACCAGTGAATTCCTCGAAGGATTGCGTCCAGAAAGCTCCTGCCACGACAACAAGCCTGGTATGCCTGAAACGCTTAAGGTGTGTACTTTCTGTGGATATATGGTTTGTTGGGGGTATTTCATTTTCAAAGGGCTGTTTTGGCTGAAAAAGCACAAGGTGCGCGCTTTGTCTGCAGAGTAAGAATTTTCAAGTAAAATGCCCAATATGCATACGCTTTGCATTAGGGTGAATGGCAACCCTACCCTTGGAGTTAGCAATGCATGTTGGGTATTGTTCTGTTCAGGGGACCTTGCCGATTCACATTGGGCATGTTTTTTGTGGTTAGTGTATTTTTTTTAAGGAAACATTTGGCTTAAATTCAGTTTTTTATTATTTTTTCAAAAAACCTTGGAAAAAAGACGGAATTCTTTGATTAACTCCACCTGGAGATATGTAGCCACAACCTCAAGCTTGATACGCCTAGATAGCTTGAAGTGTGTACTTTAAGTGTATATATGGTTTTGGGGGGGTATTTCAAATGTAAAGTGGTGTTTATGTTAAGAAACTGCAATGAGCGCAAAATAATTGTATTTTCTTTGAAAGCCTCCTCAAGTGCTCTATTAAGTTTGTGGTGTCTCCTGGTCAGGAAAGGGTGTCTAGCACTACATATGTGGTACCGTTGGAATTGGCAGGAATGGGGCTTTTACACACAATATGACTTTTTGGGTACATTTGTAATTTTTATTAAGAAAAAACGCTACAAAATGTAATTTTTTTTTATTTTTTATTTTTTTTACCTTATTTTCCACAAAAATATTAGAAAAACACTGATAAACTTTAAAAAAAGATATTCCCTGTTGAAGCCCAGACTCTGATGAAAAAAACAATATATAATTTTATAGGTAAATCCCTGGAAATCCCTTCAAAAATCACGGTTGAACATATGTAGCGGAAAATAGCGGAAAATAGGCTGGCAACAGAGGGTGACAACTTCTCCAGGAAGGCTGGCAGTTAAAGGGTTAAGACCATATAAGCATTTGCTCTTATCATATTTGAAATTAGGCCTGATAAAGACACTTTTGCTGGGCATAGCACTACTGGACCCTGCCAGGTCCACTTCTGTTGGGGCATCCCATTCTGTGACTACAGCAGCCTCTGTTTAAGACCGTATAACCATTTTCACTTATCATATTTGAAATTAGGCCTGATAAAGACACTTTTGCTGGGCATAGCACTACTGGACCCTGCCAGGTCCACTTCTGTTGGGGCATCCCATTCTGTGACTACAGCAGCCTCTGTTTAAGACCATATAACCATATTTGAAATTAGGCCTGATAAAGACACTTTTGCTGGGCAAAGCACTACTGGACCCTGCCAGGTCCATTCCTGTTGGGGCATCCCATTCTGTGACTACAGCAGCCTCTGTTTAAGACCGTATAACCATTTTCACTTATCATATTTGAAATTAGGCCTGATAAAGACACTTTTGCTGGGCAAAGCACTACTGGACCCTGCCAGGTCCACTTCTGTTGGGGCATCCCATTCTGTGACTACAGCAGCCTCTGTTTAAGACCGTATAACCATTTTCACTTATCATATTTGAAATTAGGCCTGATAAAGACACTTTTGCTGGGCATAGCACTACTGGACCCTGCCAGGTCCACTTCTGTTGGGGCATCCCATTCTGTGACTAAAGCAGCCTCTGTTTAAGACCATATAAGCATTTGCTCTTATCATATTTGAAATTAGCCTGATAAAGACACTTTTGCTGGGCATAGCACTACTTGTCCCTGCCAGGGCATCCCATTCTGTGACTAAAGCAGCCTCTGTTTAAGACCATATAAGCATTTGCTCTTATCATATTTGAAATTAGCCTGATAAAGACACTTTTGCTGGGCATAGCACTACTTGTCCCTGCCAGGGCATCCCATTCTGTGACTAAAGCAGCCTCTGTTTAAGACCATATAAGCATTTGCTCTTATCATATTTGAAATTAGCCTGATAAAGACACTTTTGCTGGGCATAGTACTACTGGATCTTTTTTTGGGGGCATCCCATTCTGTGACTAAAGCAGCCTCTGTTTAAGACCATATAAGCATTTGCTCTTATCATATTTGAAATTAGCCTGATAAAGACACTTTTGCTGGGCATAGTACTACTGGATCTTTTTTTGGGGGCATCCCATTCTGTGACTAAAGCAGCCTCTGTTTAAGACCATATAAGCATTTGCTCTTATCATATTTGAAATTAGCCTGATAAAGACACTTTTGCTGGGCATAGTACTACTGGATCTTTTTTTGGGGGCATCCCATTCTGTGACTAAAGCAGCCTCTGTTTAAGACCATATAAGCATTTGCTCTTATCATATTTGAAATTAGCCTGATAAAGACACTTTTGCTGGGCATAGTACTACTGGATCTTTTTTTGGGGGCATCCCATTCTGTGACTACACCAGCCTCTATTTAAGAACCTAACCATTTGCACCTATTCTAATTGAAATTAGGCATGATAAAGACACTTTTGCTGTGCATAGTCTTACTGCTGCCTGCCAGGTGCTCTCTGGTTTTTGGGACATCCCATTCTGTAACATACCATTAGCCTCTGCATTTACTGTAAGCTGCACAGTTATTTAAAGAAATTTGGCCTGTATGAGCCTGCTAACACACTGCTGCTGTGTGCATATATACTGATCTCAAGTCTGCTGGGGGCATCCCATTCTGTAACATACCATTAGCCTCTGCATTTACTGTAAGCTGCACAGTTATTGAAAGAAATTTGGCCTGTATGAGCCTGCTTACACACTGCTGCTGTGTGCATATATAC
The DNA here is from genome assembly GCA_027917425.1 of Gastrophryne carolinensis. Taxonomy (NCBI): domain Eukaryota; kingdom Metazoa; phylum Chordata; class Amphibia; order Anura; family Microhylidae; genus Gastrophryne; species Gastrophryne carolinensis. The sequence goes on from CM051234.1 coordinate 538,533,839, forward strand.
TGATCTCAAGTCTGCTTGGGACATCCCATTCTGTAACATACCATTAGCCTCTGCATTTACTGTAAGCTGCACAGTTATTTAAAGAAATTTGGCCTGTATGAGCCTGCTAACACACTGCTGCTGTGTGCATATATACTGATCTCAAGTCAGCTTTGGGGCATCCCATTCTGTAACATACCATTAGCCTCTGCATTAACTGTAAGCTGCACAGTTATTTAAAGAAATTTGGCCTGTATGAGCCTGCTAACACACTGCTGCTGTGTGCATATATACTGATCTCAAGTCTGCTGGGGGCATCCCATTCTGTAACATACCATTAGCCTCTGCATTAACTGTAAGCTGCACAGTTATTTAAAGAAATTTGGCCTGTATGAGCCTGCTAACACACTGCTGCTGTGTGCATATATACTGATCTCAAGTCTGCTGGGGGCATCCCATTTTGTAACATACCATTAGCCTCTGCATTTACTGTAAGCTGCACAGTTATTGAAAGAAATTTGGCCTGTATGAGCCTGCTTACACACTGCTGCTGTGTGCATATATACTGATCTCAAGTCAGCTTTGGGGCATCCCATTCTGTAACATAACATAACCTACCTACCATACTAAGCAGCTCTCTTATTTAAGCTAAGCAGCTCTCTTATTTAAACTAAGCAGGCCTCTTGGAGGCTGATTGTCCACTTTTGGGTGTGCATTTATATTCGGTTTCATATACAGTGGGGTATCCCAATTTGTAAGATAACCTACCCCAACCATGTAAACTAAATAGGCCTGTTGCAGCCTGAGTTTCTCTGCTTGCATATGGCCTGCATTACAATCTGTCTCTTTCAATGACACTGCTGCCTGGGGTATCCCAATTTGTAAGATAACCTACCCCAACCATGTAAACTAAAGGTTACGTCCTTCCAGAAGGAAAACTTATGCCGAACACTATTTTTGTTAGGGGCATTGACCTTTGGATTGATCGGCATGAAATTAAGGTTTTTTTTTCAAAGTATGGCGCTGTAAAGAAGGTCAAAATTATGTCTCATACTTGGATTATTGTTACTTTTTGTTCAGCTTGAAATATAACAGGCCACACGGGCATCCCAAGGCACATGCTATCTTAACCCTATCTGTTATACAACATAAGCGTTGATCAGCATCAGCTGCTTTATTAAGCTACTTCAGTTTGCACTTGTTTTTGACTGCTTTTAATAAACCAGGCCGCAGGGCACCCCAAAGCTGCACCTTGCACCCTATCTGGTATACAACATAAGCGTTGATCAGCATCAGCTTCATTAAGCTACTTCAGTTTGCACTTCCTTTTTGACTGCTTTCATTTAACCAGGCCGCAGGGCACCCCAAAGCTGCACCTTGCACCCTACCTGTTTATACTAAATAAGCATCTACAGCCTCAGCTTTATTAAGTTATTGCATTTTGAATTGGTTTTGGTCTGCTTTAAATACACCAGGCCGCAGGGCATCCCAAACCTGCATGTTGCACCCCATCTGTTATACTAAATAAGCGTTGATCAGCATCAGCTTTATTAAGCTATTGCATTTTGCATTGGTTTTTGTACTGCTGCCAAAACACTAGCCCATATGGGCATCCCAAACCAGCACATGTCACCCTATCTGTTATACTAAATAAGCTTCTACAGGCCCTTTTTTTTATTTATTTATTTTTATTTATATAGAGCTGCAATAGCTTATATTGTGAGGTTAATTTGCCATTTTGCAGCATAATATAGAGCAGCCCCTGTGTAAATCTGAGGGGCAATAGCTTATATAGTGAGGTAAATTTGCCATTTTGCTTCGTTATATAGAGCAGCCCAGTTGCCATCTAAATCAACTACTGTCCGGCCAGTACAGCTTTTCCAGGGCAAACTCTGCTAGTTGCGGGCACAAGTCAAGTTTGGCTTCCCAGCAAATCCAGTGGATCTTGAAGGTGTGTTGGCATGGTCATGTCAAGGTATGACATGACCTGCTGTTTGAGGTCCAGCTCCAGGTCTTCCTGCTGCTCATGAGTAGACTCACTATGCGGGTGTAGAAAGCTACTCACTAGCGACTGAACACTGAGGCTGCTGCTGATGGAGCTGCTGCTGCTGCTCCTTCCACCCCCCCAGCAGCCATGGCAGTGGAAGGTGATCGCAGACTTCCCCCCGAGTCAGACCTGCGGGAGTATGGGCCATGGCGCAGATAGACATCGCCCAACTGACTACGTGGGATGTCTCTGTAGTAGGTCAGTTTGTCCTCCCTCTCAGTGGGCGTAAAAAATGCCCCCATTTTGTGCCGGAAGCGAGGGTCCAATAAGTTGGAGAGCCAGAAGTCTTCCCGCTGACAAATGGAGACAATTCTGCGCTCACTAGTACGCATGCATGTGAGCATGCATCGTGCCATTTGTGCAAGTGACTCGGAGGGACTACCTGTCTCCATCTCCACTGTAAACTGCCATGGTGTGTCTGGGTCCTCTGTCTCGCCTTACTCACAACCCTCTAGCTCCTGTGGCTGCTCCTGCTCCTCCTCTCCTGTCAGATGACTAGATAAAATGGTCATTTTGTGAAACCTAAACTGTGGTTTGCTGTGCCCCACCCCCTCCTCCACTTCAGCCCCCACAGGCTTCATGTGGCTGTGAAATGTATGTGCCATGTCTCCAGTGCCCTGACCAGCCATGGTTTCCAACATGTGTTGTAGTACATGAAGCAGTGGAATCTCATCGTTCATCTCATAGTCCTGGCAACTGACTAATAACGTAGCTTCCTCAAAGGGCCTGAGCAAACGGTCGGTGTCACGTATGAGCTGCCAATGGTTTACATTGAATTTACACAGGGGTGTCCCCCTATCCGTTTGGATCATCCAGAAATCCGTGATGGCTTTTCTCTGTTCCTATAGTGCAGTGGTCCTCAACCCTGTCCTCAAGGCCCACCAACATGTCATGTTTTTTGGATCTCCAAATAGCCAGCTCTATTGCTCTGCAGCTGCACTAATTACTCCACCTGTGCATCTTTGTGGAGATCTGCAAAACCTGGCCTGTTGGTGGGCCTTGAGGACAGGGTTGGGGACCACTGCTATAGTGGATCCTGCATATGGAGGGTGGAATTCCAACGGGTGGAAACATCGCAAATCAGACTATGGTGGGGTACACCGTTGTGACGCTGAGGCTCAATAAGGTTGTGCTTGGTGGTGTAGGAGTGCCAGAAGTGCATGCTAACTTTCTTTCCTGTTGTTCTTTCAGATGGGGGCAAGACTTCAGAAAACGCTTGACAACTAGACTGAACACGTGTGCCATGTCAGGACGCATGACTCTGGCTTCCTTGTCGCAGCGCAAACAAGATGTTCTTCCAAGTGTAATGCAGCAGGCTGGACTTATGGTGACGCTGTCTGAGAGGAGAAATCCCTCAGACATCAAGATTAAAAATTCCAAGAATTTTTGAGGGCTAATTATTCAGAGGCAAATGATAGCTAGTTGTTTCTGATTTAATTACAAGGTGGAAACACACCCTCAAACAAAACTTCACTTTGGCAATACCATTGCATTTGTCTATTCATAATTTTATGTATATACACTAACTAACCTACTTTTTCTCCACAGGATGCTGCATGAAACACTGCCACATCGCTGAGTAGCTGATTTTTCCTAACAACAGTCCGCAATAATTCACTGCTGCTGCTGCTGCCGCCGCCAGCGCCGCAGACTCCAGGGACCCTCTTCCACTACCTCGGCTTGCAACACCTCCTCCCACGACACTCTCCTCATCACTAATTGCCGGCTAGTGGAAGAAGAGGCGAGTGTCTCCTCCACTTCTTGGCTGGGCAGTAGCTGCTGAATTTTATGATTATCAGATCTTCATCAATGGATAGTGGAGCTGAACCCAAAGCATAACAGACAGACAGTTGACTGGGGGTGTCAGATGCCACTTGTGATGCAGTGGACTGCTTTTGCAGCACTTCGAGACAAAGTTGCTTCATTGGCTGACACAATGACTGGTAAAGCTGTGGAACATATGGTTGAAAAGCAAGAATAACCATTTGTTTTTATATGAAAAAGACCCTGGTTTATACAGATTTTTTTTTTTTCCAGAGACTGCCCTGCGTGGAAATGAATGGCGCATGGATCATCCAAGCTTTCCTCCCAACAATGCCTGATGTATTCCAGTAGATTGATGACGGGGCCAGACCTACACTAATGAAAGATGGATCGTGCAAAACAGATTTAAGGCGCTGCTCTCCAGTTACAGACATTCCTCCGCATCGGACCACAAGTAAGTATTAATAAAAAATCCTTTACGTTACGCTTACTTTTTATTAATATTCTTCGGATAAGACGGATCAGACATGATTCCAGATTAAAAATTCCAAGAATTTTTGAGGGCTAATTAGTCAGAGGCAATGATACCTTCTTGTTTCTGATTTAATTAAAAGGTGGAAACACACCCTCAAACAAAACTTCACTTTGGCAATACTTTTGCATTTGTTTACTCATAATTTTATGTAGATATTACTAACTAAGCTACTTTTTCTCCACATGACTCTCCACAGGGTGTGATTCATCCAATTTTTGGGCTCCTGAAGCCAACTCCAGTGTATATTTGGGCTCCTGCTGCTGCCGCCAACTCCAGGGTGTGATTCATCCAATTTTTGGGCTCCTGAAGCCAACCCCAGTCTATATTTGGGCTCCTGCTGCTGCCAACTCCAGGGTGTGAATCATGCAATTTTTGGGCTCCTGAAGCCAACCTCAGTGTCTCTTTAAAGTAATATTTGGGCTCCTGCTGCTGCCGCTGCCAACTTCTGCCAACTCCAGGGTGTGAATCATCCAATTTTTGGGCTCCTGAAGCCAGCCCCAGTGTCTCTTTAAAGTAATATTTGGGCTCCTGCTGCTGCCAACTCCAGGGTGTGATTCATCCAATTTTTAGGCTCCTGAAGCCAACTCCAGTGTATATTTGGGCTCCTGCTGCTGCCAACTCCAGGGTGTGATTCATCCAATTTTTGGGCTCCTGAAGCCAACCCCAGGGTCTCTTTGAATTAATATTTGGGCTCCTGCTGTTGCTGCTGCCAACTTCTGCCAACTCCAGGGTGTGAATCATCCAATTTTTGGGCTCCTGAAGCCAACCCCAGGGTCTCTTTAAAGTAATATTTGGGCTCCTGCTGCTGCCAACTCCAGGGTGTGATTCATCCAATTTTTGGGCTCCTGAAGCCAACCCCAGTGTCTCTTTAAAGTAATATTTGGGCTCCTGCTCCTGCCAACTCCAGGGTGTGATTCATCCAATTTTTGGGCTCCTGAAGCCAACCCCAGTCTATATTTGGGCTCCTGCTGCTGCTGCTGCCAACTCCAGGGTGTGAATCATGCAATTTTTGGGCTCCTGAAGCCAACCCCAGTGTCTCTTTAAAGTAATATTTGGGCTCCTGCTGCTGCTGTCAACTCCTGCCAACTCCAGGGTGTGATTCATCCAATTTTTGGGCTCCTGAAGCCAACCCCAGTCTATATTTGGGCTCCTGCTGCTGCTGCTGCCAACTCCAGGGTGTGAATCATGCAATTTTTGGGCTCCTGAAGCCAACCCCAGTGTCTCTTTAAAGTAATATTTGGGCTCCTGCTGCTGCTGTCAACTCCTGCCAACTCCAGGGTGTGATTCATCCAATTTTTGGGCTCCTGAAGCCAACTCCAGTGTATATTTGGGCTCCTGCTGCTGCCGCCAACTTCTGCCAACTCCAGGGTGTGATTCATCCAATTTTTGGGCTCCTGAAGCCAACTCCAGTGTATATTTGGGCTCCTGCTGCTGCTGCTGCCAACTTCTGCCAACTCCAGGGTGTGATTCATCCAATTTTTGGGCTCCTGCTGCTGCTGCTGCCAACTTCTGCCAACTCCAGGGTGTGATTCATCCAATTTTTGGGCTCCTGAAGCCAACTCCAGTGTATATTTGGGCTCCTGCTGCTGCTGCTGCCAACTTCTGCCAACTCCAGGGTGTGATTCATCCAATTTTTGGGCTCCTGAAGCCAACTCCAGTGTATATTTGGGCTCCTGCTGCTGCTGCTGCCAACTTCTGCCAACTCCAGGGTGTGATTCATCCAATTTTTGGGCTCCTGAAGCCAACTCCAGTGTATATTTGGGCTCCTGCTGCTGCCAACTCCAGGGTGTGATTCATCCAATTTTTGGGCTCCTGAGGCCAACCCCAGGGTCTCTTTAATGTAATATTTGGGCTCCTGCTGCTGCTGCTGCTGTCAACTCCTGCCAACTCCAGGGTGTGATTCATCCAATTTTTGGGCTCCTGAAGCCAACCCCAGGGTCTCTTTAAAGTAATATTTGGGCTCCTGCTGCTGCTGCCAACTTCAGGGTGTGATTCATCCAATTTTTGGGCTCCTGAAGCCAACCCCAGGGTCTCTTTAAAGTAATATTTGGGCTCCTGCTGCTGCTGCCAACTCCAGGGTGTGATTCATCCAATGTTTGGGCTCCTTCTGCCCCTCATAGTGATGCCACTTTAACTCTCTGCAATTGTGCCGCTCTGCGATTCTATTAGCGATGCCTCTGATCTGCATGTGATATTTCTTCAAAGTATTATTTAACTAACCCAGCACGCATCCTGTGCGTGTTACAGCAAGGCAGAATGGTTTACAACCCTATTGAGGCTCTAGGAGGCTCAGAAATAGCCGTTTTTAATAGCGATTCGTCGCGAATTTATTCGGGTCGAAACGATTTTTGTCGGAAAATTCGGCGAATCAGTCGAATCGAATTTTTCAAAAGTTCGCTCATCTCTAATTGCAATGGTAGGTGTGAAATAAAAACAGGGCAGTTAGACTATAGTGCCCAAGCAATACACCGGTAAGTATGTTGATACACTCTACATTGATTGTATTTCATTATTTCAGTTTGACAGCTGAATTCTATGCTCAGTCTCACTTTAACTGTTCTGTCTGAGTGCAAAAGCTAATACAGTAAAATACCTTGGACATAGCCCTTTAAGCTCATAATGTAGAGTATTGAAAGGGCCAAGTATTATGGTAATATGTTATTAACTGTACGCAATGCATTCAAATTGTTAATCCATTCCTTTATGTAATATGCTTTTTCTTGTGATTGTATTCCATGCTGGTTAATGCGTTTTTTTATATGTTCTTTTCTTATTGTCTTTTTAAGGCTGAGGTGAAAGGGCTAACAAATCCCTTTATTAGTACAACACTGTCAGCCACTGAAAGCCTGGCGCTCTTTCAGCATGTGGGAGGCAGACTCGCTAGCACTCTGGCACAATGGTACCTACCTCCCGTGGAGCACTGCATCCCAGCTCAGAGAAAAGCCTTTCAAACCCATGTGATAAAAAAGGCCACACATGTAAAAGAAGCCAGCAAGCAGAAGAAAGCTTCATGTCCTCCTTTAAGGTATACGTTCTTTTTAAGATTATTTTTTTATTTTTTTTTATCCGTTACAATACACTCAGCAATTAAAGGGTATCAGTAATTGTAAAGCCATGAATTGATTTGACTAAAAAAATAATTCTGTTTTTTACTACCGAATCCACTACACATACACATATAAATAGAGTTCATATGTATCACGGTTCTCAGTATCAGAAGGTAAGAGGAGGTTGTATAAGATTGTGTCTATAATTTAAAGTGGTTCACCTTAGGACCACCTGCCATTCAGCAAAGCACCTTACTTACTGGATTAATATTTTTCAGCCGCAGTGATTTATGCCATTAAATGAAAGCATGCAAAGTCAGTGTTTTTTTTTTTACAGTGCTGAGACACAGACACAGATATCAAAACATAGGCAATCCCCCATGCTCCGGCAGAGTACATCATTTCCGGAGCATGGGAGATTGCCCATGTTTGAAGTGTGGGCTGCTTCCGCGTTCCATTCGGCGGACTTGGTATATGACATATTTCCGGTTTCACGTGCATTCCAAAGCCTGAGGGGCGCGTGCTTACTGTTTCCGGGTAATTGGGTAATATCTGTGTCTGCCATTTACTGACATGTCATTCCTGCGCACTTTTAATAGGCGAGGTGATACCCTTATGAATAGTTGTAGATTATCACTTTTAGCTGGTGGAGTTTTTATCACGCTCTAGATATTGGAGCGTGTTCAATGTTACTATCACTTCCGGGTTCTGCAGCCGCATCCGGCTGCTCACATAATTGATCACACTGCTATAAATATAGTTAGATTTCTGAACTGATTATCCTAGTTAAAGCCCCATGAGGGTGAAACGCGTTGGAATAATCAGCTTTTTTACTTCAATCTGAGTACAAAAAAACATTTTTTGGGGGGGGATTCCATCATAAAATCTAAAATTTTTAAAAATGTAGAAAATTTCTAATTTTTACAACTATAAAATACAAAATACATAGCAATGGCAGGCCACAGAACATTATTCTTCATCTGTGGTCCCCAACGAGTTGCGCAGCTCCTGCATCTCGCCCACCAACTGAAGGACCCTGACACTCAGTTGTGCCACTCTGGCACGTGTGGTCCCTGTTAAAAAACTTAAATTAAAATATTGGTATAACCTTGTTGGGGTCATACTGCAGTGCCCCCCCGTATGGTCCAAACACCTAAATCTGGACATCAAAAGCCAGAGGGCCCTCGCCACCACGGGCCGGGTTTTGCATAGTGCCCGATTAGAGAACCCCTGGCCCGCATTCTGCAGGCAAAGAACGGGCATCAGGAGCAAGGGCAGGAGCGGATATCCAGAATCCCCTGAAAGAATTTAAAAATAATAACATAAAATACACATTCTAAGCTACAATATTGTTTAACATGTCATCAAGGGCTAAAAACAGCAATAGGTCAAAAAGTCATGAGTCATCAACTATATTCATTGCCATACAGTGAAAATGGATTGATGGAATGTGAGCAAACTTACCCAGGAACCATCTACCAGATAATTCTCCTGACTCAAACTGACGAAATAAATAAGCCGGAGCTCTGCAATATATAAGCATCATGGGACGACCCTGGATGCCCTTCAAGAACACTGAGGAATCGCATAGCTGGACCAAAGACTGCTTGTATGTTGTGTGAATGGCACATCTTGCGGTTCCTGCAACCAAATATAAAATAATTACACAAAGCAAAGGTAACCGACTAATCAATAACTCCTGCAGCAAATTAAGATTCAAGTTCAACAATCCAAATATAATTCACAAAGGACATAAGTCTAAAAAAATATAGCAATTATATGGATGTGTGGGAAAATAAATGTTTACATGCTAAGGACTAATTAAGGTCAGCATTAAAATGCATCTAGAAGGCATACATGAAATGTATTGATTCAGGTATGCATTGCTATACAATTTATGGCCTCGGCCATGCTGATACATGCAATGCCTTGGTGCTAAAGGCGCGCAGACTCCTCCACATAGCCGCAAAACATGTTCAACAATAGCAATCCGAGGCCTCAAAGCTCCCGTAAGTGGAGCGGAAATGAAACGGATTTATAGGGTGGTGGTCCGTCGCAAATCAGCTCTCTGAATCAGACGGAAACTCATCACAACAACGGAAGTTATCTGAACGAACAATTTCCGATTTTGTTTGGAAAATTATGCGAACTAACGGTAATGTTCCGATTTGCTTCCGTTCATCGAAAGCGCATATACACATTTTCCCAAACGTTCGTACGAATTAAAAATGAACGAAAAAAACCCACCCAAACTTTCACAGACAGCTACGGAAGTCCGGACAAATGTGTCTTTGAATCGAGGCTAATGTCCTGATTAAGATGAAAGGCAGACACAACCTTTGCCAGGAAATCCGGCTTAAACCGGACCTTCAGCGTGATTTAATGAAAAGCCCAAACTCTTAAAAAACGGTTCCCCAGCATCTAAAATCAATATATTTTACGTTTTTAGTCACTAACTTATTATTCTTTCCCCCACTGGGCTGCAACTCTGCTCAGGAATTTAGGATACGGGCGCCGCCATCTTCACTTAGAAGCATCACACTTACTGAGGAGAGTGGGATAAGGTACAGGGGGTGGGTTATAGCTGTGCTTTGCTCAGACAGAGCAGAGCTGGGGTCAGGTAAAGGTCAGCAGTCCCAGAATGCAGAGCAGCACAGTCAGGAGGCACTTACTGTCTGCAGGCTGCCTGATAAGATGGCGGCTTCCATAAGCCGCCATCTTGGATGTTTAAAGGCTCATAACATGCAGTAGATGCAGGTAGGATGATTTTTAATGTGGCCAATCTGTATGTACAGGGTGTGGGAAACATATAAGGTAGACTCTTATTCAGAGTGAAGGTCCGCTTTAAGCCGGAACACCACCTTATCCTGATGTCTCTCAAAATAAGGAGGTTTGATGGAAAGTGCCTTTAGCTCAGAAACTCGCCTTACAGAAGTGATAGCCACCAGAAAGGCAACCTTAAGTGTCAAAATAGACAAGGCAGCTTCACGTATAGGCTCAAAGGGAGGCCCTTGCAGAGCAGACAACACCAGATTCAAATCCCAGACTGGTAGCAAAGGCTTACGGGGTGAAACACCCTGGAAAAAGGTTTTAACCAACCGGTGATTGGCAAAAGATCTTTGGAAAAGAAAAAATTGCCAGAGCTGGAACATGGCCTTCTAGGGTACTAAGTTGAAGGCCCAGATCCAAACCATGTTGTAAGAATTCCAGAATCCTGGGAAAACACCCGACAGGGAAGAGACTTGGACTCACACCATGCAATGTAAGCATGCCAGATAAAGGAGGAGGACTTCTTCCTAGCCCGAATCATGGTATCAACAGTAGAGGCAGGCAACCCCTTTTCCATCAATATGGAGGTTTCAGCAGCCAAGCCGTTAACCCTTTCAGTGCCAAGCACGTAGATACTACGTGCTTGCTTCCACTCCACTTAAGTGCCAAGCACGTAGTATCTACGTGCTTGACTTTCCCCCCTGCTAGTAAAAAAAATAAAAGTCAAAAATACTCACCTGACCCCTCGTTGGATCCGGCCGGGTCTCCTCTTTAATTTGGTGCCATCCGATCCCCCGTGGGGGGTCGGATGGCTCCAGGAGAGCCCCCGGAATAGCCCCCCCCCCCCCGTTTGGCAGCAGCAGCTGCTAACTGTAAAAAAAATAAAAAATAAAAATGACATTCACTTACCTGTGTGTGCGCTGGCTCCCGCTGTCCCTCCTCTTCACCTGGGGGGCCTCCGATCGCCCCCCAGGACTTACCGATCTTCAGGAGAGAGCCCGGAAGGCTCTCTCCTCTCTCCTCTTCGATGGCGGCCGCCATCTTGCCGCTAAGCCCCGCCCAATTGGGGGCGGGGCTATGACGTCATCCCGGTCCGTCGCAGCGTCAAGCCCCGCCCCATTGGGGGCGGGGCTATGACGTCATCCCAGCCCCGATCACCGGCTTCAGCGTTCTCAGCTGTCAGATGCCGGTGATCGGCAACGGGGAAGGAGGTGGCAGGAGATCCTCTGATCTCCTGCCTCCCCCTTCTCTGATGCCGATCACCGGCATCTGTCAGCAGAGCGGCGTGGGACAAAGGAGCTTACAATCGGAGGTAAGTACAGTAAAAAAAAATTTTTTTTTTTTTTTTAATAAAAAACTTTTGTGTGGCGTTTTTTTTCATTTAACCCTTTGTGAACTGGTAAGGGGTCCATGAGACCCCTTATACCAGTTCACAAGGCTCTGGGTATGGCAAGTCACCTGCAGCTAGTGGGTGGCTTGCCATTAACCCCCAGCCCCCCATTACCTGCCTCCCCAACGGCCAGGGGGGGGCAGAAGGGCCCGGGCCACTTAGTGGCTATGTGGGCTAGTAGCCTGCAGGGCCAGGGGCCACCAACGCTGGCCCCTGCGCCCTGTTCTACAAGCCCCCATAGCTGGCCCGGGTCGGTAATGCTGGGTAGGGGGGACCCTACGTCATTTTTTTTGGGGATTTTTAAGGGTTTTTAACCCTTAAAATTCCAAAAAAAAATGGGGTCTCCCCCCCTAGGAGGGGGAACCCTATGTCATTTTTTTTTTAATTAACCCTTTTGTTTTCTGTCATCCAGCAGCTATAAAGGCTGAAAGAGTGCTCCACTATGGATGGGAGGTAAGTATTAAAAAAAAAAAAATAATAAAATATTTTTTCTCTTTGTGTGTCTGTGTTTTATTTTTACATTTAACCCCTTGTGAACTGGTAAGGGGTCCATGACCCCTATACCAGTTCACAAGGCTGGGGGAGGTGGCAAGTCACCTGCGCTAGCCGGTGACTTGCCATTAACCCCCGGCACCCCCATTACCTGCCTCCCCAAAGCCCAGGGGGGGGCAGAAGAGCCCGGGCCCACTGGCTATGCGGGCTTGTAGCCTGCAGGGCCAGGGGCCACAAAAGCTGGCCCCTGCGCCCCGTTCCTCCAAGCCCTGCATAGCTGGTCCCGGGCTGGTTACTTTGGGTAAGGGGGGGCCCATGTCATTTTTTTTTATTTTTAAGGATTTTTAACCCTTAAAAATCCCCCCAAAAAATGGGCCCCCCCTCCCGGGAGGGGGGACCCTATGTCATTTTTTTTTCTCGATTTAACCCTTTGTAGTGTGGATGGTAGTTGTATTTTATTTGTAAATGTTAAAAATTACTTGTTTCAGTTATGGGGGTCTCCTGGGCAGGAACAGGGGGCTACCGATAAATATGTGGTACCGTTCTAATCGGTAGAAATGGGGCTTTCACATGCAATATGGTTTTCTTTAATAAAATAAATTTTTTATGTAAAATAAAGGAGTCAATTTTCTAAAAAAAAATTTTATTTATTTATTTTTTTTTTACTTAATAATAAATAAAATTAATAATAAATAAAATTTACAAACAAGACATTTCATGTTAAAGCCTAAACTCTGCTGCAAAAAATATATATATAATTTTCCTGAAAATTCCAGCAAAAATGACACAAAACATGGCGCAAAACATGGCGCAAAATGGGGAAAAATGACCTGTCAACAGAGGGTGACAAAATCTCAAGTAAGCTGGCAATTAAAAGGGTTAATAGTACCTCTGCATGTTGGGTATTGTTCTGTTCGGGGGACCTTGCGCTTTCAGACTTAGCTTGTTTTTTCTTGTTTGCATATTTATATTTTAGTAAAAGGTGTTTTTTATTCTGGTTTTTTATACATTTTTTAGGGAAACTCTGCGCAACCAAAGAGTTCTTTGAGGGATTAATTCCAGAAAGATGAGCCCACTACAACAAGCTGGGTACGCTTAGAAAGCTTAACATGTGTACTTTCAGGGAATATATGGTTTATGGGGGATATTCCAAATGTAAAGGGTTGTTTTGGTTGAAAAATCGCAAGGTGCGCACTTTGTCTGCAGAGCTGAAATTTTCAAGAAAAATTACCGTTACGCACATGCTTTACTTTGGGGTGTTTGGCAACTCTTTCCTTGACAGAACCCATGCATGTTGGGTATTGTTCTGTTCGGAGGATGTTGCTTTTTCAGATCATACTTGTTTTTTCTTGTTTGTATATAGTTTTTTTAGGAAAATGTGGCTTTGATTCTGCTTTTTTATCCTTTTTTTAGGGAAACTCTTTGCAACCAAAGAATACATTGAGGGATTACTTCTAGAAAACTGTGGCCACATCAACAAGCCTGGTACGCCTAGAAAGCCTGAGGTGTGTACTTCCAGAGAATATATAGTTTGTTGGGGGTATTTCAAATGTAAAGGGTTGTTTTTCTGGAAAAACTGCAAGGTACGCATAGCGCATATCACAGTTGTATTTTTTCAGAAAATCCCCTAAAGCTCTGTTTCAGTTTGGGGGAGTCTCCTGGGCAGGAAAAGGTGTCTACCTATACATATGTGGTACCGCTGTAACCGGGAGAAATTGGGGTTTCACACGCAATAAGATTTTATTGACAAACTTACATTTTTTATTACAAAAAAACACTACAAATTGTAAAAAATTTATTTTTTTAAATTTTTTTGCACATATTTCGCCAAAAAATATTGAGAATACACCTAAAAAATGACAAACAAGACATTTCATGTTAAAGCTCAGACTCTGCTGAAAAAAACAATATATCATTTTCCTGGGAAATCCCTGGAAATCCCTTCAAAAATCACATTTGAACATGGGGAGCGCAAAATAGTGCAAAATGGTCTGGCACCAAGGGTGACAAAAACTCCAGGTAGGCTGGCAGCGAAAGGGTTAAAGCCAGAGTTTGTAAATTGGGATGGCATAGCTGCCCCTGGGTTAGAAGATCTGGTTCCTTGGGCAAGATGGGCCGGTCTGCTGCCAACCGCACGACGTCTGCGAACCAAACTCTTCTTGGCCAACAAGGGGCCACCAGTATGGCTGGTACCCGCTCCTGGGCTATCTTGCGCATGACCCTGCCCAGGAGAGGAAACGGAGGGAACACATAGAGAAGCTGAAACTCTGTCCAAGGTATTGCCAAGGCATCCGTGGCGACGGCCAGAGGTTTCTGAGACAGAGAGACAAATCTGGGAAGTTTGTGATTGTGACGGGACGCAAACAGGTCCACATCCAGCTGACCCCAGCGGTGACAGAGGGAGAGAAACACTGGGTTGCTGAGAGATCACTCCCCCAGACGTCCCCCTGCTCAGGGAGTCCGCCACCTGGTTCTCCACCCCTGGGATGTAGACCGCTATGATGCAGGGAACATGGTGTTCCGCCCAAGACAGAATCAGGGACACTTCCTAGAAGGCTCGTTTGCTCCGAGTCCCACCCTGATGATTGAGGTAGGCCACCGCCGTCTTGTGGGCCCCACCGACTCTGGAACCTCAGGGACTTCCAGAAGCCTCCCCAGCCAGTCAGACTGGCATCCGTGTTGACCGTTTCCCAGCACGGGAGCAGGAAGGACCTGCCCCCCCCCCGAAGGTTCCTTGAGTCCAGCCACCACGAGAGAGACTATCTGGCCAGGGGAGACAGAACAAATTCCTGATCCAGGGACACAGGGTCCCGATCCCAAACTGACAAGAGGTGCAACTGAAGAGGTCTCATGTGAAACTGAGCAAAAGGGACTGCCTCGAAGCAGGTCACCATCAGGCCCACCAACTGCATCCCCTGACAGATGGAGGGATGAGGACACGGCAGCAGAGCCCGAGCCTGCAGCTGAAGACCCTCCACCTTCTGCTGAGGAAGGAACACCTTGACCTGAGAGGTATCCAGAGTCATGCCCAGAAAGGACCTCACCAAGGACGGGGACAGAGAAGACTTGGGATCTTGATCACCCAGCCGAAAGACTCTAGAGTGGATGTCACCATTTGAGTGTCCCGCTCTGCCTGAGGAAAAGACTCGGCCACAATCAGGATGTCGTCCAGGTAAGGAATGATGCGGATGCCCTGGTTCCTTAGAAGAGCCATCACTCCCGCCAGCACCTTGGTGAACACCCAAGGTGCCGAGGTGATACCGAAGGGTAATGCCACAAACTGGTAATGCTGATCCTGCAGCTCGAACCTTAGAAATCTCTGATGACCTGGGAAGATAGGCACATGAAGATAAGCATCCTTGATGTCCACAGTGGTCATGAAGTCGCGCGAGCGAAGGGTACTGACAGCAGAGCGCAGCGTCTCCATGCGAAAATGCTTGAGTCTGACAAATTTGTTGAGGCCCTTCAGATCCAGAATGGGCCTTAGAGAGCCATCCTTTTTGGGGACCGTGAAAAGATTGGAATAGTACCCTTGACCTCTTTCTTGATGAGGCACCAAACAAATTACTTCGGACTCTAACAGGGAATGAACCGCCAGAAGCAACCCCTGAGCGGACAGGGGATTTAAAGACATTCGAGATCTGATGAATCTTGGGGGGGCCAGGCTGCAAACTCTATCTTGTAACCGGAGGACACTACCTCCTGAATACACCGGCCTGAGACATGAAGCCTCCAAACGTGAGAAAAGAGCCGAAGCCGTCCCCCCACCCGGATGGGTGAGGGCGCCCCTTCATGCCTGAGGGGGCTTGGGAGAGGGTTTGGGCTTAAGATTCCAGGAGAGACCGGGATGACCACGGGTTCTGCCATGGCCCCAAGAATCTCTGCGACCACTGGAGAGGAGACAGCCACGGCCCCCTCTGGGATTGTGAAAGGAAGGGAGGGAGGCAGAGGACCTCCGAAAGGGCTGAGACTGCCTCCTACGCTGAGGCAGCCTCCCTTCCTTGGCTAGAACATCCCCATTCCCAAATAGCCGCAGCCCCACAAAGGGGAGGCCAGTGAGAGCTTTCTTAGCTGCAGCGTCAGCTGACTACTGGCGCAACCAGACAGAGCGGCGCATAGCCACCAAGAGCGCATAGGTCCTTCCACACAGCCGCACAGCATCATCTATAGCAGTAAGGATAAAGGCCACAAAATCAGAGCAAAGTAAGAGAGTCCTATATTCCTCCCCCACACTCGCAGCTGTTGTGCCATCAAGGAGACGCTTGAATAGCTTCTTAAGGGCAATAGCAGTAATGGCGGCAGCACATATGGGGCGCAAGCCAGCCCCCACACAGGTAAAAGCATGGCAGGCCCTATACCAGTTCACAAGGCTTGGGGGTCTGGCAGGTCATCTGCAACTAGCGGGTGACTTGCCATTAACCCCTGGCCCCCCATTACCTGCCTCCCCAAAGCCCGGGGGGGCAGAAGAGCCGTGGCCCTAGGCTATGCCGGCTTGTAGCCTGCAGGGCCAGGGGCCACCAAAGCTGGCCCCTGCGCCCTGTTCTACAAGCCCCCATAGCTGGTCATAGGCTGGGTAGGGGGGACCTCACACCATTTTTTCTTTGGATTTTTAAGGGTTTTTAACTTTACAATTCCCAAAAAAATGGGGTCCCCTATGTCATTTTTTTAAATTAACCCCATGTTACCTGTGCTCGGGGATGGATGGGAGGTAAGTATTAAAAAAAATATTAAAATATTTTTCCAGGTGTACAGCACGGCTTGCTTCATTTCAATTCTTTACATCGCAATCGACTGCAGGAAGACTTGTGGCCCCTCCTGGCCCATAAAAGGGCCAGAATTATCCAGAATCCGCGGCGCGGCCCGCCCCTCGAGGTGCTGCTTGGGCCGGCTGGCGCCACTCTCCTCACAGAGTTTCCTGAGGTAAAGTTCCCATTTTTACCTCACGCCGTTGCTCCGTGGTCTGCTTCATTGCGTCTCTGCGGTCTGCTGACAGGCTGCACAGGCTCTTCCCAGGCTCTTCAACTGGCTCCCTTTTCTTGTTGGTACTTTTATTATTGTGTTTTATATTCGCTGTGCATGCGCTGTGGGACACTTATCTTGTTCCCTTCTGTGTCTTTCAGAGTCCCCTATTGAGATTCTTGTGGTTCCTCCCGGTCCATACACCACCCCCCTGTGCCACTCCCCCTCCACCCCTCCACCCTTTCCTGCCCTGTGGGTTAGGGTACTGAGAGTCAAATTGTTTTTTTTTTGTACAGTTCTGGGCTGTCTTAGTGCCTTGAGACCCGTCTTTCTTATCATAATCACCATAATGGAGGCTTCTGGGAATAGCGGGCTTGGGAACCGCCCGGGACTTGCTAAGCTTTGTCTTGTGTGTGGTACATGCCCGCTGAGCGGTCGCAACGTGGTGTGTGTGCCCTGCGCCCAGAGTGCTATTGCGGATCAGGATGGGGCTAGTGTTGCCGGCCCCAGTCCCATTGCTCCTCCGGCCTCGCCAACTCCCCCGCGCCTGCTTCTGGCCCCTAGTGAGGGGGAGGCCAGCAGGGACTCGCGTAGTAATTTTGAGCTCAGACTGGCTAGCATTGAGCGTCAGTTGGCGAATTCAGCCGCTGGCAAGGCCAAGATTGAGAAACAGCATTTGGAGCCAGCTCGCGCCATTTTTGCTGATGACGATGAGGATTATGAGGCCTTCGTGGCCGAGATTCCACTGAGGAGGGTGAGTTGCTCCAGGGGTCCGACTCCTCCGGGGGTAGTCGGGGGGATCTTGACAGTTGCTATGGGTCTTCATCTGATGGGGACGAGTGGCCCCAGGATGATACTGAGCAGCTGTTGTCGGCGGTACTTGAAATCCTGCACATTGTTCCTCCTAAGGCGGCCAAGAAGAAGCAGGGGGACCTGTTTCGGCCGGAGAGACAGCACCTTGTCTTTCCTGAACAAGGCCACTACTCTAAGATGGTTTTTAAGGAATGGGAGAAGCCTAACAGGTTGCGTCCGTGCCTAGGGGTCTGGACAGACGGTATCCCTTTTCGGAGGATTTGATTCGCCTATGGTCCCATCCCCCAGAAGTGGATGCTTCTGTTCTGGGGCTCTCCAATACCTCCGTTATGCCGTCTCCTGAGACTTCCTCCTTGCATGATCATGTTGACAGGCACATAGGTCAGCTAGCCTGTCACGCCTTCACTTCTGTGGGAACTGGTCTGCGCCCTGTCTGTGCTGCAGCCACTGTTCCCATGGCCATTTAGAAGAAGGTAAGGCGTCTCGCGGATATTGCCAAATCTCACAAACGAGTGGAGGAGTATAGGGAGCTTTTGGCTTGTAATGACTTCCTTGCCTTTGTTATATATGCCATGGATGACGCCGTCCGTTTTGGTGGTAGGGCTTTGGCTGCGATGGTCGCGCTGCGTCGCTCCATCTGGTTACGACAGTGGGCAGCGGATGCTGCCGCCAAAAAAGCTCTCACAGGTATTCCCTTCCTGGGACTTCGGCTGTTCGGGGAACGGTTGGACCTCCTGGCTAAGGACGGGAGACTTCCTCATCGTCGGAAGCAGGTACAGCCTTTTCAGGGCTCTTCTTCATTTCGTCCCTCTCGGGGAGAATGAGGATCTTCCTTCTCTGGTGGCCGCAGAGACTCATGGGGGCGAGGTAGAGCCCGAGGTCGTCCCGGCCTTGCCTGGGGATCCAAGCCTCATCCCCCTTCCAAGGCATGAGGGGACGCCCTCACCCAGCCAGGTGGGGGGGATGGCTTCGACTCACGTCTGGAGGCAACACGTCTCGGACCGGTGGATTCAGGAGGTGGTGTCCTCCGGATACAAGATAGAGCTGGCAGCTTGGCCGCCCCCAAGATTCATTCGGTCCCGGATCTCCCAAAATCCTGTGACGGCGCAGGGCCTGAGGCTTGCCGTTCAACATCTTCTGTCATCAGGAATGGTTTACCATGTGCCTCTTCAAGAACGGAAGCGGGGCTTCTACTCCAACCTGTTCACAGTGCCCAAGAAGGACGGTTCCCTGAGACCCATCCTGGATCTAAAGGGTCTCAACAGATTTGTCAGGTTCAAACACTTCCGCATGGAGACCTTACGGTCGGCGGTGAGCTCTCTTCGGCCAGGCGATTTCATGACCACTGTGGACATCAAGGATGCCTATCTGCACGTTCCTGTCTTCCTGGGACACCAGAGATTCCTGAGGCTCACTCTGGGGGATCAACACTACCAGTTTGTGGCCTTGCCGTTCGGCATCACCTCCGCCCCCCGGGTGTTCACCAAGGATACTGTCGGGTGTCATGGCCCTTCTGAGGAGCCAGGGCATTCGCGTTCTTCCTTACTTGGACGACCTTTTGATTGCAGCTCCATCTTTGCATCAGGCAGAGAGGGATACTCGGATGGTAGTGTCTACCCTCGAGTCCTTCGGTTGGGTGATCAATTATCCCAAGTCTTCTCTCTCTCCTTCATCGGTAAGATCCTTCCTGGGAATGACGCTGGATACTTCTCAGGTCAAGGCGTTTCTTCCTCAGCAGAAGGTGGAGGGCCTTCAGATGCAGGCGCGGGCCTTGTTGGCTTACACTCATCCCTCCATCCGTCTGGGAATGCAGTTGGTGGGTCTCATGGTGTCTTGCTTCGAGGCTGTGCCTTTCGCTCAGTTCCACATGAGACCCCTTCAGCTGAATCTCTTGACCGTCTGGGATCGGAGTCAGGAGTCCTTGGAGCAGGAATTCGCTCTGTCCCCTCTGGCCAGACAGTCCCTCTCGTGGTGGCTGGACTCGAGAAATCTTCTAGTGGGCAGGTCCTTTTTGCCTCCGTGCTGGGAGATTGTCACCACAGACGCCAGTCTGACCAGTTGGGGAGGGGTTTGGCAATCGCTGAAGTTCCAGGGCCAGTGGGGCCCTCAAGAGGCCCACGCGCCTATAAACCTCTTGGAGTTGAGAGCGATCAGGTTGGTTCTCTTCCAGTTGACTCCCCACCTTCGGGGTCGTGCGGTCCAGGTCTGCTCGGACATTCAGATGGCGGTCGCTTACATCAATCATCAGTGAGGGACTCGGAGCAAACGAGCCTTCAAGGAAGTGTCCCTAATATTGTCTTGGGCGGAGGAGACGGTTACCTCCATCTCGGCGGTTTACATCCCCGGGGTGGAGAACCAGGAGGCAGATGCCCTGAGCAGGGGGATGTCTCGCCTAGGGGAATGGTCTCTCGACAACAAGATCTTTCATGCCCTGTGTCGCTGCTGGGGTCAGCCGGACGTGGACCTGTTTGCGTCCCGTCACAATCACAAGCTTCCGAGATTCGTATCCCTGTCAAGAGATCCTCTGGCCTTCGCCACAGATGCGCTGGCATTTCCTTGGAAGGAGTTTAGACTCTTTTATGTCTTTCCTCCCTTCCCTCTGTTGGGTCGAGTGCTGCGCAAGATAGCCCAGGGGGGGGTACCGACCATCCTAGTGGCCCCCCGCTGGCCGAGGAGGGTATGGTTTGCAGACGTTGTCCAGATGGCGGTGGATCAGTACGTCCTGCCTGATGTTCCAGAGCTCCTCACTCAGGGACAGCTGCGCCACCCCAATTTACAAACGCTGGCTTTGACGGCTTGGCTGCTGAAACCTCCATCCTGATGGATAAGGGTTTGCTGGCTTCGGTTGTCTGTACTATGATTCAGGCTCGGAAAAAATCCTCTTCTATGATTTATTACAAGGTCTGGCACGCTTACATTGCCTGGTGTGAGTCTAAGGCCTTCCCTTGCGCGCACCTTCTCCCTTTCCAGGATTCTGGAGTTTCTTCAACACGGTCTAGAGTCGGGTCTACAACTGAGTACCCTCAAGGGACAAGTTTCTGCCTTGGCAATTTTTTTCCAAAGATCTTTCGCTAATCATAGGTTTGTCAAAACCTTTTTCCAGGAAGTCATGTACGTCCACCGCGTAAGCCTCTGCTACCGGTGTGGGATTTGAACTTGGTGCTTTCTGCTCTTCAGGGTCCCCCCTTCGAGCCCCTGTGCGATGCTGCTCTTTCTATTCTGACTATTAAGGTGGCGTTTTTGGTTGCTATCACTTCCGTGCATCGCGTCTCTGAGCTGGCGGATCTTTCCATGAAACCTCCTTATTTTGAGCGGCATCAGGATAAGGTGGTGTTCCGTCTTAAGCCGGAGTTCTTGCCCAAGGTTGTTTCTGCCTTTCATCTCAATGAGGACATTGCCTTACCTATTGTTCTGCCCCTGCTAATTCCAAGGAACGGAACCTTCATTCTCTGAATGTGGTCAGGGCACTCAAGTATTATTTGGTCGCCACTGAATCATTTCAGAAGTCTGATTCTCTTTTTGTCCTTCCTTCTGGACCTAGGAAGGACTTGCCTCCAGCCAAATCCACTATCAGTAAGTGGATTAGACAGGCGGTGGTGCAAGCATATTCTGCCAAGGGGAAGGAACCCCCTTTCCGTGTTACAGCTCACTCCACTAGGGCTATTGGTGCCTCTTGGGCTTTCCAGCACCAGGCTTCAGTTGAACAGGTTTCTAAGGCCGCTACTTGGTCTTCGGTTCATACTTTTTTCCAAGTTTTACAAAGTTGATGTTAGGGCCTCAGCTGACGCTGTTTTTGTCCGCAAGGTGCTTCAGGCAGTAGTGGCTTGAACTGCCTGCCATTGCTCTCTGGGGATCCCACCCTTCTCTTTTGGACACTGCTGTTGGATGTCCCACATGTAAAGAAATGAAATGAAGCAAGCCGTGCTGTACACCTGGAAAAATACAATTCTGTGATTACTCACCTGTAGAATTGTTTTTACGGTGTACAGAACGGCTTGCTTCATCCCACCCTTGTTATCGTTGTTCTATTTTGCGTTGTTATGGTGATTTTTGTTTTTCCTTTTAGTGAACTGTGTTTTACTAACATGGTCCTTGCCTCCCGGCTTCTTGCATTACTGCTTTCAAACACTGGGGTCTTCTGGGTAATTCTGGCCCTTTTATGGGTCGGGAGGGGCCACAAGACTTCCTGCAGTCGATTGTGCCACCTGTGGCGGATTACCCACATGTAAAGAATTTAAGCCGTGCTGTACACCGTTCAAACAATTCTACAGGTGAGTAATCACAGAACAAAATAAATGTTTTAGTTAAAATAAAGGAGACAATTAAAAAAAATATATATATCTTTATTTTGTTTTACTTATTTACTTAAAAATATATTAAAAAAAACTGTAGAAAAAATACAAACAAGACATTTCATGTTAAAGCCTAAACTTTGCCACAAAAAGAAAATATGCCATTTTCTTGGAAATTCCTGCAAAAATCACAGCACGCAAAATGGTGAAAAATACCCTGTCAGCAGAGAGTGACAAAAAGTAGGCTGGCAGTTAAAAGGTTACAGGTACCTATGCATGTTGGGTATTGTTCTGCTTGCTGGACCTTGCGCTTATTTGCATATTGATATTTTAGGAAAAGGTGTTTTTTATTCTGCTTTCTTTCTTTTGGGAAACCCTGTGCAACCTAAGAATTCTTTGAGATATTACTTCCAGAAAGATGAGGCCACTACAACAAGCTGGGTACGCTTAGAAAGCTTAACATGTGTACTTTCATGGAATATATGGTTTATGTGGGGGTATTCCAAATGTAAAGGGTTGTTTTGGTAGAAAAAGCACAAGGTGCGCACTTTGAAATTTTGAAGTAAAATTACCATTACGCACATGCTTTACTTTGGTGTGCTTGGCAACTATTTCCTTGACAGGACCTATGCATGTTGGGTATTGTTCTGTTTGGGGGACCTTGCTTTTTCAGATTTCCGTTTTTTTTCTTGTTTGTATATCGTTTTTTTTAGGAAAATGTGGTTTCGATTCTGCTTTTTTATTCTTTTTTAGGGAAACCCTGTGCAACCAAAGAATACATTGAGGGATTACTTCCAGAAAACTGCACCCATGTCAACAAGCCTGGTACACCTAGAAAGCCTGAGGTGTATACTTCTAGGGAATATATAGTTTGTTGGGGGTATTTCAAGTGTAAAGGGTTGTTTTTCTTGAAAAACTGCAAGGTGCGCATATTGCATAGCATAGTTGTATTTTATCTGAAAATCTCCTTAAGCGTTGTTTCAGTTTGGGGGAGTCTCCTGGGCAGGAAAGGGTGTCTACCAATACATATGTGGTACCGCTGTAACTGGGAAAAATTGGGGTTTTACACACAATAAGATTTTATTGA
This sequence comes from Gastrophryne carolinensis, assembly GCA_027917425.1. Classification (NCBI taxonomy): domain Eukaryota; kingdom Metazoa; phylum Chordata; class Amphibia; order Anura; family Microhylidae; genus Gastrophryne; species Gastrophryne carolinensis. The sequence goes on from CM051234.1 coordinate 538,557,013, forward strand.
TATAAATGAACTTTAAAATATTTTAAAAAACACTACAAATCGTATTGTAAATTTTTTTGCACATATTTCACCCAAAAATATTGAGAATACACTTAGACAATGACAAACAAGACATTTCATATTAAAGCCCAGGCTCTGCTGAAAAAAAAAACAATATATAACTTTCCTGGGAAATCCCTTCAAAAATCACAGTTGAACATGGGGAGCGCAAAATAGTGCAAAATGGTCTGGCATCAAAGGGTGACAAAATCTCAAGGTAGGCTGGCGGGTTAGGCTGGAGGGTTAATGTATGTATGCTGAGCAGAAACAAAAGCAGACATAAAGCAGGACAGGAACACCTCTTGTTTCAGAAAGCACAATGTAGGATTCTGGTTGATTTGGTCTTGGTGTAGTACATTTGCTAGGACTACCTAGACGTTTTTATGACAACTGACAAGAGAAAGGTAGATTATAGGTTAAATAGTCTAAAAACAATCAAAAGTAATTTACAGTAGATTCTGAAGCCAGATTTCTCAAAAGCACCAATCATTTAATGTGGGGACAGTAAAGTTAAATTCAGTTTTGTGCAATTATAACTTTCTTTGCTGAGGTTTCTGCTGTCTGTATAGCAATTTAACATCATCTGTAGTTGCTTCTTGTTTACTCAAATTAAAATTCTACTTCTTAAAGATCCTATAGAGAAAGTCAGAGACCGAGCCATATACTTATCTTCTTTCAGTCCCCCGGAGAATTTTGGTGCTTTGATTTGCCGCCGCGGTCACATGGTCCGCAGGCTTCGCCCAAGTATCTGGCCACTGGCAGCCATGACCAATCGGGGTGCTGGTTTTCTCTGGGGGGACCGAGGAGAAAGATACAATATCTCCTGTTTACCAGAGTTAATGCATAGCGACCACTGGCAAATCGGAATGACCCCCTGCATTCCGAGCAACAACCATTTTTGAAGCATAGGCGTTTATGCGGTTTAATGAATGCAATTCTGCTATTGGGCCAGACAAGAATTTTGGTACGTTAGTCTACATATTAGGGTGAATGAAGGTAGTGAAATAATTCAATGCACTGTAACATTGTAGTATATAGAGTATACTGTTAAATCCCCCCCCCCCCCTCGCCCTGTCTCAGCACTAGGGGGCCCTGTGACTGGACTTCCGCTAAAAAAATCAAAATGTTATGCTTCTCTATATGGCATATTATGGTTAAAATGTATACATAGCAACATTTCTCATTTCCTTTTTACATTACATTCGTCATATTTTTCAGTGTTTCTGAATACCCCACAGAGGGCTGTTTTTTCCAAGTATGCAAAATAAAATATCTAAATTGGTGGAAAAAATTATGTGCTTTGCCTGTATAATTGCGCTTATTACAAGTGCTGTAAATTTCCTTGAAAAATTGCAGAGGCTTTCAACATTTGGTAACCCCCTGAAGTTTTGCTTGTCACTCACTCTAGGAAATGTGTTTTACATTGTGCTTTTCATTTTGTCCATACTGACTCACTAGGGAGCTGAAAAAGCTCCTACAGTAAATAACTTTTCTCTACCTACATAATATAATGACTTATATAATCTATAGCATCTCTTCATGTGGACCATCATCATAACAAGTTTATTAAGTTCCATGATATCGCCAAGGCTATATTAGTACATATTAATTAGATGCCCTTTACGTTTAAAGCACTCCAATTAAGGGGAGAAAAATACTCTCTGAGAATTTAGAAAAATCTCTCCAAATTAAGTGGTGGAAAAAGCTCTCAAGAATGGAGAAAAACCTTTACACATTGAGTGAATGTGCTAAGAAATGGAGAACAAGTTTGTCAAATTGAGTGGAAAAAGATGTCTTAAAAACATATCTCTGTAAACACATCTGAAAAGAAGAATCCCGAGGTAACACCCCCCCACACCACATGTGCACATGTAATGGTCAAGTGGGGAGAGGTGATCACCTTCCCCATTTTTTTTATCAAATTCACTGGTGGTTCGGGTGAAGAGGAGGGTGCTGCTGCAAGCTATCCTATTGTTATAGGGCATTCATTTATTGGTGGTTCATCGCCCCCGCCACCTCCGTCATTCATTTATTGGTGACTCATCACCTCCTCCCTCCCCAAACTCTACCAGTTTTACAATACTCAGCCAACAAAATAAATACTTTTTCCATGTATTTATCTAGTTTCCCCCTCAGGACCACCCCCTTATGGCGTTGTCTTTTTGCCAGTGCAGGGGCCAAAACTAAACCCTATTTTCAGTGATGAGTACAGTGTACATACCTTGTAGTAAATCCAGTTCTAGAACACACAATGTTATTCATTTTAATATTACATGAAGCACATTCTCCACTAAAGAACAATCTATCTCTTTCGGTTTAAGTTATTATTTCCAGGAGACAAAACTTTCACTTAGTGTTCAATCATTTCTCAAGTACATTCAATAATTCTTGTTCACGGCTGTGTTTACAAGTGACTCAGAGCTCTTCTCAGGCCCCCCTCTCAGTTGGTCCTAGAAGGTTAATATAATTTGTCTCCAGGAGACAATAATTTATTCTTAAGTGTGTCGTATTAGACAGTGAAATTTACCTAGAGATGCTTTGCATTTGTTGTCTATTTTACATTTGCAAGCAGTGATAAATGTAGGGCTGCTAATGCATCTTTGTATTTTTCTATTAAAAATGGATCGTCTTATCTTGAGACGAACACACACAGAAAACAATGGCAGTGAATAAACATATGCCTTTTTTATTCAAAGAAATTCTGTAACAGGTCTTCAGAACAATTTTACCAGTCCAAACTGCCATGCTTATGGCAATGACTCTGGAAACAGTTCTTAGTTGAAATAATAAGTGGTTTATTGAAGACAAAGTCCAACAGAAAAATCTCTTAAATTCAGAGTATAATGCAGGGTACAATGCAGTAACGTCAGCGGTTTCCTCACCAGCTTTAGCAATGTCCAGTGTCTGATAGGTACAGAGTGTTGCAAGTCCTCGATATCACAGATCCACTTTCAGGGCATACAAGCCCAGGCTGCTAATCCCCAGCTCCAAAAACATAACACACAAAAGTCCTTCGGATGCAGTTCAGACCTGTAGGATTTGGGAGCAGCACAGCACGGGCTCCTTATCCCAGTCTCTTCTTCTCCACACTGGAAGCCTCAGCCGATCCTTTTATTATGTTTCCTTCAATTAATCTAATCACCTGGACGGACCTGGGAGTAGGGGAAAAACCCGTAGAGGACTGGGGATGTGGACTGGAGGTTTGTTATCCCGCCATGGATCGTGCCTGGCTGAAAAAACCAAGGGAAATATAGATACCATCCACCACTTTTCCATACACTTTTCCACAGCACCATGTATTGTGCTCGGAGGTCTGTGGTGGTTTGGCTGTGATTTACCTTTTCCTTTTTTACTTATTAATTCATATCGTTTTGTAATACAGAAACAATTGCGTACTGTTTGCCAGTATTTTGAAATATCTAGTATTTCTGACATTTACACCCAGATGTATGTAATTCATTTTCAAGGGCTCTATCAGTAAAATACTCCAGACAACAAGCAGAAACTTCTTTTGCTGTGGGTCTCAAAGTTCTGTGGTTCATATCTACTCTGCTTATGTCTACTTCTTATTCTTGTTAGGTAGCGTGTGGGGCTGGCAATGACTCGACAATTGCAAACAAATCCGGTTGGGCTAAAACATGAGCAAATATGGCCACATTTACAGCTCCATTTAGCAGTCTTGATGTTCAACATCCTGATCTGACCTTATGGCTTCATCTCCTTCTTGTTTAACTTTGGCTGGCCTGTCACTGAGCTCTGTATTTTATTCTGAAACCCTGGCTGTTTTTTTGATACAGGCTCTGGCTCCTCTTGGTCCCTAAACTTCTGCTATATCCCATACCTGCCCTTTCCTGGCAACATTGGTGATCATCTGGTTTTAAAATTTTCTTTCTTCTGACTTGACCTTGTCTTTTACCTTGGCTCTAATTGTCTACCCCCTTTTCCTGACTTTCTCTCCTCAGTCTATACTGACTGCCCAGACTTATATGAAAGGGGTAATACCCTTAGGAAGGAATTTTTGCCTTACAAAAAACATTAGGTTCAACCTGAGGAAAAGAGAAATGCTTTCTGATGTGTTTAAAATGTTTATTGTCTTTGCCTTTCCTAGGCATATGTTGTTTCAAGTATACCCATCTGCCAACGTGTTTGTGTACATTTTCTGAAGTCAGACCCACATGTTGTTTCTGATGAGTTACAGCAAGCAGATCGGGCTTGTATGATGAACAAGGCATCCCCTGGTATACAGAGTAGAGTCTATGGTGATAACATGAACAAAGTTACAATATTGGATTTATTTTACTTAGTCTTTTCTTTATTGACTGTTAAAGAAAGTCAGGCCACAACTCAGGACAGATCAGAAGGCTTAGTAAGCAGGCATTGTGAACGTGACAACCCCTGATAAATGCTGGATCATTGTGACCTCTTGTCTTTAAGTTGAATTCAGTAAGTTGTTGAAGCCAAGGCTATAGCTTGCAAATTTGTGTTATTCAGACTGTGCTTAAAGTGGAACAAAATCACGGAAATTGGAATTCCCGAGTTTTGTTCGGTTACCCATCTGGGGCAAAGTGGAACAAAATCACGGAAATTGGGTTTCACAGGTTTTGTTCGGTCCTCCCATCTAGGGCATCACAACTTGGCTGCCGCATCCCCCCCAGCATGCACGCCTACGCCCCATTTGCCAAATAACATAGTCACGGCCGATGGCTCTCACTGGAGGAGAACCTGTGCATTCACCATTGGAGCCAGGAAGAGGTGAGTGAATAGCGGCATTATGGGGGGTTTCACACAGCGGGGTATCCAAGGGGAAAGCCAGCGTCTGACCCTGGAATCTTTTGTATTCCAGGGAGGCTGCTGGTGTTTTTTTTTCTCCTTTAATGCCCAATAAAGATGTACTTTTACTTGCATCGAATCCAGGTTTACCATGGGATTAGAACTGAATACTCCTGGCCCTGTTGGGACCTCTTTTTCAGTGGATGGGTCCTTTATCCTTGTTAACCCACAGTACTGTCTACTGTCTTGTCTCATTGTCATGACACTTAAAAGAGCGGCTTTTAGAAACAGCCCTATCTAGCTATTTATAAGCATATAAGCACACATTAAAGGAAAGGTGGTTTCAGCTTTTCACATCAATAAGAAAAGCATAGTACTATATTTTTGTCCTTCACTATCTTATTTAGGCATTGACCTGTTGCTTGATGTGTCTGGTTGGGTAATTCTGGGTCCCTAAGTGAACTTTGCAAAAAATTGATACTGCACATCTAATTGAGTTTTGACTATTGTACAATTGAGTTGCAGCAGTTTTCCAATGAGGTAGATACAACAACCACAATTGGGGTAAAATGTGGAGAGCTCTAAACATAAGGTTGTAAGCTTGCTAGAGTAGAAAACACACTTTTCCACGATCAATCAGCCACAAATGAAATCCTGGTCCACAAATAAAAAATATAGCAACAAGGGCCATGATTATGATCCTTAGCTAAATTATAAATCTTTCTCTAAGTTTAAGCTAACATAAACATTTTATGTAAATACAATGTTAATCTATATACATATTACAGGAACTAAACAGCTTTTCCAGTAGTGTTTTCTGTCTGCTTGATGATATACATGTGTATGCTTCTTATGCAAATCCATATTAATTATGTGAAATGTACCTAGTTCTATATAAAATGTGTCAGCTGCTTGGCATACATCTTTAATACACGTGAGATATGTATCATGCATAATGTATTCTGGTACTATAAGAGGGCACAGGATACAAGAGTGAGTGGGAGGAAGCCAACACACAAGTTATTGCAGGCCATAAAACACTGGTAAATCAGCACAAAACACCAAGATCCTCATATACAGACACATAACAAATGTAACTAGCTCACACACACTGAGAAGAGATCATACTGCCACCATCTGGCACTTATCTGGTCTGCCAGAACACCATACACAATCCAGTACTCACACAGATCCCTGCTGCCCACTCTGTCCCTGTCTATGTCTATTGCCAGCCAGGCACAGTAATTATTGGGAGTATGTGGCTAAACACAATGCAATCTCCTTCCTGTTGTGTTGATTCATGGTGCACCGGTGAGTTGCACATGGTATCTGGAGTGTCAAGTAGCGCTTCTGCTTAATTCATGGTCATCAAAATGGGTTGCGCTTTCATTTTAGCGGCACTAGCAAATAGGTGGAGGAAACTGCCGATTCCAGTGAGTGACTGCCTTATTTCATTCCAAAAACACATGCCAGCAGTGCTTGTTTATGTACAATGAAAGGGAAAGTGTAACAAGTGAAAATGTACAATTAAAGTTCTTTTTAGGGGTTGAAGCTTTTTTTTTTTTGGTTTAGGTTCCTACAAAAAAAATGATAAAAAGTGTTCAAAAACACAAAAATTATGGTCCAAACAACAAAAATGTGGATATTGTACCCCAAAACAAAAACAATAACCAATAAACCAATTCTAGTTAAATTATTAAGCATTAATATGCAAACTAAACAGGAAGGGTTAAAGAGATCATCTGGGGCAAAACATTGGGCAAAATAACATTAAGGTGTAACTGGAATCAGAGTATCCCCCAAAAAATGGAGAAAACAGGTTCTCCAGAGAATACACCCCGAAATGGCGAATAGATCTTCGCAGAAAACACAGAAGCTGGAGGGATCAAATCGCTCTGGAGAAACAATAAAGAAAGGGGAGAAACATGGGGGACCATCGGGAGCAGTTAAGCGCCTAGCAGGCCAAATGTGCAATTACCTTGCAGAACATACAAATTGCGTTTCTCCTGTGCACTTGCCGTTTGGTGCCCACGGAGCCATCAGTCATGCGCCTAGGTGCATGCAGAATCATTTGTGCTCCGCCTGAGCGTTTTGGCGCACTGACCATGAACCGACCTCTTAGTGTTTGATTTGCAAGTACTATATGTTTTACCCTGTCTGTAATTACTGCATTGCAAAACGCTATGGAAGAACATGACGCCATATAAATAAATAATGATCTCGCTAAAATTCGCAATCATACAATCAAGCATCTAGGCACTGGTAATATAATGTAACAGTCTTTCAAAGAACTGTGAATTACAGCTTAGTACATAGAAATCTAACTATTTAAAGGAAAACTCAGTTGCTGGTGTTCTACTGTATTGTTGTCCCTTTTTGGAATGTAAAATAATATAACTTATAAAATAAACATGTGTGTTAGAATTGTGCCCCCATATCTGTGATTTAATTATCAGCATGCTGTTTCCATGTTCCCTTTATCCCTTTGGCTCAGTGTTGGGGCTTTCCTGGCTTTGAGTAAAGCACTTTAGTATAGCTGCTTACTACATATCCCATAATCCTTCCACCAACAAGGGTTAACTCCCCTCCCCCCACAAAGCAGAACTAGAATATCCAGAATTACCAGACAGAAGTAATGACCCCAGTTGAGAACACTGCCAGTAATCATTTAGCTACTTAAACACAAATCTGTGATCCTCTCTTCTGAAGAGGTTGAATTAGAGCAGGAGGAATTAAACCTGTGAGCTCAGGAATGTGGAGCGTCATCTCAGCCATCAGATGATTATCAAGCCACGGTCAGGAAGTCTCTGCTCTTCACACCAAGCACACCACTTTGTCGTACTGTTGCTAAGGTAAACACATTGTTGCTAGAGAAAACTCTAGATAAGATAAAAGATAAGCTCAGCACCTTGAAGACATCACTTTGCCACACAATATCTTTTTTAAATGCCATCGAAAGTGGAATTACCCTTTACTTGTTATATTCCTAAGTAGGCAGTACATATATGAAGTGTACATATATGAAGTGTACAGCGACAATAAGTATATATACAATTGTCCAGACAATATACAACCATACTTTAGACACTGTTCTATCTTATGGAGGCAACATACCAACCACCTTTCCAGAGGGTGGCACCAGCCTGATGTGAGGGGTAAATTATTTTTACTACAGGGATTTGGGGACCCACTGGTTCTGGTTGCTGAGAGGTTACATTTAAAATACCAGTGCACTTTTATATCTAAAATATACCAAAAAGCAATAGATCTTAAACATATGGAACTTAAATAATCTTTACGATAGTTTCTGCTTTTGTCTTAAAACCTGCTTGATTTTACTGGCATAAGGCTTGTCATTCAGGAGATCAAATAAAACTAGACAAAGTGCAATTTCCGGGGAAATTGCGTGAAGTGTTCTTGCCTCCACCAGTTCTCTACAACTGGAGCGGGCAGAGTAACTGGGTGGAGTGGGTGGAGTGGGCGGAGTAACTGAGTGGAGTGGGCAGAGTAACTGGGTGGAGTGGGCGGAGTAACTGGGTGGAGTGGGCGGAGTAACTGGGTGGAGTGGGCAGAGTAACTGGGTGGAGTGCGCGGAGTAACTGGGTGGAGTGGGCGGAGTAACTGGGTGGAGTGGGCAGAGTAACTGGGTGGAGTGGGCGGAGTAACTGGGTGGAGTGGGCGGAGTAACTGGGTGGAGTTGACGGAGTAACTGGGTGGAGTGGGCGGAGTAACTGGGTGGAGTGACTTGAGTAACTGTTGTGTGGTTGGAGTCGCTGGAGTAACTGTGGAAAGGTTTGACTGAGCAGAGTAACTATATGGAGTAGGCAGAGTAACTTTATGGATTGTTTGGAGTGAGTAAAGATAGTAGGCATTAAATGATGAAGTATTTATATCTTGCTAAATGACTGGCTATGTCATTTGTCTAAGCTGTTTTCCATAGCAAGTTTTTAAAGGAGCAGTATCGCGAATTTTTCTTGGTGACATATTTAAATGGTACTTTGAATGTAGGTGTGGAGAATAGGCCAAATATTATATCGCAAATGTGAAGGAATGATTAGGAAACTCCACATATCTTCTTTATTATTTATGTTTTTATGTCAAGTCTAGAATCCCCCCTTCCAGCCCCCTGATTACAAATGGCCCAGGTATTTTAACGAGATGCGGAAGAGATGTTTGGCAGGGATGTGTGAAAGCTCTGATCAAACCCCCTGGGGTGTTTGATTCCTGCCTTTTGGTCACAAGCTAGGCTGCAGCCAGCATGCCTCCTGCTGTTGTATAACACCCCCAGCTGGGAAGTTGCCAGTGAGGCTACGTTTTAGGAAATCTCCTACTGGGATTGTGTCAGGACTCCATGTAACAGGGCAGACGCACGGCACCGATAGTCTATGGGCCCTAACGTGGACGCCATGCGTCCTACGGCCAAACCGGTCACAGAACCAGAACCGGCTCCCAAAGCCGCACCGGAGCATAGTAAAAAACAGGCCTAGAAACAAGACAGAGACCGGTAAACGGAGAACTAAGGTTCTGGACTGAATTAAGACCCGGTCCCTGGACTTAACGCGTTCAGGTGCGCCTGGCCGATAGGTTGGTACCGCTCACAAGGCAGTGTGACCCCCCTGCTCCAAGTTATAGCTCCAAAAAGGGTTTTAGGGCAAAATCCTCTCATACACTAAAGATTACTAGCAGCGGCTTTTCTGTTGCTGGGATCTTAAGATCAGCTCAACGCTAGGCATATTCTGAGAGTGGTTACAGTAGTTGTGTGGTTACAGTGTGCAGTACAGCAGTTGCAGGCATGGCAAGTGGCACCAGGGCCAGAAGCAGGGATGTGGCTGCCGATGATATACTGGGTGCAGAGGGGCCCAGCCAGGGCTCTCCCAGAAGCCAGTCACCAGCCCTCAGCAGCCCAGAGGACCGAGCCCTGCCTGTCGGCCCCCCCAGCCAAGCAAGCTCAGCTGCTCTCCTGCACGCTGCTTTGGCAAGTCTCCGGGCGGGAGACCTCATGGAGGAACGCCAGGTGCAGGCCGAGATCGAGGAACGCCGTGAACGGGAGCAGATGCAGGCTGAACGGGAGGAACGCCGGGAGCAAGCTGAACGCGACCACCAGCTCCAAGTTTTGCGGCTACAGCTTCAACACCCTCAACCCAGCACATCTACCAGCGGGCCCCCCGAGAACCAGGCCCCAAAGTTGCGTGCAGAGGATTTCCCCATCCTGGACAAAGGCACAGATCTGGACACATTTCTGCTGGCTTTTGAAACCGTTTGTCGCCAATACAATGTGCCGGAGGATCAGTGGGTCAGGTACCTAACCCCCCGCCTTAGGGGTAAAGCCCTGGAAATCTTTGGGTACCTGCCCAGCGAAACCACCCTGAGCTACGAGGGGGTCAAGCAAGCCCTGATCCGACAATATAACCTTACCCCGGAATTTTATCGCAAGAAGCTGCGGGGTCTGCGACGGGGCCCCAGCGACAGCTGGGCTGATCACATGAGGGTGCTACAGAGAGCAATTGAGCAGTGGACCACCGGCTTGGGAGTCACCTCCATCCAGCAGCTGAAGGAGCTGATTGCCATAGAGCAGTTCCTTTGGAATTGCTCTGACGAGCTGCAGCAGTTTCTGCGTGACCGGAAGCCAGAGGGGGCCTCAGCAACGGCCGCCCTTGCAGATGAGTACAGTCACAACAGAGCCCAGGAGCCCCGGAAACCTGCCAGCTGGAAAGTGGGTAAGCCGCCGCTGGCGTCTGTTGTACATGCCCCTCAGCCCAAGACCCCTGCCCCTACCCCTTCTCCAGACAAGGGGGGCCCCAACTCTGTCACCACTGCAACCAACCAGGACACTTCAAGGCCGCATGTCCCCAGCGCCAGCAGGGTCCATCCCAGAACTCCTCCACGGTGCTGTATGTGGGTAGGGGTGCTGGGAGGTCCCGGGACAATTTGCAATTCGTCACTGTGGGCCAAGCTGTGGCCGTGGGACTTAGGGACACCGGCGCAGAGACAACTCTTGTGCGCCCTGAGATGGTGTCCCCACCGGACTTCATCCCTGGAAAGACTGTCTCAGTCTCTGGAATTGAGGGAGGTGCATCGGCACTCCCCATGGCAAAAGTTTATTTGGACTGGGGTGCTGGGCGGGGTGTGCGGGAGGTGGGGGTATCGCCGAATATCCCTGCCGGTGTTTTGCTAGGGACAGACTTGGGGCGGCTAGTGTCTCAGTATGTGGCCACTGAACCCCCAAGGTCTGGTCCCCCGGGATGTAATAACATGTACATTTCAAGATGTGCAAATAATGTGAGTAACCTACCTGCTACAGGGAATGTGGGGGTAGGGGGTGTAAAGTGTGCTTCTTCCTCCCAGAGGAAGGAGGGTTACCCAGCAGCTGGGGAGGGAACTGCGACTGAGGTGAGGGCTGTTCCAGGAGACGTGGGACCCCTAGGTAAGTCCACATCGCAGGGTTTCTCCACCACTGGGGTAGCAGAGGGCCAGGCTGGTCTGTCTGGACTGGCGGCTTGGAGGGGAATGGAAGGGGGGCAGGCATTACCTGAGGCCGCAGCAGCTCTGGCCACTATCGAGAATAGTGGGAGCGCTGGTGGCTCGGGGGCCCCTCGGGGGTCTAGTTGCCCCTTTCCCCCAAACCAAGTGGCTGCCAGGGCCGACAGAAGTCCGGAGGGAGGTCCCGGGAGACGGACGGGGGATGGGATGGTCTCGTCTATTCCGACCACCCCCCGTCCAGGGTTCCAGGCACCTCGACCCGAGAGGAACAGTCCATGCCCAGAAACAGGGGTGGTGGAACCTGCAGGTGGGATGAGGGGTGCCCATGGAGAGGTGGGACCCCTAGGTAAGTCCCCACTGCAGGGTTTCAGCACGCCCGGGGTGTTAAGGGACCAGGGTGTTCTGCCTGAACCAGCAGCTTGGGTGCAAGTGGTGGAGGAGCAGGTCCCAGAGTCCCCTCAGGGGACCGACCGCTACTTCCCTTCCTCCCAAGAGGCTGCGGAGACAGGCCGAAACCCAGAGGTGGGTCCCGTGAAACCGACTGAGGACATGGTGGTCCCGACCATGTCCAGGCAGAGATGTGGGGTAGCATCAGGCACTGATGACCCCCAGAGAGTTCTCCCCAAGCAAGGCATGCAGCCTCACTTGGGCCCAGACCCCAGATGGGTGGTCGGGGGACAAGTGCGGCTGTACCCAATGATGGTCAGGTCAGGGTCACCAGGGGGGTGGCCTGAGGACCAGCAGTTGGTGGTCCCCTATCTGCCCAGGGCTAAGAAGTGCTATGCCTTAGAGAGCCGGACGATTGGGCACATAGGGATCACCAACAAGCCAGTGGAGCCGGGCCTGGCTGTCCGCTGCCATTTGTACTATACCGGCCAGAGGGTGGGGGTGGCAGGGTCAAGTCCCAGCATCCCACCGATAGCTCGGCCACAAGGAAAGAGGTCTGTGCCAATGGCAGTGGTCTATGCCACGCCGGTTCCAAGTTCAATGGCCTTGTCACCCACCTGGCTTGACGGGGTGGGTACTGCCCGGTGGGAGATCCTTCCCACGGAAGGTCCCCCCCAGGGCAGACACCCCATCCAGGGGACCCGGTTCGTGGTGCTGGAGGTCAGGCAGGCACCCACTCGGGGCTGCCTCCTTGGCCATTGTTGGCAACATGCACCGAGGCCCCTGGCTCGGGTAAAGCAGAAAGGGATGAGTTGCCATCGGCAACTGGACCCCCGGTCCCAGCTTTGGGCCACCTTACACCCCTTCCGGGAGTGGACCTGGCCCAGAACCCTCAACCCAAAACAGCACTACCGCCGTGGTGCTGCCAGACAGGAATAGCGGACGCATGGGCGCACGGGCCAGCATCAGGATGCGCTGCCCCTTAGCGCCCTTTTGAAGGGGGAGGTGTGGAGAATAGGCCAAATATTATATCGCAAATGTGAAGGAATGATTAGGAAACTCCACATATCTTCTTTATTATTTATGTTTTTATGTCAAGTCTAGAATCCCCCCTTCCAGCCCCCTGATTACAAATGGCCCAGGTATTTTAACGAGATGCGGAAGAGATGTTTGGCAGGGATGTGTGAAAGCTCTGATCAAACCCCCTGGGGTGTTTGATTCCTGCCTTTTGGTCACAAGCTAGGCTGCAGCCAGCATGCCTCCTGCTGTTGTATAACACCCCCAGCTGGGAAGTTGCCAGTGAGGCTACGTTTTAGGAAATCTCCTACTGGGATTGTGTCAGGACTCCATGTAACAGGGCAGACGCACGGCACCGATAGTCTATGGGCCCTAACGTGGACGCCATGCGTCCTACGGCCAAACCGGTCACAGAACCAGAACCGGCTCCCAAAGCCGCACCGGAGCATAGTAAAAAACAGGCCTAGAAACAAGTCAGAGACCGGTAAACGGAGAACTAAGGTTCTGGACTGAATTAAGACCCGGTCCCTGGACTTAACGCGTTCAGGTGCGCCTGGCCGATAGGTTGGTACCGCTCACAAGGCAGTGTGACCCCCCTGCTCCAAGTTATAGCTCCAGAAAGGGTTTTAGGGCAAAATCCCCCTCCAAAAAAATGGGAGGTAACAATGGGGAGGGGAGATGGATAGCCTGGCAGCATAAATTGGATGGTCAAAAACCAGGCTGGTGTCACTCATCGGAAGGGGGTTGTGCGGCCGGCATATCCAGGGGTGTCCATCACCATCACCATAACCAGAAGCTCTTGACACACCCCCTTGTAAGAGCTCCTCACCACGCTGCATGCCAAGGTAAACTTTGCTTGTTATTGTCTCAGTGTATTGCATAGCTGTTGTAACCCACCTCAGAATCGCATAGTTATTTAATCTGTAATATTCCATACTTCTTTATAGTTAAATGCTTGTAAACTCTGCCTAGCGTGCTTATAGCCATTAAAACGTATATTTAATTGAGCTGTCTTCTTGCCTTAAACCCGGAATTTGTGTGTCCAAAGGCGGTGTGCCTGGTTACCCTAATAATAAGAGGGTCGGACAAGGTTTTGGGGAACCCGGTGGGCGTGTGCAGCGGTCTCTGGTTAGTAGTGGGACCACGTGACGCCCCGGTTTCCTGACAGTAGGTAAGTGTTGGAATAAGAATTACAAATGTAGAAAAAAATGATGTGTGTGTTGAGCAGCTGGAGACTAATAGCTCATGTTTATGTCTGATGAGTGTCGGGTCCCGACACTCTGGCCTGTTCCACGCTGAGGAGAGGGGAGAAACAATGTATCAAAGTATCAGCTGTTCAGTGCTGGCAGCCGTCCAGCATAAGATGCCTGGCCACAACTCATATATCTAAAACAGAGAGAAAAGCTCTAGAAGTCATTTAGCTGATTTTGACAGTTTTCCCTTCATGTTGGCTCTGCTGCAGAATCTTTCAGTTTACCATTTTCTCTTTCATATTCTTATTATTTATTTTTCCATATGATCTTTCTTTCAGCTTTGTGTGTTTTGAGCAAAGCCCAACCCAGGATTTTCACTATCTGGAGTTTTGATTTGTTCCCCTAGGGGCATCCCGACTTGGGATGCCCTGATATGTGAAATCCCCAAGTTCGCCTGTGAAAACGTACCTTTCCCTGTCCCACAGCGCATGCGCGGGCTCTTATCCAATCAGCTCTGTTTGCACGCAGATGGGGAGCCTGAGCAGTGACCTTCCTGGCCGCCCGGCCTGTCTAAATGACTATCTGCGTGAGCGCGCCAGAAAAATGGCGGGATCTGTGGTTATCCAGGGGTCGTTTCACACAGTGGGGCATCCCGATTTAGAATGCCCAAGGGGGAAGGTCAATGGCCGGGTCTTATAGACTTCAGGGTCGGCCACTTAGGGTTTTGTTCCACTTTATTTACCTTTAGATTTTCCTGCACAGTTATTCAAAGAAGAATTTCAGTCATTTTCAGTCAGTTTAGTTTATTTTGTATAGATTTTACACATTTGAGTCACCTGGTCTCACCTCACACACACACAGCCGTTACCACTGATTACAGTGTCAGCCTCTGAGGTAAAGTGTTGCTAGGAGACCAGTGGGCTAAATGAAGCAGCTCACTAAATACAACCCAGCAGATCCCCCTATTCAGCAAATGGACTGAGCCATTGTCATTATATATTTTTAAAGAAAGGCAGACATTTTTTCTTTTTTCTATCGCCAGATTATTTATACACATGTTAGAAGCTATTGTGTGGCTATTTAATTATTTATCTTTTTTAATGCAAATTTTGCGATACTGCTCCTTTAAGGGGAGTTTTCCTGAGCCTGGGTGTGTTACCTCAGAGTGAGTTGCCATAGCAACATACCTGCAGCCTGGCTCGTTACAGCTGCTCCGCCCTAACAGCTGTAACGAGCCAGGCTGCAGCTGTGTTGCTATGGCAACTCACTCTGAGGTAAACTGAGAATGCACATTAAAACACATTTCTAATGCACTGATGGTTGCCATATTCAAATGACTGTAGCTTAAAAAGTATACATCCTACAGCAAAGAGCTTTATACTGTAAGAATCACAAGAGCTAGGCCTATAATGTGGTGCATGTCTCTGAAATATTAATAATGAAGGCACAGTCGCAGTTTAGAAATTGCCATTCAAATTTGTGGTGTCTAGAGTGGAGTTTCAATGAATGTCAATGGGAGGTGTGAGTGGCAAACAAAAGGTCATATTGTGAAAACTGTTCGGGCTATGGCTTAGCCTTTTTAGCAGCAGTAGGGATAGCTGAACGTTTTGATATAAGATTTGTGTAGGTGGGATTAAAAATGAGGGAGAGGTCGCAGTTTAGAAATCATGTCCTGATTTTTCACTTCACACTCATCTCCCACTCTAGTTTTGAACATTCCTCCCATTCATTCCTATGGGAAAATTGCGCCAGAAAAACGCCAATATTTCGGAAACCGTTTGGCGAAACAAATTAGTAGCACACCATTCGGGAACGATCTGCACGTTTTGGTATATTATGGTCTATGTAGTGTAAAAACTGTGGGAGGAGTTACAGTGCAAAAATGCTTGGAATAAGAATTATATATCAGCGAGAACAATAAGTGATCTTGGCAAGCAAGACCACTTAATAAAGACTATATCATCATAACTAATATTTTACATGCACCCTGCTGCTTTTCTAATGTCAAGGTATAGGGCGTAACTTGAGGGGGTGCAGGGGATGCAACTGCACCGGGGCCCAGGAGGTTAGTGGGGCACCATCATTGTTGCTCACCCACCTTATTTATCATATTTGTGCTCACTTGGCATCATTTAGATTAAAAAAAAGCATCCACTTTGCAGCTTCAGTCATTAGTTATCTAGCTGCATCCAATTGAACATTTTACTGTGTGAGCCTTGATTTAATGTTTGCACCAGGGTCCCATCAGATTTAGTTACGTCACTGTGGGGGGGGGGGGGTCTAACAGATCTCCTATTCCTTCTTTACACTTTGGCCTACTTCTAGATAGCAGGTAGATGTAAAGGCTTTTGAAACACCAATTACAAGACTTTTCGCTGCCTATATTTTTGCATTCCTATAAAATCTTACGGTACATTATCCTTATACTGCAGGATTCTTTTTTGCTGCCTCTTGTTGTTTTTCAGTTTAATGTATAGTGATGTGGTGGCAGAGGGTAATTTACTAACATGTTGAGTAGCAAAAAATACCAAATAGCCCATATGAGCAGGGAGGATAAACTCCAGAAACTTGTTTGAAATATGTCCATTCACTCTTTTATTGTGCACTATGAAATCACCTTTACTGTTGCTGTCTGCTGGTCAATTTAAAGGTCAATGAGTGACTGTAAAACCTCAGATCTTGACTTCATATACACTACACCAACAGAGGTCACGCTCTTGCACACAAGCAGCTAATAATGTCCTGTCATGTAGCTTCAAACAAATATGTTATACTGAGGATATTATAGTAAGAGTAACAGTCTTAGGAGTTATTCCAGGACTATTGGAAAAGTGAAAACATCCATTTCTAATTCTACACCCTAAGAATACAATTAAGTGGAAAAAGTGTTTTTCCTATTTATAATATCCCCAGAACCTGCGATGAACATGTGGAGTACTTTTAATAAGGTAAATTTGTTTTCATTTTAGAGGTTTGGAAATAACAGCAGTCTATGGCCTAATTCACAAAGAAACCTTTTTAATTTTGTTTGAATTCATCATAAGCCATTGTTATATAATTTAAAATAATCAATATCTTCCTTGTAGAAATGCTGCAGGTGCAGGGTATTCCTTTTTCTTTTTTTATTTAGTTTTATTGGGTGCTAAGTGTAAGTAACCTATTTTTTGCCATATAAGACGCACCTGCACATAAGATGCACCTAGGATTTGGATGAGGAAAATAAGAAAAAAAAATATTCTAAACTAAATGTTTCGCTAAAACACCCCATTACAGGCAGTGTGGCATTTCCCCCGCCCCATTCTCCATTGGCATTGTTGAATCCCCCCTCTAATAGGCAGCTTGGATTCCCCTCTCCCCCTCCCAAAAGCAGTGTAGCATCCCCCCCTACTATGGACAGTGTAGCATTCCCATAGGCAGTGTGGCATTCCCCCCTCTCATTCCTCATAGGCAGTGTGGCATTCCCCTTTCCCATCCCTACAGGCAGGGTGGTATCCCCCCATCCCATTCCCATAGGAAGTGTGGTACTCCCCCCATCCCATTCCCAAAGGCAGTGTGGCACCCCCCCTCCCATTCCCATAGGCAGTGTGGCATTCCCCCCTCCCATTTCCCATAGGCAGTGTGGCATCCCCCATCCCATTCCCATAGGAAGTGTGGTACTCCCCCATCCCATTCCCCATAGGCAGTGTTGCATTCCCCTTTCCCATCCCTACAGGCTGGGTGGCATCCCCCCATCCCATTCCCATAGGAAGTGTAGTACTCCCCCCATCCCATCATTCCCAAAGGCAGTGTGGCATCCCCCCTCCCATTCCCATAGGCAGTGTGGCATTCACCCCTCCCATTCCCCATAGGCAGTGTGCCATCCCCCCATCCCATTCCCATAGGAAGTGTGGTACTCCCCCATTTCATTCCCCTAGGCAGTGACGCATCCTTCCCTAAAGGAGCTTGCTTTTTTATGACTGGAAGCGAAGGCATGGAAGCTGGCCGAGGAGTCCCACAGAGAAAATCAACCTAAGGAAATCATTACTGGACCCACCTATCAGCTATCTAGAAATAATGCAAGATTGAGCTTAGTAATGTCGTTGTGAGATATAAAGTGTTATATTTATTTTATATCACAGTATTTTATGTTATTTTGTGAAATACCAAAAGAAACTTACTGAAATAATAATAAACTCACAGGGCACATTGGGTCAACCAAAAAAACTTTTTTTAATCTTGGACCTTCTTTACCTCCCAGATGGTCAGATCTTACATTGGTACCTAAAGCCCACTGGAGGATCCTCTGGTTAGCCAGTCTGAAATTAGTTGTCAGCATCAGAGCTTACAGTACATGCACTATGATGGACTTAACCAGCCTGTGTCATTTCATTGGAATTATTGCATATGGGGTGTTCCACTGATTCTCTTACAGTAGGCCCATGGCCACCATGGACAGCCTATAAAAACTGATAAAATGTGCAGTGTCACTTAAAGGGACATTCCAGACAAATCGTTAAATTAGCATGCAGGGGCGTAACTTCAGGAGATGCAAACACACCGCAGTCTTTAATTGTCTGTTTGTATCCAATTGAGTTAAAAGACATAAAAAGTTAATTTATTCCCCAGCACTCTGCATTCCCCCCAAAAAACCCTATAAAACGTGCTTCCTTCTGCAAACATTCATTTATGAGCCATCATCTGCTGCTGAGAAGGCCCTCCATATGGGACAGAGGCCACTGGGTGCTGAATGCCAGCTGGATAAAATACGCAGCCCCTTAGAGCCAGAATGGGGAGAGCAGAAGGCAGGCTAATTTAACCCTTTACCTGGAACGTCCCTTTAATTGTTATTGACTTCATCCCTTTTATAGTTGGCAACTATTGGCAACAAGACACCACTTTCAGGGCACAGCTTGTCCAAAGGGGCATAACTAAAATCCAGACTCGGATGAGCCTTGAAAGAGCTCTCTTCCCCAGGATGCTTTTCTCTTGCCTACCGGTCGTACTTCTGTTGTCTATAGATTAAAGTAAACCTGTTATCTGTTTTTCCTGGCTCAGGAGTCTGTGCATGTGCCTGGGGTGCGCACAGGAAGGCATGTTTTAATCGTGGGTTTCACGCAGTGGTGCATCTCAAATCGGGACATGAACCAGTCACCAGTGTTTAATGGTCACTGTGCAAATTATGTGTTAACTAAGTTTTTCCTTCTTTGGTCTTCAATGTCTTCATATTATGTAGAATCTGGGACTAAAACAATTGCTATCTTTACCCCCATGTGTTTGGGATACATATTGTTTCTTTTGGTATGTTCATTTAACGTGATTGACCATTTAATAAAATAGGGTACTCATCTTTTGTCTCCCTGTTGGTCACTGGATCGGGATTGGTCTGAGTCAGCAACTCACCTGACCAGCCCATACCGCAGCATGCACATCCCGCACCCAATTGTCCGAACATGGGCTCGAGATTAATTGTGTACCGGCCTTGCGCTCCGCCATCAGTCACATAAGTGCTAGCATATACTCCCCATTCATTGCAATAGGGGGACTGTGCCAAGGCCCGACATGTCCCTCCATTGTCGCGAATACATAGGGCTTTGCCATGAGCCGGACAGCGCTGGTCAATGGCCTTCGGGGAAATGGATCCTGCGATCAGGTGAGTTGCTGATCGCCGGACTAGTGCCGAGTGGAACTAGTCAGCTGTGTGGAACAAAGCATAAGTGCCCTTTATATTTTTTATATTGGGTTTCAATCACTATCAGCCACAATAAATATAACTTGTTTACCCATAGGGAACTAGTACTCCACTAGTTTTTTTACCTACTAACCAACACCCTTACAACAAACAGTGCTCATATGAAAAATTAATTTACCTTTTTCTAACTCCTGCTGTGGTCAATTTTACAAACAAAATGGTGTCTCCTGGAGCTTCAGGCTGCTGGGTTTCCTGTTACTGTTCATTGTCAGTTATGTGAGTTGAATTCAGGCAGCACCACGGCTGGGATGCTGGGAGAGGAAGCTCCAAAATGGCTGCTACCACTTCTTTTCCTTACTTTACCTTCCTTCCTGTCACTTGTGTTGTGTTTCCAGGAACTACACTAGTAAAAAAGCTGACATAATGTAGTATCTAGAACAGAAGAAAGTAGGGATCTGAAACACGATTTGTCAAAATCAGCTGTGCTCAACTAAACTCAAATTTCACTTTATTAACATGTAATGTGGCTATTTGTTCCATGCCTGTAGCTAGCAAGCTGTATTAATGTCATTGTGGTTTAAGAAGATTGTGTTACACCATCTAAACAGCAGAGGGCAGTCTGTAGCTATTTACAGTACTGAATAGAGAGATTTTTGCAAACTCCTAAAATACCACAAATGTCACACTGTGATAGTGAATTAATCATGTTGTTTATGAAAGTAATTAGTTTAGTGCTGTTTGTTAATTGGGATGGATTAGCATTTACATTGCAAAGATGCTCACATAGTTTCCATTAATGTAGTATTTTTAATTCACAATTTTAATTAGAAGAGTTACTGTATGTTTCAGGGAATTTGACAGACTTCCTTCTGTGTTCTAAAACAGGATCGACTTTATTTGACTTTCATCCTAATGAATATTTTTAATAGAGAGATATGATGTCAAGCACTGATTAATGCATTACAAGTATATGTTCCCTAATAGTTAGAGAAATGAGTGAGGTAATTAAATAAATAGAAAAATATATTAAGTAGTCATAAAAATGCTAAGAACATCACATACATAAAGATGTGCACTTCAGTGTGACTACAAGTTGCTTTGTAAAGCTGGCAATAAACAGCAATGAATGAAGAAATAGAGGGACTATACACCTATCAATGGCTGATCCCGGGCTCTCCCATCAGCATGTTCTGTCCATCAAGAACTCCATTGTATTCTATAGGTTCTGGACTAACACTGTGTGCTATTAGTGCCAGCAGAATTAGCCAGGGCAATCATTAAAGTGATCATTTAACCAGAAAGTAGTTGACAGGCTATTTTAAAAAATAATGTAACCTTTCATGGAACGTGGTTGTTCCATTTTAAGATTTGGAGCAGGAAAATAAGAAAAAAAATATTCTGAAACAAATGTGCTAAAACATTGTCCCCCCAAGAACCAAACAGGCAAGGTGCAGAACGCCCCCCCCCCCATTACAGGCAGTGTGGCATTCTTCCCCCTCCCATTCCTCATTAAAGGCAGTGTGGAATTCCCCCGCCTATTCCTCATAAGCAGTGTGGCATTCCCACCATCCCATTCCCCATTGACAGTGTAGCATTCCCCGACCCATTCCCTTTAGGCAGTGTAGCATTCCATCCCTCACATCCTTCACATTTTCCGTAGGCAGTGTGGCATTCCCCCAATTTCATTTCCATAGGCAGTTTGGTATTCCCCCCATTCCCATACAGTGTGGAATCCCCCTATCTCATTACCATAGGCAGTGTGGCATCCCCCATCCCATTCCCATACAGTGTGGAATCCCCCTATCTCATTCCCATAGGCAGTGGGGCATCCCCAATCTCATTCCCATAGGCAGTGTGGCATCCCCCATGCTATTCCCTATAGCCAGTGTGGCATACTCTCCATCCCATTCCCTATAGGCAGTGTGGCATTAATCCCCATCCCATTTCCATAGGCAGTGTGGCATACCCCCATCCCATTCCCATAGGCAGTGTGGGGTTCCCCATCCTATTCCCATAGACAGTGTGGCATTCCCCATCCCACTTCCATAGGCAATGTGGTATTCCCATCCCATTCCCATGGGCAATGTGGTATTTCCCATCCCATTCCCATAGGCAGTGTGGTACTCCTCATCCCATTCCCATACGCCATGTGGCATATCTCCATCCCATTCCTTATAGGTAAAGTGAAAAAAGAAGTATACTAACATGTCCCGGTGCTCCCGCACTGCTGCCACAGCCATCGCGAGGCCAGAAGATTGAGGCGTGGTGGGCAGGCAGGGTAACCGAACCCTGCCGCTGTCTCTGCTGCCTTACGCGGCATCTACTTCTTCCGGGGTGTGGGCACATGCGAACATCTGGCTCTGTGTAGCAGGTGGGCATGGCCTGCGCTGAGCATCCATTCAATGAACATTGCCGCTGGCCACGCCCATCCGCTGCAAGGAGCCGGGTGTTTGTGTGTGCCTGCACGACAGAAGAAGAAGCAGGCAAGGTTCAGTTAGCTTGCTTGCATACTGCTTCTCAATTCTCTGACCACCCAGTGGCTGAGGCAGCCTGGCCAACAGTGCAAGAGCACTGGGACATGTGAGTATACTTTCCCCCCCCCCATAAGGTACACACACACATACACACACAGCCTTTTTGGGGAATAACGGTACGTCTTATGGTGCGAAAGTACAGTAATTCCGTTAAATGTTGTGGTTGTGTGATTTAAACTGCAAATGCTTAATACAATGTACAATCTTTCGTCAGGTGAATTTGTCTTAAAAGCTTTTACTTGTAATTGGTTCACTTGTCTGGCAAAAGGTTATTCATGTTCTTATCATGAATCAGTGAAATAGTTAGCTGCTAATGGAAATGGGTCCTTTACAGCTGCATTCTTGGTTAAACTGTTTCCCCACTCTAATATTATAAAAGTATTCACATAAAGTGCCACATTTTATTTTCTGTGGTCTTAAAAAAATTTATATAATTTACTCATTAGTAGTTTTTTTGAAGTTTGATGTGTGACAGGTTAACAGTTTAAAAAATGTCTGTGTATATATTTATTTATATTTATTTGGTACATTGAGGATTTTTTAATTTCAAACTTTCTCTACTGAGCATTTTATAAGAGGCACACATCAAAAGAAATCAGCAATGTCATAAGTCAATAACATTTAAATTATGAATAATTATGAAAAAACCCAAAAAATTAGGGTGAAAAAAATGGCGGAAAACCAATCACAGACATTATCGAACAGCATACATTTGGTAACAGGTATTTTATACTTTATTGTGCTAGGTTGCAATATTTATGCTGTAAATAAGTAATAGGAGTATTAGTAATTACTTGAACTGTCCAGTCTTGTGTTAGCTATTAGATAGTGAGTAACAATAATTCGAAATCTATTATTAGGTAAAAGAAGATAAAAGGAAGGAAAAAAAGGGGGGAAGGTAGCCAAAGAAGGAAGGCGAAAGGCACTGAAGGGAAAAGAAAGTGTCCAACATGGGGGGAGATAGAGTCAATTTCTATAGCTATGTTGTATCTAGCCAAACATTTTTTATAAAGAGCTGCATCCTTGAACAGAGGTCAAGGTAATTAGCTCTCACAGATATTGTCCATCCTATGTTATTTGGAGTGGCAAGATTCGACATGGTTTATCACAAAAATCAATCCTTAACTGTCAGGGAAACAGATAATTTCCGAGTGGCTAGGAAGAACAGCTTTTGTGACATTAATCAAGTGAATTAGCATGGAGTTTTATACTTTCTCAAATTACTGTGGTCAAAAAGAAACATGACAGGAGTGAAATTTATGAACGGCCAATTATTTGTTTTGAGATTTCGTGCACTTGCTTCCCAAATGTCTGTGCTACTGAAAACTGCCACTAAATGTGATACAGGAAGCCCCCATCTACCCCTCACCTCTTCGGTAGAGCCTGAGGGGAAAACATTAACCCCCCCCCCCTTATTATCCTTACTTTATTCCTCAGTTCTTATAATTTATAAATTAACCATTCATGTCTCAAACTCCAACACACAAACATCAAACTTGGACAGAGTATATTGCCAAACAAAGTAATGTCAAACTTCGTTCCTCAGTCCCCATTCTTACACAGTCATCTAAGTCCCCCAAAACATTATTCTGTAAACATCACACTGCCAACAAATGTGATACAGGGAGCACCCATTCACTCCACACCTCTAACATTTGGTAGAGCCTTCGGGGGAAAGAATGTGCCAAGCTGTTGGGGTGCAGGACCATCAGGTAATCAGCTAATAATAAGTCTCCTGAATGACGCTGCTAATAGAACATTTGTGTGTAAGTACATTTTAACCTATTCCTATTATTGTGAAGTTTAATGGATTTACAGCACTTTTACAATTTAGTTTTTGTAGAATCCAGTATCTACAAAAGCAGAGTCGTACTTACAGTATATGTATATACTTATATAAAGAAATAGAGGTCATAGTTATAAAATGGTCCTGGCCAAAGATCGTTGTATTACCACTGCCATCCTATTTAATATTTAGAGCCATGGTAAGTGACTTGTTACCCGCCCCACATTACCCCTATCCCCAAAGACCAGGGCAGTACAGAAGAGCCTGGTACCCATCGTTTACCCCTGGGCTTAGCTAGTGTTTTTTTTGTTACCAAACTTCTGTTTTATGGAAGCACACTGGAACACTGCTGCTTTGGCAACTGCTGATAACTCAACCTTACACATGCCCAACAGCAGTGTTCTGTGAGTGCAGGCCTCTGTAGCTCTAGGTACAGAATTGGTGTACAGTTGCCAATAGCAAAATACTGCAGGTGGTGAAAACTGCTTCCATATAATACACATTTGGCAACATAAGAAAATAAAAATGCTAGATAAGTTCAGTCCCTTGAAGACAAATATACACTTTCAAAAAAGTGCAGTCCTTTCACCAATCAAACAATGTGATTTTGCAGGTGAGGTCTCTAGAACTGTACACATTATTCCAGATGTGCTCTCACCAGAGCCTAAGGGTAGTCAGCAAACAAGAGTGAGGCTTCGAACGTAATAAAGGAGATGAAGAAGGTGTAGTAGAGGAAATCAGTGCTATCAAAAAGGGATTGATTTACCTGCATATACGTTCACTTGAAGTTGTACAATGGAATCTGCAGAAGTAAATACTTAAAGTTATAACCAACCTGCTGACATTGTAAACTCCTCACTGGGCAAATGTAACTGCAAATAACAGCAAGCTCTGCAGCAATTGTGAAAATGGTTTGTTTGGGTAGACTTGGTCTCTGCTATTGTCTACAGATTAATTGTTGACTTCACATTCACTGCTCTTTTGTGTTACTTCAAACTCAGTGAAACCCTATATATAACCTTATTAGTTTGTTTAGTCTATTAGCAACATTTTTGTGGCTATAGCGCCAGCTTTGGAGCGCCAACATTAATCTGGGTCTGTGCTGTGGACTACATTGGCACTAGTTTGCTTGTTTGTTGCGCTTATGTCAGCGTCTGTTGGACACGCCTTCCGAGTATCCCAGCGCCAGCGAGCACCACTTTTTCCTCCTTGAAATCATTGCTGCTGTATTTTTCCCGCACTAGTCAGCGTTTCTTCATCACAGTTACAATACATCACTGCTGAGGACAAAGGGGACATACTTTACAGTGCATTTTGACTGCATTTTAGTTAGTGCTGTCCAAATTACACATTGTTAAGTAAAAGAATCCATTAAAATCAATTTTAATAACCCAGCTAGGTCCACCTAGGTCCATAATTCCAAGTTGACAAGTCCCAGTGAAAGTACTGTTCAAATATACGTGTTTAAAATAATTATAAGCATTAAACACTTCAAAAACTAGTTCTGCCCATTGTGCTCTATGGGATCTGGTGGAACAGCGCCAGGATTCATTTGGCGCTGCTTCAACTACAGTGCCGGCGCTGCACCCTTTTCAGTGCTAGCGTTAAATAAGATGTGAGGCACATCCTCGTTGTTTTTTTTTAGTTGTTAAATCTGATGATGAATACTGCTGAGGCCCAAAAGGCGGCACTGTTGCTCATACTTCTTAAATAAGGTTCCACGATTTTTCAGTTAACTCAGCGACTTAATAGAGATCTATCACCAAAACTAATCTAACTTAAATTTCCATAATAACATGGTAGGATACAAAAGGGCTTGATTAAAGGGACTGTAACCCAACAGTAATAAAAAGGCAGCAATGCTCATGCCTCTCCCGTGTGTCTTTCCTACTACAGTGCTGGGTCCAAAATTTGCCCTCCTTTTATTTCCATTTGTCCAACAGCCACCCTCTCCCTTGAAGCTCTCAGAATCAATGAGCACAGCAAGCCACAGTGGTCCGGTACCTGTCCTTGACCACAGCAGAGCATACTCAAGACTCATAATGCTGCACCATGACACACCCTTACCATCTCAGCCTAGACCCAGAAATTAAAGCAAAGAATTTGGCTGCCCTTGGAATACATAGGGTATAAACATATGGACAGAAATTTTGAGATGCTTTGAAATGGATCCTTTTAAGCTGTTTCAAAGTGGGATAAGGTGAGAGGAGGTTAGTTTTTGCCCAGACAGGGCTTTTAACCCTTTAAGTGCCAGCCTACCTAGATTTTTTGTCACACTCTGTTGCCAGAATACTTTTCACGTTTTTGCGCTACACGTGTTCAACCTTGATTTTTGAAGGGATTTCCAGGGCTTTTCCAGGAAAATGATATATTGTTTTTTCAGCAGAGTCTGGGCTTCAACATGAAATGTCTTGTTTGGCCTTTTTTTTGTGTATTTTCAATACTTTTGGGTGAAATATGTGAAAAAAAAAATATCTATTTTTTACAATTTGTAGTGTGAAAAAATGTAATTTTGTTAATAAAATATTATTGCGTGTGAAAGCCCTATTTCTCCCGGTTACAACGGTTCCACATATGTATTGGTAGACACCCTTTCCTGCCCAGGAAACTCCCCCAAACTGAAACAGCAGTTTAGGAGATTTCAGATAGGATACAACTATGCAATATGATTGCATAGTTGTAAGGGGTTAACTTAAAAAAAAAATGACATAGGGTCCCCCCTCCCGGGGGGAGGACCTCCTTTTTTTTGGAATTTTAAGGGTTAAAAACCTTTAAAATCCCCCCAAAAAATGACGTAGGGTCCCCCTTACCCAGCATTTCTGACACGGACCAGCTATGGGGGCTTGTAGAACAGGGCGCAGGGGCCAGCGTTGGTGGCCCCTGGCCCTGCAGGCTACTAGCCCACATAGCCACTAAGTGGCCCGGACCCTTCTGTCCCCCCCCCTGGCCATTGGGGAGGCAGGTAATGGGGGGGCTGGGGGTTTTGGCAAGTCACCCGCTAGCCGCAGGTGATTGCCAGCCCCAGAGCCTTGTGAACTGGTATAAGGGGTCTCATGGACCCCCTACCAGTTCACAAAGGGTTAAGTAAAAAAAAAAGACACAGACACAAAATTCTTTAGTTATTATTTTTTCACTTATACTTACCTCTGATCCCGTGTCCCACGCTGCTGCAGATGACACTTGTCGGTAGTGATCGGAGCAGGGAGGGTGGGAGGCAGGGAGATCAGAGCCACCCTGCCTCCCACCCTCCCTGCTCCGATCGCTACCGACAAGTGACAGATCGGAGCCGGGTGCTGGTATACGAGGAGCGGGATGATGTCATCCTGCTCCTCCCACAAGTGGGCGGGGCTAGGGGCGGGCCCAGCGCCGGCCGAAGAGGATGGTGAGGGCCCGTTGCTGGGTCCTCACCCGAAGCGTGGTAAGTCCAGGGGGGGATCGGAGCCCTCTCTGGTGAAGAGAAGACCCTGGTTTGTAGAGGACTTACTAAAGACAGTTTTTACAGAGTATTTTTATTCTATGTATTATTTATCAGTAAAAAATGTACTCAAGATGGAGTTCCATTTTAAAAGAGAATATTTAACAGCCGCTGAGCTACAGCAGTGAAATTACTGTTTTAAAGGCGTGCATGTAAGGTAAAATATCTCTGCAGCAAATGAAACATGTTGCATTTCAGTAGGGACCTCTGTCTCATGACAGATCCTCTGACGGATCTAGTTTTCAGCTCTGCAGGCAAAATGGCTTTGCAGTGGCATGGTCGAGCATTTAGCTACAGTATTCTCCTTGTGGGAAATATTGGAAGCAGAGCCACTAGGTATACTTATGTTTATGCGTTAATCCCCTTGCTTCTTTCACTGTTGTCCAGTAAATATTATTCTGAAAATACCCTTGGGTTTGTCTTTTTACCATTTGGTAGACATCGCTCAAATGGTTTTATTAATATTGTAATAGACTTCATGAATCACAGTAATTTGCAAGTTGTAGTTCTATTTATCTTAACCCATTCCCAATAGCATATCTGCTGCTGATTACTATTCAAGGGATGTTGTGCATGTAGCAAGTATTGTATGTGTTATTACAGACAGTAGCATGTACTTTAAATGTATAATGGAATAGAACTTATATATATTTTCGACTGCAGTGCATGTGCCCCCATCTAAAGCTTCAGTGATCTGCATTTCAAATTGTAGATGTTTTTGTCTGTTACGGTTCTCTAGTGCACAATTGGAACAAAGTATCTTAGAGCAGAGAGGGGAGGTAGTGGTGAAGATTTAATGATAATGACTGTGTTAAATTTAAGAAAAAATATATTTGGCCTTAAAGTTATACAGCAGGCAAAGGTGACTGTAATACCATTGCGTTGGGCTACATTTGGGACTGTCCTAAACTGCTTTCCATTTTAAACTGAAGCAGAAATGGCTGAGATGTTGGAGTTTACAGGTTTAGCCAATAAAAATAAAAAAGTAAAACAAATATTAAATAAATGCATGGTTTTTAACTTGGACCATGAATTGTGGTCAACGCTACCCTTCAATATAAGTTACAGAGCATAATATATATTTGCACATTTTTAAAGTAATGTTAAAATGATCAGATATATGTATATTGAAATATACTGAAAAATATGTTAAAAATGTAAATAAATGCATCTACTTTTTCACCATATTAAGCAAATCTGTGACCCAATGAAGGCCCTTTTATTACATCACTTTGACATTTACAACAGGCCAGTTTACCATCATTGTGTCACAATTCACTTACCTAACCGATCCCACGGGGTCCACGGCCGGCATGTCCAGCCAGCTCAGGCGGCGCTGGCTCGAGTGGCACCTTCCGCTTGTGGCCGCATCCCTGGCCTGCCTGGCTTTCTTATGTCTTCCGGTGGCGCTGTAAAAAGTTAGTTAAAGTGCCAGTGAGCCCTAATATTGCTGGTGGGCGAAACGCCCAAATAATTATAGTGGGCAATCAGCCCACACGTTGTTACTTGGGCCAATGAGCCTGAGTGTTCCCCCCTTTCAATCCTGTTCATTAAAGGTTTTCCCTCCACACTGTCTTATTGCATGTGATAGCGTGCTTCTGGGTGCCTTTGATCCTGCGTTGTTGATTGTTACAGTTGCCGACCTAGCTTATCTGACCATTCCGTGACCGCCGCCTGAAGCGACCTTTGCCTGGATTCGGACTACCTCATCCATTGTACTGCGAACTCTCTGCTTACCTGGTTTGACCTTTGCCTTAACTTTTGACCTTTTTAGTTTTTCTTCCTTGGCACTGTGCATCGAGAGGACTGATTGATCTGTGTATGACCCCAGCTTGTTCAACTACGCCCAGTCTACAATCGCCTCAATTGCCTTCACCCCTGTGTGTTTACAATCTTTGAGCTATCAAGTCCTGGGGGCAGCCATGTCCGGTGAGACGTTTAAAGCGTCCCGGCGACAAGGGGCTTTACTATAGGTAAAGCTAGCTGCAGAGATGGGGGGGTGCGAACTCACTAAGAAGGAGGGTGTCCCTGGGGTTTGACACATTGTCTGTGGTAAATTGCATTGCAGTGTATATACAGTTCAGAATCTTGTCTAAACTGTTCTAGCATTTTACTGTACACAATTACTTGTAGCTTGTTAGCTACCTGGAAATAAAACAGTATTCAAATACAACATTGTCAGAACTGATAAATGTCCCCTATAAAGATTTAAAGTGAAGCTTTTTTTCTCAGTGTCAGATGGGGAGCCTTATTTATGAAGCCTCAGCGCCACATTTTTGGCCTCAGTGGCGCTAAGTGTGGGATTTAAGAAAGAAAAAACAGCAGCACCAATGTGGCCGCTGGCTGGTGTCTTATTTAACAATAGTGGCGAAAATAATGCAGCGCCGGGCACTCGGTTGATGCAGCACTAGATGAAACCTGTCGCTGTAGATCAAGTTCCCATAGAGCACAATAGGCAGAACCAGATTGAAGTGTTTAATGCTTTTAATTCTTTTTAAACACATTTATTTGTACAGAACATGCATTGTGACTTGCCAAATATTGAAATGCAGGACCTAGATGTCACAAAATAATTTTTATTGGGCTCCCCCAATAAAAAACATTTTGTGACATCTAGGAACAGCGTTTCAATTGTTGGCAAGTCACAATTCATGTTCTGTACAAATAAATGTGTCTAATAATTAATGAATAGTTAATGAGATGTATTTGAATGGCTTTTTTGCTTAACAATGTATAATTAGGACAACAAAAACTAAAACGCAGCCTAAACGCACACTACACAGGTCATCCCTGTTGTCCCCAGCAGTGATATCTTGTAACCGTTAATGAAGAAATGCTGACCAGGGCCGGGAAGATACAGCTCCAAAAGTTTCAAGGAGGAAAAAGTGAATAAATATTACGTTGAACGCTGGAAAAACGGCAGTACAAAGTGGCGCTCACTGGCGCTGGGATAATCGGCATTCAGGTTCAACAGGCATTGACATAGGCCGGCCAATACCTAGTGCAACAATCAAAGCCAATTAGTAAGCGTTCTGTGTAGCGACTACTAGCGCCAATGTAGTCCACGGCACAGTGTCAGATAAGACCAAAATACTGGGGCTCCGGAACTGGCACTGTAGCTCAAAAAGATGCTAAATGGTGCACATTATAAATAAGGCCCTTAGTGAACACTTAAACATTCAGTTGCAAAATTGCACCACACTGAAGAAATTGTAGTAAAACTAGAACACTTGCTCTCAACAATGAAAGTTTTGTTTTATAATAAGCAGGAACTTTCTCCTTGGTTGCTTATTGCAACCAAACTTTTTCCAGTCTTGATAAGCTCGGCTGTGACTCCATGCCTTGGGGCCAGCACCAGGGGGAACCAGAATGACCTCACCCTTCATTATTCTATGGCTCCAATTGGGCAGCACCACTATATATACTGTACAAATAGCATTCTTAAATGACTGTCATATTGTTGCCTCTATTCTTCTTGTTTGGCAGCACAAATAGAAAGGTCTTCTTCAGCTGGTTAATTTTTGTTTGCATCCAGAATGTCAAAGAATGTGTAGATAGCATAGTAAATCAATGAGCATAGTTTGTTTTATTTTGTTACACAATACCAAACCACTTCTTTTTCATATAAACTAGATCTGCAGCCATAAAAATATAAAAAATCACCTTCTGCTCCATGTCCAAAAAGGAAACAGCTGTCTGGTGAAAATATTAATGTACTTAAGATTATAAATTGTGGAGCAGAGGAAAGAGACAGGTGTGTGTTATTAGATTCAGGGTGGAAACTAAGCTTCAGATAAAAAAAAAAAAAGAATCCTAATAGATGCTTATCACATGCTTCAAAGCTATTTCTTGTTTGCTTGAATATGATTTAGCTTCAAGCTCCTGGACCGGGATTTCAAGAACCAAGCCTTTTACGCCAGCTAGTTGCTCCCACAAACTTGTAATGACACAATGGCACATTCAGCCCTTTTTTTAATACTGCTAGGTGAGTGAAAATCAATGTCTTAATGAGATAGAGAGTAGTTTCCTACATACCCCCAAATAATTGCCAGAATGTGAATCAATCCTATTAGGCCTTCAAAATAAATAGGCATGTGAATGGATTCCCCCAGACCCACAAAAATAAAATACATAGAAAATAAGAGAATCAAACAGGTTCCTAATCCCCAAACTATTTAAGTCTATCCAAGCACATGGTAAATTCCTCTCACTGTAAACCTGTTGGGAACAGGTTAAAATAGGCAATTTCAAAGCCCCTCACAATTTCTGAGCATGGCTGAGCTGGAAAGGGAGTGTCATGACACATCTTTATGAGTCCTGAGCATGCTTTCCTGTGGTCTGAGACAGTTATGGGGCCACTGTGGCTTGTTCAGCATGCTCACACTGAGAGATCCAAGGATAGAGTGGTGGTTCGACCACTTTTTTGTGTGATCCCAGAGAAAAGCAATTGAAAGGAGGGCGGATTCTGGTTCCCTGCAATGGCTTCTACTCACCATTGTAAGATATTAATAGAGGAACATAGGGAAAGCATCAGATGAGCTGCTTGCTACTTTTTTGAATGTAAGTAAACGAGAATGGAGGTAGCAAGGTGCTAAAGGTTAAAATGTAACAGGTATTATTTTGTGAAAGAAGATTGGAGCAAAATTGACGTACCCATCGGCTGTACTGTATTTCCCATTATGCACTTGAGGTCCTGTGCCTTGGGCAGCATCTCAATTATGGTTCAGTTTAGCTTACTTGTCTTACCCTACTGAACATTTTGCAGTATTAACATTGTGGTGGTGCACTCCATGGATCCAACTGATTTCTCGAAGCAGTTTGACTTGTCAAACCATTTCAGTTTCGGCATCAGACTCTAGATTTGATCCATGGTGTCTTTCTGGGCACTTATTTTTGTTTACTGGCAGCGATTAAGGGACATAGTAAATAATGGTTGCCCTTTGGTATGAAGGGGTGCCATGAATTAGAGGACAATACCTGATTGGGGTAAAATAATCTTAGCCCATTTAAACCTGCTGATTAACCCTCCCCCTTCAAGATTGGCAACTGGAAATTACATCTGACCAAAATTCCCTCTGCCGTGCTGACATCACCCTCTATGATTCCTCTTGAGCTGTCGTCACTCCCAGCTGCCTTTTTATCCTCTGGTAATCCTATGCATATACAGTGTTTCTGGTAGTGCTGTTAAGCGTTCGGTGAAAGAGGCTTAACTGAAAGAGTGTACTGAATGGGTGGAGAGCAGTGGTGGCAAACCTATGGAACCAGTGCCAGAGACGGCACTCAGAGCCCATTTTGTGGGCACCTGTCATCTCTCCAGTACATGCATTTTGGGGGTTGAACCCCCCCCCCCATACCAGAGCCATTAGGTTGGCACTTAAATGAAGTTTTGGATTGAAGTTTGGGCACTCAAAGGTTTGCCATCACTGGTGTAGAGTGTTGTAAACTCTAAATACAGCTTTGTCCAGAGGGTATCAGACAGCATCTCCTCTTCTGTACATCACTTGTCATTGTATGAGTGTAAAAGATGTCCCAGCCCGCTGTCTGAGTTACCTAATCACAGGACACATCAAGAACATAAAGCAATTTTCCACCCACAAAAGAAGCATTATATAGAAGGCCCTTGCTGCTAACATGTCAATAGGAGGGCAGTAGCATTTATTCACAAAAATATTGGCAGGCATCAGTTTATTTGTGGCAGTGGCTGCCATCCCTGCCTAGCTGCTAATAATGCAGTATATTCTGAGTGATGGCAGTAGGTGCTGGACAATGTGTGGCTGCCATTAGCAATCTTGCTATTGTCTGCAATAGCTCTGCTGGGGCATAACATGGCAATCTGTGCAGCAAGGTTAGGGATGCTATTAAGATTTACTGCTGTTATAATGATGTGATATAAATTGTCTGCCTTTGGTTTGGTTGTTTATTAACTTATAGGTTCTTTTCACCATTAAAAGTCACACACTGATGCCTGCTGTGCTTTAGTATCATCATTGGCCTTCTCATACATGTTTCCCACCAAGTTTGTAAAGCACATGCTTGGCTAAGAGTCTATATTTTGGGGCCTAAAAGCTGTGAAAGTGAATATGTGCTCACACTCCATCCGCAGATGGACCCCATTGCTGCTTTGTGAATGTATATGAATGTTCTCATGCACTCAGGTCATAGTACAGTACAATCTTTAGGTTGGTTTCACACCATTGTGAGTATAAAATGTGAGGTTTGGACCAACCCCTGACAGAGTTAGTTTTAGAGAACTCAAAGTTATTGACCTCACTTTGGTGAATCAGTAATCATTTTCTATTAAATAAACAAATTTATTCCATCAATTAAAATCCTCTCATAAGAGATATACATAAGAACATGTACATAATTCATGCATTACATGGCAACTTGGTGTTTTTCCCTTGTGGGCATTTTAATTATTCAAATGACTTGTCTCCACAGTCTCAGAAGACAAACTAGTTTTGACAATTATGGCTTCTTCAGTGCCCTTAGTTCGGGAGTCCAAGTCTGTGTTTTACAAAAATATGTTATAAATACTTATAATTATATCTGATAATAATCAATATATTATTTGATAAATAAGTACCTGCGTCCCATATATGACAGGATAAACCCACGGCAATAAGGCACAATATAGTATCACAGGCTGTTTTGAATGTTAAATATTTCCCAATGATCTGTAATTTTTATAAACATAAGGTTTTTATTGCACAATGATGAACATCTAAGTGTATAGGTGCAATCTTAGTATGCTGGAAAATGGGGTTCAGTAGTGGTACGTACAGGCAGGAGGGTCCCCAAACCAGTGCGTCTGCTCTCATTGCCGGGGCCGCTCACTACGAAAGGCTTGCCGACGTGAATGGCCTGACAGCGCACTGTCGCCACTTCCGGAGTTGGTCTGCTTAGCTGGAATTCACATGCGTCCCGGACATCATAATCCTGGTTTCACACCAATACGATTGAAGAGTGCTTGTGCTTTCGGGTGAGCACCCCGCAATTGCTGTGTGCAGTGTGTGGAGGGCATTCAGTGCTTGTGCTCTCCACTCACATGGAGGGAGATTGCTAGTGTTGCACCCTCAGTGCTCTGCAAACACCTGATTTACTTTCTTGAAGTAACATAGAAACATAGAAGGTTGACGGCAGAAGGAGACCATACGGTCCATCTAGTCTGCCCTTATGTGTATACTGTATGTTCTCTTTATCTTAGGATAGATGTGTGCTTATCCCAGGCATGTTGAAATTCAGTGACTGTTGATTTTTCAACTACCTCTGCTGGAAGTTTGTTCCAAGCATCTACTACTATTTCTGTAAAATAATATTTTCTAACATTGCTCCTGATCTTCCCCCCAACCAGCTTCAGGTTGTGCCCCCTTGTTCTATCATTAAGCTTCTTCTTAAAAACACTTCCCTCCTGAACCTTATTTCCTCCTGTCACATATTTAAAGATCTCAATCATGTCCCCCTCTCCCTTCTTTCCTCCAGACTGTACAAATTAAGTTCTTTAAGTCTATCCTGATAAGTTTTAAGTTTAAGTCCTTAAAACTTATCAGGATAGACTTAAAGAACTTAATGGTGTGCTCCGCACCATCGCTGGTGTGAAACCAGCTTCCAAGCAACAACTCATGTAACCGGTTTTCTCTTTAGAATGAATCCATTTAGAACTGAAAAAGCTAGTAGGATGACTTTTGAAACATAATTAGGAAAAAACACAGTATGTCCAGTTGTTTTGACTTATACTGCATGTTATGTGTTGTGGACTAGCTAGATGCAGTGCAAGACTGGAAGCAGTATAAAAATTCTGTATTCTGTAACATTTCTGGAGATATGAACTAACCCTGTCGATTCACCAGAGTATTTCAACATAAGGATCAGAAATTGTTCCAATGAGTGCATTGTTCTTATTTTTGGGTTGGTGCATATGCAGGTAATACATTCTTGTCCTGGTGGAGGTGCTGTAATTATTGCCATTCTGTCTTTTTGGCAGTGTGTCTCTCACACAAGGATGAAACAAAGTATCAGCCCTTCTTTTTCCTTGCATGCAGCCTAAACGTCACCTAATCTTCATTAGCTACAATGTTACATTATCATTCATTATACCTGTGTCATGTCATAGTTTTACCCACTGTGTATCTGCTTTTCTCCTGTCTATAAACCCAGCAGACAATATAAAATATAAACTGTTACCTATTGGAGCTTGTTTGAATTCTGAGATCCAATTTCGTAATTAGCATAACATGCTTCTATGGTGTTATCATTGTTTTTCTCGTCTCATCTACTAGTTTTACTGTTAACGTTGATTGCAAAAATGACTGTTGGTCCACAAAGTAACGGGGAGCACCATCATGATTGGTAATGCCCCCAGTGTACCCCTTACCTAAGTCAAGTCTAAGACAGCCTGTACTTCCTCTTTCCTTTGATTTACCTGCCTGGCCTTGTGATCTCTGGCACCCATTTGCCAGACAGATGGTTTCACAGTGACTATGTGTGTGTTTGCTTTGTTATCAGACTCGAAGGCCTGCTGGCATGTGCGATGATGGTGCACGCAGAAGAGGATGCCATGAGTAGACTGAGCCATGCTGTGCACCATGCACCCCACTGCTTTTTTCCACCCTCTGATATCAGTGATGTGTCCCGAATAAAGGCGCATCGGCTGTTGGATCCAGGATTGAGGTGAGAATATGATGAACCTGAGGGGTTTCACATATGGGAACATATGAAGGGGAATGGGGCAAATAGGGGTTAAATGTAGGCTTTTGCTTTACAATAATATTTCATATTTATTCTGTATAACAAGCAACAAAATGTGTCTGTTTTTCATGTTTTTAATCAACAATCAAGCACACTATATCTAAGCGATAATACTCATAAAAATTAAAGATTATTTTTCATTAGTTTTGCAGAGTACACTGATTGCCATATCTACTCACTGAAAAATCTAATAGGACCTAGCCATGAATACTATTAATTTATGCAATATAATCAGTTCATTTACACTTGCTAGCAAACTATAGTTGAATGTAACAGAAAATAAGATAAAAAGAAGGTTGTTACTTACGTGAATCCAAAAATATTAGTTGCTTAGCTGTCATACTGCATCACTTAGAAAAGTTCAGCAAGCCACTAACCTAGAATGTACAGTATAGATAGGGAAATGTTGCTTTCAAAGCTCAATAGGTATTGCAGGTAGAGAAGCAGAACAATAGCCAAAGAACTAGCAGCTCAAAGCATATCTAACACCCTCAGTCAGACGCAGTTCATTATACATTGAAAGCCTATAATTGGGCTTTATTAATCATCTTTGTACATTCCAGGTCCCATGCCCCCTTTCCCACAGCATCCTGTTGGGTTTGAGTGATGGTTGTGTACTATATGTGACAACAGGCTCACCCGTCACAAGGGAGGTGAGGGCAGCATGGGAATGTGCACCGGCCAAGTAATGTTGTTCAATGTTGGGCTTCCAATATGTCATTAAAAGTATGATCCAGTCTATGTGTAGACACAAATCGTGTGTTGCTTAGCTGCCACCAGAATTTATGTATGCATGGCCTCCCTTTTGTCACCCTGAAAAATAAAAAAAAAGCAATTACTGTATTTTTTCATGCTGGTAAGTGAGAGTGAACAGACTTTCAAAAACATGATACTTCCCCCTGTTTCATCGATCTTCATGGGGCAATCCCAACTTTTCTCACACAGAGACAGGGGATTTCAGCCATGATGCAGAACTGGTGAAATGAAATAATTCAAACTACTGTTCTAAGAGATAAAACTTGCAGAGGTGATGATATATACTTTAATTTTAGGGTCAAACTTTACTGTTAACTGGTTAACTAAAGGTACATCCTAAATCTGGATAACCCTGGGTGGTGTTAGCTGATCTTTTTTTACCTTAGGTCTGCTTGAAGTGGTGTGAGACACAGCATTTTTTCTCACTGCTAGCTCACTTGAATGGGGGTCTGTAGTGGTGTCCATATCCAGTTGACCTATGTACAGTATGAAATAATTTCACCTTATTTTCTTCCCGCTCTAGAAAAAGGGATTTTAGCTGCCATACATAAGTCAAACATCATGGATTGAGTGTTGCTAGGGATTGCCTTGACTCACTCCCCCAAAAGATCAACTCATAGGTCTTTTTCAAACTTGGAACTTACTAAATTGGAGATCAGCTTAAAGGTTCTATTCCAAAAGTTGCTAGCCCCCAGCCAGCTCCACTATTTGTGTAGAATAATCTCCAACAGATCCACATCCTTCAATGCAAAAAGGTTGTCCCTCCTCCCATAGATTTCCCTAGGCACCATGTACCATTTGATTTACTTTAAAAAGTAGGGAGCCTCTCTGCCAGCTTTCAGTAATGTGATGTAAGTATATTTCCAGACAGAGGGCTTACATGTCACAGGATGCCAGGATTCTGCTGAACCCCAGGTTTGCCAGGCAACATGATATTTTTCTGTGCTAATGAGGCAATGTTACTAGACAGTGGTTTATATTTCATACCTGTCAAATTAATTTTCTTCAGTGGTGTAATGTTTAAATATTGAATGTACCCAAAAGTCTTTTCTCTTTTTTGAGAAGCTTATTTACATACAATTCTCTGCAGTCTCCTCTTTTTTTTGCTAGTACATCACTTCCGTAGGTTTTCCAGTTTATTATGTGAGAAGGAAATGTTCGACTTGAGCTTCTTAATCATAAGGCGAATGGGAACTGAATGTCAAATTTACTAGTGCTACTTGTCTATCAATGAGTGCTGCCTTTTCTTTCTAATGAAACAATTGGAATATTTCCCATCTAGATAAAATGGTGTGCAGATCAATCATATGCAGGATTAAAGCTACATGAGCAGAATTGCAAAATAATGATGTTAAGCATTTAGTAACGTGTAAAGAAGACATTTGTTTCTGTATTATAGCGTATTTGAAAATTGCTTGTCATGGGGAATGGCTAGTGATGAGGGAGGATGATTCACTTCTTACTTCTCACATTTTTCATTTTTCATCTCCTCATTCTGCTTAGCTTGTTCTTACCTTAAAGACAAGCCAAAATGAAAAAAATGGAGTTTAATCCAGTTATTCATTTAAGATTTTTCTGTTTTGTATACCTGTCTAAAAATACGCAGAAACAAAATTAGATTTTAAAATACATGTGAGATATGATATAGTCAGGATGATCATGCAACTGGCGTTATGGTGATCAGACATGTGAAAACCAGCAAGAACAAAATCAGCAATACTGATGACAGATTAATAGAAATGGAAGGAATTCATTATCTCTCGTGCAGTTTCAGTTAGGCATTGCTACAAATTCATTTGTGTTTGCAATCCTTCATGAAAAAGCTTTTTTCTCTACAATGTCAGTAAAAAAAATTCTGACATTTTGCCCTTTTTTTATTTTTCTTAATTGCAGAAATTACTTGCTGTACTTTTCTGACAAATTACATAATCTATATACTTTCACATGGAACAATGCCATTTTGTTGCACGTCAAATACTGTGTTTTACGGTTGTGATACCTGTCTCTGCACAGGTGGCAACCCCCAATCTCAGCTGCTGCTTTGGCCTTTCTGCCAAGCCCTTGTTGGCCAGGACACTAGTCGCACCTTACTGGACACAGTTTGCCCAAGGACTTATATCGTACAGAGGATGTGCAACTGAGGCCGCAGAGACATATGCATGCAAAAAACTGGACACAGCATTTTTTGGGGATGGCAGGGATTTCTAAAGATTGGGTGACACAGGATGGTTGAATAAAAGTGAGTTCCAGAGTCAGGCCGAGATCAATACCAGGAAGTCACAGTTCACTGTACAGAGGGGTATGACAAGCTTGTGATTAGAAACATGCAAGGGTCGGCGGTCCAGACAGCAAACAATCAAAGGTCAGGAACGAATTCGGCAAGAAATAAACACCTGATATATAACACTACTAAAGCACCCTATCATAAGCAAGCTGGTCAGGGATGGGGCTGTTTTTATTGGGGCAGTGACCACTGAGTCAGAGGTGCATGAACACTTGGCCATTGGCCCAGACCTCTCTTGAGGACTATGCTTACCTTGAAACGTCACTGGGACTTTCATGCAAAGTTTGGGTAATACTTTCACTTTTTCCTTTCTGTGTATTTGCTTCATATACTGGTATTTGCATCCATAATAACATTGTATGTAAGGCTGACTACATACCTCATCCAGTTCAGCCTGTTTATCTCCTCCAGTGATCTAGTAGCCATAACTGGAAATTGTGTATCCTTCATAACTACCTCCTCTGGCAGCAAGTTCCATAGTCTCACTGCTCTTACAGACAAGAACCCCTCCCATGTCGGTGGAGAAAGCACCTTTTCTCTAACCTTAGTGGATGCCCTTGGGTTATGGTTACGTTGTTGGGTATAAATAGATTGTGAGGCAGATCTTTGTATTGACCCCAAATATATTTATACATGGTTATTAGATCACCCTCAGGCATCTCTTTTCCAAACTAACGGCCTTATTTATCAAGGGCTAGCGCCAGGTAGTGTCTGACGAGCGCCAGGTACCGCCAGCTAACGGCGGCTACCGAATCAAGTACGCCCGGCGGCGGTCATAATGACGCATTTATC
The DNA here is from genome assembly GCA_027917425.1 of Gastrophryne carolinensis. NCBI lineage: Eukaryota > Metazoa > Chordata > Amphibia > Anura > Microhylidae > Gastrophryne > Gastrophryne carolinensis. The sequence continues at coordinate 538,596,942 of CM051234.1, forward strand.
ACGCTAAATGAGGCTAGCGCCGGCGAGAGCGTCAGCTAGCGCGGGATTCATCATGTAGCCGACTGCAACGAACAGCGCCGCTGCTAATCCCATCACAGCGACAGGTATGACCTGGCGCTCCCTGGCGTTGTCCAATGCATTTCAATGGAGCAATCTTTAAATAATCATAATTAATTGCTATTAATGTATTTTTTTTTTTTTAATGTCAAAAATTCTGTGACCACTTCTGCAATGTTAGATATTTTTTTTAAGTAAAAAAAAAAAAAAATGTGCAGAATTGATATTACAGGTCTGATATTCATGTATTCATATTACAAAATGTTTGGAAAAACTTGTATAATTTTTACATAAAAAAAAAAGGTTGTTTGGGGGTTAAAAACGACTTTAAACACATCGCCGCCAGCGCTCTGGGGTTCAAACAAGGAATTCACAGCGCGAGAAATTTTTGAGCGTGATTTGTTAATGAATCTGCAGCAAGCCGTTCGCTCTGGCCATTCGCTGTCAGGCGCACCCATACAACGCGGAACCTGTGAAACAGCGACCCCTAACCCCGTATTCAACATTACCGCACACCGACTGAGTCGCTGTCAACAAGCAAACCCCGGCCAAGCACAGCGAATACTAGCTGGCGCTGTGAAAATCACGCTACTGGCGCTCATCTGTCGCTACCTGGCGCTATTAATGAATCGGCCTCTAAATAAACCTAACTTTGACAATCTTAATGAGTACTCAAGTCCCTGAACTCCATTTATTACCTTAGCGGCCCTCCTTTAAATGTGCTCCAGTTCTGATATGACCTTCTTAGGCACAGGTGCCCATAACTATACAAAGTACTCCATATGGGGTCTTACCAGTGACTTGTAGAGGGGTAAAATGGTGTTCTGGTCATGGGCACCTATGCCCCTCTTAATGCACCCCATGATCCCATGTTTGCTTTGGCAGCTGCTGCCTGGCATTGATTACTACAGGTACATTTAATGGGGTTAAATGTACCTAAACTGCTAAGTTTAGGCAGCTCACTGAACCTTACACATTCCCAGCAACAGTGTTTTGTGTGTAAATGACTCACATCTCTCTTCTTGGTGTACAGATTACTCAACAATAGCAACAGATTGCAGATGGTGAAAACTGCTTCCATAAAACACACATTTTCTAACATAGAAAAAATGTAAAACTTTCAAAAATTCTATTGAAAGTTCATCTAGCCCTTTACGTTAATCTATACCTGTAACCTTAGTGACCAATAAATGGTTTGTATTAAAAAGACATTTATTGCTCCACATTTTAAACATCTTGGTCACAGAACACGGCATGTGCCTACCATTATTATAGTTTATAAGAAATAAAAAGCAAATTATTTTTTTCTGGAGGGTTGCCAATCAATATATAGATGTTTTATTCAAATGAATGCAATGGTACTCTGAAAAAAAAATTATATAATGTAGTTTACACCAAATAACCCTGGGTCGTACAATTATTCTCAAATTATTACTATATATATATATATATATGGAGGTTAGAATCAAAAAATCTATTCATATCGAACAGAAAATGCCCGTAAGTGGTGGAGGCTGTACTTTAGTTTTGCAACCAGATTGTAAGGTGAATGTGCTACCTAAGGCTAGGCAAACACACAATGGAACATAAAAAAACTATGGAAAAATTATAGAATGTTATAGAACAGCTAAATAAGCTTAGCAAAATTGGAAAATACACCAAATAATGTCTTCCTGACTATAGTCTTCTCTTCATAAAAGTGAAAACAAAATATCAAAATGTACACTCCTACTATTAACAGCTCTGTTCTAGAGCCCTTCTTTGTCATTACTACACTGGTACTGGCCATGATCTCGAAGCACACCGCTTCTTACAGGATGTGTCACCAAAGCATTTGCTAATGTTTAATTTTTTTTGTATTTTTATAAATTCTATGCAAGATAATGTCAAAGGCAATGAATAATAGCCGTAAATAGGGTTGAGCAGGCCTGACTTCATGTACCTGAACCTGAAACAAACATAGCCATTGTCTGTTTATATATGTATTCACCTTCAAAATATTTTTATGTGGTTTTAAGTCTGTTATGCTTTGTTGCATGGGACACAAGTGGGTGTCGTAATATTCACTCAGAATACTGGGAGTTTTGTCTTTAAAGCTGTTTATCCAATTTTGGAACCATATGGCATCAGTGTTTGGTCTATTGGAAGTTTTTCCATTTATATATTTTTTTATTATGTTTTTCATGGGAACAAGTGCAATAATGTCCAGTATACTGTGCTTTTTAGTAATGCATTTTTGTTTATCACAGGTATAATGGCAGGCTATATATAATGAATTTTTAAGTATCAATCATTTTCTTTTTATTTTATTAATAACTAAGATCAAGCCTTTTTTGATATCTGGATTGTGTAATTAGGAAGTCTAAATTTATGGGGGACTCTTATATATTTTTGCCTTTGTTGGTTTGAGGTACGCTTTAATATATGTATTTAAGATAGAGAAATAGAAATTTTTGTATGTGATATAGGCAGTTTTTATACAGCGTTTACCCTAGGTTGCAGGTATCCTCGTTAGCTATGGAGGACCTGTAGTTTTTTTGCCCTTGTTGGCTTGAGGTATGCTTTAATATAGGTGTTTAGGATATTGCCTTATATGTGCCTTAGATATTTTTCTCACAGCGTTATTGTAGGCTGTAGGAACCCCCGCTATCCTCTGGGTACAGTATGCTGTACGTTTTGCCTCCTTTCCCGATACATAACAAATGTTTTATTTACACTGTTCCCATTGGTTCATAAACGGCCTATCACATTCCGCGTAAGCGGAGGCTCGACTCCTGGGCTGCGTGGGGGGGAGGGATGAACCCTCGCACTGTCTCTGCTATCTCTGAGGCGCCGCAGTGACGTCACACTCGAGCGACGGCTGGTGTTTCATCTCAGTCGCCCTGTACATCTTTTCATTGTGACGTCACTCGCGAACTACGGGCGGCGCGCTCATCGGGCGGGACAGGTGAGTGAGTGTGTTTCTCTCCTTTTATAAACTGCTTTGTTTCACACATATTTTGTATAAGTAAGAGCTCAGTAGAGCTTGAAACGCGTCACGTTTGCTGGTGATTTTATGGGGTGAAGATTATGGACTGTGTTACTCTGTATGGATCTTACATATTGGATCATTGATTTTAAGGATTCATCCATTAAATGCTACGTTTTACCTATTAGCTGGATACTATTGCTGTTAATTGTATTGGAAACTTTGGAGTTTTCCCTAATCCGTGCTGGAGGAACTGGTCATCAGGGGTGAGTTGGTATTTGTAAATATATACCCGAACCTGAACACAGATTTCAAACTGAAATCCATGTCCACATTTGGCATTTGGCACTGGAAGACGAAGTTGATATATTGGTTGTATTTAAACACATTAGCCCATGTCATGGCATTCATTTAGGGGTAGTGGCTGGAGTGAGAGATAGATAGGTTGTTTTTAAGCAAGCTATTGTCCTTGTCAGGACATTTATTTAGTGCCAGTGGCTGGAATGAGAGTCATTGTAGTTAAGGCCACATCAGGCCGTTTTTTCTTTAATAACAACTAGTAATTCAGTTACCACTGCTGTTTAATAGTGAAGTATACCCTTGCTCAGACCACTTGGCTGCCACTGCAGTATAATATCAAGTAATAGTGGAGTATACCCTTGCTCAGACCACTTGGCTGTCACTGCAGTTTAATACTTGCAGACCACTTTGGTGTCACTGTAGTTTAATAACAATTGTTAGTGGAGCATACACTTGCTCAGACCACTTGGGTGTCACTTTTGTTTAAAAACAGTTGCTAGTGTAGTATACACTTGCTCAGGCCACTTATGATTCACTGCTGTATAATCACAAGTGTTAGTAGAGTGTCCATTTGCCCAGGTTCTTTAGAAAAAACATTGTGTAGTGTCCCCTGTTTCAGGCCACATGAGGTTCTTTTTTGTTTAACAGCAAATAATAATTGAGTATCAACTTGCTCAGATCACTTGGGTGTCTCTGTTTATTAACATGTGTTAGTGGAGTGCCCACTTCCTCAAGCCGCTTAAGGGTCACTGTTGTTTAATAAAGTGGAGTGTCCACTTGTTCAGGCCACTTCAGGCCCTTTAGAAAAAAAAAAACAAATTAATAAAAATGTGTATAGTGTCATAGGCCATGTGAGGCTCTTTTTTTGTTTAATAACAAATGGTAATTGCGTTTCCACTAGTTCAGGCCACTTGGGTGTCACAAGTGTTAGTGAAGTATTTACTTGCTCAGGCCACTGAGCAAGGGTCACTGTTGTTTAATAACAAGTGTTAGTGGAGTGTCCACGTGTTCACGCAACTTAAGACTCACTTATATTTAATAACAAGTGTCAGTGGACTGTCCACTTTTCAGGCCAAATCAACATCTTTAGCAAAAAAAAACAAAATGCAAAAATTGTGTAATGTCCATTGGTTCAAGCTACATTAAGCTCTTTTTTGTTTAATAACAAATAATAATTGAGTGTGCACTAGTTCAGGTCATTTGGGTGTCACTGCTGTTTAATAACAAATGTTAGTGGAGTATCCACTTGCTCAGGCTTATGGGTCATTTCTCTGTTTCCTGCAGAAAGCAGTGAATAATGGACAGGGACATGGCCGTTGTGCTGCTGCTGGTCTTAATGGAGCTGGTGGTGCAGAGAGAGGATGTCTTTCATCCTTGCCTGCTACACCTTCCTCTGGTGCAAGCAGACATCAGGGCTTGGAGCGTATTTTTGTAGGCCACAATACTGGCAGAGTAGTGAGGCCAGAACAAGTTGACGCAGTCCAAGATTATTTGTTGCTCTGCTGTGTTACCAGGTCCATGGGATTGTTTTCCACCCACTCCACTCCTGCCGAAAGTGCTGACCCCTTTACCCCTATTGAAATCAGCAAGGCAGTCCTAGCCTCAAGTCATGGAGTCACAAATGCTCTATGATGACAATCCTAGCTGGGATACCTTGGGTCATCCAGCTGACATTGGAGCGATGGACAATGTGGCCAGCGGACCATCACAGGACACCCTCGATGATGATGAAACCTTAGTGCTGACTGCTGCAGCTTTCTGCAGTGTTGAGGCTGAGAGGTAGGCTAACGGGGAGGAGTGGGTGGAAGAGGATGCCAGGGGTGATGACAAGGTCCTAGACCCAACATGAACTAAAGGCCATCAGAGTTTGGAGGAAGAGGTGTTGGTCACACAGCCCCAGACAGCCACCAGAAGAAGGATAAGGGTGCAAACCATCAGTTGTCAGCCCGTTACTGCCCACCGAGCCCAGGGACTGAGCACACCAAAGCTGCCTCAAAGTATCTTACCAGCGTGGCATTTTTTCAAGCAGTGCAAAGAAGATAAGACACGGGTCACGCGCATGCTGTGCCAACAGTCACTGAAGCTAGAGACAGGTGCTAGCAATCTGAGCACCTCATGTCTAACCAGGCTTCTGCAAACAAAACATAAGCTGCAAGGGCAGAAGCACCTGAAAAACCTGCAAACACCTGAGTCTCCCTCTGCTGTGTCAATTGTCTCAGCCTTTAGCACCTCCTCCCCCAAAGGGAGGATGTGAGAATACCACCTCCACCACCAGCAGCATCACCACCACCATCACCAAGCTTGTCCACAGCATCGCAGGGAAGCATTCAGCTTTCCATCCCACAAACTTTTGAAGAGAAAGCGGAAGTTGGGCCCCTTTAACCCACGAGCCCTGGCTCTGAACGCAAGCATTTCCATATTGCTGGCCTTTGAGATGCTCCCATTCCATCTGGTGGAGATAAACGGTCTTAAAGATCTGATGGCGGCAGCTGTTACACAATACACCATTCCCAGCCACCACCATTTCTTGCCAGGCCATCCGTGCCCTGCAGCAACAGGTTGTGGAGAGAATAAGATGTGCACTGGGCAATGCCATTAGTTCTAGTGTCCACACCACCACTGACATGTGAACAAGTAAGCATGGGCAGGGATGTTTCATCTCTCTAACTGCCCACTGGGTCAATGTAGTGGCGACTAGGACTGAGGTGGATAGCACTGTTGTGCATATCCTTCCATCACCCAAGATTGCTGGAAATCAGTCGGTACCTCCTGTTGTCTCCTCCTCCTCTGCTTCTTCCTCATGCAACCAGTACAGCCCCTGCACCACCAATTTAGGCACAGCCATGGGGAAATGGCAGCAAGCGGTGCTAAAACTCATCTGTCTGGACAAAAGACCCCACACCGCCCAGGAGCTATGGACCGGCATCCAGGAGCAGACAGATGAGTGGCTGCTGCACCATGGATGTAACCTTGTAGTATCCTTGGGCCGATCCAGGTTGATGCACATCCCTTGCCTGGTGCATGTGTTCAACTTCATGGTGCAGAGCTTCCTGGCCCAGAGATGTCGGAGCTGCTGCATAAAGTACATAGCCTGTGAATGCACTTTTCCCACCGTGCTGCTGCTCGCCTGACTGCACTGCAGAGGAACTGCGGACTTCCCACCCACCACCTCATATGTGACTTGCCCACCAGGTGGAATTCCACTTTGTATCTGTTGGAACTAACAGATAACTAACAGCACTTCACCACCAATGAGTGAGTCTTTATGAAGGATATTTGTGCCAGGCTGCAGTTCTTCCAGCATGCCACCAATATGGTGAGTGCTGATGACTGCATCGTCAGCGATACCATCCCCATCCTTTGCCTGCTGGTAAAAACTCTTCAGGCCATGACAGAGGATGTGATTGTGGCACAAAAAGAAGCAGAGTAGGAAGAAGAAGGCCTATTTTCCAAGATGTCAGGGGCGGGTGGCTGGGTTGACAGCAGCCCGGCTCTCCACTGTCCAGCCAGCAGGGGGAGGAGGAGGAGGACTTTCTCTTACAGCAGGGTGGCAACCAAAGCAGCTCATGGGTGTCACTGGAGCGTGCCTGTAGGGAGCAGCAGGAGGAGGAGACATGTGAAACTGAGGACAGCTTCTCCTTCACTCAGGGCAGCCTGGCTCACATGGCCCACTACATGCTCCAGTGCCTGCGCAATGACCACAGAGTTGCCTGCATAGTCACCAGTGCTGATTACTGGGTGGCCACCCTGCTGAATCCCCGGTATAAAGATAACATCACCTCCTAGGAGTCTGCACTGGAAATTGAAAAATGAGAGAGTACAAACGCATGCTGGTGCACTAACCACCATTGGATATGGCCCATAGTACCAGGGGTCAGACCTTGACTCACATGGTGGAGAGGTTGCAAAGCCTCTTTGTGCAGCCTCTGTGGGGCCACCGACCGTGCACTGGTAACAGCACTAGATTTGGTAATGTTTATTTGTAACCTCCCCAGTCCTGCCTTAGCACCAGGGGAGTGAGGCAGGGTGAGGGGTTTACCCTGTGACAGGCCAGCCACTTCAAAATAAACCATAACACAGATAAATTGAAAATGTATAAATAGCCAGGCTCAGACTGGCCCACAAGGTTACCAGGAATAACCCGGTGGGCCCCTGGTTCCCTTTGAGTGCCCTCACCAACAAAACAAAGCTGTATAGCTTAGTTGTGGCATCCCAAGTGTACACCAAGAGACAATACAGTTTGGCATAATGTTTATGAGCAAGTAAGCCAGTAATACTTGCATCTAAATGTGAGGTGGGCCCCCAGAGCCAGTTCTACTGGTGGGCTCCAGGCATTCCAGTCCAACACTGTAAATAGCTAACATCATTATTATGTCACCAACAATCTGATTTATACAGAAACCCTGAGACTTCCCAACCCTTTGATCGGGGTTAGAGTTTGATCCTTGTTATAAAATTATGTGGCCAGATAGGAGGCACTAAGAATTAGCTATGTGTCGCCTCTGTATAGCACACAGGAGAAGACTTGCATCTTGGTCTTGCATCTATCTTGGGTGATGACTGAGCATGTAAAGGAGAACAGGTGTGAAATCACAGGCAGGGGCAATAAGCTGACACACATGACTTTATATACCAATCTAATACAGTAGTTTATAATACAATAACCAATGCAGTGTCACCAGCAGATGGCAGCAAATGGCATATGAAATACATAATTTAAAGCAGAATAACACCCATTTAAAAAAAATAAATGGGTGTTGATGCAGTTTCATACAGTGTAAAATAAATCCAACTAGTACAACCCACAAGGGTGGCTTGACAGCACAGTCATTAAAGGAGCACTATCGCGAAAAAATGGCCCAAGAATAAAAATCCATATAAATATGCTGGAGGAGGGGTCACTTATACACCCAGTATCGAGAAATATCCAGCCAGGCTTGTTTTTTTTATTTTAATGAAAGGGAGAGGAAATCTCGGGTGACAGACTCTGTCACCCCTCATAGACTACACCTTTAACCCCAGGATTTTATTCCTACCAGGGGAAGAAAACCACAAGCTTGGTGGGAGTTTTATTCAGTTCGGGTATATAAGTGACCCTCCCCTCATTAGCTGAAGTGTTTATATGGATTTTTAATATTGAGCTGCTCCCACCCCCCTTTGTTCATTTTTAATATTACACAATTTCGCGATAGTGCTCCTTTAAGCTGCAGACAAATCTGTTTTTGAATAGTAAATGATCACTGTAAATATTTTTTTTGTTCTCTCTGGCACCAAGGGAATGATTTAGTATTTAAATACAAAATCATATCTGAGACATAAGGAGTAAAACAAACTACTTTTAAAAGTTTACCTAAGGGTCTGAAAACTAACATAATTTATTATATGAATATTGGTGCCTGGAGGTGGGATTTGAAACTCAAGTTGCTACAGAAACAGTAAAAATCAATGTATGTCTGTTGGACCTTATCCCCCTTCTGATTTAATAATGGGAATAAGTGACTTGTGTGGCCATAGGCATACAGTTGTTTAGAATATAACTTTCATTGGTGTATTACCATGCTATCTATGTATTTTGTTGTTTAGGTGTTATTTTTGTCAAAATAAATGTACAAAATAGTATGCAATATGAAGATTATTAATTGCTTACATTTTGATTTTATTTTGGGGATTCACTTACCTCTGATTTTCAAGGTAACCCATGGAGGTGGAGAAATAGGTGTTTAATTGTTCAGATTTCTTTTAACCTTTCTAAAAAGAAACAAAAATATCCCACCAATATATGCCATAAATTTAAAATATGACATCTTAGAGATGCACAGTAAATTCTATCTTCACATTTAAAATGATGATGTAGGAATTAAATCCTAGAAAATGAAAAGTCCGGTATGAATGTATGGTGCAAGGCCAAAAGAAAACCGTAAAGCTGCACCAATAGTTGCAATACCTAGCTACATAATTTAAATAATTTACAGGGAGATTTATGTTGTTGTTGGTGAAACTAAAATCTAGCATTATATAAAGTGATGGAAGAAGAATATTTGTTTAACTTTTCAAAATACATTTTTAAAGAGGAATTCTTACTTTATATACAGAGGTTTTATTACAGTTAAACTGAAGTTATTCTCTAAGAGTAAGAAAGCCACTGGTAAGATTGTAAGAAGGATTGGTTGATCAAAGGTTGACACGTTTACAATATCATACAGGGTTTTTGTATGTCATCAATAGTAGGTAAAAGCATGGCTTCTATTACGGGGTGTCCACCAATGACAAAGCATAATGGTATAGGGCACAGGTACCAAACTTCCTCCTGAAAGGCCAGGTTTTGCATATCTCCACATGGATGAACTGGTGGAGTAGTTATTGCTCATATGGGGCTGTAAAGACAGCTATATGGAGATCCGCAAAACATGACCTATTGCTATGCAGTCAGGAGTAAGTTTGACCCCCTGGTCTTGGTCATGGCTTCCTAACCTTTTTTCATAAAGTACGAGTTTCTATTTTCTAAATATCTCAAGTACCACCTGGATGGTAGGTATGGGTTTTTGGCACCTAAAACAGTGGTAAAAACACACACACAAAACAAATATATAAGGTGTATGAAATGCACAAAACTGCACATATAGTTATTATCACATTCTGGATTTTTGTACTGGAGAAAACCAGGCTTGGGTAAAGTCTAGATGGCAGCAGATCAGGTTCAGGTACGATCAGTTGATAGGATCCCGAGTACTCAGTTCAGGTACACTGAGACTGCTGTATTCCCACCCTTCTGGCATCAGAGGGAATGGCTACCATTTCCTCTGATGGTCAGTCTCCTATGTGATTCTAAGCTCATTATAAATTTCAGGAACAGTAATTAAAAAAAAGAACTGACTTCTTGTGCTGATGAGAGAGTGAGAAGTAGAAACATATACATAGACAACATGCAAAAGATGGAACTTCCCCCAATTTTACAGTGTGTATGGAGCATTCCTAGCCACTTTCTCGCAAGACACAGCATGCTGCAGCCATGGATGTATAACAGTAGATACTAAAACAATTTAAAAATCCTCTTCTGTGAGATTAGACTTGCAGAAATTAAATGACTGACAGATAGGACACATGCTTTCATTTAGCACTTTTGCAAACAATTTAGTGTAGAATACATACAAATATTGCTTACGTTTAAGGTGTATACAATGCATTATTCCTTAGACTGGGTTGATTACTATGTCCCTACATGTACAGCTTGTTCAGGGTTTCTTTTTTATCAAACATTATTTTCATTTAAGAGTTATTGTATTGGGTAGATTTCTAGCGGATTATCATTTGTTCTCTCTATGGTTGGATAATGATGAAGCATGAATTTACGCTGCATTGTTTTCATTATTCAAGTGTATGTGAAAGCGTTTGATATGCCAGACATCGAAGAGCCCTTGTCAAACACGTAGCCAACTTCAATGTTGATGACTGATGGCACAAAGTAATGATAATACAGTTATGAAAGTGTTCAGAGCAAATTCAAGATACAATTTTAAGTTGGGGAAAGTATATGTTCAATTATTCATATGAATAAACGATCACAGATTTAGTTTCCCCGGGGGGGGGACCACATTTTTTGGGGGCTTTTTAAGGGTTAAAAACCCTTAAAAATCCAAATAAAATGACATGGGGTCCCCCTTACCCAACGTAACCAGCCCGGGACCAGCTATGCAGGGCTTGTAGAAACAGGGCGCAGGGGCCAGCTTTTGTGCCCGTGGCCACAAAAAAATGACATGGGGTCCCCCTTACCCGAAGTAACCAGCCCGGGACCAGCTATGCAGGGCTTGTAGAAACAGGGCGCAGGGGCCAGCTTTTGTGCCCGTGGCCACGAGCCCGCATAGCCCGTGGCCACGGGCTCTTCTGCTGGGGGTTAATGGCAAGTCACCCGCTAGCCGCAGGTGACTTGCCATCCCACAGCCTTGTGAACTGGTATAAGGGGTCTCATGGACCCCTTATCAGTTCACAAGGGGTTAAATATAAAAAAAAAAGACACAGACACAAAAAAGAAAAAACATTTTTATATATTTTTTTTTTTTTACTTTACTCACCTCCGATCCTGTGTCCCCTCGCGATCTCCAATGACAGCTGTCAGTCTGCTCGGGTGTTTGGAGGAGAGAGCCTGGGGAGGGGGGGGCAATCAAAGCCCTCTCCCCCTCCCCACCTCTCTGCTCCAAGCACCCGAGCAGACTGATTCTTAGTCTCGGGTGCCGGTATTAAGAGGCCGGCTGCTGGTGACATCACAGTGATGTCACCCGGCCACGCCCCAGGGGGCGGGGCTAGCAGACCCGATCCAGGAAGTGGGGGGAAGGGCGATTTCTGCCCTCTCCTCGCCACGGAAGAGGCTGGGGGGGGCAATCGGAGGCCTCCCCCAGTGAAGAGGAGACCCATCGGGAGGCAGCACAGCCACAGGTAAGTAAATGTCATTTAAAATTTTTTTTTTACAGTTAGTAGCTGCTGCTGGCGAAACGGGGTGGCGCTATTCCGGGGGCTCTCCTGGAGCCATCCGACCCCCCATGGGAGATCGGATGGCACCAAATTAAAGAGGAGACCTGGCCGGATCCAACGAGGGGTCAGGTGAGTATTTTACTTTTATATTTTTTTTACTGTGGGGGTTTAAAGTCAGCTACGTGAGACTCACGTAGCTGGCACTAGAAGGGTTAAATGCATGATAATATATTGGTGGCCTTGGAAGCAGCTGCTTGACATTGCATGCTGTTATTTAGCCTGTGGTCTACAAGTACCCCCAGATCCTTCTCCACAGTTTTACTCCCTCAAGGACGTATGTGGTCTTCAGGTTATTAGACCCCAAGTGCATCACTTTAAAAGCTCCTAAACTCTTATTTATAGCAAAGTAATGCGTCCCTTCACCACTGTGAGTCTATGGCTAGTCTGGCAAACAGGACTAACAAATCACAAATTACTTTAAAGCATTCCCACACCCATTTTGTACCTGACAGTATTGGGGCGAGGGGGAACCGGATTACTAGAGCCCCCACGCAGAGACCCCAGGAACTTACCTGCATCTTGATCCTCAGGAGAAATGAGGCCCTGTGAGATCGCTTTAAATTTATCAAAGCTGTATATAACTATAATAGTTTAGTTATTGTAGATTGATGATTGCAAACCTTTTAGGGACCGCGTGCCCAAACTGCAACCCAAAACTTTATGTAAGTGTCAACACAGCAATTTCTCCTGATGGCTCTGGTGGGGAGGGGAAATGAAAACATAGCAAAATGTGTGTACTGGAAAGATGATAGGTGCCCACAGTGGTGGCACGCGTGCCATTGGTTCACCACAACTTATATAGATCATTGTAAAAATTGTGCAATATTTGTAACAAATGGGACAGCGGACAAAATTCATCGAACTGTTCAAGACGCAAAATAATGATATATATTGGTCCTTACCTGTCCTAGCTGTGACACAGATTTTTATGAATTTTATGCATGTGACACAGAAATTTATACAGAAAGACAGTAAAGAAAAAGCACGGCATTTCTTTTTTACAATGGAAATAAATTTCACCTGCATTTTGCCATCAGTGTACTGTATGTCCAAGATAAATACTGCTGGGGATCCCCTTGCTCTCTGGTGGTGGTCACTGCAGTGGTAAAAGGGAGATCAGATAGGGTCGGTTCTCTAAAGCCTTGGTCACATTCAATAGCACAGTTCAAGCTCAAACTGGCCTAGTAATCCACTAAATCAAGATATGTCATGATACTCTGACAGTAGGCCAACAGACTTTCAAACCACAATGGAGATCCTTAACCAGTTTGGTTCCACTTTATTCACTTGTTGGCACCACAATGTTACATCCACGAAAAGAAAAGCAGATGTTTACTCCAATCCAAAGACAAATCTAAGCATTCATTTAATCCAACTCAAGTTCAGTTAATGTTCATTTAACTCTTCAGGTTGCAGTTCACAGTACACCATGTTCAGTAGCAATGGGAGCAAAAGGGTAGGGGCACCCAACTTCAATGGTACTACTCCCTTACGAACAATTCAGTAACTCACTTTAAGGCAGGGAGGTTTGCAGGACATTGTTCTCTAAAGTATACCTTAGGGCTAGTGTTTAATCAGTTCAATTCCAGTTCTGTCACAGTAACTGTGGGACAACATCTCCAACTGAGTTCCACACTTCCCCCGACCTAAGGGTTTCCTACAGGGGCAGCCGCACCTTACTGGCTCCACGTCCATGCCACAGGCACCTATAGGGCTTCCTCTATCTCTCCCGACCAGGTCCTTCTGCAGGCATGCCGAAACCCTTGCGCGCCGAAGCCACACATCCTCCTACAATGCGATAGCTGTTCCTGCCATTCTCTAGAATGTTGCAAAACTGGGGTTTTAAGGGTGACCTACCATGGGCCCCACCCATTACACTCCTCAGTATACATTTGGACTCCTCCCTTTTTATATTGCCAGGGCTAAATTCCACCCTGTAGCCTGAAGTATAACTCCACCGACTAGTCTCTTTTTAGGGGAACCCAACCCCTTCTCTCTCTTTAAATACTCCACCCACTCACCTGTCAGATATAAGCTAGCTACACCTGCTTCTTCCCCTTTTATAGGGTAGCTCCTCCCATCCCTTCTCAGCCACCAGTCAGCATGGAGGATAGTGGTAGAGGGGGAAGGGGACCACGCCCTCCTAACTTGGACCCAAACCTACAGAAGCACATCCCAAACTTAGTCGGGTGATCCCAGCGCTCCGGCCAGACACCGTTCATGCCCTTCCAGCATAATGAATGCCCTGCAACCGCTGGCCTGAAAGATAGCCTGCAGAGAGTGTCCTCCATGGCATTCCCACCAACCCCCACTAACCCGCAAGGTCTGGGGCTACTCGCATCAGAATGGAGGCTGCACGTTCTCTGCCAAGGAAAGCACACACCTTGTCTCATCCTTCTAGACCTGAGAACCCCTATGCCCTCCCATACTAACCCTTCCTGTACCCCTAACAGAGGTCCTGGATGGATGCACCTGGCTGCCCGTAGATGGAACGGGGTCCTCTCAAGAGACTTCAGCTGATCCTTGTCCCTGGTGCCCCCACCACCAGGATATACAGCTTCCCCATGTGAGTGCACACAACCGTATATTCACCTGCCTGGTAAGTGGACCTTGCTTAGTATTTTGGGATGCTCCTTAGAGAGGAATCATTCCCCTTAGTAACTGAACCATTTTGTTTTCTCACTAACAGGCATCTCCAAACCTTTTCCCTATAACCTATATCAAATATGAATTCTCGCCCTGATGAAGTAGTGTAGGGTCACTACGACACGCGTTGGCGCTTTATCCCTGCAGGGGTACCCCGGTTGGTCTGTCTATATGCACAGTTATTTATTATATTTTGCTCTATTGTTTGATAATTGTTTACTCCTCTTGCACACCCTGGCTAGTCCTCCTGTTGTATTTAGAGTGATTTTGTATTGATTACAATGTAATTGTTTGCACACATCACAATTGCACAATTTATTGCTGATTTGCACATATTTGATATAGGTTATGTCTGTGGTTTAAGTTGGACCTTAGGGTGTTATTATGAATTTGGCAGACCTCTGGTGCCCCCTGGTGTTTTTAGATTGTAATGTTATGTCCTCTGTGTATATGTAATAGTGTAGTGTGTCATGTCTTTTGTAATTATTGATGATAATAAATTCTTTATATATTTTTTGCATATTTATGAGTAGTGCCACTCAATAGTTACCCGGTATCTTTCTTTGGGGGAGGGTGGGTCCCCCATTTTTCGCTTTTCAAAAAAGAATGTAAGGATGCATTCTCACATAGCGTTAATGTAGTATACCCCTTTCATCCAGGCCAGCATGGAAACTTCTGTATATCGCACTGCTCTATCTTTACAGTCATTATTGGTGGATACTTTTATTTTGTGAGTTTTAGTTTGATGATTAAATAAAATATAGTCACATTATAGGCAATATTCAGCATGGGTCAAAAAAAATCGGTTCCCTGCCAGAGTAATCTCACACAAGAGAATTCTTACTTGCTTGCATGATTCAGGAGACACATACAAGACAATTTTGCATGTCAGATAGCTGTCTGGGAGCCTCTCTTGCACCACTCCTTCGGTGAGAAATGAAGGCACTCTGCTTTTTTTTGTTACAAAGCATTCTCCCATGACTTCTACAGCAGGTTCAGTTAACTGACCCTCATTTCTTCTGCCTACCATACTTTGGGGAATATTTGTTCCCCATTATGTTTTTTTGAAATATAATGTAATGTAATATTGTTTTATGTATTTTAGTATTTGTGCCTTTGATACATCTTTAATCATGTCGTTTTTCCTTATCCTTTTGTAAATATTCCTACAACACCATAACTGTTAATAAAATGTATCTTTACTTAATACATTATTCATTGCATTTTTTTCAAATAATAAATAATATAAAATAAATCTAAAAGTAGAAACATGAATAAATTGTAAAATATAAAAGTGGTATACGTTAATCACCAGAGGTACACAAAAAAAAAAAAAAAAATTCTCACAAACAAATGTGCTTGTGTTTTCTCATGGTGCTGAATCGAGTCTAAAAAAAGGCCTTTACTATATATTCTTTTATAAGGCCTAATTCTTGTGGATGAAATTAATTCTATACATTTAGAATTGGAACAACTTACAGAGGCAGCAACAGTTGCCTCACTATGCACGTGATAACTTATGCAGCTGCCGCTCCTCCTTGCACTGCACAATGTAACAGCAGGACTTACATTGGCTATTAAATTGTAAGAAGCCTGCCACTGCCCCACTATGTAATGTAGTTCAGCGGTTTCTCAGGCTATACAGCACATCTGTATACATATGTGTGTCATAGTAGGAGGAGGAGGAGAAGGAGGCCTGGTCAAGTCAAATACTCAAATATTTTGCATTTTTGCATTATTTTTTCCCTAAGACCTTCTATTAATGTTGGGAGATTTGGACGCAAAGTCTTCTCCAGCACATCCCAAAGGTTCTCAATTGGGTTCATGCATGGTGGCCAATTCATGTGTTAAAATGAAGTCTCATTCTCCCTGAACCACGTCACAGTTTGAGCCTGATTAATCCTGGAATTATCATCTTGGAATATGCAGATGACATAAGGGAAGATAAAAAAAATGTATTGATGGCATAACGTGGTCATATAACATTTCTGAACCTGATCAACTGCAGCAACCCCAGATCATAGCACTACCCCCACTGGCTTGTACAGTAGGCATTATGCATAATAGGTGCATCACTTCAGCAGCTTCTCTTTTTACCCTGCTGTGCCCATCATTTCCGGACAGGGTAATTCTGGACTCATCAGACCACTTGACATTCTTTAAATTCTTAAAAATGTATGCTTCCCAGCAAACTGTTTTTGTTGCTTAGCCTCACTGAAAAGTGGTTTTCTTAAAGCTACACAGCTGTTTAGTCCCAATCCCTTGAGTTCCTTTCGTATTGTGCTTGTGTATATGCTCTTACTTTCACTATTAAACATATCTCTGGTTTCTACTTTTGTTTTCTACTATTTGATTTCACAAAATGTTTAAGTGATCGCCGATCATGCTCATTCATTATTTTTTTGCATTGAACAGTTCTTGACCTGTATTTAGTAGTTTCAGCAATCTTCTTAGGTGTTTCTCTGCTTAATGCATGCCGATAATTTGACCCTTCTGAAACAGACCCTGGCGAAGTGTCTGCACGACACGTAACGCGTAGGTGGCGGCTGCTACGGGGGACCCTCGGTGACATGGTGAAGTAGTATTGTCTTTACTGTTTTTATTTTGTTATTTCATCGCTGAGTGACCCAATTGCGCTTAATCTTTTCAGATTTTCTCACATGTGTTGTCTTGCTTTTGTTACACATTGGCACTTATTGTTACAGTTCATGGCTATAGATAGAGCCTAGATTCCATTGCTATTTTGCACACACCACATGTTTTGTAAATTGCACATGCACTTAGCACCTTAGTGTTTTTCTTTCACAGGCAGACTGTTTTGCACTCACTTTTTTAATATAATATTCATTTAACACAATCAATTATTTCATTTTCTGTATTTTGGGTTCATTCATAGCGTTGTTCATTCAAATTTATTGCATATATATATATGGCGACAGCATTGATATTTACATGTAATAGTCACCTTTGATTGGGATTCCCCTGTTTGTGTTTTGTGTTTTTTAACTCTGTGTATGTCTTGTAAGGTGTCTTTTTGATGCATATGGTATCTATTAAAATAAAAATTTATATATCTTTTTACATCCAGTGTGCGGCCTTGTATAGGGGTTGGAGAGATTAGTCTAGGTTCCCTCACTTTGTAGTTGCTGAAACAGATTAACATCTTTTCAATGAGAAGTTGCTCACCTCATCAGTAATTTTACAGTCATATATGTATATATTTGGTTTGTATACTAAAACTTACATCTATGTGAGTTTTTTTACTCTAGGCACGGTGGTTCATTTAAGCAACCATGACAGGATTACGTGCGGCTGCCACACTATTGTCTTCTTTTGAGATGTATGAGACAAGGAACTTCCTCCTCCCTTTTCCCCTTTTTAGAAGTCATCATTGCTGCTCTCATTAACCACAAGAGTGTTCCTTTATAACACTGAAAAAAGTGCTATAAAAATGTGTTTTAACTTTTCACCAACAATCTCTTGTGGCTGCGATGGAGCATTTTTTCGAGCTGGGGTTCATTGTTTATCGAAAATAATGTACCTTGCCTGTAAAAATGCCTGTAAAAGGTTTAAGAAGGTATGGTTTTTAATCTAAATTAGTTGGCCAAAGAAGACCACTACAATTATTTAAAGATGAATTACTCGAGGTAAAACTTTTTTATAAGAGAACTGGCAAAGGTTGCTAGGATTCATTTAACCTTAATCCAAATCAGAAGAGCAACAGGAGCCCTTTTGTCCAAAATGCCACTGTCAGAGATAGAGAACCCTCCTACTACACAATGGGGTCCTTTTAGAGACAGTTGGAGATTTTCACCTCTCCTTTAGGAGAGAAAATTGTAATTGATTTATTGTCTACCGGGTGTAAACTTTCACCTGGCTCTAAATCAGCCCCAAAGTCGACAATGAAAGTGAATTGCAGTTTTCTCTCCTAAAAAAGGAGTGAGAATTCTCACCTGGCTCTGAATCAATCCCAATGTGTATGGAGCTGGCCAGTGATGCCATTATTGCCACTACTCTGCTTTTATCATGGCCACAGGTCTGCTGTTAGGACATAGG
Organism: Gastrophryne carolinensis; assembly: GCA_027917425.1. Taxonomy (NCBI): domain Eukaryota; kingdom Metazoa; phylum Chordata; class Amphibia; order Anura; family Microhylidae; genus Gastrophryne; species Gastrophryne carolinensis. The sequence continues at coordinate 538,615,495 of CM051234.1, forward strand.
TGGTCACCCCTCCTCCTTAAAGTGGACCAACACCCAGGATTTTGACTATCCTGGGTTTTGGTCCACTTCGGTGGGGAACCCCGATCGGGGGTGCCCCGCTGTGTGAAACCCCCCCAGAAAGCCCAGAAAACTCACCTCTCCCGCTCCCACGTGACCGCTGCACCCAATCCCCGCCAACGGACAAGTGAGAGGCAGCGCCGGACAAGCAGAGCGCATCCGCCGCCGCCTCCCGCACGTCCCTCTTACAGGGAGCGCACCCGCGCCGGCCATTCACAAATGGCGCATGCGCCACTGGAACGTGGAAAAGGTGGGATTGTGGGCTTCTGGGGGGATTTCACACCGCGGGACATCCCGATTTCAGATGCCCCGCGGGGAGGGATCTGATTGGCCCGGGAATCTTATAGATTCCCATGCAGTTCCTCCCTGGGTGTTGGTCCGCTTTAAAGGCCACCAACAGGCCAGGTTTGGCAGAACTCCACACTGATACACAGGTTTAGTAATAAATGCTGGGTCTACAGCTCTGTCTGAGCACTAATTACCTCACCCGTTCATCCGTGTGGCCTGTTGGTGGCCCTTGAGGAGGAAGATTGAGCATGTGTCTCTTAGAACCTCTATGGGGTTAAGGTAAGTATTTTTTCATGCCGATAAAAGTTCTGCAAGGTGGCTCTACTGCTCCTCCCATCTGAGCCAATCTTCTGACATTAACACTGGCCTAAGTAAATTCATCCCTGTCCCTTTCGAGAAAAGAGAAAACATTAAAATGATACAATAGGCAGATTTTTTTGGAATGAGCTGTGCTCTTATGATGTGTTAGCAGCTCTTATTGCAAACTCAGCAGATAAAATCCCATTTCATTTGCTTATTTAATAATTTAAACCTGTATTTTGTTTTTACTGCAAAGTTACATACAATGCAGTTCACATGTTTAATGCGTGGCTGTAGCAAATATTAATTATTTGATATTTTGACAGGAAAAGGCTTTTGCTTGATAAACCACCATCACCCCTGTTAGACTTCAACACACGTACTAATATGGACTTGCGGAAAGTTCTGGAAGAACAGGTAAGGTGCAATGTACATGACATTTTGCTGGAAAATATATACTTTAAGGATAATTGTAGGCAAAAATGTTTTTCCGTAGTTCAAATTAGCTCCTTCACACATTCTGTACTGTGTTAGTAAGAAAATAGCATTTTAGCTTGATTCAGAGAGACAAAAAAAACTAAAGTTTTAGTGCCGATCTGTTTTTTTTGTGAAATGTTTCCGCTCTCGTATGGGTGTACGAGCGATTCTATGCATGCACTGCAATCCTTCTGTAAAGTTTCCATCCGTTCGTACGGCAGATTACGAATACGAGGATGTCATTTTCTAGCGTGACTTTTCCGTTTCATTTTCACATGTTACAACGTAGGTTTCGTTTTTGCCCTTTTCCCATCGTATCCTCCCACGAATCCTTTATGTTTCCCGTGAGATTCTGTTTCCCTTTTTCAATAAATATTCGTCCAGATGGAAATCCTTACGATCTTGCGCCTGCGCACTACAAACTTAACTCATTAAAGTGCTCGCCTACATATTTGCCACCCTCACTTCTACTACAATGTTTAGCTAAACCACTTAGCACTATCCTCCATCTTCCCTTTTGGACCCTTAAAGCTCACCCAAACCACTTCGCGGTTAGGTTCTTCTTCCATTTTAGCCCCCTAAAACTTACCCAAATCACTTCTCGGTCATGTGAATATTCATCTTTAAATATTTCTGGGCCCATTAGTTTTGTGTTAATGTATTTTGTAACTGAAATGACACTGTAACATTTTTTTTTTAATTCCATCATAAAATATAAACATTTTAAAATTTTGAAAATTTCACATTTTTACAACTATAAAAACAAAATACATAGCAATGGCAGGCCACAGAACATTATTCTTCATCTGTGGTCCCCAACGAGTTGCGCAGCTCAGTTGTGCCTGGCAAGTGTGGTCCCTGTTAAAAAACGTAAATTAAAATATTGGTATAATCTTGTTGGGGTCATACTGCAGTGCCCCCCCCCCCCGTATGGTCCAAACACCTAAATCTGGACTTCAAAAGCCAGAGGGCCCTCGCCACCACGGCCCGGGTTTTGCATAGTGCCCGATTAGAGAACCCCTGGCCCACATTCTGCAGGCAAAGAACGGGCATCAGGAACAAGGGCAGGAGTGGATATCCAGAATACCCTGAAAGAATTTAAAAATACTAACATAAAATACACATTCTAAGCTACAATATTGTTTAACATGTCATCAAGGGCTAAAACAGTCATAGGTTAAGACATGAGTCATCAACTATATTCATTGCCATACAGTGAAAATGGATTGATGGAATGTGAGCAAACTTACCCTGGAGCCATCCACCAGATAATTCTCTTGACTCAAACTGACGAAATAAGCCGGAGCTCTGGGACTTTTGGCTAGCTGGACCAAACACTGCTTTTATGTTGTGTGAGTGGCACATCTTGCGGTTCCTGCAACCAAATATAAAATAATTACACAAAGCAAAGGTAACCGACTAAAACAATAACTCCTACAACAAATTAAGATTCAAGTTCAACAATCCAAATATAATTCACAAAGGACATAAGTCTAAAAAAATATAGCAATTATATGGATGTGTGGGAAAATAATGGTTTACATGCTAAGGACTAATTAACGTCAGCATTAAAATGCTTCTATAAGGCATACATGAAATGTATTGATTTAGGTATGCATTGCTATACAATTTATGGCCTCGGCCATGCTGATACATGCAATGTCTTGATGCTAAAGGCGCGCAGACTCCTCCACATAGCCGCAAAACATGTTCAACAATAGCAATCCGAGCCCTCAAAGGTCCCGTAAGTGGATCGGAAATGAAACTGATTTATAGGGTGGTTATCCGTCGGAAATCAGCTCTCTGAATCAGACGTAAGCCCATCCCAACAACGTAAGTTATCTGAACGAACGAAAAATATCAGATTTTGTTTGGAAAATGATCCGAAGTAACGGAAATGATCCGATTTGCTTCCGTTCATCGAAAGCGCATATACACATTTTCCCGAACGTTCGTACGAATGAAAAATGAACAAAAAAAGCAAAAAAAAGACTAACACCTACCCAAACTTTCACAGACAGCTACGGAAGTCCAGACGAATGTGTCTTTGAATCGAGGCTTTTGTCCACTATGCTTACATTAATAGTCTCAGTTTATAAAGGTGCTTCCACTAATGGCCAAAACTAGGCCACAGTTTAAAGTGGTAACGTTGTTTATAGCCGCAACATTATCTCAGCATAAAAAATGGTGGACCGTTTCGGGGTCCACTGCTTATTCCTTAATTAATTAATTAATCTCTAGAGCTAGATATATCAAGTCAAATAACATTTTCCTACTTTCAGTATATTGATGTTGGTCAATGCCATTTTTTCCTTTTATAGTTTCTGTAATTGGATGTGTAACTGCATGTATCTTCAGCAACTGTTACTGGGAGAAACAGATGTTAGACAAGTTAGAAAACCATTTATAGTGCTGTTGCTTCCCCATTTCTATCTCTTCCCCAAGTTAGGTAACTTGCAATAGAACAATTTAAAAAAGGCACATTTCAGCACCTATACTGGGGAAGAAACCCCATGGTGTTGCTCTCCCTGTGTGTCTCAGCCTGGGTGAGTAAGAGCTGGTCAGTGTTCCAATATAGGAATAGGCTGTGTTGTGGTGGGGAAGACTAACACAAGTTGCGTGAGTAAATCGGTTTTGACCAACCCTGGAGTATAAAATACTATCTCGTTTTGGGATGCTTTGTAAAAGGTTCAGATAACCACAGATATGGTGATCCCATGGTGCAAGAGTAGGTCACAGCAGCATCGCTGACTTCCCTAAGGCTGATATGCCCTCCTACACCCTGTTTGTCTAAATGGCTAGGTGCTGGCATGCACATCTGGAGGGTGTGGCCGACAGGATGCTGGCTACATGTACAGAGTTCTATGCCCTGTATTAATATGTATGGCATGGAACATGCTGATTGGACAAGAGCATGTGTGTGTGCCAAGGGATTGCCAGTCAGTTGAGTATATAGCCATTTCAAAGGGGGGCTGGACCAATGAGCCTGAAGTTCTCTGGCCAATCCTGTGCACGCAGGCCCTATTTACTGCCCGTGAAATCGTCTGCAGGGTGTTATAGTTCCTCTGCTTGTTTTTTGTTATCCGTTGCTGACTTTGCCTTGCCTGATCATTCGTTGATTGCTGCCTGAACCGACGCCTGTCTGACCCTGAGCCCGTCTCATCCTCTGTACTGCATACTCTCTGACCACCTGGCTTTGATCCTTGATATTTATTCTGCTACTCCCCTTGGTGCCATGTATCATGAGGACTGTCTTCCCGTGTATCTAGTCCATGGTCCATCTGCCTTCACTCTGTAAGTTTGTATCCTTTGTGCTACTTGGGGGCTTGTCTACAGACAGAAGCAGCAGCTTTGAATGGGGATTGCAAACTCACCTGAAGGCTGGTGCTCCACAGGGCTTGACACGAGGCTGGGCACTTGGTGGTGGGGAGCACTTTTCACCTCATATGCCACTTCTTTCTCTGCCTGCACCCCATGCTGTCTGTCACATCTCTTCCTCTTCTCATCACTGTCTTCTGTCAAGGCAGTGGACCCAGAGGAATGGTTAGGTGCCCATCCCTCTGCATCCTGTTGAAGGCCCCCTCTTCACCCCGCTCTGACAATTAGCAAACAGCTGTTTTGCCCCCTGCCCCACCGTTTAGGTTTTGAGGGAGAGGTATAGTGAGCATGGAGCTGCTTTGCTCTGTGCTCTTTAAAATTGCATACTGGCCCCCAACCTGCAGGATGCCTCCTGACATTGACATTAAACAGAATAAATACATCTTCTGCCTTTAGTATGCACCTTGTGATGTCTGACAAATGATGATTGCAGGCACCTGGGGGGAGCGACTGTCAGCGCTGTTAACAAGCAGAGATAGAATACCGTCACGTGCCACTGCAGAGGAGCAGTACGCATTAGCAAAATATAGTACAGGGCTGCCATTGGGGTCGGGCTGGCTGCTTGCCTCACTTCATGCCCAGGCCCATACAGCACTCTTGCCTGTACTGCCCTGGTGGTGCCCTGCTACAGATAGCCGCTATTGGGAACTATGGTAGAACAATCCCCTTGATACAAAATATATGATATGCTATGATAGTGGAAACATACAGAAGCCTAGGAGCTGTTCAGAAGAGTTGCTCATTAAATGTGAGATATTTCCAGCAACTTTACATTAGACATACAATTAAAGCAGTTCCCTGTTAATTAATTGCTTCATCAATAAATGTATGACATCTTTTGAATTAGAAGCTTATTACTGGGTTATTAATTTGCTCATAACTTTTATTAAATGTTACACAGCTCTCCAGGATAACAAGGTAAAGTGAGCAGTGCAAAACACTTAATTACACATGGTTTATGCATATACAGTATGCATTTGTTGCAGTGTAATAAGGTCCTGGTAACATTAAATTAAAAACAGATCTTTTTATTATATTTGTTATAACTCATTTCCTAATGATAATCTTATCATCCTTTCCTAACCTTTCTTGCTAGTAACTGGCATTATGTGACAGTTTTGTTGTAACTGAATGAATTACCTTGCCACTGCCATTCAGACATCATACTGTTTCCTGTTCGATTTTTATTTATAAATATTGGGCAAAGGCTTTAGTAGAAAAAGAAACACATGATGTTTTGGGGGCACTGGAGTGTACATAGAAGGTGACGACATAAACTAAGTATTTAGGGCCGATACAGTGCTGTGCTAGTGAAAAAATAATCTTATGATGTGAATATGTATATTCACATGTGAATTGAGTCCACAGACAACAAAAAAGCTGCCTCCAAACACATTTCTAGGCGTACCAGGTTTGTTGGTAAGGATAATTTTACTTGAAAATTTCAGTTCTGTAGACAAAATGCACAAACCATATATTCCCTGAAAGTACACATATTAAGCTTTCTAAGCACATCCTGCTTGTTGTAATGGGCTCATCTTTCTGGAATAAATCCCTCAAAGGATTCTTAGGTTGCACAGGGTTTCCCTAAAAAATATATAAAAATGCAGAATAAAAAGTATGTTTTTCTAAAATATCAATATGCAAATAAGGAAAAACAAGCTAAATCTGAGTGCAAGGTCCCCTCGACCAGAACTATACCCAACTTGCCAGTCTACTTGAAATTTTTTGTTTGCACCAGAGTTTAAGCTTTAACGTGGAATGTCTTGTTTGTAATTTGTCTACAATTTTTAAAAATATTTTTTAGTAAAATAAAAAATTTTTATTTTAAATAAAAGTTTTGTTTTATTAAAGAAAACCATATTGCATGTGAAAGCCCCATTTCTCACAATTACAATGGTAACACATATGTATCAGTAGCCCCCCGTTCCTGCCCAGGAGACCCCCCAAACTGAAAAGAGCACTTTACAACATTTACAAATAAAATACAACTACTATCCACATTATAAAGGGTTAAAAAAATTAGGGGTTCACTTCCTGGGGGGGGACCCCGTCTTCTGTGCAAATTTTAGGGGTTAAAAATCAACAAAAATGATGTAGGGTCCCCCCTACCCAGCATAACCAGCTCGGGGATCAGCTATGCAGGGCTTGTAGAACAAGGCACAGGGGCCAGCTTTGGGGGCCAAAGAGAAAAATAATATTTGACTTTTTTTTAATACCTCCCATTTCTATCCGTCCCTCACCAATCACTCTGTCTTCTGCTCTCCTGCTTCTGCTGGAAGCCTTTTATACCTGCTGGGCAACAGAACATAAGGGGTTAATAAAAAAAATGGCATGAGGTCCACCCTACCTAGCATATCCAGCCTGGGACCAGCTATGCAGGGCTTGTAGAACAGGGCGCCCTGCCATGGGCTCGGGCCATTCTGCCCTCCGCCCTAGGCTTTGGGGAGGCTGGTAATTGGGGAGCCGGGGGTTAATGGCAAGTCACCCGCTAGCCAGCCTTGTGAACTGGTATAGGGGTCTCATGGATTCCTTACCAGTTCACAGGGGGTTAACAGTAAAAATAAACACACACAGAAAAATATATGACATTTATTATTTTTTCTTCTCTACTAACCTTCGATCCTCAGCTGTCCTCCGGCGATCATGTCCGATGACAGCTGCTGGGTGATAGGTGAAGGGGGAGTCTGGGGGGAAAAGGGATCACAGCACTCTCGCCCCTCCAACCTCCCACCCCGATCACCCAATGCTACTGAACATTGAACGCCAATGTGAGCTGATGGCTGCCGGGTGACATCATAGATGACGTCATCCGCTACACCCGCAAAGGACGGAGCTAGCAGCCAGCGACCCAGGAAGTGTGGAAGAGAGGAAGAGGGCAATTTCTCGTCCTCTCCTCACCACGGAAGAGCCCAGGTGCTTGGTGTGAAAACAGCTTAAATGTGCCTTCCTACAGCTCCTCACTCTTCCCATGATTCAGCTGTGTTACATAAGTGTATTGGATATGTAAAATGCACCCCTCCTCACACAGCTGTCAACTAATCTGGAATGGATGTAAGAGGTTAAAAATGATCAGACTAGGATATGTCATTGGCATGAGGAATTTATATTTTTATTTCCAGATTTTTTTGCTTATACTGTTCTCTTCCTATTTTGACAAGGGCTGTATAATTTTCAATATTGACAGATGCCATTATGCTCTTTTTTTACTATAGTGGGAGAAAGAGTTGAAAAGTAGGATGGAAGAGGAAGAAGAAGCAACAAAAAAAGTACAACAGGAAAAAGCAGAAAGAGAGGAAGAACATTTGAAGGAAATATTAAGAAAACGAGAGGAGAAACTCAAGAAAACAAATAAGCCATATGAGCTTCCTACACATTCAATGTTAATTCATGTTAAAGGGCATTTAATACAAAAGGATATTAAAATGTAACATTTGTGTAAGGACTTTTATTATAGTGTATTGGCTGGCTGTACTTAAAACAGCCACAGCAAGAATTGTTGTTGCAGTGGAAACAATGACCTTGATTTAACAGTTATTTCTGACATGAGAGCTGTTTCAGTTTAGGGCCCCAGTTAGGTGTGGGGGTGAAAAAGATAATTAGATGTTTTTTTCTGTATATGAATAGGTTTTTGATGGTTTTAAGGGTATACCAGTATGATTCAGGGTCTGTGTTGCACAGCTATTTGGATGACAAAAGGCAAAGAGCATGTTCATTATGTTCAACCAAAGATAAAGGATTGGGTAAGGGATTAGGTGGAAGGAGTTTTAGTTGATGTAGAGGAAGACAAAAATCCCTAAAAAGCATAGTCCTCCATATGGCTTTATCAGGGAAAACCCATCCCAACCACTTTAAATGCATTATCACTCCAGTGTCTATTGTTTTAGGCTGCATTAATTAATTTGTATTTATTAAGCATTTACTGTAGCTGGTAGACCTGGTGTCATAAGCATCCTTCCAACAATAGCTCAGATACAATGGCATGTACATTACATAGGAAGACATGGGGCCTTATTTATCACGGGCTAGCGCCAGGTAGTGTCTGATGAGCGCCAGGTACCGCCAGCTATCGGCGGCTACCGACTCAAGTACGCCCGGCGGCGGTCACAATGACGCATTTATCAAGCTAAATGAGGCTAGCGCCGGCGAGAGCGTCAGCTAGCGCGGGATTCATCATGAAGCCGCCTGGAACGGACAGCGCCGCTGCAAATTCCTTCACAGCGCCAGGTATGACCTGTCGCTCCCTGGCATTGTCCAATGCATTTCAATGGAGCAATGTTTTTTTTTTTTTTTAATGTCAAAAATTCTGAGACCACTTCTGCATTGTTCGGTTTATTTTTAAAGTAAAAAAAAAAAAAAAAAAAATGTGTGCAGAATTGATCTTACATGTCTGATATTAATGTATTCATATTACAAAATGATTCAAAAAACATGTATAATGTTACAATCAAAAAATATGGTTGTTTAGGGGTTAAAAACTAGTTAACACACATCGCCGCCAGCGCACTTGGGTTTAAACAAGGAATGGACAGCGCCAGCAAATTCGGAGCGTGATTTTTTAATGAATATGAAGCAAGCCGTTCGCTCTGGCCATTCGTTGTCAGGCGCACACATACAACGCTGGACCTGTGAAACAGCGACCCCTAAGCCCGTATTCAACATTACTGCACACCGACTGAGTCGCTGTCATCAAGCAAACGCCGGCCAAGCACAGCAAATACTGGCTGGCGCTGTAAAAATCACGCTACAGTCGCTCATCTGTCGCTACCTGGCGCTATTAATGAATCGGCCTCATGGTAAGTCAGGACAAACAATATTATCAGCTAAGTATCAAATATCAACATATGAATGGAAAGCCTTAGTATCCTTGATGGTGTATCTTTGCATCTTTAGCTTGGGCAGCATTACATGTCTTGCCATCATATCTGCCATGTTTCTTACTAAATCATCTATATTGTACTTTGAATATATATATATTCAATATGGTTAGAGAAAGTGAAATAAACTCAAGAGAGAAAGAATAATAGAGACAAAAGCACAAGAGAAGAGAAAGAAGAAAAAGAAAAGAACTAAGGAGGGAGGTAGGGATGGGGACATAGGGAAATGGGAGAGATGGAAAGGGATGAGGAGGGTGGGAAAAGTAGTGAGGGGAATGGAAGGGTTCGGTAGGCGAAAGGGAGGGTAAGGAGGGGAGATCAATAATTCCTTCTTCTTTTAGCTTTATAACACTGAAAAAAACGTTCAGTATCTCTTGGGTGTTCCTCAACCCACACACTCTAAATCTAAATGTGCCAGGGGGCCCAATCGGGGTTATTCCTATTCAAAACAATATCTTTTATTTTATATATAAAATAAAATGTATTGGTTAAATAAGAATAACTGGTTCTGAGGTGCTAAGTGGTGGTATCCCTAGATGGGTTGATGTCTGGGGTTAAAACACAGGTTGTTACCCCTAGACAGAAACAATTTTGATATCATTATCCAAGTGGCCCATTTCTTGCAAAATGGGTCCATTCTGTTCTGTCTAGTAATAAGAACTCTAGCCGCGTTCACCAAGTGGACTTCTATAGACTTCCCGGAACTCTCGCTGGAATTCATAGCATGAGGATGCAATATACAGCAGGGTCCCAATCGATATTGAATTATTTTACCCAACCAATCATGCATCCGCCTCCAGAAGGCCAGCATTTCAGGACAAGCTTACCATATGTGTAATGGTGAGCCTTCACATCAGATGTTTTAAGTATTAATATCTGTGCCATCATTTTTTTCTATAGTTGACAGTGTTTTTTTCTATCTTAGCAATAGGCCTGTCTAACTGCAAATAACTATTTCATTTTTGACCCTATGTACAGTATATGTTTCTGGTATTATTTTTCCCAGGACACGTTAAAACTTGACTTTGTGTTATTAAAGGACAGAATATTAAAACATCTTTCTGACTGATACAAAAGATGTCAAAAACCATTACCATATATTTGTACTGTGAACATATTTATGTAATTTACCTACTGGCTAGGCTCACTGCAAGACCTGAGAGCATTACAGATTATGGTGGACCTTTTTTCTATTACTAGATTCATGTCACCATGTTACCAGGCAGTATTCATCTTGGAGAAATGTGGTCAGCTTTTGGTGTAGAAAAAAGTGTGTATTTTTCACAGGCAAGACTGGAAGGGGTTAAATTACTGTTAAAGCAGAAATACTGCTTTGAAAATCCTGCTACAGAATCTACAACACCGCAGACTAGATTAGACTAATTAGAGGTGAGGCATATTAAGCAAGCTTGTGCTGAGCCCAATTTGGGGTGTTCGAAAAATGATAAAACAACTCCCCTGATAACCGCAAACCTCCTCTGCTATACAGAATAGGGACAGGTCTGGGGACACAATCCTAACACATATGTTTATTTTATATTTCAAAAACTGAAAGCAATAGGGCAGAATGACAAAAATCTGACAAGAAGGGAGTTTTCCTTTAACTTTGCCTACAGCTGCCCATTGCTTGCCTATTATGGGAGTCCCCATCTACTAATTTCCATTGCATAATTAACCTAAAACTGTATTAAAAAGATACAAAAGTGCACATACATAGGTTTCCTCATATTTTGAAGGAGTACTGCATTTATGAAGCAAATTAGGCTTGATAGTAAGCAGATATGTTGGGGTACAAATCAGTCCAAAGTCTTGCCATGTACCACCTGATTAGGATTAGGATCAGGATAGGATTTTGTTTTCAATGTCACATGTACCACTGGTTGCGAAACCCTGGTCTATTATCTACAGGTTTCCTTTAAAACCCAGATGTAGGAGCTTTCACAACACGCAACCTGTTTGCTTTCGCGGCAGAATAAATACCGGCATCAAATCGGTTGACTGAGTTAATTTTTTAAACGGTTACTCACTTCTAATTATAACCTGCTCCACAGCCATTTGCACATAATTACAAACTGCACAGAGTTGTATTCTTTAAAAAGCGGTAAACATTTACATATTTTATCTACTGCAAAGCTTTATAATTCTCCTGTTGTCTTTTTTTTAAATAAAAGTTCTTGCCTTTGATATAAATTAATTTGAATCATGATACATACTTTCGAACATATTGTTCCAGGGTTTGCTGTGCTGTTCTTTATGAGCTCCTCTCCCTGGTGAAGGTATGGGTATAAATAAGAAATGACGTGCCATATCATTGCTCAGGCTGCAGTGACAGACACACATGAGTGATGATTCTGAAATAAGGAACAACATGTTATGTGCTCTAAAAGACATTTGGTAATTTCTCAATTCATCAAAGTAATGGTTTCGGCTATGAATGATGCTGTTTTTGCTCAGTGGTATTTTAGAAGAAAACAGGTTGAGCTTGGGTAATGAATGAACACGGTTTACTTTAACACTTTCCAGGCATCCTTGGTGTTATGTAATCTCAATGTGGCTAGAAACAGCAGCATTCACAATAGGAATAACAGAGGGACCAAGTAGCGTGTCTCACCCCTCCAGATTCAAAATCTCATTAGGAGAAATCATTCAGACATCAACATTTAGCTCAGTATGACAGTCCATAAATCATGCCACATTGGCAGTGGTGTAACTGAATATGATGGGGCCCCAGTGCGAACACTAAATGGGGCCCTCCCAAAGCTCATACAGTAAACTATTTTTCTGTCTTTTAACTCAATTGGATGCAGCTAGACAACTAAAGGCTGACACAGGAAAGAATAATAGGGCATCCTATAATAAATAAGGTTTAAATAAATGAGGAGCGACAATAATGGGATCCCCTGATCTCTTGGGTGCCTGTGTGGCTGCCCCCACTGCATACTCTATAGTTATGCCCCTGCACATAGGTCTAGCAAAAAGATTCAGAAAGTTCTGAATTCAGTCCAGATTTTGAACCCTTTGGGGTTCATATCCAAATTGAATCTGACCATTTCAGGAATTGAAACTAATCTGGTACACCCGCTTTAACAGCTTTTAAGCTATTTAAGTTCTACTTTAGAACAGTGTTCTAATATATATGTCTCTGTATTACTCAGTGTACACAACTCCTATCCCACAAGGAGAAGAGTAAGGAAAACAAGAATTCAATAATTTGGAAATCCTATATAACTATATTTTTGACATGATGGAACTCATATCAGAAGTTGCAAAACATCTTTCTATTTCAGAAATGTATACACTGATGGCAGCAACCTATCTCAAAATGCTGGGTTAACAGAAGCCCAGAAAAGTCTTGTAGAAGCGAAGATGGTCAGAGGTTCACCTCTGTCTAAAAAATATGAATGTATTTATGTAGCTCCAAACCAACAGAGAAACCCTGTGGATGACATTAGGCTCGATTCAAAGAGACAAAAAAATACTTTCGTTTTAGTGCCGATCTGTTTTTTTTTTTTAAATGTTCCCCCTCTCGTATGAGTGTACGAGCGATTCTATGCATGCATTGCAATCCTTCTGTAAAGTTTCCGTCCGTTCGTACGGCAGAGTACGAATACGAGGATGTCATTTTCCAGAGTGACTTTTCCATTTCATTTTCACATGTTACAACGTAGACTTTCGTTTTTGCCCTTTTTCCATCGTATCCTCCCACGAATCCTTTACGTTTCCCGCTAGTTTCTGTTTCCCTTTTTCAATAAATAATCGTCCAGACGGAAATCCTTACGATCTTGCGCCTGCGCATTACAAACTTAACTCATTAAAGTGCTCGCCTACATATTTGCCACCCTCACTTCTACTACAATGTTTAGCTAAATCACTTAGCACTGTCCTCCATCTTCCCTTTTGGACCCTTAAAGCTCACCCAAACCACTTCGCGGTTAGGTGCTTCTTCCATTTTAGCCCCCTAAAACTTACCCAAATCACTTCTCGGTCATGTGAATATTCATCTTTAAATATTTCTGGGCCCATTAGTTTTGTGTTAATGTATTTTGTAAATGAAATGACAGTGAAGCATTTATTTTTATTTTATTCTATCATAAAATATAAAATATTTTATTCTATCATAAAATATAAAAAAAAATATAAAAAAAATATTTTGAAAATTTTTACAACTATAAAAAACTAAATACATAGCAATGGCAGCCACAGAACATTATTCTTCATCTGTGGTCCCCAACGAGTCACACAGCACCTGCATCTCGCCCGTAAATTAACGTAAATTAAAATATTGGTATAACCTTGTATGGGTCATACTGCAGTGCCCCCCCCCCCCCCGGTCCAAACACCTAAATCTGGACTTCAAAAGCCAGAGGGCCCTCGCCACCCTGGCCCGGGTTTTGCATAGTGCCCGATTAGAGAACCCCTGGCCCGCATTCTGCAGGCAAAGAACGGGCATCAGGAGCAAGGGCAGGAGTGGATATCCAGAATCCCCTGAAAGAATGTAAAAATACTAACATAAAATACACATCCTAAGCTACAATATTGTTTAACATGTCATCAAGGGCTAAAAACAGCCATAGGTTAAGACATAAGTCATCAACTATATTCATTGCCATACAGTGAAAATGGATTGATGGAATGTGAGCAAACTTACCCAGGAGCCATCCACCAGATAATTCTCCTGACTCAAACTGACGAAATTAGCCGGAGCTCTGCAATATATAAGCATCATGGGACGACCCTGGATGCCCTGCAAGAACACTGAGGAATCGCATAGCTGGACCAAACACTGCTTGTATGTTGTGCGAGTGGCACATCTTGCGGTTCCTGCAACCAAATATAAAATAATTACACAAAGCAAAGGTAACCAACTAAAACAATAATATAAAAATACAACAAATTAAGATTCAAGTTCAACAATCCAAATATAATTCACAATGGACATAAGTCTAAAAAAATATAGCAATTATATGGATGTGTGGGAAAATAAAGGTTTACATGCTAAGGACTAATTAAGGTCAGCATTAAAATGCTTCTATAAGGCATACATGAAATGTATTGATTCAGGTATGCATTGCTATACAATTTATGGCCTCGGCCATACTGATACATGCAATGCCTTGGTGCTAAAGGCGGGCAGACTTCTCCACATAGCTGCAAAACATGTTCAACATTAGCAATCCGAGGCCTCAAAGGTCCCGTAAGTGGATCGGAAATGAAACGTTTAATAGGGTGGTGGTCCGTTGGAAATCAGCTCTCTGAATCAGACGCAAGCCCATCCCAACAACGTAAGTTATCTGAACGAGCGAAAAATATCAGATTTTGTTTGGAAAATGATCCAAACTAACGCAAATGATCCGATTTGCTTTCGTTCATCGAAAGAGCATATACGCATTTTCCCGAACGTTTGTACGAATGAAAAATGAACGAAAAAAAGCAAAAAAAATGACAAACACCCACTAAAACTTTCACAGACAGCTATGGAAATGCAGACGAATGTGCCTCTGAATCGAGCCTATTGACTTCCTAGTTGGTGATTCAGCAACAGTGATATTTTCATGCATTTTTCTCCTAAAGTAAATTTTTTACTACCATAAGAATATTTTTCATGAATCAAGGCCATACTTTTGGATTACCATTTTGTTTAGGCATTGGATGCTTTAAGTACAGGATTAGTATTACAGTTTGATTTAGTAATTATTAGTAATTAAAACATTTCAGCACTTTATAACACCCTCCTGTAACATGACCACTTTCTTTTACAGCATTTTAATGTACACGTGGTCACTTGTACTACCAGGACCATCCCAGTTTAGGATTCCCCTCCTGTTAAATATGCTCATAAAGTCAAAAATTGGTCAGAACCTGGAATTGGACCATGCATTCACTCAGGCCCTATTGGCCCCATATGACCCTCATGTGGGACCCAAGAGCGATGTTAGAATGTGGACCTGATGACTAATTTTGGCCAAATTTGAGCTTTCCAAACTGGGATGCCCGGGGGAAAGAATTACAAGTGATCTAAAGCCAATTATTATTTTGGATCTGCTTTAAAGAGGAGTAGCCAATGGCCAGTGGTCTACCTCTTTTCTTTAATGCATGGCACGGCCCGCTTCGGTATTCATAACTGATGGGTATTCCGCCACCAGGTGGCGCAGCAGCACTGCAGAAAGCTGTGGTAGCTCCCGGCTCCCTGTAAAAAACGGGACCAACCAACAAGTTCCCAGTGTTGTCTCTGCAGTGACACTGCGAAGTTAGAAGATGGCTATCTCTCTTGCGCAGGTGAGCGGGACAACCAAGCCTGCGGCCCTGCAAGTCTATTTCCATCCGTTTCTGGACCCTACTTGCCTTCCAGCCTAGGCTGACAGATCGGGTGAAGGTAGAAGAGCACTAGGGTCAAGTGCTCCTGGAGCGCTGCTCCAAGCCGCAGACCCTGTGCCACAAAGGGTAGCCGGCCATAGGCTTTATGGTGAGGCTGCTTGGGATGCGGAGTTCCTTGCCTAGCTTCTGAGGGGGTGAGTTGTTGGGGACTGTGTCCCCTTATTTTCCTTTTGGGGTCCCCCCCCCTCCCTGGCCATGGCTGCTCGCCGCTTCCTCCTTTTCTCTCTCTTCTCCGCCTCCCCTCTCTGACTTGTTTGGGGGGGGGAATCGGTGGTTGCGGCGAGGAGTAATATCTGTGGTATTTTGACGTTTTTTGTGTGTTTTTGGTGTTTTTAGCTGCTACGCCGCTTTGTACTATGCTCCGCGGCTGTGGGCGCTATAACCTGAGGTGATTTTGCTTTGTCATGGCGCCGGCCGGGTCACGTGAACGCCGTTTTCACGCTCTTCGGGGGGGCGGGCCGCTTGGTGACGCGCATCGCGTTGTCTCCCCGCGACCCACCCCTAGAGGTACCTCTGCCGGCGCCATTTTGAGAGAGTTGCGTGTCTGGATTTCTCCCTTCCCGGCTGCGGCGCTGCTTCCTCCGGTGTGTCGCCTATCCTGCGGTCTGTGCCTGAGTGACCCAGCGGTGTCTTTGGTCCGTGAGTCCCCCTTGGAGGGTTTTTTATTCAGAGTACATATGCTGCGGGATACTTATATGTTTCTTTACTTATGTCTTTCAGGCGGGATACCATTGGGTTGTGGCATATCCCGGCACCACTCCTTCCCTCCCCTCCCCTCATCACTATTTCTGGGGGTATCCCGTGGGAGGGCATCCCGGGAGCGGCCTTTGTATAGCCTTTGCCCACCACTGGCCTATTGCGTATGTATTAATCACCATATGGAGTCTTCTGGGGATAGCAGACTTGGGTGTCCTTTGGGGCAAGCCCGGCTGTGTTCCATGTGTGGGGTATCCCCTGTGAGTGTCACGGTGTGCGTTCCGTGCGCTGAGAGTGTCCTTGCACTGCGCCTCCCTCGGCTTCACCTACTCCCCCGCTCCTGCAATTGGGTCCCAATGAGGGGGACACTAGCAGGGAGTCTAGCTCTGATTTGGCTATGCGAGTGGCAAAACTTGAGAAACAACTTGCCAAGTCTGCTCCTAGGAAGGCTTCTGGTAAGAAGCGGCACCTGGATCCCGGATCCTCCCCTCTTCCTGAAATGTATGTGGGGATTGATGAATTTGGTGAATGTCACCCCCTTAAAATGGGGGAGCTTTCCCAGGATTCTGACTCCTCTGGGACCAAGCAGGAGGGTTGCGATAGTGACCCTGGTTGTGCATCCGGAGAGGATTCATGGTACCCTGAGGACACTGATAATCTGCTGTCACATATTTTTGAAATTTTGCACATTGCTGCTCCCAAGGTTGCTAAGAGAAAGCAAGGGGAGATTTTTCGGCCTGGTAAACAGCGTCTAGAGTTCCCTGAGCAGGAACACTTTACCTCCCTTATGCTTAAGGAATGGGAACGTCCCAACAGACTGCCTGCTGTGCCCAAGGGGCTGGATAAAAGGTATCCCTTTCCTTCTGATCTTGTCAAAAGGTGGTCCTTTCCTCCTGAAAGGGACGCTCCTGTGCTAGGTTTGTCCAATACTTCGGTCATGCCTTCGCCTGACACTACCACTCTGAGGGACAGTGAGGACAGGCGCATGGATCAGCTGGCTTGCCATGCCTTTACCTGTGTGGGGGCTGGTTTGCGCCCGGCCTGTGCTGCTGCCATCACTGCTATTGCCCTTAAGAGGCTTCTCAAGCGTCTACAGGATGGTGCTACTGCTGGTAGCGGGGGGAGGAACATAGGACCCTATTACTTTGCTCTGATTTTGTGGTCTTTATCCTTACCACTATGGATGATGCTGTGCGGCTGTGCGGTAGAGCCTCTACCCTTTTGGTGGCTATGCGCCGTTCTGTCTGGTTGCGCCAATGGGCAGCTGACGCTGCAGCCAAGTAAGCTCTCACTGGTCTCCCCTTCGCGGGGCTGCGGCTTTTTGGGGGGCGTCTTGATGCTTTAGCTAAGGATGGCAGGCTGCCTCAGCGTAGGAGGCAGTCTCAGCCTTTTAGGGGGTCTTCCGTCACCCTCTCTTCTTTTCGTACTCCCAGAAGAGCTCGTGGCTCCCTCTTATCTAGTGGCCGCAGAGATTCTTGGGGCCGTGGCAGATCCCGTGTTTGTCCCGTTTTTTCCTGGAATACCAAGACCAAACCATCCCCCAATTCCCTTCAGGCATGAAGGGGCGCCCTCACCCATCTGGGTGGAGGAATGGCCTGGGTGGATTCAGGAGCTTGTATCCTCTGGTTCCAAGATAGAGTTTGTTGCCTGGCCGGATTCATTGATCCTGGATGTCATTTAAATCCCATGTCTTATTAAGGGATGTTTCTTCTGGCTCCTTGACTATTAGAGTCAGGAGTCTTTTCATGGTCCCCCAACAGGAAGGCTTTTTCAGGCATATTCTGGCCCTGAAGGGCCTCAACAAAATTGTTTGATTCATAAAGTTTTTCTGCTTTAAGCGACTAGCCTTCTGTCAGTACACTTTATCTGCACGATTTCAGGTCCTCTGTAGACATCAGGGCGGCTTATTTTCTGGTGCCTATTTTTTGGGGTTGTCAGAAATTCTGTGGTTAGCGCTTGAGACTTAGCATTCCAATTTATGGCCCTTTAGGATCACCAGATGGTCCACCATGACAATGGCAAGGGTGATGGCTCTGTTAAGGATCCAAGGCATCCTCACCATTCCTGACCTGCACGTCAGTCTGATTGTGGCCAAGTCCCTTTCTCGGGTCGCGCAAGTCACTCAGCTGGTTATCTTCTTTTTAGAATCCATCGGCTGGGTAATCTGCCATTCCTAGTTTTATCTGTTTCCGTCGTGAATGCTGTCTTTTCTGAGTATCTCCTAGGTCAGGGTGTTCCTTCCTCAGTAATAGGGGAATGGCTTTTCAGTTGCAGGCTTAGGCTCTGCTATAGTGTCCTAACCCCTACATTGTCAAGGGATGCAGTTAGTGGGTGTCCTGCTTCAGGTAATCCTCTTTGCTCTTTTCACATGAGTCCTCTTGTCAGTTTGGAATCGGGACCCTGCGTCCTTGGAGCAGGATTTCGATCTGTCTTCTCTGGCCAGATGGTCCTTCTGGTGGAGACTGAACTCCTGGTACCTCTGGGGGTTAGATCCTCTCTGCCCCCGTGTTGCGGGATGGTCTCCGCAGATGCCAGTCTGCCGTTTGGGGGAGACTTCTGAAAAATCCCTGAGGTTCCAGGGACGGTGGGGCCTACTGGAGGCCTAGGTTGCCATCAACTTCCTGAAACTGAGGACGATCAGGTTGCTTCTTCTTCCTGTCCGCTCACCTTCAGGGTTAGACTGTTCTGTCCGCTCAGCCGTCCAGTAGGCTGTTGCCTATTTCATTTGTCAGGGAGTTACTTGGGGCAAGTTAGCCTTCAAGGGAGTCTCCCTGATTCTCTCTTGGGTGGAACAGAATGTTCCCTGCATCTCAGCGGTCTACATTACAGGGGCGGACAACTGGGAGGTGGACTTCCTGAGATAGGGGGCTGCCTCAGCTGGGGATATTCTCCCGCAACTAATGGGAGCGTCTATTTCTGTTTCACCGCTGGGATCATCCATTCATGGAACGATGGTGTCCCGCCATAATCATATACCTTCAGAATTGGTCTCTGGTTCAGGATTCTAGGGTCTTCACTTTGGATACCTTGGCATTCCCTTGGACGGAGTTCGGGTTCTCTATGAGTTCCCTCTGTTCCTCTCCTGAGCAGGGTTATGGGCTCCATAACCCAAGAGCGGGTACCTGCCACCCTGGAGGCCTTTTTGGCTGTTGAGAGCTTCCATCTTATGGTCTAGCAGTTGCTTGATTCTGTTGTTGATACCAGGATTGGGGCCAGGAGAATGTCCTCGTGCCTCGCCTATTACAGGGTCTGGCATGCTTTCATTGACTGAACTCCAAGTCTCTTTCCTGTAGGCTGTTTTTTCTATTCCCAGGATTATGTAATTCTTGCAACTTGGTTGAATTTGGACCTTCGTCTTAAGTACACTCTAGGGCAGGGGTACTCAAATGGCGGACCGCGGTCCGAATCCGGACCGCAGACGCCATTTGTCCGGACCGCTGCCCAGGGCTGGTGTAGTGTCCCGGCTGCTGCTGGCTCCACGGTGGAGCGGTGTGCCCGGGTAATTTGCTGTGCGGCAGCATCAGAAGTTCCGGCCAGCAGAGGTGCATTGTGGAGGCAGAGGGAGGCCCAATCACGGCTGGGCCAATGATGGAGGAGTGGGCGGGGCATAATTACGCTGTGGCCAGCGGGCTTTTGCTGAAGATAGGATGGCTGAGGATGGCTGGAGAGGAAGGAGGAAGATAAGGTAAAGGCTCCCGCTGCCCGCAGCGCTGTCACTAGCCCGGCGGGACTTTTATTTATTCATGTCAGGCTGTCCGGGAGCTGATTGACCTCTGCCTCCCCCCTCCCCTCCCCTGACTGTCAGTTCCACATGACTGCACAGGGGAGGGGGCTTGCAGAGTGAGGCTGTTCTCGTGTCCCCCTCTCCTCCCCCACGCTGCGATCATCAGTGTAATGGACTGGCAGGACACAACAATAAAGGAGAGAAAAGGCAAGTCCCAGTGTCCCACCCGTGATGAATTAGCTGTGGCCAGTCTGCCTCATTCACTTCTATGCTGTGTTTCCTTTCCATTCTCTGTCTTTTTCTCCCTCTCTCACTTCTTTATCACTGTCCTTTTTCTTTCTCCCTTACATCCCCATCTCTATCTCTCTCTTTCTCCCTGCTTTCCTTTTTTTGTCCTCTCTTGCTGCTTTTATTTGTCCATTCCTTCCTTCTTTTTCTCTTCCTCTATCTTTCTCCCTCCGCACCTTTCTCACTGTGTTCTCTTTCTTTTTTTCTCCCTTCTTCCCTGTCTCTCTCTTTCTCTCTCTCCACCACGCTTTATTCTACCTCTTTCTCAACTTTCATTCTCTCTTTATCTTTTGTGCTCTTTCCTTCATCCTTTCCCTCACGCCTTCCTTTCACCCTTCCCTCTCTCCCCTCCTTCCTGCATTTCCTCTCTCTTTTTTCTTCCCCCACTCCTCCCTTCCCCCTCTCGTTTCCTTACCCTTTCTTTCCTCATTACATTCTTCCCTTTCCACCTCACTCTTTCTTTCTCCCTCACTCCCATACTGCCTTCTTCCTTCCTTTTGTTCTTTCACTCCCCTTCCTCTTTCTTATTCCCTGTTCTGGCTCTTCTCTCTCTCCCTTTCTTCAGTTCTCACTTCCTTGCCTTCCCTCCCTGTTTCTTTTCTTACTCCATTCCTCCTCCCCCTGGCCCGGGGTGAGGAGGCCATTACCCGGGACCAGTTCATCGAGCTGCTGGAGAACCGGGCCAGTGGCCGAGAAAGTGCAAGGAGGTGAGATTCCTGTCCCCCATTTACTTCCTGCTTCTGTCATTTACTTCCTGCTTCTTGTAGAGTGCAAGCTCTTCAGCTAACAGCTGACATGCACTCTTACTTACAC
The DNA here is from genome assembly GCA_027917425.1 of Gastrophryne carolinensis. Taxonomy (NCBI): domain Eukaryota; kingdom Metazoa; phylum Chordata; class Amphibia; order Anura; family Microhylidae; genus Gastrophryne; species Gastrophryne carolinensis. The sequence goes on from CM051234.1 coordinate 538,636,768, forward strand.
ACCCCCCCCCCCCCCGGACCTTCATCCCACGGCAGACCCTGGTAAGTGGACCTCCACTGAAAGTAGTTGAGTACCCCTGCTCTAGGGCCATGTTTGTAGCTCTGGAAAAGTTTTTCCAACAGGCCCTTGCCATTATCTGCTGGTACATTGGTTTTTTTCCATGGTGTATTTTCACGTGCGTCCCCCCAGGTAGCCTTGATATCTGTCTAGGATCTGAATTTGGGGCTACTGGTTATGCAGGGGCCTCCTTTTGAGTCTATCCATGAGGCCGCTTTGCCCCTTTGTTGACTCCTAGAGTAGCCCCCCTTTTTGTATGACTATCGCCTCTGTATATGTATCCGGTTTTTCTTTGCTTTCCTCTCCCCCTGAATACTCACCTTCCACGTTCCTGCATCTGACATCTTTGCAGCTGCTGGGTGGGCGGTGTGCGGCTGCGCGTTGTGCGCGTGACCGGGCGGGTGGCTGGCGGGCGCCTCCTACTGCAGGGGAGCGCGTCCCGCCTGCCGCGCTCCCGGCGGTGTGTCTCGCGCAGCCGCACACTGACTTGACGGCCAGCGGTGATGCGGTGACGCGCCGCCTGATGTGCTGCCCTTACGGCCTGACGTGATGGCTGGACGGGGCGCACGTGTGGGCGGCGGCGGCCGTTTGTTACCATTGGATCACGTTTTCTTTACCTCGAGTATTTAGGGAGTGGGGCCCCCAGCAGCCACCTCACCCTGGCGAAGTGTCTATAGGACACGCAACGCGTCGGTGGCGGCTGCTGCGGGGGACCTTTGGAGACTGGTGATGTAAACTTTTTTACTTTTATATTTGTCATTTTGACTGTATCTTTGGCTCGGCGGCGTTTTGCAATTTTTTGAATCTTATTTCTCTCATCAATCTTGTCATTTTGTGTGCGCTGCATTGCTCTGCACTACAGCACTTTAATTCAATGGTTACATTTGTTGTTACTTCAGCACTTTTGGTATTTTGGTGTTTGTTTTGGTTTGTGATTGTTTGTATTTTTATAGGGCACATTATGCTACACTGTTTGTATTTTTCATATTTTCCTTATTATTTTTGATACACGTACACATTGCACATTATTGCACATTATGCACTATGCACTTTACCATGTGATATAGCTCATGGTTTTTCTTATTTGCCAGCGCATATACATTATCTTATCTCAATTACTCATTTATTACATGTATTTTTGATACGCTACCCAGCATTACCATTTTTATTCAGATAGTCTCCATTTGTATATAGGTCCCCCCTGTGTTTGTCTATATGTTTTTTAATTGTGTCAATAGTGTTGTTGTGTGTTGATTTAAACATTTAAACTAGTATGGTTGTAATTCAGCAATAAAATATGGATTTACTTTTATCATTTTGAGTGCGGCCTGTTATATGGTGGTCATTTGAGAGGAGTTATCCAGGCTCCCCTCACTATATGTGGATACTATATTTGTTTGACCATACGGGCTTTAAGCACCTCTTTATGTCATTTTTGAGATAGTGGGACGGTGCATACCCATAGTTTTCTAGTACTTATCGCCTCTGTAAGGCGAGTTCTGAATTAGCTGGGTTTTTTTAATCAAAAATACTTATTTTGAGTGTCTTTAGAGTTAGGCGATGTTAGACTTAGGCCAGATTTCGGCCTATGGTTGGGTATGCCTTTCATGTTATTCAGGGCATTGTCTTGCCTTGATTGTGTTCCAATCTAGCTACTTCCATGGAGCGGACTCTGCATTCTATGGGTGTGGTCTGGGCTCTGATGTTCTTTTTGGTGCTATGGAGACTTTTGGGAAGTCTAATTTTCTGTTTGTTTCACTTGAGACTGGGAATGGTTTGCCTCCGGCTGGATCCACTGTCAGTAAGTGGATACGCCAGGTGATGGTTCAAACCTATTCTGCTAAGGGGTAGACTCCTCCCTTTAGGGTGACTGCTCTTTCCATGCATGCTATTGGACTCTCTTGGAGCTTTGTCAGCACCAAGCTTCTGTGGAACAAGTTTGTAAGGCCGTTTTTTGGGTCTTCTGTTCATACTTTTCTAAGTTTTTCACATGGTTGATATTTGGGCCTCAGCTGATGCTGCTTTGGGCCGCAAGGTTTTCAGGCGGTAGTGACTTGAACTACTGGCTGTTACTCATTGGGGATCCCGCCCTACTATGGACACTGCTTTTGGATGTCCCATCAGTTATAAATACCGAAGCGGCCCGTGCCGTGCATTAAAGAAAAAAGCAATTCTGTGAGTACTCACCTGTAGAATTGTTTTTGTTCTTGCAAGGCACGGCCCGCTTCGCCCCACCCTTGTTATAGTTGTTCTTGGTTGCCTCTTTCTGGTGATTGTTCCAAGTTAAATCGGGGTTTTTTACCTTTTTTACATTCTTACCTTTATTCTCTCCCGGCTTCTTGTCTCATTGCTCGTCTACGCTGGGAACTTGTTGGTTGGTCCCGTTTTTATAGGGAGCCAGGAGCTGCCACAGCTTTCTGCAGCGCTGCTGCGCCATCTGGTGGCGGAATACCCATCAGTTATGAATACCGAAGCGGGCCGTGCCATGCAAGAACAAAAACAATTCTACAGGTGAGTGCTCACAGAATTGCTTTTTTGGGACATCACCTGGATTGCTGTGAAATCCTACAGTGCATGAGCAGGCCACAGTGGCATCCCTCTGGCTACCAGGAGCTAGCACAGCTAATAGTAAGAGGCTTTGGGGGGGTGCAGACTGCCCCCCTCTAATCAGCTTTCTATGCCGCTCATCAATATTCATGGCCTAAAAAATCTGATTGGGGAGAGCTCACACTTGTGCCATTGGATCACCAATGAGGTAAGAATACTGGCATTTCCTGGGTTGCCCCTTAGAAGAGGAACAAACATCCTGAGTTAAAAATCCTGAGTTGTGTTCCTCTGTAAGCATTGAAAGCACATTAGGTCTGGTCTCAAATACATGCAGTGGGATAAAGAAGTGAGTAAAGTCTTGGCTGTAAAGAAACTGACCCACTAGGTAGCTAGTAATTTAGTAAACAGGAATAACGAAAAACATTTTACTCCAAAGTAAGTTATATGAGCAGTCCTCATGTGGAGAACTCTTCTGTGATGAGATCTTTTTCCTCAGTTGGAGGTTTCCACTTCCCCTCCAAGTTTCATGGCTGAATAGTTTGCCTTTATGTTTTATTTCACAGTGTTTGTCTGGGTGTTTAGAGTTTCTAAGGTTGTTGTTTATTTCTCCTTTCTTACTGCTTGTTGTAAACTGGCAACCACTGCTAATAGAAGGACTGATATGTTCAGAGGCAAAACAAGTTTATTGACAAGTATCCAAGCTCCTGCAGATGGCCACTGTCATGAATGAAGAACTTCAGCCTGCATCTTCCACATACAAAAGAAAAAACCTTTACATTAAAATCTCTTTGTTTCACACTAATAATCTTTCCATTAGCTCAGACTCTGTCCCTGACACCATCCTGTTTTTACCCTGCCAAATGCTGAAATGCACTGAAGAACTTCTGAGCAAAGCTGGTGCCAGCACTAGGCAGACCTTTCTATGGCTAACCTTAGGACCAGTGGGCAAATAGCAGCAGTACAGAAGGTAACGAGGAATGCAGGGTGATTGACGGCAGCTCAGAAGGTAGCGAGGACCAGAGGATGATGATCAGCAGCAGCAATGAAGAAGGTGGTGAGTAGACATGAGCAAACTGCTTCGGTCAAACCAGAGTTCCCTCCGAATTTCAGGGAACACTTGAAACGGCACATTTTCATGTGGTTCCTTTCCACCAAATTTTTGCCTGAAATCCTTAAATAAAAAAAGTAAAAACTGATCTATCCCGCACCGCTCTCTGATCACTGTCCTGCATCATTCTGTGCAGAAGTCCACAGCCCCTGGCACTTGGCTCCCACATCTCGCTTCCTGCCACAGGGAGGGGCTTTTCATACCGACAAGAGAGCAGATGTCAGTTGGTATGAAAGGACCTCTGTTGGTATGAAAGAACCATCCCTGGGAGTGAGATGTCAGAATTGGGAGCATGAGGCAGAGAACACAGTTTCTCTGTCCCGCCCCCAGCTTACACCAATCAATCTGTCTTTCAGAAGCAGCAGTGGTTGACACAGGACATCAGCGATCGCTCGATGGAAGGAGCTAAGTAGGGGGGGAGTAAAGTACTTTTGTGTGTGTGTGTTTTGTTTACATTTAAACCTTTGTGAACTGGAAAGGGATTCTTGAGACCCCTATACCATTCCGTCACATGCCAGCAAGCAGGTGACTTGTAACAACTATACACACAAAAACAAGGCTAATTGTGGGACTGGCACAAAAGGCTATCACTCCAAAATTGCCACTCAAGATTGTGACACATATCAATATGAATCCATTCCATGACAGAAATGAAAGACACATACAAATGTGAGTTAAAATATACTGGGGGCCCCCTCATGCAGCCATCTCAGCCACACTAACAACCACTTCCCCGGGTCTTCACCGTTATATCGGCCATTTGTAAAAAAGCTCTATTTGAAGTGTTGTATCCCAACAACAGAACAATGATATGAGCACACTCTCGCACTTTTCTTAAATATGGATAATTCTCCAGCTTATCTCGCAGCAGCAATGTTCATATGTAGGTGGGCAGAGAGCCTCCACAAAAAGGCCCAAATGCCTCTCTGTGCTTTTCCCAGCACTTCCCAGACTTCACTTTACTGGGGCTGTGTGGCACTAATGTCCAATATCAGAACTTCAATGACATGCCATTAGCAACTGCGCATATATACTTCAGAGCGCTTCAGAAGGCTATTATTTATCTGTTGCAGAGATTCACAGGCCAGGGCAGGTTTCATCATCAAAAGTGCTGCTGTATCAGTGCTCAGCGAGCGGCTGTAGGTGAGGCTTCTGGGGGAGGTGGACGTGAAGAGGCCAGTCGTCCATCTACACGTGTTTTGTCCCGCTCACCGAGGCTTCGTCAGGGTCTGGGAAGTGCTGTGAAAGGCACAGAGAGGCATTTGGGCGTTTTTGTGGAGGAGTGATAGCGTTTTGTGTAGTGATAACCTTTTGTGCCAGTCCCACAAATGTGTGTATGTTTGTGCTAATAAGTTGGCTAGTGGGACGCCATGGATGTTGATATTTGGCAGTGCACAGGCATTGAAGAGGGGATCTCCTGGTATTTTAAAAATATGTGACAGACTTGTAGCAACCCCCTACCCCATTACCTGCATTCCCAAAGCCCAGGAGGCTGCAGAAGAGCCCACGGTCCATGTTGGCTATGCAGGCTGGTAGCTTTCAGGCCTGGGGGCAGCTGCTCAGCCTCCACACCCTGGTCTACCAGCCCCCCATAGCTGGTACCCAGGCAGTTTTTGAAAAAATTTTAAGGGTTTAACATGGGGAGCGAGATGCTGGAAGCCCAGTCAGTATCTGGGTCCTGGATTCAGAGGAACTTCCTGAATGGAAGTTGAAACTGAATTGTGGTGGTGAGGACCAGAGGACTATGAGCAGCAATAATGGACCGGAGGATCATCATCAGCAGCAGAGGATAAAGTAAGGGCTGGAGGGAAAATGCTGGCAGTCAAGAAGGCATTAAGCACCAGAGGACGATGAGTGACTGCAGAGAAGGCAGCAAGAACTAGAGAATGATTTCTAGAAATTGATGGAATTCTAGCAGCCATCATTATTACAGGTATGTTATATACTATGGCTACGCCTACTGGGGCACCCCCATATATACTATCTCCATGCTTAACATTTCTTACCACTGTATATTACTATTATAAATACCTCTACAATACACTATCCCTAATACACATTATCATGTATTCCTTTAGGAGTCAATAACTCCTTGAACATAACAATCTCCTGACAAGAAATTAAAATAGCTAAATCCCCTTCAAGGACGGCGTCAGGCAAAATGCCTCAGTGCTTTGATGCTGTTTTATAATTAATCTGGCTGACCCCACCACACAACCCAAGTATATGTTAATATATGATCACTTGCATGCTATTAATGAAGTAGTAATACATATGTATGAATTTCTAAAATATATGGAATTGTGAAATTGATCCATTGCCACGTGTTATTATTAGAGATGAGCAAACTTTTGAAAAATTCGATTCGGCTGATTCGCCGAATTTTCCGGGAAAAATAGTTTCGGTCCGAATTTATTTGCGACAAATCGCTATTAAAAACGGCTATTTCTGGGCGTCCAAGAGCCTCCATAGGGTTGCAGAACGTTTTGCTTGGCTGTAACATGCATAGGTTGCATGCTGGGCTAGTGAAATACTATTGTAAAGAAGTATGACATGCAGATCAGAGGCGTCGCTATTAGATTCGCTGACGCAGAGCGGCACAATTACAGAGCCTTGAGGTGGCATCAGCATGATGAGCACATATATTGCCTGAAAGACACACAGTGGAGTTGGCAGCAGCATAGGGAGCCCATATATTGCCTAAAAAACACACCCTGAATTTGGCAGCAGCATAGGGAGCCCAAATATTGCCTGAAAGACACGCTCTGGACTTGGCAGCAGCATAGGGAGCTCATATATTGCCTATAAAACACACCCAGGAGTTGGCAACAGCATTAGGAGCCCATATATTGCCTGAAAGACACACCCAGGAGTTGGCAGCAGCATAGAGAGCTCATATATTGCCTGAAAAACTCATTGGAGTTGGCAGCAGCATTAGGAGCCTATATATTGCCTGAAAGACACACCCTGGAGTTGGCAGCAGCAGCAGCAGGAGCCCAAACATTGCTTGAAAGAGACACTGGACTTGGCAGAAGGAGCCCAAAAATTGGCCTAAAGACACACTGGAGTTGGCAGCAGCAGCAGCAGGAGCCCAAACATTGGCTGAAAGAGACACTGTAGTTGCCAGCAGGAGCCCAAAAATTGGCCTAAAGACACACTGGAGTTGGCAGCAGCAGCAGCCGCAGGAGCCCAAACATTGCTTGAAAGAGACAGTGGAGTTGGCAGCAGCAGCCCAAAAATTGGCCTAAAGACATACCCTGGAGTTGGCAGCAGCAGCAGAAGCCCAAACATTGGCTGAAAGAGACACTGGAGTTTGCAGCAGCAGCCCAAAAATTGGCCTAAAGACACACCCTGAGTTAGCAACAGAAGCAGCAGCAGGAGCCCAAACATTGCTTGAAAGAGACACTGGAGTTGGCAGCAGGAGCCCGAAAATTGGCCTAAAGACACACTGGAGTTGGCAGCAACAGCAGCAGGAGCCCAAACATTGCTTGAAAGAGACACTGGAGTTGGCAGCAGGAGCCCAAAAATTGGCCTAAAGACACACTGGAGTTGGCAGCAGCAGGAGCCCAAACATTGGCTGAAAGAGACACTGGAGTTGGCAGCAGCAGCAGGAGCCCAAACATTGCTTGAAAGAGACACTGGAGTTGGCAGCAGGAGCCCAAAAATTGGACTAAAGACACACCCTGGAGTTGGCAGCAGCAGCAGGGCCCAAACATTGCTTGAAAGAGACACTGAAGTTGGCAGCAGGAGCCCAAAAATTGGCCTAAAGACACACCCTGGAGTTGGCAGCAGCAGCAGGAGCCCAAACATTGCTTGAAAGAGACACTGGAGTTGGCAGCAGGAGCCAAAAATTGGCCTAAAGACACACTGGAATTGGCAGCAGCAGCAGCAGGAGCCCAAAGATTGCTTGAAAGAGACACTGGAGTTGGCAGCAGGAGCCCAAAATTGGCCTAAAGACACACTGGAGTTGGCAGCAGCAGGAGCCCAAACATTGCTTGAAAGAGACACTGGACTTGGCAGCAGGAGCCCAAAAATTGGCCTAAAGACACACTGGAGTTGCCAGCAGCAGCAGCAGGAGCCCAAACATTGCTTGAAAGAGACACTGGAGTTGGCAGCAGGAGCCCAAAAATTGGCCTAAAGACACACTGGAGTTGGCAGCAGCAGCAGGAGCCCAAAAATTGGCCTAAAGACACACTGGAGTTGGCAGCAGCAGCAGCCCAAAAATTGGCTGAAAGAGACACTGGAGTTGGCAGCAGGAACCCAAACATTGACTGATAGACACACTCTGGTGTTGGCAGCAGCAGGAACATAAAAATTGTCTGAAAGATATACCCTGAAGTTGGCATCAGCAGGAACCCAAAAATTGGCTCAAAGGCACACCCTGAAGTTGGAATCAGCAGGAACCCAAAAATTGTCTGAAAGGCATACCCTGAAGTTGGCATCAACAGGAACTCAAAAATTGTCTGAAAGGCACACCTTGAAGTTGGCATCAGCAGGAAACCAAAAATTGTCTGAAAGGCATACCCTGAAGTTGGCACCAGGAGGAACCCAAAAATTGGCTCAAAGACACACCCTGAAGTTAGCATCAGCATGAACCCAAATATTGTCTGAATGGCATACCCTGAAGTTGGTATCAGCAGGAGCCCAAAAATTGGCCTAAAGACATAAATATGTTTTGCACCATTTGGAAAGTGTAAAACATGGCACCATGCTGAATCTACTCGCATGCATCAGCCATTGGTGGGTGGAAATCCTGGCTGATCCATCCCTGATTCATTTTCACAAAGGTGAGTCTCTCCACATTTTTAGTTGACAGACGAGTTCTCCTCGCCGTTACTATGGCCCCCGCCGCACTATACACCCGCTCAGATGGCACGCTACTGGCCGGGCAGGACAGCTTTTCCAGGGCAAACTCTGCTAGTTGTGGCCACAAGTCAAGTTTGGCTGCCCAGAAGTCCAGCGGATCCTCAAGGTATGTTGGCATGGTCATGTCAAGGTATGACACGACCTGCTGGTTCAGGTCCTGATCCAGGTCTTCCTGCTGCTCATGAGTAGCCTCACTATTTGGGTGAAGAAAGCTACTCATTAGCGACTGAAGACTGAGGCTGCTGCTGATGGAGCTGCTGCTGCTCCTTCCACCCCCCCAGCAGCCATGGCAGTGGAAGGTGAGTGCAGAGGCCCCCCTGAGTCAAACCTGCGAGAGTATGGACCATGGCGCAGATAGGCATCGGCCAACTGACTACGTAGAATGTCTTTGTAGTAGGTCAGTTTGTCCTTGCTCTTAGCGGGTTTAAAAAATGCCCCCATTTTGTGCCAGAAGCGAGGGTCCAATAAGGTGGAGAGCCAGTAGTCATCCCGCAGAAAAATGGAAACAATTCTGTGGTCACTACGCAAGCACGTGAGCATGCTTCGTGTCATTTGTGCAAGTGACTCGGAGGGACTACCTGTCTCCATCTCCACTGCATACTGCCACGGTGTGTCTGGGTCCTCTGTCTCGCCTTCCTCACGACCCTCTAGCTCCTCTGGCTGCTCCTGCTCCTCCTCTCCTGTCAGCTGACTCGATAAACCAGCTATTTCGCCAAGCCTAAACTGTGCTTCACTGTGCCCCTCCTCCTCCTCCAGTTCAGCTCCAAGGGGGGTTCATGTGGCCGTAAGATGTAGACGCCATGTCTCCAGTGCCCTGACCTGCCATGGTTTCCAACATGTGTTGTAGTACATGAAGCAGTGGAATCACGTCGTTCATCCCGTAATCCTGGCCACTGACAAATAAAGTGGCTTACTCCAAGGGCCTGAGCAAACGGCAGGTGTCACGTATGAGCTGCCACTGATTGACATTGAAGTAACACAGGGGAGTTCCCCTATCTGCTTGGATCATCAAGAAATCCGTGATGGCTTTTCTCTGTTCGTATAGTCGGTCCAACATATGGAGGGTGGAATTCCAACGGGTGGAAACATTGCAAATCAGACTATGTTGGGGGGCTACCGTTCTGACGCTGTAGCTCAAGAAGGGTGTGCTTGGCGGTGTAGGAGTGGCTGAAGTGCATGCAAAGTTTCCTTGCTGTTGTTAGGATGTCTTGTAGATGGGGTGAAGACTTCAGAAACCGTTTGACAACCAGATTGAAGACGTGAGCCATGCAGGGCGCATGGGTCAGGCTTCCTTGTCGCAGCGCAGACAAAATGTTCTTCCCATTGTCGGTAACCATGGTTCCCATTTTCAGTTTGGTTGGAGTAAGCCATGTTTGGATTTCTTGATTAATACATTTTAGTAGTTCCTCCCCTGTGTGACTCCGTTTGCCAAGACAAACCATGTGAAGCACAGCGTGACACCTCCGTGCCCTGCACACATGGTAGACTGGAGGGGCACTGAGACTTGACCCTACAGTGGAGGGTGAGGAGATGGCGGAGAATGAGGAGGCCGAGTCGCACGGTGTCACAACGGCCAGGGAGCACGAAGGCCGAAGCGGCGTGACCTGTCCAAGCTACTGTTGCTGCTGCAAAGGGACCACATTCACCCAGTGGGCCGTAAACGACATGTACTGTCCCTGACCGTAGATACAGCTCCAGATGTCGGCGCTGCCATGCACTTTGGTACACACCAACAGGCTCAAGGACTGACCTTCTGTTCAACAAAATTGTGCAGCACTGATACTGCCTTCTTGGCAAAGAAATGACGGCTTGGGACTCTCCACCTCGGCTCAGCAAAAGCCATCAGTTCTCTGAAAGATGCAGAGTCCACCACCTGAAAAGGGAGTGACTGCAGCACCAGCAACTTGGACAGGAGCACATTCAGCTTCTGCGCCGTAGGATGAGTGGGCGCATACTGCTGTCTCTTGGACATGGCTTCACTTATGGATTGCTGGCGGGATGCATGACTTGGAGGAGGAGGAGGAGCAGGAGCATCTGGAGCGACAGAGGATGGGTATGATGCACAGCAGCCTTCAGCTGAGGTGCTGGAGCCTTGGCTGGCAGAAATTTGGAGCAGCGTGCCACTTGGTGAGGAAGCAGCCTGGACCACCTCTTCGGAGCCTGGGTTCTCCCAGGCCGCTTTATGGTGACGCAGCATATGTTGACGCAGGGCCGTGGTGCCAGCATTTGGGCCCTGGCCACGCTTCACCTTCTGCCTACACATCTTGCATGTGGCCATGTTACCCTCCTGCGGATGCTTGATGAAAAACTGCCACACAGACGAGCAGCTAATTTTCCCACCAACAGCCCGCACTGATTCACTGCTACTGCTGCCAACTCCAGGAACCCCTGCTCCACTACCTCCCGAGAAGGTAGCCTGCCATGCAGCAAGTGATCTACCCCGGCCCCTGCCCTGTTTGGCTCCAGAATTTACAATTCTGCCCCCATGCTGACTGCCAACCATGCTGCTAACACCTTGCTGCCTCAGCTGCTGACTCTGGGGCAACCTGCGCCCCTCTTATCCTGATGATGATGATGATGAAGCCCCTTCTGCACCCGGTTCCCAAGTGCTATCGGCTTCATCATCATCATCATCGAGTGGTGTCTGCACGTCACTGATGTTCTCAGTTTCCTCAACAGTGTCTGGTGCAGGAGCTGGAACGCTCGCCACACCACCTCCCACGCCACTCTCCACATCACTATTTGTCTGCCTAGTGAAAGAAGCCACCTCCATTTCTTGGCTGGGCAGTAGCTGCTGACTGTCCTCTATCTGATCGTCACTTAAAAGAGTGGAGCTGAACCCAAAGCATAGTATACGTCGCTGGGTGAGGGAACGGCATAGGACAGAGGCAATGGGAGGACAGGGACTGCTCCCGGGCCATGCCAACTCAGGGTTGTGTCAGAGGAACCTACCGACTGTAGACTGGGGGTGTCAGATGTAACTTGTGATGATGTGGGTGACCGCATTAACCAATCTACGATGGCAGATGCGTTACTGGTGGAGACACGACCGCTAGCAGATACTGGCAGATCAGGTCTCTCACCGCGACTCCTGCTGCCACTCGCCCCTAGTCTTCTGCGACCTCTGCCTGCTGAATCTAGGCCTCTGCCACTCCTCTGTGAACATCCTGGCACTTGTCTGCCTGACATTTTTATGTATTTGAAATGCGCAACAGGCACTTTAACAAATGTGTTTACTTTAAAAAGCAGAAGGTAAATAAATTGAGGAACTGCTTCTGTGTAACAGATACTATACTATACTGGCAATATGGGATGCCCAGTGCTCAGGGGTTTTTAAAGCAGACACAAAAACACTTTTTAAACAGTGCTCTAGTTAGATGACATCAGCTGAAAGATCTGCTTCTGTGTAACAGATAGGGTTAACCCTTTCGCTGCCAGGCTACCTGGAGTTTTTGTCACCCTTTGTTGCCAGACCATTTTGCACTATTTTGCGCTCCACATGTTCAACTGCGATTTTTTAAGGGATTTCCCAGGGAATTATATATTCTTTTTTTAGCAGAATCTGGGTTTTAACATGAAATGTCTTTTTTGTCATTTTTTAGGTGTATTCTCAATATTTTGGGGTGAAATATGTGCAAAAAAATAAAAACAAATCTATTTTTTTTACAATTTGTAGTGTTTTCTGTAATAAAAAAGTAACTTAGTCAATAAAATCTTATTGCATGTGAAATCCTAATTTCTCCCGGTCACAGCGTTACCACATATGTATAGGTAGACACCCTTTCCTGCCCAGGAGATTCCCCCAAACTGAAACAGCGAATGGGGTCCCCCTTACCCAGCATTACCAGCTCGGGACCAGCTATGGGGGCTTGTAGGCACAGAGTGGGGGGGCAGCTTTTGTGGCCCCCACCCTGCAGCCTACGAGCCCACATAGCCTATGTGGGCCCGGGCTCTTCTGCTCCCCCCCCTGGGCTTTGGGGAGGCAGGTAATAGGGGGTGCCGGGGGTTAATGGCAAGACACCTGCTAGCCGCAGGTGACTTGCCATTAACCCCCGGCACCCCCTATTACCTGCCTCCCCAAAGCCCAGGGAGGGGGGGCAGAAGAGCCCGGGCCCACATAGGCTCGGATGGCACCAAATTAAAGAGGAGACCCGGCCGGATCCAACCGGCCGGTCAGGTGAGTATTTTTTATTTTTTTAACTAGCAGCGGGGAAAATCAAGCACGTAACACCTACGGGCTTGGCACTTAAGGCCCAGCCAAGCCAGCACGTAGGTGTTACGTGCTTGGCACTTAAAGCAAAAAAGCCCCCCGAAAAGGGGTGAAGGAGGTGGCACCCACTCGATTTATTTCCGTGGTGCACTACTTTGGTTATCCACAAACACTAACTAGACAAAAGAGGGGAAAGCCCTAGATTCCCAAAAAGGAAACTAACCAAAGGTTTTACTGCTGCACACACCAGTATGTAGAAATGTTGTTTTAATTAAATGATCAAGATAACATGATACAAAAAGACATACACATTTAAAAACACATAAAACGAATTACAACCTTATCTGCCACCGGGGGGCTCTGGTATACCATATAGTAAGACATCCAGTTGCCTATCCATCTGTGCAAAACCATAAATACATAATATCTCTTACAAAAATTCATATACAATATTATCCATATAAAGTGCTGGGTGCAAAAAAGTGCATCAATCTCAAAGGAGCAATTGCTCAAATCCTATAAAAAAGGTCACAACCCCAGGAGACATAAATCAAGACAAAAAAGCATAAAGTTACTTATCTCTTGCTGGATGTCTGTATAACACAGGCCCCCCGTAAACCGAGCCTACACGTTGCGAGACGCTAAGTCTCTTCTTCAGGGCAGTATGGAGGCTAAATGTATAGTGGGTCCCCGCTGGGTTTTATACCCACCTCACCCCGTTCCCCCGCCGCAATCAATAGAAAACCGGTGTGTCGCGGGCGCGCTCCGGCCCGAAGCGCGTCACGCGAGCTGGGGCGGATGTGACGTCACTCGCGCTCCATGATGGAGCGCGGAAGTGCGTCCAGCCCACCTATACAGCGCAGGGCTCATGCCTCCCCCTGCAGACGGGAGGCAGGAGCCACCAACTGTAGTGAAGCGCGGCGCGGGACTAGGCACGGGGAAGGTGAGGACCACCCGGCGGGCCCTATACCTAAAATATACAACATATACAAACAACATAGAACTAAATGTATTCAACATCCAAATATCCTATATAGATCGCTATATTATCAAACTATAATTATGGGCGCCTTTTCAAAAAAGAAGAAATCAAGAAAGAAATGATATGTATAACCATAGAGTTTAGGGAAAAGAACACTATCACATGGGAGAGGGAATACTGTAGCTATATCTATATGGGATATATAGCACAAGCAATGTACAATGACAGCACAGAGAGGATAGATCGCAAGCAAGCCACCCCACAAAGGAAGCAAGGAACCATAAAGGGGGGGGGGGGGGGGGGGCAATGAAAAAACAACAAAAAGGGAAGACAAGGAGGAAAAAGAAAAGTAGGAATGAAGAAGGGGACCAATAAGAGAGGACGAAGTTGAAAAAAGGGAAAGAGAAGGGAAATAAAGCGGAAGGAACATATAAAGAGACAAAAAAGAAAAAAAGCAAAAAGGAATAGAAAAGACCCAGAGGAAAGGTAAGCAGCTAGAGAGTAGAGGGCAAAATCAGGCGGGATCGCTAATAGTGGGCACATTAGAGTATAGTAGACCAACTAAAGCAGTGTTACATGGCAAGAGTATCTAAAAATAAAAATAAAATAAGCAAGGGGAGAGAACAAGGAGGAAGCTAGAAGTGCAGGATAAGTATTCTTCCATCCTAACACAAGCGTCACTGCTCAATGTCCCATAATGCCATCTGGCCACACTCTGCCTGGCCGCCAATTACTGTAGATCCTGAGCCGCCAAGCCAATCCTGGTATGATGTTGCATCTACTATTCCCAGGTCTTGTTGGCTTCTCCAGTTGTTTCTTCTTCCACACTGGCATTCCCTGGGACAATGCATCTTAATGGATGGTCAATATTGCAGGGTGCCGGCCACAGGGAGGTATCCCTTTCTAGGACTGAGCCTCTTCCTGAGATATTCTATCCCCGTACATGGTTCCATGGAGATCCGTTTCATCTACAATGTGCATCAATAACATATTAAAATTCCAAATATCAGTGCAAAAATGCTCGACCTCTGTGTGCAAAGAAATAAATTTGTGACTGAATGTGCCAAACACCCCCTATGGTGCTATAATCAAAAACAATTAATGCCACACCCCCCCTTTCTTTGTACCTCACCCCCCCACCCCCCCCCCACGCACACCCACAAGAATAAACAGATAACCAACCCCCCACCTCCTATACCAATGAACCCACCCTAAGTGCCCAGCTCGTCTAAAACTCCCCTAAAGATCACCCGGCTTAGCCCAAAAACGGGGTAAAAGAAATATCTTCGTTAAGTCCATAAGGTTGCTGGGTCTCTAGTTGGAAAATCCAGCGCAACTCGCGCTGTTGCAGGAGTTTTTTTATATCTTCTCCTCTGATACCCATGTGTACCTTTTCCAAGCCTATAACCTGTATACCCTCAAAATGACCATCGTGTTGTTCAAGTATGTGTAACGCTACTGGGGGTATGGGACGACCCTGTTCTGCATTCCTGCGCGCCAGGCGAAATGAAGAAAGATGTGCTTGTATTCTTGCTTTGAGTGCATTTTTAGTCTCACCGACATACATCTTTGAGCATGAGCAAAGAATCAAGTACACTACCCCGATTGTCCTACAGTTTACAAATTGTTTGATGGGAAACGTCCTACCTGTACGTCGATTTGTGACCTCTTTTTTGAGGGGCATGTATCTGCAAATGGAGCAGTTCCCGCAGGGAAAGCTCCCTTGTGTCTTGCCCCCTTGCATCCATGTACTCGGTCTAGAAAAGTGGCTGCTACAGACCCTGTCTGCTAGACTGGGGGCTCTCTGAGCTATCATCCGTGGTCCCTTTCTGATCCATCTAGCCAGATAAGGATCGCTTTTCAGGATGCCCCAATGTCTGCAGAGTATTTGTTGCAACTGTGCCCATTGATTATTCAACCGGGAAACAAATCTTACCTCGGTATCGTCCCTCTCCCTCTTTTTGGGGATGAGAAGAGATTCCCTTGGGGTACGTTTAGCCCTCTGCGGCGGGGGAACGGGGTGAGGTGGGTATAAAACCCAGCGGGGACCCACTATACATTTAGCCTCCATACTGCCCTGAAGAAGAGACTTTTACGGGGGGCCTGTGTTATACAGACATCCAGCAAGAGATAAGTAACTTTATGCTTTTTTGTCTTGATTTATGTCTCCTGGGGTTGTGACCTTTTTAATAGGATTTGAGCAATTGCTCCTTTGAGATTGATGCACTTTTTTGCACCCAGCACTTTATATGGATAATATTGTATATGAATTTTTGTAAGAGATATTATGTATTTATGGTTTTGCACAGATGGATAGGCAACTGGATGTCTTACTATATGGTATACCAGAGCCCCCCGGTGGCAGATAAGGGTATAATTCATTTTATGTGTTTTTAAATGTGTATGTCTTTTTGTATCATGTTATCTTGATCATTTAATTAAAACAACATTTCTACATACTGGTGTGTGCAGCAGTAAAACCTTTGGTTAGTTTCCTTTTTGGGAATCTAGGGCTTTCCCCTCTTTTGTCTACTTGGCACTTAAAGGGTTAAATGTGCAAACATGGGAAGCAAAGTGCCCAGGGGTTTTTAAAGCAGACACAAAAACACTTAAAACTGTGGTCTAGTTATATGAAATCCCCTTTAAGAGCTGCTTGTGTGTAACAGATAGGGTTAAATGTGCTAATATGGGATGCCCAGTGGGCAGGGGTTTTTACAGCAGGCACAAAAACAATTAAAACTGTGCTCTAGTTAGATGAAATCCCCTTTAAGAGCTGCTTGTGTGTAACAGATAGGGTTAAATGTGCTAATATGGGATGCCCAGTGGGCAGGGGTTTTTACAGCAGACACAAAAACAATTAAAACTGTGCTCTAGTTAGATGAAATCCCCTTTAAGAGCTGCTTGTGTGTAACAGATAGGGTTAAATGTGCTAATATGGGATGCCCAGTGTGCAGGCTTTTTTACAGCAGACACAAAAACAATTTAAAACTGTGATCTGGCTATTAAATCAAATGAAAATATAAAAAAAAAGCTTTCTCTGTCACTTTATCTGCTGTCCCTGCCTTGATCTTTCCCTGGCTCTCTGTGGCTCTCCCTGGCTCTCTGTCTTTCCCTGTCTCTACCCAGCTCCGTTCTCGCCGGCAATACAACGCTGAAATGCGCACCAGCAAGATGGCGGCCGCTTATATAGTGCTGTGACATCACCGGAGTTCCTGGCTGTTGATAGGCTGCATGTGACCTTCCCATGATACCTTGCCCCAGGGGATATGTCCAGACATGTGCAGCCACCATTTTACAATGCCTGTAATTGCAGTAAATGGAGTTTAAAGGAAAAATTTGATCAATCGAATCGTGGGGAAATTTGGATTTGTTCAGAATCTAATATTTCATGAAGTTTGGAACGAATTCGGGTTCGTCCGAATCGATTCGCTCATCTCTAGTTATTATATGTGTGTGTGGTGCTGCGTTTAAACTTAAAGCCTGGATTTTGACTATCCCAGGTTTTGTTTCTTGCCCTGCTGTGTGAAACCCGGAGATTCCCAGTCAAACATACCTGACCACTGACCATGCACAGACACTCGTCCTATCAGTGCCATTTGCTGTGCATATATATTAATGTTCAGCAAATGGCTCTGATTACTTCAGGTTCGGCCACATTGGCTATTGTTCCACTTTAATCCCATGTGATTTTATTAGGTAAAATTAGGTAAAATAACATAAACTTGACTTTGTATTATTATTAATAATTATTTGCTCAATTCTTACACGTGTATGCCCTAATGAGCATAAAAAGTTTATGCATACTTGACTCTATGTATGTTACCAAACTAAGTGAACCCTCATCTAAAGGAATCCAGGCCAACATGTATTTCCCTCCTCCCTTTTTTCAGTAGATATTTTAGGTGAGATCCTTGTACACCATCTGTGGTCTAATTCTAGGTTTTCAGTGTAGAGGATCTGCGGTAAAATGGTTTCTGACTGCACTACAGGATATATTTTTTATTTTACCTAAGTATTTTATTATTTTAATAAAATTAATTTGCTGCAGTGTAATGGTAGTATTAAAAGTAAAAAGTTGACGAAGTATAAAAACTAAATTAAAAAGAAAACCTATGCCCGCACTAGAATCGATATTGGCAGGCAATTAAGGACCCATTAACATTAACTGTTTTCATAGACATTTGAGACTTTCATTTTAATACGCTGTTTCGGAAATTTAGCATAACAATTACCATTGAAAAGTGATTGATGTATGATAATAGAAGGGCATTGTGTGCTATTAAAAGTCCCGCAAATGCTTTTTTGCGCTAAGTTCATACATAATCCACGAGTTGGAAATGTTAATGAGTCGCATAAATGTAGAGAACATTAAATAAATATAGCTAGATTGTCATGAGAGCACATGTCTTTGTACTAATGCGCCAGTGTCGTTTACTTGGACTTTTAAATGACGATAGTCATCAGGAGAATTATTCCAGGGTGTTAATGTAACACTGTTGTGGGCAAAGTTGAATTTAGTCTAATTTTTTCAGCTTGGATGCATTGCCTTCCAAAGAAACAGATTGAAACAACTTTTCGGCTGTGAGGTGGAACACTTCTCTAGTGGTGGGTGGCGGTGGCAGAGGTCGTCACGCTTAGACTGCTGTCAATCAGCTGCTTTTAGTGTCACATAAAATCACCACCGAGCTGCTAAAGCGCTCAAGGCTCCAAAGTCTTTTTCAGCTTCAACTTATGAAACCCATGGATTTTCGAATCGTGCTGGGGATAGATTTTATTTTATCTAAAAGTAGAAACAGTCTTTTTGGCTAACCTCTCTATTTTCATTGTAAAAAAGCCCTTCACTATTTCTATACACATTCACTGATAAAGTCATATTCATGTAGTTATTATACCATGCTATTAAATTTCATACAGTATTATACCAGCAAAAACAAAATCTTACTGCTCAAAATATGCATAACAACCTTAAGTACAAACAATTCTTTAAATAAATCTTTAACCATAGACACCTGGAGCAAATAGTTTCTTTATATGTATCCATAGATAAAAAAGACTTAAAATGAACTAATCATTGATATAAATTCATAAATACAGATACAAATAAAGTAATACTTCAGCAAAGTCATATAGTTGCCTTTTTGTCAGAATATTGGGCATGACTGTTGAAAGTTGGCCATCAATATTTGCCTATAAAGTGGACCAGATGCTCATGCATCTGCAGGCCGTCTGCAAACAGGAATTGCTTCTTTGCTTCCTGTTACTGTGCATTGTTAGTTTTGTCAGTTGAATCCAGGCAGCAGCATGGCTGAGATGTTGGGAGAGGAAGCTCCAAAATGCCTGCTACCGCCCTTTTCCAACTGGGTCAGGCTGTTGCTCTGGTTTAAGTAATCATGTATAAATCTAGTTTGTAGCAGAGGGTTTATGCAGCTCCAGGACTTTTTCCAGAGGAGGCTCATTCGTGCACCTGACCATGGTGGTCGCATGATTGGGAGCTCTGCACCCCGCTGGCATAAAAGCATTATACTGAGCCAGGACAAAATAACCTTGCACAGCAGCATAAAGACTTTTAGCCATCTAAGTGCCAATGTCAAAAATCCCCTCGCAACATCAAAAGAGTGTGGGGACAGGTCCAGCAGTGACGACTGTAATGGGGGAGGCCCCGTCTAGGTTTCAACATCTAGGTTGATGTCCTTTAACACTTTGATCCTAATTGGAGGATTATGAAGAGAGGAAATGTTGCAGTTACATTCATGAATACTTTGGTATTGTTAATGTTAATATAAGTCATTTTGTAAACCAGGATTTGAGGGTTAGAGATACTTTGAAAATATAGCTATTTTTACTATGTTTATATAGTTTTGGAATTTTTGGGTTGATTTGGACTCTGTTTGTACATCTGTGCTCTCTCTGCGTTGCTGCGCTGCAGCACAGTTACAACACAGAGCAGACACTGCACATCATTCTAGATGGGATAGTTCACACATCTGCACTGTGTTGTGGAACACATTAGAAAAGCGTTGCAGACACACTTTTTCAGTACAATGTTGTAACAGCACAGGCCAGTGTGGGTCTGTGGAGGCTCAGACACATTGTACCTGCATTGCATTTGTGTTGTCATAGACGTATTTATTTACCATTTATTTAAACATTAATTTACCATAGAATTTATTTACCATAGACTTTATCATTATTTTGCAAGAAAATTTTTTCTTGTAAGTGGCGCGGCACAAATGCAATTTAAATACATCTCTAACACATTGAAAGTGCAGAGTTTGTTTTGAGACAGTGTTCCAATGGCATATTTAGAAAATGCTTGCTGTTAACATGTGAGGTGTAAACAGAGCCTTATAGTTTATGGTTAAGTACTCTAGAAATGATAATGTTATATATATTTAAGGAACTACTTCATTAACCCTTTAACTGCCAGCCTACCTAGATTTTTTGTCACCCTTTGTTGTCAGACCATTTTTCACCATTTTGGATTTCCCAGGAAAATTATATATTGTTTTTTTCAGCAGAGTCTGGGCTAAAATATCTTGTTTGTTTAAGGGTTTTTAAGGGTATTCTAAATATTTTGGGGTGAATATGAGCAAAACAATTTAAAAAATCTATTTTCTTACAATTTGTACTGTTATATCCTTTCCTAAATTGAGGAATTATACTAGTAATCCAGTAAGTATCTTCAATGTTTTTTTCATATATTATAACAATTTATATGCTGCTCCTACTCCTTTTGATGAATCTAAAGCAGATGGATTTTTTTCAAGATATATTTTCTTAATTGTCAGAGGTTCATAAGGATATTTTAGAAAGAGCTATAAAGGGAGAGGAGACCGAGATGGCAATCAAGAAATTGAAGGTCTCTAAGGTTCCTGGACCTGATGGTTTTACTAACATTTATTATAAACCATTCCTACAAATTATATCACCTTATCTAGCTTTATGGTTTAATAGCTTGAGAACTGATGAAGTGAGATTAGGAGATATAAATGAAGCACACATTATGTTCCTCCCAAAGCCAGGAAAATATCCAGGAGATTGTAATAATGAAAAAAAAATTTTTTTTAGAGAAAAATAGCTTATTTAAAATGGTGGACACAGAAAGGTCTTTATAGAATTACAGACTTTGTGACTCCAAGTGGATTACAGGGTATGGCAATTTTTAGAGACATATTTCAA
Source organism: Gastrophryne carolinensis (assembly GCA_027917425.1). Lineage (NCBI taxonomy): Eukaryota > Metazoa > Chordata > Amphibia > Anura > Microhylidae > Gastrophryne > Gastrophryne carolinensis. Next base: position 538,657,717 of record CM051234.1, read on the forward strand.
CTTCCTTTAAAAGAAGAATACACATATAGACAAATAGAGCAATTTTTAAATTCTAGAATAATTAAGGGGAATAGAGTTAATATTACTATTTTTGAGAAATTATGCCTAACTCGACCTGGAGGGAAAGAAGGCAAACTTGATTATATGATAAAGTGGGAAGCGGATTTACAGCAAACTCGAAGATTAGGTTAGTGTGCGGTTCGTAGTACTAAAGGTTCTGGAGTCCTTGGTCTGAAGTGGACCCTGAGTTTTTTAATTCCCCATATTATCCTTAGTACTATTTATTTACTGTTTTTTGGGTTATAAGTTATGGGCTCTATTTTGATTTAAATGGCTGATATATAGATATTTTTAGAGGCTGATTCATTACTAACGTCAGGTATCGGCAGATGAGTGTCTGTATAGCAGAGCTTAGAGCGACCGCTAGTAGACGCTGTATGCGGATATCGGGCGCTGTAACATAGAGCCTCAGTCGCTTTAGTAACTTGGCCGGTATTGATGAATGTGATGTATGTTGGGCGCTCTAACACCAGTACAGCATTGCAGGGAGCGAAAGGTAGCACCAGCTCAGTGTGACTGACTCTCGTCGCTGCACACCATCCTTATCAAAAAAGGACACACACACAGCGTCGGCGCTCTAAATCTGGTCGCTATAGCATAGAGCGCCAGACGCTGTGTAATTAAAGTCTGTTTTTGAACACATATAAATCAGTAACAAAGTGAAAACACATGGAATGCCATTGTTGGCACACTGTGACATTAACACTTTAGTGCCAGACCAGTAAATAGAATTCTGCATAAAATAAAAAAAAACCAAAACTGTTTTTGCGCTCTGGAAGCTAGAGCACCGCGCTATATGCTGAGCCACCTGTAATGATGAATCGTACGCTACATGCTGCTGTTAGAGTCGCTCACCAGAATCGCCTTCATAAATGTGACCATGTGTTTCTCATCTTGATTGTGTTATCTATTAGATAGAAACATGAATTGAAATAATTGCATGAAAAAAACTACCATCACTATGATGATTTGAATAGAACGTCAAACGAATGTATTTTCAGCTAAGTAAGCAGGAGAAGACTACTTCTGGGTCTAGACTAAATGTGAATTTGCAAATGCCTTTTTGTCACATCCGACTTTGTTTTTATCAGATTAAAGTGCAAGACTCATCTCTTATCTTCTAGCGTTCTCCAGTCTCCTCCTGCCCTGAGAACAGGTTCTGAGCTTTAGCCTGATCATTTAATTTGATCCATTTACTATTATTTTCTCTAAACTGGGAATTAAACTAATTACATTTTATTCCAACCTGAGATTTTGGTGTAAATGGAGAGGTGGCATTTTGGAATCAGACATAAGAGATACAGAGATATGATAGTCCATCATTTTTAATTGTGTCTTTTAACTATGCTAATTGCTTGATCTGATTAGACCCAATTTTTTTTTCTAAAAAATGTAAGTTAATTAAAATCAATTTACTTAACAAAAGGCAACGTCCAGTGCACACAACTTCTCATAGTTAAAGCAGCTCCTGTCAAAGTGTTACGGTTAGCTTCCAACACAATATTATTCATTGCCGAGCTATTTCTATCAGTGCAATCCCAGGGGAAGGGGGGAGACTGGCAATCTTCTGCAAAATGCCTCTGCTGGACCGATGACCTTCCCTCCACTCGATGTAGTACTATGCTTGTTTCTGTAATTACACAACTCACTCCATTGCAAAACTTAACCCTGTGTGAGAGAGAACTTTTAACAATATACTTCTATTTAATCTATTTCAACATTTGGAATTTACTGGGTGCATATTGAACAGTCTCCGCAGAGAAAGACTCAGGATGAAGCATGAATGTCAGCTGAAGGAAATGGCATGAAAGGGCATCTGCAGGCAGTGGCAGGCTTATCATCTCTGGGGCCCCATGCAAAGTTGTGTCTGGGGGGCCCCAATCAAAGACAAATTTTGCATAGCGAAATACAATATTAATGCACCTTATTAGGGATGTAGCCACTGCCTGCTCATGCGCGAGTGAACCCAGAGGGTTTCACACAAAGGGGCATCCTGGCATTGCCCATCCATGGCATTGGGAATTGTATGGGAACTGCCCATATGGCCATCTAATTTCTACTCCCCCAGTGTGAAGCCCCATTAAATCGTTGCACCCACTCACCTAACCTCGTTCCAATGACGCATGTGCAGGTCACGCTCTCACAATTGCTAGGCGCATACCCCGGGCAGCCATTTGTGATTGGCTGGTCTGGGCATTCCCCCAGCTAAAAGTGAGCTAGGGTGCAACCAGTGGCCCGCTCTGCACCATTCAGCTTGCTCGCTGCTGTGATGTCACAGCATCCTGCATAACTGAATGGAGCTGAGTGCACTGAGTCTGCAGCAGCTGGATCCCTTAAGTGTTAAATGACTCACCTCACCCCGCTGCTACGCGAGCGCTCGTCCAATCAGAGCGATCGGAGCCGCTGTGGTAAGGACGGACAAGCAACGGACAACCACAGCGGCTCTGAGCGCGCTGGAGGCCGCGTCTCGCACTTCCTTCTGACAGGGAGCGCGCCCGCATCGGCTATTCACAAACGCGGCCCGCGCATGCGCCGTTGGAACGGGGATAAGGTAAGGTTTCTTGGCGTCCTGGGGGGTTTCACCCAGCGGGGCATCCCGATTTCGGATGCCCCGCGGGGAGGGATCTGATCGTCCCGGGAATCTTATAGATTCCCGGGCCGATCCACCCTGGGTGTTGGTCCACTTTAAGCGACCTGCCAAGCAATTAAACACTTACATTGCTATTTTTTAAAATTGTATGTGCAGGTTTGCCATTGCAGTCTCATAGGTACAGTGTTAAAATAATGTCATTCCATATGTTTTCACTCTGGTGCTGGTGTATATATGTTGAGAAACAGACATTTTTTTATATAGCTTCCGGCGCTTGACATCAGTTTTAGAGTGCCGGCACTAATTTTGTATTTGATTTTCTTAAATAGGGACTTCAGCGCCGAGCATAGGATGCACATAACGGGCGCTACCTATCGTTCGCTGCAGTGTTGTTCTGTTGTTATATGTAGTGTGGCTCTGGGCAGCTTTCCCTTGGGGCACTACATATGCATTGATTGAGAGAGAGCGCTTCTACAGAACCCTCCAGACATCACATTTATCACTGCTGGACAAGATACTACAGCGTCACTTGTCCAGCCGCTACGCTAGGTTATAGCGCCCAATACCTGCTTGCAACGGACTCTCTAAGCGCCACTATATACATGTTCAAATGGCAATACGTGGCACTTAATTAGCCTCCCCGTTAAACAGCATCTCACTCACTGCAGTCCACACTGCAGTGACAATATTTATTTAAATAGCAAAATGTTGCCACTAATCTGACCCTGCCTCCGGGGACCCCCTGACAGGTGGAGGCCCCAAACATTTGCTTAGGGCCTTATTTATCAAGGAATAGTGACAGATAGCAACAGATAGCGACTGGGGAGCCGGCCAGTAAAGCCAGGTACCGCAACTAGAATGCCGGCTCCCCTCCACAATCACTCATTTATCAAGCCGATACTGCTTAGCGACTGAGATAGCGCCACCTAGCAACTCATTCATCATTATCCCAGCCTCATCCCACAGCGCCTGCGAACATCCTTGCGCTCTCCAATGCATTTCAATGGCAGAATGTATTTTAATTAATAATTATTTTTTAATATATTTTTTTTTTTTTAAATCTCAAAAAAAAAATCTGTGAACACTTCTTCCTTTGAAAATGTATTTTTTGGGGATTTAAAAAAAAAATTTTTTTTTTGCAGAATTGATATTACAGGTCTGATTTTAAACTATTCAGGTTTGAATATTATTTCAAAATCATTCCATATTTTTTGGGGTGGTTAGGGGGTTAAAAAACTACTTTTAACACATCGCCTACTGCGCTCTGGGATTTAAACATGCATTTCACAGCGCTAGGAATTTTTAAGGCTGATTTTTTAATGAATATGGTGGGTGCTGGTCGCTATGTCCAGTCGCTATCATGCGCTCCCATACAACAGCGAACCTGTCAAAAAGCGACTCAGCATCTTGTATTCAACATTACGGTACACCAAGTCGCTATCATCCACCGAACAATGGCCAAGCACAGCGACTACTAGCGGTCGCTGTCAAAATACCGCTACAGTCGCTCATCAGTCACTATCTGTCGCTATCTGTCGCTATTAATGAATCAGCCTCTTAGTTTGCGTGGTGGTTAAGCATGCCGCTGTCTGCAGGTATATTGAAAAAAGGGGTCAGGCAGCCAAGTGGGTGGTAAAGTGAATATTCTTTTTGTAATGCCTTTAGATACTCTTTAAATAAGTTCCCATACAGTCAGCCTTGCTCCTTTATATATTTTATTGGTATTAAACTGTACTTAGCCTTCATTGTGCTAAAGACCCTCTTTTCCTCTTAGGTAATGTCTTTACACCTCTGTACTTTATTTCTCATCATGATCTAACAGTCCTTGGCTTTTCCATTTTGCAATCCCAAACCCTACACACTTATACACACCCCGGCAGTAATTCTTTAGAATATGGAGATTTCTTTACATTTTATTCCTTAATGTTATTTACAAATTTGTATAAAATGTCCATGGAAACTTCTATAACTCACTTGGTTGTGTGTGTGTGTGTGTGTGTGTGTCACACACAATATCGGATTTAAAGAAATTAGTGTCTTAAACCGAAGAGCTAGGCATGCTTAATTGTCATAGCCAGTCAATATAAATGCCAAGATCTTCCATATGAAATGAATAACCACATTAAAGAGACCCAACAGCTGGACTTGTAGGCTCTAAAGACTTGTGCCCTTATTCATCAAGCGATAGCGCCAGGTAGTGTCTGACGAGCGCCAGGTAGCGGCAGCTAACGGCGACTACTGACTCAAGTACGCCCGGCGGCGGTCACAATGACGCATTTATCAAGCAAAATGAGGCTAGCGCCGGCGAGAGCGACGGCTAGCGCGGCATTCATCATGAAGCCGCCTGGACCGAACAGCGCCGCTGCAAATTCCCTCACAGCGCCAGGTATGAGCTGTCGCTCCCTGGCGATGTCCAATGCATTTCAATGGAGCAATCTATAATTATTCCTAATTAATTGGTATTAATTTTTTTATTTTTTTTTTTAATGTCAAAAAATCGGAGACCACTTCTGCAATGTTAGGATTTATTTTTAAGTAAAAAAAAAAATAAAAAAAAAATATGTGCAGAATTGATCTAACAGGTCTGAGATTAATGTATTCATATTACAAAATGATTCTAAAAACATGTATAATGCTACATTCAAAAAATATGGTTGTTTAGGGGTTAAAAACTAGTTAATACACATCGCTGCCAGCGCTCTGGGGTTTAAACAAGGAATGGACAGCGACAGCACATTCGGAGCGTGATTTGTTGATGAATATGAAGCTAGCCATTCGCTCTGGCCATTCGTTGTCAGGCGCTCACATACAACGCTGGACCTGTGAAACAGCGACCCCCCAGCCCGTATTCAACATTACCGCACACCGACTGAGTCGCTGTCATCAAGCTAATGCCGGCCAAGCACAGCGAATACTGGCTGGCGCTGAAAAAATCACGCTACAGTCGCTCATCTGTCGCTACCTGGCGCTATTAATGAATTGGCCTCCCCGTCTGGAAGAAATCCTTTCCTAGGGGAATCCCGGTTTGGGGTGCCAGCAGTGTAAAACCTGTATGTTTACATTGTTCTAACCCAGAGGTGCAGATTTTTATTGCCACATCATTCCTCTGCTCTGTTTGCCCTCGCCAGCAGACCGTACAGCACTGGTCAGCAGGTCTGGCCCAATTGGGTGCAAATAAGGAAGGGTTTTACCTGAACCTGAAGGCTTCTAGTAAAACATATTAGCCTCAGTGTCGCTCAGTGCATGATTTTACAAACTAAAAACAGTCAGCTTCAATGTGTCTGCCATCCTGCATCTATTTTATCACCGGCGCCATATAATAACCGGAGCTCTTCTCAAAGCTAAGAGGCTGATTCATCATTAGCGGCAGGTAGCGACAGATGAGCGTCTGTAGCAGGCATTTTCAGAGCGCCCGCTAGTAGTCGTAGTGCTCGGCCGTGAGTCGCTACTTTATAGCGACTCAGTCGCTGTTCAGTAATGTTGAATACATTGTGAGGTTTCGCTATTTGACCAGTACAGTGCTGTATGGGAGCGCATGGTAGCGACTGTTCATAGTGGCTACTCACACCATATTCAGCAAAAAAACAGCCTCACAAATCTCTGGCGCTGAAAAATACTTGTTTGAAGCCCAGAGCGCAGGAGGCGGTGTGTTTAAAGTCTGTTTTCAAGCATCTATCAACTAGTAACAAAGCGAAAACATATGGAATTACATTGTAATAACATTGTAACATGAACACTTTAATGCCAGACCTGTAATGTCATTTCTTAGGAAATATATAAAAAATGAAAAAAAATATGAAAAAACTGCAATTTCAATGCCAGAAGAGGTCACAGAATTATTTGTGTTTAAAAAAAAAAAAAAAACAAATTAAAGAGAAGAAAAGGTTCGTCCATTGAAATGTATGGGGGAGCGACAGGTAGAGAGAGGTCATACCTGGCGCTGTGCAAAGCTGAACGCTGGCGCTGGTCGCTGAGGCTGTGAAAATGATGAATCAGACGCTACATGGCGCTATCCCAGTCGCTAAACAGATTCTGGTTGATAAATATGTAATTGTGTGCCGTGTCCGGCTTTCACCAGTCGCTACCTGTCGCTACCTGTCACTACCTGTCATTAACCAGCCACTACCTGACGCTATCCCTTCTTAAATAAGGGCCTTAGTAGCAAAAAGCAAAGCAGGAAACTGGGTAACAGGAAATCCAGCAACACTTCCTCTTTGCAAGCGGCCTTCAGATACATGAGCCACTATTTTGTTTCTAAAATGTACTGCAGCAGGAGTTAGAAAAGGGTAAATTTTTATGTGCAGCAAATTGTCCTGGGAAGGGATGCATATAAGCACCTATGTGTTGGTCCGGTTTAAGTCATTTTTGACAGTTGTTCCAAGGCTCCATCTGTCTGTCTGCCATTTTCAGTTATGTATTTCCTGTATATATCTTCTTTGACAGTTTAATATCTCATGGCCTCCAGTGAATTCTTAAAAATTCTAGATCCTGGACACGATTTTGATTTTGGTGAATGGATTATGCTGATTGGAGTAGCACCTAAATATAAGCCAGGGAATTTTAAATGTCACATTGAACTGAGAATTCAGATGAAACATTATCAAGATAAATACGTCATTTAGCCTTATTTTACATTTGACTTTAGCCTATATACTCTGCGATTCTGGGTATTAAGACATGAAAAAAAGGCTCAACAAGAACCAAGAGTTGGGACATAGTTTATTATTGTAATTGTAATATAGTGTGTCCTATATAATAAATATTACTTTAAGGACATTAACTACAGCACACACTTTTTTTTTTTCTTGAGCACCCCAAAAAGCCATTACTTTGCAATTTCTGCTTCTTATTAGTTTTATTCTTTGATTGATTATAGCAGTAGTTTAATTCATTACTTCAGGCGAGTGTTATTTATCCATTACACTTAACCTTCATCACCCCATCAGGACTTGTAGGGGCTGCCAAAAGAATATGTGTGAATTGGACAGGGTGTAGAAAGTGTCAGAGCTCTAATTAGGTTGAAACACAGTTATAGAATTGCAGAGAAAAAGAGAGAGTACGAATCAATAAATCTTTCTTTCATCATCCTGCCCCAAAACCAGGAAAAACAAAAGTAAAAAATGTAAGGATCGGGGAAAAATCTAAGACTGTCAGGAGAATGTATTTTTCTGCTAAAACTGTGCTAAGAAGCAGATCATTAATCTTCGATGAATGTCAGGCTTCATTCTGTACTTGGCACGCTCCTTCCTGCTATCAACAGAAGAGATCTGCACAACTGCATTTCTGGCCACAATTCATACTATGCTGGAGATTTTCTCCTATGTCATGTAATGCTTATTGCAGGGGACTTTGTAGATGCTATGGCAGAATATTGCACATATTGTGGTTCACCTATTGTATTATCAGGCCACCAAATACCCACTGTTTTATGAGTTACATTTGCAGCATTGTATTTGTTGGTTAATTAACAAATGATCAATGCATCATTGTTACAAAACGTTTCAGATAATGTAAATATTCGGTTAGACTGTCACTTAGAGGCCGATTCATTAATAGCGACATGTAGCGACAGTTGAGCGACTGTAGCGGCATTTTCAGAGCGCCCGCTAGTAGTCGCTGTGCTTGGCCGTTGTTCGGTAGTTGATAGCGACTCAGTCGTTTTGCCGTAATGTTGAATATTGGGTGAGGAGTCGTTATTTGACAGGTTCCGCGCTGTATGGGTGCGCATGATAGCAACTGGCCATAGCGACCGGCTCCCACCATATTCATTAAAAAATCACACTAAAAAAATTCTTGTGCTGTAAAATGCATGTTTAAACCCCAGAGCGCTGGTGGCAATGGGTTAAAAGTAGTTTTTTAACCCCCAAACAACCAAAAAAAAAACAAGTTTTTACAATAATTTTGTAATATGAATACATTAATATCAGACCTGTAATATCAATTCTGTAAATTTTTTTTTTTTTTTTAACTTAAAAAAATTATTTAAAATGGCAGAAGTGGTCACAGAATTTTTCACATTTAAAAAAAAAAAAAATTAATAACAATTAATTATGAATATTTAAAGATTGTTCCATTGAAATGCATTGGAGAGCGCCAGGTAGCGTGAGGTCATACCTGTCGCTGTTCAAGGTCGGACGCTGGCGCTGTGGGCTGAGGCTGGAATAATGATGAATGAGTTGCTATCTGGCGCTATCTCAGTCGCTAAGCAGGATTGGCTTGATAAATGTGTGATTGTGGTGGGGAGCCGGCGTTCTCGTGGCGGGGCCCGTCATTTCCGGCCACTGACCAGTCGCTACCTGTCGCTATCCCTTGTTAAATAAGGGCCTTAATGTACTATTGCATACTTGTTACTCACATCACATGAAACATTCTGACATGACTCTTCTGTTACCCTTTAATATGCAATATGAACATCTCATATGTATGTACTGTAGAATGGGACAGCCAGGCACCGATCCTCGTATCTGCACAGTTTTAGAGACGCGTGGAGGCTGATTCACTACAAATGGCAAGTATCGGCAGATGAGCGTCTGTATAGCAGCGCTTAGAGCGACTGCTAGTAGATGCTGTAAGCGGGAATCGGGCACTGTAACATAGCGCCTCAGTCACTGTAGTAACCTGGCTGGCATTGATGAATGTGATGTATGTTGGGCGCTCTAACACAGTACAGCGCTGCAGGGAGCGAAAGGTAGTGCCAGCTCAGTGCCACCGACTCTTGGCGCTCCACACCATACTTATGGACACACACACAGCGCCAGTGCTCTGGATCTGAACACTATAGCATAGAGCGCCAGATGCTGTGTGATTAAAGTCTGTTTTTGAACACATATCCACCTGTAACAGAGTGAAAACATGGAATGACATTGTTTTAACACTGTGACAATAACACTTTAGGGCCAGACTTGCACATACAATTCTGCATAAAAATATAAAAATATATAAAAGTGTTTGTTTGCAGCCAGGAGAGGTCACACAATGATTTGAGCGAAAAAAATAAAAATAAAATTGGCAAACACAATGTGATGCCCAGCGGGACACCAGCCTTTTGTAAGCAGGCAACCCCAATCTCCACCGACGCTTCTGCCTATAGTCAAGCCCCCGTTTGCCGGGACGCTAGGAACGCCTCACCGTACACGGCTGCCCCCAGGTCTTAATAGGCGCAAAGGATGGCTGCTTACGGTGAAGGCCGATGAACCACGAGGGTATCCCGAAGCCGAGGTCATTCACAGGTAGTCAGTCCGGAAGGTGCGTCAGAGTACAGGGATGAGACAGGTGCATAGTCAGGGGAAGCCAAAGGGTCAAGCTGGGAAGTCAGAGATCGCAGGGTATCCAAAGGGGCAGGCAGGTTCGAGGTCAGACAAAGCAAAGGTTGGTACAGGCATTGGGCAGGGATGGTCGATCAAGCCGGGTCGGAAACAGATAATAACTAACAGAATCACACCCTAATCACAAGAGACTATCACGGGCACTGAGTGCTGGGCTGACTCCATATTTATTGGGGAATTGACCAATGGCCACCCTGGGGGGGAGTGTATGTGCTGATTGGTGCAACTTACAACACTGTGAGTGATTGGACACACTATTCAGAGGCTGGTCGGTCTTGGCAGCAAGGCTGATCAGCCCCTGATTCCCATCAGGTGTGGAAGACTCTGCGCTGCCTGCCACTCGCAGCACAGCGCCTCCTAGTGGCGCCACGCTCAGCAGCAGAAGCACCACGCCCAGTGCCGCGTCGCCCAGCAGACACTCGCTGCGGGCCCCCTGGCAGAGATAAGTCCCTTACACACAACTAATGAAGCCCCATTGAAATGTATGGGAGAGCGCTACAGAGCGACAAGTACTACATGAGCCTAGAGCGCCAGCACTATACACTGAGCCGCCTGGATTAATACAAGTGACGCTACATGGCGCTGTTAGAGTCACTCACCAGATTCGCCTTTATAAATGAGGTTTTGCGTACAGCGACCCGGCGTTCACCAGACGCTCCCTACTGCTACAAGGCACTGCCTGGCGAGTATTATTGAGTATTTTTTAGGTGTTATTGGCTGTGTTTGGTTCCATAGAGGTTTTATATTGTGGTTACACACAGCACACAGCATCCTAGATGGTGCACACACAGGTGTGTAATGGCTTTTTAAAGTACACACTATCGTCCTGCCACTTTATCCCCCTTAAGAACAGTATAAAATGAGCCATCTCAAAATCTTGGATAACAAGTAATTTCTCTATTTATCCTAAGCGCTTTCTTCGATTCAGTTTCTGGGTTGTGGCTGAGCTGGGAAGTGCATATCTTGATGCAGTTGAACTTACTTTGTTGTGGTCAGAGACAGTTGTGGGACCAGTCTGAGAGCACCAAGGGACAGAGTGGACCACTTTTTGCCGCGGTCCTGTAGCAATGGTATTGAAACGAGGGAAAATGCTGGAGCCCTGCTATGGCTTCTACCCTGCACTACAGGAAATGGAGAAGATCCACATGGAACAGGCATCAGGTGAACTGCTTGCTGCCTTCCTATTGCCACAAATATATATATATATATATATATATATATATAGGCACCGCATCCTGCACACTTGCATCTCTGCACCAGCTCCGACGAAGGTTGACATTAAAACCGAAACACGTGTCAGTAGCATAACGGGTGACAGACCGGACCAACGATACGCTACAACAGAGCCTAGCCTGATATCCATTAACCTTGTATGGACTTCCTATGGACTCAGCACTAAGCAGCATTTGAGCTCCAGGTACTCCATCACTCTTTTGAGACCTCTATTGCCATCATTTTCCTGCAAACAACTAACAGAATATTGTGCCCACGCCAGAATTTGAATAGCCAAAAGCTCCCACAGTATTCGGAACTGCATGTATATAGTCTCACTCATACATACGTACATATTGTATATATTTTTGTGTCTTTGATAAATGTGTGTGCCTCATACCTAATGTACCATAATCCTTCAAGCGTACCTAAACCACCACAGTGTGACTTATATATTGTATCACAATAAATGTGTTATTTTTTGCATCAGACCCCCCGGTGATAGGTGTGCATTTATAAATTTGTTCTTTATACTGGTCTCTGGGTTATTACCCAAATATGTATAGATGCACCCCTATACATGATTATTTTCATACCTAATTTGCATTGAGTGTGCTTACCAATTCTTATTCACAAATATATTCCACCCAGAACTGTGGGCTAGAATTAATATTCAGGATCCCCAAGGACTCACCAGGCTTATAAACTAACCAATGGACTATTTATTGTAAATCCTCAGACCTTTTTGTCTGATTGCATTGTTTTTTTTTGTATCACTTTTTAGGTTAATTAAATCATGGCTATATCTCTGAGGTGCTCTTTTTAGACTAGGGTTTTTTTAAAAAGGGACAGCGCCAGGTAGTGCTTCGTAGCTGCAGGTAGCGTTTGGTGAACGCTGGACACTGTACGCAAAACCACATTTAAGAAAGCGAATCTGGTGAGTACCTATAACAGCGCCATGTAGCGTCACATGTATTATTACAGGCAGCTCGGTGTATAGTGCCGGCGCTCTAGGTTCAGCAGTGCCATGTAGTACCTGTCGTTCTGTGGCGCTCTCCCATACAATGGGGCTTCATTAGTTGTGTATAAACAGCGTGCTTGCCAATTACATTTTGCACAAACCATTGTGTGACCTCTCCTGGCTGCAAACAAACACTTTTAGAAACTTTTTTGACTTTTTATATTTTTATGCAGAATTGTCATTACAGGTCTGGCACTAAAGTGTTACTCTCACAGTGTTAAAACAATGTCATTCCATGTGTTTTCGCTTTGTTACAGGTGTTTATGTGTTCAAAAACAGACTTTAATCACACAGCTTTAGAGCGCCGACGCTCTGTGTGTTTAGTGTTTTGTTAAATATGGTGTAAAGCGACGAGTGCCGGGTGCACTAAGCTGGCGTTACCTCTCACTCGCTGCATCGCTATACTGTTGTTACAGCGCCCAACACACATCACATTCATCAATACGGGCCAGGTTACTAGAGTGACTGAGATGCTCTGCTACAGTACCCGATACCCGCTTACAGCGTCTACTAGCGATCGCTCTAAGCTCCGCTATACAGAGGCTCATCTGGCAATGCCTGACGTTAGTAGTGAATCAGCCTCCAGGTAAATCTCATGCTCTGAAGTGCTTGGTATATTGTTCTGTGTCGTTTTTGTCTGCAGTGGCTACCTGGTGGCAGCTCTTACACATTTCGCTGATCAGACATCTACTGTTGACCATCAGACTTGTGACACCTTTGTAGTGAGATTGGTACGTTTGATCAAATACTTGATAGTATAACCCTAATGGAAGCATTGGTTAAATAACTGTCACAGTCATTGCACATGCACATACCCAAAACCCAAAAAGCACTGACACAGATGGGACATTTTTCCCCCTATGGGTCAGTTTATACTGAAAGAAAAATAGGCCAGTCAGGCTTTGGATACATGGCCACTTGACCTGTAAACCCACTGTCTCCAACATGTGCAAGAGAAAAGTAATATTGCTGGGGACTTGGCACTGAGAGCTCACAGAGGCATGGCAATAAGCAGGCTTTTAAATAGACATTTTTGAAACCATTACAAGATTATATAACTCTGGAGGCTTTACACTTCAGCAGATGGCTGGATATTCATTAAATTACATTAACTTTACATTACTGTGTAGCGGTTTCCTTTTATTGGACTTCTCATCAGTGTCTTTTACTACTGGAACTAATCAGTAAATCAAGTTGGGTGTGGGGAGAAATGTCATGTATATGTGATTATTTTATTTAAAGCTGTTATTAATTTAAGAGCCTAATTTATCATATTTGGTTGCAGGCGTAATTTATTAAATAAACCATTATTATTATTGGTACCCTTCCAGGGTAGGGGACCCCATTTTTTTGGAGAGGTCCCCCCCTACCCAGAATTACCAGCCGGGGGACCAGCTATGGGGCTTGTAGAAACAGGGTGCAGGGGCCAGCTTTGGTGGCTCCCCCGCCCTGCCGGCTACAAGCGCCTAAGCCTCAGGGGGGAAACCCAGCCCGTAGGTACTACGGGCTTGGCACTTAACGGTTGGAGACGCAACCCTGTCGTACCCTACGGGGAGGGGAGGGACTCCGCCAGCCAGCTCAGCCCAGACCGGTAAGAGGCAATCAAAGGGCCATATAAGGCCATACAATGCCCAGGTCTGGTCTACAGTATTACCAAGATATTTTCTATCCTGATGATAGAACCTTGTCCCTAGGCTATTGTCCCTTTCCAGGGGGACATCCCAATTTGGGATTGTCGACTGTGTGAAACATCATGGATTGCCAAAGAAACCTTTCCGATGATCCTATGGTGTATGCATGGGCCACTAGCTCTTTAAAAAGCCGCTCTGATGTCACTTGAGGTTGGCAGATTAATTTTGCCTTAAAAAATGTCACAGATGCCCCCTCCAATGTGATGCATTCCTTTTCAACAAACCATTTATTGTCAGTAATCCCCCTACAATTATCTGCATCTCCCAATTGCCATCTCCCGTTTGCCATTATTCATATGAGTTAGTAGAATAACAATTGTGTATTTTTGTGTATAAATCCAGCCAGTCATATAACTTTGGATTTAAATCCTTTTAAAAGCTAATAGAGAAATCTAATTTTTGACTTTTTAGTATCCAGGAGAGGTTTTTCTTTCATTTGCATTTTTCATACACAATGAACCTGTTGTGAGTTTTTCTTCTTTATGATTCCCAATTTGTTTTTATGACTCCCAATTTAATTTTGTAGAATGAGTTGCCGTTCTCTCAGTATGTAAAATAAAGTGATGTATAATTCTGATAGAAGATAAGACATCCTTAAGTGGCAGCTGGAAAACAGACGGAAATTCACATTATCTGGCTCCATTCCAGGGGCACATCTGTGACAATGTCGGCACCAGTTAGTGCTTCTCTCTACCAAGATTCATGCTGCTATTACCTCTCTAGTTCTGCAGCCAGTGTCATATTGCTGATATAAACACAGTATTAATTTGATCCTTGTTAGTCATCCAATTATATTAAGCATTATAGAATTACTGTGTGCACGTCATTCATCCATTGTGATAATAAAAGTATTAAAGTATATATAAATGTGACTTGTTAGAAAGGTTTGTTGGAATGAACCTTTCAGTACCTTCCCATGTACATCTCTGATATGCCACATAGATGCACCCCTTCTCTCTATAGATTGCATAGGTAGGCAATGTGCATATTTAATGTGGACCATAGAAGTGTGGGGGTTACCGACTGCTGTTGCCACTCTGCTCTTAGACCCTCAATTTGCCTTCCTGAACCATACTCCCCAGTACCTGGTCATCTGTCTGGGGTGTGATTGGCCAATGTCAGTCACATAGTCCAGGTTTCTTACAATCCCAGCTGCTAATAGAAATTTGGACCAAATAACTGCTGGTTGTCCAGTATTAGGGTTGTGTTTTGTGGGGGAACACGTGTGTAGATAAGCAGATTGGGGCTTGTGGGGAGTATAAGCAGTGGAGGGACGTCGGCATCAGCATTCCCCATGCATATGGATTGACACCCATTTTGTCAGAAAGTAGTTGCTGGTACACTTTTACAAGCTTTGAAAACTTAAATAAATATTTAAAAGAAAAAGAAGTCAACATGTGCAAACAATTATATATATATTGGTAAGATTTGAAGGGTGAGTGCATATGAGATGTGTATGTCTACCATTTTATACTGAATACTCTTAAGGTTATCATATTTATTTCTGTGTTGTACTGGCTCACTCTGCTCCTACCAACAAAACGTGACACAATCCATTTCAGCACATTATGATACGGTTTCTCTTGTGTGGTGCTGTATGGTCCGAGGCTCTACCAGCAGTCAGAAGCCACTGGAGGTCTTCAAGCAAGCAACCAAAAGATGCTAGAAGTAAGTGAGTTAAACATAGCTTTTTCTTTTTTTAAACAAATGGGGTTGCAGAAGAGTTAGTGACCTGGGCATCCCTGGAATAGCACTGGACCTTTGCCGAAGGGCACATGGGTTGGTACACCTGGAGGAATAAAGGCCACTTTGCTTCTGAGCCTTGGGTTACCACTTGGTATCTATGGGGGCATTGCTTTTATTAAATATTTTTAAATTAGGTTTAGATTCGGATATACAAACCCAAAATGTTCCCACCTATGGCTTCGGGCTGAGCAGCTCCTATGCCAAATAGACCCCTGCTCAGCTCAACACTACTGAAAATGTATTAAGTGTGTCCCTAGAAAAAAAATAAGACAAAGATAAGGATGTGTGAGGCATACAGAGGAGGGTGTGCAGAGGGAAAGTTCTGAACAAATGTCCCACAATTGGTACTTGGAACCACAAAATAAGGGAATGCAACGCCGAGCCCTATTAAGGACATTTACTGCGATCCTGTATACTGGACTGTGTATCAATAGTCAGGTGCACCCTGCCGATGACAGGGAGACATTCTAGTTCACATGTTGGAGTGGCTTGGTATCTTGTTCTGGGGGGTTAGGATAGCTTACAGCATCATGATATTAGCTAGAGATAAAAGAATAAGATAACCACTCACCTCCATGAAGAAGTGTTCAAGCTGGGTAATGGCACCCACAGGAATCTACAGTATGTTGTAAAATGCCAGCATTCACTAAAGTGACTGTCCAGTCTACGGTAACAAAAAAAAGAAAGCTGGTCTTTCTCATTTACTTTCAAGTAACTTACCAGGCCTTGAGGTCGAGTCCTGGAGAAAGAAAAGGTGAGTATCAATTTTGTTTTGTTTTTAGTGGACAGTCCATCTTAAAATCAAAGTGTTCCCTTCCAGCATTTGAACTTCCATCCTAATTTTGATTGAGTGCTTAATCAGATAATCACTGTGCAGCAGCATCATCAGTGCAACACTGATTGGCTGTAAGTAGTAAGTCACAGTGAGTGTGGCAGCTTGTAAGCCTAGCAGGGGACTGGTAGATTGAAGTTGAGTCTGTTTTCTGTCTTAATACCCCTAATGTGGGGCACCGTGGCACCGTGAACCTGATGATCGCTTTAAACTCTGCTTCCAGCTGCAGCAAGGATCTTGAGCTGACCAGATCCACTTTATCAGAAATTCAAAACACTATATACAAATGCACCATTCCTCATTGTAATCTCTCTCTCGTGCATCACTGTAATGGAGAAATCATTCATTTATCACAAAGTTTTAAGTCAGCTGTTTACATTTTAATGTACTCAAGGCTCATGCTGCTTGATACATTGCACAGCAGGAGGCAGCAGCAAGAGATAAAAACCTATCAGTGCATTCAGACCTGCTGCCTCTGTACTGTCAGACTTAAGATTTTTAAGCCTTATTAATAACAAATCATTGGTATGTTAAACTGACCCTTTAATACTGATGTGAGACAGTTATTCCACAGTTATTCCACAATGTGATTAAAGTTTTTGGCTGCATAGCAGAGCACGCTCCACAACATGCCCACTGTGATGTAAGATATGGCTGATCATCTCTGTGCCAGCTAAAATGAGACTGAAAACGGGGAAAAGTATATTTTCTCAGTCATTTCATTACATTTTAGAACAGCAGGGTAATTTTTAAGTGTCCCCCTACCAGACGCTCTTTCAGCTAGTCTATGGCTGACACTCCCTTCACAGGCATGCAAATATATTCTCCTTGTATTTTATAATGAATAAAATACTAGGATGCCGAAATAGCATTACTGTTAAGAGTCCTGATTACATTTCATGCTATTTATTGGGCTTAAAATACCCTGTTTCACATTATCACAGATTAAAATGGGGCCGGTGTGATTACACTTTCCATGAATTTTCAAATCATAATTTCAAATGAAATCAAACGGTGTTCTTTGCGGCTTTTCAGAACAACGCCGCTGTTATGGATTCCATTCACATAAGCAGGTTTAGCAGGCTTTATGCAGTTTGCAACCTGCCTACAAACAGGTTAGATAAAAAGCGTTGAGGGATATTTTCAGTCATGGAGGCTCATGGTAATTAGATGCCAGTTTCATCTCTTGCTATAAATTCTTCAGATTATCATTCTTTTTAACGTATTCTGAAAGTCACTTTTAATGTTGGTGACGTGAAACCTAGAATATATTTAGTATGGCAATTATTTCGAAGTCCTCTTTTATTGTTTTGGTGGCTCATATCATATGGCATCTAAAATCTGATTTATAAATCGGATTACATTTTGCATATAACAAATCCCAACTTTCCAAAAAAATGTTTTTTTGGTTTTTCATAGAAGGGGTAAAATAATTTTTGTTTGAAAGCACCGGTGTAGAGCTATGGTCCAATTTACAAAGCTGTGATGGCACAGAGAGGTGCAGTGGCGAAATTGCCAAGCAGTTGAGTTAAAAAAAAAAATAATATATATATATATATAAAATATTTACAGGCTGAACTGGATGGACTTAAGTCTTTATTCAACCTTACATACTATGGGGGTTATTCATGAAGGGATAGCGCCAGGTGGTGCTTCTTAGCGGCAGGCAGCGTCTGCTGAACGTTAGGCACTGTACGCAAAAACACATTTATGAAAGCGAATTTGGTGAGCGCCTCTAACAGCGCCATGTAGCGTCTGATGTATTATTACAGGCGGCTCAGCTTATAGCGCCGGCGCTCTAGCTTCTAGAGCGTCAGGTAATACCTTTCGCTCAGTGTCGCTCTCCCATACATTTCAATGGGCATTTATTTGCTTATGCTTTTGCTCAAATCATTGTGTGATGTCTCCTGGCTGCAAACAAACACTTTTAGAAACTTTTTGACTTTTTATATTTTTATGCAGATTTGTCATCACAGGCCTGGCACTAAAGTGTTAATGTCACAGTGTTAAAACAATGTCATTCCATGTGTTTTCGCTTTGTTACTGGTGTCTCTATGTCTCTATGCTATAGCGCCCAGATTTAGGGTGTGGAGTGCTGAGAGTCGGTTGCAATGAGCTGGCGCTACCTTTCGCTCCATGCAGCGCTGTACTGGTGTTAGAGCGCCCAACATACATCACAGTTATCAATGCTGGCCAAATTACTACAGCGACTGAGGCGCCTGATACCCGCTTACAGCTTCTACTAGCGGTCGCTCTAAGTGCCGCTATACAGATGCTCATCTGCCGATACCCGGTGTTAGTAATGATCAGCCTCCACTTTACTATGTAAAAACAGGCTTAGCACCAATTGGCTTTGTTGTTGTTTTTTAGATGACACCTGGACTGGAGCATTAATGAGTGCACACAGATTCCATCAGCAACCCAAAATAATATGCAGAGTGTGTGCAAATCATAACATATTTTCTCTCACCATGGGTATATCCCCAACCCCAAAAATGTTAGTAGTGGTGGCATAACATACTGGCTTACCTAAATTGACAGTGCCACTTTTTGGTCCCCTGAAAAAAATGGGATTGCCTAAATGCCCCACTTTGCTGATGTTATGATGAAGATTGTTCCACTAAAGTCAATTTATAAATTGGGCCCTGCAATGGCAAATTCACTAAATATCGGTAGTGTAATGTATGGAATGGCTGAACTTGGTCAGTCACCAACATGGTGGACCAGGGATATCCATGTTGTGCTTTAAGCATATGTCCAGACACCGGACTACACCTTCAAAGAGGAGTAGCATAGAATACTGTGGATATTTTAATAGGCTACACCCCCCAAACCACACATCCACCACATCTATTCCCTGTAAAGTATCACACTTTGAGTGCCCCAAAAAATGGTCAGTTTGGGCTTGCATGCCCCTGCAACTTCCAGTGCCACACTTGGTGCCCCCAAAAGATTACAGGTTGTGCACAGAACCCTCAGCTCCCAAAACTTAGGCCCTTATTCATCAAGCGATAGCGCCAGGTAGTGTCTGACGAGCGCCAGGTAGCGGCAGCTAACGGCGACTACCGACTCAAGTACGCCCGGCGGCGGTCACAATGACGCATTTATCAAGCAAAATGAGGCTAGCGCCGGCGAGAGCGACGGCTAGCGCGGCATTCATCATGAAGCCGCCTGGACCGAACAGCGCCGCTGCAAATTCCCTCACAGCGCCAGGTATGAGCTGTCGCTCCCTGGCGATGTCCAATGCATTTCAATGGAGCAATCTATAATTAATCATAATTAATTGGTATTATTTTTTATTTTTTTTTTTTAATGTCAAAAAATCGGAGAACACTTCTGCAATGTTAGGATTTATTTTTAAGTAAAAAAAAAAAATAAAAAAAATTTGTGCAGAATTGATCTAACAGGTCTGAGATTAATGTATTCATATTACAAAATGATTCTAAAAACATGTATAATGTTACATTCAAAAAATATGGTTGTTTAGGGGTTAAAAACTAGTTAATACACATCGCCGCCAGCGCTCTGGGGTTTAAACAAGGAATGGACAGCGACAGCACATTCGGAGCGTGATTTGTTGATGAATATGAAGCTAGCCGTTCGCTCTGGCCATTCGTTGTCAGGCGCTCACATACAACGCTGGACCTGTGAAACAGCGACCCCCCAGCCCGTATTCAACATTACCGCACACCGACTGAGTCGCTGTCATCAAGCTAATGCCGGCCAAGCACAGCGAATACTGGCTGGCACTGAAAGGCCGATTCATTAATAGCGCCAGGTAGCGACAGATGAGCGCCAGTAGCGTGATTTTTTCAGCGCCAGCCAGTATTCGCTGTGCTTGTTTTTAACCCCTAAACAACCATATTTTTTGAATGTAACATTATACATGTTTTTAGAATCATTTTGTAATATGAATACATTAATCTCAGACCTGTTAGATCAATTCTGCACAAATTTTTTTTATTTTTTTTTTTTACTTAAAAATAAATCCTAACATTGCAGAAGTGTTCTCCGATTTTTTGACATTAAAAAAAAAAAAAAATAAAAAATAATACCAATTAATTATGATTAATTATAGATTGCTCCATTGAAATGCATTGGACATCGCCAGGGAGCGACAGCTCATACCTGGCGCTGTGAGGGAATTTGCAGCGGCGCTGTTCGGTCCAGGCGGCTTCATGATGAATGCCGCGCTAGCCGTCGCTCTCGCCGGCGCTAGCCTCATTTTGCTTGATAAATGCGTCATTGTGACCGCCGCCGGGCGTACTTGAGTCGGTAGTCGCCGTTAGCTGCCGCTACCTGGCACTCGTCATACACTACCTGGCGCTATCGCTTGATGAATAAGGGCCTTAATATAGATTACTTAAAAGATCCCAATTCCATAGGATACTTGCCCTTACCATTGGCAGATACACAGCCCCAAAAGAAGGAAAATGGGTGGGGGGGGGGTGGAGCACCTATTGGCATACCTGTCCGCAGCATCCATTGCCACTCTAGGATTCACAGCTTCCTCCGTCATGTTGGGGGCCTCTGCAGTACTACAGTGCCCTTTTCATTAGTGCTTATAAAGACAAAAAAAAAACAAAAAACAAAAGACATGCATGTAATACATCATTTACTTAGTTTTGTTTGGGACTTATAACTGAATTGCACACCTTCTGAAAGGTTGCTATATCTTAAGAGGCTTGCTATTCCATATATTTAGCCCTATCCACAAATATAGCCATAAAGGATCACTTCCTGTAAAAACCAACTGATGCCCTAAATGTCAGATATTAAAGTGGAACAAAACCTGCGTCTTTTCAATGGTTCACACAAGGCCAGTGGTTAGCTCTGAAATATTTTAAATTCCAGGACCAGCCACAGTGGGTTTTGTCCAGCTTTAAGTAATACTTTTCTTATTTGAAAGGTTGTGTCCTGATCATTATGTTAAGATGAGTCTAACGCTGATATTATTGCTCATTCTGATGATTGACTTAATGTGATTCATGTTTAGCACATAAGGATTCCCTAATCTCCATATAGTGACATTAATCTGCAATCTCTCTGCTGTGTGACATGATCTGGGTTTGTACATATTGCATGAGCATTATCTGTGCCTGTGACCCTTAACTAATGTGCATACTGCAGCCACACATGGGACAGACCATCTGGAGAAAAACTTACACCGTGTATCTTATGTCCTTTCTATAGATATAGCAATCTTTTGCCTTATAGTTTACATATTTTCTCTCTTTCCAACCAGTTCTGATAAGTGAACCTGTTCTGCTGTATCCTTCTGGGGTAATAATGGAACTGTACTGTGTAACTTATCTGAACTTGCAATATATTTTACTGTATATAGATATTTCCATTGTCAGGGCTGGCTCCAGGCTTATGTGTACCCTTGGGCTAGAGAGTCTAAGGGGTTTATTTAAGAAATGCTAAGGCCACGTAGTGCTAGATGAGGGTCAGGTGAGTGTCAGGTTCCAGTACAAAAGGTGAATTTATCAAGTCAAAAAGCAAGAGGGCCCGTGATAGTGCCAGGTAGCATCTCGTCTAGAGATGAGCGAACTTTTGAAAAATTCGATTCGACTGATTTGCCGAATTTTCCGACAAAAATCGCTTCGACCCGAATTTATTCGCGACTAGTCGCTATTAAAAATTCTGAGCCTCCTAGAGCCTCAATAGGGTTGTAAACCATTTTGCCTTGCTGTAACACGCATAGGATGCGTGCTGGGTTAGTTAAATAATAATGTAAATAAATATCACATGCAGATCAGAGGCATCGCTAATAGAATCGCAGAGCGGCACAATTGCAGAGAATTGAAGTGGCATCACTATGAGGGGCAGGAGCCCAAACATTGCTTTAAAGAGACACTGGAGTTGGCAGCAGCAGGAGCCCAAAAATTGGATGAATCACACCCTGGAGTTGCAAGCAGCAGCAGGAGCCCAAACATTGGCTGAAAGAGACACTGGAGTTGGCAGCAGCAGGAGCAAAAAATTGACTGACACACCCTGGAGTTTCAAGCAGCAGCAGCAGCAGGAGCCCAAACATAGCTTGAAAGAGACACTGGAGTTGGCTGCAGGAGTCCAAAGATTGGATGAATCACACCCTGGAGTTGCAAGCAGCAGCAGCAGCAGGAGCCCAAATATTACTTTAAAGAGACACTGGATTTGGCAGCAGGAGCCCAAAATTGGATGAATCACACCCTGGAGTTGGCAGCAGCAGCAGGAGCCCAAACATTACTTTAAAGAGACACTGGGGGTTGGCTTCAGGAGCCCAAAAATTGGATGAATCACACCCTGGAGTTGGCAGCAGCAGCAGCAGCAGGAGCCCAAACGTTACTTTAAAGAGACACTGGAGTTGGCTTCAGGAGCCCAAAAATGGGATGATTCACACCCTGGAGTTGGCAGCAGCAGGAGCCCAAACATTACTTTAAAGAGACACTGGGGTTGGCTTCAGGAGCCCAAACATTGGATGAATCACACCCTGGAGTTGGCAGCAGCAGCAGGAGCCCAAACATTACTTTAAAGAGACACTGGAGTTGGCTTCAGGAGCCCAAACATTGGATGAATCACACCCTGGAGTTGGCAGCAGCAGCAGGAGCCCAAACATTACTTTAAAGAGACACTGGGGTTGGCTTCAGGAGCCCAAACATTGGATGAATCACACCCTGGAGTTGGCAGCAGCAGCAGCAGGAGCCCAAACATTACTTTAAAGAGACACTGGGGTTGGCTTCAGGAGCCCAAAAATTGGATGAATCACACCCTGGAGTTGGCAGCAGCAGCAGCAGGAGCCAAACATTACAAAAGTGTCTTTATCAGGCCAAATTACTTTTAGAATAAGTGCAAAGGGTTATAGTAAATAGAAGCTGGTGTAGTCACAGAATGGGATGCCACAACAGCAGTGCACCTGGGAGCAGTACTACTATGCACAGCAAAAGTGTCTTTATCAGGCCAAATTACTTTTAGAATAAGTGCAAAGGGTTATAGTAAATAGAGGCTGGTGTAGTCACAGAATGGGATGGCCCAACCAGAGAGCACCTGGGAGCAGTACTATGCACAGCAAAAGTGTCTTTATCAGGCCAAATTACTTTTAGAATAAGTGCAAAGGGTTATAGTAAATAGAGGCTGTGTAGTCACAGAATGGGATGCCCCAACCGGAGAGCACCTGGGAGCAGTACTATGCACAGCAAAAGTGTCTTTATCAGGCTAAATTACTTTTAGAATAAGTGCAAAGGGTTATAGTAAATAGAGGCTGGTGTAGTCACAGAATGGGATGCCCCAACCAGAGTGCACCTGGGAGCAGTACTATGCACAGCAAAAGTGTCTTTATCAGGCCAAATTACTTTTAGAATAAGTGCAAAGGGTTATAGTAAATAGAGGCTGGTGTAGTCACAGAATGGGCTGCCCCAACCAGAGTGCACCTGGGAGCAGTACTATGCACAGCAAAAGTGTCTTTATCAGGCCAAATTACTTTTAGAATAAGTGCAAAGGGTTATAGTAAATAGAGGCTGGTGTAGTCACAGAATGGGATGCCCCAACCGCAGTGCACCTGGGAGCAGTACTACTATGCACAGCAAAAGTGTCTTTATCAGGCCAAATTACTTTTAGAAAAAGTGCAAAGGGTTATAGTAAATAGAGGCTGGTGTAGTCACAGAATGGGATGCCACAACAGCAGTGCACCTGGGAGCAGTACTACTATGCACAGCAAAAGTGTCTTTATCAGGCCAAATTACTTTTAGAATAAGTGCAAAGGGTTATAGTAAATAGAGGCTGTTGTAGTCACAGCATGGGATGCCCCAACCAGAGTGCACCTGGGAGCAGTACTATGCACAACAAAATGTCTTTATCAGGCCAAATTACTTTTAGAATAAGTGCAAAGGGTTATAGTAAATAGAGGCTGGTGTAGTCACAGAATGGGATGGCCCAACCAGAGAGCACCTGGGAGCAGTACTATGCACAGCAAAAGTGTCTTTATCAGGCCAAATTACTTTTAGAATAAGTGCAAATGGTTATAGTAAATAGAGGCTGGTGTAGTCACAGAATGGGATGCCCCAACCAGAGTGCACCTGGGAGCAGTACTACTATGCACAGCAAAAGTGTCTTTATCATGCCAAATTACATTTAGAATAAGTGCAAAGGGTTATAGTAAATAGAGGCTGGTGTAGTCACAGAATGGGATGCCCCAACCAGAGTGCACCTGGGAGCAGTACTACTATGCACAGCAAAAGTGTCTTTATCAGGCCAAATTACTTTTAGAATAAGTGCAAAGGGTTATAGTAAATAGAGGCTGGTGTAGTCACAGAATGGGATGCCCCAACCAGAGTGCACCTGGGAGCAGTGCTACTATGCACAGCAAAAGTGTCTTTATCAGGCCAAATTACTTTTAGAATAAGTGCAAAGGGTTATAGTAAATAGAGGCTGGTGTAGTCACAGAATGGGATGCCCCAACCAGAGTGCACCTGGGAGCAGTACTACTATGCACAGCAAAAGTGTCTTTATCAGGCCAAATTACTTTTAGAATAAGTGCAAAGGGTTATAGTAAATAGAGGCTGGTGTAGTCACAGAATGGGATAGCCCAACCAGAGAGCACCTGGGAGCAGTACTATGCACAGCAAAAGTGTCTTTATCAGGCCAAATTACTTTTAGAATAAGTGCAAAGGGTTATAGTAAATAGAGGCTGGTGTAGTCACAGAATGGGATGCCCCAACCAGAGTGCACCTGGGAGCAGTACTACTATGCACACCAAAAGTGTCTTTATCAGGCCAAATTACATTTAGAATAAGTGCAAAGGGTTATAGTAAATAGAGGCTGGTGTAGTCACAGAATGGGATGCCCCAACCAGAGTGCACCTGGGAGCAGTACTACTATGCACAGCAAAAGTGTCTTTATCAGGCCAAATTACTTTTAGAATAAGTGCAAAGGGTTATAGTAAATAGAGGCTGGTGTAGTCACAGAATGGGATGGCCCATCAGAGAGCACCTGGGAGCAGTACTATGCACAGCAAAAGTGTCTTTATCAGGCCAAATTACTTTTAGAATAAGTGCAAAGGGTTATAGTAAATAGAGGCTGGTGTAGTCACAGAATGGGATGCCCCAACCAGAGTGCACCTGGGAGCAGTACTACTATGCACAGCAAAAGTGTCTTTATCAGGCCAAATTACTTTTAGAATAGGTGCAAAGGGTTATAGTAAATAGAGGCTGGTGTAGTCACAGAATGGGATGCCCCAACCAGAGTGCACCTGGGAGCAGTACTACTATGCACAGCAAAAGTGTCTTTATCAGGCCAAATTACTTTTAGAATAAGTGCAAAGGGTTATAGTAAATAGAGGCTGGTGTAGTCACAGAATGGGATGCCCCAACCAGAGTGCACCTGGGAGCAGTGCTACTATGCACAGCAAAAGTGTCTTTATCAGGCCAAATTACTTTAAGAATAAGTGCAAAGGGTTATAGTAAATAGAGGCTGGTGTAGTCACAGAATGGGATGCCCCAACCAGAGTGCACCTGGGAGCAGTGCTACTATGCACAGCAAAAGTGTCTTTATCAGGCCAAATTACTTTTAGAATAAGTGCAAAGGGTTATAGTAAATAGAGGCTGGTGTAGTCACAGAATGGGATGCCCCAACCAGAGTGCACCTGGGAGCAGTACTACTATGCACAGCAAAAGTGTCTTTATCAGGCCAAATTACTTTTAGAATAAGTGCAAAGGGTTAGTAAATAGAGGCTGGTGTAGTCACAGAATGGGATGCCTCACAGCAGACTTGAGATCAGTTCAGTATATATGCACAGTAAGTGTATAAGCAGCCTGAAAACGCTAACAAAGCCAGTCAGCCAGCCAGTAACACTCAGGCTGGATGAAAAAAAAAAAAAATCTCCCTGTGACTGCCTCCGATTTTTCCTAACTTTCCCTGTTTCTCGCTGACTTTCTGCCTGTCTCCTGCCTGTCCCTGTCTGTCCCTGGCTCTCTGTCTCTCCCTGTCTACAGCAGCGGTCTGTCTCTCACGAATGCAATAGAGAAATGAGGAAAAGCAAGATGTCCACCGCCTTAAATAGCGCTGTGACGTCACCGGGCTTGCTGGCTGCTGATAGGCTGCATGTGACTGCCCCAGTATGCAATGGAGCGGGGTAGATGTCTGGACATGTCCCGTTTGCCATCTTAGAATGTCTGTAATGTAAATGAATGGATGTTAAAGGAAAACTTCGAGCGATCGAAGCACGGGGAAATTCGGATTCGATCCGAATCGAATTTTTCATGAAATTCGGATCGAATCCGGGTTCGTCCGGATTGATTCGCTCATACCTAATCTCATCTATCAACAGCTCCAGAAATCGGATGCGTGCCAGCAATGAGTTCCCTACAGCGCCAAATATGACCAGGCACTCAACCTGCACTCTGTGACCTTATCCTATACATATCAATAGGCTGGGATGGTTATAATTATTTTAACAGGGCAACAGGGTAATTTTTTGCTAGCGCCCCTGAGCTCCAATTTTGCTAAGGAGAGGCACTGCTAAGGAGACTGCAACAAAACGCTACAGAAAGGTCAAAGGCGCTATTGCCGATTAGCGTTTCTTGCTAAGTGGTGCTGCGTTTTCCTGTCTGACTTTGATAAAAATGTTGTCTTGCTGCTGGTTGTTTATAGGCATTTCACAGCAACGTTCTCTACTACTAGAACACACAATGCACATCACACACATTGTTTATGTCTGTTTATTACTAAACATGGGTAATGAAAATTATTTCAAATATCCACAGCAAAATCACAATACTCAAAGTGGACCTTCACCCAGAATAAGAGTATATCATATTATTTTTCCACTCCCTGTACATACAGATTGCTCAAATTAAAAATCATCCTACCTGCATCTACTGCATGTTATGAGTCTATAAACATCCAAGATGGGGGCTTATGGAGCATCAGGCAGCCTGCAAGCAGGAAGTGTCTTCTGACTGTGTCGCTCTGCATTCTGGGATAGCTGTCCTTTCCCTGATCCCAGCTCTGCTCTGTCTGTGCAAAGCACAGCTATAACCCCACCCCCTGTAATTTATCCTGCTCTCCTCTCCCCAGTAAATAATGTTTCTGAGTCAAGATGGCGGCGCCCGTATTCTAGATTCCTGAACAGAGTTACAGCCCGGTGGGGGAAAGAATAATTATAAAAAAATAAATGTATTAAAATTTATAAAATAAGTGACTAAAAACTTAAAATATATTAACTTTAGATGCTGGGGAATAGTTTTTAAGGGTTTGGGCATTTCATTAAATCATGCTGAAGGTCCAGTTTAACTAAAAATATAACACACTTTGTGGTGCCTAGAAGTAAAACGAAAAGAACATGTCATATTTTAAAATCCCTTTTGTTCATTTTATCAGTCTATGGCTTCACTTACTCTCTAGGGTTTCTATAGTTATAGCTGTTATACCCCTTTTGTTGTTGGCCATTATGTCTTTAGGATACAGTATGTTTTGCATCATTTTAGTTCTGCTTTATCTAGGTACACATATCTTCATGCTTCATGTAACTCACCTGAAAAATTATTCATTTGTGCCTGCCGGGCAAAGCCAGCCTGGGTGTCTTCTGCACAGATCTGCGGGCATGTCTGGGACTTCAGGCACCAGTAGCATTTCCTTGGGCTCTTCCATTTGATGGAGTGCGCAGATATTTTGTATCACACACCAAGTGAGGATTATGTTGGACACCTTCTCTGGACTGTAAAGCATCTCCCCTCCTGATCTGCTCATTGAGCATGGTGAACAGGAAGGACCCATGAATAGCTACCGCCAATAATAATGTAAAGTTTGATGGGCCACGTTGTTGCTGCTGTCTCATATATGTTGGAGGCACCACATAATACATACGATGAGACAGATGTCGAAAGCCTCAGGGGATGAGGCAACTATCAGTTATTGAATAAAAAAAGGAACCAAAAAGGGGAAATTTGGTTGGGGAGGGTCTGCACAGCTAGAATGTATTTGAAATCATGTAAGGGTGCTAGTAAGATAGGGACAACAACCCATGAGACATCAAAATGCTGGGTCCTAGAACAACCCAAATACTCCCTAAACAACTATACTGCACACCAAGATTGTATAAAATATATAAAGATAGAAATTTATTGAATCATCCTTGGTACAACACAAAACATTACATGACTAAGTTAAAAAACATAAACACACAATAAAGGGGGTGGGTTTATCCTGATATGAGCTATTGAACAATAAATATATAGTTAGAAATAATCAATACATAGTAGCATATCCTATCAAATAAATATTAAATGTGTACTTCACAATGGCTGAATATGCAAACATACTAGAGTGAAAAAGTGAACATGCATAAAGATTAAGAGTGAACATGCATAAAGATAAAAAAGTGGTTAAAAAATCCAAGTGAAGAAAAGGGTGCAAAAATGGCTAAGTGCTAATAGTGCACAGTGAAAAAGTATAAGTGCTGTGGAAAGACCACAATATACACATATAGAGACTAATAATGTGCAGATATAAGGACGCCTGTATATCAGCCAAAGGAATACAAAAAAACAATTAATCAGATAATATAAACATCACCAATCCAGGAGCTCAAGGACCCAACGCCACAGGTGGCTAGCTGTGGCGTTGGGTCCTTGAGCTCCTGGATTGGTGATGTTTATATTATCTGATTAATTGTTTTTTTGTATTCCTTTGGCTGATATACAGGCGTCCTTATATCTGCACATTATTAGTCTCTATATGTGTATATTGTGGTCTTTCCACAGCACTTATACTTTTTCACTGTGCACTATTAGCACTTAGCCATTTTTGCACCCTTTTCTTCACTTGGATTTTTTAACCACTTTTTTATCTTTATGCATGTTCACTCTTAATCTTTATGCATGTTCACTTTTTCACTCTAGTACGTTTGCATATTCAGCCATTGTGAAGTACACATTTAATATTTATTTGATAGGATATGCTACTATGTATTGATTATTTCTAACTATATATTTATTGTTCAATAGCTCATATCAGGATAAACCCACCCCCTTTATTGTGTGTTTATGTTTTTTAACTTAGTCATGTAATGTTTTGTGTTGTACCAAGGATGATTCAATAAATTTCTATCTTTATATATTTTATACAATCTTGGTGTGCAGTATAGTTGTTTAGGGAGTATTTGGGTTGTTCTAGGACCCAGCATTTTGATGAACTATCAGTTATTGTGACACTTACTATGTGTGCATGTAGCTTTGATTAGGTCTGAAAGGTAACTCCAAATGGACGTCTTTTGTTTTCCAGGACGAGCGATTGTTTACAGCCCTTACAGAATCTCCATCTGTAAAGGAAATATCCAGTGATTTGGGTGTCCTAGTAACCCATCAATCTGGATCAGCCTTGGTACATTATTTGCTAATTAACCATACAACCTCCAAGTCCCTTTGTGCACACTCATGTAGAAGACATAATGACCTAATGTAACCCAAAAACGTCATAAGCCCTAACTTGCACTATTCAACAAAGTCTAGGCCTGGGCATACCTAGAGAATCGGGGTTCCCCTCACATGCATCACGCCCAAGCCTGAGAACACATGTGCAACTAAATTTTGTTAGATGATGCATTCACTGAAGCTGAAATCTGAGACATTTTTGGGTTCTAACTGTATTTTATATATTTTTTTCAGCCTCCATTGGGGGATGTCGTGGAGCCAGAAAGGCGACCAAGTAGTATACAAATATATGAGCTGGGTACACAAATGCTTGTGCATACACCATGCACCAACGTCAGGGGCAAAGAGTGGAAGCCATTAAACATCAATTCCATCAAATCCAAGGTGAAAGAAATATTTTGACCCACAGACAGCACTGTAACAATGGGCGGAGCTACAACAGCAGGCAGCACATGCACAGGAACAACTTGTGGAAATAATAGCAGCAATACAAGAGAGTTGGAGGGAAATGGCTGAATTGCTGCAAGTCCTCAACCAGCATGTGACACAGAAAAACAATACTTCCAGGCACTGTTTGGATCGAGGGCTGGCCCTGCCCCACACCCAGCAGCTCACAATGGTCAAACTACAAGTACCACTTGCTTCTCCAGGCTGCCAATCTGTGGATGTTGCCAACCATGATGGTCCAACTACATATGCCCATGATGGGTCATGGTAAAGTAATTTGAATTTGAATTAAATAATTCACCTTTGTGGCCAGAGTTTCCCCAATAAATGTTTGTATGTCTGTTTCTCACAAGCAATACAGGTTAAGTCATTTTTGTGAAAGGGGACCCATTAAAGGGAAGTCACATAAGTCGAAATAGGTTACAATATGATTTGTAAAATAATGCTTTTTATTTACAAACAAAGGCCAGCATGGCCAAATTTTCATTTTTTTTGCCCCCCACCAGGCATCTACTCACGCAGATCCAGCAGCCTAGCTCATGACTCCAGCACGTATTGCTAGAGTTTGTGATGCTACCGCATGCAAGCTGTTGGGAACAAAAGAAACAAAATTACATTTGAGATAAAACACTAATAAAAAGCATAAGTTCAACAAGCATTAACACATTTGACCTACACGAAACAGATTCCAAAGCAAACACGATCCGCCAAATTTCTGCAAGAGACTATACAAGTGGCAGCATGGAAAACACACAACCATTGTATTTTTAGAAAAAGGTTCATGCATTATTGTGGTGAGGCAAACTATGAAGTCAAGGCAGTGTTGGTCTTTGGGGCCAGAGTGGTGTGGACTTTCATATGCATCCTGCTTTAAATATAACATGGGTCAAGATCTTAAAGATACACACAATTAGTCATACTTTTAGACACTATGGCGACTTCCTGTTCATGTCGGGTTCCTATATGTGCTAAATGTTAGCAATTCCTGTGCAGAGCAAACTCTTGTTAAAGCTGCTATTTAAAGTGGACTAAAACCCACGCCGGTCGATTCCTTTCCCCCGGATCATACAAAATTGGGATGCCCTGCTGTGTGAAACCCCCCAGGTTGCCCCATACACCTACCTTAATTCACGGTCTAATGGCGCATGTGTAAGCCACGGACGCATCCCCCCAATCTCTTTAGCTGGGCCCGTGCCGAGCATTTGCCGAAGGACTAGGAAGAGGTGAGTTGGATTCTGTGATCAGGATGGTTTAACACAGTGGGGCACCCCCGATCGGAGTGCCCTGAGGGAAAGGACCAAAACCCAGGATAATTAAAATCCTGGGTTTTGACATATCACATTTGATTTTAGATGTCCTCAAAATGTATAGTGCTACCACTACACCATAATGTTACATTGTTTGCTACAGGAATAGATTAGTGCATGACCTCCATGAATGTAATGGTTCAAGGTATTATTTTGGGTTGTTAAATACAAATGTTTGGGCGGTGGATTTTATTCGAAGCTACAATTGTAACAAACAGTAGTATGGTCCAGCTAAAGGGGATGCATGTTTGCATTCAAAACACATTGAGCACTGGGCCACTACCAAAAGGTCTTAGGGAATTGCAATTTTACAGAAACACAAAAACAAGATCCCAGCTGGACCGACACATGGTGATGGTTAGGTATCAGTAAGCATCACCAACCTAATGGTGTTAGTGTAAAGAACATGCAATATTTTTGGGACTCAACACCAGGCCAGGTGTCAATGCTGGAGTTGCTGGGCAATAAAACAGTAAGGAGGAGTTTTTCAGCGAATATTAGGTAGGAAACGTTTCGCAATAATACCTGCATACGTGATACAATGAAGACTTCAGTGGTAAGGGCCCACAAAATTTCTAGCTACAATTCAAACCATGGGCTACAGGTTACTTACCATCATATATAAAAAAGTAAAAATATTTACAAATTGCAAATATCAGTACATCACACCGCGCTCAAGATTTCATAGATATACAAATCCACATTAGTATGTATGGTGCTCAATGTAAAAAATTTCCTTATTCCAACAAGGGTGATACAAGCGTAAAAATATATGTATTATACAGAGCACCAAAGCTAGATGATGAATGAAGTCAGAGTCCCACAACACATGCACATTTAATCGTGACTGGATCCAATCCTCTACCAACAATATAAATGCTTACCAGCTATGAGACGGAGTAAGGTTTCTCAAACACGCAACCATAAAAGCTGTAGTCAGTTTCAGGGCGTTTCCTCTTTAAGGCACTGGCTTGCCACAACATATGCAGGTCCAAATCTCAGCAGATTATATGCAAAGAACACAGAACCAGACCAAACATAGTGTAATTCCGTATCATAAGATGTTTAATTAGAAAAAATAGAAATGCACTCACAAGCCAACAAGGGTAAAACAGCATTCAATCGATTCAAAGTTCAGCCAGCCCTGGAATCCAACAGCCGCAGGGGAGCACAAATAGTAACATTGGGTACCTCTATAAAAACGAACTCCGCCGGAGTGCGCATGCGCATCGGAAGCTGATGGACGCGTCCTGATCAGCTCCGTGCCCGACGGGGGTAGAACGGGGTCTAGCGGCGAGGCGCGGTGCCGTGAGCGGCTTAAACTCACTTAGCTGAAAGCGGGAGAACCATTGGAGGCAGCGCTGTCGGGTCTGGCGGTCCCCTCATCGTGCGGCGGAGGGTCTGGTGCGACGTGCGCAGGAGCTCAGGCAGCAGCAAGATGGCGGCGGAGTTCACAGCCGCGGACTTAGAAGAGATGGAGCGCAGTGAAGCTTCCTTTCAGGCAGGTGTCAGCGAGGGTTCTTCACAGCTACATACTTCCTCTCAGTACCAAGTAAGTACTGACCTTATGTCACAATTTGAAGTGCTATTGCAGCGATCATTATCATCCAACACTAAATTACTGACAGATTATCTTGCTAAGGAAATAAGTAAGATTACTTTAAGTTTGAGTTCTCTGGAAAGCAGAATGGGTGATATCTCGGCCACTCAAGAAGCTATGGAAGGCGAGTTACAGTCGCTACGTAGCAACAGCTCTCTTATGGCAGATAAGATCGAGGACATAGAGAACCGAGATAGGCGAGTGAATCTGCGCTTCCGTGGGCTGCCTGAGCAAATCGAAGATGTCAGACCAGCTATTACAGCATTATGTCAGGAGTTACTTCCAGAGCTGCCATTGGATCGTTTTGAGTTTGATCGCATTCATAGAGCTCTAGGTCCCCGCAGGCCACCTGAGGAACCCCCGCGTGACATAATAGCAAAGTTTCATTTCTACAGCACGAAAGAATTAATCCAGAAGGCTGCTAGAGATTCAAATTCATTAACCTTTCAGGGCCACAGATACCAGGTATTTTCTGACTTGTCAGCCACGACGATGGCAAGGAGGAAGGAGATGAGGCCCCTACTTGCTGTGCTTCAGGAACGTAACATTAAATATAAATGGGGCTTCCCCTTCCGTATTAGCTTCAGCATAAATGGCACATCTTGTGTTGCAACATCTATGGAAGAGCTTCAAGCCCACCTGTCAGCGGCTGGACTAGTCCGGGGTCCCATTGGAGCTAAATCCTCTAGGAGTGTAGAGGAATCGCCTAAAGTTCAAAGAACTGGGAAAAGATTCAAGCGAGGGCTACGTTTTTCTGGCCAGAGTTCATCACACTGATGCCTGAGCTGATTCTGGAGCACCTGTATTCTCAACCTTTTTCTCCCAATTGAATGGAGCAGCAGAGAAGGAAGATAAACCTTATTGTTCCTTGTGCCTTGCCACTGAAATATATTACAGATGTGTTTCCCTGGAAATTTCTTCTTTCAACTTTTCGCTACTTGAAATGTTTTATTGTTAATTTAACACAGCGATACTTCCACCTCTGTATTAAGTCGCGTTAATTATTTTTGTTTTTCAGGTTAATGATGTTTTGCCCAGCATATAGCTCAGATGGTTTGCTAGGTTTTATAGCTAGTTGAGCAGGCCAGGAACACGGGCGGGGGGCCCCCTGTTTGCACCTGGTTCTGCCCCGTTCATTTTTTAAGATAATTCTTTATAGTAAATGTTTGAGTCTGCCTAAGTTCTGTGTTTTGAAGTTTCAGATATACCTGTGTTACTGCTGTAGACAACATGCTTTGTTTCGTTGCCTGTTTTCTATAGCTTAAAAGTTACTAAGTGCCTTCGCCAAATATTTTTATAAAAGTAGTTAAAGTTCCCCTTACCTCCGTTGGTTAATCAATGTTGCACTCCCTCAAAACCGGAAGGTATTAGCCTTGCGGTTTGATTAGCCTACGGGCTTACTTTTATTGCTCCCAGGAGCCTATTAATCTCGTTTTTTTTTTGTTTTTTTTTTATATTTTTATATATTACTGATATTATAATTTGATTTTAGTGTCCTTCACTCTCTATAGTGGAAGGCCTTTGTCCTCCAGCTGTAGACAAGTACTGGTCGCAAAGACCTAAGGAAAGGTGGTAGTGGTTGTTTCATCGCGAGGGAAATACTCTTAATTCCGGCCTTAGGTGACGAGTCTATTTTATTTAGCCCCTGAGGTTATACAGGGATTCCCTTCCTTCCCCCTTTTATTACCCTACCCTTCCTCTGTGTCCTCTCTGCTTTACCTCTTTTTCTTCTACTTCTCCCCTTTTTTTTTTATTTATTTATTTTTTTTTCTCTTTCTGTAGTGTTAGCCTGCCGTAAGGATGGCTACTGTTTTCTCCTTAAATGTTCAGGGGTTTAATTCACCCAACAAAAGGAGTTTGGCATTCCGCAAAATTAGATCCTTAAGATCGGATATAATCTGCTTACAAGAGACCCATTTTTCTAAAGCCTCTAAACCCAAATATTTTGATGCATCATATCCACAAATATTTACGGCCTGTGCTGAGACTAAACAGAGGGGTGGAAGGCCTTGTCCTCCAGCTGTAGACAAGTACTGGTCGCAAAGACCTAAGGAAAGGTGGTAGTGGTTGTTTCATCGCGAGGGAAATACTCTTAATTCCGGCCTTAGGTGACGAGTCTATTTTATTTAGCCCCTGAGGTTATACAGGGATTCCCTTCCTTCCCCCTTGTATTACCCTACCCTTCCTCTGTGTCCTCTCTGCTTTACCTCTTTTTCTTCTACTTCTCCCCTTTTTTTTTTATTTATTTATTTTTTTTTCTCTTTCTGTAGTGTTAGCCTGCCGTAAGGATGGCTACTGTTTTCTCCTTAAATGTTCAGGGGTTTAATTCACCCAACAAAAGGAGTTTGGCATTCCGCAAAATTAGATCCTTAAGATCGGATATAATCTGCTTACAAGAGACCCATTTTTCTAAAGCCTCTAAACCCAAATATTTTGATGCATCATATCCACAAATATTTACGGCCTGTGCTGAGACTAAACAGAGGGGTGTCCTGATTGGGTTCAAGAGAGGGGCACAATTTCAATGTAAAACCGAGATTAGCGACCCAGACGGCAGATTCTTGATACTTATAGGAACCCTGCAAGATGTTGAGGTGACAGTGGCAACGTATTATGCTCCCAATGTTAATCAAATTCCATTTCTCAATAAGTTTCTGGGGGAAGTTTCTTTAGTGGCTAAGGGAGTGACTATAATCTGTGGGGACTCTAACTTGGTTTTGAATCCATTCTTGGATAGGCATTCCTCCAACAGTTCTGTAATATCAACTCAGTCGGTCGCAATGTCAAAAACCTTCAGGAAACTACTTGATACAAATTCATTGGTAGATTGTTGGAGGGAGGCACATCCGGGAACTCAGGATTTCACCCACTTCTCACATCCCCATAATACTTTTTCAAGAATAGACCATATCTTCCTCCCACAGGGATTCGTGAACCGATTAAGTTCTGCTATTATTGTCCCTATATCGTGGTCTGATCACGATGGACTTCTCCTTAAACTTGATTCTTTATTATGTAAGTCATCAGAATACTCTTGGTCCCTTAACGGTTCCCTTCTTGCATATCCAGATGTGGTTAAGTCAATTTCAGATGCATTAGTTGAATACTTTAGGCAGAACGATACTTCAGATGTTTCAATCTCTACATGCTGGGAGGCTCATAAGCCCACTATTAGAGGTAGATTGCTTCAGATGGCTCACCAGAAAAAAAAAGAGAGAAACTTTCATATAGATAGGCTAGAGAAAAAATACCTGGAAGTAGCCGAGAAAGCAAAATCTCAGGTATCCCCTAAGGTCCGTGCTCAGTTATACAACATTTCCCAAGAGTTAAACCTAGCTTTAGCAGGCAAGGCTGAAAAGACGCTAAATTGGGTTAAGCATAAATTCTATTGTAGGGCCAATAAACCAGACACCCTGCTAGCCAAAAAGTTAAAAACACCTGATTTTGGGTATAATCCTATTAGGTTAAAAGATGTGAGGGGGGAGTTAACCAGCGACCCTACTAAAGTTGTTAATATCTTCAGAAACCAACTTCAGAAATTGTATTCCAGTCCACATACATCAAGTATAAAGAGCGTGATGCGGTTTTTTGAGGATGTCCCTCTTCCGTCACTCCCTATAGCGTTGCAGGAAATGATGGAAGAAGATTTTAGTACGGAAGAGGTCTCTAAAGTTATAGGAGGGTTGAAGCTAAATAAGAGACCCGGGCCAGATGGTTTCTCAGCTATATATTATAAGAAGTTTGTAAACATTCTGGCCCCTAAGTTAACGGCCCATTATAATAACATAAGAGGAGGTGGGTCATTTTCGCGGGATTCTATGATGGCATCGATTAGTATGATTCCGAAACCAGAGACAGATACTTCTATTTGGGCAAATTACAGGCCCATCTCGCTCATCAATTTAGATATGAAAATTCTTTCTAAAATTCTAGCTGATAGAATGTTAGGGCATCTACCGGGTCTGGTAGGAAATGATCAGGTTGGTTTCATCCCAGGGCGACAGGCAGGGGATAACATAAGGAGGCTGATCCAAATTACGCATATTGCCAGGAAGACTGACAAACGGTTATTCTTTCTGTCATTAGATATAAAGAAGGCCTTTGATTCGGTCTCTTGGGAGTATTTGTTTTTCATGCTCAGAAAGTGGGGATTTGGCCCTAAATTTATTGGCATTCTTGAAGCTATTTATGCCGATCCCACGGCATATGTTAAATATAATGGTTTTAAATCAAACACTTTTCCATTACGGAAGGGGACAAGACAAGGCTGCCCTCTGTCTCCCCTCCTGTTCGCCCTGGCTATGGAACCTCTTGCGTTGAAAATTAGGGAATCGGTGGATATATCTGGCATAGCGGTGGGTGGTAAACAATTCAAGCTCTGCATGTTTGCAGACGATGTCATTTTAACAATCTCTAACCCCATTATTTCTATCCCAAATTTATTGAAACTACTACGCACTTTTGCAACGGTCTCTGGACTTCAGGTCAATACTGCTAAATCCAGAGCTCTTAATATAAATCTCCCTCCCGAAATGTGGAAGCAGCTCCAACTTGACTATGATTTCCATTGGGAAGATAAAGGAATCAAATATTTGGGTGTCATTATCACTAACTTATATGACTCCCTGTACACCGCAAATTTCATCCCACTGCGTCAGAGGCTATACGCTCTTTTGGATAAATGGAAAACCTATAATCTTTCCTGGTTGGGGAGAATTGCGGCGATTAAAATGACTTTGTTGCCCAAGTTCTTATATTTCGCTAGAGCTTTGCCGGTAAAACTTCCGTTACAATACTTACGGACGCTACAAAATAGGATTTTCGACTTTATTTGGTGTGGCAAGAGAGCTAGGGTCGCTAAAGCGACTATGTTTAAAACCAAAGTCGAAGGTGGGGTGGGAGTTCCCAATATCTCTAGATATTATAAAGCGGCACAGTTAGCCCAAATATTAGCATATCACGAAGTAACTGACCCTCCTAGCTGGGTCTACATTGAATCGGAGCAATGTTTTCCACTAAAAATAGATAACCTTTTATGGATCACTCCAAAATTTAGGAAAATAGGTCATAATCCAATTATGGCTCATTCCCTTCAAGTATGGGACGACCATAAATTTTCGTGTGGATTAGCCTCCCCTTACTTGCCGCTACTCTCTTTGTGGGATAACCCTATGTTTCCACCGGCTTCTATGGATCCAGCAAGATTTCACACCTGGAAAGCAGCAGGGGTGAAAAGAGTTCTGGATTGTTTACAGGGGCCCAATGTACTCACTTTTCAACAATTTAGCGATAAATATAATTTACAGCCCAAAGACTTCTTTGGTTATTTACAAATGGCGCACTTTATTAAGTCAGTTACTAAAGGGCTATTGGGGCCAGTCTCATTTAGCTTTTTTGAGGAGAGGTGTAAAAAGGATCCTAGAGGCAGGGGCGCGATTTCAGAATTATACGCTGCACTTGGAGGCAGTGCGGTAACTCGTGACCCAACTTATAGAGCTAAGTGGCATAAAGATTTGCAATGTCTGTATGACGACAAAGAATGGATCAAGATGTGGAACAGCTCCTTTGGCCCAGCGGTATCTGTCATGTCCATTGAAGTTAATTTAAAATTAATTATGAGATGGTATTTAGCTCCTGAGAGACTGGGTCACTACTCAGGTGAGGCTCTGAACGAGTGTTTTCGGGGTTGTTCTACAGTAGGAACATATCTACATGTGTGGTGGGATTGCCCTTTGGTGTCTACTTTTTGGAATAAAATTTTTAATACTATCTCAACAGTATTAGGTAGATCTATTTTGCCAGACCCGGGGGTCGCTCTCCTAAATAGACCGATAGACAATACAACCAAAATGCAAAAAATTCTTATTTATCATATTCTGACGGGGGCAAAATTAGTTATCGCTAAGTCCTGGAAGGCGTCTAGCTTAAATTTTATGGAATTTAAAAATAGAGTGAGTTATACAATGACAATGGAAAAGCTATCAGCAATACATGATGATGACCTGGAAGGCTTTCAGGCAATATGGGACCCTTGGGTTCGCTTTGCGTTACCAGCAGACTTTAACAGCGATCTTTTAATGATCTGATCATATTGATTCTTTTAATTTTTTCCCTGGCGGCAGACTACTGTTATAAGAAAGAAGAAAGAAAAAGAGAGGAAAATTAATTATTAGTTTTCTATTGTAATTTTTTTTTTTTCCTCTTCTCCCTCTCTTTCTTTCTCTCCCTACCTCTTTCTCTCCTACTCCCTTCCCCCCTCATTCCTTTCCAGCTCCCCCTTTTCCTTTGCTCACTTCCCCCACACTTGGTTATAGCCTTCTTAGGAAAGGCTGAGGTTTTTGTACTAAAGGTGATGGGTTTAGTCCCATTTTATGGTTATCTCCAAATAGGCGATTCTTATTCATTTGAGATTTGACATTGTCTACAGGAGATATATAGCCAGTAATATATAGTTCAAGTTACTGTATGTAATATATGTCAAGGGATAGGTTCCATTTGTTAAAAGAAAAACGAAGAAAAAAAAAAAGAAAATAATCAAAGAGGACAGTGTAATTAGACTGTGATGATGTACAATGATGCGTATTTATGGTGTCCTGATGATGTAAAGTGCTACTGTCTCTCAATAAAAAGCTTTTTGAAAAAAAAAAACAAAAAAAAACAAAAAAACGAACTCCGCCAGAGGCCACCGCCGACGTGTTTCGTTGCAACTAGGCGACTTTGACAAGGCTGGTGGCATGCAGGGTGGCAGGAGTTTTATAGTAAAAAGATAATGAGAGCTTATCCCATAATGCAATGCAGCGCCTGTCAATGAAGGCTTGCGCTCAAAAAAGAATGATAAACCACTGGCTGCGGTAGTATACTAATAATAAACATAAACACATCCTCAATTAATTAAAAAATTCTTGAATTAGACAAATACTAAAACTAAAAGCAAAAGACATGCTGTGTATATCCGTATCACCTGATCGCCACTGCCGATTACGTGACTGGGCTTATTGTTTGCGGAAATACATTCAAAACATTAAACTTACTCAGGCACAAATTCAGCTGGTCAAGATGTAAGGTATTGGGCAAGCATCCGCAGAAAATGACAAAGCACAGCCTCAATCCCCCTTTTTCTTCTTTCATTTATTCCTTCCCCCCTTCCTCCATTGTTTCTTTCCCTTCTCCCTCCCCCTTTTTATTGAGGTATTTTCTATGTTTGTGTTCATCTATTTATCTTGTTTCTTCCTTTTTTCTCCACTTTTTTCCTTTCCTGCACCCTCTTCCTCTTCCCCTCCCATTCCCGGTCTTCTCCTTTTCCTTCTTTCCCTTATTAAGTCTTCCCTATCCCCGATCTCCTTTGTTGTCTCTCTCTTTTTTGGTTTTTCTAAGATTGGTTTGCGGGCTTGATTAACTGATAGTGCTATTTAGATAAGATTATCACTATAATAGGATGGAAAATCATTATGGCTATTTCCTTTTGAGTAATATAAATCTTTTCTCGTTAAAAGTAGAGGTTTGCCCGTTTAGTGGGGCCCATACACAAAAACTGACATGGGGTGGCAATTCAAATTCCTTGTATTCACCTGGGGCAATAACTCCCCCCCCCCTTTTTTCATCTTGGAGTCACTGGTATATTCTTCCTTTGTGGACTCAATATATATATAGTCTAGAACATTTATCTATAAAAGGATGCCGTTGTTACTTGATACGTAATAGCATTTGATGATGTGTATGTACATGCTAAGATATGTATATACTGTATGTATATATGTTGTTGTATCACTCCATTTATTTTGGTCACACTCTTTTATACTCGTTGCCCAACGGGGGATACTCACCACCCAATACCTAGTCCCGCGCCACGCTCGGTCAGCATAGCGCAGGCTGACCTCCCACCTATGGTGAGAAGCGGCGAGCCACTGGCTGCTGCGCTCCACGTACCATCTGCGTAGGCTTGCGTTCCATTATGGAATGCGGCCACTTCATTTCCGGTGAGCAGGCGGTGACACACTTCCGGCCGGAGTGCGCCCGTCGGCTCCCCAATTGCGTGGGGCTGGGGAACAGGGCGGGTGAGTACAAAAGGAGGGCAGCCAGCACCTAACCGCCTTTATGTCACGAAACGCATAGCAGGGATTCTGGGGGTTCCAGTGGTTGGTTTGCACATGGCACTTTGTTTGGCAAGTAGGACAATATTATATGTATTTTGTTTGTGACTTACACCTACCTCTTCCTTAGTAATTGTTGTATTGTTATGTTTATATATATATACTTGGGACTTGGTGCACTTGTGCACTTGTCCCTCTTCCGTCACTCCCTATAGCGTTGCAGGAAATGATGGAAGAAGATTTTAGTACGGAAGAGGTCTCTAAAGTTATAGGAGGGTTGAAGCTAAATAAGAGACCCGGACCAGATGGTTTCTCAGCTATATATTATAAGACGTTTGTAAACATTCTGGCCCCTAAGTTAACGGCCCATTATAATAACATAAGAGGAGGTGGGTCATTTTCGCGGGATTCTATGATGGCATCGATTAGTATGATTCCGAAACCAGAGACAGATACTTCTATTTGGGCAAATTACAGGCCCATCTCGCTCATCAATTTAGATATGAAAATTCTTTCTAAAATTCTAGCTGATAGAATGTCAGGGCATCTACCGGGTCTGGTAGGAAATGATCAGGTTGGTTTCATCCCAGGGCGACAGGCAGGGGATAACATAAGGAGGCTGATCCAAATTACGCATATTGCCAGGAAGACTGACAAACGGTTATTCTTTCTGTCATTAGATATAAAGAAGGCCTTTGATTCGGTCTCTTGGGAGTATTTGTTTTTCATGCTCAGAAAGTGGGGATTTGGCCCTAAATTTATTGGCATTCTTGAAGCTATTTATGCCGATCCCACGGCATATGTTAAATATTATGGTTTTAAATAAAACACTTTTCCATTACGGAAGGGGACAAGACAAGGCTGCCCTCTGTCTCCCCTCCTGTTCGCCCTGGCTATGGAACCTCTTGCGTTGAAAATTAGGGAATCGGTGGATATATCTGGCATAGCGGTGGGTGGTAAACAATTCAAGCTCTGCATGTTTGCAGACGATGTCATTTTAACAATCTCTAACCCCATTATTTCTATCCCAAATTTATTGAAACTACTACGCACTTTTGCAACGGTCTCTGGACTTCAGGTCAATACTGCTAAATCCAGAGCTCTTAATATAAATCTCCCTCCCGAAATGTGGAAGCAGCTCCAACTTGACTATGATTTCCATTGGGAAGATAAAGGAATCAAATATTTGGGTGTCATTATCACTAACTTATATGACTCCCTGTACACCGCAAATTTCATCCCACTGCGTCAGAGGCTATACGCTCTTTTGGATAAATGGAAAACCTATAATCTTTCCTGGTTGGGGAGAATTGCGGCGATTAAAATGACTTTGTTGCCCAAGTTCTTATATTTCGCTAGAGCTTTGCCGGTAAAACTTCCGTTACAATACTTACGGACGCTACAAAATAGGATTTTCGACTTTATTTGGTGTGGCAAGAGAGCTAGGGTCGCTAAAGTGACTATGTTTAAAACCAAAGTCGAAGGTGGGGTGGGAGTTCCCAATATCTCTAGATATTATAAAGCGGCACAGTTAGCCCAAATATTAGCATATCACGAAGTAACTGACCCTCCTAGCTGGGTCTACATTGAATCGGAGCAATGTTTTCCACTAAAAATAGATAACCTTTTATGGATCACTCCAAAATTTAGGAAAATAGGTCATAATCCAATTATGGCTCATTCCCTTCAAGTATGGGACGACCATAAATTTTCGTGTGGATTAGCCTCCCCTTACTTGCCGCTACTCTCTTTGTGGGATAACCCTATGTTTCCACCGGCTTCTATGGATCCAGCAAGATTTCACACCTGGAAAGCAGCAGGGGTGAAAAGAGTTCTGGATTGTTTATAGGGGCCCAATGTACTCACTTTTCAACAATTTAGCGATAAATATAATTTACAGCCCAAAGACTTCTTTGGTTATTTACAAATGGCGCACTTTATTAAGTCAGTTACTAAAGGGCTATTGGGGCCAGTCTCATTTAGCTTTTTTGAGGAGAGGTGTAAAAAGGATCCTAGAGGCAGGGGCGCGATTTCAGAATTATACGCTGCACTTGGAGGCAGTGCGGTAACTCGTGACCCAACTTATAGAGCTAAGTGGCATAAAGATTTGCAATGTCTGTATGACGACAAAGAATGGAGCAAGATGTGGAACAGCTCCTTTGGCCCAGCGGTATCTGTCATGTCCATTGAAGTTAATTTAAAATTAATTATGAGATGGTATTTAGCTCCTGAGAGACTGGGTCACTACTCAGGTGAGGCTCTGAACAAGTGTTTTCGGGGTTGTTCTACAGTAGGAACATATCTACATGTGTGGTGGGATTGCCCTTTGGTGTCTACTTTTTGGAATAAAATTTTTAATACTATCTCAACAGTATTAGGCAGATCTATTTTGCCAGACCCGGGGGTCGCTCTCCTAAATAGACCGATAGACAATACAACCAAAATGCAAAAAATTCTTATTTATCATATTCTGACGGGGGCAAAATTAGTTATCGCTAAGTCCTGGAAGGCGTCTAGCTTAAATTTTATGGAATTTAAAAATAGAGTGAGTTATACAATGACAATGGAAAAGCTATCAGCAATACATGATGATGACCTGGAAGGCTTTCAGGCAATATGGGACCCTTGGGTTCGCTTTGCGTT
Organism: Gastrophryne carolinensis; assembly: GCA_027917425.1. Classification (NCBI taxonomy): domain Eukaryota; kingdom Metazoa; phylum Chordata; class Amphibia; order Anura; family Microhylidae; genus Gastrophryne; species Gastrophryne carolinensis. The sequence goes on from CM051234.1 coordinate 538,701,687, forward strand.
ACCAGCAGACTTTAACAGCGATCTTTTAATGATCTGATCATATTGATTCTTTTAATTTTTTCCCTGGCGGCAGACTACTGTTATAAGAAAGAAGAAAGAAAAAGAGAGGAAAATTAATTATTAGTTTTCTATTGTAATTTTTTTTTTTCCTCTTCTCCCTCTCTTTCTTTCTCTCCCTACCTCTTTCTCTCCTACTCCCTTCCCCCCTCATTCCTTTCCAGCTCCCCCTTTTCCTTTGCTCACTTCCCCCACACTTGGTTATAGCCTTCTTAGGAAAGGCTGAGGTTTTTGTACTAAAGGTGATGGGTTTAGTCCCATTTTATGGTTATCTCCAAATAGGCGATTCTTATTCATTTGAGATTTGACATTGTCTACAGGAGATATATAGCCAGTAATATATAGTTCAAGTTACTGTATGTAATATATGTCAAGGGATAGGTTCCATTTGTTAAAAGAAAAACGAAGAAAAAAAAAAAGAAAATAATCAAAGAGGACAGTGTAATTAGACTGTGATGATGTACAATGATGCGTATTTATGGTGTCCTGATGATGTAAAGTGCTACTGTCTCTCAATAAAAAGCTTTTTGAAAAAAAAAAAAAAAAAAAAAAAAACGAACTCCGCCAGAGGCCACCGCTGACGAGTTTCCTCCACTGGCCACATCAGAATCTAACCCCCTCGCCCCTCTTGTGATGGCAGTCTACATATGTGATACTTGTTTTTAATATGTCTTGATAATGCAATAATTGTGAAATAAATTGGATATGAATTATACTAAATGGAGTGCCTTTGTTAGTCTCTGGTTATGCTCCCTTTTTGGGGTTGGGGCACCCCTTGTGTTTGTATTATATATATATTATGGTCTATGTAGTGTAAAAACTGAGGAGTTACAGTGTAAAATTTGGCTATAATAAGAATAAAAAAGATAAAAAGTGCAATTTATGGGGAAATTGTGTGAAGTGTTCTTGCCTCCACCAGTTCTCTACAACTGGAGTGGGCAGAGTAACTTGGTGGAGTGACTTGAGTAACTGTTGTGTGGTTGGAGTGGCTGGAGTAACTGTGGAAAGGTTTGACTGGGCAGAGTAACTATATGGATTGTTTGGAGTGAGTAAAGATAGTAGGCATTAAATGATGAAGTATTTCTATCTTGCTAAATGACTGGCTATGTAATTTGTCTAACCTGTTTTCCATAACATGTTTTCATGGGGAGTTTTCCTGAGACTGGCTGTGTGGGCAGAGCAGCTGTAAAATGAATGTAACGAGCCTGGCTGCAGGTGTGTTTCTATGGCAACTCACTCTTAGGTAACCAGAGAATGCACTTTAAAACACATTTCTAATTCACTGATGGTTGCCATATTCAAATGGCTGTAGCTTCAAAAGTATACATCCTACAGCAAAGAGCTTTATACGGTAAGAATCACAAGAGCACAGATTCACAAGAATCACAGGCCTACAATGTGTTATATAGCATGTCTCTGAAATATTAAAAATGAAGGCACAGTCGCAGTTTAGAAATTGCCATTCAAATTTGTGGTGTCTAGAGTGGAGTTTCAATGAATGTCAATGGGAGGTGTGAGTTGCAAACAAAAGGTCATATTGTGAAAACTGTTCGGGGTATGGCTTAGCCTTGGATTTTTTGCGGCAGCAGGGATAGCTGAACGTTTTGATATAAGATTTGTGTAGGTGGGCTTAAAAATGAGAGAGCGGTCGCAGTTTAGAAATCATGTCCTGATTTTTCACTTCACACTCATCTCCCACTCTAGTTTTGAACATTCCTCCCATTCATTCCTATGGGAAAATTGCGCCAGAAAAGCGCCAATACTTCGGAAACCGTTTGGCGAAACATTCCACAAAGTAATAGCACACCATTAGGGAACGATCCGCACGTTTTGGTATATTATGGTCTATGTAGTGTAAAAACTGTGGGAGGAGTTACAGTGCAAAATATGGTGGAATAATATATCAGCAAGAACAATAAGTGATCTTGCCATGCGAGAACACTTAATAATATATATGAGAGAGAACAATAAGTGGTCTTGCCATGCAAGAACACTTAATGAGTATTAATAAATAAATTATGACAAAACTAAAAAGGTTAAAGCAATGAATGAATATAATTTTAACTAACCAAGACTAGGCAAATGAAAGATTCACATGTAGTAGGTGTAAACCTACTAAAATATATATATATATATATAAATATATATATATATATATATATATATATATATATACACACACATACATGTACACACTATAGTGCCTGAATAAAAAAACAAGATAAGTGGCAATGCAAAAGTGAAAAAATTAAACAGGCAGGCTGATTCATCACTAACGCCAGGTAGCGACTGATGAACGTCTGTAGCAGGCATTTCAGAGCGCCCGCTAGTAGTCGCTGTGCTCAGCCGTGGGTTGCTAGTTCATAGCGACTCAGTCGCTGTGCAGCAATGATGAATACATTGTGAGGAGTCGCTATTTGACCAGTACAGCGCTGTATGGGAGCGAATCTTAGCGACTGGTCAGTGCGACCGACTCACAACATATTCATTAAAAAAACAGCCTCACACAACTCCGGCGCTCAAAAATGCTTCTCTGAAGCCCAGAGCGACGGAGGCTGTTTGATTAAAGTCTGTTTTTTAGCATGTATCCACCAGTAACAAATCGAAAACATATGGAATTACATTGTTACTACATTGTAACATGAACACATTTATGCCAGACCTGTAATGTCAATTGAAAAAATGGCTTTTTCTATGCCAGAAGAGGTCACAACATTATTTGAGATAAAAAAAAAACAAAAACAAATAAAAAAACCCTGTTTAAAAAGAAATAAAAGAACGTCCATTGAAATATATGGGAGAGTGACAGGTAGCGAGAGGTAATACGTGGCGCTCTGCAAGGCTGAACGAGGCTGGGATAATGATGAATCGGACGCTACATGCCGTTATCCCAGTCACTCAACAGATTCTGCTTGATAAATGTGTAATTGTGTGTCGTGTCTGGCATTGAGCTGTCGCTACCTCTCATTTACAAGGCACTACCTGATGCTATCCCTTCATGAATAAGGGCCTAAGTGAACTGATGAAAATGTGTAAAAAAAAGTAAAAAAAAAAAAACAACTGTATATCAAAACCAGAAACACAAAGGAAAAATGTATGGGCCCTTACACTATAGTGTTTCTAATAAACACTACATATCAAAAACAACTGCGTCATCGTCCCACACATAATGTGGAAATAGTGCATATGATCCTTATAAAGATAAATGTGCAAATATGCAGATATGAACAAAAGAGTGCTGGGACCCCACCCGGCTACATGCACGCCACTCTTTCTTTTTATTCTTTTTATGCGCTGGGCCTTGTTGTCCCAACTGGGTTTGCTGATGCAGCCATCCTCTCAGGCATATTTTTGATTCAGGGGCGTATGTAGCGGTGATGGGGGCCCATAGCACGGTCCCCATCCTTTTGGACTGTTGAAATGTATTAATAATACCTCATCTACTGTTTTGGTGCTATGGTTTAAATGTTTTTATCTTTGGAACATTTGAATAAACTGTTTGTACCATTTGGCCTTAAAGCGGACCTTCAGCATCATTTAATGAAAAGCCCAAACCCTTAAAAAAAACTATTCCCCAGCATCTAAAATTAATATATTTAACGTTTTTACTCATTTACTTTTTATTCTTTCCCTTACTGGCCTGCAACTCTATTCAGCACTCTAGGATACGGGCGCTGCCTGCCATCTTGACTCAGTACTATCCCCTACTGAGGAGAGAAGAGGGGTCAAAAGTACAGGGGAGCGGGGATATAACTGTGCTTTGCACAGACAGAGCAGAGCTGGGGTCAGGAAAAGGTCAGCAATCCCAGAATGCAGAGCGACACAGTCAGAAGACACTTCCTGTTTGCAGGCAGCCTGCACCGCCATCTTGGATGTTTAATGTCTCAGAAAATGCTATAGATGCAGGTAGGATGATTTTTAATGTGGGCAATCTGTATGTACAGAGTAGGGGAAACATATAAGATAGGCTCTTATTTAGGGTGAAGGTCCGCTTTAATGAATGGATCTGTGCATGGTCTTATAGGTGGGTTTATTCATTTCTTGGTATATGTTTTTAACCTATTCCATACCACATGTTTGAGATTAGATATGTTATAATTTGGAGGATGCCACTCACTTTTTTTCTTAGAAAATCTCTAGTGCAGATTATGCTGGTGTACCAACTTTGTGGGCCCCTAGGGAGGCAAGGTGCCCCAAAACCTGCCCAAGTAAGCCCAGTTCTGGCTCCAGCACATCATGGATCATTACTTTTTAATATACCTAGTTCTTTATTAAAAGTACTACTAGTTTTGTATTGTGTGTTTTTCTTCTACTGTTTAATAATGTTGCCTTGAGACGTAACCCCACTGAAGTAATATTGTATGCATCACATGAAACAAAGTTTGTATTTATTATATTGTTGTGTCCAAATATATCACTCTAAACAGTTATGCCACTTTTTTAATGGGATGCACATAAAATGTTAGCACATATGGGTTCCGCAGTCAAGCAGACAGAGGAGTCACAAAACTTTCCCTTTACTTTCTTTCTTTTAAATAGCACAATGCTCCTCAAACATTTGGGGGTTACAAAAGTGCATTTGGATTGGGTTAAAATTCCTGAAGTTCTACAAAACTCATCCGATGTAAACTCTATGCATCCATACCGTCCATGAACACTCATTTCAAAATATATAAGATAAAAAATTCCTGGTTACTCAGAGCAATACGGAGAAAGCTCAACACTGATCTGTGCTGGGGCTTTAAATAATCCTACATGAGTTTGATATAAAATATAAGAGTATTATGAAAGCAGAAACTGTTAGATCCCATAAGTTCTTCAGGCAGACAACATGAAGGATAAACGTTAAAATAGGCAATTTCCTTTTCACCTGAGAATGAGGTCATCACTAATACATTAGGTTAAATCAATACATATTTTAAAAGCACTGTAGGAACAATTTGCAATTAAAATGTCAGGTTTGAACATCTTTTCTCTTGCCTGTGCTTTTATATCTATCTATTAAAAAGTAGAAGTCATTTGCCTGTATACCATTTGCTGAACAACACACACTATTAAGCTAATAATATGCTAGAAAAGTGGCTTTAAAGTGTGCCAAGGAAGCATGCAAATTATCTTGTAACAAGCTTATTCTTTGGAAGCTTACGGAAGGTGCAATGGTAACTTTTTTCATAGACTTTTTCTATAACAAATGAATAGAGCGGCTGAACATCGGTGACCATGGGGAAGTGAGAGAGATAATTAATTGAACTTTCACATTGCTATGTCTAATGTGGGGGGGGGGGGGGGGGGGTAGACTCAGACTGGTTCATTGGAAAATGGGAGCATACTCCAATGGGTCCTGGTCCTGGATAAGCCATGTGTCCCACATGCTGCAAACCATTCTAGCCAGCCCAAGCTGAAAGCAACACATGTGTTGCTTCCACTCCACTGAGTCATCTTCCAGGAGATCAAAAGCGGGACCCTGCTCTGCCTTACATGTGTAGCCTGTAAGAAGGGGTTGAAAACTGCAGGCTTTTGATTTAAATGAACTAAATCATTTACCGTATATCATGTATTAAAGTTAATTTACTTTAAATTATTGAAATAGTTGAATGTTGAGAAACTGCATCGAGAAACTCTGATGGGACCAGTTAAATTTCTGAGATATTAGGGCTCTGTCCCAAGGTAGGAACACTTGACAACCAGAACACACAAAAGCTTTAGCTCCTCCTCCAGGCACCAGTTCTTATGTGTTCCTGTCTCGGGCAGGAGCCAGACCACCAGCTCCTGAACCACGGGTTGAGGTAAGTAGACCTGGTTACTGTGGGTCTGATGGGGTTGACCCATTCCCTGTCTCCGGAGGCAGCCTGCCAGGGACCCCCATGGGATAGGCCAGATTCCCCTATCCCTGACTCTTAGCCAGTAAGGGGAGTCAGTCAGTGCCGAAATCATCAGGGGGGATAGCTGGGCCCCCCTTCCCTTCTCACGACCCCCTCTCTCTTCCGATACCATATGGCAGCTAAGTGGCTTGTGAGGCTCCGGATGGATGTATGACTGCAGAAAGTCGAGCTGCATTACGTTTTTTGCTTGTTGGGACGGGTCCGTGGAAATTGCTGGAGGCATGGGCGCATGTGCCTCTTCCCCTTTTTCCACCTGATGGAATGGGGGAGGGATCTGCTGCAGAGGGCAATTCCACCTGGTGGCTCACGATGACGTCAGTGCTGCAAGACTCAGCTAATGCACGTACTCCCGGCTTAAAGGGGAAGCACTGTGCTAATCTAAAGTGCCTTTTTCTGGCCTCCATATCATTTTACCTTAGAGGGTTAAAGGACGCAGCAATTAGGAACCTCCCTGCTTGCTTATTTACTGAGCCTGGGGAGGATTGCCTGTACCCTACACCAAACTTCAGAATGGCGGATCAGGCAGGGGAATTCTTGCAAGTCCCTGCTGCTCTATCATCTACTATAGGAGACTTTGCTGTGGATCAGCATTCTTACAAACTGATTGATCCAATTTCATCAGAAACTCTGTCAGCCGCTCAGTCTGTGAAGAAGGGGTCCAGCTCAGCTCCAGTAAGTCCCATTTTTATTTATGGACATGCTCTTGCAGTTTTAAGGGTTACTTTGAATTATTGTTATGTGTTTGGAAGGTTATATAGGATCCTTACGGCCTACTACTCCTTATTTTGTATTTTAGACCAAGCCCCTCAGGAAGTGTCCAAGACTAAAACTGGCTCAAAATCTAAGGATAAAAGTAAGAGACGCCTGATATGTGTAATGAAGCTGCTAGATTCCTATAGGAAGCCTCTTTGCAAGCCCTGTACTGATAAGGTTGTGAGTAAGGAAAGTCAGCTCAGCATGACGGATATAATGAGAATTCTGAAAGATCATATTTCCTCTTCCTTTTAGAATCTAAGGATGTAAGCAGTTGGTTGGGCATCCCCTAGACCCCCTTTTTTTTTAGAGTTTAGGAGTCAGAGGTCTCTGATCACCCTCAAAAAGGGGGGTATGAGGGCCCTTCCTCCTCTCCCGAGGAGGGCTGTAGTCCAGGTTCTGATTCAGCTTCACCAGCGAGTATTCCTTTTTCCTCCAAAGGATTCACCATATCTTCTACATATGGCTCATCTTTCTAGGGATAGGAGTTGCAACCCTAAGTCTAAATATGATGGGTTCTATCCTGATTTTGTTCCTAATTCCACTATGACGTTCACCATTCATAACTCAGTTAAGGAGGCTATCCTTAATGAGTGGAAGGATCCAGTTTAGAAGGTTTTTAAGAGGCATTATCCTTTCATTGAGGAAGACTCACATATTTGGGATAAATGACTCAAACTGGACTAAGGTCTCCAAGGGGGTGGATTTAGCCTTTGAGGACTTTGGTATCCTCCAAAATCCAAGAAGATAGATTCTCTCTGGAAGAAAGCATAGCAGGCTAAATCTTGTACTCTCAAACCGATTCTAGCCTCTACTTGTGTTGCCAGGAACCTTAATTATTGACTTCAGCAGCTTAAACCATGTCTCTTGAAGCAAACAGATATTAATGATATTATGAAGGCTTTACCGATTCTCTTCTCAGTAGGCTCTTTTCTATCTGATGCCACGGCAGAATCAGTGAGATTTTTGGCGCTTACTTGGTCAGGGGATACAGGTTCAAAGCTGAGCCCGTGTGCCATGCCCTTTAATGAGAAATTCCTCATTGGCCCAGAACTAGTGAAGATATTAGATAGGTCTGCTGACAGGGATAGGGATTTCAGCAATAGAAAAATGTTTTCTAGTAAGTCCTCTTATAGTCGGCCCTTTATTAGCAAGGAATAGTTTAGAGGGGCAACGAAGAAGCAATGACCCCGGGTCCTTAATAGGTGCCAAGTTAAAACAATTCCACATTTAGTGGGAGACTCTACTGGATTTCCCCTATAATTCCAGGGGAGTAAGGAAGGGCTTCTTAATAGAATTTATGAATGTCTCTCCCAGGAACTTTTTTTGTTACTCCCTTCCCAGGGGGCAGGGAGGAAAGACTGGCCATTCGCAGCAGTTTAGATTCTTTGTTGAATATGAGAGTGATTGGCCCAGTTCCCTGGCAACAATTGGGGGGAGGGTTCTACTCAAATATTTTTTTGGTACAGAAGACCTCTGGAGGATTTCGCTTCATTCTCAATTTGAAGAAGCTGAATCTATTGGTGCGCTACAGTTGCTTCCGCCTGACGACCATCTTCTCTGTGAGGAATCTTACCTTAAGGATGCCTATTGGCAGATACCAATGAGCTTGTGGGCTTTGAGATTTGCAGTAAAGTTGGGGGACCAAATACTCCACTTTCAGTTTGTATGTCTACCCTTCGGGCTGGAAGCCCTTCAGTCCCCGTGTTCCAGTGAGTTGATTTTGGTTGGTTAAACTATGTGGTTCTTGGGGCTAATGACCTCTTCATTCCCCTCTGTAGGACACTCAAGGACTCTACAGCTGCATATTCTAAAATGTTGGGATTGGTCTCAGGAGTCCATAGACAGGATAATCAAAGTCCCAGATTTAGTGAAGGGATCTCTAAGTTAGTGGCAAGGCAAGCACAGGTTTGTTAGTGGCCTATCCTGGTCTGACCTCAAGGGCATTGTAGTGACAATAGATGCCTCTTGACCTGCAATATGGTTTTCTTGAAAAACATACTTTTTTAAATTTATTAAAAGCTGCAAAATGTAAAAAATAGCATTTTTTAACAAATTTTTCCACATATTTCACCTAAAAGTATATCCAGCTTTGTGACAGATGTGTCCTTCTTTACCTTTTCTCATGGCTAATTATATTTTGAGATATGTGTCACAAGATAATAAGCTTTTCTTTTTGAGTATCTCTATCTGTATTCCAGAAAAGCAACCTATCCCCCCCCCCCCCCAGCAACACTGTGCCAGGGAGAGTCCTGGTTCACATGGATCCCGCACCTACTTAACATATCTTTCCCTGCCACAGAAAAATCCACAGAGCTCTATCCCACAGGGTTCCCAGAAACAGCTGTACACTTGTGTGGCAGCTGTACACTTGTGTGGCAGCTGCACCTTAACCAAAAAGGTGCATGCACTGTTCAAGTGTGCCGCTGTGTCTGTATATGCCATCAGATAGAGCTTCAGTGATAAAGGTTAAATATTTTCTCATGGTATACTTTACCAACAGTGGGAAGGGTGAATCGGACTCCCACCCATGCAAACCCTTATGCCACAATTTGCTGAGAAGGGTCCCGCAGCTTTTCTATCCCACTCCAGTAGTATAAATCTACGGGCTTCCAAGATCAAGTTCCGTGGCCTGCATGCCTGTCCCCTCCCATTCAATGTTGACATTGGGGACATGGAGCCATCCCCTGCATCAGTCATGGGGACTGGGGCACATCCCCGCAAATGCAATGACCACACTTCAATCACTGGGTGACCCAACATCCCCTACATGGCCAATGAACAGAAATAATTGCCTGCATGCTGTGGGACTCAATATCATGCTCCAGTACATTTTATATTGTGGGGAGACAAAATATGAGTATGGTACTTTTTTTTTTGCCTGGGCAAACCTTGAAATGTTAAAGACATCAAGAGTAACACAACTAGATAGGTCGGCTGACAGAAATAAGTCTTTTCCCATTAAGCGCAGGGATTTCAGCAATAGAAAAATGTTTTCTAGTCAGTTCTCTTAAAGACGGCCTTTCTTAGCAAGGACTAGTTTAGAGGGGCACCTCCTACTTCTAGGAGAGGCAAGTTTAGAGGATCCGCTCTGTTTGGTACCCAACAGTCAGACCCTAAGAAGCAATAGGTGCCCAGTTAAAACAATTCCACATCTGGTGTGAGACTCTACTGGATTGTCCCTTTATTTCCAGGGGAGTAAGGAATGGTTTCTCAATAGAATTCAACGTCCCTCCCAAGAACCGTTTTGTTACTCCCTTTCCAGGGGGTAGGGGGGAAAGACTGGCCATTCGCAGCAGTTTAGATTCTATGTTGGATGATTCTATGTTAGCTTAGTTTAGATTCTATGTTGGATGATTCTATGTTATGCTGCCATCCCCTGCTTCAGTCATGGGGGCTGGAGCACATCCCTGCAATTGCAATGACCGCACTTCAATCACTGGGTGCCCCCACATCCCCTAGGTATTCAATGAACAGAGAGAATTGCCTGCATGCTGTGGGACTCGATATCATGCTCCAGTACATTTTATATTGTGGGGGGACAAAACATAAGTATGGTACTTTTGTTTTTTGCCTGGACCAACCTTGAAATGTTAAAGACATCAAGAGTAACACAACACATATCTTGGCAAATCCAAATGTACGATTCTCATCATCTCTAGGATAACAAATAAAGCCCACTGTATATAACATAAAGCTCATCTCACTCTCCAAGGAACATGTACACGGAAAGCATAGCAGCCTGCCTGATGTAAAAAACCCTTTACAATCTAAACATCGAAACATAAAAGATTGATCGAAGAAGGAGACCACCTAGTCCATCAAATCTGCCCTTTAGGGTATAAGTTCTCTTTATCTTGGAATAGATATATGCTTATATCAGGCATGTTTAAATATTCACTGCGATTTTCCACACCACATGTGCTGGAAGTTTGTTTCTAAAATCTACTACTCTTTTTTTAGTAAAGTCATATTTTTTGACGTTGCTCCAGATCTTTCCTTTGACTAGCTTCAGGTTGTGCCTATTCGTTCAGTCATAACATATCTTCTAAAAATACTTCACTTCTCAACCTTATTTAATCTTTTCAAATATTTAAAGATTTCAATCATGTCTCCTTTTCCCCTTCTTTATCCTCAAGATTGGACAAACCAAGTTATTTAAAATTCCACTTTCTATGGAAATTTTAAAGTATATCTTTTTTGGTGCCAAAATGATGTCCTCAAGGTGCTGCGCTTATCTAGTATTTTATTTTATTTTATCCTTTGTTAGAAAATGTGTGACTACCTGCAATCTGTTGCCATTGGCAACATACACCAAGTCTGTACACCAATAAGAGAGATGTAAGCCTTGTATACACAGAACACTGCTGTGGAAGGAATCTCAAAATCTGAGATTATTTGTAAATACCTTATAGTATGGCTTTCCTCATGGTGCAGCTTTCAATCCCCAGTATGGTGGACTTATTAGAGTCAATATTAGAGTCCAGCTAAGCTTGAAAGTTTCCCTCCTTTTCTCAGCAGTGCGGAGCTGAGTGAGCCACGGTGCCTCTGTTGTCCCAGCAGTTGTCTCTGTCCACAGCAATGCATGTAAGCACTTTTTTGTTTTGTTTTTTGCCTGCTGAATGACTTGAAAAAATATGCTTTGTTACAGAATAAGGCAAAAATAAGGTGCGATTTTAAAAAGAGAGACTATTACAGGTCTTTATAAATGCTTAAAAGTGCTAATATATATATATATATATATATATATATATATATATATATATATATATATATATATATATATATTATTAGCACCTAAAACCTAAGCTGTCTCTATTCCAATAAAAGTTATAGATGTAACGTCCTTCTTTAAGAGGAGCAACATCCCCTTCAAGTCTATAAACTCTTAGAGGGGTTGGTCTACCTCTTTATGGATCATCCCAAAAGCCTGTGCAGGATTTCCGCATAACTCTAGCTAGATGTGTGTACATGCCAGACCTTTCTGTATGGCAGCTGCAAGCACATCCACAGGTAGAGGTGGGGATGCAGCCGGCGGAGCTCCTTTCATATAGGTTTCCTTACCGCACTGACTACACGAAAGGATAAATGAAAGGAACGAGCACTGCTGAGCGGTTCGTGCAAGCACCGTGGGAATGGAAAGTTTACATGTGATCCCAAGGAGTACATCAAGCTGGGCATCTCAAATTAGGATACCGCACTAGGAGGAAAAGGCCTCAAGAAATTCAATATCTTTGATATTGTTCCTTTTTATCAGCACTCCATAAGTAATTGGATTCCACATTTGTTAGGTTTTTCGTTGTTTTATGAATTTTCAGAATATAGACCCTCCTAAAAAGGGATTCAAAATGCAGAATTTTGACTATCCAGGGATTGGTTCTTTGCCGTGGGAGATTTGGGATTCCCCACCGTTTGTGAACTCCCCCCCCCCCCGGATCACTCAGAACCTATCCCTGGTCCTACGGCGCATGTACAGGCTCTCATCCAATCAAGCCTGGTAATGGTGGCAAACTCTGCAATCAAGAGTGAAAGCGAGCACTTTCCCAGACATGGACACACTCCCGTCCCCAGCCAGTCTGAATGGCTGGGTGCAGAACCACGTCTGAGCACAGATATACTGGGGATGCAGTCACTCTCTCTCCTCATTGATAAACTCGGAATGGGAGCCCATAAATGTGAACTTTGCTGCATCCCTGGGGGGGGTTCACACATTAGGGCATCCTGATTTTGGAGATTTTAGAATACAGGGCCTGGCCAATTTGTATTTGGTTCTGTTTTAATTGGAAAACTGCGGTTCCATATTTGCAGAGGTTTTATGCCTCAGATCTCATTCACTGCAAAGAACTCTTTTTTTTGCACTCCAATATGTGTTGAGGTTGCTCTTTGTCTCCACATGAGTCTGTAAATGCTATTTTATATGTATAGAGTCAATCTCTGCACCAGATTGGCTTGCTTTTTCTATAGCCTATACATTAGGACTACATCTTTATATAGTTAACCATTTTTTTTCAAATGAGAAACCTTTAGTGTTCTTAGATTGCAGGGCTTTAGCAACCAGTATATTCATCGTGTGCATTTAGTTTGTTCAAAGTATGTCCTTTTATTTAACCAAATAACACCATGGCCCCTAAGTCAGATACATACCAAAGTGTCCCTATTGAAAGAGTTTCTTTTAGCCTGCTAAATGCTGATAACATAAAACAAGAAACAATACATGATTACCCTGTATAAAGCATTTCTCCAATAACCCTGACATAGAGGCATTCTCTTTCCTAACCCAGTCTGAATAAATACAAAATTGCAACATTACAGTACAAATGTGAATGTATTTAATAGTTTTCAAAAGTATATTCAAGTAATTAGAGCAATTAAAAAGCAATTTATGCACATTCTCTGTACAATGCTGCTCCTGTATAAGCTTCAAAGTAAATGGCCAGATATATTCATTATGGTATTATGACTGTTTCTGTGAATTCCAATGTACAATATATGCAGCCATTCTTTTAAGAGAAATTGGCTTTTTTTATTACATTTTCCATATTTGCAGTTCTTGTGAAACATTAAAGCTACAGATTTATTTGATTCCAAATACTACTGGGACCTGGTGGCAGTTAGCGATTAGATATATTAGAGGTATCTGCCTCTGTGCTGCTTTGATGCAGTTCTGCCAAATAGTTTGCAATTCCGGACCACCAAATCCAAATCCCATTACAGTCTATAGGTGGAAATTTTAGGATGAGTTTTAGGGTCTCTGGAAAACAACTCAAGCAGCAAAATGCCCCCAAGGAAGTAGGAAGTCAGTTCTACAGGTGTAGTTAAGGGGTAAGGTTTTTTAGTTGAGAAGATACAAGGGGGGAGAAAAGGTTAATCCCGTCTCCTGTTTGGGGGTAAGGGAAAAAAACCTCTTGGTATTGGGGGAGTTTAGACCTGAGAGAGGACATCCCTTTGTTTTCCTCTCAATGTGGTATCAATGGTCATTGTGTGCTATTCTTATTGTTAAGTAGGTAGGCAGTACAATCATATGCAGTAAAGTTATTCTGGTTAAACACTTAGTGATTAAAAAAAAAGAACATTAATTTTCTTTCACAAAGTCATCTTTAGCTATATACAGGTAAAAGGTAACGGATATACATGTTAATGCAGATAAGGTTATAGTCCTTCAATAGTTGTTAGCAAAGATGCCAGTTTGTAGCAAGTAGACAGTTTGTAGCAAGTAGACAGTTTGTAGCAAGTATGCAGTTTGTAGAAAGTATGCAGTTTGTAGCAAGTTTTCAAATTGTCTGTTTACAGACGCGTTTCGCGGTACATCGCTTCATCAGTGTAAATTGCCTTTAGAGAGAACTATGATACAACATTTTAGTGTTAGAAATAAATACTATTTACAGTTTAAATTTTTTTGCTATTACAGGTGTAATAGCTTGTTTTTATAAAAAGTTGTACCTTGTGCTTTAGAATGGTGGGAGTGTGATATCCTCAGGTAGAATTTCAGGTGTTATTTACCTGTTTAAACAGTATTTGGATGTTAGGCCTGGAATTATTGAATTTTATACTAACTCACAATTGCTTTCTCTTCTGCAGTCAGCTGTACCATCAAATACAAGGGACGGCTATGGGGACCAAATGTGCCCTGGCCTATGCTAATTTGTACCTAGGAAAATGGGAAAAAACAATCTGGAACAACGAAGACCTCACAAAACACACCCAACACATTACAACCTGGCTGAGGTATATCGATGATATCCTGATCATTTGGGAAGGAGACAAAGGCACACTAATCGAATTCATCAACATCCTCAACACCAACGACTTGAACCTCAAATTCACCCTCGAGTATGATACAACAGAGGTTACTTTCTTGGATCTAAAGATCACCAAGGAAGCAGACGGCTCCATAAGAACAACCCATTACAGGAAACTAACGGCTTCAAACAATATCCTAAGGGCAATGAGTTCCCACCCCACCAGCTTGATAAGAAGTATCCCGTATGGAGAGTATCTACGAGCAAAAGGAAATTGCTCATCGAAAGAGGACTACAACACCACTGCCAAAGCAGAGACTTCTAGCACGAGGATACCACAAAAACACTCAAAACAGCATACAATAAAACCAAAACAAGAAGTATAAATTCAATACTAAATACACAAAAGAAATTGTTAAGAAACCCATGAAGGTGTATGATTTCTTTGATGAATAGGTCCACAAGAGCTGGAGCTGAGGGTTATCCCTAAAGAGGAACAAAATGTGCCATTTTGGAAAAATGATCCACAATCACCCAAATCATGTTGTGTCCCATGGAAGCAGGAAGTTCAACAATAGTGAAGCTTTACCAGGGTTGGTGTGGGATGGGCTAGGCATTAGTAGACCTGCAGGAGAAAAATGAGGAGTCTTGGAGCTGGCACAAGTGTCACAAAAGTTAACGTACTGGAGACAACTCTGAAAAGGTTGGGCCACCAAAAGTGGTGCTGAATTAAGTCTGTTTTCTGAAAACCAAAATGCCCTACCAGGGGGGTGATCATGAAAAGCTTCAAGAACTTTGGTTTGCAAAGATTCGGGGATGAGGATTTTCCCTTTCCCCAAGATTAGATTGTTTGCAACAGTGGCCCCATCGGGCGGAAAGCAGGATTGTGAAGAGGATCTGATTTGAGATATGAGGGAGGATTCCAGACCTATAAAGTACTTTTCAGAAATCCTTGGATAATATTTTTGTGGATTCTAATCATTCATGGCATGGAGCCTAGAGAGAGCGTCTGGTTAAGTGTTTGTGGAGCCTGGACGGCAAGTGATGTTGGAGGAAAAGAGGGACCACCTTGCTTGTTGCGTACAAAGGCGTTGTGTACAAATGCTGACCAAAGGTATTCGAGGTTGTGATGATCTGTTAAATATATAGGATGTGCAGCACCCTCCAGTAAATGACGCCACTCCTCTAAATCCAGCTAGATGGACAGCAATTCTTGGTGGCCGACATCATAGTTTTGTTCAGTCGGTTTCTTAGAGAAGAAGGCTACAGGGTGTAAAACTTGCTTATCCCCAAATCGCTGGGACAAAATGGCCCCCACTGCTGACTCAGTGACATCAACTTCCAGGTTAAACGGGAGCCGAGGATCGGGATGAGCCAAAACAGAGGCAGTGGTAAAGCATTTCTTCAGGTCTTCAAAGGCAGACTGGGCCATGGTGGACCATTGGAATGAGACCTTGGAATGGGAAGGTCTGTAATGGGACGAACCACCTTGGGGAAGTTCTTGATGGAAAGTCATTTGCGAAGCCTAGAAATATTTGCATTTCTTTCCGAGAAGAGGGAACTGGCCAGTCGAGGACAGCTGAGACCTTTTCGGGGTCCATCTCTCGACCCCTATAAGAATGCTTTAGCCTCAAAAACTGTATGGTTGTTTTGTTGAAATCACATTTCTTGGCATTGGCTTAAAGGTGGTACTGTCTTAGGCATTGAAGGACCTGAGAAACGTGATCATGGTGTTGCTGAGCAGATGATGAAAAAATAAGAATATTGCCCAGATACAATATGATGAATATGTCCAGGAGATCACGAAATACATCATTGACAAAATGTTGTAAAGTAGCAGAGGCATTATAAAGCTTGAACCGCATAACCAAATTTTCAAAATGACACTAACTGGTCCGGAACGTGGTCTTCCACTCCCCTGCATGAATCCTGATGAGATTATAGGCCCCTCTAAGGTCTAACTTGATAAAGATCTTGTGTGCGTTAACTAATGCTCTAATCACATGACAATACAACACAGCATAACTGGGCTGAGCGGAAAGCAAAAGACAGCGAGCAGATGGGAAAACTCGTAAGCGGACTACCTGCTGGAGCGAAGTCTCTTTACATTAAACCTGTTTTGCTGGTGATCCAATGCGTGAATCTGTTATCTGGCAGGGACCTGACACCTTTAGAACTGCCCCTCAACCCGTATTTTGGATTTCAAATAGAAGAGAACTTTTTTATGTCACTTACTGTGTGCTGAATCACAAAAGCTAATTGGATCTCAAAATTCAGCCTCTCCAGGAAAATCCAAAATCGTCTGCATAATCACCATCCACTACCATTTAAAGACAAATGGCTGTATGTGCGCACTAAAAGATGTACTTGACATGCCTAGGATTCAGAGGAGAAATATAAGAAAAAAAATATTCTGACTCAAATGGTGTGCTAAACTACCCCTCCCAATCACCCTATTACAGACAGTGTACAGAATCTCCCCCCAATCACCCCATTACAGGCAGTGTGCAGAATCCCCCACATTACAGACAACATGCAGATTCCCCCCTTACAAGCAGTGTACAGAATCCCCTCTATTGCAGACAGAGTACAGAATTACCCTATTTCAAGCAGCATGCAGAATGTCCCCTATTACAGGCAGTGTGCACAATGCCCCCCATTACAGGCAGTGTGCAGAACCCCCCAACCCTGCATTACAGGGTGGTTTGCAGGATCTCCCATCACAATTCTCCCATTACAGGCAATGTGGTAGAATCTCTCTATTACAGGCAGTGTACAGAATTCTCCCAATACAGGCAGCGTAGCAGAATACCACCCAATACAGACAGTGTGGCAGAGCCCCCCAATCCACCCAATACAGGCAGTTTAGCAGATTACCCCCCAAATACAGACAGTGTGACAGAATACCCCCCCCAATCCCCCACTACAAGCAGTGTGGCAGAATCCCCCCCAATACAGGAAGTGTGGCAGAATTAAGGTGAATTTGTACCTATTTCCAGCCATATGTTGCAGAAGAGTCCTTTGTTCTCGCTGCTCTGTGGCCATCTCGCTTGCATGCCATACGCATATGGGTGTACTTGTCTTGTCTTTTCTGTTGCTGAACTCGAACCTTGGGGCATCCCATGTTTGTGAGCATCCCTGCAGTGTGACTCACCTTCTTCCTCCTAGTTCCTTTTGGGGCATCCCATGTAGTGTGCCCCCCACAGGGTGTCCACCTGCGTTAAGCATGTATGTTTGCTGTACCAAAACACACAGCTCCTGTGTTTAAAAATGTGTTTTATTAAATTGTTCAAGTTTGTATTTTTTTCCACACATTTTCAACATAGGGTAGCAACATTAAACATTATAAAACCATGTAAAATAGTATAATTTTTTTTTGGGGGGGGGGATGCACCACTTTGACAACTTCTAAAAACTACATTAGACAAAGGCCTGCAAATTTTTGGGACTCCTTTGAAGCCCACCTACTGGACTGTCCCAGGCATCTGTAAAGACAAAACAAAGGCAGGTCAACATCTACAAGGACACGTCTCTCAGGTCTCCCTAAAAAATGCCCTGACTAGACTTACTTGTGCACTGTTTTAGGGAGCCACCATCCGCCTTGGCGCTATGCCTTCATAGGGTCTGTAAGGACGTATTGCAAGTACATGTTAGGCATGCTCCTCGAGGTGATAGCTGGTGTTTTGGTTAACCCACCTGGCTTAGCAGACATGTTATTGGAAGAGCCTTGTCTTGAGGTGTGTGTTGGTTGTCTGTTGTCCTCTTCTAATCCATGGCTGCTACGTGGGAGGATGAGGACATTGGACAGTCTTCTGGTTTGACACCTTACACACGCACCCAGTCTTTGCTGAGGCGGTGGTCGGACCCTGGAAAGGCTTAACTACTCTCAGTATAGAAGAGAAGCACAATTATGTAACACAGCTCTGCATTAGTCTGCAATTTAGATACATACCAGCCACTTACCTGTGAACTTCTGGCAGAAAAACTGCCTCACCCTGGGTCTGTTCTATCTTTTCAGGTCTGACCAATATCTGTGTGTGTTAACTGTCTGCCCCTATACATGCAGGTACTCTACCACCTCCATTGTCAATGTCCGCTTGGCATGTGTGTTGGGCTTGAAGTCATACCTCTTCCTCATGAAAGTTTGCAATGAAAAACCGAAGTAAAATGTCAATATACTGTAGGTACCAGTATACTCCCACCAGTCTATTGCAGGATCTGCAGCTTCTTCTCCAATTATGTATTGGCCTAGTTTAGCTACACATGCCCACTTACCTTCCTATATTTGTGGCGTGACACTTATCACAGCAATGGTTCCCCTTTAAATATCTGTGGCTCACATCTCCCCCCTCCTTATGTGCAGCAGGCCAATGCGTATATTGGCTTAACCTATTTGAGTGACCTCTGCAGTATGTGCATATGAGTAGGCGCATGTCGCTACTCCAAAACAGCATGTGCATAGGCATCTCCTGATCGCCACCCCCCGAGTTCTAGTGAAATAGGCAAGGGTGGTACATTTGCCAAATGCCTGAGCGTATGACTCAAGGGGACATGGGGGGATATGTAGGCTCAGGCTAACGAAATAAAGTATGATATTTGCTGGGTTTGAGCTTTGGCACAAACAAACACTAATGTTTCCTTTTACAGACACCACCAATCCTGGAGGATATACAGGAGATGGAGGAGTCCCAGGTGCAACAGCTCCAGCAGCCCAATACCCCATCACAGCAAGCACTAATTCTGCTACAAACACCCACACCCAGTGCAACCGAGGGGATGCACATTGCCTCCCACAGCCAACCCCCTGGACCATGGCCAGGATTTCCTTCTCCTGTTCCACTGAGTGGCCAGGAGCAGCCCTGCACCATGATGCCACCAATCAATGACACGCAGGGTCCAGATGATGGATGGACAAACAGCTCAACATTCCGGAGAAACACAACTCGCTAATATGCGTGGTGAACCAGCACACAGATCCACGAGGACTTGGCTGAAGGGGTGGCTGAGCAGAAAAGAATAAACACAAATTTAGAGGCCCTGACTGGCCAGTGGGAACGCCAGAACAACCACATGGAGAGAATGCTGGCCCTACCTGAGGAGACAGCCACCAAACCAGGAGGACCAGGCCACCCCATAAGGTATTGCTTCTTTTTGTTTGTTTTTTTTGGCCAGGGGCCCCCAACAATTATTGTTTGTAATTTTTGTATGCAAGGTGCACAGTGTGACCACTATTTTAGGGCACAGTGTTCCCAAAATAAATTACAGAAAAAAAGGGGGCTAAAGCAGAATCAAACAAAACAAACAAAAAACAAAGCAGACAAAAATTAAATATGCTGCCATACTGACTGGCCAGTCGCATAAACTAGCAAATACACATATTAAGACATTTTCATGTAAGCAATACGATATGTCTTGGAAAACAATGAACCCGCAAAAAAGTACAATACTGAATAGCAAGAGGGCTAAAAACTGCTAAAACCGAGATTAATCACTGTTGTTGCAGGCGAGAATGTGTTCACAAGAGGCTTATAATCCCCCCAGTATTGACTGTTTAGCAGAATACCCCCATCCCTAGTACAGGCATTGTGGCAGAACCCCCCCATTACAGGTAGTGTGGCAGAATCCCCCCAATCCCCAAATGCAGGCAGTGTGGCAGAATCCACTGTGCACACACCATGGGGGGGCTAAAGCACTTGCTGAGAAAGTTTTGGGTGTACTATTAAATCACAGGCTAAATACCAAAATGCAATGTCGAGCAGATGCTTGGGCCTGTCATGTGATAGGGATGTGGTGCAGGGACAATTTAATTATTGGATAGGGATGTAATATTGCACTTGCATTGCCTCATCTAGAATATGTGGTGCAGTTCTGGGTACCAGTTCACAGAACTGATACCCTGGTTTTGAAAATGGTGTATGTCAGGTCCCGTGGGACGCCCACCTTCCAAATAAGTCTGCAACCCCCAATCTCCGCTGCTAGCTTCGCCTATAGACAAGCCCCCGTTTGCCGGGACGCTAAACACGCCTCACCGGGCACGGTTGCCCCCAGGACTATATAGCACAAAGGATGCAGACTTATGAAGGGGAAGGCAGACGAACCAGGAACGAGACTGGGCAAGGTCAAACAAGCAGAGGTCATACACGGGAGATCAGTCCAATGAAGCGCAGTACACGAGGATGAGACAGAAGAATAGTGAAGTCGAGCCAAAGGTCAAACCGGGGAATCACGGGTACGCAGTACAGTGGAGCAGGCAGAATCGTAGTCAGGAAAACAGGCTAAGGTCGGTCCAGGCAGCGATCAAGGATAGTCATACACAGCAGGATAACAAGGACGGAGTAGACACCAATTAACACCCAGCAGCACGCTATCATGGGCAAGGATCAAATGTGATGGAAACACCTTTATAGGAAGTAGCAGACCTGATAGAGGGACATGATTGGTGCACTTAGGATACAAAGACTGATTTGCTAATATAGGGCGTTCCGCCCAGAACCACCCTGGGCTCATTGGCCCAAACCAGGAGCCTCCCCACACACCCAAAGGGTGCGCGCGCGAGCACGACGCAGGATGTCGGGAGCGCGCCTCGATGCCGGGGAGGCGGCCGCTCCAGGCGGCGCTCGCGGCGGAACTGCCCGTGAAACAGCCGAGCGGCCGCTCGCGGAGGAAACAACCGAGCGGCGGTCAGGGACGGAAGCCGCCGAACAGCCGCCCGCCGAGGACACCGCCCCGCCAGTGCTCCGGCTGACCGACCGCAGCCGACGCGGGACCGAAGCCTGGGTGAGTAGCTTTTGACTCTCGTGACAGTGTAGAGGAGAACCAAAAACTGAAAGGGATTGAAGGATCTCAGTTTCAAAAATTCAATCTATTTAGTCTTCAGAGGAGATGTTTAAAGGGGCAAATTATTAACTTTTTCCTCTCCAGAGGTGACAGTCCTTCTTCACCATAAGAACTGTAAATCTGTGGAATAACCTGCTGGTCACTGGTCATAGCAGCAAAAGATAAAAACAACTGTTACTGTTATCTGTTTGTAGGCATGTCATCTACCCTATCCTTTGGTTGAACTTGATGGATGTATGTCTTTTTTCAACAATCTTAACATTACAGTATGTAACTGTGTAACCCCTTAAAAAGGCCCAAGATCGGGAGGCCTTCATGCTCCCAAACCATGCTAAGTGTCCAATGTGACTGATGACAGCAATTGAGGTTTGCTAGATATGTGTGTGCACAAATGGCAACTTGCAAGTTTGCCTTTCTTATATTCTTGTGGCTCTGTGGAGTTCAAGTGGGAGTGCTTTTCCTGGCTTGATAAAAACCCTTATTTTAGCTTTGCGTACCAATTCCAGAAACATTCCACTGTAGCAGGTAAGCTCATCAGCAGCTTTGGCAAAATCAAGCAGCAGTATGACCTCCCCAGGTGAGAATGTTGGCAGTAACATTTTAGCTACTGGAACAATAGAGTGTGATCCCCTCATCTGAAGAGGCTGAATTAGAGCATGAGAGATTAAACCTGTGAGCTCAGGAGTGCGGAGCATTGTATCTGCCTCAGCCAATCGAATGATTAGCCAGCCAGAGTCGGGAAGTCAGGTACATTAAACACACCAGTGCTAACATAAATACAATTATTTTCTTTTATAACACACAGTTGCAAACAAATAAAAACATTTTAAAAGTAACAGGTAAGCTTAGTACCCTGAGGACATCACTTTGGCACAAAATAATAAAGACTTTCAAAAATGCCATTGAAAGTGGAATTTTCCTTTAAGTTCTAATGATGACAGGTTACAGTAACTGAACATGGGCGACTGAGGCCCAGAGAGAGCCAAATTAATTTTTCAGTAATAGCCTAATATCAGACTGGGTGAATTCTGTAAAATTGTCATAGAGGAAGCAAAGCATGAGCAAATACGTTCAGTTGTCACATAAACAGGATAGAGCTTAAGGCCCTTATTTATGAAGGAATAGCGACAGGTAGCGACTGGTGAGCGGCTGGTAATGACGGACCCCGCCACGAGAACGCCGGCTCCCCACCACAATCACACATTTATCAAGCCAATCCTGCTTAGCGACTGAGATAGCGCCATATAGCCACTCATTCATCATTATTCCAGCCCCAGCCCACAGCGCCAGTGTCCGACCTTGAACAGCGACAGGTATGACCTCTCGCTACCTGGCGCTCTCCAATGCATTTCAATGGAACAATCTTTAAATATTCATAATTAATTGTTATTAATTGTTTTTTTTTTTTTTTTTTTTTAAATGCGAAAAATTCTGTGACCACTTCTGCCATTTTAGATATTTTTTAAAAAAAAGGTAAAAAAAAAAAAAATGTACAGAATTGATATTACAGGTCTGATATTAATGTATTCATATTACCAAATTATTTTAAAAACTTGTTTTTTTTTTGGTTTCCAAAAATATGGTTGTTTGGGGGTTAAAAAACTACTTTTAACCCATCGCCGCCAGCGCTCTGGGGTTTAAACATGCATTTTACAGCGCGAGAATTTTTTTAGCGCGATTTTTTAATGAATATGGTGGGAGCCGGTCGCTAGGGCCAGTCGCTATCATGTGCTCCCATACAGCTCGGAACCTGTCAAATAGCGACTCCTCACCCAATATTCAACATTACGGCAAACCGACTGAGTCGCTATCAACTACAGAACAACGGCCAAGCACAGCGACTACTAGCGGGCGCTCTGAAAATGCTGCTACAATCGCTCAACTGTCGCTACCTGCCGCTATTAATGAATCGGCCTCCCCGCTAAAACTAAAGTCAAACCAATACAATTAGGGGAGAGGGGAATCCAGTTTGATTTTGCAATCTTTAATTGAATATCAGTGTATCGAGCCTGGACAGTCTTTCCAACTTGACACACAATAAAGAGCAACCAAAATTATTTTACCAGAGTTTTGAAATGCGTCATCTGTAAAAAAGAAAAAAACAGCCCCCTTTGGGATATTCAAACAAATTATGCGAGGCCCCTTTTAATGTGTTTGCCTAAACCATGGGATGATGTCATTTCAAAATTTGTAAAAGAAAAACTAATCTGAAATATTTTGCACCTCAAGCGTTGAACTGCTCTATCGCAATCCACACCTCAAGGTACTGTACAGAAGATTTAGAAACAAAAGACCTGCGCATACAGTTAAAGCGGACCAAAACCTACTGAACTTGTAAAATACATTTGACCAAAGCCCCTGCCGATACTCCCTTCTTAGGGTGCTTTTCGAATTGTCCTGGACCACTGATTTTTTTGCTGTCCCTCGGTGTGAGATAACAGATGATCAGTCATTGCACAGGCATGGCAATGACATCATTGCCACACACAACAGTGGCAATAAATGGAGGAGGTGGAGCTTTACAGCTAAAACAAGGGCCACTATCTGGGATTAGAGTGAAGCAGGAGCACTAAAAATTGGCAAAAGGTGCTCTTCATGGGGGGAGAAATTCTCAGGATGCTGGCTGAAAATATGGGTTTTGGTCCGCTTAAAAGGCACCATTCGGAGGAAAACAGCTTAGAAATCTGGCCTTTGACAAAGGTAAAAGCAATAGCAGATGCCTTTTTAAAAGCAAAGACTTTTGTTTAACTTTTTTACCTTTTCTGCAATAGTTTAATGTTTGTTTTATTGCAGGCATAAAACGTATATATTTCAAATACTGTAACTAGAGATGAGCGAACTTTTGAAAAGTTCGATTCGGCCGATTCGCCGAATTTCACAAAGAAATTCGGGTTCGGCCGAATCGAACTTTTACGAAGTTCCCCATCAAAAATGCCGGCATGGTGGGAGCGGGCCGGCCGGTTCCGCTGTCAGCGGAGCCGGCCAGCCCGCTCCCACCATGCCGGCATTTTAAAAAAAAGCGTCCAGAGCGTGGAGGCCGGCGCCGCTCTCAGCTGTCATCTGAGGATCTGAGGGCGCGTCATCAGAGGGCGCCTCTGATGACGCGCCCTCAGATGACAGCTGAGAGCGGCGCCGGCCTCCACGCTCCGGAACCTGCAGGTAAGTGTTTGCTTTTTTTTTAAATGCCGGCATGGTGGGAGCGGGCCGGCCGGCTTTACCGGCCCGCCGGCCGGCTCCCACCATGCCGGCATTTTTTTTTTTTTAAATTCGATCGGCACGAACCACAAAATATTCGGGTTCGTGCCGAATCGAATATTTCCTGAAATTCAGAGCGAATTCCGGTTCGTCCGAGCCGGTTCGCTCATCTCTAACTGTAACTTTTGTTTCTAGACAGGACTTTGATTTAAATTGTCATATCAGGGAACATTTAGATGATCTAACCTTTCTTTAAGGCTAGACAAGATGAATTCCACTTGCTTCTACACTGGAGTGACTGCTTCTGCTTTATAGCACCAGCTTTAATGGCCATAAGAGTTTATTAGCTGTGTTTTATGTGGTCACAATGGCAGGAAATGCTCTGCTGTTGTACAACAAATATAATTTTTCTTACATTTTGGAGTATTAAAGCATTGATATGCTGGTAATTGTTTTAACATTAAATGCACCTACAGCAGGGGTCCCTTACCTTTTTTCAGTTATCAAGTACCACTGTCCATTTTCAAATTATAGTTGTGATAGGTGGTAGGTAAGGATTACCTGTAACCCAAAACTGCAATTTACAGTGCATAAAACATAAGCATAAAACACAAGAATAAGTGTATTACCTTTTGGAGCAGTTTTGGACAAATCAGGTGTGGGCACAGTATAGACGACAGCAGATCAGGTTGGGGTAGACATCAGTCTGCCGCCTTGTTGAGAACCACCTGGTTGAGAACCTCTGATCTACAGTATATAATAAATGCTAATGCAATTTAATTTTGGATTCTGTAAACAGAAATTTGCAATCTTAAAGGCACTGTGAGGCCTACACAACAATGTGCCTCGTCACATTCCCTCTGTAGGTGGTGGTATGATCCTAAATCATATGGGGTAGGTTTCTAAGCACCAAAACGGTAGGAACCTGATGCTGGGTAGAAAAGGCGAATATTCCTTTTTCTCCCTCTGAGAATACTGATTTGGGATGCCCATCTGATATTAGTCCGAAAGGGATGCTTAAAATTGAGCATTTGTAATCATCATTATTATTTTCATGGCTTGACACAAGGTGCTTGAACAGGTGTCCCCTGCTTCCATCACTGTGTGTAGAAAATGAGATGAGATGGTTTTCCACAAAGCACGGTAAGCACGTAACAAGCACAATAGTTGGCTAGTACCTAGAAAACCAGTTGATGGGGGGCATTCAAACTTAAACAGTAACATTGGACCTAAAATAAAAAGTGGCTGATTCCCTCCCATCGGCTCCTACTAACCTTTTGGATGTCGCCGCGACATCCGGCTGCTTCAAGGCCTTATCCTTTTCTCCCCCCACCGGCTTAGCTATCTGTAAGTGACAGTATGGCTTTAGCAGTGCTCTTTACAGTCCTGCGCCGCTCAGTGAAGTCTCGCAGCATTGCGAGTGGCTCTACTGCATCCTATTCATGGGCAATGCGCAGGTGCAAGATTGGGGGCTACGCGCAGTGCCTTATGAGATGCAAAATAACGCTGCCCGTCAGAAGGTTGCACAGAATTCAAGGAACCCAGAAGATGGACTCCGAGGGACTCTGGTTAGTAAACATTTCCAAAGGTAAAACCTGAGACGGGGGCAGCAGGTTGGTGAGGTTTGGAGGAGGTTTTAGCCTCTCCCCTATGTTGTGCTTTTGAGTTTCAAACACAATGTTTTTTCTATTAGAGAAGTGATCAAATGCAAGAGAATTTAGCAAAGAAAAAACTCCATACCGTAACGCATGGTGATGAAAGATGATTTTTCCTTATGTAAGTAAAGTTTATTTACTGAGGTTGTCCTCAGGATTTGAACTGATCATCATGTGATTTCTAAGCCAGACATCTTACCTGGAGGCAGTCAGCCAGCATTACAAAGCCATTGTCAAGGTCTGCAGCTGATACAAGAGCAGCAGTAAATGAAGAAGACATACAATTCTTGGCTTGGAAGCAGAAAAGATTGAATGCCTCATAACGTGGTATAATAAAGCTTATCTCACTGCAAACTGTGTCCTGAGCAAAGCCAGATTCACAAACACCTCTGACAGGATGGATATATGGTGAGATGAATCATGTGGAGGGGATATTTTTTAATTCCTATGTCTGCAGCTTTCCGTGGGAGTAAAGGGAACACCAGGACACTATGTAATTACCTTTTTCCTATGGAACACACCTGTTACCCTCTTGCCCATGACCCCTTGTCACGGATATCAACCATGTCTGCCTGTTGCCATTCCACAACCTCTTTTCCCAGAACTTATGTCACTCATAGGCAGACCTGGGCATTGTTCAGCCCTTTGATTGGCTCTGACTGGCCCGGGCTGAGCTGGCTGGCAGAGTCCCTCCGCTCGTGATTCGGCATCCCTCCGCTCTTCGCAGAGGGTCGACGCCTTCCATCTCCCGCACTGTACCCAGATGATCACTTCAGAAGGGAGAATGCGCCAGACCCGATGAACCGAGCGGCTGATCGGCTGCTGCTTAAGTGATCGCCTGTGTACAGTGCAGAAGGCGCCGACCCGCTGCGAAGAGGGACAGGCGGGCGCCCGCCCGACGGTGAAGAAGAGCCCGACCAGGGGAGGAGAAGGAGGTAGGCTCCGGCGCCATCTTGCCTGGGTGGAGGGGTGGGACTCATAAGGCCCTGACTGGAAGCCAATCTCGGGCTGCTGCTAAGCTTAAGGGGAAGGAGAGTAAGGAAAGTGGAGCTGCATTTGCTCTGTCCAGTGTGGTGGAAGAGTGAGCTACTGACATCTGTGGGGTGATATCCCCCATTTCTGTGGATCCTACCAACCGGTATCACCTTCCCCTCCAGTTTTCAGCTAAGTGCACATGATCCTTGTCACTTTAGCCCTCAAAATGTCCGCTAAAAAAAGAAAGGTCGATGCTGAATGCAGGGTTTTCTAAAACAATTTACTGCTTTTTATAAAGAAATACAATTAATATTATGTAGAATTGAGTTCAGCCTTTTGGCCCGGCCCTCCACAATATTTTTAGTATGTCATGTGGCCCCATGGAAAAAATGATTGCCCACCCCTGCTCATAATACTAGTGGCGAACTTTGGTTCCATACTGCAAGAGGAGCCTGAGACAAGAGGTTAGCCTGTAAAATGGACTATGGGGATAACCTGACATAAATAGTTACATGCTGTAGATTAGCTTATGCGCCAAGATTCATAGCAGGCCTAGACGCTTCCAAACACATGACATGTTCTAGGTCATCCACTTGCCTAATATGTCTATTATTTTATCACCATTTATATGAAAAGCTTGAAGTCCCTGTCCAGGCACACACTAACTTTCTTCACCCTTATTCCCCATGGGAACAGTGTAAAATCAGCCACGTAACAGCATCTAAAAATCTCCTATTATATGTAAATAACTTATGTAGGAAAGCTGCTTTTAACACTTCAATTTCTGGGTATGTCATGGTGCAGCTTTAAGAGTCTTGAGCATGCTGTGATGTGGTCAGAGACAGCTGTGGGACCACTGTGGCTTCCTATGCTCTTTCACGCTGAGAGCACCAGCAAAGTGGCTGGAGAGTACCTAGGGATAGAGTGACCACTTTTTTTGCATGGTCCTGGAGGAATGAAATTGAAAGGAGAGCAAAATTGGAGCATTGTTATGGCTTCTATACCTTGCTGGAAATGAAGAAGAGGCACATGGAACAGGCATCAGGTAATTTGTTTGCTGCTTTATTATTTCCATTGGGTTTAAAGTTCCTTTAAAGCAGCACAAAACCCGGTGGTGTGGCTTTTGACCTCTTTAATAATGTTTTGACCTTTTGACCTCTAAATAATGTTAGTTGATTCTATTGAACTCGAGCTCGGAATTGGAGCTCCAGGTTAAATGGTTTCAATAGTAAAGTCTGTGTTGAAGTTAAAAAAAAACATTAACCTTGCCGTTTAACCTTATGCATTTACACTGCAAAATAAAAGCTCACCTCTGTCCAAATTCCGGTAATGGATGATGTCTTCATCCTCGGTTGGGCCTCTGATCCTCCAGTGGGTGTCTTCAGTGGGGCATAGTACACAGATTCTCTACCCTGCTGAAGAGACTCTGCTAATAAAAAAAGCCCCCCCCCCCCTGCAGTGGGATTGAGCGACAGAAGCCAGGAGCAGGGCAAAGGAGATGCTCCACCCAGCTTCTGGCTTTCGCTGCTTACTGAAGACAGCAGAGATTGGGTGGCACGGCACTCGCGATGTGTGTGTGTGTGTTTTTTCACTCAACCCTTGTTAACTGTTAAGGGGTCCTTGAAACCCCTATACCAGGAAAGCAGGGACCGGCAAGTCACCTGCCAGCAAGCGCCCTCTGATCCTTCAGAACCCTTGGCAGCCACTTGGCCTCCCAGCCCTGGTATACCAGCCCACATAGTTGGTGTCTGAGCTGGTTTTGCTGGAGAGGGGGGAACCCGCCATTTATAAGGGTTTACCTATTGATAGTTATTGCAAGTTAACTGCAAGGTGCACATTGTAGTTTATTTGAAAATCACTCAGCATGAATCACTTATTTCTGTTTGGGGGGCGGGGGTCTCCTGGGCAGAAATGGGTGTCTGCAGATACATATGTGGTACTGTTTCTTTTCAAAAAATGCTACAAAAATAGCATTTATTATTTTTGTTCCACATATTTCACTCAAAATATTGAGAAAGCGCTGAAAAAAAAAAAAAATCCAAACTTTTTCTCCCCTTCACTCGATAACAAAGCATATCAATATGATCTGTAAAAGAGCTGAGGAAAAATCATTGTACAATCTAAACCGGGCACCCTGCTGAGAAAATGTCTGGAGTCACTAAAAACCGCCTCTGTAAAGACTCCATTTCAGCTTCTCAAATGAAAACAACTATGAAAGAAACACTATGGCACTTTTATACAGCTTTTTTTTTATACAGGCTTTCAAAAGATGAGCTTTTTTTTTTAATATGACCTCAATAGTCCATTTTTTTAGGTTATGAAAGAAAAAACGACTACAGTATGAACACGTGTTAAAAAAGAACTGTTTTTTTTGCATCCCTAACGCATATAATTGGCATAGCTGTGCCTTGTTGTAACCCACTGATCTGTCTGCTTCATGTTCTGCCTGAGGGGATTGGGTTCAGACACCCTTTCTATGCCAGTAATACTGTAATGTTAAAATGGATGCCAGAAGATGCCACCAAAATTAAACATGGAAGGTATTATTCATTGGTATAAATCTATTCTCAAATAGAAAATGCCAATTCAATAATGATGTAATTGTCCTGAAACAAGCTTGGGTCAGACAGGAGGATGAATTGTATCATTGCCAACTGATTAACTGTATATTATAGTCACTACCTTTTCATATAGTCATTACAGAGGAACAAAATCCAAGATCTTCACTATCTTGGGTTTTGTTCCCCCTGTCTTTGGCATCCCGATTTGGGAATCCAAGGGACCCAAAAGATGGATGCATTGGCGAGGAGAAAAATTGCTCAAAGGCAACCGGGGGGGGAGGTGTCCGCAGTCCAGTGAGGTTTGGGGAAGGTTTTAACCTCTCCTGATGTTCCTCTTTAAATTAACAAGTAAGCTTGGTGGAACTGTGTTGATAAAAGTTGTAAATAACCCCTCCTCTTCTCACCCAGAATATTTATGCGGATCTCTATTACTGGACCATTAGTTTGCAATAATGCTCTTTTAGATACGTATACCTCACTATTCACGTAGCAAAAACACAGTATTACTCCGCACCACTACTTATATTAGGGTGTGCCGGTTATATACAGGTTCCACCCTCAAATGGTATGGGACATATGGCACTCAACAAGGGTGTGGTGATGCAGAACAACCCCACAATATACCTGTATAAATTCAACCGCACAAACCAAAAAGTATATAAATTGATAACAACCCTTTATTTCATATACGGGTATTATTACAATACTAGGTCACACTTATAGAAACATAGAAACATAGAAGGTTGACGGCAGAAGGAGACCATACGGTCCATCTAGTCTGCCCTTATGTGTATACTGTATGTACTCTTTATCTTAGGATAGATGTGTGCTTATCCCAGGCATGTTTAAATTCAGTGACTGTTGATTTCTCAACTACCTCTGCTGGAAGTTTGTTCCAAGCATCTACTACTCTTTCTGTAAAATAATATTTTCTAACATTGCTCCTGATCTTCCCCCCGACTAGCTTTAGGTTGTGCCCCCTTGTTCTATCATTAAGCTTCTTCTTAAAAACACTTCCCTCCTGAACCTTATTCAATCCCTTCACATATTTAAAGGTCTCAATCATGTCCCCCCTCTCCCTTCTTATGAAATTAAAAACTAAGGTTAAAAACATCAGACCCCCTGGATCATTATATGGCGCTCTAATATATTAACCTTCCTCTAGTGTTAGCTTTCTGTTACTCTTTCTTATGTTAACGGGTCGGTTTTGACCCATGTCTTAAATCACCCCTAGGATACCCTAAAAACAGTTATTTATGATCCAATTTGTTTCTTACCTCTTAGTTACCTTGTTAGGGTTTCTCATCCATGGAAGGATTGATTTTAATATTTTTGTTGTGGCCCCCTGGGCCTTCCATTTGAGAGCATACCCTTAATTTTCAATATAAAAATATTGTCAAATGAACCTCAAGAGAATAATATAAACTTCAAAAACTTTGTTATATTACCTGACTATTACTGAAGGGTTTTAGAACACATTTTTTAAATGTAAAAAAAATATACATATATATATTTTATATTTTTAACTCTAGTAACATCTATGGTGTTACGGGTCAATTTTGACCCATATCTAACTACTTTATGAAAAAGGCAAAAAAACTGATTTTTTTTTTTATAGAACTTTAATAAAAATAAAAGATGAAAATTATATTAACATTAACAGCAATAATAATAAAAAATAGCTTTACTAGGTCAAACACACAAACAACAATCAATCAAGCAAATCAAATCAACAAATCAAATACTAGTTTTTAGATGCATTAGTATTTAGATGCATGTGTGGCAAAAAGTGACACTTTTTGTGTGTTCTTTGCAGAGGTATTTTTTGCAGGTGAAGCACGATGTGTTTGTCTTTCTGTCCTTATTGCTAGGGCAGACCTGACACCTCTTTCTTTTAGAATCAGGTGGTCTCACTGGGGTTGTGGCTGTTGTGGTTGATGTTGAGGAGGATGCTGGTGATGATGCTCTTTGTGTTGCTTTGGGTGTGGGCGAAGCACTTGTTGAGCTCTGGAGTTGTTGGACCAAGGCTGCAGCGGCTGGGTCTCGGGGCACCCGTTCCCTTTGGTCTATGTGCGCCTTGACAAGGGATCTTCCTAGTTCCTCAAGAAACATCCTCCGCTTGTTTTTTTTCTTTGAATTCCATCCTTGGTGAATGTGGGTCCACAACACAAACCCATTGTATGCTGAAACATCAAGGATGTTGTAAAATACCACCATTGGCCATCTCCTAGTCATTCGCTGGCAAGTGTAGGTGGCAGTCAGCTTGTCCAGGTTGTCCACTCCACCTTTGTTTTTGTTATAGTCCAGGATGATTCTGGGCTTTTTGTCACTTCCTGATGACACAGCTGCATCTTTGTGAAGTGTGGACATCAGTACCACATTCCGTCGTTTTTTGGGGCAGTATGAAACAGCAGTGGTGGTGTCTGTAAAAACAAACCTTGAGGAAAGTGGAGCCCTGTCCTTCATCTGCAACAATTCAGCGGGCAGCTCAGGTTTGTTTTTTTTCACTGTGCCCACCATGGTGATTTTCCTCCTGAGAAGTTTTTTCCTTCAAGGTTTGTCATAGCAATAATGACTTTTTTTATTGACAATGGCATAAACAGATCAAAACATGTCTTGATGTCACTTGCTCTTGTCACAGCAAACCTTGTGAACCCAGGGGTCATTTTTATGACATTTGCAGCATCTGCCCTGCCATGTACATCTGGAGGTACTGAGCTCCAACTGATCTTGCCACTTTTGGATTTGAATCTTTCAGCGGGTGCAGCTTCAGCACCAGTGACCTCCTCATCAGACTGAACAGAACTGTCTGTGTCTGTGTCTGGTTGATACTCCACATCATCTTCCTCCTCAGAAACCTGTTCATCTGTATCAGTTTGCTGCTGTGTGTCCTCTGATTCATTATCATCCACTATATAATCCAGAATTTGGCTTGCATCTAATCTTCTCCTCATTGTTGCATGGAGTAAACTGGAGATGTATACTCTGCAAAGTACCAACTCTAAGCTGATTTGGCCATACATGCCTGGACATGTCCCTAACTCAAGTTGTTGGAGGTAGAGCTGGCTGTGGGCTGTTGGTTTAAATTGTGTTTATGAGTTCAGTTTTGGGACTTATTATTGTTTTTTTACTCTAATATTAGACCTGGGTCGAAATTGACCCCAACAACACAAATGTTATAATTTTAATAAGAGCATTTAACAATTTAATACAATAATTTTATTTTATTGTATTTTGTTTAAAAATAAGTTCCTGCAAAAGTCAAAAAGTCTTGATGCAATAAACAAATGTATGTAGAATTTGTATGCATTTAAAAACTAAAACGGGTCGGTCACGACCCTAACACTAGAGGAAGGTTAACAATTAATGTCAAGTCCCTAAAATGATCTTGTATTTTTAGGGACTTGACATTAATTGTTATTATATTAGAGCGCCATATAATGATCCAGGGGGTCTGATGTTTTTAACCTTAGTTTTTAATTTCATAAGTGTGACCTAGTATTGTAATAATACCCGTATATGAAATAAAGGGTTGTTATCAATTTATATACCGTATATACTCGAGTATAAGCCGAGTTTTTCAGCCCACTTTTTGGGCTGAAAAAAGCCGCCTCGGCTTATACTCGAGTCCAGGGGCGGACTGCCAGGGAAGGCCGCAACCCTGAACCCAATAGATGCTGGAGGGTGAGGGGCGGCCGCTGCGGGTCCCTGCTGTACCCGCTGCTGCCGCCGCCGCTGCTCTCGTTCACACAAGCACGCACACACATTCACACACTGACCGGCACTTTAGGCTGCTGCGCGCTGGTCGTCAATGGGCGGCGTCCAATGTTTTCATTGGACGCCTGCCATATGGGGCACGCCCACCAACGACGAGAGCGCAACAGCCAGGAAGTGCTGGTGTGTGTGTGAGAACGGCGGCGGCGGCTGGCGGCTGGCGGTTGCGGAGGAGCGGAGGAATGGTGGAGGGGAGGTGGGTAACCTCGGCCAAACCCTGACTCCCGACACCTGCGCGTCTGAGAGCGGCGGTGGCGGCAGCAGCAGCAGGTACCCACAGTGTGTGCATACCTTCCAACATTTCAGGGTGGGAAAGAGGGACAATTTTTAACTGAGGGAACATTCCTCACTAAGGAATGTATAGGAGATAGGGTGTAATCCTTACAACAATAGAAACACTTTGAATAGGGGAATGAATCATTTATTAATGCAGATCTGCATGTTACACCTCAAAGAGGGACAAAGGAGAACAACGAGGGACATGGGGCATGAGCTTCAAAGAGGGACAGTCCCTCCAAATCAGGGACACTTGGGTGGTATGGTGTGTGTGTGTGTGTGTGTGTGTGTGTGTGTGTGTGTGTGTGTGTGTCTGTTTCTTTTTCTGTGTGTGTGTCTCTTTCTGTGTGTGTGTCTCTTTCTGTGTGTGTGTCCCTGTGTGTGTGTGTCCCTGTGTGTGTGTGTGTGTCCCTGTGTGTGTGTCTCTTTCTGTGTGTGTGTCCCTGTGTGTGTGTGTGTGTCCCTGTGTGTGTGTGTCCCTGTGTGTGTGTGTCTCTCTCTTTCTGTGTGTGTGTCCCTGTGTGTGTGTGTGTGTCGCTGTGTGTGTGTGTCCCTGTGTGTGTGTGTCTCTCTCTTTCTGTGTGTGTGTCCCTATGTGTGTGTGTGTGTGTCCCTGTGTGTGTGTGTGTGTGTCCCTGTGTGTGTGTGTGTGTGTGTGTCCCTGTGTGTGTGTGTGTGTGTGTCCCTGTGTGTGTGTCTCTTTCTGTGTGTGTGTCCCTGTGTGTGTGTGTGTCCCTGTGTGTGTGTGTCCCTGTGTGTGTGTGTCTCTCTCTTTCTGTGTGTGTGTCTCTTTCTGTGTGTGTGTGTGTGTGTGTGTGTCTGTTTCTTTTTCTGTGTGTGTGTCTCTTTTTGTGTGTGTGTCCCTGTGTGTGTGTGTGTGTCCCTGTGTGTGTGTGTGTGTGTGTGTGTGTGTGTCCCTGTGTGTGTGTGTGTCTCTCTCTTTCTGTGTGTGTGTCCCTTTCTGTGTGTGTGTGTGTGTGTGTGTGTGTGTGTGTGTGTGTGTGTGTATGTGTGTGTGTCTCTCTTTCTGTGTGTCAACTCCAATTCCAATTGAAAAAAGCCACCTCGGCTTATACTCGAGTCAATAACTTGTTCCATTTTTTTGTGGTAAAATTAGGTGCCTCGGCTTATATTCGGGTCGGCCTATACTCGAGTATATACGGTACTTTTTGGCTTGTGCGGTTGAATTTATACAGGTATATTGTGGGGTTGTTCTGGATCACCACACCCTTGTTGAGTGCTATACCTCACTATTCAGGCTAATGCAATAAGAATAACACAGAAACCAACCTCAATATTTTTTGTTTCATTTTTGTTTTAGAGGGTTACGGTAAACATTTTCCTTATGGGGGCTGGGGGGGGGGGGGTTGAAGTGGTTAGCATTTGAGAGCATCTTTTACTTTATTTTTTTTTAATGATGTGGATTTTTTTATTTTAGAAGCTTGGAAATAACAACAGCCTATAGGAACTCCAAAAATTCAAACTATCAAAGTGTAAAACTCCAAAGGCTTCTGTTATTCTCGAGTCTCTCAAAAATATTTGGATAACAACCGATGTCTAGGTGCATTGCCTTTCTGCCTTCATGTCACTGACAGGCTGATTCATCATTAGCGGCAGGTAGCGACAGATGAGCGTCTGTAGCAGGCATTTTCAGAGCACCTGCTAGTAGTCGCAGTGCTCAGCCGTGGGTCGCTAGTTTATAGCGACTCAGTCACTGTGCAGTAATGTTGAATACATTGTGACGTGTCGCTATTTGACCAGTACAGCGCTGTATGGGAGCGCATGGTAGCGACTGCTCATAGCAGCCGACTCACAACATATTCAGGAAAAAAAAAACTCACACAACTCTAGCGCAGAAAAATGCTTATCTGAAGCCCAGAGCGCAGGAGGTGGTGTGTTTAAAGTCTGTTTTTCAGCATCTATCAACTAGTAACAAAGCGAAAACATACGAGCACAGTGACTACTAGCGGGCGCTCTGAAAATGGCTGCTACAAACGCTCATCTGTATCTACCTGGCGCTAATGATGAATCAGCCTGCCCGTCGCTGACCGGCATTGATGAATATATTGTGTGAGTCGCTCTAACACCTGTACAGCGCTGTATGCGAGCGAACGGTAGCACCAGCTCAGTGCGACCGACTCACATCATATTCATCAAAAAAATAGCCCCACACAGCACCAGCACTCAAAATCGGGTCATTGTAGCCCAGAGCGCCAGACGCTGTGTGATTGAAGTTTTTGAACATGTATCCACTAGTAACAAAGCGAAAACATATGGAATTACATTGTTATTACATTGTAACATGAACAATTTAATACCAGAAATGTATGGGAGAGCGCCAGGTAGTGACAGGTAAGACGTGGCGCTCTGCAAGGCTTAACGCCGGCGCTGTACGCTGAGCCGGGATAATGATGAATCGTACGCTACATGGCGTTGTTCCAGTCGCTCACCAGATTCGGCTTCAAAAATGTGGAATTGCGTGCAGTGTCCAGCGTTCACCTGCCGCTACCTGCCGCTATCCCTTCATGAATAAAGCCCACAGTGTTGGAGCAGGCAGCTCTACACATTCTGTGCAGGATGTTTGTGTCAGGCCCACTCCATCTGTAACAGGTTGTGCTTGAAGACTGGAGACAAATCCCCTGAACCTAGAGTCTATAAGGGACGGTGCTCTCCCGCTTTGTAGAGCATCCCATTTTGGGATAACCCGATGTGTCAATTCCCCCGAATCATCCATAAACTCAACTCGCCAGCAATCCTATGGCACGTGCGCTGGCAGTGGCAACATCCCCATTAATCTCCAGCTAAGGTTCATACCTGCACCAGGTATTCAGCTTTTACTTGCCTCTCTAAACTAAGAGCCGCATAGCAAAAACTGAATGAAGCTTGAGCCGCTGATGACTGCTGCCAAGGTGTGTTTGCAGATGATCTGGAGGATTTCAAACAGCAGGAAATCCCAAATGGGGATGCCCCGGAGGGGAGGTGCAACATCTGGGGTAGTGAGAAAAATGAGTTTAGTTCCTCTGTCTAGACGACAGTCTGTCTAGACGACAGAAAACAAATCCTTAATTTTCTTCCCCCATAGCTGATCCATCCTAGTCCAAAAGTGTAAAACTTACTGGTTCCTGGTATCCAAACCATCCAGGTCCATCCTCCATTCACCAATGACCTCCAGGCCCAATGGCTGCAATCATGTCTGCAGCATGCCCCCTCCACTCACTGTAATCAGGGATTGGAGCTGGTTGGGCTTCTGCTCCTTTCTCCCTCATTCATGTTTACCTAGTGCCCCCCAGCCTAGAAACCTGACCCCATGTCCTGCCCCCAATGCTGTGACCTCAGCATCACAGGCTAGGGGTGATGTCCCCTACCACAGCTGTCCCCACAAAACTAAAGCGTCTGTATTGATTTTGGTCACATCCACCCTTGTCTGTGACCTGCAGTGCTATAGCCTCAGATTTTAAGTGCACAACTTATCTGGCCAGGTAACACACTGGGGGAGGGGTCTCCAAGGAGATGTCAAGGCTGGTCACAGTCTTGTCAGGCTGGGAAACCCCAGAATTATATTTTGGCCCCTGTTTACCACTGGCTACAGAGGAGGGGGGGGGGGCAAGTCAAGAAACAATAGAGGTCACCGATGAATGGTGAACCGATCTGTGTGGTTTCGGGATTGGAGCTTGGAAACTGATAAGTGTGACACTACCACACTAGGACCAATCATCTGCAGGGCACAAAAGTTGAGTGCATTTTTTTCAGCTCCCTTTCTGACTTTGATAACCTATATTTTGATTGGTTGCTATATTTTGAATTCATTTTCTCATGGTTTATTTGACCTTTTCTTACTAAATAAATGTACATCACTGGAATAGGAATAGTGTTTTGCAAAAAAACTTTTTAAAGTTTTATTTAAAGTCATAGAACTTTGCTTCTGCTAATAAATTAGTAAAGCAGAAGGAGCAGTTTTTAAATGAGATTTACTGTACTGTCGATAGGGCTGACAGCAGCCAGGCATTTGAAACATATTAGCTGAAGGTGTAGCGGAGTAGTGGAGTGTTGGGCATTTGTCAAGGTTGCTGTATAATAAATTATAAATGAGCTTCTAAAAGTCAGTCAATTGATTACTTGTCTAATAGTTGATACTAAGGGAAATGTTATTATTAAATATGATCATTAATTCATTCACAGTCAAAGATATATATTTCTACTATTACAAGTTTTTAAAAATCACAGTTGCGGGAATTTTGTTAAAGGGATTTTTCAGGTAAAATTAAAAAATAAAGAAGAGAAGCAGCATACCTTTAGTTGCTGCCTCTCTATTGTATTGCAGCAGCCTGTGGTCCTGGAGAAAGGGGAAACACGATGTAATTCCGCCTTCCCCTTCATACACGTCAAGCAATCAAATCCCAGAGTTTGTTCGATATGCCGCGCCCCCTACTTGTTATGCCCCCTCTTAGCCCACCCCCTCCGCATGTGTAGCCTGCCCCTCTCCCTCACGGCTCCGTGCCTGCTGTGTAATGGCTATGGAAACTGCTGGCGGGTGGAGTTGCCACTCTGCCCCTTTTCCCAGCCTCAAGGTCTGTGTGCAGGAGGGAATTAGTTACCCTGCCAGCACTAAGTAGGGTCAAAAGATGTGTGTGGGGGGGCACCGCTCTGTCCTGTGCCAGCCGCTATGTTTGTTTGTGAGAGGAAACGGATTACTCATGTCCCCTCCTCCTGTTATGGTGTCCTATTGATAGAGAGATGTGGGGGGTACTGTCACAATCAGCTTACCTGTGCCGCATTCCAGCGGTGTCCGCGTCGCCTCATCATTCAAGCGCCGGCCGCGCCGGGCGGCTGCTCGCGCAGCTGTGGGCGCGCCCCCTTCTTCCTCTTCTGCCGGCGTCTCCGGCATCAATACACGTGCTCGCGCGGCCAGACGACTTTTCACGTTTTTGCGCTACACGTGTGCAACCTTGATTTTTGAAGGGATTTCCAGGGATTTCGATGAAAATTATATATTGTTTTTTTCAGCAGAGTCTGGGCTTCAACATGAAATGTCTTGTTTGGCCTTTTTTTAGTGTATTCTCAATACTTTTGGGTGAAATATGTGCAAAAAAATGAAAAAAAAACAATTTTTTACAATTTGTAGTTTTTTTTTGTAATAAAAAATGTAAGTTTGTTAATAAAATATTATTGCGTGTGAAAGCCCTATTTCTCCCG
This sequence comes from Gastrophryne carolinensis, assembly GCA_027917425.1. NCBI lineage: Eukaryota > Metazoa > Chordata > Amphibia > Anura > Microhylidae > Gastrophryne > Gastrophryne carolinensis. The sequence continues at coordinate 538,740,584 of CM051234.1, forward strand.
GTTACAATGGTACCACATATGTATAGGTATACCCCTTTTCCTGAAACAGCAGTTTAGGGGATTCCAGGTAGTGACAGGTAAGACGTGGCATTCTGCAAGGCTTAACGCCGGCGCTGTACGCTGAGTCGGGATAATGATGAATCGTACGCTACATGGCGTTGTTCCAGTCGCTCACCAGATTCGGCTTCATAAATGTGGAAGTGCGTGCAGTGTCCAGCGTTCACCTGCCGCTACCTGCCCCTATCCCTTCATGAATAAAGCCTACAGTGTTGGAGCAGGCAGCTCTACACATTCTGTGCAGGATGTTTGTGTCAGGCCCACTCCATCTGTAACAGGTTGTGCTTGAAGACTGGAGACAAATCCCCTGAACCTAGAGTCTATAAGGGACGGTGCTCTCCCGCTTTGTAGAGCATCCCATTTTGGGATAACCCGATGTGTCAATTCCCCCGAATCGTCCATAAACTCAACTCGCCAGCAATCCTATGGCAGGTGCGCTGGCAGTGGCAACATCCCCATTAATCTCCAGCTAAGGTTCATACCTGCACCAGGTATTCAGCTTTTACTTGCCTCTCTAAACTAAGAGCTGCATAGCAAAAACTGAATGAAGCTTGAGCCGCTGATGACTGCTGCCAAGGTGTGTTTGCAGATGATCTGGAGGATTTCAAACAGCAGGAAATCCCAAATGGGGATGCCGGCGTCTCTTCTGCCGGCGTCTCCGGCATCAATACACGTGCTCGCGCGGGTGCGCGAGCACGTTCCTTCTATGCCCTCCGGCGGCGCTGCACTCAGCGCGGCCGCCGGAGGAGGTGAATAATTAGCAGTCAGAGGGGCACGCCCCCTTTCAGTTAACCCTTTGAGTGCCGGCCTACCGAGATTTTTTGTCACAATCTGTTGCCAGACGACTTTTCACGTTTTTGCGCTACACGTGTTCAACCTTGATTTTTGAAGGGATTTCCAGGGATTTCGATGAAAATTATATATTGTTTTTTTCAGCAGAGTCTGGGCTTCAACATGAAATGTCTTGTTTGGCCTTTTTTTAGTGTATTCTCAATACTTTTGGGTAAAATATGTGCAAAAAAATGAAAAAAAACAATTTTTTACAATTTGTAGTGTTTTTTTTTTGTAATAAAAAATGTAAGTTTGTTAATAAAATATTATTGCGTGTGAAAGCCCTATTTCTCCCGGTTACAATGGTACCACATATGTATAGGTATACCCCTTTTCCTGAAACAGCAGTTTAGGGGATTCCAGATAGGATACAACTATGCAATATGATTGCATAGTTGTAAGGGGTTAATAAAAAAAAAAAAATGACATAGGGTTCCCCCTCCCAGGGGGGACCTCATTTCTTTTTTGGAATTCTAAGGGTTAAAAACCCTTAAAATCCCCCCCAAAAAATGACATAGGGTCCCCCTTACCCAGCATTACTGACCCGGACCAGCTATGGGGGCTTGTAGAACAGGGCGCAGGGGCCAGCGTTGGTGGCCCCTGGCCCTGCAGGCTACTAGCCCACATAGCCACGTGGCCCAGGCCCTTCTGCCCCCCCCCGGCCGTTGGGGAGGCAGGTAATGGGGGGCTGGGGGTTATGGCAAGTCACCCGCTTGCCGCAGGTGACCTGCCATACCCAGAGCCTTGTGAACTGGTATAAGGGGTCTCATGGACCCCTTACCAGTTCACAAAGGGTTAAGTTAAAAAAAAGACACCAGACAAGTTCTTTATTATTCTTTTTTCACTTATACTTACCTCCCATCCAGTGTCCCACGCTTCTGCAGATGACAGTTGTCGGTAGTGATCAGAGCAGGGAGGGTGGCAGGCAGGGAGATCAGAGCCACCCTGCCTGCCACCCTCCCTGCTCCGATCGCTGCTGACAACTGACAGATCAGAGCTTGGGTGACAGTAACCCGAGGAGCGGGGTGACGTCATCAAGTGGGCGGAGTTAGGGGCGGGGCTAGGGGCGGGGCCAGCGCAGGCCGAAGAGGATGGTGATGGCCCGTTTCTGGGCCCTCACAAGCAGCGTGGAAAGCCCAGGGGGGGGATCGGAGCCCCCCCTGGTGAAGAGAAGACCAGGGGAGAGCCATCGCGCTGCCAGGTGAGTAAATGTCATTTACTTTTTTTTTTTTTCAGATGTCGGCGCCGGCGGGGGGGGGGGCTATTACGGGCCCCCTCCTGAAGATCAGAGGCCTGGGGGCAGGAATCTAACAGCGGTTTCTTGTACAGGATCGCTGCCCCTTTCAAATGAGGGGTAAGGTAAGTCTGTATGTTTTTTACTTTTTGTTTTATGTGCCTCTAAAGTCAGCTACGTGACTCTCACGTAGCTGGCACTTAACGGTTGGAGAGGCAGCTACGTGAGAGTCACGTAGCTGGCACTAGAAGGGTTAAAGGGCCGATGAGCCCAGCTGGGCAGCACGCCCTCTGTAGTGAATTGGGCCAATGAGCCCAATAGGAGTTGCTCGGCTGTACGCCCTATGTTCCAATCAGGTGCTGGTTTTTAGTAGCACCAATCCCACACCCAGCCCTAATCATATCCGTTCCTATAAAGGTTTACCCCACCAGTTGCTCAGTGCCTGTGATAGTGCCTTGAACCTAGCCTTTCGTTTCTGTGTATCGTGATTGATCTAGTTGCCGACCTTAGCCTGAACCGACCATTCTTGATCCTAAACCCCGTTGCCGACCCTTGCCTGAACCGACCAACCTTGATCTGAACTTCCGTTGCCGACCACTGCTTAGAACCTTGACCACGATTGCCTCCTCCGTTTGTACTGCAGCCATCTCTGAACACCCGGTGCCGACCCTTAGCCTGTCTGGACTTCTGCTATACGCTCTAGCTATTGGGCTCTCTCTATACCGCTCCCAGCCACTGGTTCTTCAGACCTCCGAACAGTAAGCCTCCATCCTTTGAGCCATTGAAGTCCTGGGGGCAACCGATCCCGGGCAGGCGTATTCAGCATCCCGGCAAGCGGGGGCCCCTACAGGTGAAGCTGGCTGCGGAGATTGGGGGTTGAGGGCTTACCCGGAGGACTGGAGTTACCTGAGCGGATCATTAGAGGACCCAGAGCGTGATATTATCACAGGCCACACCCATGGATGACCTGGTGCAGCAAGTACAGGCTATGGCCACAGCTATAAATCAACTTGCCCAGAGAGTGGCCAATCAAGAAACCAGGCAGATTCCTGCATCCGCTGTACCACCTCACGTGTTGGAGCCGAAGGTCCCGTTACCGGAGAAATTTTTTGGAGACCGAGCCAAATTCTCCAATTTTAAAAATTCCTGTGAGCTGTACTTCAGATTGAGGCCCGTATCCTCGGGTACTGAGACCCAACGGGTGGGGTTGATTATCTCCCTTTTGCAAGGGGATCCCCAATCATGGGCTTTTAGCCTGCCTCCTGATGATGCTGCCCTGCATTCCGTTACATCTTTTTTCCAGGCTATGGGTGTGTTATATGCCGACCTACAACAGCAGTCCACAGCTGAAAACAGGCTTCGGGCCTTGAAGCAAGGTCGGAATACTGCCGAAGATTATAGTTCTGAATTCCGGCGCTGGGCAGTAGACTCCAGATGGAATGACCCAGCCCTGTGTAGCCAGTTCTGTATGGGTCTATCGGAGGGTATCAAGGACACATTGGTTAATTTCCCAACACCAGCAGATCTAGACCAGCTAATGCAGGTCTCCATCAAAATAGATTGGCGACTTAGGGAAAGAGCCAGGGAAAGGGTTAGGACTTCCTCGTCCTTTAAGCCATCTCAAACCCCCAACCCACCTACTTCCCTTGGGGTAAACACACCTTCTTCCTCACTGGAAGAACCCATGCAGGTCGGTAGAGCTCGTCTTACCCAGGACGAGAAGCAGCGTAGACGCTCCCTGGGTCTATGCTTATATTGTGGGAATCCGGGTCATTTTGCTAGGTCCTGTCCTAACAAGGGATACCCGGCGGGAAACTTCCTCGCCTAGATCAGGGGGAGAGTGCTGATCTAGGTGAGTCCGTTAATTACTCTCACTTAAACAAGATGTTAATCCCCATAGAGCTTTCTTGGGGCCCTACCAAACAGGCAGTATCCGCCTTTATCGATAGTGGAGCTGCGGGCAATTTCCTGGATCGGAGCATGATCTCCGTCCTGGGGATTCCTCTGGTACCCCTTGGGAAATCTCTACAGGTTCTGGCCATAAATGGGAAGGCCATCCAGGGAGGTCCGGTAAGTACCAAGACCCCTCCTCTCAATTTAATTGTCGGCTCTTCCCACTCTGAATACATCAAGTTCTTGGTTTTTGATTGTCCGGAAACCCCGGTAGTACTGGGATATCCCTGGTTAAAACTCCACAACCCCATTTTAGACTGGCAGACTGGGGATTTAGTGAGGTGGAGTAATTACTGCAAGACACATTGGTTTTCCACTGCCCTCAAAAGTTTTCAGATGCTGCCCCAGGGATTGCCTCAGCCTTATGCGGATTGGGCTGATGTTTTTTCTGAACGTTCTGCAGATTCCCTTCCCCCACATAGGGCCTATGACTGCCCCATTGACCTGCTCCCAGGAACCATCCCTCCTAGAGGGAAAATGTATAATCTTACCCGGCCGGAGGAGCAGGCAATGAAGGAGTACATCTCCGAGAATTTAAGCAAGGGGTTCATCCGTCCTTCAACATCACCTGCGGGGGCTGGCTTCTTTTTTGTGGAGAAAAAAGATGGTGGTTTAAGGCCTTGCATAGATTACAGGGCCCTGAATAAGATTACTGTAAAAAAACGGTATCCCCTTCCCTTGATTGGGGATTTATTTAATCAAGTAGTAGGAGCTCGGGTTTTCTCCAAGTTAGACCTAAAGGGGGCCTACAACCTGATTCGTATTCGGCAAGGGGATGAGTGGAAAACGGCATTCAATGTTAAAGATGGGCATTACGAATATCTAGTCATGCCCTTTGGCCTTTGTAATGCTCCTGCGGTCTTCCAAGACTTTGTTAACGATATCTTCCGAGACTATTTGGGTAGATTCATGGTTATTTATTTGGATGATATCCTCATTTTCTCTAATTCTTTGTCCGAACATAGACAACATGTGAAAATGGTTCTTCAAAAATTGAGAGAGAATAACTTGTATGCAAAAATTTCTAAATGTATGTTTGAGGTCACCACCGTTCCCTTTTTGGGTTATGTAATCTCTAGCCAGGGATTGGAGATGGATGCGGGGAAAGTTTCGGCGGTGCGGGATTGGGTACAACCCAAATCTTTAAAAGAATGACAGCGTTTTTTAGGTTTCGCTAATTTCTATCGACGCTAGGGCGCCTTCACTGTAAACTGGTCATCTTCGGTCAATGAAGCCTTCCTGACTCTAAAACAGGCTTTTACTTCGGCGCCAGTTTTAGTTCACCCTGACGTTAATAAACCTTTTACCATTGAAGTAGATACATCCGAGTTGGGTGTGGGGGCGGTGTTGTCGCAATACTCTGGTCATCCTGAACGTTTGCATCCCTGCGCCTATTTCTCACGGAAATTTAGTGCCGCGGAACAGAACTATGATGTTGGAAACAGGGAGTTATTGGCGATTAAACTGGCTTTCGATGAATGGCGTCACTGGTTGGAGGGTTCATTGTATCCGATCACAGTCTATACCGATCACAAAAACCTCGAGTACATTAGCTCAGCTAAGAGACTGAACTCCCGTCAGGCTCGTTGGGCATTATTTTTTTCGCGCTTTAATTTTATAATTACATTTAAGCCAGGAGTTAAAAATTCTAAAGCGGATGCTCTGTCCCGCATGTTTGGGGATTGCAAGGATCGGGGTGATATGGGTGAACCTATTTTGCCTTTGGGTTGTGTGATTGGGGCTTTGCTTCCTGATCTTTCCAATGCCTTGGCGCCATTTCAAAATGAATTCCCTGTAGATGTACCTTTGGGGTGTCAGTTTGTACCGCCGCATCTGCGTTCTGATGTAATTCGCGAGTTTCATGATGCCAAAACTGCTGGTCATCTGGGAAATCGTAAGACTTTCATTTTAGCCCGACGCCTTGTATGGTGGCCTACTATGCGACGCGATATTACTGCCTTTATCGACGCATGTTCTATTTGTGCGCGAAGTAAGGGGGTCCACAAGGCCCCTAGTGGGTGTTTAGTCCCACTTGAGATTCCTAAAGAACCATGGACTCATATCTCTATGGATTTTATTGTAGATTTGCCTCCCTCACATGGGAATACTGTGATTTGGGTGGTCGTCGACCGTTTCAATAAGATGGCACATTTTATTCCTTTATCTAAGCTACCGTCAGCTCCTGAGCTTTCGCGATTATTTATCTTGCATATTTTCCGTATCCATGGCATACCATCTAATATAGTTTCCGATCGGGGCGTGCAATTTACTTCGCGTTTTTGGAAGAACTTCTGTTCTCACTTGGGGATTCAGATATCTTTGTCTTCTGCGTACCATCCTCAAACCAATGGGCAGACTGAGAGAACCAATCAAAGTCTTGAACAGTATTTGCGGTGTTACATTTCTGACGCTCAAGAACAGTGGTCGGAATACATTGACTTCGCGGAATTTGCATACAATAATGCGCCGAGTGAGAAATTTCTCAGTTTTTCTGCAATTTTGGGAAGAATCCCAGGACTTCCTCTCTCTCTGGGTCCCCTTCCAATTTACCGGCATTGGAAGAGTGGCTCCAAGAGCGGAAGAACATCTGGACCCGCGTCCAGGAGTCTTTGAAAGAAACTATTCTTAGATATAAAAGGTTCGCCAATCGCCACAGGTCTCAAGAACCCGCGCTTCAGATTGGGGACTTTGTTTGGGTTTCTACAAAAAATATTTCTCTCCGGCAACCGTCCAGTAAGTTAGGGCCCAAGGTTATCGGCCCTTTCCCCATTATTCAGAAATTAAGCAACGTGTCCTTTAAGGTTCAACTCCCGCAAACCATGAGAATCCCAAATTCTTTTCACATGTCACTGCTAAAACCAGCCAAGAATGTGCCGCGTCCATCATCGTCGCCTATTTTAGTAGATAACGAACCAGAATATGAAGTGAACAAGATTCTTGACTCGCGCAAGCTCCGTAATTCTTTACAATATTTAATTGACTGGGTTGGTTACGGTCCTGAGGAGAGATGTTGGGTTGCGGCAAAAGATGTGCATGCTAAAGTTCTTATTAAGAAATTCCATCGTGACAATCCGGGGAAACCTGGTAAGGGTCCGGAGGCCCCTCGTGAAGGGGGGGGGGGTAGTGTCACAATCAGCTTACCTGTGCCGCGTTCCAGCGGTGTCCCCGACACCTCATCATTCAAGCGCCGGCCACGCCGGGCGGCTGCTCGCGCAGCTGCGGGCGCGCCCCCTTCTTCCTCTTCTGCCGGCGTCTCCGGCATCAATACACGTGCTCGCGCGGGTGCGCGAGCACGTTCCTTCTATGCCCTCCGGCGGCGCTGCACTCAGCGCGGTCGCCGGAGGAGGTGAATAATTAGCAGTCAGAGGGGCACGCCCCCTTTCAGTTAAAGGGCCGATGAGCCCAGCTGGGCAGTACGCCCTCTGTAGTGAATTGGGCCAATGAGCCCAATAGGAGTTGCTGGGCTGTACGCCCTATGTTCCAATCAGGTGTTGTTTTTTAGTAGCACCAATCCCACACCCAGCCCTAATCATATCCGTTCCTATAAAGGTTTACCCCACCAGTTGCTCAGTGCCTGTGATAGTGCCTTGAACCTAGCCTTTCGTTTCTGTGTATCGTGATTGATCTAGTTGCCGACCTTAGCCTGAACCGACCATTCTTGATCCTAAACCCCGTTGCCGACCCTTGCCTGAACCGACCAACCTTGATCTGAACTTCTGTTGCCGACCACTGCTTAGAACCTTGACCACGATTGCCTCCTCCGTTTCACTGCAGCCATCTCTGAACACCCGGTGCCGACCCTTAGCCTGTCTGGACTTCCGCTATAAGCTCTAGCTATTGGGCTCTCTCTATACCGCTCCCAGCGACTGGTTCTTCAGACCTCCGAACAGTAAGCCTCCATCCTTTGAGCCATTGAAGTCCTGGGGGCAACTGATCCCGGGCAGGCCTATTCTGCGTCCCGGCAAGCGGGGGCCCCTACAGGTGAAGCTGGCTGCGGAGATTGGGGGTTGAGGGCTTACCCGGAGGACTGGAGTTACCTGAGCGGATCATTAGAGGACCCAGAGCGTGATAGGTACCTTGCTTTGCCCCGTTCCCCAGCCCCAAACTCTGTGTTTGGGAAGGAAAAGGGTTACCTGCACCCCCATCAACACTGAGTGGGGTTGGGGGATGTGTGTGGGGGGGGGTCTGCTCTGCCCCTTGGCCGCATCAATGTTTGCGGGAGGGAATAGGTTACCGCCTGACATGGCACCCTAGGGGTTGAGAGGTGTGTGGTGGCATGCTTGTTTGCCCGTGCCCCTCTGCTGTTGGTCGGCATGTGGGGGAGGGGAGGGGTTACCCGCTCTCCCCTTCATCTGTCAGCCCATGCACCGGTCTTTATTTGATAGTGGCCTGCTAAGTGTGGTAAGTGGGAGGGGGCTGGTTCTGCCTGCTGGTGCTCAGTTAGCGGGGGTGTTGGCTCCTAGACCAACCCTGAAGTGAAAAAACTTCATGGCCAGTGGGATAAGTGACCCCGGTGGCCAGGGCATCCTGGTTCTCCTTGCCTGACCACTCCTTTGATCCCTGCCTGGACCGACGACTGCCTGACCCTGAGCCTGTCCCATCATCTGTACCGCATAATCTTTGACCACACAGCTTTGACCCTTGGCTTGACCTTTCTTTTGCTACTCCATTTGGTGCCACATATCGCAAAGGCTGTCTTATCGTGTATAACTCCGGCCAGCCCGACATCGCCCAGTCTAGCCCCTGGTTCATCTCATCAGTGAACGGTGCTTGTCTATAGACAGAATTAGGGGTTGCTGACAAACCTGAAGGCGGGCCTCCAACGAGGCTTGACAGTAGGATGTTGTGGCTACAGTAGTGTTTTCTCCAATTTCCAGTGGGTAAAATGTATCACTCACTGGGAAATGTGGAAAGGGTGTTGGTGCAGAAGTGCACATGATAGGGTCCCTTTCCCAGTAGTAGCATCCCTATTTTCAATACCACACTGCACATATCCACATGCATTGCTGTGCTGCTGGCAGCTGCTTCACTACCCCACATGACTGTAGTAAGAGCAAATGAATTTGTATGGAAGGCAGTGGCCTGGTTATAGGGGCTGACGAATCAGTGGTCAGCAGCACTGAAATGATTGTGGGGGTGTGTGCAGATGTATGCATCCAAAACAGCAATATACACAGACCAGCAGTAGTCTTTAGAGGCGCTAGGACAACTTTCACTTTTTTATTTTCATTTCTAAAATTGTCCACTTACTTGGGCTGAAGAGGTGTTCAAGGGCACATGGAGATGAGAGCCGCAGTGGCAGAGAAAGCATGGGAATATAATTGGGCAACTGTACGGGCAGCAATTTCAGTCCTCGGAAACAGCTATTGGCGATTCATGTACCAGCTACTTGGGAACCTCTGCTGTATATTTTTTACTTGCCATCAGATCCAAGTACACTGCAGGCAACAGTTTGACACCCTGACCTACCTCATAGCCAGCTATAAATATTATACTGAGATTTTGGACTATGTAATACTAGGCTGTGCAATAAGTTTCACATTTTATGGCTTTATATATCTGTAGTTATAGTATACTGAACAATAGGCAAGTATTATGCACTTATAAAGTGTGAAATAAATTGAGAGTTCAGGGGAAAGTCCACTTTCATGGACTTTCCCAAAGACTCCAGGGCTGGGCAGTGCCAGAGGGCACTAGACAGCGCTGGTATGTGAAGCCCTGCAGTGGAGCTTCCTTGTTCCGGTGGGCAAGTGGGTGAGGCCTGTGTATGAATTCTATTGAAAACAATGGCCACCTCCGTACGCAGAAGACAACACAAGCCGGGGCTGGTAAGATAAGCGGGTCATCTGGTACCCTTCCCCCTTACTCCCCAGCCCTGGAGTGCATGGAAAAGTCCACAAAATATTTTTTTTAAGGAACTGGATCACAAAATTTCCTAATATTAAAATTCTATTTAATATGTTGGAAAGAGGTGGAGTTATGTATACATCCCAACTGAAATAAAATCTAGGAGTGATAGGTTTTTAAGTGTACCAATATAGTTGAGATCTGCTCCTCTCTGTCCCCAGAGCCGGCTTGTGAGGAGCAACAGCATTAACCATTCTAAGGGGGTTATTCATGAAGGAATAGCGGCAGGTAGTGCCTCGTAGCGGCAGCGCAGCGCATGGTGAACGCCGGGCACTGTAGGCAAAACCACATTTATGAAAGCGATTCTGGTGATTGACTCTAACAGCGCCATGTAGCGTCCAATGTATTATTACTGGAGGCTCAGGGTATAGAGCCGGTGCTCTAGCTTCCAGAGTGCCAGGTATTAACTTTCGCTCTTCCATACATTTCAATGGCCGTTCATTTGCTTGTGTTCAAACAGCGTTTGCCATTTTTTTTTTCCTCAAATCATTTGTGACCTCTCCTGGCTGCAAACAAACACTTTAAAAAAAATTGCCATTTTTATGCAGAATTGTCATTACAGGTCCGGCACTAAAGTGTTAATGTCACAGTGTTAAAACAATGTCATTCCATGTTTTCACTTTGTTACTGGTGGATATGTGTTCAAAAACAGACTTTAATCACACAGCATCTGGCGCTCTATGCTACAGCGACCAGATTTACAGCGCCGATGCTGTGTGTGTGTAGTTTTTGGATAAGTATGGTGTGGAGCGCCGAGAGTTGGTCGCACTGAGCTGGCGCTACCTTTCTCTCTCTGCAGTGCTGTACTGGTGTTAGAACGCCCAACATACATCACATTCATCAATGCCAGCCAGGTTACTACAGTGACTGAGGCGCTCTGTTACAGCTCCCGATACCCGCTTACAGTGTCTACTAGCGGTCGCTTTAAGCGCCGCTATACAGACGCTCATCTGCCGATACCTGCCGTTAGTAATGAATCGGCCTCCACATTTCTTCCCAAAGCATTGCATGATGGGTAAAAGCATCTACTACACATATCAGAATAAGCTGGATATCTCAGGGGAAAGGGCATTAGAAATCTCCAATGTAAAAGCAGAATGGTATGTTCAAGACCAGTCACTCCCACGTCTTCTTCATTCCATTAAGAGACAAAAAAAGCTTGGCTGGAATGTTTTTGATGCACGGTGTATCAGTAACCCAATCTCTTGCTATTTAGTGTATTTATTCTTTTGTTTTATTAGTGGACTATTTTTGTTGTAATAGTTCTTTTCAGCTGTGCAAGCAGGAATTGGTAAACAGGTATATGAAGTAAAACAACTAGCAATCTGTATTTTAAGCATGACCTGCCCCTATGCACTGCTTTTGATAGAAATAGTTATTTTTTATATCTGAAGGCTATCTATAACTCGAAAAACAACCAGCATATATTAACCTGCTCCATCACTGAGATAATAGCAAAATGTTCCCCCTCTTTTGTGATTAGCTGCTTATAGCAGCCTCACCGGCCAGAGCATAAGGGTGAAGGTTCCCTTACTGATTGGGGCAGGGGAGTTCACCCAGACTGACCATGCTGAGTGCCCTTATGTCAGCATTTGTTGGCCCGGAGCATGCTGGAACCAGAGGGACAGTATTTGGCTGCAGTAAAAGTTTTGTAAACATTTTTTTTTGTAATAACTGTGTATATGGCATCATTAGGGTTCTATAGATGCTTTATACATTCACCTGTTTTAATAATCAAGCCAGGATTTCTCCATAAGCCAGAAATATCCTCTGAGGAGGTGAATTTATGAATAGTAAAAAGGCACGCTTACCCTCAGGGTCAAAGCTGATAATACTGTTTATGCTTTAGTGCGGCATAATAAATAGGCTATTACAAACACACAAATTGGGTTTTCATTAGCATTCTGGATATCACATTATTATAGCAGTGTATCTGTTATTCCTTAAAGGACAAGCTTACCTTTAGTTAGTTTTCATTTTTAAATTTTCAACCTGAATAAACAGAAAAGTGAATGGAACTGCAAGTCTTCAGAGTTTCCAAGGCCTCCGTCCTCTTCTGGCAAGCTTCTGATTCCAGAATCCTCTGGCAGCCGCAATGCTGGCATCTTCTAATCAGGACAATGGTCTCCTGTGCTTCCAATCTGGCATCCAGCCAGGGGCAATGCTGACCACCATGGAGGGAACCTTTTATATCAGAGAGACAGGAACTCCCTCCATGTGAATAACTGTGACACTGGAGGGAAAGGGCATAAGGGGATTTTCTTGGGTATCACACTCTATGTCGCTCCACTCCAGTGATGTAAGTGTCCCAGGGGCGAGATTCCACAGAGGTCCACCCCCCCAGTGGCCAGCATTACCCTTAAGCCAAGGCAGAAAGAGTCTTAAAGGAGCCACAGCACTCAACCCTGTTATCTTGCAGTCCAGCCTATAATCTGTCTCTAAACTTGGTTAAAAACAGAGGACTCGGTCACACACATCTGCAGAAGTATGCTTAAGCTGCACTGTATGTCCCAGATGGGCTCTCAGAGATTAGAGTTAGGACTGCACCCCACAGAGGCACTTTGGCGTAGTGGTGCAGCTTTAGCATACTTCTGCAGATGTGTGTGACCGAGTCCTCTGTTTTTAACCAAGTTTAGAGACAGATTATAGGCTGGCCTGCAAGCTAACAGGGTTGAGTGCTGTGGCTCCTTTAAGACTTTTGTATACTAATTGCCCTGCTAACGTGCACCTCCCAGGTTAGTTATAAAATGGTCTGAGCGGCTGCCACCCCCCCCCAAGGCAGAAAGAGGGGGGACCTGTGTCCCCATTAACAGCAGCTGCCGGCATCAGAAGGGGTGCTCCATGGACCTAAAGAGAGGACACCGCACAGCAGGGGATGGAAGGCATGGATGGGGTGGTTAGGGTTAAAGAGGAAGTCCAAGAAGTTTTTTTACAAACCACCTACCTTTGTCTCCCGATCAAAAGATGCTGTTGAAACCGGAAGAAGCCCCAATGCAGTGGTTGAGTGGAAAGGATGCCACCAGGCAGGGGACAGAGGAACTAAGATGCAGACAAGTGAGTACTGTGTTAAATTAAATTGTGTCAGGCCTTTTTTTCTTTTTACTCATTGTGAACTGGTAAGGGATCCAAGGATAGCATGCTGATTGCTTCCGTCTGATTACGACCCTTTCCTGCCACAGGCACTAGACCTGTACTGAAGGATATGAACTGGGGAGTTGGTAGGGTCTGGGGGGCGGTTGTTCAGCTTCTGAGCCCTGAGTTAATAGCCCCTATGCCTGGTTTGTCTGGCTACATTTCTGAGGGAAGGGCATGGTACAAACATTTGTTTATTTAAAAAGAAAACCATAAAAAGCACAAAGGGCTCCTACAGCCCTAGCAGAGCCCTAGCAGAAAGCATGGGAATATAATTGGGCAACTGTACGGGCAGCTATTTCAGTCCTCGGAAACACCTACTGGCGATTCATGTACCAGCTACTTGGGTACCTCTGCTGTATATTTTTTATTTTTTACCAAGTACAATGCAGGCCACAGTTTGACACCCCCTACCTACCTCATAGCCAGCTATAAATATTATGCTGAGAATATGCATTTATTTGGACTATGTAATACTAGGCTGTGCAATAAGTTTCACATTTATGGCTTTTTAGTAGTATACTGAACAAAAGGCAGGTATTATGCACTTTAAAAGTGTGAAATAAATAGAGAGTTGAAGGCAACGGGGAGGCCGATTCATCAATAGCGCCAGGTAGCGACAGATGAGCGACTGTAGCGTGATTTTTTCAGCGCCAGCCAGTATTCGCTGTGCTTGGCCGGCGTTAGCTTGATGACAGCGACTCAGTCGGTGTGCGGTAATGTTGAATACTGGCTGGGGGGTCGCTGTTTCACAGGTCCAGCGTTGTATGTGAGCGACTGACAACGAATGGCCAGAGCGAACGGCTAGCTTCATATTCATCAAAAAATCACGCTCCGAATGTGCTGTCGCTGTCCATTCCTTGTTTAAACCCCAGAGCGCTGGCGGCGATGTGTATTAACTAGTTTTTAACCCCTAAACAACCATATTTTTTGAATGTAACATTATACATGTTTTAAGAATCATTTTGTTATATGAATACATTAATCTCAGACCTGTTAGATCAATTCTGCACTTTTTTTTATTTTTTATTTTTTTGACTTAAAAATAATTCCTAACATTGCAGAAGTGTTCTCCGATTTTTTGACAGTAAAAAAAAAAATTAAAAAATTAATACCAATTAATTATGATTAATTATAGCTTGCTCCATTGAAATGCATTGGACATCGCCAGGGAGCGACAGCTCATACCTGGCGCTGTGAGGGAATTTGCAGCGGCGCAGTTCAGTCCAGGCGGCTTCATGATGAATGCCGCGCTAGCCGTCGCTCTCGCCGGCGCTAGCCTCATTTTGCTTGATAAATGCGTCATTGTGACCGCCGCGGGCGTACTTGAGTCGGTAGTCGCCGTTAGCTGCCGCTACCTGGCGCTCGTCAGACACTACCTGGCGCTATCGCTTGATGAATAAGGGCATAAGCTTGTCATGTCTTAGCGCTGCCTAAAAAGCAGCCTGAACTGGCATGCTTTGATTGCTTTTATGTTGGCTCTCGGCTGCTATCTCGTACAGGCGATTAATGATCGGGTGTCACTTTAAAAAGACCCCCACATTTTCCACATGCAAGATGAGCCAAGGTTTTTAGATGGGTTCCGCTGGGAATCACACTGCAGTAAAAGTGTGGCATGCCAGAAAGGGTCTCACTGCTGTGCCCCAGCTTGGTCTGTACCCAAGATTTTCTATGACACTGGTGCTGTGTATGCAGTTTCTGCTTTTCACACACTGGCTCTTGCAATTTTTCTGTACTCTTGCTTATGCTTAAAGTGCACCAAAACCCATGGAGATCAGCTCAGGAATCTATTAGATTCCCGGGCTGATTGATTCCCTCCCACTGGGGCATCCAGAATCAGGATTCCCTGCTGTGGGAAACCCCCCAAGTCTCCCATAATCTCGTCTTCTTTCCCGGTCCAATGGTGCATGTGCCAAGCAATTGAATGGCCGACGCAGGCACGCTTCCTATGAGAGGCAAGCTCGGATCCACTCCTATTAGATGAGCTCCTGGATGAAGGGGGTCGAGCGGATCCGAGCAGGCTGATTGGACGAGCGGTCGTGTGTGCGTCGTAGGACCGGGAAGAGGTTAGTTTGTTTGGGCGACCAGGGGGGTTTCACACAGTGGGGCACCCTCAATCTGGGGGCAAGGACCAAAGCCCAGGATAGTCAAAATCCTGGGTTTTGGTCTACTTTAAAAATGACTCTAAGCTCACTCTTTATGGTCAAACTATGATCAATAGGGATGCTAACCAAAAACACTGGGCATTTGGGCACTGACGCGATGTTGACCCCCATTCGCATATAACCACTGTATGCTGCACTTTCAATAGTCACTGATGCGACATTGACCTTCATTAAGCTATAACCACTTTCAGTAGTGTCCAATCCAACATAGTTTACTAAATACTAATCATCAAGAACTGTTGGCTGGAAAGATGAAATATATAAACTATATTTAGACATTCTATGTTCATAAAAATTGCTCCACTATTACACATGAGAACCAATGGCTGCAGTGATAAATCACTGTGAACTATTTAAGCTACCGTATATATCCCTATATATGGTTAGATTAGGCTCATCAATTGCTTAACAATATTAGTTCTTATGAATCATTTACTGGCTCTTTAGACAAGTCTTCATTGCCTCATCTCTGCAGTCTCTGGGGGGATGATTTGACTTGGTAGAATTCACTGGTAAAGGATAATGCCAAGTTCATATGCTGAGCACATCAGAGATCGAGCTGAGCCATTCAATAGCTGATCTCATTGACCTTAGTGTTGACTGCAATAGAGATGGCTCCAGCAGCGGAGGGAAGGGGCTCGCTTCAGCCACATTAGCAGACAGTGCTGAGTGGAGGAAAAGACAATGGAGATGAAGAGCATGCTGCTCACTCTGATGCCAGTTCCCTTCATTTGTACGGGACCGCTTAATGAGATTTTTCATGCATAAAATTAAATTTTGTCCTATTCTATTGGCTTCCAGCTCCAAGGAATTTACTTACAAATGTGTCAGGTTTTATTTATGTGTGCTATAAATGGATGTGAGTGATAATGAAGGCCTTTATTAGTAGTGGCTTTTGTGTAGGCCCGGCCAGTGACTCAAAGCTGCATGTGCAATGATATATGCCACTTCAAATAACACAATTTCCCTGCTACATGATTTTTATACTTTTAAATATGAAGCAAATTATTATGGGGCTCCTGTCTGGATTTAAAGTGACATTTCAAAAAAGATAAAATATGAATCTGCTTTCTTTGAAGAATATGTTATTTTTCTAGGGTAAAACAGCTGCATTTAAAATGCCCAGCTGCAGGCATTCATGAATTCCTGTTTCTTTTCTTATATCTACTTAAAGAGGGTCATAAGTCTAAAAAGATTTTGGGCCAGTGATAATGTTGCCTTGGAGGCATGCGGATAGTGAATAAATATCAATGGCTCGTGGCATGTACTCACTTTCTTCCATGTTCTTAGAGACGTTTCAGAGATGAGTAGCCTGGGAGTAGCATTTCTATAGCGATTTATACTGTGGGGCATGCTGATTGGTTCTAGAAATCATTGTCAGAAGACCAAGGGGGTTATTAAATAAGGGATAGCGCCAGGTAGCGGCACGTAGCGGCAGGTAGTGGCAGGTGAGCGCTGGGCGCTGTACGCAAAACCACATTTAAGAAAGCGGATCTGGTGAGCGACTCTAATAGCGCCATGTAGTGTCCCATGTATTATTACAGGCAGATCAGCGTATAGCGCGGCCACTCTAGCTTCCAGAGCGCCAGGTATTACCTTTCGCTCAGTGTCGCTCTCCCATACATTTCAATAGGCGTTCATTTGCTTGTGTTTAAATAGCTCAAATCATTGTGTGACCTCTCCTTGCTGCAAACAAACACTTTTAGAAACTTTTTTTTACTTTATATTTTTATGCAGAATTGTCATTACAGGTCTGGCACTAAAGTGTTATTGTCACAGTGTTAAAACAATGTCATTCCATGTGTTTTCGCTTTGTTTCTGCTGTATGTGTGTTCAAAAACAGACTTTTATCACACAGCGTCTGGCGCTCTATGCTATAGCGACCAGATTTAGAGCGCCAACGCTGTGTGTGTGTCCTTTTCTGATAAGTATGGTGTGGAGCACCGAGAGTTGGTTGCACTGAGCTGGCGCTACCTTTTGCTCCCTGCAGTGCTGTACTGGTGTTAGAGCGCCCAACATAAATCACATTCATCAATCCAGGCCAGGTTACTACAGCGACTGAGGCGCTCTGTTACAGCGCCCAATACACGCTTACAGAGTCTACTAGCGGCCGCTCTGCCGATACCTGGCGTTAGTAGTGAATCAGCCTCCAAGATTATTTAGACTTTTGAAGGGCTTTAAAAGCCAAAATAACCTTTAATTGTCCTACCATCTGCCTGCCTGACCTTTTCTTTGTACACAGGCATTTTTATCTCAAATATTGTTCACAGATTTGTCTAAATTGTCCTGTTGACTGCAAGAATGTCCAACGGAGCTGTTGCCTGTGAATCTCCAAGGCGATTCAAGGGTTTTATGCCACTTTAAAGAAGAACATCAGAAGCCCCTAGAGTCTAAAAGACTCCTGGGCCGTCCGAGTCCCTGTCCTTGGGGCTTCCTGAATTTGGATGCCCCTCAGTGTGAAATGAATTGGAATGCCAAGATACACTCACCTTCTCCCGAGCCCTTGACACTTGCTGCAGCCACATCCCCACTCACCTCCCTTTCTGAATGAGTGGCACAGGCACACCACGGCTGCAAGGTGAGTAAAGAATGCGGCTGGTGGCGCACTCGGCTCTCCTCGGCGCCAGCAGCAGCGAAGGGAACCGAATGACAGCGAACGCGCTGATTGGCTAAGCGCTGCTCAGCCAATCAGCACACTCGTTCTCACCTGAGTCTGCACAGTGGGAGCAGAAGGAAAGGGAGTGAAATGGGGCAACCTGGGGTTGTACACACAGCGGGACATCCCCCACTTCATTCTAACAGGTAACATGTCAGCGCCGGCCATTCACAAATGCCTGGCATGGGCACGCCCTGCTAGAGGGATATCGGGGATGCGGCCGTGGCTCATGCATGCGCTGTTGGACTGGGATGCAAGGCAAATGTATAGGGCGACCTGGGGGGTTTCACACAGCGGGGAATCACGATTTTGCCCTGGGGGAGGGAATTGATTGGCCCGGGAATCTTATAGATTCCCACGCCAATCATGCTGGGTTTTGGTCCACTTTAAGGTCGCTGCACAGACAAACACTCTGCTACAGTCCCGCACAGCTGAATCACACAATGCTGTGATTGAACTTTTAATTATAACTGCATTGATGATCTTATCCCTGCCACCCCTGCGTCACGGAACACAGCTTTCCTCGCCAGGGAGAAGTCATGATGGCTCGCTACACCTGATAAATTCACTACAGTGGAATGGGCATCCTAAGGACTGGCATGCCCCTTCCATTGTAGTGAATGGAGCAGATATGGTCAGTCATCTGTTGAAATGAATGAAGCAGGTGTGGCCAGCCATCGTGGTTGAAACCAGAAAGAAGTGAGGAGGCAGCAATGCAGCCATGGGCCATGGTCCAAGGTATAGATGGCACTGTCTCTTATATAGGTTTGTTTTAAACCCCCAGAATATCACCAGTCAGCTGTGTGGGACTATCAGTGATTATGGGGTATTCATTGTTTTTGCTTGTAGTCCCCCTTTAATGTACAGAACTTAGTTATGGCAAAATAATAAGGAATTTTCCCTAGCAAGGAACACTTTGCAGGAGAAAAACACAAAACCCAAGTTATGTAGGCAATGTACTAAAAGCTCTTTTAAAATTGAGTTATAATTAGGAGTAGGTATCAAGGGATTACCCTGTCAGTAGAGAAAATCATATTATATAGAGTTTTGAATTGAGAACAATACCCTTTTCACATGTAATACAAATGTATTCGGTTTAAAGAACAAGGTAGAGTGCATGTTATTCTGACAGTGAAGTATCTCTGTAAGAATAGAAAGGGCACAATTATGTAAGGGGCTCCTGACCTTCTGTCTTCTAGTCTGAAGAATGGGACTTGCCAAGAAACAATTGTTTTATGTTACTGAAAATAAAATTACATTCCCTCTGTGAAGTGCCTATGATACTTTCAGCTAAATATATTTGTATCAACAACACATCTTGACATGAGAACATTTGATGGCTCTTAAACTGTCAGATTCAGGAAACTATATCACAGTGATGCTTATCTTTACTCTGTCACAAGCTTTGCCCATTTTCCTTTGGTTGCTGATGGGTAAAACTTTTCATCAGTTTCACTCTAGGATCCATGTAGACTCTTATTGTAAGCTGGGGTTTTATACTGGGACCTTAGTGCACCTCCCTCACCAAATTTGACCCTGTGAAAAACATATAAAACCTTCTAATACACTGATATTATGTATGCTTTTAATTTATTTCTATATCTAGTAATTTAAAAACTGTAATAAATACCAACCATTAATCTGTAAGTAAACAAATAGAGACAAAAGTGCCATAATAGCGAGTAAGTAAGTGAAGCTTTATATTATTTCAATGTTGTTTAGAGCTGCGGTGAAAGTGTTCCCTATGGAAGCTACGGGCGAAAAGCATTACGGGCAGGCTGATTCATCATTAGCGGCAGGTAGCGACAGATGAGCGTCTGTAGCAGGCATTTTCAGAGCGCCCGCTAGTAGTTGCTGTGCTCGGCCGTGAGTCGCTACTTTATAGCGACTCAGTCGCTGTTCAGGAATGTTGAATACATTGTGAGGAGTCGCTATTTGACCAGTACAGCGCTGTATGGGAGCGCATGTTAGCGACTGCTCATAGCGACCGACTCACACCATATTCAGGAAAAAAACAGCTGCAAAAATCTCTGGCGCTGAAAAATAGTTGTTTGAAGCCCAGAGCGCAGGAGGCGGTGTGTTTAAAGTGGACCGTCACCCAGGCGTGATCGGCCCGGGAATCTATAAGATTCCCGGGCCGATCACCTCCCCCACCGCGGGACATCCGAGATCGGGATGTCCCGCGGTGAGGGACCCCCCCCAAAACCCCCAATAAAACTTACCTCATCGGCGGCGGCGCTCGCCGCCGCCTCCCGCGCGCCCCTCTAGACGTGCGCACGCCCGCGGCGGCCGTTTGTGAATGGCCGGCGCGGGCGCGCACTGTCAGAGGGGCGCGCGGGAGGCAGCGGCGGATGCGCAGTGTTGTCCGCCGCTGTCACCCGCTTGTCCGTCGGTGGTGATTGGTCAGCGCGGCCGCGTGGGAGCGTGGTGAGGTGAGTTTTGGGGGTTTTCTGGGGGGTTTCAAACAGCGGGGCACCCTTAATCGGGGTGCCCCCCTGAAGTGGACCAAAACCCAGGATAGTCAAAATCCTGGGTGTTGGTCCACTTTAAAGTCTGTTTTCAAGCATCTATCAACTAGTAACAAAGCGAAAACATATGGAATTACATTGTAACAACATTGTAACATGAACACTTTAATGCCAGACCTGTAATGTCATTTTTGAGGAAATATTTAAAAAATGAAAAAATTATGAAAAAACTGCTATTTCAATGCCAGAAGAGGTCAAAGAATTATTTGTGATTTTTTGAAAAAAAAAAAAACCCGTTTAAAGAGAAGAAAAGGATCGTCCATTGAAATGTATGGGAGAGCGACAGGTAGCGAGAGGTCATACCTGGCGCTGTGCAAGGCTGAACGCTGGCGCTGTTCGCTGAGGCTGTGAAAATGATGAATCAGACGCTACCTGGCGCTATTCCAGTCGCTAAACAGATTCTGCTTGATAAATGTGGAATTGCGTGCCGTGTCCGGCGTTGACCAGTCGCTATCTGTCGCTATCTCTCATTAACCAGGCACTACCTGACGCTATCCCTTCTTAAATAAGGGCCATAGAAACCACCACATCATATGCAACCTTGTAAATGTTGTCCTGATAAGGACCCAGTGCATTCTTGGACTAGAATATAGTGTTACTAAGGAATCCTCCAATTGACCCCTGGGGGTTCAGGGGCCCTTTTCCGGGCCTTCATAATCCAAATCTGACCTGTGTATAGCTTATGTGTGGCATTCCAAGGGCACACCGATAGAGTGCTGTTATTTCAGGACTTAAAACAAAATACTCTTACCTCATTGGAAAGTGAAGTCCCTTACTTTTAAAAATGCTCCATCACATGTGCAGGGAACATTTTAGGAAAAACTTTTTATTGCACATTCTTCGCCCTGCTACCGGCTTCCGCAGGGAGGTGCTTTTTATACTGACTGACTTCAGCACCGGAGAATGTGGACCTCTAAGGTCTGCTGTATAAACCTACATAAATACAAAATGTGGAGGCTGATTCATTACTAACGCCAGGCATTGGCAGATGAGCGTCTGTATAGCAACTGCTAGTAGACGCTGTAAACATGTATCGGGCGCTGTAACAGAGCGCCTCAGTCGCTCTAGTAACCTGGCCTGCATTGATGAATGTGATGTATGTTGGGCACTCTAACACCAGTACAGCGCTGCAGGGAACGAAAGGTAGCGCCAGCTCAGTGCGACCGACTCTCAGCGCTCCGCACCATACTTATCATAAAAGGACACACACACAGCGTCAGCGCTCTAAATCTGGTCGCTATAGCTTAGAGAGCCAGACGCAGTGTGATTAAAGTCTGTTTTAGAACACATATCCACCTGTAACAAAGCGAAAACACATGGCATGACATTGTTTTAACACTGTGACATTAACACTTTAGTGCCAGACCTGTAATGACAATTCTGCATAAAAATATAAAAAGTCAAAAAAGTTTCTAAAAATGTTTCTTTGAAGCCAGGAGAGGTCACACAATGATTTGAGCAAAAGAAAAAGGCAAAACGCTGTTTAAACACAAGCAAATGAGCGGCCATTGAAATGTAGAGCAACAGTGAGCGAAAGGTAATACCTTGCGCTCTGGAAGCTAGAGCGCCGGCGCTATACACTGAGCCATCTGTAATAACACATTGTATGCTACATGGTGCTGTTAGAGTCGCTCACCAGATTCAATTGTGCTTTGCGTCCAGCGCCCAGTGTTCACCAGGCGCTGCCAGACGCTATGAGGCACTACCTGGCGCTATCCCTTCCTAATTAACCCCTTAGTTACAGTACATATCAAGCCTGGTCCATTGGCCCTGCACTGTTAACAGGATAAATAAAGGTTATAAACAGAATTGTTGCCCCAATGCCTGGATGGACACAATCCCCTCGATTCAAAGAGCAAAAGTTAATTGATTTCGGATCGAGATTCGTAAGTTTGGGTGGGTGTTAGTCATTTTTTCCTGTTTTTTTGGCCATTTCCGACTCGCACGAGCCTACGTACGAATGCGTATATGCTCTTACGATCAGCGGAAGTTCGTTCCTAAATTGTAGGATCAAAACTTAAAACTTAGGATCAAATCCTAAAACTTAGGATCAAAACGTAAAACTTAGGATAATCGGATGTGTTTAGGTGTGATTCAGAGAGCAGTTTTCCAACCTCTAAATACGTTTTAAAAGAAAGCCACTGCCGACACCTTTTAGCAGTCGGATTGCTGTTCGTGAACAGGTTTTTGGGCTATGTGGAGGAGTCTGCGCGTCTTGAGCTCCAATGAACTGCATGTATCAGCATGGCCGAGGCCATAAATTGTATGGCAATGCATACCTGATTCAATACATTTCATGTATGCCTTATAAAAGCATTTTAATGTGGACCTTAATTAGTCCTTTGCATGTAAACCTTTATTTTGCAATACATCCATATATTTGCGTTAATTAAAGAAACTTAGGGCCTTATTTATCACGGGCTAGCGCCAGGTAGTGTCTGACGAGCGCCAGGTACCGCCAGCTATCGGCGGCTACCGACTCAAGTACGCCCGGCGGCGGTCACAATGACGCATTTATCAAGCTAAATGAGGCTAGCGCCAGCGAGAGCGACGGCTAGCGCGGGATTCATCATGAAGCCGCCTGGAACGAACAGCGCCGCTGCAAATTCCTTCACAGCGCCAGGTATGACCTGTCGCTCCCTGGCATTGTCCAATGCATTTCAATGGAGCAATGTTTAATTAATCATAATTAATTGGTATTATTTTTTATTTTTTTATTTTTTTTAATGTCAAAAATTCTGAGACCACTTCTGCAATGTTCGTTTTTTTTTTTAAAGTAAAAAAAATTAAAAAAAAAAAATTGTGCAGAATTGATCTTACAGGTCTGATATTAATGTATTCATATTACAAAATGATTCAAAAACATGTATAATGTTACAATCAAAAAATATGGTTGTTTAGGGGTTAAAAACTAGTTAACACCTATCGCCGCCAGCGCACTGGGGTTTAAACAAGGAATGGACAGCGCCAGCAAATTCGGAGCGTGATTTTTTAATGAATATGAAGCTAGCCGTTCACTCTGGCCATTCGTCGTCAGGCGCTCACATACAACGCTGAACCTGTGAAACAGCGACCCCTAAGCCCGTATTCAACATTACCGCAAACGCCGGCCAAGCACAGCGAATACTGGCTGGCGCTGTAAAAATCACGCTACAGTCGCTCATCTGTCGCTACCTGGCGCTATTAATGAATCGGCCTCTTATGTCCTTTGTTATTTATTTTTAAATTGATGTACTAGAATAATATTTTTAGTTTGAATTTATTGGTGTAGTTGTTTACCTTTGCTTTGTTTAATTATTTAAGCACATCTTTGGTCAGATGCATCACACTTACTGAGGAGAGGAGAGTGGGATAAAGTGCAGGATGTGGGTTACTGCTGTATTTTGCACAGACACAGCAGAGCTGGGGGCACGGAAAGGTCAGAAATCAAAGAATGCAGAGCAACACAGTCACAAGGCCCTTTCTGTTTGCAGGCTGCCCGAGAATACCTGACCCGCCATCTTGGCTGTTTCTAGGCTCATAACATGCAGAAGTTGCTGGGTGTTTTATAATTTTTGAGAGCAAATCTGTATGGAGAGGGTGTGGGTAACCACACAAAAAATTTTAAGTTGTACCATTTGAAGCAAAAATATTAAAATTAAATCCACAAGTAAAAAATGCAAGTTAACTAAAAATTAAACAAAGTAAGATTTACTTATGCAAATGCATTCATTAATGGTTGGTTACTACAAAATGAATGAAATAAAGAAAAATAAAAGACCAAATATTTAGAATGCACTTTAATGAGGTAAGTTTGTAGTGCGCAGCCGCAAGATCAGAAGGATTTACGTCCAGACAAAAAAGGAAAAAGGGCAAAACCAATGTTGCAACCTGAGAAATGAAACGGAAAATTCAGGATGGAAACTGACATAGGTCTGATTCCCGAACTGCCATACGAACGGACGGACATTTTAGGATAGAAACGTATTTGCTTATAGAATCACTCGCAAGTTCATACGAACGCACGAGCGTACGGGAAAAATAGGATGATCGGCACCAAAATCAAAGCTGTTACATGTTTCTTTGAATCGACCCCAATGTCCTATACATTGCTATATTCTAGAATGTATGCATCCTGCTATTTCTAGCAGTGGTTACAAAGTATAATTTCCTGTGGACATCACCTCATACAATTCCATTACAATAAGTGACTAAAGTAATAAATTCCCCAACTATCAGTAAGATGTGGGTGCTTGCAGTGTCATTCACACGGTCTATTGTTAATGCCTATTGCTGATGTATCGGCTTTATTTGTATAACGAATATGAATATGTTCCAGACAGCAGTGCCATTATGTGTGCAGCTGAAAGCTGTGCTTCTCTGCGTCACTATAATGGCTATTATAAGATTGCTGGATGGTATTATTCCAAACACTAGGTGGGAGGGGGCTTATCTTATGGACTAATTAGTAGCCATACTGTTCTCACAAAGGTACAGGCCATTTAAAGGCCACACTTAATGGATTGTACATCCAGGTCTGTTTGGTATAGTACTGGATTAAAGGCGCAGTAGAATTTGACTATATTTTTATTCTAAAGAGATGTAACATTCAAATTTCACTTAGGGTTTATTTCATTTTGGGACAGTTACAGTTAAAGAAATAATTAAAGAAAAGTCTATATGCAAGCTCAGTTTGTGACCACAAATGAAGGAAAATATCCTTTTCTAAAAAATACTTTGTATAACATAGACACATCAAAGTGTCTTTGATGTGTTCTTATTTTCTATTTATCTTAAAGTGGACCGAAACTCACACCGATCAGCCTGTGAATCTATAAGATTCCCGGGCCGACCGATTCCCTCCCCCCAGGCATCCCTATTTTGGATGTGTGAAACCCCCCAGGTCGTCCCATACACTTGTTTCCCAGTCCAACGGCACATTCCCTCTAGCAGGACGCGTGCCCACGTCAGGTATTTGTGAATGGCAGGAGTGGGCATGCTCCCTGTTAGAGGGAAGCAGGGCATACGGACGTCAGTGTGCTCGGAACCGCTGGCCTTAGACAACAGGATGTCAGGACCGGGAAGAGGTGAGTTGGCATCGGAATATGGGGGTTTCACCCCAGGGGCAAGGACCAAAACCCAGGATAGTAAAGAAGGATCCACTGTATGCTTATCCCAGGCATGTTTGAATTCACTTGATTTTCTGTTTCTGCTGGACGTTTGTTCCAAAATAATATTTTCATATGTTACCCCTGAATCTTCTCCCCAGTTAGCTTCAGGTTGTGCTCCCATTCAATAAATTTCTTCTTAAAAACACTTCCCTTCTGAGCTTTAGTTAAACCTTTCACACACTTTATTCAAAGTGGAAATTCACAGTGGAGCAAAACTCATAGACTTCAGGGCTGGCTGGGATGCCCTGGTGTGTAAAACTCCTCCTTCCCGGTCATCTTAAATCCTTACCTGACTGACGAGCCCAAAATGAATATACTTGCATCCTCTATCGGATGTGCCCGGCCACACCTGCCGCAACTAAATGGCTGGCATGCACTATCCTTGGACCTAGGAGAGGTGAGTTTACTGGACAAACGGCAGGGTTTTACACAACTGGGCATCCCCAACTGGGGTGCCTCAGAGCGACGGACCAGAACCCGGGATAATGAAAATACCCGTTTTTGGTCCACTTTAAAAGCCTCGATCATGTCTCCTTTATTAGCTCTTTCCTCCAGATTGCTTCTTTAAGCCCCCCCCTGATATTTTTCAGGTTTAAAGTAAAAGTGCACCTCTCGGCAGTGCCAATGGGGACTAGATGAGCTGCTTACCTTAACGCCGGTTTGTGGGGCTGAGAGCTGTGCATTGCCTTCAGATGACGAGCTCCCATTGAAAACAATGGTAACTTCAGTACTCAGAAGTTCCTAGAGTATGGAGGCACCCATTGATTTTAATGAAAGCCGGCTGTACACTGGCCACAGGCACTCACCAGCCGCAGAAGCACATCTCCTGGCTTCACAAACTGCGACTGTGGGAGAGCTAACAGTGGTGTGGAAGCAGCAGTAAGATAAGCGTATCCTCTATGCATCCTGGCCACTGTCCAATCCTGAACAGAAGTGGACTGTTCCCTTAAGTTCTTTCTCTTGGGGGAGCAACTGCATCGGGGCCCAGAAGGTCAGGGGGGGCCCATTATTGTTACTCCTCCACCTTAGTTATAATATTTGTGCACACTTGGTCTCAATTAGATAGAGAAAGCAGCATTTGTCTCTTCTGTTTCAGCCATTAGTTGTCTAGCAGCATCCAACAGTCAGAAAAAGTTTTACTCTATGAGTTGTGAAAGGGCCACATTTAATGTTTGCATAGGGGCCCCATCACATTTAGTTACACCACTGTCTTTCACCACTTTTGTTGCTGGCCTTTAGACCTGTTTCATATGAATAATGTATTTGTAGCCAAGGTCTCCAGAACTGCGTTCTTCCTCTTTCTACTGATGATGCCTTGAGCTATGCAGCCAAGCATACTGCTTGCTTTTCCCATTTATACTTAGACGGGCCTTCCACTTTAACCCCCAACCGTCTATGTTGAAAATGCACATTCCCTGCTCATTACATCATGGATGGGGGGTTCCTGGGTCCCTGGAGGAATTAGTGTGCCGAGTGAGTGTGACAGGGGCTAGGGGCAGTGTTGGGCATGAAGGGTTTTCTTACTTACCAAGCCCCCATTGCTCCAGTGCTGCAGCATGTTACCTGCCCCCATCCCCTGTATTGGCTGCTGCCGCGCCACAGCTCCGGCCGCCACTCTTTTCAGTGCTGTCTCTACAGACATTGTGGGAAATATTGGCTAGGGAGCGGTGGCTGGGGCTGTGGCAGCAGTAAATCGCAGCGAAGAAAGAAGCTTGTCCGCCGATATGCCACATCGCCCCTGTCATATACACCTACCATCCCCACCTACCGAGATGAAGCTGCTCCCCACCTCTGCTGCCCAAGCTGGTTCTGACTGCTGGCCCTGCCTGCCAATGTGTCATGCCAAACGAGATGCTGGTAGTGCGGTCGCAGATCTTTCCATGGGCGGTGGGTCGGAGCATGCATCAGCATCTACCCTCCCCCTCCATTGGAGCATATGTGCTGGGCATAGCCGGGTAAGCAAGGTAAGAATGCACAGCTTTTCTGAGGCTTACACACAGGAGGAACAAATGCCAGGAAAGTGAAAACCCTGAGCTTTGTTTTTCATTGTTTTTTGCTCTAATGCGCTTTGTTTCCCTTAAAAAGAGCATCATAATTTGGGGTGCCCCTGCCCTGGAAACCCCAGAGATTTCCATAAAACATAGCTTTGTGGTCATTCTATGGCACATGCCTAGGTTTCCAGCCAATCACAATAGATTTTGTCAACAAGCTATTTATTGTGAATGCATGAAGTGCTGGGTGCTTCCCTTCAGCTGCAAGTGCCTGTGTTGGCCAATCAGATTGACATAGCGTAAAATGCACATCAGCCAGAGGGAAGTCAGGGATGCTGCCACAGCCTGCACAAGCACTGTGGAATCCCCTGAAAAGGTACATTTTTTGGCAATCCCAGGGGAATTCAAAGAGCTGTGCATCTCGAATTGGGACGCCCTGGGGAATGGGGTTTGCCCAGCCCGGGAGTCTTTTAGACTTCAGGGGCGGCCAGTGGTGCATTTGGTCCACTTTAAGTACATCCTGACAAGCAAAACTGTCTGCAGCGGGCACTGAAAGAATATGACAAGCCAGCTACAGACCCGTTAGCAAGAAAACATTTGGAAACTATAAAAAATAACGTTGGAAACAACTGTAAAATGTCCCATGGCAGGAATAGGTGATTTTTGGAAAAAAAAGCTTGCACAAAGTTACCAGAGCAATTTCTAGGCTAAATATTACTTAAGGTGAGGAAAACAACCCCCCCCCCCGCCATATTAGTCAATGCCACATCACAATCCCAATAATTACAAAGAGCAATGCATTTCTGGCAGAGGTGCAGCACTGGCCTATGCAGAGCGCAAACTATGAAGTATGATCTTATACTTACCCTGGTGTCTGCATCTGCGTTCTGCTTGCCATTATTGGTTTCTCATGCAGGGGCAGGGGCGTACATACCATAGGGGAAGTGCAGGGTTGTGTCCCTGGACCCGTGGATCAAGGGGGCCCTGCAGATGCTGCCTCTACTGCATCTGCAGTATGTAACCAGCATACTTACCTAGCCATGTCACCACCTTCCCTTTGGACCACGAGCCGTTGCTTTCATGTCAGTGATGTGTGCGGGCCCCTCCTATGCAGAGTGCGCCTACGTGCTTTGCTTCTCTGGCATGCAGTCTCCAATGCTGCCAGGTGCATGCCCCAGGTTTCCTATGCCACCGGGTGCACTCCCCACGTTTCCTATGCTGCCGCGCATCAATAAGTTGCCAAGTGGTCGGTGGGGGTGTATTGCTGTTGCTTATGATGGGGGCCCGTGGTGGGGGACCTGCTATGGAGCCCCATCAGGGCTATGTATGAACCTGTGGGGCATAGACACCCCATGACAGCTTATGTCACGAGTCTGCACCAAGGCAAAAGCAGAATAGAGGTACCAGAGTGAGTATGATGGTATGCTTCCCAGTCACACACTGCCCCCCCCCCCCCCCCGTCAGTGCCGCTCTTTTCCACAAACACTCCTTCAGCACATCTCAGGGGTGAAATAAATATACCCAGTAAAATGCAGCAGGTGCCGCATTGCCAGAAGGCAAGACTCAGATCTCCACTCAGCATCCTCTGTCTTTCTTGCTCCCAGGGAGATGGCACTGCCTGCCCAGGCGTAGAAAACAGCCATTGTTATCTTACATTCTTTTTTTGTTGAATTATAAAAAGCTCAATGAGTTACAGGTTTCAAAACACACTGCAAGGCACATCCAATGTGTACCCTGCTTCACCAAAAAATTAACATGACCACCAATGACAGGCAGGGGCTGAAAGACCAAGGCTGTACACAGATTTTACAGGGCCTCATTGCAAAAGCCATAATGCTCCCCCGCCCCAGGGGATTTGGATTTGGGATACCACCGATGGAGGGCACAGGAAAGCCACTGCACACAGCAGAGCTACAGTACAGAGGCTATTACAAACAAGAGGCTCGATTCAGAGACACATTCGTCTGGACTTCCGTAGCTGTCTGTGAAAGTTTTAGTGGTTGTTTGTAATTTTTTTGCTTTTTTTCGTTCATTCTTCATTCGTACGAATGTTCGGGAAAATGCGTATATGCGCTTTCGATGAACGGAAGCAAATCGGATCATTTCCGTTAGTTCGGATAATTTTCCAAACAAAATCTGATATTTTTCGTTCGTTCAGATAACTTCCGTTGTTGGGATGGGCTTACGTCTGATTCAGAGAGCTGATTTCCGACGGACCACCACCCTATAAATCCGTTTCATTTCCGATCCACTTACGGGACCTTTGAGGGCTCGGATTGCTATTGTTGAACATGTTTTGCGGCTATGTGGAGGAGTCTGCGCGCCTTTAGCACCAAGGCATTGCATGTATCAGCATGGCCGAGGCCATAAATTGTATAGCAATGCATACCTGAATCAATACATTTCATGTATGCCTTATAGATGCATTTTAATGCTGACCTTAATTATGTAAACATTTATTTTCCCACACATCCATATAATTGCTATATCTTTTTAGACTTATGTCCTTTGTGAATTATATTTGGATTGTTGAACTTGAATCTTAATTTGTTGTAGAAGTTATTGTTTTAGTCGGTTACCTTTGCTTTGTGTAATTATTTTATATTTGGTTGCAGGAACCGCAAGATGTGCCACTCGCACAACATACAAGCAGTGTTTGGTCCAGCTATGCGATTCCTCAGTGTTCTTGCAGGGTATCCAGGGTCATCCCAGGATGCTTATATATTGCAGAGCTCCGGCTTATTTCGTCAGTTTGAGTCAGGAGAATTATCTGGTGGATGGCTCCAGGGTAAGTTTGCTCACATTCCATCAATCCATTTTCACTGTATGGCAATGAATATAGTTGATGACTCATGTCTTAATCTATGGCTGTTTTTAGCCCTTGATGACATGTTAAACAATATTGTAGCTTAGAATGTGTATTCTATGTTAGTATTTCTAAATTCTTTCAGGGGATTCTGGATATCCACTCCTGCCCTTGCTCCTGTTTTTTGCCTGCAGAATGCGGTCCAGGGGTTCTCTAATCGGGCACTATGCAAAACCCGGGCCGTGGTGGCGAGGGCCCTCTGGCTTTTGAAGTCCAGATTTAGGTGTTTGGACCATACGGGGGGGGGGGGGGGCACTGCAGTATGACCCCAACAAGGTTATACCAATATATTAATTTACGTTTTTTAACAGGGACCACACGTGCCAGAGTGTCAGGGTCCTTCAGTTGGTGGGCAAGATGCAGGAGCTGCGCAACTCGTTGGGGACCACAGATGAAGAATAATGTTCTGTGGCCTGCCATTGCTATGTATTTTGTTTTTTATGGTTGTAAAAATGTGAAATTTTAAAAATTGTTAAAAATTTAAAATTTTATGATGGAATAAAAAAAAAGGTTACAGTGTCATTTCATTTACAAAATACATTAACACAAAACTAATGGGCCCAGAAATATTTAAAGATGAATATTCACATGACCGAGAAGTCATTTGGGTAAGTTTTAGGGGGCTAAAATGGAAGAAGAACCTAACCGCGAAGTGGTTTGGGTGAGCTTTAAGGGTCCAAAAGGGAAGATAGAGGATAGTGCTAAGTGATTTAGCTAAACATTGTAGTAGAAGTGAGGGTGGCTAATATGTAGGCGAGCACTTTAATGAGTTAAGTTTGTAGTGCGCAGGCGCAAGATCATAAGGATTTCCGTCTGAACGATTATTTATTTAAAAAGGGAAACAGAAACTAACGGGAAACGTAAAGGATTCGTGGGAGGATACGATGGGAAAAGGGCAAAAACAAAAGCCTACGTTGTAACATGTGAAAATGAAACAGAAAAGTCACGCTGGAAAATGACATCCTCGTATTCGTAATCTGCCGTACGAACGGATGGAAACTTTACAGAAGGATTGCAATGCATGCATAGAATCGCTCGTACACTCATACAAGAGCGGAAACATTTAAAAAAAAAAACAGATCGGCACTAAAACGGAAGTATTTTTTTTTCTCTCTGAATCGAGCCTAAGATGCTACAAGGCTCA
Source organism: Gastrophryne carolinensis (assembly GCA_027917425.1). NCBI lineage: Eukaryota > Metazoa > Chordata > Amphibia > Anura > Microhylidae > Gastrophryne > Gastrophryne carolinensis. The sequence goes on from CM051234.1 coordinate 538,772,198, forward strand.
ATGTGAATGCTATGAAAACAAATCACAATAGGAGATAGGCCTGTCTTTAGGAGCTTGCAATCCAAACAGCGAAATGGAGGGAGAGTGGAAAAGAAAGGGACAAAAATAGAGAGAACCTGTAAGACATGTTTTTAAAAAGGTAAAGAGATAGGGCAATAGGGTAAAATATAAAATATAGACTTTATATGTTCTCTGAGCTACAATTGTTGATTGTTGGTTGAGCTGAGTCCTATATCTTCATTGACACCTGCCTGGGGCTTTTTAGTGCCCCTTTACAGTAGGTTTAGCATAGCGCTTCACTGCCACTGACACAGATTTCACCCCCTTCACACAGTGAATTGAGCTGCAAATTTGACTCACAGTGCTGTCAGCAGAGGATGGCTTTCCAAACATGGCTCTTTTTCCACAGACCTTATACCAAAGCTATGTGGCAGTGCACTGCTCACCCCCTAAACCTCCCTTTAGACACACGTCCCAACTTTTGAAAACAGAAAAGACGGACATTTCTTGTCCTTAAACCACGCCCTCAGTTATGCCCCAGTCACACCCTTAAAGGGAAATACCACCTAATAATGAAATAATAATAATTATTAATAAATTACAGGCAAGCCCCCGTCCAAAACAGCCAAGCTCCCCCCACACACAGACAAGCCCCTTACACACACAGGCAAGCCCCCCACACACACATACATAGCCAAGCCCCCCCACAGTCAAGACTCACACACACAGGCAAGCCCCTTCCCACACACATACACAGCCAAGCCCCCCCCCCCACAGCCAAGACAAACACACAGGCAGGCCCCCCCACACAGAAACAAGCAAGCCCCCCCACACACACAGAGACAAGCCCCCCCCCACACAGACAAGTCCACCCACACACACAGGCAAGCCCCTCCCACAAACACATATACACAGTTAAGCCCCCCCACAGCCAAGATACCCACACTTCTGTTGGGCTTCTTAAGGTGGCGCTGCCATCATACATTCCAACTATTCAGGGTGGGAAAGAGGGACAATTGTTAAATTAAGCCATGCCCCCTCATGAATTCATGGATAGGAGATATGCTGTAACAATTACACTAATATAAACACTTTGAATAGGCAAATGAATAATTTTTTATGCAGATCTGCATGTTACACCTTAGAGAGGGACAAAGAAGAACAACGAGGGTCAGAGGGACATGCGCTCAAAAGAGTGAAAGACCCTCCAAATCAGGGACACTTGGGAGGCACCATTTAAGGCAGTGCCACCATACTAAGCAACAGGATATTTCAAGCAAAATGCACACCTCCATGCGTCCTGGGATGCAACAGTGTGGCCTGGGACAAGGGCTCAAAATCGGGACACTTGGGGGTATGCTTAAGGTAAGCCTTATTCAGGTGACATCAGTGTGGTGGCAAGTGATCCTTTGCAGGAGTCTGAGTAGCTCTGCTTCTGATAATGAAGCTGATGCACTGATCATTACTGCTTAGTCAGTAAGGCCCAGGGAATTATTTTTTACTTATACTGTTGAGAAAAATGCTTTTGTCAGGTGCTGCATGTTCCTAAATAATCTATATGATCTGCCAGGAAGATATTCCTATAGTTTTGGGGTGTGGTACAAAGAGCAATAAGCTATAACTATTTGTCCCCAACTCCAGTGGAGCCTACTCTAATTTCCCTCTGACCTGTCATGGACCTGTTTAAAAAAATGCAGCCTCTAATCTGTTCTGGCCAAAAAGAAAGTTTACTAGACACCAAGGAATATCACAGGAACTAAATTGGGTGAAGGCTAATTTTTGCTGATCACCCCATTTACCATGCTGATGTTATGTGTACTTCCTGTCATAAAGTGATCCTTTACTCTCTAATTGACAACCACAGCACAGCTAGGCTTGAGCTGGCCCACAGGGTTACCCTGGTGAGCCCCTGAACTGAAGGACATCTTTTGGTGGCCTTTATCACCAAAACATGAACTATGTAGACCTTATTTGCGACATTACAAGTATATACAGAGGCATTACAGTTTGGCATAATGTTTCTGTGCATGGGCCCTGAAAATATCCCGGTATCGAAGTGTGGGGTGGACCCCCAACGTCAATTCTACTGGTGGGCCCCAGACACCCCAGCCTGACACTAAGTACAGCTGTTTCCCTCCCCCTGCATTCTTTAAATTATTGTATACTAAACCTTAACATAAAAAAATACTGAAACAGGCCTGCAGCTCCCAAATCCCAAGTTACCACGCTGTCTCATTCCCATACTCGCGGCCGATGGCTGCTGTTTGAGAACACATTTTTCTCAAAACAAAACTTAGGACAGCATACCAATGAGATATTTAGGATGTCAGCATACCAATGAGATATTTAGGATGTATGACTGCGGGTGGTCGGGCTGCATTATATTTTTCGCTCGCTGGTGTGGGTCTATGGAGCTTGCCGAAGGCCAGGCTGCAGAATGCACGCATTTGCGCTTCATATGCCTTTTCAGCCTGATGGAATGGGGGTAGGGATCTGCTGCAGGGGGTAATTCCAGCTTGCGATGCTCGATGATGTCAGCACTAGGTGTTGCTGCAAGATCCAGAGGATGCACAAGCTCCTGGTTTAAAGGGGAAGCACTCTACTAATCTTAAGGGCCTCTTTCTGGCATTACTCTCATTTTACCTTAGAAGGTTAAGAGACCCAGCAATTCGGAACCTGTCTGCTTGCTTTTTTAATTGAACTTAGGGAGGGGTGCTTCTACCCCACACCAAACTTCAGGGGAATCCTTGCAAGTCCCTGCTCCTCTATCATCTACTATTGGAAACTTTGCTGCGGATTAACATCCTCCCAACCAGATTGATCCAATTTCATCTGAAACTCTGTCGGCCTCTAAGTCTGGGAAGAAGGAGTCCAGCTTTGCTCTGGTCAGTTCCTTTTTTTCTGGGCACGCTTTTGCTATTTTAAAGGCTACTTAGAATTTTTGTTATGCGTTTGGAAGGTTATATAGAATCCTTACTGCCTACTACTCCTTTTGTATTTTAGACCAAGCCCTCTAATAAAGTGTCCAAGTCTTAGGATAAAAATAGGATATGCCGGATATGTGAAATGAAGCTACTAGATTTCTTTAGGAAGCCTCTTTGCAAGCCCTGTACTGATAAGGTTGTGAGTAAGGAACGTCAGCCCAGCATGACGGAAATGGTGAGAGTTCTGAAGGATCATATTTCCTCCTCCCTTGAGAATTTTAGGACCCCACAGGACTCGGCTGAAAATAAGGAGTTTATTGGGAATCCCCTAGAGCCCTCCTTTTTTTCTAGAGGGCAGGAGTCAGAGGTCTCTGATAACCCCCCTTTTTGAAGGGGATGAGGGCCCTTCCTTCTCCTCCGAGGAGGGCCCTTGTTCAGGTTCTGATTCTGATTCAGTTTCACCAGTGAAATTCCTTTTTTTCTGCAGGGAATTTACCATATATCCTGCCTATGGTTCATCTTTCTATGGACATTGAGAATAGGAGTTGTACCCCAAGTCTAAACATGATGGGTTCTATCACGATTTTGTGTTGGATATGGGAGTGATTGTTCCGGTTCCCCACACCAATGGGGGAAGGGTTCTACTCGAGCATTTTTTAATAAAGAAGTCCTCCAAATAATTCTGCTTCATTCACAATTTGAGGGAGCTGAATCTGTCAGTACGCTACAGACACTTTTGCATCAAGTCCATTTTCTCTGTGATGAATCCGTCTGACTCCTTTATGGTCTCAATAGACCTGAAGGATGCCTATTGCCAAGTACCAGTGTGCTTGTCAGCTCATGCTCTTTTGAGATTTGCAGTAAAGTTGGGGGACCAAATACTTCACTCCCAATTTGTATGCCTACCTTTCGGGCTGGCGTCAGCTCCGAGACTTTATACCTGGCGGAACCTCTAGCTGCACTAAGGCAGAAAGAAGTCGAGATCATAGCATATCTAGACGACCTTCTCCTCTTTGCCCTCCATAGACAAGATAATCAAAGTCCCAGATTTAGTGAAGGGATCTCTGAGTTGGTGACAAGGCAATCAAAGGTTTGTTAGTGGCCGATCCTGGTCCGACCCCAGGGACATGGTAGTGAGGACAGACACCTCTTCATGGGGTTGCGGGCCTCTTGTGCATCCCTGATTGCTCAATGGAAATGGTCTAGAACACTGAGCCTTTCCTCATCGAAGCTCAGAGAATTGATGGTGTGAAGGAGGCCTTCTCTCCCCACCTGAAGGGTCATCACATACAAATCAGAACAGACAATGCGACTACTATGGCATATCTGAATTGTCAGGGAGGGATGAGGTCATCTGTCCTGCAACAAACAGCAAAGGACATTCTGATCTGAGCAGAAATGAACCTTTTATCCCAGAAAGGTTCCCGAAATCAGATGGCAGATTTTATGAGTTCCTCTCAAATGCAGGATGGTCACTGAACCAGAAGGTATTCAATCAGATTTGTGGCCTGAGAGGAACTCCGGAGGTGGATCTTTTCACCTCCAGGCAAAACAACAAGCTGAGGAAGTTCTCTCTCGATCCCTCAAGTTCTAGGAATAGACGCCCTGGCTCACCAGTGGCTCCAGATCTGATCCTCCCTCAGGTTCTAAACAAAATATCCTGCCAGTCAGCCACAGTTCTTTTGCGGGCCCCATGGTGGCCGAAAAGACCATGGATTTTAACTCTGAAGATGCTCTTAGTTCAAGAGCCTTCGAAACCCCGTTGAGACCAGATCCTTTAGCCTAAGGACCAGTGCTTTGTCAGGATCCATAAAAGTGGCATCTGATACTCTGGACTCTGAGATTGTGATGCTCCCTAAAGAGTTTTTTTCCGAGGAAGGTAATCAAGACTCTGCTATCCAGCAGAAAGGAGGTGACAAGGAAGATTTTTTTGAAAATGTGGAAAACTTTTAACACCTGGAAGGTGCGTAATCAAAGATTCATATCTAGTCTTCCAGTCGTATTTGATTCGCTTCAGAAAGAAGTCAACCTGGGTCTCAGCATCAGTACCCTGAAGGTCCTATTAGTAGCCCTTTCAGTTTTTCTGGATAAGAGACTTACATTACATCTTTCGTGTTGGTCAGGCATTTTTGCTAGCTGTTAGGCGTTCCGTTTGAGGTTAGCTACTTAATGGGATCTAGCCTCTTACTCGGGTCCTTAGAGCTCCCACCCTTTGAAACACTGTCAAGCTCTCATATTATATTTCTTACATGGAAGACACTCTTTTCGGTGGCAATAACTTCAGCCCACAGAATCAGTGATATCCAGTTTCTATTTATTAAATTATTAATTTTTGGGGGAACACCTTCTTATTATTATTGGATATCACGGATAGAACTAATTGATTGGTAGATTAATTAATTAATTAATTGATTACTTAATTGACTATAATACTGAAATGATTGGTTTTTATCTAATTAATTATTTATTCACTATTACTTTATTAATTAATTGTCTATTCACTAATATATATATATATATATATATATATATATATATATATATATATTTTTATATATATATAATTTCATATATATATATTTTTACTTTCCTTTTTATATAGTTTTATTATATTGTGCTGCTATATTTATATTGGGATTCATCAATTATTCCCCAATTATGTTTATAGACATGTATATATAAAAATGCAAGAACTAAGAAATAAAATTAATGAAAATTAATGAGGATTAATGAGAATTAAAAATCAAAAATTAATTAATTAATTGAAAATTAAAAAATTAATAATTAATTAATAAAGAATTTAAATGATGGATTGAAATTAAAACTAAAATAAAAATTATATTGATTGTTTGGTTGTATTGACTAACTGATTAATTGATTAATTTACGTAATTACCCACTGCCCACTTCCATATTATCCACTCCCATATTACCCCAGTCCATTAGATATGGTTGAAACTTCTCAAAATCTCTCAATTGTGACATAACCTGTAGACCTCTAATGGGAAAAAATTGTTGGGAATAAATACCCCAGCCTGATATATATATTTGTAATAATTATTGATATTATTAATGAAATTATTGTACATAGAATTCTGTTTATCTAGTATATGTTATTATCATTGGTGTTTTTGTGTGAATTATTTTTAGAACCTTTTAGTAAATATGGTTTTTAATGTGTGGGTTTGGTTTGGATGTATATATATTTGTGGGTAATGGGATCCATTGGTGAATGATTGTATCTTGCTGCCTGTTATTGGCTATTTGAACAGGCCTATGGAGCTCCGTCCCCTCCGTCCCTCCTACGGCCGCAGCACACACGCATTGTCAGCAGCGTTGGTGTGTGCGGCTGGTTAGGGGGACGGTCTGGGGAGCACGGGACTCAGCTGTGCGAGAGCGTGCAGGCGGCTTCCGGCCGGGGCCGTGCTGCGCGCCCGGACGTGTGTCCCATTACTAAAGGTGAGTCTCTATATATAAGGGCAGCAAGATGGGGGGAATCATCTGTACCTTGATAAAGTGGCCTGTGAGCAGGGGGCCACGAAACGCGTTGGGGGGATGGCTACTTGACCTTGGCATTCCTGGGGACACTCAGAGTTATACACTCAGGTGATGTGTATGTTCATGATTTATATTGGTTGTTGTATTCTGATACTTGAGTTTGTTTTTTCTCTTGCCACATTTTATATTAATAATATTGTATTTGCACAGATTTAGCACTAATGCACTTTATGGATTGGTTGTAATATTGGCACTTTATTGAAATATGATGTTTACAGGGCTGGGATTATGGGTAAAACTGGGATACCCCTGGGAATGTACGGTCTAGTCTTATATGTTTTTTAACTGTTTGTTATGTGATTCTTATGGGTATTTGTCAATAAATAATCTATGAATTCATGATATATATTTAGTTGATTTATTGATTACCGTGGAGGGGGTGCGGTGGTGTGGAGCTATTCTGGGTGAATTGCTGGATTCACCATTACAATATTATGACTTTAATTTAGGATAGAGATAGTCTCCCATCACTGCACGTCCACAGGTATTAAATTTAATTTTATATTGTGGTACGGAATTTGTATATACTTTTTGACTATCAGTCTCTATCCTTCTGTCGACCTTTTCCTCAAGTTTTTCAGGATCGTATAATATTTCGGGTTGATCCTTGCTACCCTCTCTTGCTAAGATCTCTTCTGACTTTTATCGAACCCTTCCATCCGCAGGTTCTGTAGATAAGTTTTTGGATGTCAGGCCTGTTTGCTGGAATACCTTTCTGTCCGACAAACAAAGGATTGGAGGAAGGGCGATAGCTTATTCATTTCCTTCTCGGGTCACAGGAAGGGTCAGCGTGTTTCCAAGGCAACATTGGCCTGATGGATTGAGAGCAATTTTTATTAACAAATATTAAATATATTTCATATTACAGCTCATTCAACAAGAAGTATTTCTACATCTTGGCTGGAGCAAGCTAGTGCCTCTATTGAACAGATTTGTAAAGTGGCCACCAGGTCTTCAGCTAAAAAGTTTATTAATCATTACCGCCTGGATCTGCTCATCTTGCAAGAGCAATCCTTTGGCAGGAGTGTGTTGCAGACAGCCTTTTCCAACCAGTAGAGGTAGTATCTCGCTTATCCTTTCAGTGGTATGCTGCCCTAAGTATGTTTTAAAAAAATGCCTGGGGCTGAGTGATCACCACCTCGTTGCCTTCAGTCCACGTCGGGTCTAGGACTTCCCTCAGATCATCCAGTCACCAGAATGAACAGATTTTTTTATGAGAAACAGGATTTACTTTCCTTACCCCATTTTGTGCAGGGCAATAATCCTGGTGTTACCCCCAAATTGGCCTCTGAGTCTGACACCTGTTAAAAAATATATATATATTTTTTATTTATTTTTTATTTATGTATATATTTGTTATTGTTTTGAGTACTTTCCCTACTCCATTCTGTGCAGCGCAATTGCCCTGGTATGCCCCTCGATTCGCACCCCTCCTCTCTGGCTGCTGTTGTGAGCGGCAGTGTGCAGCAGCCGCCCATTGCTATATGAGGATCCCGAGGACACTGTATCAGCATGAGACTGCAGAACACTGCACAAGGGACTTGATCCTATGTTCACCATGGGAACTGTAGCCTTTTTCCATTGTGCTTCTTTTTTTTTTTTTATATTTAGGCGGAGGGACAATACCTAAAGTAGAGTGGGGGATGGTTACAGCTTTACATTTTAGATTATCTGGTATGATCACTTTTATTGACCAAACAGGAAGCGCAGCTTTAAATTCACAGTGTTCTCTAACTTACAGAGTTAGAGTTGATGAAAAGAACACTGAAGTGGTCATAAGTTTGTCCTATTTTATATAAAAATGAAATTTTTGGCTAGAGATGAGCATTAATTGCAAAATTTAACTATGTTTGCTATTTTAGGATTTAGCCTTAGTTTTTATCAAGTGCAATGCTAGAATGTTCTGTCTGTATGGGCAATGGATAAGTGTTTAAACTGTCATAAACATAGGAGACTTCAAACTTTTAACTGGCAGCGTATTTGTCAAAACTTTGCTTTTGCTGGAAAGCAAAAAATAAAATATTTCTGCTGGAATGATGAATGTTCAGAGTCGTATTCCCATAACACTGGAAGATTACCAAAAGCCAAGTCTGGAGAAATGTCTATTTCAAATTACCCTTATTCTGAAATAAAAGACTTATCAACTAGCTCCCAGTCACTTGAAAGGTTAAATCACTGAAGGTCAGTTTGAAATAGGTTGTAAAATGAAACCTTGAATTGCATGTAGGGACACAATTTTTCATCCTAGCATTTCTGCACCAATCTTGTCCAATACTCAACATTTGGCTGGAATCTGCTAATCTTTTAGGCATGTTTTTCAACAAACTAAAGCTTCATTACCATTGATGTAAAAGTGCCAATATCCAACTCTGACCATTTCTTTCTCCAGCTGACCAAATCACTCAATTATTCGCTGGAAAGCACACGGGGGGCAAGACTCAGAAACTCATTGGCTGGTCATGAGTTGACACGGACTTCTGTCTGAAGTCCATGTTCAGGTTTGGGAACCCGAACTTCCAAAGTTTGGTATGAACCCAAACTTTGCGGTTTGGGGTTGCAAAACCCTAGTCTTCACTATCCATTTAGGCAGGCATGGAACAGCTGAGCACACTTATAATAAATTAAAATAAAGAGTTATTTTAATGTTGTTAATGTAGACCAAAGTATAGGGCTGGTGAATCCCCCTCCTATTTTAGAATGCCCTGCAGTCTGAAGCTAAGTTCCCTGTATATTCACCTATTCCGGGGATCCCACAACACATGTGTGAACCAGCAGAGCTAAATGCTTGCTCATCATTGTGTTCCTAAAATGCAGCATTTCTTTGTTTTCCAGAGTCTAGAAAACTTGATCCATGTTATTTACAGATCTATACCATTATATTCAATTAATCTTATGTCTATATGCCCTCATTTATTCAATAAAAATCTATTGAAAGGAAAACTCTACCCGACATTTTCCCCTTGGACTTTTGGATTATGATACAGTATATGGAATTGGATGCTTTCCAAACCAGAATATTCCCAAACATTTAGAACAGAATAGAATATAGCAATATTTCAGCAGCACTACTATTATGGGTTTAAAGAGGAAAATTGCAGGTATTGGGAAATTAATAAGAACTCGACAAACTTGCTCTGTAATCCCCCCCCCCCCGGTTCAACATTAGACAATTTTAAACCTGGCCGGTCACATTGCGCTCTGGCATCCCTCGGTCCCGCGCCGTCTCTCTAGGGCAATGCCATCTTGCCGTCCGGTCATGCTCTGCACCGCCCCTTAGACCTTGTGCATGTACAGTGCACTGAATAGGCTCCAATGACACTCAGCGAGAATCCTGCAATATTTGAACTGCGCCATTTGAACAGGGGTGGTGAAGGGTGAGTACGGCTAAGGCTGCATCCTTTACTCAGCGATGGCTAAGGGGGTGCAAAGGGGCCAGGAATGCTGCAGGATATCTGTGTTTTAGATAATGCCCACATCCCAAAGGCAGTGAGGGAGAGGGGAGGGATGTTTACAGAGGAATATTAGAAAAGGTCTGATGTTCCTCTTTAAGAATTTTAACTCTATAACTGCATTTGTTGTGCGCTTTTGTTTGTCTAAATAAGTCTTGGCTAGGTGAGGTTATGCAGATTTTCTGCTCTGTCTACTGTGATAAACACAACAAAAGCATTTAGAAAACAAAGAGTAGCATGAGGGCAAGTTGTATGTATCTCAGAAAAGTGTCACAAATGCCTCAAAGGCAATGTTGTTTAACCTGAGCCCATCATACAAGCAATTTAACAGCTGCCGAACAACAGCTTAGATGTCAAAGAGCATTTAGCAGGGATTTCTATAACAGCAGGAAAAACATTAGTGCTACTAGAACATTGTTAGCCTTCACAATGTAGGTTGTATGTTAACAGTAAAGATTGGTTACAGTTATGGCTAGGGATGAGCAAACCCCCTGAAGTTCGGGTTCAACAAGTTCGCTTCCCGCAAAAGCAGAACCTGGACCCCATTGAATCAATGTGGACCCAAACTTGGGGGCCCAAAAATGGCTAGAGGGCTGCAGATCTGGGGGGGGGGGCACTTTTTCAGTTTTAATTAATTTACTAAATGTGGCTTTTAAAGGCATCCCATTTTATTATTATTACTATTAATATTTATTTATATAGCGCCATCATCTTCCGTAGCGATTTACAGGGTATGATTACAGACAAGGTAAAACATATAGTACAGGGAACAATGCGAAATTAGATGCCACAAGGTTCAAACCAAGTTTTGTGAGCACAGGAGACAATAGGAAGGAGAGCCATGCCCTTTGTGAGCTTACAGTCTAATTATACATTGAAACTGGCTGCAGGTAATTTTTTTATATTTTTGGGTAATTTTTTGGACAAAAGCCTCGATTCAAAGACACATTCGTCCGGACTTCCGTAGCTGTCTGTGAAAGTTTTGGTGGGTGTTTGTCATTTTTTTGCTTTTTTTCGTCCATTTTCTACTCGCACGAACGTTCGGGAATGCGCTTCCGATGATCGGAAGCAAATCGGAACATTTCCGTTCCGATCATTTTCCAAATAAAATCGGAAATTTTCTGTTCGTTCAGAAAACTTCCGTTGATTCAGAGAGCTTCCGTCTGATTCAGAGAGCTGATTTGCGACGGATCACCACCCTATAAATCCGTTTCATTTCCGATCCACTTACGAGACCTTTGAGGGCTCGGATTGCTATTGTTGAACATGTTTTGTTATGTGGAGGAGTCTGCGCGCCTTTAGCACCAAGGCATTGCATGTATCAGCATGGCCGAGGCCATAAATTGTATAGCAATGCATACCTAAATCAATACATTTCATGTATGCCTTATAGATGCATTTTAATGCTGACCTTAATTAGTCCTTAGCATGTAAACATTTATTTTCCCACACATCCATATAATTGCTATATTTTTTTAGACTTATGTCCTTTGCGATTTATATTTGGATTGTTGAACTTGAATCTATATTTGTGGTAGGAGTTCTTGTTTTAGTTGGTTACCTTTGCTTTGTGTAATTTTATATTTGGCTGCAGGAACTGCAAGATGTGCCACTCGCCCTTGCTCCTGATGCCCGTTCTTTGCCTGCAGAATGCGGGCCAGGGGTTCTCTAATCGGGCACTATGCAAAACCCGGCCCGTGGTGGCGAGGGCCCTCTGGCTTTTGAAGTCCAGATTTAGGTGTTTGGACCATACTGGGGGGGGGGGAGGGGGGACCTGCAGCATGACCCCAACAAGGTTATACCAATATTTTAATTTACGTTTTTTAACAGGGACCACACGTGCCAGAGTGGCACAACTGAGTGTCAGGGTCCTTCAGTTGGTGGGCGAGATGCAGGAGCTGCGCAACTCGTTGGGGACCACAGATGAAGAATAATGTTCAGTGGCCTGCCATTGCTATGTATTTTGTTTTTTATAGTTGTTAAAATTTGAAATTTTCAAAATTTTTTACAATTTTATATTTTATGATGGAATAAAAAAAATGTTACATTGTCATTTCATTTACAAAATACATTAACACAAAACTAATGGGCCCAGAAATATTTAAAGATGAATATTCACATGACCGAGAAGTGATTTGGGTAAGTTTTAGGGGGCTAAAATGGAAGAAGAACCTTACCAAGAAGTGGTTTGGGTGAGCTTTAAGGCTCCAAAAGGGAAGATGGAGGATAGTGCTAAGTGGTTTGGGTGAGCTTTAAGGGTCAAAAAGGGAAGATGGAGGACAGTGCTAAGTGATTTAGCTAAACATTGTAGTAGAACTGAGGGTGGCAAATATGTAGGCGAGCACTTTAATGAGTTAAGTTTGTAGTGCGCAGGCGCAAGATCGTAAGGATTTCCGTCTGGACAAATATTTATTGAAAAAGGGAAACAGAATCGAACGGGAAACGTAAAGGATTCGTTGGAGGATACGTTTTGAAAAGGGCAAAAACGAAAGCCTACGTTGTAACATGTGAAAATGAAACGGAAAAGTCTGGATGGAAAATGACATCCTCGTAATTCGTAATCTGCCGTACGAACGGATAGAAACTTTACAGAAGGTTTTCAATGCATGCATAGAATCGCTCGTACGCTCATACGAGAACGGAAACATTTCACAAAAAAAACAGATCGGAACTAAAACGGAAGTTTTTTTTGTCTCTCTGAATCGAGGCTAAAATTAGATACAATTTTTATCTAATGAAGTAAGTTAGCCATCTATGTAAGCAGGAAGGTTCCAAGGTTAAGGTAATACCATTTATTGGCAAACTGAATAAGATTGAGTTAAAATGCAAGCTTTTGAAGCAGTTCAAGCTTCTTCTTCCAGGATTATACAGATCTGTAACTTAGGCACACATTTATACAGAACGGAAACATTTCACAAAAAAAAACAGATCGGAACTAAAACGGACGTTTTTTTTTTTCTCTCTGAATCGAGGATAAAATTAGATACAATTTTTATCTAATGAAGTAAGTTAGCCATCTATGTAAGCAGGAAGGTTCCAAGGTTAAGGTAATACCATTTATTGGCAAACTGAATAAGATTGAGTTAAAATGCAAGCTTTTGAAGCAGTTCAAGCTTCTTCTTCCGGCATAATACAGATCTGTAACTTAGGCACACATTTATACAGAAAACTACAAAGGAGTCACAATTTAATTTCTACTGACACACATGAAAAATAGCAAAGTAGTAAAATCATAAACTGTAGATAACAATCAGGGGGATTATTATGACAATTAATGGTGGGCTCATAAGAATGAGAGGGGGAGAGAAAGTGTGTCAGACATTGTGATGAGTCCAGTCTACTCAAGCTGTGTCATATCTTATAAAAAATAGCCTATATTTTTATTTTTTAATGGTATTTTTTCAGTTTTAAGTGTTTTGCTAAATGCTGCTTTTAACCCTTCTAGTGCCTCTCCTACCGTTAAGTGCCAGCTACGTGAGACTCACATAGCTGATTTTAAACCCCCACAGTAAAAAAAATATAAAAGTAAAAGACTCACCTGACCCCTCGTTGGATCTGGCCAGGTCTTCTCTTCACCCGGGGGGCATTCGACCCCCCCCCCCCCCAGGCTTTTCTGTCTTCAGGAGGCCGCCCGAGATAGCACCCCCCCCACTTCGGCCGCTGCCATAAACTGTAAAAAAAAAAAAGAAAAATTAGATTTACTCACCTGCAGCCCCGATTCCTCCCGCGGGGTCTCCTCTTTACCGGGGGGGGCTCCGATCACCCCCCCCGGGCTCTTCCGTGGTGAGGAGAGGGTGAGAAATCACCCTCTACCCCCCCCACATCCTAGGTCGGGACTGCTAGCCCCGCCCCTTGGGGCCGGGTGACATAATCGAAGACTCGACACCTGTCACCCGGCAGCTGGGACCCGAAGCTCAGTCGCTGTTGGAGATCGGAGGAGGAGGGCTGGTTACCAGCTCTCCTCCACCGATCTCCAGCAGCTGTCATCTGAGCGTCGTGGGACATGATCAGGACATCGGAGTAGAATAAAAAAATAAATAAATGTCATTTTTTTTCTTATCTGTCTGTGTGTGGTTTATTTTTACATTTAAACCGGACCTTCACCATCATTTGTTTAAAAGCCCAAACCCTTAAAAAAGATTCACCAGCATCTAAAATTAATTTATTTCAAGTTTTTAGTCACTTACTTATTATTCTTTCCCCCACTGAGCTGCAACTCTGTTAAGGACTTTAGGATACGAGCGCCGCCATCTTGACTCAGAAGCATCACACTTACTGAGGAGAGGAGAGTGGGATAAAGTACAGGGGGCGGGTTATAGCTGTGCTTTGCTCAGATAGAGCAGAGCGGGGTCAGGAAAAGGTCAGCAGTCCCAGAATACAGAGCAGCACTGTCAGAAGGCACTTCCTGTTTGCAGGCTGCCTGATGTTTCATGAGCCGCCATCTTGGATGTTTAAAGGCTCATAACATGCAGTAGATGCAGGTAGGATGATTTTTAATGTGAGCAATCTGTATGTGCAGGGTGTGGGAAACATATAAGATAGGCTCTTATTCAGGGTGAAGGTCGGCTTTAACCCCTTGTGAACTGGTAAGGGGTCCATGAGACCTCTATACCAGTTCACAAGGCTGGGGGCTGGCAAGTCACCTGCAACTAGCGGGTGACTTGCCATTAAGCCCCGGCACCCCAATTACCTGCCTCCCCAAAGCCCAGGGGGGGGGCAGAAGAACCCGGGCCTATACAGGGTATGTGAGCTTGTAGGCTGCAGGGTGGGGGCCACAAAAGATGGCCCCTCCACTCTGTTCCTACAAGCCCCCATAGCTGGTCCCGGGCTGGTTATGACGGGTAGGGGGGACCCTACGTCATTTTTTGGGGGGATTTTTAAGGGTTAACCCTTAAAATTCCCCCCAAAAATGGGGTCCCCAAAGGGGGAACCTATGTCATTTTTTCTTAAATTAACCCCTTATGTTTATAGTGTGGATAGTAGTTGTATTTTATTTGTAAATGTTATAAAGTGCTCTTTTCAGTTTGGGGGTCTCCTGGGCAAGAATGGGGGGGCTACCAATACATATGTGGTACCATTGTAAGAAATGGGGCTATCACATGCAATATGGGTTTGATTAATAAAACAAATGTTTTATTTAAAATATAGGAGACAATTGTCTAAAAAATATTATTTTATTAATTTTTTTGATTTTTTACACAAAAATATTTAAAAAACAGTAGATAAATTACAAACAAGACATTTCATGTTAAAGCCTAAACTCTGCTGAAAAAAATATGTATATAATTTTTTCTGGAAATTCCAGCAAAAATCACGGTTAAACATGTTGCAAAATGAGGAAAAATGACCTGTCAACAGAGGGTGACAAAACTTCAAGTAGGCTGGCAATTAAAAGGGTTAATAGTACCTATGCATGTTGGGTATTGTTCTGCTCGGGAGACCTTGCGCTTTCAGATTTAGCTTGTTTTTTCTTGTTTGCATATTGATATTTTAGGAAAACATGTTTTTTATTCTGCTTTTTTAGAATTTATTTTAGGGAAACCCTGTGCAACCTAAGAATTCTTCAAGGGATTACTTCCAGAATGATGAGCCCACTACAACAAGCTCAGTACGCTTAGAAAGCTTAATGTGTACTTTCAGGGAATATATGGCTTATGGGGGATATTTTCCAAATGTAAAGGGTTGTTTTGGTTGAAAAATTGCAAGGTGCGCACTTTGTCAGCAGAGCTGAAAATTTCAAGTAAAATGACCGTTATGCGCATGCTTTACTTTGGAGTGTTTGGCAACTCTTCCCTTGACACTACCTATGTTGGGTACCATTCTGTTCGGGGGATGTTGCTTTTTTCAGATTTTACTTGTTTTTTCTTGTTTGCATATAGTTTTCTTTAGGAAAGTGTGGCTTTGATTCTCCTTTTTTATTCTTTTTTAGGGAAAATCTGTACAACCAAAGAATTGATTGAGGGATTACTTCCAGAAAACTGCACCCATGTCAACAAGCCTGGTACATCTAGAAAGCTTGAGATGTGTACTTCCAGAGAATATATAGTTGGTGGGGGGTATTTCAAATGTAAAGGGTTGTTTTTCTGGAAAAACTGCAAGGTGCGCTTAGCGCGTCGTATAGTTGAATTTTATCTGAAAATCTCCTAAAGAGCTGTTTCAGTTTGGGGGAGTCTTCTGGGCAGGAAAGGGTGTCTACCAATACATATGTGGTACCGCTGTGACCAGGAGAAATTGGGGTTTCACACACAATAAGATTTTATTGACAAACTTACATTTTTTATTACAAAAAACACTACAAATTGCAAAAAATAAATTTTTTTAAAATTTTTTTTTTTTGCAGATATTTCACCCAAAAGTATTGAGAACACACTAAAAAAAGGCCAAACAAGACATTGCATGTTGAAGCTCAGACTGTGCTGAAAAAAAAACAATATATAATTTTCCTGGAAAATCCCTAGAAATCTCTTCAAAAATTCTAGGAAGGCTGGCACTTAAAGGGTTAAAGGTATTCAATTTAACATTGAAACTGCCTGTGGATTAATTTTTTTATATTGTTTGGTAATTTTGGGGGCATTTTTCGCTAGATACAACTTATATCTAATGAAGAATAGGCTGACTTTTTTTTTTTGATTGTATTTTTTCAGTTTTAAGTAACTGACTAAATGCCGCTTTTAAAGGCATTTCATTTAACATTGAAACTGTCTGCAGGTTAATGTTTTGTTAAAGCAGGGAAAGTGAAGCGGGGTTCTTTTTAATTTTTTCTTGGCTACCAGCTTGGGCACCAAGCATAAGGGCCTGTAACCCAGGGCTCAGAGGCTATGCTATTGGTGACCCCTGTCCCTGCAAGTTACATGCCATTATGCTCTTTGACATGGGCTCAGGGCTCTTCCCACACCAATGGGCACAGACACTTCTACACCCTTGATGCCCCAAATGGGTTGCAGGTAATATGTCATTTTACTGGCATGGCACCCGCCGATCCTGTACCCCTTACCAGTTCACTCCAAATGAAACAAAAAGAAGTCCACACAAAAATCTTTTTTTATTTTTCTCAATTTTACTTATATTCACCCATGCCAGTGCTGTCCAGCAGTTTCTCCTCATCCTTCTTTATGGCTCTCAGCCAACCTGTAGATGTGGTGGCACCACCATTTGGATGCAGGGGGAACATAGGTTCCCCTTTCTTTCATCCTCGCTACCCAGTGAAGGACTGAAGTGAGGGCTGGGGGAGCCTGCTTTTATACTTGGAAGTGTGGCCTCTGTGAAAACTCCTTGGGGGATATTGGAGAGATTCCAAAGAGGCCCTGCCTCTTTATATAAAAGCTGCTCCCCAGCAACTCATCGTGGATTCCCCAGCCAGGAGCCAGGATAAACAGGAGGGAAACCTGTGTTAAGTTAATTAAGAAGAATAAGGTTTTTTTTAATGTGTATGTGTGTGTGCTTGTGATAGTGTGTGTGTTTTACACTTCCCAAATTGGTAAGGGGTCCCATGAACCCTTATACTAGTTCATACTTTATTATCCGCACCACTAATGGGAAGGATGGAGCAGCCCTTAGCATACTGGACCTGTGCTATAGGGCATATGGGCTTGTAATGTTCAGGACCAGGATCCATCTGGGCAGCCCTTGAGCCCTGGAATTACAAGCCCCTATGCTTGGTTTGCTGGGTTGGCAATGCTTAAAGGGGGCCCCAACATATATTTTTATATTTTAACCCCCCCAACAAGTTTACGTTTTTTTTTAAATTCTTGCCGGGGGGGCATTCTTGCCCCATGCATTACCAAGCCAGCAAACAAGCAAGGGGCTTTGTAATTCCAGGGTCCAAGGGGCACCCAGTCGGGTCCTGAACATTACACGCCCTTGCAGTTTTTCAAGAAAAACAACCCTTTACATTTGGAATCCTCCCCACAAATGATATATTCTCTGGAAGTACATACCTCAAGATTTCTAGGTGTACCAGGCTTGTTGACATGGGCTCAGTTTTATCTAAGCGATCCCTCTATAAATTCGTTGGTTGCACAGGGTTTCCCTAAAAAAAAGAATAAAAAAGCAGAATCAAAGCCCTATTTTCTTAAAATAACAATATACAAACTAAAAAACAACTAGGTAAATCAGAAAAAACAAGGCCTCCCAAACAGAACAATACCCAACATGCATAGGTACTGTCAAGAGAAGTTGCCAAAGTAAAGCATGCATGTAAGGGTAATTTTACTTGAAAATTTCAGCTCTGCAGACGAAATGCACACCTTGTGCTTTTTCAACCAATACAACCCTTTACATTTAAAATACCACCACAAACCATATATTTCTTGAAGTACACACCAGCAGAGCATGAAGGCCAGCCTTGTTGGCCCCCTCGCCCTAAAGGCTACAAGTCTGCATAGTGTTTGTGTGCTTCAGTCTTTCCTGTCCCCCTGGGCCTTGGGAAGGCAGGTTATGGGGGCCTGAGGGTTACTGGCAAGTCATCCACTTGCCGCAGGTGACTTGCCAGTCCCTCAAGCCTTGTGAATTGGTATAGGGGGTCTCATTGAGCCCTTACCAGTTCACAAAGGGTTAAATGTAAAAAAAAAAAAAAAACACAAGAAAGTAAAAAATATTGTTTTGTTATTTTGTTCTTTATTTTAATACTTACCTCCCCATCCATCCCGAGCACTGTGTCCCACAATGATAACTCTGGATTGTGCGCTCCTGCTCCTGCTGGAAGCAGCTGGGTGACAGGAGACAAAGGATTAATTAAAAAAAATGACATAGGGGTGGGGGGAGCCCTTTGTCTAGCAGAAGCCAGAGTGATCGGCATTTAAAAACCCTTAAAATGGCGTAGGTCCCCCCTTCCCAGCATAACCAGCCATAGTTAGGATCAGAGTCCCCTGCCCCTCCACCCTCTCTCCACCATTCACTGGCATCTGAGGACTCTCGGCATCGGGAGGCAGGGCTACAGCAGCAGCGGGTTGAGGGGACCAGTTTTGAGCCTTCTCCTCATGGCAAAAAAGCTTTGGGGGGGATCGGAGGCCCCCCAGGTGAAGAGGAGACCCAGCTGGAGGGATTGCAGGCACAGGTGAATAAATGTCATTTTTTTTATTAGCATCAGAAGTTGGGAAGGAGGCTTTGCTTTTGTCATTTTTTTAGTGTATCCTCAATGTTTTTTGGTAATATGTGCAAAAAATATATATATATTTTTTTACAATTTGTAGTGTTTTTTTTGTAATATAAAAAGTTTTTCAATACAATCATATTGCATGTAAAAGCCCAATTTCTCCTGGTTACATGTTTATTGGTAGACACCCTCTTTTGCCCACGAGACTACCTCAAACTGAAACAGCACTTTAGGAGATTTTTAGATAAAGTAGCTTAATAAAAAACACGGTTTCCTAAAATATCAAAGGAAAAACAAGCTAAATCTGAAAGGCCAAGGCCCCCCCAAAACAATACCCAGCATGCATAGTTACTTTTAACCATTTTAAATGCCAGCCTACTTGAAAATGTGTCACCCTCTGTTTACGGGTAATTTTTTTTACTATTTTGCGCTATGTTTAACTGTTATTTCTGCAGAATTTCTAGGAAAATTATATATTTTTTATTGCAGCAGACTTTACGCTTTAACGTGAAATGTCTTGTTTGTAAGTTTCTAACTGTTTTTTAAATATTTTTGAGCAAAAAAACCAAAAACAGATAACATTTTTTTTTAGAAAATGGTCTCCTTTATTTTAAATAAAACATGTTTTTTTATTAAAGAAAACCATATTGCATGTGAAGGCCCCATTTCTACCGATTACAACGGTACCACATATATATCGGTATCCCCCCATTCCTGCCCAGGAGACCACCCAAATGGAAAAGAGCACTCTATAACACCCCCCTAGAGGGCCGGGGGTTAATGGCAAATTACCTGCTAGCTGCAGGTGACTTGCCAGTCCCCGAGCCTTGTGAACTGTATAGGTGTCTCATGGATCCCTTACTAGTTCACTAAGGGTTAACAATGAAGAAACAACACTGACACTGAGTAAAAATGACATTGTTTTCTTTTCTTTAGTCTTTAGTCCTTTAGTTTCTTTAGACCCTGTCCCACGGAGCTCCGATGACAGTTGGCGGGTGATCGGTGGAGGGGGGTCTGGGGGGACAGGGGATCACAGGCACTCGCCTCTCCACCCGGCGCTACTGAGCGTCTTTGGGCAGGTGTAAGATGACATCATGGATGATTAAGGTCTCCAGAACTGCACACAGTATTCTAGCTATGGCCTCACCAATGCTCTATACAGCAGTATCACAACCTCCCTCTTCTTACTGTTGATGCATTGAGCTATGCAGCTGAGCATCCTGCTTGCTTTTCTCACTGCCTGGCTACACTGTCCACTTATCTTGCAGGTTTCTGTAATAAGTATCCCTAAATCTCTTTCTTCTGAGGTCCTGGCTAACACAGTAATGCCCATACGGTACTTGGAGCAGGGATTCCTTCTACCCAAGTGCATGATTTTACATTTAGAGACATTAAACTCTAGTTTCCACAGTTTTGCCCATTTATCCAGTAAAGCTAAATCATTTTATATTTTTGCAGACGCCTCCAGGAGTGTCCACCCTATTACTAATCTTTGTATCATCTACAAACAGGCAAACTTTTCCTACCAAGCCTTCTCCTATGTCACTTACAAACATATTTAAAAAGAATGGGGCCCAGGACAGCACTACTTGTAACTCGCCTTTGATCAGATTGCATGCCATTAACAAAAATACTCTGATACCGATCTCCAGCTGTAAATCCACTGATTCAAAGAGCAAAAGTTAATTGATTTCGTATCGAGAATCGTAAGTTTGGGTGGGTGTTAGTCATTTTTTCCTGTTTTTTTGGCCATTTACGACTCGCACGAGCCTACGTTCGAATGCGTATATGCTCTTACGATCATCGCAAGTTCGTTCCTAAATTTTAGGATGAAAACGTAAAACTTAGGATCAAATCCTAAAACTTAGGATGAAAACGTAAAACTTAGGATAATTGGATGTGTTTCGGTGTGATTCAGAGAACAGTTTTCAAACCTCTAAATACGTTTTAAAAGAAAGCCACTGCCGACACCTTTTAGCAGTCGTATTGCTGTTCTGGAACAGGTTTTTTGGCTATGTGGAGGAGTCTGCGCGTCTTGAGCTGCAATGAACTGCATATATCAGCATGGCCGAGCCCATAAATTGTATTGCAATGCATACCTGATTCATGTATGCCTTATAAAAGCATTTTAATGTGGACCTTAATTAGTCCTTTGCATGTAAACCTTTATTTGGCAATATATTTGCGTTAATTAAAGAAACTTATGTCCTTTGTTATTTATTTTTAAATTGATGTACTAGAATAATATTTTTAGATTGCATTTATTGGTGTAGTTGTTTACCTTTGCTTGGTTTAATTATTTAAGCACATCTTTGGTCAGATGCATCACACTTACTGAGGAGAGGAGAGCGGGATAAAGTGCAGGATGTGGGTTACTGCTGTATTTTGCACAGACACAGCAGAGCTGGGGGCACGGAAAGGTCAGAAATCAAAGAATCCAGAGCAACACAGTCACAAGGCCCTTTCTGTTTGCAGGCTGCCCGAAAATACCTGAGCCGCCATCTTGCCTGTTTCTAGGCTCATAACATGCAGAAGTTGCTGGGTGTTTTTTAATATTTGAGAGCAATCTGTATGTAGAGGGTGTGGGTAAC
Source organism: Gastrophryne carolinensis (assembly GCA_027917425.1). Taxonomy (NCBI): domain Eukaryota; kingdom Metazoa; phylum Chordata; class Amphibia; order Anura; family Microhylidae; genus Gastrophryne; species Gastrophryne carolinensis. Next base: position 538,793,813 of record CM051234.1, read on the forward strand.
CACACCAAAAATTTAAAGTTGTACCATTTGAAGCCAAAATATAAAAATTAAATCCACAAGTAAAAAATGCAAGTTAAGTAAAAATTAAACAAAGTTAGATTTACTTATGCAAATGCATTCATTAATGGTTGGTTACTGCAAAATGAATGAAATAAAGAAAAATAAAAGACCAAATATTTAGAATGCACTTTAATGAGGTAAGTTTGTAGTGCGGAGCCGCAAGATCAGAAGGATTTACGTCCAGACAAAAAAGGAAAAAGGGCAAAACCAATGTTGCAACCTGAGAAATGAAACGGAAAATTCAGGATGGAAACTGACATAGGTCTGATTCCCGAACTGCCATACGAACGGACGTATATTTTAGGATAGAAACGTATTTGCTTATTGAATCACTCGCAAGTTCATACGAACGCACGAGCGGACGTGAAAAATAGGATGATCGGCACCCAAATCCAAGCTGTTACATGTTTCTTTGAATCAACCCATTTATCTCCTCTAGTTGGTGATGTCACAAGTTGTTTTAGAGATTCTCCATTAAGGGCCTCTAATATATTCCTGCTCTTGCAGGTCGATTTAATTGGGATATTGCAGTCCACATTAGGCATGTTGAAGTCACCAATAATTACAATGCCCCCCTTCTCTGCCATTCCACTGATTTCATCTTTTTACAGGTTATCTAAATTCTCAGATTATCCAGGGGGCCTATATATCACACCAATTCTGACCACAGCACCCTCCTTAGTCTGCATGGTAACCCAAAGCGTTTCTTCTATTGTTCATTGAAGAGTATTCTTGACATAAATTGCTACTCCACCACCCTTTTTTTCTAATCTGTCTTTTCTGTACAGTGTGTAACCAGACCAGGTATGGCTATCTCCCAGTCATTGTGATCCTTGAACCAAGTTTCTTCAACAAGTTCACATTAATTCACAGATCTTGTTGCCTAAGCTGTGAGCATTGGTACAAATTATGTGGATGTTGTTGGTATTACATTCTAGTTTGTTCTTGATCTTTTCCACCATTGACCAAGTTCCTGAAGTGCCAACACCCTGCTTCATCCTAAGTGGTAGCGGACAGAAATCACCCTTACAAGTTAAATCTCTGTCCCCTTCATCTAGTTTAAATCTCTGTTGAAAAATGTTCCACTCCACGTTCTTCTATGCCTTTCTGTGAAGGGTGCAAGCCATCCCTCTTGTACAACTGCTTGTTTGACCACCTTCTAACATTATGACTAATACATTCAAAGCCTTTGTCTTCACACCACTGTAACCATACATTCAACTTGGCTATGTTGAGTCCCTTTTATGATATAGATAGAAATTTGATAGAATAAAATTTTGGAAGTCCCTTTGTACAGTAAACAAATCTTTTTGGTATAAATCACTTGTGCCAAGACGTAGCACAATGTCCACTCTGTTATATTTGCTTGCAGCCTTGACAATATTTAAAATACGTCTCTTATCCCGATTAACAGTGGCACCTGGGAGACACCTCCTTTAGCTCATCTTTATCCCGCCCAAAGTCCATACCTCTAATTGTTGAATCACCAACCAGAAAATGCATTCTCCTATTGGTTGGTTTGGCAACTGCATCTTGCTGCCCTTTTGCACTCATTTTATTTGGTCCCTTATGTATGTCCACTTCCTTTGATCTTTCCAAATCCTGCACAAACTGATCATTGCTTACATCAGCTGATATATCCACATCTAGCTCAGAAAGGACAGCATATGGGTTATATTTGTTTAGTCCAAACTTTGCATGTTTTAGCTCTTTATTGCGCAATCTTCCAGAGCCGGTGGTCGACAATTCTGGAATGAGATAGGAAATCCTATACGAGATGTCACTAAGCTCTCAATCCTTCGCTCTCCAGGAATTTACTTGCTCAATGAAGGGATCACGGGAATTCCGAGACACACTTATCAGCTCATAACCAAGATTCTGTTGTCCGCTAAAATTACTATAGCAGTCTCATGGAAGCTTCCTTATATCCCTTTTTCTACAGTTCTCCAAAAAATAAATTGGATCATGGTTAATGACAAAATATCCAGTATTGTTAACAATAATCATGCGAAATTTGAGCAGATCTGAACACCATGGGCAAGTCACTTTCACCTATCATTATAAAGCATTCGATTCGGGCCCCCCTCTCCCCTTACCCTCTTCCCTTGTCAAGTAATGATTTTTTTTTCCCCCTGGAATGCAGGAGAGTAACTGTACCTTTAAGTTTCTAAAATAAAAATATTTTGAAACTAAAACAATAAACACAGTATCAAATCTCCACTGACAAACCCAAACAGTATGGTTCATGCTAAATATATAATGTAGCCCACTGGGTGCTGTTGTTTTCATACTTCTTCTTAATCTCCTTACCTCTTTGGAAACATGATGTACCTCACCAGTAGAAATGCCCCATCAGTGATTTTTGGGGGGAAAAGTAGAACAAGATTTACAACAAACAAAGGTAAACTTGCTTCACAAAATTAGCATGACCCTGCATTGACATGTAGTTTATTCTCAGGGGTATAATAAACATATTTAATTCAATCTATGTAATGATAATAAATAAAGACAGATATTTGAACAATGGTGATGGGCATGCTACTTATTTTCTGAAGGAGTGTTAACACTAAAAATCACACATAACACACAAAAAAAAACAATACAAAAAAATCACTTGCAATAGGGCATTTTTACAGGTCCATCATTTTTCAAGTCAGGTAAGGATAATTTCTTGAAAGTTTAATTTCAACAGCATCCTATTGGGCATGCTAAAGAATTTGCCTATTCTTTTCTGCATACCCCATAGGAAGCTGATGTTTTTAAACTTTCCAAATAAAGTCCTTACCTCCCTGGAACAAATGCCCCATCACAGGGGCAAGTGATTTTTTGCTGAAAAATTAGAACAAACATTTTTTATTGCATTCTTTGTGTCAAAATCAAAAATCTTAGTGTTCCAAAAGGTAAAACTTGATTTAACAAATCTTTAGCATGACCCCAACTGTCTCATTTTTTATTGTACAATAATGTAATGTATTCTTCTTTGTATACACTTAAGCAGAAACTGCTCTATATAATTTTGGCTCAACAGATCAGTCATCTGTTATTAGATCTTATCTGATCTGAGAGTTAAAGGGACAGACGGGGCATTGTTAATAATAAGGCAACAAGGAGCACACCTGAAGCCTGTCCCACGTGCCTCTCCTCCATTTCCTGCGGTGTACGTGTAGCAGCGTTCCAACATTTGCTTCCCTGTTTCTCAGTAATCCTGGCATGAGCAAAGCATAGTGATCACACTTGCCGGGCTTCCTTCGTGAGGGTCAGGTGCGGCTGTGTGATCACATTTGGGGAGTCACATTTGGGGAGACAAAGTTTGGAGCTCTGCTACGGCATCTACAGTGCACTGCAGGAGGAGTTGCACATTGGATAGGCTTAAGTTGAGCTCCTTGCTGCAATTATATTATTGTCTGGGATGACTCTTTAACCGTACACTTTATATCGACATTTGTGAAATAAATTAATTATAGTAGTCATTGGTTTGTTTTGCACCATTATTTTTGAATTACCACATTTAATTAAGAAGCATTATCATCAGATTTTCTAAGCAATACAATGATTTTCTTGGAAATTCGCTATATAGCTCTCCCACAGGTAAAAGTGTTTTTTGACACTAGGGAGGTCAATTCACCCATTGTAAAAAGCGCACTTTAGATGAAAACAAACGAAGTGCTCTTTTTACGCCTATGGAGAAAATTAAAATAAATGGCACTTCACTTTCCAATGAAATTATCTTAATGCATTTACAGAGATTAGTTAGATTATACAAACAGGAGAAATTCTGGCTCACCCGTTAACAGTGTAAAACAATGGGTTTATTTAGTTCCTTCTAATATCCAAATTGAAATCATCTATGGAAATAAATTTAAAAGAAAAAGGCACATGATATACAGACTACGTGTTTCTGGCGCTTACATAGTCATGCCTAATTGAATCAAAGTAAAGCTTATCTTTTGTCTTTCCGCCGGAGTCCCAAGTACTCTTAACTCCCCCCCACCTCGGGACGACCTCATCCCCACCTCCACATGACTCGATCTGGATGGTAAGATTGAGCCGCATACCTAAACTAGGACCACATGTCAACAGACCAGGCGGCCAAGAGAAAAGGGTGGAACATTGAATGTAACACAGATGAGGACGTCCCCAGAAATGTCTAACGGACAGCTAGAGGGGGGAGGTAGTGTTCTGCTTCACTGGCTTGACACCCAGTCTTGTGCTGCTTCCATCTCAGGTGGATCCATCACTGCATACTTACCCTCTGATGATTCTGTAGGGACAGAGAAGCACAAGACACCAGCACATAGCAAACATGTCATTAGCCTTTACATGCATCACAACCTGTGTGTTTTTGGTGTATTGGCCAACCGGAGTGTGTATAAGCTGTGGAGCGACTCTAAGCCCAACACACCCACCTCTTCAGCAGGCTCCATGGCTGGTGTTGGTGATGCTTCAGAGGAGGAAGAGGATGTTGTTTCGCCAGTTGGGGTCCGACCAGTGCTGTATTATTTGGGTGAAGATGTAAGGTTACATCCCCTCGCCTCTCACATGTGCAACCACATCCTCTGCCAATGTCCTCTTTTCATGTGTGTTTGGCTTGAAGTCGTACCTTTGGTCAATAAATGTCTTCAAACAACTAAGCGATGTGCCCCTTTAAGTAATTTTCTTGGGCAGTGCAAGCACCCAAGCCTTGTGTACGCCAGTGTATGCCAATGCTATTTTTCGCCCTATAAGACGCACCGGCCCATAAGACGCACCTAGGATTTGGGGGAAGAAAATAAGAAAAAAAAAATTTTAACCAAAAACGCACCATCACAGACAGTGTGGCATTCCCCTATCCAATTCCCATAGGCAGTGTGGGATGCCCCCATTCCATAGACAGTGTAGCATGCCCCCATCCCATTCCCCGTATATCCAGTGTGGCATCCCCCCCTCCCATTCCCCATATACCCATTGGCTGTGTGGGTTTCCCCCTCCCCCCATTAGTATAGGCTGTGTGGCATCCCTCTCTCCCCATTCCCATAGGCAGTGTGGCATCCCCCTCCCCCCATTAGCATGGGCTGCGTGGCATCCCCCTTTCCCCATTAGCATGGGCTGCGTGGCATCCCCCTCTCCCCATTAGCATGGGCTGTGTGGCATCCCCCTCTCCCTATTCCCATAGGCTGTGTGGCATCCCCCTCCCCCCATTCCCATAGGCTGTGTGGCATCCCCCATTCCCATAGGCTGTGTGACACCCCCCTCCCCCCATTCCCATAGGCTGTGTGGCATACCCCTCCCCCCATTCCCAAAGGCTGTGGGGCATCCCCATCCCCCCATTCCCATAGGCTGTGTGGCATCCCCATCCCCCCATTCCCAAAGGCTGTGTGGCATCCCCATCCCCCCATTACCATAGGCAGTGTGGCATCCCCCTCCCCCCATTAGCATGGGCTGCGTGGCATCCCCCTTTCCCCATTAGCATGGGCTGCGTGGCATCCCCCTCTCCCCATTAGCATGGGCTGGGTGGCATCCCCCTCTCCCTATTCCCATAGGCTGTGTGGCATACCCCTCCCCCCATTCCCAAAGGCTGTGGGGCATCCCCATCCCCCCATTCCCATAGGCTGTGTGGCATCCCCCCATTCCCAAAGGCTGTGTGGCATCCCCATCCCCCCATTCCCATAGGCTGTGTGGCATCCCCATCCCCCCATTCCCAAAGGCTGTGTGGCATACCCATCCCCCCATTCCCATAGGCTGTGTGGCATCCCCATCCCCCCATTCCCAAAGGCTGTGCAGCATCCCCCTCCCCCCATTCCCAAAGGCTTTGTGGCATCCCCATCCCCCCATTCCCAAAGGCTGTGTGGCATCCCCCTCCCCCCATTCCCAAAGGCTTTGTGGCATCCCCATCCCCCCATTCCCAAAGGCTGTGTGGCATCCCCATCCCCCCATTCCCAAAGGCTGTGTAGCATCCCCCTCCCCCCATTCCCAAAGGCTTTGTGGCATCCCCATCCCCCCATTCCCAAAGGCTGTGTGGCATCCCCATCCCCCCCATTCCCAAAGGCTGTGTAGCATCCCCCTCCCCCCATTCCCAAAGGCTTTGTGGCATCCCCATCCCCCCATTCCCAAAGGCTTTGTGGCATCCCCATCCCCCCATTCCCAAAGGCTGTGTGGCATACCCCTCCCCCCATTCCCATAGGCTGTGTGGCATACCCCTCCCCCCATTCCCAAAGGCTTTGTGGCATCCCCATCCCCCCATTCCCAAAGGCTGTGTGGCATCCCCATCCCCCCATTCCCATAGGCTGTGTGGCATCCCCATCCCCCCATTCCCAAAGGCTGTGTGGCATACCCATCCCCCCATTCCCATAGGCTGTGTGGCATCCCCATCCCCCCATTCCCAAAGGCTGTGTAGCATCCCCCTCCCCCCATTCCCAAAGGCTTTGTGGCATCCCCATCCCCCCATTCCCAAAGGCTGTGTGGCACACCCCTCCCCCCATTCCCAAAGGCTGTGTGGCATCCCCCTCCCCCCATTCCCAAAGGCTGTGTGGCCACCCCCTCCCCCCATTCCCATAGGCTGTGTGGCATACCCATCCCACCATTCCCATAGGCTTTGTGGCATCCCCCTCCCCCCATTCCCATAGGCTGTGTGGCACACCCCTCCCCCCATTCCCAAAGGCTGTGTGGCATCCCCCTCCCCCCATTCCCATAGGCTGTGTGGCACACCCCTCCCCCCATTCCCAAAGGCTGTGTGGCATCCCCCTCCCCCCATTCCCATAGGCTGTGTGGCATCCCCCATCCCCCCATTCCCATAGGCAGTGTGGCCGCTCTCCCCCCATTCCCACCCCCCCTCCCCCCGTTAGTATAGACAGGCGCCAAAGTAAAAAAAAAAAAAAAACTTAAACTCACCTGTCCGCTGACACCGCTGAGCTGAGCGGCCGGCTCCGTGAATGGGGTGGGCGTGGCCTGCGCCGCAGCGTCGACGCAGGCCACGCCCACCCCATTCACGAGCTGGCTCTGTCCCGGCCCCGCCGCTGCGATCGCTGTCTTTTCAGGCAGCGATGACAGCGGCGGGGCCAGAGACAGAGCCCCCGCCGCTCCTCCATCTGCTCCCCCACATGCGATCACGAAGGTCCGGGCAGCGGGTGGGCGTGGCCTGCGCCGGTGCAGGCCACGCCCACCCACTGCCGGGACCTACGTGCTCGCGTGTGTTCTGAGCCCGGCAGCAGATGGAGGAGCGGCGGGGGCTCTGTCTCTGGCCCCGCCGCTGTCATCGCTGCCTGAAAAAGACAGCGATCGCAGCGGCGGGGCCGGGACAGAGCCCCCGCCGCTCCTCTGGCCTCTCGCACTGTGCCAGACAACGCGGGAGCGCCGGGGACGGGTGAGTTTTTATTTTTTTTATTTTTTTTTTTTTTTTTTTTTTTTTTTACATTCGCCCGATAAGGCGCACTGACATTTTTCCCCCACTTTTGGGGAAAAATAAGTGCGTCTTATAGGGCGAAAAATACGGTAATCCAGCTCTCCCATCCCACAGTAGTAACAGATTGCAAGCGCAGATGCATTTAGGCCAAAAGGTACGCCAAATTCTCCAACCTGTTACTGCTGTCGGATAGGTAGCACTGACTGCTGCCAGCAACAAGGTGAAGCCAGCTCTCCCATTCCACAATAGTAGTGGATAGCAAACGCAGATGCACTTTAGCCAAAAGGCGTGCCTAACTCTTCACTCCACTACTACTGTCGTATAGGGCTCGCTTACACCAGCCAGTGCATTGCGGCAGGGTAAGCTCGACACCCAAAGCACTTCGGGAGGTGTTATGGTTGGAGATTGCCCACCATGTGACAGGGATGGGGCCAGAACCCAAGGATGGTGCCCAGGTCAAGAAAAAGTGGGACGACCTGAAGGTGGTGGTTCGGCAGAAACTCAGTTTCAGAGGAGCTGAGGGGTAAGTGGTGAACAACCAGGGTCTGTTTGGGCATGAAACATTGGACAACTCACTAAAGCCACCCTTTTCTTTGTTTTAATTTTGCTTTCAAACTGGTAGGGGGCTCTCCAAAACTCCAGGACTTTGCATATTACCATTTTTTATGTCCCTTAGATGTTCTAATATTCTAACTTTCATTTATGTTATGCATAGATTATATGTTATGTATTACAATTCACAAAGTGAAATATCTTCTCTTTTTTGTGCAATTGTCTTTTGAATAATTATGTTAATTTTTTAAACATATTTACAAATTGTTATTTTTCCACATGTGGAAGTTAACAACATTTCCCTTTGGGTTTGTCCTGAAAATTATTGATCTATTTTTTTCATGTTGTCATGTTATCAAAGATCTCTCTGGTATGTCCTTTAATGATTTATTTTTTGCCAAGATGTACCAGTATTTATTTAGTATATTTTCTATAACTTTTGATTTTACTGAGTACGTGGTTATCAGAGCTGTTTTCCTATTTCTCTTCCTTTCTTTTTTCTTGTTGTGGCTTATAAAGTATCGCTTGTCTATCCTTGTTCAGGCCTTTATTATAGGCTTCCTTGAACATGTTTTTTTTACTATAGCACTATAGTGTGCTTTTATGCCATCCGCGGCTTTCTAGAATCTTTCTAAGGATGAGCATTTCCGCCTGGCACGTAAATCTTCACCATACGGAATGCTACTCCTCAGATGCCAGGGATTGCAGCTGGTGGCCCTTAGGATGTTATTGTCCGCAGGTGGCTTTCTATAGAATTCTGTGGTGATGTTTCCCCCTTATCCTGGTATATTTTAATAACCAGGAAGGAAAACACTTTTTTATCAAAGTCCAAAGTTAACTGCAGATTGTATTCATTCTGATTTATCTAATCCAACTAATTCCTGATCTGTTCCGGTCCATAAGAGGAACATGCCGTCTATGTACCTGTGCCATGATGGAATGTGGCACAGGTACCCCGACATGACCTCCCTCACCAACCCAGGTACAGGTTGGCAAACGATGGGGCACAAGTTGTCCCCATTGCAGTCCCCTGGTGGTAGAGTTGTTCATCAAAAATGAAGCAGCTGCGGACAAGGATGAACAGAGCAAAGTCAGGAGAAATTCATTGTGTTCCCATTGGCTTTCCTCCAGGTCCTCCAAAAATGAGCTGTCACCTTGGATTCAAAGCTCATGGGGAATGCTGGAATACAGGACTTCCACATCAAGAGTGACGAGGGAGATCCTTGAATTGGGGTTGGTCTAATCTTAAAAAAAAACCTTTTCCTGTTTGTTGTATCTCAGGTGATGGAAAGTTTTTTGATTTTCTATTAGGGGCCTAATTAATTCTGTACTTCTTTGTTTCTGCTTCCATGTCTTCCCTCTCTCCCTAGAGGAGCTGTTTCCTGATTCTGCTCTGTTTTCTTGATGTCTTGTTCTCCTGATGGACAAGAATAAGTGCAGATAGGGTGGCGGCGCATCTTATGTGGGGCGTGTTCACTGGCAGCGGTCTGATCCCCATTCTGCACAACCTTAGCCCTCTCCTGGACCTTGCAGGAGATTGGAGCTACTCTAGCTATTACAGGCATGCAAAGAAACCTAATAGAAAACATAATGGCAGATCAAAAGGAAAGGTCTAATACTAAAATATAGTATATGAAATTCTATTTAATACAGTAAATGAGCCTGTGACGCCATTCGGCACATGGGAAAAGGCAGCAAATATGGAGATTGTCACTGTTACAGTCTGTTACATAGTTAATACGGTTGCAAAAAAAGACACATGTCCATCAAGTTCAACCAAGGGTGTTGGGGTAGGGGAAGTTATTTTTTAGTTTATTTCATAGGGGAAGCAATTTTTTTTTTATTGATAACCGCTAATAGTAACTGTTAATGTTATTTTCTTCTAAATAAGCATCTAATCCTTTTTTTGAAGCTGTCAGCTGTTGATGCTGTAACAAGCTTCCGTGGGAGACTATTCCATAGATTTATAGTTCTTATGGTAAAAAACGATTGTCGCCTCCGGAGACTAAATTTCTTTTTTTCCAATCTAAGGGGGTGCCCCCTTGTCTTTAGAGAGGATTTTACCTGAAATAATGTTCTCCCATATTTTTTTATATGGGCCATTTATATATTTATACAAGTTAATCATGTCTCCCCTCAGCCGTCTCCTCTCAAGACTAAACAGATTTAATTCTCATAATCTTTCCTCATAACTAAGATCCTTCATTCTCCTTATTAGTTTGATGGCTCTCCTCTGCACCCTTTCCATAGTCAGAGTGTCCTTTCTATGATTGGGTGCCCAGAACTGGACGGCATATTCCAGGTGAGGGCGCACCAGTGCCTTGTAAAGAGGCAAAATTACATCCCTATCCCGTGATTCCATGCCTCTTTTAATGCATGATAGTATCTTGGTAGCCTTGGAAGCAGCTGCTTGGCATTGCATGCTGTTATTTAGCCTGTTATCTACCAGTTCCCCCCAGATCCTTCTCAACAAGTGACTCTCCCAGTTTTCCTTCCCCGAGGACATATGTGGCCTTCAGGTTGTTAGACACTAAGTGCATGACTTTACATTTTTCCACACTGAACTTCATTTGCCAAGTGGATGCCCACACACTCAAAGTGCCCAAGTCAGCCTGAAGCTTGCGAACATCTTCAATAGACTGCACTGTGCTACATATCTTTGTGTCATCTGCAAAAATAGAGACAGTGCTTTTAATTCCATCTTCTATGTCGTTTATAAACAAGTTGAATAATAGAAGGCCCAGCACTGAACCCTGGGGTACGCCGCTTACGACTGGTAACCATTCAGAGTATGTATCATTAACCACAACTTTCATATGCTCATTGCCACAGCAGGCTGGCCGGGCTCCCTGTTATAATTGTGTGCAGAAGATTATGGAAGGTTTGAGCTGACTTGTTTCTGAACCTGTATACAAACATGCCAAACACCCACAGTAGCCCACTCAGGGTAAAGTGTAAGAAAAGTATTTCAGGCAATATTTTACCACTAAATGCCTCACTTTTCGGATAGAGCGACACTCCCAAAAAAAACATCCATTTTAATACAATACCGCTAATTTAAAGGTTTGATCTAGTCAGATATGTTTTATCATACTACAATGTTAGACCAAAGGCATTGATTAAAAGATCCAAATTGTGTTACCTTTAATAAAACTTTGACCATGACTTTGTGAAATGTTGCAAATGCTTTAATATCTAATGAGAGATGTTAAAATAACCTTTTATTGTCATTTAATTCTTGTGGTTGAATACCTAAGAAGTATCAAATTATAAAAGGCAATAGAGCTATTACATTTTAGCACCGGCTTATAAAGGGAAATAAAAACTTAGTGTTTTATCTCTGTGAAATTAAAGTCAAAGTTATCAGAAAGGTTAATAAAGCATGATAATAAAATAAGAGATTACTAGTCGTTCCAGACTCATATTTCTGCTATCAATCAAATCTATGGCAATATGAACAACAGAAAACTTCTTTGCAGGTTATTTTAGTTTTATTTAACAGCAGAATATGATTACACCCTTGTAGTAGTCTGCATAGCTTACAATTTATTATACTAGCGTTTAGTAGATAGTTATTATAAAGACAGTATTGATCTCTGCTGCCATACATGTCCAGGGTTTACAGTCCAGGCAATGGCGCTCATCTGAAACCTGTCTCATGTGCCTCCGTTTCATTTGCTGCAGTGCGCTGTAGATGCTGTCCCCAAAGTTAACCCCTCTTTTTAATTCTATTTTACAATAACCACCTCCAAATGTGACCTCCCCATCCCTCAGCGTACCCATCATGAGCCAGCCTGGCAGGCCACACTGGCCGAACTTGCTAGGCTTGCTCATATTTGGATCACTGAGTAACAGGGGAGGCTGTGCAACCACATCTGGAGAATGGTAGTGGAAAAATAGAAAGGAAGGGAAAACTTTGTAAACCTGCTACAGCATCTACAACAGGCTGCAGCAAATGGGGAGAGGCACACGAGACAGACTTCAGGTGAGCTCCTTGCTGCTTTGTTGCTATTGCCTGGATTGTCCCTTGAAATTACACATGTATAGTCTTCCTGTCAGACATATTGGGATACAAAAGTAAGTCCATCAAGGCTAGTTTGCTCAGCCACTGCCCCTCCACTGATGGTTCTAAATTCTTGGCTTACCTACTGCACCATACATACATATCTGCTGAGGGGGGATGGGTTTGAATGATGTGTTTCTTTCTTTGGAAAGCAACTAAAAGGCAGAAGGAGGGCCTTGGGGGTGGGTAGCTGAAGGCAGCGTCCTTCCTTTCCTATTCTGATGACTGCTGTGTGGTGTTGTATGATGTTTTTGTTTAATGTAATGTAAATGATGCTTTTCAGAAATGTGTTTACAGTTTTATAATATATATATATATATATATATATATATATATATATATATCAGGACCAGCAGGCCTCACTAAAAACCTCAACCAGGCTCTCTGTCTTATCTCATGGTTCTCCCTCATGAATGGACTCACTACGCTTTATAGCCTTGTAAATAGGCTGAGCTGCAACACCTATGAGCTATGGAGGACTTTATCCCTAATCCAGTTAACCCTAGATGAGGCATACACACATATAAGTGGAATCTGGAAAAATATCAATCCTCAACCATTTGTCCTGCCCCTGTCTTTATATATATAAATATATATATTTATTTCTCAGGATTTATACAGATAATCGGTTGTGAGGGATCAAGAGACAGTAATGTCAGACTCACAAAAACTGCTGCATATGATTGATGTAAACCACCAGGGTATATGTAAAGCATTTGAAATCCAAGCCTGTTACAGATGTGCTATTCTTTATGGTGATAGAGCTCACTGGATGGGGACACTGTTACCCCCCTCCCCTGTGCTGCCTTGAACACGCTTTTCAGTAAGACACTTGCAGCAGTGCTCCTCTAGCTCATTTTGTATTCGATCCACTCACTGATACTGTAGGTATTGAGCTGATGTATAGTAGTAGTTAACTTGAATGGGGATGGGATTCTGCTCTGTGCAGCCTCTGTGTGTCCACAGTCTGAAGTGCTGAATTGAAGACAGATAAGGTGTTGTTTTAATCCCCTATCCTGTCTCAGCACTGGGGCAGGGGGCAGGGTGAAAGGAGTTAGTCATAGACTAGACTTTAATTGGTAAAGATGAGTGAGATAAATTGTGCCCAGTGATGGAGAAAAAGGTTCAGACCAGAAAAAAAGACCAGAAAAATGGTGTCCCAGTGTCGATAGGAAGCAGTTTCAAGTTCCGCAGCATTTACATTACACAGGCATTTTCTTGGACCTTCCATATTAACACCTGGGGAAGATAGCCAATCAGCATCTTTATTAACTTGGTTTATTTAGACTGCCACCTATGATGCTAAAAAATATAAAGAAGAAAGATACTCCAGATTTTGACTATCCCAGGTTTTGTTCTATGACCTGCTGTCAGTATTACCCTTGTCTGTAGTTACAATATTGCACCATTGAATCTGACAGCACTAAATCAATGATAGAAAATCATTTATACAACCAGCAGGAATTCAAGCATCTTTAAGAGTTAACAATGAAATATTTGCTTAATACAAATAAATATATCTTTTAGCATTTATGAAATTTATACTGGAAAGAAACAAAGAAACAAACACATTTTCTACAGCAATAAACATGCATTAACAACAATATCAAGTCATTTGTTTTATACTTTCGACAGGTGCCTAAGTCTTTAAAAATCTTTTATAAAGACGAAACATCTAAAACATTGTTATTTTGTCTTTTTAAAGTACTTGTTAAATTAATACCTTTTTACTTCAAGGGTTTTCCTAACAATCTAAGAGGATTTGTTCTGGGAGTTGGACTAATGAGGCGTCTGTTTGGTATGCCTCAGTATAATTAGGTCAAGTTTCTTCTGAGAAGCAAAGGCTCCTTTTCAAGCATGGTTCATATATGAGGAGCAGGCCAACATAAATCTCTTCAATTGCCGCATTCCAATATGTAGGTAAGGCAATGCTATGTGCTTAATGCCGAATTTATTGCATCAAGAAATGGACCGCACATGCATACATGATTTTTACGATCCCAAGTGAGACTTTTCCTTTAATTTGATAAAAACCAAGTTAGATTGTCACATTATTCCACCCCATCATTTATATTTTGCCACTAAATAAAAAATCTTAATTGCTGATTCGGGTGTTTGGTTTTGGATTGCCTACTGCAGCTACTGTAAGGTTAAGGAAAATAAGCGCAACCCCTACTGCCTATGTATGAGGAAAAAGATGACTATTGAAACACATGACTCTAGGAAGCATCTAGAGATGAGCGAATCGATTCTGACGAACCCGAATTCGTTACGAATTTCAGGAAATATTCGATTCGTTACGATTCCGAATATCGAATGGCTTCTTTAAAACTCCATTTACTGCTATATAGCCCATCTAAAATGGTGGATCCACATGTCAGGACATGTCCCATGGGGCAAGGAATCCTGGGTGGTTGTCACATGCTACCTATCAGCAGACAGGCTTACCGATGATGTCACAGCCCCATAAAACGGCGACCATTTTGCAGGAGGTTCATTCTGACACTGTATTGCGGCCAGAGCAGATCAGGCAGGGAGAGAGCGAGGGACAGATAGACAAACAGACAGATAGGTAGATAGATACAGTGAGGGAGAGATAGATAGATAGATAGATAGATAGATAGATAGATAGATAGATAAGAAGAAGCCGAGCGAGGGACAGATAGAGAAGAAGAGAGGCTGTGACAGTGACAGAGAAAGACAGTTTAAAGTGTTTGCATTAGCTTTCAAGCCTATTTAGTGTTAATAACACACCTGCCTATTTAGCTTTTCCTTTTCCTGGTGTCGTTCTTTAAAAAGCGTGCTAGCATTAATATTTCAAGAGTACCTGTCTATTAACTGGTTGCATTTTGTAATCAAGGTCACTTTTCCACTATCAAAGCAGCCAACCTGTGTATTTGAAGAGGGGGCATCCCAAACACTAGCATAAATATTTCAAGACTACCTGTCTATTAACTGGTTGCATTTTGTAATCAAAGTCACTTTTTCACTATCACAGCAGCCAACCTGTGTATATGAAGAGGGAGCATCCCAAACACTAGCATAAATATTTCAAGACTACCTGTCTACTAACTGGTTGCATTTTGTAATCAAAGTCACTTTTCTACTATCAAAGCAGCCAACCTGTGTATTTGAAGAGGGGGCATCCAAAACACTAGCATAAATATTTCAAGAGTACCTGTCTATTAACTGGTTGCATTTTGTAATCAAAGTCACTTTTCCACTATCAAAGCAGCCAACTGGTGTATTTGAAGTGGGGGCATCCCAAACACTAACATAAATATTTCAAGACTACCTGTCTATTAACTGGTTGCATTTTGTAATCAAAGTCACTTTTCCACTATCAAAGCAGCCAACATGTGTATTTGAAGAGGGAGCATCCCAAACACTAGCATAAATATTTCTACAGTACCTGTCTATTAACTAGTTGCATTTTGTAATCAAAGTCACTTTTCCACTATCAAAGCAGCCAACCTGTGTATTTGAAGAGGGGGCATCCCAAACACTAGCATAAATATTTCAAGAGTACCTGTCTATTAACTGGTTGCATTTTGTAATCAAAGTCACTTTTCCACTATCAAAGCAGCCAACCTGTGTATTTGAAGAGGGAGCATCCCAAACACTAGCATAAATATTTCTACAGTACCTGTCTATTAACTAGTTGCATTTTGTAATCAAAGTCACTTTTCCACTATCAAAGCAGCCAACCTGTGTATTTGAAGAGGGGGCTTCCCAAACACTAGCATAAATATTTCAAGAGTACCTATCTACTAACTGGTTGCATTTTGTAATCAAAGTCACTTTTCCACTATCAAAGCAGCCAACATGTGTATTTGAAGAGGGGGCATCCCAAATACTATCATAAATATTTCAAGACTACCTGTCTATTAACTGGTTGCATTTTGTAAAGAAAGTCACGGTGTCAAATTGCCAGCAGCCATTGCCTTTAACTGGGGGGGGGGGGGGGGGCATCCCAAATATGCTATCATGTGTCTTTTAAGAGTACACACATTGGAGTTGGCAGCAGCAGCATTATGAGCCCATATATTGCCTGAAAGACACACATATGAGCTGGCAGCAGCAGCATAGGAAGCCCATATATTGCCTGAAAGACACACTCTGTAGTTGGCAGCAGCATAAGGATCTACCATGCATCAGCTACTACCATAGATCAGCCATTGGTGGCTCGAAATCCTGGCTGATCCATGCCTGATTCATCTTCACTAAGGTAAGTCCCTCCACATTTTTCGTGAAAAGACGAGTTCTCCTTGGCATGACTATGGCCCCCGCCGCACTAAACACCCACTCAGATGGCACACTACTCGCCGGGCAGGACAGCTTTCCCAGGGCAAACTCTGCCAGTTGTGGCCACAAGTCAAGTTTGGCTGCCCAGAAGTCGAGCGGGTCCTCAAGGTGCGTTGGCATGGTCATGTCAAGGTATGACACTACCTGCTGGTTCAGGGCCTGCTCCAGGTCTTTCTGCTGCTCATGATTAGCCTCACTATGCTGGTGAAGAAAGCTACTCATTAGCGTCTGAAGACTCAGGCTGCTGCTGATGGAGCTGCTGCTGCTGCTCCTGCCACCCCCCCCCAGCAGCCATGGCAGTGGAAGGGAGCGCAGAGGTCCCCCCGAGTCAGACCTGAAAGAGTATGGACCATGGCGCAGATAGGCATCGGCCAGCTGACTATGTAGAATGTCTCTGTAGTAGGTCAGTTTGTCCTCCCTCTCAGTGGGTGGACAAACTGACCTACTACCCATTTTGTGCCGGTAGCGAGGGTCCAATAAGGTGGAGAGCCAGAAGTCATCCCGCTGACAAATGGAGACAATTCTGCGGTCACTACGCAAGCAGGTGAGCATGCATCGTGCCATTTATGCAAGTGACTCGGAGGGACTACCTGTCTCCATCTCCACTGCATACTGCCACGGTGTGTCTGGGTCCTCTGTCCTGCCTTCCTCACAAACCCCTAGCTCCTCTGGCTGCTCCTGCTCCTCCTCCTGTCAGATGACTAGATAAAATGGCCATTTTGTCAAACCTAAACTGTGCTTCGCTGTGCCCCACCCCCTCCTCCTCCTCCTCCACTTCAGCCCCCACAGGCTTCATGTGGCCGTGAAATGTAGGCGCCATATCTCCAGTGCCCTGACCAGCCATGGTTTTCCAACATGTGTTGTAGTACATGAAGCAGTGGAATCACATTGTTCATCCCATAGTCCTGGCGACTCACTAATAATTGGCTTCCTCAAAGGGCCTGAGCAAACGACAGGTGTCACGTATGAGCTGCCACTGGTTTACATTGAAGTTACACAAGGGAGTCCCCCTATGCGCTTGGATCATCAATAAATCAGTGATGGCTTTTCTCTGTTCGTATAGTCGATGCAACATATGGAGGGTGGAATTCCAACGGGTGAAAACATCCCAAATCAGACTATGTTGGGGGATACCGTCAGTCACCATGGTTCCCATTTGCAGTTTTCGTGGAGTAAGCCATGATTTCATTTATTGATTTATGATTTTTAGCAGTTCCTCCCATGTGTGACAAAAAAAAAATTAAAAATGAAAAAGAAAATTTGTAAAAAAATTAACAAAATATTAAAAAAAGAATGAAAAAAAAATATAACAAAAAAAAAAAATTTACAAATTCAAAAAATAAATATTTTTTAAAAATACAAAATATTAAAAAAAAAGTAATTGAAAAAAAAAATAAAAAATTAACCAAAAAAAAAATTTGATAAATGTTATATGTTATTGTTATTATGTTATATGTTATTATTATAAATGTTAACAATTATTATGTAATTGACAATTAGCCACTTTTTTCTGTGACACCATTGCTAAGTGCAAGTGCACTGTCACAGGCACAAGGGCCTAGGAGCGTGGAGGCCACAGCGGAGGGACCTGTCCAAGTTGCTGTCGTGGTTGTGCAGGAACCACAATCACCCAGTGGGCCTTAAAGGATATGTATTGTCCCTGACCGTAGTTACAGCTCCAGACGTAGGCACTGCTGTGCACTTTGGTACACACTGACAGGCTAAAGGACTGGCCCACCTTCTGTTTAACAAAATTGTACAGGGCCGGTACTTTCTTCTACGCAAAGAAATGACAGCGTGGGACTCTCCACCTCGGCTCGACACAAGCCATCAGGTCCACCACCTCAAAAGGGAGGGACTGCAGCACCAGCAACTTATACAGGAGCACATTTAGCTTCTGCACGTTGGATGAGTAGGCACATACTGTTGTCTCTTGGACATGGCTTGGCCAATGGATTGCTGGCGGAATGACTGACTCGGATTAAGAGGAGGAGGAGCATCTGGAGCGACAAAGGATGGGTATGACACACAGGAGGTGGTGGAACCTTGGCTGGCTGGAACAGGGAGCGGCGTGCCACTGGGTAATGCAGCAGGCTGGACCCCCACTTTGGAGCCAACTCTCCCAGGACGCTTTATGGTGACACTGCAAATGTTGATGCAGGGCTGTGGGTCCAAAATTGGGACCCTGGCCACACTTCGCCTTCTGCCTACACATCTTTCATATAGCCATTTTAACCTGCTGCGGATGCTTGATGAAAAACTGCCACATCGCTGAGGAGCTGATTTTCCCACCAACAGTCTGCACTAATTCACTGCTGCTGCCGCTGCCGCCGACTCCAGGGGCCCTCTTCCACTACCTCCTGGGAAGGTAGCCTGTCGCGCAGCAAGTGGTCTACCCCGAGCACATTTGCTTCCATACTTTCCCCTTCTGCCACCATGCTGACCGCTAAATCTGTCAGTCTCCATCACTCCAAGCCTTTAAAAGTGCCCTCAAACTCACTGATGTCCTCCATAGGTTCCTCAACAGTGTCTGCTTAAGAACGCTTGCAACACCACCTCCCACGCCACTCTCCTCATCACTACTTGCCCGCCTAGTGGAAGAAGTGGCGAGTGTCTCCTCCACTTCTTGGCTGGGCAGTAGCTGCTGATTTTTCAGATTATCAGATCGTCCTCACTGAATAGTGGAGCTGAACTCAAAGCATAAGATATAACCAACAGTTGACTGGGGGTGTCAGATGTCACTTGTGATGAAGTGGATGATCGTGTTAACCAATGGATGACGGCAGATGGGTTGCTGGTCAAGACACGACTTCTAGCTGATACCGGGAGATCAGGCCTCTCACTGAGACTCCTGCTGCCACTCACCCCTAGTCTGCTGAGACCTCTGCTTGATGAATTTAGGCCTAATATGTTACTATGTTACTAATATGTTACTATGTTACTAATATGTTACTATGTTACTAATTTGTTACTATGTTACTAATATGTTACTATGTTACTAATATGTTACTAATATGTCCCCCTCTCCATCACTCCAAGCCTTTAAATGTTCCCTCAAAACTCAATGATGTCCTCCTCAGGTTCCTCAACAGTGTCTGCTTAAGAAGCCATAAACACTTGCAACACCACCTCCCACGCCACTCTCCTCATCACTACTTGCCCGCCTAATGGAAGAAGCGGCGAGTGTCTCCTCCACTTCTTGGCTGGGCAGTAGCTGCTGATTTTTCTGATTAGTCAGATTGTCCTCACTGAATAGTGGAGCTGATCCCAAAGCATAAGATATAACCGTCAGTTTACTGGGGAGTGGATGATCGGGGAGATCAGGCCTCTCACTGAGACTCCTGCTGCCACTCACCCCTAGTCTGCTGCAACCTCTGCTAGATGAATTTAGGCCTCTGCAACTTCTCTGTGCCCATCCTGGCACTTCTCTGCCTGACATACTTAGTGCGTATATGAGGGGAGGACAAAACACTACACTACACTTAAAACAGGATTTGTCAATAACAGCAGCAGGTGTGTAACTATCTATGGCCTTTCCCACACTGAGACGGTGTGCACCACCTAACAAGTACTATATAAAACAGGTGCCAATTACAGGGACCTACTACTCATACTCCTCTAAATCAGGTGCGACCCCAGGGCTGGCCCACCAACCGGTCCACAAATGCTAATTGCACACTGCTAGATCAATTATACAATTTATTAGAGCATAAGAAATTCATACATGGTATCCAACATACATAACAACATATAAACATACAGTTAAAAAACACTTATTAAAACTCAGAACAAATGGGGAGGAGCTCCGGGGCTATATTACTATCCAAATAGATACTTAATTAATTACTCAGAATAAAATAAAGATTGATATTAGTATACAACTAATAATGCAGTGGCGCCTTTAGAAAGTGCTGCGTGCGTAAAAGTGCCTAGTATCTATTAATAAAGTGTTATAACTATTGTGAAGTATTGCACTGCTCAGAACGCGCAGTGCTAACAACATCCAACACCTGTGCAAACATGCAAAAACATTAAAGACATACTACAAGGAAAGTGCAATGTGCAAAAGATAAGTGCAACTACTCTAAGGCTAAGCCTGATTGGTGCTACTACAATTCTAATAAGCGCCACTAATATATGGTGTAAAATATGAATATAACATACGCAGTGAACAATAGCACCGCAAATTGTCCAGGAGCCTCCTGTCCTCCCCACTTACCTCACCGGCGCGCTGCGTGGTCCTCCACCACTTCGCTCGGGTCGAGCGAAGTGGTGGAGGACCACGCAGCGCGCCGGTGAGGTAAGTGGGGAGGACAGGAGGCTCCTGGACAATTTGCGGTGCTATTGTTCACTGCGTATGTTATATTCATATTTTACACCATATGTTAGTGGCGCTTATTAGAATTGTAGTAGCACCAATCAGGCTTAGCCTTAGAGTAGTTGCACTTATCTTTTGCACATTGCACTTTCCTTGTAGTATGTCTTTAATGTTTTTGCATGTTTGCACAGGTGTTGGATGTTGTTAGCACTGCGCGTTCTGAGCAGTGCAATACTTCACAATAGTTATAACACTTTATTAATAGATACTAGGCACTTTTACGCACGCAGCACTTTCTAAAGGCGCCACTGCATTATTAGTTGTATACTAATATCAATCTTTATTTTATTCTGAGTAATTAATTAAGTATCTATTTGGATAGTAATATAGCCCCGGAGCTCCTCCCCATTTGTTCTGAGTTTTAATAAGTGTTTTTTAACTGTATGTTTATATGTTGTTATGTATGTTGGATACCATGTATGAATTTCTTATGCTCTAATAAATTGTATAATTGATCTAGCAGTGTGCAATTAGCATTTGTGGACCGGTTGGTGGGCCAGCCCTGGGGTCGCACCTGATTTAGAGGAGTATCTATGGCCTTTCACTAAGTAGTAACTAGGCATTGAAGACTTTAAAGTGGACCAACACCCAGGATTTTGACTATCCTGGGTCTTGGTCCACTTCGATGGGGCACCCCCGATCGGGGTGCCCCGCTGTGTGAAACCCCCCCCAACCCCCCGAAAAACTCACCTCTCCGCGCTCCCAGCGCCAACGTACAAGGACGTCTAAGCGGCTGCCGCCGCCGCCGCCGCCTCCCGCGCGTCCCTTTTGACGGGCGCGCGCCCGCGCCGGCCATTCGCAGACGGCCGGCGCGGGGGCGCGCACGCCTGCAGGGGCGCGAGGGAGGCGGCGGCGGCCGGCCGCCGCCGAAGATCAGGTAGGGTTTTTCGGGGGTTTTGGGAGGGTTACACCCCGCGGGACATCCCGATCTCGGATGTCCCGCGGGGTGGGGGGTGATCGGCCCGGGAATCTTATAGATTCCCGGGCCGATCACCCGTGGGTGTTGGTCCACTTTAACAGGAACAAAGTGATGAAACTCTTAGATGTGCGTATGTGATGAGGGCAATTCAATGTGCTCCAGTACGCTTGAAAAATGTTTTTTTGAGAGACTGGCCTGCGTGGAAATGAATCGGGCATGGATCAGCCAAGATTTCCACCCACCAATGCCTGATGCATCAGAGTAGGTTGATCATGGTGCCAGACCAACACTAAAGAAATATGGATAGTGCAAAACAGATTTAAGGCGCTGCTCTCCAGTTACAGACATTCCTCCGCATCAGACCACAAGTAATTATTGAGGAAATGCTTTACGTTAATCTTAATTTTTATTAATATTCTTAGGATATGATATATGTGCCCAAAATCTGTATATGCTCTCTTCATGCTGCTGACAATTCCAGGGTGTGTTTTTCAGGCAATATATAGGCTCCTAATGCTGCTGCCAACTCCATTGTCTCTTTCAGGCAATATATGGGCTCCCTATGCTGCTGCCAAGTCCAGAGTGTGTCTTTCAGGCAATATACGGGCTCCTAATGCTGCTGCCAACTCCAATGTGGTTTTCAGTCAATATATGGGCTCCCTATGCTGCTGCCAATTCCAGGGTGTGTTTTTCAGGCAATATATGGGCTCCCTATGCTGCTGCCAACTCCAGGGTGTGTTTTTCAGGCAATATATGGGCTCCTAATGCTGCTGCCAACTCCAGTTTCTCTTTCAGGCAATATATGGGCTCCCTATGCTGCTACCAAGTCCAGAGTGTGTCTTTCAGGCAATATATGGGCTTCCTATGCTGCTGCCAAATTCAGGGTGTGTTTTTCAGGCAATATATGGGCTCATCATACTGATGCCACCTCAAGGCTCTGTAATTGTGCTGCTCTGCGACAGCGAATCTAATAGCGACGCCTCTGATCTGCGTGTCATACTTCTTTACAATATTATTTCACTAACCCAGCATGCATCCTATGCATGTTACAGCTAAGCAAAATGTTCTGCAACCCCATGGAGGCTCTCGGAAGCCCAGAAATAGCTACCGTTTTTAATAGCGATTCGTCGCAAATAAATTTGGACCGAAACTATTTTTTCCGGAAAATTCGGGCGATTCGGGCGAATCGAATTTTTCAAAAGTTCGCTCATCTCTAGTAGCATCCACTGCATTCCACTTCCTTCCCCAGCTCACATTTTACCTAATAACAAAATCACATCTAATTCTTTGGAAAAATACAATTTAAATAACATCAGTCACAAACAATACATATACAGATATAAAATCACAAATCCCAATGTTAGTTTAGAGGGGTGCAAGCCTTAAACACTGTTCAAACATTAACCAGGCCCCCAAGTCCAAAACAGAAATCCAGTTGTGCCCCCCCCCCCGGCTGCACCTCTTAGTCCATAGAGCGAGGGGCCACCCAAAGGAACCCGTAAACCACCAATCGGTTTCTGTTAAAATGAAGCTAACCAGCCCAACAGCCAACCACTTCAAAATTACACGGGAACCATGCCCCCCTTGCTGAGACAACTTCATTTGTTATGATGAAAAAAAATGATCAGCCGGAGTGCGTATATGCTGATAGCAGCAGCCTAGCATTGAGCTTTGAGGTGAGGTTGCAGCATACCATGTCCTGTGAGTGATGAGTGTCTAAGGAGTAATCCCAAGCAGATGGTGGCACAAGCTGGGGAAAAGAGCTGAATCAGCGTCAGTCTGGGCCACCGGGAGGATCCAAGATGACGCCCGCACCCTGTGCTGAGGAATACACAGAGGGAGGTCATGGCCGTGGCATCTAAAACAGTGAGCAACACACATGGGAGGGCCTTCAGAGTTTCATCAGAAATTTAAAGCAGCCCTGATAAAAAAATAGATGGCATGTTGAGAAGGGGTTTGAATATAAATACTAAAGACCATTTCACAAAGGAGTTTGTGAAAGTGTTACGTAGCTTAAACAGCATGGATGATTGGTTGGGGGATGTAACTACCATGTTGGAGACACACAATGAGGACATAGGCACGCCCACATGCCTGGCCTCCCGCATCTGGACTCGCTCCCACCCCCTGCCATGTGTAGCACACCTCATGGAGAATCAGGAAAACCTGAACCTATCCAGATACAATGCACATATGGAAGCTGTATTAGGGATGTCATATAACATGTTAGACCAACACCCCAAAAAGTCCTTTAAAGCGGCACAAAACTCTTGAATCTAAGATCCCAGGGCCAGCTGCTGTACTTTGCCGGGCATCTTAAAATGCCCCGCTATGTGAAACCCCTTAGGTCACTTAGGTCACTAGTATTCACTCACCTCTGCTCAGCCCAACAGCACATGCGTGGCCTCTTCTCTCTTCTCAGTGTACAGACTTTGTGTACAGTTGCCGAAAGCAACAGATTGCAGGCACACCATAAATTGCTGATTGGACTGGAGCCTGGACATGTGCCATGGGTAATGCAGAATAGTGAATTGTGTGGGTGGTCTGGGGGGTTTCCCACAGGATGACCCAGAAAAATTTATCTATCACCAGGATAGTGTAAATCATTGTGTTAGGTCCACTTATACACCAAATTCTAGCTACATTAAAGCAGACTTAAATTCCCTCACTTATAAATCAAAGTGGCAATCATTGCCTTGCCTGACTTTAGTACCTTTATACCAATAAATAAACTTGTTACCATTTTATGCAAAACAATATATATATATATATATATATATATATATATATATGAATTTACCTATATTAAAGCAGACCTGTCTCAACCAAATGGAACTGAGTATGTCTGTAATGCAATATAGGCCCTTATTTAAGAAGGGATAGCGTCAGATAGTGGCTGGTTAATGAGAGGTAGAGACAGGTAGCGACTGGTGAACGCCGGACACGCAATTACACATTTATCAAGCAGAATCTGTTTAGCGACTGGGATAGCGCCATGTAGCGTCCGATTCATCGTTTTCACAGCCTCAGCGAACAGTGCCGGCGTTCAGCCTTGCACAGCGCCAGGTAGGACCTCTCACTACCTGTCGCTCTTCCATACATTTCAATAGACGATCCTTTTCTTCTCTTTTTTTTTATCAAAAAGTCTCAAATAATACTGTGACCTCTTCTGGCACTGAAAAAGCAGTTTTTCCCATTTTTTTCATGTTTTATATATTTCTGCAGAAATGACATTATAGGTCTGGCCTTAAAGTGTTCATGTTACAATGTTATTACAATGTAATTCCATATGTTTTCGCTTTGTTACTAGTGGATAGATGTTGACAAACAGACTTTATATACACAGCCTCCTGCGCTCTGGGCTTCAGAGAAGCATTTTTCTGCGCCAGAGTTGTGTGAGGCGTTTTTTTTTCTTGAATATGATGTGAGTCGGTCGCTATGACCAGTCGCTAACATGCGCTCCCATACAGTGCTGTACTGGTCAAATAGTGACTCCTCACAATACATTCAACATTACTGAACAACGACTGAATCGCTAAGAACTAGCGACCCACGGCCGAGCACAGTGATTTCTAGCGGGCGCTCTGAAAATGCCTGCTACAGACGCTCATCTGTCGCTACCTGCCGCTAATGATGAATCAGCCGGCCCGTGGACATGAAACAGCTGTACACTGCAAATTCATGCCCTTTATTGTAGGAGTCAAGCAGTTGCATTGATTCTTGTCCCTGGAGCATCACAATTTGGTATGACCCGATGTGTTAAACCCCCCCCATTTCCAGTAAAATCTATCCGATCCCACCAGCACAGCAATGCAGTTGGGATGCCCTACAAAGAGGTAAAACACCACCAACACTCTCAAGAGTCTTTTAAAGCTGCACAAAACCCAGGCTCACCAATCCTGGAATCTAAAATATTTCAGTGCCAGCCGCTGGCCTTGCCACAGGGCATCCCGAATCACTGATTGGGAGCGCAATCGGCTTATCCCTACATCTGTGGCCTGAGCATGCACTCCTGCCCCGCCATTCAGATGGGACTGGGGTCAGAGTATGTGTGCTGATAGAGATGAGGCTGCTTGCGCTGCCATTAATACCAGTCAGAGCCATTTACCGAATGACATAGGCGCAGCAAACTGCTCTGATTGGACAAGAGCCTGAACATGCGCTGTAGGGCCAGTGAAAGGCAAGTTTGTATGGACGATCTGGGGGGTTCACACACCGGGGCATCCCAAATCGGGATGCCTCCAGGGAAATGAACAAGACCCATGATGGTCAAAATCCGGGGTTTTGTTCCTCTTAAAGAAAAAAATATATATCAGAAGCAGTTTTTCTACCTTCAGTCTGTTGCTATTCGCAACTGTACATGGGCAGGCTGATTCATTACTAGCACCAGGTACCGGCAGATGAGTGTCTGTAGCAAAGCGCTCAGAGCGACTGCTAGTAGTCGCTGTGATCGGCTATGGTTCACTGTTACGGAGCGCCTCAGTCGCTGATGAATTTGATGTGTGAGTCGCTATAACACCAGTACAACACTATATGGGAGTGAATGGTAACGACTGGCCAGTGTGAGCGACTCAAACCATATTCATCAAAAAATTGGGTCACTGTAGCCCAGAGCGCCAGACGCTGTGTGAGGCTGTTTTTTTTTTATGAATATGGTTTGAGTCCGTTTTTGAACACATATCCACCTGTAACAAAGCAAAAACACGTGGAATGACATTGTTATATCACTGGGAGCGACTTTGTCTGCGTTCTTTGTTTACCAGCATTGGCGGGCATGACGTGCGGTTCGGCGCCTCTAACATGGCGGATGGTTACCGCGCTGCATAGTGGGGATGTGCATGCAGTTGAGGTAGGATATGCATGGCACTATGAGACACATTAGACTATACACGTGGGGAAGGGGGAGGTCTTTGTTTAGCATGCTGAGGTTTAATTGCTTAATGAGGTGACTGTAGAGGGTGGGCTCAGCAGGGGATAGATAACATATAAGGGCTGCACAGGACATTCAGATTACCCTGACCCTTGAAGCAGCATGGGGGCTGCGTGCGCGGGTAGTTTTAATTAAGGTCGGCCGGATCTTTGCCCTGGGTGATGTCACGTGAGATCTCTTTATTTGCATTATTGGTTTGTTATTAATATTTGTTCATATTGGTCCTTTGGGGTCACTATTTCAGCAGCCTTGATACAGGCTCCTGTGCAACAGTAGGTGATTAGAATAGGGGTTTCCTTGGTTAATTGTTAATGATTGCTATATTGACTGTTTTCTCACAGAAAGTTTATGATTTTCACTTAGTTATTTGCACTTGTGCACTTTAGTAGTTCCAATGTGATTGCATTTGGGGATTATCTTTAATCATACACATTTTTTATATATATACATGGTAATATGTTCATTCTGTTTTTTATTTATTTATTTATTTTTTGTGCCGGCACAAAATGATAAGTTTTTCTTTTTCTTTTTATTAATTATATATTTGCTATATGTATAGTTTCCACCCATGGGTATATAATATATATTGATTAGCCCCTATGTTGGGCAGTGTATATACATTAATTGTTCCCGGCCATACCGCTTGTTTTTAACAGTGTCTTGTGGTGTATATGTGTTCTAATGTTCTTAATTTTGTACTATCAATAAAATAATAAAATATTTACTTAATTAGGAGTTTTGCTGGTGGTGCTTCCGTTTTGGGAGATAGGTGTGCATTGCATGCCTACTCCACATGGTGTAGAGTTATTGATGCTGGTGAGCACACCCAACTTATCATGGTAGATTTATTTAGGCGGTGCACCCTGTATTAGTGTTATATCACTGTGACATTAACACTTTAATGCCAGACCTGTAATGACAATTCTGCATAAAAATATAAAAAAAATCAAATAAGTTTTCAAAAATGACTTTTAATAGGCCAGGAGAGGTCACACAATGATTTCACAAAAAAAAAAAAAAAAAAAGAACAGTAACATCTATTGAAACGTATGGGAGAGCGACAGGTAGCGACAGGTAATACCAGGCGCTCCGGAAGCCAGAGCGACGGTGGTATACACTGTGATGATGAATCGGACGCTAAATGGCGCTGTTAGAGTCGCTCACCGGAATCGCTTTGATAAATGTGGTATACATAAAGAGAAGTGATCCCTGTACACACAGAACACAGCTCACTCAACTTTTCACATGCCCAGCAGCAGTGTTCTGTGTGTGTATGAGTCACTCCGCTCTTTTTGGTGTACGGTTTCCAATTGCAACAGATTTTTGCAGTGAAAACCGCTTCCATAGAACACACATTTACTTATATATTAAAAGGACATAATGCTAGATAGGCTCAGCACCCTGAGAACATGCTTTTTGGCACATTTTTTTTAAGTGCCCCTGGGGCATCCTGAATCAGCAAACCCAACTGTGTGAGCCCCCTGTGCAGGCCAACACAATACAATAGACCCATATTATTTGAACAGAAATTTCATGGGTGTCACTAGGAGCAGAGGGGTGTCACTGGCAGAAAAGTCCAATATTCCAGTCCAATATTAATCTAACATAAATGTCATGGGTGTCAATGGGAGCAGAGGGGATATCACTAGCATGAGAGTAAACCCTGCCTGATGTTCCCTGACATTCGGTTTTAATGTAACCATGTAACCTCCTTTTAAAGCAAGTTTAATTTCATTAATTGTATGAAATGGAAACATTGCAATGTGACTGCAACAGGAAAGGTACAATGGGGAATTGGGAATTGCACCCCCCCCTCAAAAAAAAATTCATGAATTATCCAGTGTGGTATCTTTTGGCAACTGAATGAAACCTTTGCAGTACACTGCTCCCCTTAGTGGTGGCTGGAGTCAAATGCAGGATTTTCTGAGATGAGAAATCCTAATTTAGGGCCTTATTTATCACGGGCTAGCGCCAGGTAGTGTCTGATGAGCGCCAGGTACCGCCAGCTATCGGTGGCTACCGACTCAAGTACGCCCGGCGGCGGTCACAATGACGCATTTATCAAGCTAAATGAGGCTAGCGCCGGCGAGAGCGTCAGCTAGCGCGGGATTCATCATGAAGCCGCCTGGAACGAACAGCGCCGCTGCAAATTCCTTCACAGCGCCAGGTATGACCTGTCGCTCCCTGGCATTGTCCAATGCATTTCAATGGAGCAATGTTTAATTAATCATAATTAATTGGTAATATATATATATATTTTTTTTTTTATGTCAAAAATTCTGAGACCACTTCTGCAATGTTCGTTTTTTTTTTTTAAAGTAAAAAAAAATAAAAAATAAAATTTGTGCAGAATTGATCTTACATGTCTGATATTAATGTATTCATATTACAAAATGATTCAAAAAACATGTATAATGTTACAATCAAAAAATATGGTTGTTTAGGGGTTAAAAACTAGTTAACACACATCGCCGCCAGCGCACTGGGGTTTAAACAAGGAATGGACAGCGCCAACAAATTCGGAGCGTGATTTTTTAATGAATATGAAGCAAGCCGTTCGCTCTGGCCATTCGTTGTCAGGCGCTCACATACAACGCTGAACCTGTGAAACAGAGACCCCTAACCCCGTATTCAACATTACCGCACACCGACTGAGTCACTGTCATCAAGCAAACGCCGGCCAAGCACAGCGAATACTGGCTGGCGCTGTAAAAATCACGCTACAGTCGCTCATCTGTCGCTACCTGGCGCTATTAATGAATCGGCCTTCCCGTAATGGAACTCATCTCACAACAAAGGGCTCAATTAACCAATTTGGAGATAAGGTGAGCCTGACTGCATCTGTATCTCATTCCCTAAACGAATTGCCTGTAGTGTTTCAGGATACTCTGTTCCTTCTTCAGGCTCCTTTAAACATATTTGGTGGGACTGTACCAAAATACATTCTAAAATATTCTGAGTTGTCTCTGATACTAGGTTTTGCTGTCAGTAGGGATCCTTGGGTGGCATTGCTGAATAAACCTTTGGATGGAAGTATCAAGGTACAGTGCATATTGCTACATTTTTTGGCAATGGTTGACTGCAATACATTGATTCACTTCAAAGAAATCCAGAATCCCTGGGTCAGTACATTTCTATCTCTAAATATTGGTAGAGCACTACTAGGGATATAACAAATTATATTAGGAAAGTCTGGCTCTTATATGGGCTGGGTTCCTATTATTTTTTTGGGGGGGGAGGATGTTCTTCATATTTCATCTTCTTTTCTCTTCTGCTCTTCTTTATTGGCATTTATGTAGATAACCTAATTTAGGGCAGTCCTCAATGTGAGGGTCTGCGCAAGTTTTGCTGTCAAACCTCAGGATGAGGAAAACGCTGCATCTAGAATTGCAGATTATTTAAACACAGGGTTGCAAATAATTAATGTGTGAGAAGCACACATTTTTGCCTCTAGTTCTGGAACTTATTTCCCTTTTACTGAGTGTAACAGTTTATCCCTTTTTTATAAGCTGCGTTATGTTGAAGCATAAAATCAATAAAAACCTATTGAATTAAAAAACTATTAGCCATACACAAAATTTCAACAATACTTTTTTTTCCTGCTACCCTCCATCAAACCGCTGAGGAGTTGGTAACAAAACCCCAACTCCGAAAAACTGAAGGAAGTGAGGGTGGGACTTTATGCTGGTGCTTCACTAGGTTTCCAGGAAAAATGACGGAGTCAAAATGCCCCACAGGGCTTCTTTTACGTCTCCTCTCTACCCCATTCATCAATTCTTCTTCCTTTCCCTCCCCATCCCACCTCACTTTCCCACATTGAATGTTTTATTTTAACCCCTGGTGGCGCCCTTAAACCCCAATTTTAGGGGAGAGATGAGCCTTGGGGCTCTCCTGACTACTGGATCTTCTCAGTCTTCAGGATTCCGGCTGGCGGGGAGGCTGATTCATTACTAGCGCCAGGTAGCGGCAGATAAGCGTCTGTATAGCAGCGCTTAGAGCGACCGCTAGTATAATCTGTGATTGGATATCAGGCGCTGTAACAGAGCACCTCAGTCGCTGTAGTAAACTGGCCCGCATTGATGAATGAGATGTATGTTGGGCGTTCTAACACCATTACAGCGCTGCAGGGAGTGAAAGGTAGCGCCAGCGTCCATTGAAATGTATGGGAGAGCGACAGATAGCGACAGGTAATACCAAGCGCTCTGGAAGCTAGAGTGCTGGCGCCATACGCTGAGCCACCTGTAACGATGAATCGGACACTACATGGCGCTGTTAGAGTCGTTCACCAGAATCGCCTTCATAAATGTGATTGCGTACAGCGCCCAGCGCTCACCAGACGCTGCCTGCCGCTACGAGGCACTACCTGCCGCTATCCCTTGATGAATAAACCCCTAAATAAACTTCAAGCATTTGTTTCCAGCAGAAACCAAGGCCAAGTAGATCTTTAAGATTGGGTGACATGTCTACTGCTGTGGGGGAGAATTGGAAAGTATATGTTGTGTAAAGACTAGACAGGTCCTTTAAATGCCCAGTCACGAGGGAAAGCAATAATATTTTGTACCGTGTTTGTCATTAAGGATAGAAAAGTGAAGAAGTAAGGCAGAAACATTTGTAGACCTGAGTATATTGTGAGCTTTGCAAGAATACCTAATTCTGACCTAGTTCTGATCAGTCAGAGGGGCAAATACTTTGGATTGCAGTTAGCAATCACACTGTGCCCAATACTGCACTCAGATATTTCAACATCATGGTTTCATCTCTCTCGAACCATGAGACAGACGAGACAGTCAAGTAGATAAATAAGCTAGATCTCCCCTGCGGCCTCAACTTCAACAACTTTATTCAGCAGCACACCAGGATTAATCCAATATATGGAGAGTACAGGGCTGGATTAAGTGTGGTGGAGGCCCCTTGGCACAAAATTAAAATAATAGTCCAGCCAAGTAACTGATTGGTGGTTGTCTAACACCGCCTACTTACTGGAAAGTCAGATCAAGTTCCTTGTGCCACCTATGTGTGGGTGTGTGCTGCCCATAAACTCCTTCTTTCGTAGTTGTAGTCGCCCAGCTGGTCCAGCAGAAAACAGTCCGCTGCATTGAGCTTCCAGTGGCTGTGATTGGTGGTTTATGTGTAGTGAGCGGCCGCCGATTGACAGCTCTGTATGCATGCATTGCTGACGGTGGCTTTGCTGCTCTAGACTCTCCATCCTGCCCGTTGGTGGCTTCGGCTGCAGGTTTGCAAAGACTGAAAAGCCTCCTGGACTAGACCATAACCCAAAGGTTGGTGGAGGCCTCCTTTGCAGGGAAAGTGGTGGAGGCCCTGGGGCATGCGCCCCTTGCGCCTCCCTCATAATCCGGTCCTGGGTGGGTAAGCAAACGGTTATTTGTTTTCACACTTAGCCTGGACCTTATGACTCCAAGACTAGCGAGAGGTTGTGGCTATCCCCTTCCACTCTGGCCTGGGTTGCTAGGATCAAAATTACCCAACACAAAAACTGCAGCTGCCCCCTGACTGCAGCTGCCCCCTCATTACTGATCTTTATCCAACCCAATGGGTATTCCAGCTAGAGACACAGCACAATGAATGGAGTGTGCAGTTCCATTCAGGAAGGCAGGTATGGAAAACAAAGGGTATTTTGGCATGTTGTATTTTTAATTTAAAGTGACATACAATCTTGTTATACATGTGCAACACATAGGTGTCAAGTCCATGAACACTCCTTATTTTATAGAAAGAGAATGCATTGACATGGAGAAGCGGGAAAGTCTTATTGATCTACTGTACATCAGGAGTCTGGATCAGATCAGGTCAGTTCAGGTCAGGCCATTGCTGGTAACAAAAGGAAACTATTCCTAGAAAGAATGTTTTTGTAGTCACCTTCTATCCTCAGCTCAGTGCCCTAAAACAGCCTGTGTTTCTCTTTTCACTTTCCCAATATTCATAAAAACATGAACCAGAGGCAGTCTGATGCTCAAATGCAGCTGTATAGCTCCCTGGCTGTGCAGCAGTGCCCCCTAGTGACTTCAAGCACTGATACATTCAGTTCCACGCAGCTCAGCACTGAGGGTCAGCCTTATCAGTTATAATTACTGCAATAAATCTGAAAGCACTACATGTTAAACTACATTGTAACTGAAGGAATCATCGCTGGAGAGTATCAGGGGCACCGCTTCACAGCCAGGGAGCCATATGGCCAGGATTTGAACAACAGACTGCACTTGGTCAGTGTTTGTATGAATATTGGGCAAATTATTTATTAAAGAGAGGAAACAAAACTGATTGGGGGCACTGGCCTGGGGAAAAAGACAATAACATAAACTACCTTTTTAAGTATAGGATCACTTTAAGAACAGTATCAGTATTAACATAAACAGGGTCATACAAAGGGCAGAAACGTCAGTAGGTAGTCCGGCGCAACCAGGCAAAAGGTAATTGGGTACAAGTCAGGGTTAAATAGCAGAAACAGTCCTCATCAAACAGGAAAGAAAATTGACTGTTGAGAGCCAAATGATTTTGGCCCTTATTTAAGAATTGATAGCGTCAGGTAGTGGCTGGTTAATGACAGGTAGCAACAGGTAGCAACTGGTGAACGCCGGACACGGCACGCAATTACACATTTATCAACCAGAATCTGTTTAGCGACTAGGATAGTGCCATGTAGCGTCTGATTCATCATTTTCACAGCCTCAGCGAACAGCGCCGGCGTTCAGCCTTGCACAGCGCCAGGTATGACCTCTCGCTACCTGTCGCTCTCCTATACATTTCAATGAACAAACCTTTTTTTCTCTTTAAACAAGGTCTTTTTTTCAAAAAAATCACAATTAATTTTGTGACCTCTTCTGGCATTGAAAACAGCAGTTTTTTCACATTTTTTTCATTTTTTATATATTTCTTCAGAAATGACATTACAGGTCTGGCATTAAAGTGTTCATGTTACAATGTTGTTACAATGTAATTCCATATGTTTTCGCTTTGTTACTAGTTGATAGATGCTTGAAAACACACTTTAAACACACCGCCTCCTGCGCTCTGGGCTTCAAACAAATATTTTTCAGCGCCAGAGATTTGTGAGGCTGTTTTTTTGGTGAATATGGTGTGAGTCGGTCGCTATGAGCAGTCGCTAACATGCGCTCCGATACAGCGCTGTACTGGTCAAATAGCGACTCCTCACAATGTATTCAACATTACTGAACAGCGACTGAGTCGCTATAAAGTAGCGACTCACAGCTGAGCACTGCGACTACTAGCGGGCACTCTGAAAATGCCTGCTACAGACGCTCATCTGTCGCAACCTGACGTTAGTGATGAATCATCCTGCCCGTTTAGCGTGCGTATACTTTTGGTGCATTGAATACAATTCCAGTATACCTGCAGTACTGCACCTGTCACAAAACTATTTGAAGTTGGTCTGTGACACTGGTCTGCAGTCATTACAATGAGACATTTCATTTAAAGACCCTGTCCAGACATCCCACCTGACAACACCCCTCCTACCTATTTCCACGAGCACTTAAAACCTGGTGGTCCTGTTTCAATAAAGCAGCTCTTTATCCTACTAGCTATTCCTCCAGGATTGAAGAAGGCTTGGTGGAACTTGGCAGGACCCAGCTTCATTGTATTACCAAAATCTGGTCTAACAAACAGTGCTTGAATGTGTGCGGCAAAGAATTGAAGTCAGGGTGTCATACATGATTTACAGGCTGTCAGTGGCACATCCGCACATTAGGAAAGCACCCTTATGATGTGATAGGTGCACGGGGAGGCCGATTCATCAATAGCGCCAGGTAGCGACAGATGAGCGACTGTAGCGTGATTTTTTCAGCGCCAGCCAGTATTCGCTCTGCTTGGCCAGCATTAGCTTGATGACAGCGACTCAGTCGGTGTGCGGTAATGTTGAATACGGGCTGGGGGGTCGCTGTTTCACAGGTCCAGCGTTGTATGTGAGCGCCTGACAACGAATGGCCAGAGCGAACGGCTAGCTTCATATTCATCAAAAAATCACGCTCCGAATGTGCTGTCGCTGTCCATTCCTTGTTTAAACCCCAGAGCACTGGCGGCGATCTGAATTAACTAGTTTTTAACCCCTAAACAACCATATTTTTGAATGTAACATTATACATGTTTTTAGAATCATTTTGGTATATGAATACATTAATCTCAGACCTGTTAGATCAATTCTGCACATTTTTTTTTTTTTTTTTTTACTTTAAAATAAATCCTAACATTGCAGAAGTGTTCTCCGATTTTTTGTCATTAAAAAAGTAAAAAAAAAAATTATTACCAATTAATCATGAATTATTATAGATTGCTCCATTGAAATGCTTTTTACATCGCCAGGGAGCGACAGCTCATACCTGGCGCTGTGAGGGAATTTGCAGCGGCGCTGTTCGGTCCAGGCGGCTTCATGATGAATGCCGCGCTAGCCGTCGCTCTCGCCGGCGCTAGCCTCATTTTGCTTGATAAATGCGTCATTGTGACCGCCGCCGGGCGTACTTGAGTCGGTAGTCGCCGTTAGCTGCCGCTACCTGGCGCTCGTCAGACACTACCTGGCGCTATCGCTTGATGAATAAGGGCCTTAATGTTGTGGTCATCGTCACAGGAAAATGGGGGGGGGACCAGACAGGGCTTGACTGACAAGTAGACACTCTGGGGGTTATTTAAGAACAGCTAGCGACAGGTACTGCTACGTAGCGGCACATAGCGTGTGTTAAACCCTGGGAGCTTTATCTGAAACCACATTTATGAAAGTGAATCAAGTGAGAGCTTGATATATATTTTTTTATGCAGAATTGTCATTACAGGTCTGGCACTAAAGTGTCATTGTCACAGTGTTACAACAATGTATTTCCATGTGTTTTCGCTTTGTTACTGGTGCATATGCGTTCAGAAACAGACTTTAATCACACAGCGTCTGACACTCTATGCTACAGCGCCCAGCTTTAAAGCACCATCGCTGGGTGTGTGTAGTTTATTCTTAAATACGGTGTGGAGCGCCGAGTGGCGGACGCACTGAACTGGCGCTACCTATCGCTCGCTGCAGCGTTGTCCTCTTGTTAGATGTGGTGTAGTCTTGGGCGCTTTGACCTTAGGGCATCACCTATTGGCTCTGCAGTGAATCAGGGAGAGCTACATATCACATTCATTACTGCCGGCCAGGATACTACAGGGACCGCTACGCTTGGTTACTTCGCCCGGGACCCACTTACAGCGTCTACTAGAAGTCGCTCTAAGCGCCGCTATACAGACGCTCACATGGCGATACGTGGCGCAAGTAATAATCAGCCTCCATGTCCTCAGGAGGTAAAAAATCATCTAGCAAGTTCTAGCTTTTAGCTGGACAATCCCTTTAATTTTATTTTAATTGAAATAGCACAGCCGGTTAACATGACCTTTTCCAAAACCAGATCCCAAGGGATCCATATCCAGTTAGTTTTTTTTTTTTATTTTTTTTATTAATAATAACTAAAGAGTTAGATGGATGTTTTAGGTCCTGATATGTTTCCAACAGCTAAGGTAGATTTTAGAAGTACACGCTCCTTCCTTTTATTTTATGGATTTAAAGTCAAAGAGATGTGAAAGTGATGAAGACGGAAATGAAAGAAAATGCAAGCAACAGTTAAATTTGTTGATGCTGGTATTGTTATTATTTTAAATATTAATAATTTAAGTAATTACAACAAATCATTATTCCAATATTATGCTCTTTGATTAATGCAGAGCTGAGCTAATTGCATATAGATTTATAGCTTCACCCAGGAAGTTATGTTGCAGCATTATTACATTTAATCCCAGCCATGAGCATAGCACAAAGCACTAAGATCCTCCTTCAGCTGCATGCAAATTTCTATTTCTGCAACAAAAATAAGACAATCATTGAATGTATCTGTCCTTTCCCTTAATGTAAAATTATACCTAAAGCAGGAAAGCCAAAAATACATATTTAGTATAATATTGTGCATAGGCTTGCATGATAATATCTGTGTGTGCTTCTTTTCTAGCAGAACTCTCCATGGAAGCACATTGTGAATGCAAGGCAGTGATCACAGCTCTTGTGATGGATTATAAATCCCTTCATTGGATAGGTATAAATGCAGTCATACAGAAAAGAGAGTGGCAGTAAATTGCTACCTAAGGTTGAATTAGGCTGATATTGAAATAAATGAACTGATTATATGATGGTTTACATAAAACAGGCTTTTACTGGCAGAATGGGGTTTCTGTTTATACTCTTGACAATGGATCATCTTGCTGATTCCAGACATTCACAGTGTTTATGCATATTCTGACCTGTCTCTTAATTTATAAAAAAAAAGGTAACCAGACAAATTTTTACTAGTTCAACTCAGGAGCCAGAACAAATAAAATTTAAAGTGCCACTGTTAAACTGGATGGGGGCATACTGCAGCTCTGTTGTCCTGATATAGGCCTTGAAACATACTTACTTCTTCGCATTCCCTCACAGGCTCACTGCATCATGTGACCAGAGATGTCAGTAAAG
The DNA here is from genome assembly GCA_027917425.1 of Gastrophryne carolinensis. Classification (NCBI taxonomy): domain Eukaryota; kingdom Metazoa; phylum Chordata; class Amphibia; order Anura; family Microhylidae; genus Gastrophryne; species Gastrophryne carolinensis. Next base: position 538,830,896 of record CM051234.1, read on the forward strand.
GTGCATGCAAAGTGTTGTGTGCCGCCCACTTGACAAGACCATATGGGCAACGGCAGTCACATAGGGCAGACAGAGATTGGGAACGCATAAGCAGGTAAGCATGTCTGCCCATTCTCTGGCTTACAACTGCAAAATGTGTGTGGGGGTGGAATGTCTAGGTGAATTACCCTTCGGTTCATTTTAATAATGATAAACATAAGATTTTGTACCTTGGTTGTGCCAATAAAGTGGGTTAAAACCCTCTTCAGCCTGTGCTGGAATCAATAAGAGGGTAAAAGACTCCAGGGCTGAACGTTTGGCTGTCCTTGGGGCATCGGGATGTCTCACTGTATAAAACCATGGCTATCATCCATAAAAATTACCGTTCCTGGGGCACCCACTTTAGCTGAGGCATGCTCTAATGCCCAGCCAGGCTGGGGAAGGGAACCTGTCTCAAACTAGAAGCCGGAGGCCTGCTGTCTTGTGCTCGTCAGCTGGCACATTTACGATTGGCTTGGGGCTGGGGCATCTTCTTTGGAGGGGGCAAGTGTTTATGGACTCGGAGGATGCAGGCTCAATTTTCATACATTTTGGACCAGGGTGATTCATTTTGGTGGATGAAGGGGTATCTGCACACACTGCTCATTCATTTCTTAAAGATAAAGGGGGATCCACCAGCTCATGGGAGCTGGTGGAAATCCAGTGGTCCTGCAGCTCAGCCACAAATCAGTTTCACCTAGTATACTGTACATATTTACATATAATCAGAGATTTTCAAGTCTTTAAAATAGCTTATTTTATACTGTTCCCAAGGGGGACAACTTTATGATAAGAACATTGAAAATCCAGTGTATGTTATATGCAAAACATTCTACACAAAATATAGGGATTTAATGCTGGTAGCATTCACCTTGTACTTGTGACACCCATAGCTTTCCTCTTTGTTTCTGCCCAGGCATTACAAACAGAGAATAAGGATTAAGCAATTCAGCCAAAACTTTAGCCGGGGTGTCTCAGTGATACTGTAGCCCTGTGACATCCTGATTTAGACCTGGAATTGGATTTTAAAGAATAGGCACAGGGAACAAATTCTGAAAAACATCTAACAACAAAAATGTCCTAATAAACAGAGAACCAGAAAATACTTTTCCAAAAAAACTATTGCTTTTGAAATAACGCACTCACCATTTGATGTCAGGGCCGTTAGAAAAGAAAGAAACATGACCCTACACCCTAGATTTAGAGCATGGAAAACAACATCAGAATCACTAAGGGACATTGGAAAGAAAATGGCACTGGCAGAAAGCACATGTTTAGAGCCCATCACCTGGGGACTATAGCTTTAGAAATAACTCTACCACTCTTTAATGTCAGGGTCACTGGAAAAGAAAACCATGGTCCTACACCCTAATGTATATATAACTACTGGTAAATTAGCTAAATAATTTTTCTAGTGGCTGGTAACAGATTTTTGGCAGTGCTGTAGGACAACAGTTACATTTACAGGGTTCAGCTTCTGCTTTGTGGGCTAGGTGAGTTTTATTTTACTTATATTAGGTTAGGATTTTATGCAGTTCTGTGTGTCTTTTCTTTGATCATTTTTAGCACTGTTTAATAAAAGAGATTATTAAAAACATAAATACCAGTACAAATATTACACACATAGTAAAAAATGTGTTTTTGCCAGCCAGTACAACAGTAAATTTACCGACTGAAATAATATCAATCTGCTCGGCATCATAGTGTTTAACATGTATATTAAAATCCCAGTGCTAGCAAAACGCTCTGCACTGCGCAGCATAAGGTTGATGTATTTTCATAAAATGTGTTCAGCCTCTGTGGTGCAGCAGATGGCAGAGGGATTACCAGGCAAGCCTGCACTGCATTAATAGAATTTTAATTTAGAACAGAAAATAGCCACAGCGCATTAGAGAAGGGCGTAGATGTGATTCCCGATGGCCAGTGTTGCTGGAGTATGCCTCTGACAAACACTTCGAAATATTCTGGTCCTCAACAGAAGGAGCCAAATCAAAATACCATTCTAATGGTAAAATGCCTAATTGCTTTGGAAAGCCATTAAAAGAATGTAAAAAGGTTTGAGGACCCCTTTAACCAAATATGTTTAAAAAATGATGGGGTCCCCCATCTAAGTATTACCAACCCAGCAAACCAAGCATTGGGGCTTGTAATTCCAGGGCTCAAGGGCTGACCAGCCCCCGTTTTAGAAAAAAAAAACTTTATTAATCTTAATTAACTTATACTTACCTTTCCCCTTTGGCTCCCACAAATGCTCCTTTAAATGTATGGTTCCAGGGTGTCTAAAGAGGAGAAAAGAGGTTCCCCTCCATTCATTCTGGCTCCTGGCCTGGAGACTCAAGGATAAATTGCTCTCCTTCGGCCTCTCTTGACCTCTCAGGAATCTCCCCGACGTTATTTATAATATAACAAAAGGGGAGTGGCATAGAGGGGGTGGCACACAAAAAACTCCTCTAGCCCCCTCCCCTTCTGTGATGTCAGCAATGCCATCCAGGAGATTTCATGGAGGCCATTCCTCCAAGGTAGGTGGGCATGATGGCAGGTAGGTGGGCAGGCAGGCAGAAGGGTGGGTAGGTGAGAATGCTGACAGGTGGGAAAGTAGGTGAGCATGCAGACATGCATGGTGGCTGGCAGGTCATGCAGGTGTTGGAGTTGGCGGGTGGCGAGGATCAGGCATGGTGGGGAGCGGTGGCTGGAGCTGTGGCATTGGACCAGGGTAAAGGGGGACAGGAAACACCATGCATTGTGGGAGAGGGCTTTGTGGGGCTAGGTAAGTAAAAGAGCATTCCCCGCCTGCTTAACACTCTCCCCTAGTCACCTGCACACTCCCCCACCACACAAGTCCCTCCAGGGACTCGAGAAACACCCCTTTTTTCATACCATCTAGTTAACGCACATTTCTGCCGATGTGCTAGATATAGTGTTGTCAATCAGGGGGTTAAAAGCCGCATTTTAGTAAAACACTTGAAAAAATATGCCAAAAAAAAAAATGCCAAAGAAATTACCAAAATAATATGAAAAAAATCAAACCTGCAGACAGTTTCAATGTTAAATTGGATGCATTTAACCCTTTTACTGCCAGCCTACCTGGAGTTTTTGTCACGCTCTGTTGTCAGATCATTTTTTACTATTTTGCGCTACACATGTTCAACTGTAATTTTTGAAGGGATTTCCCATAAATATGATATATTGTTCTTTTCAGCAGAGTCCGGACTTTAATATCTTGTAGTTTTTTAAGTGTATTTGCAATATTTTGGGGTGGGGCTGATCACTGGAGAGGGGCTGGGGAGGCAGGGGACCACAGCCCCCCACCCTCCAACCTCCCTCCGGTGATCAGCCTCGGCATCTGTCAGTTCTGATCCCGGAGTGGGATGACGTCACAGAAAACCCGGCTGGTTTGAACGAGGGGTCAGGTGAGTGCTTTTTTACGTTTTTTTTTTACATTTGTTTTTTAAAACCGTAGGCCCTACGGGCTTGCCACTTAACGGTAGGAGAAGCAAACCAGTAGGGCCTACGGGCGTGGCACTTAAAGGGGTAAAATCTGCATTTAGTGAAACACTTAAACTGAAAAAATACAATTGAAAAATAAAAAGCCAGGCTATTCTTTGTTAGATAAAAAAAGATTACTCGTTTTCCTGATCGGACTGTTGCGGCCGCATGGCCACAGCTAAAGTCATTTTTAAGGGGCCCATGAAGCTTGTGAAGCCCTCCTACTCTGAAAGTCTGTTTTTTGGGAGACAGGAGCAGGGGTGGAAGGTCAAGGCTACCCGATTCCTTAAAGGGAACTGTTGCAGCGGCATGGCTGCAGCTAGAGTGATTTTTATAGGTGGGGTCAAGGCAGGATTCACTCAGGATGATAACAGCCACCACGAATTTACCCATGCCGTATGGGTTAACAAAAAGTATTCTTCCACATATTAGTGATAAAAATATTTTTCCTACAAAAATATAAGTGGGAGCATGGAAAATAACATGAGAATCATTAAGTGACATTGGAAGAAATATTGTGCTGGCAGATGGGACACGTTTAGAGCCCATCAATTCTGCTTCATCTGTAGGTAAATCAGAAAGTGGCAGTGTGGGAAAAGACTGTGAGGTTGGATGAAGAAAGGTGTAGGAAAAGTAGTTGTGGGGTAAGTGACTGATGCCATATGTGATGAGGCAAATGTTGACCTATGGAAGAATGCCACCTAACCATGACATTTTTTTGGCTTATCCGAGAGAGGTGGATGTCTGAGAGGCTTTTTTCAGAATGTTGAGTGATTTCTCCAGAAATCGCTGATGTGATCACCTGGTGCCATCTCCCCAAAAACACTGCAAGCTGCAAGCATCCCATAGGCAGCTATGATAAGCAGTATCAAGGAAGGAAGTGTCAAGGAAGTGCTTCTGCTCACACAGGCGTATGTGCAGTCACGCACACATGGTCTTCTTGCTCAGCGGCTGCATGCCCAGGTGCATATGTAGTCACATAGGTGATCGGTACTCGGCATCAGTGATCATGCCTGTTATGGTATGTTTGTAGGCAGGCATGAACTACCATACATGTGTACATTTGTGCATGTGTGAAGATCTAACACCAAAAAGGCCTTTATAAGGATATTCATAGAAGTGACCCCTACCACCGGCTCCTGGGGGTACAGAACCCGGCTTGACCTTGGCACTACTGGCTATTTGCTTTGGCTCAGACTTCTGCTTGGATGACTACCCGCTTTGGCTCTGACCCGTGGTTTGGAGCACTACCTGCTGTGCTCTGGCTCTGGATTACAAACACCACACTGGTACTGGACAACCTGGCTCTTTTTTAGTTTTCCTAACTACTTGTATTGAACTTTCGTTTTACCCTGAATATTGGGCTCACTGGTCATTGTTAACGGTTGTAGGACCCTGGTTTGTATTCATTGCAGTCTGTGCTCTCTTGCAGGAGGCTCCAGTGAAAAACCAAGCTTGCCAGCAGATTCCCCACTTCTGAACCAATGCATGGTGCAACACTGTGCTAGTTGCTCATTGCTGGCTCCCCCGAGGGACATACTGTGTTAATCTCTTCCTGTCTTCCATGTCCTGTGTGCTCTTAATATCCACTCTGCTCACCAGATCCTCCAATACTTGACACTTGACACTTGGCCTTCTCTTCTATCATGTTTTCCTAGTACCCACTATCTGGGAAAGCTGCAGGTGGTACTGCTTGTCGTAGTCTGTATCAACAAAGGCCTGATCTCCAAAAAAGTATGTGACCAAAAGGGGCTTTGACCTTTACCGCAATGAAACCCTGGAAGAACCACCTGAGAACGTCCGCCCAATAACATCTTATGTTCGCATGATTGCACTTTTTTTTAATCAAGTCACTTATAAAAATGAATTATATGGGGCCAATAAAAATACTTTCTCCCCAACAGCTGCTTCCACTTTGCCAACCAGGGCTCTGAAACAAAGCAGTTTCTGACAATAGGTCGATAGAGGGCATATGCACTGTCATTCCCGGTAAGCTGCACTTATTTAGGGCTGACTCGACTGGGTGTAGACCCCAGCATAAAGCACTGGAATTTACGAATTCCTCCTCTAAAACTCCCCCTACCACTCTTTGTCTCTCAAGCCAAGACACACATACAATGCTGCTATAGCCTCAACATCATGACCATACCTGCTCCTGTCATGACATCTGCCGCTATAATACTAAAACTTAAGTATCTAAAACTTTATGATCTGACCATCCATGTGCATGATCTGCCCAGCAATTCTGTAGCCTCAGCTTTATATCACACCCGTTGACCTGGCTAGGAAGCACATTGAAAGGGGAGGAAATGCCATGTACTGACCTGGGCCAGTAAAATCCAGGGGTGATTTTTGATCCCAGTCTGTCCCTGTATACTATTGTTCACCAACCCTCTTCAGACGTACCAACGGGTTAGTTTTGGTGGATATTAATATAGCTGGCTCTATAGCCCTGCTGCTGCAATGATTACTCCACATGTGCATCTGTGGAGATATGCAAAACAAGTTTCATGGAGGAGAAGGTTGGGAAACACTGCTGTATACAGATGTTTACTATAAATAAATTGGCTTTCAATGCAAAAAGATTATTTGGTACAAAGGGACAAAAAGTATTATATACAGATGGTATACAGCAGTGTTCCTCAATATTACATAGCCTTTATAGGCAACACAAACTACTTCACCTGTGTGTCTGGTGTGGCTTGAGGAGAGGGGTGGGGACTTTGAAAATACATTTGCTGACTAAAAGTTATCTCTGACTTTTTGGTGACATCTTGTTACTTAAGTTGCTTTCCCACAAAGACCTTCTTTCCTGTCCTCCCAAACCTGAATTTCTGGAAACATTCATCTGCACAGAGGTGTATTCACACAACGCTAGTTTGGACAGACAGACCAGCCATGCATGGAATATGTGCAAAAGCTTGTGACTGTTACTAAAATTGTATTTTTTAAAGCTGCTGCATGAGCCTGGCTCTCCTGTCATTTCACATAACTATATTGGAGCTCGCTGGTGATTTCCTGAGCAGATGACACCTCCTATATTTAACTGCTGCTGATCCCTTAATTAATAATAAGGCTCCAAATGGAAGCCTCACTATATTTCCAGCACCTGGCAGCTGCAGCATCAGGCTCTTCTGGAAAAATCATTTTCCTATATTGTACATTAGCCGCAGTGCATTGTACCCAATATCTGCATTGATATGAGACGCAGACATATGCTCTGCTTGGAAAGTGTGCTGTGAATTTTAGCTGTGTTTCATAGCAGCTCTTTGCTGGGTGCAGACCATGGCTGATCTTTATACTGTGATTTAGGAGTGTGAAAATTCTTCCTTGCACCCAGGCAAAACAAAAAAGCATATATTTACCCTTGGGGGAACTTCCTTCATTTCTGATGGGATATCACGCACCAGTCACAGTGACTAAGACAGGGAACATGCCCGATATGAACCCAATATCAGAAATACTTCTTTTCTGTTTTGCCCAAATGGGCGCCAAAAATAATACAATTTCTCTCCTAATCCACTCCAGTAGAAACATAAAAGACCAGAACTCCATATCTTGTAGTAATAAGGCAAAGTTGTATTAGGGCATTAGCGCCTTATTACTAAAACATATGGAGTGCCGGTCTTTCATGTTTCTACTGTTATAAAGCATCGCCACCGCGGACCTGGCACACACCTAATCCAGAAATGTAAGTGTGCACTTGCCACTGTGATTTCCTAAATCACTCCAGGCCTTCAGGAAATCAGTATCGATTGTGTTAATTTCCGATCGAAGGGTGTGGACTGCAAGACAGTGGTGTGGTTCCTCCCTATATATACTTCTGGCTGTACCTCCACAATCCAGTTTCATTCTTGTAGTTGGACTGGACTGCAAAGGTGTACCTGGATTTATTTTCATTTAATTCATTAATTTTTTTCATTTGTATAGGATTTTTAGGAAGTAGAGGTATTTAACCTTGTCTGTCTTCCAGGCTCTTAGATCCCACTGATCTGATGGACCCATTATGCCTCCTCAGCTATGCTGTTTATGCGGATCAGGAAGGTAGGAGCAAGCGCCACAGTCTTGGGGCACTATGGGGTGTCAGTTTTGTTTTAGAAAGTGGTCACTCTTGGGCTTCAGTTCCCTCTTAAGGAAAAGTCAGCAGCAGTTTCTTGTCTGGTGAGCCTGCAGGGGGGACCTGAGGGATACTTTTAATCTTTTCTTGCTTTTTCCCACAGTTTACTATGTTGTGTCTAGGCCGCGATCACGATCTTCTCATGTATGGGCCTCTACGGCACCCCAATTTACGAGTTCTGACTTCTGACTTCTGACGGCCTGGCTATTGAAGCCTCCATTCTGGTAGAGAAGGATTTACCTGCCATATGGACGATGATTAAGGCCCGAAAGCAGACTTCATCAAAGATTTACTACAGAGTCTGGCGAGTATTTATCGCTTGGTGGGAGGTTTTGTTTGTAGAAACTTTTCTGTCCCCAGAATTCTGAAATGTTTGCAGAGGGGTCTAAATGAGGCTAAGCATAATGACATCTAACGACACTTAAAGCTATATTTCTAGTGGCAATTACTTCAATTCAGTTAAGCCTCCTTATTTAGTGTTACATAAGGACAAGACTGTCTTCCATTTAAAGCAGGATTTCCTTCCAAAGGATGGTTTTCCCTTTTCATCTTAACGAAGAGGTGGTTTTGTCTTCCTTATGTCCTGCTCAGGTTAGACATAATGAGAGGTTCCTTCATTCTCTGGATTTAGTGAGAGAATTAAAATATTATATCTCTGCTGCACAAGCCTTCCGTAAGTTGGACTCCTTATTTATTATATTTGAGGGGCCACAGAAGGGTTGCCACCAGCCAAGTCTACCATCAGCCGATAGATTAGACAAACTGTTATAAGGGCCTATATCTCCAAGGGGAAGAATCCTTCTTTTCGCGTTACAGCTCATTCTACATGAGCTATTGGAGCTTCCTGGGCTTTTCAGCACCAGAAACAAGTATGCAAAGCTACTTGGTCCTCAGTTCATACATTTACCAACTTTTATTATTTGTACTTCATTGTCTGTACTAGGGCCCAGACCCCACATTCTGTGTACTGGGGCCCTAGACCCTCTGTTGTCTGTGCCAGGGCCCAGACACTCCATTGTCTACGCCTGGGCCCAGACACTCCATTGTATGTGCCGGGGCCCAGCACATAAAAAGTATATTTACTCGGTTAAAGCCCTATTCCACTAAAAAGAAATGTAAAGGTGAGGCTCAAAAAGACACTTGCTTCCTTTTTAATACAATATTTTAATGTATACCTGTTTAACATACGCTGGTCTTATTCTTTTATTTATTCTTATCTTTATTATTCTTTTTAGGATATTCAAAAAAAATTGTTGATGATTATCACAGATCTCCATTTAGAACAATTTCTGGAAGACAACATCATGTGCTGTAAATAATAAGTTCTAGAATATTATGAACCCCTCAGGTCAGTATGGACAATTGTCTACTTTTAAAAAAAAAATATATCCAAGATAGAAACAGGGCTTTTTCTATGCGGCAACTCTTGACAGCTAGTTCATTCCATAGCCTCATTAATTAGCATTCTCTAATTTGTTTCTACCCTCTGGCAGCATGCTCTGAAATTTAAATAGTTTCTAGTATTTGCTTTTTCTACATTTTACTTTGAAAAGGAAAAGAAAATTCTGCTGTCAAAGTGAACAGTTTGAATAAAAGACTTGCTTAAATGGAATGTTGATTTCCGTGGACTATTCCACAGACCTCAGATCAAGGTTCACTAGGCTCTCTCCTGTGCTGTGTTCCAGCCTGTAGACGGGCTTGTCCTGTGTAAGACAATGTACTAAATTTAGCTATAGATCCCATTGAAATCAGTGGGATCCTAGGCCCTATGTTGTCACAGGTATCTAGAGCCATACTGACTGCAGTGCATCTAACAGCTGCTGGAGGATTCATAGATAAAATATGAAGACTGAGGGGGTCCCACAGATGCTAAAGTGGGTTGAAGTCTAGGGAGTTAAGGGGTTAGGTAGAAGTCTTGCTCATGCTTTTTTCTCTGTGTGCCATGTTGCATTGGCTTGCTGGAATATGCCATTTGCTGCAGGGAAGACAATCAGAATGTATGGGTATACATGACCTGCCAAGATGGACTGATAATCAAATTAGTTGAGAGTGCCATGAAAATAAAAGCCTTTTCAGTCTTGTTAAAAAAGGTGCAGTGGCCATGTATCTGCTCCAGAGGCCCACCCATTTTTAAATTTAAGGGCTAAACCAGCCCAGGCACCAGCTATGGGGGCTGGTAGACTAGGGCACAGAGGCCGAGCGCCTGGCCCCCTGGCCCTGAAGGCTACCAGCCGCAACAGGCACCAGGCTCTTCTGAAACCCACTGGCCTTTGAGAATGCAGGTAATGGGGTGGGGGGATTTAGCAAGTCACCCGCTTGCCACGTGCCAGCCCCTCCTGCCCATTGAACTGGTATAGTCTCAAGAATCCCTTACCAGTTCACAAAGGGTTAGGGGTAAAACATACATAGTAAATTTTTACATACAAATTTTTACATAGTTTTTTTTACTACTTACCTCCTTCCATCGTCGGATGCTGTCCCACACCGTCCATCGCTGTACTGACAGCTGGAGGTAAGTGGTGGAAGGCAGGAGTGGGGTAGAGTATCAGTGCCTGCTGCCCTGCTGCCAGCGTCTGCTGCTCACTATGGCTTCATTGATGCAGGGAGGAGCCTTTTATATTGGCAGAGTGAGCTAATATATAAAAGGCTCCTCCCTACAGCGGGGAAGAAGCTGTCAGTACCTGGAGTATGGGGCAGAGAATTGGTGTGCTCTGTCCACTGAAGCCCCCAGACCTGGGATCGGAGGACCCCCAGGGGATCACAAGACTCCCTGGTGCTGGATCCTTGACTTAGGTGAGCTTTTTGGGGGGGGGGGGGGGTTGTAAACTGGAGAAACGTCAGGCACATGATATTTAGATGGATGGCAATTAATGGTCGAAGAAAGAGCCACGCAAAGTTCACCTGGCATTTAAAGGGTTGAAGTTAAAAAGCTCACTGAGGCTTAGGTTGCAACGCATGCCCAAATATGCACCCAGTGTTAAACGAGCTTCACTAAATTAGTAGAATAACCCCCATTTGACTTTTTTAAGTATAGAAGCCAGTCTTTGAATTGGTAGGGGTTTAGATTTTAATCAGTTATTAATGTAAAGTTTAGAATAATTCTCAAGAATAATTCTCAAGGTGCATAAATATGCTTTAGAACATTAGAGAAGCTTTACCGAATTAGAAGCTCGTATCCTCATTGATAACCTGCAATATTAATGTTAACTAACTACACATGTGTTGTTATCATTCTATTTGCCTTCAGCTGACACATGGATTAATGTTCCTTAGTACTGTGTGTTGGGATCACCAGCACTAAGAGGCCGATTCATTAATAGCGCCAGGTAGCGACAGATGAGCGACTGTAGCGTGATTTTTTCAGCACCAGCCAGTATTCGCTGTGCTTGGCCGGCATTAGCTTGATGACAGCGACTCAGTCGGTGTGTGGTAATGTTGAATACGAGCTGGGGGGTCGCTATTTCACAGGTCCAGCGTTGTATGTGAGCGCCTGACAACGAATGGCCAGAGCGAACGGCTAGCTTCATATTCATCAACAAATCACGCTCCGAATGTGCTGTCGCTGTCCATTCCTTGTTTAAACCCCAGAGCGCTGGCGGCGATGTGTATTAACTAGTTTTTAACCCCTAAACAACCATATTTTTTTAATTTAACATTATACATGTTTTAAGAATCATTTTGTCATATGAATACATTAATCTCAGACCTGTTAGATCAATTCTGCACATATTTTTTTTTTTTTTTTTTTTGACTTAAAAATAAATCCTAACATTGCAGAAGTGGTCTCCGATTTTTTGACATTAAAAAAATATAAAAAAAAAAATAATACCAATTAATTACGATTAATTATAGATTGCTCCATTGAAATGCATTGGACATCGCCAGGGAGCGACAGCTCATACCTGGCGCTGTGAGGGAATTTGCAGCGGCGCTGTTCGGTCCAGGCGGCTTCATGATGAATGCCGCGCTAGCCGTCGCTCTCGCCTGCGCTAGCCTCATTTTAGTTGATAAATGCGTCATTGTGACAGCCGCCGGGCGTACTTGAGTCGGTAGTCGCCGTTAGCTGCCGCTACCTGGCGCTCGTCAGACACTACCTGGCGCTATCGCTTGATGAATAAGGGCCTAAGTTTATCTTTAAGGGTTTTTTTGCGTTAAATTGCAAACATGCAACCAAAAACTCAATTAGACTTGATGCCTGGTTCTGTGCCATCCCCTTTCCATGTCCACCATATGTGCTCAAGTTATTAATTTTTATTTGTTTTTACAATCTGAAACTGAGTCCAAGTGGAAGCATTAAGATCTATGCCAGACCATCTTTTCAAATGTCATTTGCACAGGGATGACTCTTAAACTTCCAACTAGTTTCTGCAGCACCCTAATCTAATGATCTGATAATAACCATTTGAAACAAAGATACTGTAAATATAAAACAAGTCACTGTATGCTGAATGTATTAGGTACAGTTTATTTCCTTCTTTTTGATCCACAGAAGATATTACAGATATTAGATGGTAGGTCTATACATATCCATTTCCGGTGATTATGGGGATTAGTGCTGTAGGAAATATAGAAAAAGTAAAAGTTTCTGGCACTTCTAAAACAGTCTACATGTATGCCTACACATACTGTATTAGCAGATGCACCTATGTGTAGAAGCTAATTATGCCCCGATCTGTCTGTGCTTGCACATTGTTGAATAGCAGAGGTGAGAGGTGTATGGTCATGGGTTTGGTTTAAGGCTTCTTGGTAGTCTGTGGGCATAGAGCCAGGTAATGCATGGGTTCAGAATCCAGGGCTGCCATGACTAGTTTCTCTTTTTTGTGACACTTTTGGTTACCTAAACCTTTCTTATACAGGAAAGTAACTTTCACGTTCAGTCACTTTTTAATTGGATTTATTTTGTTTCAGTACTGCACTGCACGTTACTATGACATAAAATAGGGTTGACAGATCAAACAATATAGGGAACAATCCCTGTTTGCCTCCTTCAATAATGTTGCCCTAGCTCCTGTCATCGGTGCCTGTGATAGCTAGCATTTTGGGTTTGCTCTGTATTTCTTGTTCTTGCGTTTGACCTGGATTGACCTTGACCTTGCCTCCTCTGTACCCCCTGATGCCGACCTCAGAATCATTGACCCTGCCTCTGCCAGCTACCTTCGGTACCTCATTTCATCTTTGGTTTTGAGCTTTGGCCTGTCCTCTGACGCTGACTTCGGATATCCCTCTTCATTGACTCCTTTTGGACTGACTTTCGTGTATGACCTTTGCTTCATCTGACCTCCCATGAACCCCAGTTCACCCATCTGCAGGTCCAGTCCTCAGTTGATATAGTTTGTGCATTGTGAGATCTGGGTCCAGTGAGGCCTGCTTGAGTCTCGGCAAAAAGGGTTTGTCTAGAGGTGAAGATTGTGGCAGAGACTGGGCATTATGGTCTAACCTATATCTGCTAACTGGTGAGCCTGACAGCTGCTTTGTAAGCCTGACAGCTACTGTTCTAACAAAAGGGGCTCTCCCACATCTCTCTATCATTGTTTCATAAATTTGTGTTTATGTATCTCCCTGGAAAGGTAGTCGTATATCAGCAAGATTCCCCCTGATTTCCCTGTAGATGTTAAACAGTAATTCTCCTAATCAATCCATCCCCCTCTTTCCTAGCCTATATGAGCCTAGTAAAATTTGGATAGCTCTAAATTTGACACTTCTAGACATAGCATAAAGCTGTCTTATGTCCTTTATGGTTAGCCAATTCTGCTTTGGAAAAAAGTGAGCCACTCTCACTAATCTCTACTCTTGCCACCATCCAAACCCCTTCTTGGGCCCTTGATTTATTTTGGGATTACCTAAAATAGGGCTCAGGGGCTCTTATCTAGATTTCAGTTGGGATATTTTGTTCACTCTATTCCAAATTCTAGTCATCTTAATCAGGGTTAGACAGAGACATTTTTTTCTGGTCCCTAACTGTAGCCCCCCTCAACTCCGACTTGACTCTAAGCCTCTCTGCCAAAGTCTCAAGTGCCAATAAGAACAAGCCAGGTGATAGGGGACACCCCTGCCTTGTCCCCCTATAAATATTAAACTGTTCAGTCCTGGCTTAATATTATTAAAAGGGTACTTCAAACCACTATAGGTTCCCTCCCCATCAGCCACTCAATTGCCACCAAGGAGAAAATTATTTGGTGTTTTGTTCTTGTTGATCTCATTTGATTTGTGCCTGAAGCAAACAAAATGTGTGTTGATCTCAGCACATTCCGATCGCTGATGCCTCCCTGCTCATACACGCCCCACAAGACCGGGTCATGTGGTCTGGAAAATGTATCTGCCGGCTTGCAGGGTGTGTATGCGTGGACATCATCAGCAAAACTATCCTCCCATGCAGCGATAGACACATATTTAGTTGTGTTGGAACGGGTGTTGGATCACTTAAAAAGGGGCCAAAGCTACCCCGAAATGATAACTACATCCATCCAAAATTCCAAAAGATGTGCCAGTGGATCTTTCTACCATATTTGAATCTAGGTGGAACCAATCACCAACCACTGTGCATCTTTGCAAACTTAAAAGCCCAGATACCAACAGGGGGCTGCAGTTCTTTGTGCCCATAGACTTTGCCAGAATTATCTTTCCTATTGGTGAATTGCTGTTTCTACCACCTCCTACAACCCCTGTGTCCTCAGTCTCCCCCCAGCACCTACCCAATATATATATCTAGTGTAACCAACAAAGGTACCTCACCCATGTTCTGCCTCTGTAATTCTAAAGCTATGGCACCACAGCTGGGGAGGGCATACCAACTTCTGCCTCATTATCTGTTCCTACTATACTAAAGCTTTAGTACCATCACTTGTGGTCATATCCTTTCCGGTCCATGATCTGCCCCTGCTGTAGCCTTAGCTTTGGAGTGGTAAGGAAGCACATTAGGGGAGGGGCTTGCAAGAATGCCAAGGGCTGGCTGGGGGCTACAAAATTCCTGTGCTGATTTTTAGCCCCCAACCCCACCTGCCCAAATAAGCGGTCCATAAAGCACAGTGAATACAGTTTCTTTCCTCGTATCACTAAAGATATTTCACCCCCTGAATGAATGGAAACCTTCTCATATGCCATGTATATGTTTTTTTGTTTTAAGATCCATTATATTACTTTTCCAGTCACATTGAGGATTGTTCTGAATATTAATGATGCCCTCTTGTTTCCCTTAGTGATATGGAGGTGAATTGCTATGCAGAGTGTACACACTCACACATGGAGAACACAGAGACTCAATGCAGGTGGTTTCCCTGGAGGGAAAAAAAACAGCCTGCAGTACTGCAAGGTAAGAGCGCTAATCACTGAGCCCCATGCTGCCATAGTCCAAGCTATCTGATGATTACTGAATATATGTATTGTAACCTCAGAAACTAGAAGCTTACCGAATAAATCTTCGCCTACATTTTGCGAATATCGTTTGGTTACAGGACCTGAGGCTTATCATGGCTTAACTGGAATAATCATGACGGATCATGTGGATGGTATTACAGCACCTTGAATGTCAATCGGTGAGAACTCTGACTTGCTCTGTAAATCACATCATGCAGTACAAATGATGAAACTGCACTCCATTCTCGATAGACAGATGCACGCCTCCAGCTGCCGTCTAAAGGATATTCTCCATCCCTGGCGTTATCGCGGGTAATTAGAGCAAAGCTGCCTGTTATGAATTCAGGTCTTTATGTGGGCCCAATTGAAATTCTGATTTGTGAGCGGGGAACTCTTTAGAGTGAGACTTTTCATTCACTTGTGTGTTTAACTGTGCCACTGAATTGACTCTTGTGTCAGATCTCAGAAGGGCAGCACTTTCTAATTGTGCGGCTGCATTAGAGAATGAATTTCATTAAAATTAAACCAAATAAAGAGCAGCCGGGAGATTTATAGTTTTGGGTCAGTTAAAGGTTATCACGCGCTGCTACAAACAATATGGGAGCTTTTAGAGGAGAGTATTTTTCTGTTGTAAATGAAATGCTTCTCTAGGTAAATAAATCCTCAGCAATTTATTATTTTACAAATATTATTCAAATTTTAAGCCCCTGTCCAGGCAAGTAAAATAAATAAAGACTCTTCTTTAATCATCTTTTATCTCTCCGCAGCTTTTTTGTCTTCCTTATCACATCGAGTGCCATCATGCATGCCATTCATTCACCGGTGACAGGATGAGCTTTGGCATAACCCATTTATTCCAATCAATAAAGTGGGAGTGCTCCAGATACTATTACTGATTCTGGCGGTGGCCATTTGTCATCTATGTTGCCCATTAATGCAGGACACGGCACTCAATATTGGGGCACAGTAAGTTTTAATTAACCAGTATGGCTTTATTATTTTATATGCAAGGACACTAACTGTAAAAGGATGTTAAATCTGTCCCACACCCATTTTCTATTTAATAGGTGCAGGGCTGCATTGTTACTCTCAGGGGGCATCCAGATCACTGGATGTACAGAGACCCACATTACCCTCCAATCCTTATCTGACCCTTGACCCCCCCCCTCCAGCAAAATGCCCCCCCCCCCCTGGTTTGCCGGGAAAGAGAAAACCCTGGAGTGGACGACATGACCCCCGGCAGCCACATTTTGCCTGAGGATCTAGGCTCAGGCAGGGATTGTGAGGGTATATGATCAGGGAAGTTTCAGCTATCGGGATATCCCCCTGAGACTGTCACAATGCAGCTACACACGTTATATAGACAATGGGTGTGGGGCTGCTGTAAATGAAAATATTACCTGATATCATTGGTCCATTTCTCTCTAATTTGATGAGATTGTGGATAAGGTTCAATATTTGCCACATTTTGATAATGCCTCTCTCCATTTTATTTGTATATTTTTGCACATTGGAAAGCTTTTCTGATTCAACACACAAGTGGTAAACAATTAAAACTATTTCTCTATCGCCTGCTTGGGTGCGTTGGTGCAGGTCTGGTGCAGATTTTTACCTGAAAGGTACAGTAACATTTTTCTGTTTACCTCTATGTAAATAACAGGTCCAGAAAGATTAGGAAAATTTTGCAGAGCCAAATGAGGAGATGCTTAGAGAGACCTTTGGGGCTCTTTATCTTAAGAGAGACCTGGAGTAGCTTACATCTTTCTCTGCATCTCTTGCACCTGACTTTGCGATATAAAAGTTCTATAGGTAAAGTGCAGATTTTTTTCTAGTAAGTTGATTTTAGGAACTTTATTATTTGTTGGGTAATAAGGGTTGTTCAAACTCAGTGCACAGGTATAGTATCTAATACAAAATCAAACTCTCAAGGTGACCTGACCCTCTCCAAGTATTTTGGATTGCCCCCAAGGGAAATACTAATTGTTTTTTCCTGTTGATTTAATTAAGATATGGGTAACTTCACTGGAGGTGCAGCTTGTGCCATGATGCTCCGCAAATGAGAATAGCTTACTAGAGTAGTTTACTTTAAGGACCAAGTTAAAAAGCATTCCCAAGGGGAGGATGTGAGAAAACTGCCACCAACACCACCATCAAGCCCTTTCGCATTATCCTAGGGAAGTGTTCAGCTTTCTATTCCCCAAACAATGGACAGAAAGTGGACGTTTGGCCCATCTCACCCACGAGCTTAGGCTAGACTTGAATGCAAGCATTTGAGAATTGCTTGCCTTTGAATTGCTCCCATTCCGGCTGGTGGAGAAGGAGAGCTTCTAAATATCTTAAGGTGAGGGGGTCAGTTATTTCAGTTAGTTTAGGGTGGTGCTAATAAAAATCTTATGGTTGCAGCTGCCCCACAATAAGCTATTCCCAGTCAACAGAACTTTTTTTGGCAGGCCATCCCTGCCCTGCACCAACAGGTTGTGGAGAAAATAAGATGTGTGCACTGCGCAATGCTATATGTTGCAAGGTCCACATCACAACTGACATGTGACGTTGTAAAACTATGCATGGGCAGGGATGTTACATCGTTTTAACTGGTCTCATTAACGGCAACAGGCAGTGCTGAAACTCATCTGTCTGGGCGAAAGACCACACACCGCACAGGAGCTGTGGACTGGCATCCAGATGCAGACAGATGACAGATGCCATAGTCAGTGCTACAATCCACATCCTTCATTTGCTGGAAAAAACACTTTAGGCCATGAAGCAACCTGAAAGACACTACTGGTAGGGTTCCCATTTGACAGGAGGGGGAATTCACCAAGGCAGCAGGGGCACCAGCACCATCTCAGTAGAGGGAGTAAGCATGTTCACAACGTGGGGCACGTTGTTCAATTCTCCGCCACATCCACCATCATCAGGTATGGGCCGTAGTACCAGGAGGCAGACTTAGACTTGCATGATGGATGAATATCTGTTGACATGTCTCCTGGTACTGAGTGATGGGTCCTCCACATGGCAGAGAGCTTGCCCTCTATGTCTTGAAGGTGCTGGCCTGCCTTGTGGCAATCAGAACATATGTTCAGCACTGCAGTGGGTGTCATAACCAACAAGGACATCCGCCTATCCACAGCCAACGTGGACATCCAGGCGTGGATCCCAAGGATTTGGCTGGTGCACCTGAGCGTGCAGTTGAAGTGTTGGCTACCTCCATCTCTTCCAGCTATAATTCCCCATTCACCTTCCCCCACCTTCATTTATTTATGTATTTATTTAATTTTTGTGAAGGCAAGGTGACTCTTCCGCCCCTCACATCTTCCGCCACCGCCTCGTCTTGATCTAGACTGCTGAGGTAAACACATGGTTGCTAGGGAAAACGTTTTTCTTTTGTAACACATAGTTGCAAACAAAAAGAAAAGGAAAAAAAGATACACTTAGCACATTGAAAACATCACATTGGCACACAACAATGGAGACTTTAAAAAATGCCATAGAAAGTGGAATTAGTCTTTAAAGTTGCCAGCCCCTGGATGTGCTATGAAAAGGACAATTAGCACATGTTTTTTCTATGTGGCACAGTAGCTGCCTGTCCCTGGATATACAATTAAGAGGGACAGTCAGCTTATGTTTTTAAATGTGCCCAGTAGCTGGCAAGCTATGGGCGTGCAATTAAATGGACAAAGAGAAGATGTTGTCTATGCCCACTGACTAAAATTGGGCACAAACGACTTGTATTATAAACCAATGCAGATGGCCAGAGGGGAGTCGTTTTATCAAACACCCAGTATATACAATACAGGTAATGGCTAGAGGTGAGCAGTTTTATCAAACACCCAGTATATACAATGCAGGTCATGGCCAGAGGTGAGTAGTAGTATCAAACACCCAGTATTTACAATGCAGATCATGGCCAGAGGTGAGCAGTTTTATCAAACACCCAGTATATACAATGCAGGTCATGGCCAGAGGTGAGTAGTAGTATCAAACACCCAGTATTTACAATGCAGATCATGGCCAGAGGTGAGTAGATTTATCAAACACCCAGTATTTACAATGCAGGTCATGGCCAGAGGTGAGTAGATTTATCAAACAGCCAGTATTTACAATGCAGGTGGTGGCTAGAGGTGAGTAGATTTATCAAACACCCAGTATTTACAATGCAGGTCATGGCCAGAGGTGAGTAGTAGTATCAAACACCCAGTATCTACAATGCAGGTCGTGGCCAGAGGTGAGTAGTAGTATCAAACACCCAGTATTTACAATGCAGGTGATGGCCAGAGGTGAGTAGTAGTATCAAACACCCAGTATTTACAATGCAGGTGATGGCCAGATATGAGTTATAGTATCAAACACCCAGTATTTACAATGCAGGTCATGGCCAGAGGTGAGTAGAAATATCAAACACCCAGTAATTACAATGCAGGTGGTGGCCAGAGGTGAGTAGTAGTATCAAACACCCAGTATTTACAATGCAGGTGGTGGCCAGAGGTGAGTAGTAGTATCAAACACCCAGTATTTACAATGCAGGTCATGGCCAGAGGTGAGTAGATTTATCAAACACCCAGTATTTACAATGCAAGTGATGGCCAGAGGTGAGTAGATTTATCAAACACTCAGCATTTACAATGC
The DNA here is from genome assembly GCA_027917425.1 of Gastrophryne carolinensis. Lineage (NCBI taxonomy): Eukaryota > Metazoa > Chordata > Amphibia > Anura > Microhylidae > Gastrophryne > Gastrophryne carolinensis. The sequence continues at coordinate 538,850,496 of CM051234.1, forward strand.
AGGTTATGGCCAGAGGTGAGTAGTAGTATCAAACATCCAGTAAGAAAAATGCAGATGATTCCAACAAGTGGGTAGATTTTTCTAACACCCAGTAAGCAGAATGCAAGGGGTGCCAACAAGTGAGTAGCTTTACCAAAGCCCAAAAATCGTCTAATGCAAGGTGTTCCCACAAGTAAGTAGCTTTACCAAAGCACAAAGTGTCTAATGCAAGTCGTGCCAACAAGTAACCAGTTTTATCAAAGCCCCAAAAGGTCTAATGCACAGTGTGTTCACAAGTAACTAGTTTATCTAATGCAAGGTGTGCCCACAAGTAACTAGTTTTATCAAAGCCCTAAAAGTTCTAATGCAAGGTATGTTCACAAGTAACTAGTTTATCTAATGCAAGGTGTGCCCACAAGTAACTAGTTTTTCAAAGCCCCAAAAGGGTCTAATGCAAAATGTGTTTACAAGTAACTAGTTTATCTAATGCAAGGTGTGCCCACAAGTAACTAGTTTTATCAAAGCCCCCAAAGGTCTAATGCAAGGTGTGCCCACAAGTAACTAGTTTATCTAATGCAAGGTGTGCCCACAGTAACTAGTTTTATCAAAGCCCTAAAAGGTCTAATGCAAGGTGTGTTCACAAGTAATTAGTTTATCTAATCGAAGGTGTGCCCACAAGTAACTAGTTTTATCAAAGCCCTAAAAGGTCTAATGCACGGTGTGTTCAAAAGTAACTAGTTTATCTAATGCAAGGTGTGCCCACAAGTAACTAGTTTTATCAAAGCCCTTAAAGGTCTAATGCAAGGTGTGTTCACAAGTAACTAGTTTATCTAATGCAAGGTGTGCCCACAAGTAACTAGTTTTATCAAAGCCCAAAAAGGTCTAATGCAAGGTGTGCCCACAAGTAACTAGTTTTATCAAAGCCCTAAAAGGTCTAATGCACAGTGTGTTCACAAGTAACTAGTTTATCTAATGTAAGGTGTGCCCACAAGTAACTAGTTTTATCAAAGCCCCAAAAGGTCTAATGCAAGGTGTGTTCACAAGTATCTTGTTTATCAAAGCCCAAAATGGTCTAAAGCAGGTGGTGTCCACAGAAGAGTTGTATTACATGCCCAGAATGTGCCCCAGCAGCTGCCTGTCCTCAGGGCGCAACGAGAACAAGCAGATGTCCCTCCCCCTCACTGATGCAGTCCGCTCTTCCTAGCTATGTGTCCTGATAAGGACAGTTTGAGATGCAGCCAGCCTCCTCCTACTCCTATATGTCCTTAAAAGGAGAATTGGTGCTCCTGAACCTCAGCCTTATCTGTCCCTGAGTCAGCAGCAGAACCTCTCCCTATATACTTAGCACTGAATAACATTAGCGCGGGTCACGTGTCCCATCTAGCCAATCACTGCTCAGCAGCCAATCCACCAGCTTCTTGGTTTCTGGGTCCAGCTGAGTGCCAAATCTGAGCACGGACTTCTCGCTAAAGTCTGTGCTCAGGTTCGGGGGCCTGTTCTCGGAAAGTTTGGCATGAACCCAAACTTTGCAGCTCAGACTTACTCATCCCTAGTCCTAACCCATTCCCACTCCTCCAAATTAAACATTTTGGCTAGAGTTAAAGGAGAAAAAGGAAAAGTCCACTTCTGTGGACCCCAGTAACATCCATACTCCAGTAACATCTGTGTACAGTGGCACCTATTGTTTTCCATGGGAGCTGCCGTACACAGGCCGACCTGCCAGCCCGAAAATGCAGCTCCCGGCTTCACAAACTGGGGCTGCTGGAGGATGCTCCTGTCAGAACTGCCCAGCCCTGGAGTCTGAATCAAAATCCACATAAAAGGATTAATGGACTTTTCCTTTATAGCCAGGTGAGTCACCCCCTTTTCTGCCTCCACAACAGGGGAGGGAGGCAGGACGGGGGTGGTACACTGAGACTGGACTTCCACTTTAAGCTGTTCTAAAACCTACATAACACATGGGGAAATATAGGCAATATTGTGCTTCTGCTTTCCTTCCATATAGCAGCACCAAATGCCAAATCTCTGTACAGATTCAACACCAATTAAAGCAGACCAACAGTCAAAAATGAATTCAATCATACTAACACAACAAACATTACTCATATGCATCCCGCCCGGGACAATTTAGATTGCTGCACATAAAAAATCATTTACCTCTAACGCCTACTGGGATACATTTTAAAAACAAGATGGCCGCTCATGGGCTTGCAGACCACCTGCAAACAGTCGAACTACCTGTCGGCTTCCTGTTACTGTGCATTTAAAAAATGGTCGCTACCTTCCTTTTCCAACTGTGCCAGGCAGTTGGTACGGTTTAAGCGTCTCTTTCCTCTGTCCCCAGATGGACAGGAGTAACTCCTGGTGGGCCAATCAGGTCAAACGATCCTTCATAATTCTTCTCTTGATACTGCTACAATTAGGCACTCTAAACTGTGAAAAATGGTGGTGTTTTTTTCCCCCAATGCACGCATTTTTCCCGCTACACTGGGCTACACAGTCACAACCAGGGCCGGATTAAAAGGGGGGGGGGGCGCAAGGGGCGCGCGCCTGGGGCCTCCACCACTTTCCCTGCAGAGGGGGGCCTCCACCAACCTGTGGGTTATGGTCCGCGTCTGCAGTCTGTGATCCGAGGGTGCCAGGCCAGCAATGAAGTGATCGGCAGTGGTGGGGGCCGCCCGTGAAAGCCTTGGATTGTCTTCTGCAAGTCTGTAGCTCTGGCACTCACAAGACGGAACAAAAAACTCTGCTCTTGTTTCCCCCCACCGCGGAGGCCAGCCCAGAGCACAGCAGAAGCCAGCACTTTCGCTTCCAGGCATGGTGGCCGGCCAGCATGAGGCGAGGATTAAACGGAGAGAAAGACTGATTGATGGCTGGAGCTGAGGTCGGGGAAGAGTGGGGAAAGGGGGGCGTCTTTGTGAGGGCTGCTGTCATAGCCCGAGGAGAGAAGGGGGGGGGGGAGGTGTGTATGTCACCCAACGAGAAGTTAGCAGCCTGCAGACACCATGTTGATTAAAGGAGAGAAGAACAACAGAAAGATTCTCCAACTTGGCAGTGAAGTGGCTCCAGGTGAGTCCATGCTGTTGCTGTGCTGTGTTCCAATAAACCTATAACTAAATGCTAATACAAATTAATGGTGCAATGTGTTGCTCTTAACCCACCCTGCCCTGCCCATGTACCCACCTCCTCACTCACCCACCTACTAATCCAACTGCCTAATAACCCACCCACCTATCTACATACCTACCTACCCAGACCCTGGAACAGCAGCAGACTGGAGTGGCGTGCAGGCAGAATCAGCAGATTCTGAAGTGGAGGTGGCAGTCACCCATCCACCTACCTACCTACCTGCCCACTCTAAATACACACCAACCAACCCTCCTGTCAACCCGCCCTCCTTATACCCTAATAGAGTGTAAGCTCTTCTCCTTCTGTATCCTCCCTTATACCCTAATAGAGTGTAAGCTCCTCTCCTTCTGTATCATCCCTTATACCCTAATAGATTGTAAGCTCTTCTCTTTCTGTATCCTCCCTTATACCCTAATAGATTGTAAGCTCTTCTCCTTCTGTATCCTCTCTTATACCCTAATAGAGTGTAAGCTCTTCTCCTTCTGTATCCTCCCTTATACCCTAAATAGATTGTAAGTTCTTCTCCGTCTGTATACTCCCTTATACCCTAATAGATCGTTAAGGTGGGAGGAGGTGTGTGAGTGAGCTCTCTGCAGGTGCTCTGAATGTCTGGCTCTAGCCCAGGGCCTGGCTGCCTTGGGTGGGGTCGCTCCCCAGGTGAGCTCCAGGCTTCTGGGTCTGAATCTGGAGTCCATGTTAGAGACCCTCTGGCTACTGAATATGCTGCTGACCGGCTGACCGCGGTGGATTACAATGAAGGAGGAAGAGTCTTTATGGAAGAAAGTTACAGTAAAGTAAGAGAAGCTTGATGGAAGTGGTGGATAATAATGATGGGCCGTGTAGCAGTGTCTGTGTGCAGCATGTAATGGAGGGAGGGCGGCAGCCCCAGCAAAGTGACTGTGCTGATCCAGGCAGGGAGATCCAACAACCTGTTGTGATGGACACTCAGCAGCCAGCTCAGGCCGGCAGTGGAAAGCAGCACAAGCTGAGGAGGACATCTTTGGAAAGACTGACAATGCAGGAAAACCTGCAGCAGAATGTGTGTGTGAGCCGAGAGTCCCGAGCCCTGCGATCCAAGACCCAGCCTGCCACCGGTGACCCCATAACTGGGGGGAAATCTGCTAAATCTGTTACTAGTCATAAATCTGGGAAGTTATCAGACAATGCAAATGCTGAGCTGGGGGCAAATGGCCACAAGTCTCCCAGGACTGAGGCAGCAGAGACTTTCAAAGACCCAGCAGAAAAGCAAAGGCTCAAGGCAAGTCTTAAAGAGACAGAGCGTGCACCAGAACTGAAGCTTGCAGACAAGATTCCAGCTTTAGTCAACAACATGAATAACTTAAGAGCATCCAGGACGCAACTGCAAAGACAAACAGAGGGAATGAATGCACTAAAGGCAGAAAACCCCCATAAAGCAGCCTTCTATGATGAGGTGCTAGAGACTTTCCGCACACAGCTTGCTACTATTGTTAGAGACATTGAGACACTTGAGAAACAAATGGGGCCCATGGCAGAGAGATACAAGAACCTGGATCAGTTTCAGGAGTCTCAGAAGCTCATAAAATACAGACAGATACCTGAATCCAGCTCAGCCACCCCCTCACCATCAGAGCAGGAGACATCCTCACAGGAGCTGCTGTACAGGACCCCAGTGCTGCAAGATTCTGCCCCTTCTTTTCCTGATGCCTGCTAAGCAAGCCAACCACCCTCAGGGGGTAGCAGTGAGCAATCCCTGAATGGCTCCAGCAATGGACTCTGTGTATCATAAGGCGCCCTCCCCCAGACTGAGAATGGATGTGATGCAGCTAATGACACTATGAAAGTTGAAGAGACCCCCCAAATTGCAATCCCGGGTCACAGCCGGGACATAGTGACACCTCTGAACTGTCCCCCACATTGTTGAACATTGATCAAGGAAACAAGCAAGCAAGTCGCAATGCATTACAATCTGTTTGGGACAATGAACAGCCTGTGGTCCCTGATAGTAATGGGACTGAATCGTCTGCATGTACTAATAATGTTTTTCCTCCCATAGGTGTTCAGCCACAGGTAGCGGGTCCCCCGCTATCCAGAACCCGCAGTGATAATACTGGCAATGCATCTGGCCACGCGCCTCCTCAGAATGCCTGGAGTCGCGGTGCCCCATCTTTTAGCTCCGGCTTACATTACACTGGTCAGGCATTTAAGAGGAGGAACGTGGTAAGATTTAAGAATAAGGGGGCAAAGGAAGATCTGCCAGACAGGAGACATGTGATCCGGGAGCTCCTGTGTAACCAGATGGGGTTCACACTCACAGATATATTGGCCATCATAAACCTCCCGGACAGCCAGGGCTATGATATAAGCTTCAAGCTCATGGCCAGCTTGGACAGGTTCTGGGCAAGTGTGACAAAGTTTAGGGGCGCTGAGGGATGGGACCAGTTTATCCTTATCCCGGTATCAAAGTCGGGTACTGTGAGCGTTAATATCTTGTTCTGGAATGAGTCCGTCCCCCCGCAGGATATTGTGATATGGCTGAGGAGACATTGTGATATGGTGTCTGACCTGACAAAGTGTCTTGATGATGATGGGATCTGGACGGGAGACTGGAGGGTGCTGGTGAAGCTCAGGCAGTGAGATTGGGGTTGGTTCTCCCCCTGTGAGGGGAAAATGCGGGGTGCGCCTGTTTGCTTCCCCCTTTTGGGAATAGTTTTTTGTTGTTATGCGGTAGTTACCATACAATGTGTGGTTCACACTTATTTATTCATGCAAGTATACACGTATATGTTTCTTCACATATATATTATACATACAAGTTTTTTTCACATTTTTACAAATCACTTTGGTCATACATACAAGTTTCTTTTCACATTTTTTACAGAACAATCTCTTCAGCCTATGTTCAGTATAGTGACATGTAGTCCATTGGTGTGGCTTAGAGATTGTATATTAGGGAAGGGGGGCTAAAAAATGCCTCACCCCTCTTTTTAAGTCCTTTCCTAAATGATGTTGGGGAGACCCCGTTTGTAGCAAGAAATCCGGTGTTGGGTTTAGTACCCCTTGTTTTGTAGCAAGTGCATACGCGTTTCGCTTGGCTTAGCTTCTTCAGTGCATTGCTGTAGGAGGGGGTCAAGTAAGAGAAGAGGTGGTTGAGTAATGGCTTCCCCTTGGGTTTGGGAAGAAACAAAAACATAATGCATGTTCCACTTACTTTTTGTTTATAGAATTGGCTTTTGCCCGCTATTCCTTGCTGGGGTAGTGTCAGGGGTTGTTTTACCTCCTAAAAGGAAGGAAGGAAATATCCTTATATAGTCTCAAATGTGTGGGGGGTAGGGGGTATAGGGGTTGGAGGACGCGCAGGTATAGAATTACCTTCAATAATCCAGGTCCCGGTGCGCCGTCCGTACCGCCTGGTGTCCTATACTGACTCCGGGGTATCAGCTGGCCAGTGTTTCTGCGGAGCCCTGGCGTGGTCTGTATCCTTTAGCTGGCCTCTCTGTTTGCAGGCCTTGTAGCTCAGGGCTCCCTCCGCGCCCTTTAAATTCAAAAAGTGCGGGCGCTTGGTGGGGGCTGCGTGCTGGGTGGGCGGAGCGATGACGTCGCTCGTTTACCCCTGGGGCTCGTTCGCTTGGAGCCCGAAGTGCTTCTGTAAGCACTTCCCCTTTGGTGCAGCCCCTGTCAGGACCGTGGTTGCGAACCGCCATTTTGGCGTAGCCCGTAGTGGCGGTCGCCATTTTGGCAGTGTCTGTATTATTGCTGCGCTCCTTTATGTCTGTATTGGTGGGGGACGCCATTTTGGGTATGCCCCTGTATTGCTATGGAATAGCGGGCTTCAGCCTGTTATGATCTTCAGAGACATGTGCAGATATAAACATAGTGTCTTTTGTTCAGCGTTAATGTTACACATTTATACTTGCATGCATCTCTGTTAGTATATTGACTCGATATCATACAGATATATGAAAGTGTTCAAACGTATATTTCTGTTTTGCTGAATATTTTAATTATTACTGAAGCAATTAACCACTAGTTGACTATCTTACAGCGGGGGGATTAGCTAGTCCTCCCCTTAAGCTAATGGGACCTTATAAATGGGTAATTGCTATAGGCGACTGTGTGGTTGTACCACATTGCAATAGAGGCACATATGTATGTCCTTAAAGCTATAGAGTTTGGATGGTGTCTTGTGTGCACTTGTGTTCATTTATTGGTGCTGTCTGTGCTGAGGAGGTAGGAGTGCCGTGGTGGAGTGGAGGGTAATGAGGATACAGTGTCATAGGAAAGGTGAAAAACTGTTATATTCATTTAAGCCTGGTAGTCTTGTGGCTGTCAGATTTTCTATCCATCTCGTCTCCTTCTGTAGTGTTTTCTTTTCTATGTCTCCTCCTCTTGGATTGTCATGTATCCTGTCTAGTGCTTGAAAATTGACTTTCTTGGGGTCAGATTGGTGGTATCTGAGGAAATGTCTACCGATTGGGGTCGTGATTGTGCCGTTTTTGATGTCTCTTACATGTTCGTATATTCTGATCCTAAATTTCCTATTGGTTTTGCCTACGTAAAAACATGGGCATGTACATGTTAGTATGTAGATTACGTGGGCCGTGTTACAATTCACAAAATGTTTGAGTGTGTGTGTCTGGCCATTTGGTAACTGTACTTGTTTGCCCTGTGTTATGTACCTACATGTGCTGCAGCCGCCACACTTGTATAGTCCCTGGGTTTTGCAGCAGGTTGCTTCTGAAGGTTGGTTGTAATGGCTGTGCACTAGGGTGTCCCTGATGGATCTGGATCTTCTGAAAGTTAGGGTAGGTGTCTGGGGGATCAGTGGTGATAGATCGGGATCGTGAGTAAGTATAGACCAATGTTTTTGTATGATTTTTCTGATCTCTTGGTGTTGTTGTGTGTATGTAAGTATGAAAGGTAATGTTGGGTGTTTATCCTTGTTACTGGTGCGACCTCGGCCAAATAGTAAAGTTTGCCTGTCCTTTTCTTTTGCTTTGTGGTAGGCTGACTTGAGGATTCTTTTAGAGTACCCCCTGTCTCTTAGTCTGTCCCTTATCCCATCTGCCGCTTTTTGAAAGGCGGATAGGGTAGTGCTATTTCGCCTGGCTCGTATGTATTCTCCGTATGGGATGCTCTTTTTCAGGGCGGTGGGGTGTGCACTGCTGGCTCTCAATATGTTGTTGGCTGCCGTGGGTTTACGGTAGAAGTAGGTATGTAAACTGCCGTCCACATTTCGATGTATGACTATGTCTAGGAAGGGCACTTCTTCGTGATGGTAGTCCAATGTAAATTTAAGGTTAAGGTTGTTTCTATTGAGTAAGTTGGCGAAGGTCTTAAGTTGTGCTTCTGTTCCCTCCCAGACTATCAGGATATCATCTATGTATCTTGACCATACTAAGATGTTATCCTGATAGTCTGAGAGGTCTTGTTGTTGCCAAAGGTTGTGTTCCCACCATCCTAAGTATAGGTTAGCATATGTGGGCGCACATGTCGTGCCCATCGCCGTTCCTTGGGTTTGGTGATATAGTTGTTGATCAAATAGAAAGGTATTGTGGGTTAAAATGAAGTGTAATAGTGTAATGATGAAGCTGCTGTGTTCATATTTACTGATGGGTAACTGGTCCAGAAAAGATTTGACTGCTATGAGTCCTTGTGTGTGGGGGATACTGGAATACAGTGCTTCAACGTCTAATGTGACCAGTAGGGAGTTATCAGGGATGGTGAGGTCGTGTAGGATTTGTAGTAGGTGGGGGGTATCCTTTACATATGAAGGTAGGGCTTGGACGAAGGGTTGTAGGTGGGCATCTACATAGATACTGGCTCTGCTGGTGAGGGAGTCTATGCCCGAGACTATTGGGCGTCCCGGGGGGTCTATTAATGATTTGTGGACCTTTGGCAGTGTGTAAAATGTCTGTATGGTTGGTTTGGGAATGATCAGAAAATCGGCTGTCTGTTTGTCAATGATTTTGTGATGGAGTGCCTCGTTGATAATTCGTTCAAATGTCTCCTTGTCTTTTGATAGGGTTGTCATAGAGGTTTTTCTATACCAATCTTTGTTGCTTAGTATCTTGTTGCACATGTTCATATATTGTGTTCGGTGTAGTATCACTGTATTACCCCCCTTGTCGGCAGGTTTTATAATAATTTCCTGGTTCTGTTGTAGTTCCCGTAGGGCCCTGGATTGTTGTGGGGTGAAGTTTGTTCGTTTTCTGTCCGCCGTATTGAGTTGTTGTATGTCATACGTGACCATGTTAACGAAGGTTTTGACACTGTGGTTTAAGTGTAGTGGGGGGAAGTAAGTAGAAGGTTTTTTAAATGTGTTTCGTGCTGTGTGTGGGTCTCTCTGTTGTTCTAATGTTGACTGGTCCTTCTGTGATTCCCCACTCAGTTCCATAAGGATCCCTAGGGAGGTCATGTCGCTTTGTGTAAGTGTTACGGTTGTGTCCGGGGTTTCCCTTTGTATGTCCACTTCCTTCCCACTGTATTGATATTTTAGGAGTGCTCTCCTGGCAAAGAGATGTAGGTCTTTAATTAATTCAAATTTGTCTGTATTCATGTCAGAAATTCAAGCCTAGTGTAAGTACACTTTCTTGTTCTTTGGTAAGAGGTATATCAGTAAGATTGATTATGTTTCTCGTGTTAGTCTGTGTGTTGTTGGGTTGTGTAGGTCTTGTCAGGTTGTTTTTGCTGTTGCTCTCGTCTGTCTTTTTCCTTGCTGAAAGAGGGGGTGAGGTTGTAGTGGGGCTGGTGTGTCTATGCCTAAAAAACTGTCTTCAGATGAAGTCTCGCTGTTCTGGAGGTCCGGAGCAGGATATTGTTTCCTGTGGTCTTGGGGCTTGTGTCCTTGGTCCTTGCTGTAGCCTGTGGTCTGTCTGTGTTGTGGCCTATGGTATTTACGCTGTTCTTGGGTTGGGTAGTCACTTAGTGTGTCCTGTTCGTTGTGTCTGTGTGTCCGTGTGTGTGTAGGTCTGGTCCATCTATAGGCTCTGCCTTCTTGGTATGCTTGGAGGTCCCGCTCTAGTTTGCGGGTCTTGTTTTCCCACACTTCCTTGTTTAGCTGTGCTATGTTCTTAGTAATCTGTGTATTTTTGGAGTTGTATTGTGGCCACTGGGTGTGTTCAGAAAGTTCTTCACAGGTTTGTCTGTAGAGTGTTTCTATTTGTGTTAGTTGTGATTCCTGTTGGTCTATGAGAAGTTGGAGCATATTGAGGGAGCATTCCTGTAGGTTTTTCTCCCATTTCTCCTTAAAGACTGGGTCTGGGTTGTGTACTTGGGGAAAAATTTTTATCCGTAGTCCGAGGGGCACTATGCCTGCATTGATGTATTTCTTAAGAAATTCTAGGTTCCAGTATAGTTTGGTCTTTTTTTGGAGGGTTCTTTCCAGAAGAGTGAATTTTGCTGCTGCTGATGAGCCCGGTGCTCCCGGAAGTAGGGCTGGTGTTTTATCTAGAGTTAGGTTTTTTATCATTAGGTCCCATTCACTGCCATTCAGTTGTGTCATTGCTTTGGGTATTTCGGTTCCTGGATTGGGGATGGTTTTTCACCACAGGGGATTCCCTCTGTTTTCTGTGCCCCCCCCCCCCTCCGCCCCTTCCCCCATCCCCTCAAGTAGAAGCTCAGGCAGCACAGTAATGTTACCTTACATTTGCCCAACTCCTTCTTTATCGGCCGTGAGAGGGGGGTGTGCTTCTATGCCAGTCAGCCACGCTTGTGCTTTAAGTGTGGGAAGGCCGGTCATGTGGCCGAAGTGTGTACTGTAGTGAAGTGTAACCTGTGCGGGGAGATTGATCACACCAGCGCCATGTGCACAAATGTCCGGTTTAACTTGTGTGGCCAGATGGGTCATTACCATATGGACTGCTCAGAGGCCTTCCATAACCTCTATAGCCAGGCTGCGGAGGACCTAGTGGCAGCAGGTGAGGTTACAGAAGAGGAGGCTCTGATGTCTGGGCAGATAGCAACAAGGCCAGGGTCTGAGACAACTGAGATAAGAGATCAGACAGATGTAACCCCACAGCCTGTGGCCGCCATCCCACGGCCAGCACCGGAGCAAGCTGGTAGCCCATCTTCCCCTGTAGCCCCTTCCCCTGCTATGGCCCATTGCCCTGCTCCAGCCTCTTCTGCAGATAGCAAAGTCCCTGGTGATAAGAGAAAGAAGAAAAATGACAAGTCCACCCGCAGACCGGAGGGCGCATGAACAGAACAGCAGAACAGAACGCAGAACAGATACAGAAGTGACAGTTACATCAAACCGATATAACATACTGTCTGAGTCAGGTACAGATCGTTCTGGGCATGATACTATGGAGCTGAAGCAAGAGTTAAAGCGTATAGCCAGAGAATGTGACTCGGGGTCAGAAGAGGACCCCCCGACTAAGAAAAAGTCATCAGCAGCTATAGACCCTATAGACTCTGATATGGAAGTAACTGGCAGGCAGGACAACTATGATTCACATCTATGATGATGGGGTTTAAGGTGCTGCTGCTCTGCATAATGATAGCAGGCTTCTCTTTAAGCATAGTTACCAGCAATGTGAACAGTATAAAGAATAAGAAAACCCGGCATGCTGTGTATGAACACCTGAAGTATCTAGATGCAGACGTCGTCTTCCTGCAGGAACATCACTTGTCCTCCATCCAGCAGATCCAGGAGGCTGAGCGGGAATGTGAGATGGGACCATCCTTTTGGTCACTGGCTGTGGAGCTTTTTGCAGGCGTTGCAATACTCTTTAAGACCCAAAATGTGATTTTGACTGAGGTCTCAATGGGCAGGTGTCTAATTCTGGAGGTCACAATCCAGGGTAGAAAGCTCAGGCTCATCAATATCTATGGGCCACAGACAGTGACCAGAATGATCAGCTTATTTAAGGAAATTAAGCCATATCTGTTCACCTCTGTGCCAGTGATATTTGCAGGTGATTTTAATGTAGCCAGGTCATCAAGTGACCGTTTATCTGGCAGAGGAGTAAGCACCGACGCAAGAACACTGAACAGCATTATCCTGCAGGCCGGACTTTGTGATGTCTTTGCCCAAAATGGCCGGTAACCTGGCTTTACTTACTCATGTGCAGGAAGAAGGAGCCGAATAGACTTGGCACTTGTGAGTTCTGCAGAATCTGTTCATTCCTTAAGCGAAAAGTTGGTCCCTTACTTTGATCACGTGGCCTTGTGCTTCTGTATAGGAGCTAGTAAGCGCCCAGATGTCGGCAAAGGACTGTGGAGGCTCAATACAAGGCTCCTAGAGGAACAAGAAGTCCAAGAGCGGGTGGAGGTCCTGATAGAACAGCAGATGGACAGAATAGATTTTTATGAAAGCAGCGCTGAGTGGTGGGAGGACGTCAAGAAGGACATTGCCACACTGCTGAATAAACTATCAGCTAAGAGGGGACAGAGCAGCTACTGCCAGTATATGAAGTTGAGGAAACAATTAGAGTCACTTTATTTACAAGGGCTGGCAGCAAGGGGAAAAATAGATGATCTGAAGTCCCAATTACAGCAACACCAGTATAATCGTTATAAGTTCCTAATAGTGGGGCGGGATTATGGACCCCAAGGGACACCCGACCCTTTTGAAAGCTGCAGGACAAAGTGGCCAAAAAGTTGGTAATGGCCCTTCTTGATACCCAGGGTAACCTGCAAAAGTCCCAGGCAGGTATTTTGGGAGTTGTTAAGACTTTTTATGAAGATCTTTTCCAGAAGAAGGAGCTAGATCAAGAAAAAATGTTGCATTTTTTGGAATCATCTCCAAAACCAGACACCAGAGATGTGGACTTTTCCCATTTAACAGCAGATATAACGGTGGAGGAGGTGAAAGAAGCAATAAGTAGCTTGCACTTAAAGAAGACCCCTGGGCCCGATGGCCTACCAACGGAATTCTATAAGAAATTTAAAGATCTCCTGGCTCCCATCTTAGCTGATGTATATAGTAGTTGTTTTAACAGTCATGTGATGCCGAAGTCGATGAGAGAATCATCCTTGATCCTGCTTTTTAAGGGGAAAGAGGCCAATGATATAAAGAACTGGAGGCCCATTGCCCTCCTTAATGTGGACAGGAAGATCCTGGCAAAAATTCTATTCTCCAGACTCAACTGCTTGTCTCCTGCCCTGTTGTCAACTTGCCAGTATGAGACTGTGAAAGGCCGGAACATCACTAGGGCAGTGATATCACTTAGAGAAATGCTAGAGGGGTGCAGGGCTTTTGGCCATAGCAAATATGTGGTTAGCCTTGACCAAGCCAAAGCTTTTGACTGGGTTGATCAACAATACCTGTGGATGACTTTACTTCGATATGGCATTCCTGCATCATTCGTGGAGTGGTTAAAAACCTTATACCGTGGGGCAGAGGCGTTCCCTTTAATAAATGGGTGGCAAGGAGACAACTTTAGGGTTGAATCAGGGGTGAGGCAGGGCTGTCCCTTGAGTCCCCTGTTATATGTTTTCGCCATTGACCCCTTTTTGAGATCTCTGCAGGAGTGTGACTTCCAGGGAGTGCCAGTGCCCCATGCTGCACCATTTACCGTTCTGGCCTAAGCAGATGATGTGACAGTGGTGTTGTCTGACCCAGGTGAGACACAGAGGTTGTCCCAGGTCATCTCATGCTACTCGGAGGCTTCAGGGTCTCTAGTAAACCTTGAGAAAAGCAAGGCATTCTGGACACTGCAGGGTGACCCAACATTTGACCTCCCTCATTTTGCAAAGGCAGAGACTGAAATCAAGATCCTAGGTATCAAGTTTGGGAGAGGGGATAATGCCAAACTAAACTGGGAAGAGAAGCTAGAGATTGCAAGTTCCAGAGTCCAGCAGTGGAGAAACCCTAAGCTCTCCTATCTAGCAAGGGTCAAGTTGATAAATACTTACCTAGTTCCCACCTTCCTGTATGTTGCAGTCATCTTCCCATTGCCATAATGTTCTTCCACATTATTTGGGGTAATAGACTGAACCCAGTAAAGAAGGGGGTGACATATCTAAAAAAGAAGGATGGGGGTCTGGAAATGCTGAACCCTAAAGTCCTGTATGACTCTCTCTTTTTAAAGACCAATTTTGGAAGCCTGAGTCCTAGTAGCAGTTCCCTGTGGGTTAAAAGCATAATAAATTGCATTATGCCCTTTGCTGAGTCCTGGATGCGGGATGGAAGTCTTAAGCGGGGAAGGTGGACCCAGACTCACCTTCCTACATACTTGGAGGGGGGTTTGAGGTCCCTGAGAACGTGGAAAATTGGGAAGTCCTACCTAGAGGACAACACCAGAAAGCAGGTATACAATAGAGTATGTGAGACTTACTTTTGTTCACCACTCGAGATCACGGACTGCAGCTGCTCAACCCTTCAGGATGGCCTAAGGTTCTTGAATGGGGCCAGGTTACCGCCTAAGTTTTATGACACTGCTTTCCTTTCACAGGAAGTTATATGTTCGCGGGAACATGAAGTGGTTGTGCCAGCCTGAGCGGAGCTGCCCTTTTGGTTGTGGCGTGGAGGAGACAATGGAGCACTTTCTGGTTCAGTGCTGGGGGGCTTGCAGAATCTGGGGGGAGGTGGCCAATAGGTTAAAGATTAAGAGGTTAAAAGATCTGACCTACCTTTAAAGAGTCTACGGAGTGTCCCCACTGTGTCCAGAAATCCACCCAGAGCCCCTGTACCTCATTATAACCACCATAAAGTATTATCTTTGGCACACCCGAACCCGCACCTCCATGTACCGCGAGCCTTTCCAGCACAAGGAGGCCGCATACCTGATCATCTCCAAGTTATGCTGGATCCGAGGCCGAGAAAACAGGAGGTTATGGCATGATGTGTCCCTGTGATAACCCGGTACCTACCACCCCGACCTGTAACCTGATGGGTCCTTACTGATTAATCATTGACGGTATTGACACAATGGATAATGAATAGTGTGTAGTAGTAGCAGTAGATCTGCTGTGTTATGTTTATTTTGTATACAATTATGTTTTTTTCTTTGTATTCTGTATTAATGCTGATTAGCTGAGGTTTGTTTGTTTGTTTACTAATAAAAATTCCCTTATACCCTAATATATTGTAAGCTCTTCTCCTTCTGTATCCTCCCTTATACCCTAATAGATTGTAAGCTCTCCTCCTTCTGTAACCTCCCTTATACCCTAATAGATTGTAAGCTCTTCTCCTTCTGTATCCTCCCTTATACTCTAATAGATTGTAAGCTCTTCTCCTTCTGTATCCTCCCTTATACCCTAATAGATTGTAAGCTCTTCTCCTCCTGTATCCTCCCTTATACCCTAATAGATTGTAAGCTCTTCTCCTCCTGTATCCTCCCTTATACCCTAATAGATTGTAAGCTCTTCTCCTCCTGTATCCTCCCTTATACCCCAATAGATTGTAAGCTCTTCTCCTTCTGTATCCTCCCTTATACCCTAATAGAGTGTAAGCTTCTCTCCTCCTGTATCCTCCCTTATACCCTAATAGATTGTAAGCTCTTCTCCTTCTGTATCCTTTCTTATACCCTAATAGACTGTAAGCTCTTCTTCTGTATCCCCCCTTATACCCTAAAAGAGTGTAAGCTTTTCTCCTCCTGTATCATCCCGTATACCCTAATAGAGTGTAAGCTATTCTCCTTCTGTATCCTCCCTTATACCCTAATAGAGTGTAAGCTATTCTCCTCCTGTATCTTCCCTTATACCCTAATAGAGTGTAAGTTCTTCTCCGCCTGTATCCTCCCTTATACCCTAATAGATTGTAAGCTCTTCTCCTTCTGTATCCCCCCTTATACCCTAATAGAGTGTAAGCTTTTCTCCTCCTGTATCATCCCTTATACCCTAATAGAGTATAAGCTTTTCTCCTCCTGTATCATCCCTTATACCCTAATAGAGTATAAGCTTTTCTCCTTCTGTATCCTCCCTTATACCCTAATAGATTGTAAGCTCTTCTCCTCCTGTATCCTCCCTTATACCCTGATAGAGTGTAAGCTATACTCCTCCTGTATCCTCCCTTATACCCTAATAGAGTATAAGCTCTTCTCCTCCTGTATCATCCCTTATACCCTAATAGAGTATAAGCTTTTCTCCTTCTGTATCCTCCCTTATACCCTAATAGATTGTAAGCTCTTCTCCTTCTGTATCCTCCCTTATACCCTAATAGAGTGTAAGCTCTTCTCCTTCTGTATCCTCCCTTATACCCTGATAGATTGTAAGCTCTTCTCCTCCTGTATCCTCCCTTATACCCTAATAGATTGTAAGCTCTTCTCCTTCTGTATCCTCCCTTATATCCTGATAGATTGTAAGCTATTCTCCTTCCGTATTTTCCCTTATACCCTGATAGATTGTAAGCTCTTCTCCTCCTGTATCCTCCCTTATACCCTAATAGAGTGTAAGCTCTTCTCCTTCTGCATCCTCCCTTATACCCTAATAGATTGTAAGCTCATCTCCTTCTGTATTCTTCCTTATATGACTGCAACAGGGCCCGCAAGGGGGGAAGCCCTCACATGACTCTGGTGTAAAGTGCCAGCACAGTATGACAGGCCCAACAGACTGAACACAGGGTCGGACTAGGCCACCCAGCTTGCCTGCATCAGAACAATAACGTTTTTTCTCCCCTGCAGCAGCTCCTGTGGTAAGGGCGCGCCTCAACATTTTTTTGGTCTTGCTGCTAGCCCTTGCTGTTTGTTGTGGCCTTGCTACCAGCATTAGTTACAGTACATTGGTGTGCATGCCCAGCTATATGCATTGCAATGGAGGGGGTATGTAAGTGATGTCTGGCTGCTCTTTTATTGAACTGAATGGAGTGGGTGTGTGCATCACTGTGACTGTTTGCGGATGTGGGAGGAGCATTCCTGGAGGCAGCCTGGTGAAAGGCAAAGCGGGCTAGAGCACAGGGTACCTGATTATATATATTTTGGTTATGTTACGTGGCTGTACTTTTACATTACAGAAGGGGGCCTCCACCAAATTTTGTGCCCAGGGCCCTCCACCACACTTGATCCAACCCTGGTCACAACGCAAACGAAAATGCTGCCCATTATGTTTAATGGGCCAGTTCACATATATACACTGTAGAGGCAGCATTTTTCCTTGCTCTGTGATTGTGTTACCCAATGCAGAGCAAGCTGAGAGGTGTCAATAGAGCCATTAAGCTCTGTCCACACCTCTGCCCTTTCTCTGCATTGCATTGTACATCATTCTGGATGGGATAATTCACATATCTGTGCTGCATTGTTCAACACATTAGGCTCTGTTCACACCTCTGCGTTATTGCACCGAAAACATTGTACATTATAGATGGGATAGGTCACATATTTGCGCTGCGTTACACAACATATCAAAAAATAGTTGCAGGCACCATTTCAGTGCAATGTTGTAACAGTGCAGGTCAATAGAAGTCTATGGCAACACAAGCGCAACGTATGTATAGCACAGTGTACCTGCATTGAGTTTGCATTGCCATAGACTTTACTATTTAATTATTATGCAAAAAAATTTTTCCTTTAACAAATTGTGGCGCAAGTGCATTTCTAGCACATCAAAAGCGCAGTGTTTGGATACAATACCCCTCAAACGCTTGCTCCTAATGCAGCGGAGAGGTGCCAGGGCCTTAAAAAAAGCATTGCAGACACCTTCTCAGTACAACGTTGTAACAGTGCATGTCAATAGAAGCCTATGGCAACGCAAACGTGACGCATGTATACCGAAGTGTATCTGCATTACGTTTGCTTTGCCATCGAATTTACCATTTACTTACTGTGCAAAAAGGGTTTCTCGTTTCAAAAACGCAATTGGACCGCAAAGCAAATGCATTGCCAATGCATCAAAAGTGCAGCATTTTATGATACAATGCTCCTCTGGCATACTTACAAATACTTACATACTCTTAACGCAACGGATAGATGCGAATAGAGCCTTTGAACTTGTTATCTGTCCTTTGTTGGAGAACACGAGAAAGAATATAGATAGAGATAGACAAACTCCGGCACCTTGTCAAAAAATGAATATGAGCATGTAGACCACATTGTAACATATGACATTTTTACATTCATTTGTATTCCTATTTCTTCCCCTCTCTCTCTCTCTGTCCCACTCTCAAGGCTATATGCTGATATGCTGTCTTCATCTTTACCCTGCTTCTCCCACATAGAGGAATGTGGAGAGACGGGCAGGCTGATTCATCATTAGCGGCAGGTAGCGACAGATGAGCGTCTGTAGCAGGCATTTTCAGAGCGCCCGCTAGTAGTCACAGTGCATGGCCGTGAGTCGCTACTTTATAGCGACTCAGTCGCTGTTCAGTAATGGTGAATACATTGTGAGGAGTCGCTATTTGTCCAGTACAGCGCTGTATGGGAGCGCATGTTAGCGACTGCTCAAAGCAACCGACTCACACCATATTCAGCAAAAAAACAGCTGCAGAAATCTCTGGCGCTGAAAAATACTTGTTTGAAGCCCAGAGCGCAGGAGGCGGTGTGTTTAAAGTCTGTTTTCAAGCATCTATCAACTAGTAACAAAGCGAAAACATATGGAATTACATTGTAACAACATTGTAACATGAACACTTTAATGCCAGACCTGTAATGTCATTTTTGAGGAAATATTTAAAAAATGAAAAAATTATGAAAAAAATGTTTTTTCAATGCCAGAAGAGGTCAAAGAATTATTTGTGATTTTTTGGAAAAAAAAAACCTGTTTAAAGAGAAGAAAAGGATCGTCCATTGAAATGTATGGCAGAGCGCCAGGTAGCGAGAGGTCATACCTGGCGCTGTGCAAGGCTGAACGCTGGCGCTGTTCGCTGAGGCTGTGAAAATGATGAATCAGACGCTACATGGTGCTATCCCAGTCGCTAAACAGATTCTGCATGATAAATGTGTAATTGCGTGCCGTGTCTGGCGTTGACCAGTCGCTATCTGTCGCTATCTCTCATTAACCAGGCGCTACCTGACGCTATCCCTTCTTAAATAAGGGCCAATGTACACACAGGCAGGCTGATTCATGACTAGCGCCAGGTATCGGCAGATGAGCGCTGTAATAACCGGGCCGGTATTGATGAATGAGATGTATGTTGGGTGTTCTAACACCAGTACAGCGTTGCAGGGAACGAAAGGTAGCGCCAGCTCATTGCGACTGGCTCAGCGACTCACACCATATTCGACAAAAAAACAGACACACACAGCGTAGGCGCTCTGGATCTGGTCGCTATAGCATAGAGTGCCAGGCGCTGTGTGATTAAAGTCTGTTTTTTAACACATATCCACCAGTAACAAAGCGAAAACACATGGAATGACATTGTTGTAACATTAATACTTTAATGCCAGACCTATAATGACAATTCTGCATAAAAATATAAAAAAGGTTTCAAAAATGACTTTTTCTAGGCCAGGAGAGGTGACACAATTATTTGAGAGAAAAATAAAAAATAAAAACAAAAAACCCTGTTTAAACAGAAGAAAAGGAACGTCCATTGAAATGTATGGGAGAGCGACAGGTAGCGACAAGTAATACCTGGCGCTCTGGAAGCTGAAGCACCGGCGCTATACACTGAGCTGCCTGTAATGATGAATCTTACGCTACATGGCACTGTTAGAGTTGCTCACCAGAATCGGCTACATAAATGTGGTATTGCATACAGCGCCCGGCATTCACCAGACGCAGCCTGCCGCTTACAAGACTACCTGTCGCTATCCCTTGATGAATAAACCCCACAGTCAGATACATGATATTGAAAGACCTGCAGGTGCTGGTGGCCTGAATTGCTAGGATACTGCAGGGCGACTGTTTTTCAGCTAATGGATGCTAATGGATGGCCCCGCCACGAGAACACCGGCTCCCCACCACAATCACACATTTATCAAGCCGATCCTGCTTAGCGACTGAGATAGCGCCATATAGCCACTCATTCATCATTATTCCAGCCTCAGCCCACAGCGCCAGCGTCCGACCTTGAACAGCGACAGGTAGGACCTCTCGCTACCTGGCGCTCTCCAATGCATTTCAATGGAACAATCTTTAAATATTCATAATTAATTCATATTAATGTTTTTTTTTTTTTTTTTTTTTTAAATGTAAAAAATTCTGTGACCACTTCTGCCATTTTAGAATTTTTATTTTTAAGGGTAAAAAAAAAAAAGAAATAACTTTGTGCAGAATTGATATTACAGGTCTGATATTAATGTATTCATATTACAAAATGTAATTAAAAACTATTTTTTTGTGGTTTCCAAAAATATGGTTGTTTGGGGGTTAAAAAACTACTTTTAACCAATTGCCGCCAGCGCTCTGGGGTTTAAACATGCATTTCACAGTGCGAGAATTTTTTGAGCGTGATTTGTTAATGAATATGGTGGGAGCCGGTCGCTATGGCCAGTCGCTATCATGCGCTCCTATACAGCGCGGAACCTGTCAAATAGCGACTCCTCACCCAATATGCAACATTACTGCACACCGACTGAGTCGCTGTCAACAACCGAACAGCGGCCAAGCACAGCGACTACTAGCGGGCGCTGTGAAAATACTGCTACAGTCGCTCAACTGTCGCTACCTGCCGCTATTAATGAATCGCCCTCTGAGCTGCCTGTAATGATGAATCTTACGCTACATGGCGCTGTTAGAGTCGCTCACCAGAATCGGCTACATAAATGTGGTATTGCATACAGCGCCCGGCATTCACCAGACGCAGCCTGCCGCTTACAAGGCCCTACCTGTCGCTATCCCTTGATGAATAAACCCCACAGTCAGATACATGATATTGAAAGATCTGCAGGTGCTGGTGGCCTGAATTGCTAGGGCGACTGTTTTTCATCTAATGGATGCATAGCTGTACTGCTCAGCCCCTGGACTTTTTTGTTTCCACAATATGGTTGTATATAGTTTATGATAACAATCTTCTGGAGCAAAAAATGGCTCTTTTGATTACAGCTCATTCATTAGCATTTGCATAAAACGATACTGAAGTGAAAAATGCTATAAATATAAGAAACACAGGGTGGGTGACATTTGCTATGTGCGAGATAAGAGCCTAATTACATCACAAAAGCATGCACATCAACCTAATCAATACGATGCAATAGAACGAAAACTGTATTTCAAGCATATCTGTTTCACTTCCCTAAAGATACAGATCTGACACATCAAAGAGAATGCTGCAAACACTCCTACATCGGAGATTACACACAACACATCATACTGACCTGGAATGTAACTTTACTGGATTTAGAGAAGACGCCAAGGGAGAATCTGAACCAAGCATGACCGCTACTTTTACCAGATATGTAATACATTATTTAAAGGATAGCAGAATGAAAATAATTCATTTCAAAAGCCCCCATAACACCAATTCTTATTGTAATAATACAATAGAATTTCCTTTTTTTTAACTACCGTATTTATTTCACTGTTTATTTTGCTGTTTCAGCTCCTCCTAAAGGTCGCTTAGTAATTATTAGAAATGTTCACATAAAAGTCCAATTTGTTATTTGATTTATAAATGATTTATTATATTTTGACATATTTTCATGACTGTATGACTCTCTCCTAGTTGATCCATAAAGGGACCAGGCGGGGGTTCACAACCAGTGGAAACAGTACAATTGCTGGTACTCGGTCTTCCTTCTGCTGGTACTCTATGGGGAAGAAACCCCATTGCACAGGGAGGGGGAGCTCAAGAGAGAGTATCTTTGAGGCTGATACAAAACGGAACTTCACCCTGAATAAGAGTCTATCTAATATGCTTCCCACACCCTGTACATACAAATTGCTGACTGCGCTGCTCTGCATTCTGGGATTGCTGACCTTTTCCTGACCCCAGCTCTGCTCTGTCTGAGTGAAGCACAGCTATAACCTGCCTCCTGTACTTTATCCCACTCTCCTCTCCTCAGTAAGTGTGATGCTTCTGAGTCAAGATGGGGGCGCCCGTATCCTAAGGTCCTGAACAGAGTTGCAGGGGAAGGAAAGAATAATAATTTAGTGACTAAAAACTTGAAATATTTTAAGTTTAGATGCTGGGGAATAGTTTTAGGGTTTGGGCTTTTCATTAAATCATGCTGAAGGTCCGGTTTAAGACTAGTGCCACGTATTGCCATGTGAGCGTCTGTGTAGCGGTGCTTAGAGCGACCGCTAGTAGACGCTGCAAGCGGGTGTCGGGCGCTGTGACCTAGCTTAGCGGGTGGACAAGTGACACTGTACTATCCTGTCCAACATTGATAAATGTGATGTCTGGAAGGCGCTGTAGAAGGGCTCTCCCTGATTCACTGCAGAGCCAATCGCGAATGCTAGGTGGTGTCCCGAGGTCAAAGCGCCCAAGACTACATCTAACAACAGGACAACGCTGCAGCAGAGAGATAGGTAGCACCAGTTAAG
Source organism: Gastrophryne carolinensis (assembly GCA_027917425.1). Taxonomy (NCBI): domain Eukaryota; kingdom Metazoa; phylum Chordata; class Amphibia; order Anura; family Microhylidae; genus Gastrophryne; species Gastrophryne carolinensis. Next base: position 538,872,888 of record CM051234.1, read on the forward strand.
TGCATCCAGCACTCAGTGCTGAAGCCTGTATTCAAGAAAATACTACACACAACCAGTGCCGACGCTCTAAAACTGGGCACTCTAGCATAGAGCGCCAGACGCTGTGTGATAAAAGTCTGTTTCTCAACACATATAAACCAGCACCAGAGCGAAAACATATGGAATGACATTGTTTTACCACTGTGACAATGACACTGCAATGGCAGACCTGCACATGACCGCACGAACTTCCTTTCTGAGTATAGGTGCACTTTAAAGGTCCTGTCAATGTCAAAAAGCTTTGGGGATGACCAACCTTTGTCTTCAAACCAGCATTAATTCTTCTGGGTACACTTGAAGGAACTGGTTAGGGAGGTTTTTCCAAACATCTTGGAGAATTAGCCACTGATTTTCTGTCTCTTCATGTAATTCCAAGGACACTTGATGATGATGATGATGATATTAGGATTATTTGGACACCACATCTTCATTTCCAGTGCACCTTGTTCTTCTTTGTGCTAAAGATATCTCTTGGTAACATTGGCTGTGTGATTAATTTAGTGGTTCTGCTGAAGAATACATCTGGAGGTAATCACACACATCCTAGTTGGTAATGTATTAATTCCGCCAAATCCATTTTTTGAAATGCAGCCCCCAAATTTCAAGGAACCTTCACCATACTTCATTGATGCCTGCAGACATAATTGTGAACAGTGAACAAGCTGCCTTCTTATACAGACATCCCAGCTTGTTTGCCGCTCTCTCCATGCTGACTGTTAGGGACTGCATATTTTATTCATCCATCATTCAACCTGTTTTATATTTCTAAATAAATCCTAGTGAGCTCTCTCGCTTCAGCAGGGCCCTCTCAGAAGCAGATGATGGCTCACTCATGCATTTCAATGTGAGGGGGCCCTCAGAAGTGATTTCATTTTGGGGACCCAGAAAAATGAGCAAGTTCTATAGGGTTTTTTGGAGAGTGCCTGTTTCTTTGTACTGAATAAAAACTCAAACTATATAAATCCCAGCCTTGGCAACAGTATGTTGCCTTGTGTCTTGTTGCTGTGCTCAGTCTGGCCATGGTGTATGATAATTGTGACATGAAACTGTCTTTTATTACCTCACCCAGTTATAGGCCCATTTATAAGTGGTTAAACATACCCCTGAATGTAATCTTACAAAACCCATTACTGTGTGTATAAATATACTTAGAAGAACACACACCGTTTTGAAGGCAAAGGGTACTCAAACCAATCACTGATTTTATCTCTATTCTGCTTCTTTATGATGCATTTTGTTGATGAATACGTGATTAAAAAAACTATTACTTCTCGTTTAGCAGTATTTCTTCAAAAACCTGCCTGAAGCTGCTGCACTGTAGTATATGAGGCTTATTTAAGGCTAGCGCCACGTATTGCCATTTGTGCATCTATGTAGCGGCGCTTAGAGGACGCTGCAAGCGGGGACTCTATGACTCTGCAAGCGGGGAAGCTATAACGTAGCTTTGACGCTGGACAAGTGACTCTGTATTATCCTGTCCAGCATCGATAAATGTGATATCTGGAGAACACTGTAGAAGCGCTCTCCCTGAATCAAAGCATATGTAACGCCCTGAGGATAAGCCGCACAAGGTGACGCTAGATATAACAACAGGACAGCACTGCAGCAAACGATAGGTAGCGCCAGTTAAAATGGCCCAAAATCTAGGATTTTGAATATCCTGGGTATTGATCCTTGCCTTTGAGGCACCCTGATCGGAGATGCCCCGCTGTGTGAAACCCCCCAGATCGCCCGAACAAACTCACCTCTTTCTGGTCCTACAAAGCATGTGCGTACTGGCGGCCGCATCCCCCGCTACCCTCTAACAGGAAGCATGCCCGTCCCAACCATACACAAATGTCTGGTGCAGGCGCGCACTTTGCTATAGCAGGGATAGCAGGGAAAGAAAAGAAGGTGAGTTTATTGGCAACCTGGGGGGTTTTACACAACGGGGCATCCCAATTTTGCATGCCCCAGGGGAGGGAATCGTTCAGCCTTGGAATGTTATAGTTTCCTGGGCCGATCTCCGTGGGTTTTGGTCCTCTTTAAGTGTGTTGCTCGGCGCTGAGGCCTGTATTTAAGAAAAAAAAAAACACAAAACGTTGGTGCTCTAAAACTGGGCGCTCTAGCGACGAGCGCCAGACACTATATGAAAAAAGTCTGCTTTTCAGCACATACACATCTTCCAGCACCAGAGCGAAAACACATATTTTATTGTTTTAGCGCTGTAACAATGACACTACAATGGCAGACCTACACATACAATTCTGCATTCAAAAATAAAAAACTCAAAATATAACAATATAAGTGTTTGGTTTCTGGGCAGGAGAGGTCATGCAATAATCCTAAAATTGAGAAAACTAATTTATTAAAATGGTATTTATACACAATGAGAGGAAAATAGGATATTTGTCAGGTTAAATTTGAAACTCTTATAATAGCTATATATATAGCATATACATCACGCTCATTGTTACTAATGGCAGCAGAGCAACAGTCAAAAATGACTTAAACCAGACCAACACAAACAAACAGTGCTCATATGCATCCTTCCCCGGGGCAATTCAGATTGCTGCACATGAAAATTCATTTACCTTTTTCTAACTCCTGCTGTAGTACATTTTAGAAGCAAGATGGCGGCTCAAGCATTTGCAGGCCACCTGCAAACAGGAAATGCTGCTGGGCTTCCTGTAACTGTGCATTGTCAGTTAAGTCAATGAAATCCAGGCAGAACCACGGCTGAGATGCTGGGAAAGGAAGCTCCAAAATGGCCGCTACATTTCTTTTCCAACTGTGCCAGGCTATTGGTCTGGTTTATGAGAAGAACTACAAACCTTAGCATTGAACTTGAGTATGTTTGGCCCAAGAGAGGGAATCAATCTTGGGACCTACCCTAAAACATAATATAAATGTACTAACCAAATATTGGATAACTTAATAAGTAACAAACTCACTTTAGGCAAACCAGGCCTGTTAGGCGTGAATCTCCTGTACTAATGGATCCTCTGGGGGGCAGTACAACCCTGCCAATCGTAGCTGCCTAGTTTGTGATACTTGCTTTGCACTCTAGACCTTTCATCTAGCCATCAGCCCAGAACCTTTTTCCTGGATACTGACTACGATTTATAGATGTCTGCACATTAATTTGGCTTCTGGACCTGATTGTTTCCTGTTAACTGCCTACCCAGCTCCTGCCAATCAGCTTATGTCAGGGAATCTCCTATCTGTCTGTCTATCTGTCCAGATCCTATATTCCCAGGTTGCACGGCCTAGGACATTAGGGAAGCCCCTAGATTCTGGGCTCCAAATCTAGTGTTGAGTTCTGGACAGTTGTCTCCTTGTGCGATATTTTTGGAAAACATTTCCTATGATATAATGGCCACCATAAAGGACAACATACTAAAAAAAAAAACATAAATCACAGTGAGCAATATGTTACCCATCCCTGTCCTGAGTGAACAATGGTGGATGGTGAAAATTAACTTGTTGGAATTGATCCTGCCCTCTGGTCTGCTAATTCTCAGCCAATGTAGATTGTAGAACTCCACTCACGCTTAACACGTACACTTAATAGCTATATTACAACCACCAGTAAACAAAAAAAGCAAAGGGTGCGAATGTAGAACATAGTCATGGAGGCATCATCAATAAACTGTACAAGGCTAAATGTAAAAGAAACAAGAAACATAAAAGACCCAAGATTGTGTTCAGCACTGAGACATTACCTGTTCCAGCAATGGATGATGCAGTGTGTCATGTTAAACTTAGAATATAGCATCTTTTCTCAGTCTAATGAGACTAGATTTAACAATCCCCAACAGACATGAACCACATTTGTCTTAGACAGAACAGGCATACAGGGATAATTGAACATCTGTCTACAGCAAGTAAGTGAACAGAACTGTTAGATCTATTTCCAAGAGAAATGGAAAGATTAGCAATTTCTTGCTTCATATGAAAGAGAGCCAATGCATTGTATTTATGATTGTTTTTAACAAAAAAATGTGGTGGTATCATATTAAAGACAAAAGCACAAGTAGCTACTTATAAGTTGCACAAGTAGAAATTTACTGGTAAGCATTAAGAATTAGGCTTTTTGTATGCAAGGCATGTTGGTATTTTTAAATGACCCTATTCTTATAAGGGAGCATACAGTAGGTTTTCTCTGCCATTATCAACACCCTACTCCCATTCGCTTGCCCTAGATCCGCCCTTTTGCTGTTTATAAGGACAGGGCTCTCTTTTCTATTGTACTTTGTTTTCAGAGCATTCTCTTTGACCTTTGTATCATCTTGTTTGTAATAGTCTATGCACAGTATTTTATACACTCTGTAATTATTGCTTTGTACAGCGCTATTGATGAAGGTGGCACCTACCGAACCTAAAGTTTTGGATTAGCCTTAGGTCCAGTTTTTGTACAGTTTGAAACTAATGGTAGATAGTTGAGTTAGCACTTCAAAAATGTATAACAAAACAAGGATGTGTGGCTATAGATTTAGGGTAAATCCCTTTAACATCCTTATTGGACAATACTACAAAATATATTAGAAGAAAGGCACACCACTCTAAAGTTTAATTATATTATAACAAATGAAAAAATACATAAAGTGGATGCATTAATACATAAGAGACAAATATTTTTAACCAAGTTCAAAGCAGATTAAAACCCACCGCGGCATGCCCTGGAGTCTAAAAATGTTTTGCCACCCCAGCAATCACCCACAAATCTTACCTTCCCTGGGGCTCCCACGGCTGCATCCCCGGCTTCCGTATAGCTGAGGCACGCTACAGTGCCTAGGTATTCAGACAGGCTGGGGATAGGCATGCACCACAGACTAAAGGGGAAGCGGACAGTGGGCTCTTTCACATCAGCCAGCCCATTCTATATCCAGCCAATTGGCAATCTCAAATATGCAATCAGTATGTGGCTACGGCAGCGAATAAAGCCGTTTTTGTTAAACAAGCACCCGCTGAGCCAGCGGTATCGCCGGAGGTACTCGGGTGCAGGGGGTGGGTGAGAGCATGGGAGGTCAGTTTGTGGGTTTTGGTCTGCTTTAACCTTAAGCTTTTTCATTGGAAGTCATCATCATATTTGTTATTTCTGGTGTAAGATACTGTACTTGTGACTTTTGTAATACATCATCCACTTTTTGTATTTTTGCACAACTTGTGGTGTGCCTTTCCTGTAATATATATTTCACTTTAAATCTAGAATGAATATGTGTTAGATATGAAAAAAAATCTTTTGTAGTTGAAATATCAATGCTGAATTGCTACCACACCAAATTAGTCACAAAAGTATAAGTTTGCTTGGTTACAAAATTACGATAAGTATCTTACATTTCACAGTTTCTTATGCGTTCATGTGCTGTGATGAGATTAGTTGTTATCTGCACTGAACCAGATCTTGTCATCTGTTATCACACTGTTCTAAATTTGCACCGACATCCCCACATGCGGCGAGCCCTGGATAAAATCAATCCCCAAGTATTCAGCATGTTGTAATGTGCCACATAATTATCCTGCCCTTCAGTCTTTTCATACATCAAGTTTATTTCTATCTCTCAAACTTAACACACCACGTAATAGCATCCAGGCATTCTATATACATATATTTTAATCATTCATTAGAGTGTGCTATTATAAAGACATTGTGAATTGCTTTAATTTTTTAAAGCCTTTTTTAAATATACATTTTGGTTCAAGCTCATTTGCTTGAAGGCACCATGCTGCTAAAGTACATGAACAGAAGTAAATCACTATGAGCATGTAGTATGGGCAGGCTGTGAAAAGAAGAAAAGAAATTCTATAAAAGGATTACAAAATAAAAAAGTTACTATGTGGACTGTACAGTTAAAAGCTAAAATAAACTAAAACGCAACATTTTTCAGGATTAGGCCCAATCCTGACACCCACCTTGGACCAGTACTCCCACCACACCTCTGAATTTATTTAAAACATATTTTTATTTAGATCATCATTTAAAACAGAGATCCAACGGATCGCTTAGTACTGTTCTGTTACACTCATGTATAAAACGTACAATTTGACATCTGATATATAAATATTTGTCTAACAATTAATTGCGCTCTGAATGTCCTTCAAGACAGCTGGTTTATCTTACTGGTATGGCGATCGATAAAAGGGCAAACATGATTTTATGTTGGAAAGACCAACCGTCCATTAAAAAAGCGGGTTTACGAGCATCATTACAGCATACAAGCTGGTAACATCAAAACTCAGATAGGACGCCACTTCCGACAACACCACAACAGTAATCCGGCCACTTTAAAAATCCAGGGACTGGATAGGATACATTCCATTGGCACGGGGAGAAAATCTAGAAAAAAATCACTTTAAAATTGGAAACGCGTTGGATATTCCGCCTGATGGCACATAAGTTCCCGGGTTTAAATGAAACTATAAGTTTCGCCCCCTACCTCTGATCAGCATAATTAGGGCCATAAAGCAGATTGAGTTAATCAGACGTATCTACAGTACAACTATGGTATATACGTAATAGGACTAGCATCATCATTACCCAGTGAAGCTTGGCGGGACATAATATTACAGGTTAAAATATTATGGCTAATGATATCTATGAGGTATCATTGATTGGGATCAATGGTCCCCATGAAAAAATGAAACGTACACCTTTATATGCATTTCATTCAGTACAGGTATCTTTACTGTAATGTATAGAACATTTATTATGGCTTATCATGTGTTTCAATTATATAGCAGTTTATATTGTTTTATCGATAATTTTCTCTGCTGCTAGTTTTATGTTGCAAGTTATTATATGAGAGTTTATACATCTACAATGATATTTTCACTTTGTTGTCAATTTTATGTATGCATACATTCATAAACAATATTTTGGACTCATTTGTCCATTACTACATACGTGACCTTGGGAGCGATGGAGGGCCCCCCTTTACAATGCATAGTGCTATACCCAACTGATCCTTTTCATATCTATTTATATATCCCAGTTACGGGCTGTAATTTCTGTTGCGCAGAGTAATTCCGCAATGCCTCTCAAAAGATATATGCCACATTAGATTCTTTACTCCTTGATATTCCCCCCTTTTTTCTATGGCTAAATTAGCAGCACGCATACAATCCAATATAACACACAGCTGTCATTTTGCGATCTTTGAATTCCATTGTCAGCGCTGCCGGTCTACAACAAAATGGTGGAGCATGGCGGACACATTTGTTGAGAGGACGGCGCGCGACGTCACTTCCGGCTCTAGAGCCGGAGGGACGATATCAGTGTTCCAGTCTTTACTGCACTGACAGATGCATAAGGTGCACTGCTCGCTGATTTCATTGCGGATCTGTGACAAGAATAATAGCCCGAAAGGTAACATTTACACCCTCAGAGGTGGTCTCTACCTTACATCACTTGTTCATATACATGAATCATGTGAGATTAATACATGACCCCACACTATCTATAGAAGCTCAAAAGACTGGCCTCATCATCACATCCTGCATATCGTGTCTGAGTGCGGCACAGCGACTGCAATATACACATTTACTTTGAAGCGGCTGCAATATACCCTTAATGATAAGGTAAAGGTAATCTTTCTTTAAAAAAGTGATAGAAGTGACAACATATAGATGTAGGCCCGTGGTTCCCCTTCTCTTGAATTTTACACTCATTATATTTAAAGGGCCAGCCAATATAATTATCAAAAGGATTTCTCATTTACATACGGCAAGCACAACGGGGTAGGCGCTCCATCCCCTCCAGGGTTACAAGTCACGACCCACACTGTTGGAGATCAGGTGGGCCACCCAACAATTCTCACCAGAGAAATAATATTTAAAAAGATTTTTATGACATATACACATGTTAGAAATGGAGAAACTGAATCATGTTATTATGGGTTTCTATTTTAGTTATTGTTGTTATGCCATATTTTGAATGCAATATAACTGTGTATATACTATAGTGAAAATATACTTTTTGATATTTATACTAGGGCACTGAGGAAGCCTCTCTGGCAAAACATGTTTGCCCTTTTATCGATCGCCATACCAGTAAGATAAACCAGCTGTCTTGAAGGACATTCAGAGCGCAATTAATTGTTATATAAATATTTGTCTATCAGATGTCAATTGTATTTTTATTGCACAAACCAGGATACAAATATTCACATTATCACACAGTTGTACAATATTAAAATCAACACCGCAAGTCATCTTGAGCAGAAATACAAACATATAGTCTTGCAGAACAGAGTTAAAAGTGCATATTACACAAAACAAGAGACGTAGAGCTTATAAGCTAAAAAAAGGCTTTCAACTAGTATTGTAAGTTTCGCTCCGAACATAACATCACTACATAACCAGATGACTCAATAAAAATATTTCAGATATTAGTTAAAATATGCAAGAAAAGAACTAAGGAAAATAGGGACAAAACAAAAAAAAAAAGAAGAAACGGAAAGGGGAACCAATAGGAGAACGCATGTTAATATGCACCAATACTCAGACGCTCAAAAGGTTTCTATCGAATGTGACAGGGAAAACTTCCTCTATCCAAGGAGTCCACACCTCTCGAAACTCCTCCAACCTATCCTCATGGATAGCCGATAATTTCTCCATTGCCATAATATTGCTTACTCTATTCTTAAAATCCCCAAAGCTTAACATTGTTGTTTTCCATGCCTTAGCTATTACCATCTTGGCGTAAGTAAATATATGATATAGCAATTGTCTTTCTTTTACCGAGCTACCCAATAAAGGATCATTTAAAAGCGCTACCCAGGGATCTAGACTTATATTTCTTCCTAAAATTCTGCCAAGCAAATTATAAATCTTATTCCAAAATGTTCTAACTACCGCACATTTCCACCAAATGTGACTATTTGTTCCAAGCACATCACAGCCACGGAAACAGTTACTCTGCATTCCCCCGCTACATGTGCCATTTGCGCAGGGACCATATACCAACGCAAAACAACTTTGACATTCGCTTCAATAGCCTGTACTGAGGCCTTTTTTCCAAAGGATGCCTGCCACATCCTCTGCCAGGCTTCCGGAGCTTTCTCTTCCTCCAATTCAGATTCCCACCTCTTCCTATATGGAAGAACGCCCCCATCTAATTTCGAGCAAAGTGACTGATAAATATTAGCGATAGCACTCCTACCCCCTCGGATCATGCATACAACGCACCTCAAAACAGGTAAGGTCGTCAAGATTTGGAGAATTTTTCACTATTGATCTCACAAAATGGGAAACTTGTAAGTATCCAAAAAGGTCTTTGGACAGTAGGCCATACCTATCTACAAGATATTGGAAAGAAGCTATATTAGACCCCTGACAACAATCTCGCACACACAGAATTCCTGCATTCTTCCACCTACTAAACCTAAAAGGATCAGTGACCACTGGAGTAAATAACAAATTCCCCCAAAGAGGCATTAAAGGCATATGTGGAGAGGCCAGCCCTCCCGAGAATTTAATGTCATCCCACATCCAAAGGGAATGGGTCATGACTGGATTCCTCACCAATTTTCTCGCCTTTGGTGTGAGCCAAAGGAGGTCACTGATCAATAACGGAGCAGCTATAGCTGCCAACCCGGGACATCTACAGCAGTATGATATGAAAGAAGTTGAGCAACTTGTGCTGCTTGGTAATATTTATCAAATCTCGGGACTCCCAGACCCCCAGTAGACTTTGACCTTGTCATAATCTTTCGTGCTATCCTTTGTTGTTTGCCATTCCAAACGAACGTGAGAACCTTTTCTAATATCCAGTGAGAGCAACATAATAGGTAGATCCCTTTCCCTGGCTAACTGCGAGATCTGAATAACTCTCCTAATGTTATCTCCTGCCTGTCGTCCGGGTATGAAGCCAGTCTGGTCGTTATGGATTAAAAGTGGCAAAAACCCTGCCAGTCTGTCCGCAAGAACTTTAGCAAGAATCTTGACATCCAAATTGATTAAGGATATCGTCTAAAGTTTGACCAGATAGTATGATCGGAGTCCGGTTTCGGTATCACGCTTATCGACGCGGTGAGTGACTCCTGAGAAAAAGACTCACCCCCTCGAACTGCATTGAAAACCGCCGTCAATTTTGGGGCTAATATAGAATTAAAACTCTTGTAATAAGCCGCAGGAAAGCCTTTTGTTAGGTTTTAGACCCACTATCACTCGCTGTACCTCTGCGACGTCAAAGTCACCTTCCATAAGGTCTCTTAGCTCATCGGGTAGCATGGGCAGCGAAAGCTGATCTAAAAAACCAGAGATTTCTTCTACATTTGGCGGGTTAGGATTTGAATACAATTTGGAAAGCTGAGCTTGAAAAATTTCTATTATCTTAGCAGGATTACTGGAAATAATCCCTCTGTCACTTTTCAATCTGATTGGACGATAGGTTTGATCGGGAGTCTTTAATTTTTTAGCCAACAGAGAATCAGGCTTATTCGCTCTACAATAGTATTTATGCCTAATCCGCCTCAAAGCATTCTCAGCTTTACCTGCTAAGGCTAAGTTAAGTTCACTCGTCACTTTATATAGTTTAGATCTAAGCTCCGCAGACATTCGTCCTTTGGCTAATTCAGCTAGTTCTCAATATTCCTTCTCTAATCTATCTATGTAGGCATTCCTCTCTCTTTTTTTCCTCCAAGCTAATTGTATTAATTTGCCCCTTATAGTGGGTTTATGAGCCTCCCAACATATCGTAGAGGAAACCTCCGGTGACATATTTAATTCAAAATATTCAGTCAATGACTCCGTAATAGAATGGACCAAAGTCGGGTCTGACAATAAAGAGACATTTAAAGACCAAAAAAATCCTGATGGCCTATTAAGTAGGGAATTCATCTTGAGTAACAAACCGTCATGGTCTGACCACGATATCGGAATAATACTTACCTCCCTCATTTGTGCCAGCGTAGTCAAAGGTAACAAAAAATGGTCTATTCTAGTATATACTGAATGTGGGTGGGAAAAATGCGTGAAATTTTGGGTGCCTGGATGGGCTTCCCTCCAGCAATCAGCCATTGAGTAAGAATCCAGCAATTTCCTAAATGCTTTTGAGGTCGTAACCATTTGGGCACTTGCCAAAGTATTTGTGATGTAAACTAAATTTGAGTCCCCGCAGATTATCGTTGCCCCTTTAGCAACTGACACTACCTCCTTCAAAAAATTAGACAAGAAAGGTAGCTGATTAGTGTTAGGTGCATAATAAGTTGCAAATGTCACCTCCACATCCTGCATTTCCCCAATAAGAATAAGATACCTCCCCTCTGGATCGGTAATTTCTCTAGTACAATGAAATTGGGAGCCTCTTCGAAATCCTATAAGGACCCCTTTTTGTTTTGTTTCGGCACAGGACATAAAAATTTGTGGATATCTGACATTGAGAAATTTGGGCTTGGAGGAGCCCGAGAAGTGTGTCTCCTGGAGGCATAATACATCCGGGCGCAGTGTATTAATCTTACAGAATGCTAAACTCCTTTTATTAGGAGAGTTGAAACCTTGTACATTCAATGAAAATATTGTCGCCATGATATGCAACTATAAAATATGAAGTATCACTAGGTGCAAGAGGAAGGGAAGATAAGGGAAAAAGGGAGGGAAGAGAGGAAAAAAGGAAAAAACAAGAAGAGAAAGAAAGAAAAAAAAAAAAAAGGAGGGGGAGAGAAAAAAGGAGAGAAAGAGTAAAATCCAAAATCTAAAGATATCCAAATACCAAAGATATTAAATAAAACTCGCCCGTTCGGTTCCGTGCAGGAGGGCGAACCTCCACTACTCTCCCAAAAGGTTAACTAAAACTTTAAAGGGTTAACACCCCTCCGCACGGACACAAACAGACGAGGTGTGCACCTCCGGACCTCCCACAATTACAAGGCCGGGGACGCACTAAACCCAAACCCACACAAAAAAATTATATTATATTGCAGCAATAGTAACTATCACTAAACCAATACAATGGCTGTAACAAGTAGAGAAAAAAGAAAGTAATGTAGAGGTAATCTACCTCAGATTTATCGTGAGCGCGACATATGAATGCCACCGAACAAAAGGGGTTATAAAAACACATAACTATGGCAAACCACGCGAAAACACACAGCCGTCAGATTATTTATAACAGAAAGAAGGTAATTGCCCACAAAAAATGTCAAATATCAATAACATAGCTTCAACATTCAACATATCAGAAACTTATGTAAAGCAAATGATTAACTTTATAATCAACCGAACTTCTATATAACTAGTTAAGATTCAATTACGCGGGAACAATCATAAAGATAAACCCATATACTGAACTGAAGAACACTACAGCATCGAGAACTTCAAGTATCCTCATAGGTTAACCGGACACCTCTACCATTAGTAGATGTCCAACGCTTCTGCCTCTTTCCTGCTCGTTGCGGTCTAGGAGATTCATCTACATTTCTTGAGGATTTGGATCCGGGAGTCTTGGACAATTGCATGGCTGACATATGTTGCTGCAGCTCCTCGAAGGATGTGGCAAAGTAGGAGTTCCCTTTAAATACAAATGACACTCGAAAGGGAAATCCCCACTTATATTTAATATTATGATCACGAAGGACCAGCAATAAAGGCCTAAGCTCTCTCCTTCTGGCCATAGTGGCAGCTGAAAGGTCCGAAAACACTTGAAATTTGCATCCCTGGAAGAGGAGATCAGTTGCATCTCGGGCGGCCTTCTGGATCAAATCTTTACTAGCATAGAAATGAAACTTAGCGATAATATCGCGCGGGGGTTCCTCTGGCGCACGTCTTGGACCCAGGGCCCTGTGAACTCAGTCAAATTCAAGCCGCTCAACCGGTAGCCCCGGAACCAGCTCCTGACATAGCGCCATGACAACCGCTTTAGCATCTTCCATGTATTCCGGGAGACCCCTGAAACGTAGATTCGCTCTGCGATCCCTGTTTTCAAAGTCCTCCATCTTAGCCCTTAGTATGGAGTTGTTCCTCTTTAATTGTGAAAGCTCAGATTCTAGGACACCTTGTGCCGTAGTGATGTCACCCATTTTTTTATCTAACGTAATTAGGCCACAGGAGACTTTTTCAATTTCTTTAGATAAATGCTCCATAATAAGCCGTGTATTAGATGCAAGAGCTGATTGAAGCAAATCATCTATTTTTGGGAGCAAGTCAGTGCTCACTGTCTCACATGCTGACATGGGGACAATGTCATTTTCGCTAGCGAGGAAGGAGGCCTCACTGCCCTCCACTTCCTCCAGCTCTGCAGCTGAAAGGCCACCCGCCATCTTCCAGCCTACCTCTGCTGCGCCAGGGAATCTCCGCTGTCTCCGCCGATAGCAGGCCTCGCCTCACCAGGTCCCGCCGGCACTTGCCACTCACCCAGCCAATCTGCGACACACTGGGAAGCGGGCAGCACATCAGCCTCCACTCCGCGGTCCGCCGATTAACCTGCGGGCCCGGCCCGCCACCTCCGTCACTCCCCGCTGACACCGCCGATAATCTGCCTCACCCGCTGCTGTTCCCGCTGACACCCGCTGTCACTCTGACTCCGCAGCTGATGATGGAAGGTAAGCAGCGCGTCCGCCTCTGCTCTACAGCCCGCTATTTGTCCGGTGGGCACGGAGCTCGTTCAGCAAGCAGCCATCCGAGACCCGCGCGCCTGCGCACTCTAAAAATATGTTTTAAATAAATTCAGAGGTGTGGTGGGAGTACTGGGTCCAAGGTGCATGTCAGGATTGGGCCTAATCCTGAAAAATGTTGCATTTAGTTTAGATGTATTTAGTTTTTTGATGGACCAGCAATCTCCAAACCCCCTCTAAAATATTGATATATTCTTAAGTGGGTCGCCGTATAAATAGGACAGATCTCCATTTCTTAGGGGATCTATCCTAATTTACATTTATCGCTTAAAATAAACTAGAGGCAGCCAAGACAACATAAAGTATTACCTCTGCTAAAACAATATACATTATAAAGATTATTTTATTATATGTTAAGAGATTAAAGTCTGAAGAGTGGTCTATGCATCAACTTAAAGGGGAAGTCCAGTGAAAATTATTGGACTACCTCCTAAATATACGGCAGCGTGACATCCAAAATCAGGATGCCTCGCTCCACATCAGCAACTTGATAGCCATGGAACGGAGCTGTAGGCAAGCCTATCAGGCTCATCAGGGTTAAAACTAATGTACACTGTCTCCGACAGGTCTGATAGGCTGCTCGAGTGGGGGGCGTGGATTCCCAAAAAGGTGAGTAGTAGCAGCCCTGTTCCCCAGCTCACCGGGTGATATACAGTGTGGTATCCTGAATCGGGAATGCCCCTTGCTGCATATTTAATAGGAAGTCCTGTCATTTAAAGAGGCACCTTAGTCAAGTCCTTATTTACTAGTATAGCAGCAAATGGCTACCTATCATATGACCTCAAGCAACTATTCAGGTTTGATGTGAAATTCCATTCAGCAATGCCAATCATGTAACATAATTGACAGCCATAACCCAAAAGCAGCCCCCCAAGAGCCGCAACACCCCCCCGCCCCCCCCCCCCCACACACACAATTGGCTGCACAAAAGGTAGTTTTTATTATATGAAAGTAATATGTAAACAATATAGAAAACAAACACAGAATAAAAACAAGTGAACACGCTATATCAGTGCAATTGTGACCATGAATTATATCAATATTGAGACATCCATAATAGAAACAAATACACATCAAAGATACCTTATAATAATCTCAAAAATTCATACTAAAAAACCTTAAAGTGGACCAACACCCAGGGGGGATCGGCTTCCCGGGCCGATCAGATCCCTCCCCGCGGGGGATCCGAAATCGGGATGTCCCACGGGGTGAAACCCCCCAGGAAGCCCACAATCCTACCTTTTCCACGTTCCAGTGGCGCATGCACATCCGCCGCCGCCGCCGCCTCCCACGCGTCCCTCTAGCAGGGCGCGCTCCCGCGCCGGCCGTTTCTGAATGCCCTGCGCGGGTGCGCTCCCTGTAAGAAGGACACACGGGAGGCAGCGGCGGACGCGCTCTGCTTGTCCTGCGTTGCCTCTCACTTGTCCGCCGGCTGGGATTGGCTGCAGCGGTCACGTGGGAGCGGGGAGAGGTGAGTTTTCGGGGCTTTCTGGGGGGGTTTCACACAGCGAGGCACCCCAATCGGGGTGCCCCACCGAAGTGGACAAAAACCCAGGATAGTCAAAATCCTGGGTGTTGGTCCACTTTAAAGTGACTCAATAATGTGCAAGTGCTTATCACACTTGATGTGACTACAACTAATAAAACACAAAAATAAAGTGTATGCAAACCAGATAAAGAGGAGAAGATTTAAAATGTGGCAAGATAACAACAATACTTAGGCCAAACAATTATGCAAGGGGGGGGGCTCCCAAAACTCCACTCCACACGCTCCGTGGGGTGATCGCTTTGCAGAGTGAGGGGCAGCATGAGGCTCGCCCTTAAATGTTCCTAAAATTTACCTTGATGTACCACAGATTTATAATGGCGGCATGGTGATGGTTACAGGTCCCTTGAGTATATGTAAACCACCCAAATGCAACTGTGATGTCCCAACCAGTGAATGATAAAACACATGTCAGCATGAACAAAGGACCACCTATGCCAAAACAGGAAGTGCATCATTCCAGCCCGAGTATGGAACGCAGACAGCAATGACACACTTCCTGAAACAGCCCGACCAATCCAAATACATGGGCTAGAAATATCAGAAAAGCAAGGGGAACAAGACCTCAAAGTCACCCCTCTCAGCATAAAAAGGGCATCCCATGTTACAGCGTCCGCAGCTGAACAATGGGTGTGGGCTCTTGGTCAGTGCCCACCAAAAAAACCTCATGGCGAACCCAGGCAAGTGTTTGTATAAACAATGATTACAAATTATTACAAATCAATGCTAACAAATATTAATCAAAAAAACAATAATGCATATTAAATATCAAACTGCAATAATGGACACCAAATAGAATATTGCACTCAGTTGGTTGGTTTAACCAAATAGAATATGAATCTCAGGGCTTTGAATTGAATAATGAACATTTAATAAAACAAAAGCAGCCCCCTGGGGCATATGATGCCCCCCACCCTCCCAAAAAAAAAAAAACAACTATTTTATACAATGGAAATGAAAGAAAGATTCTTTTAAATGAAATAATAAACTGCTTAACTAATAATCCATAAACAATAAACAAACCATATACATGAAAAAAATCTCCTCCAATGGTGCAAACTACACACAACAAAATCCAAGTACCCAAAGTCCCAATTGCATGATCTCCCATAGTAACACATTATACCTGAAAAGAGAAACAAACAAGTGACAAAGACAGTGACACTAAAAGGCCACTGATCCACTGATAAGCTGGAAACTATAGCATTGGCAAAATGGCACAAATTGTCATAATCCTCCTTCATGGTCCTCATTTAGGAAAACCAAAACTTGGAATGTGATATAGTCCAAGCTCTCCTCCAATCAGCTTTCTTAGCTGTACATAATAATGGGTGTGTGTACTCACAGTAGCCAATCAGATGTGCCTAGCGCTGGTGCACACAGCTGCTAGAGGGAAACAGATAATGCCGTCAGCAGCCCACGAATGCACCATAGGATCCCCTTATAAAGCCACCCCATGAATACGCAATGTCTGCTACACTGCTGCCACTGACTGCAATACAACATCTGTACTTTATACATTTGTGTTTAGGTTAGTATGTTGGTATGTAGGTTTTTGTTTTCTAAGTTTGAGGTGATTTGGGTTTTTTTACATACACTGTATTTATAGGAACTTCAAATGGTTTGAGGATTTTTACAAATTAATTGATGGGACAATAATAATGAATCCGTGAAGCATTTAGCCCACATGTCTTTATGTATTTTGTCTTCATATAAATGTTTTGGTGGTTTCAAACAGTATTTTTTGTGATCAATAAAATAAGTATATATTTTTGTCTATTTTACTACTAATTGTTGGAAGGTGGTGTATTGCAGCTTTGCTTTGGCAACCTAAGCACCTGACGTCTCAAGAATTGCACTCCGGTTCTCACCGTTCTGGATTCTAGCCTCAAAGAGTGTGTTTGGACCCAGATAGAAGCCCTCATTATTCTCTATGGACGCCTTAAACATATGGGGGAGAGTACATATTTAGGCCCTTTAACAAGGGATAGCGCCAGGTAGCGACTGGTGAGCGACTGGTAATGACGGGCACCGCCACGAGAACGCCGGCTCCCCACCACAATCACACATTTATCAAGCCGATCCCGTTTAGCGACTGAGATAGCGCCAGATAACCACTCATTCATCATTATTCCATCCTCAGCCCACAGCACCAGCGTCCGACCTTGAACAGCGACAGGTATGACCTCTCGCTACCTGGCGCTCTCCAATGCATTTCAATGGAACAATCTTAAAATAGTCATAATTAATTAATTTTTTTTTTTTTTTAAATGTGAAAAATTCTGTGACCACTTCTGCAATGTTAAGGTAAAAAAAAAAAAAAAAAAAATTTGTGCAGAATTGATATTAAAGGTCTGATATTAATGTATTCATATTACAAAATGTTTTTATAAACTTGTTTTTTTTGGTTTCCAAAAATATGGTTGTTTTGGGGTTAAAAAACTACTTTTAACCCATCGCCGCCAGCGCTCTGGGGTTTAAACATGCATTTCACAGCGTGAGAATTTTTTGAGCTTGATTTGTTAATGAATATGGTGGGAGCCGGTCGCTATGGCCATTCGCTATCATGCGCACCCATACAGCGCGGAACCTGTCAAATAGCGACTCCTCACCCAATATTCAACATCTCTGCACACCGACTGAGTCGCTGTCAACAACCGAACAACGGCCAAGCACAGCGACTACTAGCGGGCGCTGTGAAAATACTGCTACAGTCGCTCATCTGTCTCTACCTGGCGCTATTACTGAATCGGCCTCATATGGGTTGATTCAAAGAAACATGTAACAGCTTGGATTTGGCTCACGATCATCCTATTTTTCACGTCCGCTCGTGCATTCGTATGAACTTGCGAGTGATTCTATAAGCAAATACGTTTCTATCCTAAAATATACGTCCGTTCGTATGGCAGTTCGGGAATCAGACCTATGTGAATTTCCATCCTGATTTTTCCGTTTCATTTCTCAGGTTGCAACATTGGTTTTGCCCTTTTTCCTTTTTTGTCTGGACGTAAATCCTTCTGATCTTGCGGCTCCGCACTACAAACTTACCTCATTAAAGTGCATTCTAAATATTTGTTCTTTTATTTTTCTTTATTTCATTCATTTTGTAGTAACCAACCATTAATGAATGCATTTGCATAAGTAAATCTTACTTTGTTTAATTTTTACTTAACTTGCATTTTTTACTTGTGGATTTAATTTTAATATTTTGGCTTCAAATGGTACAACTTTAAATTTTGGGTGTGGTTACCCACACCCTCTACATACAGATTGCTCTCAAACCCAGCAACTTCTGCATGTTATGAGCCTCGAAACAGCCAAGATGGCGGCTCAGGTATTATCGGGCAGCCTGCAAACAGAAAGGGCCTTGTGACTGTCCGTGCCCCCAGCTCTGGGGGCAAAATACAGCAGTAACCCACATCCTGCACTTTATCCCGCTCTCCTCTCCTCAGTAAGTGTGATGCATCTGACCAAAGATGTGCTTAAATAATTAAACAAAGCAAAGGTAAACAACTACACCAATAAATGCTATCTAAAAATATTATTCTAGTACATCAATTTTAAAATAAATAACAAAGGACATAAGTTTCTTTAATTAACGCAAATATATTGCAAAATAAAGGTTTACATGCAAAGGACTAATTAAGGTCCACATTAAAATGATTTTATAAGGCATACATGAAATGTATTAAATCAGGCATGCATTGCCATACAATTAATGGCCTCGGCCATGCTGATACATGCAGTTCATTGGAGCACAAGACGCGCAGACTCCTCCACATAGCCAAAAAACCTGTTCACGAACAGCAATCCGGCTGCTAAAAGGTGTCGGCTGTGGCTTTCTTTTAAAACGCGTTTAGAGGTTTCTCTGAATCACACCTAAACACATCCAATTATCCTAAGTTTTACGTTTTGATCGTAAGTTTTAGGATTTGATCCTAAGTTTTACGTTTTGATCCTAAAATTTAGGAACGAACTTCCGCTGATCGTAAGAGCATATACGCATTCGTACGTAGGCTCGTGCGAGTCGGAAAGGGCCAAAAAAACAGGAAAAAATGACTAACACCCACCCAAACTTACGATTTTCGATACGAAATCAATTAACTTTTCCTCTTTGAATCGAGGGGATAGTGTGTATAGCGATCATTCTACAATCGGCTCTTTGGTTCAGCACAGACAGCTCAGCTGTGATCCAGACTAGTGCTGGTTCTATCTTTGCTAGCGAATAATTGCATTGATTTCATGTCAGTTGAAGAGAGTTCATGTAATGCGCCGAACACCCTTCTCTCCTGAGCCAGGTAATCCCCAATCTCCACCGCCTCTTCTGCCTTTAGACAAGTCCCCGCTCGCAGGAGACGCGGATTATGCCTCTCCAGACTCGGTTACCCCCAGGACTTAGTTGGCGCAAAGATTACTGGCTTAGGGTGGAGACGGATGTTTGGCAGGGTATCCCGAATATGGATGCTGGGATATAGATCGGATAACAGGCGGAGAACAATCAGGAAGGTCCAAAAACAAGCCGAGGTCAAGCCGGGTGTTCACAGAGCGCGGTATCCAAGGGGTCAAGCGAAGAGTAGTCAAACAAGCCGAGGTCAAACCAGGTGAGCACCAAAACGCGGTATCAGAGGGGTCAGGCAGAAGCGAAGTCAGGACAAGCAAGAAGGTCAGGACGGGCAGCAGACAGGGATGGTCAGAGACGAAGCCGGGTAGTAACGTATCAAAGCAGACTAACAAGCACACCCTATTAACCAAAGGCTATAACGGGCACTAATGGACGGAGCCGAACCATATTTAAAGGGGAACTGGCCAATGGGAAGGGGGAACTGGTGATTGGTGCAACTGTGATTTG
Source organism: Gastrophryne carolinensis (assembly GCA_027917425.1). Taxonomy (NCBI): domain Eukaryota; kingdom Metazoa; phylum Chordata; class Amphibia; order Anura; family Microhylidae; genus Gastrophryne; species Gastrophryne carolinensis. The sequence continues at coordinate 538,892,914 of CM051234.1, forward strand.
GGGGGAAATGTAGTGTTTGGTGCAACTAGGATGTAGCTCCCTATTGGAGCATCCCCAGGGACTGGACCGCCCTGGCCAGTCAGGCTGTCCAGTCCCTGGGTTCCTTCCCACCCAGGCTATGGACCTGACTGGTCCATTTGAATCTGCCCCCTGCGAATGCGCAGGGAGCAGCGCCGCCGAGGGGCATATAGAACTCGTGCTCGCGCGCGCGCGGCGGCAGCTGCCCGGCGAGGCCGCCCACCGACTGGAGCTGCGCGCCGCCGCACAGAGACGCCGCGGGACCGGGCGCCAGGAGAAGGTAAGATCCTAACATTACCCCCCCCCTGAGGAGGGGCCACTGGACCCTCCAACCTGGGTTTCTGAGGGTTTTCCCTGTGGAAACTTCTAATCAACCTCTCCGCGTGAACCTCTCTGGCTGGAACCCAAGACCTCTCTTCCGGCCCTTAACCCTTCCAATCTATCAAATACTGAAGAGAATTTCGGGAAAATCGTGAGTCCAAAATCCGGGCAACCTCAAATTCTTGCTGCCCATCAACTAAAATGGGTTCCGGAAGATTATCAGGCTCAATACCTCTGGCAGGTTTCAAAAGGGACACATGGAAGGAGTTACAAATCCTCATGGAGGGCGGGAGATCCAGGCGATAGGTAACCCGATTAATTCTCTGCAGAATGGAAAAGGGACCAATAAATCTCGGACCCAACTTAGCAGATGGCTGGCGTAAGGCCAGATTTTTGGTCGAAAGCCAAACCAAATCGCCGACCAAATAATCAGGATTATTATATCGCCTACGATCGGCAAAACTTTTTTGTTGGAGCACAGCCTTAGACAGGTGTTGCTGGATCCTATCCCATAACTTCGGCCACTGGGACATCCATTCATCAAGAGAAGGCACTCTGGTAGGCTGGTCCGACAAGGCCGAAAATTTCAAATCTTTACCGTAAACACAACAAAACGGAGATACCCCGGTGGAGGAATGTGTGGCATTATTAAGGGCAAATTCAGCAAATGGAAGAAACAACACCCAATCCGTCTGGACATCAGAAATGAAACAGCGTAAATATTGCTCCAAGGATTGGTTCGTCCTTTCCGTTTGCCCATTAGACTGAGGATGAAATGCAGAAGATAGGGAGACAGTGAACCCTAACTTGGCACAAAAAGCCCTCCAAAAACGGGAAACAAACTGGACCCCCCTATCCGACACAACATCCTCAGGAATACCATGGATTTTAAATATGTGTGTCACAAAAAGTTGAGCCAGGACATGAGCTGTAGGTAGTTTTTTTAATGGGATAAAGTGAGCCATTTTACTAAACCGATCTACCACCACCCAAATGACAGTGCACCCTTGGGAAGGTGGAAGATCAGTGATAAAGTCCATGGCCAAATGGGTCCAGGGGCGGGAGGGAATGGGCAATGGAAGTAGAGAACCCTCAGGAGAGTGTCTTAATGATTTACTCTGGGCACAAACTTTACAGGCTCGCACGTAATCTTGTGCGTCTTTTCTGAGAGACGGCCACCAGACCTGGCGAGACAGCAAGGAGATGGTTTTCTTGATACCAGGATGACCTGCCGTCTTGGAGTCATGAAACTGATGTAAAACAGCAGCCCGATAGGCAGTTGGCACAAATTGAGCATAGCTGGGTTTTTCGGGCGGAGCTTCCGACTGGAACTGGGTTAAATCAGGAAGCTCTGGCTGGATAGCAGCTACTACCAGAGCCTGGGGCAAAATGGGCAGATTTTTCCCCTCGGGTAGAGTAGAAGAGGAAAAACTACGTGACAAAGCATCAGCCTTCACATTCTTGGACCCCGGTTTGTAAGTAATGGAAAAATTGAACCGAGAGAAAAACAGAGACCAGCGAGCCTGCCTTGGAGTCAATCTTTTAGCAGATTGAATATACTCTAAATTCTTATGGTCGGTAAAGACAGTAACGGGAAATTGAGCCCCTTCCAGCCAATGTCTCCATTCTTGAAACGCCAATTTAACTGCCAATAATTCCCGATTCCCAATATCGTAATTTCTCTCGGCCGAGGTAAATTTTTTGGAGAAGAAGGCACAGGGATGAAGGCGCTCAGGTGAACCGCTATATTGCGAAAGCACTGCTCCCACACCAAGTTCAGAGGCATCAACTTCCACAATAAAGGGTAACTCGCAATCCGGGTGCACTAATACAGGGGCGGAACTAAAAACTTCTTTTAATTTCCTGAAAGCCAAGACGGATTGTTCTGGCCAGACAGCAGGATACTCCCCTTTCTTGGTGAGATTTGTGAGGGGGGCTACCAGGGTGGAGAAATTTCTAATAAATCTTCTATAGAAGTTGGCGAACCCCAAAAATCTCTGTAACCCCTTTAGGTCTTTGGGTCGTTCCCACTCCAATACCGCTCTAACCTTGGATTGATCCATGGAAAGACCGGTATTAGAAATGATGTAACCCAAAAAAGGAACTTCAGTAACCTCAAATTGACATTTCTTTAGCTTGGCAAATAGATGATTCTCCCTGAGCTTCTGTAAAACTAGACGAACATGTTTACGATGTTCTGATAGTGAGGAGGAAAAAATCAGGATATCATCCAAGTAAACTACAACAAAACGACCCAGGTATTCTCTAAAGATTTCGTTCACAAAATCCTGAAAGACTGCGGGAGCGTTGCACAAGCCAAACGGCATCACCAAGTATTCATAATGCCCCTCGTGGGTATTAAACGCAGTTTTCCATTCATCTCCCTGCCGAATCCTAATAAGATTATAAGCCCCGCGGAGATCTAATTTGGAAAACACTTGGGCCCCTATCACCTGAGTAAACAGCCCATCAATTAAAGGCAGGGGATACTTGTTTTTAACCGTTATTTTGTTCAACCCCCGGTAATCGATACAAGGACGGAGTCCCCCATCTTTTTTCTCGACAAAGAAGAACCCCGCTCCTGCCGGAGATGAGGAGGCCCGTATAAAACCCTTTTTTAGGTTTTCTGCGATATACTCCCGCATAGCAAGATTTTCAGCTCGTGTTAAATTGAAGATTTTCCCCCTAGGCGGCATAGAACCCGGAAGGAGCTCGATGGGACAATCCCAAGGTCTATGGGGGGGGAGTTTGTCAGCTGCTTTTTCAGAAAATACATCAGAAAAATCTAGATATGGGCTAGGCACTTCTTCAGGGGATAATTGAGTGGCTCGCACCGGAAGTTCCAGACAGGAATGAAAGCACTGAGGACCCCATTTAACTATTTGCCTAGCTACCCAATCGATTTGGGGATTATGTTTCTGTAGCCAAGGTAACCCAAGAACTAGAGGGGTAGAAGGCATTTTTAGAACTAGAAGGGAAATTAGTTCAGAATGCCCTGCTCCCACCCTAAGCAAAATTGGTGGGGTTTTATAATGAACGAGCCCGCCAGCTATTGGTGTGTCGTCAATGGCAGAGACCCGAATGGCAACAGGAAGGGATTGGAGCGGAATTCCTAGGCCTTGAGCTAAGTCAAAGTCAAGGAAGTTCCCAGCTGCACCACAATCTAAGAGTGCTTCCAGATTTATACATTCTAGGTCAACTTTTACCTGGACCGGCATCATAAATGGAGATAATACACGAGGAGATACCTTACAGCCTAGGTGGGTCCCCTCGATTCCCCCTAGGCTCTGAAGTTTCCCGACGGCTTCTTGGGGCAGGCTCTGACCATGTGACCTGCACCACCACAGTAAAGGCAAAGACCCTCTGACAGGCGCCGACGTCTCTCAGTTTCAGTGAGCCTGGTAGCACCCAACTGCATGGGCTCCTCAGAGGAAGGCAAGGCTGGGACTTCGGCTCTCAAGCTGGAGTCGGGATGTGACCCTCTTTCCAGGCGTCTCTCCCGCAGACGTCGGTCAATGCGGATGGCTAAATGCATAGTGTCATCCAAGGTCCGAGGAACTGGATAGTTCACTAGAATGTCCTTGATGGAGTCAGACAAGCCTAGCCTGAACTGACCACATAGCGCTGGATCGTTCCAACGTGAATCGACCGCCCATCGTCGGAACTCTGAACAGTATTCCTCGGCTGGCCGTCGTCCTTGGCGTAAGGTGCGAAGCTTAGCGTCAGCTGTGGCACCTCTGTCAGGATCATCATATAAAATCTCCATAGCAGAGAAGAAACTATCCACCGAAAGACGTGCCGGATCCTGGGGCGACAGACTGAAGGCCCATGATTGAGGATCCCCTTGAAGGAGGGAAATGACCAGACCCACGCGCTGCTCCTGAGACCCGGACGAGGCTGGACGAAGTTGAAAGAAGAGCTTGCATGAATCCCGAAAATTAGCAAATTTGGTTCTGTCTCCAGAAAACTTATCTGGAAGCGGGACTTTGGGTTCCACTGGTGAGGCGGCCGAAGCCCCTTGAGGGCTGGTGTTGATAGGAGCTGGACGGTTCTCCTGGGCCGCCACGCGATGAGCTAGGTGCTCCACAGCCGCGGTTAAGGCCTGCACCTGCTCCAGTATCTGGTCCATCTTTTACTGGCCCGTTATACTGTAATGTGCCGAACACCCTTCTCTCCTGAGCCAGGTAATCCCCAATCTCCACCGCCTCTTCTGCCTTTAGACAAGTCCCCGCTCGCAGGAGACGCGGATTATGCCTCTCCAGACTCGGTTACCCCCAGGACTTAGTTGGCGCAAAGATTACTGGCTTAGGGTGGAGACGGATGTTTGGCAGGGTATCCCGAATATGGATGCTGGGATATAGATCGGATAACAGGCGGAGAACAATCAGGAAGGTCCAAAAACAAGCCGAGGTCAAGCCGGGTGTTCACAGAGCGCGGTATCCAAGGGGTCAAGCGAAGAGTAGTCAAACAAGCCGAGGTCAAACCAGGTGAGCACCAAAACGCGGTATCAGAGGGGTCAGGCAGAAGCGAAGTCAGGACAAGCAAGAAGGTCAGGACGGGCAGCAGACAGGGATGGTCAGAGACGAAGCCGGGTAGTAACGTATCAAAGCAGACTAACAAGCACACCCTATTAACCAAAGGCTATAACGGGCACTAATGGACGGAGCCGAACCATATTTAAAGGGGAACTGGCCAATGGGAAGGGGGAACTGGTGATTGGTGCAACTGTGATTTGGGGGGAAATGTAGTGTTTGGTGCAACTAGGATGTAGCTCCCTATTGGAGCATCCCCAGGGACTGGACCGCCCTGGCCAGTCAGGCTGTCCAGTCCCTGGGTTCCTTCCCACCCAGGCTATGGACCTGACTGGTCCATTTGAATCTGCCCCCTGCGAATGCGCAGGGAGCAGCGCCGCCGAGGGGCATATAGAACTCGTGCTCGCGCGCGCGCGCGAGCACGTGACAGAGGGCCGGGCGCGCTCCCCGAGATGGAAGGGGAAGACGCGCCGGCCACAGAGGCAGCAGAAGAGGCGGAAGTAGCGGCGGCGGGCGAGACCGCCGCAGCCGCGGCGGCAGCTGCCCGGCGAGGCCGCCCACCGACTGGAGCTGCGCGCCGCCGCACAGAGACGCCGCGGGACCGGGCGCCAGGAGAAGGTAAGATCCTAACAGTTCAAGTCTTTTTTTGAGGTGGGAGGGGGTCATGCAGTGATAATAGTATTGGCAGCAAACAGTTGCTCACTTGGTTTTCAATTATCTCCCATTAAGTAAACAATCACACTCATTTTTTTTTTATAAAAGTTTGCAAACTAGTTTCACAGTTCTACAAGCACACAAATTAGGCAAGTGCACAACATTCTGCATACAACAATGTGCAAGAACCATGAATAAACTACTCTACCTACAGATATAAATTGACCAAAAACATGTCAAATGTGGCCATCTCACCTCAATATATATATTATATATATAATATATATGTGTGTATTAGAGTATTATATAATATTGTAATGTGACTGTCAGTCCACCCAGCTAGCAGTGACTGACACCACATGTACAGTATCACATAGGAATTCCCAGTAGTAATATAGGCTTAAACCGGACCTTCACCATGATTTATTGAAAAGCCCAAACCCTTAAAAAATGTTTCCCCAGCATCTAAAGTTAATATATTTTTAGTGTTTATTCCCTTACTTATTACTCTTTCCCCCACCGGGCTGCAACTCTGTTCAGGACTTTAAGATACGGGCGCCGCCATCTTGACTCAGAAGCATCACACATACTGAGGAGAGTGGGATAAAGTTCAGGGGGCGGGTTATAGCTGTGCTTTGCTCAGACAGAGCAGAGCTGGGGTCAGGAAAAGGACACCAATCCCAGAATGCAGAGCAGCACAGTCAGAAGGCACTTCCTGTTTGCAGGCTGCCTGATGTTCATGAGCCGCCATCTTGGATGTTTAAAGGCTCATAACATGGAGTAGATGCAGGTATGATGATTTTTAATGTGAGCAATCTGTATGTACAGGGTGTGGGAAACATATAAGATAGGCTCTTATTCAGAGTGAAGGTTCGGTTTAAAGTATTAATTAGTTTGGATGCAGGAGTAAAACAATTCAGATGGGTGGCCGGTTGCTTTAATCAGGGGAAAAGTTTATTACACCAAGGGGAGGGTTCCTGAAGCACACTTGCTCCTTGTAGCTTCTTTCTCCATTCTGAGTAAGTTTCCAACTACAGGGGTTTTCTTTATAGAGTTACTGAATTCAAAATAAAACAAGCACTCAGCTTCACTCCATCGCAGCTTGTCGGGGCTGGTCCAACACTCTGAAACCTCCCAGTTTCAGAGAACGGCGCTCCCGGTGCTTTGCACACCATTCCACCTCTTGCGTCAGTCAAAGAGTGCTGTCCAATCATTGAAATGGAGGGGCAAGCCAGGGCCCTCATTGCAAGGAATAGACAGCACGCGGGATCTGGCAGAAGCTGCGAGTGTGCCCCCCCCCAAGCCCCCCCCGCCCAGCTGCCGTCAGTCTCGGAAACCAGAAAGTGGACAGTGCTTCAACTGCTGAGGGGGAGCCAAGGTGAGTGCCTGTTTGTTTTTTCTAGGTTTAGTAACCCTTTAAGAATCAGTTCCCACAAACAGGGCACGAAATCAGCCGAGTACAGAGTCCTTACAGTCCTAATGGAGCACATGTATCCACAGGTTTCCTTGGTAGAGAGAGGTACCATATGTATCCTGTATGTAGCTATACTACCTGCAGATAAACCCTGAATGAAATGTGATCATTTTATAGGACTGTTTTTTTTAGAACATACCATCTCAATAACTATTTTAGAAGAGTGGCTCTATGCCTGAACAACAACTGACTAGTCACTGTTACTAAGAGGCCGATTCATTAATAGCGCCAGGTAGCGACAGATGAGCGCCAGTAGCGTGATTTTCACTGCGCCCGCTAGTATTCGCTGTGCTTGGCCGTTGTTCGCTTGTTGACAGCGACTCAGTCGGTGTGCGGTAATGTTGAATACGGGGTTAGGAGTCGCTGTTTCACAGGTTCCGCACTGTATGGGTGCGCCTGACAGCGAATGGCCAGAGCGAACGGCTCCCAGCATATTCATTAACAAATCATGCTCAAAAAATTCTCGCGCTGTAAAATGCATGTTTAAACCCCTGAGCGCTGGCGGCGATGTGTTAAAAGTAGTTTTTTAACCCCCAAACAACCTTATTTTTGGAAAAAAATAATAAACAAGCTTTTATAAACATTTTGTAATATGAATACATTAATATCAGACCTGTAATATCAATTCTGCACAATTTTTTTTTTTTGTTTTGACCTTAAAAAAAAGATATAACATTGCAGAAGTGGTCACCGAATTTTTGACATTTAAAAAAAAAAAAATGCATTGGAGAGCGCCAGGTAGCGAGAGGTCATACCTGGCGCTGTGATGGGATTAGCAGCGGCCCTGTTCGCTGAAGTCTGCAACATGATGAATCCCGCGCTAGCTGACACTCTCGCCGGCGCTAGCCTCATTTAGCGTGATAAATGCGTGATTGTGTTCGCAGCCTGGCGTTCTGGAGTCGGTAGCCACCGATAGCTGGCGCTAACTGGCGCTAGTGAGACACTACCTGGCGCTATCCCTTGATAAATAAGGGCCTAAGACTAAGGGGGCATGGATTGAATACAGGTGTTAAAAGCAGCAGTCCAACTGGCCCCAAAGCCACACGGCCCACCGAACATTGTCCCAGGTCTTCCTATGGCCAGTTCACCCCTGGTCACGACATTAGCTCCTTTCAACAAGTTTAGGAACAGACTTACATCCTGAGAAAAGTTTGGTCATGCATAAGCGGGCAGATTTTGCTTATGCATGAAGAAACAGAATACAGAAAACAGTAGGCCATGTATCTTGGGAGCTATAGCAGGGGTTGACTCCTCCACATATGCAGACACCCTCTCTGCTAGGACAACATTGTGGAGGGCAATACAGGCCATGATGATTTGAACAACCTTGTCAAGCTTGTATTGCAGGGCGCCCCCTGTGTGGTCCAGACACCAAAACCACAACTTTAATAGGCCAAAGGCGCAATCCACAACGGCCCGAGTGCGGAGGTGGGCCCGATTATAGGCCTCCTGGCCATCTGTCTGGGGCCTTTGAAAGAGTATCAAGAGCAGGGGATAACCTGAATCACCTAAAAGCACATAAAAAAACAACATTAGCACCAATTAAACAAACACAAACAGCATAAACCAAGTCCTAAGTGGAACCAGTGGGAAACACATTGTAGGATTAAGTGTTGCCTAAGGCAAACCACTGAGCAATCAAGCAAAACAGAAGACAGTATGCAGGCCAAGGGGTTTGATTAGCTACAGGGAGCAGGGTCATTTTAACAAGTCACATGAACACAGTAGTAGTGATGTAGAGCATGGATAAAACTAGGCATCCACAACAATGTAGCAACACAACAAAAAAAGGCAAATACCTTTACAGTGAATAAAACTGTGGCAATGCAATGCTAACAATAGTCAACCGCCCGCCACTTAGCTTGGCACTCTCAAAACAGGTATATAAACTCAAACTCATGCGTCATGACCCAACCCTGGGAAGCCGTCCAAAACACTGAAAAAAACAAAGATCCAGTCCCAAGATGCATTGGACGTTATAAGAATGGCCCATCTTGCGGTTTCTGAAATAAAGCCAAACATTCAGAGGGTAAGTAGAGTGGCTCTGAGTAATTAATTGTAAATAATATTATAAATTACAAAGGCACAAAAAGGACACAAGGAAGCTGGTCTAGGGGAGCTTAGGCAAGCATAGTATAAAGACAAGAGAGGGGGCTAGAACAAATAAATACAGGAGAGGGGGCAAGAAAGTGCAACAATAGTGGCCCTAAACAAACTGAAACATATACTCCTGAGCAGCTGGGGGAACAAGAGCCAGGTGTGTGCAGTCGATGATGCCCATGACATTTTTGTCAAGAATCTCCCAACAGAGGGATTGCTTAGTAGCAATGACCAGTAATGAGACTGAGAAACAAAGTGAGATGTGGCAAACCGTGTTCAATTGTGGCAAATCACACACACACACACACACAATCAGACTGCTATACATGAAACAAATCTACCACGGTGACTATATGGTAATCACGGCTACACAGATAAACTTTAAAGCCAGGAAGCATACATACATGGAATGCAAGAAAAAGTCCAAATGCAGAGATAGAGCTGAATAAGAAACAGACACAAGGACTATGGCAGGGATCCAGGTTCAGGGTTCCTGATTAAAGTCCATGGTACAGATTCAAGGGTCAGGGTCAAGATGCAGGTTTCCAGAGTTCAGGGCATAGACAGACAAAGACATGAACTGACATCAATGCTAATACAATGAGGCAATGTGCTGACCAGCCTTTATAGCAGAGGAAGTCCCACAGGTGCTGGCTGATTAACACACCTCAGCCGGACAGAGTCATCTGCAGTCATGGAGCAGTATAATGCAGGGGAAATCAGGCTGTGGAGGAACTCCAGACCTGACATTATCCCCCCTCACAAAAAGCGGCACCGGAAGCGTTAAACAGATGTTCACTTGAGACGCATCCATCAGCATACTGGGAATTCCAAAAGCTGGAATGGGACCAAGCAGCAGATCAGGATAGGTAAGACAGGCAGAAAAGCAGACAGGGGCAATCCAGGTAGAAATAATCCAGGCAGGGGAAATCCAGGCAGAAATAAGGCAGGCAGGGGAAATGCAGGAAGCTCACACCCAGAGAGCTGGGAGGTGGGAGCGGCCCCGACGCAGGCAAAGGCTCGGCAGGTGCGGGCCCCGAAGCAGGCAACGGCTCGGCAGGTGCGGGCCCTGAAGCAGGCAACGGCTCGGCGGCATAGAAGTCCCCCCAGGATCAAAGTCCACGAAAAAATGGCACGGCCGATCAAACTCAGCAGACGGGCGATCAAACCCGGCAGACAGGGAACTTTGGGCAGGGTGATCCAACCCGGCAGACCCAGCAGGGCGATCAAACTCGGCAGACCCAGCAGGGCGATCAAACTCGGCAGACCCAGCAGGGCGAGCAAACTCGGCAGACCCAGCAGAGCGAGTGATCAGAATTGGCAAGAAAATCAAATTCAGAGAATACAGGAAGATCAGACTGAGCAGGAAAATCAGACTCGACAGAGAACTTGGACTGACCAACAGACATTAAAGCAGACTCACGAACAGGTACAGGGTCTGGCTCACGGGCTGGCACAGGCACACTGGCTGGCACAGGGTGAGTTACTAGGGTTGCAGGCACAACTGAAGTTTGTGATCCCTGGGCTGAACCAACTGCAGACAGATTAAGGTCAGCCTCAGGAATACCTAAATAGACTGTAGCTAGGAATTTAAGAAATTCAAATACATTTTCTTTGAGGAAAATGCTAAGGTTCAGCCACGCTACAGCATGGGAAAACAAATCACCTTCAAAAAGAAAATTAATCACCAGATGACTCCTGGTTGTCATGGGAGACTGCGGAAAGAAAGGCTCTTGCATTAACTTAAAGGTAGCCTGAAGAAACTGGGGAAGATTGGCCAAGGTGAGCTCTTTAAAGTGAGAAGGGAGAACTGTGGACATCTTGGGGATTAGACCTGACTTACACACAGACAGACAAAGACAGACAACCCGTCTGCGCCATCAAGGAGGCAAACTGCCGATTACCCAGGACGTAGGCCATTCCGGTGCTCGAGGAGCCCGTAATCTACCCATTTCTTCAACAGAGCTTCTAATGGTGAAGTTGCATGGGCCCCGGATAATCCCATGGTGGTAGCAGACTTGGGAAGGGGAAACCCAGGAGAGACAAATACAAAACACAGACAGAGAAATGGGCCCCAGAACAGATACAGGCAAGGCCCCAGTACAGGCTAGGACAAAAAACTACTTACTAGAAAGCAATTTAGCCAAATTTTCAGAACAGGAAGGCCAAAGGCCCAGCATGGACAGGATTACAGGCACAAAGGGAAACAAACTCTAGGGCTGGCACTAGGACCCTGCACATGCTATGCACAACAAACTAGCATAGTTTCACAGTGTACTGGTCTTTTTATGGGATCAGCATTCTGTCAAGGATCTCCCAACAGAGGAATTCCTTAGTAGCAATGACCAGTAATGAGACTGAGAAACAAACTGAGATGTGGCAAACCGTGTTTAATTGTGACAAATCACACACACACACACACACACACACACACACACACACACACACACACACAATCAGACTGCTATACATGAAACAAATCTACTACAGTGACTATATGGTAATCATGGCTACACAGATAAACTATAAAGCCAGGAAGTATACATACATGGAATGCAAGAAAAAGTCCAAATGCAGAGAATGAGCTGAATAAGAAACAGACACAAGGACCATGGCAGGGATCCAGGTCCATGGTACAGATTCAAGGGTCAGGGTCAAGATGCAGGTTTCCAGAGTTCAGGGTATAGACAGACAAAGAGACATGACACTGACATCAAATGACATCAATGCTGATCCAATGAGGCAATGTGCTGACCAGCCTTTATAGCCCAGGAAGTCCCACAGGTGCTGGCTAACACACCTCAGCCGGACAGAGTCATCTGCTGGTGGAGCAGTATAATGCGGGGGAAATCAGGCTGTGGAGGAACTCCTGACCAGACAATTTGGCATATTCGCAATGTTGAAAAAGCCCAGCCTCACTGAGTTCTAGGCTGCCATCCTGTCAGGAAAAGAAATGCATTTCTCCTGCAGAACAGCTATGCCTTTGAGAAATTTGGCCAGGACACGGCTCAGCGAAGGCTGGGACATGCCAACTGACAGTGCCCCTAACTTCTGGTAGGAGCCAATTGCTAAAAATTGAAGGCAACCAACCAGTTTGGTCATACGCCCAATTACATGCCCCTTTTTTGTGATGGGGGCCAACCATGACTGGAACTCGGAGTAAAGCTTCTCAAGAGAAAGGCGCTTTGGTCGGGTCAATTTGAACACCTGCTGTTTGGACATCTGATCGATATCCAGGTGACTGCGGGTATGTCTAAGCTCTAGAAGGTAACTGGTTAACAGCCCCTGCTGCTGCAGACTCTCGAACTCTTCAGAGAACTCATCAAGGGGCTCTATCGGTAGCGTGTATGGCGGTTCCCGCTTGCTTTTCAAAAGGAAGCCTGCCACATGCTACTGTACCTTAATAGGTTTATTATAAAGATTTTGCTGTTTGCTGGAACGCTTGACCTGCTATTGATATGGAAAGCTGATTGGTAGGAACTCTGGTCAGCTCCGTTGGTCCCTGATGGACAAAATTACAATTCTTTGAAAATCCTTTTCACACGTAAAGTAAGTTAACTGTTATATTTGGTGCAATAAAAATAAAGAAAAGCTCTATAGGTAAAATATTGTCGCTGGTTGATTAAATAATATAAAAGCGCTGGGTATGCGAGAAAGCATTTAGAATAGGTCACAGCAGGAATATTCATTTCACACAGTCATGCTAAAGACTCCGTCAATCTAATGAGGCTTTTGTCCCCATGGACTCTTTATATTGTTTCTGTCATGTAAGGTAGAAAGAGAAAATACCTTCTGTGAATTAAATTCATAATCTTTTTTAAAATGACTCCTGCCTTCCTCTGTTGGGAGACTTGGCATGCCTAATTTATTTTCTTATTTCCAGAGTTATTAAAGACACTTGCATGTGAAAATGAGTACTTGAAATGGCTGCAAAGTCTGTAGACTCAATAATCCTCTTTATTTTTGTAACTTTTCCATCCTTTCACATCAGTCTGTGGGGGGACTGTGACAGATTAGAAACGAAGCTGTGCCTTATTTCCTCCACTCTTATGTGAAATCTATCAGATTGGATTACACACTGATATCCAGACAGGGCTCCATAGAGGACAGGATGTGATGGGAAAGCTTGAAAGGTAGACATGTTTGAAATGAGTCTTCTGTGGCTAAATTATGCCGCATCTACTTTTAGAAACAGGAACTTACAATAGCCATATAAACATCTGTCTGTGACAAATGCAGACATGTTAAGTCGCTCTACAATAAAACCTGACGTTTTATTTGGGACCTGTTAATTTCCGTAAAAGCATTCTGGAGCAGGAAGTTTTGCCACTTTTTTGAGACTCAATTATATATGAACATTCACATAAACTTTCAAATGCCAATTTTAGGTATTGTTTCGATGTGACAGATGTATTTGTGGTACTAGATTAAATTTTAATGTTATTTTTAGGAGCTAGCTAACGTTTTTGATTTAGGTACAATGCTTTTTATTAAAGAAGAAAACATGTAGAAAAAAGAACAGGCACGTGCATTTGTAACATTCATATTCCATTATACATAGGCATTTTACTTCGATAGGCTAATCATCTCCTTATAAAGCGATACTGCTCAGTTCTGAGAGCATTACAGAAGTACAAGTTGGAGTGCCCAGCATTTAGTATCAAACATTTCATATTATCTCCCAGGTTTTACCCGGGGCATACCCCGGACTGATCCAGATCTGTTAACTGTTTCATACCTGTAGGAAATAACGCACTTTCCATGTCGGGATCCCATTTCGGGATCACAAACGCAGGCATGTTAGTGCTATTTAAGTTTTGTTTATCTGATTAATTGATTAATCTGATTAATGTCACGCTGCAAAGATGTCAGGGCTTGCATGGGTATTTGGACAGGAAGAGTCCTAAATAAGTATAATAGCTTAGGTAAGTATGATTTTTTTCGTTAATTCGCCCTTTCCAGGAGTTTGTTCAGTTTCTTAATGAGGGGCTGGTAATTCACTAGACAGTACAGCAGCTGGTAATCTCTACCAAGGTTAACTCCCAGGTAGGCAAGAGTGTCTACCTATTTAAATGTGTAGTTTGTCTTTAAGAACTCCAGCGTGTCTCTATTCAGAGAAATATCCAAGGCTTTAGACTTGCAAGGGTTGACTTGGAGACCTGGTTCCCAGCAAACTCGGGAGGGACGCATGGGGAAGGTCATGGACACAAACATGTCATCCATGAACAACAGTCCTCCCTGCATGCTCAAGGCCTTTTATGTTGACATTCTGTTGAATATAGATAGCTAGAGGCTCTAGAGTGAGCACAAATAAAATAGCCAATAATGGGCACCCCTGGCAAGTTCCGTGGCTGATGTCGAAAGGAGAAGAGGATTGCCCGAAGTATTTAGCTTGTGCATTAGGGCCTGTGTATAGCGCCTCTACCCACCCCCTAAACCTCTCACCAAACCCCCACTTCCAGAGAACATAGAACAAATATGGCCATAAAAGCGTGTCAAAGGCCTGCATAATGTCTAGTGAAAGCATAAGCATTTCTTTACAGTGACTAGAGGCTAATTGCATTCAATAGCTTTCATGATGTTATCACCTTCCTGTCTTAGAGGGATGAAACCTACCTGATTTTTATGCACTATTTCCCCCAGGCCTTGGTTCACCCTGGGAGCCAGAATTTTCACAAGTATTATAACGTCACTGTCAATAACCATGCAGTTTCTCTGGCCCATGCCACCGCTGTCCTGGGCAGCCACTCCAGTATTTAGATGAGACCCACGCTGCCAGCCACTATGCATTTGCAAGATTTATGCGTGTGCCCCCGAGGGTGCTCCCTGTCCTACGGTGACAAGGGGGAGAGACGCAGACCCGCCCGGGGCCGGGCTCCCTCGATACGCCCCCAACCCCATACTCATGAGGGACCTCAATGTCTGGCGCGACACAGACGGGGCTGCAGCCCAAAACAATTTAATTCAGGGACTCCTCCTACCCCCAACCCCCTTCCCCGTAGATCAGATCAAAGCCACCAGTACCTTATTACCCAAACAAAACAATGCACTCTCGACAGCTTCCAAACAGAAATTACCAAGCTTAAACTAATTTTAAACAAGTTTTCGGGGGCCCGAGGAGTTGTTCACAGCTGCCTGCAAAATCTGGGCTTAGGACCTCCCAGACAATCTGGGGCCCCAAGCTCCCGGCACAACCCACACATGACATAAACAAACAGCTGTGCATAACCATGCAGTCACTATGCTTTTCCTTAAAACTAGTGGGATCAACGAAGGGGGGGGGGGGGGGGTATAGGAAATAGCACACATATCTAGGGCCTAAAAATGCAATTAGCAGCTTAACATACTAACTACCTCCACAGCTATGCCGGGTCAGTTGTGGCAAAAGCACAAAAGAAAAGTCCAAGACTTCATCACTGAACATGGTTATTAAGCCTAGATGAGACAGGTTTATAGCGGGCTTCCTTGACTCTCATCCCTTGGAGAGCTGGGAAAAAGTCTGTGAGCTGAGTCTGTGTAGCACCTGGGTTTTTCTCCGTGGGGTACGTTATTCCTGGCACTGACTGGAATGCACCCGTCCCATGGAGTTGCTTGCAGAGAATCTCCATCTCAGCAGGTGGTTGCAGCCCCACCACGGCGAAGCCTGCTTTCGCTGACTCCACGGATGTAATTTGTATCTGCTTCCCCTGATGCGCAAAGGACAATTTAATGGGAAAGCCCTATCAGTATCTGATCCCGCTCTGCTGCAACACCATTAGATATGGTCTGCGTTCTCTCCTTCTCATTATTGTAATTTGGGCCAAGTCTTGCCGCTTCCATGACTCTCTCCTTCGTGAGAAAGAAGTGGAATTTGGTAATGATGTCCCGTGGGGGCCCATCCTGACAGGGCCTACCCAGGGCCATATGAACCCTGTCCGTTTCTAGGTGTTCCACCGGAATGTCAGGGATTAGTACCTGAAGGAGCATTGTAATGGCTTCCTAAATCTGCAGTTCCCATTGCTGCCAGTCCGAGGGGAACTCCATTAAACTTTTAGATGGTGACTCTGAGGGTCTCGTGCCACAGCTTCCTTCTACTCCCGTCTGGCCACCATTATGCTTTTGCGCCCCTTTTGGCCCTCCTTCCCCGAAGCTGCTGATCTACCAGTGCCTTGGCTTTTTGTGTTGCAGAATCACAAGTCTTAGACGTCAGGTGATCAGCTTATCTGTGATGTGCGCTATGAATGATATTCGGTTTGGGTCGTATGGAGTCAGTGTGCGGCCACCTTCCTCTGTGTGCGCATGCTCCCCCACATTTTCGATTTACATTTTTGACTTAAAGTATGAAAGCCTCCAGTTGCTTATGCTGATCTTTCATGCTTGCCCTCAGTTAAGTGATTTTTTCAAGAGGTTCCTTCCCTCCCACCTTTAATACCCCATATGTGCTGCCTCATTGACCATGGGCTAAACATGGGTCACCCTAGTCTTCAATCCCAACACCATTTTCCTGCTGCAATCACAGTTAAATAAAGCACCAAAAGAAAAGAAAAAACCCAAAAATGAAACAATTCAAGAATCTACGGCAACACAGAGAAAGCAAAAATGATATTTAACTTATTGTGAGTGCACTTACAGCCCCTCACTGAAGACACAGGACACATATGTAAGCATACAGAACTTCTTTAGAACTCTATATATCAAGAACTTGAATCCACCAAATGTAAAAACCATTGCCACCCAAGGGCCCAGTATAATCTCAGATACAGGTAATCCAAATAGTGTTACAATTATTTTTGGTTCTTTCAGTAAGTTTCAACAGCCTCAGTGATGATGCAAGGCAAGGATAATTATGATTATCCTCTGTTTTTCCAAAGTAGATGGAGAACGGGGTCACCAGGGTGCCACGTTGGTCCTGACACCACTTCTAAGCAACTGGGTATGAAGTAATAGGAATGTCAGGAATGTTTTCAATCAGCTCTATCATGTTGTCCACTCATTAGGGTTGTTTCAGAGAGAAATAAAAAAACTTTTGTTTTTGTGTTGATCTTTTTTTAAATTTTCCCGCTTGCGTGTGAGTGTACGAGTGATTCTAAGCATGCATCGCAAGCCTTCAGCAACGTCTTCGTCCGCTCGTATGCCAACGAGAATGTCATTTTCCGCTTTCGTTTTCCGTTTATGTTACTCATGTTACAACGTAGGCTTTCGTTTTTGCCCTTTTTCCATCGTCTCCTCCCACAAATCATTTACGTTTCCCGTTAGATTCAGATTTACTTTTTCTATAAATAATCGTCCAGACGAAAATCGTTACGATCTTACGCCTGCGCACTACAAACTTAACTCATTAATGTCCTCGCCTACATATTTGGTTCACTCACTTCTGCTACAATGCTTACCTAAAACATTTCGCGCTCAGTATATTCTTCCATTCTCTGCCCCTAAAACTTACCTAAATCACTTCGCGCTCAGTATATTCTTCCATTTCCCGCCCCTAAAACGTACTCAAATCACTTCGCGCTCAGTATATTCTTCATTTCCCGTCCCTAAAACTTACCTTAATCACTTCGCGGTCTCATTCTTCTTCCATTTCCTGCCCCTAAAACTTACCCAAATCACTTCGCGTTCTCATTCTTCTTCCATTTCCCGCCCCTAAAACTTACCCAAATCACTTCGCGGTCTCATTCTTCTTCCATTTCCCTCCCCTAAAACTTACCTAAATCACTTCGCAGTCTCATTCTTCTTCCATTACCTGCCCCTAAAACTTACCTAAATCACTTTGCAGTCTCATTCTTCTTCCATTGGCGCACCTAAAACTTACCCAAATCACTTCGCGCTCAGTATATTCTTCCATTTCCGCCCCTAAAACTTACCCAAATCACTTCGCAGTCTCATTCTTCTTCCATTTCTCACCCCTAAAACTTATCTAAATCACTTCGCAGTCTCATTCTTCTTCCATTTCCCGCCCCTAAAACTTACCTAAATCACTTCGCGGTCTCATTCTTATTTCATCGGCGCACCTAAAACTTACCCAAATCACTTGGCGCTCAGTATATTCTCCCATTTCCCGCCCCTAAAACTTACCCAAATCACTTGGAGCTCAGTATATTCTTCCATTTCCCGTCCCCAAAACTTACCCAAATCACTTCGTGCTCAGTATATTCTTCCATTTCCCGACCCTAAAACTTACCCAAATAACTTTGCGGTCTCATTCTTCTTCCATTTCCCGCCCCTAAAACTTACCTAAATCACTTTCCAGTCTCATTCTTCTTCCGTTACCCACCTCTAAAACTTACCTAAATCACTTTGCGGTCTCATTCTTCTTCCATTGGCGCACCTAAAACGTACCCAAATCACTTCACGCTCAGTATATTCTTCCATTTCCCGCCCCTAAAACGTACCCAAATCACTTTGCGGTCTCATTCTTCTTCCATTTCCCGCCCCTAAAACTTACCCAAATCACTTTGCGCTTAGTATATTCTTCCATTTCCCGCCCCTAAAACTTACCCAAATCACTTCGCACTCAGTATATTCTTCCATTTCCTGCCCCTAAAACCTACCCAAATCACTTCACGGTGTCATTCTTCTTCCATTTCCCGCCCCTAAAACGTACGCAAATCACTTCGCGGTCTCATTCTTCTTCCATTTCCCGCACCTAAAACTTACCCAAATCACTTCGCGGTCTCATTCTTCTTCCATTTCCCGCCCCTAAAACTTACCTAAATAACTTCGCGGTCTCATTCTTCTTCCATTTCCCGCCCCTAAAACTTACCTAAATCACTTTGCGGTCTCATTCTTCTTCCATTGGCGTACCTAAAACGTACCCAAATCACTTCGCGCTCAGTATATTCTTCCATTTCCCGCCCCTAAAGCTTACCCAAATCACTTTGCAGTCTCATTCTTCTTCCATTTCCCGCCCCTAAAACTTACCCAAATCACTTCGCGCTCAGGTTATTCTTCCATTTCCAGCCCCTAAAACTTACCTAAATCACTTCGCACTCAGGATATTCTTCCATTTCCCGCACCTAAAACTTACCCAAATTACTTTGTGCTCAGTATATTCTTCCATTTCCCGCCCCTAAAACTTACTCAAATCACTTCGCGCTCAGTATATTCTTCCATTTCCCGACCCTAAAACTTACCCAAATCACTTCGCGGTCTCATTCTTCTTCCATTGGCGCACCTAAAACGTACCCAAATCACTTTGCGCTCAGTATATTCTTCCATTTCCCGTCCCTAAAACTTACCCAAATCACTTTGCGGTCTCATTCTTCTTCCATTTCCCGCCCCTAAAATGCGGGAAATGGAAATGTTGGGGAATCAGTTTTTAAGGGTTTGTGCTTTTCTAAAGATCATAGTGAAGTTTAACATGTCATCAAGGGGTAAAAATAGCCATAGGTTAAGATATGGGTCTTCAACTATATTCATAGGCATACAGTGAAAAGGGAATGTCGCAATTTGAGGAAACTTACCAAGGAGCCATCCACCTGATAATTCTCCAGACTCAAACCGACGGAATAATCCTGACCTTCGCAAGATGTAAGCGTCATGGGATGAGCCTGGATACCCGGGGAGCACACTAAGGAACCGCATGTCCGGGGCCACCACTGCTTGCACATTCAGTGAGTGGCCCATTTTGCGGTTCCTGGAAGGAAAAAGACGAAAAAAAAATTAGCAAGGCAAGGTAAACTACTCAAACACTAACTCCTAACACCCTCCCAAATACATGTTTGACAATCCAAATACGGGGAGGCCGATTCATCAATAGCGCCAGGTAGCGACAGATGAGCGACTGAAGTATGGCGCTATGAGCGCCGCTAGCGTCAGCCGCGGGCGGTAGCGATTCGCTATAGCAGGCCTCCTCAGTCGCTACCTGGCGTTGTTGCGAACAACGCCTACATTGCTGAATATGATGTTGGCCCTCAGCTTTGTAGGCGCTGTCAGTCAGTGTGACCACGCTATTCTACACAGCGCCTGTTAGCTTTGCTGTGTCCTGGCCATCCAGTACCTTCTGAATAAAACACATTGCCACATTTGTTAAAAATTTAAAGAGTTTTTATTTTGTGTGGAAAATGAAATTAAATTCAACCAGATATTCTAATATAAATGCAAAATAAAACATAATTAAACACATAGCCACAATTTTTTTTTTTTTATTTGTTAAATAAAAAGGAAATACAATTAAACCACCAATGAGAAAGACAATGAAAATAAAAACAGAACAGAGAAAGAAAAGGAAAATAAAAACAGAACAGAGAAAGAAAAGGAAAATAAAAACAGAACAGAGAAAGAAAAGGAAAATAAAAACAGAACAGAGAAAGAAAAGGAAAATAAAAACAGAACAGAGAAAGAAAAGGAAAATAAAAACAGAACAGAGAAAGAAAAGGAAAATAAAAACAGAACAGAGAAAGAAAAGGAAAATAAAAACAGAACAGAGAAAGAAAAGGAAAATAAAAACAGAACAGAGAAAGAAAAGGAAAATAAAAACAGAACAGAGAAAGAAAAGGAAAATAAAAACAGAACAGAGAAAGAAAAGGAAAATAAAAACAGAACAGAGAAAGAAAAGGAAAATAAAAACAGAACAGAGAAAGAAAAGGAAAATAAAAACAGAACTGAGAAAGAAAAGGAAAATAAAAACAGAACAGAGAAAGAAAAGGAAAATAAAAACAGAACAGAGAAAGAAAAGGAAAATAAAAACAGAACAGAGAAAGAAAAGGAAAATAAAAACAGAACTGAGAAAGAAAAGGAAAATAAAAACAGAACTGAGAAAGAAAAGGAAAATAAAAACAGAACTGAGAAAGAAAAGGAAAATAGAAAAGGAAAATAAAAACAGAACAGAGAAAGAAAAGGAAAATAAAAACAGAACAGAGAAAGAAAAGGAAAATAAAAACAGAACTGAGAAAGAAAAGGAAAATAAAAACAGAACTGAGAAAGAAAAGGAAAATAAAAACAGAACTGAGAAAGAAAAGGAAAATAGAAAAGGAAAATAAAAACAGAACAGAGAAAGAAAAGGAAAATTAAAATAGGAATTAGAATGAAAAGGAAACTTACAACAGAATTAAACACATAGCCACATGTATATATATATTTTTTTTTTTATTTTTACTCTAAAAAAAAAATAATAATAAAACAGAAATGAAATTGAAAATGAAAAGTCCAACAGAAATTCTAAAGCAAAGTAAAGTCCAGGAAAGTTTTTGAAAAGGAAATTAGGGATCAGGGTGCATCTCTTTGTGCCTGAAAAAATAAGAAAAGTGCAGTTAGTATATATCTTTAAAGTTGTTTTGTCGTTTCAAAAAAAAAAATGCATAACTTGATAACCAACATTGGCGTCTTACACCCCCCTTAGAGTGTTTTTGGTCATCTTACACCCCCCTTAAAGTGGTTTTGGTCATCTTACACCCCCCTTAGAGTGGTTTTGGTCATCTTACACCCCCCTTAGAGTGGTTTGGGTCATCTTACACCCCGCTTAGAGTGGTTTTGGTCATCTTACACCCCCCCTTAGAGTGGTTTTGGTCATCTTACACCCCCCTTAGAGTGGTTTTGGTCATCTTACACCCCCCTTAGAGTGGTTTTGGTCATCTTACACCCCCCTTAGAGTGGTTTTGGTCATCTTACACCCCCCTTAGAGTGGTTTTGGTCATCTTACACCCCGCTTAGAGTGGTTTTGGTCATCTTACACCCCCCCTTAGAGTGGTTTTGGTCATCTTACACCCCCCTTAGAGTGGTTTTGGTCATCTTACACCCCGCTTAGAGTGGTTTTGGTCATCTTACACCCCCCCTTAGAGTGGTTTTGGTCATCTTACACCCCCCTTAGAGTGGTTTTGGTCATCTTACACCCCCCTTAGAGTGGTTTTGGTCATCTTACACCCCCCCTTAGAGTGGTTTGGGTCATCTTACACCCCCCCTTAGAGTGTTTTTGGTCATCTTACACCCCCCCTTAGAGTGGTTTGGGTCATCTTACACCCCCCTTAGTGCGTTATTTTGCTCTTTTTGATGGGAGTTCAAATACATTTAAACAGTAGTGCAGTACTTGCATTAGAGTGAAGGGTAGTTAGCTTACCGCAAAAAAAGAAGTGATCAGCCTTTCCCTTAGCTCATCGCCAGTCTGGGTGTCCTCACTTCTATCTGCGGGCAGGTTGGGGATTTCTGGCACCAGTGCTGTCTCCTCGGGGGCTTGGATTCGGTGACAAATGCAAATGTTGTGTAGCACACAGCAGGCAAGGATGATCTTGGAAATCTTCTGTGGGCTGTAGAGCATCTCTCCTCCTGGCCGTGCCAAACAGAGAAAGCGTGCTTTCAGCAGGCCGATGGTTCTTTCCACAATGCTTCTGGTCTTGCGATGCGCTGCATTGTAGCGTTCATGGGCAGAGGTCCGTGGGTTCCTGACCGGAGTCATGACCCACGTTCTCTGCCCATATCCCTTGTCCGCTGTAGAAAAAACACAAGGAGAGAGACAGCAATTAGTACTAGTACATGTTTTTTGTTGGTAGTTTGGTTAAAATTGGCTTACTAGGCCACATATTAGCAAAATACATAGACATGGTTAATTTATTACCCAGTAGCCAGCCAGCTGGCATTTCGTTGTTATCAAACTTCCGGCACAGGACTGTCCGCTGCAAGACGTAAGAATCGTGGCATGAGCCGGGGAACCCCGATCTCACCGCCCGCAGCCTCATGTCTGGGTCACAGACCACCATGATATTAAGCGAATGGAACTGCTTCCGGTTTCTGTAGGACAGCTCCTGTGCACGGGGAGGGCGGAAAGGGATATGTGTACCATCAACGCACCCTAGCACATTCGGGATCCCTCCCATCAGATAGAAAGCATGTTTTATTTTGGCAACCTCTTCCTCATCCTCAGGAAACTTGATGTAAATTGGGATTAAATCACAAATTGCCAGAACTACCTGGATTAGTATGCGGCTCATAGTAGCCTGGCTTATCCCGCTGAGGAGGGCTGAGGTTGCCTGGAAGGTCCCTCGTGCCAAAACATTAAGAGTGGCACACAGGTGTACTATGCCTGGAATGGAATGAGTGCGTTTGGTGGATGGCTCGATTTTGGTCTTAATCTGATCATATAGGGACTGTAGTGCAGCACGATTCAGACGGAAGCGGCTCCTGATCTGCTCGTCACTTAAGTCCCATACTGAAAGGCGGATTGCAAAGGAGCGGGGTGCCCTAAGCCTCACAACACCCCGCTCCCTTTCCTCCTGCTCTTTCAGCATACACATACATCCATCCACCCAGACACCATACATCACCCTCTTATCCATCACACACACTAAAGATATATACAAAAACAAAAATAAACAAAAAAAACCACTAACACACAACACACACACACAAACAATCACACTCCACACACACCCGCTACAATGCAGCTCACCACAAAACCAGAACTATAGTGGTCCAAACCACCAGCCTGCTGAAAACCAGCTTTCTAAGTTAAGCACAACCAAGAGGGGAGTTGCTGCACAGCCCACAAAAGGCCCCAAAATCAAGCCTCACTTGCTGTATGCTACACAATATTTGCAGATGCCACCCAAACCAAGCTCCTAAAGAAACAGCACTGATGTCAGAAATCACCCAACAAGCCACAGAGAGTGAGGACAGAAACCAGACAGAGGCTCTAATGAGCTAAGGGAAGCGAGCACAGCACCACACCACAGCCTTTGCCACAGTGTAAGAATAGCAGAAACTAGAACATTCCTTCCTTTTATACTTCATTTTCTAAAGTGACAGGTCCGCTTTGCCGCCTTTTGCGTCGCTCTGCTATTTCCGGGCGCCAATTAGCCGACCCAGGTGTGCGTAAAACAGAGTGCGCACGCGCACGCTAGTAGCGCTACTAGCGTACTTGAGCCGTAACTTGCGTGCATTAACGGACATGGGCCAAAAATCAGGGGTGGACCAATGAAAGGGAAGCTGATGTTTTTTTAAATAGCCGTTAGGCTAAGCACATGTCACAAGGGTTTGAGATACATCAGTCCATTGTTGGATTTGGGTGTGTGTTGTTTGTTTAATGAGGTCTGTAATGAGTTAATTGGCTAACACACATGCTTCTGTCAGTGCAGTGGAGGTGTGCCTAGAAGAAACAGGGCTGTATGTGTGAATCAATTAAGTGGGCTGCTTTGGGATTGGCTGTTAGAGCACATAAAACCTGCCCAAGCCTAAGAGATTGCGATGCCATTCTGTAGTGTGCATGCGTGCTTGTGGGGTGTTTATTTGTGTGTGTGTGCAGCTACAGGATGGAGCCAAATACAGGACATCTGCCGGCCACAGCAGGCCCGAGTAGGAGTTTGGTGGGTGCTGTGCGCAGACCTCCCTTACGGAAAAGGGCACAGCCTGAAGGTGGGGCAGCACCCCAGGCTAAGCGCCCAGGTGCCAAGAGGGAGCCTGAATTTAATTTGGCTGAGAATAATCATCTTGTGCGCCTGACACTTGCTAAATGGGAGCTGATATTTGGCTCCCAAAGCAAGTCCATAGGCAAACAAGAAAGAAGCAAACTGTGGGATGCCATTGGTGTGGAGCTTAGTAGCACAGCTCAACACCCACGTAGTGGCCCATCCTGCAGGAAACGCTTCTACACTTTGCGAGGGGCCCTTATGAAAAAGATGAATCACGATCTTGATGTGGACAGTGGGTTCATCCAGGCTCCAAAGAGTACCTACAGGCCGTATGAGGAGATGCTGAAGGCCAAAATCCCACTGGCTCGGCTGCAGGGTGTGGATCCTGGGGATGACACCACCGGTTGGGCTGAAGGTACATATTTTCTGGCTTTTACAATAACCTAATGTTAATGTATGTGATTTGCATTTTTACATTCTGACCAACTAACAGTAGGACCTGTGAAGTATTACATTACAGCTCAAACATTTGTAACTTTTCTGTCTGTTGCTTTATGCATAGGTGCACATGCTGCTGTCCGGGATGTGCCTCAGGACACCCAAGCTCCTGCCCTTCCAGCAACCTCAAGGCTACCCCAGTCTGCCATTGAAGGTATTTACCCATAATTTGGTTGCTGGTTTTTTTATAAACAAATGGGTGTGGGAGCAGCTCAAACAATCAAGGTTTGCCCTGTTGAGTATTAATAATATGTGCCTGCGCCCTAATTGCACGCCCACTGTAACACTCACAGCAAGTAACTAACAAGGCCCTAACATGTGTAGATATGTAGGACGCCAGAGATGTGTAGCCATATATCGGCATATCAATGTGGGAGCCACACTTGGCTTGATTAGTCAATATTAGTGAAAGAGCTGCTCACACACCTTAATGCATGTTGTATTTTGCAACGCACATTAGCTATGGCTCAATGTTGGTTTTATTTTGGCCTAGCTCCCATGCCCTTGGCCCCACCATCTCCTCCGGATCCCACCTACTCTTTGGATGTCGGTAAGTGCATGTGTTCACCTTGCTTGATCCACTTTTACTCAAGTGCATGTGTCTCATTCCTCTTTTTTCTTGGTAGGCCAAGTGACTGGTTCATCTTTGGACCCCACTTCCGATGTTGCCGGTCAACAGGACCCTGTTGGTGTGTAGAGCAATACATAATGTATCCTTTATGCTGTTTAGGTTACACTGGTTCAATTTGGTTAGTCTACTAAGCTACATGTTTGCTTGGTAAACTTGAAGATGCCTCTTGGGAGTGCTGGTTGCCTCCCCAGGGTCAGTCTATTAGTTATTTGAGTGATAGCAATGTATATTTGCGGACATATTTTTAGCCAAACATTCCCTGTAGTAGTTTGCTGATTATTTAGAGACATTCTTTTTTTTTTTTAGTTGACCCGAATATCGGAAGTGGCTGTCCAGAAAGGGCCCCTCAAGTTCCAGCTGCCAGAGATGAGGGTAAGTGGTTTGGCCTTGCTCTAGTCTGTATTTTGGCTCTAATGTTGTGCCACTTGCTTCTGGCAACTTGTGTGTCCACATGTATTTTCAAGGTCCAAGCTCGAGTGAGGACCCCACTCCAGACATCTGGGATATTGGGGGTATGTTTAATTTAAGCAATGTTTATGATGAGATTTGCAGAAATTAGTGCGTCTTAGTCCTGTAACATACATGTTAACAATCTGAGTTTAACAGAGACCTTTGGTCTAGTGTGTATTTTTGAACTTTTTAGAGGTATGGCCTCGATAGCCTAACCAGGTTACATTAGAGTTTGGCCCACAGACCTACTAACCTGATTTTCCTGTTTAGCATATGCCAACTTGCCCGACATCTCGGATGTTGAATTGCGACTCTCTGGCAGCGATACCTCGAGCCTACCTGTGCCGGAGGACACGCAGGTAACATGGCTGATGTAGACGACCTCGAAACACATTGGCATATTCGTGGGTAGTGGAAGAAGCAACATGTCACATTTCCTTTCATTGTTGTTTTGGCAGGAGGCGGAACCAGAACCCCAAGCTGGGACCTCTTCCCAAGTCCCATGTGGCCAAGCTTCAGAGGCTCAGACAAGGGTAAGTTGTATAGTGAGTGTTTATGGTAACTTTTTGGAGGGGCATAACTGCATTGGTTCTGTTTGACTAAAATGTGGTTTACTATTTGTTTAGCCTCCAACCACAGCAAGAGGAGGTGTGGCACCAACCAGTGCCGATTTCTACGAACTAGGGGTCCGGATGCTGGAGGACTACAGTCGCCAACAGCCGCGTGATGGAACTAATGAGCGCATTGCGGCGTTGGAAAATCAGGTGCTGATGTGTCAGCAACAAAATGAGGCCCTGCAGCGCCAGGTGGACCAGTTACGGCAAAACCTACTACAGAACCAGGACCTTGGTCGCCTGGCAAATGTTATCGAGCAATCTGTACAGCGCCAGGAAGAAGCAATACAGCGCCAGGCAGAAGCAATACAGCGGCAGGACCAAACTTTGTTGTTGCTACAACAGCTCATACAACAGCAGTCTATATTTTTTACTGCACTGTTGTCCCCCAACACCGCCCCTAGCAATGACTCCCAACCTCCCCGGCCACCCAGCCAAGAATATTAATTTGTAAACCTTTTTCTTATGATTTATGTAAATATATTTTTGAAAACCACCTCTAAATTGTGTTTATCCATACATGTGAAAGCGAAAGACACAGTCATGAATGATTTGCTCAATCATCTCTAATATTATGCCACCATTTATGTGCCACATTAGTTAACATTGCTTACTATGGTGTAAACATGTACTGGCTCAAAATGGCTGCCTAATTTTAGACATAATGGTTTTTGGAAATCTAAACCTATGCTGGTCAAGGAACAACACAGTTATTCGTACAAAAAATTGTATTAAAACAAATTGGCCCAACACGGCCAACATAGGCCAACAAAGCCACAAACAATTGACATGGCAGCCATCCCCCCCACCCTAACGTCTCCGACGCCTCTTCATGGCCAGCAGCATCCCTTTCATCTGTCGGAAGGCCCGCCACAGTCTGCGATGCTGGCGTATACAAGCTGTAGAGATGTGATTAAAAATAATATGTTAGAATTTGATTGGGAACTCAACATACACAGATGTAGCAATGTAATGTCAGTGTTTCTAACTTGCTAACACTCACATTAACATTGGTGAACAATGTGCCCTTAACATTTTAAATTAAAGGTTTAATATTGGCTTGAAAACATGTTAGGACCACATACCTTTACTCTTAAAGTGGACCAACACCCACAATATAGTTTATCATGGGTTTTGGGCCACTTTGTTGTTGCTCACAGATCTGTTTTTCCCCTGATGTGTGTATACACACAGTAATCCATAGCCACTCACCTCTCCATGCTCCAACGTGATTGGCACGAAAAACGCACGCTAACGTCTATGCAGGGAACAGGAATGTACAATCCTCTTCCGCTGCCTCTTCACGCATGTCACTCTCTGGCTGCTCATGGGGACCCGGCGGCCATTCACAGAGGCCCAGGGCGGAAAAATGCACGTCTGGAGTGGTGCGCGGGAGCCAGCGGAAGATAAGTTCCGATAATTAGGGGTTTGCTTGGTGGGTTGGACCCGCGGTACATGCACTTATCGTATGTTCCGCGGGGTGTTAGTTGTTAGTTGTTGGCAAATTAAATGTTTAATGCACATTAAACACCCTTGGTGTTGGGCCAGGTTAACTCTTGCAAATGTAATAATGTTTATGGCCAAGTAAGGACATTTATGTCTTTAGTCCCAGCCAAACATCAGGGCCTAAGGATGATGGAAGTTTGCCCTATAATGTTATGGGTAAACACCTAATCAGCCCCATTTGGTTGTCTATACGCCACAAATAGTCCGTATGTGTCCGTAACAAGAATGTGAGGCAACTATCAAGGATGGTGACTGGCATGTTGGATTATTGTACAAACACATTTAACCTAGATGTGTGTGAAATTCACACATTGGTAAATTAAAAATTTCTACAAATGTAACTAGAAGAGAAATGTTTCAAAAGTATTTACCCATATGAATTTGGATGTACTCACCATCGCAGCTGTGGCGGTGGCCCATGCTGCTGGCCGTCCCTGGAGCTGGTGTGGGGAGGAGGAATTCTGCCTCCGTCTGCGTAGCGACATCTGTCCATAAAAAAACAAAATACAAAACAACATTTAGTGGAGCTATGACACCCGAAGATTTGACATCAATCTGGTTATTGAGTCTTACCTCAAAAATAAAAAACTTGTTTACATACATGTTAAACGATATTTGCTATATTCCTGGTCCATTAGTTAATGTGAAGTGTTTATGGTTGCCACATGTATCCATTATGAAAATCTGGCACTAACCTTTACATTGCAATGTAAATGACTCATTACCAATTTAATGGCTAATGTTACCAGTGTGCAACATGTGTTTGCCCTAACTACTTCACGTAAATTAACTATTGCTAGCACACATCATGGTGTGGCCACAAACATAGGGGTGGTTGCCAGTTGGCTAGCACTGTAGTGTGGTTTGTGATGTTAATGTACATTAGCAAACCAGCTGAGACAATGGACCAGGAAACGTGTCTGTTAAAAGTGGTCCAAGACCCAGGATTGTTAATATTCAGTGTTTTAGTCTACTTTGGCAGAGCAACACAATTTTAGTCCGCCACCGCCCCTGCCTTCCGCACATCACTCCTCCAGTGTGTGCGCACGCGCATGCCAGTATGAAACAGAGCGCAGGCGCACACACATCTCGAGTGCCACACAGGAGGCGGGGACAATGGCTTCTGCCACCCCCAAAGAGGGAAGTAGTTTGTGGTGTTTGGTTGGGGGGTGGCCCTGGGTGAGGGATGTGATTGGGCAGGGAAGGCGCCAGAATCCAAGCAATATCATCAATGTTTGTGGGTCCACTTTAAGGAATGACATCAATTCCAAAATGAGCTGGCTAACAACATACACTTACCACGACTATGCCCGAGGAGGATTTGACGCCAAAATTCCATGGAGGTGCCGCCTATATGATGCCCTGCAAATTACAGAGGAATGGCAAGGGCTAAGCACAAATGGTCAGATGAAACCTGTCACAGACTAACAATTAAAACATGTAAACTCACCAGGGGATGAAGCGCCACTTGAAGCCCAGGGAGGGCTCTGAGGAGGAGGCGGGGAGCCTCGGCTCCTCACACTCTGCTCAGAAGATCCACCAGGCAAAGGGCCACCCTCCTCCCTCTCACTCCCTGCTTGAGAGTGGCCCCTTGCCTGGTGAGAGTCCTCAGACTCAGAGTGTGAGGAGCTGAGGCTTGATCCAGCCTGCCCCCCAGCAGCACACTCCTCTGGGGCGTCATCCCCTTCCTCCCCTGGGTCCTCTAAATAGGACCCGCGGGAGGGACCCTCCCCCGATGACTCCCCCGAGTCCGCCTGCCTGGTTCGGGGGAGGAATCCCTTCCCACGTTTCCCCAGGGGAGGACGCTTATCTGTGTGGAGGGGGTGAAAGCAAATAATTAATATAAAGAGCAAAAAAGGACACAGCTTAGCAGATGATTCTGCACAAAGGCAAAAAAGAACATAAGCTTTAACTTACCTGATGCGTAGGCATCATATAGGCGGTACACGCCTTCTGGGTCCCGGCGCTTGAAATCAGACCATTTTTGCTGGATGGCCCGGATGGTCAGGTCGGTCTGGAAGCGCCGGGACACAGTGGCCTTCACCTCCATGGCAAGGCGTTTTTTAGCTCCTCGGGCATAGTCGTATTCGGCCAGGCAGAAGTCCTATGAAAAAAAAAAAAACAAAAAAAAAAATTAAATACATGACCTCAGAACAATGTCATAAACAGTTATACAGAGACAAGATCAAAGTGGACCCACACCCAGGATTTACATTATTCTGGGTTTGGGTGCACTTTTGTGGGCCACAACTATTGTGGGTGGGCCACTGTCTGCAACCCCCTTGGAAGGCCCCAAATACACCGCTGAGGACACTCCCACGTCACTCCGCAAGCCAAACACAGCGCTCCACGCCGGTGTGGTATGCGCATCCAAGGCCCTTGGGAGGTGCATACCAGCTCAGCTGTGTCTGCACGGCAAAGTACGCATGTGGCGTTTGACTCTAACAGGGAGTGCGCCTGCACACAAAATGAAAATATGTATGGCGCAGGGGTACACCCTGCTAGAGGTAAGCGCAATAGGCATCCGCAACTCACGCATGCACAGATGGGACGGGGCAGAGGTAATTTTTAGGGCCCTCCAGGGGGGGGGGGGCCATCCCAGCAGGACATCCACAATGGGGATGCCCCATGTGGAGTGTTAAATTTTGGCCTAAAAACAATACAAATTCTGCCCCTATCCCCCCTGTGTGTTTATCAATTTTTAAGCTAAAAATACATAACTAAAATACTCACTTTCACAACCTGGCCATTTACACGGCTATCCACCCGGGTGCGCCTTTGTTTCCTTGGCCCAGGAGGGGAATGGGTGGGAGGGGTGGTATTTGGGGAAGGTGAGGTAGGTGGGGGATGTGGGGGAGGGGTGGTGGGTCCGGAATCTGAGGAGGAGCTGGGGAGGCGCATTACTCGGCGTTTTGGAGCCATATTGGAAACGCTAAGGAGGAAACAGGAACCGGAAATGACGCTAGCGACATTAGACCAAAAAAAAACAAAACCTAACAAAAATACGCACCGCGCCCCAGCAACAAGCTATTCTCAGCTATGTGCAAGCTAAGTGGCGGAAAAACTAAAATGACGCTTGAAAACAAGCTAGTGGCATAAGCGCAAGACATTTTTACCTTAAGGTGGCGTTGAAACGCAAAGGAGGATCCCGGAACCGGATATGACGCTAGCAACTGTGCTTCAAAATTCAAACACAAACATGCGCGCAGCAGGGACAAGCTAATATCAGCTATGTGCAAGCTAAGTGGCGGAAAAACATTAAAATGACGCTGCAAAACAAGCTATTGGCATAAGCGCTAGACATTTTTACCTTAAGGTGGCGTTGAAACGCAAAGGAGGATCCCGGAACCGGATATGACGCAAGCAACTGTGCTTCAAAATTCAAAAACAAACATGCGCGCAACAGGGACAAGCTAATATCAGCTATGTGCACGCTAAGTGGCGGAAAAACATTAAAAGGACGCTGCAAAACAAGCTAGGGCCAAAGGCGCAACGAATTATTAGCTTGATTTAGCAGGGGATTCTACATACTGTAATGCATAGGTCCTTCTAAAGCATACACCGTTGTGCTTAAATATACAGATCTTATTGCTTCACAAAGTCATCACACAATCTAACTAGACAACTACCTGAAAATGTGGCACACATGAGAATGCATAACGGGTTGTTATGAGCTGGTACGAGTGAATGTTAATCCTGCAATATGTGGCCAGGCACGCTCACAACTACAGTGTATTCATTAACAACGACTGGGGTCGCGGGAAGTGAATTCCTTGCAAATGGCAGAAGGGCACATGTATGAACAGCACAGTGCCGCACAACGCAGCGCAGCGAGGCACAGCGACGCTCGCGCCGCCACATAGCGAATTCAAACAGCGACTGCACAAACACTGACCAACACAGATTCATCAAGGACAGGGCTGCCGAATAGCTTGGGCGCTGACAATTTCTAAGAGCGAACGTGACCGCCCAACCTGACAGGCTACAAAATAGCTTTACAAGCCCCGTTTGTGTGGAAAACCAGCGATTTTGAGGCCAATGAGTTTGGGTGGAGGAGATGCAATTCCCATGTCACTCACAACATTACATTGTGAAAAATAAAAAAAAAATCAAATACATATAAATAACCAGCCAGATTCATAAAACATATCAATATAAACATGTGTTGAATTTTGTACCAAAGAAAAAAACCCCAAAACCACTAAAAACAATCATTGCAGCGTCTGCCATTGAAATGTATGGGAGAGCGGCAGGTAGCGCCAGGTAATACGTGTCGCTGTGAAGGAATTTGCAGCGGCGCTGTTCGGGCCAGCCGGCTTCATGATGAATGCCGCGCTAGCCGTCGCTCTCGCCGGCGCTAGCCTCATTTAGCTTGATAAATGCGTCATTGTGACCGCCGCCGGGCGTACTTGAGTCGGTAGTCGCCGTTAGCTGCCGCTACCTGGCGCTCGTCAGACACTACCTGGCGCTATCGCTTGATGAATAAGGGCCTAAGTACATAAGTAGTTTTAAAATCAAAAAGTATATGTATGTGGGAGAAAATAATTAACATTCTAATGACTAATTAAGGTCCGCATTAAAATGTTTTGCTAAGGCCTATATTAAAAACATTGCTGAAGGTATACATGGTTAAATGGGTCACAGGGACAATTTTCAAGGAAGGATTAAGGTATACATGGTTAAATGGGTCACAGGGACAATTTACAAGGAGGGATTAAGGTATACACAGTTAAATGAGTCACAGGGTCAGTTTACAAGGAGGGATTAAGGTATACACGGTTAAATGGGTCACAGGGACAATTTACAAGGAGGGATTAAGGTATACACGGTTAAATGAGTCACAGGGACAATTTACAAGGAGGGATTAAGGTATACATGCTTAAATGGGTCACAGGGACAATTTACAAGGAGGGATTAAGGTATACACGGTTAAATGCATCACAGGGACACTTGAGAAGGAGGGATTAAGGTATTCACAGTTAAATGGGTCACAGGGACACTTGAGAAGGAGGAATTAAGGTATACACGCTTAAATGGGTCACAGGGACAATTTACAAAGAGGCATTAAGGTATACACGCTTAAATGGGTCACAGGGACAATTTACAAGGAAGGATTAAGGTATACACGGTTAAATGGGTCACAGGGACAATTTACAAGGAGGGATTAAGGTATACACGGTTAAATGAGTCACAGGGACAATTTACAAGGAGGGATTAAGGTATACACGGTTAAATGGGTCACAGGGACAATTTACAAGGAGGGATTAAGGTATACACGGTTAAATGAGTCACAGGGACAATTTCAAGGAGGGGTTAAGGTATACATGCTTAAATGGGTCGCAGGGACAATTTACAAGGAGGGATTAAGGTATACACGATTAAATGGGTCACGGGGACAATTTACAAGGAGGGATTAAGGTATACACAGTTAAATGGGTCACAGGGACACTTGAGAAGGAGGGATTAAGGTATACACAGTTAAATGCATCACAGGGACACTTGAGAAGGAGGGATTAAGGTATACACAGTTAAATGGGTCACAGGGACACTTGAGAAGGAGGAATTAAGGTATACACGCTTAAATGGGTCACAGGGACAATTTACAAAGAGGGATTAAGGTATACATGCTTAAATGGGTCACAGGGACAATTTACAAGGAGGGATTAATCAATATTTACAATACAGTTTGTCTAAACTATATAACAAAATTACATAAATAAACTTATCTATAGATGTGCTCGTCGGCTTCGGGAGGGACCAATGCAATGTGGGTGCAATCGATCGCACCCATGACGTTGGGCATGTCGGCGATATTAAAAAAACCCTTAAAAAAACTTAAGCGCGTTACAGGCTACCATGTCGTCCGGAAATGAAATATATTTTGGACTAGTGGTAGCCATGCCATCCAAAAACTTGGATAGGGCGCGGCTCAGCATAGGCTGGGACATCCCCACGGAGAGGGCACCCAGCCTCTGGAACAGCCGTTCGCCAAAAATTGCAGGCAGCCAAGCATCTTGGTCATACCTGAAATTGCTTGCCCCTTCCTTGTGGTGCGGGCTAACCATGGCCGCAGCTCACTATACAACTTATGGAGAGAAGCGCAGTTAATCCGGGTCAGCTCGAACAGCTCAACATCATGCATGCGATCGATATGCATGCGTCGCCGGTGCAATCTGGCCTCGGCCCTGCTGACACATGTAATGCCCTGGAGCTGAAGGCGCTCATATTCCTCCACAAAGCCGCAATACATGGTCAAAAGCAAGCTAGCCAAGTGCAAAATGGTCCCGTAAGTGGATCGCAAATGAAACCGTTTTATAGGATGATGGTCCCTCTGCAATCAGCTCTCTGAATCAGACGCAAGCCCATCCCAATAACGTAAGTTACATGAACGAACAAAAAATATCAGATTTGGATGCAAAAATTATCAAAAGTAACGCAAATGATCAGATTTCGATCTGTCCATCGAAAGCACATTAGCGGGAACGAACATACGCATGGAAAAAGGAACGTAAAAAATATACATAGACACATGCGAAAGTCCAGACGAATCTGTCTCTGAATCGAGGCTATTCTTCTGTTACACTCACTGTTATCAAATTCAAAATTCACAAGGCACAATTCAACTAGAATATTGGCTTGGCAGTGTTAAAATGCTTTTCCTCAGCCACACTCCAGGGCTTTCTGTATATTAATGAATATCTCCCAAAAAATTAAGTTGTTCTTTTGATAATAAATGCTAATCTAATCTAATCTAATGGGTTAACAGTAAACCATTGCTGCCCACTGAGCACTGAGACTTGCAAAAAAATTTCATTACCTATAAATGACATATGTTCTTCAATAAAAGCCCTTGAGAACATGTTGTCTATTGATTAATATATAGTTATTTGTCTACCATATGTTTCGTCCTATAAGACGCACCCCCCCTAAAAGTGTGTGGGGGGATTTCAGTAATGGCTGTAATAGGGCATGCTGCCCATGGCTGTAATGGGACATGCTGCGCACTGCCTGTAATGGGGGATGGGGGATGTGGCACAATGCTTGTAATTGGGTATGCCAAACATGGCCTTAAATCTGGGATGGCACTCGACGTCTGTAATAGGGTGGGAGGGGAAATTTTGCACACCATTTTGTTCAGAATATCTTTTTCTTATTTTCCTCCTCTAAACTTTGGGTGCATCTTGGTGATGCTTGGGTGAAAAATACAGCTATTAATTTCATTTACAGAAAGAACATCTGTGGCTGTGAAGTGTTAACAAAAATACCACCTGATACACCTGTGTGCATATTCTTTGAGATGTTTTTCATTCTGAGTAGTTATTTTATCATTTAAATAGTTGGAATTTTATCTGTAATACAGCAGTGTCCTCATTACCTTGTCATTTATATATGATACGCTATTAAAGTAATTGTTTTTTGTTCTGTTTTTAAATGAAAGCTCTGGAAAGCTCTGCCCAGGCTCTGGACACACTAACATTTTAAAGCAGATTGCAAAATAGAGGCCATCTGATGTCCAAAAAATCTATCCTATGGAGCTAGGGCATTGAAACATAATTTATATACTAATGTGTGTTACTAGCTTCATAGAAATAATGGTAGCACATCCAACTACTAACAAGCTCCATCGTTTCTGACCCCTGAGTAATATGAATTACACTTACAAGTTTAAAGGGACTGTAAACCCAACATAAATAATAAGGCTACTAGCAGCTCACCAGTGCCTCTCCTCTACTTCCTGCACTGCAGGATAAAAGCTGCAGCTGGGCTTCAAAGTTTGTCTCTCACTCATGTCATTCCTTTAGGACCACGCAAAAAAGTGGTCTAACAGACACACTGTCCATTGGTGCTCTTAGCATTAGCAAGCAATCAAATCTGCACCATGACATGCTCTTCCTAGCCATGACCCAGAAACTGAAGCAAAGAAATGCATTTGCTTAGACTAAATAAGGTTTTAATTTAGGTTGAATATTTTGTGATGCTTTGAAATGGTTTGATATGCTTTGAAGTTATCAAGTGGAGTAACACAAGTTGAACATCAAACCGGGCAATACTAATATATTAACAGTAATAAAGGTACTATTTCTGCTGCTTATTTGTGTCACTAGCTAGCATTTGAAGCATTCTATTTCTTAAATGTACTTCCTCACCCTTAGCATTAGATGGTAAGGGGCATTTTTGACAATATATCTAGATGTAGGCATAAATCTGATTGCTAGAAGCTACTAAAAGCTAATAAAGGAAATAAATCTGTTCAAGCCTTTTACTTTGATTAAGCTTGATGTTGTATTTCAACATAAATATCTACTGTATGCTACTTTGTTAGAATGAGAACAAGGTATGGCAGAGAAAGAGGAAGGGCTACAAAAAAAAAATTCTAATCACAGTCTAAAGCCAATGAAAATGAATACCTGAAGTCTAAGTCAGCAACCCCTGGGCTCTTTCTTACTGCATTTGGATGATCTACCGTGCAAGGACCTGCAAAACCCACCCTCCAGTACTGCAATTAGGTTCTCAATTTGAGTAGGTTACACTTCATCTAAAATGTCCTAGATTAGCAGATCTCCATTCCCTACATCAACAAAGGAGAGGCCTACAATGGGGGAAAGTGATCAGCCCCTTATCCCCGAAGGCCAGTAAAGTGGTGGTATCCTTTTGTCTAAATAAAATGGGATGACAAGAGAAGATGGTAGAAGCAAGGCAATACAGAGAAGAACAGACTTTCCTATATATTGCACCCCTCCTTTTCAGAGAAACCTGATGTAGGTCAACACCTAATGCATAAGAACTATTATCGGCTTGTCCTGGGGCCAACCAGAAGGTCAGCAAACCATGAAATTACATGTGTGACGGGTGGAAACCATGGGCAACACTAACAGTAGAAAACATTAGAGCCCTGTCAGTGGAGTAGGCCCTGATAGTGTATAGAAGCCATTTATAGAGTAGTTAAACCCTGTGAGATGCAGTTCTTAGGCCTATTGCATCATGAAACACATGATGGCAGTATTACCTAAGAAATGGATCAAACGGTACTTTAATGGTCTAGGAGCCTTCTTTAGGTTTGTAAATAGAGACTAAGCCAGATGGCATTGGCAACATTCACTGCCCTGCCATTGGTTGGGACTTTCAACAGTGTTTGGAAAGGCAACAATACCAAGGATACATAAGGAGGAGACCTACCCTTCTAGAGTGTTCTGAGTTCTGTTCTACTGAGTCATGAGGGGAGACAAGACAATGTAGTGTGGAGGAGCTGAGAGACAGCCATGGAGGCTATTGGAATAGACGGTCATTGTAACCTGTGGATTATGCTGTACTGACTGTTTGCTATGTTTGCCATGGAAGGAAGCTCACCAATAAAGACCAAGTTGAGTTCAACCATGATTGTCAACACTGGATCCAAGTGACGTTCTAACCAGTAAGTGCACCTCCACCCACACATGCCGCACTGACATGGGATGCCCTACCCAAGGTCCAAGAATCCCCCTCGCTCCCCAGAGCCCATGCCCACGGCCAGGCACGCGCCCACTACACATGCCCATGTGTTTGGTTTTCAAGGCTGTAACCGCGGAGGACAACCAACACATTTTTGAAGCCTTCTTGTAAGCAGGTAAATGGTCATTGCAAGAGATGACAATTTTGAAGGGACTTGTAAACAATGGCTTTATGAAAAAGCGATGTTATTAAATATTATGTAAAAATATTGTGTGGTGGGTAACAGAACTATATTGGTATTGCTCAGTTGTTATATAAAGTTGAATTAGCTAGTGGCTAGCGGAACAAGGGGGACATGTTCTGGATTTGAAAGAATGTTGTGGGTTTATAACTGGCCAGTGACAGGCCAGAGGGGGAAGCCCTAGAAGGAGGAGAGCCCTGGACACAGCCAGGGAGAAAGGCCAAAGCTGCCTGCTTGGAGGTCAACTTAGAGGTTTCACTGTTAGGAGGGTAAATATATATTTTGCTTGTCAGATCTTCTTTGAATTATAGTGTAATATGATTATCCGTACTATGCTGCATGCAACACAGCATTAACCACAGCATTAACCACTGTTTGTATATACATTATATATATGCCTGTCATCAACTCGCAATCCTAGCATATTGTACTGTCTTGTTTATGTACAATTTGATTGTATCTCGTAATTTTGTTCCCCAATAAGTCTATCCCCTCGATTCAAAGAGCAAAAGTTAATTGATTTCGTATCGAGAATCGTAAGTTTGGGTGGGTGTTAGTCATTTTTTCCTGTTTTTTTGGCCATTTCCGACTCGCACGAGCCTACGTACGAATGCGTATATGCTCTTACGATCAGCGGAAGTTCGTTCCTAAATTTTAGGATCAAAACGTAAAACTTAGGATCAAATCCTAAAACTTAGGATCAAAACGTAAAACTTAGGTTAATTGGATGTGTTTAGGTGTGATTCAGAGAAACCTCTAAACGCGTTTTAAAAGAAAGCCACAGCCGACACCTTTTAGCAGCCGGATTGCTGTTCGTGAACAGGTTTTTTGGCTATGTGGAGGAGTCTGCGCGTCTTGAGCTCCAATGAACTGCATGTATCAGCATGGCCGAGGCCATAAATTGTATGGCAATGCATACCTGATTCATGTATGCCTTATAAAAGCATTTTAATGTGGACCTTAATTAGTCCTTTGCATGTAAACCTTTATTTTGCAATATATTTGCGTTAATTAAAGAAACTTATGTCCTTTGTTATTTATTTTAAAATTGAGGTACTAGAATAATATTTTTAGATTGCATTTATTGGTGTAGTTGTTTACCTTTGCTTTGTTTAATTATTTAAGCACATCTTTGGTCAGATGCATCACACTTACTGAGGAGAGGAGAGCGGGATAAAGTGCAGGATGTGGGTTACTGCTGTATTTTGCACAGACACAGCAGAGCTGGGGGCATGGAAAGGTCAGAAATCAAAGAATCCAGAGCAACACAGTCACAAGGCCCTTTCTGTTTGCAGGCTGCCCGATAATACCTGAGCCGCCATCTTGGCTGTTTCTAGGCTCATAACATGCAGAAGTTGCTGGGTGTTTTTTAATATTTGTGAGCAATCTGTATGTAGAGGGTGTGGGTAACCACACAAAAAATTTTAAGTTGTACCATTTGAAGCCAAAATATTAAAATTAAATCCACAAGTAAAAAATGCAAGTTAACTAAAAATTAAACAAAGTAAGATTTACTTATGCAAATGCATTCATTAATGGTTGGTTACTACAAAATGAATGAAATAACGAAAATTAAAAGACCAAATATTTAGAATGCACTTTAATGAGGTAAGTTTGTAGTGCGGAGCCGCAAGATCAGAAGGATTTACGTCCAGACAAAAAAGGAAAAAGGGCAAAACCAATGTTGCAACCTGAGAAATGAAACGGAAAATTCAGGATGGAAACTGACATAGGTCTGATTCCCAAACTGCCATACGAATGGACGTATATTTTAGGATAGAAACGTATTTGCTTATTGAATCACTCGCAAGTTCATACGAACGCACGAGCGGACGTGAAAAATAGGATGATCGTGAGCCAAATCCAAGCTGTTACATGTTTCTTTGAATCAACCCATATATTTACCATTTGTCTCAGTGACTCTTTGGAATGCCAGATGTCTGAAAGTTCCTACAATCTTTTGCGTTTATCCATTACGTTAATATTGGCCAGTTATTAATTAATACATATATATATATATATATATATATATATATATATATATATATAGAGAGAGAGAGAGAGAGAGAGAGAGAGAGAGGGGTACATATTTGGCCAGCCATCCAGGAGATATAATTGATCAGAGATTGTTCATATTACATGCCCCTGTGCTTGGTTTTCAAGTAGCCACAGTAGAGCGCCTAATGCATTTTAAAGCCTTCTTGGATGCTGTTAAATGGTCACTGCAAGAGATGACAATTTTGAAGGGATTGCCCACATCGTAATCCACCTAGAGCAGCCTCTTGCCATTTCCTGGAGGAGTTGATGCCCTGTATCTGGGACAGAACAATAAATCACCCCCTCCCCTTTCCCTTGCCCTCTAGCGCCTTCCCCAGTACTTCACCCACCAAGCCAATGGAGCTGCTCAATGGTAGTATGTCCTCTCAGCATTGTTCAGAATGTGCCTATCCCCTTGACAATCCTCACTCCCTGTCCTCAAGTAAAACATCTGTGATTTTGCACTGCTCTTGCAACTCCCCAATGTCCTGCGAGCAGTTAGGCGGTTGTTGCTGAATTCCAATGTACCACCTAGCAATGAAAGGGTGCGAACAGAGGGCAATACCCAAAGCACAATCTTACTGAACATGCAATGAATTAGCATAGGGACTTACAGACTCTCCTTGTACTGATGCAATCTCCCCATGTGTAGCACTTAGAGAGATTTTAAACGGTGGGTACATATGGAGAACATGAGTGAGAAATGCCCTTTCCAAATATTTTATTCAGTTGCCTGGACAATTACTATGTAATTATTGGGAAAGCAAGTGAAATGATGGATAATAAATTATGCTAATGTATGGTTAAAGACAATGAAATACTTCCAGGCCATGTACTGACAGTCTGGTGCCTGGATTATGAGGTAAATAGACTCTAAATCCAAAGACAATAATAGGGCAGCAAGCAGCTCATCTGATGTGTGCCCCTGGTGCCTCTCCTCTATTTACTGTAGCACTGGGTAAAAGCCTTAGCAGGACTCTAAAGTTTGCCCCTCCTTTCAGTTACATTCCTTCAGGGCCATGCAAAAAACTGGTCTATCTGCCACTCTGTGCCTTTGTGCTCTGACCATGAATGGCCATGGCAGGTCATAGTGGTCTCACAGCTCTCTCTGACCAAGGAAGAGCATTCTCAACATTCATAAAGCTGTATCATGACATACCCTTCCCAGCTAAGCAATGACCCAAAAATGTAAGTGAAAAAATTGGCTTCACTTAGAATAAGTAAGGAATTTATATATAGAGATTTTGCGATGCTTTGAAATGGCTCGTTTGATTGAGGATAATGTGGAAGGTAATTAGCGTTTGCCCAGACAGGGACTTAAAGTGGACCAACACCCAGGATTTTGACTATCCTGGGTGTTGGTCCACTTAGGTGGGGCACCCCGATCGCTGTGTGAAACCCCCCCGATCGCCGCAAAAACTCACCTCTCCCCGCTCCCACGTGACCTCGTCCGGCCAATGACAGCGCTCAGAGCCGCTCTGGTATGCGCGTCCAAAGCCGCTTGGACGCGCATACCAGAGCGCTGTCATTGGCTGCGTCTCTCGCTTCCCTCTAACAGGGAGCGCGCCGCGTCTCGCGCATGCGCCATTGGATCGCCGGTAAGGTAAGGATTGTGGGTCTCCTGGGGGGTTCCTCCCCACGGGACATCCCGATTTCGGATGCCCCGCGGGGAGGGATCTGATCGGTCCGGGAATCTTATAGATTCCCGGGCCGATCCCCCCTGGGTGTTGGTCCACTTTAAGAAGAATGGATTTAACTTTGTTATGACAAGTTTGGTTTACTTATTCAAACAAATACATTATACACAAGCAAAGGCATGGGTGTGTTTGGAGCCTTATTCAACAATGATCTAACAAAAATATGCATGGCATATTTATTAGGATGTGCTTTTCAATTATAAAGGCATAGATGAGTTTGACATTCTGCAGGGCCATTACAAAGTTTTAACACTGAAAAATGCACAGAGCAGAAAGAAAAGGTCTTCTCCTTTGACAAGCTTTTAATCATTAACTACAGTTGCTGCAAATCAGTTCTATGTGTTGCAATTAGTTTTTATGCGTAACAGCCAAAGCTAATTACTGCTAGTTAACACATCAGCTCAGCCACAGCACTCATGTTTATTGCCCTTGAGAGAGGCGGCTGCTCAGCTCACTATAGAACATCGCTTAATATTACATGGGGATGTATAGTAAGTATATACTGTGGTAAGGTGCAAGGGGCCGTTATTGATGGC
The DNA here is from genome assembly GCA_027917425.1 of Gastrophryne carolinensis. NCBI lineage: Eukaryota > Metazoa > Chordata > Amphibia > Anura > Microhylidae > Gastrophryne > Gastrophryne carolinensis. Next base: position 538,934,969 of record CM051234.1, read on the forward strand.
AGGTATGTAGCACCAATGTACCTGGCATTGGTGCAGTAAAGCCGTATAGCTTGTTTTTCCAGCATCAGCTGCTGGTGGCAGTTTGCTGCTGATGATTTAGAATAGCCGAAAGGCTAACCTGGGACGGCTTTACTGGGATGGAGTAGAGCAGGGTGGGACTCCATCCCACTACCCAGGTCCGGGTTTTGCGGGCTGTTTAAATAGCCTGGGGAATCAGCTGTGGCCTGTCCTTTGTCTAGAGCTCACATGGGAGTGAGACTCTGTGAGTCTGGCTGAAATCTCCTGTGGAAGCTGTTCATGCGGACCTGAGGCTTATTTGACTGTAAACAGGACCTTTGCTCAAGGACTAAAAGCTGTTTGCCTGACTGTGTCATTTATGCTGCGGTTTCCTGAAAAGGTGATGTAACCTGTATGGACATATGCTTTTGTGGATTTTTGTGTGAAATAAACACAGACTTTACTTTGAACTGTTTGCCTCCGCCTCTATACTGCTGACACCCGGTCGCCTACCAGAGCTAATCTCCACATTTGGTGGAGGATGCGGGCACAGCAGTGAGGCCGTTGCTAGGAGCAACCGACGAAAACGTTTTTGTTTTGTGCATGTCCTATATTAAACCTGCCAGGCTGCTACCTGGGACTGCAGACAAAATGGAGGCGGTCGTGAAAGCGCTCTTGGAGGCGAATCTGCAGCAGCAGGAGGCCAACAAGCAGCAGCAGGAGACCAACCAGCTGTTTTTGCAACATATGATGGCACAGCAAGCTGCAGGTGCGCCCAAAAGTATTCCTGATGCCCGGAAAGCTGTCCGCTCGGCGCTCACAAAAATGACCCCTTCAGATGACGTTGAGACTTACTTGGCGGTGTTTGAAAAGGTGGCTGCAAGGGAGAAGTTGCCGCATGACCAGTGGGCTGATGTCATCGCTCCATTTCTGGCGTCTGGACCCCAGCAGGTGTTGTTTGATCTCCCAGAGGACCAAGCCGCTGACTACCCGACTCTGAAGGGTGAGATACTGGCCAGACTGGGGGTGAATGTGTGGGTTCGGGGTTCGGGGCTCAGCGGGTGCATCAGTGGAGCTACCAGTCGGCAGAGCCCGCCCGGCCCCAGTACTATAAACTGCTGCACCTGCTGCAAAAATGGCTGCAGCCGGAGTCGTTAAGCCCCACTGCCATGTTGGACCGATTGCTGGCGGACATTTTTTGGAGGGCTTTACCGCACCCTCTTCAGCACTGGGTTGGCCAGGTATCCCCTGACAACGCACTAGGGATGGTGGACCTAGTGGAGCGATATGAGGCCACCAGGAACGTGCAAGGTGGCTCCATAAGGAGGGATTCGGGGAAACCCCGGAGGTCCCCGCCCCAGCTCAGGCGAGTGGCGTCCCCTAAACCCCCTCAGGACCTACCCCCCAAAGTCCCTGCCCAAGTGTTGTGTTGGGGATGTAAGGAGCCGGGACATATCAGAGCCAATTGTCCCCACCAGGGGGAGCCCATGGACATAAACTTTGGTTACCGCCCTTCCATGTATGCCAGGAGGCTATGTGCTGCCGGTGTCCCTGAGCTTGTGGGGCAAAGTCACCTCTGTCAGGTGAAAGTGGGAGACACCCTGGCTGTGGCCCTTTTGGACTCGGGGAGTATGGTTACCCTGGCATGACCCGCCTTAGTACTGCCCGATGAGTACACTGGGCGGAAAACCGGGGTTTTGTGCATTCATGGGGACTTGAGAGACTATGCCACAGCACAAGTGTCTCTCACCACCGTCTCCGGCAGCTGGAAACATGAAGTCGCTGTCGCCGCTAAACTCCCGTATGAACTGATTATTTGGAGAGACTTTCCAGGGTTCAGGTCACTGTGGGCCAAGTTGGCAGTTCCGGAAACCCGCGAGGCGGGTGTGTCCCCTATAGACTGGCCCTACTCAGGGGAGACCCCGGTGCCCTGGGAACCGGAATCAGGAGGCACCGTGGAAGAGGTGCCCGCCCCTAAAATGGAAGAGGGGGAGTCAACCCCACTAAATGTTATGGTTGGAGATGTGGAAGAGTTGGCAACAGGTCCAGAGTTGGCAGATCTCCATGTCTCCACAATTAACTTTGGTACCGCTCAACACCAGGACCCGACACTGTCTCGGGCCTGGGAGAATGTTCTTGAGGTGGAAGGTGAACCACAACAGCCAGGGGCGGAGTTACAGTTTCCTCGCTTTGTGGTTCACCAGAAAATGTTGTACCGAGTAAACAAGGTACGTGAAGAGGTGGTGGAACAATTGGTGGTACCCAATCCATATCGCAAGTTGGTGTTGGATTTGGCCCACCAACATGTTCTGGGTGGACACCTAGGCCAGCAGAAAACTCTGGACCGCGTTTTACAACGATTCTACTGGCCCAGTGTGTACAAGGAGGTGGAGAGATATTGTGAGTCCTGCCCAACATGTCAGATGACCAGCCCTCAGCCTCATTACCGTGGTCCCTTAGTTCCTCTCCCAGTTATTGAGGTACCCTTTGAGCGGATTGCCATGGATCTAGTGGGTCCAGTGCCAAAATCCGCTAGAGGGCACCAACATATTCTGGTGATCTTGGACTATGCCACGCGGTACCCTGAGGCAGTGCCCCTGCGTCACACCTCTGCCAAGCTCATTGCTAAAGAGCTTATGGAAATGTTTTCCAGAGTAGGTCTGCCTAAAGAGGTCCTGACCGATCAAGGTACCCCGTTTATGTCGAAACTAATGAAAGAGCTCTGTAAACTGCTGCAGGTAAAACAGTTGCGGACATCCGTTTACCACCCGCAAACAGACGGCCTAGTAGAACGGTTTAATCAAACTTTAAAGACCATGTTAAAAAGGGTAGTCGCCAAGGATGGTAAGAATTGGGACTTGCTGCTGCCCTATCTGATGTTCACAGTGCGAGAGGTGCCCCAGGCCTCTACGGGGTTCTCACCCTTCGAACTCTTATACGGTCGACATCCACGGGGCCTGTTGGATATAGTCAAGGAGGCCTGGGAACAGCAACCCACACCCCACAAAAGTGTGGTAGAGTACGTTACTCACCTACAGGAACGGATAGAGACCGTCTTGCCGCTTGTCAGAGAACACATGGAGGCAGCGCAGCGGGCCCAAAGCAGGATTTATAATCGGCAAGCCAGGGTACGGAACTTTAACCCAGGTGACAGAGTTGTGGTTCTGGTACCCACGGTGGACAGTAAATTTCTAGCTAGGTGGCAGGGTCCCTATGAGGTCATTGAAAAAGTTGGGGAAGTGACTTACAAGGTACATTAGCCTGGGCGGAGGAAGCCAGAGCAGGTGTACCATGTAAACCTGTTGAAACTGTGGAAAGACAGGGAGACCCCTGGGGGTGACAGTCCCCGACCAGGTATGGTGGGGGTGGAGCTTCCCATTCCTCGGTCTGTTATTAGAGAAGCAGTAGTCGAGGTGAAAACTGGCGACAACCTCTCCTCGTAAACAGACTCAGGAAGCCAGGGAGTTTATTAGCAGAAACACGGACGTGTTTTCAGAACTCCCTGGGCGCACTTCGGTCATCCAACATGATGTTGTCACGGAACCTCAGGTCAAGGTCCGGTTGAGGCCTTACCGGGTACCTGAGTCCCGGCGACAAGCTATCGCGGAGGAAGTGCAGCAAATGCTCCGGTTAGACGTGATTGAAGAATCAAAGAGTGAGTGGGCCAGCCCCATAGTCTTGATTCCCAAGCCCGATGGTACATTGCGGTTCTGTAACGATTTCCGCAAACTTAATGAAGTTTCCAAGTTTGATGCCTACCCTATGCCCCGGGTAGATGAACTCATTGAGAAGCTAGGCCAAGCCAGGTACTTTTCGGTTTTGGACCTCACAAAAGGGTACTGGCAGGTGCCCTTGACTGAGGCTGCCAAGGAGAAAACAGCCTTTATTACACCAGAGGGACTGTTCCAATACAAGGTGTTACCCTTTGGGTTACACGGCGCTCCCGCTACGTTCCAAAGGTTAATGGATATTGTCCTCAGGCCACACCGTCGGTATGCTTCGGCATATCTGGACGATATAATTATCCATAGCACGGATTGGGAAAGTCACCTACCCAAAATCCAGGCCGTAGTGGATTCCCTCAGGAAGGCTGGGTTGACGGCAAACCCGAAAAAATGTGCTTTAGGCCTAGAAGAAACAAAATACCTGGGCTATGTGATTGGACGAGGAGTGGTCAAGCCCCAGGTGAACAAACTAGAAGCCATCCGTAACTGGCCCCGGCCTAACACCACCCGCCAGGTAAAGTCATTTCTGGGGTTGGTGGGATATTATATGCGGTTCATTCCCAATTTTGCCACCCTAGCGGCACCATTGACAGACCTGTTACAGGGACGCAAGTCTGTCATGGTGAAGTGGAATGAACAGGCCGAAAAAGCGTTCTCCGCTTTGAAGTCTGCCCTGTGTGGGTCTCCGGTGTTGGTGACACCCGACTTTAAGAGGGAGTTTCATAGTGCAGACCGATGCCTCCGAGGTAGGTCTCGGTGCTGTACTGTCTCAGGAAGTCAATGGGGAGGAGCACCCCGTTGTCTACATGAGTCGCAAATTAACACCCGCGGAGACCCGGTATAGTATAGTGGAGAGGGAGTGTTTGGCCATTAAATGGGCCCTGGAGTCTCTTCGCTACTACTTGCTGGGGAGAAGGTTCCGTCTGATTACGGACCACTCTCCCCTCAAGTGGATGTGCCAGGCTAAGGACAAAAATGCTTTAGATGCAGACATGTGGCCCCAACAGTCAGCTCAAGGAATCGTGAGGAACCAACCCAGGTCTGGTCTACTAGCAGACAGGTTTCCAAAGGTGGCAAGCTTCACAAGCTTTCCTTCATCTTTTAAAAAAGGCTGCAGGTGCAACCATGTGTGGACTGTTGCAACCACTTGGCTGCACATGCAGCCTTTTTTTTACAGGGGAAGGGAAGTCTTTAAAACCCACCACCTCCAAAAAACTGTTTGCTAGGAGACCAGTCAAGGCTACCTGTTTCCATAAGTGTAATCAGGGTTCAGGAGAAGTCAGACTCTGTGTCCTATTTCAGAGGCATATATGCATTCAAAGCATTAGAAAAAGGGTTTATTTTAGGTTAGGTTTAGGTTATTTTAACTTTTGTCCCCAACCCTGTCCTCAAGGCCCACCAACAGGCCAGGTTTTGCAGATCTCCACAAAGATGCACAGGTGGAGTAATTAGTGCAGCTGCAGAGCAATAGAGCTGGCTATTTGGAGATCCAAAAAACATGACATGTTGGTGGGCCTTGAGGACAGGGTTGAGGACCACTGCACTATAGGAACAGAGAAAAGCCATCACGGATTTCTGGATGATCCAAACGGATAGGGGGACACCCCTGTGTAAATTCAATGTAAACCATTGGCAGCTCATACGTGACACCGACCGTTTGCTCAGGCCCTTTGAGGAAGCTACTTTATTAGTCAGTTGCCAGGACTATGAGATGAACGATGAGATTCCACTGCTTTATGTACTACAACACATGTTGGAAACCATGGCTGGTCAGGGCACTGGAGACATGGCACATACATTTCACAGCCACATGAAGCCTGTGGGGGCTGAAGTGGAGGAGGAGGAGGGGGTGGGGCACAGCAAACCACAGTTTAGGTTTCACAAAATGACCATTTTATCTAGTCATCTGACAGGAGAGGAGGAGCAGGAGCAGCCACAGGAGCTAGAGGGTTGTGAGGAAGGCGAGACAGAGGACCCAGACACACCGTGGCAGTTTACAGTGGAGATGGAGATAGGTAGTCCCTCCGAGTCACTTGCACAAATGGCACGATGCATGCTCACATGCTTGCGTACTAGTGAGCGCAGAATTGTCTCCATTTGTCAGCGGGAAGACTTCTGGCTCTCCAACTTATTGGACCCTCGCTTCCGGCACAAAATGGGGGCATTTTTTACGCCAACTGAGAGGGAGGAAAAACTGACCTACTACAGAGACATCCCATGTAGCCAGTTGGGCGATGTCTATCTGCGCCATGGCCCATACTCCCGCAGGTCTGACTCGGGGGGACCTCTGCGATCACCTTCCACTGCCATGGCTGCTGGGGGGTGGAAGGAGCAGCAGCAGCAGCTCCATCAGGAGCAGCCTCAGTCTTCAGTCGCTAGTGAGTAGCTTTCTACACCCGCATAGTGAGTCTGGAAGACCTGGAGCTGAACCTCAAACAGCAGGTCATGTCATACCTTGACATGACCATGCCAACACACCTTCAGGATCCACTGGATTTGCTGGGAAGCCAAACTTGACTTGTGTCCGCAACTAGCAGAGTTTGCCCTGGAAAAGCTGTACTGGCCGGACAGTAGTTGATTTAGATGGCAACTGGGCTGCTCTATATAATGAAGCAAAATGGCAAATTTACCTCACAATATAAGCTATTGCCCCTCAGATTTACACAGGGGCTGCTCCATATAATGGGGCAAAACCATGAATTTACCTCATAATATAAACTATTGCCCCTCAGATTTACACAGGGGCTGCTCTATATAATGAAGCAAAATGGCAAATTTACCTCACAATATAAGCTATTGCCCCTCAGATTTACACAGGGGCTGCTCCATATAATGGTGCAAAACCATGAATTTACCTCACTATATAATCTAATGCCCCTCAGATTTACACAGGGGCTGCTCTATATTATGCTGCAAAATGGCAAATTTACCTCACAATATAAGCTATTGCCCCTCAGATTTACACAGGGGCTGCTCCATATAATGGTGCAAAACCATGAATTTACCTCATAATATAAACTATTGCCCCTCAGATTTACAGAGGGGGTGCTCTATATAATGAAGCAAAATGGCAAATTTACCTCACTATATAAGCTATTACAGCTCTATATAAATAAAAATAAATAAATAAAAAAAGGGGCCTGTAGAAGCTTATTTAGTATAACAGATAGGGTGACGTGCTGGTTTGGGATGCCCATATGGGCTAGTGTTTTGGCAGCAGTACAAAAACCAATGCAAAATGCAATAGCTTAATAAAGCTGATGCTGATTAACGCTTATTTAGTATAACAGATGGGGTGCAACATGCAGGTTTGGGATACCCTGCGGCCTGGTGTATTTAAAGCAGACCAAAACCAATTCAAAATGCAATAACTTAATAAAGCTGAGGCTGTAGATGCTTATTTAGTATAAACAGATAGGGTGCAACGTGCAGCTTTGGGGTGCCCTGCGGCCTGGTTAAATGAAAGCAGTCAAAAAGGAAGTGCAAACTGAAGTAGCTTAATGAAGCTGATGCTGATCAACGCTTATGTTGTATACCAGATAGGGTGCAAGGTGCAGCTTTGGGGTGCCCTGCGGCCTGGTTTATTAAAAGCAGTCAAAAACAAGTGCAAACTGAAGTAGCTTAATAAAGCAGCTGATGCTGATCAACGCTTATGTTGTATAACAGATAGGGTTAAAATAGCATGTGCCTTGGGATGCCCGTGTGGCCTGGTATATTTCAAGCTGAACAAAAAGTAACAATAATCCAAGTATGAGAAATGCTTGTGCTTAACATATAGGGTTAATCAGCATGTGCCTTGGGATGCCCGTGTGGCCTGGTATATTTTAAGCTGAACAAAAAGTAACAATAATCCAAGTATGAGAAATAATTTTTGACCTTCTTTACAGCGCCATACTTTGAAAAAAAATCCTTAATTTCATGCCGATCAATCCAAAGGTCAATGCCCCTAACAAAAATAATGTTCGGCATAAGTTTTCCTTCTGGAAGGACGTAACCTTTAGTTTACATGGTTGGGGTAGGTTATCTTACAAATTGGGATACCCCAGGCAGCAGTGTCATTGAAAGAGACAGATTGTAATGCAGGCCATACGCAAGCAGAGAAACTCAGGCTGCAACAGGCCTCTTTAGTTTACATGGTTGGGGTAGGTTATCTTACAAATTGGGATACCCCACTGTATATGAAACCGAATATAAATGCACACCCAAAAGTGGACAATCAGCCTCCAAGAGGCCTGCTTAGTTTAAATAAAAGAGCTGCTTAGCTTAAATAAGAGAGCTGCTTAGTGTAAATAAGAGGCCTGCTTAGTTTAAATAAGAGAGCTGCTTAGTATAAATAAGAGAGGTAGGTTATGTGATGTTACAGAATGGGATGCCTCAAAGCAGACTTGAGATCAGTATATATGCACACAGCAACAGTGTGTAAGCAGGCTGAAACAGCCCAAATTACTTGAAATAACTGTGCAGCTTACAGTAAATGCAGAGGCTAATGGTATGTTACAGAATGGGATGTCCACAGCAGACTTGAGATCAGTATATATGCACACAGCAACAGTGTGTAAGCAGGCTGCAAAAGGCCAAATTACTTGAAATAAGTGTGCAGCTTAGAGTAAAGACAGAGGCTAATGGTATGTTACAGAATGGAATGCCCCAAGCAGACTTGAGATCAGTATATATGCACACAGCAGCAGTGTGTAAGCAGGCTGCAACAGGCCAAATTACTTGAAATAACTGTGCAGCTTAGAGTAAAGACAGAGGCTAATGGTATGTTACAGAATGGGATGCCCCAAGCAGACTTGAGATCAGTATATATGCACACAGCAGCAGTGTGTAAGCAGGCTGCAACAGGCCAAATTACTTGAAATAACTGTGCAGCTTAGAGTAAAGACAGAGGCTAATGGTATGTTACAGAATGGGATGCCCCAAGCAGACTTGAGATCAGTATATATGCGCACAGCAGCAATGTGTAAGCAGGCTGCAGCAGGCCAAATTACTTGAAATAACTGTGCAGCTTAGAGTAAAGACAGAGGCTAATGGTATGTTACAGAATGGGATGCCCCAAGCAGACTTGAGATCAGTTTATATGCACACAGCAGCAGTGTGTAAGCAGCCTCATACAGGCCAAATTACTTGAAATAAGTGTGCAGCTTAGAGTAAAGACAGAGGCTAATGGTATGTTACAGAATGGGATGCCCCAAGCAGACTTGAGATCAGTAATATATGCACACAGCAACAGTGTGTAAGCAGGCTGAAACAGGCCAAATTACTTTAAATAACTGTGCAGCTTACAGTGAATGCAGAGGCTAATGGTATGTTACAGAATGGGATGCCCACAGCAGACTTGAGATCAGTATATATGCACACAGCAGCAGTGTGTAAGCAGGCTGCAACAGGCCAAATTACTTGAAATAACTGTGCAGCTTAGAGTAAAGACAGAGGCTAATGGTATGGTACAGAATGGGATGCCCCAAGCAGACTTGAGATCAGTATATATGCGCACAGCAGCAGTGTGTAAGCAGGCTGCAACAGGCCAAATCACTTGAAATAACTGTGCAGCTTAGAGTAAATACAGAGGCTAATGGTATGTTACAGAATGGGATGCCCCAAGCAGACTTCAGATCAGTATATATGCACACAGCAGCAGTGTGTAAGCAGCCTCATACAGGCCAAATTACTTGAAATAAGTGTGCAGCTTAGAGTAAAGACAGAGGCTAATGGTATGTTACAGAATGGGATGCCCCAAGCAGACTTGAGATCAGTAATATATGCACACAGCAACAGTGTGTAAGCAGGCTGAAACAGGCCAAATTACTTTAAATAACTGTGCAGCTTACAGTGAATGCAGAGGCTAATGGTATGTTACAGAATGGGATGCCCCAACAGCAGTGCACCTGGGAGCAGTAGTACTATGCAAAGCAAAAGTGTCTTTATCAGGCCAAATTACTTTTAGAATAAGTGCAAAGGGTTATAGTAAATAGAGGCTGGTGTAGTCACAGAATGGGATGCCACAACAGCAGAGCACCTGGGAGCAGTAGTACTATGCACAGCAAAAGTGTCTTTATCAGGCCAAAATACTTTTAGAATAAGTGCAAAGGGTTATAGTAAATAGAGGCTGGTGTAGTCACAGAATGGGATGCCCCAACAGCAGTGCACCTGGGAGCAGTAGTACTATGCACAGCAAAAGTGTCTTTATCAGGCCAAATTACTTTTAGAATAAGTGCAAAGGGTTATAGTAAATAGAGGCTGGTGTAGTCACAGAATGGGATGCCCCAACAGCAGTGAACCTGGGAGCAGTAGTACTATGCAAAGCAAAAGTGTCTTTATCAGGCCAAATTACTTTTAGAATAAGTGCAAAGGGTTATAGTAAATAGAGGCTGGTGTAGTCACAGAATGGGATGCCACAACATCAGTGCACCTGGGAGCAGTAGTACTATGCAAAGCAAAAGTGTCTTTATCAGGCCAAATTACTTTTAGAACAAGTGCAAAGGGTTATAGTAAATAGAGGCTGGTGTAGTCACAGAATGGGATGCCACAACAGCAGTGCACCTGGGAGCAGTAGTACTATGCACAGCAAAAGTGTCTTTATCAAGCCAAATTACTTTTAGAATAAGTGCAAAGGGTTATAGTAAATAGAGGCTGGTGTAGTCACAGAATGGGATGCCACAACAGCAGTGCACCTGGGAGCAGTAGTACTATGCAAAGCAAAAGTGTCTTTATCAGGCCAAATTACTTTTAGAATAAGTGCAAAGGGTTATAGTAAATAGAGGCTGGTGTAGTCACAGAATGGGATGCCACAACAGCAGTGCACCTGGGAGCAGTAGTACTATGCAAAGCAAAAGTGTCTTTATCAGGCCAAATTACTTTTAGAATAAGTGCAAAGGGTTATAGTAAATAGAGGCTGGTGTAGTCACAGAATGGGATGCCACAACAGCAGTGCACCTGGGAGCAGTAGTACTATGCAAAGCAAAAGTGTCTTTATCAGGCCAAATTACTTTTAGAATAAGTGCAAAGGGTTATAGTAAATAGAGGCTGGTGTAGTCACAGAATGGGATGCCACAACAGCAGTGCACCTGGAAGCAGTAGTACTATGCAACGCAAAAGTGTCTTTATCAGGCCAAATTACTTTTAGAATAAGTGCAAAGGGTTATAGTAAATAGAGGCTGGTGTAGTCACAGAATGGGATGCCACAACCGCAGTGCACCTGGGAGCAGTAGTACTATGCAAAGCAAAAGTGTCTTTATCAGGACAAATTACTTTTAGAATAAGTGCAAAGGGTTATATTAAATAGAGGCTGGTGTAGTCACAGAATGGGATGCCCCAACAGCAGTGCACCTGGGAGCAGTAGTACTATCCAAAGCAAAAGTGTCTTTATCAGGCCAAATTACTTTTAGAATAAGTGCAAAGGGTTATAGTAAATAGAGGCTGGTGCAGTCACAGAATGGGATGCCACAACAGCAGTGCACCTGGGAGCAGTAGTACTATGCAAAGCAAAAGTGTCTTTATCAGGCCAAATTACTTTTAGAATAAGTGCAAAGGGTTATAGTAAATAGAGGCTGGTGTAGTCACAGAATGGGATGCCACAACAGCAGTGCACCTGGGAGCAGTAGTATTATGCAAAGCAAAAGTGTCTTTATCAGGCCAAATTACTTTTAGAATAAGTGCAAAGGGTTATAGTAAATAGAGGCTGGTGTAGTCACAGAATGGGATGCCACAACAGCAGTGCACCTGGGAGCAGTAGTACTATGCAAAGCAAAAGTGTCTTTATCAGGCCAAATTACTTTTAGAATAAGTGCAACGGGTTATAGTAAATAGAGGCTGGTGTAGTCACAGAATGGGATGCCACAACAGCAGTGCACCTGGGAGCAGTAGTACTATGCAATGCAAAAAGTGTCTTTATCAGGCCAAATTACTTTTGGAATAAGTGCAAAGGGTTATAGTAAATAGAGGCTGGTGTAGTCACAGAATGGGATGCCACAACAGCAGTGCACCTGGGAGCAGTAGTACTATGCAAAGCAAAAGTGTCTTTATCAGGCCAAATTACTTTTAGAATAAGTGCAAAGGGTTATAGTAAATAGAGGCTTGTGTAGTCACAGAATGGGATGCCACAACAGCAGTGCACCTGGGAGCAGTAGTACTATGCACAGCAAAAGTGTCTTTATCGGGCCAAATTACTTTTAGAATAAGTGCAAAGGGTTATAGTAAATAGAGGCTGGTGTAGTCACAGAATGGGATGCCACAACCGCAGTGCACCTGGGAGCAGTAGTACTATGCAAAGCAAAAGTGTCTTTATCAGGCCAAATTACTTTTAGAATAAGTGCAAAGGGTTATAGTAAATAGAGGCTGGTGTAGTCACAGAATGGGATGCCACAACCGCAGTGCACCTGGGAGCAGTAGTACTATGCAAAGCAAAAGTGTCTTTATCAGGCCAAATTACTTTTAGAATAAGTGCAAAGGGTTATAGTAAATAGAGGCTGGTGTAGTCACAGAATGGGATGCCACAACAGCAGTGCACCTGGGAGCAGTAGTACTATGCAAAGCAAAAGTGTCTTTATCAGGCCAAATTACTTTTAGAATAAGTGCAAAGGGTTATAGTAAATAGAGGCTGGTGTAGTCACAGAATGGGATGCCACAACAGCAGTGCACCTGGGAGCAGTAGTACTATGCAAAGCAAAAGTGTCTTTATCAGGCCAAATTACTTTTAGAATAAGTGCAAAGGGTTATAGTAAATAGAGGCTGGTGTAGTCACAGAATGGGATGCCAAAACAGCAGTGCACCTGGGAGCAGTAGTACTATGCAAAGCAAAAGTGTCTTTATCAGGCCAAATTACTTTTAGAATAAGTGCAAAGGGTTATAGTAAATAGAGGCTGGTGTAGTCACAGAATGGGATGCCACAACAGCAGTGCACCTGGGAGCAGTAGTACTATGCAAAGCAAAAGTGTCTTTATCAGGCCAAATTACTTTTAGAATAAGTGCAAAGGGTTATAGTAAATAGAGGCTGGTGTAGTCACAGAATGGGATGCCACAACAGCAGTTCACCTGGGAGCAGTAGTACTATGCAAAGCAAAAGTGTCTTTATCAGGCCAAATTACTTTTAGAATAAGTGCAAAGGGTTATAGTAAATAGAGGCTGGTGTAGTCACAGAATGGGATGCCACAACAGCAGTGCACCTGGGAGCAGTAGTACTATGCAAAGCAAAAGTGTCTTTATCAGGCCAAATTACTTTTAGAATAAGTGCAAAGGGTTATAGTAAATAGAGGCTGGTGTAGTCACAGAATGGGATGCCACAACAGCAGTGCACCTGGGAGCAGTAGTACTATGCAAAGCAAAAGTGTCTTTATCAGGCCAAATTACTTTTAGAATAAGTGCAAAGGGTTATAGTAAATAGAGGCTGGTGTAGTCACAGAATGGGATGCCCCTACCGCAGTGCACCTGGGAGCAGTAGTACTATGCAAAGCAACAGTGGTTAACCAGGGTGAAACAGCTAACAAAGCCAGTGACCCAGGCAGTAACACTCAGGCTGCATGAAAACAAAAAAAAATCCCTGTCACTGCATCCGTTTTTTTCCTAACTTTCCCTGCTTCTCGCTGACTTCCTGCCTGTCTCCTGCCTGTCTCCTGTCTGTCCCTGTCTGTCTAACTGTCTCTCCCTGACTACAGCAGCGTCCTGTCTCTCACGAATGCAATAGAGAAATGAGGAAAAGCAAGATGTCCGCCGCCTTAAATGGCGCTGTGACGTCACCGGGCTTGCTGGCTGCTGATAGGCTGCATGTGACTGCCCCAGTATGCACTGGAGCGGGGTAGATGTCTGGACATGTCCCGTCCGCCATCTTAGAATGCCTGTAATGTAAATGAATGGATGTTAAAAAAAAACTTCAAGCGATCGAAGCACGGGGAAATTCGGATTCGAGCCGAATCGAATTTTTCATGAAATTCGGATCGAATCCGGGTTCGTCCGGATCGATTCGCTAATCTCTAGCCGTAAGTGTTCCCGGAGTGTGGTAGCAAGTGAAGTTACTGACTTAAGAGCTGATCTTCTCATCACAGGTCTGACCGAGTTTCCTGACTGAAGCAGAAGTAAGTCAGATGCCTGGCCACCTTAATTTGTAATACAGACATTGCTGCCATTAGCAGACACCTGTCATTACTGGAATTAAGGCAAAAATGGGGAGGGGCGTGAGACCGAGTCACTAGTTTATCAGTTTGGATCCTCACTAACTCTACAGGGTTGCGAGAAGGGAGAGAGAGCCAGTAGATGCAGTGTAAGAATGGTTTTGTCTCTCCAGGAAAAGAGAGTCTGAAGGGTGGTACTACTAATGGCCCAGAGGACTTAACTGATCTGCTGGGTTTCATATGTCCACGCCTGAGAGACGAGAGAAGAATAGACGAGAGAGAATAGACGTCGTTATACAGCCGGTCAGTAGTGTAAAAGTAGTTGCAACGAATGGAGGAGAGAATGTTGATTGGAAAATGGGATGCTGTTTTCATAATCACGTTCAGCAGAAGGAAGTTTATAGGTCTTATAGACTTAAAGGGGAGATCCCTTATCAAGCTTGTAAATATTGTACACATTGTAGGGATCTTCCCGGGGGATGGTGTGTTTGGACACAGTTCACGACAGACTTAGGTGTTATAAAAGCAGGTCTTGGCGTTTATTCATGGCATAAACAGTCCAGTCAACAAAACATACAGCAGCAGCGTGCTTCTTTAGTGTACAAAACAAAATAAAGACCTAGCCCGTCTGGGCGCTTACTAGCAGGTTCTTCTCACCTAGCTGACACTTTCAAAATACAGCGTTCGCCTGGACATCGCAGGGTGAGTTTTTAGCTCCAGCAGTGGCTGCGTTCGCAGCTTCCTTCACACACACACACACAGGCTGTTCATTTCAGGCTGAGAGCAATAGCCTGCAGTCTCTGCAGAGCTTTTACCTCCCAGGCTAATTAGGATCAGAGCTCACCTGATTCAAAACCCAAACTGGATCGGGGAGGTGTGGAATGACAGGTCCCTCTACCAAACCTACCTGCCATTCCATATAAATCCAGGCCTGGCAAAATTAAACAACACCTCAGCAGCATATCACTGCTGGGAAACAAATCAATCCTGGACTTACCATCTCACCCAGCGTAGTAACCTAGGTGAAATGTACACCCCCTCGATCACTTCTCCAGTGACATGTCTACATATCCCCCCCCTCTTCTTCAGACCGGAGGGCTGAGCATTTTGTCCCCACAGACAATGTACCCTCGACAATGCGTCAGCATTTGCCTGTAATTTCCCTGGCCTGTGTTCCACAGTGAAATTAAAGTTTTGTAGGGACAGAAACCATCTAGTCACTCTTGCGTTTCTCTCCTTATTTAACTTCATCCATGTTAGGGGGGCATGGTCTGTCACTAACTTGAATTTCCTGCCTAGCAAGTAATATTTTAGGGATTCGAGGGCCCACTTCACTGCCAAACATTCTCGCTCCACAATGGCATAATTTTTTTCGGCCGGGGTTAGCTTTCTACTCAAGTACATCACCGGATGCTCCTCACCATTTACTACTTGTGAGAGTACTGCACCTAAGCCTGTGTTAGAAGCATCTGTCTGAACCAGAAATTCTCGCCTGAAATCGGGGGTAACTAACACAGGTTGTTGGCACAAGGCAGACTTAAGGCTTTGGAAAGCCTTCTCGGCCTCTGGAGTCCACGTGATCATGGCTCTCTTTCCGCCCTTGGTCAAGTCAGTTAGGGGAGCAGCAACTGAGGCGAAGTTCGGCACAAACCTACGGTAATAGCCCGTAATACCAAGGAAAGCCCTGACCTGTTTCTTTGTCAGGGGTCTAGGCCAATTCTGTATTGCCTCCACTTTATTAAGCTGTGGCTTAATCAACCCTCTTCCAATAATGTAGCCCAGATACTTGGCCTCTTCTAGGGCTATTGCACACTTCTCGGCATTTATGGTCAACCCCGCATCACTTATGGTATCCAATACAGCCTGTACCTTACAGAGGTGACTTTCCCAATCAGGGCTAAAAATGACCACATCATCGAGGTAGGCAGCTGAGTAATCACGATGTGGTCGCAAAATCAAGTCCATCAACCTCTGGAAAGTCGCAGGTGCTCCATGTAACCCGAACGGCATCACTACATACTGGAATAGCCCATCAGGGGTGGAGAATGCAGTTTTCTCTTTAGCCTCATTAGTAAGTGGAATCTGCCAATAGCCCTTTGTGAGATCGAGGGTGGTTATGTATCTGGCATTACCCAACTTCTCAATCAACTCATCTACCCTGGGCATAGGATAGGCATCGAATTTTGAGATCTCATTCAACTTTCTGAAATCGTTACAGAACCTCCAAGTTCCATTAGGCTTTGGGATTAATACAATCGGGCTGGACCATTCACTCTGTGACACCTCAATTACTCCCAGATCAAGCATACGCTTTACCTCGGCAGATACGGCTTCCCTACGGGCTTCCGGGATCCTATAGGGCTTGAGGTTTACTCTGCTTCTAGGCTCAGTTTCAATGTGATGATAGATGAGGTGTGTACGCCCTGGGAGGTCAGAAAACTTGTCTTTGTTTTTCTGTAAAAATTCCTGAGCCTCCTGTTTCTGTGACACTGATAGGGTATCACCAACCTTGACTGGAGGGATTGGTTGTGACAAATTACTAACAGTATTTGTCGCCCCCAAGGATTCCCTGTCTTTCCAGGGCTTAATCAAGTTTACGTGGTAAACTTGGAAAGGCTTCCTTCTACCTGGTTGGTGCACCTTGTAGTTCACCTCACTGACCTTTTCCACAATTTCATAGGGACCTTGCCACTTCGCCAGGAATTTACTCTCAACAGTGGGAACTAGTATAAGGACCCTATCGCCTGGGTTAAATGTCCTGATTCTTGCAGACCGGTTGTAAATTCTACTTTGGGCCTCTTGCGCCCTCTGGAGGTGTTCCCTTACTAGGGGCATTACAGCGGCTATACGGTCCTGCATTTGTGCTACATGCTCAATAACGCTTTTGTATGGGGTGGACTCGCTCTCCCATGTCTCTTTTGCAATGTCCAGTAGACCCCTAGGGTGACGACCATAGACCAACTCGAATGGTGAGAACCCTGTGGACGCTTGGGGCACTTCCCTAATAGCAAACATGAGGTAGGGTAACAAATGATCCCAGTCACGGCCATCTTTTTCCACCACTTTTTTTAGCATATGTTTCAAAGTTTTGTTAAATCTCTCCACCAATCCGTCCGTCTGGGGGTGGTATACAGAGGTACGGATGGGTGAGATTTTAAATAGTTTGCATAACTCCTTCATCACCTTTGACATAAAGGGTGTACCTTGGTCAGTTAGGATTTCTTTGGGGATTCCAGTCCTAGAGAACATATAAAACAACTCGCGTGCAATTGTTTTAGATGCGGTGTTTCTTAAGGGCACAGCTTCAGGATAGCGGGTCGCATAATCCATGACCACCAGAATATATTGGTGTCCTCTAGCGGATTTTACAATGGGACCCACTAAATCCATGGCTATACGCTCAAAAGGCACCTCTATAATAGGGAGGGAAACCAAAGGACTGCGAAAATGTGACACTGGGGCACTAAGCTGACATGTGGGGCACGACTCGCAGTACTTTTTAATATCACCATATATCGCCGGCCAGTAGAACCTCTGGAGAACCCTCTCCTGCGTTTTGTCAGTCCCCAAGTGTCCCCCAAGAACATGGTTATGTGCCATGTCCAGCACCTGACGCCGGTACGGCTTAGGCACCAGAAGCTGTTCCACAATCTCATCCTTAATCTTAGTGACTCTATAGAAAAGATCATTAGTCACAGAAAAGTGTGGAAATCTTTTCTCAGCATCTGGTTCCTGAGGTACCCCATTCATGACAGCAACCTGCTCTCTCGCATTTTTGAGAGTGGGGTCCTGTAACTGTGCAGTCCCAAAATTATCCCTAGACACCTCTAAGTCTGGTATATTTTGCTCAGTGGGAGGAGCCTCCTCCTCTCCAGCCAGGACCTGCAAAGGAAAACAATTATTTTCATCCTGCACACTTTTATCATTTACAGGGGGTAACGCAACAACCTTAGGAGTATCCTCACTCCTTTCGGGGGATTTTCTTTTTCCCCAGAGAGCCCAGAATAGTGGAAAATCGCGCCCCAGTATTACGTTGTGCATGAGATTTTTAACCACACCCACTTCATATTGTACGGTGCCTTGTTTAGTCCCGACTTCAGCCAGCACTATAGGGTACACTTTTGTATCCCCATGTATACAAACAACACTCATATGCTTTTTACACTCAAAGTCCCCAGCCACCAGGCTGGCATGCACCAAGGTTACGAGGCTTCCTGAGTCCAGCAACGCCTTAACAGGAAAGTCATTAATTGTAATGTCGCAGATTTGCGGTTCAGTCTCTAGTCCAGGAACTGCAACACAAGATGGTTCCGCAAATAGCGACTGACGCCGACTAACCTCACAGTCCATGGGCTCAGTGGTAAGAGGGCAATGGGCAGACACGTGTCCCGTCTCATGGCATCTCCAGCACTGGATAGAGCCTGTTCTCCTTGGCAAGGAGTCCTTTTTAGGGCTACTTAGCCACCCGGGACCATCTCCAGTCTTTTGCCCCTGAGACACCACTTGAGCCCTTTTTCCTCCCTCAGCACCCCTCCACACTCCCCCAATAGATGGAAGTCTCTTACCAGCTGATGGCACAGATCTGGCACTCCGGGGAGGTGAGGATGCTGCAGAAACATCACGGAGGTAGTCCTCAGTCGCCTGGAACCTCTCCACAAGGTTGACAAGTTCGTTTGCATTCTTAGGGTCACCTTGTCCCACCCAGCGTTGCAGGTCAGCAGGAAGTGCTCGGTGGTAGCGATCCATCACAACCCTCTCTAGGATCTGTGCAGGAGTAGAAGTGTCTGGCTCCAACCACTTTCTCGCCAAATGGATCAGGTCATACATCTGGGACCTTGCCGATTTGTCCAAACTGTAGCTCCAGTTGCGTACCCTCCTGGCACGGACCGCAGTAGTAACGCCTAGCCGGGCAAGTATCTCCGCTTTTAGCCGAGTATAGTCCTTAACCTCTTGCTCACTGAGGTCATAGTAGGCCTTTTGAGGTTCCCCTGTTAAATAGGGCGCAATTACCTCTGCCCACTCAGCGACTGGTAACTTCTCTCGCTCAGCCACACGCTCAAACACAGTTAGGTAGGCCTCAACATCGTCCTCAGCAGTCATCTTTTGCAGCACTCGCTGCACAGCTCTTTTCACATCAAAAGTCTCTGGAGCGGCTCGCACCACTGTGTGGGGGTTAGCAACCACAGGCACCTCCTGTTTTGCTATCAGGTGTTCAATAAGTTGTTGTTGGGCAGCCATGGTCTGTTCATGTCGTCTATTGGCCTCTATCTGAGCCTGTTGCTGTTGCAAACTCACTTGCATAAACTGCTTCAGCATCTCCTCCATGTTGCCCGACTGTTCTTGGAGTGTAGTTGCAGCTTTCACCCAAGACATAAGCAGCTGTAGCCAAGTCTGTCCACACCGTTGCCCCTAGCAACCGTTTTGCCCGCTCCGCAGCACCAATTGTAGGGATCTTCCCGGGGGATGGTGTGTTTGGACACAGTTCACGACAGACTTAGGTGTTATAAAAGCAGGTCTTGGCGTTTATTCATGGCATAAACAGTCCAGTCAACAAAACATACAGCAGCAGCGTGCTTCTTTAGTGTACAAAACAAAATAAAGACCTAGCCCGTCTGGGCGCTTACTAGCAGGTTCTTCTCACCTAGCTGACACTTTCAAAATACAGCGTTCGCCTGGACATCGCAGGGTGAGTTTTTAGCTCCAGCAGTGGCTGCGTTCGCAGCTTCCTTCACACACACACACACAGGCTGTTCATTTCAGGCTGAGAGCAATAGCCTGCAGTCTCTGCAGAGCTTTTACCTCCCAGGCTAATTAGGATCAGAGCTCACCTGATTCAAAACCCAAACTGGATCGGGGAGGTGTGGAATGACAGGTCCCTCTACCAAACCTACCTGCCATTCCATATAAATCCAGGCCCGGCAAAATTAAACAACACCTCAGCAGCATATCACTGCTGGGAAACAAATCAATCCTGGACTTACCATCTCACCCAGCGTAGTAACCTAGGTGAAATGTACACCCCCTCGATCACTTCTCCAGTGACATGTCTACAACATGTTAAATGTGACATCTGACCGCAAAAGGGTTAAGAGATCAGTTACTCTCTAGTGTGAGTAGTGTGGTAAACCTGACAGAGGTGCTTTGCTCATGCTGCCCTGCTGTGTGCTGATGGTCATGTTTTAGTAGTAACTAATAAAGTAATGTTGCACCATTATACCCATCCTTGTACTTAGGACACAACCCCGTACAAGGGATGGTCACCGCCTAATTCCTTACACACCTTGCAGGTAGTTAACCTGGACACTGCCAGCTATGGGAGCAAGAGACTTACCTGTCTCATGAGACCAGTGCAAGGTAACGCCTTAAAGTAGCAGAAGCTACGCCAGGCGCTTGACTGATAATCACCTCCTAAACTAGCATTAGTGTTCTTGGTTGGACTAACTCACACCGTTGAGACTTAGGTGAGTAACCCTGTAAAGCGGGGACGCTTTAATTAAAAACAGGGGAGGATGTGACGGGTGGAAACCATGGGCAACACTAACAGTAGAAAACATTAGAGCCCTGTCAGTGGAGTAGGTCCTGATAGTGTATAGCAGCCATTTATAGAGTAGTTAAACCCTGTGAGATACAGTTCTTAGGCCTATTGCGTCATGAAACCACATGGTACTTTAATGGTCTAGGAGCCTTCTTTAGGTTTGTAAATAGAGACTAAGCCAGATGGCATTGGCAACATTCACTGTCCTGCCATTGGTTGAGACTCACAACAGTGTTTGGAAAGGCAACAATACCAAGGTTACATAAGGAGGAGACCTACCCTTCTAGAGTGTTCTGAGTTCTGTTCTACTGAGTCATGAGGGGAGACAAGACAATGTAGTGTGGAGGAGCTGAGAGACAGCCATGTAGGCTATTGGAATAGACGGTCATTGTAACCTGTGGATTATGCTGTACTGACTGTTTGCTGTGTTTGCCATGGAAGGAAGCTCACCAATAAAGACCAAGTTGAGTTCAACCATGACTGGATCATCACTGGATCCAAGCGACGTTCTAACCAGTAAGTGCACCTCCACCCACACATGCCGCACTGACATGGGATGCCCTACCCAAGGTCCAAGAATCCCCCTCGCTCCCCAGAGCCCGTGCCCACGGCCAGGCACACACCCACTACACATGCCCATGTGTTTGGTTTTCAAGGCTGCAACCGCGGAGGACAACCAACACATTTTTGAAGCCTTCTTGTAAGCAGGTAAATGGTCAATGCAAGAGATGACAATTTTGAAGGGACTTGTATACAATGGCTTTATGAAAAAGCAATGTAATTAAATATTATGTAAAAATATTGTGTGGTGGGTAACAGAACTATATTGGTATTGCTCAGTTGGTATTGGATATTGGTATTGCTCAGTTGTTATATAAAGTTGAATTAGCTAGCGGAACAAGGGGGACAAGTTATGGATTTGAAAGAATGTTGTGGGTTTATAACTGGCCAGTGACAGGCCAGAGGGGGAAGCCTTAGAAGGAGGAGAGCCCTGGACACAGCCAGGGAGAAAGGCCAAAGCTGCCTGCTTGGAGGTCAACTTAGAGGTTTCACTGTTAGGAGGGTAAATATATATTTTGCTTGTTAGATCTTCTTTGAATTATAGTGAAATATGATTATCCGTACTATGCTGCATGCAACACAGCATTAACCACAGCATTAACCACTGTTTGTATATACATTATATATATGCCTGTCATCAACTCGCAATCCTAGCATATTGTACTGTCTTGTTTATGTACAATTTGATTGTATCTCGTAATTTTGTTCCCCAATAAGTCTTTATTTACCATTTGTCTCAGAGACTCTTTGGAATGCCAGATGTCTGAAAGTTCCTACAATCTTTTGTGCTTATCCATTGCGTTAATATTGGGCAGTTATTAATACATATATATATATATATATATATATATATATATATATAGAGAGAGAGAGAGAGAGAGAGAGAGAGATATGTTTACATATTTGCTATACATAGTTATTATTTTAGTTATTAAATTGAACGTATTTGGCCAGCCATCCAGGTGATATCATTGATTAGAGATTGTTCATATTACAAACCATTGTGCTTGGTTTTCAAGTAAGTAGCCACAGTAGGGCACCTAATGCATTTTAAAGCCTTCTTTGATGCTGTTAAATGGTCACTGCAAGAGATGACAATTTTGAAGGGATTGCCCACATCGTAATCCACCTAGAGCAGCCTCTTGCCATTTCCTGGAGGAGTTGATGCCCTGTATCTGGGACAGAACAATAAATCACCCCCCCCCCCCATTTCCCTTGCCCTCAAGCCCCCCCCCCCCAGTACTTCACCCACCAAGCCAATGGAGCTGCTCAATGGTAGTATGTCCTCTCAGCGGTGTTCAGAATGTGCCTATCCCCTTGACAATCCTCACTCCCTGTCCTCAAGTAAAACATCTGTGATTTTGCACTGCTCTTGCAACTCCCCAATGTCCTGTGAGCAGTTAGGCGGTTGTTGCTGAATTCCAATGTACCACCTAGCAATGAAAGGGTGCGAACAGAGGGCAATACCCAAAGCACAATCTTACTGAACATGCAATGAATTAGCATAGGGACCGTCTTACAGACTTACAGACTCTCCTTGTACTGATGCAATCTCCCCATGTGTAGCACTTAGAGAGATTTTAAACGGTGGGTACATATGGAGAACATGAGTGAGAAATGCCCTTTCCAAATATTTTATTCAGTTGCCTGGACAATTAATATGTAATTATTGGGAAAGCAAGTGAAATGATGGATAATAAATTATGTTAATGTATGGTTAAATAAGTCAGGCCATGTACTGACAGTCTGGTGCCTGGATTATCAGGTAAATAGACTCTAAATCCAAAGACAATCATAGGGCTCAACATTCATAAAGCTGTATCATGACATACCCTTTCCAGCTAAGCAATGACCCAAAAATGTAAGTGAAAAAATTGGCTTCACTTAGAATAAGTAAGGTATTTACATATTGAGATTTTTCGATGCTTTGAAATGGCTCGTTTGATTGAGGATAATGTGGAAGGTAATTAGCGTTTGCCCAGACAGGGACTTAAGCAGAATGGATTTAACTTTGTTATGACAAGTTTGGTTTACTTATTCAAACAAATACATTATACACAAGCAAAGGCATGGGTGTGTTTGGAGCCTTATTCAACATTGATCTAACAAAAATATGCATGGCAAATTTATTAGGATGTGCTTTTCAATTAAAAAGGCATAGATGAGTTTGACATTCTGCAGAGCCATTACAAAGTTTTAACACTGAAAAATGCATAGAGCAGAAAGAAAAGGTCTTCTCCTTTGACAAGCTTTTAATCATTAACTACAGTTGCTGCAAATCAGTTCTATGTGTTGCAATTAGTTTTTATGCGTAACAGCCAAAGCTAATTACTGCTAGTTAACACATCAGCTCAGCCACAGCACTCATGTTTATTGCCCTTGAGAGAGGCGGATGCTCAGCTCACTATAGAACACTGCTTAATATCACATGTGGATGTATAGTAAGTACATAATGGCGTGTAACACTAAATGCAACTGGGTCCTGGTCCAGACTTTAAATAGGGCTCTATCAGGGCTCCAGTAGTCCCTTTCCTATAATTCTAACTATTAGACTGCTAAAGACTGCTAAACGTCTTAGACAAATGATGTTTGGTTTCTGTATATTATGCCATTTGAGCACAAATCAAAAAAAAGAAAGAAATGAAGCAACAACAATGGGGTCCCCTGACCTCATGGGCTCCAATGTGGTCGCAACCTCTGCACCCCCTGTAGTTATGCCCCTGTATACAGATAAAGCAGAGTTGACGTTCTCCGGCGATATCCTTTACTCAACGGCATTAATGTTCATCAGCCGACATTGCTGTGCATCTACTATCCAGTAGAAGGCAGTACAAGAGAAAGACAATATTAATTTCAATGTCCTTTACAGATTTTGAAGGTGTTTTCCTTGATATAGAATTTGACCACACTTAACATATTTTTTCTACATATTTATTTCTACTCTGAGGCTGAATGCTCTCTTAATCCCATGCCGCATGGATGGACAAGGGTGTTAGTTATCACCCTGAAGGAATCCTGTGACCTTGGCCCTCATCTTATATTGAAAAAAATGCTTTAGATGCAGACATGTGGCCCCAACAGTCAGCTCAAGGAATCGTGAGGAACCAACCCAGGTCTGGTCTACTAGCAGACAGGTTTCCAAAGGTGGCAAGCTTCACAAGCTTTCCTTCATATTTTAAAAAAGGCTGCAGGTGCAACCATGTGTGGACTGTTGCAACCACTTGGCTGCACATGCAGCCTTTTTTAACAGGGGAAGGGAAGTCTTTAAAACCCACCACGTCCGAAAACCTGTTTGCTAGGAGACCAGTCCCAGGGGGACGAGTCAAGGCTACCTGTTTCCATAAGTGTAATCAGGGTTCAGGAGTAGCCAGACTCTGTGTCCTATTTCAGAGGCATATATGCATTCAAAGCATTAGAAAAAGGGTTTATTTTAGGTTAGGTTTAGGTTATTTTAAGTTTTGTCTTCCTTGATTGCACCTTTTGTCCAGCAAAACCCAGTGAGTGTCAGTAAAGGAACTATTTAAGCCGCACATAACCCTTGCAACCCAGCCCTGCATTCTAATAGACTTCAGGACCAGCTACTAGCCTTCCCCTGGAGCATCCCAAATCTCAACATGCACCGCTGAGAGAAACCCTCAGGGTTGAAAGTAACCTCACCTTTTCTAGTGGCTCCCACAGTGCATCTGCTGGCCACAGATGCATCCCTGGCTTCCCTGTAGCTGAGTCCTGCTCCCATGCCCAGCCATTCAGATAGGCTGGATGCTATAGCATGTATTAAATCTGACCTCAGCTGTGCTGATACTAAAAG
The DNA here is from genome assembly GCA_027917425.1 of Gastrophryne carolinensis. Lineage (NCBI taxonomy): Eukaryota > Metazoa > Chordata > Amphibia > Anura > Microhylidae > Gastrophryne > Gastrophryne carolinensis. The sequence continues at coordinate 538,959,701 of CM051234.1, forward strand.
GATGCCCTAGACTGGGCACCAGTATTTACCTAGTCATTTTTGACCGGAGGTCAGCCTTAGGCACCGCTATTGTGAAATAATGATTTTTTTTTCTGATTTAAATAATATAGGCAGGAAATAGTTAATTTCTTTGTTTTGTAAACTCACTTGGTATTTACAGCATGAGCCACAAGAGACACTTTACAGGGGTGACACAATACATGTCTTCCTCAGCAGTAAGTATGTAAAAAAAGCACTGATAACATAAGTTACTTGTCAATGAAGGAGAGCAGCGGTGCATGTGAAATCCTGAAGATTAGAGTAGGAGGAGGTGATCAGGGTTGAGGACAGCAGGAGACATATGGCAGGCTGCATCTAGATTGGTATCGCTGGATAATTGAGAAAATGAAGGAAAGGGCTTAGCTGGAAAAATCTTTGTATGTTAAGGTTAAACATTTAAACTGAATTCATTGATATAATGGCAGCCAGTGAGGGGACAAATTCAGAGAGAGCAATGGAGAAGCCAGAGGAGACAAGGAGATGGTTATTAACGCCTATAACGTTCATCCCAGGGCAATACTTAGATCTACTACCTGTAAAACTCGAGATTTACTTTAAAAGCAGATTCAATATGCAAACTACTGGGGAAATCATATAAGGTCTAACTCCCCTATGTTACTGAATTACACCTTATTTTAGCTCATGCCTTACTTTGAATTAAAGCATTAAATTGTTCTAATTTGTATAATTTGGGGCAAGTTTACTGAATCAACACCATGCTATTGTACAGAAAACAGAGCAATTAACATCAAATATGCCAGTGCATTCTCAGCTCTATGACTTCTTGGCATAAATAACTTTGTTTCTCCAGGAGTTTGCTATTGTGTATGTTTTATTAGAAATGGATCGTGCTGATTAGAGCAACACTCATGAGTAATTAATTTAAGAACACATTGTACAATGCTAGTCATCAGAGCCTGGCAGTGTTACGAATAAATGTGGGTAGTTTCTAGAAAAGAGCTGGATCAGGATGAAATGCACAGCAGCTACATAAACTGGAACTTATTGATTACTGATAACTTGTAGTGCTCCAAGGTGAGAAGAAAAAAGTGTAATCAAATAAATAATAGGATTACCAAAATATGGCCTGTAGTGGAATTGGAAGGTCCGCTTGCAGTTGTACTCTTGTACTTAATCACTTTTCAGAACCCGCGATTAGAGCAGCAAGGGCATTATCACAATGGAGTTTACTACAGTCCAGTCCCAGAATACAATGCTTGATGTTTATGGAAATGGGCCAGTTTCAGGGCCAACTGGGTTTGTGGTGGGCTGCACAAAATTATATTGAACTTTTTTTTTTGCTTTCTCCTATCTCCTTAAACCTTCAATAAACTTAAAATTCACAACCTTGAATTTTCAGTAAGCAAATTTCCTGCCCATAACCAATCCTAGTTAGATTTTTGGAGGTCAAAACCTGTAGAATTAAAACGTAAGTGAATTTTTATCATTCTGGTTTCACTATTTGCTTTGGATGTAGTTTGTCTTAATGTAAATAATGATGTTACCATACTCCATACAACTACTTTTGAGAAATTTATTTGAAGTGCACTTTTGCTTATTTGATATAGTTTGTCCTAGAAAGCTCCTGTAGTTATCCCGTAATGCAGTCAGTCTTTATTCCCACTTTGAGGAGACATTTCTGCCAAGCATAATGCTGCATTGATAGTTCTTACTGTTGATGTGAATTAAAATTGATTCGTCATTTTCCTAGAAAAACTGTTCACAATAACAAAATCCATAGCTTGGTGAATAAACCTGGTTCTTTTATTATGTCAGTGTAATCGAGTCATGCTGTCTGACGAGTAGTATATATTGTTGAAGATACAACAGACTTCTAGCTTAGTCTATGATGGAGTGACTTTTGCTAGATTTACTACATTTTACAGTTATTCTCTGCTGTGTTGTTTCCTCTTGGCTAGTTACTGTTAAGTGTGAATGTTGCATCAAATCCAAAGAGCCACAAGAACAATACTTCCTAAAGTCAGTCAGAATAGTCTATAGGACCAATGTATGTGGTCCCCTAATCCCTACCTACAGGTACATTCATTCAGGTGACTTTCATAGTTGACTATTCAAGATACATAGTCACTTGCCTAATGCAACACAAGTTCTTGACAAATTACAGGATGTAGTAAAGGCAAGTAACAACTTTCAGAGGAAACCTCTCATACTTCAAAGTGCCTATGGAGGTGAATTCACAGGACATAAAGTACAAGAGTACATCATCATCAAAAGACAGTGCCATACACACCAGAGAAAAAATGGGGTAGTTGAAAGAAAGAACAGAACTGAAATTATCAGTTTTATGCAGACAGACTCTGGACTACCACAAATATGCTGGGGTGAGGCAGCAATGACAGCCACATATTTGCAAAACAGACTTTTTTCTAGAACAGTGGAGAAAACTCCATATGAACTGTGGCACAATGAAAAGCCAAGTGTAAAACACCTAAAAGTGTTTGGATGCAGCCCATTCATCTACATTCCAGAGGAAAAATGCACCAAACTCCAAAACAGAGCATTGAATACAGTGACAATGTTAAGGGTTACAGAATCCTAAATCCCAAAACATACAAGATTGCCATCAGTAACGGCATCAATTTTGTTGAAGGTCTGGAGGAAGTAAGAACAGAAGAGAAAACTGACACTGATCAGCTGACTTTTGCAGTTTTACAGTTATGGTAAGTTATGATACTAGATGACGCTATTAATAATGCTCCTGTTATACCACTAATATCTATCTTGATTATGTCTCTGTTGCACCCAGCACTCCCACTCTGCAACATATATTTGGGGGGAGATAGATGATTATAGCACAGCCACACCAGAAATGTCAGATTTGCTGCCAGCCACATCTGCTTCAGAACCTCCTTCTCACATTGACTTCCTACTAATTTATTGACGTATACCATAATTATTGATATGCACAAACAAGGAGTCCCACCACTCCCTGACCTACCCCTGTAATAAATGTGTGGCACCACAGTTTAAGTATCCAAACATTTAATATTTTATTAAAGAGTACATCTACATTCAGTGAGACATATTAAAAAACATATAGCACATGTGAACAAAGCCTTGAAGGAGGAGGGGGTATAAGATGGTACATTGCTATTTCATGGCCGTCAGCAATAAATATATATACACTTCTAATTATGAAAATAATAAAAACACTAAAGTCTGGCTGGTAGTGCTAATATCTAAGAAACTATATGTTATCTAATTAATATCAATATGTATAAACAAAGTGCTAGTGTTAAAGTGCAGAAAATATCACCCTATACTACAGTGTAATGAAAACTCACATGAGGACCAGCCGGGTAGGAATCAGGAAAAACATCAAATCCAAAAGTAAACAGATCTTACATCTCAAACATGGCCAAGTAGCCAACCTCCGCTCACTGACGCGTTGCAAGACGTCAGCGCGTCACTTCCTCAGGGCAGACAAAGGACTAACGTTACCTACCTACACGTTCCCTTTAAATACTCACCTGTCCCACTCCCGCACCGCATTTATTGCTAACGGCCATAAAATAGCAATGTACCATCTTATACCCCCTCCTCCTTCAAGGCTTTGTTTACATGTGCTATATGTTTTTAACATGTCTCACTAAATGTAGATGTACTCTTTAATAAAATATTAAGTGTTTGGATACTTAAACAGTGGTGCCACACATTTATTACAGGGGTAGGTCAGAGAGTGGGACTCCTTGTTTGTGCATATCAGTAGTTTAATTACACATATTGTGTTCTTACCCCAGTGTGTGCACACTGTAATTACATTTATTATTGGCCGATGCGGTTTCTTCCCTTTCCCTTTTTATCTCTCTTGTTTTATATACCACAATTGTTTTTTGGTAAACCTATTTGAGATTTAGGACCTTATTTATGATGTGCGCCGTTTAGCATCTTTCTGGTGGCTATAGCTCCAGTTTTTCAGCTCCAGCATTTTAAATTGCGCTGCCTGTGCTGTGGACTTCAAATGGTGCTATAGGTCGCAGTGGTAAATGGTAACCAATTTGCTTTGAGTGTTGCACTGCCAGCCTGTGCCAGTTACTGTTGGACCAGACTGCCGATTATCACAGCACCAGTCAGGGCCACTTTGTACCGCTGTCTTTTCGGCACTGCACAGCGTATTTATGACATTTTTCCTCCTTAAAAAGATTGGCGCCGTTTCATCATTACAATTAGAAGAAATCACTGCTGGGAACAAAGGGGGTACATTTTACAGTGTATTTAGGCTGCATTTTAGTTGTCCAAATTTAACTTTTGTAACCAAAATTACTGACAAGCCACAATGTAAGTTCTGTACAATAAATGTGTGCAATATGATTTATAAGCATAAAATGCTTCAATCCAGTTATGCCTAATGTGCTCTATGGGATCTTCACCTATAGCACCAGGTTTTATCTGGCACTGCATCAACCAGAGTACCTGGCGCTGTGAGCTTTTGGGCGCTAGTGTTACATAAGACGCTAGCTGGCAGCTGTCATTTTTTTGTTCCCTGTGCAGGAGCGGACTGACACCACTCAGGGCCCCCGGACCAAAAAAAGCAAGGGCCCCCAGCAAGACCCCACCCCTGGTCCCACCTCTGTCCCGCCCCTCTTCCTGCCCAAACCACTCCATATGCCCTGTGGGCGCGGGCCTTGGAGCTATGAGTCTGCATAATAATCAACATAATGGTTGCTTGCTAGGAGGAGGCTGGAGGGGTTAGCCCGGCTTGAATTGCAGCTGTGAGTGGCATTTAAGCCATCAATTCAGAGAAAGGCGTGGTCTGGACTAGCTCCTCAAGCTAATATTGGAGGCCCACATTGGCAGGGTGGCGCTTGAGGGGCACCTAGCTGAGAGGAAGGACTGCACTGGTTGCAATCCATTTGAAGCAGGACAAAGTCAGGAAATTTCCCGGGTTCTGTTCCATGCCCCCTGGGGCATCCTGAATCGGGATGCACCGCTGTGTGCCATGCTCTAGTGGCGCATGCATGGGCTCTCAGCCAATGAAAGTCGCCTGCTGTGACTATATCATTCGGCAGACGGCACTCATTGACTAAAAGGGAAACGTGCTCTGCTTCATACCCCGGGCTGTGAGTGCGCTCCCGCCCCAGCTTATCTGAATAGCCGTGGTGGGAGTGCATGTATGACGCGAATGACAGCAGCCTGACCACTGGTGGGTTTTGAGTGGGGTACTCTGATATCGCTGATTGGGAGCCGGGCGTAAGAGCTGCAGGTGACCACAAGGTGAGTATTTTTTTGGGATGCTCAGAGACATAAAGCAGGGCAAGCCAGTATCTAAAGGGGATCTGAAGTCTTCTTAAACTGGACCTTCACCATGGTATATTGAAAAGCCCAAACCCTTAAAAAATAATTCCCCAGCATCTAAAGTTAATATATTTTAAGTTTTTAGTCAGTTACTTATTATTTTTCCCCCACTGGGCTGCTACTCTGTTCAGGACTTTAGGATACGGGCGACGCCATCTTGACTCAGAAGCATCACACTTACTGAGGAGAGGAGAGTGAGATAATGTACAGGGGGGGTTATAGATGTGCTTTGCTCAGACAGAGCAGAGCTGGGGTCAGGAAAAGGTCAGCAATCCCAGAATGCAGAGCAGCACAGTCAGAAGGCACTTTTTGCAGGCTGCCTGATGTTCCATGAGCCGCCATCTTGGATGTTTAAAGGCTCATAACATGCAGTAGATGCAGGTAGGATGATTTTTAATGTGGGAAAACTGTATGTACACGGTGTGGGAAACATATAAGATAGGGTGAAGGTCCGCTTTAAAGGAGCACTATCGCGAAAAAATGGACCAATTATAAAAATCCATATAAATATGCTGGATGGCGGGAGGACAGGTCACTTATACACCCGACATCAAGAAATATCAAGCTAGGCTTGTTTCTTTTAAGTTAATGGAAGGAAAAGGGCAGCCGGGGTGACAGGCCACCCCTCATAGGCTAAACCTGTCACCGCTGGATTTTATTCCTACCATGTGAGAATAAACCACAAGCTTGGCGGGAGTTTTATTCAGTTCGGGTGTATAAGTGACCCCTCCTCTCATTAACCAATTTTATATGGATTTTTAAAGTGGACCAACACCCTCCTAGATCCGATCCCTCCCCGTGGGGCCTCCAAAATCAGGATGCCCCGCTGTGTGAAACCCCCCAGGATGCCCAGGAACCTTACCTTGATCCTGATCCAACGGTGCATGCACGGACCGCGGCCGCATCTCGCGCTTCTCTCTAGCAGGGCGTGTGCCTGCGCCGGCCATTCCCCTGTTAGAGGGAAGCGTGAGATGCAGCCACCAGCGTGCTCGGAGCCGCTGAGGTAAGACGTCACTTAGACGCGCATACCACCGGCGGCTCCAAGCGCACTGATTGGACGAGCGGGCGCGCATGCGCCGTTGGAGCTCAGTGAGGTGAGTTTTTACGAGCGATCGGGGGAGTTTCACATAGCGGGGCACCCGGAAGTGGACCAAGACCCAGGATAGTCAAAATCACAATTTCGGGATAGTGCTCCTTTAAGTTTAGGTTGCTTTTAAGACTGCACAAAACTTTTCCTACTGGTCCAATGTTTTATCTAAACCATCATCAATCTACAACATGAAATCCAGTGCAGTCATTGGAAGTGGCGGTCACTGAATAATGTAGACCCTGATCAGATTGTAAAGCCCACATCCCTATTAGCGACAGATGATGGACGGGTGACCCGCCAGGACTGGGGGCAACATACAAGATGATGATCACTATATAATGTGCAAGCTCCTGGGGCACACATGCAGGTGAAGCATGTAAGGGGAGGCTCTCCAGCTGATTAATTAGTAGAGGCGGGTCGCCCCGTGTATGGCCACAGCTATAATGAGCCCGTGCACCGGGGAGCCGCTCTTTGTCCAGCATCGAGGCCGTGTGATGCCCAGGGCACACCGGAAGTGGGCACCTCTCAGCAGCCCCGGCTCCCCGCAGTCCCTCCCCCGCACTCCTGCAGCCGGTGCTGCCTCTCCCACAATGAGCTTGCCGCTCTCTCACCGCTGTCCCCGATGATTAGCAGCTTGAAGAGGTGGTCGTAATCCCGGGCCATGGTGGCGGCCTGTGCAGCAGGTGGGCCGGCTCCCGGGATTCTCGCGCTCCGTTCCGAACAAATCCATTTCCCGGACAAACAGCCGGAAGTGACAGCAAGAGGGCACATGCGCACTCCACGCCCACAGCAGCCCCACCTGGGCGGCGCTTGTGAACGAGCGCTGCTTCCTCTTCCGCCATTTTGTCTAAAGATAGCTGCCACCAATGTTCCCTCTAAGCCGGAGCAGCTTCTGTGTGGAGTAGCGAGGGAGCTGGGCAATGTCCCATGAAAGGTGGGCAATTCTAAACCTAAGATAAAAACACTGGTATATCTACTAAGAAACCAAAATAACGTATTAAACAAAAAGATTTGATAGAATAGTTAATTTACATACTAGAGTTGTACTTGGAAATTCTGTACAATAAGCCCCCTCGTCAATGCCATGCCACACCCCATACCTCACCAAATTTCCCACCCATCTACACCATTTCACACTCAACCTTCTTCAATGATATTGAGTGTGCTAGCACTGGCATTCAGTTCAAAAGAATTGCATAGGTATGCATGCCATATGGCACTGATTGGATGAGAGCCCGCACATGGGAACAGCTGGTTGTGTGGGAAATCTGGGGGGTCTCACACAGCGGGGCAGCGGGGACAAGAACCTATCACCAGGATATAGTAAAAATTCCTGGTGATACCACTCCTGCAGCCTTAACGTATTACTTATAAATGAGAGCTTGCAGAGAAAATTTTCACCTTTCCCCAGTCCCACGGTGCATGCACGAGCTCTCATCCAATCAGCACATATTAATGCACAGCATAAAGTGCTGTTTGTATGAGAGCTCTGTCAAAGGGGAGTGGGAGCAAGCACATCCTGGTTACTATGTAAACGGTGGAGTGCTCCTGCTCCTAGCATCAGCTACAGAGAGGCTGGGGATACAGCTGTGGGAGGCTCACACAACCACCAGCCCTGGACTTTGAAAGACTCTAGAGATGCCCAATTAAATGACCTTTGGGCATCCCGAGTTGGGATGCCCAAAGGTCATTTTATTGGGCTTCTCTAGAGTCTTTCAAATTCCAGGGCCAGTGGTTGGTAAACAGTGTTAAACTCCCCACACACAGTGTTAAGCCTCCCCCCCCCCGTGCAGACTTACCAGGCATCAACGGTGCCAGCCAGCCATCAGTCTCCTTCTAGCTGGCCTGCCAGCCTGCCAGCGTTCACGTGCAGTGGCGCCAGTGGCGCTCCAACATGTAGCGGCGCGCTGCTCCTCGTCAGAGGAGGCAGTAGACCAGCAGGGGGAATGGGGGCGGGGACTACACTCATCATAGCGCCGCTCCGCTCAGCCAATGCTGCGGCGGCAGCGACAGATGGGGGTGGGATGCAGGGCCCCACTGGGCCACCAATGTAAAAAAAAAATGACAGCTGCACGACGTGCGCGGACGCCGGGCAGAGCTGCGCGCCCGGGGAGCTGGCGGTGCGCGGCCACGCTCCCGCGCACCTTACAGGGACTAGCTGCAGCTGGTAATAGGAGGATGCTTCCATAGTAGCGGCGGACTGCGGGCCCTTTTCCAGGCCCGGGTCTTAGGACGACGTCCGATTGGACCTGCCTGTCAGTCTGCCCCTGTCCCTGTTGTTCCCTGTGACTCAACACCAACATGATGATCATATTGCTCAACAACCGCTCTGCCAAATGTACAACACCTACAATAATGACTCACCCCTTTTTTTCCTAATGCAAAAATGTACTTTAAATACTTTAAAAGGAATGTCCACTTTAGTAGACTTGCCCAACAGAACCAGTGTTAAAATGCCGCACAGGACTGGGCGGAGGTGCCAATAGAGACTAATCGGCACCTTGGTCTGGGCCCCCAGGAGTGTGATAGAAGCTGAGTGGCAGCAGGTAAGCAAGGGTGTATGAAAACAAAGATTTTTAGAAATCTTGAAAACAAAGATTTCTAAAAAAAAAAGAAAGTGGCAGGTTTAATTTTAAAATTCATTACTAACTATCAACCTAGCAACCTAGCATTCATCTCCAGATACTAGTTGTTTATATGGCATCACCATTTCTGATACCCTTTACAATTGGCCCTACCTTATAAGTTTTCTTGGAACCATGTCTCCTCCAAGGTGGACCTTTAATAGCTGCCCGAGTGTTTCTGGTTCTGCTTCTGGTAAAAGGAAGTTCTTATCTCCAACCTAATGCTAAACATTTCACTTTATATTGTACCTCCCTTCTTATACTCTGGAATTGCATTTACATAACAAACTGTATTTACTTAGCAAATAATAAAGAGATTCTAAGCAATTTTGATTTATTCTTAAAGGAGCACTATTACAAAATTGTGTAATAATAAAAATGCATGTAAATTAAATTAGAGGAGGGGTCACTTTTACACCCAAACTCCCACCAGGCTTGTGGTTTCTTCTCTAATGGTGGGATAAAATCCAGGGGTGACATGTTTAGTGTATCAGGGGTGACAGAGCCTGTCACCCCTGATTTCCTCCTCATATCATTCAAATAAAAAAAGAAGCCTGGCTGTATATTTCTTGATGCCCAGGGTATAAGTGACCTCTTCTCCCACCATCCAGCATATTTATATGGATTTTTATCATTTGGCCATTTTTTTGCGCTAGTGAAGTTGAGAAAATTCTTATGGTAGTACAAATTCACTTTATGAGAAAAAAAAAAGACCGAGAATGTCACTGTTACTGAATCACCAGCTAGGAAGACAATTTAAGTCAATGGCACTGGAGTAAAAAAGTGCCAGTCACTTTTATTGTCTTCCTAGCTGGTGATTCAGCAAGAGGCTTTTTTTCTCATAAAGTTAATTTTTTTTACTACCAGGGGATTTATTTTCATCAACTTTAATTGAATCGAGCCCATAAGCTGCTTTTTTACCCTCCGGTTAAACTAGCACCAAGATGATTTAAAATGTATAATATGGTTGGTAATGGTATCTAATAATCTATTTGCATCTGGCATGGCTCTGTGAACATGATGACAGCAATCTCTGATCACAAGATGAGAGACTCAAAGCCTGCCACTTCAAGAACTTTACTGTGGTATGGAAGAAAGGCTTCACATTACTAACCCCTCCCAGAAAAGAATGAAAAAATATATTTTAGATGTTACAATTCTGGGAGTGTTATGAATGGGACAGGGTTCATGCTTCTGAAAAAGAGCATTTATCCATAGCAGCAATGACGGTAGTTAATGAGTAATTAGAGCCATGCTGAGCCAAAAGGAGAACAGCCATCAAACAGATAAAAGGATTCCAATATCTTACACAGAACTAGAATCCTGAATAACGGAACATAATATTAATTCATATTATAATATTAATCAAAGAAGCAGAACAGGATGTCTTGTTGTTAGATGCTTATAAATTGGGGTATAGAGTAAGAACTGCTAAAAAGTAGTATTATGTTGTGAAAAATAAATGAAACCCCAGCAAAAACTTTTTTTAGTTTTGGGGGGGGGGCACATTAATGCTCTTTTTGCTGTGATTTAATTAGGAAAAAAGAGGCAGACTGGAAGTTATTTTCCTTTTAAACGGGGAGTCATCATGACAAAATGAGTGGTTCTAGTGCAGTCTAATAGTTGAGTGAAACAGTGAAAATAAAATATATAAAACAAGCTTTCAGGTTGGACTGGTGTGCAGTTTAGGGCCTTATTTGTGATGTGCGCCTTTTAGCCTCAACATTTTTGTAGGTATAGCGCCAGCTTCAGAGCTCTGGCATTCCCATCTTATCTGGCGTTGTGTTGTGTGCTACATTGGCACTAACAGCCGCTGCACAGAACTCATGAACCCATGTCAGCACCTGTTGGACTTACTGGCCGATTATCCCAGCACTGTGAGCGCCACTTTGTACTGTAGTTTTTCCGGTGCTCCCCAGCATATTTATGTTTTTTTTTCCTTCTTGAAATCTTAGGTGCTGTTTTTTTCTGGTGCTGTTCAGCATTTCATCATTACAGTTGCGAGATATCATTACTGGGGACAAACTTTACAGTGTGTTTAGGTTGTGTTCTAGTTGTTGAAGCCTTAATTACACATTGTTAAGCAAAAGAAGCCATTAAAATCAATGTTAATAATCCCCCAAAAAAACATTTGGGGCATCTAGGTCTTGCATTTAAATTGTTGACAAGTTCCAATGCAAGTTCTGTACAAAAAAATGTGTTTAATATTAAATATAAGCATTAAACACCACAATCCAGTTCTGCCCATTGTGCTCTACGGGATCTTGAGCTACAGCGCCAGGTTTCATCTGCATCATTTTCAGTGCTAGTGTTAAATAAAACGCTAGCCTGCAGCTGCAGGGCGCTGCCATTTTTTTTCTTTCTTAAATGCCTCTGAGGCCAAAAAAGTGGCGCTGTGTGGCGCTGATGCTTCAAGAATAAGGCTCTTCCTGTCAGCACACTGCTGCTCCTGGAACAAGAAACAAGACAAAAGGGTTGATTCAGAGACGCTTACACATGCACCTTCGCGTTTATTTTTTGCGAGTTTTTGGCTGTGAGAATGTGATTTACGTTACAGTTTTCATGCGTATATGCGTTTACGCGAACACGCGCTTTCGATGGACGGATCTCTATCGTCATTTTTCCGGTATGTTGGGAAACTTATGTTATTGGTATGGGCTTGCGTCTGAATCAGAAACCTGACTGCCGATGCTCATCTGCCCTATATAACGGATTTCCGCTCCACTTACGGGCTCATTTTGGACTCGGAAGTTAGTGTGGGACATGTTTGGCGGCTACGTTGAGGAGTATGAGCGCCTTCAGCTCAACGGCCTGACCTGCATCAGCATGGTCGAGGCCAGATTGCACCGGAGACGCATGAACATCGATCACATGCATGACGTTGAGCTGTTCGAGCTGACCCGACTCAATCGCGTTTCCCTCCATAATTTGTATAGCGAGTTGCGGCCATGATTAGCCGGCACCACAAGGAAGAGGCAAGCAATTTCAGGTATGACCAAATTGGTTGGCTGCCTGCAATTTTTGGCGAACGGTTCATTCCAGAGGCTGGGTGCCCTCTCTCCGTGGGGATGTCCCAGCCTATGCTGAGCCACGCACTATCCAAGTTTCTGGATGGCATGGCTACTCTGTGTCCCAAATATATTTCATTTCCTGACGACATGGTAGCCTGGAACGCGAATAAGTTGGGATTTTATAATATCGCAGACATGTCCAACGTCATGGGTGTGATCGATAGCACCAATGTTGCATTAGTGCCACCCGCAGCAGATGAGTACATATATAGGTAAGTATTTTATATAATTTTTTTAATTGTTTTTCTAAACTTAATTTCATGTATCTAGTAATCAATCCTTCTCAAGTATCCCTTCTAAACTGTTTAGAATGCATACCTTAGTCCCTCCTTCTCAAGTATCCCTTCTAAACTGTTTATAATGAATACCTTAATCCCTCCTTCTCAAGCATCCCTTCTAAACTGTTCAGAATGCATACCTTAATCCCTCCTTCTCAAGTATCCCTTCTAAAACTGTTTAGAATGCATACCTTAATCCCTCCTTCTCAAGTATCCCTTCTAAACTGTTTAGAATGCTGACCTTAATCAATACTTATCATGTAGCCCCTTGAAAAGCATTGGAATGCTGACCTTAATTAGTCCTTAGCATGTTCACCTTAATTTACAAACACATCCCTATTATTTTTCAATTTAGTTAGACTTATGTCCTTTTCTTTTGTTTTGGATTCTTTAACTATATTGGTTTTTTTTTGTTTTTGGGTTTTTGGTGGATACCTTGCCTTGGTGTAATTTTTTTTTTTGGGTCAGGAACCGCAAGATGGGCCACTCGCTGAACATCCAAGCAGTGGTTGGTCCGTACATGCGTTTCCTGAGTGTCCTTGCAGGGTATCCCGGTTCGTCCCCTGACGCCTATATTCTGCGGAGTTCCGGATTATATACTCGCTTTGAGTCTGGCAATTTATCTGGTGGTTGGCTACTGGGTAAGTTTGTTCAAATAAAATCATTCCCCTTTCACTGTATGTCTATGAATATCGTTGATGACCCCTGTATCAACCTATGGCTGGTTTTAGCCCTTGATGACATGTTAAACAATAATGTTGCTTAGAAGGTGTCAGTCATTTTTTGTTTTTGTTATGCTTTCAGGGGATTCTGGCTATTCACTAATGCTGTGGCTCCTGACACCCGTCCTTCGCCCGCAGAATCCAGCCCAGGAGTCATATAATAGGGCCCATAGCAAGACCCGGGCAGTAGTGAAGAGGGCTGCTGAAATCTCATTTTTGCTGCTTGGATCATACAGGGGGGACTCTGCAGTATGACCCCCAACAAGGTTATCCAAATTATTTTAGCCTGCTGCATGCTCCACAATTTTGCCCTCAGGCAGCAGGTCCCCCGTTATGTGGATTTGTCCCCCTCTCCACCCAGCCAGGAAAGTGAGGATTTATATGAGGGCACCCCGAGTGCTTCCGGACAATCCGTCCGGGCCCAGCTTATTGCCAATTTTTTTTCTTAATTTATTTTTTTGGTTTTGTGTTATTTAGCTATTTGTTTGATTTGTGATGTACCTTTTTTTTGGGTTCCCATTTGTGTTATGCTTAAATTATAAATTAATTTCAGCGTAATGCAGTTAATTTGAGCCAGTTTTTCATTCTAAACAATAATTTTTTTAAAAAGCAAATAAACATAAATGCATCAACTTAGCACAGAACAGAAAAAGTCCTATTCCATAAATTTACAGTAAAGATCTACAATTTTTGGGGAAGGGCACACGCAGCCTCCATGGACATCCATGAGCAAACGTAAGTACACATTGGGGCCGACTCCTGGCCCATCAAAATTGGGCACATCCAGGAGGGCAAAGAAAAAGTTCCCCGGCCACCAACATCAAGAGCCATAGGAAGCACGACTTTCAAGGGGAATAGTAGGGCAGGAATACATAGGCCCACAAACACACTCTTTCCTGCTTGTGCCACATTTCATCAGTGCAATGTTGCAAGGCCGTTGCAAAGTCATCTGTAAACTCTACGGCTGCAAGTTCTTTGGCCAGCCTATGACACCCAGCCCCCGTGCCAGTCTAGTTCAATCATTTCCATGGCCAAATTGTTATGTTCGTCAGCCAAGAATGTCCCCCAATATTCCCAACAACCAGGATGAGTCAGCCAGCATTTCATTAAGCCGAAGCCTGCTGCTTGAGCAGGCGCTTTACTGAGGCATAAATTTTGGTATTGGCTAGTGGGGTATCTGAGCACTATCATGAGCTTTATAGGCAAAATTCCAAATCAACAAGCAAAGGCACAAACCACAAAATCAGGGTTGGGCTCAACAGACAGGTCAATAGTGTGGGGATGGAGAGAAAATATGTTGAGCAGATACAGCGGAAATTCTTAATATTGTTGATGGCCATAATAATGTTGTTGTTGGCCTTGGAGGTGGCCCAATACCTGGGCATGTGTGGCATTCATAATCTGCCACTGCTCCAGCGTCTGTCTGTTGCTAGTGCAAAATTCATCTAGCATGGCACTGAAGTTGTTATTTAAGGTGGACATTTGTGCTGCCCTCTGGCTGTTGCTCGTCCTAAATTCTGTCAGCATGGTTATTATTGAAGGTCTCTAATTGTGCAGTAATCTGCTCTGTTGTTCTTTGAGTCACCTGCCTAAAGTTTGTTTGAGCGCCTGCAGATGCTGGAAGTCTAGGCCGAGCAACAATCCCAGATGGACTAGCCAAATCCTCTGCAGCAGAGCTAGCACTGGGGACTGTAGGGTCAGTCTCAGCCTGCTGGCCACGATGGGCTGGCAGCAGGCTTCCATCTTCACTCTGCTGCAGAGGATTTGTTACAGTAGGATGCTGGGGCAGTGGCAGATTAGGTTCCAGGGGGGTAATTGCAGGAGGCAGAATCCGGCTGGCATCCTCCTCCTCCATATGCTGGATAACATCCATTAGTGGGGGAGTCTGTTGGAACATGGAAAAAAATGTGTGAGCTATTTGAACAAATATTTTGCCTCAATTCGTCATGTTCCTTCACATGCATCACCAGTTACAGCACAGTACACTTACCAGATCCAGCCAGTCCTGTGGCCTAGGCAGCAGGGAAGTAGATGACGTGGGCAAACTAGAGGAGGCTTCCACACTTGCAGAGGCATGATGCAGATCTGGACTAAAAAAATCAAAGGCATGTAAACACACAAACATCCCTTGAGTACCCTAATGAGTAGATATGCTTTAGAACACACACGGGGTAAAGCAGGAATCACCCCTCCAACGATTAAAGCGGACCTTCAACATGAATAAGAGTCTATTTATATGTTTCACTCACCCTGTACATACAGATTGCTCACATTAAAAAACATCCAACATGCATCTACTGCATGTTATGAGGCTTTAGACATCCAAGATGGTGGCTTAGGGGACAACAGTCAGCCTGCAAACAGGAATTGCATTCTGATTGTGCTGCTGTGCATTGTGGGACTGCTGACCTTTTCCTGACCCCAGCTCTGCTTTGTCTGAGCAAAGCACAGCTAGAACCCCACTCCCTGCACTTTATCCTACTCTCATCTCCTCACTAAGTGTAATGCTTCTAAATCCAGATTGCTGCAGCCATATCCTCATGTCCTTAACAAAGTTGCAGTCCAGTGGGGTAAAGAATAAGAAGTAAGTGATCCAAAATTTACAATATATTAATATCAGATGCTGGGGATTATTTTTTAAAGTGTTTGTTATTTTGCCCAAAACATGGCGAAGGTCGGGTTTAGAATGCAAACCCTTCTAAGGACCATGAACTGCTGCACCCTGGGAAAGTGCCCATCATTAACCCCCTTCCTCAGCCATTCCACCACTGCCTACAACATTAACCTCCCCTTAAACACACTAGCTAGGGGACTGTGTTGATATCTGCGGGTAGGCCACAATTTACGGTTGTCCGTGTCAAAGGCGCCAGAGAGCCCCTGTAATGCTGCAGGGTGGATCAAAGCCAGGACCATTTCCTCTGCTCTTGTGAATTGCAATTTGGTGGGGAAGCCTCCGCCTGTTTGCATCCTGAAAATCAGACATTAAACATTATTTGTCATGTTGGGCACAACAACAACCAGCACAACTCAAACAACACCGTGGTGCCTGTGTTAGTTCCGCCTCTGCCTTACTGCATATTTGAGGTCTGAGAATTTCCGCTGGATCTGCTCAACATCTTTCCTCTCGTCCACCACTAAATTCACCTGTCTGGTGAGCTCTTTCCAGATTTGTGTTTTGCGCACTTTGCTTGTAGATTTGCAATTCCGCCCATATAGCTCATCAAAATGCGCAGTGACCCCACTTGCCAAGGCAAGTGTTTGTGCCTCACAAAAGCGCCCGTTCAAGTGCCCTCGACGCAAGGTTCGGCCTAATGTTTGCTGTTCTGGCTCTTCCCTGGTTGTTGGGAATTCAGGGGACACTCTTGGAGTGTATGGCGAAGAATAGGCCGTCACGTCGCTCGAAAAGGAATGGATTGGGCTGGCATTTGGGCTGGGGGTCATTGGCTGGCTAGAGAACTTGCAGCCGTGGATGTTGCAGAGGACTCGTTGTTTCCACGTGTTCCGGTGGCAAATGTGGGCGAGCAGGAGAGGGTGTGCTTGGGGGGCTCGGGATTCTCTGCCTCTGCTTCCTTTTCCCCTTGGAAGTCGTGCTCCCTTGCTCTTTTGACGTGGTTGGCCGGGGAGCCTTCTTCCTGGACTGGAAGAAGTTTCTTGCCTTTTCCTGGTGCTTGCAGATTTGGATGGACCAGGAGTTGGGCCCAATGTAGCCTTGTGGTGGCCACTTTTGCTCCGCGTTTCAGGCACCTTTGAACTTGATTTGTGGGCCCGAGTGGTCGGTCTTGAGGGTGTGTCCTCATGGCACTCCTGCCTTTTTGTCTTGCGCTCCTTGGCTGGTGGTTGTTTTCCATTACTTTTCTTTGGTGCCATGATGAAATTCAGAAAGAGAATGAGCTGTGTGTCCATTACCCTTTAAATAGTACTGACTGTGTATGACGCTTAAGCGTACGCGTGTGTACGGCCGTGCGCATCCCGGAAACCGCTGGGGCACTACCTATCTGCTGTTCAAACCAAACAACATGGCTCCCACTATCTTCACCCTCCAACAACAGGAGACTCTGATGCACGTAAGTGTTTTGGAAGGACGTTGAATTGACATCTAAATGCATGCATATGCATTAAGAAAGCGCAGGAAGAAACAGTGGTTTTTAAAATTGATTTAAACTCAGAAGTTAGTGCGCACATGTGCGAACCAACTAACTTGCATCTAGAAGGATAGGTGAAGGCTAGAAATGTGATGGGGAATGTAATTTATTAAACTGCTCTAATTGTGAATGTGATTTGTATGCTGTTTGATCTAACAACAATTTTTATTGATGTCTTTTTTAGATGATGATGGAGCGCAAGTACGACTACCTGTCCAACGATTATGAGAAACGGAAGTTGGCCCTGGAGATCGTGGCCAGAATCGACGCGGAAAGTGACACCACCTTCACTTTCATGCGGATCATCCAGCACTGGTCGGACCTCAAGCGGCGGAAGAGGCCCCGGGTGCAGCGATTTTTTGCATGACATTTCCCAAGTAAGTACATTCCGATTGCATGCTAGATCTAACAAACACAGAAGGTAGGCCTCTATTTATAAATTATTTTCTAGTGGCTGGAAGGTAGGCCTCTATTCTTTTCTAGTGGCTGAATGGGAATTCTAAGTGTAATTTTGTTACTGTTCAATCAGACATTAGAAGTGAGCCTATTTTAAATGTCTCTACAGCCTCACATCCTGAGCAGTGGCAGGCCCCAGAGCAGAGGGTGGCCCCCGAAGCTCAGGTCGCCCACCAGCCAAGTAAGTTTCAAGTTTTAGATTTTGAGTATGTCGAACATGACATCATCACCTAGAAACCAGAATCCCTAGCCAATGTAATTAGCAGAATGACATATGCCCTCATCCCTTGATTAATCAAGTAGCAGAATGACATATGCCCTCACCCCTTGATTAATTAAGTAGCAGAATGACATATGGCCTAATGACTTTTATGAAACATTAATAATAATTCGATCCACAGCTGTGAAACATGTATTTGCACCACAATAAATTATACATTTTTTTTACAGACACAACACAGGCAAGACTTTCACAACGAACCGCGACTGTGTTTCGGCTGGTGGGCGACATCCAGGAGCTAGCTGCTTCGATGGGGAACACTGATGAATAATTATCTGGGGCCTGCCATTGCTTTGCAAATAGTTTTTTTTTAAATGTAATGTTTTTAAATTTCTACATTTAAAAAAAAAAAAAGGTAAAAAAAGTTTACTTTTATATTACCAAAAACAAAATTTTAAATACAAAAAAAATGTAAATAAAAAAGTTTGGAAAATGAAAAAACAAAATTTGAATTTAAAAATAAGTAACCAAAAAGAAAAAAATGGTTTCTGTCTTCTTTTATGTCAAACAAATATACATTAAGGCTTGCTTACAGGAAAACTATAAAACAAAAAAAAACAGGAATAGCACAAAGTGAAGAAAAAGGAAACCGCGAAGGAATTGAGGTAAGCATGAACAGCGCAAATTGAAGAAAAAGGCAACCGCGAAGAAATTGAGATAAGCATGAATAGCCCAAAGTGAAGAAAAAGGCAACGGGGAAGGAATTGAGGTAAGCATGAATAGCGCAAAGTGCATTGTAGCAGAAGTGAGTGAGAGAATAGTTGAGACGAGGACATGAATGAGTTAATTTAGGTGCGCGCATGCGTGAGTTACGCCAGATTTCCCTCTGGACGTATATTTATAGAAAGCAGAATGCTGAATCTAACAGGACTCGTAAATATTTCGTTAGAGGCTACGTTGGAAAATGCACAAGTCTTAAAGGAGCCACAGCACTCAACCCTGTTAGCTTGCAGACCAGCCTACAATCTGTCTCTAAACGGGCAGGCTGATTCATCACTAACGCCAGGTAGCAACAGAAGAGCGTCTGTAGCAGGCATTTTCAGAGCGCCCACTAGTAGTCGCAGTGCTCGGCCGTGAGTCGCTAGTTTATAGCGACTCAGTCGCTGTGCAGTAATGTTGAATACATTGTGACGAGTCGCTATTTGACCAGTACAGCGCTGTATGGGAGCGCATGGTAGCGACTGCTCATAGCGACCGACTCACAACATATTTAAGAAAAAAAAAGCCTCACACAACTCTGCCGCAGAAAAATGCTTATCTGAAGCCCAGAGCGCAGGAGGCGGTGTGTGTTATAACAACATTGTAACATGAACACTTTAATGCCAGACCTGTAATGTAATTTCTGAAGAAATATATAAAAAATGAAAAAATTTAGAAAAAACTGCTTTTTCAATGCCAGAAGAGGACAAAAAAATTGATTGTGATTTAAAAAAAAATAAATAAATAAATACCCCCTTTAAAGAGAAGAAAAGGTTCGTCCATTGAATGTATGGGAGAGCGACAGGTAGCGAGAGGTCATACCTGGCACTGTGCAAGGCTGAACGTCGGCGCTGTTCACTGAGGATGTGAAAATGATGAATCAGATGCTACATGGCGCTATCCCAGTCGCTAAACAGATTCTGCTTGATAAATGTGTAATTGCGTGCCATGTCCGGTGTTCACCAGTCGCTACCTGTCGCTACCTCTCATTAACCGGCCACTACCTGACGCTATCCTTTCTTAAATAAGAGGACTCGGTCACACACATCTGCAGTATGCTTAAGCTGCACCACCACGCCAAGGTGCCTCTGTGGGGTGCAGTCCTAACTCTAATCTCTGAGAGCCCCATTTGGGACATACAATGCAATAGATAACTTGGGAGCAGGCTGCCACCCCTCCTTTGTTTCTTTTCAATTTGTGCAAGCACATGGGGTGTGGGGTCTAGACCACCAATCATACGTCTTGCATGGTTGTCTATAGCTCCACCCCTGTTTGTCAGCTTAGCCATTAGACTTTCACCCTTGGCCACTGTGATATTAATTAGCATATGAATCGCTTTTGTGCCTAATTAGTGTTTTAATCACAATCGCACCTAAATAGCACTTGAACCACTGGTGGCTGCCTGTGTAGTTGTGCAATAGTTGTTATTTGGAGTAAGGCAATGCCTGCACCTAGATCATTGTTGGACTGGTGTGTATAAACTGGTTCTAACCAATGTATTCGAACACTGGTAATAGTTTATAAGCGCACATAATAAAATATTATTGCCATATTTATTTCAATTGTTTGCCTTATATTATATAAAAAATGTGCTTATAGTGTACAGTATACATTCATACAATCATTTCAATTACTATATATATATATATATATATATATATATATATATATATTTATGTAGCCCAACACAATACAATTGCATTTGCCCACAGAGGCCCTTTAAAGTGGACCAACACCCTCCATTGATCGGCCCGGGAATCTATAAGATTCCCGGACCGATCAGTCCCCTGACTGCGGGGCACCCCGATCGGCACCCCTCGCTGTGTGAAACCCCCCAGAAACCCCTAAATCCCTACCTGCTCCTCGATCCAGCGGCTCCGCCGCCGCCTCCCGCGCGTCCCTCTAGCAGGACGCGCACCCGCGCCAGCCGTTTGTGAATGGCCGGCGCGGGCACGCGCCCTGTAAGAGTGACGCACGGGAGGCGGCGGCGGGCGCGCTCTCTTGTCCGTCGCTGCCTTCCGCTTGTCCGTCGGCGGGGATTGGCAGCAGCGGTCATGTGGGAGCGGGGAGAGGTGAGTTTTTGGGGCTTTCTGGGGGGGTTTCACACAGCGGGGCACCCCCGATCGGGGTGCCCCCACAGAAGTGGACCAAAACCCAGGATAGTCAAAATCCTGGGTGTTGGTCCACTTTAAGGAACTTAGTTGCTTCTTCTGCTGTCTCTCACAAACATGACATCAGTGACTACTATCATCCATTCGCTTTGCATAAAGGTTTGTAAGCTGGTAATATTAGTTGCACAAGTTCA
The DNA here is from genome assembly GCA_027917425.1 of Gastrophryne carolinensis. Classification (NCBI taxonomy): domain Eukaryota; kingdom Metazoa; phylum Chordata; class Amphibia; order Anura; family Microhylidae; genus Gastrophryne; species Gastrophryne carolinensis. The sequence continues at coordinate 538,980,723 of CM051234.1, forward strand.
AAGAGAAATTAGTGCACACAACAGCAATAATTACTGGAACCCAATCTATCGGTTAAATATGTTATTTATCTTGGGATAACCTACTGTAATTCCTTCGTTCTAGCCAATTTTGCAAAACCCCTTCTATAGAAATCTCACCCTGTACAACATACCCTGGATTGGAGTTCTGGAGCCACAGAAGAGCAGTGATATGTCCTGACTCTAAGTAGTCTCTGTGGACAGAAGCCAGATTGGTGGCTGCTATCTAGGCTGTAATATTACTAATGATCAGGGACCATGGTGGGGGCCACAGGGTAAGGCCAGGGGTTCAACCTAAGACATGGCCAGTAACTGCACATCTGAGCTAGTCAGAGCTCGACAAAGAGGGGTTGGCAATGGCTTGATACATGGCCTGATACTTGAGTGTGTCACAGGTCATGGTCCAATAGGTCAGAGTCTCACCAATGGCTCGTTTCAGGACTTAATATTTGGACGAGACACAGAACATGATCAAACAAGGCAGAGTCAGCAACACATTTTGGCACAAAGATCTGCAAGGCAACCAGGCCGTCTGGGAGTGATAAAGATGTATTTATTTTTTTCTGCATACCACATAGGGTGCTCTTGTTTCCAAACATTTAAACAATTATTATTACTAGAGATGAGCGAATCGATTCGGACGAACCTGAATTCGTTCCGAATTTCAGGAAAAATTTGATTCGGAACAAATCCGAATTTCCCTGCGATTCGATCCATCGAAGTTTTCCTTTAAACTCCATTTATTTCAATTACAGCCATTGAAAAATGGTGAATGGACATGTCCGAACATGTCCCCTGGGGCAAGTTATCATGGGAAGGTCACATGCAGCCTATCAGCAGCCAGGAAGCCCGGTGACGTCACAGTGCTATATAAACGGCGTCCATCTTGTTTGTGCGCATTTCAGCCTTGCATTGCAGACAGAACGGAGGTTGCTGCAGACAGGGAGAGACTTACAGACAGGCAGGCAGAGTCAGGGAGACCCACAGAGACCCACACAGTGCCAGGGAGAGCCACGGAAAGATAGGGAAAGATAGGGAAAAATCGGGAACGATCCAGGCAGGGACAGCAGAGAAAGTGACAGGGAATTTTTTTAAAATATTTTCACTTTACTTCATTTGCCAGATCAGTTTTAATTTGCTTTTTTTCTGCTGTAAATATTCCTGGCCACTGTGCATCCCATCTTGGCAGTGGCATATTTAACCCTATCTGTTACACACAAGCATTTCTTATAACTCAATTAGTTTTTATTTTTTTTGTATGCTGTAAAAACCCCAGCCCACATGGGCATACTATTTCAGCACATTTCACCCTATCTGTTATACTAAATCAGCTTCTAAAGGCTCTGTTTTATTAATATATTGCATTTTGAATTGGTTTTGTGCATCCTGTAAAAACACCAGGCTGCATGTGCATCCCAAACCAGCACATTTCACCCTATCTGTTATACTAAATCAGCTTCTAAAGGCTCTGTTTTATTAATACATTGCATTTTGAATTGGTTTTGTGCGTCCTGTAAAAACACCAGGCCACAGGGTATCCCAAACCAGCACATTTCACTCTATCTATTATACTAAATCAGCTTCTAAAGGCTCTGTTTTATTAATATATTGCATTTTGAATTGGTTTTGTGCATCCTGTAAAAACACCAGGCCGCAGGATATCCCAAACCGGCACATTTCACCGTATCTGTTATACTAAATCAGCTTCTACATGCTCTGTTTTATTAATATATTGCATTTTGAATTGGTATTTTGCATCCTGTAAAAACACCTGGCCGCAGGGTATCCCAAACCGGCACATTTCACCCTGTTATACTAAAGCAGCTTCTACAGGCTCTGTTTTATTAATATATTGCATTTTTAATTGGTTTTGTGCGTCCTGTAAAAACACCAGGCCGCAGGGTATCCCAAACCGGCACATTTCACCCTATCTGTTATACTAAAGCAGCTTCTACAGGCTCTGTTTTATTAATATATTGCATTTTTAATAGTTTTTTTGCGTCCTGTAAAAACACCAGGCCGCAGTGTATCCCAAACCGGCACATTTCACCGTATTTGTTATACTAAAGCAGCTTCTACAGCTTCTGCAGCTTCTACAGGCTCTGTTTTATTAATATATTGCATTTTGAATTTTTTTTTGCGTCCTGTAAAACACCTGGCCGCAGGGTATCCCAAACCGGCACATTTCACCCTATCGGTTATACTAAAGCAGCTTCTACAGGCTCTGTTTTTTTAATATATTGCATTTTGAATTGGTTTTGTGCATCCTGTAAAAACACCAGGCCGCAGGGTATCAAAAACCGGCACATTTCACCCTATCTACAGGCTCTGTTTTACTAATATATTGCATTTTGAATTTTTATTTGCATCTTGTAAAAACACCAGCCCGCAGGGTATCCCATATTGCCAATTTATATATATCATAGTATCTGGTGCAGAGAAGCAGTATCTCACTTTATTTAGCTTCTGCTTTTTAAAGTAAACACATTTTTTTAAGTGCCTATTGTGCATTTCAAATACATAAAAATGTCAGGCAGACAAGTTCCGGGATGTTCAAAGAGGAGTGGCAAAGGCCAAGATTCTGCAGGCAGAGGTCGCAGCAGACTAGGAGTTGCGGTGAGAGACCTGATCTGCCAGTATCTGCTAGCGGTGTTGTCTCCAACAGTAACGCATCTGCCGTGGTAGATTGGTTAACGCGGTCATCCACATCATCACAAGTTACATCTGACACCCCCAGTCTAGGGTCGGTAGGTTCCTCTGACACAACCCTGAGTTGGCATGGCCTGAGAGCAGTCCCTGTCCTCCCATTGCCTCTGTCCTATGCCGTTCCCTCCCCAGCGACGTATCCTATGCTTTGGGTTCAGCTCCACTCTTTAGTGAGGAGGACGATCAGATAGAGGACAGTCAGCAGCTACTGCCCAGCCAAGAAATGGAGGTGGCTTCCTTCGCTAGGCAGACAAACAGTGATGTGGAGAGCGGCCTGGGTGTTGTTGCGAGCGTTCCAGCTCCTGCGTCAGACACTGTTGAGGAAACCGAGAACATCAGTGACGTGCAGCCGCAACTCGGTGATGATGATGATGATGATGATGAAGCCGATCGCACTTGGCAGCTGGATGCAGAAGGGGCTTCATCCTCATCATCAGGAGAAGAGGGGCGCAGGTTGCCCCGGAGTCAGCAGCTGAGGCAGCAAGGTGTTAGGAGCATGGTTGGCAGTCAGCATGGGGGCAGAATTGTAAAGCCTGGAGCCAAACGGGGCCAGGGCCGGAGTAGAGCACCTGCTGCGCGGCAGGCTACCTTATCGTGAGGTAGTGGAGCAGGGGTTCCTGGAGTTGGCGACAGTAGCAGTGAATCAGTGCGGGCTGTTAGTGGGAAAAGTAGCTACTCGGCAGTGTGGCAGTTTTTCCTCAAGCATCTGCAGGAGGGTAACATGGCCACATGCAAGATATGTAGGGAGAAGGTGAAGCGTGGCCAGGGCCCAAATGTTGGCACCACGGCCCTGCATCAACATATGATGCGTCACCATAAAGCGGCCTGGGAGAACCGAGGCTCCGAAGAGGGGGTCCAGGCTGCTTCCTCACCAAGTGGCATGCCGCTCCCAATTTCTGCCAGCCAAGGCTCCAGAACCTCAGCCGAAGACAGCTATGCGTCATACCCATCCTCTGTCGCTCCAGATGCTCCTGCTCCTCCTCCTCCTCCAAGTCATGCATCCCGCCAGCAATCCATCAGCGAAGCCATGTCCAAGAGACAGCAGTATGCGCCCACTCATCCTATGGCGCAGAAACTGAATGTGCTCCTGTCCAAGTTGCTGGTGCTGCAGTCGCTCCCTTTTCAGGTGGTGAACTCTGCACCCTTCAGAGAACTGATGGATTGTGCCGAGCCGAGGTGGAGAGTCCCAAGCCATCATTTCTTTGCCAAGAAGGCAGTACCAGCGCTGCACACTTTTGTTGAACAGAAGGTGGGCCAGTCCTTGAGCCTGTCGGTGTGTAGCAAAGTGCCTGGCAGCGCCGACGTCTGGAGCTGTAACTACGTTCAGGGACAGTACATGTCGTTTACGGCCCACTGGGTGAATGTGGTCCATTTGCAGCAGCAGCAGCAACTTGGACAGGTCACGCCGCTTCGGCCTCCGCGCTCCCTGGCCGTTGTGCCTGTGACACCATGCAACTCGGCCTCCTCATCCTCCGCCATCTCCTCACCCTCCACTGTAGGCTCAAGTCTCAGTGCCCCTCCAGCCTACCATGTGTGCAGGGCACGGAGGTGTCACGCTGTGCTTCACATGGTTTGTCTTGGCGAACTGAGTCACACAGGGGAGGAACTGCTTAAATGTATTCATTAAGAAATCCAAACATGGCTTACTCCAAGAAAACTGAAAATGGGAAGAACATTTTGTCTGCGATGCGACAAGGAAGGCTGACCCATGCGCCCTGCATGGCTCACGTCTTCAATCTGGTTGTGAAGCGGTTTCTGAAGTCTTCCCCCCATCTGCAAGACATCCTAACAACTTCAAGCATGCACTTCAGCCACTCATACACCGCCAAGCACACCCTTTTTCAGCTACAGCTTCAGAACGGTAGCCCCCAACATAGTCTGATTTGCGATGTTTCCACCCATTGGAATTCCACCCTGCATATGTTGGACAGACTATACGAACAGAGAAAAGCCATCACGGATTTCTTGATGATCCAAGCGGATAGGGGGACTCCCCTATGTAACTTCAATGTCAACCAGTTGCAGCTCATACGTGACACCTGCAGTTTGCTCAGGCCCTTTGAGGAAGCCACTTTATTTGTGAGTCGCCAGAATTACAGGATGAACGACGTGATTCCACTGCTTCATGTACTACAGCACATGTTGGAAACCATGGCTGGTCAGGGCACTGGAGACATGGGGTCTACATTTTACGGCCACATGAACCCTGTTGGAGCTGAACTGGAGGAGGAGGAGTGGCACAGTGCACAGTTTAGGCTTGGTGAAATGGCTGGTTTATCTAGTCAGCGGACAGGAGAGGAGGAGCAGGAGCAGCCAGAGGAGCTAGAGGGTTGTGAGGAAGGCGAGACAGAGGACCCAGACACACCGTGACAGTATGCAGTGGAGATGGAGACAGGTAGTCCCTCCGAGTCACTTGCGCAAATGGTAGGAAGCATGCTCACATGCTTGCGTAGTGACCCCAGAATTCTTTCCATTTGTCAGCGGGATGACTTCTGGCTCTCCACCTTATTGAACCCTCGCTTCCGGCACAATATGGGGGCACTTTTTAAACCCCCCAAGAGGGAGGACAAACTGACCTACTACAAAGACATTCTACGTAGTCAGTTGGCCGATGCCTATCTGCCCCATGGTCCATACTCTCGGTCTGACTCGGGGGGACCTCTGTGCTCACCTTCCACTGCCATGGCTGCTGGGGGGGTTGGCAGGAGCAGCAGCAGCAGCTCCATCAGCAGCAGCCTCAGTCACTAATGTAGCTTTCTACATCCACATAGTGAGTCTACTCATGAGCAGCAGGAAGACCTGGAGCAGGACCTGAACCAGCAGGTCATGTCATACCTGGACATGACCATGCCAACACACCTTGAGGATCCGCTGGACTTCTGGGCAGCCAAACTTGACTTGTGGCCACAGATAGCTTAGTTTGCCCTGGAAAAGCTGTCCTGCCCGGCAAGTAGCGTGCCATCTGAGCGGGTGTTTATTGCAACGGGGGCCATAGTTACGGCAAGGAAAACTCGTCTGTCAACTAAAAATGTGGAGAGACTCACCTTTGTGAAAATGAATCAGGGATGGATCAGCCAGGATTTCCACCCACCAATGGCTGATGCATGCGACTAGATTCAGCATGGTGCCACATTTTACACTTTCCAAATGGTGCAAAACATATTTATGTCTTTATGCCAATTTTTCGGCTCCTGCTGATGCCAACTTCAGGGTGTGCCTTTCAGCCAAATGTTGGCCTCCTTCTGCTGCTGCTGACAACTGCAGTGTGTCTTTAGGCCAATTTTTGGGTTCCTGCTGCGAACTCCAGTGTCTCTTTCAAGCTATGTTTGGGCTCCTGCTGCTGCTGCTTGCAACTTCAGGGTGTCATTCAGCCAATTTTTCGGCTCCTGCTGCCAACTCCAGTGTGTCTTTCAAGCTAGGTTTGGGCTGCTGCTGCTGCTGCTTGCAACTTCAGGGTGTCATTCAGCCAATATTTGGGCTCACGCTGCCAACTCCAGTGTCTCTTTCAGCCAATGTTTGGGCTCCTGCTGCTGCTGCTGCTGCTGCTTGCAACCCCAGGGTGTCATTAAGCGAATTTTTGGGCTCCTGCTGCCAACTCCAGTGTCTCTTTCAAGCTATGTTTGGGCTCCTGCTGCTGCTTGCAACTCCAATGTGTCTTTCAAGCTAGGTTTGGACTGCTGCTGCTGCTTGCATCTCCAGGGTGTCATTCAGCCCATTTTTGGGCTCCTGCTGCCAACTCCAGTGTCTCTTTCAGCCAATGTTTGGGCTCCTGCTGCTTGCAACTCCAGGGTGTCATTCAGCCAATTTTTGGGCTCCTGCTGCCAACTCCAGTGTCTCTTTCAAGCTATATTTGTGCTGCTGCTGCTGCTGCTTTAAACTCCAGGGTGTCATTCAGCCAATTTTTGGGCTCCTGCTGCCAACTCCAGTGTGTCTTTCAAGCTAGGTTTGGGCTGCTGCTGCTGCTTGCAACTCCAGGGTGTCATTCAGACAATTTATGGGCTCCTGCTGCCAACTCCAGTGTCTCTTTCAAGCTATGTTTGGGCTCCTGCTGCTGCTGCTTGCAAATCCAGGGTGTCATTCAGACAATTTATGGGCTCCTGCTGCCAACTCCAGTGTCTCTTTCAAGCTATGTTTGGGCTCCTGCTGCTGCTTGCAACTCGAGGGTGTCATTCAGCCAATTTTTGGGCTCCTGCTGCTCCTGCTGCCAACTCCAGGATGTCTTTCAGCCAATATTTGGGCTCCTGCTGCTGCCAGCTCCAGGGTGTGTTTTTCAGGCACTATAGGGGCCCCTCATAGTGATGCCACCTCAACTCTCTGCAATTGTGCCGCTCTGCGATTCTATTAGCGATGCCTCTGATCTGCATGTCATAATTATTTACAGTATTATTTCACTAACCCAGCACGCATCCTATGCATGTTACAGCAAGGCAGAATGGTTTACAACCCTATTGAGGCTCTAGGAAGCTCAGAAATAGCCGTTTTTAATTAGCGATTCGCCGCAAATAAATTGGTACCGAAACAAATTTTGTCGGAAAATTTGGCGAATCAGCCGAATCTAATTTTTCAAAAGTTCGCTCATCCCTAATTATTACCTCAATTAAAAATAAACAAAGTACCTCACCTGTAAAAAAGACCCATTACATATTCAGGTGATTTTTTTTTAAAGAAAAATTAAAACAAATATTTTTTATTACACTTTTTGTGTGTTCAAATTAAAAGACTTACAGAGATGCAGACTACAATTCACACCCAAATGTGCAAGAGATGAACTTCCATCACTAAATCTTTAGCATTACCCCCAATGTTTACCTACATTTTCCAGCAGGATACAACGTTTAAGCTCTTACTTAACACTCAAGGCAACAGTGTGATTAAAAGTGATACATTTTGGCTCATCTATTGCTGAACTAGAATTTCTCTGTTTCTTAGCACAAATTCATCCATGTCTTCATATGGATATTATTAAATTACTATTACATTTGTGTAGGTGACTGTTTATAACTAATTCACTCTATCTTGCCAGAGTCTAAGATCTACCTTGTTGCTGAAAACGTATCGTGATTCCCAGATTGTTTTAACTAAAGAATAGACACAATGCTGTTTGCAGGCCAAACTGTGCTCGGAATTTTTGCTGAATGCCCTCAATTAGGCACAACAAGGCAAAGAGATTCAAGTAAATAGCCTAGAGGTTTGGCTTTAAACAAATACTGACAGATGGGTTTATATACTCAGCTAAATTTGAATTCCCTACATAGCACCCAACTAGCAGAGAATAGGAACGGAAATGATACAGAATATGTACACACTGATTAAGATGTTCTTACAAGCGGCAGCTATTCATTTATCATAAAAAGGCAATTTCCGTAGGCCATGTGAAACAAATTAACATTCTTGATGGAAGGTGCCTTTGTGACTGGTAAAACATTTTCTCAAAGCTTTAAATTTGTTATGAAAATTCAAACTCATCTCCCACATTTCTGAACGCTGACCTCCAGCTCACCAAGATGAAGGCATACAAATGATACACACATTAACTGTTTGGATAACAACATCCAATACGTAAGAATGCGTAATTGTGATGTTGGAGGGAATTTGCACAAGTAACAAAACTTTTCACTGTACACAAAGAGTAAACAATATAAATCATTGTAATTATCTTATAGGGAAAGTGTTCTCACTCGTTTGTCATTGAATACATGGATTTTTAGTACAGGGCAAAAACGTGTTTAGCTGCATGTAAGGGGTAAATATTGTAACTTAATTGGGGACTGAATTATTTCAGCTGAAATGTATTTGATTCAAAAGTAGTCAAGCTGGTAAATAAATTTGTAGTCTTTCATCATGATAATTCAAGTGGTGTATTTGGCATCTGACGCCAAAACACCCAAATATATTTTCATATTTCTTTCACTAAATACATATTTTTATTTAGTATTTCTGCAAATAATGATCTAACTCTCCTCTATGTTTTGATAAATCATCCACCATTTTCAAGCACATACACAGCAGCCCTTGGATAGCCACATACATAGCAGCCCTTGGACAGCCATATACTGTAAATAACAGCTCTTAGATAGCCACATACAAAGCAGCCCTTGGACAGCCATATACTGTAAATAACAGCTCTTGGATAGCCACATACAAAGCAGCTGTTGGATAGCCACTTACACAGTAGCCCTTGGACAGCCATATACTGTAAATAATAGCTCTTGGATATCCACATACAAAGCAGCTGTTGGATAGCCACTTACACAGTAGCCCTTGGAAAGCCACATACAGAGCAGCTCTTGAATAGCTACATACTGTACACATGAGCTCATAAATAGTAACTTGCACAGCAGCTCTCGGACAGCCACATACATAACCACTCTTGGATAGCTTACACACAGCAGACATTGGATAGCCACATACACAGCAGCTCTTGGATAGCTCACACATAGCAGTCCTTGGATAGCCACATACACAGCAGCTATGGGATAGCCACATACACAGCGGCCCTTGGATAGCCACATACACAGCAGCTATTGGATAGCCACATACACAGCGGCCCTTGGATAGCCACATACACAACAACTCTTGGATAGCTCACACACAGCAGCCCTTGGATAGCCACATAGCCACTCGTTTATCAATGAATACATGGATTTTTAGTACAGGGCAAAAACGTGTTTAGCTGCATGTAAGGGGTAAATATTGTAACTTAATTGGGGACTGAATTATTTCAGCTGAAATGTATTTGATTCAAAAGTAGTCAAGCTGGTAAATAAATTTGTAGTCTTTCATCATGATAATTCAAGTGGTGTATTTGGCATCTGACGCCAAAACTCCCAAATATATTTTCATATTTCTTTCACTAAATACATATTTTTATTTAGTATTTCTGCAAATAATGATCTAACTCTCCTCTATGTTTTGATAAATCATCCACCATTTTCAAGCACATACACAGCAGCCCTTGGATAGCCACATACATAGCAGCCCTTGGACAGCCATATACTGTAAATAACAGCTCTTGGATAGCCACATACAAAGCAGCTGTTGGATAGCCACTTACACAGTAGCCCTTGGACAGCCATATACTGTAAATAATAGCTCTTGGATATCCACATACAAAGCAGCTGTTGGATAGCCACTTACACAGTAGCCCTTGGAAAGCCACATACAGAGCAGCTCTTGAATAGCCACATACTGTACACATGAGCTCATAAATAGTAACTTGCACAGCAGCTCTCGGACAGCCACATACATAACCACTCTTGGATAGCTTACAAACAGCAGACATTGGATAGCCACATACACAGCAGCTCTTGGATAGCTCGCACATAGCAGTCCTTGGATAGCCACATACACAACAGCTATGGGATAGCCACATACACAGCGGCCCTTGGATAGCCACATACACAGCAGCTATTGGATAGACACATACACATCGGCCCTTGGATAGCCACATACACAGCAGCTATTGGATAGCCACATACACAGCGGCTCTTGGATAGCTCACACACAGCAGCCCTTGGATAGCCACATACACAGCAGCTATTGGATAGCCACATACACAACAGCCCTTGGATAGCCACATACACAGCAGCTCTTGGATAGCTCACACACAGCAGCCCTTGGATAGCCACATACACAGCAGCTCTTGGATAGCTCACACACAGCAGCCCTTGGATAGCCACATACACAACAGCTATTGGATAGCCACATACACAACAGCCCTTGGATAGCCACATACACAACAGCCCTTGGATAGCCACATACACAGCAGCTCTTGGATAGCTCACACACAGCAGCCCTTGGATAGCCACATACACAGCAGCTATCGGATAGCCATATACACAGCGGCCTTTGGATAGCCACATACACAGCAGCTATTGGATAGCCACATACACAGCAGCTATTGGATAGCCACATACACAGCAGCTCTTGGATAGCCACATACACAGCAGCTATTAGATAGCCACATACACAGCAGCCCTTGGATAGCCTCAAACACAGCTGCTCTTAGAGAGCCACATACACAGCAGCCATTGGATAGCCACATACACAGCAGCTATTGGACAGCCGAATACACAGCAGCCCTTGGATAGCCACAAACACAGCTGCTCTTAGAGAGCCACATACACAGCAGCCCTTGGATAGCCACATACACAGCAGCTATTGAATAGCCACATACACAGCAGCCCTTGGATAGCCACATACACAGCAGCTATTGGATAGCCACATACACAGCAGCCCTTGGATAGCCACAAACACAGCTGCTCTTAGAGAGCCACATACACAGCAGCCCTTAGATAGCCACATACACAGCTGCTCTTAGAGAGCCACATACACAGCGGCCCTTGGATAGCTCACACACAGCAGCCCTTGCATAGCCACATACACAGCAGCTATTGGATAGCCACATACCCAGCAGCCCTTGGATAGCCACATACACAGCTGCTCTTAGAGAGCCACATACACAGCAGCCCTTTGATACCCACATACACAGCTGCTCTTAGAGAGCCGCATACACAGCAGCCCTTGGATAGCCGCATACACAGCTGCTCTTAGAGAGCCACATACACATCGGCTCTTGGATAGCCACATACACAGCAGCTATTGGATAGCCACATACACAGCAGCTATTGGATAGCCACAAACACAGCTGCTCTTAAAGAGCCACATACACAGCAGCCCGTGGATAGCCACATACACAGCTGCTCTTAGAGAGCCACATACACAGCAGCCCTTGGATAGCCACATACACAGCTGCTCTTAGAGTGCCGCATGCACAGCAGCCCTTGGATAGCCACATACACAGCTGCTCTTAGAGAGCCACATACACATCGGCTCTTGGATAGCCACATACACAGCTGCTCTTAGAGAGCCGCATACACAGAAGCCCTTGGAAAGCCGCATACACAGCAGCCCTTGGATAGCCGCATACACAGCAGCCCTTGGATAGCCGCATACACAGCTGCTCTTAGAGAGCCACATACACAGCAGCCCTTGGATAGCCACAAATTGTACATAACAGATCTTGGATAGCCGCATATACAAGTAGCCCTTGGATAGTCACAAACTGTACATAACAGCTCTTGGATAACCACTTACACACCAGTTATTAGATAGCCACATACCCAAAAGCTATTGGATAGCCATATACACAGCGGCTCTTGGATAGTCACATACACAGCAGCTCTTGGAGAGCTACATACACAGCTGCTCTTGTATAATAACTTAAGCAGCAGTACAGCCACAAACACAGCAGCAATCATATCAATTCCCTTCCTTTCGGATAGGGCACTTTAAACCTTTTTTCTGAAACCCTGCACAGATCAAATGTAGGTACATCATATTTCTGACTATCAACCCAGCTATCTATTACTAGAAACATTCAGAGTATTAAAGTAGACTAAAAAACATATAAATGACCCTCTTAAAGAGGTTGCCTTAGGATCAACCTGATCTGGGATTCCCCTCAGCATGAAATCTTCCAGTTTCATCTTGTTGATCCTCAATCCAGCGCTTCCTGCAGAACCCCACTGAGTGGTGATAGATAAATTCTCCAGTCTCCCCTGTCCCTTAAACTAGGTGTCTTCATGTTATCCCAAGGGCCTTAGCTACAATGCCTGAAACTTACAGTAATTTAAAGGTATTGTCCAGCCAAGTCTATACTCACTTGCAGCTCCTCTGTGCAGGTCCAGTGTTGCCCCGCAGCTCCTCCACGCAGTGCTGGCACCTTCATACTTTCCATAGGCAGCAAGACAGTGGTTCTGTATTTCCAGCACCAATGGTCTCTCATGGGGGCATCCATGGAGGCTTGTTTACAACCCCACAAGCCTACTCCAATAATTGCAATGGAGGGGACATCCCAAACTGGGTTCATCACATCTGGCCTCCTCATGCCCCTTCCCTTGCAATAAATGGAGTAGGAGTGTTGGGGGTATAACGCCATAGTGATAGACCTCACCATGTCTGCCCAGTGATGGAGGATGTAATTGCTCGTTCTCCCTCATTTGTAAGGAGGAAGATGCACTGCATGGAGAAGCTACATGGGACAAAAGGTGAGTGCATAACTTTTTATGTTATTGCCTGGACAGGAACTTTAAAGGGCTGTTCCAGATAAATGATTACATTAGGCTGTTTTCTGCCCTCTCCATTCTGAATGTGAGGGACTGAATCTTTTATTAAGCCTGCTTTATATTTATTAATAAGATCTAGTGAACTTCCTCTGCCTGGGGTCATTAGGCTGTGCGGGCCTGTAGCCTAGGCCTGCCCCTGCGTCCTGCTCTACAAGCCCCCATAGCTGGTCCCAGTGCTGGTTACGCTTGGTAGAGGGGACCTCACGCCATTGCCTGGGGGGATTTTTTTTTTAATACTCTTTATTTAAAGATTTTGCATTTTTATACATTATATACATTTAGACATACAATACATTAAAGGGTAAGAAGGATATGAGTGGGGAAAAAATCGGGATCATTATTTGCTAAGGCACAAGCATCATTATCATTGTGGGCCAGTTTCTGCCACCGTAACACATTATAAAGCGGAGAGATTGCTACCGCAACTCCCAGACAGGGAGGCGAGGCTCTTGATTAGATCTTGATCTTCACTGCTCGGTGTCTTACTGTTCTGGTCCACCCGGAACGAGCAATGCCCGCTCCTCCTAAAGCAGATGTTTATTACCATGTTACCTATCGGAGGGGGCAGCTCTTTCAGTATCAAGTGTGTCCAAATTACAAACCCGAGGGGGGAGGTAAACATTAGGGGGCAAAAGCAAATTGGGAAGTGGGGGGGTGGGAAGGGTGTATGGTGTGTGGGACAAGACACCCGGGCTGATGCGGACCTCCGCACACCCAAAATTGACAGCGTGTGAATAGCACCAATTCCCGCTCGGACTATGATGAATGGGGCGGGCCAGAGGCATGGAGCCGGTCCCCAGTCTACTGCTCGAATAGGCTCTTAAATTCTGCCGATTCCTCATAAATTAGCCAGGGCAACCAGGTAATTCTATACTGCTCATCTCTGTCATGTAATGATAGTGTTAGGTCCTCCATTTCCCTGACACTCATGACCTCCCTTGCCCAATCCCTCACGGAGGGAGCTTTTTTTTGCTTCCAAAACCTAGGTATTGTCTGTTTAGCCGCGTTCAGCAGGTGGGCAAACAACAACTTTTTGTACTTCCCTGTCGGAGCCTTTGTGGAGTGGAGCAGGATCCGGGCTGGATCTTCCCCTAATTGTGCCCCAGTGAGCTGCGTGACAATAGGCAGAACCGCTCCCCAGTAATCCCGGATCCCGGAACATGTCCAGAGAATGTGAAACAATGTCCCTCTCCCGTCACCACACCTCCAGCAGCCCGAATCAGCCTGACCAAACATTTTACCTAATCTGTCAGGGGTGTAGTACCAACGCGTCAGCAGTTTGTAGTTGACCTCTTGGATTCTCATGGCAACTGAGGACTTATGGGCTAGAGTTGCTATTTTGTTCCTCTCCTTGTCCCCTATTGTTCTACCCAGGTCAGTCTCCCAATCTCTCCAGAATGTTGGAGGGGTGTCCTGCTCGCCTATAAGGAGTGAATATAACTTAGAGATCAGGTGTGGGTATGGTTGCCCCTCTAGACAAAACCTTTCTAACTCTGTATGCCCCCTGATACATTCCCTCCGGAAACCCATCCGTGATAAAAGTGACTGGAAACGAAGAAGTGTCCAGGGGTCAAGATCACTGTTCTCTAATTTAGTCCTCAACTCCCCTATGGGGACCCACCCTGCCCCTGTTATCAGGTCACTGTCCCTCAGCTGGCTGACCCTTCCCCAGCCCCTGTGGGCCGCCCTAGGGCAGTCCAGAAGCGGAGGGTTGTCCAATAGTGCGATCATGGGAGAGGGCCAAGGAGAAACCCCTGGGCGCTTCCTATGTAACCGGAAGGCCTCCAAAGTGGCTGCTACTGTTGGGTGAGAACTCAAACCCGGCTTTTTCGTTTCCCTGGTCCAGACTGTAGAGTCCAGTGGAGCCGGAGCCAAGGCGTGCTCCAATTGGACCCACCGTTTCGTATCCCTGCATGTGTGCCACTCACAAATTCTTTCGAGATGGGAGGCCAGCCAGTAGGAACGGATATCTGGTAGCGCCATGCCTCCCATATGTTTGGGCTTGCACAGTAATTGCTGTCTGAGCCCAGGTCTTTTTTTCTGCCAGACGAACCCCATCAGAATCTTGTCCAGAGCCGTGAAAAAGTATAAAGGGATGCTGATCGGGAGAGCCTGGAACAGGATCTTTGGTAGTATCGACATTTTGATTATTTGAGTGCGTGAAGGAGGAACCCGGATAGAGCAGCAGGGGGTTAACTCCTCTGCAGATCTTACTCTTTTTTTGATCCATTAATCTGTGAACAACGAATTCAGTGGCCCAGGGTGGGTTAAGTACCCCCGGGCCAGGTGGGTAAGTCGCTCAAACCTTTATTTTCTCTAGCCTGTTTTGTACCTTATTTTGGTGAAATTTGCCTGGCAGCAAGGTCTAAATAATTGATGACCAGCAGCCTATAATATACAATATCTGACCGGATAGAGAAGGACTAGCCACACACTTATTGTGACCGTGCCCTCCTCCAATCCAAACAATCAGCGCACATGTGGAGAACAAGAGTAAGAGCTGCAGAGGAGTTAACCCCCTGCTGCTCTATCTGGGTTCCTCCTTCACGCCCTCAACTATTCAAAGTTTGTCAGCCCAGCCAGCCGAACAGGTGCAGCTCCATACCAAGCGCGATTCTCATATACAACCAAAACCCTGTCAGACATTTTGATTATATTTACCCTGCCCACCCACGAGAAGGTGGGGGAATCCCACCTGCCAAGGTCAGCTTTTATCCTCTGGGACAAGGGCAGGAAGTTCAACTCCAAGATCCTCGACAACCGGGACGGCAACTGCGTGCCTAGGTACGTTATCGCGGTCCTGGTCCACTTAAAGTGGACCAACACCGAGAGGTGATCGGCCCGGAAATCTATAAGATTCCCGGGCCGATCACCTCCCACCCCGCGGCACATCCGAGATCGGGATGTCCCGCTGGGTGAAACCCCCCCAAACACCCCGAATCACCTACCTTCTCTTCCGCCGCCTCCCTCGCGCCCCTCTAGGCGTGCGCGCCCCCGCGCCGGCCGTCTGTGAATGGGCAGCAGGGCGCGCGCGCGCCGAAAGTGACGCGAGGGAGGCGGCGGCGGCGGAAGCCGCTTGGACGTTCCTGTTCCCCGCCTGGACGTTGGCGGGGATTGGACCGGGCAGTCACGTGGGAGCGGGGAGAGGTGAGTTTATTGGGGTTTCTGGGGGGTTTCACACAGCCGAAGTGGACCAAAACCCAGGATAGTCAAAATCCTGGGTGTTGGTCCACTTTAAAGGAAAATGTCTGTTGAAAGTTCCTGGCCACGTCCCCCGGAAGTGACTCGTTCAGAGCCTCTGATTTGTCGAAGTTGATTTTAAAAAAGGACAACCTCCCAAAAACTTCAAATTCCTTCATAAGAACTGGTACCGTGATTGTGGGATTTGTGACAAAAAACAGGAGGTCGTCTGCATAGGCAGAGACCTTATGGGTGGCATCCCCAATTACTAGTCCCCCATGTCTCCATTTCCCCGGATTCTGCACAAAAAAGTTTCCAGGGTCAGGGCGAATAGCAGGGGAGAAAGGGGGCAGCTCTGGCGAATTCCGTTGCAAATAGGAACCGGAGCTGAAAGATGGCCATTCACCTTGACCCTGGCTGAGGGCACTGTGTACAGGACCTCGATGAGTCTCCTCATATTATCCCTCCAGGCCTATGTGTCTGAGGGTCTCTTTTAGAAATGGCCAACTCACCCTGTCAAAGGCCTTCTCCGCATCTGTGGACAAAAGCATCATAGGAATGTTGGTATTTTGTGCCACATGAACTGCACTAAGCGCCCATACCACATTGTTCCTGGCCTCCCTCCCCAACACGAAGCCACCACCGACGCCAGCCTATTGGCCAGAATTTTGGCGTATAACTTCAGGTCCGCATTGAGGAGGGAGATGGGGCGATAGCTCTTACATGACAGGGGGTCTTTTCCCGGCTTGTGGAGAACAGATATGTGGGCCTCCAGCTCTCTACCTGAGAATGAGCCCGGCGCTTCTAAGTCCAACAGCGAGTTCCACGCTTTTATCATGTGTGGGCCCAATATTGGGGCGAAGGTTTTATAATATTTAACAGTATCCTATATATTCCTCTATTTTGCCCGGGCGCGTCCGTGCCGCTGCACCCCCGCCTAGATTGTATAAGCCCGAATAGTAGGACCTGAACGTTTCCGCTATCCCCTCAGTGGTATGATGCCTCTGCTGTGTGTTGTCCAGAATCTCTGCAATGAAGTTCTGTGAGTGCTGCTGTCTAAGAGCCCTAGCCAATAGCGCGCTGCTTTTGTTGCCGTATTCATAGTATGTGCGTTTGCATCTCCTAAGTATGTGTGGCCTTTTGTCTCAGTATAGCGTTGAGGGCCTCCCTTGCTTGGGTCAGTTCCCCAAGTACTTTCACTGCTTCAGATTGCTTATGGGACAACTCCAGACCCTGGACCCTTTCAGTGAGCTTCACCATTTGGTACAGTCTTTCTTTTTTGAGCCTTGCCCGTGACTAATCAAAGTTCCCCTTATCACACTTTTGTGTGCTTCCCAAAGTGTTAGCGGCGAGACCTCCCCATTGTCATTGGCCCTAAAGTAAGACTCTAGACCCTCCCTTACATCTTGGGTTACCACTGCATTCTGGAGGAGAGACTCATTCAGTCTCCACATCGAGGGGGGTGGGGTTCTATCTATAAGGTCGAGATCAAGGTAAACCGGGGCATGGTCTGAAAAAGAGATTGGGTATATCCCGTCTCCCGTGGCCTGACTCAGTAATCTGTGTGAGATCCAGATATAGTCCAGCCTGAAGTATGTGCCATGAACACCGGAGTAAAAGGAATAATCCCGTGCCCCTGGGTTTCTAACGCGCCATGCATCGACCAGCTGCAGACTATGTAGTTTTTTCTTCAAAGATCTCAAAGCCAATTGGGAGACCGCAGATCTGCCCGCCGAAGAATCCAGCAGGGGCTCTATAGAGAAATTGAAATCACCCCCCGGTATTACATCTCCTTCCATGAACTTTTCTTATCAAGCATGCTTTAAGAATTGGGTCTGACCCTGATTGGGCGCATATATAGAGGCCAGAGTGTACATTCTTTGCTCAATAAGCCCTCTGACTAACACTACCCTTCCCGAATCGTCACACCAGACCTCCTTAAAGACAAAGGGCACGTCTCTGGCCAGCATAATCGCTACTCCCTTCTTTTTGGTGTCAGCCGTGCAGCTGGTGAATACATGGGGAAACTGCTTGTTACAGAGTCTTGGAGCCGCGTTTCTTTTGAAATGGGTCTCCTGAAGAAAGACTATCTTCCCTTTATATCTGTGTAACTCCTGCCCCAGAATTGTTCTCTTTTCTGTTGTGTTGAGACCCTTTACATTCAGGGTGACTATTTTTAATGGGCCCATTTTGACCAGAACGCGCAGCGGGGATAATTGAGTACCGAAAGGAGGGTCAAGCGGTAGTGCAACTTTTCCCGTCGCTGGTCCCACGCGCCAATTGGGGGGGGGGATGAGAGGGTGGGGGTTAGTGGGGGAAGGTGGGAATCAAGGGGGGGAACCGCGGTCTAAGTGGCGGTAAGTGGGGTCTTGGGGTAATAAGAAACAAGTAACAACGAAAAAACTGAGGACTAACAAGTAGTCCGCCGGTCACTCGCCTATAGGCGTAGCCCGGATATGGTGCCCTTTTAAGCACGTAGTGGAGGGGTCTCCAAAGGGGGGCCCTCGTCCACGGGCTATCAGGCCCTGTGCAGAATCTACTCCCGTCTAGAGGATGCCCCAAGGCTTCCCTAGAGGGGTGCACCAAGTTGAGAGGGGTTGGAAGACTAGGCCAACTTTCAGAGGGTCAGGAGTCGCACCTTGATTGTGGCTACCCAGTGAGACATATCTCAGGACGATACTGTAAAGGGCCAGAGCCCCGTCGCATGGGGCCCGAGAGCCCGAGAGAAACTGACGCCCCGCTCGGCAACTCAACCCGGCTGCGACTCGAGGGGGGCAGCCCCAGGAGGGGCGCCCGATCACGCACCAAGCAGAGCTAACTAACTCTAAGCATACAATTTAAACATTTCAACATTTCAAGGGGGAACCTCCAAAAGAAAAACAACAATGGCAGGCATAACATTAGCATGCGCAACAGTATCAGCAGACCTGAGTCCGGGCACAACCTTCAAATCGGAGGCTGGGGGAAGGGGCTAAACCAAGTTCATAGAGTAATACCCCCCCCGCCCCCGGGCCCCGCGCGGCAACCCCGCCACCCCCCACCGCAGGCCCCGCCATCAGCAAGAACCAAAACATCTATTGTGTGGGCAGACCGGGGGTAGACGAGGGCACCGCGCGGTGGATGAACACCACAAGACTTCAGCGGCCCCTACCGCCTCCTCTATCTCCTCTGGGGCCCCCGCCCGGGCGCTGCGGAAGATGCCTGCTGTATATGGCCAGATCAGCTGTCCAATCCGGAACGTCTACGTTCTCTGCCTCTAAAAAGTGAAACAGGTCTGGGAGCGGGGCAGGCGATTTGAGGACAAACAGGCTCCCTCCCCTTCGCAGCAGGAGCTGGAATGGGTGCCCCCACCTGTAGGATGCTCCCTGCCTCTGGATAGTGTCTAGCAAGGGTTTAAGAAGCCTTCTCATCTGTAGTGTCCTCCGTGAAAGATCCTGAAGTATGATCACCTGCGCTCCCTTGAATTCGACCGAACCTCTCTCCCAACTCTCTCGCTGGTCCCACGCGCCAATTGGGGGGGGGGGGATGAGAGGGTGGGGGTTAGTGGGGGAAGGTGGGAATCAAGGGGGGGAACCGCGGTCTAGGTGACGGTAAGTGGGGTCTTGGGGTAATAAGAAACAAGTAACAACGAAAAAACTGAGGACTAACAAGTAGTCCGCCGGTCACTCGCCTATAGGCGTAGCCCGGATATGGTGCCCTTTTAAGCACGTAGTGGAGGGGTCTCCAAAGGGGGGCCCTCGTCCACGGGCTATCAGGCCCTGTGCAGAATCTACTCCCGTCTAGAGGATGCCCCAAGGCTTCCCTAGAGGGGTGCACCAAGTTGAGAGGGGTTGGAAGACTAGGCCAACTTTCAGAGGGTCAGGAGTCGCACCTTGATTGTGGCTACCCAGTGAGACATATCTCAGGACGATACTGTAAAGGGCCAGAGCCCCGTCGCATGGGGCCCGAGAGCCCGAGAGAAACTGACGCCCCGCTCGGCAACTCAACCCGGCTGCGACTCGAGGGGGGCAGCCCCAGGAGGGGCGCCCGATCACGCACCAAGCAGAGCTAACTAACTCTAAGCATACAATTTAAACATTTCAACATTTCAAGGGGGAACCTCCAAAAGAAAAACAACAATGGCAGGCATAACATTAGCATGCGCAACAGTATCAGCAGACCTGAGTCCGGGCACAACCTTCAAATCGGAGGCTGGGGGAAGGGGCAAAACCAAGTTCATAGAGTAATACCCCCCCGCCCCCGGGCCCCGCGCAGCACCCCCGCCACCCCCCGCCGCAGGCCCCGCCATCAGCAAGAACCAAAACATCTATTGTGTGGGCAGACCGGGGGTAGACGAGGGCACCGCGCGGCGGATGAACACCACAAGACTTCAGTGGCCCCTACCGCCTCCTCTATCTCCTCTGGGGCCCCCGCCCAGGCGCTGCGGAAGATGCCTGCTGTATATGGCCAGATCAGCTGTCCAATCCGGAACGTCTACGTTCTCTGCCTCTAAAAAGTGAAACAGGTCTGGGAGCGGGGCAGGCGATTTGAGGACAAACAGGCTCCCTCCCCTTCGCAGCAGGAGCTGGAATGGGTGCCCCCACCTGTAGGATGCTCCCTGCCTCTGGATAGTGTCTAGCAAGGGTTTAAGAAGCCTTCTCATCTGTAGTGTCCTCCGTGAAAGATCCTGAAGTATGATCACCTGCGCTCCCTTGAATTCGACCGCACCTCTCTCCCAGGCCCACCGAAGTATATCTTCTTTTATTTTGAAAAAGTGTACTCGGCAGATGATGTCTCTGGGCCTGTTCAGATCTTGAGGCCGGGGCCCAAGGCCCTGTGCACCCGGTCCATTTCTATGTGATTTGAGCCGGGTAGGTCGAGGAGCTCATTGAAGATGGAGGTGACCGCTTCCATCAGGTCTCGTGGCTCCTGGAGTCGCAGATTATTCCTGCCGCTCCTGTTGTCTATGTCATCGTGGGCCAAAGAGAGATCAGCCAGAAGCCGTTTATTCCGATCTTGCTGCTGTTCCAGGTCCGCCACTCGTGTCTCCAAGGCTCTGTGCGAGGCCTCATTATGTCAACATTATGTCTGTGCTCACTGCTGGGTCTCCTGGTTTCATTTGTGGGGGGCACCGCAGTATGGGGCCTCATATCACCCCCTGTCTCCACCCCCTCCTGGCACGAAACGGAGTGGGACGGGACCTCCATCATGCTGCTGCGGTGGCCGGACAGGGGGGTGCGGGGAGAACAACTGACCTGGAGCCCGCCGGGTGCTCTCCTCCTCCTGTCCACCTCGCAGTGAATCTCCGCCACCACTGTCAGTTGCGTGCTGCGCTGTCTGGCAGCTTCCGTGTTGCTGGGGGGATTTTTAGGGGGAGCCTATTTTTTTTTTAATTAACCCTGTGTTGCCTGTTACCCAGCAGGTATAAAAGTAGCAACAGGAGAGCAGAAGCCAAAGTGATCAGCGTGGGACAAAGTGCTCCGAGATGGATGGGAGGTAAGTATTAAAAAAAACATATATTTTTTTTGTGTCTGTGTGTGTTTTTTACATTTAACACTTTGTGACCTGATAAGGGATCTATCAGTTCACAGGGCTTGGGGGCTGGCAAGTCACCTGCGGCTAGCGTGACTTGCCATTAACAGCCATTGCCTGCCTCCCCAAAGCCCGGAGGGGCAGAAGGGCCAAGGGGACATTAAGTCTGTGCAGGCTTGTAGAACAGGCTGGCACCTGCACTCTGTTCTACAAGCCCCCATATCTGGTCCCCAGGCTGGTTATGCTGGGTAGGGGGGACCTCGCCACTTTAGAGAGCCACATACACAGCAACCCTTGGATAGCCACATACACATGTAGCCCTTGGATAACAGCAAACTGTATATAACAGCTGTTGGATAGCCACTTACACACCAGCTATTGGATAGCCACATACTCAACAGCTATTGGATAGCCACATACACATGTAGCCCTTGGATAACCGCAAACTGTATATAACAGCTGTTGGATAGCCACTTACACACCAGATATTGGATAGCCACATATACACAGCGGCCCTTGGATAGCCACATATACAGCTGCTCTTGGATAGTCACATACACAGCAGCTCTTGGAGAGCCACATACACAGCTGCTCTTGTATAATAACTTAAACAGCAGCTCCTGTACAGCCACAAGCCACAGGCTTGGGGGGCTGGCAAGTCACCTGCGGCTAGCGTGACTTGCCATTAACAGCCATTACCTGCCTCCCCAAAGCCCGGAGGGGCAGAAGGGCCCAGGGGCCATTTAGTCTGTTCAGGCTTGTAGAACAGGCTGGCCCCCAGGCTGGTTATGCTGGGTAGGGGGGACCTCACCACTTTTATTTTCCCCCCGGGAAGGGAAGCCCCATGACAATGTTTTTTTATTTAACTTTTATAGTGTGGATAATAGCTGTATTTTATTTGTAAATGTTATAAAGTGCTCTTTTAAGTTTGGGGGTCTCCTGGATGGGGACAGGGGGCTACCGATACATATGTGGTACCGTTGAAATTTGAAGACATGGTGCTTTCACATACAAGATGATTTTCTTTAATTAAATAAAGGTTTTATTTTAAATAAATGAGACCATATTTTTTACTCTAAAATATTTTAAAAAACAGTGGAAAACTTACAAACACAATATTTCATGTTAAAGCCCAAGCTCTGCCACAAACAAAATGCAATTTTCCTGGAAATTCCTGCAAAAATTATAGTTAAACATAGCTCTAAATGGTAAAAAATTACCTGTCAACAGGGAGTGACAAAATCTCAAGTAGGTTGGCAGTTAAAAGTACCTATGCATGTTGAGTATTGTTCTGTTCAAAGGTCCTTGTGCTTTCAGATTTAGCTTGTTTTTTGTTGTTTACATATTGATATTTTAGGAAAATTGTTTTTATTCATGTTTTTAGGTAAATCTGTGCAACCAAAGAATTCTTTGAGGGATTACTTCCAGAAAGATCAAGCCACTACAACAAGCTGGGTATGCCTAGAAAGCTTAACATGTGTACTTTCAGGGAATATATGATTTGTGGGGGGTATTCCAAATGTAAAAAGTTGTTTTGGTTTAAAAAGGGCAGAGCTGAAATTTTCAAGTAAAAAAACAGATTTTTTTGCACATATTTTGCACAAAATGACAAACAAGACACTTGTTGTTGTTGTTAAAGCCCAAACTGAAAAAAACTATATATAATTTTCCTGAAAAATCCCTGGAAATCGCAGTTGAACATGTACAGCGCTAAATAGTGAAAAATGGTCTGGAAACAGAGGGTGACAAAAACTCTTGGTAGGCTGGGTTCAAGAAAGCTGCATCTGTGATTGTAAAAACCTTTTTTTGCACTTCTTTTTGTGTTGAAGTTAAAAAGCTCAGTGAGATGCAGGTTGCAATGTACACCCAAATATGCACCAAGAGTTACACTTACTTCTCAAAATAATTAGTATGACCCCGCCCCCCCCAACTGAAAGGCATAGGTCCCTGCAAGGCACACCGAAGGTGCACCTTGCTTCACCAAATAGTAAGAATGAGCTCCTTTGGGGGAAATGTTAATTATTTGGTGAAGCCAGTGTCTCTTCTTGATTGCATTGCGGTCTGGATTGTAACCTGCATCTCGTTGTGCTTTGCAGTGTTAAAACCCCAAAAAGTCCAATAAGGTAAGGATATTTCTTTTAAGTTTTTTTTAGTTTGGAAATAACAGCACCCGATGGGCAATACAAAAGTATTTGCCACATATTTCTGCATAGTCTTTAGAGTGCTGTTTAAAAAAAAAAAAAAAACATCCTCACCTCAAAGGAAAAATGATGTCCCATCGCAGGGAAATGTGATTTATTGGGATAAGTTAGAACATTTTTATAGATTTTTTTAGTGTGTACAAGTTAAACTCAGTTAAACAAGTCTCACTCAGATGTAAACTTGATTTACCAGATCTTCAGCATGACCTGCACTGTCTACCTAGTGTTCGATTTTGAAGCGGGTGTAAAATAATTGCTTTTACACTTGTTGCTGAATTAGCCCCAATGTGTTGGCCTAACCTGAAATCCACATCTTCTTTTAGCCACGGTTTGTAAGTGTAACCATTTCTGTTTAGCACGTTTATGCAATAATCTAATCCTTTTAGTATTCATGACGTATACTTTAGAAAATGGCAAATGTCAGAAATAATTTTTCTTAATAGGTACTTCTGGACAATGTGTTGTGTGCTACATAATCAATATTCTCCCAAAACAGATGAAGCAACTAAATGACATCTTATTTCCAGCAGTGCATGCGAAGGCCAGATAAATAACTGCACTTGTAATACATCATGATAACAATGCAAGAACACTGAAAAGGGAAAATATTTAGACAATAGCACTACAACAAAAACAAACACTACTGCAAAAAAGTTTTCACATGACTGGAAAGTGACCTTATTTTTATTAAAAGCAAGGCTTTATTAGTCACAAAACCATACATATGAATATGTACATGGTACTGTAATTACAGTCTATATCTGCAATTACAGTCTATTGGCTTGATGCAGAGCCTCCCCGTTCAGCTATCCCGTGCGTTTTCCCGTTGGTTTTGGGCTTTGATCGGGTCAGGAAAGGGTGCTACGTTGATTTTAGTGTGCGTTTATGCTCTCAGGAGTGCGCTCGGCCGCCTTTCCGATTGTCGGCTCGCATGAGGCTGTTTCCCGGGAAAACGAACGCCTCGTTCATTGGTCCGTTTTTTTCAGTGATGCAGAGCCTTGATTTCCGATTGAAATCACCCTAATAAAACGGGGCCGCCGAGCCTTCACTTACGGGCAGTCTGAGCAGCCGTATTTGCACTCGGGCAATAATATGCAGTCCTCTGTTGGAGCACATCAGCGGCGCCAGCTCCGCAGTCTTGTCCTGCTGAGTATGGCAGAAACAAGGCTGCACCGCACGCCTTTGGACATCGATGGCATGAGTATTTGTTATATTTTAGGGGGTTTTTTTTAGGGTCCTTTTTACAGGGTCTACCTAATTTATTTTTTATTGCCTGTGTGCAGGAATTGGAAGATGGGACATTGCATAAATGTGCAGGCACTGGCTGGCCCTGAATTGGATTTTGGGAGTCGTTTTGCTGGCTTTCCCTGCCTAGGAATTCCTGCCTACATGAGCGATTCAAATCTGGCGATCTTTTTAGTGGCTGGCTACTGGGTATGTGTATGAAACTTGTATTGGTTGCCCACCCTGTCTGACTGTTTTTTTTCCCTTAACACACTATTTGGTAACTATTTTCGTAGTATATTTTGAGCCTAATTATTGAGCTACAAATTAAATGGCTTAAGTGATTGTACCCTATTGCATCATGTTCTTGCCCTCTTATGTAAGTAGTATTCCCCAGACTTTTTTAATGAGTGTACAGGTTGTATGTGCATGTAGTCTCATTAGAAATGTCCTTTCCTCCCACCCTACCCCGCTCATCTATTTGTCCCTCTTTTCTATTGTTGCAATGCACACCTTTTTTTTTTTTTGGGGGGGGGGGGGTTTGGGCAGGAGACTCTGGCTATCCTTTGCTCCCCTGGCTGATGACCCCCATTCTGCACCGATCTTCACAGGCAGAGGAGCGCTACAATACTGCCCCCAGGAGGACTCGCTCTGTGGTGGAGCGAGGCTTTGGTCTCTTGAAGATGAGGTTCCAATGTCTTGATGAGACTGGGGGGGCACTACAATAGACGCCTGCAACGGTCCTAAACCTAATCATGGCTTGTGGGCTACTCCCCCACCTTTAGTTTCAGACGTCCCCACCCCTCCTTTTTCTGGCACCCAAAGTGGCACCGCGCAAACCATCCGTGCACAACTATTGTTTAGTGTTTTTTCAGAGACCACAAATTTTTTTTTGGTTTTTTTTTTTTTTTTTTTTAAACAAATTTTGTGGTGTCATTTGTTTTTTTGGGAACAAAAGAAAAATTACATGTGGGGTCAGAAAATGGATTCCCCACAAATTAGTGGTATGTTGGGTTGCATGCTGACGAGGAATGATGTTGTGCCTGCAAATTGGCTGCAATGTGGGCCAGGCTTTGATTAATCTCACCCATATGGCTGGTTAGGGCAGAGATACTTCTGTTTAATACCTCTAATTGGGCGTTGAGGTTTGTGAGTTGGGTGCACACAGTCTCATTGAATTGCTGTGTTGTCGCCGAAAAGGCTATATTTTCCTGCCTCCATGCTTCCTCCAAAATTTGAAGTTGCCTTCTTTGGGAAATATGGCGTCTGGACTGGGTTGGAGCAGTGGGACGGGTGGTTGGTTCTGGTTCAGAAGGTGGTTGTGGATGTGGTGGTTGTGCCGGGGTTGACTGCGTTGCTGCCACTGGTTCAGTAGTGGTTAGTGACATATGTGGGGTGTCCTCCTCCAAATCTCGTATATGGTCGATGATGGGTGGGCTTCCTGTGGTCTGTAAAGAAATATAGCTTCCTTTTAGTTTATTTCTGTCTACAAAAGCTCTCAAATATCAATGTTAAAAGTACACACCAAGGACCATTGACTTACCTCATCGCAATCCACAATTTGGCTTCGTGGTGTAGAATCCTGGTGTGCCCTTGGCCTCGGTGCTAACGCAGGGGTTTGGGGGCCTGGTGTGTCCTGTTGACTTGGTCCTTAGAATGTAGATTTGAAGATTAGCTAAATGGCCAAGTACAGTGTGTTGTGTAGCATAACACTGCCTTATTGAACTTTTTGTAATAGGTCATGGTAAAATCAGACTCGCCTTGGGACCTTACATTCCGGTCTGTGTCTTGTGCCTCTGCCAGGCCCTGGATGCTGGCCGGGTGTATGTATGTATATACATGTTCCTCGGCGGATGTAAGGATTATTTTAGTGGGTAAGCCACCCCCTGTCTGTTGGCTGGGGAAGATTAAATTACACCTAATAAGTGTTACATCCTGTTACCAATGCGACTAAAAATGCATTTAATTTGCCCTTTACCTCTGCTGACGGTGCATGTCCATTTTTTTTTTACTGTAGTATTTCAGGTCCCCAAATTTCCTTTTGATTTGTTGAATATCTCGCCTGACAGATCCCACACTATTTACTTGGCGGCAAATATTCGTCCAGATCTCCAGCTTAGCCTGCTTAGTGGTGGATTTGGAGCTCCTGCCAAATAGGCATCATAATGCTCACAAACTACATTTGCCACAGCCATGCTTTGAGCATCGCAAAAACGTGCAGTTAGTGAGCCACGGCATACTTGTCGGCCACATGGGTGTGTGGTGTCCCCTGCATCTGTGGAAATTGATGATTGGCTATCTGGTGAGTCGTGTGTGGTTCTGGGGCTTATGGGGGAGGGTGATGTTGTGTGTGTGCTGCTATGGCTTAATGTCTGGGTTCCTGTTGAGCTATCAGATGTGGAGCTGCAGGTGGAATGTGAGGTACTGGAATTGGGAGAACCAGAGGGTTGAGGTGGAGGGGTGGGTGACCTTGGTGGGGTGGTGGGTTTGGCAATACGCTTTCCCTTGCTGATGTGTTTTGTTTTGTGGGTATGTTTGGTGTGTTGAGGCTGAGGATGCTGCAGGGTCTTACTTGATTTTGCACCCTTGTCTGTTCGTGCTTTTTTGGCAGGTGGTGGTGAATGGGTTAATGTCTCCTTGGTCCTGCGTTTTTTGGAATGTGCCTGTGTATGTGGAGTATCCTGCGTTTTAGTTGGGGCATGTTCTGCCTGTGTCTGGTGCCTGCTCTTCTGTCTTTTGGAGGATGAGGCATGTGTGCGGCTGCTATGTGCCTCGGGCCTTGGTTGGCTCTTTTTGCTCCCTTTAGGTCTGCCCATAATGATATGGTATCCAACACAGAGCTGAGTGCCTTGTGCTTTAAATATGTTTCCCGTGTGGGCGTGGTCAACAGCGGGTGCGCGCCTGCGTGCACACACGCACGTCACCGCGGGGGAACGTCAGAGCTATACCAGGAAAACCAAGAAAAGATGTCGCCCGCAATCTTTCCACAGGAGCAGGACGACATCATCATGGATGTGAGTATGCAAGCGTGCGAGCGTGCGTTTATGTGCGTGCACACATTCCTAATAATAAAAAAAAAACAAAGCGCAGGAATAGTCTGAAACAACTTAGTTTGTCACGTTAAATACAAACCCACCTTAGTTTAACACATGTACGCAGCTACAAACTAGACTAGATGCAGATAGAAGAACTAGGGCAATGTGAGGCAGCAAGAGGTTAATAAAGTGACTTTAGTTAGGGCAGGAAACTTGTTAATGTATTTTGGGGATTAATGGTGGGTCCTTGTATCTTTTTTTAACAGATGATGCTGAGGAATCGCTACGACTTCCTGCCGTCAGATTATGACAAGCGCATGTTGGCCCTGGCGGTGGTGGACGCGATCGCACGCCGATCACAAACCCCCTATACCTTCACCCAGATCGCCCAACACTGGTCTGATTTAACCCTTCTATTGCCAGCCACGTAAAATTTACGTGGCTGCCTCTCCAACACTTAAACGCCAGCCACGTAAATTTTACGTGGCTGGCATCCCCTTACCTTCCATCCTTCGTCGGGTCATCTGCCGGTCAGGATCGGCAGATTCTTCTCGAAGGGGGTCCGGGGGGTGCTGCCAGGTGACCTCTGGGTGACTTCGGTCACCCGATCGCTCCTGCAGCCAATCAGGAGCCGGCGCCGCATTGATGTCATTCGCCGGCGCCCGCCGGTTAAAAGGACAGCGAGGGAGGGCGCCGGCCTCTTTCTGCGTTGAGATCAGGTAAGTGTATGTTGTGTTGTGTCCCCGCTGGGGGTGGATGGCCGTAGGAAATGTGTTTTTTTTTGTTTGATGGCAGTTTGGATCTCATAGTAATGAGATCCATTCAAAAAAACGGCGATCTAGCAGAGATCGCCGTTTTTTTGAATGGATCTCATTACTATGAGATCCACTACTTCTTTAGCCCATGGGGGAATGGGAGGGGGGATGGAATTGCCACACTACCTATATGGGATGAGGGGGGGATGAATGCCACACTACCTATATAGGATGATGGGGGGGGTGGAAATGCCACACTACCTATATGGGATGGGATGAGGGGGGGGATGAATGCCACACTACCTATATGGGATGGGATGAGGGGGGGGATGAATGCCACCCTACCTATATGGGATGGGATGAGGGGGGGGGGGATGAATGCCACACTACCTATATGGGATGGGATGAGGGGGGGATGAATGCCACACTACCTATATGGGATGGGATGAGGGGGGGATGAATGCCACACTACCTATATGGGATGGGATGAGGGGGGGATGAATGCCACACTACCTATATGGGATGAGGGGGGGGGATGAATGCCACACTACATTTATGGGATGGGGAGGGGGGATGAATGCTACCCTACCTTTATTGGATGGGGAGGGGGGGATGAATGCCACACTACCTATATGGGATGGGATAAGGGGGGGTGAATGCCACACTACCTATATGGGATGGGATGAAGGGGGGATGAATGCCACACTACCTATATGGGATGGGATGAAGGGGGGATGAATGCCACACTACCTATATGGGATGGGATGAGGGGGGGATGAATGCCACACTACCTATATGGGATGGGATGAGGGGGGGATGAATGCCACACTACCTTTATTGGATGGGGAGGGGGGGATGAATGCCACATTACCTATATGGGATGGGGAAGGGGGATGAATGCCACACTACCTATATGGGATGGGGAAGGGGGATGAATGCCACACTACCTATATGGGATGGGATAAGGGGGGGATGAATGCCACACTACCTATATGGGATGGGATAAGGGGGGGATGAATGCCACACTACCTATATGGGATGGGATAAGGGGGGGATGAATGCCACACTACCTATATAGGATGGGATAAGGGGGGGATGAATGCCACACTACCTATATGGGATGGGATAAGGGGGGGATGAATGCCACACTACCTATATGGGATGAAGGGGGGATGAATGCCACACTACCTATATGGGATGGGATGAGGGGGGGATGAATGCCACACTACCTATATTGGTTGGGGAGGGGGGTGAACGCCACATTACCTATATTGGATGTGGAGGGGGGATGAATGCTACACTACCTATATGGGATGGGGAGGGGGGATGAATGCCACACCACCTATATGGGATGGGGAGGGGGGGATGAATGCCACACTACCTATATGGGACTGGCGCACACAAATCGCCCACCAGCTAAATGAATGAATCTGATTTCATCTTACACCTTAACTACTACTGTTATATATAATACTTACAGTTAAAAAAAAAAATTTTTTTGTAAGTATTATATATAACAGTAGTAGTAAAGGTGTAAGATGAAATCAGATTCATTTATTTAGCTGGTGGGTGATGGGTGCGTGCCAGTCCCAGTTTATTCCTGGGTGCAGATGGCGACTGGGGAAGGTGTCAGCGATGGGTGGGGGGGGTTGGATGTTGGTGGTGCACTGGCTGATTTCTGGTCGCCATGTGGCGATTTGCCGCCCCCACCCTGCCCCACCATCGCTGCTTTCACCCCTCCTTCCCCAACTGCACCCGGGTGTTTACACCTGCCACCCATACCCCACCCCCCACTATGCGATTTGTGCACTTTTTAAAAAATGTGTTTTGCACGGATGTGTATGCTAATCTGGTTAGAGGGATGAGGGGTGGCTGGTAGGTGCGCGCCGGGCCCGGCTCACTGTTGGGTGCAGCCGGCAACAGAGGGGGGGTGAGGTGGCAGGGATGGGGGAGCGGAGTGACAGGCAGGGCGCTGGCTGATTTCTGGTCGCCATGTGGTTGGTGATCATGTGCCATTTGCCGCCTCCACCCCGCTCCCCCATCGCTGCTTCCACCCCTCCTTCATCGCCTACTGCACCCGGGTGTTTATTTGGTGAGCTAGGCCTAGCACGCACCTGCCACCCATTCCCCACCCCCCACTATGCGATCTAAGCTATTTTGTTTTTGTGGTTGATTCTGGTTTTGTGCACTTTTTTAAAAATGTGTTTTGCACTGATGTGTATGCTAATCTGGTTAGAGGGATGAGGGGTGGCTGGTAGGTGCGCGCCGGGCCCGGCTCACTGTTGGGTGCAGCCGGCAACAGAGGGGGGGTGAGGTGGCAGGGATGGGGGAGCGGAGTGACAGGCAGGGCGCTGGCTGATTTCTGGTCGCCATGTGGTTGGTGATCATGTGCCATTTGCCGCCTCCACCCTGCCCTCCCATCGCTGCTTCCACCCCTCCTTCATCGCCTACTGCACCCGGGGTGTTTATTTGGTGAGCTAGGCCTAGCACGCACCTGCCACCCATTCCCCACCCCCCACTATGCGATCTAAGCTATTGTTTTGTTTTTGTGGTTGATTCTGGTTTTGTGCACTTTTTTAAAAATGTGTTTTGCACTGATGTGTATGCTAATCTGGTTAGAGGGATGAGGGGTGGCTGGTAGGTGCGCGCCGGGCCCGGCTCACTGTTGGGTGCAGCCGGCAACAGAGGGGGGGTGAGGTGGCAGGGATGGGGGAGCGGAGTGACAGGCAGGGCGCTGGCTGATTTCTGGTCGCCATGTGGTTGGTGATCATGTGCCATTTGCCGCCTCCACCCTGCCCTCCCATCGCTGCTTCCACCCCTCCTTCATCGCCTACTGCACCCGGGTGTTTATTTGGTGAGCTAGGCCTAGCACGCACCTGCCACCCATTCCCCACCCCCCACTATGCGATCTAAGCTATTGTTTTGTTTTTGTGGTTGATTCTGGTTTTGTGCACTTTTTTAAAAATGTGTTTTGCACTGATGTGTATGCTAATCTGGTTAGAGGGATGAGGGGTGGCTGGTAGGTGCGCGCCGGGCCCGGCTCACTGTTGGGTGCAGCCGGCAACAGAGGGGGGGTGAGGTGGCAGGGATGGGGGAGCGGAGTGACAGGCAGGGCGCTGGCTGATTTCTGGTCGCCATGTGGTTGGTGATCATGTGCCATTTGCCGCCTCCACCCTGCCCTCCCATCGCTGCTTCCACCCCTCCTTCATTGCCTACTGCACCCGGGGTGTTTATTTGGTGAGCTAGGCCTAGCACGCACCTGCCACCCATTCCCCACCCCCCACTATGCGATCTAAGCTATTGTTTTGTTTTTGTGGTTGATTCTGGTTTTGTGCACTTTTTTAAAAATGTGTTTTGCACTGATGTGTATGCTAATCTGGTTAGAGGGATGAGGGGTGGCTGGTAGGTGCGCGCCGGGCCCGGCTCACTGTTGGGTGCAGCCGGCAACAGAGGGGGGGTGAGGTGGCAGGGATGGGGGAGCGGAGTGACAGGCAGGGCGCTGGCTGATTTCTGGTCGCCATGTGGTTGGTGATCATGTGCCATTTGCCGCCTCCACCGTGCCCTCCCATCGCTGCTTCCACCCCTCCTTCATCGCCTACTGCACCCGGGTGTTTATTTGGTGAGCTAGGCCTAGCACGCACCTGCCACCCATTCCCCACCCCCCACTATGCGATCTAAGCTATTGTTTTGTTTTTGTGGTTGATTCTGGTTTTGTGCACTTTTTTAAAAATGTGTTTTGCACTGATGTGTATGCTAATCTGGTTAGAGGGATGAGGGGTGGCTGGTAGGTGCGCGCCGGGCCCGGCTCACTGTTGGGTGCAGCCGGCAACAGAGGGGGGGTGAGGTGGCAGGGATGGGGGAGCGGAGTGACAGGCAGGGCGCTGGCTGATTTCTGGTCGCCATGTGGTTGGTGATCATGTGCCATTTGCCGCCTCCACCCTGCCCTCCCATCGCTGCTTCCACCCCTCCTTCATCGCCTACTGCACCCGGGTGTTTGGTGAGCTAGGCCTAGCACGCACCTGCCACCCATTCCCCACTATGCGATCTAAGCTATTGTTTTGTTTTTGTGGTTGATTCTGGTTTTGTGCACTTTTTTAAAAATGTGTTTTGCACTGATGTGTATGGTAATCTGGTTAGAGGGATGAGGGGTGGCTGGTAGGTGCGCGCCGGGCCCGGCTCACTGTTGGGTGCAGCCGGCAACAGAGGGGGGGGGAGGTGGCAGGGATGGGGGAGCGGAGTGACAGGCAGGGCGCTGGCTGATTTCTGGTCGCCATGTGGTTGGTGATCATGTGCCATTTGCCGCCTCCACCCTGCCCCCCCATCGCTGCTTCCACCCTGCCCCCCCATCGCTGCTTCCACCCTGCCCCCCATCGCTGCTTCCACCCCGCTCCCCCATCGCTGCTTCCACCCCTCCTTCATCGCCTACTGCACCCAGGTGTTTGGTGAGCTAGGCCCAGCACGCACCTGCCACCCATTCCCCACCCCCCACTATGCGATCTAAGCTATTGTTTTGTTTCTGTGGTTGCTTCTGGTTTTGTGCACTTTTTTAAAAATGTTTTTTGCGTGGCCTTGCGTGCACCTGCTACCCATGTCCCACCCCCACTATGTGATCAAAGCTGTTTTTGGTTTTGTGGATTTCTAAATGTATTTTTGGCCTGATGTAGTGTGAAATCCCTTGATGTAAATACCCCTGATTTCCAGTAAAACTTACCTTACCGTCAATGCAATGGTGCATACTGGCTAAAGCTATAGCTTATTGCCGTTGTGGCCAGCACATGTGTTGTTGCATTGGGGATATTTATTACCAGGGATTTCACCCACCATTCTATACTTCTGTTAACAAAACTTACTTTAGGCTTGTCGGTTGTTTTTTTCCCTGAAGTCTCATACAGTTGAGAAGTACACTGCACAGGAAGCAGCGGCTTATATGATGGAGTCGGACTCTGAAGAGTTTAGCGAGTCAGGTTCAGAATATATGCCAGGTAGTGAGTCCGACAGTGACTCCTCTATTGAGGAGACACAGCCGCGCAGTGGTACTAGTGGTAGTGCTAGGCATCCTAGAAGGGATGGTACCGCACAAGAAGAGGCCATGCTGGAGGAAAGTGTAGGCCAGGGGAGTGCTGCAGTTGGAGGAGCGCCTGCGTGGAGGCCTCCTAATAATTATTCCCCCGAAATTCCCCCATTTGATTCAGTCCCCGGGGTCAATGTCGACACCACAAACTTCGGTGTCATTGACTTCCTAAAGTTATTCCTTTCAGAGGCCATCCTACTGGATATGGTCTTTTACACAAATCTGTATGCTGAGCAGGTCCTCACCCAAAACCCCCACAGAGGCACGCCCGCGCTCATGCATGGCACCCAACAGACATAAGTGAGATGAAAAAATTTTGGGGGCTCACTTTAGCAATGGGTATCTGCAAAAAATTTAGTATCGCCTCCTACTGGGATACCCAATCCTTATTGGCAACCCCATTGTTTCCGGCCGTAATGTCCAGAAATCGTTACGAAATCTTACTGCGGTTTCTGCACTTTAACGATAATTCCACTGCTATTCCCCGTGGTGAGCCCGGTCACGACAGGCTGCATAAATTAAGACCCCTGATTAATAGCCTGTCGGAGCGCTTTGCGGAAGTGTACACCCCCTCACAAAATTTAAGTATTGACGAGTCACTTCTGCTGTTTAAAGGGCGCATTATATTTCGTCAGTATATCCCTAGCAAGCGTGCCCGCTATGGGATAAAATTTTACAAATTATGCAAGAGTTCGACCGGCTATACCAAATTTTTCCGAATTTATGAAGGAAGGGACACACATCTGGACCCCCCTGGTTGTCCCGTTGATTTGAGCATCAGTGGAAAAATCGTGTGGGAGCTCATGACTCCTCTACTGGGGAGAGGTTACCACTTATATGTGGACAACTTCTACAGCAGCATCCCCTTATTTAGAGCCCTTTACTCATTGGACACACCGGCCTGTGGCACCATCAACCGTAATCGAAAAGGTTTGCCCAGGTCAATGCTGCAAAAGAAACTGAATCGTGGAGAGTCGTATGCTTTAAGAAGCGGTGAGCTCCTGGCCGTGAAATATATGGATAAGAAAAATGTAATCATGCTGACATCAATCCACGATGAGTCAGTCATGAATGTACGACAACGTGGTCCCCGAGCCCCTTCCCAAAAGCCACGTTGTATAAAGGATTATAATAAATTCATGGGTGGCGTTGATAAGACGGACCAAATACTAACCTATTACAATGCCACCCGAAAATCCAGAGCCTGGTATAAAAAAGTTGCAATTCATTTGGTCCAAATGGCAACTTACAACTCCTTTGTTGTCTTCAAGGCAGCAGTACCAGGCTCTAATTTGTCTTTCATAAAGTATCAACAGCAGCTACTCCCTGCACTGTTGTTTGGGGATACTGAGGAGGCACCACAGGTGACAGCTAGTGACAATGAGGCTAGGTTAGTGGGAAAGCACTTCATAAAGTGCATTCCCGACATCGGTGGAAAGAAGTATCCCCAGAAAGCTTGCAGAGTATGTAGAAAGCATGGCATCAGGAAGGACGTGCGGTACTATTGCCCGAAGTGCCCCAGCCAGCCTGGTTTGTGCTTTGAACACTGCTTTGAAGCATACCATACCCAGGTAGATTATTGATTGGTAGTGCTTTCATTTGATGTTCAGTTTAGATGGTAGGTGAACCCATTTTGTTTGCTGGGATAGGTAGTTGGGTGTGGTCTGTCTTTTCTTTTCATTTTTTTCATATTTACACATGCAATAGGAAGTGGTAGAGGAGGAGCAGCAGGTTACTTGTGGCACATGATGATTAAAAAGTGGGCCCCTTTTCAGGATCGCAATACCTGTACCTGATCATATAATCTGATGCCACAGCTACTGTACCCTATCTGCACCTCACAAGTCCAATCCTTATTGCACCTGTTAGTATCGTTAAGAAATGTAAAGGCTGTTTTGTGCACTTTTATAGTGAGGTGTTGAGCTATGCTTGTTGGGTATTCTCTTTGGGGGACCCTGCTGTTTCAGAAGTTTTTTAGCAAAATATTGAGTCTGTTTTTTATAACATTTTATATGGAAACTGTAAAACCTGTGTATGCGTTCAGAATTTTTACAGAAAACTTTGCCCACTGGAATAAACGGGATAGAACTAGAATGCATAAGGTGTGTACTTTAAGTATATATATGGTTTGGGTGGGGTATTTCAAATGAAATGGGTTGTTTTTGTGGAAAAACTGAAAGGTGTGTGATTTGTTTGCAGAGCTGAAACTTTAAATACAACTATTCGTATGCACATACTTAAACTTTGGGGTGTTTGACAACAGTACCATCGAAAGTACCTATGCATGTTGGGTATTGTTCTGTTCAGGGGATGTCGCTGTTTCACATTAGGTATGTTTTTCCTTGTTAGCATATATTTTCTTTAGGAAAATGTGGTTTTTATTGTGCATATTTTACATTTTTGTAGGGAAATGCAGTGGCACCAGTGAATTCCTCGAAGGATTGCGTCCAGAAAGCTCCTGCCACGACAACAAGCCTGGTATGCCTGAAACGCTTAAGGTGTGTACTTTCTGTGGATATATGGTTTGTTGGGGCTATTTTATTTGCAAAGGGCTGTTATGGTTGAAAAATCACAAGGTGCGCACTTTGTCTGCAGAGTAAGAATTTTCAAGTAAAATGCCCAATATGCATATGCTTTGCTTTAGGGTGAATGGCAACTCTACCCTTGGAGTTGGCAATGCATGTTGGGTATTGTTCTGTTCAGGGGACCTTGCCGATTCACATTGGGCATGTTTTTTGTGGTTAGTGGTTTTTTTTTATAGGAAAATGTGGTTTTGATTATGAATGTTTACGATTTTTTTAGGGCACCAGTGAATTCCTCAAAGGATTGCGTCCAGAAATCTCCTGCCACAACAACAAGCCCGGTACGCCTAGAAAGCTTGAGATGTGTACTTTCTGTGGATATATGGTTTGTGGGGGTTATTTAATTTTCAAAGGGCTGTTTTGGCTGAAAAAGCACAAGGTGCGCGCTTTGTCTGCAGAGTAGGAATTTTCAAGTGAAATGCCCAATATGCATATGCTTTCCTTTAGGGTGTATGGTAACCCTACTCTTGGAGTTAGCAATGCATGTTGGATATTGTTCTGTTCAGGGGATGTCGCTGTCTCACATTAGTTATGTTTTTCCTTGTTAGCATATATTTTCTTTAGGAAAATGTGGTTTTTATTGTGCATATTTTACATTTTTGTAGGGAAATGCAGTGGCACCAGTGAATTCCTCGAAGGATTGCGTCCAGAAAGCTCCTGCCATGACAACAAGCCTGGTACGCCTGAAATGCTTAAGGTGTGTACTTTCTGTGGATATATGGTTTGTTGGGGGTATTTCACTTGCAAAGGGCTGTTTTGGTTGAAAAAGCACAAGGTGCGCGCTTTGTCTGCAGAGTAAGAATTTTCAAGTAAAATGCCCAATATGCATACGCTTTGCATTAGGGTGAATGGCAACCCTACCCTTGGAGTTAGCAATGCATGTTGGGTATTGTTCTGTTCAGGGGACCTTGCTGATTCACATTGGGCATGTTTTTTGTGGTTAGTGTATTTTTTTTATAGGAAAATGTGGTTTTGATTATGAATGTTTACGATTTTTTTAGGGCACCAGTGAATTCCTCAAAGGATTGCGTCCAGAAATCTCCTGCCACAACAACAAGCCTGGTACGCCTAGAACGCTTGAGGTGTGTACTTTCTGTGGATATATGGTTTGTGGGGGTTATTTAATTTTCAAAGGGCTGTTTTGGCTGAAAAAGCACAAGTGGGTTGATTCAAAGAAACATGTAACAGCTTGGATTTGGCTCACGATCATCCTATTTTTCACGTCCGCTCGTGCGTTCGTATGAACTTGCGAGTGATTCAATAAGCAAATACGTTTCTATCCTAAAATGTACGTCCGTTCGTATGGCAGTTCGGGAATCAGACCTATGTCAGTTTCCATCCTGAATTTCCCGTTTCATTTCTCAGGTTGCAACATTGGTTTTGCCCTTTTTCCTTTTTTGTCTGGACGTAAATCCTTCTGATCTTGCGGCTCCGCTCTACAAACTTACCTCATTAAAGTGCATTCTAAATATTTGGTCTTTTATTTTTCTTTATTTCATTCATTTTGCAGTAACCAACCATTAATGAATGCATTTGCATAAGTAAATCTTACTTTGTTTAATTTTTACTTAACTTGCATTTTTTACTTGTGGATTTAATTGTAATATTTTGGCTTCAAATGGTACAACTTTAAATTTTTAGTGTGGTTACCCACACCCTCTACATACAGATTGCTCACAAATTTTAAAAAACACCCAGCAACTTCTGCATGTTATGAGCCTAGAAACAGCCAAGATGGCGGCTCAGGTATTATCGGGCAGCCTGCAAACAGAAAGGGCCTTGTGACTGTGTTGCTCTGGATTCTTTGATTTCTGACCTTTCCATGCCCCCAGCTCTGCTGTGTCTGTGCAAAATACAGCAGTAACCCACATCCTGCACTTTATCCCGCTCTCCTCTCCTCAGTAAGTGTGATGCATCTGACCAAAGATGTGCTTAAATAATTAAACAAAGCAAAGGTAAACAACTACACCAATAAATGCAATCTAAAAATATTATTCTAGGACCTCAATTTTAAATTAAATAACAAAGGACATAAGTTTCTTTAATTAACGCAAATATATTGCAAAATAAAGGTTTACATGCAAAGGACTAATTAAGTTCCACATTAAAATGCTTTTAGAAGGCATACATGAATCAGGTATGCATTGCCATACAATTTATGGCCTCGGCCATGCTGATACATGCAGTTCATTGGAGCACAAGACGCGCAGACTCCTCCACATAGCCAAAAAACCTGTTCACGAACAGCAATCCGGCTGCTAAAAGGTGTCGGCTGTGGCTTTCTTTTAAAACGCGTTTAGAGGTTTCTTTGAATCACACCTAAACACATCCAATTAACCTAAGTTTTACGTTTTGATCGTAAGTTTTAGGATTTGATCCTAAGTTTTACGTTTTGATCCTAAAATTTAGGAACGAACTTCCGCTGATCGTAAGAGCATATACGCATTCGTACGTAGGCTCGTGCGAGTCGTAAATGGCCAAAAAAACAGGAAAAAATGACTAACACCCACCCAAACTTACGATTCTCGATACGAAATCAATTAACTTTTGCTCTTTGAATCGAGGGGAAGGTGCGCGCTTTGTCTGCAGAGTAGGAATTTTCAAGTGAAATGCCCAATATGCATATGCTTTCCTTTAGGGTGTATGGTAACCCTACGCTTGGAGTTAGCAATGCATGTTGGGTATTGTTCTGTTCAGGGGACGACGCTGTTTCACATTAGGTATGTTTTTCCTTTTTAGCATATATTTTCTTTAGGAAAATGTGGTTTTTATTGTGCATATTTTACATTTTTGTAGGGAAATGCAGTGGCACCAGTGAATTCCTCGAAGGATTGCGTCCAGAAAGCTCCTGCCACGACAACAAGCCTGGTATGCCTGAAACGCTTAAGGTGTGTACTTTCTGTGGATATATGGTTTGTTGGGGCTATTTCACTTGCAAAGGGCTGTTTTGGTTGAAAAAGCACAAGGTGCGCGCTTTGTCTGCAGAGTAAGAATTTTCAAGTAAAATGCCCAATATGCATACGCTTTGCATTAGGGTGAATGGCAACCCTACCCTTGAAGTTAGCAATGCATGTTGGGTATTGTTCTGTTCAGGGGACCTTGCCGATTCACATTGGGCATGTTTTTTGTGGTTAGTGTATTTTTTTTATAGGAAAATGTGGTTTTGATTATGAATGTTTACGATTTTTTTAGGGCACCAGTGAATTCCTCAAAGGATTGCGTCCAGAAATCTCCTGCCACAACAACAAGCCGGGTACGCCTAGAACGCTTGAGATGTGTACTTTCTGTGGATATATGGTTTGTGGGGGTTATTTAATTTTCAAAGGGCTGTTTTGGCTGAAAAAGCACAAGGTGCGCGCTTTGTCTGCAGAGTAGGAATTTTCAAGTGAAATGCCCAATATGCATATGCTTTGCTTTAGGGTGTATGGTAACCCTACTCTTGGAGTTAGCAATGCATGTTGGGTATTGTTCTGTTCAGGGGATGTCGCTGTTTCACATTAGGTATGTTTTTCCTTGTTAGCATATATTTTCTTTAGGAAAATGTGGTTTTTATTGTGCATATTTTACATTTTTGTAGGGAAATGCAGTGGCACCAGTGAATTCCTCGAAGGATTGCGTCCAGAAAGCTCCTGCCATGACAACAAGCCTGGTACGCCTGAAATGCTTAAGGTGTGTACTTTCTGTGGATATATGGTTTGTTGGGGCTATTTCACTTGCAAAGGGCTGTTTTGGTTGAAAAAGCACAAGGTGCGCGCTTTGTCTGCAGAGTAAGAATTTTCAAGTAAAATGCCCAATATGCATACGCTTTGCATTAGGGTGAATGGCAACCCTACGCTTGGAGTTAGCAATGCATGTTGGGTATTGTTCTGTTCAGGGGACCTTGCCGATTCATATTGGGCATGTTTTTTGTGGTTAGTGGTTTTTTTTTATAGGAAAATGTGGTTTTGATTATGAATGTTTACGATTTTTTTAGGGCACCAGTGAATTCCTCAAAGGATTGCGTCCAGAAATCTCCTGCCACAACAACAAGCCCGGTAGGCCTAGAACGCTTGAGATGTGTACTTTCTGTGGATATATGGTTTGTGGGGGTTATTTAATTTTCAAAGGGCTGTTTTGGCTGAAAAAGCACAAGGTGCGCGCTTTGTCTGCAGAGTAGGAATTTTCAAGTGAAATGCCCAATATGCATATGCTTTGCTTTAGGGTGTATGGTAACCCTACTCTTGGAGTTAGCAATGCATGTTGGATATTGTTCTGTTCAGGGGATGTCGCTGTTTCACATTAGGTATGTTTTTCCTTGTTAGCATATATTTTCTTTAGGAAAATGTGGTTTTTATTGTGCATATTTTACATTTTTGTAGGGAAATGCAGTGGCACCAGTGAATTCCTCGAAGGATTGCGTCCAGAAAGCTCCTGCCATGACAACAAGCCTGGTACGCCTGAAACGCTTAAGGTGTGTACTTTCTGTGGATATATGGTTTGTTGGGGGTATTTCACTTGCAAAGGGCTGTTTTGGTTGAAAAAGCACAAGGTGCGCGCTTTGTCTGCAGAGTAAGAATTTTCAAGTAAAATGCCCAATATGCATACGCTTTGCATTAGGGTGAATGGCAACCCTACCCTTGGAGTTAGCAATGCATGTTGGGTATTGTTCTGTTCAGGGGACCTTGCCGATTCACATTGGGCATGTTTTTTGTGGTTAGTGTATTTTTTTTATAGGAAAATGTGGTTTTGATTATGAATGTTTACGATTTTTTTAGGGCACCAGTGAATTCCTCAAAGGATTGCGTCCAGAAATCTCCTGCCACAACAACAAGCCTGGTACGCCTAGAACACTTGAGGTGTGTACTTTCTGTGGATATATGGTTTGTGGGGGTTATTTAATTTTCAAAGGGCTGTTTTGGCTGAAAAAGCACAAGGTGCGCGCTTTGTCTGCAGAGTAAGAATTTTCAAGTAAAATGCCCAATATGCATACGCTTTGCATTAGGGTGAATGGCAACCCTACCCTTGGAGTTAGCAATGCATGTTGGGTATTGTTCTGTTCAGGGGACCTTGCCGATTCAAATTGGGCATGTTTTTTGTGGTTAGTGTATTTTTTTAAGGAAACATTTGGCTTAAATTCAGTTTTTTATTATTTTTTCAAAAAACCTTGGAAAAAAGACGGAATTCTTTGATTAACTCCACCTGGAGATATGTAGCCACAACCTCAAGCTTGATACGCCTAGATAGCTTGAAGTGTGTACTTTAAGTGTATATATGGTTTTGGGGGGGTATTTCAAATGTAAAGTGGTGTTTATGTTAAGAAACTGCAATGAGCGCAAAATAATTGTATTTTCTTTGAAAGCCTCCTCAAGTGCTCTATTAAGTTTGTGGTGTCTCCTGGTCAGGAAAGGGTGTCTAGCACTACATATGTGGTACCGTTGGAATTGGCAGGAATGGGGCTTTTACACACAATATGACTTTTTTGGTACATTTGTAATTTTTATTAAGAAAAAACGCTACAAAATGTAATTTTTTTTTATTTTTTATTTTTTTTACCTTATTTTCCACAAAAATATTAGAAAAACACTGATAAACTTTAAAAAAAGATATTCCCTGTTGAAGCCCAGACTCTGTTGAAAAAAACAATATATAATTTTATAGGTAAATCCCTGGAAATCCCTTCAAAAATCACTGTTAAACATATGTAGCGGAAAATAGCGGAAAATAGGCTGGCAACAGAGGGTGACAACTTCTCCAGGAAGGCTGGCAGTTAAAGGGTTAAAGAGAAGGCATAAGCCCCGGGTGAGGCGGTACTTCGCCAAACATTTCCCATGTAAGTGTTGAAAATGTAAATGCACCTATAACCCTGGCATCGCCTGGGCGTGGTTTTATGATTGTGTTTGTATTTCAGCCCATGAATGGAATATGCGGTTCCGCCCCACCCGGACCTGGACACGCAGCCCAGTGTTGGGCGAAACAGGTGAAGGTGTAGGTGGTCCACCGCCAGTGTCAACGGCCACCCCCTCCTCTGCCAGTGAGTATGAGGAGCCTCTGGACCTCAGCATGCAGGGGAGGGGGGAATCTGACGGCAGGGAGTCGAGCCTAAATGAGCCTCAACCTGACTCTGGTAAGGGAAATATAGTTAGATATGTGGAAATACATGCATTAAATACAGATACTCATGTGCACTATTGTTAGTTGTAGATTCAGACGTCGCAGGGACATCCCAAGGGATGAGTGAGGAAGGGGGCCACGAGGAAGAGGTGGCTGGGGAAGGTGAGTAGATTGATACCTAGAAGCCTAACTTAATATGATATTCATGATACAACAACAGTCTCTAATATCAGTGTGTTTGTCATCCAAACAGATTCACAGCAGCAACCCAGGGAGGAAGAAAGGAGACGCCCCCGACGCAATGCGCGCCCCAAACATTGTAAGTGTTTTTTTATTTGGTCAAAGTAAATGAACTAACAATTCCATTGCCAAAAACATCGCCCAAAAAAAGAAAAAAAGCCCTTAAAGCGGACTTTAACTCTGAATAAGAGTCTATCTTATATGTTTCCCACACCCTGTACATACAGATTGGCCACATTAAAATTCATCCTACCTGCACCTAGTGCATGTTATGAGCCTTTAAACATCCAAGTGCCTTGTAACTGTGCTGCTCTGCATTCTGGGATTGCTGACCTTTTCAAGAGCACAGCTCTGCTCTGTGTGAGCAAAGCACAGCTATAACCCACCCCCTGTACCCTATCCCACTCTCCTCTCCTCATTAAGTGTGATGCTTCTGAGTCAAGATGGCGGCGCACGTATCCTAAATTCCAGAACAGAGTTGCAGGCCAGTGGGGGAAAGAATAATAAGTTAGTGACTAAAAACTTTTAAAATCTTAGTTTCAAATGCTGCGGTCTCGTATTTGAAGAGTTTGGCCTTTTCATTAAATCACGCTGAATGTGCGGTTTAAAAAGGGCCCCCAAAAAATCACGCAAAACCAAACCATAAAAACAATGCTAAACTAATGTTGTTTTTCATTCACAGATACCAGAAAATCACAGCCACAAGAACCCGAGGCCTAAAGCTTTTTAATTTGTCTTAAAATGTAAATAGTTTCTTTGTTTTTAAATGTAAAAAAAAATATTAGGAAAAAACTGAAAAAAAAAATTATACATTCCAACGTTGGAATAAAAAAATATTACAAAAATTTTGAGAGTTGTCTTTCCTGCAAATGTACAATCACACAACATCATCACACATTTACATGACACAAAAGGTTTAGATATGGGACAATTAATCAAAAACAATCAGAAACAATTAAGGTATGCATTAATGGCAAGGAAGAAGGAACAACAAAGGAGATTAAGGTATGCATTAATGGCAAGGAAGAAGGAACAACAAAGGAGATTAAGGTATACATTAATGGCAAGGAAGAAGGAACCACAAAGGAGATTAAGGTATGCATTATTGGCAAGGAAAAAGGAACACAAAGGAGATTAAGGTATGCATTAATGGCAAGGAAGAAGGAACAACAAAGGAGATTAAGGTATGCATTAAGGACAAGGAAGAAGGAACAAGAAAGGAGATTAAGGTAGGCATTAATGGCAAGGAAGAAGGAACCACACAAATTTTTATTAAATAAATATATATATATATATATATATATATATATATGTGCCAAATTGGCAGTTGTTGTCATATGTATATTCCAATGGAGGTTGAGGGATGTGCGCTTGCGTGTAGCCAGATTGGCAACTGAAGAGCCAT
This sequence comes from Gastrophryne carolinensis, assembly GCA_027917425.1. Lineage (NCBI taxonomy): Eukaryota > Metazoa > Chordata > Amphibia > Anura > Microhylidae > Gastrophryne > Gastrophryne carolinensis. The sequence continues at coordinate 539,024,868 of CM051234.1, forward strand.
GGAGATGTAAGTATACTTCAAAAAACCAACAAAATGGAAGGTCAAATACGACGGAAGGCAAGCAGGTACGTTCAAAAAGCAAGGAAAAAGCAGGGAAAAACGGGCCGCCCGTGTGAACGGGAACGGAAGCCCCGATCAAATTGAAGGCACCCGAGAGAGCAAAATACACTTCCCGAGTGAAGTCAAATTGACGGATCAGTTAGGGAGCCATTCCGACGGAGGCTCTGCATCACATTTGAGCCACGATTCAAACGGGAGCCCCGGACAATCGGAAGGTTTTAAGGTCAGTTCAGGGCCTATATGAAATAAAAACAGACAAGATAAGGAAATCAGAATTTGAAAAACAAAACAAAACACACAACAAATGTCCATGAGCACCTCTTCCAGTTAAAGCAATTCCACACCCATTTTATAAAAAGTGAATGTTGATCCTAGCGGTGGAGGGCATCCTGATTGCCCCACTATGCATACACCATCTGCAAGCTCCATTTCTGTTACCCTCTCACCAGTACCACATCAAGACCGGGTGATTCATGTGTCTCCTCTTAAAGGCCTGCCTGGAATTAATGTTAGCATTAGAACCATTCATAAATAGTAATCCAAAAGAATTGTTGAAACAAGGTTCACAAGACAAGGCCTTGACGATTTATTTTTGATAGAAAACTCCCCAGCACTTGATTGGGTGTTTTCCAAAAAGGAAAGGGAAAAATGCTTAAGGAATCTTCAGTCCATAAATTACATTGGTGGTTGAGCCAATCCTCAGCCAATTCATGAATTACACCTCCACTATACAGCCAAAGAGTCAGAGCAATTTTAAGCCAATCAGACATTCTGCATTTAGTGGGACAGTCCTCACCATAATTTCAGCAAAGTGGGACATTTAGGTGTCCCCAGAGATTTCAGGGGGACAATGGAACGAAATGCCTCAACGTGGGACAGTCCAACTGTAAGTGTGACATCTGGTTACTTTACCTCTACCTCCTTTTGTAATGCCATTTCTGGCTGTTTTTTTCAGGCAGTCCTGAAGGACAGCCCTGATGTTTAGGCTCCCTGCCCTGTGAGTCATAGCTATACCAGGCCACATTGCATTGCCATGGAGACAGCACAGTGCAAAGAAATGTGCTGCACTGTTGTGTGCTATGCACCCCCTCCCCCTGCACTGCACTGCATTTTTAAGGACAGGAGTGAAAATGGAATTACAGCTTTTTGAACCTATAGGACAGCAAGGGCAATGTTTTACCAGATAAGAGGACCTGTTAAAAAGATTTTCGAGTAAGGAAAATGAGTGTTTTCTGGGTACATATGAGCCTGGAAAAAACACACAAACCAGGAATACACATCCATCTTAGGGCCTTATTCATGAAGGGATAGCGTCAGGTAGGGCCTTGTAAATGACAGGTAGCGGCAGGTGAACTCCGGACACGGCACACAATTCCACATTTATCAAGCAGAATCTGTTGAGCAACTGGAACAACGCCATGTAGCTTCCGATTCATCATTATCCCAGGCTCAGCGTACATCGCCGGCGTTCAGCCTTGCAGAGCGCCATGTCTTACCGCTCGCTACCTGGCGCTCTCCCATACATTTCAATGGATGTTCTTTTATTTCTCTTTAAACAGGGGGTTTTTATTAAAAAAATTGTTTTAATTCTCAAATAATGTTGTGACCTCTCCTGGCATTGAAAAAGCCATTTTTGAATTTTTTTTTCATGTTTTATATATTTATGCAGAATTAACATTACAGGTCTGGCATTAATGTGATCATTTCGCAATGTTAAAACAGGCTCAAAAACAGGCTTTAATCATACAGCCTCTGCCGCTCTGGGCTACAGCGAAGCATTTTTGAGCATCGACGGTGTGTGAGGCTGTTTTTTTGATGAATATGGTGTGAATCGGTCGCACTGACCAGTCGCTAACATTCCCTCCCATACAGCGCTGTACTGGTCATATAGTGACTCCCCATAATGTATTCATCAATGCTGCACAGTGACTGAGGTGCTCTGAACTAGCGAACCAAGGCCGAGCACAGCGACTACTAGCGGGCGCTCTGAAATGCCTGCTACAGACCCTCATCTGTCGCTACCTGCCGCTAGTAATGAATCAGCCTGCTCGAAAGCATACATCTCCTTTTCATTCTATTTTAGAGTTAAAAAAAAAGTTTATCCATGGTTTAGGTGTGGTTCACTTTCCTGTTTAGATCTATTGGGTTCACAAGGCCAAGGTCTGATCTATTTACATGACAAAAACGCATGGGTACAATTTCTGATTTTCAAAAGTTCTCACGAAAGAAAAAACATAAAACCATAAGCCCATCATTTTTGATCACCTACTGAAAACATTACTGGCAGCAACCGGCAGCATAAAGCAGCATGCTGCTGATGTCACAGCTCTTGAGTCGAGCATATTATTCAGTCAGTGGATCTTCAAAGGCTGCTCTATAGCATTTTGTAAAATGAGACCAGCAAAATTCCAAATGGCACTGCTGGCTTCTTCGATACTGCTTATCTACTCACCCGTGGTCATTAGAGAAGAGCTAATCTTCCCCAATGTATTTCAAGCTGATTTGTACAAATCTGGCCATTCATTTTTGGCCAAAATCAATTTGGACAAAGAATCAGATTAGTTTAAATAATGCATAACCTTCAGCTGATTCTGACCATGATATTTTCTTTGGTCTGAATCAATCCGGATGAATCGGCTGACTTTATATCAGATTTTCCTGAAATGGATCAGTTTTGGGTTTGTTTTGAACACAATTGTTAGGATATTCAGAATTTGATTCTGTCCATATCAATTCACTTGTCCCTAGCTGTCTGTCTCTGTAGTTTGCATTAATTTTCTCCATTGGGACATTTCACCCTTCTGCTCTCACCAATGCTAGCATCTTCCCTGCCTCCTTCTGTTGCGGTATAATTGCATACAAAAATTGCATTAGCAATAGAGAAGATGAAATCAACCATGGCAGGAGTTACAAAAAGGTCAATTAATTTTTATGTGCAGCAAATTGAATTTTCCTTGGGGAAGGATGCATATGAGCAATGTTTCTTGCAAAGGTGTTGGTGTGGTTTAGGGTTCTTCTTCTTGGTTGACATATGTGTTAAACACTGTACACAAAATAGAGAGCAAATTATCTACACAAAAAACCTCACCTCAAATTATTGTTCCATTTTTACGTGTTCTGGCCATGTGTTGGTAAATCTTTTTTGTAATGAAGGATCATTGCAGGGATACACTTCATTGTCTGTAGTCCTATCCGGTGAGAGTAAAATCATAGAAAATAGCAGGAAGTTGGAGTTCATTATAATGTAGACACTGAAGAAATTAATGTTAATGAGAAAACACAGAATTAAGCCTTTCCTCTGATAATTTACATGTGTGAAGCAACAACTGAGTTTGGTTTATTTTCTGTTTATGTAAGTTGAATATGAGGGGTTACTTATACACCCTGTGTCCAAACAAATCCATTGTTTTTTTCTTTTACTGGAAGGAAAAAGAATCAAGGATGACACGTTTAAGTGTACTTGCTTTTACAGGGGAGATCTGCTTAACTTTACCAGCTTGTCTGCTGAGGTAGCCTGTGCTGCAATAACAGCTTACCACTGTTGCAATTATTCCAATTTGTGTAGATGCTTTTACCCAACATTCTGTGCTTTTGGGCAGCTTGTAAAGAGGTTAATGCTACCGTTCCCCACAAGCTAACAATCAGTTAAAGGTGAGTAGTTCTCCCCTTTAAAGTCCCTGTCAAGCCACATAGTAACTTCCTCCCACCTTATCCCCTTGGAAACAATGTAAAATGAGCTATTTCAAGGCATCTCAAAATCTCAGATTACATGTAAATACCTTATGTATTCTAAGTGAAGCCACTTTCTTCACTGTCATTTTGGGTTGGGAAGGGAATGTCATGGCGACTCATGTGCAGGCCCTCCCATGGTCAGAGCAGCCATGGGGCCACTGGGCCTCACTTTGCATCCAGGGACAGAGTGGCTATTAGATTTTTTGCCTGGTCTTAAAAGGAATGAAATGACTCCAAGTATGCTTGGAGTCATAATTATTGTGCAGAATACATTTAGAACAGACTGGGCTTAATGGTGTGGCATTGGGATACAATCTAGTCATCCTTTTTTGTATGCACCCTGTAGTTTTATTTAAAACTGAATGAGAAGAAGGTAGGTTGTCCCCACTATGTCACACCACCGCCCACTCCATTCTCTCTAGTAAGTGCCAAGGGATGTCATCTTGGCATCTGATGATAAGGATTTAATTATTTCTTTAAGGCCTAGCCCTGATAGGGATTTTGTATATTTTGCCCAGATTTACAGGTACTTTAAACAATATTTTAATGTAATATTTAGTAGAGATGCAATTAGAAAGTAGGCAGTAATGTCAGTAATGGACCAAGTCCTGACTACTCAAACAACTGCTGAAGGCCAAAAATACTGATCTCCTCTATCGTGGACAAGGTTGAAGACCTTGAAAATCGGGATTGGACACCAAACCTAAGATTTTTGGTGGTCTCAGAAAAACACAAAAGTCAAGACCAGATAAACATTTCTTCAAAGTGGATATAATGACCTCCCTAAAATTTGAGACATTCTCAGACAAATTGAAAGAGCACATAGACTGGTACAGGAACTTCCAAAGGGAAACTCCAAATCGTACAGGCCTATCGAAAACAAAAGGAGGTAATAGTGGATGGATCCAAAATCTTGATTTTAAGATTTCTCGGCTGCTGTCTCTCAAAAAAAAGGGAGTTTATACTTGCATGCAGACTCCTAGAAGAACAGGGCCTGAGGTGCTCCTTGTTGTACCAGGCAAAGCTTCGGGTCCAGCTGGGAGACTAAATCAACGAGAACCCCAAGACAGCAATTACAGATCTAAAAAGGGACCTAGCAATCTCAGAACCCACAAAATAATGTAACGTAACATTAAGATTTTTCCCAATCCTCACCCACAGGATTGTGAACCCGAAATGTAAATGCTTTATGGTTGATATTTTTTATCTTGAATATGGTTGTATATATGTATATTGTTATTAGGTTACATTTTGATGATGATTTCTGCTCTCCTCCATGGATGCCCCCCCCGGGTATGTGACTTTTGCTGTGATGGGAACTTCAGATCCAGACGAGTTGCCAGTCGCCCTCCAATTTCGAACCTGAGGACCGTAGGCTGGGACGGTCATTAGAAGGGTAAGACGCTGACCTGCTTTGACCTTCCACACATCGACCCGCACATTCACTAACTAGACACTAGACACATTCCAGGTCAACTTATTTAAAGAGGACCTTCACCCTGAATAAGAGCATATATTATATGTTTCCCACACTCTGAACATACAGATTGGTCACATTAAAAATCATCCTACCTGCATCGACTGCATGTTATGAGCCTTTAAACTTCCAAGATGGCGGCTCATGGAGCATCAGGCAGCCTGCAAATAGGAAGTGACTAAAAACTTAAAATATATTAATTTTAGATGCTGGGGAATAGTTTTTTAAGGGTTTGGGCTTTTCATTAAATCATGCTGAAGGTCCGGTTTTAGATACTGTCATGGAATGTGGATGGCTTCAACACTCCCATATAATGCAGGAACATTTTACAAATCTTAAGAAAACTAAATCTGGATGTAGTCTTTCACCAGGAGACCCACTGGCACAGGGGTGATCGCAATAACCTAAGAGATTCCTGGATAGGTCAAACCTACTCCACTTCCTATACTTCCAAGAAAAGGGGGTAGGCATTCTATTTAACAAAGTGCTACCAGTTAAAGTTCTAGGTAACTTATGGTTAAAGCAGAAATAGCAGAATGTGTATTACATACACATTCCTGAACATATATGCCTCCAAATCTGATAACATTCCCTCTTACGTATCCATGACCCAGCTCAATTTGGAACTAGACCCCCAAAACCTGGTTGTGGCAGGAGTCGTCAATGCCATGTTAGAGCTCAAAATGGATAGATTGACCTCGCACCCATTACAACAAAGGCAGGATGAGGTCTTAGGTCATCTGCTTGCCAGCACGCCACTGGTAGACGTATGGAGGTTGCATAACCCCGGGGAAAGAAATTATACTTGCTTCTCCAAATCCCATAAGACCTAAGGATTGATCAATTGTTGGGGGCAGGGAACTTCTCCCAAACCTGACCAATCCAAAGATCGGCAATATTGTATTTTCCAATCAGGCCCCAATATCAATGAACATAGCCCTAAAACAGCCCTAAAATAGATGGTGGTGATTCCCAACATACTTGTATAAGCTACAATCATTTAGAGAAAAAAAAGCAGTAATGAGGCCAAAGCAGTAATGAGGGACTCTATTATATCCCAAACAATATCTAGCAGGAAAACACAAACTAAGGAAACACTGACCCTACAAAACACAGTAACATCCACATACAAAAAAAATAAACAAACAATCCCAGGGACAGAAAGAGGTGGCAGGAGGCATCATCGCTCTTAAAGTGGACCAACACCCAGGATTTTCACTATCCTGAGTGTTGGTCCACTTCCGCGGGGCACCCCGATCGGGGGTGCCCCTCTGTGTGAAACCCCCCAGAAAGCCCCTAAAATCTTACCTTATCGGCGACGGACAAGCGGCGGACATTCACAAACGGCCGGCGCGAGTGCGCGTCCTGCTAGAGGGACGCGTGGGAGGCAGCGGAGGCAGCGGAGGCTGCGGCTTATCCGTTGCCGATAATGTAAGTTTTTAGGGGCTTTCTGGGGGTTTCACACAGCGGGGCATCCCGATTTCGGGGAGGGAGCTAATCAGGGGTGGGTGTTGGTCCACTTTAAACAACCACCTCACAGCCTTAGCACAACAAAAAGTGGACTCCACTCAAAGTCTGATCTTCAGATGGGGGAAACAAGATGGGCTCCTTATACTACGAATACGAATACTTTATTTGTCGCCAAGTAGGTACAGAATACATACAAGGAATATTTTCTGGAAGGGGGAATCTCCATAGAGGTTGAACATTTGCTGGACACACTATATACATCGAGGGGTTCAAACATTTGCTAGATATACATATACACAACACATATTATACAACTAGATATACATATTATACAAGGGGCTTTAGTTACATTCGACAATACGTTTGCAACTGGTTATGCGCTGGGGACCGAAAGTTATTGCAGGATTCTTAAAGTTGGTTGTTCAGTGCTTTAACAGCTAGTGGGTAGAAACTGTTTTTGTAGCGGGTGGTCCTGGACGAGATAGCTCGGTACCTCCGTCCAGAGGGTAGGAGAATGAAGATGGGGTGACCTGGGTGAGTGGGGTCTCCAACTATTCTTTTTGACCTTGAGTGGATCCTTTCCTTGAATTGTTCATCTAGGTCAGGTAGGGGACATCCTGTGATACGCTCAGCAGTCCTGGTGATACTCTTCAGCCTGTTCCTGTCTTTGGCAGTGGTCCCACAATACCAGGCAGTGAAGGAGGAGGTCAGGAGTGAGCCTACTGCACCGATGTAGAAGGTCTTCAGGATCCTTTTCAACATTCCGTATTTCGCCAGTTGTCTTAGGAAATAAAGTCTCTGTTGAGCCTTCTTTAGGACAACGGCGGCTTGTCTACTCCACTTCAGGTCGTCCGTTATCACCGTGCCGAGAAATTTTGCGCTGGTAGCGATTTTGACCTCATCCTTACCCATGGAGATGGGACGGTGCGCTGGGTGGGACCGCCTGAAGTCTACAATCAGCTCAACCGTTTTCTGGGTGTTGAGGATGAGGTTATTCTCGTCGCACCAGGTTACCAGATTTTTTATTTGTGTCCGGTATGGAGATTCGTCTGTGTTCTTGATGAGGCCTACCAGAGTTGTATCATCTGCAAACTTGATGATTTTGATTGATGGGTCTGTGGACTTGAAGTCATTTGTGTATATGGAGAAGAGGAGGGGGGACAGAACACAGCCTTGTGGTGCGCCTATATTGGTGGTTCTGGATGAAGAGATAAAGGGGCCCAGTTTGACTCTCTGGGTCCTGTTTGTGAGGAAGTTGGTGATCCAGCCAGAGAGATCCGGTGAGATGCCAAGTGAGAGCATTTTCCTATTCAGAATTTGGGGATCTATAGTATTGAAGGCGGATGAGAAGTCCACGAATAAGAGTCTGGCATAAGAGCTTGGTTGCTCCACATGGTGTAATGTAAGTTGCATTGCAAGGTTGACCGCGTCTTCTGAGGATCTGTTTGCCTTATACGCTAACTGCAGTGGATCCCACTTTGAGCCAATTGCCTCATTGATGAATGGTATTATCAGTCGCTTGAAGACCTTCATCACCACTGGGGTCAGAGCGATGGGTCTGTAGTCGTTCAAGGCTGTGGCTGATGACGTCTTAGGGACTGGAATGATGAGTGAGTCCTTCAGGCATTCGGGAACTATGCCTGCCAATAGCGAGCCCTTGAAGATTTCAGTAAGGATTGGGGCCATTTGGTCCGCACAAACTTTGAGGCATTTTGGGTAGATTCCATCGGGGCCAGAAGCTTTCCTGGTGTTGAGCGAAAGTAGGATCTTCCTCCCATCTGACACTTCAAGGCTTAGTTCAGGCATGGCTGAAGTGTGGGATGTACTACTTGCCATTCCAGGCGGACTCATCGGACCTTTGCTTAGCTTCATTGATTCAAATCTGCAATAGAACTGGTTCGGTTCCTCAGCGAGATTCATGTACGGGATGATGGTGGGGGCGGTGCCTTTGAAATTCATTACTTGCTTAACGCCCGCCCATAGTGCTCTGGAGTTGGATTTTGAGAATGTCTTCTCTAATTTGTGTGAGTATGATCTTTTTGCAGCCTTTATCTCCTTAGTAAGTAGATTCCTATATTTCCTGTACTCAGTGAGGTTGCCCAGTTTGTGTGCTGACTCTTTCTTCTTCCTTAGGTTTTTAATCGAGTTGTTGAACCATGGTTTGTTGTGTAGTTGTTTCTTGTAGGTCCTGGTTGGAATCAGCATGTCTTCGCAGAATTTGATGTATGACGTGACCTTATCGGTCCAGTCATTGATGTTTCCGGCGTTCTCGAAGATTTCCCAGTCCGTTGTGTCGAAGCATGCTTGCAGATTGGATATTGCTTCCGCTGTCCATCTTTTTGTGGTAATGACGGAGGGTCTGCTGGATTTCAGTTTCTGTCTGTATGCCGGGACTAGGTGTATGAGGGCATGATCCGAATGGCCGAGTGCTGCTTTGACCACTGGTTTGTAGGCTCCTTTGATGGTGGTGTAGCAGTGGTCTAGGGAATTCGTTCCTCTGGTGGGGCAGGTGATGTGTTGGAAGAATTTTGGAAGTTCTGAGTTGAGCTCAGTCAACCAGACAGTCTAAAGCGGGTTTTGTCGATCCTTGTGGTGGGATGTAGACACCAATCAGTATGAACGAGGTGAATTCTCTTGGGGCGTAAAAGGGTCTGCAGTTGATTGCAAGTATTTCAAGGTGCGTGGAGCAACTCTGAGCCAGGATATTTGTGTCTTTGCACCAGCTGGAATTCACAAAGAAGCAGACGCCGCCTCCTCGCGACTTTTGTGCTAGGACAGAATTCCTGTCTGCGCGGATGATGTTGAAGTTTGGGAGTTCCAGGGCTGTATCCGGGATGCGATCATTGAGCCAAGTCTCAGTGAAGCAGAGGATGGCTGAGTTTGAGAATTCTGAATAATTGCTGCATAGAATTTGTAGTTCTTCCATTTTATTTGGAAGCGAACGCAGGTTTGCCAGGTGTATCGAAGGGAGAGCCGAACGTAGACCTCTCCTTTTTAGTCTTACCAAGGCCCCAGCTCTCCTACCCCTTCATCTTCGTTTAGCACCATACTTGCTAACCTTGGCAATGTGGTTTGCGACAAGGAACCTTAGTGCCAAAAAAGATGGCCATCGGGGAACAGATGTATTTAGGAGTGTTTCCCTGGAGTACTTGAGGCACATGTTGGTTGAGGGCAGAATGCTGGTGGTGTGGGTTGTAGATTGGGCTGTTGGGTGCGTACTTGTGGTTCTGGAGTTGCGGTGTACCTCAGCGGGGCTGGGCGTTTGGGTATGTCACTCGGTTTGGTCTGTAGGGGGGTTAGTGGTGGTGTGAGTATATGTTGGGGGTGAGTGTTGGGGATGGGTGGGGGTGGTGAGTGTAGTGAGGGTGTGGGGATATGGGATGGATATCCAGGGTGTGCGTGCCGGTGGGTTGGGAATGGGAGGCTTGCGAGGGTCTTGTGTTGTTAGAGGGGTGCCGGTGAGTGTTGCTAGGCAATGCTGGGGGTTGTTGGAGGGGTGCCGGTGAGTGTCGCTAGACAGTGCTGGGGGTTGTTAGAGGGGTGCCGGTGAGTGTCGCTAGACAATGCTGGGTGAGTGTCGCTAGACAATGCTGGGGGTTGTTAGAGGGGTGCCGGTGAGTGTCGCTAGACAATGCTGGGGGTTGGAAGGAGTGATAGGCTTCCTCTCAATGTTCTGGAGGCCAGGGAGTGGGTGGTGACTTGAACCTGGTGGATCAGGAACTTGTCTCTCTGATTCCTTGCTTGGTTCAATGTGCCTTGGGATATTGAATTTGCACTGTCCAGTGTAAGGGATGCTTGCCCGGGGTAGCGCAAGTTCCATAGGGGATGTTTGCTAAGAGAAACAGTCAAAGACTGGGTTGCACATGGATGCTTATGAAGCTGTAGTTGTGCAGGCCAGCATAGTGTGTTTTTTGGAGAGCTTGTTGATGTGTGAGTTAAGATGTGAATTTAACATCAAGGCTGAGTCTCACCTGGATACAGATGACGATAGGGCTGACGCATCACACGGGCCGGGGAGAGAGGTGTTCTACCTGCTGCTGCTGACACTAAGACGGAGGGGCAGGATGGGGGCGCCACACCGCCGAGGAGGTGACTTGATGCCTCTTCTTACAGGCGCTTGGGGACCGCACCTACAGACCACCGACACGCTGCTACTGCCGCCGCTTAGAGCGGGCACCGGATGGCCTGTTGTCACACCGCAGGAGATGCTGCCTGCGCCTGCTGCAGCCCCGGGATGGGTCCCGCTCCCACGCCGCTGGTGTACCTTACAGGCGTTCCGACGCGCCGCCGCTTGCTGCAGCCCGGATGGGCCGGCTCTTCTTGCACGGGGATGCTGCCTGCGCCTGCTGCAGCCCCGGGATGGGGCCCGCTCCCACGCCGCTGGAGTGCGGCACCCACCTTCAGCTCCGGTGGGCTCAGCAGATGGAGGGAGAGATTCGCTCAGCAGATGGAGGAAGAGATTCGCTGGAGGGGAGATGCGATCGCAGTGTTGTGTGTCGTCCGCCGCCGCCATTACCTGCGCTTGCCGGCCACCGCACCTACTACCCTCGTGGCATCTCCTCGGTGTAACTGCCGCTCCACGGATCAGGTGGGCTAGTGTCGTCGAATGAGATATCAATAATGGGAAGAAATGGAGAGAAAATGGGGAGAAATGGGAGAAAAAAAAAACGGGAAAAACCCTCTGTCTCTATGGGAGAGCTCCTTCCGAGGCTGCCATGCTCGGCGCCATCTTGGATTAGCCATCTTGGCTAACTTGGCCAACCCTAGAGATAGAAAACATTATATACAAACAATTGAACACCCCCACCACTAAGGCTCGTCTGACTAAGCAAGCTGACGTAATCAAAAGTTTTGAACAATACTTTGAGAGGTTATACTCTAGTAGAGTATAGAAGGAGCACCCCTTGCATTCCACATTACAGGCCTTAGATTTACCACAACTAACACAAGCTCTAACCCAGCTCTTCTATGAGCCTCTGGGGGCTCTGGAGATCCAGAAAGCCATTAAAAACTTACCTAACAACAAGATGTCCGGCCCTGATGGTTTACCCACAGAATTCTATAAACTACTTCTCCCCAGAGTAGCAGTACTCCTTGCAGAAGTATACTCCTCAATCATGGCCCACAATATCTCCTTTTCTAATTTTAATGAAGCAATCACAACTATGCTTCTAAAACCAGATAAAAACACTGCACACATATCATCTTACCGCCCCACAACACTTTTAAATATAGATTACAAAATACTAGCTAAAATAATGGCAGAAAGGCTCCAAGCTTTCCTGCCCTCTGCATTGACCTCTCATCAACTAGGTTTTCTCAAAGGGAAACATTCAACCATCAGCATTTGCATCACCCTAGTTGCAGTGGTGGTTGCCTCTCATAATTCTCACAGCGTCAGTATTGACGCGGAGAAAGCTTTTGACACAGTTGAGTTGGCCTGGCTTTTCTGGATACTGGAGATTAGGGGCTTCGGGGAACCCTTTATCACTTTAATAAAATATATATATATATATATATATATATATATATATATATATATATATAACAGACCCATCATCAGTCTCTGGATTAATCAAAACTATTCATCAACCCTCCAGAAATCCCAGGGGACGAGAAAGGTTTGCCTTCTGTCCTCCCTCCTCTTCAGCATTGCCTTTGACCCCCTTTGAGATTAGTTATTTGAATTAATCATACATCTGTAGCAGCGATAACTAGGTATATTAAACATTGGATCCACTGTACATCAAAATTCATGAACATGGAGATTGATCAAAACGTAATCTCCCACACAAATATACTCTATACACATGCATAGGGAACTTTTGCCTGAATCAATTTTGATTAACCCTTTGCTTTAACATGACAAACATGGCACAAATTAAGGAAAATGTTTAACCTAAAAAGTCATGTCTCATTATTCCTGCCATTAGTAAAGAAATCCAGACTTCCCCCCTCGAGTGACAAATGCTTTATCCTCGAGGTGGGTTCCTCAATGCCTTGTAAGCGAGAGAAAAATATCATATTTTACAAACAGATAGAGAAAAAAGAGGTATCGGTTCAATGTCCTGTGACAGACTGGGAAAATCCTCCAAATAGAGTTTTGAGGGACGGCTTATCCAGCACTCAACAGCTAGAATAAACATTGTTACTCGAGATACTCTGGACTACCAGAATAGGAGAGTGGGATTGGTGTTATGAACAAAGCAGTTTCCCCAAATGGACATCACTAAATTAATCAAATAATGAAACTATCGCTGGGCAATGCTCCCCTCATCCAGCTACAGGAAAATTACTTTAACAGACCTGCCCTAAATGCGCGAAAGATGAAGCAAATTCCTTCCATATGGAAATGCCCTAAAATAAAGGAATTTTGGCAATTGGTAATTAAATACTCCCTAAAGTATTTTATTTATGTTTCCAATACCCCAGAGTGGGCCATGTTTGGACAAAGATTAGCTCTTAACATTTTTGCAGTAGCAAGGAATTTTTTACAGCAATGGATCTACTCAGAAACTCTTACATTGACATTATTCATATAAAAACTAAAATTCCTGTTTCAAATACAGTTTTTGGAAACTTAACTTTAAGAGGAGATGATCCAAAAATTCTTTATAACATGGGAAAGTTACATAGATACGCTATACGATATGATACGATATCTGATAAATCCGCTCATCGTTGGGCCAGACCACATGGTTCCTCAAGAGGATAGCAGAAGGGGATGATCCAGTATTACTATCAAATGGCCTTGGGGTGACCGGAGGGGTTGGAGTCAAGGGAGGAGGGAAACAGCACTTTGAAGAAAAAAGAAGACACTGCCACAGATCTGGGAGTGGCGTCCATAGGGGATGGGAATCACAGAGCACACAGAGGGTAAATAAGATGATTAATATTTTCACAGAGTTCAATTTACATTGGCCTACATGACAGGCTGGCTATAAAAGTTTAGGCCCCGATGAGGCCCCCATGAGGTTCCTGAGCGGCGGACCCGCCAGGAGTTGGGGAGGGGTGAGAGGATAACTGCCTGTTGGGTTTTTCTTCTGGGTTTAAAGATCCTTTTAGGCTTCATTCAAAACTTTCTAATGCTTTCCATTGCTCTCACATTCTAGAAAGGGACAGACCCTTTATCCTTTAGCATCTTTGACTACTCAAACAACTGCTGAAGGCCAAAAATACTGATCTCCTCTATTGTGGACAAGGTTGAAGACCTTGAAAATCGGGATTGGACACCAAACCTAAGATTTTTGGTGGTCTCAGAAAAACACAAAAGTCAAGACCAGATAAACATTTCTTCAAAGTGGATATAATGACCTCTCTAAAATTTGAGACATTCTCAGACAAATTGAAAGAGCACATAGACTGGTACAGGAACTTCCAAAGGGAAACTCCAAATCGTACAGGCCTATCGAAAACAAAAGGAGGTAATAGTGGATGGATCCAAAATCTTGATTTTAAGATTACTCGGCTGCTGTCTCTCAAAAAAAGGGAGTTTATACTTGCATGCAGACTCCTAGAAGAACAGGGCCTGAGGTGCTCCTTGCTGTACCAGGCAAAGCTTCGGGTCCAGCTGGGAGACTAAATCAACGAGAACCCCAAGACAGCAATTACAGATCTAAAAAGGGACCTAGCAATCTCAGAACCCACAAGATAATGTAACGTAACATTAAGATTTTTCCCAATCCTCACCCACAGGATTGTGAACCCGAAATGTAAATGCTTTATGGTTGATATTTTTTTATCTTGAATATGGTTGTATATATGTATATTGTTATTAGATTACATTTTGATGATGATTTCTGCTCTCCTCCATGGATGCCCCCCCCGGGTATGTGACTTTTGCTGTGATGGGAACTTCAGATCCAGACGAGTTGCCAGTCGCCCTCCAATTTCGAACCTGAGGACCGTAGGCTGGGACGGTCATTAGAAGGGTAAGACGCTGACCTGCTTTGACCTTCCGCACATCGACCCGCACATTCACTAACTAGACACTAGACACATTCCAGGTCAACTTATTTAAAGAGGACCTTCACCCTGAATAAGAGCATATATTATATGTTTCCCACACTCTGAACATACAGATTGGTCACATTAAAAATCATCCTACCTGCATCGACTGCATGTTATGAGCCTTTAAACTTCCAAGATGGCGGCTCATGGAGCATCAGGCAGCCTGCAAATAGGAAGTGACTAAAAACTTAAAATATATTAATTTTAGATGCTGGGGAATAGTTTTTTAAGGGTTTGGGCTTTTCATTAAATCATGCTGAAGGTCCGGTTTTAGATAGTGTCATGGAATGTGGATGGCTTCAACACTCCCATATAATGCAGGAACATTTTACAAATCTTAAGAAAACTAAATCTGGATGTAGTCTTTCACCAGGAGACCCACTGGCACAGGGGTGATCACAATAACCTAAGAGATTCCTGGATAGGTCAAACCTACACCACTTCCTATACTTCCAAGAAAAGGGGGTAGGCATTCTATTTAACAAAGTGCTACCAGTTAAAGTTCTAGGTAACTTATGGTTAAAGCAGAAATAGCAGAATGTGTATTACATACACATTCCTGAACATATATGCCTCCAAATCTGATAACATTCCCTCTTACATATCCATGACCCAGCTCAATTTGGAACTAGACCCCCAAAACCTGGTTGTGGCAGGAGTCGTCAATGCCATGTTAGAGCTCAAAATGGATAGATTGACCTCGCACCCATTACAACAAAGGCAGGATGAGGTCTTAGGTCATCTGCTTGCCAGCACGCCACTGGTAGACGTATGGAGGTTGCATAACCCCGGGGAAAGAAATTATACTTGCTTCTCCAAATCCCATAAGACCTAAGGATTGATCAATTGTTGGGGGCAGGGAACTTCTCCCAAACCTGACCAATCCAAAGATCGGCAATATTGTATTTTCCAATCAGGCCCCAATATCAATGAACATAGCCCTAAAACAGCCCTAAAATAGACGGTGGTGATTCCCAACATACTTGTATAAGCTACAATCATTTAGAGAAAAAAAAGCAGTAATGAGGCCAAAGCAGTAATGAGGGACTCTATTATATCCCAAACAATATCTAGCAGGAAAACACAAACTAAGGAAACACTGACCCTACAAAACACAGTAACATCCACATACAAAAAAAATAAACAAACAATCCCAGGGACAGGAAGAGGTGGCAGGAGGCATCATCGCTCTTAAAGTGGACCAACACCCAGGATTTTCACTATCCTGAGTGTTGGTCCACTTCCGCGGGGCACCCCGATCGGGGGTGCCCCGCTGTGTGAAACCCCCCAGAAAGCCCCTAAAATCTTACCTTATCGGCGATGGACAAGTAGCGGACATTCACAAACGGCCAGCGCGGGTGCGCGTCCTGCTAGAGGGACGCGTGGGAGGCAGCGGAGGCTGCGGCTTATCCGTTGCCGATAATGTAAGTTTTTAGGGGCTTTCTGGGGGGTTTCACACAGCGGGGCATCCTGATTTCGGATGCACCGCGGGGAGGGAGCTAATCAGGGGTGGGTGTTGGTCCACTTTAAACAACCACCTCACAGCCTTAGCACAACAAAAAGTGGACTACACTCAAAGTCTGATCTTCAGATGGGGCAAACAAGATGGGCTCCTTATTGGCTAACTTGGCCAACCCTAGAGATAGAAAACATTATATACAAACAATTGAACACCCCCACCACTAAGGCTCGTCTGACTAAGCAAGCTGACGTAATCAAAAGTTTTGAACAATACTTTGAGAGGTTATACTCTAGTAGAGTATAGAAGGAGCACCCCTTGCATTCCACATTACAGGCCTTAGATTTACCACAACTAACACAAGCTCTAACCCAGCTCTTCTATGAGCCTCTGGGGGCTCTGGAGATCCAGAAAGCCATTAAAAACTTACCTAACAACAAGATGTCCGGCCCTGATGGTTTACCCACAGAATTCTATAAACTACTTCTCCCCAGAGTAGCAGTACTCCTTGCAGAAGTATACTCCTCAATCATGGCCCACAATACCTCCTTTTCTAATTTTAATGAAGCAATCACAACTATGCTTCTAAAACCAGATAAAAACACTGCACACATATCATCTTACCGCCCCACAACACTTTTAAATATAGATTACAAAATACTAGCTAAAATAATGGCAGAAAGGCTCCAAGCTTTCCTGCCCTCTGCATTGCCCTCTCATCAACTAGGTTTTCTCAAAGGGAAACATTCAACCATCAGCATTTGCATCACCCTAGTTGCAGTGGTGGTTGCCTCTCATAATTCTCACAGCTTCAGTATTGACGCGGAGAAAGCTTTTGACACAGTTGAGTTGGCCTGGCTTTTCTGGATACTGGAGATTAGGGGCTTCGGGGAACCCTTTATCACTTTAATAAAATATATATAACAGACCCATCATCAGTGTCTGGATTAATCAAAACTATTCATCAACCCTCCAGAAATCCCAGGGGACGAGAAAGGTTTGCCTTCTGTCCTCCCTCCTCTTCAGCATTGCCTTTGACCCCCTTTGAGATTAGTTATTTGAATTAATTATACATCTGTAGCAGCGATAACTAGGTATATTAAACATTGGATCCACTGTACATCAAAATTCATGAGCATGGAGATTGATCAAAACGTAATCTCCCACACAAATATACTCTATATGCTACACATGCATAGGGAACTTTTGCCTGAATCAATTTTGATTAACCCTTTGCTTTAACATGACAAACATGGCACAAATTAAGGAAAATGTTTAACCTAAAAAGTCATGTCTCATTATTCCTGCCATTAGTAAAGAAATCCAGACTTCCCCCCTCGAGTGACAAATGCTTTATCCTCAAGGTGGGTTCCTCAATGCCTTGTAAGCGAGAGAAAAATATCATATTTTACAAACAGATAGAGAAAAAAGAGGTATCGGTTCAATGTCCTGTGACAGACTGGGAAAATCCTCCAAATAGAGTTTTGAGGCACGGCTTATCCAGCACTCAACAGCTAGAATAAACATTGTTACTCGAGATACTCTGGACTACCAGAATAGGAGAGTGGGATTGGTGTTATGAACAAAGCAGTTTCCCCAAATGGACATCACTAAATTAATCAAATAATGAAACTATCGCTGGGCAATGCTCCCCTCATCCAGCTACAGGAAAATTACTTTAACAGACCTGCCCTAAATGCGCGAAAGATGAAGCAAATTCCTTCCATATGGGAATGCCCTAAAATAAAGGAATTTTGGCAATTGGTAATTAAATACTCCCTAAAGTATTTTATTTATGTTTCCAATACCCCAGAGTGGGCCATGTTTGGACAAAGATTAGCTCTTAACATTTTTGCAGTAGCAAGGAATTTTTTACAGCAATGGATCTACTCAGAAACCCTTACATTGACATTATTCATATAAAAACTAAAATTCCTGTTTCAAATAGAGTTTTTGGAAACTTTACTTTAAGAGGAGATGATCCAAAAATTCTTTATAACATGGGAAAGTTACATAGATACGCTATACGATATGATACGATATCTGATAAATCCGCTCATCGTTGGGCCAGACCACATGGTTCCTCAAGAGGATAGCAGAAGGGGATGATCCAATATTACTATCAAATGGCCTTGGGGTGACCGGAGGGGTTGGAGTCAAGGGAGGAGGGAAACAGCACTTTGAAGAAAAAAGAAGACACTGCCACAGATCTGGGAGTGGCGTCCATAGGGGATGGGAATCACAGAGCACACAGAGGGTAAATAAGATGATTAATATTTTACATTGGCCTACATGACAGGCTGGCTATAAAAGTTTAGGCCCCGATTCGGTGCAATTAATTTCCAGTAACGCAATAAAATGTTTAATATCGAAACAGCAGGTATATTTGTTTCTGTGATAATGATGATTGTCCTGCACAATAGTAAAACAAAAAAAGAATATGTACAATTTGCAGAGCCGTACAGGAATTGATGTAAGATGTACAGGCTTAGTGCTTCACTGCAACTTTCTATTTTGTAATTGTATTGATCTAACAATATTGAATTAAATTGCAGTGACTGGAGGGGGCTGTGCGCAGGCACAGTCACTGACGTATGTAGCGCGGCAGGATGCAAGAACGCCAGGAGCCCTGTTCTCAGGAACCATGAGGTTCCTGAGCGGCGGACCCGCCAGGAGTTGGGGAGGGGTGAGAGGATAACTGCCTGTTGGGTTTTTCTTCTGGGTTTACAGATCCTTTTACCAATTTTTACCAAATTAGACTGGATTGTTTTACAATTTAAACCAGGGCCAGATTAATGAAGGGAACAAATCTCCACCACTTGGCACTACTTAGGGGCCTTCACCACTAGCTGACAGGTGCGGCAATTGATCTACAATAAGTGTACTTATGGGGAGGAGGAGTTACACTAGAGCATCTGCTCAGGGGCCTCCACCACACTTAGGCCCTTATTTAAGAAGGGATAGCGTCAGGTAGTGGCTGGTTAATGACAGGTAGCGACAGGTGAACGCCGGACACGGCACGCAATTACACATTTATCAAGCAGAATCTGTTTAGCGACTGGGATAGCGCCATGTAGCGGCTGATTCATCATTTTCACAGCCTCAGCGAACAGCGCCAGCGTTCAGCCTTGCACAGCGCCAGGTATGACCTCTCGCTACTTGACGCTCTCCCATACATTTCAATGGACGATCCTTTTCTTCTCTTTAAACGGGGTTTTTTTTTTTTTTCAGAAAAATCACAAATAATTCTGTGACCTCTCCTGGCATTGAAATAGCAGTTTTTTCATAATTTATTCATTTTTTATATATTTCCTCAGAAATGACATTACAGGTCTGCCATTAAAGTGTTCATGTTACAATGTTGTTACAATGTAATTCCATATGTTTTCGCTTTGTTACTAGTTGATAGATGCTTCAAAACAGACTTTAAACACACCGCCTCCTGTGCTCTGGGCTTCAAACAAATATTTTTCAGCGCCAGAGATTTGTGAGGCTGTTTTTTTGCTGAATATGGTGTGAGTCGGTCGCTATGAGCAGTCGCTAACATGCGCTCCCATACAGCGCTGTACTGGTCAAATAGCGACTTCTCACAATGTATTCAACATTACTGAACAGAGACTGAGTCGCTATAAAGTAGCGACTCACGGCTGAGCACTGCGACTACTAGTGGGTGCTCTGAAAATGCCTGCTACAGACGCTCATCTGTCGCTACCTGCCGCTAATGATGAATCAGCCTCCCCATCTGGTTAATCTGGTCCTGACAAGTCCCAAAACAGTCACCCTGTGCAGCTACAGTGCAGTTCAAATTCATTTCTACCAAACCTAACTTAAGACATTCCTGAGGGGTCACTGGACGCCTCTTGGAAGGGGCATAGGGAGGATAACAAGAGAAAGTTATTCATGTTTATGGCGGTCTGCTCCTGAGTATCGCTACTGTGTCCCCGTATCTTTAATTATGAATTTAACTTTTCGCCATAATTGTCTCTAGAGCACAATTCACCATAATTTACCATAGTCTGGAATGCCTAAAAATCAGAGAATAAAAAAAATGTAAAAGACATAGTAAGAATCGTAGTCTTGCAGATGCATAACTTTGTCATGTTAATAATATTTTAGGAGTAAAGGAAAGCAGGACAGGGTTTACGGCAGCACATGAGGAAGCATAGAAATGTTTGATGAAATACTGATGCCTTTCCGTGCATGAGGAAGCATAGAAATGTTTGATGAAATACCGATGACTTTCTAAAAGTGAAGCCTTCACACTTGCTTGAAATTGACTGGAAGAAAATACAGTAAATTGGTGCTTTCTCCTCTTATTCTCTTCATAGCTTTCTTTGACTCCCAATTACCTTGTGCTCTGGGTGTTTGAACATTCAGGATTAGAGCGGTGGTGTAATTATATTTAGGAATTGGAAATTCAGTATCTGGGGGCATGCTTTGCAAGCTGCTGAGCCCCGAGAAGCTATTTTTATATTCTAGATTTGCTCATCCATAAACTCAATAAAACTCAATATAAACTACACCAAAATGCTACCTATATCAGTAATGCACGCTATTCCAACTTTCAAAAATACCCCGGAAGGATAAAAACACAGTAGAGTGGAACATCTAAGGATATATCTGAAGTAGTTCCTGCGAAAGATATTTACTATAAAGTAATTGTCATTGTGCGACCATTACCAGTTTCTGTACATAAGATGCTATTTTATATGCAAATGAAAAGCAATTGAATGCCAATTGTGCATGAGATGGAACTGTCTGTCAGGCATTCAAAGGGAAACCCACTTACTCAGGAAAAGATGATCTGCTGTATGATGTTAGAAGTTGAAAACTTTTGAAAACTTTTTTCTGAGCCTTATTTGCTTCTGTTTTTCACATACAGAGGTATATATATATATATTTAAGTATGCTGTTTGCACCTTCCAGAAAGGAGTCACTGAGCAGCTGGTGGCAATATGCATCACTGCATCCATTTACACTATATGGGCTAAACCATTTAGGAGCTTGCACAAGGCGCATGCTGTATTGCCCAGTTTCTTAGGATGGGGGCGCACAGCACAGTTTGTTGCTGGAGGTGACTGTGAAAAGTGCCACATATTGCATTTGTATGAGGTTCTTATGATGCATGGCCTCCATCAGGAATTTTTGGGCCCCATATTATCACAATGTCTGGGTTCCACTGTACCCTATATGTAAGGGCTTGACCCTTAGTTTGAACTTAGCCCCTGGCGTCAAGGCAACCAGGATTGTTGCAGTATCCAGACTATATAGGAAACAGTTCAAACAAGGGGCCCAGGCATTATACATTATAGGGAGGGTTTCAGATACAATAAGCTGAATAGGGTCTACTTACCCTATATTCAAGACAAACCTGCCAGATTCATCATCTACACTGGTAGATGTGGAGGCTGATTCATTGCTAGCACCAGGTACTGACAGATGAGCATCTGTAGCGAGGAGCTCAGAGTGACTGCTAGTAGTCGCTGTGATCGGCTATGGTTCGCTGCTACCGAGCGCCTCAGTCCCTGGCCGGCATTTGATGTGTGAGTCGCTTTAACACCAGTACAGTGCTGTATGGGAGCGAACGGTAGCGACTGGTCAGTGTGAGTAACTCAAAGCATATTTATCAAAAAAACAACCGCACACAGCACCAGCGCTGTAGCCCAGAGCGCCAAAAGCTGTGTGATTAAAGTCTGAAAACATATCCACCTGTAACAAAGCGAAAACATATGGAATTACATTGTTTTTACATTGCGACATTAACACTTTAATGCCAGACCTGTAAAGACAATTCTGCATATAAATATAAAAAATCAAAAATGACTTAATAGGCCAGGAGAGGTCACACAATGATTTGACAAGTGGGTAGCAACAGGTAATACCAGGCACTGGTGGTATACACTGAGCCGTCTGTGATGATGAATCGGACGCTACATGGAGCGAGTCGCTCACCGGAATCGCTTTGATAAATGTGGTATTGTGTACAGCAGCCGTGTTCACTGTTCGCTACCTGTCACTACCTTGGGATGGCAGTTGCTACCTGGCACTATGGCTTGATGAATAACCCACATAGTGTGGCAGCCAGCAAGGCTTAGAGCAGGGCTGCCATCAAAGCCACCAGGCTGGATCCCCCCAGGCAAGGTGCGCTAATCACCTTCTGGACTGAAAAAGATGGCGGCGCCACAGGGAGGGACTGCAAACAGACACTGCATGGATGTAAAGCCTATAAGACTATAGGGCAAGTGATCTCTGATTGGCTGGAAGGCTGCACACATGCTGTGGATTTGCTGAAAAGGTATGTTTTTAGATGATACCTGAGGCTTTACACACAAATTGTGAGGTTTAAAACCTAAAAACTGTGGAGTAAAAAAAAAAAACTAGTCTGCTTCAAACATGTAGGGAATGAATAGCAAAGCATGACTCTCAGACTTTCTATAGAGACTTGCAGATGGGCATCCACATGCTTCTGGGGGTGGAAAATACAAGACATTTTACTTTATGTCAGCTTTAAACTGTAGTGACAGAAGTGGTGTTCTTAATACAGAGCTTTACATGAGAAAAGCAGATTAGGGGCTGGATCTCTCCTCAATATAGTGTACCCAGAGTTTTTTGGTTTCCCCCTTTAAGTGGACCAAAACCTGGGATTTTGACTATCCCGGGTTTTGGTCCTTGCCCCGGACCACACTAATTCGGGATTCCCCACAGACTGAAATCCTCCCAGATCACCCAAGAAACCCAACTTTCCCCAGTCCAACGACGCATGCGCGGCTCTTGTCCAATCAGTGCGCTAGGCTGCGCTCATGTTAAATCGGCTAGACTTGGCTAAGGGCCGAGTCTAGACATGAAGAGCCGCGCCGAGCCGAGCGCGCTGGCGGTTGCATCCCGCTACCCTCTAACAGGGTATGTGCCCACACCGGCAATTCAAAAATGCCTGGCATGGGCATGCAAGAGACTATTTTTGGCAAACATAATGGATTAGTTCATCTTATCTAAATTCCTAACAATCTCCTAGAACACTCTGTCCAGTGGTTCCCTAGGGAGGAAACACAAAGAACTGAGGGGGGGGGGGAGGAATGGGTGGGGCTTTTAACCTCTGTTTCGGTGTTTTCTCCTAGGGGGTGGAGTCTTCTCTCTCAATGTGGTCAAGTTGAAGATGATCAGAAATATACGAACTGGCTGTATCGCACTACTTCAACAACAGACAGGGGAGACTGGGGAGGCAGCTGTCATCGTTGTTGCACTCTCTGCCAGACCCCATTCTGCCACAGGCCCGATAGCAATGGCATTCCCTGCCTCCATTGTATGTACACTATTGACCTGGGATTTTAATGTATTTGTTTATGGTTATGAAAGGCAAAATAAGAATCATACAAGCATATGTGTGCATTGCATACGATTGAGCTGGGATTGTCTTACAGTGTGGAGAGCTCCATTTTACTAATAGAGGGGGTGTCAACCTGACACAAGCAGCAGGATTTTTCGGTAGTCAGGCTCCAGAGGGAGGCACTGGAGGCAGAGGAAGAGCAAGAAATTCCCTTTCCTTTCTGTGACCCGAGCAAAGAGACAGTATGGGGCTGACAATGCATCAGGTAAGATTCCAGGCAAATAATTTGAACATTTGACTGTAAGATCACTTTAAAGCAGCTGTCCAGGCACTGCTTAGCCCCCCCCCCCTTGATAAGCCTGATTAAGGCATTAAAAAACTCCTTATTGTCGCCTTTTGAGTGCCCACTGTGTCCCAGCACTTCTGGATTCAGGCATTTTGCCATGGGAGAGAAGAACCTGCTGAGTCACATTTTAGACTCAAATTCCACTTTAAAGTGGAACAAAACCCAGGATTTTGAAGATTCTAGGTATTGCCCCAGACATCCCAATTTGGGATGCCCTGCTGTGTAAAACCCCCCCAGATCGCACAGCATCAAACACTGGTTTTAAAACTCACCCCTTTCCGGTCCTATGATTTATGTGTGGGTTCGCCAATCCGATCCATTTGGCATGCATATGTAATGTTCAGCAAACAGCTCTGTTTATGGCAATGGGTGTGCTAGCAGCCGCATCCCCAGCAGCGTGAACGCTCCTGCCCCAGCCTATCTGGGAGAGAGAGCATGCTCACAGCTCAAAGATGCAGGGATGCAGCCTCCCAATATTTGGGCAGGTACATTTTTTAACCCCCCCCGGGGGGTTCCCAAAGTCAAGGCATCTGTGATAGGCCAAGTCTACAAGTGAGAAGCCGAATTCTTCCGAGGAAGAAATTTTTTTAAGCAATGCGTAGTTACAGATATAAATGACATATTTCAAGAAAATAATTTGTCCCCCAGTTTGATATATACTTGGATACCATTATACATTGTCATATAACAATCCATGTAATGCTTTCAGTTCCTGTCCAGGCACACATTAGCCTTCCCCCAGAGGCCCCCTACCCCCCATTTTTTAATTAGTACATAGACTGCTGACATTTGTATATACAAAAAAAGAATTCTGCCCCTTACCTTTAGAACTGCCCCATAACAGTGACAGGTGAAGAAGGTTTTCTATAAAAAAAAATGAAATGATTGTGTGTTGAGTTTAAACGTCTCCCAAAGCCTCTCAAAACTCAACCTTTCCAATTACACAAGCTCTCAAGTTACCTATATCTAACTTCCAAGTGACACAATTCACCAGACTTAACATGTAGAGAAACCAGATTCCCTGTCTGCTAAGTAGTCCTTTTTTGTTACCTTCATAATGTTTTTTGAGTAAAGCTGTGGGGGTTGCTGTTATATTGACAATGACAGCTTAAATCACAAAGTAAGCTCTGCTAAGAAACTAAGTTCACCCCCACTGCTGCACCCTGCAAGGTCTGCTTTTTATATCAGCTGTCACTTTGACAGCATCATTTCTCATACAAGGTCACCTTATGAAACCAAGAGCATCCATGTGTTTGTACTTCGCCCTTGTACCTTTAACTGTATCTGTGTGTTTAAAAATGGAGAGAGGATTTAAAGGGACAGAGAGAAAGGATCAGTGTCCTACCTGCCAGGCAGTCAGGGTTTTGTTGTTATTGCTGTTGATCATGCTACTCCTAGATTTTAATGGAGTTAAAATTTGGGATGCCATGAATTCCAAATATTTTAACGCCTGCGGATGACAAACTAAACAGCACTATACGAGTATCACTAAATACTGAAGTAACAGTGCTCCAAGCAACAGCTATAGGGCAGCAAGCAGCTCACTTGATCCTGTCCCTTGTGTCTCTCCTCCACTACTTGAAGTTTCAGGTACAAGCCATACTAAAGCGCCAAAGTTTGCTCCACCTTTCAATTCCATTTCTGCAGGACCACACGAAAAAGTGGTCTCACAGCCACTCTGTTCCTTGAAGTTCCTCATACAATTATTGTAATCCACAGTGGTCACGCATCTGTCCCTGGTCACAGCAGAGCAAACAAATGACTCTTAAAACTGCACGCTAACATGCCCTTCCTACCTCAAGCAACGAAGGGAATGCAGCAAAAAGGCAGAGACAGAGGGAGATTTGAAAAGGGAGGCAGAGAGATGAACAGGGCATGAAAAAAAAGGATGGAATGCAGAAAAAACGAAGACTGAAATAAGTTAAAAAGGCGAGGAAATAAGAGGGAGAAGGAGGAAATTAGAGAAACAAGAAAGTAATGTGGAAGAAAAATAAAGAGATAAAGTAAGCAGGAAGGAAAAGCAATGATGTAGAGAAGATTAAACAAGAGTATGACGAGAATGTGGAAAGAAGCAGTTATTCAAAACTGAAGGAGGAGGGAATATGAAAATATGAGCAACTTACAGAAAATGTAAATGAAGGGGGATATGGGCAAAGAAAGATGAAGAGATCACAACAAAATGAGAGACAGCAAAAATAAGAGATACATTGAGAGAGAGAGAAGAATAGAGGCAATGTGAAAAAAGTGTGAAAAAAGATATGTGTCATATCTTCTTGTTTCTATTGTGAATTGAGGTCATATGTCGTTTTATTCTGCTGAATTTATTATATAAATAAAAACTTTGTGTTAAAACTGCACACTTGAGGAAATATAGTCCTTTAAATAGATGGGTTCTACAGCCCTGTGGTGGTGCCGCATAGACATATGAAGAGTCGGCACTGACATTTTTGTGTGTCTCTTTGTGGACATTTTAATTATTGGTGACACGTGGTTATATGTTTGAACAAATAAGATACATTTATCCCCTGGTTTTTTTTTCTTAGTAACTCCTACCATGTCAATGGCCCGATTTTTGGCCTTTTGGATTATATGATCCGGATAGCGCCAAAAAATGTGTTATACATAATCTGTGCTTCCATTTCACTGGGATCTAAACAAATTCTTAAAACTCGTAGGAACTGTGATTAGGGGAGATTCTCCGTTGGATGTGTAGGGTGAGTACTTTCAAACCTGAGAAGGGCACTGTATTCCTATCTGTCAGTTTACTAGACAAGGTGGTACTCAGGTTGCCCTCCAAATCCTTCACAATCGCCACATCCAAGAAGGTGAATTTTGTTGGTGACCATGCAGGATTAACCCTTTTGTTGCCAAGCCCGTAACACCTACGTGCTGGCTTGGCTGGGCCTTAAGTGCCAAGCCTGTAGGTGTTACGTGCTTGATTTCCTCGCTTCTAGTTTAAAAAATAAAAATAAAAAATACTCACCTGACCCCTTGTTGGATCCGGCCGGGTCTCCTCTTTAATTTGGTGCCATCCGATCCCCCGTGTACCAGAAGCTGTGTGGCTGAAATATAGAGTTACAATACATTTTTGACAATCCATATATTACTGGCATAATAGGAAAGCGCATGTTTAGAAAGTCAGCAGTTTCCTCATGTATCCAGCCATTCGTCTGGCCCAGATTCACCAACAAGCTCACGAAGCCTTGTACGGTTTGGATGGCTACTAACGTGTTTGTAGCTAGAAGTATAAATTAGAATGTCAACCCACTCGATATATTCCAACACTACTATAGCCCCCTTGATTACAGCCCAGACCTCTTTGAATGTTTTAATTTTTTCGAGGCGAACTGCAGAGGCTATCAGGTCATGAACTAGTGGCGCCATCCCAAGGACAGACCTTTGTGGAGGTAGTTTTGCCTTTTGATTGATGTTTATTCCAGTTTACGTGCAGATCGCAACTTATGTCATGGTGCAGCTTTATGAATCTTGAGCATGCCCTTCTGCAGTCAGAGACAGCTGTGGGACAACTGTGGCTTGCCATGCTCACTCATACTGAGAGCAACAAGGGACAAAGTAGGTGTCAGACCACTTTATTGTATGGTCTTGGAGAAAAGAAATTCAAATCCCTGTTTACGGCTTCTACCCTGCGCTGTGGAAAATACAGGAAAGGCACATGAGACAGGCATCAGGTGAGCTGTTTGACGACTTATTATTGCCATTGGGTTTATAGTGCCTTTATTGTTGGTGGGTCAAAAGAAATTAGTGTCTGGACTGGGACCAGGGTGGAAGTAGTAGTGATAATATTTATTTTGTCCTAGCTGTGAGTCTGACAAGCCTCCTCGCTAGTATTTTCACTATATTGCAAATACATCCAAAGCATGGCTTTGCTCTTATGCAAAGCTGTTATTTCATAGTGAAATGCAAAATGCAAATGTTCCCTCTGCTGAAACGTGATCCAAATGTGTGCTACTTCATTTGCGTTTAAAAGGCTTTTATTATATTTTATAACAGCTACCAGTTATTAAATGTACACAAATCTAAAATGAAAACTTTTCAACAGAACGAAAATGCTTATGTCGGTTCTCCAGTCAATTTACTGTAAGAATAAGGTATCAACGAGATACGCGTCATAATCATGTTCTACTTAAATGTCGCTGTGCCCAAACACCCTGAATTTGCAGCACTAAACCCAAGAACATTACCTTAGCCCTAAAAATTCACACTTAGCTTTCAGAAATTATCAGAAGAATAACTGGATCATTATTTCACTCTAGCTGGCATATCAGAGGTTTCTGAATCTTGGGTTGGTTCTACACTGTTTTGTCTGCATGGAAAAGTTTAGTGTTTAACAGAAACCATTGATGTGTTTTGTAATGAACAATTTTACCTCCGGGTTATAAATAATAAATTGGCAATTTTCTTAGAAACTTGTGTATGCAATGTAGTTATTTATTTCCCGTCAAAATCAAACTGCAGGGAATAAAACCTAAAGACTCAATCCAGCAGAGTCCTTCATAAAGTCCAGATCCTGCTTAGTTGGCTCCAATGGCAAAAGATGTCCTGTCTGGATGTGTCCCTGCTGCCAGTCCCTGCTGCTGTGGGAAAGTTGGAGGGGTAAATAAAACTGGCATGTACAGGTAAATAGAGGCTCAGTAAGGATGATTGCAAGCAGAATGATAAAGGAGGGGCACATTGCCAATTAGATATGGCTTGGAGGACCATAGTGATACAAATGTGGCAATGGGGTTGTAGTGGAAGTACATACAAGTGTAAAAAATTGAAGTTTGTGGAGACAGCGTGTATCCTGATGTAGAAAACCTTCATTATGCTAGTCAAAATGAAAAATGTGAAACCAGGTCCGGGTCTTAAAGTGGGCCAAAGCCCACTGAATTTGTGTAATAAATTTAGTCAAAGCCCCTGCCTATTTCTAGAGTTGAACTAGAAATAGATATTTTCGCTTTTCAAATTGCCCTGCAACACAGTTTTTTTATGCTGTCCCTCGCTGTCATATGGCAGGTGATCAGCCATTGCATAGGCTGGGCCTCTTCCCTTCCAGGGTGAAGGCTATAAGGGGGTATTGGGCCCCATCACCAACTGGGAGTAACAGAAAGCTACAGAGCACCATTTAACTGTAATAGAATGAACAAAGCAGGGATAAAATTCCATAATAAATCGAAATTATTTACAAGGCAAGGGGAGACAGAAAGAAAAAGGGCCATCCCACACAATTAGCCAGCTGCCCAACCTCTCTAGTGATAGCCAAACTCCCCCTTCCTCCCTGAATGTGTCCCCAGGGTCAGTGGGGGAGGACACAGGAAATTAAAACAATAAACGTGGCAAGCCATCAGAGTGCTTGGCCCCCGCAGACTATTTCAGATCTGCATTAGTTGGATGCTATTGGATCTCTGCTGGATCAAAAATTAAAACTGACAAATATCTCAATAAGTGCGTTAAAAGAAGACATTAAATGTGTAACCACGAGACTAGAGATGTTAGACAAGAGCATGGAAACAACTATAAGTATGGAAAATAAAAAAAAGCTAAAATCAGTGAGTTACAGCCAAGCCATTGGAAGAGGATTGGCAAAACCGTTCCAGGAGGCAAAACCGCCATATAAAAAGGAGCCCCTGAACAAACTGGGGACCTGATACAGTTTGCAAGAGAGGTGACCCCCAAGAAAAGATGGCAGACCACAAGATATTTTGGTTAAACCCCATTTCTTTAGTACCGGTGAAAAGCTCTCTCTGGGGACGAGATAGCAGAATGACCTAGAAGTTTGGGGTTGAAAAATGCAAATATATGCTGATCTATCTATTGAGACTTTACAAAAAGGGAGAACATTACAAATGCTGTGAGCGATTGGGGCGAACAGCAGTGACACGGACAACAGTTCTTCCACAGCAAAAGCAGGTTTATTGAGAAATAAAGTGTTCAAAAGCAAAATATCACTCACTTCAGAGGTTGCATCTACAACGCAATCAATCAAAGTGGTTACTTCACCCAAATCAATGTAAGTCCAGGGCTGGGTACTCCAGCAAGCTGTAATTCCCCACAAGTCCAAGATTAGGGGGCGCAGAAGCCAAGTCCTTCGGCTTACATTCAATCCTTTTGTTCACCACTTGTGCAATGCAGCCTGGGCTCCCTCTTTCAGGCTGGTCAACAGACAACTGACAGGCCATGTGGCTCCTTTTTATTCAGGCTTCCCCTGCAGTCAGCCTGATCACCTGTGCAAGTCCTGAGACCAGGGAACAAACCTGAAAAGGATTGGGGACAGTGACCTGGGTCCTGAAAACCCGGCACGGATCGTGCCTGATACAGCCTAGCAGGGGAGAAATACACATAATTTATGACATTTTAATACACTTTACCACATATCCCCCCCCCCCTTCTTCAGACCCGCGGTCTGACAATTTTCAGCAACCATACAGTGGGCTCGAGACACAGCATCTACATTCCCCGGCTTATGTTCCCCTTTAAACTTAGCTCTACTTTCACCCGTGGGTACTAATCCCCGAACTCGGTCCCCAGGATTAAAGGCCCTCACCCTGGTCGGCCTACTGTATAATCTGCTCGGGGTCACATGTTTAACGGACTTGACGACGGGGAGGGTTACTGATTCTGCCGGAGGTACTTTGCAGACGGCAGAAGTGTTACCCCTTTCCCACAAGGCCCAGAACAAGTGAAAATCACGACCAATTACAGCATCATACATAAGGCATTTTACCACGCCAACTTCATGGGTCAATGTCCTAGCGGGGGTCTCAAACTTACCCACGGCTACAGGGTAAGCCACGATAACCCCGTGGATGCAAAGCACATTAAGCTTTTTCTTTGGTTTATAACCACTACGCACAAGATTGGCCCGGACCAAAGTTACCCGGCTACCTGAGTCCAACAGTGCCTTCACTGGGCAACTATTTATTTTCATAGTCACAACCTGTGTCTCAGTCTCTGACCGCTGAATGGCGGTACACGCGGGTTCTGCGAACAGGGATCTTCTGCGGGCAGCATCACACTCAATGGGCTCAGGGGAGTGGGGGCAATCAGCGGCCATGTGTCCCCACTCATGGCACCTCCAACACCGGGGACCCTGGAGCCTCCTTGCCCGGGCGTCTTCCCTAGGATTAGGGGGCCTTTGGGGGTCAGGGTCAGTCTTTTGCCCTCTTACACCCCTCCACACACCTCCAAGGGGGATTTACTTACCCACCGGTCTGCTGGTCTTGGAGGTAGCTGGTGCCGCAGGGGCATCCCGAAGATGGTCCTTGGTCACAACAAACCTCTCCACCATGTTGACCAACTGTTCAGCAGTCTGTGGGTCGCCTTGTCCAGCCCACCGCTGTAGCTCTGGGGGTAGGGTCCAAAAAAAAATGGTCCACCACGACCTTCTCGCCAATCGGCGCAGGTGTGGACTGCTCCAGCTCCAACCATTTTTGCACAAGATGAACTAAATCGTACATCTGCAACCGAGCAGGCTTATCAAAGGCAAAAGTCCAGTTATGTACTCTCCTTGCCCGAACCGCTGGCGTGACTCCCATGCGAGCAAGGATCTCCATTTTAAGTTTGGCATAGTCCCGTTCATCTTGCTCCCTGAGGTCAAAATACGCTTTTTGGGGCTCACCTGCCAGAAACGGTGCAATCACGTCTGCCCATTCGGCTACTGGCAGCTGCTCTCTGTCAGACATGCGCTCGAAAACCGTGAGGTAGGCCTCAACATCATCCTCAGGGGTCATCTTTTGTAGGACCCACTGTACGGCTCTCCTCACACCACCCATCTCAACCAGGCTTCTCTCCGGTTGTGAGACTTGAGCCACAACAGTCTCTCTGAGTGCAGCAATCTGTTTTATCAACAGGCGGTTTGTCTCCTGCTGCGCTTGGTGCTGCTGTGCCATGGCTTGCTGATGTTGTGCCATGGCTTGCTGCTGTACTTGCTGCTGTTGTGCCATGGCTTTCTGCTGTTGTTCCAGGGCCTGCACATGCTGGGGGTTAGCCTGTATTAGCTGTTTAATCACCTCATCCATTTGAGACATCTTGATTGTTATTTTCGCCCAGGACATCCAAAAGCAAAATATCATTCACTTCAGAGGTTACAGAAGAAGAGTATCACAGTAACAGTTGTTATCAGGAGAATATTGTGGATTACGATTAATGAATTTATGATAGATGAGTTTTGACTGCAAGGCTTACCACAGTTAATTGCTGGTGGGTGTCGCTCTTGGCTTGAGTCCCTCCCCCTAGAGCTTCCCCTCTACAATGTTTGGCTTTAGTTATCGCTTTCCCTTTTTTATCTTGCTTATATTTCCCTTTATTTTTTTCCCTTGCCCTAAGGGCTAACAGGAACATACAGAGCACAACAAACAGATGCTTGTTAAGCGCTTATCAAGAAATGAACTTTGACATTTAGATGACAGGTTGAGATTATGTATTTTGTAAAAAAAGGTTGTGATATCAAAGTTTAAAGCATTTTTTTTTCTGTAAATCAAATTTTTGCTATGAGACAATAAAATATTTTGTAAACTAAAAAATAGTAGTGGCATTTACGGCCTACATACAGGTCTGCTCAGCACCTAGTGTAAAAGGAAAGCTTCTATTTTATTTTTCACCTAAAATGAACAATTTACAAATTATGCCTGTCGTTTTTAAATAAAAACTTACTCCAAGATTTGAATACCAAATGTTTTATATTGTATTATGTGTGATGGGCATTACTAAACCCTGCTCAGTTTAATGAGGGCTGAAGTTCCATCTGTATTTTTATAGCACTGACCTCTTTGTGTTTTAAAGCGGGGCTTAGGCATTTTTAGTAGTTTTTTTTAGTGGGGCAAGAACCATAAAATACCAATACATTAATACACTTTAAATGTACATTTCCCTTTTATATTTTCTTTATGTTGGAAATTCATTAAATAGTATTTATTTTTGAGCTCCTCTAACCGTTTCTTCTTATGCTGTTTAAAGCATTACTGCAGAAAAATTTAGCTATTCTGTATTTTGCAAAATAAATGTAAACCATCTTTGCAAATTATAATACTGGTTGTTATGACATCAAGGGTTATATATTTAACACCAGCATTGGTGCAGCACTGGGAATTATGGGGCAGAGACTTGAAAGCATTCACAGTCACAGCTGGAACAGGGACCAGGAAAATCCGAGAGTCGTTGTGTTGAGCTCAGCAGCTGTGCAATGAGTTTGCATAAACTGGTCCCTTTCCTTCAGGGAACTTACCCACTTGCTGGAGAGAAATAAACAAAACATTCATTCTTAGCAGATTAAAAAAAAATTAAAAGATAATGCTTTCTACTACCATTCATCCAATCATTATTTTCCTTTCTGCTTCTAGTAGAGACAACAGCACCATAACAAAGATGTGCTATAAAACCATCCTTCTACAAAAAGCTGTGCTTAGAATATAGAATAATCTTCAACCAAATGAAACATAATATGACAATGATACGACGAACCGGGAATTAATGACAAGTAAAGATGAGCCACTGTCAAAAATCCTATCAGTATTCAGGCTGTTATATATATGTTATATATTGTAGAAAATGCCAGTGGGAATATGAAGTTTGAGCTATTTTGGGGGGAGAACACCGAAATCTGTTGCAATTCTACAGCTGTCCATTGGCCTTTGTTCAGAAACCATCCACTAATCTGTGGATTAGTATGTGCAAATTACAATACAACCTGCGCTGTATGTATGTGACACGCAACGCGTCAGTGGCGGCTGCTGCGGGGGATCACAGCTAGAGATGAGCGAACTTTTGAAAAATTCGATTCGACTGATTCGCCGAATTTTCCGACAAAAATCGTTTCGACCCGAATAAATTCGCGACGAATCGCTATTAAAAACGGCTATTTCTGAGCCTCCTACAGCCTCAATAGGGTTGTAAACCATTCAGCCTTGCTGTAACACGCACAGGATGCGTGCTGGGTTAGTTAAATAATACTTTTAAGAAATATCACATGCAGATCAGAGGCATCGCTAATAGAATCGCAGAGCGGCACAATTGCAGAGAGTTGAAGTGGCATCACTATGAGGGGCAGAAGGAGCCCAAATATACACTGGAGTTGGCCTCAGGAGCCCAAAAATTGGATGAATCACACCCTGGAGTTGGCAGAAGTTGGCAGCAGCAGCAGCAGGAGCCCAAATATACACTGGAGTTGGCTTCAGGAGCCCAAAAATTGGATGAATCACACCCTGGAGTTGGCAGGAGTTGGCAGCAGCAGCAGCAGGAGCCCAAATATACACTGGAGTTGGCTTCAGGAGCCCAAAAATTGGATGAATCACACCCTGGAGTTGGCAGGAGTTGACAGCAGCAGCAGCAGGAGCCCAAATATACACTGGAGTTGGCTTCAGGAGCCCAAAAATTGGATGAATCACACCCTGGAGTTGGCAGGAGTTGACAGTAGCAGCAGCAGGAGCCCAAATATACACTGGAGTTGGCCTCAGGAGCCCAAAAATTGGATGAATCACACCCTGGAGTTGGCAGAAGTTGGCAGCAGCAGCAGCAGGAGCCCAAATATACACTGGAGTTGGCTTCAGGAGCCCAAAAATTGGATGAATCACACCCTGGAGTTGGCAGGAGTTGACAGCAGCAGCAGCAGGAGCCCAAATATACACTGGAGTTGGCCTCAGGAGCCCAAAAATTGGATGAATCACACCCTGGAGTTGGCAGGAGTTGACAGTAGCAGCAGCAGGAGCCCAAATATACACTGGAGTTGGCCTCAGGAGCCCAAAAATTGGATGAATCACACCCTGGAGTTGGCAGAAGTTGGCAGCAGCAGCAGCAGGAGCCCAAATATACACTGGAGTTGGCTTCAGGAGCCCAAAAATTGGATGAATCACACCCTGGAGTTGGCAGGAGTTGACAGTAGCAGCAGCAGGAGCCCAAATATACACTGGAGTTGGCCTCAGGAGCCCAAAAATTGGATGAATCACACCCTGGAGTTGGCAGGAGTTGACAGTAGCAGCAGCAGGAGCCCAAATATACACTGGAGTTGGCCTCAGGAGCCCAAAAATTGGATGAATCACACCCTGGAGTTGGCAGAAGTTGGCAGCAGCAGCAGCAGGAGCCCAAATATACACTGGAGTTGGCTTCAGGAGCCCAAAAATTGGATGAATCACACCCTGGAGTTGGCAGGAGTTGACAGTAGCAGCAGCAGGAGCCCAAATATACACTGGAGTTGGCCTCAGGAGCCCAAAAATTGGATGAATCACACCCTGGAGTTGGCAGGAGTTGACAGTAGCAGCAGCAGGAGCCCAAATATACACTGGAGTTGGCCTCAGGAGCCCAAAAATTGGATGAATCACACCCTGGAGTTGGCAGGAGTTGGCAGCAGCAGCAGCAGGAGCCCAAATATACACTGGAGTTGGCTTCAGGAGCCCAAAAATTGGATGAATCACACCCTGGAGTTGGCAGAAGTTGGCAGCAGCAGCAGCAGGAGCCCAAATATACACTGGAGTTGGCTTCAGGAGCCCAAAAATTGGATGAATCACACCCTGGAGTTGGCAGGAGTTGACAGTAGCAGCAGCAGGAGCCCAAATATACACTGGAGTTGGCCGCAGGAGCCCAAAAATTGGATGAATCACACCCTGGAGTTGGCAGGAGTTGGCAGCAGCAGCAGCAGGAGCCCAAATATACACTGGAGTTGGCTTCAGGAGCCCAAAAATTGGATGAATCACACCCTGGAGTTGGCAGAAGTTGGCAGCAGCAGCAGCAGGAGCCCAAATATACACTGGAGTTGGCTTCAGGAGCCCAAAAATTGGATGAATCACACCCTGGAGTTGGCAGGAGTTGACAGCAGCAGCAGCAGGAGCCCAAATATACACTGGAGTTGGCTTCAGGAGCCCAAAAATTGGATGAATCACAGCCTGGAGTTGGCAGGAGTTGACAGTAGCAGCAGCAGGAGCCCAAATATACACTGGAGTTGGCTTCAGGAGCCCAAAAATTGGATGAATCACACCCTGGAGTTGGCAGAAGTTGGCAGCAGCAGCAGCAGGAGCCCAAATATACACTGGAGTTGGCTTCAGGAGCCCAAAAATTGGATGAATCACACCCTGGAGTTGGCAGAAGTTGGCAGCAGCAGCAGCAGGAGCCCAAATATACACTGGAGTTGGCTTCAGGAGCCCAAAAATTGGATGAATCACACACTGGAGTTGGCAGGAGTTGACAGTAGCAGCAGCAGGAGCCCAAATATACACTGGAGTTGGCTTCAGGAGCCCAAAAATTGGATGAATCACAGCCTGGAGTTGGCAGGAGTTGACAGTAGCAGCAGCAGGAGCCCAAATATACACTGGAGTTGGCTTCAGGAGCCCAAAAATTGGATGAATCACACCCTGGAGTTGGCAGGAGTTGACAGTAGCAGCAGCAGGAGCCCAAAAAATGGCCTAAAGACATAAATATGTTTTGCACCATTTGGAAAGTGTAAAACGTGGCACCATGCTGAATCTAGTCGCATGCATCAGGCATTGGTGGGTGGAAATCCTGGCTGATCCATCCCTGATTCATTTTGACAAAGGTGAGTCTCTCCACATTTTTAGTTGACAGACGAGTTCTCCTCGCCGTAACTATGGCCCCCGCCGCACTAAACACCCGCTCAGATGGCACGCTACTTGCCGGGCAGGACAGCTTTTCCAGGGCAAACTCTGCTAGTTGCGGCCACAAATCAAGTTTGGCTGCCCAGAAGTCCAGCGGATCCTCAAGGTGTGTTGGCATGGTCATGTCAAAGTATGACATGACCTGCTGGTTCAGGTCCTGCTCCAGGTCTTCCTGCTGCTCATGAGTAGCCTCACTATGCGGGTGTAGAAAGCTACTCATTAGCGACTGAAGACTGAGGCTGCTGCTGCTGATGGAGCTTCTGCTGCTGCTGCTGCCAACCCCCCCAGCGGCCATGGCAGTGGAAGGTGAGCGCAGAGGTCCCCTCGAGTCAGACCTGCGAGAGTATGGACCATGGCGCAGATAGGCATCGGCCAACTGCCTACGTAGAATGTCTTTGTAGTAGTTGAGTTTGTCCTCCCTCTCGGTGGGTTTAAAAAATGCCCCCATTTTGTGCCGGAAGCGAGGGTCCAATAAGGTGGACAGCCAGAAGTCATCCCGCCGACAGATGGAAACAATTCTGGGGTCACTACGCAAGCACGTGAGCATGCTTCGTGCCATTTGCGCAAGTGACTCGGATGGACTACCTGTCTCCATCTCCACTGCATACTGCCACGGTGTGCCCGGGTCCTCTGTCTCTCCTTCCTCAAAAACCTCTAGCTCCTCTGGCTGCTCCTGCTCCTCCTCTCCTGTCCGCTGACTAGATAAACCAGCCATTTCGCCAAGCCTAAACTGTGTTTCGCTGGGCAACTCCTCCTCCTCCTCTTCCTCCTCCTCCTCCTCCAGTTCAGCTCCAAGGGGGTTCATGTGGCCGTAAGATGTAAACGCCATGTCTCCAGTGCCCTGACCAGCCATGGTTTCCAACATGTGCTGTAGTACATGAAGCAGTGGAATCACGTCGTTCATCCCGTAATCCTGCCGACTGACAAATAAAGTGGCTTCCTCAAAGGGCCTGAGCAAACGGCAGGTGTCACGTATGAGCTGCCACTGGTTGACATTGAAGTTACACAGGGGAGTCCCCCTATCTGCTTGGATCATCAGGAAATCCGTGATGGCTTTTCTCTGTTCATATAATCGGTCCAACATGTGAAGGGTGGAATTCCAACGGGTGGAAACATCGCAAATCAGACTATGTTGGGGGATACCATTCTGACGCTGTAGCTCAAGAAGGGTGTGTTTGGCGGTGTAGGAGTGGCTGAAGTGCATGCAAAGTTTCCGTGAAGTTGTTAGGATGTCCTGCAGATGGGGGGAACACTTCAGAAACCGCTTGACAACCAGATTGAAGACGTGAGCCATGCAGGGGGCATGGGTCAGGCTTCCTTGGCGCAGCGCAGACAAAATGTTCTTCCCATTGTCGGTAACCATGATTCCCATTTTAAGTTTTCTCGGAGTAAGCCATGTTTGGATTTCCTGATGAATACATTTAAGCAGTTCCTCCCCTGTGTGACTCCGTTCGCCAAGACAAACCATGTGAAGCACTGCGTGACACCTCCGTGCCCTGCACACATGGTAGACTGGAGGGGCACTGAGACTTGAGCCTACAGTGGAGGGTGAGGAGATGGCGGAGGATGAGGAGGCCGAGTCGCACGGTGTCACAGGCCCAATGGGCAGAGAGCGCGGAGGCCGAAGCGGCGTGACCTGTCCAAGTTGCTGCTGCAAAGGGACCACATTCACCCAGTGGGCCGTAAACGACATGTACTGCCCCTGACCGTAGTTACAGCTCCAGATGTCGGCGCTGCCATGTATTTTGCTACACACCGACAGGCTCAAGGACTGGCCCACCTTCTGTTCAACAAAAGTGTGCAGCGCTGGTACTGCCTTCTTGGCAAAGAAATGACGGCTTGGGACTCTCCACCTCGGCTCGGCACAAGCCATCAGTTCTCTGAAAGGTGCAGATTCCACCACCTGAAAAGGGAGCGACTGCAGCACCAGCAACTTGGACAGGAGCACATTCAGCTTCTGCGCCGTAGGATGAGTGGGCGCATACTGCTGTCTCTTGGACATGGCTTCGCTGATGGATTGCTGGCGGGATGCATGACTTGGAGGAGGAGGAGCAGGAGCGACAGAGGATGGGTATGACGCACAGCTGCCTTCGGCTGAGGTGCTGGAGCCTTGGCTGGCAGAAATTGGGAGCTCACTTGGTGAGGAAGCAGACTGGACCACCCCTTGGGAGCCTCGGTTCTCCCAGGTCGTTTTATGGTGACGCATCATATGTTGACGCAGGGCCGTGGTGCCAACATTTGGACCCTGGCCACGCTTCACCTTTTGCCTACATATCTTGCATGTGGCCATGTTACCCTCCTGCGGATGCCTCAGGAAAAACTGCCACACTGCCGAGTAGCTACTTTTCCCACCCCCTGGCCTCACTGATTCACTGCTGCTGTTGCCAACTCCAGGAACCCCTGCTCCACTACCTCCCGATAAGGTAGACTGCCGCACAGCAGGTGCTCTACCCCGGCCCCGGCCCCGGCCGGCTCCAGCCTTTGGAATTGTGCCCCCATGCTGACTGCTACCACCTTGCTGCCTCAGCTGCTGACTCCGGGGCAACCTGCACCCCTCTTCTCCTGATGATGACGATGAAGCCCCTTCATCACCCGGCTCCCAAGTGCGATCGGCTTCATCGTCATCATCATCATCATCACCGGGTTGTGGCTGTACGTCACTGATGTTCGTGGATTCGTCAACAGTGTCTGGCGCAGGAGCTGGAACGCTCGCAGCACCCACGACACTGTCCACATCACTATTTGTCTGCCTAGCTAAAGAAGCCACCTCCATTTCTTGGCTGGGCAGTAGCTGCTGACTGTCCTCTATCTGATGGTCCTCCTCACTAACTGAACCCAGCTGAACCCAGCTGAACCCAAAGCATAGGATACGTAGCTGGGGGAGGGAACGGCGTAGGCCAGAGGCAATGGGAGGACAGGGACTGCTCTCGGGGCATGCCAACTCAGGGTTGTGTCAGAGGAACCTACAGACCCTAGACTGGGGGTCTCAGACGTAAGTTGTGATGATGTTGTTGATGAGCGCGTCAACCAATCTACCACGGCAGATGCGTTACTGGTGGAGACCCGACCGCTAGCAGATACTGGCAGATTAGGTCTCTCAGCGTGACTCCTGCTGCTACTGGCCCCCAGTCTGATGCGAGCTCTGCCTGCGGAATCTTGGCCTCTGCCACTCCTCTTTTCACTTCCAGGCACTTGTCTGCCCGACATAGTCTAACTGGCGTGGTAGTAGGTGATATTTAAAAAAACCCCGGGCAGCGGTGGGTCTATATGAAACAGAATATAATGCACACCAAAAGTGAGCAGTAACACTCAGCCTCCAACAGGCCTGCTTAGTGTAAATAAGAGAGCTGCTTAGTGTAAATAAAGAGGGGTATGCTATGTTACAGAATGGGATGCCTCAACAGAAGTGCACCTGGCAGGCAGCAGTAAGCCTATGCCCAGCAAAAGTGTCTTATAATATAAATATAATAAGAGCAAATGCTTATATGGTCTTAAACAGAGGCTGCTTTAGTCACAGAATGGGATGCCCTGGGCAGGAATGGACCTGGCAGGGTCCAGTAGTGCTTTGGCCAGCAAAAGTGTCTTTATCAGGCTAATTTCAAATATGATAAGAGCAAATGCTTATATGGTCTTAAACA
Source organism: Gastrophryne carolinensis (assembly GCA_027917425.1). Classification (NCBI taxonomy): domain Eukaryota; kingdom Metazoa; phylum Chordata; class Amphibia; order Anura; family Microhylidae; genus Gastrophryne; species Gastrophryne carolinensis. The sequence continues at coordinate 539,064,983 of CM051234.1, forward strand.
GAGGCTGCTGTAGTCACAGAATGGGATGCCCCGGGCAGGAATCGAGCTGGCAGGGTCCAGTAGGGCTTTGGCCAGCAAAAGTGTCTTTATCAGGCCTAATTTCAAATATGATAAGAGCAAATGCTTATATGGTCTTAAACAGAGGCTGCTTTAGTCACAGAATGGGATGCCCCGGGCAGGAATCGAGCTGGCAGGGTCCAGTAGTGCTTTGGCCAGCAAAAGTGTCTTTATCAGGCCTAATTTCAAATATGATAAGAGCAAATGCTTATATGGTCTTAAACAGAGGCTGCTGTAGTCACAGAATGGGATGCCCCGGGCAGGAATCGAGCTGGCAGGGTCCAGTAGGGCTTTGGCCAGCAAAAGTGTCTTTATCAGGCCTAATTTCAAATATGATAAGAGCAAATGCTTATATGGTCTTAAACAGAGGCTGCTTTAGTCACAGAATGGGATGCCCCGGGCAGGAATCGAGCTGGCAGGGTCCAGTAGTGCTTTGGCCAGCAAAAGTGTCTTTATCAGGCTAATTTCAAATATGATAAGAGCAAATGCTTATATGGTCTTAAACAGAGGCTGCTTTAGTCACAGAATGGGATGCCCCGGGCAGGAATCGAGCTGGCAGGGTCCAGTAGTGCTTTGGCCAGCAAAAGTGTCTTTATCAGGCCTAATTTCAAATATGATAAGAGCAAATGCTTATATGGTCTTAAACAGAGGCTGCTGTAGTCACAGAATGGGATGCCCCGGGCAGGAATCGAGCTGGCAGGGTCCAGTAGGGCTTTGGCCAGCAAAAGTGTCTTTATCAGGCCTAATTTCAAATATGATAAGAGCAAATGCTTATATGGTCTTAAACAGAGGCTGCTTTAGTCACAGAATGGGATGCCCCGGGCAGGAATCGAGCTGGCAGGGTCCAGTAGTGCTTTGGCCAGCAAAAGTGTCTTTATCAGGCCTAATTTCAAATATGATAAGAGCAAATGCTTATATGGTCTTAAACAGAGGCTGCTTTAGTCACAGAATGGGATGCCCCGGGCAGGAATCGAGCTGGCAGGGTACAGTAGTGCTTTGGCCAGCAAAAGTGTCTTTATCAGGCTAATTTCAAATATGATAAGAGCAAATGCTTATATGGTCTTAAACAGAGGCTGCTTTAGTCACAGAATGGGATGCCCCGGGCAGGAATCGAGCTGGTAGGGTCCAGTAGTGCTTTGGCCAGCAAAAGTGTCTTTATCAGGCCTAATTTCAAATATGATAAGAGCAAATGCTTATATGGTCTTAAACAGAGGCTGCTTTAGTCACAGAATGGGATGCCCCGGGCAGGAATCGAGCTGGCAGGGTACAGTAGTGCTTTGGCCAGCAAAAGTGTCTTTATCAGGCTAATTTCAAATATGATAAGAGCAAATGCTTATATGGTCTTAAACAGAGGCTGCTGTAGTCACAGAATGGGATGCCCCGGGCAGGAATCGAGCTGGCAGGGTCCAGTAGTGCTTTGGCCAGCAAAAGTGTCTTTATCAGGCCTAATTTCAAATATGATAAGAGCAAATGCTTATATGGTCTTAAACAGAGGCTGCTTTAGTCACAGAATGGGATGCCCCGGGCAGGAATCGAGCTGGCAGGGTACAGTAGTGCTTTGGCCAGCAAAAGTGTCTTTATCAGGCTAATTTCAAATATGATAAGAGCAAATGCTTATATGGTCTTAAACAGAGGCTGCTTTAGTCACAGAATGGGATGCCCCGGGCAGGAATCGAGCTGGCAGGGTACAGTAGTGCTTTGGCCAGCAAAAGTGTCTTTATCAGGCTAATTTCAAATATGATAAGAGCAAATGCTTATATGGTCTTAAACAGAGGCTGCTGTAGTCACAGAATGGGATGCCCCGGGCAGGAATCGAGCTGGCAGGGTCCAGTAGGGCTTTGGCCAGCAAAAGTGTCTTTATCAGGCCTAATTTCAAATATGATAAGAGCAAATGCTTATATGGTCTTAAACAGAGGCTGCTTTAGTCACAGAATGGGATGCCTCACAGCAGACTTAAGATCAGTTCAGTATATATGCACAGTTAGTTACTATAAGCAGCCTGAAAACGCTAACAAAGGCTGGATGAAAAAAAAAAAATCTCCCTGTCAGCCAGCTCCGTTTTTCCTACCTTTCCCTGGCTTTCTGTCTGTCTCCTGTCTGTCTCCTGCCTGTCTCCTGCCTGTCTCCAGCCTGTCCCTGTCTCCAGCCTGTCTAACTGCCTCAGCTACACAGCGTTCTGTCTGTCTGTCACGAATGCAATAGAGAAATGAGGAAAAGCAAGATGGCCGCCGTTAAATACCGCTGTGTGACGTCACCGGGCTTGCTGGCTGCTGATAGGCTGCATGTGACTGCCCCAGCTTGCACTGGCGCGGGATACATGTCCAGACATGTCCCGCCCGCCATCTTAGAATGCCTGTAATGTAAATGAATGGATGTTAAAGGAAAACTTCGAGTGATCGAATCGCGGGGAAATTCGGATTCGATCCGAATCGAATTTTTCCTGAAATTCGGATCGAATCCGGGTTCGTCCGGATCGATTCGCTCATCCCTAATCACAGCGCGTCACTTATGACGCGAATGACGCGCACGCTGCAGCCGCGTCACAGGGAATACTTACACAGGTGTGCGGACATCGTCTTTCAAAGGAAGCGCGCCATTATGCAGAGGTAACTCTACACATATCTTCCGGTCGGGGATTATAAGAAGGCCTTCAGGTACTTGTTATTTTAATCTCACCCAAGCAAGAAGCGAGCTTAGTATCGCGAAGCGCAGGTGGAAACGCCCTCTGTGTCCTGTCTTTCCTCCCCGGTGTTGCCTGCTCTTATCATGTAGCTGAGTATATTTGTTTCTTCCAGCACATTCACTTTTGTGTTCAGAGTGTTGTCTTTAATTAGCACACGTGTCACTTTCATATTTATTCATTGAGGTTTTGATTAATTATTTGGGGTATTTTTTTGATCATTCTCAGTTTTGCGCATATGTATATTTTCTATAAACTATTTATTCACTAGGTTTAAGAGGTTTTTTGTCACATTTGTTGCATATTGATAACATTTTTTGTTTGTGCACTTAAACTATAGGGGTTCTTTGTGCCGGCACAAAGGATTTATATACTAGTTGTATATTGTTGTATTAATTGTTATTGGCAGCAGGTTAGGACTATATACCAAACGGGTCATTTATGAGGTTGACATGTATAAAAATGAATATATTCTAATACAGGACATTGATTTGGTTGGGCTTTTTTAATGTCTTTTAATGTGTGTTATGGTTGTTGTATTTGTTTGTTATGTTGTGTTTTTTTCTAAAATAAACATTTTGTACGTATCAATTGGTGGTGCTCCTTTAGTTTGTGGGCGTTGGGGATACTGTTCATACCCCAAACCTCACTTTTTTTGTATTATTAAGGATGGTTAGTCTGAGCACGCCTTGATTTAGTATTACATTAGTGGTGCATCAGGTGCTACACATTTGCTGCGGGGGATCCCTGGTGAAACGGTGATGTAACAGTTTTTTATTTATTTGTATGTTGTTATTATATTGCGCTATTTGGTGTTACTCATTTAGGGGCCCAGTTGGGCTTAGCTGAAGCCTGTTTAAATATACTCCTTTTTACTTGACACTAGTTTATTAACCCTGTATGTGTGTTGTATAGCGCTCTGTTTTATACATACAGCGCAGGTTGTATTGTAATTTGCACATACCACACCTGTGGTTTTACTTGTAAATAGTATGTTTATGCACTTAGCACTTTTTATACTTGCTCCCTTTTTTGCACTATACTCATTGATATATTCTATTTGAATTTTCATTTCACTATTGTTTCACCCTGGTTGATTTGGATCATTTATCCGATTATATTGTTTCTTTATCTGGGCCCATTACCAGTATTTTACACCATACGCCCTATATTATGTATACATGGTACAATCTCTTAAACTCCATACATATTAGTCACCTTTGATTGGGATCCACCCGCTTGTTTTTGTGTTTTTTAATCTTGTATATGTTTAGATAGTTTAAAAGCTCAGAAAATGCAGTAGATGCAGGTAGGATCATTTTAATGTGACAATCTGCATGTGCAGGTTGTGGGAACATATAAGATAGGCTCTTATTCTGGGTGAAGGTCCGGATAATATTTCTGGTTTAATTTGCATAAATGATCTGATTGTTTTCCGAAAATAGCCAGATCAGTCTGGTGATTCTATAACAAGGCCAGAAAGGGGATTGGTGCTCAACTCTTCATGCTTTCTTCGCTTTAAGATAAATCAAATGCTCCTCGTCTGTAACAATGTAACTCTCACCAGGGTGCTTGCAGGCTTTTCAGAATGACTCATCTTGTTATAGTCACAGCAGAAGGGAGAAAAAAAATGCATCACAACATTTTAAACTCCCATCCCAATATATGGCTCTGTGAATTCTGTCGCCTCTGTAACTTATTTTATTTGCTCTGGCTCCTCTCTTTCTCACCTTTTGGTCTACTCTAGTTGAGAACTCATTCATTTTAATATCTAGCAAGGTGATTTTTAAATCCTCAGACACGCCTCCTACGGGATTATCATCTGCCCTCACCAATCAGTAGCTTTCCATGTATAGACTGACTGATCTGCTATACTCTTTATGCTGAGGGCTTCCGAAATCTTTTCATTTTATTGCTCCCTAATACTTTCCTATTTTTGCTTTGCCCTCACAAAACCTGATTAATTAGACCCCCCTTAAATCATTTTAATATTTTGAGACTCCTGCTATTCCTGATTCATAGCAGGAATTTGCTGTCTGTAATTCAGACCTCAGCCCAGTCCTACCCCCAATATATGGAGCCATATATTCGTTTTTTTAATTGTCATAGCATTAGACCTATGCAGTGTTGTGTTGCTTTAGTAACCCTGGATGTGTTCATTTTTTTCAAAATGTTCATCAATTCAAAGTTGCAACGCTATCAGAAGCAGCTTTCTGCAGTGCCAGCCAAGGGCACAGACACCATCACAAGGTGTGATAACACTGACACCAGGTTCTGTTTAATCATTTGCTTTGAATTTACATTTGTGATAGTTGCAAGCTTACACAGCTCTAAAATGTGTGTGTGTGTTTTCTAAAGCCGGCATCAGGGATGAATACTAATATGCAAAGTACATTTTTGTGTCCTCTCTTGTGTAGTTAAATATAAACACAGAGATCTTGCCAATAACATCTATTAAAAATTCAGTAAGGCAGATGGGTGAATCACAATGATACATATTTTATCCCGGGAACTATTAAAGTTGCTCATCTTACAGATGTCAGGGAGAGGTAAATTATCAGCCTAAATATCAGATGTGTTCATTCCAGTGAAGCGTTCACTGTTTGTAAGGCAATTCTAAGTTAACAGGTTTGAACATATTATTAGTTTAGCCTGTTTAGCCTTTAATTTAGCTACAAAGTTATCCTTTGGGCATAATAGCACCACTCAACCTGATATGGTCTCCATTATGTGATATATTTGACTAAGCACAACATGCCCCTAATCCCATTGGTTTTATTTTTTTTTTTTGTGTCTATGTGTAAGTTTTATCAAATCATCTGGCAATAAAAAGTATATTTTACTAATAAATTATTATTTGATAGAGCAACATTTGTGGGATATCGAGCCCAAATAAAGGTCTCACACTTAATAGCTCTAACCTTTAACTTCTGGTATGTGTTTTATGTTTTATTGTGAACACATTTTGGGTATAGAAGATAACACAGCATCCCAACTTTTTGGAAATGGGGTTGTGTAATTTTAAAGCTCAGAAACATTTCTAGCAACAGAAATTGTAAAACATAAATGTGGGAATCACCAATCAATCATACAAAAACATTATGAGTTTTGTATATAAAAGTGTTAACTGGCTAACAGAGTCTGAGTCCTTTAAGATTTGCCTTTTTCTATTGCCCTGCTTACATGTACTGCCCAAGTTAGTTGCATATTGGTTGAGCGGCTGCCACTTTAATAATTTGTGAATTTTGAATATATGCAGGTACATGGGGAGGGGGTCATTAACTTAATGGTCCGACTTTCAACCCTCTATTTGCAGCGCTGGAGTTATAGGCAAACCTCAGGCAAGTTAGTTCCCAAAATATCTATTGCGTTATATCCCAAATATGGGGGGCTGTCACAGATTACAGTAGGATGTATATTAGATAATGGTATCTGCACACCTAAGATGATGTATAACCAGTTGGTGATTCTGTAATATAGGGGAATTCCTGAGCCCCCTTAGTATAATAGTAATCAAAAATAAAATGCACAACCGAAGTGCGTTCTATGTTATACAGATTACAGTAGGACCATATCCTTACAGAGAAGATTTGTCACAGCCAAGCCTTGGCATAGGCTTCAGTCTCCACAGAGCAGGGCCTGCATGCTGGTCCTGGAAGCTGTTAGCAGTGCTTCTGGCATCCACAGCATCCTTTGCCTGCGCATGGGCAAACAAGTGTTCATGTTAGTTGCATATTGTATGTCCTTAGGACAATGAGCTACCTGTGTGTTGCCACTTGTCTGGATTTTAGTGGTGTTGGGCCACTGAGCCCGGGTCAACTTAAAGTGCTACTGCACGCAAAGGTAATTGTTACACCATTGCAACGGGCTACAATTGGCACTGTATTAAACTATTTTTCGCTTTTTAATTTAAGAAGAAATGGCTGATGGGTTCAGCGTAGACATACCCCTTTACATTGCATCCCCCCATTCAGCTCAGCAGAGCAGGACAGATTTGCTGGTCCCCTATTTCCTTCTGCCCCTACCTCTGCCTCCTCCTCTCTCTCCTCCAGCTTCGCTTCACATGGCGGACCTACACCGCCACCTACTCCTCGACACGACCTGTTCTTCCCCCCGCCACTCACTCCTGTGGTGAGGAGAAGAAGCATAATGTCAGGAGAGAGCAGCGCGGCGCTTGCCGCCTCACATCCTCCTCTCTCCCCCGGCCAAAGCCAAGAGAGAGCAGCCCAGCACTGCCCGCCCAACCTCCTCCCAACTCTCCCGGCACTTGGGGTGTCCACACCAACCAGCATGCCGGCTTACCTGTCTCTGCAGCTTTCAACACAACTTTCAGTGTCCATCCTCTGCACAACCCGAAAATGTAAAAGGGAAGCAGGAAAACCAAATGGGGCGCTGGAAGCTGCAGAGGAAGGTAAGTTGTCCCAGCGCTGACAATGCCTAACCCAGAGAAAATGGATAGGCTGGACCTCAGCAGATCTTCTACTCTGGTAGACAGCCCAAAAGCCATACAATAGGAATCTATAAGACACATGTGGCTACAAATTAAAGATTCTCGGTCTGAATTATGCTGAAATATGACAAAAAAGCTGGACACTGTATCATATTGCTTTATATTTGCAACCTGTGCCACAAATCGTTACTTTTACCTCAGGCCTAAGCACACATATACACCAAAAGTATTAATATTGCTTGTTTGAAATTGTTAGCAGGTATCAAGATCCCCTCAGATTAGGTAACAGTATGTAAATACTAAAGGAAAATCAATGGGTTGCTATTGATCAGCTCTGATGTTAATGTGCCTGTCAGAGGGCATCGCTGTGTTATTATAGGTCAATGTGCATTTGACAGGTTTACCCATAATTGCTAATTCTACCATAGATTTTAAAACATAAGAAGGCAGCTGATGTTTTGTCATTGAAAGCAAGTGAGTAGAATGTTTGATCTGTATTTTTTTGTTTTTTTACTTTTATCGACCTCAGAGTTAGATGATGAACTGCATAAAAAATATGACAATCAAAGCTTGCAGGTGAATTGTGCATGTTTAACATTATAAGCATACAATGGGCCTTATTTATGTGCACTTTCTGGTGTTTTGGAGCACCGTCATTTTTCTCTTTTCTGGCACTGTGCTGTGGACTACATTGACGCTAAAATTCACAGGGCTGAATGCTAACTAATTTGCTTTGATAGTTGCACTAGGTATTGGCTGGCCTGTGTCAGCGCTTGTTGAACCCGACCCGATCAGGGTTTCATCATTACACTTAAAAGTAATCACTGCTAGGGACAAACTTTACAATAAATTTAGGCTGCATTTTAGTAACATTTGTAACAAAAAGTAGCCACAAAAAATTGCGTTTGGCGACATCTACGTCCTGTATTTCCATTATTATTATTATTATTATTATTAAGTCACAAATGTGTGTAATATTAATTATAAACAGAAAACACTTCAATCCTGTTTTGCCCATTGTGCTCTATGGGATCTTGACCTACAGCGCCCAGCTTTAACTGGCACTGCTTCAACCACAGCACCCAGCACTGCGATCTTTTGGCCATCAGTGTTAAGTAAGATAGCTAGCCGCATCGGCACAACCTGTTTTTGTTTCTTAAATTGAGTACCACTGAGGCCAAAAAATTGGAGCTGTGTGACGCTGGCACTTCATAAATTAGGCTGCCTATTCTAGGCTGATAAAGAGACGACAGATCTCACAGTGCCATATATTTGGATTGGAGTTTGAGAAATCCGGATACATTATTTCTCACTCCAACAAACAAGATGAGTCATTCTTAAAAGCCTGCCAGCATCCTGGTTAGAGTTACATAAGGTTTTTTTCCTGAGTGCAATTCAGCATCATATTTAGTTGTGCAAATGTTTAAGAAAATTGCATAGCTAAATATGGTGCTGAACAGTAAAAGTTTACGTGAGTAAAAAAATACAGTGTTGAATCAACTTTATTGTGTTACATTGTTATAGCCAAGACGCAGTTGATGTATTATAATTGTTTCTGTTGTATTCAGCTATGATACTTTGTAAAGCAGTGATGATCCTGCTATTGGAATGTAAATACCTTACAGATAGCTTACAGTTTTGTGGACAAAAGGTAGTTAGCAAAGTATATTCACACTAAACCTTAGGATTAGTCACCATTGTATCACCTCATCAGACTCGTATTACTCATCAAGCTGTCTTTAAAGAGAGAGGAGTTCTCTGGGTGTTTTTCATCACTGTACACTGTTTTTCATCATTATACAGAGTAATAAAGAAAAAGCAAGCCTCAGAGTGTGATTCAATATATGTAAGCCACATTAACATTCCCATTATTGACATTCTGGATCGTACCCAGGTGCATACTGGAGACGCTACTGCCCCTGACCGTCGGCTGCAGCCCTGCCCCCCCACGCAGGGGAGGCGTCCCAGGCAGCCCTGAGAGAATTCAACAGCTCACCTAATCTGGGCGGCACAGACCAGCAGTACTCCGCTCGCTGCCCCCCGCCAAATCTGTCGGGCATCAGGGCTAGGCCCGCACTTCTGCAACCAACACTCTGTAACAGTGAGCACGTGCACAAGGAAGGGCACACACAGACAAGGGAAGGAAAGGAGGGGGGGAGGGAGGTAGAGGGGGAACCTCCGATCCCGTGACTGTCCCCGCAGCGCGCCTAACCAGATCCCAGAAGTCCCTCAATTTCGGGCAAGCCCAGAACAAGTGCAGCAAATCGCCCTTCCCCTCACCGCATCTCCAGCATTCCGCGGGGGAGTCTGGTAGCCATCTACTCATATTGACTGGGACTCTGTACCACTTGGAAAGCAACTTATAACCACATTCCTGGTATCTGGTACAAATAGATGACCTATGCGCAAGGGCCATGACCTTCGGCACTGTGCAGGCGTCCAGCTGGTGTCGAGGTCTCTCTGCCATTTCTCAAGGAAGGGGGGGGCCTCCGCCTCCGGGGGGTCTATCAAAATCTTGTATATGCGAGAGAGCGTGTCTCTCCTCCGCGCTGCTTTGACACATCTCCTCAAAGGCGGTTGGAGCCCGTCCTCCCTCTCTGTGTTCCTTCAGAAAGTGCGTCAATTGCAGGCACTGCCACGGGGACCACTCAGAGACCCCATGTCTGCGCGCCAGCTCCCCCAGAGTGGACCACCCCTCCCCCCCCCCCCCCCGAGAACTGAGCCACCCTAAATACATTTGCTTTCATCCAGGCCCTCACTGTACCACCTGCGCATCCCGGGGTAAAGCACGGATTTCCAAGGATCGGGAACATGGGGGAAGAAAAGGGCGAGACCCCCCGGCGCCTGAATGTATTTTTGCAAATCCTCAAAGTCGGTCCTATAGTGGGGTGTTATTTCCCTTTGGGAGCCCCACCCTCACCCACCCAAGGTGCCCCCTTCAGTGAGAACTCCAGGAAGCTCTGTTCCAGTTCGACCCATTGTTTGTGCTGACCATGGATACACCAGTCTACCACTCTATTGAGGTGTACAGATGCATGGTATAGCAGGGGATCCGGGACACCCACTCCCCCGCTTTCTTTTGTCCTCGTCAAGAGACCCCTGCCCAGTCTCGGCCTCTTTCCGGCCCAAATGAATTTGATAAACAACGAGCGCACTTTTTGTAAGTAAGAGCGCGGGATTGTAACCGGGAGTGCTTGTAGGAGGTACAGCAGCCGGGGCAGGAGAGTCATCTTGACTTGGTTGCATCTCCCAAACCAGGAGAGCTTCCCCTTAGCCCACCTAGACGTCTCATCCTCGAACCTCTTCAGTAGCTGGGGGAAGTTCAGGGCAAACAGTTTTGATAGATCCTTACAAATTTTCGTACCTAGGTAGGTTACGTGACTCTCAGCCCACCGAAAGGGGAAGGAGCCCCGGATGTTCTCGTATCTAATTGGGGGGATATTAATGTTCAGGGCTTCCGACTTCTGTAAATTTATTTTGGATCCTGACAACCCACCATAATAGCCTCGATTCAGAGACACATTCGTCCGGACTTCCGTAGCTGTCTGTGAAAGTTTTGGTGGGTGTTTGTAATTTTTTTGCTTTTTATCGTTCATTTTTCATTCGTACGAACGTTCGGGAATGCGCTTTCGATGAACGGAAGCAAATCGGAACATTTCCGTTAGTTCGGGTCATTTTCCAAACAAAATCGGAAAATTTCCGTTCGTTCAGATAACTTCTGTTGTTGGGATGGGTTTCTGTCTGATTCAGAGAGCTGATTTCCGACGGATCACCACCCTATATATCCGTTTCATTTCCGATCCACTTACAGGACCTTTGAGGGCTCGGATTGCTATTGTTGAACATGTTTTGCGGCTATGTGGAGGAGTCTGTGCGCCTTTAGCACCAAGGCATTGCATGTATCAGCATGGCCGAGGCCATAAATTGTATAGCAATGCATACCTGAATCAATACATTTCATGTATGCCTTATAGAAGTATTTTAATGCTGACCTAAATTAGTCCTTAGCATGTAAACCTTTATTTTCCCACACATCCATATAATTGCTATATTTTTTTAGACTTATGTCCTTTGTGAATTATATTTGGATTGTTGAACTTGAATCTTAATTTGTTGTAGGAGTTATTGTTTTAGTTGGTTACCTTTGCTTTGTGTAATTATTTTATATTTGGTTGCAGGAACTGCAAGATGTGCCACTCGCCCTTGCTCCTGATGCCCGTTCTTTGCCTGCAGAATGCGGGCCAGGGGTTCTCTAATTGGGCACTATGCAAAACCCAGCCCGTGGCGAGGGCCCTCTGGCTTTTGAAGTCGAGATTTAGGTGTTTGGACCATACAGGGGGGAGCACTGCAGTATGACCCCAACAAGGTTATACCAATATTTTAATTTACCTTTTTTTAACAGGGACCACACGTGCCAGAGTGGCACAACTGAGTGTCAGGGTCCTTCAGTTGGTGGGCGAGATGCAGGAGCTGCGCAACTCGTTGGGGACCACAGATGAAGAATAATGTTCTGTGGCCTGCCATTGCTATGTATTTTGTTTTTTATAGTTGTAAAAATTAGCAATTTTCAAAATTTTTATAAATTTTATATTTTATGATTGAATCAAAAAAAAAAAAATGTTACAGTGTCATTTCATTTACAAAATACATTAACACAAAACTAATGGGCCCAGAAATATTTAAAGATGAATATTCACATGACCGAGAAGTGATTTGGGTGAGCTTTAAGGTTCCAAAAGGGAAGATGGAGGATAGTGCTAAGTGGTTTGGGTGAGCTTTAAGGTTCCAAAAGGGAAGATGGAGGATAGTGCTAAGTGGTTTGGGTGAGCTTTAAGGTTCCAAAAGGGAAGATGGAGGATAGTGCTAAGTGATTTAGCTAAACATTGTACTAGAACTGAGGGTGGCAAATATGTAGGCAAGCACTTTAATGAGTTAAGTTTGTAGTGCGCAGGCGCAAGATCGTAAGGATTTCCGTCTGGACGAATATTTATTGAAAAAGGGAAACAGAATCGAACAGGAAACGTTGGAGGATTCGTTGAAGGATACGATGGGAAAGGGGCAAAAATGAAAGCCTACGTTGTAACATGTGAAAATGAAATGGAAAAGTCTGGATGGAAAATGACATCCTCGTATTCGTAATCTGCCGTACGAACGGACGGAAACTTTAACCTCCCTGGCGTTATGATTATGTCTGGAATTTTGTACCAAAAGCGTTACCATTTTTTTGTATGGAAATTTGGTGTTATGTATTGTAGGCCTGCAATTCTTAGTAATTACTTACTTAAACCTGACCATAGAAGACTCTAGTAGACCTCTCAGATGTGATAAAGTTCGAAACATAAAATCATGAATTATAATCTAATAAATAATATAATTTTATTCAATAATGAAATAAATAATGAAATTTGTCAAACAAAGAAAATTCAGTAAACATCCTGGGTGTGGTAAATTTTGAAACATGGGACTGCACATAGACCGACGTCACAATCAGGGCAATGGAACCTGGTTTCCTTTCTGATTTTTTTTCCATTGCCATCTCGCTTTGAGCAGCAAACTACGCACATCCTTGTAGGTGCTGCCTTTTTTGCGGTTGGCGGGATGTAATCCATAAAGTGACGACCAGTCAGGCGTTCTGGGTTGACAACGTCAACAGCACGACATCCAGATCTGTTCACGGCCACTGATGGCGTTTGGTAGGTCACAAAAATCCGCTCCGCCACCTTCCAGATAAAGTCAGAATGAACAAGAGGCTTGTCACTCTTTCCTCTGTGCAGTATATAGGCATTCCAGAGGCATTGTTCCAGGAGATGCCTGAAGATTTTTTTGTAATATTTTTTTTGTTGTTTCCGCATAGCCGGATAAAATGTCATCGCCTGATCAGCTCTATCGACTCCTCCCATGGTGTTGTTGTAGTCAATCACAAGTTGTGGCTTCATGACTTCTTTCCCACCTCTTGTGTGGACCATAACAGTGGAGGTGTTATGCACTGTACTCATTAGGCACACGTCTTTTTTGTCACGCCAACGCATTGCCATCATCTTTCCTTTCTGCCAGGAAACCATTTCTCCTGTTTTCAGTTTTTTCTTGGCAAACATAGATGGCAGGTCACGTCGGTTGGGCCTAACGGTTCCATATCCATCAGTCTTGTGCTTTATCAGAAACTCGTACAGCTCAGGCGATGTGTAAAAGTTGTCCGTTGTCACACAATACCCCTGATTCAGCAATGGCTCAAGCAGTGTGAGGACTGATGACGTTGCCATCCCATAGCCGCTGTACCTGGGGTTGAATTATGTTCCTTTACCGGTGTATATGACAGAATTCCATATATAGCCAGTGGCAGACTCGCAGAGCATATAGGATTTTATTCCAAACCGTGCTCTCTTGGATGCGATGTATTGAATCCAGCTGAGGCGTCCCTTGTAAGCCATCAGACTTTCATCAATGCTGATGTCTCTATCTGGCACATAGGACTGCTGGAAATTTTTTAGGATCATTTGATATACTTCCCAGATCTTCTTGAGTTTTGGCGCTGGATGTGTGGCTTCGTCAAATTCCTCATTGTTGGTGAAGTGCAAATTCTTCATTATGAGGGAAAATCGGCACTCGGACATGATGGTGCCAAAAAATGGGGTTGCCAGCAATTTATTGGTAGTCCAGTACCATTTCTGCAGGGGTTTCCCCACCACCCCAGTAAGAAGTATTAGCCCCAGGAACTTCCAGATGTCCTCTTTAGTCACCGGTTCCCATTTTCTGTTCCTGGAAAACTTGCTACGCAGAGTTGCGGATTGCTGCTCGTTGTAGCGATTTGTCTCCGTGACAATCTTTTCAATGACGTCATCTGTTAGAAATAATTTTAGGTACGCCAAAGGATCATTGTGCTCAACGTCTACCTTCATCCCAGGTGATCCAGTAAAAGGAAATCTTGGCGGCAGTACCTCATCCATACCGCAATCAATTGGGCACCAAGTGCGCACATCACTGAGGTCGGGTGCAGAATCGTTGCTGTCGCTTCTCTGGTCAGTGTCAGAGTCAGATGACGAATCTTGCCATGAATCGCTATCGCTCATTTCTGCGAGGGGCTCTGTGTCGCTGCCGCTGTCACTTATCTGATCCAAATCCGCTTTGGAGATGCAAAAGTGACGCTTTGATGCCATGATAAAATTTTTTTTTTTTTTTTTATGGGCAGAAAAAGGGCAGGCAGGGCAGTGTAGGATGATCAAATTGCAAATACAATGTCAAATCTGAGGTGATACAGTGTAATCTGACAGGATTTCACTGTATCACCTTGTGTGTGTGTTTTACTGTGTTTATAAACTTGAATTTGCCGCCCAGTTCCGCCCCCATGAGCCTCTGCGGCTCACAGTGACGTAACCAGGAAGTCAGAGGGACGCATACGCCGGGGCTCTCACTGGCGATCACAGCGGGGACATCGCTGGATCGCAAGGAGAAGGTAAGGAGATTTCTGCTCCTCTGCCTAATCTACCCCGAGCGTGACTCGGGGTTACCGCTACTTGCAGTGAAAATTAACCCCGAGTCACGCTAGGGAAAACCGCCAGGGAGGTTAAGAAGGTTTTCAATGCATGCATAGAATCGCTCGTACGCTCATACGAGAACGGAAACATTTCACAAAATAAACAGATCGGCACGAAAACGGAAGGTTTTTTTTGTCTCTCTGAATCAAGCCTAATCTCTTAACTCGCTCATTTGGTTCGGAAGGGATACTTTAGGGCAAGACAGAAAAAAGATTAGATCATCGGCGTAGGCCGCTACTTTGTAGCGGCCCGAAGCATTCCCAACGCCTTTGATATCCGGATTCCCCCATAGAAAGGGCTCCAAAGCTAGGATAAAAATCAGGGGAGACAAGGGGCAACCCTGTCTGGTCCCATTAGAGATGTCAAAATAGCTCGAGGAGACCCCGTTAACTCTCACCGACGCCGAAGGGGACCCGTACAAGCTCCCCACCCAATTCAGCATATTCGGACCCAGACCAATATGCCCGAGGACCATTCTCACAAATTTCCAGTTGACCCTATCAAAAGCCTTTTCGCCATCGGTGGAGAGCAAGAGGGCAGGGACACTTTGTTGATGAGCCCAGTGGTTCACGTTCAAGACCTTTGTGGTGTTATCTCTAGCCTCCCTCTGGGGCATAAACCCCACTTGGTCAGGGCCGATAACCAGATGCAGGTGCGGGGCAATCCGCGACGCCAGGATCTTTGCGAACAGTTTAGCATTGGTGTTGAGATGGAAAATGGGTCGATAACTAGCGCATAAATTGGGGTCCTTCCCCTCTTTTGGGATCACCACTATCTGTGCCCTGAGCGTATCTTTGGGAAGAGAGGCCCCCTCAATCAAGGAATTCATCACCAAGCTGTCTCCGAGGGCAGCTGGCAGGTTGTACAACTCGTCATAAAATCTGCGGAACTCTTCAGCAATGCCATCCACCAAGTGCGAGACCCGCCCCCCAGAGCCCGTTTTTTTGGGGACAAAGGTTTTAGCTCTTTCTGCCTGTAATGCCCTTGCTAACATCCTACCACACTTGTCCCCGGACTCGTAAAAAGCCTGACGACATTTCACCATCTGGGCCTTGACCCTGTCCCCGCAAAATGTTTTTAGTTTTTCCCTGAGTAGGGTAGGCAAGTGCGCAGCAGACAGCGACTCCTTATGCAGTGACTCTAATTTACCTATTTCTTTAAGGAGGCCTAAGGTGCATTCCATTTTTTCCTTCTTGATCCTAGCCCCATGCCCTATGAGGACCCCTCTAATGTAGCACTTATGGGCCTCCCACAGAATCCCCGGGGAAACCTCAGGGCCACCATTCAGTTCAAAAAAGCCTTCAACTTCCTTTTGAATGTCTTCCAGCACCCTCTGGTCCTTGAGAAGCGAGTTATTAAGTTTCCAGGACCAACCTTTGGGGGCTGGGGTGCTGCCCTCTATCGTGATTGACATAGGTGCGTGGTCAGAGAGTGTAATATTTCCAATTGAAGTATCCACCACCCTGGTCAGCATAGAGTGCGGGACCAGAAACATATCAATTCTGGAATAAGAGTTGTGCGGGTGAGAAAAGAATGAGTAGTCCCGCGTCCCCGGGTGCTGGATCCTCCAAGGGTCTGTCAACTGGTGCATGTTGAGGGTTTTCCTGAGTTGCCTTAATTTGGCGTAAGCCAAGTGGGGTCCCCCCCTGGAAGTGTCCAGGAGGGGCTCCAGCGCTATGTTCAAATCACCTCCCATTACCACCTCACCCTCACGAAAGTCCGCTAAGACTTCCAAGAGGTTGTCCAAGAACGTTAGTTGCCCAGTATTTGGGCCGTATACATTTACTAGGGTGAACATTTCAGTGTAGATTTTCCCCTTGACCATTAACCACCTACCCTCTGCATCTGACTTGAGATCCTCAAGTTCCCACACAAGGGAGTTCGAGATCACAATGCTTACCCCCCTAGATCTGGAGTCAGGCGAGTGGCTGTGGTATGCCCTGGGGAAGGCTCTGTTTCCGAAGGACGGGGGGTTGGATGCCCGAAAATGTGTCTCCTGCAAGAAGCCAATTTGCGCTCCCAAGCCCCTCAGGTTCCTCAGAATCATTGTTCTCTTTTCAGGGCTGTTCATGCCCTTCGTATTCAGGGACACAAATTTAGTCCTTAACATTTTGGCAGTTGCCCGGAGGGCCCGTCACAAGGGGCGCCGGAGGGGGGGAGGTGGGGACAGGGAGCCGGCACAGGAGACTAGACAGAGGGGTGAAGGGAAGCACAAAAGGAAGGCAGGAAGGGATGACAAGACAAAACACAAATAAACAACACAGTAAAGTAACTAAGGAAAGAAATATTAACAACAATAGTACACAGTAACTATCCTATATGGATCAATAACAAAACCCAGCAGGACACACAGTCCCACGGGTTGGGCCTAACTGGGAGATATGTGCCTGTCGATGCGGAGTCGCAGAAATAACCACTCCCTCCCGCACCGGCCGGACATAGCTTCCGAAAAGGTGTTAACCTGAGGAGCAAACAAACGGCGCTGAAACAAAGCATAGGTAACAACGTCAAACTTAACCTAGAGCAAGGAGCATATAAATGAGCCCAGGCCAGCCCGGGAAACCCCCATTCCCCCCCAGCCAGCGCACGGACAACACAGATAAGGGTCAGGACAGTGATCGCCCACAACCAGCCACCGAAAGCTCAGGGGCTGATCATATGGTGCTGCCCACATGCTGACAGAGGGGAGGGGGACAACCCGAGGAACCCGCAAGCCCGCCGGACTTTAGGTCTCAGCATCATATGGCCTAGCTTGCCTCCTGTTGCGTCGCTGACTTCTAGGGCCCCTGGGCACCCGGTGGCTGCGCTGGCCCGCGCCCCCAGGCTGGGAGGGGGGAAGCAAAATTCTGGTCGCCAGCCAGTCTGAGATTTCAAGTGGCTCGCACCTGAGGAAGGCGAATAGACCAGGAAGGTCCTTCGGGGTCTTGAGTAGGAATACGTCCCGATCTCTCGTAACAATTAGGTGGAAGGGATATCCCCACCAGTAAGACGCGCCATTGCGCATGATCACCTCTAAGAGCGGTTTCAGGGCTCTGCGCATCAACAAGGTCCTTCTCAAGAGGTCCTGCAGGATTTGTACACCGGCGCCATCAAAATCCACGTTTCCCAAACGCCAGGCTCCACGAGCAATGTCCTCCTTCAGGGTGTAGCGATGAACCCTGCAGATCACATCCCTCGGTCTCATAGGGTCTGGCCCCGGCAGACCCAGCGCTCTGTGGACTCTGTCCAGCTCTATTGGAGTGGCGGGGTCCCTGTCCAGGACCCTGTTGAATATTACCTGCGTGATACGCCTCAGGTCCTCGCCCACCAACGCTTCCGGAATCCCCCTCAAGCGCAGGTTGCTCCTGCGGCTCCTATTCTCTATGTCGTCCAGATGTAACATTTGGGATTGAAGCTGAGCTTCTTGCATGCCGCATCGCGCCTCCAATGCCTCGAGGCGATTAGCAATCGTCGGCCCCTCTGTTTCCAAGGCAGCAACTCTTACTGACACATCCGAGATCTGTTGTATAACCTCACCGATCTCCCGCCTGTGGGCCTCTTCAAATTTCGCTATCAACCTCTCTATGTCAGACCTAGAGGGGAGCCCCTTCAGCAGGGAGTTTGTCTCCAAGTGCACGTCTTGGGAGGTTGTGGGTATTGGGGTGCTCTGTCCTGCTTGAATCAAGGGAGCAGCAGGCATTTGCGGTGTCTCGGCATCGGAAGCGGGTCCCCATGGGTTCCACTGCTCCTCTTCCTGCTCTGGAGAAAAGCAGGGCTGGGATGGTGACATCAAGGTCGGGGTTCCCCCCGCAGACCACGGGATCTCTGGTGAAGGCGGGAGCGGGGAAGACGGGGGACTCAGGGGCACGAGACCCCGCCTCCGAACCACCACGTCCGGCTCTAAAGGGACTGGATGCCGGGGCTTAGGATTTCTCTGGGGCAGGACCAGCGGTGGGGGCATCCCCTCGACACAGCTGTTTGCTCTCCGTGCAGCTATATCTTTTTTGCTGTCCTGCCTGGGGGTGTAGGCAAATTTCCCCAGGCTCTGGCTAGCAGGGGTTCCTCGCCCCGCCCCCCGTCCCAACAGTGAAGTGTCCCGGGGCCAATCTTCCCCGCTGATCGGTCTGGCAGGAGTGTCCCCACAAGGAGCATGGTTAGTGGACACCTCCAGGGAATCCCCTGTGACTTGGGGCGTCGAGGGCTTCTCGACACCTGGGGCCAGACTGTGGGGGTGGCCTGCCCGGCTGTCCATTACACTTTTCCTCCCCTCTGTGCTCATACCTCCGTTCTTCACTGGCTGCGCACTCTCTTCAGGCTCTCCTGAGCCCCGCAGCGTCTCTGGCTTCTCCAGCCACTCCTTCGCCGCCCCGCCCCCTGACGTCACGGGCACGTTCGAGGGGGAACAGGCGGCCGCCATCTTGCTGCACCCACCAGGCTGCGACCACACCTCCACTGCTGCACCAGACATTCAAGCGGCGCAGCCGGCTGCAGGCGTCTCCGCTGTCCTCCTCTCCGCCAGACTCTGCACCCCTCCAATCTGAAGTGCACCATAAGGTAAGTCCCCTTCTTCTCCTCCGCTCCGGGTCGCCGCCATCTTGGCGCTCCCTATTGCAACACATGGGCCGCTCCTGCTGCTTTCCCCCCGCTGCTGCCACCGGGAATCGCTGCTGCGGGCAGGGGGGCTGGAGGCGCCTCTATCATCCCAATCTCATCTTCAGTGTCCCTGTTCTGCTGCGCCATCTTGTCACGCCGTCCCTCAGTCCTCCTCCTCTGCCAGTCGCCACTCTGGCAGTGTGAGGGCTTCAGGGATACCTTCCCCCCACTTGCTCCTCTTTCTGGCCATGGGGTTAGCACAGCGTTTACTCCTTGTTAATTCACGCTATTTGCCTCAGGTGTGGGAGCTCGTGTGAAAAACATCCTCACGGCTCCATTCCTAGGACACGCCCCCCACTGTGCACTATTAATCACAACTAGTAGTGTAACTATAGTCCAGCATGTAGACTACAGTAATGTTACACATGCTAATACCCTTTCAGGTAGGGAAAGATTGTTCACTGGATCGCTGTTTTTTTTTAGGGCTTATGTTATTAAGTTATTGCATGATTGCATCAGGGTTGGGGCTTAGTGCGATCATCAGGGTACACCTTATATCAGCAACCCAAAGGTCTGTACAAGGGCTACTGGAACGAATGCTATCAAACTACTCTTGGACTGCCATTGAATCACCCAAGATAGATAGAGATGCTTCGTGCATAAGATTCAACACATGCATTCAAGTTGTTTTAAAGTGGAGCAACCACTGGCCTAAAGTCTATAAGACGCCAAGACAAGTGGTCTTCATGTCTGTGGATAACTGGACTATACAAAGAAAAGTTTAGTAGATAAAGTGCTTGACTAGACAAAAATCATTACTGAAAATAACAACTATCGTTTTGTGTAAAAAAACATTCTCTTTTTCTTGCTACCCTCTTTACCTCAATAAAGATTTATTGTTAAAAAAAAAAATAAGGAGTGATTCAGTAAATGAAGGAAGTGATTTGCACCTTAATCTTTCTCTAGAATAATATGACAACTTATTTAAATTTCTTTTTATAATAAATCTGGAGTAAAATCTAAGTTTTAGCATTAGTGGATCTTTATAATGGCCTGGATAGAAAGGTTTAGATGTAAATAACCAATATATAAGCACTTTTGAGCATTTATAAATGCTTGTAATGTTCTCTCATGTTTAAATCACACCTTATTTTTCACTCGTACATTGGGGTTGATTTAGAGACCCATTCTCATCATTTTTTTTGCGTGAAAATTTCTGTTCTCGTCCATTTTTCCACCTCATCTGATTCAGTAAAGCCTTTTTTTCTGCAAGAATTTTTATGTGAAATGTTTTCTTTTTTGTGTGATTTTTTGTTTGGTAGCAATACCTCCAAAAGGGTGTTGGGAGGGGGGCTCTGAATCAACCCTATTATTCGGAAATAGAGCACAAAATGGTCCCCTGTTTTCATGAGACATTTTGAGGGAAGTATAATGAATGTCGATGCAGAAAAACAAAAAAATCACTGGCTTTTTTTACTCTAGTGTGAAATTTATTGCAGCGATGCATTGTGTATCTGGAATTTAAACTCATTAAACTTTTCCTGTGTGTTGAAAAAAAAAAAAACATCCTTTTTCGTACAGTTTGGCAAAGCAAAGAAAATGCTTTATTATTTTTACACATTTTTTAAGTAAAAAAAAAGAAAAAGAAAAAAGAAAATCACAAAAAGCACCATATCCGGGGACTAAAATAGAGACATGACCAGTTCAATGTTGGGTTTTTAGTTGCTAGAATTAGGTATCAGACTCCTTCTGACACAAAACAAACTTTTTTCTTGTAAAACAGCCACTATGAATTATTGTTACAATAATGTCACTTGAGAAAGCAACGAGAACACATGATAAATTCCCTAGAAAGAATGGGGCTAAAAATTTCTCTTTTACTGAGAATTAATAATTTGACTACACATCTGAGAATTTGACTAGACAAAACTGAAAATTGAAGCCCACAAATATTTCACTTCAAAGAGCATCTGTCTAATATAATTGATTACAATCATTGCAAGCAAAACTATGGGCAGACACAAAAAGTAGTAAAGTAGTAAATCTTAGGCAACTATACCAAAATACAACATTATTATATCTGCATATGTCAAAGGCTAACATTCAAGTCCTAAATAGGAAGCCTACACATTTAGATAAAAAAAGTTTACGTGACTAAAAAAATACAGTGCTGAAACAACTTTATCGTGTCACATTGTTATAGCCAAGACACAGTTGATGTATCATAATTGTTTCTGTTGTATTCAGCTATGAAACTTTGTAAAGCAGAGATGATCCTGCTATTGCAATGTAAATAAATTACAGATACACAGTTACAGCTTACAGTTTTGTGAACAAAAGAGAGTTACCAAAGTGTCTTCAAACTAAACCTTAGGATTAGTCACCGTTGTATCACCTCATCAGACTCATCATTTGTATGTAACATGTAAATGAACAGCGCCAGTGTAGGCGCTGTGAAACCATTATACTCAGGCATACAGCACCATATGCAATACCAAAAAAAGGCTTAGGGATGGCTGCACAGTGATCAAGTGAAAACACATGGTATGACATAGGGAAAATACATGTCACATGATTGGCAGGTATGAAAATACAAGTTAGCTGCAGGTAACACCCTAAGTACAATAATGAACACAAAAAACATTGTGAACAGGTCAGGAATCCTGTGTCACTTGACTGAACAAAAATAAAAATTTAAATGCGCTAATCAGAAGTCACCAAAAAAACGGGACTGGAATAACTAAGTCTATGGGAGAATGACACTGAGCATCTAATGTGATGTGGGGAACACAGTGTTGGCCCTAACAAAGCACGCGTCTCTCTTGATACATGGAACGCTACATGGTGCTAGGAGAGAGACGCTAAACATTTTTTGCATCATAAATATGACTTGCTGGTGGAGCAGACCCTACGTGGCTTTAACACATCTTAAATAAATCCCATAGGACCTGATTTATCAAGCACTAACTACAAGACTATGCCATATCGGTGAAAATTAAAATGGTGCAAAATATAATTTCGATAATATAATTTATATTTTTTTTTACACTGGCACATGTTGCTGCACTGCAAGAAACACATTTATTAAACACTAGTGGTACAGCAACATGGAAAAATATATATTTTGTACAACATTAATGCACACCGATGTGGATAAATCAGGCCCATAATCTAAATGTATAAAGGTCAGTATATACTGACCTCTTTTTTATTTAAATCAGCTGGCCTATGCCTTTTTTTCTTTTACTGGTAATAGAAATGATTTGGCTAATGGGACCTTTATTTTTATTAGTACAATGTTCCTGAGACATTTTGTCATTTTCCAGTAAAATCTGAGATTATTTGGCTGCTTTAGGGGGTTATCAAGGGATAGTGGCAGGAAGTGCCTCGTAGCGGCAGGCAGCATCTGGTGAATCTTGGGCGCTGTACGCAATACATTTATGCTGGCGATTCTGGTGAGCGACTCTAACAGCGCCATGTAGCACACAATTCATCATTACAGGCAGCTCAGCGTATAGCGCCGGCGCTCTAGCTTCCAGAGGGCCAGGTATTACCTGTCACTACCTGTTGCTCTCCCATACATTTCAATGGACGTTACTTTTCTTCTGTTTAAACAGGTTTTTTTTGTTTTTTTTTTTTTTTCTCTCAAATAATTGTGTGACCTCTCCTGGCCTAGAAAAAGTCATTTTTGAAAACTTTTCAGATTTTTTTCTATTTATTATATTTTTTATATTTTTTTTATATTTTTATTGTCATTACGGGTCTGGCATTAAAGTATTACTGGCATGTGTTTTCGCTTTGTTACTGGTGGATATGTGTTCAGAAACAGACTTTAATCACACAGCGTCTGCCACTCTATGCTATAGCAACCAGATCCAGAGCGCCGACGCTGTGTGTGTCTGTTTTTTGTTGAATATGGTGTGAGTCGCTGAGAGTCGGTCGCAATGAGCTGGCGCTACCTTTCACTCCCTGCAACGCTGTACTGTTGTTAGAACGCCCAACAGGTTAGAACGCCCAGCCAGGTTACTACCGTGAATGAGACGCTCTGTTACAGCACCCGATAGTCGATAGCTGGCGCTAGTCATGAATCAGCCTGTTAGTTGACTTAAGTTCAGGCTACAAGAGACCAGAAAAAAACAACCCACTTTGTTATCCTGTTAAATGGCATTCAGCTCCTCAAAAGTTTATTTTTTTTACATTTTGCCAAACCTCATAAGAGGTATATTCGAATAGTTTGATTTGTAATATAAATTAGAGTATTTGTCTGTCATATATTTTTATTTTTTCTACGATTGCTTTCAGATCTGATATTCTACAAATGTTTCTACTTGATCATAAAAAATATACTTAACATTTGGGTTAAACTTTCTTGATATTGTTGCAGGATGCAAATGATTTACCCACTGTCTAAAAGAAAAATGAATTTCTGGAGAATTTCCAATCACTGCAACATTTTCTCCATGGATTGTGCTTTTAAATAATGGAGTTTTGAGAGAATGCAGAAATCAATATTGGATGTTAATGGCAACAAGAACAATGACAAGGGATAATGAAATCTCTTCTATTATAATACATTATATGGAAATATTATTTTGCAGCATTTCTTTATTTAAACATACTTCAAGGTTGAAATAAATATTCCACATCCTCTATGTGCATGTTTTTTACACAATAATGTTGAACATATTACAATCAGAATTAGAAAAATGACACAGAAGTGCTTGACACAGAAGTGCTTGACACAGGAGTGCTTGAAAATAGAATGTCAGGCTTTCACAGGACCCAATCAACACACTAATAGTGAACTATTTTATTTTTGTTTGAACTGAATAGAAAGAACCTGGACTGAGAAAATAGTTGACAGCTCTGAGGTGACAAATTGGCTCAGTTCATACAGTTTTCAAACAAGGCGAATGAATTTCAGAAAATAGCTCTTAGCTGAATCCAAGCTAATTCTTAACAGTTGTGGAACTGGAAACTTTATAGCTTCTGGACACTGGACGCACTAAAGTCCCCACATGCCCAACACAGTTACAAGACACCTAACCCTATTTACATCACTTATTATGTCCAGACTGGAAGCCAGGAGGTTGAGTAGATCCCACCCATGGAATTTGGAATAAGTTGCCAGTTGAGCCAGTGACCCCGTTAGGGTTTAGTTGTATGCAGCCAAAAAACTGTTATTTTAGTTGTCAGCTAGTGCTAAATAACCTGCAGTTGCCCTGATCCTGTCTGTGGATGCTAATTGGCTAATGGTCACATCAAGCTGTGTGTTTGCGAGCGATCTATAAATTACGTAAAGTCCAGGCATACACTAACTTCCTTCCCCCTTATCCCCCAAAGTAAAAAAGGAAAAGTGATAAATAGTAAATAATGGGGATGGACAGTTATGATATTATTTACTATTAGGGATGAGCGAATCGATCCGGACGAACCCGGATTCGATCCGAATTTCAGGAAAAATTCGATTCGGATCGAATCCGAATTTCCCCGCGATTCGATCACTCGAAGTTTTCCTTTAACATCCATTCATTTACATTACAGGCATTCTAAGATGGCGGGCGGGACATGTCTGGACATGTATCCCGCGCCAGTGCAAGCTGGGGCAGTCACATGCAGCCTATCAGCAGCCAGCAAGCCCGGTGACGTCACACAGCGGTATTTAACGGCGGCCATCTTGCTTTTCCTCATTTCTCTATTGCATTCGTGACAGACAGACAGAACGCTGTGTAGCTGAGGCAGTTAGACAGGCTGGAGACAGGCTGGAGACAGGGACAGACAGGGACAGGCTGGAGACAGGCAGGAGAAAGGCAGGAGACAGACAGGAGACAGACAGAAAGCCAGGGAAAGGTAGGAAAAACGGAGCTGGCTGACAGGGAGATTTTTTTTTTTTCATCCAGCCTTTGTTAGCGTTTTCAGGCTGCTTATAGTAACTAACTGTGCATATATACTGAACTGATCTTAAGTCTGCTGTGAGGCATCCCATTCTGTGACTAAAGCAGCCTCTATTTAATAGCATAATAAACATTTGCACTTATTCTCATAGAAATCAGGCCTGATAAAGACACTTTTGCTGTGCATGCTCTCTGGTTTTTGTGGCACTGGCATCCCATTCTGTGACTAAAGCAGCCTCTATTTAATAGCATAATAAACATTTGCACTTATTCTCATAGAAATCAGGCCTGATAAAGACACTTTTGCTGTGCATGCTCTCTGGTTTTTGTGGCACTGGCATCCCATTCTGTGACTAAAGCAGCCTCTATTTAATAGCATAATAAACATTTGCACTTATTCTCATAGAAATCAGGCCTGATAAAGACACTTTTGCTGTGCATGCTCTCTGGTTTTTGTGGCACTGGCATCCCATTCTGTGACTAAAGCAGCCTCTATTTAATAGCATAATAAACATTTGCACTTATTCTCATAGAAATCAGGCCTGATAAAGACACTTTTGCTGTGCATGCTCTCTGGTTTTTGTGGCACTGGCATCCCATTCTGTGACTAAAGCAGCCTCTATTTAATAGCACAATAAACATTTGCACTTATTCTCATAGAAATCAGGCCTGATAAAGACACTTTTGCTGTGCATGCTCTCTGGTTTTTGTGGCACTGGCATCCCATTCTGTGACTAAAGCAGCCTCTATTTAATAGCACAATAAACATTTGCACTTATTCTCATAGAAATCAGGCCTGATAAAGACACTTTTGCTGTGCATGCTCTCTGGTTTTTGTGGCACTGGCATCCCATTCTGTGACTAAAGCAGCCTCTATTTAATAGCATAATAAACATTTGCACTTATTCTCATAGAAATCAGGCCTGATAAAGACACTTTTGCTGTGCATGCTCTCTGGTTTTTGTGGCACTGGCATCCCATTCTGTGACTAAAGCAGCCTCTATTTAATAGCATAATAAACATTTGCACTTATTCTCATAGAAATCAGGCCTGATAAAGACACTTTTGCTGTGCATGCTCTCTGGTTTTTGTGGCACTGGCATCCCATTCTGTGACTAAAGCAGCCTCTATTTAATAGCATAATAAACATTTGCACTTATTCTCATAGAAATCAGGCCTGATAAAGACACTTTTGCTGTGCATGCTCTCTGGTTTTTGTGGCACTGGCATCCCATTCTGTGACTAAAGCAGCCTCTATTTAATAGCACAATAAACATTTGCACTTATTCTCATAGAAATCAGGCCTGATAAAGACACTTTTGCTGTGCATGCTCTCTGGTTTTTGTGGCACTGGCATCCCATTCTGTGACTAAAGCAGCCTCTATTTAATAGCACAATAAACATTTGCACTTATTCTCATAGAAATCAGGCCTGATAAAGACACTTTTGCTGTGCATGCTCTCTGGTTTTTGTGGCACTGGCATCCCATTCTGTGACTAAAGCAGCCTCTATTTAATAGCATAATAAACATTTGCACTTATTCTCATAGAAATCAGGCCTGATAAAGACACTTTTGCTGTGCATGCTCTCTGGTTTTTGTGGCACTGGCATCCCATTCTGTGACTAAAGCAGCCTCTATTTAATAGCACAATAAACATTTGCACTTATTCTCATAGAAATCAGGCCTGATAAAGACACTTTTGCTGTGCATGCTCTCTGGTTTTTGTGGCACTGGCATCCCATTCTGTGACTAAAGCAGCCTCTATTTAATAGCATAATAAACATTTGCACTTATTCTCATAGAAATCAGGCCTGATAAAGACACTTTTGCTGTGCATGCTCTCTGGTTTTTGTGGCACTGGCATCCCATTCTGTGACTAAAGCAGCCTCTATTTAATAGCATAATAAACATTTGCACTTATTCTCATAGAAATCAGGCCTGATAAAGACACTTTTGCTGTGCATGCTCTCTGGTTTTTGTGGCACTGGCATCCCATTCTGTGACTAAAGCAGCCTCTATTTAATAGCATAATAAACATTTGCACTTATTCTCATAGAAATCAGGCCTGATAAAGACACTTTTGCTGTGCATGCTCTCTGGTTTTTGTGGCACTGGCATCCCATTCTGTGACTAAAGCAGCCTCTATTTAATAGCATAATAAACATTTGCACTTATTCTCATAGAAATCAGGCCTGATAAAGACACTTTTGCTGTGCATGCTCTCTGGTTTTTGTGGCACTGGCATCCCATTCTGTGACTAAAGCAGCCTCTATTTAATAGCACAATAAACATTTGCACTTATTCTCATAGAAATCAGGCCTGATAAAGACACTTTTGCTGTGCATGCTCTCTGGTTTTTGTGGCACTGGCATCCCATTCTGTGACTAAAGCAGCCTCTATTTAATAGCACAATAAACATTTGCACTTATTCTCATAGAAATCAGGCCTGATAAAGACACTTTTGCTGTGCATGCTCTCTGGTTTTTGTGGCACTGGCATCCCATTCTGTGACTAAAGCAGCCTCTATTTAATAGCATAATAAACATTTGCACTTATTCTCATAGAAATCAGGCCTGATAAAGACACTTTTGCTGTGCATGCTCTCTGGTTTTTGTGGCACTGGCATCCCATTCTGTGACTAAAGCAGCCTCTATTTAATAGCATAATAAACATTTGCACTTATTCTCATAGAAATCAGGCCTGATAAAGACACTTTTGCTGTGCATGCTCTCTGGTTTTTGTGGCACTGGCATCCCATTCTGTGACTAAAGCAGCCTCTATTTAATAGCACAATAAACATTTGCACTTATTCTCATAGAAATCAGGCCTGATAAAGACACTTTTGCTGTGCATGCTCTCTGGTTTTTGTGGCACTGGCATCCCATTCTGTGACTAAAGCAGCCTCTATTTAATAGCACAATAAACATTTGCACTTATTCTCATAGAAATCAGGCCTGATAAAGACACTTTTGCTGTGCATGCTCTCTGGTTTTTGTGGCACTGGCATCCCATTCTGTGACTAAAGCAGCCTCTATTTAATAGCATAATAAACATTTGCACTTATTCTCATAGAAATCAGGCCTGATAAAGACACTTTTGCTGTGCATGCTCTCTGGTTTTTGTGGCACTGGCATCCCATTCTGTGACTAAAGCAGCCTCTATTTAATAGCATAATAAACATTTGCACTTATTCTCATAGAAATCAGGCCTGATAAAGACACTTTTGCTGTGCATGCTCTCTGGTTTTTGTGGCACTGGCATCCCATTCTGTGACTAAAGCAGCCTCTATTTAATAGCATAATAAACATTTGCACTTATTCTCATAGAAATCAGGCCTGATAAAGACACTTTTGCTGTGCATGCTCTCTGGTTTTTGTGGCACTGGCATCCCATTCTGTGACTAAAGCAGCCTCTATTTAATAGCATAATAAACATTTGCACTTATTCTCATAGAAATCAGGCCTGATAAAGACACTTTTGCTGTGCATGCTCTCTGGTTTTTGTGGCACTGGCATCCCATTCTGTGACTAAAGCAGCCTCTATTTAATAGCACAATAAACATTTGCACTTATTCTCATAGAAATCAGGCCTGATAAAGACACTTTTGCTGTGCATGCTCTCTGGTTTTTGTGGCACTGGCATCCCATTCTGTGACTAAAGCAGCCTCTATTTAATAGCATAATAAACATTTGCACTTATTCTCATAGAAATCAGGCCTGATAAAGACACTTTTGCTGTGCATGCTCTCTGGTTTTTGTGGCACTGGCATCCCATTCTGTGACTAAAGCAGCCTCTATTTAATAGCACAATAAACATTTGCACTTATTCTCATAGAAATCAGGCCTGATAAAGACACTTTTGCTGTGCATGCTCTCTGGTTTTTGTGGCACTGGCATCCCATTCTGTGACTAAAGCAGCCTCTATTTAATAGCATAATAAACATTTGCACTTATTCTCATAGAAATCAGGCCTGATAAAGACACTTTTGCTGTGCATGCTCTCTGGTTTTTGTGGCACTGGCATCCCATTCTGTGACTAAAGCAGCCTCTATTTAATAGCATAATAAACATTTGCACTTATTCTCATAGAAATCAGGCCTGATAAAGACACTTTTGCTGTGCATGCTCTCTGGTTTTTGTGGCACTGGCATCCCATTCTGTGACTAAAGCAGCCTCTATTTAATAGCACAATAAACATTTGCACTTATTCTCATAGAAATCAGGCCTGATAAAGACACTTTTGCTGTGCATGCTCTCTGGTTTTTGTGGCACTGGCATCCCATTCTGTGACTAAAGCAGCCTCTATTTAATAGCACAATAAACATTTGCACTTATTCTCATAGAAATCAGGCCTGATAAAGACACTTTTGCTGTGCATGCTCTCTGGTTTTTGTGGCACTGGCATCCCATTCTGTGACTAAAGCAGCCTCTATTTAATAGCATAATAAACATTTGCACTTATTCTCATAGAAATCAGGCCTGATAAAGACACTTTTGCTGTGCATGCTCTCTGGTTTTTGTGGCACTGGCATCCCATTCTGTGACTAAAGCAGCCTCTATTTAATAGCACAATAAACATTTGCACTTATTCTCATAGAAATCAGGCCTGATAAAGACACTTTTGCTGTGCATGCTCTCTGGTTTTTGTGGCACTGGCATCCCATTCTGTGACTAAAGCAGCCTCTATTTAATAGCATAATAAACATTTGCACTTATTCTCATAGAAATCAGGCCTGATAAAGACACTTTTGCTGTGCATGCTCTCTGGTTTTTGTGGCACTGGCATCCCATTCTGTGACTAAAGCAGCCTCTATTTAATAGCATAATAAACATTTGCACTTATTCTCATAGAAATCAGGCCTGATA
This sequence comes from Gastrophryne carolinensis, assembly GCA_027917425.1. NCBI lineage: Eukaryota > Metazoa > Chordata > Amphibia > Anura > Microhylidae > Gastrophryne > Gastrophryne carolinensis. The sequence continues at coordinate 539,095,034 of CM051234.1, forward strand.
AAGACACTTTTGCTGTGCATGCTCTCTGGTTTTTGTGGCACTGGCATCCCATTCTGTGACTAAAGCAGCCTCTATTTAATAGCACAATAAACATTTGCACTTATTCTCATAGAAATCAGGCCTGATAAAGACACTTTTGCTGTGCATGCTCTCTGGTTTTTGTGGCACTGGCATCCCATTCTGTGACTAAAGCAGCCTCTATTTCATAGCACAATAAACATTTGCACTTATTCTCATAGAAATCAGGCCTGATAAAGACACTTTTGCTGTGCATGCTCTCTGGTTTTTGTGGCACTGGCATCCCATTCTGTGACTAAAGCAGCCTCTATTTAATAGCATAATAAACATTTGCACTTATTCTCATAGAAATCAGGCCTGATAAAGACACTTTTGCTGTGCATGCTCTCTGGTTTTTGTGGCACTGGCATCCCATTCTGTGACTAAAGCAGCCTCTATTTAATAGCATAATAAACATTTGCACTTATTCTCATAGAAATCAGGCCTGATAAAGACACTTTTGCTGTGCATGCTCTCTGGTTTTTGTGGCACTGGCATCCCATTCTGTGACTAAAGCAGCCTCTATTTAATAGCATAATAAACATTTGCACTTATTCTCATAGAAATCAGGCCTGATAAAGACACTTTTGCTGTGCATGCTCTCTGGTTTTTGTGGCACTGGCATCCCATTCTGTGACTAAAGCAGCCTCTATTTAATAGCATAATAAACATTTGCACTTATTCTCATAGAAATCAGGCCTGATAAAGACACTTTTGCTGTGCATGCTCTCTGGTTTTTGTGGCACTGGCATCCCATTCTGTGACTAAAGCAGCCTCTATTTAATAGCACAATAAACATTTGCACTTATTCTCATAGAAATCAGGCCTGATAAAGACACTTTTGCTGTGCATGCTCTCTGGTTTTTGTGGCACTGGCATCCCATTCTGTGACTAAAGCAGCCTCTATTTAATAGCATAATAAACATTTGCACTTATTCTCATAGAAATCAGGCCTGATAAAGACACTTTTGCTGTGCATGCTCTCTGGTTTTTGTGGCACTGGCATCCCATTCTGTGACTAAAGCAGCCTCTATTTAATAGCACAATAAACATTTGCACTTATTCTCATAGAAATCAGGCCTGATAAAGACACTTTTGCTGTGCATGCTCTCTGGTTTTTGTGGCACTGGCATCCCATTCTGTGACTAAAGCAGCCTCTATTTAATAGCATAATAAACATTTGCACTTATTCTCATAGAAATCAGGCCTGATAAAGACACTTTTGCTGTGCATGCTCTCTGGTTTTTGTGGCACTGGCATCCCATTCTGTGACTAAAGCAGCCTCTATTTAATAGCATAATAAACATTTGCACTTATTCTCATAGAAATCAGGCCTGATAAAGACACTTTTGCTGTGCATGCTCTCTGGTTTTTGTGGCACTGGCATCCCATTCTGTGACTAAAGCAGCCTCTATTTAATAGCACAATAAACATTTGCACTTATTCTCATAGAAATCAGGCCTGATAAAGACACTTTTGCTGTGCATGCTCTCTGGTTTTTGTGGCACTGGCATCCCATTCTGTGACTAAAGCAGCCTCTATTTAATAGCATAATAAACATTTGCACTTATTCTCATAGAAATCAGGCCTGATAAAGACACTTTTGCTGTGCATGCTCTCTGGTTTTTGTGGCACTGGCATCCCATTCTGTGACTAAAGCAGCCTCTATTTAATAGCATAATAAACATTTGCACTTATTCTCATAGAAATCAGGCCTGATAAAGACACTTTTGCTGTGCATGCTCTCTGGTTTTTGTGGCACTGGCATCCCATTCTGTGACTAAAGCAGCCTCTATTTAATAGCATAATAAACATTTGCACTTATTCTCATAGAAATCAGGCCTGATAAAGACACTTTTGCTGTGCATGCTCTCTGGTTTTTGTGGCACTGGCATCCCATTCTGTGACTAAAGCAGCCTCTATTTAATAGCACAATAAACATTTGCACTTATTCTCATAGAAATCAGGCCTGATAAAGACACTTTTGCTGTGCATGCTCTCTGGTTTTTGTGGCACTGGCATCCCATTCTGTGACTAAAGCAGCCTCTATTTAATAGCATAATAAACATTTGCACTTATTCTCATAGAAATCAGGCCTGATAAAGACACTTTTGCTGTGCATGCTCTCTGGTTTTTGTGGCACTGGCATCCCATTCTGTGACTAAAGCAGCCTCTATTTAATAGCATAATAAACATTTGCACTTATTCTCATAGAAATCAGGCCTGATAAAGACACTTTTGCTGTGCATGCTCTCTGGTTTTTGTGGCACTGGCATCCCATTCTGTGACTAAAGCAGCCTCTATTTAATAGCATAATAAACATTTGCACTTATTCTCATAGAAATCAGGCCTGATAAAGACACTTTTGCTGTGCATGCTCTCTGGTTTTTGTGGCACTGGCATCCCATTCTGTGACTAAAGCAGCCTCTATTTAATAGCATAATAAACATTTGCACTTATTCTCATAGAAATCAGGCCTGATAAAGACACTTTTGCTGGCCAAAGCCCTACTGGACCCTGCCAGGTCGATTCCTGCCCGGGGCATCCCATTCTGTGACTACAGCAGCCTCTGTTTAAGACCATATAAGCATTTGCTCTTATCATATTTGAAATTAGCCTGATAAAGACACTTTTGCTGGCCAAAGCCCTACTGGACCCTGCCAGGTCCATTCCTGCCCAGGGCATCCCATTCTGTGACTAAAGCAGCCTCTGTTTAAGACCATATAAGCATTTGCTCTTATTATATTTATATTATAAGACACTTTTGCTGGGCATAGGCTTACTGCTGCCTGCCAGGTGCACTTCTGTTGAGGCATCCCATTCTGTAACATAGCATACCCCTCTTTATTTACACTAAGCAGCTCTCTTATTTACACTAAGCAGGCCTGTTGGAGGCTGAGTGTTACTGCTCACTTTTGGTGTGCATTATATTCTGTTTTATATAGACCCACTGCTGCCTGGGGGTTCTTAAAATATCACCTACTACCACGCCAGTTAGACTATGTCGGGCAGACAAGTGCCTGGAAGTGAAAAGAGGAGTGGCAGAGGCCAAGATTCCGCAGGCAGAGCTCGCATCAGACTGGGGGCCAGTAGCAGCAGGAGTCACGCTGAGAGACCTAATCTGCCAGTATCTGCTAGCGGTCGGGTCTCCACCAGTAACGCATCTGCCGTGGTAGATTGGCTGACGCGCTCATCAACAACATCATCACAACTTACATCTGAGACCCCCAGTCTAGGGTCGGTAGGTTCCTCTGACACAACCCTGAGTTGGCATGCCCCGAGAGCAGTCCCTGTCCTCCCATTGCCTCTGTCCTACGCCGTTCCCTCCCCCAGCGACGTATCCTATGCTTTGGGTTCAGCTCCACTCTTTAGTGAGGAGGACGATCAGATACAGGAGGACAGTCAGCAGCTACTGCCCAGCCAAGAAATGGAGGTGGCTTCTTTAGCTAGGCAGACAAATAGTGATGTGGACAGTGTCGTGGGTGCTGCGAGCGTTCCAGCTCCTGCGCCAGACACTGTTGACGAATCCACGAACATCAGTGACGTACAGCCACAACCCGGTGATGATGATGATGATGACGATGAAGCCGATCGCACTTGGGAGCCGGGTGATGAAGGGGCTTCATCGTCATCATCAGGAGAAGAGGGGCGCAGGTTGCCCCGGAGTCAGCAGCTGAGGCAGCAAGGTGGTAGCAGTCAGCATGGGGGCACAATTCCAAAGGCTGGAGCCGGCCGGGGCCGGGGCCGGGGTAGAGCACCTGCTGTGCGGCAGTCTACCTTATCGGGAGGTAGTGGAGCAGGGGTTCCTGGAGTTGGCAACAGCAGCAGTGAATCAGTGAGGCCAGGGGGTGGGAAAAGTAGCTACTCGGCAGTGTGGCAGTTTTTCCTGAGGCATCCGCAGGAGGGTAACATGGCCACATGCAAGATATGTAGGCAAAAGGTGAAGCGTGGCCAGGGTCCAAATGTTGGCACCACGGCCCTGCGTCAACATATGATGCGTCACCATAAAACGACCTGGGAGAACCGAGGCTCCCAAGGGGTGGTCCAGTCTGCTTCCTCACCAAGTGAGCTCCCAATTTCTGCCAGCCAAGGCTCCAGCACCTCAGCCGAAGGCAGCTGTGCGTCACACCCATCCTCTGTCGCTCCTGCTCCTCCTCCTCCTCCTCCAAGTCATGCATCCCGCCAGCAATCCATCAGCGAAGCCATGTCCAAGAGACAGCAGTATGCGCCCACTCATCCTACGGCGCAGAAGCTGAATGTGCTCCTGTCCAAGTTGCTGGTGCTGCAGTCGCTCCCTTTTCAGGTGGTGGAATCTGCACCTTTCAGAGAACTGATGGCTTGTGCCGAGCCGAGGTGGAGAGTCCCAAGCCGTCATTTCTTTGCCAAGAAGGCAGTACCAGCGCTGCACACTTTTGTTGAACAGAAGGTGGGCCAGTCCTTGAGCCTGTCGGTGTGTAGCAAAATACATGGCAGCGCCGACATCTGGAGCTGTAACTACGGTCAGGGGCAGTACATGTCGTTTACGGCCCACTGGGTGAATGTGGTCCCTTTGCAGCAGCAACTTGGACAGGTCACGCCGCTTCGGCCTCCGCGCTCTCTGCCCATTGGGCCTGTGACACCGTGCGACTCGGCCTCCTCATCCTCCGCCATCTCCTCACCCTCCACTGTAGGCTCAAGTCTCAGTGCCCCTCCAGTCTACCATGTGTGCAGGGCACGGAGGTGTCACGCAGTGCTTCACATGGTTTGTCTTGGCGAACGGAGTCACACAGGGGAGGAACTGCTTAAATGTATTCATCAGGAAATCCAAACATGGCTTACTCCGAGAAAACTTAAAATGGGAATCATGGTTACCGACAATGGGAAGAACATTTTGTCTGCGCTGCGCCAAGGAAGCCTGACCCATGCCCCCTGCATGGCTCACGTCTTCAATCTGGTTGTCAAGCGGTTTCTGAAGTGTTCCCCCCATCTGCAGGACATCCTAACAACTTCACGGAAACTTTGCATGCACTTCAGCCACTCCTACACCGCCAAACACACCCTTCTTGAGCTACAGCGTCAGAATGGTATCCCCCAACATAGTCTGATTTGCGATGTTTCCACCCGTTGGAATTCCACCCTTCACATGTTGGACCGATTATATGAACAGAGAAAAGCCATCACGGATTTCCTGATGATCCAAGCAGATAGGGGGACTCCCCTGTGTAACTTCAATGTCAACCAGTGGCAGCTCATACGTGACACCTGCCGTTTGCTCAGGCCCTTTGAGGAAGCCACTTTATTTGTCAGTCGGCAGGATTACGGGATGAACGACGTGATTCCACTGCTTCATGTACTACAGCACATGTTGGAAACCATGGCTGGTCAGGGCACTGGAGACATGGCGTTTACATCTTACGGCCACATGAACCCCGTTGGAGCTGAACTGGAGGAGGAGGAGGAGGAAGAGGAGGAGGAGGAGTTGCCCAGCGAAACACAGTTTAGGCTTGGCGAAATGGCTGGTTTATCTAGTCAGCGGACAGGAGAGGAGGAGCAGGAGCAGCCAGAGGAGCTAGAGGTTTTTGAGGAAGGAGAGACAGAGGACCCGGGCACACCGTGGCAGTATGCAGTGGAGATGGAGACAGGTAGTCCATCCGAGTCACTTGCGCAAATGGCACGAAGCATGCTCACATGCTTGCGTAGTGACCCCAGAATTGTTTCCATCTGTCGGCGGGATGACTTCTGGCTGTCCACCTTATTGGACCCTCGCTTCCGGCACAAAATGGGGGCATTTTTTAAACCCACCGAGAGGGAGGACAAACTCAACTACTACAAAGACATTCTACGTAGGCAGTTGGCCGATGCCTATCTGCGCCATGGTCCATACTCTCGCAGGTCTGACTCGAGGGGACCTCTGCGCTCACCTTCCACTGCCATGGCCGCTGGGGGGGTTGGCAGCAGCAGCAGCAGAAGCTCCATCAGCAGCAGCAGCCTCAGTCTTCAGTCGCTAATGAGTAGCTTTCTACACCCGCATAGTGAGGCTACTCATGAGCAGCAGGAAGACCTGGAGCAGGACCTGAACCAGCAGGTCATGTCATACTTTGACATGACCATGCCAACACACCTTGAGGATCCGCTGGACTTCTGGGCAGCCAAACTTGATTTGTGGCCGCAACTAGCAGAGTTTGCCCTGGAAAAGCTGTCCTGCCCGGCAAGTAGCGTGCCATCTGAGCGGGTGTTTAGTGCGGCGGGGGCCATAGTTACGGCGAGGAGAACTCGTCTGTCAACTAAAAATGTGGAGAGACTCACCTTTGTCAAAATGAATCAGGGATGGATCAGCCAGGATTTCCACCCACCAATGCCTGATGCATGCGACTAGATTCAGCATGGTGCCACGTTTTACACTTTACAAATGGTGCAAAACATATTTATGTCTTTAGGCCATTTTTTGGGCTCCTGCTGCTGCTACTGCCAACTTCTGCCAACTCCAGGGTGTGATTCATCCAATTTTTGGGCTCCTGAAGCCAACTCCAGTGTATATTTGGGCTCCTGCTGCTGCTACTGCCAACTTCTGCCAACTCCAGGGTGTGATTCATCCAATTTTTGGGCTCCTGAAGCCAACTCCAGTGTATATTTGGGCTCCTGCTGCTGCTGCTGCTGCCAACTTCTGCCAACTCCAGGGTGTGATTCATCCAATTTTTGGGCTCCTGAAGCCAACTCCAGTGTATATTTGGGCTCCTGCTGCTGCTGCTGCTGCCAACTTCTGCCAACTCCAGGGTGTGATTCATCCAATTTTTGGGCTCCTGAAGCCAACTCCAGTGTATATTTGGGCTCCTGCTGCTGCTACTGTCAACTCCTGCCAACTCCAGGGTGTGATTCATCCAATTTTTGGGCTCCTGAGGCCAACTCCAGTGTATATTTGGGCTCCTGCTGCTGCTACTGTCAACTCCTGCCAACTCCAGGGTGTGATTCATCCAATTTTTGGGCTCCTGAAGCCAACTCCAGTGTATATTTGGGCTCCTGCTGCTGCTGCTGCTGCCAACTTCTGCCAACTCCAGGGTGTGATTCATCCAATTTTTGGGCTCCTGAAGCCAACTCCAGTGTATATTTGGGCTCCTGCTGCTGCTACTGTCAACTCCTGCCAACTCCAGGGTGTGATTCATCCAATTTTTGGGCTCCTGAAGCCAACTCCAGTGTATATTTGGGCTCCTGCTGCTACTACTGCCAACTTCTGCCAACTCCAGGGTGTGATTCATCCAATTTTTGGGCTCCTGAAGCCAACTCCAGTGTATATTTGGGCTCCTGCTGCTGCTACTGTCAACTCCTGCCAACTCCAGGGTGTGATTCATCCAATTTTTGGGCTCCTGAAGCCAACTCCAGTGTATATTTGGGCTCCTGCTGCTGCTACTGCCAACTTCTGCCAACTCCAGGGTGTGATTCATCCAATTTTTGGGCTCCTGAAGCCAACTCCAGTGTATATTTGGGCTCCTGCTGCTGCTACTGTCAACTCCTGCCAACTCCAGGGTGTGATTCATCCAATTTTTGGGCTCCTGAAGCCAACTCCAGTGTATATTTGGGCTCCTGCTGCTACTACTGCCAACTTCTGCCAACTCCAGGGTGTGATTCATCCAATTTTTGGGCTCCTGAAGCCAACTCCAGTGTATATTTGGGCTCCTGCTGCTGCTACTGTCAACTCCTGCCAACTCCAGGGTGTGATTCATCCAATTTTTGGGCTCCTGAAGCCAACTCCAGTGTATATTTGGGCTCCTGCTGCTGCAACTGCCAACTTCGGCCAACTCCAGGGTGTGATTCATCCAATTTTTGGGCTCCTGAAGCCAACTCCAGTGTATATTTGGGCTCCTGCTGCTGCTGCTGCTGCCAACTTCTGCCAACTCCAGGGTGTGATTCATCCAATTTTTGGGCTCCTGAAGCCAACTCCAGTGTATATTTGGGCTCCTGCTGCTGCTGCTGCTGCCAACTTCTGCCAACTCCAGGGTGTGATTCATCCAATTTTTGGGCTCCTGAAGCCAACTCCAGTGTATATTTGGGCTCCTGCTGCTGCTACTGTCAACTCCTGCCAACTCCAGGGTGTGATTCATCCAATTTTTGGGCTCCTGAGGCCAACTCCAGTGTATATTTGGGCTCCTGCTGCTGCTACTGTCAACTCCTGCCAACTCCAGGGTGTGATTCATCCAATTTTTGGGCTCCTGAAGCCAACTCCAGTGTATATTTGGGCTCCTGCTGCTGCTGCTGCTGCCAACTTCTGCCAACTCCAGGGTGTGATTCATCCAATTTTTGGGCTCCTGAAGCCAACTCCAGTGTATATTTGGGCTCCTGCTGCTGCTACTGTCAACTCCTGCCAACTCCAGGGTGTGATTCATCCAATTTTTGGGCTCCTGAAGCCAACTCCAGTGTATATTTGGGCTCCTGCTGCTGCTACTGCCAACTTCTGCCAACTCCAGGGTGTGATTCATCCAATTTTTGGGCTCCTGAAGCCAACTCCAGTGTATATTTGGGCTCCTGCTGCTACTACTGCCAACTTCTGCCAACTCCAGGGTGTGATTCATCCAATTTTTGGGCTCCTGAGGCCAACTCCAGTGTATATTTGGGCTCCTGCTGCTGCTACTGCCAACTTCTGCCAACTCCAGGGTGTGATTCATCCAATTTTTGGGCTCCTGAAGCCAACTCCAGTGTATATTTGGGCTCCTGCTGCTACTACTGCCAACTTCTGCCAACTCCAGGGTGTGATTCATCCAATTTTTGGGCTCCTGAGGCCAACTCCAGTGTATATTTGGGCTCCTGCTGCTGCTGCTGCCAACTTCTGCCAACTCCAGGGTGTGATTCATCCAATTTTTGGGCTCCTGAAGCCAACTCCAGTGTATATTTGGGCTCCTGCTGCTACTACTGTCAACTCCTGCCAACTCCAGGGTGTGATTCATCCAATTTTTGGGCTCCTGAGGCCAACTCCAGTGTATATTTGGGCTCCTGCTGCTGCTGCTGCCAACTTCTGCCAACTCCAGGGTGTGATTCATCCAATTTTTGGGCTCCTGAGGCCAACTCCAGTGTATATTTGGGCTCCTGCTCCTGCTGCTGCCAACTTCTGCCAACTCCAGGGTGTGATTCATCCAATTTTTGGGCTCCTGAAGCCAACTCCAGTGTATATTTGGGCTCCTGCTGCTACTACTGTCAACTCCTGCCAACTCCAGGGTGTGATTCATCCAATTTTTGGGCTCCTGAGGCCAACTCCAGTGTATATTTGGGCTCCTGCTGCTGCTGCTGCCAACTTCTGCCAACTCCAGGGTGTGATTCATCCAATTTTTGGGCTCCTGAGGCCAACTCCAGTGTATATTTGGGCTCCTGCTGCTGCTGCTGCCAACTTCTGCCAACTCCAGGGTGTGATTCATCCAATTTTTGGGCTCCTGAGGCCAACTCCAGTGTATATTTGGGCTCCTGCTCCTGCTGCTGCCAACTTCTGCCAACTCCAGGGTGTGATTCATCCAATTTTTGGGCTCCTGAAGCCAACTCCAGTGTATATTTGGGCTCCTGCTGCTGCTGCCAACTTCTGCCAACTCCAGGGTGTGATTCATCCAATTTTTGGGCTCCTGAGGCCAACTCCAGTGTATATTTGGGCTCCTTCTGCCCCTCATAGTGATGCCACTTCAACTCTCTGCAATTGTGCCGCTCTGCGATTCTATTAGCGATGCCTCTGATCTGCATGTGATATTTCTTCAAAGTATTATTTAACAAACCCAGCACGCATCCTGTGCGTGTTACAGCAAGGCTGAATGGTTTACAACCCTATTGAGGCTGTAGGAGGCTCAGAAATAGCCGTTTTTAATAGCGATTCGTCGCGAATTTATTCGGGTCGAAACGATTTTTGTCGGAAAATTCGGCGAATCAGTCGAATCGAATTTTTCAAAAGTTCGCTCATCTCTATTTACTATTCATCATTGTCACTTTTGCTTTTTTACTTTTGCCATTTATTACATCAATGAAATGACGTCATCAATGAAATCAGGCATGCAGTTGAGCTGCTGTGGGAGTCTCCTATTGGTTCTTTGGTATATTTAAGGTAATACTCCTTCTGCTTTGGTTCACTGATTGTTTACTTGTCTTGAAGCAGGGGACCATATATTCTGGTCTGCACTGGGAGTTCACTACCAAAATAGTACAAGTACTACTACTAACGCCTCCATGTTTTACATATAGATTCTTTTTTTTATTAACCACCGTACATACAGTGCATAAGAATATTATCTGGCAAGAAAGGGTAATATACTCAACACAATGTGAAAGGCCCAGCACCCTCAAATACTCTGCGGGACCAGAAATTGCGTTTCAGAAACTCTTCACCACATGTTTATCTTAATTAATTATTGTGATCCCTCCACCTAATAAGCCAGAATCACGTACCAGATTTGTAAGGCAATCGAGCAATCATCCAACTTAATTTTACTTCTGTTTTCAAGGACACTAGCTCTTCTCAGCTTCTTAAATAAACTTCACTTAGGAGGTGATTTAAAATCTACTATTTACACCACACTCTTATTAAACCACAGATCTCACAGACTACCATAGCGCAATAATGCTTCAAAATCCCAGCTAGTATTCTTTTTGAAATGCAGCTTACCATATATAAATTCAAATTAGCATAAAAGATTAGTAAAAGAAGGCTGCATGTCCACCGCAGTCTCACCAGACAGAAAGGGCCGGCTGCGTAGGCCTGCGGCCGAGGTGTTGGGACGTGTAAGCTGAAGCAGGAGTGCGCGCGCTGACCCTCTCTGTCTGGTGAGACTGCAGTGATACGCAGCCGGCCCTCTCTGTCTGGTGAGACTGCGGTGGACATGCAGCCTTCTTTTACTAATCTTTTATGCTGATTTGAATTTATATACGGTAAGCTGTATTTCAAAAAGAATACTAGCTGGGATTTTGAAGCATTATTGCGCTATGGTAGTCTTCGCAGTTTTATTTTGCATGTGCTAATACGATATTAAAACTGGAATTATTTGGATATATCTGCGAGATCTGTGGTTTAATAAGAGTGTGGTGGAAATAGATTTTAAATCACCTCTTAAGTGAAGTTTATTTAAGAAGCTGAGAAGAGCTAGTGTCCTTGAAAACAGAAGTAAAATTAAGTTGAATGATTTGATCTGATTGCTCGATTGCCTTACAAATCTGGTACGTGATTCTGGCTTATTATGTGGAGGGATCACAATAATGAATTAAGATAAACACGTGGTGAAGAGTTTCTGAAACGCAATTTCTGGTCCTGCGGAGTATTTAAGGGCGCTGTGCCTCACATTGTGTCATGATTGTTTGAACTGCTGTGGCTGCGATTTTTGCTACTCCTTGCGTGTGGACGATTAAAAACTGAATAATTAATATTTGAATATTACTAATATGTATCTAATGTATATATAGATTTAGCGCAATCCTAATAAAGATATTTTTGATAGTAAGATACTCAACAGACTCAACCAAAAACAACTTAGTATTGGCTATTCGAATTCCCTGCATTCTGTGTTCATTTATGAGGGGCAGTTGCCATTAAGTCATTTACTTTTAAGACTTTTTATGGCTAGAGGATAGAGGCAGCTTCTATGCCTCTCTGTTTTCACAGACAAAAGCTTATAATGGGATGGAAGGACACTGAAGGAGGTATGCCCAGAGATCAGGAATGTAGTCTTTTCCTTTCTCCCAAAATAATGCTTCTTATGTATTTCTTTTTGGAGAGCAGCGGCTTTCTCCATACAATCCTGCCATGCACTCCATTGTTGTTCAGTGTCCTCGTCATGGTGGAATCATGAAATAATTCACGATAATCTTAGCTAAGAGAGAAAAGGTCTTCAGTTGCTCAGATCTTGGTTTCCTTGGTGACCACTTACTCTTGTCATGATCTTTGTTGCCTGAACACTAGTGAGGAGACTAATAATGGTTTAGAATTTCTTCCATTTGTACAGTATAACTGACAGTGGATTAGTGGAGTCCAGTCTCTTCAGCAATGGGTTTGTAACCTTTTTTAGGCATCATCTTCTGAGGTCCTCAGAAATCTCCCCACAAACATGTGTTGTGAATATCTGACTTAGATCCTGTTCTTTAAACTAAATTGGTTATCCACTTACACCTGAGTGCCATCCTAGTGATTGAAAACATCTGCTTTTAATTACACCTTCAACATATATTCTAAACCTAAAAGTACCTATTCTTTAACCACTTGCAGATATGGGTTATTGGATCATTTTCTTTAATAAATAAATAAATAAACCTTATATTCTTGACTTATTTGTTTGATGGGAATCTCTTTATAAAGTGGTAGGGCTTGTTTGAAAATCATACATTTTATGCAAGAATATAGAACATTCTGAAGAGTTTAAAAGCATTAAAACACTACTGTTCTTAATGTGATCCTATACCCAGAAAGAAAGTTCATGTGGTCACCTTCTATCCCCAGCCCAGTTCCCCAAAAACAGCTTGTGTTATTTTTTATACTAAAGCCATTGCCCAATATTCAGGAAATTGCGGGGTTCACATAGGGTTGTTCTAATTAGAGATGAGCGAACTTTTGAAATATTAGATTCGGCCGATTCACCGAATTTTCTGGAAAAATTTGTTTCGGTCCGAATTTATTCACAACGAATCGCTATTAAAAACGGCTATTTCTGGGCTTCCGAGAGCCTCCATAGGGTTGCAGAACGTTTTGCTTGGCTGTAACATGCATAGGATGCATGCTGGGTTAGTGAAATAATATTGTAAAGAAGTATGACATGCAGATCGGAGGCATTGCTATTAGATTCGCTGTCACAGAGCGGCACAATTAGAGAGCCTTGATGTGGCATCAGCATGATGAGCCCATATATTGCCTGAAATACACACTCTGGATTTTCAGCAGCATAGGGAGCCCATATGTTGCCTGAAAAACACACCCTGAATTTGGCAGCAGCAAAGGGAGCCCATATATTGCCTGAAAGACACATTGGAGTTGGCAGCACCATTAGGAGCCCATATATTTTTTTTATGCATAGATGGCCATTGTATGCTTGCGCACACATAGGAATTCGTTCTCCGCATTTAACCCATCCGTGCAGTGTGTACACATGCCCGGAGCGGTGGGCTGCCCTAATTACGGCGCCCGGGGAGCAGTTACGGGGTTGGGTGCCTTGCTCAAGAGCACTTCAGTCATGTCCCAGGGCCAGGATTCGAACCTGCCACGCTCCGGTCAAAAGTACGCTCCCCTTACCTCTAGGCCACAACTGCCTAGAGGTAAGGGGAGGTAATATATTGCCTGATAAACACACCCTGGAGTTGGCAGCAGCATTAGGAGCCCATATATTGCCTGAAAGAGACACTGGAGTTGCCAGCAGCATAAGGAACCCATATATTGCCTGAAAAACACACCCATCAGTTGGCAGCAGCATTAGGAGCCCATATATTGCATGAAAGACACACTCTGGACTTGGCAGCAGCATAAGGAGCCCATATATTGCCGGAAAAACACACCCAGGAGTTGGCAGCAGCATTAGGAGCTCATATATTGCCTGAAAGAGACTCGGGAGTAGGCAGCAGCATAAGAAACCCATATCTTGCTTGAAAGACACACCCTGGATTTGGCAGCAGCATTAGGAGCCCATACATTGCCTGAAAGACACACCCTGAATTTGGCAGCAACATAGGGAGCCCAAATATTGCCTGAAAAGCACATTGGAGTTGGCAGCAGTATTAGGAGCTCATATATTGCCTGAAAAACACATTGGAGTTGGCAGCAGCATAGGGAGCCCATATATTGCCTGAAAAACACACCCTGGAGTTGGCAGCAGCATAGGAAGCCCATATATTGCCTGAAAAACACACCCTGAATTTGGCAGCAACATAGGGAGCCCAAATATTGCCTGAAAAGCACATTGGAGTTGGCAGCAGTATTAGGAGCTCATATATTGCCTGAAAAACACATTGGAGTTGGCAGCAGCATAGGGAGCCCATATATTGCCTGAAAAACACACCCTGGAGTTGGCAGCAGCATAGGAAGCCCATATATTGCCAGAAAAATACACCCTGAATTTGGCAGCAGCATGGGGAGCCCATATATTCACTGAAAACCACATTGGAGTTGGCAGCAGCATTAGGAGCCCATATATTGCCTGAAAGACACCACCCTGGAGTTGGCAGCAGCATGAAGAGAACATATACAGATTTTGGGCACATATATCTTATCCTAAGAATATTAATAAAAATTAAGATTAACGTAAAGCATTTCCTCAATAATTACTTGTGGTCTGATGCGGAGGAATGTCTGTAACTGGAGAGCAGCACCTTACATCTGTTTTGCACTATCCATATGTCTTTAGTGTTGGTCTGGCACCATGATCAATCTACTCTGATGCATCAGGCATTGGTGGGTGGAAATCTTGGTTGATCCATGCCCGATTCATTTTGACGCAGGCCAGTCTCTCAAAAAAAGCTTTTTCAAGCGTACTGGAGCACTAATTGCCCTCATCAGAGCATCACATACGCACATCTAAGAGATCATCACTTTGTTCCTGTTAAAGTCTTCAGGGCCTAGTTACTACTTAGTGAAAGGCCATAGATAGTTACACACCTGCTGCTGTTATTGACAAATCCTGTTTTAAGTGTAGTGTAGCGTTTTGTCCTCCCCTCATATACGCACTAAGTATGTCAGGCAGAGAAGTGCCAGGATGGGCACAGAGAAGTTGCAGAGGCCTAAATTCATCAAGCAGAGGTCGCAGCAGACTAGGGGTGAGTGGCAGCAGGAGTCTCAGTGAGAGGCCTGGTCTCCCAGTATCAGCTAGCAGTCGTGTCTCGACCAGCAACCCATCTGCCGTCATCGATTGGTTAACACAATCTTCAATTTCATCATAAGTGACATCTGACACCCCCAGTCAGCTGTCGGTTATATCTTATGCTTTGGGTTCAGCTCCAATATTCAGTGAGGACGATCTGATAATCAGAACAATCAGCAGCTACTGCCCAGCCAAGAAGTGGAGGAGACACTTGTGCGCTACTTCCACTAGGTGGGCAAGTAGTGATGAGGAGAATGGCGTGGGAGGTGGTGTTGCAAGCGTTTTTGGCTTCTTAAGCAGACACTGTTGAGGAGGACATCAGTGAGTTTTGAGGGCACTTTTAAAGGCTTGGAATGATGGAGAGTGACAGATTTAGCTATCAGCAGAAGGGGATAGTATGGAGGCAAATGTGCTCGGGCTAGACCACTTGCTGCGCAGCAGGCTACCTTCCCAGGAGGTAGTGGAAGAGGGTCCCTGGAGTCAGTGGCGTCGGCAGCAGCAGTGAATTAGTGCGGACTGTTGGTAGGAAAATCAGCTACTCGGCGATGTGGCAGTTTTTCATCAAGCATCCGCAGGAGGTTAACATGGCTATATGAAAGATGTGTAGGCAGAAGGCGAAGTGTGGCCAGGGTCCCAATGTTGGCCCCACAGCCCTGCGTCAACATTTACAGTGTCACCATAAAGCTGCCTGGGAGAGTTGGCTCCAAAGTGGTTGTCCAGCCTGCTGCATTACCCAGTGGCACGCCGCTCCCTGTTCCAGCCAGCCAAGGCTCCACCACCTCCTGTGTATCATACTCATCCTTTGTCGCTCTAGATGCTCCTCCTCCTCTTAATCCAAGTCAATCATTCCGCCAGCAATCCATTGACCAAGCCATGTCCAAGAGACAACAGTATGTGCCCACTCATCCAATGTGCAGAAGCTAAATGTGCTCCTGTATAAGTTGCTGATGCTGCAGTCCCTCCCTTTTGAGGTGGTGGACCTTTCAGAGAACTGATGGCTTGTGCTGAGCCGAGGTGAAGAGTCCCAAGCTGTAATTTCTTTGCGAAGAAGGCAGTACCAGCCCTGTACAATTTTGGTGAACAGAAGGTGGACCAGTCCTTCAGCCTGTCAGTGTGTACCAAAGTGCAGGCAGCGCCCAAGTCTGTAGCTGTAACTACGGTCAGGGACAATACATATCCTTTAAGGCCCACTGGGTGATTGTGGTTCCTGTACAACCACAACAGCAACTTGGACAGGTCCCTCCGCTGTGGCCTCCACGCTCCTAGGCCGTTGTGCCTGTGACAGTGCACTTGCACTTAGCAATGGTGTCACAGGAAAAAGTGCCTAATTGTCAATTACATATTAATTGTTAACATTTATCTTATTTGAACACATTTATAATAATAACAACATATAATAACATATAACATAATACCAATAACATATAACATTTATAAAAAAAATATTTTTGGTTCATTTTCATTTTTTTTTAATATTTTGTATTTAAAAAAAAAAAAATATATATATATATATATCCCTCTTCTTCTCTATCTGTCCCTCGCTTCTTCTATTCTTTGTTCTATCTATATATCTCTCCCTTGCTGTATCTATCTATCTATCTATCTATCTATCTATCCGTCCCTCTCTCTGTCCCTGCCTGATCTGCTCTAGCCGCAATACAGTGTCAGAATGAGCTTCCGCAAAATGGCCCCGCTTATATAGGTCTGTGACATCATCGGTAAGCCTGTCTGCTGATAGGTAGCATGTGACACCTACCCAGGATTTCTTAACCCATGGGACATGCCCTGACATGTAAATGGAGTTTTAAGGAAGCGATTCGATAGAATCGCGGCGATATTCGGAATCGTTACAAATCACATTTTTCCGGAAATTCGTAACAAATTCAGGTTCATCAGATTCGATTCGCTCATCTCTAGTTCTAATAAGCTGAGGAACCGCCAATATATAATGATTTTAATAATACATGAGAACAGCTTCATATGCAGCAATGTGGAGTGTCCTCTTTGTTACTAGTCAATCAAGGTTTCTGGTCTGTTGCACCATGTTGGCTCTGTCTCCCAACAGAGGGGTGGACAGATAATCTGTTTTGTATATTTTATTTTGCGGAAATAACACACATTGCGAATGTGTTTGACCACAGGTAACACTTCCAATGATGTTGTCACCTCAGAGGATTAGCTTTGACTCAAATAATTTAGAGTCTAGAAAATGAACCGCTGTTTAGCAAGACACAGTTGGAGTGCTTTAAAGCATTCTCTGATGTCTCACGGGAAATATATTGTGACAGCTTTTCATATTTATAAAGCTGCTCTGGGCAGTTTGTCAAATCATTTTTACAGTATTACCAAAGGTGTAAATAACTGAAATCTTTTTTGTGGATAGATGTTTGTGATTTATAATAATGTTAAGCTCATTTTTGCCATCAATGTTATCAATAATGTATTCTACTCTAAATATTAGAAAAGGAGGGTGGTTCTTTTACATATGCATTTGTAGTTTCAGACATTTTAACCAGTCTTCCTTTTTTTACCTGTTGGTAGCATAGACACCCAACACCGCTACCCTATGTAACTTCTATTTCTTAAAGGACAGACCTTATTTACGCAGGGCCTTATATATGATGTTCATATTTTAGCATAATTTTTATTGCCATAGCGCCAGCGCTGTGCTACAACATTGGCGCTAGCAGTCGCAGCACAGAACGCTACTAATTAGCTTTGATTATTGCACTTAGGTATTGACTGGCCTATGTCAGTGCCTGTTGGACCCGCCGGCCGGTTATCCCAGCGCCACATTGTACTGCCGTTTTCTGCCGCTCCCCAGCATATTTAAATGATTTCTTTCTTCCTTGAAATCTTTAGCGCTGAATTTTTACCGCACTGGTCAGAGTCTTTTTATTACAGTTACAAGAAATTGCTGCTGAGGACAAAGGTGGCAAACTTTGTGAAAAATTCTGTGACCACTTCTGCCATTTTTAGATTTTTAAGGGAAAAAAAAGAAAAAAAAAAATTGTACAGAATTGATATTACAGGTCTGATATTAATGTATTCATATTACTAAATTATTTAAAAGACTTTTTTTTTTTTTGGTTTCCAAAAATATGGTGGTTTGGGGGTTAAAAAACTACTTTTAACATATCGCCTCCAGCGCTCTGGGGTTTAAACATGCATTTCACAGCGCTTGAATTTTTTGAGCGTGATTTTTTGATGAATATGGTGGAAGCCGGTCGCTCTAACCAGTCGCTATCATGCGCACCCATACATCGCAGAACCTCTCAAATAGCGACTCGTAACCTTGTATTCAACATTACGCCACACCGACTGAGTCGCTGTCAACAACCGAACAACGGCCAAGCACAGCGACTACTAGCGGGCGCTGTGAAAATACCGCTACAGTCGCTCAACTGTCGCTACATGTCGCTATTAATAAATCAGCCTCTAAGACCCAATCAACACACCAAATAATAAAGTGTAGGTGTATTAATAACGGTTCCAAATCTGCAATTAACCTGTCTAAATACAAAGATGAAATAGTATCAAATAAAACTCAATAGGGAAAGGAAAAAAAAGCAAAGCAGCAAACAACTGGACAATTAAAGAAGTTAATGAATAAACAAAATTTATTGCAACATATAAGAAAATAGTGTCTATACTAGGGGTTCCCAGTTGGTTGTACGAGTACCACTGGTGGTACTTGGGATCTTATCAGGTATTACTCAGCCAGGTCATATACTGATCTTAACCCCAAGCTGATATGCTGCCATCTAAGGGGTTTATTCATCAAGGGATAGTTCCAGGTAGTGCCTCGTAGCGGCAGGCAGTGTCTGGTCAACGTTGGGCACTGTACACAATACCACATTTATGAAGGCAATTCTGGCGAGCGACCCACTAACAGCGCCATGTCGCATCCGGTTCATCATTACAGACAGCTCAGCGTATAGCGCCAGTGCTCTAGTTTCCAGAGCGCCAGGTATTACCTGACGCTACCTGTCGCTCTTCCATACATTTCAATGGACGTTCCTTTTCTTCTGTTTGAACAGGGTTTTTTGTTTTTAATTTTTTTTTCTCTCAAATAATTGTGTGACCTCTCCTGGCCTAGAAAGAGTCATTTTTGAAAACTTTTCAGATTTTTTATATTTTTATGCAGAATTGTCATTACAGGTCTGGCATTAAAGTATTATGTATGTCACAATGTTACAACAATGTAATCCACGTGTTTTCGCTTTGTTACTGGTGGATATGTTTTTTAAAAACATACTTTAATCACACAGCATCTGCCGCTCTATGCTATAGCGCCCAGATCCAGAGCACCAACGCTGTGTGTTTTTTTGTTGAATATGGTGTGAGTCGCTGAGAGTCGGTCGCAATGAGCTGGCGCTACCTTTCGCTCCCTGTAACGCTGTACTGGTATTTGTACGACCAACATACATCACATTCATCAATGCTGGCCAGGTTACTACAGAGACTGAGGCGCTCTGTTACAGCGCCTGATAGCCGATCACAGCGTATACTAGCGGTTGCTCTCAGCGCCTCTGTACAGATGCTCATCTGCCGATATCTGGCACTAATAATGAATCAGCCTGCCAGTTTACCCAAGTCTGATTTGCTCCTAGGTACAAAACTACTCCAAAAGGTGGACAGACCCATTTTTGTGCATTCCATACACTCTTTAGGCGCTGACAAGCCATAAGGTGGTACTTAAGATGTTTCGAAAATGAAAAGTGGTACTTGATGAAAAAGGTTCCGAACACCTGGTCTAAAACATAGGCAACATCAGACCATCAAATATTGTACACTGAATCTAGTATACCAAATATATATATGATATATACACCCATCCATGCAGTATACAGTAGCACCACAGTGTGCCGTAGCTCCTCCTAACCCCAATTCTTAAGGTCACATGAACAAATGTATTGATGCTACGAGTTTTTACATTAATGAAATAAGGAATCAAAGAAAGGGTTATGAACGTATACATGCATAAAGATTTTAATACTTCACTTCGGAAGTCCTTTAAAATATCTCAGCTTTGTTGTTGTGCCCCGGATCATATTTCTTGAGGGAGAACTGGAAATACAGCTGAGATTTGTATTTGTTCTAAGCATAAGGATGCTAAACACTGCTATATGTTCCCAGTCTAAACAGTTGTACATCTTGCCATAAGGATTCTTTTTTTTTTTTTTAAACCCAATTCGGAGTTTTAAATAGATGTTATACTTGCCTCGGAAAGGTGACAGCCATCATTTACAACAAGCAGGATCTGCTATGGTCGCAGAAAGAGAAATTGATGCAGTTGTTGACTGGACTTCAGTCACAAGAAACAGTTGGCTGGCTGGAAAAGTCAGCAGCAGCCATCAAGACCCTGCCAGGCATTGTTTAAACTGAATGAAAGTCAGATACAACTTTATCAGAAAAATTGCAGCGTCGTGCCATTGCAGGTAGAAAGTACTACAGTTTACTTCCTATTCATCAAGCATTCATGAAAGAAAAAAGAAATGTCAGAGCCAATGCACAGCTTAATTGTGTGCTTCAGATAAACATTTTCCCTTGAAAAGGATTGACTGTGATTATGTGTATTGAATACGCTGTATAGGAGGGGGAGTGCTTCATAATATACATGTACTTGAGTCAGTAACAGGATACATAGGTTTCTTTGAAAATGATTCAAGAAAACTGCCTGTTTAAGTGTTGTATACACCAGTGGTTCTCCACTTCTTTACACACAGTATGCCATAACAACAGAAAGTATCAACTTTGTACCCTCAAGGAGGGGATCAAAGGTAAATGTAACCAAAATAAGTAGGTCATGGCATTGTAGCAGTAGAAAACAAGAATAAATAATGTTTTACTTTTATAATAATATACCAGACCCATCAAATTCCAACTGTTGATGCTCCCCTGAGCATCTCTACATACCCTCACAAGCAGCAACATGTGCCCTCTGGGGTACGCGTTTGCAGGTTCAGAAACAGTGGTCTACACGAGGTGTGAGACAGGATATCAGATTCATGACTGGCTAAGGTAGTGCTGCCATTGTTACAATGGTTATATAAATGCTCATTGCAGAGTGGAACAGACACTGTTTCAATGGTTCTATAAGTGCTCATTGCCAGGGTCATAATTACAAACCTCAGGATCATTGATCCCCCCACCTCCCCACAGAAAACAAAAACATCTCTGCACATACAGCCATGGCCGTTAGTGTTGGCACCCCTGTTTCGTTTGAAAACATTGAAGTATAACTCTCAGAAACATGATTACACATGTTTAGTTATACACATGTTTACAGTATTTCCTTTGTGTATATTGGAAAAACACAAGAAAAAAACAGTGGACAAAAGACTAATTGAACCTAATTTCATTTCAAAAAAAGTCCAAAAATGGGCCAGACAAAATGTTTGTCTACATTTTTGAATTGTGGGTAAACATCTTTTTTTCAAGCATGTGATGTTCGATCAACTGGTGTGGGCAATATAAAAAAAATACCTGAAACCAGGTAAAAAGGAGAGAAGTTGACTTCTTGCATTGGGTGTCTGTATGTGCCACACTAAGCATAGAGAGCAGAAAGAGGAGAAGAGAACTTTCCGTGGACTGGTTCAACTCCAGAAATCCTCATGTTCCTTTCAGAAGGTGAGCAACATAATCAAGATGCTCACAACTCATTGCCCCAATCAAGTTTCAAAGAAATTCAAGCTGTCCTGAAGGTTCAGGGTACATCAGTGTCAGGGTGCATCACTGTCTGTGGACATTTTAATGAAATTAAACGCTATGGCAGGAGACCAGGAGGACCCCACTGTTGACACAGAGACATAAAAAGGCTAAACTGCAGTTTGTCTGAATCAGGAATGCACAACCTTTTTTTGGTTTTAGGGCTGCATTTTCTTATTGTTCCACTTCAAGGGGCCGTAAAGAAACATAAGAGGTGGAAATGCAAACAGTTTGCTGCAGGAAAGCTGAAACCTTATAGCACTGTATGAGATTACAGGTAAATGCATATGCAGGGGAGCTATGGTGAGGCCAGCAGAAGCGAGGAAAAAGTGAGCAGAGAGAAGGTAAACAGAGGTGAAGCGAGAAGAGGTAAGCAGGGATGGGGGGATCAGAGGGTAGATAGGAAGAGTTGTGAGGCACAGAGGTGAGTTGAGAAGAGGAGGGTGCTACAGACAAAGAGGTGCAACAGACAAAGGTGGGAAAAGGTTGGCAGTGGTAAGGTAGGGAGAGGTGAGCAAAGGTGGAAAAAGGTAGGGATAGGTGAGGGGGGCTAGCTAGCATTTAAAATATATGTAGCCCATGGGTGGAGCTTAACTATAGTGGGATTTGGCCCCTACCCTTAGTGACACCCTATCACCCTTGAAACAATAATAATACAGCATGTGTAATGCAACTGAAATGTATTGCTGAAACCAGCTGTGGAACAGTTCAAGAGGTTACGAGCAGATTATTCTATAGTAGCAATAGAATTATAAGTTCAATTACTTTAGCAACAATAGCAGTTAATCAAATACACAGTTTGGTGAAAAATTGGCAAATGAGTAATAGACCAGATCTGTGCACAAATCTTAAGTCCTGTTTATCGTGCTGCGCATAAGACAGTCCTACAATTGGCTTACGACGGTCCTATCAGGTTCACCCTCATTACGTCAGCCACTATCCAGGTCAGCTCTTCCGGGTTCCGGACGACGCGTTCCACATTTCACAGATCAATAATGGAGGTGAGTGCTTTTTCTTCATTGGTTATTTCTGACAGTGTTTACCCATATATTGGCGCCTATGGTGGTTTTCAATTATTGTATGATTAAGAGCCAGCAGTGGCTCGAAACACGTCACACAGGATTTTTATCTGCTCTGTTTAAGCTATTAGGTGCGGACTTTCATGTACCTATTACAGATGGGCTGACTCTGATTTTTTAAGCTTAACTATTAAAAGCTAATTTTTAAACCACGATTGGCTGGACAACACACTGGACTTTACTTACCGCTGCTAGGAGTCTTGCCTGGGATCTCCTTGGTCCGTGCCGATTTGGATGGTTGGTGAGCTGGCAATTTTGTTTTTTGTTTATGCCTTACGACTGAGACAATCTTGTTTTTAAACTAGCAGTAACAGTCCTTGATGAGTAACAGAATAAACCTCTTGTGTACTAATGGGTGCTGTCCCTTTAAGCACAACTTGTAGAGAGTTCCAAATTGTGTTATTAAACTCCAGTCTTTGTGGCTGTAGCAAATAATAGTGATAGCTCTCCACAGCGTTCCTCTGGTAGTAACAGATAACAGGCTGCACTGTAATGTCAGTCAAAGTATTTCACTTCACTGTGATGGGTACAGCTGAATTGTAGTATTTGTAATCACTTTCACACTCTGGGCTTTGTTTGATTGATGAGTAATTATTCACCTAAATGGCTCCTGAAACGGCAGTGTGTATACATATGTGAAGCATCTAATATCAGCCCAGCTTTCACTAGGTACGTTTCCAATAAAAGCTTCTGGCTGCAGCAACCTGAGAGCGCTCTAAATAAGTCAGCAAATAGGGTTTAAGAGTCTAGAAGTTGAGCAATGTGCACTTTCCTGCAATGATCAGTTGCATCCCAACACCATATGACTGTCACAGGCTTTGTCTGTAGCCGGCAGCCATCTGTACTAAGTCCTTCAGAAGGTAGATGCTTCACGTGTCCTTGGCCGCAGTTCATCATCCGTCCCAGGAGGTCTGCTCCTTGCTGCTTGCCTCCTCCAGTCCCGAAATCCAATAGAGTTCCAGAGCCCAGTCACATGCCCTTTTCGTCTTCCCGCCTTACATACTCTCTAGAGCTCAAGAATTCTGGGAGTTTCAAGTGTCTTTGCATAAACAGCCCTGAACAGCATTTGTTTTGGTTATTGAAATGTTACAAATGTTGCAATCCAGCCAGTTGCATCTGCTCTGCTGACAGGAATAAAACCTAATCTAATAGCAAAGACTTACTTGGAGATGGCTCTTCATATGGTTCATAAATACTTCCTGTCTACAGTCCCCAAACCAGATATGAGGTGCCGCACTGCCCTGTAGTGGGCAGCCGTGTGCTCCATAACATTAAAGTCCTATTTTTTACTAAACACTATATTCACTTTTTATCCAGCACAGGCTAACGCTGCTGGCGCTGTGTGAAGATGCTAACCGGATCGCACACTGTCAGTGCCGTGCCGTGCCAGGCTGCTGCTCCCTCCTCTTTGTTACAGGAACTATGGCACGCCCCTCTCAATTCACTTCAGTGAAGAAGGGCGTGCCATAGTTCCTATACTGAGGGGGTGGGGCGCGCCATAGTCCCTTTCTGCACAGCAGTGTTCACAGCGGGCGATTCGGTAAGTGTTTTTACACCACACCAGCAGCCATATCCTGCACTGGATGAAAGGTGAGCATAGTGTTTTTTACTGAAGTATGACTTTAAAAATTCGGGGTGCCAGGGGCCACAAGTGAGGGAAGTGCAGAGCTGTATGTGGCCGCAGGTTGTGCATCACTGGGTGATACATCTGTGTGCAAGGCGTGATCTGAAGCTTATGGTAGAGGCTCAAGAGAAGCCTAAAATCATTCTCACGGGTTTAGCAGCTTTATGAAGTATACCAATGTGGTTCTAATTATACACCACCAGATAAATAAAGGGCACACCACCTTTAAAAGAGTTCCAGGCATACCAGGCTTTAAATACACTCTTAATAATCCTTCTTCTTTATCATGTTAAGTAGGGTTGAGTGGACCTGTAGAAGTTCCGGTTTGTCAAGTTCAGCCAAACTTGCTGCCAAAGTTCGGTTTGGGGCCCTGGACTTGACGCGAATCCGAACCCCATTGAAATCAATGGGGACCCAAACATGGGGGCCCAAAAATGGCTGTAAAATGGGGGTAGCAAGGTCTAAAGGGCTGTAAATCAGTGGGGGCACCAGAGTGATTGCCCTGCACAAAATGGGGCAAGGAAAGTACTCAAAATAATAATAGAAAACAAAGAAATAAATAAATATATAAATAAATTAAAAATGATTTAAAAAAATAAAATATTAATTGTTGTACAGGTTTTCAGAGGGCAAATTGGGGCTAACAGCAGGATGATTGCTCTGCAAAAAATGGGGTAGGGACAGTACTAATATGTATTCTTTATTAAAGAAAATATTAAGAACCCCTTAGAACCCCCATAACCAGGCTGTGTGACAGAATCCCTACATCACCCCATACCAGACTGTGACAGAGCCCCCTATCTTCCCCACAGCAGACTATGTGTCAAAAAAAAAATCATCCCTAAAGCAGAATGTGTGGCAGAACAACCCCATCATCCCCATAGCAGACTGTGTTGCATAGCAACCCCCATCATCCAATAGAAGACTGTGACAGAACCCACCCCCATCATCCCATAGCAGACTGTGCTGCAGAACAACCCCCATCATCCCTATAGCAGAATGTGTGGCAGAACAACCCCCCTCATCTTCTATAGCAGACTGTGACAGAGCCCCCCATCATCTTCCATAGCAGACTGTGACAGAGCCCCCCATCATTTTTCATAGCAAACTGTGACAGGGCCTACCATCGTCTTCCATAGAAGACTGTGACAGAATCCCCCCTATCATCCCATAGCAGAGTGTGACAGAGCCGAGCCGAACGCCGAACCACAGCATGGACTTTCGACTGAAGTTGGGAACTCGCAAAAATGGTCATGATTTTTTTCCCTTTGAAAAATACACAGCTAAATAATGTGTTGCATTGTACCCGGGAAAAGGCATTTTCTCTAAAAAAACGTCCAAAAATACGGTGTTGAATCAACCCTTTTGTTCATTTTTTTATATTTGATGAGCTTCCAGATTGGTCACTATAGACAGGAAGTGAGGATAATTCTATACAATGGCAGTTCACATGCAGGAAAAAGATATTTACATTAGTTAATATCAAACAATAAAAAAAACATACTGCGATTTTCATTTTGAAAAGTCTTGGAAATACCCTGCTCCATTTAAAAATAGAAAAACGGAAACTGTATATTTACTGTCACGAGCCCTGTACAGAACCCTGGACACTCACCTGCCCTTCGGTCCCACGTCGACGGCTCCCGCTCGGCCAGCATGCGGGCTGGGCGGCGTCTCTGCCAGGCGGCGGCTCGGCGTCTCCTCTCCCCGGCCGCCGCTCGGCTATTTCCGCCCCGAGCTGCCGCTCTGCTCTTTCCGTCTTGAGCGGCTGCTCGGGCGGTCTCCTCTCCGGCGGCTTCGGGAGCGGCCGCACCACAACCGTCTCGGCGCGCTCCCGGCGCGCAACTCTGTGCGCGCGCGTCACTTGCTGCTGTTTATGCCCTCCGGCGGCGCTGCACACAGGGCGCCCGCCGGAGGTAATTAGATCGGGCCTATGAGCCCAAAGCTTGGCAATTTGAATGGGGCAATCAGCCTCAGGTTCCTAATGTTGCACCAATCAATCCCCCTTTCCTGTTCCATCACTCTTATAAAGCTGCTCACTCTGCACTTGTTCCTTGCCCGTGATAGCGTGCTGCTGGGTGTGATTGTGATTGCTATTTTCCTTACGATTCTGCCGTGTATGACCATTCCTGATTGCCGCCTGGACCGACCTTGCCTGTTTTTGACCACGATTCCTGCCTGCTCCTCTGTACCGCGTATCTCTGACCTCCTGGTGTGACCTTTGGCTAGCCCTGACCATTCTTCCGTCTCAATCCTCTTGTACCGTGCTTCCTTGGACTGATCACCTGTGTATGACCTCTGCCCGATTGTCTTACCAGTCTTGTTCCTGGTTCGTCCACCTTCCCCTGCATAAGTCAGCATCCTTTGTGCTAACAAGTCCTGGGGGCAACCGTGTCCGGTGAGGCGTATCCTGCGTCCCGGCAAACGGGGGCTTGGCTATAGGCGAAGAAAGCAGCGGAGATTGGGGGTTGCTGACTTATTGGAAGGAAGACGTCCCACGGGACCTGACATTATCACGGGCCACATATATCAACTTAGATGGAAGAATTAATGCAACAAGTGCAAGCCATGGCCACCGCAATCAATCAGCTGGCCCAACGTGTGGCTACGCAGGAGAGTCGCCTAATACCTGCACCTTTGGATCCGGGGCCTTCAATCAAGCCTAAGATTCCTCTACCCGAGAAATTTCTGGGGGACTGGACGAAGTTTTCAAACTTTAAAAATTCCTGTGAACTTTATTTTCATCTGCGGCCCCACTCCACTGGAACTGAGTCTCAACGGGTGGGCCTGGTCATCTCGCTTCTTCAGGGTGACCCTCAGACCTGGGCTTTTGGTTTATCACCCTCTGATGAGGCCCTGCAATCGGTCTCCTCTTTTTTCTCCGCCATGGAACTTTTATACGCCGATCCTGATCGGGCTTCTACTGCTGATTCCAAATTACGGAATCTTAGGCAGGCTAAACGCTCTGCGGAGGAGTACAGCGCAGAATTTCGGCGATGGGCTATTGATTCCAAATGGAATGATCCTGCTTTGTGCAGCCAATTTAGGATTGGACTTTCTGAGAGCATAAAAGATGCTCTGGTTAATTATCCTCAACCCAAGAATCTGGATGACTACATGCAGTTAGCCATTAAAGTAGACAGACGTCTCAGAGAGAGGCGTCAGGAGAAAAGCAAGGATCAACCGTGGGTACACTCACGCCAAGAATCAAGTTCTAGGGGTGCAGCTGCTTCTCCTTCTCCGGCACCCGAAGAACCTATGCAACTGGGAGTAACCCGTTTATCTCAGGCTGAGAAGGTTCGGCGCAGAACTCAAGGCCTCTGCCTTTACTGCGGAGATTCGGGCCACTTCGCCAAGAATTGCCCAAATAAGTCTCCAGTGGCGGAAAACTACGGCGCCTAGATCCTGCTGAGGGACTTCATCTAGGCGGTCAGGTATCATTCCCTCTAGTTAATCGGTTACTCCTACCCGTTATGCTTTCTTGGGGGTCATCCAAGACATTTGCCTCCGCTTTTATAGATAGTGGAGCGGCTGGCAATTTTTTGGATAAGGCATTAGCCGCCACCCTTGATATACCGTTAATTCCATTAAAGAATTCCCTTCGGGTCCTGGCAATCAATAACAAGCCTATTGAGGGTGGGTTGGTCTCTTTAAAGACTCCCCTGGTTAAGTTAATGGTGGGTTCGGCTCATTCTGAAGAAATAGAATTTTTCATAATCGAGAGTCCCATGTCCCCTATTGTTTTAGGGTTTCCTTGGTTAAAGACCCATAATCCTGTGATAGATTGGAAAACTGGGGACCTTGTAAAATGGAGCCCTTTTTGTCACGGCCACTGCTTCTCTATAACCCTTGGGGCCTCACTGGTCACCCTGGATGGGTTGCCTCCAGCTTATGTTGGTTGGGCAGATGTGTTCTCAGAGAAATCCGCTGATGTTCTTCCCCCACATAGGACCTACGATTGCCCTATCGATCTACTCCCTGGGACAATGCCCCCTAGAGGGAAAATTTATAACCTTACACGATCTGAAGAACAGGCCATGAGGGATTATATTTCAGAGAACCTCAAGAAGGGATTTATCCGTCCCTCCACCTCACCTGCCGGTGCAGGTTTCTTTTTCGTGGAAAAGAAGGACGGTGGGTTACGTCCCTGTATAGATTATCGAGGGTTAAACAAGGTTACTGTTAAGAATAGGTATCCTCTACCTTTGATCAACGATTTATTTAATCAGGTTTCGGGCGCTCAGATCTTCTCCAAATTGGACCTTAGAGGGGCCTATAACTTAATCCGCATTCGTCAGGGGGACGAATGGAAGACTGCCTTCAACGTAAAGGATGGGCATTATGAATATTTGGTGATGCCTTTTGGTTTGTGTAATGCCCCTGCAGTGTTTCAGGATTTTGTAAATGATATATTCCGTGATTTCCTGGGTAAATTTTTAGTGGTTTACTTAGATGACATACTCATCTGTTCCTGTTCCCTGTCGGAACACCGTCAGCATGTCAAAGCGGTGTTGCAGAGGTTACGGGAGAATCATCTGTATGCCAAGATCTCCAAATGTGTGTTTGAAGTATCTGAAATTCCATTCCTGGGTTATATAATCTCTAAGCGTGGGTTGGTTATGGATCCCTCCAAAGTGTCCGCTATAATGGAGTGGGAGCAACCTAGAACCCTTAAGGCGCTCCAGAGATTTTTGGGATTTGCGAATTTCTATAGACAATTTATAAGAGGATTCTCCGCTATTGTGAGTCCCTTAACTGATCTTACCCGGAAGGGCGCTTTTGTTGAGGAGTGGCCTCCCTCAGCAATAAACGCCTTCCAATTACTGAAGGAAACTTTTACTTCAGCTCCAGTTTTGGTACACCCCAATACTAAGCTCCCCTTTGTATTAGAAGTTGACGCATCTGAACTAGGGGTAGGGGCAGTCCTCTCCCAATATTCAGGCAATCCAGAGAAGTTGCATCCCTGTGCGTTCTTTTCTCGTAAATTTTCTCCTGCCGAACGCAACTATGATGTTGGGAATAGGGAATTATTGGGTATTAAACTGGCTTTTGAAGAATGGCGTCATTGGTTAGAAGGCTCTCTACACCCCATTACGGTATACACTGATCATAAGAATCTTGAATATTTAGAGTCCGCCAAGAGACTCAACTCCCGTCAGGCGCGCTGGGCTCTCTTCTTCTCTCGCTTCAATTTCATTATTACCTATAAACCAGGGAAGAAGAATGCCAAAGCAGATGCCCTGTCTCGGAACTTTGGGGATTGTAAGGATCAAGTAGGTATTGCTGAACCTATTTTGCCCTTTGGGCGTGTAGTAGGTGCTCTTCTTCCTGACTTGTCTCACTCGTTAATGCCATTTCAGGTTGATTCCCCTCCTGGTAAACCACTTGAGTGTTTGTTTGTTCCGCCTCATCTACGTCTTGCCGTCTTACAGGAATTACATGATGCCAAAACCGCCGGTCATTGTGGTATTCGAAAAACCTTGGCCATCGCCAAACGCCAGTCTGGTGGACTACTCTCAGACGCGATATCACCGCCTTTGTCGAAGCATGTCCTGTATGCGCCCGAAGTAAGACCACACATGGCTCGCCAGCGGGATTACTGGTTCCTCTAGAAATTCCCAAAGAGCCCTGGTCACACATATCCATGGATTTTATTGTTGACCTACCCCCATCGCAGGGAAATACTGTAATCTGGGTTGTGGTGGATCGCTTCAGCAAAATGGCTCACTTTATCTCTCTGACGAAACTTCCGTCGGCACCAGATTTAGTACAACTATTTATTAACCATATTTTTCGCCTCCACGGTTTACCACAAAATATTGTTTCTGACAGGGGGGTCCAATTTGTATCTCGTTTCTGGAAGGCCTTTTGTAATCGCTTAGGTATTAAAGTTTCGCTTTCTACAGCTTACCACCCCCAGTCTAACGGACAGACTGAACGGGTGAATCAGAGTCTAGAGCAATACTTGCGCTGTTTTGTGTCCGGCCGCCAAGAGCAATGGGCGGAATTTATCGACTTTGCAGAATTCGCCTTTAACAATGCGCCCAGTGAGTCGACTAAATTTTCGCCGTTTTTCTGTAATTATGGTAAGAATCCTAAGGCAACATCCTTCTCTGGTCCGTCCTCCAACTTGCCGGCCTTGGAGGAATGGCTATGTGAAAGGAGTAAAGTATGGTCTGACATACAGACAAACCTTAAGAAGGCCTCCAGAAGTTATAAGAATTTTGCAGATCGACATAGGTCGCAAGAACCACCATTTCAGGTGGGTGACTGGGTTTGGGTATCTACTAGAAATATTGCCCTTAGACAACCTTCGGCTAAGTTAGGCCCTAAGTACATCGGTCCTTTTCCCATTACTAACAAACTGAGCAATGTTACTTTTAAAGTCAAGCTACCTTTATCCATGAAAATTCCGTCGACCTTCCATGTTTCTTTATTAAAATAGGCCAAAAATATTCAGGTTTCGTCTCCTCCTCCAGTCATAGTGGGAGATGAGCCTGAGTATGAAATTAATAGAATACTCGATGCCCGGGTAGTTCAAAATTCATTACAGTATTTAATCGATTGGAAGGGATTTGGCCCTGAGGAAAGGTGTTGGGTACCCGCTAGAGACGTCCATGCCAGAGCCTTAGTTAATAGATTCCATCGTGAGAATCCGGATAAACCGGGTAAGGGTCCTGAGGCCCCTCATGAAGGGGGGGTAGTGTCACGAGCCCTGTACAGAACCCTGGACACTCACCTGCCCTTCGGTCCCACGTCGGCGGCTCCCGCTCGGCCAGCGTGCGGGCTGGGCGGCGTCTCTGCCAGGCGGCGTCTCGGCGTCTCCTCTCCCCGGCCGCCGCTCGGCTATTTCCGCCCCGAGCTGCCGCTCGGCTCTTTCCGTCGCGAGCGGCTGCTCGGGCGGTCTCCTCTCCGGCAGCTTAGGGAGCGGCCGTGCCACGGCCGTCTCGGCGCGCTCCCGGCGCGCAACTCCGTACACGCGCGCGCGCGTCACTTGCTGCTGTTTATGCCCTCCGGCGGCGCTGCACACAGGGCGCCCGCCGGAGGTAATTAGATCGGGCCAATGAGCCCAAAGCTTGGCAATTTGAATGGGGCAATCAGCCTCAGGTTCCTAATGTTGCACCAATCAATCCCCCTTTCCTGTTCCATCACTCCTATAAAGCTGCTCACTCTGCACTTGTTCCTTGCCCGTGATAGCGTGCTGCTGGGTGTGATTGTGATTGCTATTTTCCTTACAATTCTGCCGTGTATGACCATTCCTGATTGCCGCCTGGACCGACCTTGCCTGTTTTTGACCACGATACCTGCCTGCTCCTCTGTACCGCGTATCTCTGACCTCCTGGTGTGACCTTTGGCTAGCCCTGACCATTCTTCCGTCTCAATCCTCTTGTACCGTGCTCCTTGGACTGATCACCTGTGTATGACCTCTGCCCGATTGTCTTACCAGTCTTGTTCCTGGTTCGTCCACCTTCCCCTGCATAAGTCAGCATCCTTTGTGCTAACAAGTCCTGGGGGCAACCGTGTCCGGTGAGGCATATCCTGCGTCCCGGCAAACGGGGGCTTGGCTATAGGCGAAGAAAGCAGCGGAGATTGGGGGTTGCTGACTTATTGGAAGGAAGACGTCCCACGGGACCTGACATTTACAATTCATCATTCAAAGCTAAGCTTTTTAATGAACAATAATATGTGTGTTCCCATTTCTTTACCGCATTCTTGTTATGCAAATCTAAGGCTTATTTATAGTGAAGCTTTTATAGATAAAAAGAGTTGGGCAAACCCGGTTCCCAAACCTGAACACAGACTTCAGCCAGACTTCCCCAGCTTACCTATGCAGTTAGCAGCCATTTGTAACTTACATCAGTCCCGCGATCATCCTTCCATCCCCGCCGGCTTGCAAAATATACCTCGGGGGCCACAGAAAGATGGCAGATGTTACCATTAGGTAAGGACACTTTGTGCTTTTCTGTGTTCAGGCCGAATGCCCCCCCGACACCGGACATCATAATGATTTCTTTTAACAATAAATCTTTATTGAGGTAGAAAGGACAGCAAAGCAATCCATGGGAAAAATACAGTTTCATACAGTAGGAAGGTCCAGCATGCACAGTATATAAAGCCTCAGTCATGTTCATGGCACTAGACCTCTGTGACCTTCGCTCTCTCGGCTACTTCCCTAATGGAGCCTCACCATGCCAGTCCACCTTATTTTCCGTTTAAATGGTAAAGGGGGAATGGGGATCGGGATCTAGATGTATGGATGTATGGGGGTAGGAAGTGTGGAAGGAAGGGAAAAGAGGGGAGGGGGAGGAAAAGAAAGGAATGGGGAGGAGGGGGGGAAACACCCCCGCGCGCCCCACCCAGGCACATGCCACACCCTCCAGGCCAGGCGCCCCACCCCGCCCTCTGTCTCTAGCCGCCACAACAAGTAGCCATACCGTGATCCGCAGTTTCTTCAGCAGACTTCGTGAACATGTCCCACGGCAACCACCGGTGCCTATGTTTTTCCTCAGAGCCCTTTAGTAGGGCAGTCAGGTCCTCCATGCGCCTAATGTCCTCCACCCTATGGAACCAGGAGCCCATGAGGGGTGCGGCTGTACTTTTCCACTGGGCCGGTATGCACGCCCTGGCTGCATTCACTAGATGGATAGTCAACGACTTTCTGTAGTTCCCAACTGTTTCTCCAGTGGAATGGAGCAGGAGAGTTTCCGGGGAGAGCAGGATATCGTCGCCCGTTATCCTACAGATCAGATCCACCACTTTCCTCCAGACGCCTTGGATTTTCTCGCATTCCCAGAAAATATGTAGAATGGTGCCCTGGGCCCTCTCACCGCCAGCATAGTGGCGAGACAGATGGGTAAAAGCGATGTAGCGTCTGAGGAGTCCTGTACCAACGGCAGAGGATTTTATAGCCCGCCTCCTGGTACGAGTTGCTGACCGATGCCCGTTGCGCCAGCTCCAAGATTTTCTTCACCTGATTTGGCGGGAAGGTGATTCCGAGGTCCCTTTCCCATGCCCGTATGAAACCAGGCACGAAAGACTCTCCGGGGTCCAGCAGCAGTTGGTACACTATGGATAGCACCCCTCTAACCGGTTCCGGTGACAAGCACAACCGCTCAAAAGGTGTTAGCGCCCTCCCGAACTCCCCGGGGGGGCAGGTCGTCCAGAAAGTGCGAAATCTGTAACGCTCTCCAGTGTGACAAGTGCGGAGGGTCCCCCCATGACATGATCTCATGTTGAGTCCTCCATCTGGAGCCGCACAGGAAGTCCCGGGCAGTGCCTCTACCGGGCGTCTTCCATCTTCGAAATCCTGCATCTAGTTGTCCCGGGACAAAATCTAGAGCCCCTAAGACCGGCCTGAGCGGGGAGGGTGAGGGGGCCAGATTCTCGTTTGTTGCTAGTCTGGTCCAAACCTTCAGGGTAGGGCCTATAGTTGGGTGTGACCTGAGTGCACTCGGAACCGGGCCAGGGGACTAAGGCAAACTCGTCAATGGAACCGGGGACCATGTCTGCTCAAGCTGTACCCAGCGTTTATGTTTCCCATGAAGGTTCCAGTCTACAATTCTGCCCAAGTGTGCCGCTGCATAGTACGTTTTAACGTCGGGGAGTCCCACTCCCCCCTTGTCTTGGGTAGGGTAAACAGTTTCTGTGAGACTCGTGGGCTCTTTCCTCCCCACACGAACTTTATGAATTCCGCTCGAATGGTTTTCAAGAAGGAGGCTGCCAGGTGGATGGGTAACACCTGAATAGGGTAAAGCAGGCGTGGTAGGGGTTCATTTTGAGAACGTTACACCTGCCAAACCAGGACAGTATCCTGTCCTTCCAGCTGTTGAGGTCCTTCTTAATTGCTGACAGCAATGGTGGGAAGTTTTTAGCAAACAGGTCCCGCAAGGAGGGCGTAATCTGTACTCCCAGGTAAGAGATTGATTCCGATGCCCAGCGAAAAGCAAAACTGGACTCGATGTTCTTCAGGTGTCTCGGTGGTAGAGAGATGTTCAACGCCTCCGACTTTTGTAAATTTATTTTAAAGTTTGAGAGCTCAGCATACTCCTTAAATTCTCTCAACAAGTTGGGAAGCGAAGTTGCCGGTTGGGTGATACAAAAAAGCAGGTTGTCCGCAAATGCTGCAACTTTGTGCTCGGATCCGCCGCCCATCACCCCTTTTATGTCCGGGTTCGCCCTCACCCAACAGAGAAATGACTCCAACATTAGAATAAATATAATCGGGGAAAGCGGGCATCCCTGTCTCGTTCCATTTGTGATCCTGAATGGCTTCGAGAGCATGCCATTGACCTTAACACATGCCGACGGGGCAGAGTATAGTGATAGTATCCAAGTCCTCATATTCTCCCAGAGGCCCAGGTGTTCTAATGTGGCTCGGATAAAATCCCATTGGACCCTATCAAATGCTTTTTCCGCATCCGTGGAGAGCAACATAGCCGAGATCCTCTCCTCATGGATCAGGTGAATAAGATTGAGGACCCTTGTCACATTGTCTCTCGCCTCCCTTTTCGGTGTAAAACCCGCCTGGTCAAGATCTATCAGGTCGCTTAGGTGTACTAACAATCTGTTTGCCAATATTTTCGCGAACAGTTTCAAGTCCACGTTCAGTAGTGATATTGGCCTATAGTTTGCGCAGAGAAGCGGGTCCTTTCCCTGTTTCGGTATGACCGCCACTTGGGCCCTTAGCATGTCAGTGGGCACTGCCTGTTCAGACGAAATGGAGTTAAATGCGGTCACTGCACGTGGGGTCAAGATGTCTCCCAGCTCCCTGTAGTAGGACAGGGTGAACCCGTCCGGGCCCGGCGACTTGCCTGTCTGCGAGAGTTTAATTGCCTGTGCCCACTCTAGTTCGGAGATAGGCTCCTCCAGGGTCTCCACTATCTCGGGGCTTAGCACAGGGAGGCCAGAAGTAGCCACGTAGCCTTGTGCGTCCTGCAATAGGTGAGCTCGGCCAGCCCC
The DNA here is from genome assembly GCA_027917425.1 of Gastrophryne carolinensis. Taxonomy (NCBI): domain Eukaryota; kingdom Metazoa; phylum Chordata; class Amphibia; order Anura; family Microhylidae; genus Gastrophryne; species Gastrophryne carolinensis. The sequence goes on from CM051234.1 coordinate 539,130,235, forward strand.
CTCGCCAGTCAGGTTGTAGAGCTTACTGTAGAATTCCCTAAACGCCTCCGCAATGTCGTCGGGAGCAGAGCACATCCGTCCACCCGCTCCTAGGATCTGCGGGACATAATTATTTGTCCTCTGTTCGCGGATCGCTCTCGCCAGGGAGCGGCCGCACTTATCTCCATACTCGTAAAAGGAGCGCCGAGCTCTTAGGAGGGAAGCTTTGGCCTTGACCATCAATATGTCTCTTAGGTTTTCCCGCGCCAGCGCCAATTCCTGTCTGACACTCACTGCCTGTTGTCTTTTATGTTCGGCTTCTAGCCTACCGATCTTCCCCAGCAGGTCGCAAATGGCTTTCTCCCTCTCCTTTTTTCGTCTGGACGCTATCTTCAATAGTATGCCCCTGATATAACATTTGTGGGCCGCCCACAGGTTGATGGGACTCGTTTCTGGTCTGTCATTCAATTCAAAATAGGATCTAAGCTCTCTCCTGACCTCCTCTTTTACCAGTGGATCCTGCAGCAGGGATTCGTTGAGGAGCCACAAGCTTGGTCTTGCGAGCCACTCCGGTATTCTTACCGACAGCGAGATCAAGGCGTGGTCTGAGATTGTGATGGAATCTATCGTGGCCTTCTGTGCAAGCTGGAGGTACCTATATTCTATGAAAAGATAGTCGATCCTGGAGTAGGAATCGTGGGGGGCTGAGTAGAAGGTGTAATCTCTCCCGCGCGGGTTTTGTAAGCGCCAAGGATCTACCAACTGTGCCAGCCGGAGGGCTGTTTTAAGTTTTTTGAGGGCAGAGAAAGAGAGGTGAGAGGCTGTCCTGGACACATCAAGCAAGGGGTCCAAAGCCACATTGAGATCGCCTCCAAAGATCACCAGACCTTCTGAAAAAGTTTGAAGGGTTTCAAGTGTCTGTTCTATGAAGCCTGTCTGATCCGTGTTAGGAGCATAGATGTTCGCAAAAGTGCACATTTGATTGCCGACCCTCCCCTTAAGGAAGATGAACCTACCCTCCTCGTCTGACCTGCTATCCACCAAGGTCCAAGGGAGCGAGGAGGCGAGCAGAATGGCCACTCCTCTTGACCTTGCGTTGGGTGAGTATGAGTGGTAGCCCGTAGGGAAACGCTTATCCAAAAATTTCGGAGCCCTTCCTTTCCGAAAATGGGACTCCTGGATGAACACTACTTGGGCTCTTTTCTTCCAGAACAGGGACAGGCACATTCTCCTCTTCTCGGGGATATTAAGGCCCTTAGCGTTGAAAGAGACAATTTGCAAGTCCATCGTGCATGCAGCACCTGGGTCGCACGGCGACGAGACGAGGCAAGACTGAGGTCAAACACCCAACCGGAGAGAGGGCCCCCAGGGGAGACAAGGAGGGAGCGCGTGGGCGAGCCCAGGGGAGAGGGCGACGGAGGACAACAGCCCCCACCAACCCCCACAGATCCGGGGGAAACACAACGGGAGGGAGGGTAAGACAAGACAGGTAAGTAGGAAGAAGAATAGAGACCAGGAAAGGGAGAAGGAGTAAGCGTAGAGGGGAACAAAGAAAAACACCCGTCTATTCAGGTCGCTTGGACCTAGACGAGCTGGCCTATGTGGGGAGTAAAACTGTGGCGCTGCACAACAACAGGGGACCCACGTCCCCAGCCCAGGGCAGTTCCTCCCACGAGGAACGGTTCAAAAAAACTTAGCTAAACCTACCGGTCCCCAGCCAAGGTCACCAGGGTCGGAAATGTCTCAAAGACAACATCTATAAACTCGCAACAATGATAACCACTTATATAGCACACAGGTGAACAACTGCCACAGGCCCCCACCACCCACCGCCGAAGAAGACAGGGGAGAGGAGCGCGGATCATCCTCCCATGTAGGCCAGATCCCGAGGGGGAGGGGGCACGACCGGGGCAACAAGCACCCCCGCCCCCGGCCCAGTGTAGGACTCTCAGCGAGGCTCAGGAACCCGTCCAGGGCCAGGACCAGGGACTGAAGCGACACGGGGACCAAGAACAGATCCAATGGCCCCCCGAACCCGACACAGGGGACCCGGGGGGGGAGAAGCCAAAAAGGAATTCAGGTCCAGGGGGACCCCTCTAGCATCACCGTATGGCGCGTAGGCTGGGACACCAAAAGGAGACCCAGACGAAGACCGGCGCCGACATCACCAACCGGGCCAGAGGAACCGCCAAGCCCAGCGGCCCCCGGAGCCCGAGAGGGGCCCAGGAACGAAGCAAAATTGGGGCATCACCGCGCCAGGGATCCCGACGCCCGATCCATGGCAAACAGGGGGCGCAGGGCAGCAAGCAGCGAAGGCCCCGAGGCGCTGTATAACAGTGGTGATTACTCTTCTAGGGGAGGAGGAGGATCCCCCCTGCGCGGTGGCCCCCGTCTAGGTGGGGGCTCTCCTACGTCTGATCCTCTGCGGTAGTGGTTGAAACGACGGGAAGTCCAGCCAGTTGGGAACCTCCAAAGGAGCGGTGTCCAGGAAAACAAACAGGCCATCAAGATCACCGGGTGTTCGGAGAGTGAAAGACCGTGAAGACCCCCGTTCTTGCGGACGATGAGATGAAAGGGGTATCCCCATCTGTAGACTGCTCCGCTTTCTTTTATTTTCTGAAGAAGAGGTTTCAGTTGCCTTCTCATCCAGAGTGTGGAACGGGCCAAGTCCGGCAGGATGGTTAATGGTTTGGAGTCGTGGACAACCTGGCCCACCTCCCGCGTCTTCCTCAAGATCTCTTCTTTCTGAAGTGATGGACTCTACAGAGAATGTCGCGAGGGGCATCCGGGGCGGTCGGGGGGTTACCCAGCAACCGGTTGAAGACAGAGATGGCAATCGATTCCAGGTCTGCATACTGGGGCAACTCAGGGAGACCCCGTATACGTAGATTTTTCCATCTACTGCGGTTCTCTAAGTCGTCGTTTTGGATCTTCAACATAGAGATTTGGGTTGCTTGTAGCTCACTGGTTTGCTCCAGGCGGGTAAGGCGGTCCTCCGTCGATACTCTTGTATTCTCCAAGGCTGTGACCCGATCCTCTACCGCCGCCACATTGTGTTGGACAACTTCCAGGTCCTTTTTGAAGGTTTTTTCGATTCTGGATATCATAGTTTCTAGGTCTGCCTTGGTCGGAATTGATTCCTGATCGGCCTTGGTAGGGAGGGAAAGGAGCACTGATCGCAGGTCTAGGTCTGGGCTCGACAGATGCATGCTTGCGGGCAGTTGGAGAGGTCTCTCTCTGTCTTTCGTCCAAGTGTGAGTGGGACCAGGGTCAGCAGGCGGCAGCATCCCACATTTATTCCATGGGTCATATGGAGACCCTCTCTCGTTGTAGCCATAAGAAGTGCTGGTCCCCATTCCAGCGCCCCGGGGCGGGGGGGGGGCGACGGGGGCATCCCGTCTGAGGAAACGGACCAGGACCGTGGGGTGGCCCTGTGTGTAAGTGGCGCCTCCTCCTCCGGAACCTCTGCTCCTACGTCTCTCGGCTCCCCGCGCACAGAGCCGGGCCCCGCACCCGGAGTGCCTCCCCGTGCTGAGACTCCCATCCAGATCCGGCCAGCAGAGAGTCCCTCAGGTAGCCTCCTCCAGTCGTCACGTGGCGGTGAGATCGGGGGACTCTGGGCCAACCCCTCCGGGTAAGCAGTGTCAGTCTCCTTAACATCGCCCCCAGGCCGCTGAGCCGGGCACACAATACTGCTGTCCCTGCTGGCCAGGGACAAGGCCAGGGACTCTCTCCATCCCTCCCCCTCTCCCTGCGATCCCCAGGAGCAGGGGGGAGTGTGTCTCTGTGTGATCATTGGGCTGGAGGGGGGCCTCTCCCCTCGGCCACCCCGAATGCTCGCCCCACTCCTTTACTTTCTGGGGTTCCCCACCCCGAGTCAGGGGAGTCCCCGCCTGGCGCACACCCTACCTGGTGCCGCTCCTCCACTGCAGTGGATGTCCCCGGCCGCATGGTTGGCGTCTCCTCCCGCTGATAGGCGCCTCTCTCATCACCTCCTCCCGCCCGGTCACACAGCGGGGACGTCTGCCTTCCCGAGTCAGGGGGATCCCCGCCCGCCACACGGACCGCCTCGCGCTGCTCCTCAGTTGTGGCGGACGTCTCTGGCCTCAGCGTCGGCGTCTCCTCCCACTGACAGGTGCCTCGCTCTCTTTCTCCTCCCGCCCGGTCACACAGCGGGGGAGTCTGCCGGGCAAGGTCCCGCTCCGGCGCCGGCGGTGACCGCATATCCTCCGCGCGCTGGCTCACCTCTCTGTCGGCAGCTACAGTCCGTCTCCTCCCTCATTCCTGCCGGCCGTGTCCGCCGCCATCTTGCTTTGGCGCGTGGATGCTCCCGCAGGGTCGCCCGGACGCAGAAAACGGGCAATGCTACCCCCTTCCTCTCTCTTGGGGTCTCTCGGCTGCCCCCGTCGCTTCCCCATTCTCGCTGGGGACAGGTTAGGGCTATTGGCACACTATAAAAGGGGCTCCTGGGCTGGGGTCACGGGAGAGCTTCAAGGTGCACGTCCTCCCACTGCCATGCCGCGGCCACGCCCCCCATCATAATGATTTCAATGGAGACCCCGTGTTAGGGTTCAGCAAGTTTGGCCAACCGAACCAAACCAAACTTTTGTTCAAAGTTCGGCCAAACTTGCTGAAGTCAAACTATAGGGGTTCGCTCATCCCTAATAAGCTCTATTCTTATAGAACTTTGGAGAGATTCATGTAGGAAATATAAAATCAGGTGGATTCCTCCATGAAATGACAGCTGCTCAAAATGTGTCTCCGGTGTTTCATGGAGCAATTCACCTTATTTATCAAATTGTTGCGCTGGAGGAAATGGTTGCTCGGCAGGTTGTCCACTCTCCAGTGTTACAAAGTGATGGTGACTGGTATGAAACTGTGAGCCCGGTAAAACTAGAGATGAGTTGGCTCTTACTATACCTCCAAGTCATGAGAGAAACAAAGCAGAGATTTCTGGGAGGTGGAGTATTGTCAACTATTGCAAGCACCTGCAGCCTGGATCCAAGGATTATTTCAGTACAGAGCAGGAAGTACACCACGGCCGTTTCTTCCAGACACATCCAATATTTATAGAGAAGAGAGAAGTGCTGGGAGTGACTGCTGAGTCTCTGAGTCAAGCAATTAGTGCTGCAGCAGGGCAGCCTCTGTGCAGCGATTCGGTCTCGGACACTCTCAGCAAGAGCTAGATCAGTGCCTACCACTGGGAGCTCTTTTTGTTGAGTCCCTTTTTAACAGTTTTATGTGTTCTAGGGACCAGAAGCTGCTCTAGGAAATTTGTAATTTTTGTGGAAGGGTCCCAGTTGAACCACCCTTTAATATTAAATGATTATTAAGCAACAAGGCACTCTGTGTTACTGTGGTTCCTACTCCATGTGTATGAGCCCCATACTTGGGACATGCATCACAGCCAGTAAAGTACAAAGCTACTTACCAGGAGCTGCTGACTCCCATTCAGTGCACTACATAGGGGAAGGGTTACATGTCGGGTTGACCCCAGCCTCCAGGCATGCACCTGGCTAGTAAAAACTGAAAGAAATGACAAGCTACTCTGGAAAATCTGTAATTAGTGTGTGAAGGACCCAGTGGAACCACTCCTTGGTAATTTATGAGTCCACCTGACACTAGCAGTCTTACCCTATGTAGTGCTTTGAATAGGAGCTCGCAGCTCCTCATAAGTAGCTCTGTATTTTAGTAAGCTGCATTGCATGTCTCAACTATAGGGCTCACACAGAGTAGGGATCACACAAACACAGAGTACCTGGTCGGGGCAGTATGGCTTTCACATGTATCTGCGGATATATGCAACTAAACCTCTGTCTTTCTACCTGTTATATATGTTTATTGCTTAATACTCATATAGGATTATTAGGCAGTTCCATTAGGAGCCTCTCACACCAGTTACACATTTCCCAGAGAAACTTGCCATTTTTTTTCATTTGTATTAGCCAGGTGCACGCATGGGGGCTGGGGTCCACCCAACATTAGCAGGCTACGACCTTCCCCTGTGTAGTCCACCGAATAAGGGCTAGTAGCTGCAGGTAAATAGCTCTTTATTTTGCTAAGCTACAGTGCATGTCCTAATAGGGTGCACATATTAGAGTAGGGACTACAATAACACAAAGTGCCTTTTTGGGGCAGTGTGTCTTTCACATGTGTCTGCAGATATATGCAACTAAAGCTCTGTCTTTCTACTTGTTAAACATAATACTCATATAAGATGATTGGACGGTTCCATTAGGGGCCTCCCACACCACTCCCACTGTTCACTTTAACTTTCTAGCATGCTAAGGAAGACATTGGTAGAATAATGAATATGCCAAAGTAAAAAAAAAATGCAAACTAAAAGTGATTGGCAAGTCAAAAGTTAAAAAAGAATTTCCTCATTCAGCATTCAATCCCCACCACCGTGATCTGGTCCATCAATCAACCTTCAGTGGACCAAGAATGGAAACACTCCCCACTCCCTCCCCAGATGTCTTGATTGGCTGCCTCTCTCTGCAGCTCTGAAACCCCACCCTCCTCTCATACTCATCACAGTGTGCTTATTTCACATTGCTGTTGCCACGCAGCAGTGAGGCAGTGCAATGAATAGCCTGAGACAATTGGACAGCAATTGTACTTGCCTTTAGTAGAACTTTAATACTATACCCCCCTACTGGGTATGCACCACCTAAATAAACACGGACAGGTGCCAACTATAGGGACCAAAAGCATATACCCTCTGTACCTGGTGGGTCCACCTATAGGTCCACAAACACTAGTTGCACACTACTATACCTTAAATGCAATTTATTAGAAAATAGAGTACACACACATAATACAACATACAAACAATACTACATACAGACAGTTAAAAAACATATAATAAAAACCCAAAAAGTGGGGAGGAGCTTAGGGACTGTAAATATAGCCAATCAATTATTCAATAAAATATACTTCCAAATAATAATAAATTTCATACATCGTAATGTTCAATGGCGCTTATGGGATGTGCTAAGTGCATAAAGTGCCTAGTGCCTGATATATAAGTGTCCTATCCAGAAGTGAAAAAATACACTGCTAAGAACTTGCAGTTTACAAAATGATTAAAAATCCTGCATGTCATGCAAAACCAATAACTCTAAAATAAATCTAAAATAAAGTGCAAAGTGCAAAAAAGATGTGCATCTACCCTACTGCTATGCCTATACAGTGCCCCTATGGAGTCCAATAAGCGCCATCCACATACAATATAACACACATTAACACAATTTCTCCATATATAGTCTACTTGCTCAAATGTCAGGCCAAGCCCACTGTCCTCCCCACTTACCTCACCGACGCGCTGCGTGGTCCTCCACCACTTCGCTAGGGTGTCGTAGAGTTGTAATGGCCAGCATGCTTTTAAATACAGAGCTGCGATCGCGCAGGTGGAAGTGACGCTTCTAAAGCCTAATGCGTCATATCCGGTTGTTGGAATGCACAGAATCAGGAAGCACGATGCCCCCCACTCACATACTGGATGCGTTCCACCGGGCGAACTTTAATACTAGTAATACATATGTATTATCTTATATGTCGTCTACATCTAAAAGGGTACAATGTTACCAAACCAAACACATGACAAGAGCTTTAGAAGAAATATGAAAAACAAAAGGCAATAGCATTTTTCCCAATAATCTTTCTTTATTCGACAGATTTTCCTCTGAAGAATACTTAACAACTATTGTATACAGCTTCAGTGAATTGTGTATTTTTCATTCATGGCATTCTAAAAGAGTTTATCTTTGCATTTAGAATATAAAAAGTAATTTTTATTGATTTCCTTGGTTAACTCTGACATTCCTTTGTTCATGCAGAATTATGTTTCACTTATTTCTCTTTTTTCATGTCTGGGGGTTTCTCCCTCCTGTGTACAATGTTGAGATTAAATACCCGATAAATGTGTCCTAATTTATCATGAACAGAGCAGACATAAAACACAAGCCAAGGCGGCGTGCAACCACACACGCCATGCGACGCTGTGCATACGAATGCATACGAATGCGAGTAATGCCTTGCAAAACTGGGAGAGATCTTCCTTTGGCTTTTAGATGTCAGATCCTTTGAGAAACATTACAGAAAGATTTAAAGGCCCTACCAAACCTGAAGCAAATTACAGAGCAGATGTTAATAAGAAGTGTGTAGCTGAGGATCTCATTAGTTCGATGTGCTATTCCAGGTGGAAAACAGAACTGACACAAATTGAAGTAATTAGATGCATACTAAATCCAGACATACATACCAAAAAAGAAAATGTGGAAATTTCTCAAGATAACATTAGAAAATTGGAATACAAGATGCAAGTAACTCCATATAATTATCATGATTGGGCAGAGTTCTGACTGGGAAACAGGACCTCACTGCTGACAAAAGTGGACACTGGGAACTACCACCCAGACTTGATCAGGTTGCTTGGAACCTAAGGGCAACCCCCATTCCCACTAGAGCCCCCCAAAAGGTAGAATAGGCCTGGCTGCATGAGAAATTCAAGGTTATGACACCAGGGAATCAAGGGACAGGGTAGATGAGCGGTGATTCCCTGTCCAGGTGGGCAAGCAGCAGAAAGATGACAAGCACAAGTGGCAGAGGTCATAATCAAGCGGCAGAAGGCATAATCTGAAATCCAGGCAAAGAGCGTGGACAGGCAGAAACAAGCATAGTTAGAAATCCAGTCAAATGTCAGAAACAAATAAGCAAGATCAGGACCAGAAAAAGCGTCTCTCTTTTAAATCGGACGGCATGGCAATATAGGATCATAGGAAGATCTTCTGGTGCCATCTTGGTGACTCAGCCTCCTATTTAAAAGCTCTAAACTTGTGCTGTTGTCCAGTAATTGCATATACATTTTGTACATGAGCATTGTATGCATTGTTTGCCCTCCTCTGTGCATGTGCAGATCAGCATCTCCGGTGGCCTCATATAGTTATTGACTATTCAGTCTTGGGTGTTAAAACCTGCAGAAATAATGCTTCTCAAGAGGACAACATGCAGCTACAAACAGATATAAATAAATTGGAAGTATGGACAGAAAATGACAAATAAAGTTTAATATATACATGTAATATGTGCCATGATTACACACCAAATAAGGAAATGCTTGGTAAAACTACAATGTAAAAGAACCTAGGGGTTTCAGTTAACAATAAATATAACTGTAGTGATAAATACCAGGCAACAGCTGACAAGGCAAACAAGATCATGGGATGGCTCAAGAGGGGCATAGGTGCCCATGACCTGAGCATAGTTTTACCCCTCTGATCAGACCCCTATGGAATATTGTGTACAGCTTTAGGCACCAGTAAATAAGAAGGACATCTCAGAACTTGAGTGCATTCAAAGGCGGGCAGCTAAATTAATAAATGGAATGGGGACCTAGAGAATCCTAAAGAATGTCAAAATGTCAAAAAGGTTTGTTTAGTTTGGAAAAGCAATACCTGATGGGTAAACTAATAATGATGTATAAATATATCCGTGGTCAATACACAGAACTATAACTACAACCCAAGGGCATCCGCTGGGGTTAGAGGAAAGACGCTTCTTACACTGGCATAGGCAAGGATTCTTGAGACATAAAGGGTCGATTCAAAGAAACATGTAACAGCTTTGATTTTGGTGCCGATCATCCTATTTTTCCCGTAAGCTCGTGCGTTCGTATGAACTTGCGAGTGATTCTATAAGCAAATACGTTTCTATCCTAAAATGTACGTCCGTTCGTATGGCAGTTCGCGAATCAGACCTATGTCAGTTTCCATCCTGAATTTTCCGTTTCATTTCTCAGGTTGCAACATTGGTTTTGCCCTTTTTCCTTTTTTGTCTGGACGTAAATCCTTCTGATCTTGCGGCTGCGCACTACAAACTTACCTCATTAAAGTGCATTCTAAATATTTGGTCTTTTATTTTTCTTTATTTCATTCATTTTGTAGTAACCAACCATTAATGAATGCATTTGCATAAGTAAATCTTACTTTGTTTAATTTTTAGTTAACTTGCATTTTTTACTTGAGGATTTAATTTTAATATTTTGGCTTCAAATGGTACAACTTAAAATTTTGGGTGTGGTTACCCACACCCTCTCCATACAGATTGCTCTCAAATATAAAAAAACACCCAGCAACTTCTGCATGTTATGAGTCTAGAAACAGCCAAGATGGCGGGTCAGGTATTATCGGGCAGCCTGCAAACAGAAAGGGCCTTGTGACTGTGTTGCTCTGCATTCTTTGATTTCTGACCTTTCCGTGCCCCCAGCTCTGCTGTGTCTGTGCAAAATACAGCAGTAACCCACATCCTGCACTATATCCCGCTCTCCTCTCCTCAGTAAGTGTGATGCATCTGACCAAAGATGAGCTAAAATAATTCAACAAAGCAAAGGTAAACAACTACACCAATAAATTCAATCTAAAAATATTATTCTAGTACATCAATGTAAAAATAAATAACAAAGGACATAAGTTTCTTTAATTAACGCAAATAAAGGTTTACATGCAAAGGACTAATTAAGGTCCACATTAAAATGCTTTTATAAGGCATACATGAAATGTATTGAATCAGGTATGCATTGCCATACAATTTATGGCCTCGGCCATGCTGATACATGCAGTTCATTGGAGCTCAAGACGTGCAGACTCCTCCACATAGCCAAAAAACCTGTTCAAGAACAGCAATCCAACTGCTAAAAGGTGTCGGCAGTGGCTTTCTTTTAAAACGTATTTAGAGGTTTGAAAACTGCTCTCTGAATCACACCTAAACACATCCGATGATCCTAAGTTTTACGTTTTGATCCTAAGTTTTACGTTTTGATCCTAAGTTTTACGTTTTGATCCTAAGTTTTACGTTTTGATCCTAAGTTTTAGGATTTGATCCTAAAATTTAGGAACGAACTTCCGATGATCGTAAGAGCATATACGAATTCGTACGTAGGCTCGTGCGAGTCGGAAATGGCCAAAAAAACAGGAAAAAATGACTAACACCCACCCAAACTTACGAATCTCGATCCGAAATCAATTAACTTTTGCTCTTTGAATCGAGGGGTATGTTACTGTCACAAAGAATACACTAAAAGTGGCCTAGATGCCTTCCTTGCATGTAATAACATTACCAGCCATGGATACCAGAAGGAGCTGGAGGGAATAAAGTATTTTTTCAGTCTACTTTTCGTACTATGTTACTATGTGTGCAAAGGGTATAACTAAGTATAAAGGATACCTGGTCATATAGACCAACAGATCTAACAGAAGGGCAGTCATGGCCTAGAGGTAAGGAAGCAATCTCGTGAACGGAGATTTGCCAATTCAATTCCCAGCCAGGACGGAACTGAATTGCTTGAGCAAGGCATCTAATGCCCCAAATGCTCCTGAGGCACTGTGGTTAGGGCAGCCCACTGCTCCAGGCATGTGTGCACTCACTGCTTGTGAGTATCTCAAAGCACAAATGGGTTAATGGAGAGGAAAATTAATATGTGTGCACAACCAGACAATGGCCATACATACACAAAAATAAAAAACAAAAAATTGGTTCTTTAGGCAATATCTGTAGTTTTGCTATCAAGGACCGAATACTATGTTGATATCAAATAACAGTACAGAACCTATGACATGGCCAGGTTATATCCCCATGTATGATAATTGTCAGAGACAAATAAAGCAAAACATCATGGAGGTATGCAATATGTTACTATTAGACAGACTGAAAATAGGTAGTAAAAACAAAGCAGGCCCATGCTGCTTGGTTACCATGTGAGGGCCAGCAAGCCTGCATGTTCTGCTTTGACAACAGGGTCCCTGAAGTTTGGGGTACAGGGCTGGCAAGTATCCCCCCATGATCATAGAATGGGGTGCAAGACAAGATAGGAACCTAAAACAATTAGTGTTTTTTTACTGTCATTTTTACAGTCAATTTCTGTTTCCACATGCTGACGGTTACAGGACAAACAAAATTTATGTCAGCCAAAACTGCACAGCAAATTCATTCTCGTTGATCACTTGACTGAAGTGGGAAATTCCATAAATCAATTATCATCTGGTTACATTCACTTTAGCAATTTCTTGGCCATAGTATCATTCCATAGAAATGGTCCATGAGACTAAAAGGTCATAATAATGAGACAGATATCTGCTTTCTTTGGGCCCAGATGCCACCTCTACACAGAACACAGGAACCTCTTACTTTAGCTTCAATTTAAAGTCTTCAGAAGCTGGCGACCGCATGTGGAAAGATTACCTCAGTCCTTATGAACTTTGGTTCAAGGGCTGATTGGGTTGAATCCAAAATGTATACAATGGCCTCAAAATTTAATCAGAATTCTCTTTCTTCAACAATTGGAATTCCGAGGCGAAGGACCTGGATACCTGGAGGTCCAAATTTCAGAATTAGAGGTCTTCCCGAAGAAATGCTGGACAAAAGAGTTAGTGAATTATTCACTTCTGTGCTACCAGATGTGGATCCTGAGTTACACATTGTCACCATGAAGAAACAAAGAGCCCTCAGATAGGTGGTTCCCCTTTCACCTATCTTTTACTTGATGTGGATCCTGAGTTACACATTGTCACCATGAAGAAACAAAGAGCCCTCAGATAGGTGGTTCCCCTTTCACCTATCTTTTACTTATAAAGGGAAAATGCATGTTTGTGCAACTTTCCAGGAAGAAAAAAAAGTGTTACTTCAAGTTGGGTTAATTTTTACAGCACATGTCATCATCAGCGCAAGACCTGGTGCCAGGGCTGGCTCCAGGTTTATGTGGGCCTTTGGGTGGCTTGATCTCAGTGGGCCACTTTGTGGTGAAGAGTCGTGTCACATCACTGAGGGACGTCCCAAATCTGGAAGCCCCCTAAGGATTATGCTATTTGGACTAAAATTCTAGTTTTGGTCTACTTTAAAGTGCACTAGCCCCCTTTAAACCTGACCTCGGAGTCCAAACAGATTCTCTCTTTCTATATTCTCCTGATTTTGTATGCCCCTGTGTGTGACCCCCCCCCCCTTTGTTCATTACTTTCTTCGAATGGTGGATGCACCATGGGATAGCCAGTTAACGGCCATACCAGGGGGGTGCTTTCACAAACAGGGGCATGCTAAATTGAGATGCCCCTGTAAAGTGGACCAAAACTTAGGGGTGGGGTTGCTTGCATAGTGGGTATGCCTGCGATTCCAGGGGGTATCACACAGTAAGGTATCACAGATTAGGATGCTCCAGGGATAGGGAATCAGCTGGGGTGGGCAACTCAAAAACAGAACAAAACCCAGCACTTCCTCGCTTGGAATCTAAAACGAGATTACCCGTTTTGTGGAACCCGCCATTCAAGGAGATGTAGGCACCAGCTGTGGTAGTGCCCTCCCAGTCCGCCATCAGTCAAGCGCTGTCGCACACTCCAAAGGCCGGCCGTAGTTCACGTAGTTGCCTCTCTGGTAATTAAGTGCCAGCTACATGAAATTCATGTAGCTGACATTTTCCCTTCCTGCAGGATCCAGCGGCATGGGTTCCCTCATCCCAGGGGGGCTTCCAATCCCCAGCAGGCAGGAGAGGGCCTATTACATGCCCCCTTTCTGACAGCTCAGCCAGCTGATACAGTTGTGCCTTTTATAGAAGGAGCAGGATGACTTCATCACTCTCTGTGGAGGGCGAGTGCAGAGCCCGGAGACTCGATCCCCTGTTTTCACACCTGGCTTCCACTGATCACCATGGGAAGTCAGAGTTAGTGGAGATCGGCATGGGAGAGTGGGGCGTTGGATCAGTGGTAAGTAAAGAAAAAAAAAAGGCTTTTTAATAAATCACATTTTGGCTGTGTGATGTCTTTTTACTTTTAAACCGGCGGTTCAGCTGTCAGATGCCAGTGACGGCTTGACAGAGGAGGAGGGAGGTAGGCGATCGTCCGATCGCCTGCCTCCCCCCTCCTCTGCCCAGCCGTCACTGACATCAGATCGCAGCGGGACACAGGAAATGAAGATCGGAGGTGAGTCAAGTAAAACGTTTTTTTTTTTTTTTTAATAAAGTTATTTTAAAACATGTGTCTGTCTTTTTTTTAACTTTTAACCCTTTGTGAACTGGTAAGGGGTCCATGTGACCCCTATACCAGTTCACAGGGCTCGGGGGTCTGGCAAGTCACCTGCGGCTAGCGGGTGACTTGCCATTAACCCCTGGCCCCCCAAATTACCTGCCTCCCCAAAGCCCGGGGGGGGGGGGCAGAAGAGCCGTGGCCCTAGGCTATGACGGCTTGTAGCCGGCAGAGCCAGGGGCCACTAAAGCTGGCCCCTGAGCCCTGTTCTACAAGCCCCCATAGCTGGTCACAGGCTGGTTATGCTGGGTAGGGGGGACCTCACGCCATTTTTTTTTTTTTTTAAGGGTTTTAACCCTGGGAGGGGGGACCCTATGTCATTTTTTTTAATTACCCCTTTGTTACCTGTAACCCAGTAGGTATAAAAGGATTCCAGCAACAGGAGAGCAGAAGCCTAAATGATCAGTGTGGGACACAGGGATGGATGGGAGGTAAGTATTAAAAAATATATTTTTTTTTAATAAAGTTATTTTTAAAGTGTGTCTCTGTGTGTGTTTTTTTTTTACTTTTAACCCTTTGTGAACTGGTAAGGGATCTATGAGACCCCTTATACCAGTTCACAAGGCTCTGGGTCTGGCAAGTCACCTGCGGCTAGTGGGTGACTTGCCATTAACCCCGAGACCCCCCATTACCTGCCTCCCAAAAAAAAACTTAAAATTCCCCCAAGAAATGGTCCCCCCCTCCCTGTGAAGGGGGACCCCACACCAATGTTTTTTTATTTAAACCTTTATTATGTGGATAGTAGTTGTATTTTATTTGTAAATGTTATAAAGTGCTCTTTTCAGCTTAGGGGATCACCTGGACAGGAACAGGGGGCTACCGATGCATATGTGGTATCATTGTAATCGGGAGAAATGGGGCTTTCACATGCAATATGGTTTTCTTTAATAAAATAAATGTTTTTGTTCAAATAAAGGAGACAATTTAAAAAATATATTTTTTTATTTTATTTTTTTTTATTTATTTAATATTTAAAAATATTAAAAAAGTAGAAAAAATACAAACAAGACATTTCATGTTAAAGCCTAAACTCTGCCACAAAAAGAAAATATGCAATTTTCTTGGAAATTCCTGCAAAAATCACAGTTAAACATCACGCAAAATGGTGAAAAATATCCGGTCAGGAGAGGGTGACAAAATCTCAAGTAGACTGGCAGTCAAAAGGTTACAGGTACCTATGCATGTTGGGTATTGTTCTGCTCGGGGGACCTTGCGCTTTCAGATTTAGCTTGTTTTTTCTTATTTGCATATTGATATTTTAGGAAAAGGTGTTTTTTATTCTGCTTTTTTATACTTTTTTTGTGAAACCCTGTGCAACCTAAGAATTCTTCGAGATATTACTTCCAGAAAGATGAGCCCACTACAACAAGCTGGGTACGCTTAGAAAGCTTAACATGTGTACTTTCAGGGAATATATGGTTTATGGGGGATATTCCAAATGTAAAGGGCTGGTTTTGTAGAAAAAGCACAAGTTGCGCACTTTGTCTGCAGAGCTGAAAATCTGAAGTAAAATTACCGTTATGCGCATGCTTTACTTTGGGGTGTTTGGCAACTCTCTCCTTGACAGAACCTATGCATGTTGGGTATCATTCTGTTTGGGGGATGTTGCTTTTTCAGATTTTCTGTTTTTTTCTGGTTTGCATATAGTTATTTTTAGGAAAATGTGGTTTTGATTCTGCTTTTTTATTCATTTTTAGGGAAACCCTGTGCAACCAAAGAATACATTGAGGGATTACTTCTAGAAAACTGCACCCATGTCAACAAGCCTGGTACGCCTAGAAAGCTTGAGGTGTATACATCTAGGGAATATATAGTTTGTGGGGGGGTATTTCAAATGTAAAGGGTTGTTTTTCTTTAAAAACTGCAAGGTGCGCATATTGCATAGCATAGTTGTATTTTATCTGAAAATCTCCTAAAGCGTTGTTTCAGTTTGGGGGAGTCTCCTGGGCAGGAAAGGGTGTCTACCAATACATATGTGGTACCGCTGTAACCGGGAGAAATTTGGGTTTCACACGCAATAAGATTTTATTGCAAAAAAACACTACAAATTGTAAAAAATAGTTTTGAGAATACACTTATAAAATGACAAACAAAACATTTCATGTTAAAGCCCAGGCTCTGCTGAAAAAAACAATATATCACTTTCCTGGGAAATCCCTGGAAATCCCTTCAAAAATCACAGTTGAACATGGGGAGCGCAAAATAGTGCAAAATAATCTGGCAACAAAGGGTGACAAAATCTCAAGGTAGGCTGGCGGTTAAAGGGTTAATGTAGACACAGGGAAAATATAGACCAACAATTATATGCCCTGCTTTGTCGCAATCGTATGGGAAAGGCTGAATAGAAGAACTAAATTATTTTCGTCATACACACCAACAGTCCCTCTTTTTGTTTTAAAAAATTTCTTTAAACACATCAGGAGGGTTGCAGGTTTGATTCATGTCTGAAACATGAATGGAGTGCTCTTCAGCAAGGCATTTAACACCACAAAATGCTCCCTGGGTGCTGTTGTTTGGGCAGGTCATCACTCCATACACTCACCCCTTGTGTTTGACGGCAGGAATGAGTTAAATTCAGAGGAAAAATCCCTTTGTGTGTGCAAGCATACAATGCTCATCTATGCATAAAATAAGAGGCCAGCTACCCAATACACAAGAGGTCTGGAACTTTATGATGCCCTTATTATTATTCCACATCTTTTACCAAGCCCTAGATAGTGGGGTGCACAGGCCCAAGCTATCCCCTAGTGTTGCAGACTTAGGGGATGGGGAAACAGAGGGCAAATAGATGGCAGGACATGAACAGCAATAGCAAATAGACTTAGAGGATGTAGATACAGACATCAATCATCCTAGAACCTAACAGGAACTGAAGGCCTAAAGCCTATTATCTGGTTAGGGGCTAGATGCATTGTTGCAGCCAGCACCTGGTCACAGACACACAATAATTCAGTGAGGAGAGTGATGGGCCATCATATACTGTAGATGCCTATAAACAAGTATACACGTTCTTGCTTTGGTAAAAGAGCTGAGCACAGATCTTGCCATTTAACACAATTTGACCATCAGGAGAGATAGTTAAAGTGGACAAAAACCCAGGATTTTGACTATCCTGGGTTTTGGTCCTTTGCCCCGCTGTGTGAAACCCCCCATATCGTCCGCAGTAAACTCACCTCATCCCGGTCCCACAGCGCGTCTAAGAGCAGTGGCTTTGACTGCCGCATCCTCCGCTTCCCTCGGGCATTTGTGAATGGCTGGCGAGGTCATGCTCCCATGCTCCCTGGGAGGCGGAGGATGTGGCCGTGAGAGCCATTGCTCTTAGACACCCCGTGGGAACGGGATAAGGCGAGTTGCTGGGGGGGTTCACACAACGGGGCACCCCCGATCCGGGTGCCCCCATGGAAAGGGCCAAAACCCAGTATAGTCAAAACTTTTGACTATCCTGGGTTTTGGTCCACTTTAAGGATGTTCAGACAGCAGAGTTCTTTCTCTGGATAATAGCTGATCCTGTGATTCTCTGCTATAAAATGAGGATGGCCTGGTGTGGTTGATGTGTTAGGGCTCTGGCCTCTTATACCACAAGTTTGCTGTTTTGCAGTGCCCTCCTCTTACTCCTCCTCTGCTGTAGTTTGGCTAAACAATATGTAGCATGTCCTTTTTCTTCACCCCTATGATGGACTTCAGGTCAAAAGATACGGAAGCTGACTGCAAAGTCAATATGCCATGCCAACTACCACTGCTGCTCATTCATTTTAGTCTGGCCAAGTTGATATTGGTAGTAAATAAAATACACAGACCACAGTTATACTGTGTGTATTTTCGCCCCATGTGTAGTCAAATGATGCCTTAAAGAAGAATACCTCCCCACACCTTTTTCCTATTACCATGTGAATGCACTGTGCGAGTCATTGCACAGGCAAGTGTCTGGCTAGAGGTGTGCCAGGGAAGAGGTTAGTGGATCGGGCAGTCAGGGATCTGAGAGGCATATGGCCCAGCAGTGTATATATATATATATATATATACACACACACACACACACACACACACACACACACACACACACACAGCCAAACGAAGCTCATTTCCAAATTGGTTTAAACTGGGGTCATGAAACCAGGGCCCTGGTTTATTTTGTTATCTTATCTCATTTCAGTAAATGCTGCAACAACCATTAAAGAGGGCAAGTGCACTACAAAGGTTTCCTTCAGTTGCAAATAAGCACGGGTCATTTCAGCATTAAGTGCAAAAGTGCACAACTTTTTAAATGAAAAATGCAATTTATTGGTTACCTAGGGGTTGATTCAGCACCCGAGCACTTCTATTTCATTTTTCACCTAAAGTGAGCTTTTTGTGCCTGGAGCTGAAATCCCCCCATAGAACAGTATCTTTTCCTGTTGCGGTCACACATCATTGATCCCATTTCATGCAATCAAATGAAAATCTTTTTATTTTTTGTTTCTTTTCAATCTAAACTAATTATTAAAGCAGACCTAAACCCTGCCTGAAGCTCCTTGCCATTCTATTTAAGAGGAACAACCACCTTCCTAGATTCTGTAAGTCTCTAGAAAGACCCTAGGAGCGCAAGGGATGATGGTTTTATTGGTGATCAGTGGAGAAATACACAGCAGGGCATCCCAAATCGTGAAGCCTACCCCGCTGCAGAGCAAAACCACACTGGAGAGTGAACGTATGGGGCATTGTTTCTCATTAAAGGCCATCTGTGGTGGCTATAATCAGTGTGCATCACTTTCCTGACCCTGTACAGTCGGCTAAAGAAGCTACTGTATGAATGTCCAGTAGCAGACATGTAGCACTGCAGTGCACATCTGTTTCCTGACCCTGTACAGTCAGCTAGAGAAGCTACTGTACTAATGCACAGTAGCAGATATGCAATATATATATATATATATATATATATATATATATATATATATATATATAGATTATCATTAATATTCCCCTCTAAGTTCTACGATTGGATTAATTTCATACAACAATACAAACATGCTGGAGAGCACCAGGTGGGCCTGCTGTCATTCAAACATCATACTGCATCCTATAAGTGTTTTAAGAA
Source organism: Gastrophryne carolinensis (assembly GCA_027917425.1). Lineage (NCBI taxonomy): Eukaryota > Metazoa > Chordata > Amphibia > Anura > Microhylidae > Gastrophryne > Gastrophryne carolinensis. Next base: position 539,149,354 of record CM051234.1, read on the forward strand.
TATTGCGCTAAAGGGGCCCATGGGTAAGTGGCACCACCCCCTAAACAAACTACAATTAGTATTGTGGGCTACTCCACAGAGCCATAGTACACATACATAGAAAAATAGTGTGCCGTAACAGTAACCAAATATATGGAAAACTTAAATATACTTAAACTTAAGCAGAAACTTAAAAACTAAATTTTGTAAGGATTTTGGCATTCTGCCTTATTGTTTTCTCCTTTGGAATGTAATATAAACATTTGTCCCCTTTGATGCCTTTCATTTCTTATGTGGCTATGGGGGTGCCTTTCCTGGCTTTAATTAAAGCCATTAGTATAGCTTCTGCCTAGAGATCCCAGAATCCTTTCACTGACAAGGGTAAGCTCGCAAAAGCAGAGCTTGGAAAGATTAGGCAGCAGTAATGAGTCATCCCTCCCCAGGTGAGAACACTGCCAGTAACCCTTTAGCTACTGTAACACAAGAGTGTGACCTCTTTATCTGAAGAAGCTTAATTAAAGCAGGAGGGGTTAAACCTGTGAGCTCAGGAATGTGGAGCATCATTCTGCCTCAGCCAATCAGATGATTAGCAAGCAAGAGTCAGGAAGACTCTGCTCTTCACACCAAACACACAGAAAACAAATGAAAAAGAATAAAGCAACGCATAAGCTCAGCTCCTTGTGGGCATCATTTTGGCACACAATAATAGACACTTTTAAAATCAAAATACCCTTTTACTCCTCACCCACTGCAATTCCCCAACTGTATATTTATTTGATTCCCTTCCAGATATTCCGCCTGCCTATCACTTATGGGATCTGTTTCTGCAATAGGTATTTCCCCAGCTGAGTATATATATATATATATATATATACAGAAATTATTTTTTTTTTTTGTTCTCTTCAAATGCACATGTGACCTGCGGGAGGTCAGGTAAGTGTGGCATTTGTAATCCAGCCAAAAGATGTAATTCTAGACTTCATCTCTATCTTCTGTTAGCTATCTGATGTTTGAATATAGACGAACCCTCAAAATCCTGAATAATATAATTGAACATGACTTGGACAAGCCATAGCAGGTTACTTTGCAATAAGTATTCTGCTGTGATAATACTGTTTATTATAAATCTGTGTGCCAACAACAGTATATAGAATAAATAGCAAAATTTCACAAAATATATTGGTTGTCAACGTCTTGGCAGCTAGATTGTTTAGATATTTTCAAGCCAGCGTTGATCTGAGAACATAAATATGCTCTGTAAATCAAATGTTGGCTAGATGTGCACAAGCTTGTATTATAGCAGTTTCTATAGGCTTTGGATTGCCTGAGAGAATGTATATACCGGTAATTAGCGCTCTTCAGCTCTGGATACATGTACTTAATAGAGATGAGCGAGTAGAATTCGACCGAGTCGGTATTCGATCGAATACTACGCTATTCGTCATACTCGATTTCGATCGAGTACAGCGGCGATGGCGCACTCACAATTCGTTTCCCCTCACACCTTCCCTGGCGCGTTTTTTACACCAATCACCATGCAGGGGGGTGGGACAGGTCCTGGGAGGACGCTGGCATCGCGAGAACGGCGTCTAGACGCATTGGCTGGAAAAACCATGTGACCTCGAATCTACAAAACTCAGCACTTCCTCTTCGTCAGCATTAGCAGCTTGAACTTAGTGAGGGATAGACGCTCACAGCAGGGAAAGACAGGCTGTAGCTGGCAGGGCCCCAGAAGCTCAGAATATCGCATTTACCACCATATATACCAGCTACCAGAAGACAAGAGAGTCATTAAGAGCCCTTATTAGGGCTACTATGCTGAACGGTATATAGCTCATATGTAGGCAGGCAGGGCCCCAGAAGCTCAGAATATCGCATTTACCACCATATATACCAGCTACCAGAAGACAAGAGAGTCATTGAGAGCCCTTATTATGGCTACTATGCTGAACAGTATATAGCCCATATGTAGGCAGGCAGGGCCCCAGAAGCTCAGAATATCGCATTTACCACCATATATACCAGCTACCAGAAGACAAGAGAGTCATTGAGAGCCCTTATTAGGGCTACTATGCTGAACGGTATATAGCTCATATGTAGGCAGGCAGGGCCCCAGAAGCTCAGAATATCGCATTTACCACCATATATACCAGCTACCAGAAGACAAGAGAGTCATTGAGAGCCCTTATTAGGGCTACTATGTTGAACAGTATATAGCTCATATGTAGGCAGGCAGGGCCCCAGAAGCTCAGAATATCGCATTTACCACCATATATACCAGCTACCAGAAGACAAGAGAGTCATTGAGAGTCCTTATTATTAGGGCTACTATGCTGAACAGTATATAGCCCATATGTAGGCAGCCAGGGCCCCAGAAGCTCAGAATATCGCATTTACCACCATATATACCAGCTACCAGAAGACAAGAGAGTCATTGAGAGCCCTTATTAGGGCTACTATGCTGAACAATATATAGCCCATATGTAGGCAGGCAGGGCCCCAGAAGCTCAGAATATCGCATTTACCACCATATATACCAGCTACCAGAAGACAAGAGAGTCATTGAGAGCCCTTATTAGGGCTACTATGCTGAACAGTATATAGCCCATATGTAGGCAGGCAGGGCCCCAGAAGCTCAGAATATCGCATTTACCACCATATATACCAGCTACCAGAAGACAAGAGAGTCATTGAGAGCCCTTATTAGGGCTACTATGTTGAACAGTATATAGCTCATATGTAGGCAGGCAGGGCCCCAGAAGCTCAGAATATCGCATTTACCACCATATATACCAGCTACCAGAAGACAAGAGAGTCATTGAGAGTCCTTATTATTAGGGCTACTATGCTGAACAGTATATAGCCCATATGTAGGCAGGCAGGGCCCCAAAAGCTCAGAATATCGCATTTACCACCATATATAACAGCTACCAGAAGACAAGAGAGTCATTGAGAGTCCTTATTATTAGGGCTACTATGCTGAACAGTATATAGCCCATATGTAGGCAGGCAGGGCCCCAGAAGCTCAGAATATCGCATTTACCACCATATATACCAGCTACCAGAAGACAAGAGAGTCATTGAGAGTCCTTATTATTAGGGCTACTATGCTGAACAGTATATAGCCCATATGTAGGCAGGCAGGGCCCCAGAAGCTCAGAATATCGCATTTACCACCATATATACCAGCTACCAGAAGACAAGAGAGTCATTGAGAGCCCTTATTAGGGCTACTATGCTGAACAGTATATAGCCCATATGTAGGCAGGCAGGGTCCCAGAAGCTCAGAATATCGCATTTACCACCATATATACCAGCTACCAGAAGACAAGAGAGTCATTGAGAGCCCTTATTATTAGGGCTACTATGCTGAACAGTATATAGCCCATATGTAGGCAGGCAGGGCCCCAGAAGCTCAGAATATCGCATTTACCACCATATATACCAGCTACCAGAAGACAAGAGAGTCATTGAGAGTCATTATTAGGGCTACTATGCTGAACGGTATATAGCTCATATGTAGGCAGGCAGGGCCCCAGAAGCTCAGAATATCGCATTTACCACCATATATACCAGCTACCAGAAGACAAGAGAGTCATTGAGAGCCCTTATTAGGGCTACTATGCTGAACAGTATATAGCCCATATGTAGGCAGGCAGGGCCCCAGAAGCTCAGAATATCGCATTTACCACCATATATACCAGCTACCAGAAGACAAGAGAGTCATTGAGAGCCCTTATTAGGGCTACTATGCTGAACAGTATATAGCCCATATGTAGGCAGGCAGGGCCCCAGAAGCTCAGAATATCGCATTTACCACCATATATACCAGCTACCAGAAGACAAGAGAGTCATTGAGAGCCCTTATTAGGGCTACTATGATGAACAGTATATAGCCCATATGTAGGCAGGCAGGGCCCCAGAAGCTCAGAATATCGCATTTACCACCATATATACCAGCTACCAGAAGACAAGAGAGTCATTGAGAGTCCTTATTTGGGCTACTATGCTGAACAGTATATAGCCCATATGTAGGCAGGCAAGGCCCCAGAAGCTCAGAATATCGCATTTACCACCATATATACCAGCTACCAGAAGACAAGAGAGTCATTGAGAGTCCTTATTATTAGGGCTACTATGCTGAACAGTATATAGCCCATATGTAGGCAGGCAGGGCCCCAGAAGCTCAGAATATCGCATTTACCACCATATATACCAGCTACCAGAAGACAAGAGAGTCATTGAGAGCCCTTATTAGGGCTACTATGCTGAACAGTATATAGCCCATATGTAGGCAGGCAGGGCCCCAGAAGCTCAGAATATCGCATTTACCACCATATATACCAGCTACCAGAAGACAAGAGAGTCATTGAGAGCCCTTATTAGGGCTACTATGCTGAACAGTATATAGCCCATATGTAGGCAGGCAGGGCCCCAGAAGCTCAGAATATCGCATTTACCACCATATATACCAGCTACCAGAAGACAAGAGAGTCATTGAGAGTCCTTATTATTAGGGCTACTATGCTGAACGGTATATAGCCCATATGTAGGCAGGCGGGGCCCCAGAAGCTCAGAATATCGCATTTACCACCATATATACCAGCTACCAGAAGACAAGAGAGTGATTGAGAGTCCTTATTATTAGGGCTACTATGCTGAACGGTATATAGCTCATATGTAGGCAGGCAGGGCCCCAGAAGCTCAGAATATCGCATTTACCACCATATATACCAGCTACCAGAAGACAAGAGAGTCATTGAGAGTCCTTATTATTAGGGCTACTATGCTGAACAGTATATAGCCCATATGTAGGCAGGCAGGGCCCCAGAAGCTCAGAATATCGCATTTACCACCATATATACCAGCTACCAGAAGACAAGAGAGTCATTGAGAGTCCTTATTATTAGGGCTACTATGCTGAACAGTATATAGCCCATATGTAGGCAGGCAGGGCCCCAGAAGCTCAGAATATCGCATTTACCACCATATATACCAGCTACCAGAAGACAAGAGAGTCATTGAGAGCCCTTATTAGGGCTACTATGCTGAACGGTATATAGCTGCTGCTGGAATAGGGACAGAAAGACTTCAGTGGTGTATTACCACCTATATACAAAACTATATACACTCTGCTCAAAACGGCTGCTTTAGTGAGGGGTAGCTGCTGCTGGAATAGGGACAGAAAGACTTCAGTGGTGTATTACCACCTATATACAAAACTATATACACTCTGCACAAAACGGCTGCTTTAGTGAGGGGTAGCTGCTGCTGCTGGAATAGGGACAGAAAGACTTCAGTGGTATATTAGCACCTATATACAAAACTATATTTTGCACTACTGTTTTGTGTCCTCTGTGCCAACAAAACACTGTTTTATACCCGGTGCGTATAGGCACCATTTCACCTTCTGGCAGTATACGGCTGTATAGCCAGGTGTTCTCCTAAAAAATATATTTATATTTGGCACTACTGTTTTGTGTCCTCTGTGCCAACAAAACACTGTTATATACCCAGTGCGTATTAGGCACCATTTCACCTTCTGGCAGTATACGGCTGTATAGCCAGGTGTTCTCCTAAAAAATATATTTATATTTGGCTCTACTGTTTTGTGTCCTCTGTGCCAACAAAACCCTGTTATATACCCGGTGCGTATAGGCACCATTTCACCTTCTGGCAGTATACGGCTGTATAGCCAGGTGTTCTCCTAAAAAATATATTTATATTTGGCACTACTGTTTTGTGTCCTCTGTGCCAACAAAACACTGTTATATACCCAGTGCGTATTAGGCACCATTTCACCTTCTGGCAGTATACGGCTGTATAGCCAGGTGTTCTCCTAAAAAATATATTTATATTTGGCTCTACTGTTTTGTGTCCTCTGTGCCAACAAAACCCTGTTATATACCCGGTGTGTATAGGCACCATTTCACCTTCTGGCAGTATACGGCTGTATAGCCAGGTGTTCTCCTAAAAAATATATTTATATTTGGCATAACGCGTGGCCAAAAAAGTAAAACGTCTGAAATGCGGAGGGCTAGCGCAAAGGGACGTGGACGAGGACGGGGGCGCGGAAATGCTGGTGGGGGCACAAACCGCGTTGAAGCCAGTGGGGATACAATGCGTGCTGGTGAGGGGCAGCCAGCATTACGCTCATCCAGCTTCCCTGCCTTTATGGGACAGTTATGCGGGGGGCGGGGTACACCTCTGTTGAGGCCTGAGCAGCGTGAACAGGTGGTGCAATGGATGGCCGATAACGCTTCCAGTCACTTGTCCACCACCCAGTCATCCACACAGTCTCACTCTGACCCTCCTTCCTCCCAACCTGGCCAACAGAGTCAGCCCACCCTTGATCCCTCCCAGGACCTCTTTTCGGGTCCTTTTCCAGATGTGCTGCAAGAATCCCAGGAGCTAGCAGAGGAATTTGTTTGTAGTGATGCCCAAACACTTGAGTATCCGCCATCTCCTAGTGATGTGGACCCGGAACCAGCATCTGCTATCATGAGCGATGATGATGAGACGCAGTTGCCATCAAGGGAGGCTGTTGGAATGTCCAGTGGGCAGGAGGAGGAGCAGAGAGAGGAAGTGGAAGAGGAGGTGGTGGACGACGAAATGACCGACCCCACTTGGACAGGGGTGATGTCCAGCGGGGAAAGCAGTGGAGATGCGGTCTGCGCATCACCGAATAAGGCAGCAAGAGGCAGAGGACAGTCCAGAGGCAGAGGACAGTCCAGACAGAGAAGGCAGGCCACAGCAAGCAGGGCCGAAGCTCTTCCCGGCAGCAGGCAGTCGCGCGAAGCTCCCCCATCGAGGCCTCGTACTTCTGTGGTGTGGAGATTTTTTAATGTTTGCGCGGACGACAAACTGAGCGCGGTTTGCGCAATCTGCCACTCAAAACTGAGTAGGGGCTCTGAGAAAGGCAATCTGACTACCTCAGGCATGCGCCGTCACTTGGAAGTCAAGCACTGGGCTGAGTGGGAGAGAGCAAACGCAATACAACCTGCGCCCGGTCTTGCTGCCACTGCCTCTTCCCCTTTGTTGTGTGCTGCCACTGCGGTCCAGACCTCCAGCCAGGACACCTCCACATCTGCTTCTGCCTTGGCTACTTTGGGGCCTTCTCCTTCAGCCCCCCCTTCCCCCGCATCTTCGTCTGCACCTTCCATCTCCTCGTCCCATCAACTGTTCATCTCGCAGGTGTTCAACCGCAGGCGGAAGTACGCCTCCAGTCACCCCCAAGCCCAAGCCTTAACCTGCCTCATCTCCAAACTGCTGGCCCTGGAGATGTTGCCGTTTAGGCTTGTGGAGACGCAGGCCTTCCGCGACCTGATGGCGGCTGCCGCACCTCGCTATACCGTCCCGACCAGTACGTGTCGCGTAACATCAGGCGGGCCCTGAGGTACGCAGTCAGCGCAAAGGTCCACTTGACCACCGACTCGTGGACAAGCGCTTGCGGCCAAGGACGCTACATCTCTTTGACGGCACACTGGGTGAATGTTGTGGAAGCGGGGACAGGGTCGCAAACAGGGACGGCCTACATACCACCCCCGCCCAAGATTGCCAGCACGGGTTCTGATAGACCCCCCTCCTCTTCCTCCTCCTCCTCCTTCTCCTCCTCTGCCTTAACATCGCCCTCAGCCCCTAGCTGGAAGCGTTGCAGCACTGGCGCGGGGAGACGTCAGCAGGCGGTGCTTAAGCTCATCAGCTTGGGCGACAGGAAGCACAGCGCCGCAGAGGTGAGGCATGCCATATTGCAGCAGACAGAGATGTGGCTGTCGCCGCTGCAGCTAAGACCAGGCATGGTCGTGTGCGATAACGGCCGTAACCTGGTGGCGGCTCTGGAGCTTGCAGAACTCAATCACGTACCATGCCTGGCCCACGTTTTTAATTTGGTAGTACAAAAGTTTCTAAAGACTTACCACAACCTGGCAGAGCTACTGGTCAAAGTGCGGCGCTTGTGCGCTCACTTTCGGAAGTCAATTGTAGCTACTGCTAGCTTAAAAAAAATCCAGCAACGCCTCCATTTTCCTCAACATCGGCTGTTGTGCGACCTGCCCACTCGCTGGAATTTCACCTATAGCATGTTGGCCAGGGTGTGTGAGCAGCAGAGAGCATTGATGGAGTACCAGATGATGCATCCACGCGTGCATCCAACTCAGCTCCCTCAGTTTGCCAACCACGAGTGGCCATGGATGGCAGACATATGCGATGTATTGCGTATCTTTGAGGAGTCCACTAAGAAGGTCAGCAGCGAGGACGCTATAGTGAGCGTAACCATCCCGCTCCTATGCGTCCTTAAAGAATCGCTCATCGCAATAAGGGAGAACGCATTGCACACAGAGGAGACGGGGGTAGGAGGAGACGCAACGCAGGTAGACAGTCAGACCACACTTTTGTCTGCTGCTCGGTGGCAGTTGCAGGAGGAGGAGGATGAGGAGGAGGAGGACAACGTGGAGGTGGCTGTGGAAGAGGATGCTGGCGGCGAGGGTAGCAGTCAGGCTGTGTGCGTCCCATTGGTTCAGCGCGGATGGGGCGGAGAGGAGGTGGAAGAGGAGGAAATGGAAAATGATCCTCCTGGTGGGGGCAGTGACGTCATGCCTACTCAGAGTCTGGCACACATGGCTGACTTCATGCTGGGCTGCTTTTCCCGGGACATACGTGTTGTCCGGATATTGGAGAACAAACTATACTGGGTCTTCGCACTCCTGGACCCCCGGTATAAAGATAACTTCTCCTCTTTTATTCCGGTAGAGGAGAGGACGAATCGATTACTGGAATACCAGAGGGAACTCTTGCAGAACATGATGCAGATTTTCCCACCCACCATCGCTGGCGGCAGAGAGGAGAGTGTCTCCCAGAGTCTGACAACATCGATCAGGCCCACAGCCACCAGGGGAACACTCTCCAAGGTGTGGGACACGTTCATGTCACCCCCTCGTGCAACTTCCATCACTGCGGGGCCCGCTATCAGCAGGAGGGACAAGTATCGGCGGATGTTGCGGGACTACCTGGCAGACCACACCCCTGTCCTCCCCGATCCCTCGGCGCCCTACACTTACTGGGTCTCCAAGTTGGACACGTGGCTGGAACTGTCCCTGTACGCCTTGGAGGTGCTTGCCTGCCCTGCCGCCAGCGTGCTATCAGAAAGGGTGTTCAGCGCAGCCGGGGGCATTATAACCGATAAGCGCAGCCGCCTGTCAACCAACAGTGCCGACAGGCTGACGCTAATCAAAATGAACAGCAAGTGGATTGACCCGGACTTTGCTTGTGCAACAGTGGAAAGCAGCCAAGAGTGAAGTGCCATCTGTATGAAGTGCCATTTCCTCCTCCTCCTCCTCCTCCTCCTTAACCGCCGTAGAATTGCTGTATTAATAAAAAAAATTATGGCTCACCTCTTGGGCTTAATACAATAAATTGTTAACAGGTCTCAGCTCTTGGGCCTCCACACAATTTTTAAGAGGTCTCAGCTCTTGGTCCTCCACACAATTTTTAAGAGGTCTCAGCTCTTGGGACTCCACACAATTTTTAAGAGGTCTCAGCTCTTGGGACTCCACACAATTTTTAAGAGGTCTCAGCTCTTGGGCCTCCACACAATTTTTAAGAGGTCTCAGCTCTTGGGCCTCCACACAATTTTTAAGAGGTCTCAGCTCTTGGGACTCCACACAATTTTTAAGAGGTCTCAGCTCTTGGGACTCCACACAATTTTTAAGAGGTCTCAGCTCTTGGGCCTCCACACAATTTTTAAGAGGTCTCAGCTCTTGGGCCTCCACACAATTTTTAAGAGGTCTCAGCTCTTGGGACTCCACACAATTTTTAAGAGGTCTCAGCTCTTGGGACTCCACACAATTTTTAAGAGGTCTCAGCTCTTGGGACTCCACACAATTTTTAAGAGGTCTCAGCTCTTGGGCCTCCACACAATTTTTACGAGGTCTCAGCTCTTGGGACTCCACACAATTTTTAAGAGGTCTCAGCTCTTGGGACTCCACACAATTTTTAAGAGGTCTCAGCTCTTGGGCCTCCACACAATTTTTAAGAGGTCTCAGCTCTTGGGACTCCACACAATGTTTGAGAAGTCTCAGCTCTTGGGCCTCAACACAATTTTTAAGAGGTCTCAGCTCTTGGGACTCCACACAATGTTTGAGAGGTCTCAGCTCTTGGGCCTCCACACAATTTCTAAGAGGTCTCAGCTCTTGGGCCTTAATACAATTTTCAAGAGGTCTCAGCTCTTGGGCCTCCACACAATTTTTAAGAGGTCTCAGCTCTTGGGCCTCCACACAATTTTTAAGAGGTCTCAGCTCTTGGGACTCCACACAATTTTTAAGAGATCTCAGCTCTAAGCTTCTCTTACTGCTGGGGTGACACACTGTAACAAACCTCCTCCTGTAAGCTTCCCTGACTGCTGGGGTGACACAATGTAACAAACCTCCTCCTGTAGGCTTCCCTTACTGCTGGGGTGACACACTGTAACAAACCTCCTCCTGTAAGCTTCCCTGACTGCTGGGGTGACACACTGTAACAAACCTCCTCCTGTAAGCTCTCCTGACTGCTGGGGTGACACACTGTAACAAACCTCCTCCTGTAAGCTTCCCTGACTGCTGGGGTGACACAGTGTAACAAACCTCCTCCTGTAAGCTTCCCTTACTGCTGGGGTGACACACTGTAGCAAACCTCCTCCTGTAAGCTTCCCTGACTGCTGGGGTGACACACTGTAACAAACCTCCTCCTGTAAGCTTCCCTGACTGCTGGGGTGACACAGTGTAACAAACCTCCTCCTGTAAGCTTCCCTTACTGCTGGGGTGACACACTGTAACAAACCTCCTCCTGTAAGCTTCCCTTACTGCTGGGGTGACACACTGTAACAAACCTCCTCCTGTAAGCTTCCCTTACTGCTGGGGTGACACACTGTAACAAACCTCCTCCTGTAAGCTTCCCTTACTGCTGGGGTGACACACTGTAACAAACCTCCTCCTGTAAGCTTCCCTGACTGCTGGGGTGACACACTGTAACAAACCTCCTCCTGTAAGCTTCCCTGACTGCTTGGGTGACACACTGTAACAAACCTCCTCCTGTAAGCTTCCCTTACTGCTGGGGTGACACAATGTAACAAACCTCCTCCTGTAAGCTTCCCTTACTGCTGGGGTAACACACTGTAACAAACCTCCTCCTGTAAGCTTCCCTGACTGCTGGGGTGACACAATGTAACAAACCTCCTCCTGTAAGCTTCCCTTACTGCTGGGGTGACACAATGTAACAAACCTCCTCCTGTAAGCTTCCCTTACTGCTGGGGTAACACACTGTAACAAACCTCCTCCTGTAAGCTTCCCTTACTGCTGGGGTAACACACTGTAACAAACCTCCTCCTGTAAGCTTCCCTGACTACTGGGGTGACACACTGTAACAAACCTCCTCCTGTAAGCTTCCCTTACTGCTGGGGTGACACACTGTAACAAACCTCCTCCTGTAAGCTTCCCTTACTGCTGGGGTGACACACTGTAACAAACCTCCTCCTGTAAGCTTCCCTGACTGCTGGGGTGACACAATGTAACAAACCTCCTCCTGTAAGCTTCCCTTACTGCTGGGGTGACACACTGTAACAAACCTCCTCCTGTAAGCTTCCCTTACTGCTGGGGTGACACACTGTAACAAACCTCCTCCTGTAAGCTTCCCTGACTGCTGGGGTGACACACTGTAACAAACCTCCTCCTGTAAGCTTCCCTGACTGCTGGGGTGACACAATGTAACAAACCTCCTCCTTTAAGCTTCCCTTACTGCTGGGGTAACACACTGTAACAAACCTCCTCCTGTAAGCTTCCCTTACTGCTGGGGTGACACACTGTAACAAACCTCCTCCTGTAAGCTTCCCTGACTGCTGGGGTGACACACTGTAACAAACCTCCTCCTGTAAGCTTCCCTTACTGCTGGGGTAACACACTGTAACAAACCTCCTCCTTTAAGCTTCCCTTACTGCTGGGGTGACACAATGACACAAGAGGACATGTCTGACCACATCTCACACACACACACACACACACACACACACACACACAATGACAATTAGGGGTGGGGTCTATTTATTTTCCCCCTTGCCTATGCCATCTGTGGTTGTCATAGGCAACGTGATTTTAAGGGGTGCAGAATTTTGTTCTTCTTTTTTGTACAGTTTGGCTTGGGGTCCATGGCAATGTAGAGGAAAGAAGGTTTCCTTGTCTTGTCTCACTTTACGTAGAAGTTATATTGTGTTTGGAGTGTATTGTTGAGTGGCTGTGATAGTGGCGTAATAGTGCGACTTGGGCGCGTTATATGCACCCAGACATGCTTCCCCTGCTGTCCCAGTTGCATTCCAGCAGTGTTGGCATCATTTTCTGATGTTTCAGGGTGGACTTGGTGACCTCCAAGTGGTCAAATTGAGATTTCCAAGTGGCGAGCATTTTTTTCCCATAGACTATAATGGGATTCGATAATCGGTCGAGTAGTCGAGTAACGCGGTCTATTCGAATCGAAATTTCGAATATTTCACTACTCGCTCATCTCTAGTACTTAACAACTGTCTTTTCTGTGATATGTCCTGCCATGACAACTGCGAGTACAATTAATTCTACCATGATCTAAAATAATTTTCAAGGGGGACTCTGTATGGTCAGGGCCAGATTATGAGGGGGGTGAAAGGGGCTCGCCCACTTGCCCTGCAGACGGGGCCTCCACCAACTTTGGGTTATGGTCTGGTCCAGGAGGCTTTTCAGTCTTTGGTCTGATGGGCCCGGGGCCAGCAACATAGCTTTCGGTGGCAGTGGGGGCCCTTCATGCCTGGAAAGCCAAAGCCACCATAGGGCAGGACAGAGAGTCTAGAGCAGCAAAGCCGCCATCAGCAACGCTACAGTGATGGGTGCGTGTGGAGCTGTCAGTGGGCGGCCGCTTAAACCAGACATTCACCCTGAATAAGAGCCTATCTTATATGTTTCCCCCACCCTGTACATACAGATTGCTCACACTAAAAATCATCCTACCTGCATCTAATGCATTTTCTGAGCCTTTAACTATCCAAAATGGCGGCCCATGGACTCTCAGGCTGCCTGCAAACAGGAAGTGTCTTCTGACTGCGCCGCTTTGCAATGTGGGATTACTGACATTTTCCTGAGCCCAGCTCTGCTCTGTCTGTGCAAAGCACAGCTATAACCCCGCCCCCTTGTATTTTTGCCCCCTCTCCTCAGTAGGTAATACATTTGAGCCAACAAGATGGCAGCGCCCGTATCCTAGAGTCCTGAACATAGTTGCAGCCCAGTGGGGGGAAAGAATAAAAAGTTAATGACTAAAAACCTAAAACATATTAATTTTAGATGCTGATAAATAATTTTTTAGGGGTTTGATTTTTTCATAAAATGATGCTGAAGGTCCGGTTTATTGCACATAAGCCACCAAGCACAGCCGCTGGCAGCTCAATGCAGGAGAACTGTTTTCTGCTGGACCAGCCTAGAATGGCAAATCAGGAGGAGTTCCCGAGCACAGTAAGTAGGCAGGTGCTAGACAACTAACGATCAGTTACTTGGCCAGACTCCACCAGATTCTATGCCCAGGGGACTCCACCACACTTAATCCAGCCTGTGTATGGTACACAAAAGATGATAAGGTGTTTATACTGCCCCTTCAGATACTGCGACATAAGGGTGTTATTTAACAACAGGTAAACCTAATGATGCAGTTTCTCGGGTTCCAGCATATTCTTTTAGAAACAAAGCCCCTCAAATCTTAGATGAGTTCTCTTTTTAGGGAAGGTGGCATGTTGCTGGTTTGCTATTGGTTGTCAAGTAATGCAGCAATCTGAAAGCTGAGCCTTTCCTGAGATAGTTCATTTAAAAGTCAGATTTGTGGTATCTCCAAAGCAAGTAGGGGTGTGAGTGAAATCTTTGATTATTACTCTAAAATCAGATGCATGACTTGTTCAATCTGCTTAAAGGAAAATCTCATTCAATATATTTATGATTATGATGCAGGGGACCACACTCCTCCATCATGCCCTCACTCATAAGGTATTTGCACAATAAGCACAATCACCAAACACTGAGGGTCCACACCAGCTTCTGCCCCCATAGGGCAGTCAGGGCCCTATCCCTGCGGGGGAGGGAGAACATTGTTGCATATCATTCAGCTGCTCAGAAGGCAAATGCTTCCATAGACAGGAAAGTTCCACAATGGGTTGCAGTGGTTGTACATAACAAGCAAAAAGCCAGAACGAGTAGGATCTCAGGAGCTGCAAGAACAAATGCAGGGACCACCCCAAATAAACAACAAAGGTACTCCTGTCTAACACCCTCCGATCAGATTGCAAAAAAATACTGGGAATCATGTAAATCAATGCAATGCACACAGTGAATCAGCCCTGCCACTATCCTCACAGAGGACATGAGGAACATGAGGTAGAGCCTCATTTTATAAATATAGCTTTGTATTCAAAAAGGCAAAAAACTAGAATGTTGCCATGTGTAGCCCTACGCAATGGGGATTCTTCTGAGTGTGAGTGACAGTTGCAAACAACAGCTTCCATCAAAGGTAATGTCCATGAGTCATACAATCATCGCAGGATGGAGGTTTGGTTACTCCATAAGTTGATTCACTGACAAGATTCCCAGCTATGTGTGTACTGTTAAAACATCTTTAAAAGACATATAAAGGTGGTAACATACCAACTCAAGTCAAGAAAATGACTCCTACAGGTGACCCATTTCAGGGTGGTCCCCTTAGTCTTACCTGATTCCTGTAGATCCCCATATGATTTAAATGCAACCAGAGAAACCGCCAAGCCCTAGTCGTGAAGTCATGTGTCATAAGTCACAGCGGCGCGCATATAAATCAATATATACAGGAGAAAAATCATAAAAATTCAAAGAGCATCATACACTATTGCTATGATTCCATTATAATAACCAAGACTCACTTATTTTCATTTTATAAGGCAAAGAATAAGGGCTTAAAGTTGAGAGGGCAGCCAATCGAAACAACGGAAAGGGTGTTAGCCAATCATTGGGCATAAAGGACATGGCAATCAACACACCCAGTATGACATGTCTACTCTCCGCCCATCAACACAAAAATGACATTAGAAAAACAGCTTCTGTGCTCATAATATGAACCTGCTGTTTCTATATAAATGATGGCAGTTGTGGGGAGATGGACATAAATAAATGAAACAAAATGAGGCAGATGGATTGGGCTCAAATGCACAAGGGTAACAGGAAAAGAAAATTTATAAAACCAGAGAGTACATGGTCTCAAGTTTGCCCAAGCACACCAAATGGAAGGTAGGTCTATATGGTAAGCAAATAACCTTTTATTTTAAAAAGAACAAGGTCCAGATCATAGACATAAAAATTGACCTTTCATCATGCCTCATGCTTAAATACCTGCTAATGTGGGAAAAGAATATTACATTAAATAAAGAACAGTGTATATACGGTAAGTGCAGGAAACGTATATCATACAACAGTGAATAGAATAAATAAATAATAAAGCCATAAATAGGGCAGACAGGGTACATATCAATTAACCACTGTATATCCCATATGAAAAACTCCAAACCTGATATCAGTCAGAGACCAGAAAACTATATCCTAAAAGGAACTATAAACAACTCTAAACAACATACCTTTATATGAGAGACTATATCAATTATATGTACCTAAAGCGAGATCCTACCGCACATTGAGCTCAGACAGGGTTGTGGTGGATAGATAAAATATCCATTTTGACTCTAGTTGGCCCCGGAGGTCTCTGCCACATGAACCCAAATGGACTTTTGTGATTACAGTCACAGTTAAAGTTGTGGCTTGGTTGTTATGGAATAGCTGGCAATGCCGTGCCACACTGGAGTGGGGGGAGGAAGATTTAATATCGTAAACATGTTTAAAGCATTCAACCCCACACACTGTAATCTTCAATCTTTACACGTGACAAGATAGACCATGAAAGTTGAGTGGTTGAGTTAATCCATAAATAATAGTAGAGTAAAAGCGACCGGTGGTAAAAGAGGTCACATTTTTACCTCTGCTGATAAATGTGTAGATCTTAATAACATTTTAGGGTGAACTAAGTCTGACTCAAAACCATTTATTTTAGGTACCATAGATGGTGAAGGTGAGACGCAAGTGTTCGTGCTTTTTTAGCTACCACTATTGCACCATCCATCAATAGTCTCTTAGGTCGGGATCTGTATTTAGAAATGGCAAATTTGATTGTATAATATGTTTGACCTGTGAAAATTTTGTACAAATAGAGGTAATCACTGTGGGTGTTTGGACAATGGTTTTCTACCTAGATGTCTGAAGCATCTGATATCTACTTCTAGCTTTTTCTTTAAGTACACGTTGAGTAAGGGCTGGGGAAAGCCCTGTGTTAAGAGGCTCGCATGTTTATTTTCACATCACTCTGGAAACCCTGGAATTTCCCGTAAGGTTTAGATTGAATTGTATAGCGGGGGTGGCAACTCCTGAAAATGTATGTGAATAAGATGTTAGAATCAGATGAAGCCTCTAGTGTTAGGTCCAGAAATTCAATAAGATACCTATGCGCGGTCCCTGTAAATCTTAAATTGAGAGAGTTGTCATTGATATAATTCAAAAATTCATGTAATCGTTGTGGATCACCACAAAAAATACACAGAATATCATCGATATAACAACAAAAAAAGGACCATATGCTCCAGAAAAGGATTCCCATCTTCAAAGACGTGGCCCCTCCCACCGGCCAATGTAGTTCTACTATACTTTTTTTTGCTATGGATGGATAAACATACATTTGTACACATATTTTCATTAATTTGAAATAAAGATGTGTCAGTGTCATTGTTATTGCCTGGTCTAATTGAAGACAGTCCTGGGTTGTCAGGACCAAATAGTCATTTCTGGTAAATTCTCACATGATCATATTCTCCTAGGTAGGGAAAATCCTGTCCCCTTTCTTGGAAGCAGTAGATATAACTATAGGGACCAATTAGTGATTGCTACGTTCAATTTATTTAAACTTAAAACTCAACAGTAATTTTAGCAATGTATGTTTATAAAAAAACATTGGATATTAAATGTAAATTAAATTTATGGCCTAGTGTGATCAGTTTAGTCATTTTGATGAGATAAAGAAATAAAATGTGAACATAAAAATGCGAAGACTGATAAAGCAAAAAAAGACCAACAACATTGTAAATAAAGCACTGCAACAGATAATTATTAAAAGCAAAATTACTATTGATGTCTCTGCTCAAGATCAAACACGTTTTTTGCATAGCAGGATCAATACATTCTAAACATCTCTAGGGGATAAACTTTAAATAAAGGACAAGCTTGCTGCTCTGCTCAGTCATTTCAATAACCAAGTGGAAGCTGAGTTTAAAGCTGCAGTGATTTTAATGTATCTGGTCCTCTTCCACAACCCTAGCTCTTGGTTTTATCTATATTCATATTAGCATTTTTGTTGTTGTTGTCACTTCCTTGGGACACAAGTCGATAAAAAAAAAACATTTATTAGTATAACCCACATCAAAGAATTCCTTGGTAGATTTCCCTATAAAAATGTATTTCTAAACTGAAAATCCCAGTTATCTTTTTAAGTTAAAAAAGATTATGGGAGGGAATTTTTTTTTAAAAGTGGGCCCCTCCAATTGGGTAGGGAGGGCAACTGGCATGCCACAAACAAGTACAGAGAGGTTGCATGTTGTCCCCTTACCCTGTGAACTGGTATAGCAGGTCGCTCAGACCAATTACCAGTTCACAAGCAGTTAAAATAATACCCTCCATGACACTATATACCTTACTGTAGTGGAGGGATATAACGTACCAGGCCCCGCCTCTGTACTATAGACACATTGCCCTTGACAGGATGCCAAGGCAGAAGCATAGTCAGCAAGTGACTATAAACATTTTTATGTGGTCTCTGTGTTTTTTTTTTTTAATACTACGTGGGAACTGGTAAGTGATCCAAGGGACCCCTATACAAGTTCAAATAGTAGGCACTCGACTGGAAACTCACTGCACCCACATGTCCACACCGGCCAATGAGAGTGCTGGATTTCTCCGGGGGACTGAGGAGAAAGGTAAGCTTTTTCCAGTTCTGTGCCGTTAATGCGCAGGTGGCATCTGCAATGGGGTTGTTTCAGTTTAAACACATGGCTGGGCACAGTACCAAAGCTAAGAAGCAGTGGACCTCTGTAGACAGCTCTGTGTTAGCACCTTACATTCTAGGGCCTGGGGGCCATTTGGTGATGCGAGGCCAAGGGGAGCTAACTCCTCTGGTTCAGTCTGAGCCTACACATCATAGTTCTGTACAGACTTCCTGAATTTGAGGATTTTCCAACACTGGGGGTGAATCCTGTTGCATGTGTACAACCCTAGCATAGAAAGTTAAATACTGTATATTATATTAATTGGCAATCGTTGCTTTGGAATTGTGAATGTTGGGAGAAGCTGGCATGTTCTCCAAAGGTGCACATTCAGCAAAGTATAACACAAGATATTATCTGCTGCCGTTTTGTGCTGAATGGAATGGCTTCAGAAATAAGGCAATAGGATATACTCGTTGCGCGGTAAGATGGAAACTATTATGTTTCTATCTCTTCTCTTGCCAGATAATTGCATTTCCAATCCCTGCAGAGAAGCACAAGTACCAAAACATATTTTTACATTTTAAGGATTTTGGTTGGCTAGTCAAAAGTCAGATCGGTATATGTCCCTATCACTGATTTATCCCTCCAATTCCTTTTGCAATAGCACACCGGATTTGTCATATGCCATCTTACAGAGACGTAGCTAGGCTTTCTGGCACCCGGGGCAAAGATTCAAAATGGCGTCCCCCACCTGTGCTCAGGCCTCCCATTGGCGCCACCCTGACCTGCTGCACCTGAGGCACTTGCCCCCCCTCCCTAGCTACACCCCTGCGATCTTATACCATGTTTTGTCTATTTTTTTCTTGTAGCCAGTGGGACTAAAATGTTTAAGAATTTAGTTAATGACCAGAATTATTTTGTATTTTAAAATCTGCTGCCAATGTGTACAAATCTGTATGTATCTGTATGTCACACAATCCCAGATTTTTAGAATTCTTATGTGTAACTGTCCAAAATGTTGCCCTGCCCTTAGATTGCTTCACTGGTGTTATCTGATCTGATCTGATCTGTTATCCGATCCAGCCTTACCCTAATACATTTAATTCCTGTCTTATGTTCTGTCTTGTATAGGTCACATGAAGCGCTCTACTACTACCTCTGACATCTCGATCCACAGGCATTAATATGGAGATGTGCACCCCCCTCCCTAGGCAAAGCTTTCTACAAGATGTTGTCATCAGTCTGCCCATTCTGCCCATTCATCCAGAAGAGCATTTGAGAAGCCAGGCAGTGGTGTCTAGTTCAAACCAAAGATGTTTGGGGCTGGAGTCATTGCAGGTTAGACATCTGACATCTTATTTCCGAACTGTGAAACATACAGCTCTGGACCCTGGGGTTCCCTGCAGACAGCACGATAACACTACATACTGCAGCAGCACCTGGGGGAGAAACTGGCCTCAGCAGACCTCACGGGCCAATGCCTAGAACATAGTATATTTGAAAAGATACCTAACAGAAGGAATAATCCCCTTAGGACTAAGGATCAAAATATTCCCACAAATCGGGGAGATAGACCCAGACTTCAAAAGAAAATGGGAGAGTAATTTACAAACTTGCTCCCTGAATATGCTCACACTACTGATAGAACAACAAGAAGAGTCACTAAAACGGGTTGAACAGCAATACCAGACACTCTGTACAGAGGTCAACCAACATAGTACTTGTAGTAAATTTGAGGAAAACAATTTGAAGATCAAGAGAAAGATAGAAGCTCTGATTAAGGAGGTCTGGGAGTACAAAAATAACAAATTAGCAAGAGACAAAAAAGGAGCAGAGGGCCTATAGGTGGAGAACAGGTATACAGAGAAACCAGGAAGACAGGCTGGACCCATATTCCTCCCAACTCTCTTCCTCTTCCTCAGAAAGCTCATTAACAGGGGAAGCCCCACGAAAAAATTATAGACTCTTCTCAAGACATCAGAAAGGGAGAGGGGACAGGAACCAGAAACACAAGAGAGGATTACGCACTTAGGTCAAATACATACGGAATACAGAATACCAGATATTGAGAGTGGGAACCAGCAATGTGGTGGGGCAGGTTTTTTAGGAATCCCAAATATAGACCGGACATGATGGCCGGGACTATCCCCAAAAGGGGACACCCCCTCAGAAAAAGCACCAACAAACAATATTCATGCCAGCAAAAAACAAGTGGGGAGAGGAAAAATATAATCAATCTGGCAGGTATACACTTAACGAAACCCCAAGAAGAAGTCCTATCCTTAGGGCTAAATTTCTGCCCAGACCAGAACATCAACAAGTTCGAGGCAATAAAAGATATACATCTCTATGCCAGAAAAATTATACTGAGGCAACAATACCACAATACAGAACATCAGACACATAAAGAGGTAACCCTTACACAAAGCGATCAGGAAACCCTGAGGACACTCAGAATCCTTACAAATTACGCAAGACGACAGGGAAGACACAGGAAGGGCAGAAGGAAGGGAAAAACAAACCTTTAGAAAAGCATCTACATATTTCCCCTCCCTCAACGTAAATTCAAGTGTTAAAACTTTTGTAAACATCTTAACACAAGAGATTGAGAATCTAAACACGGCAGGAATTCGGCCCAAAAACATCACCTCAGAACAAGTAAAGGCGCTAAAAGAACTTGAGGAGAATGGGAAAATTGAAATCAAATCAGCCGATAAGGGGGGCAACACAGTTATCATGCAGAAAAAACAATACGAGGAAATGTGCTACAATATTCTAAAAAACAGAGAATGGTACAGCAAAACACCCCCATGCACCCTGACCAAAGATAAGGAGGAATATGATTATCTAATAAACCAGACCTACAATCATAAGGTAATCACGAAAGAGACCTGGGAGTTCCTAAAAGTAGAAAACCCTGTAATCCAAACATTCTACTCCTTACCTAAAATACACAAGTCCACCAGTAACCCACCCGGCCGCCCGATAGTAGCAGGGATTGGCTCTCTCACCAGTAAGGCTAGCCAATATGTAGACACCCACCTGAGACCATTTGTAGAATCCCTAACATCCTATGTAAGAGATACACCACATCTCCTTAATATACTACAGGACATGACAGTCCCTCCACATTCTAGACTAGTAACGCTGGATGTGGAAGCATTATATTCAAGTATACCACACAACAAGGGCCTACAAGCAGTACAATACTACTTGAACCAATTGGACATCTCAGAACATGAACACAATCAATTCCTGTTACAATTATTAAACTTTATCCTCACACACAACACTTTCACTTTCAACAAACAAACATATAGACAGTTGCAAGGTACGGCGATGGGCACGGTTTGTGCTCCATCATTCGCCAATCTCTACCTAGGGTGGTGGGAGAGAGAAATCTGGGCACAGGAGTCCAACAGCAGATATATGGAGAAAGTAACAGCCTGGTATCGATATATCGATGATATTCTCATTATTTGGGAAGGAACAGGAGAGCAAATAGAAGAATTTGTAGGGGTACTCAATAATAATAACTATAACCTCAAATTCACGCTAGAACACAGTGAGACAGCAATTAACTTCCTTGACCTCAACATTAGAATAGACACAAACGGTAATATTACAACTGATTTTTACCGGAAGGAAACAGCAGCAAATAATATTTTGAGAGCCACTAGCTCCCATCCCAAATCACTGAAGGACAGTATCCCCTATGGTGAATACCTTAGGGCAAAGAGAAACTGTACCACCGACGAAGATTTCAAAAAGGCAGCAGACGGGATCAGACAAAGACTGAAACAGAGGGGTTACTCTAATAAAGTACTCAAAAGAGCATACAAAAAAACACTAGAAAAGGATAGGACACAGATATTGAATCAAAAATGCAGGAGTAAAGGAGAACTAGAATTTGCACCCCTGATACTTACCTATAACGCCCAACAGGCACAGATGAGACAACTGCTGCAGAAACACTGGTATATACTAAAAAGAGATCCCCTAGTGGGCTCCCTGATACCAGATAAACCCAGAATTACCTATAGAAAAAACAAGGCGCTGAGAGACTACTTAGTCAATAGTCACTATAGAGATGAGACGGAACGGAAAAAATGCTGCAAAGTGATAGGCACATATAGGTGTGAAGGGTGCACAATGTGTCAATATGTGAAGGCGAGTCAGGAAATCTCCCTACCCACGGGTACCCAAATAAGACAAAAGCACTTTGGTAACTGTAATACCACGGACCTCATATACGTGTTAACATGCACTTGCCCATGTTATTACATAGGAAAAACCAATAGAAAACTGAAAATAAGGATGTATGAACACATCAAAGACATCTAAAACAAAAATCAATTAACCCCAGTGGGACGACATTTCTCAAGATACCATGGTGGGTCCCCAAAAGGGACATTCTTCCAAGTACTTGACAGGGTACATACCCATCCAAGAGGTGGTGATATACGCAGAACCACCTTACAGCTTGAGACTAAGTGGATCACCAAACTAAAAGCTACTACATATCCAGGACTGAATGACACAGCCAGCTTTGCCCCTTTTCTAAAAATATAAAAAAATACAAAGATACAAACCCTATCATCACAACTATAACCCTCACTCCTTCACAGCAGCGGGATTAGACAGCGGGTACAATAAAGAAGCTTAAAGAGGCTCCAATATGCCCCAGATATAGGACAGTACCTTAACTGACCATAACCGTTCCTATATATTCCCATTATAAATAGAACTGCCCCAGATATAGGACATTCCCCACAGCTCTTTATTTCTCCATCCCCCTCTCTCTTTCTCTCTCCCTTAACAAAGAATCACCAAATAGGACAGCTGTATTTAGAAAAACATACAAGTAACAGAAACAACTGTCATTAATAACTGTAATGTATAAAGCCTTATATATAGAACATGACTGGGTGCAAATACACCCAGATGCCCAAATTACTAACCGATAGTATGGCGCTCACAGCGCCATCACTCATACTTATAGCGCCTTCTAACAGGGCGCCTAGCCCCTAACCATAAGAATAGTTACTGTCAGCCCCGTAAAACCTAATTAATGAGGGCGATCACACCCAAAATGGCGCGGCCCAGGACGGGGACAGTGAAGCACACAGGGCCGCCGAGTAGGAGATGCGCCTGCGCGTTCGGCGCGCCTGACGTCATCTCCCTCCTGCCAATCACAGGCAGAGAACAGGCGGAGGGCGGAATAACCGCCTTAAACCCGGAAGAGGCGGCCCCCACCGCAGCCAGCATACACACAGACTCCGGCTGGAGCAAGGAGACACCTGGGCACACATACGGGGATACCATACGCCCCATAGGACTGGCGCACCAAGGACCCCATACAAGAAACACTGAGGGGATCCATTCAGCAAGCTGCAACCCGCCCCAGGTAAGCGCCTACAAGCATAGAGGAACCTTAAAACAAAACATGGCGAAGCCAGGATCTAAAATCCTGTTATTCTACATTTACAGGTATATGGGCACAGCAGCTCCATAAAGAGGAAGCACACCTCGCCCCATAATACCAAAGAGTACTTACTAAAAATAGAAATCAAGCTTTACGACCAAATAAGGTACTTTTTAATTACTAATACAGCAGAGACATATAGCGGTCCGGGGCTTTATTTAGCATAAAATTAAAATTAAATTAATCTCTTACAGGGATCATATTATGAGAGGCTGACCAGCCCTCAATAACCAGGGCATCTGGGAAGTAAGTACACCCAGTCATTAAGTAGTTCATTATAGGACATACATTTCCTGTATAATTACTCATTATGATTTCATATGTTTGAACCACGAAAAATTATGCACTGAGGAAGCTGGATAACCAGCGAAACGTTTGCATATCCATACGATAGCAACAGATGCACCGAACCTAACCAATTATAAAGCAACGGCGCAACAGGTCTTGCTACAAACTAGTGCAAAGCACAATTGCTACAAATTGAAACTGTTGCGCCCGAGTATGATGAATATGTGAAAAAGATTGTAATATTTTAAAAAAAATATGTGAAAAAGATTGTAATATAGTTGATGAATTGGTGTAACTTGGTTAAAATATGTGATGGTAAAATATGTATGTTAACACCCATGTACAGTAACTAAGATGAACTGTGATAAATAAATGCACGCATAAATATCATTTCTGTAATAGACTTGGTTATACCTTAACCTTGAAAAAAGGTTAGTCCCACAAACTACTCCACATAGGGTTAGTAAACCCGGTTTAGGGTTCTAACCACTCCCCCCCTAAACTAGATTGTATAAAGGAGTAGGGACACTTATTACCCATAAGGATCCAGGTCTTTTTCTCGGTGGGGCCACTGTACCCCACTTCCCCCCCAAACACAATGCCTAGAACGCCTATCAGACCACAGCCTCTGAACTATTTCTCTGCTCATGACGCAAAGTTGTAACTCCACTGCAGGTAATTGACTTAATGTTGGGGGTTATTTTCTGGGGGGGCCTACTCTGACTTTTGCTATGGGGCCCTGTGAAATCTATGTATGCCCCTGGCGGCAGTAGTTGGTTGCAGGGGATGCCATTTTGGATGTATATGTAATGCTTGTTCCACTTACGTGCTTCATTATGCTGGTTTTATGAAAATTGATTACAGCAACTGCTATTTGGTTTTTCGTAATAGCAATGTACTGTGCATATTGGGTTTGAGCACGTTTGGTTTTCCTGCATACACCTACAAGGACAAAGAAGGTGTTTCTAATTGAAATATTGCTATGCATTAAAACAAAAACTTCATAGATTAGACTTGGACAATACTTACCTGTCATCACCTTGCATCCCCAGTCCAGTGCCCTGAAACAGCCAGTGTTTTTACTGTCTTTTTACTAAAGCTTTTGCCCAATATTCATAATACCACGAACTGGATGCAGTCAGCCAATTTTTTCTCCCTGGTCGAGCACCTCCACCCCCAGTGATGATGCATTCAGCCACAGTACACAGTATAAAAAATCTGGAGAGCAACAAAAACTGGATGAAAAAAACGAAAAAAAAACAATGGGGAAAAAAATTATCCACAACTGGCCCAAGCAGGGATTTAAACCCTGGACACTCTGATTCAGAGTCCATTACTTTACCAACTGAGCTATCCAGCTTGTACAAGCCAAGCGAGACAACGGACACCCATGCTGCCACCCCATGGATCCATTCAGTCTCTCTTAGTCTCTCTCTCTTTCTAGCTGTCTCTTTCTCTCTGATTAGCAGCTGACATCCCTCTCTCCATACTCCATCATCTTTCTTTGCTTTGCGTGTAAACAGAGCATGTTTGCCAAGCTATTAATATGCACGGCAAATAGCTCTGATTGTGCGAGAGCCTGCGCATGCACTGCTGGACCGGGATGAGTTTGAAAGGGCAATCGGGGGGGTTCACACAGTTGAGCACCCCGACTCGTGATGCAAAAAAATTTAAAATTACATTTACTTACCTGTGGCCGTGCTGCCTCCCTACAAGTCTCCTCTTCACTGGGGGGACGGGGGGGGCTCCGATCATCCCCCAGGCTCTTCCGTGGCGAGGAGAGGGCAAAAATTGCCCTCCCCCCACTTCCTGGATCGGATCTGCTAGCTCCCTGGGGCGGGGCCAGGTGACATCGTTGTGATGTCACCAGCAGCCGGCTTCATAATACCGGCACCTGAGACTGTGAATCAGTCTGCTCGGGTGCTTGGGGGATAGAGGTGGGGGAGGGGGAGAGGGCTGTGATCGCCAGACTGTCAGCTGTCATCAGAGATCGCCGGGGGACAGAGGATGAGAGGTGAGTAAAGTAAAATAAATAAATAAATGTCATTTTTTTTCTTATGTGTGTCAGTGTGTTTATTTTTACATTTAACCCCTTGTGAACTGGTAAGGGGTCCATGAGACCCCTTATACCAGTTCACAAGGCTGGGGGCTGGCAAGTCACCTGCAGCTAGCAGGTGACTTGCCATTAACCCTTGGCACCATTATTACCTGCCTCCCCAAAGCCCAGGGGAGGCAGAAGAGCCCGGGCCCACATAGGCTATGTGGGCTTGTAGGCTGCAGAGTGGGGGGCCACAAAAGCTGGCCCCTCCACTCTGTTCCTACAAGCCCCCATAGATGGTCCCTAAAAATTCCCCAAAAAATGGGTTCCCCCCCCCCCCCCCCCGGGAGGGGGGACCCTATGTCATTTTTTTTTTAAATTAACCCCTTATGTTCTGTCGCCCAGCAGCTATAAAAGGCTTCCAGCTGCAGCAGGAGAGCAGAAGCCAGATTGATCAGCGTGGGACACAGGGATGGATGGGAGGTAAGTATTAAAAAAAAAATATATATATATATATATATATTTTTTCTGCTTGTTTCTTTGCTTTTTTTTACTTAACCCCTTGTGAACTGGTAAGGGATTCATGAGATCCCTATACCAGTTCACAAGGCTGGGGGCTGGCAAGTCACCTGCGGCTAGCGGGTGACTTGCCGTTAACCCCCGGCACCACAATTACCTGCCTCCCCAAAGCCGGGGGGGGGGGGCAGAAGAGCCTGGGCCATGGCTATGTGGGCTTGTAGCCTGCAGGGTGGGGGGCCACCAAAGCTGGCCCCCTTGCACCCTGTTCTACAAGCCCCCATAGCTGGTCCAGGGCTGGTTATGATGGGTAAGGGGGACCCCATATCATTTTTTGGGGGAGTTTTAAGGGTTTTTAACCCTTAAAATTCCCCAAAAAATGCCCCTCCCAGGAGGGAGGACCCTATGTCATTTTTTTTAAATGAATCCCTTGTGTCTATAGTGTAGATAGTAGTAGTATTTTATTTGTAAATGTTATAAAGTGCTATTTTCAGTTTGGGGGGTCTCCTGGGCAAGAATGGGGGGGCTACCGATACATATGTGGTACCGTTGTAATCGAGAGAAATTGGACTTTCAACATGCAATATGGTTTTCTCTAATAAAGTAAATGTTTTATTTAAAATATAGGAGACAAATGTCTAAAAAATATTTGTTTTTTTTTTTGTTTTTTTACACAAAAATACTAAAAAAAAACAGTAGAAAAAAGACATTTCATGTTAAAGCCTAAACTCTGCTGCAAAATATATATCTATAATTTTCCTGGAAATTCCGTCAAAAATCACGGTTAAACATGGCGCAGAATGGGGAAAATGACCTGTCAACAGAGGGTGACAAAACTGGCAATTAAAAGGGTTAATAGTACCTATGCATGTTGGATATTGTTCTGCTTGGAGGACCTTGCTCTTTCAGATTTAGCTTGTTTTTTTTTGTTTGCATATTTATATTTTAGGAAAACATGTTATTTATTCAGTTTTTTTATTCATTTTTTTTAGGGAAACCCTGTGCAACCTAAGAATTCTTCAAGGGATTACTTCCAGAAAGGTGAGCCTACTACAATAAGCTGGGTACTATTAGAAAGCTTAACATGTGTACTTTCAGGGAATATATGGTTTATCAGGGATATTCCAAATGTAAAGGGTTGTTTTGGTTGGAAAATTGCAAGGTGCGCACTTTGTCTGCAGAGCTGAAATTTTCAAGTAAAATTACTGTTATGCATGCGCTTTACTTTGTGGTGTTTGCCAACTCTTTCCTTGACAGTACCTATGCATGTTGGGTATTGTTCTGTTCGGGGCATGTTGCTTTTTCAGATTTTACTTGTTTTTTCTTGTTTTTTTTAGGAAAATGTGGCTTGATTCTTCCTTTTTATTCTTTTTTAGGGAAACTTTGTGCAACCAAAGAATACATTGAGGGATTACTTCCAGAAAACTAAGCCCACATAAACAAGCTTGGTACGCCTAGAAAGCTTGAGGTGTGTATTTTCAGAGAATATATAGTTTGTGGGGGGTATTTCGAATGTAAAGGGTTGTTTTTCTGGAAAAACTGCAAGGTGCGCATAGCGCATATCACAGTTGTATTTTATCTGAAAATCTTCTAAAGCTCTGTTTCAGTTTGGGGGAGTCTCCTGGGCAGGAAAGGGTGTCTATCAATACATATGTGGTACCGCTGTGACCGGGAGAAATTGGGGTTTTGCACGCAATAAAATTTTATTGACAAACTTACATTTTCTATTACAAAAAAACACTACAAATTGCAAAAAATAGATTATTTTTTTATTATTTTTGCACATATTTCACCAAAAAGTATTGAGAATAAGGCCAAACAAGATATTTCATGTTGAAGCCCAGACTCTGTTAAAAAAAACAATATATAATTTTCCTGGAAATCCTTTCAAAAATCACAGTTGAACATGTGTAGCGCAAAATAGTGAAACATGGTCTGGCAACGGAGGGTGACAAAAGCTGCAGGTAGGCTGGCATCTTAAGGGTTAAAAGTAGTTATCTTTAAAATTACTGGAGACTCATACAAAATTAGGAGAAACAGTGGGTGTGGCAATAGCGATGTGATGCAAGTACACTGTGTGCTTTACATATATCATAGTAAAAAGTGCATTGTTGTGCCTCTAGTTATTACTGCCAGCACATAGTGTGATCGGAAAGAGGAGGTGAGAGATGCTGCAGGCTAAGAGCATCTCCAGCACATAGTGTGGCCAAAGAGGAGGGAAAAGGGTGGGGTTTCATAGCTGCAGAGAGGGGAGTCAATCAGGATTTCTGGGGAGGGAGTGGTGGGTTCTTGGTTCACTGAAGGTTGATTGAAGGACCGGGTTAGTGGGGCGGGGATTGAAAGCTGAATGAAGAAGTGAGTTTGTCACTAAGAAGAATGACATAGCTGGAGGAACTCAATGTAGGGTAAGCTACTGATATTTTTTTTACTTTTGACTTGCCAATAATTTTAAAAGGTTTGGGGTTTACAATGTGGCAGAGGAAGTTAAATTAGTGATTTATTTTTCTACTCCCAGGAAGAGGACTTTTGGTGAAGTGATTGGCTAATTTGATTTTGCATTACTGATGGGTTTTAGTCTGTTTTAATAGCTACAAAAGGTATTCCGTTTCTGGTGATTTTTGTCTTCTGAGCCAGTAGATACATCCATGTCACCTTAATTTCAGCTAGTAATCTACAGAGGATTGATGGTGCTGTAGTGGCTGAATGTTGCAGGTTGTTCCTCAGTAGGGCAAGTAGGAGGGGAGAAGGTATAGTACTTGCTTTTAATCCTGGCTTCTAGGACTACACGGTTGCTTTAAGTAAACAGGAACACATACAGTTTTCAGTTTTAATTTAAGCTTCACAGGAAGGTCTTACTCTCTTCTAATTAGACTCCCCTAATGGTTTGTTTCATGCATATGGTTACTTGAACTTGTGTATTCCCCTGCCAGAAGGAAAATTACAGTTGCTATCATTAAAATGATGACCGTTAGTGCCGAACATATATCAAGCAGTGATATTTCAATGATTGTCAGGGCAGCTGTTCACATTTTATTACCAACATAAAAAGTAAGACTGTAAACTGACTTAGTCGTTTATTTATTCTGTACGCGAGGCACCACATTTTTAACTGCAGCCAGAAGAAGATATATACATGCTTTCAGTTTAAAGTTTATTTTTAGTGATACTTAAATAAAGGTGTGAAAATAATCATGAATTTACTTATGTGTTTATGAATAAAGTTAACTTTTATGCAAAGCTAACTTCTAAATGGACCTACAAAGAACGTGTATTTAAAACATTTGAATCTGAACCTGTGGTAGAATTGAGATAGATACTTACCAGCAGTGGATTCTGTGTTTTTCCCTCATTTATTGGGTTTTTTTGGGGGGGTCTCAAAACTGTCAGGACGACCCCTAACTGCAAGCCCAAGGTCACCTATTTGCCGTCCAAGCAACTATCTTTACCAAGAGATCTAGAAAGGAAAAAATAAAGTGGCATGCTAGCCTAAGCAGTTATTCCAAACCAGTACCAACAAGACCCCTGCTCTGCCAAAGATGGATCTAATTACCCAACCAGACAGGCACATTAGCAAGTAATTTCATACGACCATAAAAAAAAACACCACAAATAAAAAACTTGGTTAGTCAGTCTCTAGTCACACTTTTGCTAGAGGGTACCCAGACAACAACAACAACATGGGCAGGTCCCAAGACTTGAATAGTAAATAATCTTTATATAGCATCAACATGTATTGTTTCCATCTGTAAATCTAGCCTTAATATTCAATCTCTCCCTTTCCACTGGGACTCTTCCTCCTATAAGCATGCTGTTATAACTCCACTTATCAAAAACCCTCTCTGGACCCCTCTGCCCCCCGCAGTTACCACCCTATCTCTCTGCTCCCTTTCTCATCCAAACTTCTTGAGCAACATGTCCATTCAGAACTGGCACAGTATCGGTCTACAAACTCCCTCCTAGACCTCCTTCAGTCTGGTTTCCGCTCAAATCATTCCACCGAAACTGCCCTCACCAATGATCTCTTAACTACCAAGTCCACTACTCTATTGTCTTCACAACCTACCCTTTTGACAATGTCGACCATGCTCTGCTTTTCACTATTCTTTTTCTCTAGGAATTCAAGGTTTCGCAATCTCTTGGCTTTCATTACTCTCTGATCGCACATTTAGAGTATCTTACTCAAACACAATTTCCACTCCCTGTCCTCTGTCTTTTGGTGTACTACAAGGCTCAGTCCTAGGACTCCTACTTTTTTCAATATACACGTATGAACTTGGCCAACTTATAACCTCACTGGACTTCCTATATCACTTTAATGCATACGCACTCAGATCTACCTATCTGGACCAAAACTCTCCTCTCTCGCCTTCCTGTTTAACAGCCATCTGTTCCTTCATGACATCTCGCTCCTTTAAACTGAACATGAACAAAACAGAACTGAACGTTTTCCCATTTGTCACCCTTCCCTCTCTAACACCACAATCTCTGTAAATTACCAATAACTGCAAATTTTCAAACTTGATGCCTAAGTGTGATTCTGGAATCCTTTCTCTCATTCACACCACATATTCAATCCCTAGCCACCTCCTGCTGTCTCCCACCTCCATCCCTCCTCTCACCCGATACCACTAAAATGTTTGTGCATGCCTTGGTCATATCCTTGACTTGACTGCTGCAATACCATCCTGACAGTAAACAGACTGGTGACCTTCTTCAGTGCTGCTCCCCTCTGCCAATCCCACCACTGGTTACCCGTTTCTCAGAGAGTTTAGTTCAAACTTTTAACACTAACATATAAAGCTCTCTCCAACCAGGCCCCTCCCTACATCTCATCTCGATAGCAACCCAGGCGTAATCTCCGCTTTGCCTCTGACATTCTCGTGTACTCCTCCTTGGTCATAATCTCGCACTC
The DNA here is from genome assembly GCA_027917425.1 of Gastrophryne carolinensis. Lineage (NCBI taxonomy): Eukaryota > Metazoa > Chordata > Amphibia > Anura > Microhylidae > Gastrophryne > Gastrophryne carolinensis. The sequence continues at coordinate 539,180,654 of CM051234.1, forward strand.
CCGCCTTCAAGACCTCTCCCGTGCTTCTCCACTTTTCTGGAATGCACTCCCCCACTCAGTCCATCACTCTCCAATGTTCCAAACTTTTAAAAGTGCCCTCAAAACTCACCTTTTCAAAACTCACCTCTTCAGACATGCAAATAACCTGGCTTAAGCAAATCATTCACTGAGATCTTGCTGTCAAACTCAAGCTCTACCACTTGTGATCTCCCCCTTTTTGTCTTATTGTCTCTTGTTCTCACATTTGGTTTAAACTTCATAACGTCTAGTTTATAATGATCCCTATACTGTATGTTTTAACTTGTGTGCAATTATAACTTGTACATTGCTACAGAAGAAGGATGGCGCTACATAAAAAAATATTAATAATAACATATTCTGCAGTGCTTTACAATCAGAGGGTTCACATGCAAACAAGGTAATAAATTACATAGCAACAAAACAAGTAAAACAATGTATCAAAAGAGGAGAAAGGGGAATACACAAAAGATTAGTGCTTTGTACCATGGTCCAGCCATCTTAGCAGAAACAAAAGTATGTGCAAGCTGTAAGGAAAAACCACAAACGGATTTAGTGCTTTTTGGGATCAAAAGGTGCAGTGGATATTGCTTGATAAAGGATCATAAAAATGAAGAGTTAGATTAGTGGATGGCATAGGCTAACCTAAAGAGGCATTGTCTAAAACTACTAATGTTCTGAGTTGATCTAATTGCTGGGGGTAGGGCACGCCATAGAAATGATGCAGCTCAGGAGAAGTCTTGTAATAAAGAGTGAGAGGCCCGGATTGGGGGGGTTGTTAGCCACAGGTCAGTTGCAGAGCATAGAGCACAGGTAGGGCAGTAAACTGAAATGAGTCATGAGATGTTGGGGGGTGCATTTGTCACTTTGTTGAGAGCATTTTCTGTGGAGTGTTTATACAGAACCCAGATTGCATTGGATAAAGGATAGAGGAGACAGAGAGGTAGTGGATCAGCCCAGGAGATTCTGGAGACCTTTTCTGTGACTGGGTCGAAGTTGAAGAGTAAGCCAAGGATTAAAGTTACCCAGAGACTAGGAACCGATTTCTTGATAGATATCTTAACCTCCAGGTGGAGTGCAGATCTGGAGGTTGTTAGAATTATTTTGTAATGTTGGAAGTCCTCTGGAGTATGTGCTTTTCTCCAGAGGTGTTCAGCACTACAGGAGTATCACTGGAGAAGGCAAGTTTGAGGGATGTTCCAGGGTTTTGGAGGGTATGAGTGTAGGGGGAGCTATTTCACCCAGCATTCTTCTGAGAGTGTCATTATAGTGTTTTTGCAAGCAATTTGGGACAGAGAGAGAGAGGCAATTGAGGGCAGGAATGGCACTGGAGTCTCTGTGAGTGTATGAGGGTCAATGGCCAATTGGTTTGTAAATATTTGATGAGTTGGACTGTACTGTGAGGGATACGAATTTATGATGGTGAAGAAGAGAAAATTGTGGTCTAAGAGCAGGAGGCGAGAGTTATTAAGTAAAAACCAAGTCGGAAGAAGATCAGGTCAAGCATGATACCGTCATTATGCATCAGAGTTAGAAAGTTGTGTTAGGCCCAAATGGTTAGGGTTAAGAGCTGGAGGCAGATTGGGCTGTTTATGAGGATGTCACCCAAAATGAGGGTTGGTCAATCAGGAAAAAACAGGCTGTATGGAAGCTAGGCAGAAAATTGATTCAGGACCTGGGTTGGTGGGCCAGGGGGTCAGTGTATAACTGCCACTTTGAGTGCGAGCAGGTGAAAGAGTATGAGGGTGTGGACCTCAAAAGATGGGAAAGAGAGAGATGGTACAGCTCCCCTGTACCATCTCTCTCCTTCCCATCTTTTGAGGTCCACACCCTGGGTGATCCATCCAGATAATTTCCAGGATGCTGATCAGACGAGGAGCGTGATTAATGTTATTTGCCTCTGAAAGGTGCGCTGGGATGGGGGGGAGCCAGAATGCATGTGGTGACCTGGAACGAGCATTGAGGGGAAATAACTGCTCCCACTCCATCATCTTGTCTTTTGTCTGGTCTGGAGTTATGGGTGAAATAAAAGCCACAATAAGATAGTGCTTCCCTTGTGGGCCTATCTGATTGTTGATTTGTGAGAGCTAGTAGGGTCAAAGAATTAGTAAAGAACAAGTCAGGAATGTAGAGGAGTTTGTTGCAAGCAGAGCCAGGGTTCTATAGCGCACAAGTAAAGAGCGTAGTAAAGGCATATAATGTATTGTGATAAGGTTTGTGGGGCTTTTCATGCAAGACAATGCTTAGCTAAAGTGTGTGGGCCAGTGTTAGGCCTCAGTGAGGGATTACACTTTCTTTTCACCAGCACATTTTATAGCCCACTCCTTGGTACTCAATGCAGCCAAAAGTTAAATACTGGCATGTGCTTGGTCTAACCATGCAGATGTTACTTTGTCTCCATTTAGATTGAGACTAAATGAGGCATTGTTGGGGTTTCCAGGACTGCAGGATGAAGTACAGAAGAGTTTTGGGGGGGGGGGATTTCAAATTTATTAAGACTTATCCAGATAGCAACCAGAAAAAAGAGACACCTGAAAAAATACTGGATAATTCATTGGCCCTAAATAATTAATAAAGACCATAAAAGGCACCCCAGAAGAAACCTTATGAGACAAATATAAGGTGCGCTTTAATTAAACTTGCTCCTCACAACAAAAGCAGAAATAGCCCTGAGGTGGAACCAGGAGAGATTTTATATGGCAAAAAATAAACCCGTCTTTGACCCTGGATAACCACAAAGCTGTTGTCGGCGTTGTACCTCTTGCCTGTGCAAATCTCCGGCATAGAGGGGAGGCAGAGGGGAAACATCCTTGACAGCTTAGCCAGGACAAAGTACCATCTAATCAAAATTTTATAAGAAGATTCTTGGTAGTGATTTGATATTGAAGATTGGTGGGCAAACTGATACATAGTTTGTTTTTGATCTGTTGAGAATTATCTGTCAAGGTCCCTCTTCCACCCTTCCACAAACGGGGGCACAAAAGTGTTATTGGGCCAACTAACAGAAAGTATGTGCTGGATAGGGTTCCTTTAATTTGTCCCACTCCTGTACAGATTTTTTCAAATGGGGTTAGGGATCTAGATGCCTGAACCACACAGTTAATAGAGTTTTGGTAGTGAGAGAGTTCAAATGCCGGCCACACGTTAAGGGTCTGCAGAGAGAGCTTTGTCGCTGGGTCTTCCACCTTACACCACTCACTTCCCTCTCTAATATGCTGGATTCTAAAGCAATTATGTCTTGCCCAGGAGCGAAAAGAAACATCAGAAAGGCTCACCGGAAAATCAGGGTGTCCTATAACCGGGGCCAAGGTGTGCGAGGGGAGGAGATATATCTGGTTTTGAGAAGAATTTTGCTGCTATCTTCCTAGTGGGGTCTATTGTGGGGTGCTTATTAAGTGCTGGGAGAGGGGTGCTCTCCAGTATCCTTGGATTCTCTACTCTGGATCCCCAAAAAGCAACTTCCAAATATAACATACATGTCTGTGTTAGAAATATCAAGAGTATGGGATAAGGTGAGCATACTGCTCCACCTGACCTCAAAGGGCATCCCACTGTATCCACTATTTGGGAGCCCAAATTTTAAACCAGGCGGAAGATGGTGGTTTGACAATGGGTTGTATAGGATGGGACACTTCTTCCAGAAATCAAATAGGATAAACATGGCCCAATTGATATATAATTGCCCTAAAGAGTTTTTGTGTAAAAACATCAGGGAAAAAGGGCGGTATCTCCTTGATTTAACAGCAAACTAAACTATCCTAAATGGAACAGTGGGGCAAGGATTTGGGGGAGAACGCCGGTTAGACTGGTGGGGAAAGGTAACGAAGAAAGTCTCCTATCTAGTCCCGTCAAGGACCAGCATCATGGATGGTGAGGGTGATACTGTCTGATTTAAAAACTGCATTGTTAAGGGAGATATGCTCCCTATCTGGCGGCTTTGCCCAAGGGGCAGGAGATTTTGGCATAAGGAATTTAGAGGAAGGTAGGTTACTGTTGGGTTGTATAACGTATAGTTCAAATGTGATCGCCTCCTCATGGATAACTGTGAGCATACTCTTTTTTACAAAAAAAATTATGGCTGATGGTGAACGAGAAATTGAGTATTATAATGAGACATCAACAGCACAATTTTGGGGAATGTGGCAATCTTACTATAGGAACTGACAGTGGTTATAATGGGGTTGAGGGGCACCAGAGATAGGGAAAGAGTATTTTTCTTTGTTTTTGCTTTTTTCTTGCCTGCTGTGTACAATTGATACTGTTAATGAAACAATGAATGTATATCAATACTGTGAACTTGACAGGACACATGTTTAAAGTTATTTCTTTAATTTCACGCTCAGTATTCAGGGCTTCAGATTAGGTCTGCTTGTATGTTAATGGCCAGAATGTTTTAAATATGTATAAACGCCTTAATAAAAATACTGAAAATGAATGTGCTGCATCCGTGGACATGAAGGATTAATTTGTTTTAGATAGGTGAATAAAGCATGTGAGCAGTACATGGGTGAGTGGAAGGTGGAGGAGTGGATATACAGGTATAGTTTTTGAACAGAAGGCAAGCACAGAAAAATGTCCTATATGTTTTAAGTTGTTTATTTATGCCCTTATTCATCAAGCGATAGCGCCAGGTAGTGTCTGACGAGCGCCAGGTAGCGGCAGCTAACGGCGACTACCGACTCAAGTACGCCCGGCGGCGGTCACAATGACGCATTTATCAAGCAAAATGAGGCTAGCGCCGGCGAGAGCGACGGCTAGCGCGGCATTCATCATGAAGCCGCCTGGACCGAACAGCGCCGCTGCAAATTCCCTCACAGCGCCAGGTATGAGCTGTCGCTCCCTGGCGATGTCCAATGCATTTCAATGGAGCAATCTATAATTATTCATAATTAATTGGTATTATTTTTTTTTTTTTTTTTTTTTAATGTCAAAAAATCGGAGACCACTTCTGCAATGTTAGGATTTATTTTTAAGTAAAAAAAAAATTTTAAAAAAATTTGTGCAGAATTGATCTAACAGGTCTGAGATTAATGTATTCATATTACAAAATGATTCTAAAAACATGTATAATGTTACATTCAAAAAATATGGTTGTTTAGGGGTTAAAAACTAGTTAATACACGTCGCCGCCAGCGCTCTGGGGTTTAAACAAGGAATGGACAGCGACAGCACATTCGGAGCGTGATTTGTTAATGAATATGAAGCTAGCCGTTCGCTCTGGCCATTCGTTGTCAGGCGCTCACATACAACGCTGAACCTGTGAAACAGCGACCCCCCAGCCCGTATTCAACATTACCGCACACCGACTGAGTCGCTGTCATCAAGCTAACGCCGGCCAAGCACAGCGAATACTGGCTGGCGCTGAAAAAATCACGCTACAGTCGCTCATCTGTCGCTACCTGGCGCTATTAATGAATCGGCCTCTTAGTCTTATTGTAATGTGTAACTGCAAAAACCCATGTCAAATATTCTGCCCTTCGCAAAAAACAGCCTCTGCATTACGTGCACCCCCTTAGCTTAATTAATAGAGCATTTACAGAGCACAAGGTGTGGGAGTCAGAGAACTTATCAGCTCACAGGATGTGGTATGCAGGGGTCAGAAAAACAAACTGACCAAACTGAAGATCAGTCACACACAGATATTAAACTGTTTAGCAAGAGACAGAAAAGACATGATACAAATCTGTGCTGAGAAAGTGAGGGTTAGATTGAATGCAAACCAATGTCACACAGTGAGTTGAAGGCCAACCAATTGATAAAGATAGAACAATCAGATAGTCGTACCTGTATGGTAAAAGATGGTTGTCAATTCACATTAGGGCAACTGCAATGTGTAACTGCAGAAACCGAGCGCCACTGCATTGCCTGAACACACAAGAGGGCAATGCAACAAGGTGTTTAAATATTATCCACGTGATAACTGAAAGATGCCCCCCTGGGAGGCCACCTGATCCAACGATGGGTCTCTGCTTGTTTGCAAATTAGGAATGGGCAGTATGTTAAAGGAGACATAACTAATGCATGATTCAGAAAATGAACAAGAAATGTTTTTACTAATCAACTGCATTAAGTGTGCAGTTTATATTCTATTTATATTTCGGTGCTGCTATTTTAACAGAATTGCGCTGCAAATCACAACACCCGATGTTAAATAATCAGCTAGGATTGGGGCACTAGGTACTGGCCAGCCTGTGTCAGCACCTATAGGACCCTTATGCCGATTATCAAAGCACCAGTGGATGCCACTCCGTACCGACATCCTCTTTGAACACCTTATTTTGCCATGCTGAAAAGCTGCTTGCTTTAATAAAAGCCAATTACACCCATTGATTGTGCTACCCCCAAATTGAGTAATATTGCTTATTGCAAATATTGCTTAATCAGGGCTACCCCTCTCCAGCATCGTCCCTTAACCCTTTTATTGTCAGCCTACTTAGAGATTCTGTCTAGAGATCTTGGACTAAACGTGAAATGTCTTGTTTGTAATTTTTTCAGTACTTTCTCAATACTTTTGTGTGAAATATTGCTTTTTTAATAAAAAAAAAAAATTTCAGGAAATTCATATTGCAGCGGTATCACATAGGTATTGGCAGACACCTGTTCCTGTCTAGGAGATACCTCAAACTGAAAAGAGATTTATGAGATTTTCAAATAAAATACAACTACTATCTTTGTGGGGTGCCCCTCTCCAGCAACTCAGCCCGGGCACCAGATATGTACGCTGGTAGACCAGGGTTTCCTGGAGTCTACCAGTCCACATTGCCCGCGTGGGCAATGGGCTTTTCTGTACCCCAAGGCCTTTGGGGATGCAGGTAATGGGCGTATGGCTTTGCTGACAGGTGACTTGCCGGTCCTCCTGGCCTTTTGAACTGGTATAGGGGTCTCAAGGAGAACCTTGTTTTGGATACCCCGCTGTGTAAAAGCCTGTGGATAGCCCATTGTTCTTACCTTTCCTCGAGCCCAAAGTGCAAGCACGGCTCTCATTCAATCAGCTTCTCCAGTCACGCAAATTGATGTGCGGCTGAATGGAATCCGTCGCACACACGATAGGCGCAGCATTAGTCGCATCCTTCGGCTGTGCACAGCCACACAGAGCCATTCAGTTACGGTGGGCATTTCCAGGCACAGCCAGAAAAGGATTCAATTCTGTTATAACTGTGCCATACAGTAAAGCACTTACTGCTTCAATCTAGCAAAAAGAGCAGTTGCAATAGATTGTCAATACTTTTCATCATGCAGTGTATTGATTTAATTATAGGCATATGTAATTTTCTAAAATGCAGGTAACTTTAAACTTTGCAATATGCACATCTATCAGCAATACCTAATAAATGAAAACATGCAAAGGTTACAAATTGTGTATTAATAAGAACAGTAAAATGTCATGAAGTGTAAAATAAATCAATGTTCACATTAATCTTTTCTTTGGTGAGAGGAGAGAAAGCGGCTGAATAAATTTAAGCTTCAGTTTGAGTGTTTTGTAACTATGTGGGTGCAGATTACCATTTAAAAATCCACAATGGGCACCCATTCCCAGAATAATACTTTGTCTATTTATCAGATAAACTTTCTAAAGTATAAAATACCTAAAACTCTATGTATTATATTTTGGAAAGATTGGCATTTGGGAAAACGTTTCAAATCTAGAATAAAGAATTTGTATTTTCTTCCAATGTAAAAGCACAATACACAGGCTACAGATCCCTGAACCTAGTCCAAGATAGCCTTTCTCTCAGTTCTTGCAATAAAACTACTGGCTGTGTTCAATCTATTCAAATAAAGGAACACAAAAATATAGACTGAGGTATTCTACAATATAACAGCAGGTATTTACTATTGTATAAGGCAGATTTTGTGCTTTCACCCAATATACAGTTGTAGCCAAAAATACAGTGTATACTGTTTCAGTTTTTATATTGGCAAATTGCATTAAATCTAGATTGTTAATGAAGCATGCCCAGATTAATTGTAATAAATTGCAAATTCATTCTTTGCCTAATCGTAATCTCCAACAAATTTCCACAGCCCTGCCACAAAATGACCTGCAAACATTTCAAGGACCATCAGCAGTCCCCTCTTCCTCCCAATGTTTATTCTGCTTATCAAATGCAGCTAAAGATCATGAATCCCATTAGGTTGATGTGTTCAAGGTTCACTTACCTGTTCCTCATTCCTGAGGCTCCTCTTTTCGGCATGCCAAGCTGTCGCATTAGTCTCAGGCACGGCTTAAATGACAGACTCTTTTTCCTTCCACTCTTGCATCCCTGCCTGTGTGCACACACATCTCCTATATGTCCACTAGTGGGAATGCACTGCCAGTGGTAGGCAGTACAGCCGCCGGGGGGGGGGGGGGCTTTTGAATGGGCCAATTAGCCCAAGTGGATTTTTAATGCTATTAGCGCTCAAAGTTTTTGGCTAATCAGGCCGTGGGATATTGTGTGCCAGTGAGCCCTGATGTAGTCCCCCACTCACAGACATATACGGTAGTCCCTATAAGTACATTCCAGTTCCTTGCTATGGTGCCAATTATAGCTATTGCATGGGTGTGTTTAAGGTCTCGGATTTAGATATCTAAACATGTATGAACTCGAAACTGGTTTTGACCCCGTCTTTGCCGGATACTCCGTACCATGAGTAATCTATTATGGTTACATAATAAATCCTAAATGGAGTGCCCTCTATGCACCCCTAGTACCTATCCCCACAGAGACTAACTATTGCACTCACCACATTAAGTTCAATATAAACTTTATTTCAAAGATCAATTAAAAACACATTTAAAAACATGATTTCTGTGCCATAAACATGATTCACCACCAGGGGGAGCACACCCTCAGAACCAACATAATCATTCTATCATAAATATATCTAACACTATCTATTACAATATATTCCTACCACTTTCAAGTAAAAAGTGTCAGTGCTTCACAAGGTGCTTATATCTCAAATACAAAATCAGTGCAAGAATAATAAACCCAATCGGAGTTACAGATGCAATACAGCAAAACAGTGCAAATGACAAAAAAGGTGCTTACAGTGTCCAGACGGTATGCGCCCCCCCGGGCTGCGACCAACGCGTTTCGAGTCAATACTGACGCTTGCTCACGGCCGGTAATCCTTTCAGATATAAGCACCTTGTGAAGCACTTTTTACTTGAAAGAGGTAGGAATATATTGTAATAGACAGTGTTAGATATATTTATGATAGAATGATTATGTTGGTTTTGAGGGTGTGCTCCGCCTGGTGGTGAATCATGTTTAGGGCACAGAAATCATGTTTTTAAATGTGTTTTTAATTGATCTTTGAAATAAACTTTATATTGAACTTGTGGTGAGTGCAATAGTTAATCTCTGTGGGGATAGGTACTAGGGGTGCATAGAGGGCACTCCATTTAGGATTGATTGTGGCTTTGGGCATTTCCCCACAGGGCAGTGCACCTACTTCAGGACTAGATTTGGTGCCGCCCTATAATTGTAGCCTTTCTGCCCAATTGGCTTCTAAATAGATGATGGTTACATAATACATAGTTAAATAATTAGTGCGGCTAAGACTTGTCTAAGTTCAACCAAGCAACAGGGTTAAGTTAATTTTATTTCATTTATTTATTTTTCTGATAACAGCTAATAGTTAATGTTATTTTCTGCTAGAAAAGCATCTGATCCTTTTTTTTAAAGCTGTCAACTATTGATGGCTGGCTATTCCACAGATTAATAGTTCTTATGGTAAAAAATTATTGTTGCCTCTGGAGATTGATTTTTTTTTTCCCCAGACAGGGGGAATGCCCCCATGTGCTTAGAGAAGATTATACCTGAAATAGTTTTTCCCCATATTTTATTGTATTGGCCAATTTTTTTATTTATACAAGTTAGTCATGGACCCTTCTTAGTCGTCTCCTTCCAAGACTACACAGATTTAATTTCTATAGTCTTTCTTCAAAACTAAACTCCTTCATCCCTTTTATTTGTTTGGCAGCTATCCTCTGCACCCTTTCCATAGTTATAGCATCCCTTCTATGAAATGGTGATCAGACCTGGACGGCATATTCAAGGTGAGGGCACACCAGTGCCTTAGAGGCAATAATACAATTCTGTGATCCTCACCTGTAGAGTTGTTTTCTCTTCCAGATCCACTCCTGGCCATAAGCAATCAGTAACGAATGGGTTAACCTCTCAACCAAAGAGCGTGGACTGCAAGACAAAGGTGTAGCTCCTCCCAGCCTATATACTTCCGGTGGCACTTCCACAATCCAGTAATTCGAAAAGCAGTATAAACAGAATCCTTATATCTTTGTTAGAGACAAAAGGGGACACAAGATAAACTCCTCTCTTCTACTCTCCGTTTATTTTCATTTAGTTTTTCTATGTTTTTTTATATTTACATATATACAAACTCCCCTGGACTTCGCATCCAATGAATGGATATAGTAACCTAGCAGAAAGGGAGGGTCTGACAGCCTGGAGTGGATATGGAAGAGAAAACAATTCTACAGGTGAGAACACAGAATTGTATTTTCTCTCCCAATCACTCCAGGCCATCAGCACTCAGTAACTGATGGACTCTCCAAAAGCAGTGCCCTTACTTCAGGGTAGGATCCCAAGAATTAATGAAGAGTACGCTACTGTAAAACCAAAAACATCTTAGATTACTACTGTCTGTCATACCTTCCTAGCAAATACGGCATCTGCTGATGCTCTAAAATCTACCTTATAAGAACTTGGTAAATGTATGAACTAAAGACCAAGTAGCAGCCTTGCATACCTGTTCCACAGAGGCCTGGTGCTGAAAAGCCCAGGATGCTCCAATAGCTCGTGTAGAATGAGCTGTAACCTGAAAAGGAGGATTTGTCCCCTTGGAGATATAGGCCCTTTTTATCACCTGTCTAATCCATCGGCTAATGGTAGACCTAGCTGGTGGTAGACCCTTCCGTGGCACCTCAGTTACAACAAACAAGGAGTCCATTTTATGGAAAACGTGTATAGCAGTGATATAATATCTCAATGTGCTCACTACATCCAGGAGTGAAGGAACCTCTCTTATCGGTAACTGGAGAAGGACATAAGGAGGGCAAAACCACCTCTTCATTAATAGCCATGCCGTCAGTGCCAGAACTCGTAAATTGGGGCCCTAGATGCCCCTGTGTCAGAAGATCTTGATAGTCGGAAACTGCCAATGGTTGCCTTCTGACATCCTTATTAAGTCTGAGAACTAGCTTCTCCCTGGCCACCGAGGAGTCACCAGAATGGTTGGGACTACCTTGCGAGCTCTCTCTTTTAGTAGAATGCATAGATAAGCTTGAATGCTGTACACTGAAGAGTCAGTGCATCTGTTGTTATTGCTAGAGACAAACTGGACACAAACTTTCTGACTGTGCTGGGACGCAAAGAGATCTATGTCTGGGAACCCCCAGCATCTGCAAACGGACTGAAAAACCCTCTGATTGAGGGACCTTCCCCTCTGATGCAGGACCGCTCTGCTTAGATAATCGGCCTGCAAGTTGTCCACTTCGTATGAAACATGTCTCTCACTCCAAAGTAAGAGCCGGCTCTCTTCCTTGAGAGCTTCTCTGCTTCTTGTCATGAACATGACAGACTACTCTAATCTGTGAAAGGTGAGCTATCCGATCTCAAGGCTTCTGCTTGCCCCGGAATTCATGACTCCCCTGACCAAAAGAACCTCCAAGGAGATCTGGCCCCTAATTCAATCTTGTAACCTGAGTATACCACTTCCTGTATCCAAAGAACTGTTATATGGAGCCAAATGGGAGCAAGTGCAGAAGCCGCCCCCCCACCCGCATGGGCGTGGTCATCCCTTCATGCTTGAGGGAGCTTTGAAGATGGTTTTACCTTGTTTTGCCAGAAAGATCTTGCCCTATTTGGGACTTTTGGTCTATTCCAAAATTCTCTTCGGTATCCCGAGGAGGCGGAACCTCTTCCCCCACAAAAAGGCAGAGGATTTGGAGACCCTGAGAAAAAAGTGCTATGCTTCCACTTCTGTGGAAGCTTAGTAGACTTACCCCCAGTAACTTCCTTTACCATGTCATCCAAGCACTCCCCAAACAGACGTCCCCCCTGAAAAGGGAGTCCCATCAGATTCTTCTTTGAGGCAGCATCAGGCTACCATTGCTTTAGCCATAATGCACGCCTTAAAGTTACTAACAGAGCTAAATCTTTGGCACTAAACCTTATCAAATCATCCATAGCAGAATGACATACTTGTTAATATCCATACTGGTCTTCATCAACTGGGAGCATGCCTTCCGTGAATGACCTGAATGAGTCTTGGAATTTAGCTGCCTTAAACAACTTTCTGTTCACCAAAGATGCTATGGATGTGTCACAGGCTGTCCGTAAGGTTGACCCTAAAATAGAAAAAGCACAATGTGCCACCTGATCAATGCGTTTATCCAGTGCATCTCTTGAGAAGGCACCATCAGAGGATGGCATCACCGAAGTCTTGGAAAGACCTCAACTGCAGCATCTATCTGAGGAAAAAGGATACTTAGAATCTAGTACTCTAGTAATGGCTGGAAGACTATCCGGCGTCTGCCATTTCTGCTGGATCAGATTGGAATAATGAGTCTGTCCACGAAAATATGGTCTCTGTTTTTACAGCTTAACAAATCCCCCTTTTTGCTCTTGGGGGTTTCTGGGGCTGATATATCCACCTGATCTTAAGAGCCTACAGCAGCAAAAAAATTAAATCTTCTTTTTCTTTAATGCCTTCTTTGGGCCTGGTGGCTCCAAATGGCTTTCTATGAGGGCCAACCTAACCACAATCTCACGGTGGACACTATCGCTCTGGTTATCCTCATGAGGCTGGGCTACCAAAAGAGCCCTAGGTTCTGAAGGTCCAGCAACAGGGGTCTCTCTAGGAACCCCTTCTACAGGAGACAACTGTCTTTTATATTTAGCACTAATACTGTGGTACAGTCCTTACAGATAGTGCTGTTCTCGTCCAGTGGCCTTTGCATACAAACTGGACATGGGGTGAACCTGTCTATTAAGGGACCAGATACGATTACCCCGGATGCCTCAGTCATGGTGAAAGAAATAATACCATCTAAAGAATCCCTGAGGACCTAAGACTGAAGTATATAACAGGCCTCGATATTCATAAGTGACCTTAGGCGTGAACACACCAAATATTGCTTTCCCTTTCCCACAATAATAAAAATAATAATATACACCTACCAAACCAGCAGTGTAAGTCCTCTTTAATGCAGTCATAGCAGCGACGGCTCAGAAAGTGGCCCTGCTGCAGGAGGCAGCCGGCCGGTCCAACCTGCAATGACCCCTGTAGCAGCCCCAACGCCTGGGCGAAGAGGTGGTGGTATGTGGCCAGGGAAGCCGACCTGCCATTGAAGAAAGCTGAGTGAAGCTGCAGCGGAATTAGGTGGCGGTGTGACCGGAAAAGCAGCCCCGCTCTTGGGGAAAGATGAGAGCTGCAAGCCAGATTGAGAACCGATGGCACGGCCAGAGAAGTGACCCCCGCTCACGGGGAAGATGAGAGCCGCAAGCTGGAGTAAGAATCGGCGGCGGTGGTAGAACAAACTTAGCAGACTAACTACTGCCTAGCCCAAAGGCATGAGACATGCAAATATGAAAAAAAAAATTGTGGCGAAAGCAATCAAAGAGGAAAATGATTCCCCAACAGACAAAAACCTGCAGCTGACCTTTCGTTAAAGTGGAACTGCAGCCCCAGAGTGACAAAAGCTACACCCCTAAAACCCTGGCATTTACCATTATCACCCTGATCTGTATCATAGTGTAGCTGGGGAGGCATCGTGGGTCCATCAGATCAGTGGTATATAAGGGCCTGGAAGACAGGCAGGGTTAAATTCCACAGCTTCCTAAGTAAAAATCCTGTAAACAAAAAATAAACGAAAGAGAGGAGTTCCAGGTACACCTTCGCAGTCCAGTTCCAAATGCAAGAATAAAACTGGATTGTGGAAGTGCAGCCAGATGTACAGGCTGGAAGGAGCCTGTAAGGTATAGTCTTGCAGTCCAGTCCTTTGGTCAAGAGGTTAACCCATTCGTTACTGAATGCTGAAGGCCTGGAGTGGATTGGGAGAGAAATTACATTTATGTCCCATGATTCCATGCTTACTAATATCTTAGGCCCTTATTTAACAAGGGATAGTGCCAGGTAGCGAATGGTGAGCGAACGGTAATGACGCTCACCGCCACGAGAACTCCGGCTCCCCTCCGCAATCACACATTTATCAAGCCGATCCTTCTTAGCGACTGACAGAGCGCCAGATAGCAAATCATTCATCATTATTCCAGCCTCACCCCACAGCGCCAGCGAGCGACCTTGAACAGCGACAGGTATGACCTCTCGCTACCTGGCACTCTCCAATGCATTTCAATGGAGCAATCTTTAAATAATCTTAATTAATTGCTATTAATTTTTATTTATTTTTTTTTTTTAAATGTCAAAAATTCTGTGACCACTTCTGCAATGTTAGATATTTTTTTTAAGGTTAAAAAAAAAAAAACAAAATTTGTGCAGAATTGATATTACAGGTCTGATATTAATGTATTCATATTACAAAATGTTTTGAAAAACATGTTTTTTTTTTTTTTTCAAAAAATATGTTTGGGGGTTAAAAAACTACTTTTAACCCATCGCCGCCAGCGCTCTGGGGTTTAAACAAGCATTTCACAGCACGATAATTTTTGGAGCGTGATTTGTTAATGAACATGCTGGGAGCCGTTCGCTATGGCCATTCGCTGTCATGCGCTCCCATACAGCGCGGAACCTGTCAAACAGCGACTCCTAACCCCGTATTCAACATTACCGCACACCGACTGAGTCGCTGTCAACAGCCGAACACCGGCCAAGCACAGCGAATACTAGCGTGCGCTGTGAAAATAACGCTACTGTCGCTCATCTGTCGCTACCTGGCGCTATTAATGAATCGGCCTCCTCGTCAACTTAGAAGCAGCTGTTTGAAATTACTTGAAGACATAGTACCCCTTTTAAAAATAAGCACCTCATTTGCCTTGCGACAATCCCTTGGTAATATACCAGTTGTTAGTGAGTCTTTTAAGATCAAGAGCAGAGATGGTGAAAATATAATTCTGTGAGTACTCACCTGTAGAATTGATTTTGTAGTATACAGCACGTCCTGTTTCACTAAATTCTTTACGTCTGGGTTATCCGCCACAAGGTGGCGCAGTGGACTGCAGAAAAGACTTGTGGCACCTCCCGGCTCCATAAAAGGACAGGAACCTCCCACAAATTCCCAGTGTTAAAAAGCAGTTAGACAAGAAGCCGGGAGAATAATAATGAAGGAAACCCCAACCAAACATTTGAACAAATCACCATACAGAGGTAACCAAGAATAATGATAACAAGGGAGGGATGAAACAGGATGTGCTGTATACTACAAAATCAATTCTACAGGTGAGTACTCACAGAATTGTATTTTTCCAAGTATACAGCACGTCCTGTTTAACTAAATTCTTTACGTCTGGGACATCCAAAAGCAGTGTCCATAAAGTAGGGTGGGATCCCCAAGAACAACGGCGGGCAGTTTAAACCACTGCTGCCAAAAGCAGCATCAGCTGAGGCCCTAACATCAACCTTGTAAAACTTGGAAAAAGTATGAACAGAAGACCAAGTAGCAGCCTTACAAACTTGTTCAACAGAAGCCTGGTGCTGAAAAGCCCAAGAGGCACCAATAGCACGAGTGGGATGAGCAGTAAAGCGGAAGGGAGTTTCCTTCCCCTTAGCAGAATACGCTTGCACCACCGCCTGACGGATCCACTTGCTGAAAGTGGATTTAGCCGGAGGCAAACCCTTCCTAGGTCCAGAAGTGAGAACAAAAAGAGCATCAGTCTTCCTGAAAGATTCAGTAGCTACCAAGTAAAACTTCAGAACCCTGACCACATCTAAGGAATGCAGAGTCCGCTCCTTGGAATTAGCAGGATTAGGACACAATGAAGGCAAGACAATAGGCTCGATTCAGAGAGACACAAACAAACTTTCGGTTTGGTGCCGACGTCGTAAGATTTTCAAAATTTCCCGCTCTCGCATGAACGTTCGATCGATTCTATGCATGCTTCGTAAACCTTCCGTAGCGCGTCCGTGTGCTCGTATGCCAGAGTACGCAGACGAGGATGTCATTTTCCATCGAAAATGTTCAGATTTATTTTGCCCAACTACCAACGTAGCCTTTCGTTTTTGCCCTTTTCCCATCGTATCCTCACACGAATCCTATCATTTTCCCGCTACATCCTGCTTAATTTTTTCCTAAAGTATCTGTCCAGACGAAATTCTTGCGATATTGCGCCTGTGCACTACAAACTTCTCTCATTAAAGTGTTCGCCTACATAATTTCACTTCCATCACTAAACTCACCCTAACCACTTAGCGCTCTCCTGCCTTTTCCCTGGAGCTCCCTTAAAGCTCACCCTAACCACTTAGCGCTCTTCTGCCTTTTCCCTTGACCTCCCTTAAAACTTACCCCAATCACTTAGCGCCTTGTTTCTTCTTCCATTTTAGGTCCCTAAAACTTACCCCAATCACTTAGCGCCTTGTTTCTTCTTCCATTTTAGGTCCCTAAAACTTACCCCAATCACTTAGCGCCTTGTTTCTTCTTCCATTTTAGGTCCCTAAAACTTACCCCAATCACTTAGCGCCTTGGTTCTTCTTCCATTTTAGGTCCCTAAAACTTACCCCAATCACTTAGCGCCTTGTTTCTTCTTCCATTTTAGGTCCCTAAAACTTACCCAAATCACTTAGCGCCTTGTTTCTTCTTCCATTTTCACACCCTCTAACTTACCCCAATCACTTAGCGCCTTGTTTCTTCTTCCATTTTAGGTCCCTAAAACTTACCCCAATCACTTAGCGCCTTGTTTCTTCTTCCATTTTAGGTCCCTAAAACTTACCCCAATCACTTAGCGCCTTGTTTCTTCTTCCATTTTAGGTCCCTAAAACTTACCCAAATCACTTAGCGCCTTGTTTCTTCTTCCATTTTAGGTCCCTAAAACTTACCCCAATCACTTAGCGCCTTGTTTCTTCTTCCATTTTAGGTCCCTAAAACTTACCCCAATCACTTAGCGCCTTGTTTCTTCTTCCATTTTAGGTCCCTAAAACTTACCCCAATCACTTAGCGCCTTGTTTCTTCTTCCATTTTAGGTCCCTAAAACTTACCCCAATCACTTAGCGCCTTGTTTCTTCTTCCATTTTAGGTCCCTCAAACTTACCCAAATCACTTCACGGACATCACAATCTTGAGTTTCAAATATGTCATTGTCCCCTTGTTTTTGTAAAATGTATGTGTGCAAATAAATGGGACAACATGTTTTTTTTTTTTGGGGGGGATTTTTAATGCTCAATTGGCATTTGTTAGACAACTATTGTTGGCCACTTTGGCCCAAAAAAATGTTTAACTATATACACATTTCTATTTGTTTCCTCTAAATATATACACTGGTTTTTACTTTAATTATTAAAACTATATACAATAAAATATTTGTTTAAAACCATAAAACTATATACAATTAAAATTTGGGGGTCAAAAATAAAATTATGTACAAAGACAACTATGTACAAATGTACAAATCAACAGGGCCAGGAACCAGGACACTAGTCTTCCTCTTCTGTTGTCCCCAACGTGTCCCGCATCGCCTGCAGATCGGCCACCAACTCAAGGACCCTCCGATTGATATCAGCAAGTCGCTGTCTTGTGGTCCCTGGCAAAAAATCAGAAATTCAAATTATTCGGAGAACAATACATGTTTATCACCTGTGTATTTAATGTATTTAAAGAAACAAATTAAGTATAATGCACATATGATTAATCACAGGAATTAAGGTTAGGAAGTGGCCACAGGACAGTTGGGCAACTAATTAAGCTAATTCAGTGGCCACAGGACAGTTGGGCAACTAATTAAGCTAATTCAGTGGCCACAGGACAGTTGGGCAACTAATTAAGCTAATTCAGTGGCCACAGGACAGTTGGGCAACTAATTAAGCTAATTCAGTGGCCACAGGACAGTTGGGCAACTAATTAAGCTAATTCAGTGGCCACAGGACAGTTGGGCAACTAATTAAGCTAATTCAGTGGCCACAGGACAGTTGGGCAACTAATTAAGCTAATTCAGTGGCCACAGGACAGTTGGGCAACTAATTAAGCTAATTCAGTGGCCACAGGTCCCTCTTATATTGGCATTGACTAGGGCATTATGTGTTTTTGTGTTCATGGGAATTTAGACCGAAATCTCTAGAATGACATGACTACTTACTTGGTTGGTGGCCGAGAGATGGCTCGTTGGGGACAACACCCTGAGGTCCTGGTTCCTGGCTCTGCTGTGAAGAAGTGCCTGTAGAAACATGGGCCAACTGGTTAGTTTGGATGTCTGATTCCGCAGTCCTCCAATGTTTTGAGCTAAGTCTGGGTCACATCACTCACCTTCTCCAGGGTCTTGTGGGCTCCTATCTGCTGCCTCCTGACCCACTACTTCACCCGCAACCGAAACATCTACAAATACAGAATAAAGGATTCAGTTTGGTGATATCAGGAGCTAGCAATTCTCTTTTTTGGTGTAGACATGAAGAGTGACATACCAGAGGATCCCGCATGCGAGGCAGGGTACGACTCCCTGCCCACGCTGTGCCGCCCCTCCTCTGTGGTAAGGTCCAAGGGCTGGTCTGAGGAGGCCACAGAGGAGGGGTCGGCCCGTCGCCCTGGAGATCCACCACCTTCACTCCCAGCTGCAGAATCATGCAGCACTGGTCGGCCTCTGCGCCTCCGGGTGCGGCGAATTCGGTAATCCATTTCCAACACTAGAAAAGAAAAGGCATTCTAAGTAAAGTCCTACCTTCTGTCTTAGTTACATATTGCATGCAATCGCAATCTACTTACTTGGAAAATGGATTCCGAAGAACCTCCGCACCCGGGGCATGTGCAGCCGTTTGAGGTCCGACCAATGCTGCATGATCTGCGTGTGGGTGAAGGTGGTGTTGGTCTGCTGTTGGATGGTCGAGATTATCTCCAGGGCGACGTTGCGTTTTTCAAATGTGTTGGGCAGGTAGTCGTACCTGCGCTCCAGCATGGTCTACAAAACATAAAGAAAACATCGACTTTACTTCTAAATACCTATCAATATGTGTCAGCAAAACATTTTTTGTTGTAATTACATTAACACACACACATTTTTAGTGTTCAGTAATTTCACAATACGGCCTAAATGTTGTTTGGCACGTGTGTTGCGTGCCTTTGGTTGTGCATGTAGTTTATCACATTTTTAACCAAAGCCATTTATTCCTGCGCTTCCTTCACATATAGAGCAGCATTTCCTAATCTAACAAAAGTCCATCAAATACACTTACGAACATGATGATCTCTTCTTGTTGGCGGGTGAAGATAGTGGGTGCCATCTTGCTTCTTTTTCTCGGCAGCAGATAAGTAACGCCCCAGCGCGTTCCGCACGGCCGTGCGAACGTACGCAATGCCTCAGCGGGTTCCGCACGGCCGTGCGAACGTACGTCACACGCTGGCTTGCTTACTTAAAGGTCCCTGCACACACAGCTGATTATTTTCGAAAATCAAAATGGCACCCAAAAAACCTCCTGGCAAAACTGGAAAGGAGCAAACGGGGAAGAAGGCAGCCAAGCGGCAGGAGCCTTCCGAAGGGCCCAAAACCAGGTCGCAGCAGCCCAAAGCAAAATTACGGCCTAGTACCAAAACGCCGGCCAAGCCAACTACCAGCTATGGGCAAAAAAAGGAGCAGCCAGGCAAACCAAAGACCCAGGCCACAAAGGCTAGTATGGCTACTGGGCCAAAAACGGGTAAGAGGGTCCGAAGACCCACCCCACCCTGCCCCACTACAACACCCACAATAGTCCGCAGTAGGTCCCGCAGCCCCCCTCGAGGCCGAACCAGGTCCCGCAGCCCCCCTAGACGCCGCAGCAGGCCACGCAGCCCCCCTCGAGGCCGAACCAGGTCCCGCAGCCCCCCTAGACGCCGCAGCAGGCCACGCAGCCCACAAAGAGGCCGAACCAGGTCCCGCAGCCCCCCTAGACGCCGCAGCAGGCCAAGCAGCCCACAAAGAGGCCGAACCAGGTCCCGCAGCCCCCCTCGAGGCCGAACCAGGTCCCACAGCCCCCCTAGACGACGCAGCAGGCCACGCAGCCCACAAAGAGGCCGAACCAGGTCCCGCAGCCCCCCTAGATGCCGCAGCAGGCCACGCAGCCCACAAAGAGGCCGAACCAGGTCCCGCAGCCCCCCTCGAGGCCGAACCAGGTCCCGCAGCCCCCCTAGACGACGCAGCAGGCCATGCAGCCCACAAAGAGGCCGAACCAGGTCCCGCAGCCCACCAAGAGTGTGCCAAAAAAAAAAACAGAAGAGGGCCGGCCCTGCAAGATCGCCCTCACCCTTGGTCCGCCCTACTACCTCCAAGGGCAGCACTACTTCAGGCTCAGAACGAAGCTCTCCTGCTCGCCCACATTTGGCACCGGCACAGGTGGAAAGGCAAGGTTACTATGCCACATCAACACCTGGGACTTCTGTGGCCAGCCAGGCCAGAACACCCAGTCCCTTGCCCAGTCCTGGCCAATCCCCAGGCAGCCACCATTCCCTGCATTATACCCCACAAACCCAGCCAAGGATGTCACCCCATTTGGATGACACCATGGAGGACCCACAACCCAAAACAACAGGGCGCACATTGCGAAGAGGGCAGTTGAGTGGGCGTTTTGGTGAGGCCCAAATTATGGCCTTGGCTAGTGGCCTGACCTTAGTTTATGATGAGCTATATGGGCGCAGATCAAAAAACACCACCAAACAGCGCAGAGCCAACATCTTGGCAGACCTAACCAGACAAGTGAATGCAGCGGGGGAAGAGTTAAAGGATGTTGTACAGATTCAGCGCAAGATATCGGACCTCAAATATGCTGCACGGAAGAAAGAAAATCAAAGGCGGATTGACAGGTAAAAATGTTAGCTTTAGGATTAGACTGGATGTTGTATTGGCCACCTGGTTCTAAATTATCCTAACTCTGTTTTGCAGCATGAAAACTGGAGGAGGTTTTCCCTCCAAACTCAAGTTGACCCCGGCTGAGGAGATGATTTATGGATTGATGCATCCAGTCGCCGTCGAAGGCCACGCGGCCCTAAGGGACACAGATTCCCCGACCCGTCCTGCAGGTGAGTAAGATTTATGTGACCTTTACAATTAGTGAGCATGCACAATTAGCCAGTAACACATCTGGGAAGCCAGGCACCTAGGCTGTGGCTTGTAGGTGATTTCTGTGTTGGGCCAGGGTGTGGCATGTGTGTGGCCACTTAACTTTTGATTTTTGGTCCACATACAAGACGTGAATGTACATTGAACCCGAGTGTCAAAGTTTGTTGGTTCCCATTAAACCGGACCTTCACCCTGATTAAATGAAAAGCCCAAACTCTTAAAAAAAAATTCCTCAGCATCTAAAAGTAATATATTTTACATGTTTAGTCACTAATTTATTATACTTTCCACCACTGGGCTGCAACTCTGTTCAGGAATTTAGGATACGGGCGCCGCCATCTTGACTCAGAAGCATCACACTTACTGAGGAGAGGAGAGTGGGATAAGGTACAGGGGGGCGGGTTATAGCTGTGCTTTGCTCAGACAGAGCAGAGCTGGGGTCAGGGAAAGGTCAGCAGTCCAAGAATGCAGAGCAGCACAGTCAGGAGGCACTTACTGTTTGCAGGCTGCCTGATAAGATGGCGGATTCCATAAGCCGCCATCTTTGATGTTTAAAGGCTCATAACATGCAGTAGATGCAGGTTGGAAGATTTGTAATGTGGTCAATCTGTATGTACAGGGTGTGGGAAACATAGAAGCTAGACTCTTAATCAGAGTGAAGGTCCGCTTTAATGGCCTATAAGGGATGTGGTCAGCCACAGAACAAGCTGAACTTGAATGTTTGGCTTAGTTGAGTAGAACAATGTGGAAGTAATTGTAGGCCAAAAATTTTTAAACATAATGGCATGGAAATTGAAGCTTATTGGGCCCCGTGGTTGAAGTGCCCATGACAGCTTGGACCCGTTAACTAATTCGGCATATGTCTTTTGACCCGTCAACAATGCATAGGTGTGTGTTTACATAGTGTCTTTGCTTCTCATGCAGGCCACCATCATCTCTCAGCTACTGTGGAATCCACTGCCAGTGTGGACATGCCGTCAACTTCCGTGCAGCCTAGGAGGGAGGAACCGATATATTCAGTAAGTTTCTTGAGCAAATGTCGTTTAGCCATGTTACTTTGCATGTTACTACTAACAGATTGACATATGTAGTGGGCAAGCTAACATCTAATTTGTCTCTGTCCATACAGACCCACACACTCATGGATGAAATCCAGGAGCTGGAGGAGGATGGATCCTTTATGTGCCCTTCTGAAGATCTACCCCTGGCCCAGAATCTGCAACTGGTCCAAAATGTTTCACCACCAACTCAGCAGCAGCAGAGGGAATCTGGCAGCATGGTGGCTGCACATGATGGCCAGCATGCACAGACTGACAGTCAAGTCCCCAGTGTTGTCTCTGCTGTTGAGGATAGTGAAAGCATGCCTGTGTCTGTTGAGGGGCCCAGACCAACAGCCTCGGCACGACCCCGAACCAGGGGATTGGGGAGGCGGAATCCGCTACGGCGCAACCAGGGGAGGGGCATGGCAATGTTGGACGCATGGCACCACGAGAGGGTTACCTTCCAGCACCAAAACCAAATAAACAGAGAGGCACTGCATGGCCGGATCGAGACCCTAAATACGACATTACAGGCTGTGCAGAACGAATTGCGGACCCTCAACAGCCACATGGAGACTGCCAACAATGACAACCGTGCCTACAGGGGTGAAATGGTAAATATCATGCGCAACATTTTGGACCAGTTGCAGATTCAGAATGCCACACAGGCCCACGTTCGGGCCAATCAGCAAGGGCCACCACCTGGGTACTATGGCCATCACCCATATTAATGTCTCCACAACATGAATCTGTACAACATCTTTGCTCTTAATCCCCCCTGTATTGACTTGTCTGGTGAGGCAAACCAAGATACCCTTGGTGTATGCCTTGGGTTGTGTGTTTTTGATTTGCGCCCATAGAGCTCCTTAGAGTGGTGAGGTAGGCCACTAGCCAAGGCCATATCTGAATCCTCACTGAACGTGCCACTCAAGCTTCTACCCCTGTACCAGGTTTACACCTGTGGCAGGGGCAAATGTGGCCAACCAGGATTGTTTGTTGTTTTCATTATTGCCATGGTTGATCTAACCATTAATCCTTTGTGGTTACCTAAATTTTTTTTGCAAATTGGAGTGAGCAGCAACTCCAAGTTTGAGCTCTTATTTTTAAAAAATAAACAGTTAAAGACACATGTGGCTCATAAATTTTATTGTCTCTTTTTTGGGTGTCACAGAGAAATATATACTTGGACATTCACACAGTTCACACATCCAAAAAAGAGAGTTGGAAAGCATTAGGCCTGTGGTGAGTAATTACTTCATTACTTATTTGAACACCACAAACATAACGAAACATACACAAAGGGAAAGAAAACTAAATCAACAACACAATGTTAAACAAAGGCCAATACAGGTTACATTAAGCAAAATGGGTCGCGATCAAATTAGTCCGCACACTTTGGCCAGACACACTACTGTGTGTGTCCAGAAATGAGTCCTCCTGGTCTTCGCTGGGTGGAGAGGGAGCAAATTCTACATACCGGGGGACCCGTTGTGAAATAGCAAAATTGTGCAGAACAGCACAGGCCATTATTATGTCTATGACCTTTTTCGGATCATATTGCAGGGCGCCCCCGGTATGATCCAAACAACGAAACCTAGTCTTCAAAAGACCAAAGGCCCTCTCTACCACAGCCCTGGTCTTGCGGTGCGCACAGTTGTAGGCATCCTGGGAGGCATCCTGGGGCCGGAGTACTGGCGTCAAGAGCCACGGCAGCAGCGGGTATCCTGAATCACCTTATACATAAGATTAGGAAAACAAACATGTAAGACCATCAAGGCACCAGCAACATCAATAGGAGGCTATTTGTCAATTGTGTGATCAACATGAGGCAACATTTGCCACTGTCCCAGTCCCAAACTAAACATCTGTCCTAGAGGTTTACAAAAGGACAACATACAAAGAGTGAGGATGAGGGACAATCATACATATGGATCCCAGCTCTGGGTTTCAAAGTGTGCTTAGGATGTAGGTTTTGCTGACCCCTTATATGCTTTGTGTGAGACCAAAACAGCAGAAACACGCCACATGCACTTTATCCCGCTCTACTCTCGTGTGGAAGTGCAAACCAGCTTAGCAAAGATGGGTCCTAAACTATGCTCAAGTTAAGTGCACGATTCCACACGAGGGTGGTGTAAGAGGGATTATTAAATTAGACCAACAGATACTTTAGAATGTGGCTAATGCAGGCCAAACTTGGCGAAACGCTTGGTTGGTTAATAACTAACATTCAAGTGTGGTTTCACATGGCCAGAAGTTTGTTTAAGGTGTAAGTTTGGCAGACATTACTGCCAAATGCTAATTAAAAACAAACATCCACAACTACATTATGTGGTTTATGTTCACTTACCAAGGAGCCATGCACCGGAAAATTCCCCAGACTCAAACCGTCGGTACAATCCTGATCGTCTAAGGATGTACGCATCATGGGCTGAGCCTGGGTAGCCGGCGAGGACGCTAAGGAACCGCATGTCCGGCCCCACCACTGCCTGCACATTAAAGGAGTGGCCCATTTTGCGGTTCCTGGAAAAAAAGGAAGACAAGAAAACATTAGGAAGGCATTTAGAAAAATGAACACACACATTTCGATAAGGAGGGACCATTACAAGGTGGGACCATTAGAAGGTGGAAACATTACAAGGAGGGACCATTACACGGTGGGTCCATTACAAGGTGGAACCATTAGAAGGAGGAAAAATTACAAGGAGGGACCATTACAAGGAGGGACCATTACAAGGAGGGACCATTACATGGAGGGTTAACCTAAAATGAAACCAAAAAAAAAAAACATTACTTACCTGTATATGTACTCGTCGGCAGCAGGAGGCACCAGGGCGACGTGGGTACAGTCAATGGCACCAATGACGTTGGGCATGTCGGCGATATTATAAAAACCAAGCTTAATGGCGTTTCTGGCTACCATATCATCTGGGAAAAAAATATATTTGGGGGTTAGGGTAGCCATGCCTTCCAAAAAATGTGATAGTGCGCGGCTCAGCGTAGGCTGTGAGATCCCCACGGAGAGGGCACCCAGCCTCTGGAACGAGCCGTTCGCCAAAAATTGCAGGCAGCCAAGCATCTTGGTCATACCTGAAATTGCATGCCCCTTCCTTGTGGTGCGGGCTAACCATGGCCGCAGCTCACTATACAATTTATGGAGGGAAGCGCGATTAAGCCTGGTCAGCTCGAACAGCTCAACGTCATGCATGCCATTGATGTTCATGCGTCGCCGCCGGTGCAATCTGGGCTCTGACCTCAAGATCCCATCAATGCCAAACAGAAGAAGAGCTTGATGCTCTTCAAAGTCACTCTCCATCACGCTTGGCTGCCTAGTCCCGAGGTCAAAAAGGTGCCGTAAGACGCTCGACAAGGAAATGACTATATGGGCGTCGGAATACTTGCCAATCAGCTCTCTGAATTAATCGCCAGCCCATTGCAATGACGTAAATGATTTGACCGATCGAAACATTTTCGATTTCGAAGGAAAAAAGTCCCGAAGTTGCGTAAAAACACAAAATGAATTTCGATGGACGAACGAACGAACATATACGTCTATGTTCGAACGTTCGTGCGAGTCGAAAATGGCCAAAAAAAAGGAAAAAATGACAAACACCCAACAAAACTTTCGATTGCAAATACGAACATAATGACATTTGGGATTTTGAATCGAGCCTATAATGACATTTGGGATTTTGAATCGAGCCTAATGTCCTGATTGAGATGGAAAGCAGATACAAACTTAGGCAAGAAACCTGGCTTAAACTGAAACACCACTTTGTCCTGGTGTCGCTCAAAATAAGGTCAGAAACACGCCTGACAGAAGTGATAGCCACCAAAAAAAGGCTACCTTAACAGTCAAAATGGGCAAAGCGGCCTCACAGAGAGGCTCAAAGGGACGACCTTGCAGAGCAGATAACACCAGATTCAAATCCCAAACTGGTAACATAGGTATACGTGGCGGACGCCCATGAGTAACCCCCTGGAAAAAAGTCTTAACCAAACGGTGACTGGCAAAAGATCTTTGGGAAAAAATTGCCAGAGCTGAAACATGACCTTTGAGGGTACTAAGTTGAAGCCCCAAATCCAAACCATGTTGCAAGAATTCCAGAATCCTGGGAATAGAAAACACCCGACGGAAAAGATTTGGACTCACACCAGGCAATGTAAGCATGCCAGACCCTGTAGTAGATATAGGACGAAGACTTCTTCCTAGCCCTAATCATGGTATCAACAACAGAGGCAGGCAACCCCTTTTCCATCAAGATGGAGGTTTCAGCAGCCAAGCTGTCAAAGCCAGCGTTTGTAAATTGGGATGGCGCAGCTGCCCCTGAGTGAGCAGATCTGGATCCTTGGGTAGGACATACTGATCTACTGTCAACTGCACGACGTCTGCGAACCACACTCTTCTTGGCCAACAGGGGGCCACCAGAATGGTTGGCACCACTTCCTGGGCTACCTTGCGCAGCACCCTGCCCAACAGAGGAAACGAGGGGAACACATAGAGGAGCCGAAACCCCTTCCAAGGCATTGCTAGCACATCCATGACAAAGGCCAGAGGGTCCTGTGACAGAGAGACAAAGAATGGAAGCTTGTGATTGTGACGTGAAGCAAACAGGTCCACATCCGGCAGACCCCAGCGATGGCACAGGGAGTGAAACACCCTGTTACTGAGGGACCACTGCCCCAGCCGAGACATCCCCCTGCTGAAGAAATCTGCCTCCAGGTTCTCCACTCCCGGGATGTAAACTGCCGATATGCAGGGGACATTCTCCTCCGCCCAGGATAGTATAAGGAACACTTCCTTGAGGGCTCGCTTGCTCAAGGAGTCCCTCCCTGATGATTGATATAGGCAACCGCTGTCTGGTTGTCCGAGTGGATCTGAACAGCTCGACCCCGAAGGTGTGGGGTCAACTGGGAAAGAACCAACCTTATCGCCCTTAGTTCCAGAATGTTGAGGGGCATGAGCCTCCTGAGGGCCGACTGACCCTGAAACTTCAGAGACTTCCAAAAGCCCCCCAACCTGTCAGACTGGCATCCGTGGTGACAGTCTCCCAGCACGGGGGCAGAAAGGTCCTGCCCACTAGGAGATTCCTTGAGTCCAGCCACCACGAGAGGGACTGACTGACCAGAGGGGACAGAGCAAATTCCTGATCCAGGGACACAAACTGACAAGAGGTGCAACTGAAGAGGTCTCATGTGAAACTGAGCATAGGTGACCGCCTCGAAGCATGACACCCTCAGCCCCACCAACTGCATCCCCTGCCGAATGGAGGGATGAGGGCAAGAAAGTAGAAACCGTGCCTGCCTCTGCAGGCTCTCCACCTTCTGCTGAGGCAAAAAAACCTTGACGTGAGTTGAATCCAGAGTCATGCCCAGAAAGGACCTCACCAAGGACAGAGACAGAGAAGACTTGGGATAGTTGATCACCCAACCGAAGGACTCGAGTGTGGAGACCACCATCTGGGTATCCACAATGTCAGATTGCACAGAAGCACTCTTACCTAGCGTTGTAGTGGGTGCTGTGGCCGGCGGTGGCGCCGCAAACACACAAGAAAGACGATCAGCCAGCACTCCAAAAGATATTGTATTCAAATCCAACAGGTCAATATCACAGCAAAGACCAAAAAGATCCAACAAAATCCAACGTTTCGGGGCGTCCAGCGCCCCTTCATCAGGGAGCAAAAACAAGCAAGCAGAGATTCCCCTCCACTGAGGATTAAATGTCCTCAGAGAGCCCGGGATTGCCACCTGATGTCAGTGGGTGTGTCCCACGTGACATCAGAGCTGATGCAGCCAATCAGAACAACACCAGCCAAACAAATGCAATTACAAACCATATACATAATACAATCATGTGACACAAGTAAAATAAGTAAAATAAACACAGCAGAGACCTGATGCGGTCGCTCAACAGGGGCTAAGGTGGGTAGGTCGCACCCCGCAGCACCACGTGCCAGCAGAGCAGCAAGCCGCTGCGATTGGAAAGCGGCGCTGCCAGGGCTGCTCCTAGTGGGCCAGGAGCTGCCAGTCCCGCATCTGGTGTATAAACACCAGCGCCGGTTGCTGTCAGCACCGGCGCATGCGGGGAACGTCGGCAAACCAAGCGCTGCTGGGGGAACCTCTCCACCTCAGACCTCCCGGCAACCCATTCGATTCAGGTTGCACACGAAAAATAAAATAAATAAACAATACCAGTAGGAGGATAGGTCTACCCACAGTGCCCAAGTCATGCTGTCACCACACACCCGCGCCATGGCAGGCTCCCCACCGGCCGCCCACATCTGGCACGGGGCGGCCGGTGGCGTGCCCACATCCGAACTAGCGCATCATGGGATCCGCCTGTGGCAGCACGGGTCGAGCACCACTGGGGAACCTCTCCACCTCAGTGCCAAAAGGTTAACCAGGCAGAAAATACGCCATAAATAAAACCACAATATGCGCCTCAAACACTTAGGGGTGAGGTGGAGGGCTTCCCTCCGTAGTGAGCCCCAGACCTGGGGCCCCACAGCCGGCAAAGTGGGCCCCCACCCACAGGGATGGTAGTCCGCCAGCAGGCCGCCGTGCGACAGAAGGCCGCACTCAACGGGAGAGCCTCCCCACCTCAACCTCGCCTACATACTATGAACAAAATATTAACAGATAGATGCATATCAATAAATGTCTGTCCCAATGCAGACATCAGGGAGAAAGGACCTCCATGGTCACACTGGATCCACTACAGACACCCAATTAGGGTGAGTATAAGCGTTCCCTACGGGTCCTGACCAGGAACGGGGGAGGGGGAAGGGGAGAGGGGGAAAAAAGAAGGGGGGGGGAAGAAGGGGGGGGGAAAGGGGGGGGAGCCATTGGTAGGAAATAGGGGAAGGTACCATAGGGGAAGTGTACCAAAAAACAAAAAATGTAATTCCATCAAATCAACGTCTCTCAAGAAAGCAAGTGTATCCAAACGCGGTGTTAAGTCCCTTCGGGTATACAGTATTCAGTCTGTGTATCCAGAAAGTCTCTCTTTGCAGTAGTCGGGTATGCCGGTCTCCCCCCCGGGGTGGTTTCTGGACATGTTCTATTACCATCCCTCTGAGTTCGTGTGTTTGGTGTCCCAATTTGACAAAATGTGCCGCAACTGGCTTCTCATAGTCAATTGATTCTCCTTTTAGGTGTCTGTTGATGTTGATCCGGATGTCACTACGATGTTGTTGAAACCTCTTTTTAAAAGGGCCCACAGTCTTGCCTACGTATGCCAATCCACACGGGCACTTTAACAAGTAGACACAATATTCAGTAAGACAATTAAAGGGGCCACCGAGTTTAATCATTTGTCCCGAGTGTGGGTGTGCAAGTTCTGCACCCAGAATCAATGAATTACAGATATTACAGTTGTTACATCGAAATGTACCTCGTTTAGAGGACATGAGAATCGGGGGTCTGGAATATTTCTCTTGTGGATCCGCTTTCACAAGCATATCCCTAAGGTTCTGATTCTTATAGTAAAGTTTCCTAAATGGTCGTTTCAATACCGGACACACGCCCGGATCTGCACAAAGAATGTTATGGTGTCTCCTTACAATGCGTTCTATTGCGGGGGAAGCATTATTGAATGTCTGCGGAAAGAAGATACCCCCATCCTTCCTCTTTTCACTGTCCTTCTTACGTGGTCCCAGGAATATCTCACGGGCTTTCCCTAATGTCTTGTTCAATACGTGTTTGGGATACCCCCTAATCTGGAATTTCCCATACATGTCTCCAATTTGTTGCTCTCTTTTCACCGGATCTGAGTTAATCCTGAGAACCCTCAGGAACTGTGAAATTGGGAGACTGTCCACTAGTCTCCTGGGATGTGCGCTCTCATAGCGCAGCAGGGTATTGCGGTCAGTGGGTTTAGAGAACAAGCCAGTGGTTAGGTGACCCTCCTTATCTTTTTCAATTGCCACGTCGAGGAATGTGACATAGTCCTCAGATATCTCGGGATTAAACACAATTGTTGGAAATAGGGAGTTAATGTAATCAACAAACACCATGAACTCCTGTCTGGTTTTCCGCCATATAACCATCACATCATCAATATATCTACCCCAAAAAATCACATTCTCCGTGTATAAGGGGGAATCAAATATGTATCTTTCTTCAAGGTATCCAACAAACAAATTTGCGAACGAGGGTGCTGCCGCGCTACCCATCGCTGTCCCAATGATTTGTTTATAATAGTTGCGCTCAAACTTGAAACAGTTATTATATAGTATCAATTCCAGACCCGCTAGAATGTATTCCGTCGGGATGGAGGGAGGATCTCGACTCAGAAAATGTTTCACGGCTTTTATCCCATGCTCGTTTGGTATATAGAGACGATATGTCCATAGTTGCCATCAGTGTATTACTCTCCATGGGGATGGTGTATAACTTCTGTAAGAAGTCTTCTGAGTCTCTCAAGTATGATGGTAACTTCCTTACATATGGCTGCAGGTAAAAATCAAGCCATTGTGCTAGGGGCTGAGTAGCTGAATTAGTACCCGCCACTATGGGGCGGTATTTCAGAGGGTCAAAGCCTTTATGGACCTTGGGTAAGCCATAGATTACTGGGGTAACTGGAAAATCAATATTAATGAATTGTGCAGTGTCCTCTGTGATCCAGTTGTTAGTCAATCCCATCTCCACGTACTCACTTACGTTTCTAGAGATGCTATTGATGGGGTTATACCGAATGTCCTCATAACTTTTTGGGTCATTAAGCATATCTAGTATGCCTGACCGATAGTCTTTATAGTCAAGTACCACGATAGCCCCGCCTTTATCGGCGGGTTTAATAATAATATTGTTATCAGATCTAAGGGTCCTGAGGGCCAGATGTTCATCTTTAGTGAGATTGTGGTGTTGTCTCATATTTTTGGCCATCGCTATGGTGTCCGCCCGGATGGTCTTAATATATGTCTCAATAGATCCGAAATGTCCCGGTGGTATAAACTGGCTTTTTAGTCTGAAGCGTTGGGTGTCGCCGCCCTGATAGTCTACCTTATCAGTCTTATTGGCAAAAAACTGCTTTAGTTTCATTGACCTCTCAAATTTGAACAGTTCTACATCAAATTTAAAAATATCCAGTTTAGATGATGGGCAAAAAGAGAGACCCCTGCTAAGCAGGCTTACCTCAGCCGCCGTTAACATTCGTGATGAGAGGTTAATTACCGGGGTTTCTTGTTGGTGGATCTCAGAGTTCTGCTCCTGTCGCTTGACCCGCCGGCCTCCCCGCCGGGGTCGTTTACGCCGGTGGCTGACTGAAAAAGGGTACCCTTCTGGCTAGGTATTGATGGTTTCCTGATGGTCCTTCTTGAATCCGATTCGCTGCCAGAAGAGTAGTTCTCTGTGGGAGTCTCGCTATCCGACAATTGCCCCTGGGTTGCGTGCCTTGGCAGCCTCCTTCCTGGACCAAACCTCTGGTATTGGGGGAACCTATGTCTGGTTTCCTCCTGTCCAGTTAGCCACGGGTATACCTTATTCTCTGAATAGTCCCGGCATACCTGTTTAAATTTGTCCCTCTTGTACCTTTTCAAATTTTCAGAGTATGTTGCTAGATCACTTTCTAGTTTTTTGAGGTCATCCTTAAGTGTGGGTACTTCAGTAATGTTATCCTGTACACGTAATTCCAGAGAATTTATCTCTCGATTAAGCTGGCAGAGCTGGGCTCTAACTTCCTCAATTACTAATAGCATATAATTCAGAGAATTTTGATTGGATACTTCGCACCACCTCTGGCAGAAATCTGGCTTGTTCCTGCCAATGGTGGGTTGGTTCTTTATTCTAAAACCGCGTGGAATTTTCTTGAGACGATAGTATTCTGATAATGTGAGTCCATGCAATTCAAGATCCGTTCTCCTCTTTTTGAGTTTTTTAAGTTCCCTTACCACATCCTTGGTGGTGTCCTTCCCGAAGGCTGCTGCCGGGTCTGAAGGGAAGAGGATGGTGTCTATCTCTGCTTGATTGAACGATCGTGTCTTAGCCCGGTTGTCCGGGTTATCATCAATGCCAGAGAAAATCTCCATAAGAAAAATACAATACACCGTAGTGTACCGATGAGGTAGGTGCAATTCTGTGTATGCCCAAAGTCCACAATGTCAGATTGCACAGAAGCACTCTTACCTAGCGTTGTAGTGGGTGCTGTGGCCGGCAAAGATATTGTATTCAAATCCAACAGGTCAATATCACAGCAAAGACCAAAAAGATCCAACAAAATCCAACGTTTCGGGGCGTCCAGCGCCCCTTCATCAGGGAGCAAAAACAAGCAAGCAGAGATTCCCCTCCACTGAGGATTAAATGTCCTCAGAGAGCCCGGGATTGCCACCTGATGTCAGTGGGTGTGTCCCACGTCATGATGCGCTAGTTCGGATGTGGGCACGCCACCGGCCGCCCCGTGCCAGATGTGGGCGGCCGGTGGGGAGCCTGCCATGGCGCGGGTGTGTGGTGACAGCATGACTTGGGCACTGTGGGTAGACCTATCCTCCTACTGGTATTGTTTATTTATTTTATTTTTCGTGTGCAACCTGAATCGAATGGGTTGCCGGGAGGTCTGAGGTGGAGAGGTTCCCCCAGCAGCGCTTGGTTTGCCGACGTTCCCCGCATGCGCCGGTGCTGACAGCAACCGGCGCTGGTGTTTATACACCAGATGCGGGACTGGCAGCTCCTGGCCCACTAGGAGCAGCCCTGGCAGCGCCGCTTTCCAATCGCAGCGGCTTGCTGCTCTGCTGGCACGTGGTGCTGCGGGGTGCGACCTACCCACCTTAGCCCCTGTTGAGCGACCGCATCAGGTCTCTGCCGTGTTTATTTTACTTATTTTACTTGTTTCACATGATTGTATTATGTATATGGTTTGTAATTGCATTTGTTTGGCTGGTGTTGTTCTGATTGGCTGCATCAGCTCTGATGTCACGTGGGACACACCCACTGACATCAGGTGGCAATCCCGGGCTCTCTGAGGACATTTAATCCTCAGTGGAGGGGAATCTCTGCTTGCTTGTTTTTGCTCCCTGATGAAGGGGCGCTGGACGCCCCGAAACGTTGGATTTTGTTGGATCTTTTTGGTCTTTGCTGTGATATTGACCTGTTGGATTTGAATACAATATCTTTTGGAGTGCTGGCTGATCGTCTTTCTCATCTGGGTATCCAGCTCAGCTTGATGGAAGGACTGAGACTCAATCAGAATGTCGTCCAGATAAGGAAAGATACGAATGCCCTGAGATCTCAACAGAGCCATCACCCCCGCCAGCACCTTGGTGAAGATCCGAGGGGCTGAGGTAAGACCGAACGGTAAGGCCACAAACTGGTAGTGCTGATCCTCCAGAGCGAACCTGAGAAATCTCTGATGACCTGAAAAGATAGGAACATGAAGGTAAGCATCTTTGATGTCCACAGAAGTCATGAAGTCGCCTGGGTCGCCTGGGCGCAAGGTACTGACCGCCGAGCGCAGAGTCTCCATGCAAAAATGCTTGAACCTGACAAAATTTGTTGAGGAGCTTCAAATCCAGGATGGGCCTCAGGGACCTTTGGGAACCATGAACAGATTGGAGTAGAAGCCTCTGTCCCCTTTCTTGGAAGGGCACCGGGCAGATGACACCCAAATCCAAAAGGCTTTGGACCACAAGACGCAAGACCTGAGCTGACAGGTGGCTTTGAACCATCCGGGGTCTGATGAATCTTGGGGGCGGCCAGGCTGCAAACTCTATCTTGTACCCGGAGGCCACCACCTCCTGAATCCACCGGTCTGGGACGCGCAGTCTCCAGACATAAGCAAAGAGCCGCAACCGTCCCCCCACCCGGATGGGTGAGGGAGCCTCCTCATGCCTGACGGGGCTTGGGGGAAGATTTGGACTTGGGACCCCAAGAGAGACCGGGGCGTCCACGGCCTCTGCCCCGGCCCCAAGGGTCTCTACGTGTCCCCGCAAATGGTGCGCTCCAGCCAGATCTGGGAGCACGGAAGGAGGGAAGAACCAACCCCCCGAAAAGGCAGCTGTTGCCTCCTGCGTTAAGGCAGCCCACCATACTTGGCAAACAGATCCAGACGCTCACCAAAGAGCCGTAGCCCAGTAAAGGGGAAGCCAGTGAGAGCCTTCTTAGCAGCATTGACGCAGCCAAACAGAGCGGCGTATAGCCACCAAAAGGGCAGAAGTCTTACCACACATCCTGACCGCATCTTCCATAGCAGAAAGAATAAACGCAACAAATTCATAGCAAAGCAGGAGGGATCTATACTCCTCCCCCATATTGGCCCCCAAGGCATTATCGAGAAGGCACTTGAGCAGCCCTTTAATAGCAAGAGCTGTGATGGCAGAGGCGCACACAGGGCGCAGCGCAGTCCCTGCATAAGCAAATGCGTGACAGGCCAGCTGATCCACACACCGGTCCTCACCATCCCTCAGAGTAGAAGTGTCAGGGGGATGCATGACCGAGGTATTGGACAACCCAAGCACGGGAGCATTGACCTCGGGGGGACACGACCAGCGCTTAACCACATCAGCAGGGAAGGGATACCTCCTGTCCCAACTCTTGGGCACCGCGGGCAATCTGCTAGGATGTTCCAACTCCTTGAGCACCAAATTATTAAAGTGATTCTGCTCAGGGAACTCCAAGCGTTGTGTAACAGTGTGAAAAAGCTCAACCTGCTGCTTTTTAGCTGGCACAGGAGGGATAATACATAGCACTTCAAAAATGTGAGCCAACAGCCTATCAGTATCTTCGGGAGACCAAGGATCTTCTCCAAAGGGAGACCCAGTACCGCCATAAATCTCCCGCTGTTCCTCAGAGGAATCAGAAAAGAGTTCCCCCTCTCCTAGGGGGTAATGGTCAGACAGAGTGTAATGTCCCTCATCCTCAACAGGAAAAAGGGAAACAGCGGGGTTAGGTGTTGCTTCTTGCCAGAAGCCTTGCGGGGCACGGGCACAGTAATATGCCTTTTCAGGCTGGCCACCCGCATAGCCAAATCGTAATGGGATTCCTAGCATGTTCCTCACTGGGGGTCAGAGGCAGGCGCGGGGGGGTAGGTGATGCAGAAAGGGGTGCTGAGCTAGGAAGCAAGGCAGGCAATCCAGACTGCCGCGCAAGTACCTTCTGAGCACAGGGCACACATACCCCGACATCGTCACTCACAGGGGATACCCCAGACACAGCACACAGCTGGGCTTGTCCCGAAGGAACCCCAAGCACATTATCCCCGGAAGCCTCCATATAGAATGGGCACACTGGCAAGTATAGGGTTAAGGCTAGCAAGAGCCACCCGGGATGCCCCAAACCCCGCTAGGGAAGGTGGGAGATGAAAAAAGGGGAAGAGGGCCGGGAGAAACCACAGTCACGTTTATCCCGCCTGAAAGACATAATAAAACACACATAATCCCATAGTGTTGGCGAAATAGCAATAAGACAACCCCGAAGGGGAATCACGGACCAAGAGACCGAATCACCAAAATCCAGACAGGAAAAGGCAGCGCGCAGCAGCACAGCAGCACACGAGGGCCCCAGTACACCGCAGAGCCAAAATGGCGCCAGAACGGACCTTGAGGGTCGGGCCCCAGATGAATTTGATGCAAAAAACATCATCCGCGTGACCCCCCCCCCGAAGAGCACGAATCGCGAGCCACGTGACCCCTCAGCGCCAATGACAGCGCAGAGAATCACCACAGTGTAAGTCGCCGCCCGCCGCGGAGCGTCGTACAAAGCGGCGCGGCGGCGAGTGCACATAAAAACAGTAAAGAAAAATACAGTAAAACAGTCAAAACTACTCAGGTCACCACCACCTAAGCCCCCCCCCCCCCCCCGGAGAGCTCCCCAGGGAGAGAGCGAGGCGGGAGAGAGCAGCGGCAGGGGCACCCGGGGCAGACGTATGGAGGGAGGGGGGGGAGTGGAGGGGGGAGGAAGGGCCCACAATTACAGATAACAGGAAGGGGCATCCCACAAAGGCTCACCATAAGCCTGAACCAACTACCCTAGTTTGGTACAGGGATTGCAGTTGGAGCAGCGCTCCCCAAGCACCTGACCCTGGTGCTGTCCTACCTTCACCCGAACCAGTCAGCCGAGGCTGGGAGGCAGTGGGTCCAGAACGGGTGGAAATAGTCCTGGAGGGGCGCAGGCTGGTAAGCCCCGCTCGCCTGCGCAATATAGAAAGCCATCTTCTATCTTTGCAGTCCTGACTGCAGAAGGAAACTGGGAATTTGTGGGAGGTTCCTGTCCTTTTATGGGGCCGGGAGGTGCCACAAGTCTTTTCTGCAGTCCACTGCGCTACCTTGTGGCGGATTACCCAGACGTAACGAATTTAGTGAAACAGGACGTGCTGTATACTTGGAAAATAACGGAGCTGAGTTCTTTTGGAACTCTTGGGTGAAGTCCATCCAGTCCTGGAGTCTTATTCACATTTAAATTATTTATTCTTTCTTGTATGATATCCATGATTAGCCAGATAAGAATCTTGTTTGGAGTACTGTTTGCAGTGGCATCTCCAGCATTGGCTCATTGTAACACTACCTGTTCTGATTTTGTTTTATTTGAGTTTATATATTTAAAGAAATGATTATTTTGCTTTCTTTGGCCAGATCTCTTATTTTGTGCTTTTGCCAGCTTTATTGTTTACATGCTTTAGATAATGCTTTAAACTTTTCAAGGGTTACTGCTCAGAGCTCTGATTTGTAATTTTTAAATGCCCTTTAATTGTTTTCTATTACTTGCTTAACTGCAGACGCCAGCTAGGAGGGATTTCATTTGAGTCACTTATACTTATTACTGTAAATTTTGGAATGTGCTGCCAATGGATTTAAAGCACTCCCATCTGGCATCTGTATCCTTATTTCTTAATAAATGCTCCCAGTCTATTGGCCTGATGCAGAGCCTCCCCCGATCTGAGCTAATTTTGTTCCATTTTTCCTATGGCCCGTTTTGCTTACATTTGTCCCGGGGTTAAAATGTGATGCAGAGCCACCGTCGGGGGAGCTCCGTTAATGCTCCGTTTCTGTGTCTTCAATCGGGAAGGGTTTTTTTTCCCCTCTCGGGGGCATGCTATTTCGTCGTGGCTTCCGTTCCCGTTCACACAGACGATCAGTTTTTGCCTCCTTTTTAATGGGTTTCCAAACTTACCTTCTTGCCATCCGTTTCCGTTTTCACCCCTATTTTGATGTTTTTGACAAGTATACTTACATCTCCATGGATTTGCTGTTCCTTGTCCCATATACTTACCTTTTGGGACATGTAACAGTATGATTATGCTGTGATAACGTACATTGGCAGGAAATAAAACACACCACACTTTTTTTTGTTTTTTTGTTTTTTTACTGTAAACCTTATTTTTTTAGAACTGTTTAAATATTTTTTTAAATGTGTAAAATAACAATATTAAAATTTTCTGAAAAATGGGTGGCTCCTTTAAAATAGTTGCCGTTTTCTTTGATCTGTGAAAACATCATCATTTTTAGTGTTTTATTTATTTATTTATTTTTTATTTTTTGGTGTACATGAGTTTAAACTAGTTTTCAAATAAATAACTAAAACTTACATTGCTTTTGGGCAACAGGGCGTCTGGGGCGCAGCCTCCTCCCTGGGTCCAGCATAACGTCCGGCTGTGTATCTGTTTGGATCAAAAACACAAGTATATTATTTACTATTTGTGCCTCCTGAATGTCAGATTAGGTTATGCTTCTATGCATCAAATCACTCACCTTCCCCAGGCACCTCTTCAGCTTCACCTCCCTTGACTATCCCTTGTGATGGGCCTGCGACGTCAGAATCTATAAAGAACAATAGTGCACATTACTATATGTATTTCTTGCATGTATCAGGACATATGTTATTTTGGTAGTCTTACCAGAGTCAGGTTGCTGGTTGGTGAGGGTCGACTCCCTGTCGTGCGATTCCCCCCCCCTGCATACTTAGGTCTAAGGGGCCTTCATACTCCCTGGCAGAGGAGGGGGTGGGCGTTGGCACTGGTGGTGGGCCACCTATAGCTTCCCCAGGTTCGTCCAACACTGGGCTGCGGGCTCTTTCCCGGGTGGGGCGGCAACGCATAGTCCATTCATTAGCTGCAATATAAACACAATCATAAAAAGAGGCCCAGCCAAGGCCAGTGTGATTCTTGCATGTCAAGTAGCCACACTTACCTGGAAAATGTTTAGCAAAGTACCGCCTCACCCGGGGCCTATGCCTCCTCTTTAAGTCAGACCAGTGTTGGGCGATCTGGGTGAATGTATAGGTGGTACCCGAAATGCGGGCAATCGCGTCCACCACCGCCAGCGCCAACATCCTCTTCTCGAAATCGCACGACAGGTAATCGTAGCGGTTCCTCAGCATCATCTGTTTGTACAAAACACAATGGAACAGCATTAGTCACACATATACATGTCAAAATGTCATGCCCTATCTAAACTCAGTTTATGCCCGTCATTCCTGCTCACATGGGCCTAGTTCTCCAATCTGCATCTAGCCTAGTTTTCTGTTGCACACATGTTATAAACTAAGCTGGTGTAGTAGTTTACTTTAACAAATCAGTTGTTCCTCACTAATCTTGCCCTGGCATAGTTATTTTTTGTTTAGGGGCTTGTGCGCGCACATAAATGCACGCTTGCCTACTCACATCCATGATAATTTTATCCTGCTCCTCCGTATAGATGGCGGGCGACATCTTTCTTAGGCTTCCGGATCAGGTTATGACGTTCCCCCGCGTTGGCTTGCGTGTGCGCGCGCACGCAGCCACACACGCTGCAGAACACGCCCACACGGGGAAACTATTTAAATGTCAATGCACTCAGCTCTGTGTTCGTTACCATATAACTATGGGCAGACCAAAAAGGAGCCGTAAGACCCCCAAAAGGCCAGAGCCACATAGTAGCGGCACAGATAAACCTCACCAAAAACAACACAAGAGCAGGCACAAGAGCCGGGAGGGACATGCACATACTACAAGGGTGGAGAAGGCAGCCACACAGTCTGCTCACAAAAAACGCAGGAGCAAGGAACCCTTGCCACATTCACCCCCAGCTACTAAATCACCCAGGCCTCACAAGGGTGACAAATCTCGTCAAACCCTGTAGCCTCCACCTCCTCCACACACAAAGCATGCAGCAAAAACAAGACACCAAACCGAGGGGAAGCCTAGGTCCAAAACCACTACCCCACCCGGGCCAACCACCCCTCTTCCTCCACATTCGGTGTCCCCAAGTACCACAGAATCAAGAGAGAGCTCCACAGGTGACAGCTCCACAGGCACCCAGACATTATCACAGAGCACCACACACACTCCATCACACTCACCCATCAGCCCTACTAACCCAAACTACTCACCAGACAGCCAGCCATCAATTTCGTCTGCTGCCGGGGACACCACACACCCATGTGGGCGCCAGCTGCGCCGTGGCTCACTTACAGCCCGTTTTTGTGATGTACAAAGCATGGCTGTAGCCACTGCTGTTTGTGAGCACTATGATGCCCTATTTGGGCTTTATTCTAAATCCACCACAAAGCAGGCCAAGCAGGAGATTTGGGCTAAAATTTGCAGCCAAGTTAATAGTGTTGGTTCAGTGAGGAGAGATATAGAGCAAATTAAGTGAAAATTTGGAGACCTAAAATATTATGGCAAAAGAAAAATGGACATGCGCCGCCAGCAGAGGTAAAGTCCATTTATAGTATAATTGACTGTATAGGCTGATAGGTAATAGGATGTTATCCTTATTATGTGTGCTTTATTCTTAAACAGCCTGCAAACAGGGGGTGGGATCCCAAATAAAATAATCCTAACACCTGCAGAAGAACATGTTTTCACATATATTCATCCGGCAAGCCTTCATGGCCTGGCAGGGGGACTAGACACAGACACGAATGTCAGGTCCAGAGGTGATTATTTACAACCATTGTGCCTTTTTTATGGCGACCCAAAACGTTTGCTACTCATTAATACACACTGTGGTTTAAAAATATACTAAAAGTACATTATCTCGTCCCTGAAACACCTCAAGACACGCCACAAGGCCAATCTACCCCTGGCTTGTCCCGGACGACCATGCATCCACTGCCTTCTGTACACAACAACCAACCTGAGTGTTTGGATGAGGTAAGTCAATGGACCACTGTGTATACTTGTGAAATTGCAATTGCATACAATTTAAAAAAAAAAAGGCTACTCAATACATTCTACATTTATTTGCAGAAACTAACAAGTCCACCTATTCTCGAAGACATTCGAGATTTGGAGGAGGAGGAACCAATTCTGATGCCGACAAGGCCAATCCAACCAGTGCCAGAACAACAGAACCAATAGGCCCAGCAAATGCAACACCTGGTGTCCACTAACCCCACCTCAGTGCCAACAACCACTTCTGACGTCCGCACAACAGACTCTGTGCCAACCCAGCCACCACCACCCACTCATTCTGGAGCACAACCACCCGCCCGTGCCAGTGGCAGAACTAATCCAAGGTGACATATCAGCCAAAGGAGACAGCTACAAATCATGGAGGAAGCCTGGCACCGTGAAAATGTAGTATTTAACGAAAATACACAGAGATTTAACGACACTGTGTGTAACCAACTAACCAACATGTGCAATCAATTTCAGTGTTTAAACGAGAAGGTCTCTGGCCTGCTGGCAGAAATCAGAAGCCAAACCAGGCATATGGGTGAAATGGTCCACCAATGGCAGCTCAATAACCAGAGCCTTGCACATATTGCTGCTAACCTTCAAACACACCAGCCATCTACTTCGACATCATATTCAACATACCACTAAATGTATGTGTTAATGTATTTGAACACACGTTAAACTTGAAAAAATACACCAAATAATTTGTGCACTTAAAGATTATTTTATCACAAATAAAATAATAACAAACAACAAAAATAAGGAATGTTATTTAGGCAAAAACATTTGCCACAAGTTCTGAACGGATCGCCTGTGCTGGGCCACTTTGGGATCCAGAGTATGGAGGTGTCACTTCTTCTAATATCTGCAAAGTGTCCTCAGCCAGGTCAGTATGTCTGGATACACGGCTTCTAATGGCTAGGTTGTGCAGGACCCCACACGCTATTATAATTTTGATGACCTTGGTGGGCTCATACTGCAGGGCCCCACCAGTCTGGTCCAGACAACGAAATCGCATCTTTAGCAAGCCAAAGGCACGTTCCACCACGCAGCGAGTCCTCCTATGCGCCGTGTTATACTGCTCCTGGGCCAGCGAAGATGGATGCAGGATGGGGATAAGTAGCCATGGTAGCAAGGGATAGCCAGAATCACCTGCAAAAAACAAAACAAAAATAAGCACTAATAATAACACAAACACACATGCCAAATGTGCCTCTTTGCAACATATGTAGTGTCTTGCACCATAACTATTCAGCACATAACTATAAGGCAAAAGAAACATATATAACAAGTACTAAAATAAAAAAATCAAACAAAAATATTTCCCACAAGTACCTTACATGCTACCTATCACCAAAAAGGGCATGTGTTGTTACTGTAAAAGGGTAAGAACATGGAACAACAGACAGAGCCCTAAGGAGAAGAACCTCAATAATGTTTTGCTTTGCATTCCAGCATTAGTGATGAAGGACAATAGGTGAGCTGTGCTGTGTCGAACCAAAGCACAATTATGATGAGGCAACATGCACATCCAACCAGTACACTCCTGTACAATGAGTGTGGGATGCAACATAGCTAAGAGGGCCAGGACAGGACTGAATTGTGGAGAATAACAACAATAATTCATATGAGCAACTTGTAATGTTTCATTGCTATCTAGCACAGATTAGTGGGGTACAGGCACCGACAGAAAAATAAAAAAATGTTGCCCAGCAACCAAAAGTTTGAGACACATACCCAGTAGCCATCCGCCAGACAGATCTCCAGATTCAAAACGTTGAAACAGGTTGGAGTTCCGCAATATGTGTGAATCATGCGTGGAACCAGGGAAGGCTGCAAATAAACTAAAAAATAGCAGATCTGGGCCAGACACTGCTTGTACATTAATGGAATGGCCCATCTTCCTGTTCCTGCAAAAACCAAAAATAACTGGAATTAGTGTGACCAAAAGTGTCAAGATGCTCAAATATATTGTTAGACAACCACAAAATGTTGAAACAATGGATGTTTTTGATACACAGGGTGTAGGTCTGCTTTAAATTACTTAAAAAAATGCTGACCTAAACCACATACCTGAACAGATATTCCTGGTCAGCAGGCGGGATTAACGAGACGTGTGTACAATCAATGGCACCCATGACGTTGGGCATGTCGGCTATGTTATAAAAGCCCAGCTTAACCGCATTCCAGGCTTCCGCTGTGTCAGGGAAAAAAATAAATTTTGGTGCCAGGGTAGCCATGCCACCCAAAAACTTGGTAAGGCTGCGGCTCAGCGTAGACTGGGACATCCCCACGGAGAAGGCACCCAGTCTCTGGAACGAGCCGTTTGCCAAAAACTGCAGGCAGCCAACCAATTTGGTCATACCTGCAATTGCATGCCCCTTCCTTGTGGTGCGGGCTAACCATGGCCGCAGCTGGCTATACAAGTCCTGGAGAGAAACATGGTTAAGGCGGGTGAGCTCGAATAGCTCAAGGTCATGCATGCCATGGATGTCCAAACGTGTTCGGTGCAGCCTGGTTTCTGCCATGCTCAAAAGAACCAGCCCGCGGAGCTGACGCCTTTGATGATCGCGCACAGAAGAATGCATTTCAAACTCCCGGAGAGCAAATACGGCTGCTAAGACTGCCCGTAAGTGAAGCGTCGACACCCTCTTTAAATTGGGCTGGTTTCAATCGGAAATCAAGGCTCTGAATCAATTTAAAAACGGACCAATCAACGGGCCGTCCGTTTTCACGGAGTTCAGCCGCTTGCGAGCCGCCAATCGGAAAGGCGCATGCCGACACACCTGAGCGCATAAACGCACACAAAAAGCAACGTAGCACCCTTTCATGACCCGATCACAGCCCAAAACCAACGGGAAAACGTACGGGATAGCTGAACGGGGAGGCTCTGCATCAGGCCATATGTCCTGGAGTGCAGCCTTGAACCGGGGAAAATTGGCCTTTCTAAAAGTCAGTGTCATTGCTCTCCCTGCCAGGGAATGTTTTTTACATTTTATGTTGAATACAACTATATTATGTTCAATGTTAACAAGAATTTCATGAACTGTTACAGTTCCTACCAGGTCATCATCACTTGGTATTACCAGATCCAATAGAGCATCACCCCTAGTAGGTGCCTCCACCAACTGGCTCAAAGTAGCCAGTCAGGTAGCTGAAAATCCCCCATTATCACCACCTTACCTGCCTGTACCGCCTGTACCGTGCTCTGTTTATGCAGCTGATCCGACATTGCCTCAGTTATGTTGGAGGGGGGGGGGGGTTATAAATTACACCAAAATGAATTTTAACATTGTTTTCAGAGCTCCACAAGTATTTTACTATGGTTGACATTGGAAATCCTCAACCTCTTCTCTGCCTGCTATTCTTGTACTGTTACAGTCTTCCCGTGTCACCTGACCCTGAGCATTCTCCATTCGTGCGCTTTGATAGGAATTTGGTTGGACTGACCTAATTCTTGGCTAAATCTCGACTACTTCTGTATTATCCCTGAGCACTCAGAGGATATTAGGGTCGATTCAAAGAAACATGTAACAGCTTTGATTTTGGTGCCGATCATCCTATTTTTCCCGTACGCTCGTGCGTTCGTATGAACTTGCGAGTGATTCTATAAGCAAATACGTTTCTATCCTAAAATGTACGTCCGTTCGTATGGCAGTTCGGGAATCAGACCTATGTCAGTTTCCATCCTGAATTTTCCGTTTCATTTCTCAGGTTGCAACATTGGCTTTGCCCTTTTTCCTTTTTTGTCTGGACGTAAATCCTTCTGATCTTGTGGCTGCGCACTACAAACTTACCTCATTAAAGTGCATTCTAAATATTTGGTCTTTTATTTTTCTTTATTTCATTCATTTTGTAGTAACCAACCATTAATGAATGCATTTGCATAAGTAAATCTTACTTTGTTTAATTTTTAGTTAACTTGCATTTTTTACTTGTGGATTTAATTTTAATATTTAGGCTTCAAATGGTACAACTTAAAATTTTGGGTGTGGTTACCCACACTCTCTACATACAGATTTGCTCTCAAAAATTAAAAAACACCCAGCAACTTCAGCATGTTATGAGCCTAGAAACAGCCAAGATGGCGGCTCAGGTATTCTCGGGCAGCCTGCAAACGGAAAGGGCCTTGTGACTGTGTTGCTCTGCATTCTTTGATTTCTGACCTTTCCGTGCCCCCAGCTCTGCTGTGTCTGTGCAAAATACAGCAGTAACCCACATCCTGCACTTTATCCCGCTCTCCTCTCCTCAGTAAGTGTGATGCATCTGACCAAAGATGTGCTTAAATAATTAAACAAAGCAAAGTTAAACAACTACACCAATAAATGCAATCTAAAAATATTATTCTAGTACATCAATTTAAAAATAAATAACAAAGGACATAAGTTTCTTTAATTAACGCAAATATATTGCAAAATAAAGGTTTACATGCAAAGGACTAATTAAGGTCCACATTAAAATGCTTTTATAAGGCATACATGAATCAGGTATGCATT
Source organism: Gastrophryne carolinensis (assembly GCA_027917425.1). Taxonomy (NCBI): domain Eukaryota; kingdom Metazoa; phylum Chordata; class Amphibia; order Anura; family Microhylidae; genus Gastrophryne; species Gastrophryne carolinensis. Next base: position 539,225,490 of record CM051234.1, read on the forward strand.
GCCATACAATTTATGGCCTCGGCCATGCTGATACATGCAGTTCATTGGAGCTCAAGACGCGCAGACTCCTCCACATAGCCAAAAAACCTGTTCAAGAACAGCAATCCGACTGCTAAAAGGTGTCGGCAGTGGCTTTCTTTTAAAACGTATTTAGAGGTTTGAAAACTGTTCTCTGAATCACACCTAAACACATCCGATTATCCTAAGTTTTACGTTTTGATCCTAAGTTTTAGGATTTGATCCTAAGTTTTACGTTTTCATCCTAAAATTTAGGAACGAACTTCCGATGATCGTAAGAGCATATACGCATTCGTACGTAGGCTCGTGCGAGTCGGAAATGGCCAAAAAAACAGGAAAAAATGACTAACACCCACCCAAACTTACGATTCTCGATCCGAAATCAATTAACTTTTGCTCTTTGAATCGAGGGGATTGTGTGCACTATAATCTTTGGGGGCAACTGTAGCCTGGCATATGTGTCTAGTGTCCTGCAAAACTGAGGGCTTGTCTACTTAAAGCAGATCAAATCAAAAATTATATAAACCAGACCAACACAACAGTGCTGCTGGATAGCCTGTTACTGTGCATTATCAGTTATGTCAGTTGAATCCAGTCAGCAGCATGGCTGAGATACTGGGAGAGGAAGTTCCAAAACGGGTGCTACCTTTCTTTTCCATCTGTGCCTGTCTGTTGGTCCTGTTTAAGGGTGAAGCAGCGGTGAAGATTAGGAAATATTCTGGACTGGGTTCTGCAGACCGGTGAGCTTTACAGTTTCACATGGGAGCCTCTACCCCCCCCCCCCCCCCCAACAAACAGCTGTGTCTGCAGGGTGCAGGATAGCTGCAGGCACTAATATTGCTGTTACAAGGGTCCTGGGCTGCCCCACAAAGAGGCGAGTTGGAGGGAGATTGTCAGGGTTTCACACAGTGGGCCATCCCAAATCAGAATGCCCCAGGAACAAGGACCAATCACCAGGATAGTGAAAAACCTGGTGATTGAACCACTTTCGGGGTTGAATTCTGGGCTATAGCATAAATGTTAGAATGATGTACCTACCTTGGGATGCCAACTCTGTAAATGTACATTTTTAAGCTGTAAATGTTACTAATAAATACACATTTAACTTCACTCTGGCCAGTCCTGGGCTGCCCCACAAAGAGGCGAGTTGGAGGGAGATTGTCAGGGTTTCACACAGTGGGCCATCCCAAATCAGAATGCCCCAGGAACAAGGACCAATCACCAGGATAGTGAAAAACCTGGTGATTGAACCACTTTCGGGGTTGAATTCTGGGCTATAGCATAAATGTTAGAATGATGTACCTACCTTGGGATGCCAACTCTGTAAATGTACATTTTTAAGCTGTAAATGTTACTAATAAATACACATTTAACTTCACTCTGGCCATTTAAAGGCAATTAACTATAAAACGGACTGCATGAATGCACATTATAGAGTAAAACCCATAAAATGTCCTCATTTTATACATTCAGTGTAATATAAATTACATTTAACTATGCAGAGATGATGTTTGATATAAAATGTACAGGGATAAAAGCACAGTAAACACAGTTGTCATTGTGGCAGTAATTGGATGAAAATGTTAATTCGGGAACACTATACATTAACACTAACAGTTCCTCAGAGGGTCATTCAAGTTGCCACTAAGGACAAGATAATCTTGAAGAACTACAGCCCAACTCCAGCAAAAAAATGTTTTATTTTGCATAAAGTGGGAATGATTAAATGTGCCTTCACTTTGTCTTTCACAGAAGCTTATTTCAAGCCTGCAGCAGCAGGCAGTCAAACCCATAAAAATGTAAGTGGGTGGCACTAGGACAAAAGACATGTCAGAATTATGTGCTAGAGGAGTTAACAACAAAAGACGGATTCTAAATGTTTAGTCCATATTGCAATTACAGTGTATCATTCTTTACTGGTCTTAAGCAAAGACAAATGGTGGAAAGATCCCAGAAACACAGCTATAAGGGAAAAAGAACTGGAGCACTGTAGAAGGCAATACAATAAATGGATAATACAGATCTTGTACTATTTCTCCATAAAACGACCCTGGTATGTCCCACAAAACCAATAAAGCAATCACACCATGTAACTGAGAGCCCTGTGATAGGGGCAGTCCTCACCCTCTTCCATGCACTCCCGATGCAAGCGTTTTTTTTTTCAAACTCAAATAATGTTGTGACCTCTTCTGGCATTGAAAAAGCAGTTTTCTCACAAATTTTTCATTTTTTATATATTTCTGCAGAAGTGACATTACAGATCTGGTATTAAAGTGTTCATGTTACAATGTTATTACAGTGTAATTCCATATGTTTTCGCTTTGTTACTAGTGGATAGATGCTGAAAAACAGACTTTAAACACACAGTCTCCGGCGTTCTGGGCTTCAAAGAAGCATTTTTGTGAGGATGTTTTTATAATGAATATGTTGTGAGTCGGTCGCACTGACCAGTCGCTAACATGCGCACCCATACAGCGCTGTACTAGTCAAATAGCGACTCCTCACAATGTAATCATCATTGCTGCACAGAGACTGAGTCGCTAAGAACCAGCAACCCACGGCCAAGCACAGTGACTACTAGCGGGCGCTCTGAAAATGCCTGCTACAGACGCTCATCTGTCGCTACCTGGCATTAGTGATGAATCAGCCTACCCGTAACATAGCAGAAAATCTGACAGATTGGAGTGCATAGAGAAAAAAACAATTCTACAGCTGAGAATCACAGAACTGTATTTTCTCTCCCAGTCCACTCGAGGCCGCCAGCATTCAGTAACTGAAGGGATCTCCAAAAAACAGTGCCCTTCTGGGTGGGACACCAAGAAACCAAATACGAAATCCGCCGAAGCTCTAACATCTACCTTACAAAATGTATAATGAGCTGTAACCCGAAAAGGAGGATTCTCTCCTTGGAGGTATAGGCCCTTGTTTCCACTTGTCTAATCCATCTTTCTGTAGCCCCTCAGCTATAATAAATATGGAGTCCGACTTCTGGAAGGCTTGTGTAGCTGAAATATAATATTTTAGTGCTCTCACTACATCCAAAGAATAAAGGACCCTCTCCTTATGGCTAACTGGAGCAGGACATAAGGAGGACAAAACCACCTCTTCCTTAAGGAGGAAACCACCTTAGACGGCCTTGTCCTTATGCAACTCGAAGTAAGGAGGCTTAACCAATAAAGTTGCTAATTCAGAAATCCACCGAACCGAAGTAATTATCACTAGAATAATGACCTTAAGTGTCAACAAGCTTAGAGACACTTTTGACAGAGGTTTAAAGGGAGGGCCCTGCAGAACTGACAACACCAAGTTCAAGGCCCAAACAGACAGAATAGGTTTACGTGAGTGACCCTGTGCAGAAAAGTCCTAATAAGCTTAAGATGGATAAAGCAGATACCTGCCCTTTTAGAGTACCTAACTGAAACCCCTCATCCAGACCCTTCTACAAAATCAAGAATTTTGGAAACTTCCTACAAGCAAAACCTTTTGATTTACACCAAGCGATAAATACTCGGCAGACCCGAGGTAGAATGGTTAGAACCCCTTTGCGAGCTACCTTTTTTAGTACTCAACCTAGGAATGGAAACAGAGGGAACACATAAAGAAGCCTGAAACTGACCAAGGAAGGAAGGGTCTGAAAAACACTCTGACTGAGGGACCACTCTCCCTGGTGCAGGACTGTTCTGCTCAAACAACCTCCTGGTAGGTGAATTGCCAAGTTGCATAGGACATGCTTCTTGGACCAAAGAAATATCCGGATCAGTCCTTGAGAGCTCTTTTGCTCCTGGTGCCCCCCTGGTTGTTGATATATGGTGCCCCCCACTGGCGTCAGAAGTTCTATATGTGAGGGCTAAGAGAATTGCCCCCAGTTCTAGGATATTTATAGGGAGCTTGTTCTCCCCTGGTCCTCACTGTCCCTGAATCGTCTGCCACCCCCAGACACCCCCCAACCCATTTGGCTGGCATCTGTGGTGAATCTTCCATTGAACTGGAAGAAATGACTTGCCCACAAGAAGATGCTGAGGATTCAGCCACCAGGTTAGGGACTGCCTGGCTCATTGTGTCATAAAAAGGAGATGATCCAAAGACTCCCTGGTCCGATCCCAGATCGAGAGCAACTCCATCTGCAGTGGCCTTGTGTGGAACTGTGCAAAGGGCACTGCCTCAAAGCAAGATACCATCAAGCCCACCTATGTGCATTCCCTGGCGGATAGTCGGCTGATGGCAGGCCAAGAGAGCCTGTATTCTGGCCTGAAGCAAGAGTCTCTTCTGTTCTGGAAGAAATACCTTGGCCTGAGTTGTGTCTAACGATATTTCCTTGAAAGACCTCACTGTTGAAGGGATGATATGCAACTTTGGGTAATTGACTATCCAGCCAAACCTTTCCAGTGTTGCCAAGACAGTCTGTGTATGCTTCTGGGCCTCCTGAAAAGATGGGGCCCTGATCAGCAGATTGTAAAGGGATAATGTGTATCCCCTGGCTTCTCAGGAAAGCCATAAGGCCTGCCAAAACCATGGTAAACCCCTTTGGGGCTGAAGACAGGCCAAAGGCCAGAGCCACAACTGAAGATGTAGGTCATCTACTGCAAAGTGCAAATATTTTTGATGACCCCGAAAAATCGGGATGTGTAGGTATGCATCCTTTATATCCACTGTGGTCATAAATTCTCCCGGCTGAAGCAGCATCACTGTGGATCTTAAGGACTCCATGCTAAATTTCTTTAGAAGGACGAACCTGTTGAGGCCCTTGAGATCTAATATTGCGTGCATAGAACGGTCCTTCGTGGGAATTGTAAACAAATTGTAAAACACCCCCGCCTCTCTCTGAGAAGAAAACCCGACGGACTAGTGTAATCTGTAAAATGTGCGCTACAGCGGTTCTCAAGACTTCTACTTTCACCAGATTTTAGGATACCCCTGACCAAAGAAACCTCCGGGGAGGTCTGGCTCCCAATTTGATCTTGTAACCTGAATAAACCACCTCCTGTATCCACAGATCTGATACATGGAGCGTCCAAATGGGAGCAAACTGCAGAAGCATTCCCGACCACCTGCAAGTCCCTTCATGCTTCAGAGGGCTTAGAAGGAGGCTTTGTCTTAGTCCGCCAAAACAATCTTACCTTATTTTGGGACTTTGGTCTGTTCCAAAATTCCCTTCCGTATCCTGAAGAGGCAGAACATCTACCCCCAATGAAAAGGCCGGGAATTGGAGGGCCTGCGAAAAAAGGGGGTAGACTTCCTTCTTTGTAGAAGTTTAGTAGACTTACCTCATGTAGCCTGTTTTAGCTTATCATCCGGATGTTCCCCAAACGTCCCCCCTGAAAGGGAAGTCACATCAGGGACATCTTGGAGGCCGCATTCACCGACCTTTGCTTTAGCTATAATGAACGCATTAAAGCCACCATTAAGGCTAATCCTCTGGCGCTTAACCTAACCAAATCACCCATAGCAGATATGACATTCTTATTAATCTCCATACTGGTGGAAACCGGGAGCATGAATTCAGTGAACAACTCCTGAACCTGGTCTTGGAATCCAGATTTTTTTTTACCAACCTTCTGTTCGCCAAAGATGCTATGGAAGTGGCGCAGGTTGGCCGTAAAGTCGATCCAGCAATAGAGAAAGCATGACAAGCGATCTATGTGCTTATCCACTGGATCCTTTAAGCAGGCGCTATCAGAGGAAAGCATAACAGTAGTATTAGAGAGACCTGAAACTGGAGCGTCCACCACAGGAGGAAGAGACCATAAATTAATGAGATCTGAGGGAAAAGGATAATTAGTATCCAACACCTTAGGAATGGAAGGGAGCCTATTTGGCTTCTCACAGTCCTTTCAGACAATATTCGAAAAATGAGTTTGCTCAGGGAACTGTTCCCTCAGGTCTCTCTAGAATAAATCTCCCTTTTTCCTCTTGGGAACTTTGAAAGCCTAAATATGCAGAACCTCTAAAATGAAACAAATAAGGCCTTCAGTCTGATCCTTGAACAGAGAGCCTTCTCGTGTAGAGGATCCTGAGTCTGAATTACTCTTTTCCCTACTGGAAGGAAGTTCACCCACAGATAAATCCTCATCAGATATTACGGGTGCATAGATGTCTCCCTCAGAAGAAACTAGATGTCTTCTCTTCCCTAATGCCCTTTTTGGGGACCGCCGGTGCTAGCTGGCTAGCTAATGGGTCCTTCAGATCAGTGGGATCTAGGAGCCTGGAAGACAATTCCCCCCATTCCTTGGTAAAAAAAACCTTATAATAAGAAAAAGTAAATCCAAGCAACCGTCGCAGTCCAGTCCAACTGCAAGAATGAAACTGGATTTTGGAGATGCAGCCGGGAAGTATATAGGCCTTACCTACTGTCCCTATAGGTAACCACAATTTACACGTGCACAAAAAATCCTTTAAAATTGGCAGCCCAGCTATCTAGTTTTACACAATAAGCCAGTATTCATTTCTACAAGTTTATGTACAACATGGGTCTCCACTATACCAGTCCTCCCACATTATATGCTGCCCTTACCTGCCCCCCCCCGCTTTTCTTTCACTCTTGCACTCCTCTTATTCTCAGTTTAAGCACTCTACCCCTTGACCCATATTAGTATCTATTTCTCAGCACACCAGCCCTCCTTAAATTTAGGTACAAATTATCTGTACAATACAGTAAGTACCCCAATGAAAAGTCGAGGCGAAGTTGAGCTACCGAAGGAGCTCTAGGGTGTGAGGGCCCAGCATCAGCAGTCTCTGAAAGAGAAGTTCTCCTCCAAAACTTAGCAAGTACTACCATAGCACATTCCTGACAAACAGTACTGTCCTTGCCCAGAAGCCTTTGCAGACTTATTGGACATGGGGAAACGCTGTCTGCTAAGGTACCAGACTCACCTGCCCAAGATGCCTCCATCATGGTGAAAAATATAATCTCAATGTCCCTGAGGTCCTTAGACCAAAGTATATAGAAGTACTCGATAGTCACAAGTGACAGACCCTAGGGGTGAACCAAAACCAAACTATCCTTCTTCCCACAATCTATAAAAAAAAAATGAAAAATCAGATTAAACATAATTATTATAAAATATAAAGGGAAACATAAAAATACCATTTTGTGATTACTCACCTGTAAAATGGGTATTATAAATATGTCACACACCCCGCTTCCACTATTCATGACATATGGGTTATGGTCCAGTAGAGAGTGAACTTCTGCAGAGATGAAAGCAAAAAAGAAGCCCCTCCCGGTCCATAAATACCTGGGACCTCCCACACATTCCCCAGTATATAACAGCAGAAAGAGGACCAGGAAGAGACAATAAAACATTCTTAACAATAAAAGGTTCACCATATAAAGGATCCAAAATACCAAAGGGCGGGATGAAACGGGGTGTGTGACGAGGTGAGTAATCACAAAATGGTATTATTCCAAGTATGTCACACACCCCGCTTCCACTATTCATGACATATGGGACATCCAATAGCAGTGTCCGTCATGGGTGGGGATCCAAATACAGCAAAAAAATGCACAAATTTAAACCACTGCAGCTTGCAGAACCCTGCGGCCAAAAACAGCATCCGCTGAGGCCCGCACATCAACCTTATAAAACTTGGAAAAAGAATGAACGGAAGACGGAAGTAGCAGCCTTACAAACTTGTTCAACAGAAGCCTGGTGCTGAAAAGCCCAGGAAGCCCCAACAGCACGAGTAGAATGAGCAGTGATCTTAAAAGGAGGAACCCTCCCCTTAGCGGAATAGGCCCCAACAATGGCCTGACGTATCCATTTACTAATGGTAGACTTGGCTGGGGCCAAACCTTTCCTGGGCCCGGAGGGCACCACGAACAAGGCGTCCGTCTTACGAAAAGGAGAAGTAGCCACCAAATAGTACTTCACACAAGGAACCACATCCAAAGAGTGCAAAACCCTCTCCTTGTCATTGCTAGGCTTAGGACACAAGGAAGGGAGAACTACATCCTGATTGAGATGGAAGGCAGAAACCACCTTAGGAAGGAAATCTGGCTTAAAGCGAAAAACCACCTTATCCTGGTGTCTCTCAAAGTAAGGGGCCTGAATAGACAGAGCCGCCAACTCAGAGACACGCCGAACAGAGGTAATAGCCACCAAAAAGGCAACCTTTCGAGTGATCACAGAAAATACCATTTTGTGAGTACTCACCTGAAAAATGGATATTGTCAGTGTGCCACACACCCCGCTTCCCCTTTAATTCTTACGATTGGGTTACTCACCAGGTGACGCAGTTGCAGAGAGGAAGTCTTGTAACGAGCCCCCTTCCGGCCCATATATACCTGGTACCTCCCACTTAACACCAGTGATTTAAAAAGCAGAAAGACAAGGTACCAGTAATCTAAAGGTAACCTCAAAATAAAGAAAAGCTTCACCATATAAAGGATCCGGGATACCGGAAAGGGCGGGGTGAAGCGGGGTGTGTGGCACACTGACAATATCCATTTTTCAGGTGAGTACTCACAAAATGGTATTATTCTCAGTGTGCCACACACCCCGCTTCCCCTTTAATTCTTACGATTGGGACATCCAAAAGCAGTGTCCACAAGGGATGGGTATCCGAAGGCAAAAATGAAGCATAACTTAAATGACTGCAGTCTGCAGAACTTTGCGGCCAAAAACAGCATCCGCTGAGGCCCGCACATCAACTTTGTAAAACTTAGAAAAAGTATGAACAGAAGTAGCGGCCTTACAAACTTGTTCAACAGAAGCTTGGTGCTGAAAAGCCCAAGACGCTCCAACGGCGCGAGTAGAATGAGCAGTGATACGAAAAGGGGGAACTTTCCCCTTAGCAAAATAGGCCGCAATAACGGCCTGACGTATCCATTTGCTAATGGAAGATTTGCCCGGTGCCAAACCCTTCTTAGGCCCACAGGGCACAACAAAAAAGGCATCCGTTTTACGAAAAGGAGAAGTAATAATCAAATAGTACTTAACACAGCGTACTACATCCAAACAATGCAAAACCCTCTCCTTGTCATACTTAGGATTAGGACACAAGGAGGGAAGAACAATATCCTGATTCAAATGAAAAGCAGAAACAACCTTAGGAAGAAAGTCTGGTTTGAACCGAAAGACCACTTTATCCTGATGCCTCTCAAAGTAGGGCGCCTGAATAGACAAGGCTGCCAACTCCGAGACACGCCGGACCGAAGTGATAGCTACCAAGAAGACAAACTTCTGAGTCAGGGTAGACAAAGCAATATCTTGCAAAGGCTCAAAAGGAGGAGCCTGAAGAGCAGAAAGAACCAAATTCAAGTTCCAAACAGGGAGTAATGGTTTCCAGGGGGCCGCACATGCGTAACCCCCTGGAAAAAAGTTTTAACTAAAGGATGAAGCGCAAAACGCTTCTGAAAAAAGATAGATAAGGCAGAAACTTGCCCCTTCAACGTACTTAGCTGAAGACCAGAGTCCAGGCCAGACTGTAAAAACTCCAGAATCCTGGAGACCGAAAAGACCCTACAAGGAAAAGATCTAATCTCACACCAAGCGATATAGGCTTTCCAAGTCCTATAGTAGATGATAGAAGAAGACCTCTTCCGGGCAATGATCAGAGTCTTAACGACCGAGTCAGAAAGATCCTCCTCCTTCAAGATGGAGGTTTCAGCAGCCAGGCCGTCAAACCCAGCGTTAGTAAATTGGGGTAACACAACCGACCCTGAGTGAGCAGAACGAACTGGTCCACTGCCAGCCGAACGATGTCTGCGAACCACACTCGCCTTGGCCACCTTGGGGCCACGAGAATGGCGGACACCCTTTTCAGAGCCAGCTTCCGAACCACCCTGCCCAGCATGGGTATCGGAGGAAACAGGTACAGAAACCCCAGATCCCCCCAGCTCAGGGACATGGCGTCCACTGCCAGAGCCAAGGGATCCTGGGAGAGCGAAGTTCGGGAGCCTGCAATTGTGACGAGAGGCAAACAGGTCCACCTCCGGCGTCCCCCATCGGAGACACAGTGGGCAAAAAACCTGAGGATGGAGAGCCCATTCTCCCAGACGGGAAGAGCCCCTGCTCAACCGGTCCGCTTCCTGGTTTTCCGCCCCTGGAATGTACACCGCCGAGAGACAAGGAACATGGGCCTCCGCCCAGGTCAGGATCAGGGACACCTCCCTGAGAGCACCCGGACTGCGAGTCCCTCCCTGATGATTGATGTAAGCAACCGCTGTTCGGTTGTCTGAACGAACCTGGACCGGAAGGCCCAGAACGTGTTGAGTCAGAAGGGCAAGAACCCAACGGATGGCTCTCAGTTCCAGAATATTGATGGGTAAGTGGGCCTCTTGAGGTCCCCACTGCCCCTGGAACTGAAGCTCCTTCCAGAATCCCCCCCATCCCGAAAGACTGGCGTCCGTGGTGACAATTTCCCAAAGAGGGGTCAGGAAAGACCTGCCCTTCACGAGATTGGCCGAGACCAACCACCATTGGAGGGACTGCCGGACCCGGGAGGACAACTGGAAGGGCCGATCCAGTGACCGAGTCTGCCGGTCCCAGGACGCCAACAGATAGAGCTGAAGCGTCCTCATGTGAAATTGAGCAAAAGGAACTGCCTCGAAGGAGGCAACCATCAACCCTACCAGCCTCATCCCCAGACGGATGGACGGCCGAGGATTGGAAAGTAGGACCCGAGCCAACTCCTGAATCAGATAAATTTTGGACTGGGGGAGAAACACCCTGTGTTGACAAGAGTCCAACTGCATCCCCAGAAAGGACACCACCCTGGCCGGAGCGAGGGAGGACTTGGGGAAGTTGATCACCCAACCAAAGCTTTCCAGCGTGGAGACCACCATCCTGGTGTCTGTCTCTGATTGATTGAGTGACTGAGCCATGATGAGAAGGTCGTCCAGATAAGGTATGACACGAATGCCCCGAGATCTGAAAATGGCCATCACCCCTGCCAGCACCTTGGTGAACACTCTTGGGGCCGAGGTAAGGCCAAACGGAAGTGCCACGAATTGAAAATGCTGATCTTTCATCACGAATCGAAGAAAACGTTGATGAGCCTGGCAGATGGGAACATGAAGATAAGCATCCTTGATGTCTATGGACGTCATGAAGTCCCCCTGCCGAAGAGAACCGATGGCCGTACGCAAAGTTTCCATGCAAAACTTCTGAATACGGATGAACCTGTTGAGTAATTTCAGGTCCAGGACGGGACGAACCGACCCGTCCTTTTTGGGGACTGCGAAAAGATTGGAGTAGAAACCGAGGCCCATCTCTAAGCGCGGTACCGGCCGGATGACCGCCATTTCTAAAAGATTCCTTATCGACGCCAGGAGCCCCTGTGCGGCCAAAGGATCGATGGGCACCCGAGACCGAAAGAACCGTGAAGGAGGGCGAGACTCGAACTCCAGTTTGTAACCGGACGACACCACCTCCTGGATCCATCTGTCCGGATTCTCCTGGTCCCAAACCTGGGAGAAGTGTCGCAATCGTCCCCCCACCCGCACGGGTGAGGGCAGCCCCTCATTGCCGAGCGGGCTTACCAGCAGGTTTGGGCTTAGCGCCCCAGGACTGAGTGGGACGGCCACGGCCCCTCCCCCGGGTCCAACCTGCACCTCTGGTAGCGGGAAAGGAAACCCCCCTACCCGCTCTAAATCCCCGAAAGGAAGGCCTAAAGGCACTTGCACCCCGAAAGGGGCGACGAGGCCTCTTGCGTTGAGACAATTTACCACATTTTGCAACTGAATCAATGTTATCACCAAACAGTCGCAAACCCAAAAAAGGAAGTGCTGTGAGCACCTTTTTAGAGACCAAGTCCGCCGACCACTGGCGCAGCCATACTGACCGACGAATAGCCACCAGATCGCCAACAGCATCGATCTCAAGCTGGTCTGCAGACTCCACAAGGAGTTTCCCCTCCTCGTCCAGGGAATAATCGGACCAATCCACAGCTTCGCACCCCTCATCCTGCGAAGCAGGAGCTGCAGGAGAAAGGTGTTTCCGCTTCGCTGTAGCCTTCTGACCTACCTTGGCGGAAACTATCTTCTCGAGGTTGGACAATCGCGCACACACCTCGGATTGCGAATCCCCACTTTTGACAATGTCACACAGGGTCTGGAACAGGGAGGGGGGGGTAGGAGATGACGGAAGTTGCGAGGAGCCAGAAGCCGGAGCGACGGACTGACGCACAATATTCTGCTTTGCACAAGGAATGCATAATATAACATCATCGCCTGGGAGCGGAGTCCCACAACCCCCACACAGCCTAGATGGCCCCGAAGAGCCATTTCCGGTATTGTCGGAAGCCTCCATATGGTGATTTTATGGTATTCGCAACAACCGTGGGTTTTAGGCATAAAGCCACCCGGGATGCCCCTTTAAATTAATGTCCCGGGAAGGGAGGATTTAAATTATAATTATCCCCTTTTTTTTTTTTTTTTTTTTTTATATATCCCAATTTAGAGTAAAGGGACTAGCCAGGTATACAGAACCAGGAAGCCACTGCAGTGAGGGAATCCCAGGATCTGTGGGGAAAGAGACAACAGTAAGATCCCCAGAAAAAAGGGGCAGCATGCAGTACAACATTCATACAGAAAACAGCATATACCAACACATTGCAAAAACACCCCAAAGCGCTTGAAGAGGCCAGCCAATAAAAATGTAAACCAGTTAAAAACAATCCAAGTATAAACAAAAACGGCCCCACACAAGGTGAGGCCGCTTACCTGCACAAGGCTGAGAGGCCAGCAGCAGCAGCAGAGTCAAAATCCACTTCCTGCAGCCGAGTCCCCCGCACCTGACTCCTAATTAGAAGGAGGAAGTGCGGCGGGGCCGAGCTGCGCGTCAAGCCGCTCAGGCCACGCCCCCTCATCGCGTCGTCCGGGCCCCGCCCCCCCCCAGATTCAAACATACCGAGAGGGCGCCCGACGCCCTCGGTTAGTAGGAGGGGAGGGGAGAACAACCCTGGCAGCTTCAGGCCATGCGCCTGAGACTGCCAACAGCGCGGCCCGCCAATGGCGGCCGCATCCTAAAGTGGAGCTACAAACAACCCTGGCAGTTCAGCCCATGCACCTGAAACTGCCAACAGCGGCCACATCCTAAAGCGGAGCTACAAACAATTCGATCAGTGGGGGGGGAAAACACATGTAAACAATAAAAAAAAGTGTTAGCAGGTCAGGCCGCGTGCGCACATCCCGCGGCGCTGACCTGAAACTGACAATGGTTATAAACATAAGTAAAAACACCACATGCATATATACATCCCCCAAACCCCCCCCCCCAAGTGAAGGGAGAAGGGACCGTAACGGGAGAGAAAGGGGCCAAGGGGAACCTCGGGACAGGGGCATCCCAAATACGGATCACCATGCCAGATAGCCGCATTGCCCCACGCATGAGGTCGAGCGGAGGAGATAAGCTCCTAGGCACCTATAGTGCCATCTACCATTTGCCCAGTGAGCAGCCTGGGCTGGGAGGCTTCCATCAACCATATAGGTAAACAAACAATCAACTGGGCAGAAATAGACCCAAAGGGGGTGCCGGGGTAAGACCCCGGCTACCTGCAAGCAGGAGACTTCTTTCTTCTGTCTTGTCGTCATGCAGAGAGAAAAACACTGGTGTTAAGTGGGAGGTACCAGTTAAGTGGGAGGTATATGGGCTGGAAGGGGGCTCGTTACAAGACTTCCTCTCTGCAACTGTGTCACCTGGCGGTGAGTAACCCAATCGTAAGAATTAAAGGGGAAGCGGGGTGTGTGGCACACTGAGAATAGTGCCACATCCTGCACCGGCTCAAAAGGAGGCCCCTGTAGGGCCGAGAGAACCAAATTTAGGTCCCAAACAGGAACCAAAGGCTTTCTAGGGGGCCGAACATGAGTGACCCCTTGGAAAAATGTCTTGACCAGATGATGCAAAGCAAAGGACCTTTGAAAAAAGACAGCCAGGGCAGAAACCTGACCCTTCAAAGTACTGAGCTGGAACCCCAGATCCAGACCGTGTTGTAGAAACTCCAAAATCCTAGGAATCGAAAACACCCTGCAAGGTAAGGCCCTAGCCTCACACCAGTCAATATAGGACTGCCAAGTCCTATAGTAAACGTTAGAGGAAGACCTCTTCCTAGCTCTGTCTGAATAACCGCCTCCGACAAACCTTCCTCCCTCAGGATGAAGGTTTCAGCAGCCACGCCGTCAAAGCAAGCGTTTGCAAATTGGGGTAACGTAGCTGACCCTGAGAGATCAGATCCAGAAACAGGGGCAGCCTGTACTGATCTACCGCCAGTCTTATGGCGTCTGCGAACCAAACCTGTCTTGGCCACCTTGGGGCCACCAGAATTGCTGGTGCCCCCTCTAGAGCCAGCTTGCGCACTACCTTGCCTACCATGGAGAAGGGGGGAAACAGGTACAGAAACCCCAGATCCCTCCAGGCAAGTGACAAGGCATCCACTGCCAGGGCCAGAGGATCCCGAGACAGAGATACAAAGGTTGGGAGCTTGTGATTGTGCCGAGAGGCAAAGAGATCCACCTCCGGAGTCCCCCACTTGTGACACAGGGACCGAAACACCCTGTGGTTGAGAGACCATTCCCCTCGGCGAGAGAATCCCCTGCTCAGGGAGTGCGCCTCCGTGTTCTCCACTCCCGGAATGTACACTGCCGAGATGCAAGGAACATTGCTCTCCACCCATGTCAGAATCAGAGAGACTTCCCTGAGGGCACTCCTGCTGCGAGTTCCTTCTTGGTGATTGATGTAAGCTACCGCAGTTCGATTGTCTGATCGAACCTGAACCGGTAAGCCCTGTAGGTGAAGTGTCAGACGTGACAGAACCAAACGGATAGCTCTGAGCTCCAAGACATTGATAGGGGTGTGAGCCTCCTGAGGACCCCTGGAACTGATGATCCTTCCAGAAACCTCCCCAGCCCGACAGGTTGGCATCCATGGTAACCGTCTCCCAACAAGGGGCCAGAAAGGATCTGCCCCTCATCAGATTGCTTGGTTCCAGCCACCACTGAAGGGACTGCCGAACCCTGGGAGACATCAGAAAACACTGATCCAAGGACTGTGGACATCTGTCCCATTTCAGCAATAGATGGAGTTGGAGCGACCTCATGTGGAACTGAGCAAAGGGGACTGCCTCGAAGGAGGCCACCATCAAACCTACCAGAGTCATCCCTAGCCGGATTGAAGGGCGAGGATTGGTCAGGAGAACACGTATCAGATCCTGAACCCTCTGCACCTTTGGCTGAGGTAGGAACACTCTGGCCTGACTGGTATCCAGATGCATGCCCAGAAAAGAGATCTCCCTTGATGGGGAGAGAGAAGACTTGGGGTGGTTGATCACCCATCCGAGCCTTTCCAGCGTCGTCACCACCGTCCTGGTGTCCAGCTCCGCCTGGCAGAGGGAAGAAGCTGTAATGAGTAGGTCATCCAGATACGGCACAATGCGAATGCCCTGGGCTCTGAGCAGGGCCATTATGCCCGCCAGAACCTTGGTAAACACCCTTGGTGCCGAGGTCAGCCCGAACAGGGAGGGCCACAAACTGAAAATGCTGATCTCCAACCACGAACCTGAGAAATCTCTGGTGTGCTGGGAAAATTGGTACATGAAGGTAAGCATCCTTGATGTCTATGGACGTCATGAAATCCCCCTGACGAAGGGAACCGATGGCTGAGCGCAGAGTCTCCATGTGGAACTTCTTGGTTCTGATGAACCTGTTGAGAAGCTTCAAATCTAGAATGAGTCTTATGGAGCCATCCTTTTTGGGAACCGTGAAAAGGTTGGAATAATAGCCCCGGCCTCTCTCTGAGAGAGGCACCGGGCATATGACCGCCATGTCCAGGAGATTCTTTACAGCCAACAGGAGCCCCTGCGCTGCCCGAGGATCCGATGGCACCCGAGACCTTAGGAATCTGGGAGGAGGCCGGTACTCGAACTCCAGTTTGTACCCAGACGAGACCACTTCCAATATCCACTTGTCTGTGACCTCCTGGACCCAGACCTGGAAGAAGAGCCACAGCCATCCCCCCACCCGTAAGGGTGAGGGCGCCTCCTCATTTCTGAGCTGGCTTGGCAGCGTGCTTGGGCTTGGAACCCCAGGTAGAAGCTGGACGGGTGCGTCCCCTGCCTCTGCTCCAGGAATCACCTCTGAAGCTAGAGTAGGTAAGACCTCTGCCCACTCTGGCACCGCGAAAGGAAGGATTGAAGGAGCTTGCCCCCTGAAAGAAGCGACGCTGCTTCTTATGCTGAGGTAGCTTCCCACCTTTCGCCACAGAATCCAATTTGTCACCAAACAGCCGCATGCCCAGGAAGGGCCGTGCTGTAAGTGATTTCTTGGCCGCTATGTCAGCCGCCCACTGGCGTAGCCATATCGAACGACGCATGGCCACCAGCAGAGCCGAGGTTCTACTACACATGATAATAGTGTCATCCATAGCCGCCAACACAAAGTTCATGAACAATTCACACCTCTTAAGGGCTGTGAATTCAACATCGGCCGGGTTGAGTTGGGACCCTTTTAACATGTTCCTAACCTCAGACCTGGTAGCCACAGCCACGAGTGCAGATGCACAAACAGGCCGCAAGGCTGAACCCACACTGGCAAAGGCATGGCATGCCATCTGATCAATGCGCTTATTCTCGCCATCCTTAAGGGTAGTGGCGCCAGGAGTATGTACAACGGAGGTGTTGGACAACCCTAAGATGGGCACATCGACCTTGGGAGGGGAAGACCATCGCTTCACCGCATCCGCCGGGAAGGGATACTTCCTATCCCATCCCTGCAGGACACCGGGAAGCTGACTCAGCTTCTCCCATTCTCTAAGAATCATGCTATCAAAATGATCCTGATTTGGGAACTCCAAGCGGAGCTTAGATGACCCAAAGAATTCCCCCTTCTTCGGAGGGGCCCCGCTGGTGGGGAAATATCCAGAACCTCTAAGATATGGGCCAGGACTTTGGGGGTATCCACAGCATCCCCCAGTGCCTGCCCGGCATCAGAATCAAAGAACTGCAGTTCTTCAGTCTCAGAATCCTCAAACAATTCCCCCTCCTCAAGAGGGGAATAATCAGCCCAGTCAAGGGAGTCATAATCATCAAAATCAAGTACCGGCATAGCCGGAGACAGATGCCTTTTCTTAGCAGAGGCCTTCTTGCCCACTGAGCTAGAAATAATTTTCTCGAGGTTGGCCAGCCTAGCACATACCTCAGAGTGCGACTCCCCACTAATGACCGTGTCACTTTGGGTACGGATAATGCGGGGCGGGGAAGGAGATGAGACGGGCGGCACTGACCCAGACGCCTGGGACCCCGACTGCCACTTTATGGCCTGTTGCGCACATGGTATGCAAATTAGTACATTTTCCCCCGTAAGGGATACCCCACAACCCACACATTGACCCGAAGGGAGCCCGAGCCCGGTTTCCTGTGGAGCCACCATATGGTGATTTTAATGGTAGTTGCAATGACCAGAAGGAATTACGCTGATAAGCTACCCGGGATGCCCCTTTAAGTCCCAAGTGGGAGGATTTAAGTAGCCCAAATTACTCTAGGGACCCTAGGACCGGGAGAAACCCCTTTTAACCCTTTCGCTGCCAGGCTACCTGAAGTTTTTGTCACCCTTTGTTGCCAGACCATTTTGCACTATTTTGCGCTCCACATGTTCAACTGTGATTTTTTAAGGGATTTCCAGGGATTTCCCAGGGAATTATATATTCTTTTTTCAGCAGAATCTGGGTTTTAACATGAAATGTCTTTTTGTCATTTTTTAGGTGTATTCTCAATATTTTGGGGTCAAATATGTGCAAAAAAATAAAAAAAATCTATTTTTTTTACAATTTGTAGTGTTTTTTGTAATAAAAAAAGTAATTTAGTCAATAAAATCTTATTGCATGTGAAATCCTAATTTCTCCTGGTCACAGCGTTACCACATATGTATAGGTAGACACCCTTTCCTGCCCAGGAGACTCCCCCAAACTGAAACAGCGCTTTAGGAGATTTTTTAGGATATTAGCAAATATGCTAAGCGCTAGGCGCACCTTGCAGTTTTTCAAGAAAAACAACCCTTTACATTTGAAATACCCCCACAAACTTTATATTCCCTGAAAGTATACACCTCAGGCTTTCTAGGTGTTTACATAGGTGCATTTTTCTGGAAGTAATTCCTCAATTAATTCTTTGGTAGCACAGAGTTTCACTAAAAAAGAATAAAAAGCAGAATCAAACTCATATTTTCAGAAAAAAAAATATGCAAACAAAAAAAAACAAGCCCAATCTGAAAAAGCAACATGCCCCGAACAGAACAATACCCAACATGCATAGCTACTGTCAAGGAAAGAGTTGTCAAACACTTCAAAGTAAAGCATGTGCGTAAGGGTAATTTTACTTGAAAATTTCAGCTCTGCAGACAAAGTGAGCACCTTGTACTTTTTCTAGCAAAACAACCCTTTACATTTGGAATACCCCCAGAAGTGTTGCAGGTTTGCCAGTAGTGACGAACCATTGGCATTTAGATATACCAGCTTATCAACATACAGAGATATTGTGCTCCACGTCTCTCAACTCCAAGTCCTTTAAACTCAAAAGCGTTAAGAGCGGCTGGCCATTAATATATCACAAATGTTTGAAAGCATGATCAAAATCTGCCTGCCAGACTGAGAACAGAATTGCAGATGTGAACTAAATAAAAATGCAGATAGTGGACTATAAAATTCTGTGACATCGCATTTTGCAGGTTTATCCAATTAAATAATAAACTTTGTGGCCTCTTTAGAAAAAGAGCAGGTTTATTTTGCTTTGAAAGCATATAGTCAAGCCATATAACTGAGGAATACCATTAACAATACAAGTACACCAACAGCTTGTCTAGCAAGTAATAAAACAAATCATGTGTCTCTAGGCAGAAGTTTGAGCATGGAATAATGAAAGAGGATTGCTTGGACACAGTTTAACATAATCTACCTGTCATGCATAAGAAAGAGGTAGTCTTTGGAAAGTGTCACATCATTTGGGTTTATTTATAAAGCTCTTACCTACTGTCCCTATAGGTAACCACAATTTACACATGCACAAAAAATCCTTTAACCCTTTTGTTGCCAAGCACGTAACACCTACGTGCTGGCTTGGCTGGGCCTTAAGTGCCAAGCCCGTAGGTGTTACGTGCTTGACTTTGATCGCTTCTAGTTTAAAAAATAAAAATAAAAAATACTCACCTGACCCCTTGTTGGATCCGGCCGGGTCTCCTCTTTAATTTGGTGCCATCCGATCCCCCGTGGGGGGTCGGATGGCTCCAGGAGAGCCCCCGGAATAGGCCGCCCCCCCCCCCCCGCTTCTGCAGCAGCAGCTGCTAACTGTAAAAAAAAAAAAAAAATAAAAATGACATTCACTTACCTCCATGTGCGCTGGCTCCCGCTGTCCCTCCTCTTCACCTGGGGGGCCTCCGATCCCCCCCCAGGACTTACCGATCTTCAGGAGGGAGCCTGGGAGGCTCTCTCCTCTCTTCTTCAAGATGGCGACCGCCATCTTGCCTCTAAGCCCCGCCCCCTTGGGGGCGGGGCTTATGACGTCATCCCGGTCCCGATCACCGGCTTCAGCTTTCTCAGCTTCTCAGATGCCGGTGATCGGTGCCCTGGAAGGAGGTGACAGGAGATCCTCTGATCTCCTGCCTTCTCCTTCTCTGGATGCCGATCACAGGCATCTGTCAGCTGAGCGGCGAGGGACAAGAGCTTGCAATCGAAGGTAAGTACAGTAAAAAAAAATTATTTTTTTTTAATAAAATACTTTTTTTTATTGTGTGGTGTTTTTTTTTTTACAGTTAACCCTTTGTGAGCTGGTAAGGGGTCCATGAGACCCCTTATACCAGTTCACATGGCTGGGGGGGTGGCATTGCCATTAACCCCCGCACCCCCATTACCTGCCTCCCCAAAGGCCAGGGGGGGGGCAGAAGAGCCCGGGCCCACATAGGCTATGTGGGCTCGTAGGCTGCAGGGTGGGGGGGCCACCAAAGCTGGCCCCCCCACTCTGTGCCTACAAGCCCCCATAGCTGGTCCCGGGCTGGTTACTTTGGGTAAGGGGGACCCCACGTCATTTTTTTTTTTGGATTTTTAAGGGTTTTTAACCCTTAAAAATCCAAAAAAAAATGGGGTCCCCCTCCCCGGGAAGGGGGACCCTATGTCATTTTTTTTTTTAATTAACCATTTGTCATCCAGCAGCTATAAAAGACTTCTGGGCAGGAAAGGGTGTCTACCTATACATATGTGGTATCGCTGTAAGCGGGAGAAATTGGGGTTTCTCACGCAATAAGATTTTATTGACAAACTTACATTTTTTATTACAAAAAAACTCTACAAATTGTAAAAAAATATATTTTTTTTATTTTTTTTCACACATTTCACCCAAAAATGTTGAGAATACACCTAAAAAACACAAACAAGACATTTCATGTTAAAGCCCAGACTCTGTTGAAAAAAACAATATATAATTTTCCTGGGAAATCCCTGGAAATCCCTTCGAAAATGACAGTTGAACATGTGTAGCGCAAAACAGTCAAACTCAGTCTGGCAACAGGGAGTGGCAAATGCTGCAGGTAGGCTGGCAGCGAAAGGGTTAAGATTGGCAGCCCAGCTATCTAGTTTTACACAATAAGCCAGTATTCATTTCTGTAAGTTTATGTACCACATGGGTCTCCACTATACCAGTCCTCCCCCGTTATATGCTGCCCTTTAAATAACCTGCCCCCCCTTTCTTTCACTCTTGCACTCCTCTTATCCTAAGTTTACGCACTCAACCCCTTGACCCATATTAGTATCTCTTTCTCAGCATACCAGCCCTCCTTCCATTTAGGTACAAATTATCTGTACAATACAGTAAATACCCCAATGAAAAGTCAACCCAGTGCTCTAGGAACCCAAATCGGACCTGCCTCAGCACTTCAACCACTCTTTAAACTCCCTGCTGTCCTTGCCTTTAGCTTGGTGCCTAGTTCCTAAAATGTATCCTCCATCTCCCCTAAATTAAGTCCTTGAATCCCGCATGAAACACAATATCTCCAACAACTCCTAGTAATTGTCTTTGTCCTTTCTACCACATACTGGACACTGGCACCATGGAGACAGCAAAGCATGCTGTTGAGGCCATTTTGGTGACAAACTAGTCTATCCATGTGGCTGATTATAGAATAACCACTAACCGCCTGGAGCAGCTTTTCCCCAACCCTCTTCTGGAGAGCCACCAACAGCTCATGTTTTTTGGATCTCCATATAGCCAGCTATATAGATCTGCTGCTGCACTAATGACTTAACCTGTGCATCTGCATTGAGATATGGAAAACCTGACTTGTCTGCTGTTGTGGAGAGCAATATGCACTAAAGCTGTCGTTTATAAGATAGACACCCTTGTATCAGCCAACTTAACAATTGTGCTAGGATGCACAGACACAGGTGTGCCCTTTATTTTATTTGCCTCTAACGACATCTACCCATCTACTTACTGTATTTGCTTCTCCTATTTCTCCACCCTCCATTTCTACCCCAATTACTGCTTGCTCAGTGAGCAGCCTGCTCCTTTCATGATGGTCAGTAGCCCTCAGTGCTGCATTTTTCTACTCCAGAACGCTACTTCAAGCTTCCAAAGGTTCACATGCTCACATTTTTCACAGCGATATTCACACAGGAATTGCTGCTCCATTTGTGTATATGACAAACTGTGCATTGAAGTAGACTTCCAAATTTGCAAGCCATCAGTAACAGGATCAGCAGTGAATACAAACATCCAATTCTGTGATCCTCACCTGTAGAACTGCTATCTTTTCTATATCCACTCCAGGCAGTCAACATTCAGTAACGAATGGTTTAACTCTCGACTGAAGGGTGTTGACTGCAAGACAAAGGTGTGGCTCCTCCCAGCCTATATACTTCCTGCTGCACTACACAAACCAGCAATTGAAAAGCAGTGGAGACAGTCTCCTGGGAGGATAAAGGTTCATAAGACAAAAAAGAATGACAAGATAAGTTCCTTTCTACCGCTCCATTTATTTTCCTCTTTTTTTTATGCTGAACAACTATTTACAAGCTCCACTAAGACAAGGAATCTGAAGCACAGACATAGTAACATAGCAGAAGGGAGGGAGAGAACAATTCTACAGGTGGGATTCACAGAATTGTATTTTCTTTTACAATCCACTCCAGGCTGTCAGCATCCAGTAATGAATGGCACCTCCAAAAGCAGTGTCCTTATAAGAAGAGTAAGCCATTTCAACCCCTAGCTTACTGTTGTCTGTAATACCTTCCTACCAAAAAATGGTGCAAATGTATGAACTGAGAACAAAGCATTGCATACTTGCTTCGAGGCCTTGTGCTGAAAATCCCAGGAAGTTTCAATAGCTCCTGTAGAATGAGCAGTAACTCGAAAGGGAGATTCTTCCCCTTGGAGATATAGGCCCTTATCACTGCTTGTCTAATCCATCGACTGATGGTAGATTTAGCTAGAGAGAAAACCCTCTGAAGTGCCTCTGCTATAATAAATAAGGAGTCTGACGTACGGAAGGCTTGTGTAGCATATTTTAGCGCTCTCCCTACATCCAGAGTATGAAGGACCTTCTCCTTCTGGCTAACTGAAGAAAGACAGAAGGAGGGCAAAAAAAACACTTCTTCATTAAGATGAAAAAAGGGGAAAATCACACTTGGGCGATCCGACGTGTGAGGGGAAACTCAAGATGGCGGCGGGACACCTGGACGGGAGCGGAGAGGCCGCCCGCCCTGCTTGTGCTGCCCAGCGGGGATCCGGCGGTCCGGAGGAGAGAGACGCCCGCCCGCCGAGAGCGGTGCGCGTGGCCCGACGGGGGGGGCGGGAGACTTCCCCCTGCCGCCATCACCGGAGGATGATGGGGACGGGCGCGGCCGGACGGCTGCTGGCGGACATACCCCCACGCCTGTCACGAGTGCGGAGCCGGTCGCGAGTGCGGCCCTGGAGAGCGGGGGACGCTGCCTAATAGTTGAGGCCCAGATTCACAATGTGGCGGACGGTCTCCCCGGGCACACTGGAGGAACACCCGGCGGCGCTATGCCAGGAGACTCCCTGGGCGGCGCGCGTGGGGCCCCCAGCCTAGAAGGGGCACGGGATGGGACACAACTGAATGGGACCTGCCCTGATCCAGCACCAGATACATGGCAGGTGTGCAATGGCGACCTCGCTCTGCACGTGTCGCCACAGAAACACCCGGGTGGAGCCGTGTGCCCGGGAGCCACCGGGGGCATCCCAGACATGCCTCCCCCGACACTGAGACCGCGGAGCATATCCCCGAGCAGTGGAGAGGTGGCACAGATCACGCCCGGGTCCCTGGCTTTTTCACCTGAGCCCGGGGGTTCATCGGGCGCCCCGTCGCACCCGGAATGCTGTGCCCTGTCTTGGGGGGATCGACATGGAGTGACCCCACACGCTGGGATGGGTGGCCATCCATCCTGGGACTCCCCTGGTCTGCTGCAGCAAAATGAATGCGGGCATCTCTCCTCCGCC
This sequence comes from Gastrophryne carolinensis, assembly GCA_027917425.1. Classification (NCBI taxonomy): domain Eukaryota; kingdom Metazoa; phylum Chordata; class Amphibia; order Anura; family Microhylidae; genus Gastrophryne; species Gastrophryne carolinensis. Next base: position 539,248,941 of record CM051234.1, read on the forward strand.
GTGAGAAGTTTGACCTACACCCCTCACACTTTATTCCACCCAGCTGAGCAAGACTCCCGGGATCCTGAGACCAGCCCTCGCAATGGGAGAATGCTCCCCATAAGCCCCGCGCTTCCGGAGCGCAGCCATGGCTCTTACCCGTCCATACCATTTGATTTCTTATCGCAAGTAGTCGCTGAGGCGGTTAAAGTCAACATCAAAGAGACCCTATGCGGACTACCTACCGAGAGTGACTTTGATGGATATGTATCCAGAATGGAGGGGCTCTTAAGAAGGAGTTGGCGGCCTTGCAGGGAGCGGTGACAGATGTAGTGCTCAGAGTGGACGTTGTTGAAAACTCGCAGGGGGGCGCTTGTGGCGGCTCTGGAACAACAGCAAGACGAGAGCAGACGCCATGTGTCTGAACTACTCCTCGCACATGATGATGTTGAGAACCGCAACCGGCAAAACAACCTCCGCTTAAGGGGGATACCCGAGTCTGTGGAGAGCCGCAACCTCGCGGCTGCGATTACATCAATCTTCAATGAGCTACTGGAGCTCCCCAGCATCAATTGCATTGAGCTTGACCGCGTGCATCGTGCGCTGGGCCCACGTCCTACGGAGCGGGATAGGCCCAGAGACACCATATGCAGAGTCCACTTCTTTAAAATTAAGGAAGAGATTACCCGCCGAGCTTGGGAGAAGGGCCCTGTCATGTTCCAAGGCGCCCAGGTGGTCATCCTACAGGACTTGTCCCGCAGAACTTTGCAAATGAGGAAGCTCTTGAAGCCCCTGCTGGAGGCGGTTCAGAGCCAGGGCGCCACTTATCGCTGGGGCCACCCCTTCCAGCTGAGAGTCCGGAGAAATGGTGACCTCTTTGTGCTGAAATCCCCAGGCCAGCTCCGGGACTTGTTCCGCTTCCTGGAGGCAGCACCAGTGGAGATTTCTGATTGGACGGCCCCGGACCTCCCGGTGGCTGCCCACAGCGAGGAGCAGCTGGTCCTATCTGGGGAAGAGGAAACAGAAGAGGTCGTTGATCATCCTGCGCTGGCACCCGGGCCTCCCTGTGTCGGTTGTTCCCACAACCCAGTTTATTACAACGTGGGGGTGGGTGGCCGAGACGGGTGAGGTGGGTAAAGCAGTGTTAGAAACATTCTTATCTGCAAGTGACCAGATGAGGTTCCTGTTGACCGGGCCCCCGGCTGGTTGCCCGCATTGCGTGGGTGGCCGGTCGGACGCCCAGAACTGAGTTGTTGAGATAAAGGTTATGCTATGGGTTTGCGCTTCGCCCCACGCGGCTTGGCTACTATAGGCCTCTTCGTGTCTGGCGGGGCGCATGCCTCCGGGCCTCTTTACTTGTTCATCAATACGTTGTTATGTTGAATTTGTTAGGACCTGTTACTGGTTTCCCCACATGTGTATGTGTATGGGTGCTGTCCCCGCCTGGCCGGGCGGGCCGGTTGGCTGACCGATGGCGGGCCACTCGCCTCCTGGTGGGGGACCTGTTATGCGGACCTTTGCTTCGGCAGGATTCTGGTTGGTGGCTCGACGGGGTCGCCCTGCTGCGTATGCGGTGGAGCTTTGATGGTCCTGGTGAGCCGGCCCGCGGCCTTCATCTGTCGCATCACATGTCTTATTATGAATACATCGCCCTTAAGTGTAGTAGAATGAAAATCAATACTATAGTGCGGTTGCTCCCCAGCGGTTTTATGACCCTTGCCCTCCTCACCCCCAAAACAACTGGTGCACCCCTCTAGCGACGACCTCAGTCCTCGTAGACGGGAAGACAGAAGCGGACTACCCCCCATTCCCATACTTGGGGGGATAGAGTGAAATTTCACTGACTTCCGCTAAAAGGCACCCCTCTTGGAACACGTGCTTCGTGATCCACTAACAGACTATCAGTTAGTCTAGTTCTTGTTAGATATTTGTTTACTCCCCTCTCGTTGGGTACTTTTTGGTCTATCCCGAACCCTTACCCCTAACCCCCCTTCAAATCCCTCATAACCCCTGAGGTCCTAGCAGCTACCTCACTCTGTGCATCCTGCCTGAGAGCCGCCCACAGGGGTTCATCCAACATGGGTCCACTGAAGGTAGTATCCCTGAATGTCAAAGGCCTTAACACGCCCGAAAAGAGAACAATACTGAGGCAAGAGTTGAGGAGACATAAGGCGCAAATAATCTTTATTCAAGAAACACATTTCAAAAGAGGGGCCTCCCCAAAGTTAAATAGTAAATATTTCCCTCACGTCTTTACCAGCAGCTCCTCTGAAAGTAAGAAAAAAGGAGCAGCTATCTTGATAGCGAGAGATGTCCCTTTTTCGTTGTTGGACTCCTGGGCTGATGATTCGGGGAGAGTAGTCATGGTGAAGGGTACTATTAACCAGAAGCGATACACCCTGGTCTCGATCTACGCTCCTAACCAGGGTCAGGTTCAGTTTCTTAGGCAGACATTGGATAGGGTTGAAAAATTTGCGGAGGGTGAGTTGATTCTGGGTGGAGATTTCAATCTCCCGATGGACCCTCTCATCGACACCTCGGCAGGCAGGTCAACAATCTCCCAACCAGCTTTGAGATCCCTTAAAAGGAGGCTACAGGGACTACAGCTGGTAGATGTGTGGCAGATTAGAAACCCCACAGCTAGAGACTATTCATTTTACTCAAAGGTGCACGGGACTTATTCCCGAATTGATTACCTCTGGGTCTCCCATAGCCTGCTAGAGAGAGTCACAGGAGATGGTATCTACCCCACCTCGTTTTCCGATCATGCCCCGATCTATCTAGATTTGGACCTCGTAAATAGACCCCCCCCCACTAACCTGAAGGCTGAATGAATCCTTGCTGAAAAACTCAGTGGTCCTGCAGGGGATCAGGGAGGGTATCACTTCGTACTTCAATGAAAATGACAATGGGGAGGTTTCACCCCTGACCCTGTGGGAGGCTCACAAAAGCGTCATCCGGGGTATCTTGATTAACCATGCCTCGCGACTGAAAAAAGAAAACACAGCACTCTTAAGAGAAGCTGTCGGAGAAGGTCAACGCTCTGGAGCTTTCCCACAAACGGTCAGAGGCGGCGAATGTACTAGGTGAACTCACACAGGCTAGGATCGCCCTTAACACACATTTGAGACAAAAAGCCAAGCACGACATTAGAAGGTGTAAAAGATAGCGCTCTCCTGGCGCGAGCCCTCAAGCAACAGCAAGCCCAGAATTTCATATCTGAGATTATGGATGAATACTGTCAGAAAAAACACACTTCAGAGTCTATAGCGGGAACATTCAGGCACTACTATGCGGGCCTTTATGGCCTGGGCGGGGACACACCAGGGTCGAAGTTGTTGGAGAGAATTAGGCAATACCGTCACGCTCTAACATGGCAAAGATCACTAAGGAGGCTGCAGCCCTAATAGAAGCCCCAATTAACACGGGGGAGCTAGCGGAGGCTCTTAAACTTACACCTGGGGGCAAGGTGCCAGGACCAGATGGTTTTACAGCCAGATATTATAAAACCTTTGAGCCTCTGTTGGGTCCGCGACTGGTAAGGGCCTGGAACACCATACTAGATGAGGAAAACCCAGGGGCTTTCTCATGCAGGGAATTAGAAGCCCACATTACGGTTATACACAAGCCGGGAAAGGATCCGTTGTCTTGTAAAAGCTATAGACCCATCTCTCTGCTCAACGTAGATATGAAGCTCTACACCAAGATCCTGGCCAATAGATTGGCTCCATTGATCCCCCAGCTAGTGCACTTAGACCAGACAGGATTTGTGCTCCATAGAGAGGCCAGAGATAATGTTGTTCGCGCCATTAATGTTGTACACGCAGCCAAGACCTCGGGGACCCCCCTGATGCTCCTCTCCACGGATGCCGAAAAGGCATTTGACAGGGTGAGCTGGCCTTTCTTGAGGGAGTCCCTTCGGTATATTGGTCTGGGAGACAACATGAGACGGCTCATAGAGGCACTGTACACTACCCCTTCGGCACGAGTAAGAATTAATGGCCACCTCTCGGACCCGGTGTGGATCAAGAATGGAACCCGTCAGGGTTGCCCCCTCTCACCCCTCCTCTTTGCCTTATCACTTGAGCCGTTCCTGTGCACAGTCCGAAACAACCCAGACATTCAGGGAATTGAATCCCAAGAGAGCACCCACAAGGTCGCTGCATACGCAGACGACCTGCTCTTCTTCATCACCAACCCCTCTGTGACTATCCCAGTCCTAATGAGGGAATTTGAGACGTACGGGAGGCTCTCCTACCTAAAAATTAACTTTGAGAAGTCAGAGGCCATGATCGTCTCCCTCCAGAGGGACCTAGTCGGGACCTTACGTCAGTCCTTCACCTTTAAGTGGGCCAAGGCCTCCCTGACATACCTGGGGACCCAGTTACCAAGCTCCTTGTATAACATAGTGCCCCTGAATTTCCTCAAGCTGGCCAGGAAGATTAGGGCCGATTTAGAGAGATGGGACCTTCCCACATTCTCCTGGATGGGGAGGGTAAATATAATAAAAATGACGATCCTGCCCAGACTGCTGTATCTGTTCCAGGCTCTGCCGACCCGGATTCCTGCAGGTTTTTTTACAGACCTTAACAGGTCCCTCATGAGCTTCGTCTGGAATAAAAAGCAAGCAAGATTAGGGAAACGCACACTCTACAGGCCCAGAAATCAGGGGGGTATGTCACTGCCAGATATGAGGCTTTACTGGGCGGCCACGCACTTGCAGAGAACATGTGAGTGGGCTACATGTCAGGACTCAAAGAGATGGGTCCAGTTGGAACGAGCCGCGGCCCACACTCCACCTGATGTCTCAATGTGGGGTGGAGAGGCCATCCCCTCAGAACTAAAGAGCCACCCGACTATTGCAGCGACGCTGAGGGTCTTCAGACAATATAGACACTATTCTGAGATCTCCCCATGGCCCTCTCCCATGGTGCCCATTATCACTAACCCATTACTTACCCCGGGATCGTCCAGAGCAGGCCTCAGAGAATGGAGTGGGTTGACTCAGTTGAGAGCAGGGGACCTGATTACGGAGAGCCGATGGACGTCCCTGGCGGACTTGAGATCCAGATGGGGAAACGCAGACCTCGACCCATGGACTCTAGTTCGTTTACAGTCTTTCGTAGCCAGGCAGGGATTGAAGAGAGAAAAGTGTAGGCCCCATACTGACCTCGAAAGGATTTGTTTGGGTGAAGTGCCAAATAAACATCTGACCTCCAAATTGTACCTGCAGCTAGTGGGAGAGCGGGATGGCCCCCCGTCATTTTGGAGGGAATGGGAGGCTGACCTAGGGATGGAGTTTAATGAGGCGCAGAGGGAGAAGATTGCATCCCTCGCCCACAGATCCTCAATAGCCACCAGAGTGCAGGAGTCCAACTATAAGGTCCTGACCCGTTGGTATTACACCCCCGACAGACTCAACAGAATATCAGCCTCGGTGGACCCCCAGTGCTGGAGGTGTGGGTCCGAGCGAGGCACACTAATGCACATATCGTGGTCTTGCTCCAAGATTCGCGACTATTGGGAGGGCGTGCTGGCCATAATTTCTCGACTTACAGGGGAGCCGGCTCTCACTGACCCAGCTCAGATTCTGCTGCATTTGACAGATCACCCCATAAGCAGGTACAAAAAGTCCCTGCGGGCCCACCTGTTGAATGCAGCTAAGATGGTGATCCCGAGATACTGGAAACAAAAAAGAGCCCCCACGGTGAGAGATTGGGTTGTGGAGGTATTGAGCATTTCGGAAATGGAGGACCTCACTTTGGCTATGCATGATAGAGATGAGCAGTATAGGCGAACATGGATGCCTTGGTTAATCTACCAAGAGTCTGAGGAGTTCAAGCAGTCTTTCAGGGAGCCGGAGACCCCGGGATCGTGACCTGTACTGCCATGTTGGATTACTGGCCAAGGGATACACCCCAGCCCCCTCCCCCCTTCTTTTTGACCCGGACGGGAGCACCTCGGGCCCATGGACAGCGGCCCCTTGGATAGCCTCTATATGTAGTTGAGCCACTTACCCGTGAACATGAGTGACGTACAAGTCATCTAGCTGCTCCCACACCCCCCCCCCTTCGTCAGCCCCCTTGCCCCTGAACCCTTACCCCATTGTCTAATGTGTATTGTTTTATATGGTGTTTTTGTATCATTCCTTGTATGTTTTTATGCGAAAAATCTTTAAATAAAGAATTTAATTAAAAAATCCTAAACGGGCAGAATAGCCTTACGTGGAGGAAGCACATGAGTGACCCCCTGCAAAAACATCATAATAAGTTTACTCTCGGCAATGGGTTTCTGAAAAAAGATAAAAGCAGATATCTGTCCTTTTAGAGTGCTCGATTGAAGACTCTCATCAAAACCCTTCTGCAAAAATTCCAGAATTCTGGAGATAGAAACTTTCTACAAGCAAAACCTCTAGATTCACACCAAGCGATAAATACCCACCAGACTCTGTAGTAAATCTTTGATGAAGTTTGCTTTTGAGCCTGAATCATGATCCGTATGACTCTGGAAGAAAAAAAATTCTGTCGGAAGCTTAGAGAGAGTCTTCAATAGCCAGGGCATCAATGCCATAACTCTTAAATTGGGATTCCATAAATTTGATCATGGGAAACCTCTAAGGGTCGCCTTCTGACATTCTTACTATGTCTTAGAACAAGCTTCTCCATGGCCACTAAGGAGCCACCAGAATGGTTGGAATTCCCTCACGGGCTATCTCTTAGTACTCGACCTAGGAGTGGAATAGGAGAACCGCATAAGGAAGCGTGAAAGCTGACCAATGTAGAGTCAGTGGATCTGTTGCTGTTGCTAGAGGATCCATGGACCTTCACAAACTTCACAATCATCCGACTGTAGCGGGATGCAAAAAGATCTAAATTTGTGAACCCCCGCGAATGCAAAGGGGCTAAAAAATTCTGACTGGGGGGCGCGGCTTGGCCGGCGGGCAAGATGGCATCCTGAGACCGGAGCTCGTGGTGGCGTTTCCCGAAAGCATTGATTTCTGCATCCCCTGCTGACCATGGCCAAGAGCAACAGATCGGGGACAACAGCTTAAACACCGAGGGCACCGCAGAACCCAAGCACAAGCACCAGGAACTTACCAGACATGCTCAAGTCACAGCGGCCAGAGGACGCAGTACCACACGCACCTAAGATGGCGGTCTCATTCTCACCTGAAAGCTCCCCGGACAGGTCCAGTGTGGTGTGGCGGCTTCTGAGAGAGAGGAGCAGGATGTCGCAGCCCAACTTAGTCAGCTCCCCACCCGCTCGGAGTTGGCGAGATTTGCGAGGGAAATCAAGTCCACCATTGCAGAGGCAATAGCTGACCTAAAGGCTGACATGCGGTCTTTGGCCCGGAGGATGGAAGGAGTGGAGAGAGAGGCGGTGATCACAAGGCGCAGACTGCGGGAGGTGAGCGAGGTTGTTAATGCGCATAATAACTACATGCTTAATGTGCACAGGCACCTGGAAGACTTGGACAAAAGAAATAGAAGGTGCAATATAAGGGTGAGAGGTGTCCCAGAAGCGGTGGAGCAGGATCAGATTGCGAGCGCTTTACTATCTATTTTCAACACTCTCCTCGAGCGTCCACCAGACACTCCAATCCACCTGGTTCGAGCTCACAGAGCACTTTGTCCGAGAAATATAGGAGATTCAAGCCCCAGGGACATTATATGTTGTCTACAAAGCTTTGCTCTGAAGGAGGAGATTATCGCAAAGGCCAGGTCTCGGGACTCGATCCTGTTTAACACTGATGAGATCCAGCTATTTCAAGACCTCTCTGGCATCACCTTGCAACACCGTAGAGCCCTAAGACCCCTCACATCACTATTGAGGGAGAGAGGCATCCCTTAACACGGGAGATTTCCTTTTGCGCTCTCAGCTACCAAGAATGGGAAAACGGCACTCTGCGTGTACCGGGTGACCTGGCGGACTTCTGCAATTCACTTCACCTACCTCAAGTGTCGGTTCCAGACTGGTTCGTGGACTTTGCTATCCCGGATCTGTTGGCGCTCCCTTCCAGGGCGGGATCCCCTGAACTCTCACCGAGAGGTCCCTCAGACCGACGTAACCTCGGGATATGGCAAGAGGGCAGGGAATGAAGAGCCGACCGGGCCGCATGGATGGAAGGAAGCCCTGTATAGTTGCTGCTATGCCTTGCTGGCTCTCTTTTTGGGGTAATACTGTTTGAGTGTAAGGTGCCTTATGCTGACCGCTAATCTGTGTATCCCATTCCGCAGGCTGCGGCGAGGGCGCAGTTAGACATCAGCGATTTGCACAGATCTGCCACCTCCACACTGTTTATAAATGTTATTGGTAGTGTGCTATTTATTTTATTATGCTTTTTTAACAAAGTTTTTAAGTCTTACATCTAGCCTGTACTCCAGGGATTTGGGCAACCTAACTGTATGGCGGTGGGTATGTCTAAAGAAGATGCTGCCGATCGCTTGGGGGGGGGTCGCTCGTTCTGGCGTCGTCTGGGCCTCTATGGTCTGATCGGCGGCTTTAGGTGGGCCTGGGGGTCCCCTCCCGCTATGGTGCGGGGGTGGGGCTTGTGCTTGCTGGGCGCTGGGTTTCCAGGGCCTCCTCGTGGGGAAGTAAGGTTGTTTTATATAGAGTTATTAACTTTTGTCTGATATATGTCTGGACGCCCTCATCCAATGTGCGCATCCCATTCCGCATGTAGTGGCGAGGACGAATTTGGACGTAGGTGGCTATTATAGTTCTACCTCATACACGTTGAACTCTGTGAGCAGTCATGGTGGGTGTCAGCCTCGGCTGTGTTATAGCTCATTCCTTATTAAATTAGTTTGATAGACGACATGTTTAGAACTTGTTGGTGGGCGGAGCAAGCTGGCTTTCCTCTCATGGGTGCTGCTTTCCCCTGCGACAGCCGGAGTTGCACTATTAAGAGTTTTTGGAGATTTTATGGCGCTAGAGCGGGCTCTAAACTTACGCTATAATTTGAACACTATATGGAGCCATACCCCTCCATGTGGGGGTAGGGGCCCCTCCCCCTCTTTGGTTTCTGCATATGACCCATCCCTCCTACGCTGGCTCTGCCGGAGATTTAACAGCGTTATGACTGTGTTTGTTATTAAGGATGGGTTGGGGTGTTGGGTTGTGGTAGTGGGAGAGTGATTGGGATGCCCTTGCTTTACACATGACGTTAGACAGCTTTCTCATGCTTTGAGCCTCCCTTTCCCAGTTGCTGCAAACGGGGAGTGGAATGGTGAGGAGTTCCCGGGCACGTATTGTCAGCTTGGCTGTGGGTTTGAGCTCGGGCTCTTCTAAAGCATCAGGGCATGTAAATAGTAGACTTCTGTCTTTTGTCATCTGAGGCTTTATCACCGCTGGATACGCGGGTGGGGTTTACAGAGGTCTCTTCGGTCTGGGCTCATGGCCTGCCCCTATGCCCACAGCTGGTCACTCCCTCGTTGCTTCAACTATAGGGTGGTCCCTGGCGGGAGGGGGGAGTGGGGCTGGGGTCTCCCTGATGGACACAGCTATTGTAATTTGATTGGTATTGAAGCGGGTGGGGTCGCTCACACCCTTTTGGCCCTCGCTTTGTGGGAAGCTTGTGGGAGCTCTATTGTCCCCTTACTCTAGTAGTTTATATGCTGGGGAGACTGCTGCACTGCGCATTCCTGGTGGTCTTAAGGATGAGGTTTCACTAGCCAGGGAGCCTGAGGAGAAAACCGAGGAGAAAAATCTCAATATTGAAAATCAGTGCATGCCCATGGGAAGGGTTTAGTTGCGTCGGTTCAGGATCGCTCACTGTATAATGCGTTATCTGTGAAATAGCCTTTTTTTTCTGATTTCTGGCTTCGGCCGAGGGTTTGCTGCTGCCTGGGTCAACCTTGCATGTTCTCCCTAACATCTTTTCTATTTCAGGAACACCCGGGACCTTATATAATTGGGTCCTGACTTTCGCGGGAAGGCGAGTGCGGCCTTGCCACTAAAGGAAAGTATTTGGAGTGGTTCTTTGATCATATAAGAAATCTACTCCTGGTTAGTTCCTTGTCAATTTCTGTGGTTCTCTAGAACACAGGTAGGTTGTAGATTCTTCTTTCCCCTACTTCCTGATATTCTAAATTCCTTTCCCTTCTTACCCTCATTTCACTGTCCCTACCCTTCTTTTCCCCCCATCCAGTACCCATCTTACTCCTGCTGGAGAGGGGGGGGGGGGGCTGGGGCTCACTTGCCTGTTTGCACTAAGACTTCTTGTGAGTTCTCTAGAGAACTTGTAGGCAGTAAGGATGGGGGGACAACCTCAAAATCAATGTTATGTCAGTTAATGCTAGAGGTCTTAATACTCCACAAAAAAGGTACTCTCTATTAAGGGATCTTAGGAGGCAGAGAATCCATATTGCTATGATTCAAGAAACGCATTTCCAGAAGGATAAGACCCCGTACTTGGGTGATAGGACTTACAATACTCACCACTATGCTTCCTCCCTGTTCTCTAAGACAAAAGGTGTTTCGATCCTAATTGATAAATCACTGCCACTTACTATAACAGTTGAAAGTGTGGATAATGAGGGGAGATTCATCTTTCTGAAGGGTAAGCTTCCTTCTGGAACTGCCATTACAATTGCAAATGTGGAACTTTGAGGCGGCTTAGGTCATTCCAGGATGGAATTTTGATCTTGGGGGGAGATCTAAATTGTGCCCTTAACCCACTTGTAGACACATCAGATGCCAAATCAACCATCACTTATAGAGCACGGAAGCAGATTAAGAACTCTTTCAAACATTCAGGCTATAGATACTTGGAGATTAATGCACCCTACCGAGAAGGATTACACCTTTTACTCATCTATTCATAATAAATATTCACGAATAGATGATCTTTTCCTATCACAAAGAGATTTAGGTAAGATAATGTCAGTTAAAATAGGCTGCTCCTCGTTCTCTGATCACGCTCCTGTGATTCTTGGATTGGAATTTCCTGATAGGGAACATAAGGAGTGGAATTGGAGGATGAATGCAGGGTTACTGAAAGACAGTAGGATAGCTGACAAGGTGAGAGAGAATATTATACAGTTTTTCAGAGAAAACGCATCTGAGGAATTGAGCCCTTTGACCATTTGGGAAGCTCATAAGTGCACAATTAGGGGTCTTTTGATCCAGGAAGGGGCTAGACTTAAAAAAGAGAGATTGGCCAAACTGGAAGAAACAATAAACAGGTGACATTCTTGGAGACCAAACACAAAAAATCTCTGATGGAGATCCATCTCAGGGAGCTCGAGGAGAAGAGCAGGGAGCTGATCTAATGGAGAGAGCAACTAGGAGAGCCTTTACCTATAGAAGTGGGTTGTTCTATGAGTTAGGGAACAGGCCGGGATATTTGTTGGCAAGGGCATTGAACCCAAGAGGTATGAGGGCTGGGGTTGAGGGGGTCCGGGGCGCGAGTCTTATACCAGAAGGACAGAGACATAGCGGAGCAATTTAGAACCTACTACACTGCACTTTATCATTTGCCAAACCAGGGACAAAGGGAAGCTTATAGGGAGAAGATGCTGTCTAATCTGAAGGACTCCCAGATGCCTAGCCTTACAGAGGAGATTTTAGAACAGCTAGAGGCTCCAATCACTGTCACTGAATTGCAGGAGGCTATTAAGGGTACGAAGCCAGGTAAAGCCCCTGGGCCTGATGGCTTTCTGAGCCAATATTATAAGACATTCTCTCCTCAGCTCCTCCCCCATTTGGCCAAGGCTTTTGAAACAACTGCAGAAACCAGTGCCCTCTCATCCTCTTCCCTAGAAGCCCAGATAGTTGTCATTCATAAAGCTGGTAAGGTTGCCACAGATTGTAAGAATTATAGACCAGTTGCCCTACTGAATGTAGATCTGAAATTTTTTTTTCTTATAAATTCTTTATTTATTGCTTTTCAAATTAGTAAACTGACATTGTACAGTTCTTGCATAGAAAATAAAGATCAACATAGTTCACAAAATAAAGCTTCCGCCTGATTCTGTACTTCGACAGAATTTAGCCTGCTGGAACAAAGAAGGCTATTACTGGATGCGACTTCATGACATAAAGAAGAAAGGAGGGGAAGGGTGAGAACACTAGGAGGAGGGTGATTGGGACTCCTAGCGTAAGGAGGGGAATAAGGGAGACAAAGGAACAGCACATGGGTGTGGATTAATACTGCGTCTTGGGTGCATGATGTAGGGCGCCCTAGGACGGCATCAGGATCTGCTTACACTCATCAGAGTCTAGAAACATCATCCAGCTATACCAAGTGGTGGTGAACTTCTCCGACCTACCGTCCCTAGCAAGCAAGAGGCTCTCGAAGCGCATTATGTCGTTAACCTTGGCCACCCATGTTGCTAATGAGGGGGGCGCACTCTTGCTTCCAGAACAATGGAATGCATGCCTTGGCTGCATTTAGAAGCTGGCATTGAAGAGACCCCTTGTAATCTTTAAGGGGGGCACTTGTTAGGTGCAGCAGACATGCGCCCGGATTGTCAGGAAGGGTGTATTCTGATATTAAATCGACTATCCTACTAACAGCGTCCCAAAATGGCCGAATTTTGGGGCATGACCAAAGCACGTGTAAAAGGTCCCCCCTCTCCGCTCCACATCTCCAACACTCCTCAGAGGAACCAGGGGCCCATTTGCTAACTACAGTGGGGACTGCATACCAGCGGGTGAGTATCTTATAGTTGCACTCCTGGAATTTGGTACAAATTGAAGTTTTGTGCGGAGCGGAGAGAAGCCTCCTAATCTGATCTGATGAAAGGGAGACATTTAGGTCCCGCTCCCACTTTCTAACAAAGGGCGGAACCTCTGTGTTCGTGGGAGAGATCAGCAGCTTGTACATTTGGGAGAGGACATGTTTTTCTATATTGTTGCTCGAACAGATTTCTTCAAAGGGGGTAAGAGGCCTGCCTCTGGAGGGTAAGTCTCCCAAGGACCTTAGGAAATGTAGAAGTTGGGTGCTTTGCCAGCTTGACCAGTTTGATAGACCCTTGACTTGAGCTAATGCTGTTAGATCTGACCAACCCTCCTCCGACCAGAAATGAGTAACTCTGTATACACCTGCCCTTCTCCATTCTTTTGGTCTTGGCCCTTCACAGCCTGGGGGGAAGTTTGGGTTCACCAAGATAGGAATCAAAGGGGAGGGCCAGGGAGTTATTTCTGGATGATTAGCGGCAGACTTCCCTGCTTTTAAGGTAGCTTTTATGGTAGGGTGCTTAGGAGCCCAAGGCACGTCCTTCCCATCCAGCCACATAGCATGTGCTAGCGGCACCTCCACAGCCTCCTGCTCCAAGCCAACCCACTGCTTATTGTTCCTGTGGAGACACCAATCAACTATTCTTCCCAGGTGTACGGCGGAATGGTATAACACCGGGTCTGGGAACCCTATCCCCCCATTTTCTTTAGTCTTGGTGAGCGTGCCCCTGTCAATCCTGTGTCTCCCCCAAACAAATTTGGCAAAGAGGGTTCTAACCCCACGGAGAAAGGCTTTGAAAGAAAAAGAGTTAAGAATGAGAGTGAACCTTTTCGTTGGGATATTGATATTATGGATTTCTGATTTTGTGTAATTAATTTTGTAACCTGAGAGTTCCCCATACTGTTTGAGTTCCTCCATCAGGTTAGGTAAAGTTATTTCTGGGCCTGAGAGACAGAAGATTAAATCATCTGCGTATGCAGCCACTTTGTATTCTGCTTCTGTTCCTACAAGGCCTTTAATGTCTGGGTGTCTGCGAATTCTGCAAAGCAATGGTTCAAGGGTCAATATAAAAATCAGGGGAGACAGCGGGCACCCCTGTCTTGTCCCATTAGAAATAACAAAAGAATCTGAAAACATGCCATTCACTCGCACCGACGCCGAAGGGCCATCGTAAAGACTGAGAATCCAACTTAGTGCATTCGGGCCTAAACCCAGGTGTTGTAGGGTGGCCTTCATAAAGAGCCAGTCAACCCTATCAAAAGCCTTTTCAGCGTCGGTCGCGAGGAGAAGGGCCTTCGTGTTCCCTTGATGTGCCGCATGAATTAGGTTCAACACTTTGATCGTGTTGTCCCTGGCTTCCCTGTGTGGCATGAAGCCCACCTGATCCAACCTGATTACATGATGGAGGTGTGGGGCAATTCTCGTGGCCAGGACCTTGGCAAAAAATTTTAATGTCAGAGTTAAGGAGCAATATAGGTCTGTAGCTGCCGCACTGCGAAGGGTCCTTACCCTCTTTCGGTAGCACGGAAATGAACGCTCTCAAGGCGTCCAGCGGAAAAGTGCCCCCCTCTCTAATGGAGTTAAAGACCGCCAGCATTCTGTTGGCCAGGATTGGTGACAGACGTTTATAGTATTGGGCTGGAAGCCCATCAGGGCCCGGGGCTTTACCGCTAGCTAACCCTGTGATTGCCTTCTGCAACTCCATGGGAGAAATGGGGTCCTCCAGCTCCTCAATTATCCCAGCAGGCAAGCTGGGCATCCCAGACTCTCTGATATACTTGGCTATTGAAGCCATTTGGTCGGTCCCCCGGTCCCTCAGAAGGTTGTATAACGATTGGTAAAACCTCCTGAAGGTTTCCGCAATTTCGCTAGTCAGGTGTCTGAGCCGACCCTCCGAGTCTGTAATTTTCGGGACATATGTCCTTGCCCTTTCTGAGCAGAGGGCCCTGGCTAAGAGCCCGCCACACTTGTCCCCTGACTCATAGAAGGCTTTCCGGCACTTTGTCAGTTGGGCCTTCAGCTTATCAAAACAGAGTGTCTTAAGATGTTCCCTCAGTGACGTCAGAGTAGCAAGGTGGGTGGCCGCCAGGGACTGTTTGTGCATTCTTTCAAATTTTCCAATCTCAGCCAAAAGTTCCAATGTACGTTTAGCCTTCTCCTTTTTAATCCTAGAACCAATTTTGATGAACACCCCTCGGATGACATATTTGTGGGATTCCCATAAGACCCCAGGGCTTATCTCCGGGTTGGCGTTCAGGGCAAAGAACTCTTGGAGTTCCTTTTGGATTTCCCCTAGGACTACTTGGTCCTCTAGTAGTGAGGTGTTAAGCCTCCAGGCCCACCCTTTCAGGACTGGACTCGGAAGAAGCACAGTAATCGTAACAGGGGCGCGATCTGAAATGGTAATATTACCAATTTCTGCAGCAAAGATCCTGGATAATGAAGCATGAGGTACAAGAAAGAGGTCAATCCTAGAGTAGGAGTTGTGGGGGGTGGAGAAGAACGTATAGTCCTTGTCCGTCGGATGCTGGATTCTCCATGGGTCAATTAGCTGATGTAGGGCAAGAACTTTTTAAAGTCTATTTAGTTTAGCATAGGACAAATGGGGACAGCCCCTAGAGGTGTCGATGAGCGGGTCTGCTACGTTAAAGTCACCCCCAATAATCAGCTCCCCCTCTCTAAAGGTGGAAAGCGTCTCCAAAACCCTTTCTAGAAAAGTAGTCTGACCAGTGTTTGGCAGATAAAGATTCGCAAAGGTGTAAGGATGGGATGCTATCCTCCCCTTCAAAAAGATCCAGCACCCCTCTTCATCAGTTTTATAATCATCTAGTTTCCAGGGAAGTCCGACATCGATCAGAATGCTGACCCCTCTGGATCGTGAGTCCGGGGAGTAGCTGTGGTAACTTTTTTGGAAAGATCTGTTCCCGATAGAGGGTGAACCACCGGCCTTGAAATGGGTCTCCTGCAGAAAAGCAACTTGCGCCTTGAGCCCCTTCAGGTTGCTCAGAGTAAGAGACCTCTTTTCCGGACTGTTAAACCCAGAGACACTATATTGAACTCGGATACTACTTTGCTCGGTACTACCCGTTTACCGCCCCTGGACATGATATCAATATATGTTGGGCCCACACCCAGTGGGGAGAGGGGGGGGAGGAGGGGATTAAAGAGAAATAAAGGGATACTCAGACCAACCCCTTGGGTGGGGGTGGACTGCAACCGCGGGTAAACCTACGTACAACACAAATTAGAACTAACAGTATTGTTCCAAATATGGAAAACAAAGGGCCCTGAACGCGGGAGCGCCTGAAAGCCCAGCCTATTGGGGGGTAGAGTGTCCGGCAGGGAACGCGGAGCTCGAGAGCAAATATCTCACCGTCCCCCGACCCCTAACCGGACCCGTATACCAGCCAAAAAGCCACACATGTTAATAACAACAACACGAAGAAAAAGAGAGCAAGAGGAAAACAGCCGTAACCATCAAGCAACAGGGATCCGACCTGTAAGAAAAGTTTCAATGAGACAGCCCGATGATTCTTATCTAACTGAGTGAGGCTGGCACAACCAGCACCACAGGTAAAAATGCAAAAGTAGAGAATTGGCGATAAGATGAAGGGTGTTAACGCCAGTCGCCTCTCCCGGTATTCA
Organism: Gastrophryne carolinensis; assembly: GCA_027917425.1. Lineage (NCBI taxonomy): Eukaryota > Metazoa > Chordata > Amphibia > Anura > Microhylidae > Gastrophryne > Gastrophryne carolinensis. Next base: position 539,265,247 of record CM051234.1, read on the forward strand.
CCGCCTTTTGGGATGGTGTTCTCTCTGCCAGACCAGGCATGTTACCCGGAGGGTCAGTGCGGGATCGGATCGTCGGGAAGTCACTCTGTTTATTTTGGTACATCCCGCTCCCGTATGGCGTGGAGGCTCTCTTGAAGCGCTGCAGGTCACTGTAATTCCTAGGGCTTCTGCGCGATCTAGACGAGGTTTCCCGTGATGGAGTGGAGAACTCCGAAGACAACCAGTCCGGAATCCATACTGGCTCGCATTGGAGGAAATCAAACAGGCCCTCCAGCTCCTGATACGACTTCAAAGTATAAATACTCTGTTCTTTCTTTACTATTAAATGGAAGGGAAAGCCCCATCTGTACGTGGCTCCGTTTTTCACGATGGCTTCAAGGAGGGGTTTAAATGCTTTCCGCATCTGCAGGGTCCGCTTAGAAAGGTCTTGAAGAATTTTTATAGCGGCTCCATGGTGAACGATCGGGCCTTTACTCCAGGCCTTCCGTAGTATTTCTTCTTTCAAGGAAAACATATGGACCTTGCAAACCACATCCCGTGGAAAACTAGGGTTCAGGCATTTGGGGCCCAGCGCCCGGTGCACTCTGTCCAGTTCGACGGTCTTAGCGGGGTCCCGTTCAAGGTTGAAGATGTCGGAGACAATACGCCTCAAGTCCTCCCTCTCCGTGGCTTCTGGTATGCCTCTGAGGCGGAGATTATTTCTCCTGCTCCTATCTTCTAGGTCGTCCAGATGGAGAAAGCAAGATTGTAACATCGCTTCCTGCCTATCACATCTGGACTCCAGAGCCTGCATACGGACTGCCGCTGTAGCTCCATCTGTCTCTCGCTTCAACTTCGGAGACTTGGTGTTTAACTGTCGTGAGCTCCTGTTTAAATGCGGCCTCATACTTTGCAATAAGGCTTTCAATGTCAGATCTCGACGGGATCCCCTTTAGAAGCGAGATGGTTTCAAGGTGGATCGCTTTAGCTTGGGACTCAAATACTTCCGGGTGACCCCCGCCAGATGAGACATGCGGACCGGGTGTAGATAGTGAGTGAGGGGCAGGTGGGGATGAGAAGGACCCGGGGGACATAGGCGAGAGCCCCTCACCCGTCTGCTCTGTTATTTTCTCCGGGGATGGGAGTAGAGGTGACAACGGAGAGCCCAACAGGAGGGGCCCCCAAACTCAGAGAAGCGTGTTCCCTGTGTGGACTCCTTACTTCTTGGGGTCCTCTGGGGAAGCGCCTCATGCTGGGAGCTCGCAACAGCGCCTGTGTGGCTCCCCAGGATCTGTGAGGTGTGGGAAGCTCTCTCTCTGGGCTCAAATACAAACTTGCCCAAGCTCTGTAGTATGTGCACACTGTCCCGTTCTGTCACAGTTGCTGTGGACTTTACTGCGCAGGCATTCAGTGAGAGTGTTACAGTGCTCTTAGAGGCAAGGGGCATCAACATGCTAGCTGGCGTAGCTTGAGGGGATAAGGGAGGGAAATGTGCTGCTTTTACATCATTATGAGCATGGAGCGTGTTTTTACGAGGAATGAGGGCTGCTACCTCCCCCCGGCCAGCATCTACCTGGGCAGCCCATTCACGCTGCTCCGCAGCGTCTTCCGTCTTCGCCGAGCTTGTATCGGCAGCCTGGGCTTCCCCCTCCGCTCCCCCTCCTTCCTCACGTGTCTCCTCCGATGCGGGCGATGAAGCACAGCATTCCTTCGGCTCCTGAGTCAGCAGATCTCCTCTGCTCCACACCCTGCCAGTGAGTTCCCAGACATCAGGCTCTCAGGGTCAGACATCTCGCTCGATGACGAGGTGACACAAGTCGGTGTCCTCTCTTGCCAGTCGCTCCTCTGCCACCAGTGAGCCACTTCCCCGCAGTCGCCCACTTCGGGGGGCTCATTCTCTCGCCTCCACCTTCTCTCTTCCTCTGCCTGTTTTTAGACATGCCGTCCGTGGTCTTAATGGCTTGCAGATGCTTGCTATGGGGTCAGGGGTCCGGGAGCCCAGACTACCAACGTCCGCTCTCTTCCATAGTCGGGACACGCCCCCCCGATCTGAAAATGTTTGCCAAGGCTCTTGCAAGGAGACTTTCAAAGTTTTTGCCTGATCTGATGATCAGGTGGATTTTATTACTTCCAGAGAGGCGAGAGACAACGTCATTAAGGCCATAGATGTCCACTGGTGGGCTACAAATCACAAATCCCAGTCGATCATGCTGTCAACAGATGCCGAAAAGGCGTTTGGTCGGGTAAGGTGGGATTGGGTAGAAGCAGTTCTGAAGCATATAGGTTTAGGGGAAGCGGCTCTCAATAGGATCCTAGCCCTCTACTCTGATTCAGTAGTGAGAGTGAGAGTGAACAACATCTCCTCCCCTAGATTTGAGATCCGGCATGGAATACGCCAGGGGTGCCCCCTTGATTTTCGCATTGTACTTGGAACCCTTCCTTAGAAAGGTAAACCTGAATGAGGGGATTAGAGGTATTATGATAGGTGACAGGGAAAGGAAAGTTGCAGCTTACGCTGATGACATGTCTTTTTTTATAGACTCCCCCAGGGTATCGATTCCATCTCTTTTAAACGAATTTGAAACATTTGGTAAAATCTCAAATTTGAAAATTAATTATAACAAATCTTGCGCCCTCAATATTTCTCTACCAATACAAGAGGCAGAAGATTTGAAAGAGCTTTTTCCCTTTCCTTGGGAAAAAGATAGCATCACATATTTAGGGATACAACTTCCTAGGGTATTGAAAGGGTTGTTTCATCTGAACTTTGCTCCCCTAGGGGCCAGGTTGAAGAAAGACCTAGAGACCTGGAGTAAGCTGAAATTGTCCTGGTTTGGCAGAATAGCGGTCCTGAAAATTAATATCTTACCCAGGATTCTCTATCTTCTGCAATGCATTGCAATCACGATACCTCCCCAGTTCATTAAAGATATGAATAAGGCTTTCAGGGATTTTGTGTGGCACAAGAAACCTTCGAGAATAAGGAGAGAGATTTTGGTCTGTAGGGGGGAGAGAGGGGGCACCGGTCTTCCCTGTATTGAAACTTATCTTAGGGCGGTCAATCTGGACAGATTCCTGGATTGGCAGATCAACAAATCCCAAAAAGATGGGGATGAGGTGAGTAAGGAGAAATTGTGTAGTATCTGCTTTCTGGAAAAGAAAGATGCCCCAGGTTTTGTTGAAGCGCACCCACTGATTCGAAAGACACTAAATAGGGTCAGACTAATAGGCAAGAAGCATTCAGATTTGATCTCGGTTCCGGGCCCACTCACCCCAATCAGGAACAACCCAGCCTTCCCCCCAGGGTTCAATAAAAACTTCCTAGCACAGTGCAGGGGTTTGAAGTCCCCTAAAGTGATACACCTGTATGATAGAGGTCAGTTATTGGAAAGACAGGAACTACAAGAAAAGTGGGGGGTCCAGTTCCAGCTCTTTCGTACTTCCAATTGCATAATTTTGCTAAGAGCAAGGAGACGAAGGGAAAAGGAGCAAGGGCGCTCTCAGAGGTGGAAAAGGCATGCTTGGGAGAAGGTCCCAGGGACCACTTGTTATCCTGGGCCTACTCTGTCCTGGGTGATGCTAAATCAGAAGTCAAGAGACCTTGGGAGGACAAGTGGCAAAAGGACCTGGGCCTGGACCTTGCACCTGACGATTGGGAAGCTTTGTACAAGAGACTGCATAAAGGGGTTGCTAATAGCTCCATACAGGAGACTAATAGCCACTCGTTGGTATAGAACCCCAGAAGGACTTCATGGGATCTTTCCTGGAGTCCCAGATCGATGATGGAAGTGTGATGCCCAGGGTGCTTCCTTTCTTCACATCTGGTGGTCGTGCCCGAAAATAGCTACTTTCTGGGAGAAAGTTCACGAGGAAGATTTTGGGTTGCTCTTTGGATTGGGGACCAGCAGGATACCTTCTGAATTGGTCAGCTGATGGGAGAGGTGTGGGGAGTTTGAGTCCTCTGGGGATCCATCTGATGAATGCAGCGAGAGTTTTGATACCTAGGGGTTGGAGAACTCAGAAGACCCCTTCACTTAAAGAATGGTACACTCAAATTAATTATCTAGAAGAAATGGAGGAAATCTTACAGACAAAACAGGACAGACTAGAAACCTTTAGAAAGACCTGGACAATTTGGGATATATTTAAATATTCTGATGTATATGCCTTTAGATAAAAGTTGAGACATAGCAGAAAGGGATAGTGCATTAGATAAGGTGAGAGAAAAAGATGAAGAGATTTAAAAGGTTAGGGAACTATGGTTCTTCCTGCCCGGGCACGTTGGAGAGGGTTCCTGTTGTGGTGCCTCAGTGGGGAGCTGGGTTTGCTCTTCCCCCCTCCCTCTCTCCTCCTCCCACCCCCCCTTCTTTCTTCTCCCTTCCCCCCACTCTGTTCATCGCCCCTATACCTACCCTTTCCCTCCCCCCCTTTCCTTGTCTTCACTTCTCCTTCGCTAACCCCCTCTTGATTGCCCTTCCCCCGTCTTGTTCCTCTATTACTCTCTTTTTTCCTCGCCTGAGATTGCACCCTTTTTTCCCCCTCTGTACTCCTGGCCTTGCCCTTCCCTCCTAATTCTTTCTCTTGCAATATAAGTCTCCCTTGGATGACTTGTTTGTTGTTCATTTGTCTGGCCTACCCCTTTTTTCTCTGCCCCCCCCCTCCTTCCTTTCCTTCATGCTTTGTCTCTCCTCCTCTCCCCTAGGTCCATTTCGGCCCGCCGGGATTGTGATGGGGAGTGGGAGAGGGATGCATGGGTCACTAGTGTCAACATTGGAGTGCAAATTGTCACTCGGGAGAGGCTACTGGTGGGTTTTGGGCTATGGCAGCAGCGGATCCTAGGCCATCAGCGGGGGGGTTTCTCCCCACTCTAGATAGAACTCACAAACCCTGCAGGGTTGATAAGACACAGATTGAAGTTGAGGGTTTCCTATGTTAAGAAATGTAAGTGATATTGCACTTAAATAGCACCTTTGGATCCTGCTATGTATAACCTGCAGGTGGATTGTCTGATGACATGTTTGAACATTATATGTGACTGATGTGTTTCTCCTTTCTCATGTAACTCTGTATTATGTGAACTTTTGAAATATTCAAATAAAAACAGTATGATTAAAAAAAAAAATTCTGACTGAGGGACCAATCTCCCTGATGCAAGACGGTTCTGCTCAGATGATTGGCCTGCAAGTTATCCACTCCTGGCATGTGGATCACTGAGATGCACGGAACATGCTTCTTGGCCCAGAGTTAGATCCTGTTTGCTTCCTTGAGAGCTTTCCTGCTTCTGGTGCCCCCTGATGGTTGATGTATGCCACTGCTGCCAGATTGTGTTTGAATCCTGACGGGATGACCCCTCAGATCAGGTGTCCAATGTTTGAGAGACAATAGAATAACTTGATATTTATGGGAAGACTGGTCTCCCCCCAATTCCCACTGTTCCTGGATAGCTTGCGACCCCATGACACCCCCCTAACCTGTTATCTGGTTAGGTATCCTGGGTGACAATCTTCTATTGTATCGAAAGAAAGGATTTGCCCATCTGAAGAGGCTGAGAGTTCAGCCACCATGTTAGGGACTACCTTGTTGAATGTGTCATGGAAAAAGGGGTGATACAGGGATTCTGGATTCCAATCCCAGATCGAGAGTAATTCAATTTGCAGGGTGCAAAAGGCACTGCCTCAAAGCAAGACACATAACTGAGGAGGCATAGTGGGTCTATCAGATCAGTGGGATACCTGGAAGACCGACAGGGTTAAATCCCCCACTTTCTAAGTATAAATCCTATAAGACAAAGAAAAATAAATGAATGATGGCCTGGAGTGGATTGGGAGTGAAAAGTTTAATTTTGTGTGTGTCAACCCTCATTACAGGCAGAGTGCATTATTTCCCATTCCCCCATCAAAGGCAGAATGCGGTGACCAGCTGCCGGCACTGCGATCACTGCCACTCAGACATACTGTATACATACAAACACCTTACAGGTGTCCATTGCCACACATCTTCCTGGCACATAGCACTCGTTCCAGATTAGGGGTGGACGTCTCCGGCAAGTGTCTACCATTTTCATTAGACCCAGCCTTATACAGGCCACACCCACCTACATGTGCATGGGGGCAGCAGCACGGACGGGAGGTGGCTAGCAACCATAAGACACCAGCTGTGTGCTGCAAAAGCTGACCAGCGGCACGGGAGCATCAGTAATATATTTTTTAAACATTTGCTTCAATAACACAGGGGCAGTCCCCTCCCCTCCCCTCCACTTTTAGGGGGAAAAGTATGTCTTATGGACTGAAAAACATGGCAATTATGGTTGCAGCAACTTTAAAAACAGTTTCACTTGTTTTTAAAGCACCTGAGTCAAGCAACCCCTATTAACCCCCCTCTTACTCAGCTAAACAAGGCAGAGCTATAATATAATCAAATTTAGGCAGAGGCTTATGTTAAATATGTGAAAAAGCAGAAAGATCACATACACAGAGCAACATCAGCACAGCAGCTTTGTATATATCTATCTCCATCTCAAGCCCATGCAGGATAACACAAACCTTAATTTACACTCAACCGCTGCACTAGCTAAGCCAATCTACTTGAAACCTTTTCATCTGCAAAAATACAATTCTGTGATTACTCACCTGTAGAATTGGTATTATATGTATACAGCACACCCTGTTCCAGAATATTCCTTACTCCTGGGGTAATACATCCACAAGATGGGGCTGGACTGCAGAAAACAGCTTGCGGCTCCTCCCGGCATTATATAAAAGTCAGGGACCTCCCACAAATTCCCCAGTATTGACAAGCAGTTAACAAGAAGCCGGGAGAACAATAATAACAAGAATTCAAAAATGAACATATAACCAATCACCATACAGAAGTAACTGAAAATAATGATAACAAGGGTGGGATGGAACAGGACGTGCTGTATACATATAACAATTCTACAGGTGAGTAATCACAGAATTGTATTATTCTAAGTATACAGCACGTCCTGTTTCAGAATATTCCTTACTCCTGAGACATCAATAGCAGTGTCCGTAAGGTAGGGTGGGATCCCCAAAAAGTAAGAGCAGGCAGTTTAAACCACTGCCGCCTGCACAACTTTGCGACCAAAAGCAGAATCAGCTGAGGCCCTAACATCAACCTTGTAAAACGTAGAAAATGTATAAACAGAAGACCAAGTAGCGGCCTTGCAAACTTGTTCAACAGAAGCTTGGTGCTGAAAAGCCCAAGAGGCACCAATAGCACGAGTAGAATGAGCAGTAAGGCGGAAGGGAGGCTCCTTACCCTTAGCAGAATAGGCCTGTACCACAGCCTGGCGGATCCACTTGCTGATAGTGGACTTAGCTGGAGCCAGACCCTTCTTAGGTCCAGACGGGAGAACAAAAAGAGCATCAGTCTTTCTAAAGGATTCAGTAGCCACCAAATAGAACTTCAGAGTCCTGACCACATCCAGAGAGTGTAAAACCCGCTCCTTAGGGTTACTAGGATTAGGGCATAGAGAAGGCAAAACAATGTCCTGATTGAGATGAAAAGCAGACACAACCTTAGGCAGAAAATCTGGCTTAAAACGAAACACCACCTTGTCCTGGTGTCTCTCAAAGTAAGGGGGTTTGATGGAAAGCGCCGCAAACTCAGAAACACGCCTAACAGAAGTGATAGCCACCAAAAAGACTACCTTAAGCGTAAAAATGGACAAAGGGGCCTCACGCAAAGGCTCAAAGGGAGACCCCTGAAAGGTAGATAAGACCAAGTTCAAATCCCAGACTGGTAACATAGGCTTACGTGGAGGACGCACGTGAGTAACCCCCTGGAAGAAAGTCTTGACCAGACGATGGTGAGCAAAGGATCTTTGGAAGAAAATGGCCATAGCAGAAACATGACCTTTAAGGGTACTAACTTGAAGACCCAAATCCAAACCATGTTGCAGAAATTCCAGAATCCTAGGGATAGAAAACACCCTACAGGGAAGCGACTTAGACTCACACCAGTCAATGTAAGCATGCCATACCCTATAGTAGATAGACGACGAGGACTTCTTCCTAGCCCGAATCCTGGTATTAACAGAAGAAGCAGGCAGCCCCTTTTCCATCAAGATGGAGGTTTCAGCAGCCAGGCCGTTAAAGCCAGCGTTTGTAAATTGGGATGGCATAGCTGTCCCTGAGTGAACAGGTCTGGATCCTTGGGCAGGGCATACTGATCCACTGCCAACTGCACGACATCTGCGAACCACACCCTTCTTGGCCAACAGTGGGCCACCAGAATGGTTGGCACCCCTTCCTAGGAAATCTTGCGCAGCACCCTGCCCAGCAGAGGAAAAGGAGGGAACACATAGAGGAGCTGAAAGCTCTTCCAAGACATTGCTAGTGCATCCATGGCCAAGGCCAGAGGGTCCTGGGACAGAGAGACAAAGATTGGTTGATTGTGACGGGATGCAAACAGATCCGCATCTGGCTGACCCCAGCGGTGGCACAGGGAGTGAAACACCCTGCTGCTGAGGGACCATTCTCCCAGACGAGAAGTCCCCCTGCTGAGGGAGTCTGCCTCCAGATTCTCCACCCCCGGGATGTACACAGCTGAGATGCAGGGAACATTCTCCTCCGCGACAGTATCAGGGAAACTTCCTCGAGGGCCCTCTTGCTCCGGGTCCCTCCCTGATGATTGATGTAGGAAATCGCCGTCTGGTTGTCCGAGTAGACCTGAACCGCCCGTCCACCAAAGGTGTGGAGTCAATTGGGCGAGAACCAACCTTATCGCCCTCAGTTCCAGAATGTTGATAGGGGTGTGGGCCTCCTGAGGGCCCCACTGACCCTGGAATTTCAGGGATTTCCAGAAACCCCCCCAACCTGTCAGACTGGCATCTGTGGTGACTGTCTCCCAGCACGGGGCCAGAAAGGATCTGCCCACCAACAGGTTTCTTGAGTCCAGACACGAGAGACCTTCTGGCCAGGGGGGACAGAACCAACACCTGATCCAGGGGCCGAGGGTCCCGATCCCATACCGACAAGAGGTCTCATGTGAAACTGAGCGTATGGAACCGCCTCGAAGCAAGACACCACCAGGCCCACCAGCTGCATCCCTTGCCGGATGGAGGGATGAGGGCAAGACATAAGAAGCCTAGCTTGGGCTTGAAGACTCACCACCTTCTGCTGAGGGAGAAAAATCTTGACTTGAGATGTATCCAGAGTCATGCCCAGAAAGGATCGCACCATTGACGGTGACAGGAAAGACTTGGGGTGGTTGATCACCCAGCCAAAGGACTCCAGAATGGACACCACCCGCTGGGTATCCAGCTCGGCCTGCTGGAAGGACTGAGACGTGATGAGAATGTCGTCCAAGTAAGGAAGGATGCAAATGCCCTGAGATCTCAGCAGAGCCATTACGCCCGCCAGCACCTTGGTGAATACTCTGGGAGCCGAGGTGATACCGAAAGACAAGGCCACAAATTGGTAGTGCTGATCCTCCAGAGCGAACCTGAGGAATCTCTGATGACCTGGAAAGATTGGTACATGAAGGTAAGCGTCTTTGATGTCTACAGGAGGTCATGAAGTTGCCCGGTCGTAGTGAATTGATAGCTGAGCGCAGAGTCTCCATGCAAAAGTGTATGAACCTGACAAATTTGTTGAGGCGCTTTAAATCCAGGATGGGTCTCATGGACACGTCTTTTTCTGGAACAGTGAAAAGATTGGAAGAGTAGCTTCTGCCCCTTTCCCTCAAAGGCACCTGGCAGATGACCCCCAACTCCAGAAGGTTTTGGACAGCAAGGCACAGACCCTGAGCTGACAGGGGGTTTTGAGCCATCCGGCATTTCATGAATCTTGGGGGCGGCCAGGCTGCAAACTCTATCTTGTAACCGGAGGACACTACCTCCTGAATCCACCGGTCTGAGACGTGAAACCTCCAGACATGAGCAAAGAGCCAAAGCCGTCCCCCCAAGCGGATGGGTGAGGGCGCCTCTTCATGCCTGAGGGTGCTTGGATGAGGATTTTGGCTTGGGACCCCAGGAGAGGCCAGGACGGCCACGTCCTCTGCCCCTTCCCCAGTGATCTCCGCGGGCCCCAACAGGGCAGAAGTCCTACCACACATTCTAATGGCATCATCCATGGCAGAAAGAATATATGCAATAAATTCCTCACAAAGCAGGAGAGATCTGTACTCTTCTCTACCCGCATCCTCAGATGCCCCTTCCAAGAGACACTTAGGCGCCCCTTTAATGGCAATAGCCGTAATAGCAGAGGCACAAACGGGGCGCAGTGCCGTCCCCACACAGGCAAAGGCATGACAGGCCAGTTGGTCCAAGCGTCGGTCCTCACCATCCCGCAGGGTAGTAGTATCAGGAGAATGCATGACAGATGTATTGGACAACCCGAGAATGGGCGCATCCACCTCGGGAGGACATGACCAACGCTTAACAACATTAGCAGGAAAGGGATACCTCTTATCTCAACTCTTAGGCACCCCTGGCAGCTTGCTAGGTCTTTCCCATTCCTTGAGCACTAGATTATTAAAGTGAGACTGCTCAGGGAACTCCCAGCGTGGCTTAACCGTATGAAAAAGCCAACCCTGCTGCTGCGGAGCCACTGCCGGGGGAGAAATACAAAGCACTTCAAAAATGTGACTCAGCAATCTGTCAGTGTCATCAGGGGACCACGGGTCTTCCCCAAAGGGAGTCCCAGTACCACCATAACACTTAGGTTGTTCCTTAGAGGATTCAGAATCAGAAAATAGTTCCCCCTCCTCAAGGGGGTAGGGACCTGAGAGTAAGGGCCCTCATCTTCTACAGGAAAGAGGGAAACCGCGGGTGATAAATGCCGCTTCTTGGCAGAAGCCTTACGCGGGGCAGACCCAGCAAGATGTTTTTCAATGCTGGCCACCCGTGCAGCTAAATCAGGTTGAGACTCCCCGGTAGTATGCCCCTTGGTGGGGGTCAGATGTAAGCATGGGGGGGGGGTAGGTGAGGCCAGAGGGGGCGTACCGCCAGGCCCAGTAAGAGACAGCTCAGACTGCATCACAAGTACCTGCTGGGCACAGGGTATACAAACCTTGACATCATCACTTATGGGGGATACCTCACACACAACACATAGCCGGGCTTGTCCCGAAGGAGCCCCAGGCCCATTATCCCCCAGAAGCCTCCATATGGTAATTTGAATGGCACAACAGGCCAGTAGCGGTTAACGCTAAAGAGCTACCCGGGATGCCCCAAGAACCCGCTAGGGAAGTGGGAGATAGTGAGGGGAGATGCCCGGGAGAAACCACAGTGCCGCAGTTTTAACCCGTCTGAAAGACATAACAAAAACATTCCCATAAGAATACAGCAGAAAGGAATATCCTGAGAAAAAAATACCCCACCGGGGTTACTCACGGACTGCAGGGAGCCAGCAGCACACGCAGCTAAGGACAGGTAAAAAGGGCGTCCGCAGACCCTTTCCCCCCTGAGGTGGTTAATTGTTGGTCATCCCACCCCCTCCCGTGGTGGATGCCCCGATCATAGGGGTTCCTAAACCCCCCCCCTTTATTGCAGCCCCTGCTTATACTACCCTTTGGGATGCTGAGGACCGGCGCATTGATCTGCTGGCCTCCCACGCCTTTACATGTGCAGGGACGCCGCTGCGCCCGGTCTGTGCCGCGGCTATTACTGCCGTGGCCGCTAGAACCCTAATTAGCAAGATGCTTGCTCGTCCCCCCGATGATCTCCCCTGGCTGTGTTTAATGCACTCTCCAGTTGTGATATGTTTGTAAAATGTATCCTATTAGCGTTGGATGACACCATTAAAATGTGTGCAAGAACTTCTGCCCTTGAGGTGACTATACGTCGCTTGGTCTGGCTGCGACAGTGGGGTGCTGACGATGCTTCTAAAAAGACTCTTACCGGGCTTCCCTTTAGAGGGTTACGCCTGTCTGGGGCCCGTCTAGACCTGTTTGGTAAGAAGGTAAGAAGTCACTGCAACGCAGGCGGCCGTCTCAGCCCCCCCCCCCCCCACCATAGTGTTAAACAAGAACCAGGGCTGTCCTTCGCTGGGACTCGCGCAGACTCCTGCCCCTGGAGCAGCAGACAATGCCCTGGCCCCTCCGGCGGGGCCAAGCCTAAATCTTTCACCAAGTCCCCTCAAGCATGATGGGGCCCCCTCGCCCGTCTTGGTGAGGGGATGGCTGCGGCACTTTGTTCTTGTCAGGAGGCATCACGCCTCATACTGGTGGATTCAGGAGGTAGTGTCCTCCGGATGCAAGATAGAGTTTGCTGCGCATCCTCCCCCAAGAAAATAGTCATCCACAGAGCCTGCCTCCCCCTTAGAGCGCGAAACGCGCCCACGTGATCCGGCCGGCCAATAGCAGCCCGGCAGCTCTGAGGCAAATGACGCTGCCGTCCGCGGCGTACAAGGTGACCGTAACACAGTACAGTTAAAACATAAAATACAGTTTTATACAACTAGTCACCCCACTAGTCAGGAATATGAAAGGATTTCCAGGGAGACAACGGCGCCCAGTAGACAATGGGAGGAGTGAGGGTGGAGGGGAACACCTATGGGAATAAGGGTTAACTGCACAGGTAGAGCCTGGCAGAAACCCATGGAGCAGGGGGGGCATCCCAAAAGGCTCACCATCAGCCTAAACCGCCTACCCTGTCAGAGCAGGGACTGCGGTAGGAGCATAGCTCCTCAGCATCTAACTGGTGCTTACTGACCTACCTTCACCCGAACCTTGTCAGCCGAAGCTGGGAGGCAGCAATATGGAACGGAACGGGTGAGCAGACCTGAAGGGTGAGCCCCCGAAGGACAGGTCACAACCTTGCGGCTATCAATCCATCCCGAAACTGGAAAGGAGCAGACATGTTTGCCACACGACAGAAGACCGCCTCAATCCAATGGCGCAGATACTCCCACTTGTAGATGGCAGCGGAACAATTAAAACCCATTCATAACAGAATCATTATCCATGAATGTTCAGCCCTCTGTGTCGTTCAATGCAATCTTAGTATGATTTCCTTTCAATATAAAAGGATATAAAAAAAAAGAACAAGATACAGGAAGATACTGAAAAAAGGGGGGGGGGGGTTAAACTGCCACAAATATTTATACAGACTATGTTCTATGTCAGTTGAATATTCAATAACACTGTATGTAGAAATAATTTTCATTATTTACATAATGCATCGATTAGTCACTTTTAGGGACTTTGATTACTGAAAAAAAATTGCATTTGATTGGATGCTGGCAACCATTTCTTTTTCATACAGTGCTGCAGGAAAAGAAGAGGCACATAGGACAGGCTGCTTCCTGCAATATTATCGATGTTGCCTTGACAATCACTTTAACCTCTCCAAATGCATTTGATTTCCACATAGGCCAATTACAAAATGCAAAATACAACAGAAGTCTCCCTAAACTCAGTCTCAAGACTTATTTTTCCTCCTAATGATGTAGAAACTCGTAGTACAAAAAAAAAATACCATTTTGTGAGTACTCACCTGAAAAATGGATATTGTTGGTGTGCCACACACCCCGCTTCACTTTTAAATATTCTTCACTTATTGGGTTAACTCACCGCCAGGTGAGGCTGTGCAGAGAGGAAGTCTTGTAACGAGCCCCCTTCCGGCCTATATATACCTGGTACCTCCCTTCAATCACCAGTATATTAAAAAAGCAGAAAGACAAGGTACCAGTATTTTACCGGTAACCTCAAAATCAATTCGATATAAAAATAAAAAGCTTCACCATATAAAGGCTTCGGAAATACCGAAAAGGGTGGGAGTGAAGCGGGGTGTGTGGCACACCAACAATATCCATTTTTCAGGTGAGTACTCACAAAATGGTATTATTCTTGGTGTGCCACACACCCCGCTTCACTTTTAAATATTCTTCACTTATTGGGACATCCAAAAGCAGTGTCCACAAGGGATGGGCATCTCAAGGCCAGGTGAAGCATAACTTAAATGACTGCAGTCTGCAGAACTTTGCGGCCAAAAACAGCATCCGCTGAGGCTCGCACATCAACTTTGTAAAACTTAGAAAAAGTGTGAACAGAAGACCAAGTGGCGGCCTTACAAACTTGTTCAACAGAAGCTTGGTGCTGAAAAGCCCAAGATGCCCCAATGGCGCGAGTAGAATGAGCAGTGATACGAAAAGGGGGAACTTTCCCCTTAGCAGAATAGGCCGCCGTAACGGCCTGACGTATCCACTTGCTAATGGCAGATTTGGCTGGTGCCAAACCCTTATTAGGCCCATGGGGCACAACAAAAAAGGAATCCGTCCTACGAAAAGGAGATGTGATAATCAAAGCAGAAACAACACACAAACACTTGCACAAACAAAGTGCTATTTGTCCAGCACCACCCAAAAAAGTGATATTAAAGCAGACCTGCTGTGCCACAAAAGTACCCCCAATATGTACCAATAAACAAACAAAAATCGATGGTACCAGTAAACCACCCAAAGGGAACAGGTACTTGAGGGCACCAGCTATCTGCTAACCATAAAAGACACTAATAATTCATCAAAAATAAATTATAAATTTATTGATCCAAAGCTGTAAAACACATCCACATACAACATACAAAGACAATCACCTACATTTAAAATCTACAAACATGTAACATCCAGCAGGAGTGACCCTATGAAAATACTACCTACCTAAACAATATATATGTATATACACATGATAAAAGGAAATCCCTAAAAAATTTTTTCTAAACATGTCCTAAGACCAAAAAATGCAGTGCAAGGGAAAGGATAAAGTGCTGAGTGCTGGGTAAATATGTGCACGATAAGTGCAATTCCAATGCCAGGCCACCAAACCAACCTGCACCTCAATGTGATCAACCTGCTCACCCCTGCTGGACGGATTCTCACCCACGCGTTCCGTGCCCACCTGGCACTTTCTCAAGGTGAGCACCAAACCTTGTCTTACTGCTGTTCTAATACTGGGAGGTTCTTGGGAGGTACCAGGTATGTATAGACCGGGAGGGGCCTGTTGAAGTTTTTGGAGATTCTCTGCAATGCTGCCACCTAGCGGTGCGTTAACCCCTAGTGTAATTATTAATGTTTGAAGTGGGGTGTGTGACATACTTACAATACCCATTTTAAAGGTGAGTATTCACAAAATGGTATTATTCTAAGTATGTCACACACCCCACTTCAAACATTAATAATTACACTAGGGACATCCAACAGCAGTGTCCAAAAAAGGGTGGGTATCCGAACAGGCAATAACGCAGAAAAAACTCAAACCACTGCAGCCTGCAAAACCTTGCGGCCAAAAACAGCATCCGCTGAGGCCCGCACATCAACCTTATAGAACTTAGAAAAAGTATGAACAGAAGACCAAGTTGCAGCCTTACACACTTGTTCAACCGAAGCCTGGTGCTGAAAAGCCCAGGACGCACCAACCGCACAAGTAGAGTGAGCAGTAATGCGGAAAGGAGGATCCTTCCCCTTAGCCGAATAAGCACCAACAATGGCCTGACGAATCCATTTACTAATGGAAGATTTGGCCGGAGCCAAACCCTTCCTAGGCCCACATGGCACCACAAAAAAGGCATCAGTCCTACGAAAAGAGGACGTAGCACGTAGATAGTACCTGACACAACGCACCACATCCAAGCAGTGCAAAGCACTCTCCTTGACATTCTTAGGCTTAGGACACAAGGAAGGAAGAACAATGTCCTGGTTAAGATGAAAAGCAGAGACCACTTTAGGGAGAAAATCTGACTTGTATCGAAAAACCACTTTGTCCTGATGGTCCTCAAAATAAGGAGCCTGAATAGACAAAGCCGCCAACTCTGAAACACGCCGAACCGAAGTGATGGCCACCAGAAAGGCAACCTTCTGAGTAAGAATGGACAAGGCAACATCCCACAAAGGCTCAAAAGGAGGAGCCTTAAGAGCAGAAAGAACCAAATTCAAATCCCACACTGGGAGCAAAGGCTTCCTAGGAGGACGCACATGCGAAACCCCCTGGAAAAAAGTCTTGACCAAGGAATGACTAGCAAAAGATTTCTGGAAAAAAATAGACAAAGCAGAAACCTGCCCCTTCAAGGTACTCAGCTGAAGACCGGAGTCCAGCCCCGACTGAAGAAACTCCAAAATCCTAGACACAGAAAAGACCCGGCAAGGCAATGACCTAGCCTCACACCAATCAATATAAGATCTCCAATACCTGTAATAGATGGAAGAGGAAGACCTCTTCCTGGCACTAATAAGAGTCCGAATGACCGCATCCGAAAGACCCTCCTCCTTCAAGATGGAGGTTTCAGCAGCCAAGCCGTCAAAGCCAGCGTTTGTAAACTGGGGTAACATAGTTGACCCTGAGTGAGAAGATCTGGCCGAAGAGGCAGATCGAACTGATCCACGGCCAGACGAACGATGTCCGCGAACCACACCCGCCTTGGCCACCTTGGAGCCACGAGAATGGCGGGAACTCCCTCCAGAACCAACTTTCGCAGAACCCTGCCTAGCATGGGAATCGGAGGGAACAGATAAAGAAACCCCAGGTCCCTCCAGCTCAGGGTCATGGCATCCACCACCAGAGCCAGAGGGTCCCGGGACAGGGACACAAAGGACGGAAGCTTGTGATTGTGACGAGAGGCAAACAGATCCACCTCCGGCGTCCCCCACCGGAGACAAAGCGACCGAAACACCTGGGGATGGAGAGACCACTCCCCCCGACGGGACGCACACCGGCTCAGAAAATCCGCCTCTGTGTTTTCCACTCCCGGAATGTAAACTGCCGAGATGCAAGGGACATGAGTCTCCGCCCAGACCAAAATCAGAGACACCTCCCTGTGGGCACCCAGACTGCGAGTCCCTCCTTGGTGATTGATGTAAGCAACCGCCGTCTGATTGTCTGATCGAACCTGAACCGGCAGACCTTGTAAATGATGCGTCAAGCGAGACAGAACCAACCTGATGGCTCGCAATTCCAGAACATTGATGGGCAAGTGGGCCTCCTGAGGGTCCCACTGCCCCTGAAACCGAAGATCCTTCCAAAAACCTCCCCAGCCTGACAAACTGGCATCCGTGGTGACAGTTTCCCAAAGCGGGGTCAGAAACGACCTGCCCTTCAGAAGGTTGTCCGAGACCAACCACCACAGAAGGGACTGCCGAACCCGAGGGGACAACCGGAAGGACCGATCCAACGACCCCGGACACCGGTTCCAAGACGCCAAAAGATGAAGTTGAAGAGTCCTCGTATGAAACTGAGCAAAGGGAACTGCCTCGAGGCCACCATCAACCCCACCAGTCGCATCCCCAGACGAATGGACGGATGAGGATGGGAGAGGAGCAGCTGGACCAATTCCTGAATCATCAGAACCTTGGCCTGAGGGAGAAACACCCTGTGCTGGCAGGAGTCCAACGACATCCCCAGAAAGGTCACCACCCTGGCCGGAACCAGCGAGGACTTGGGGTAATTGATCACCCAGCCGAACCTCTCCAACATAGACACCACCGTGCTGGTGTCCCCCTCTGCTTGACTGAAGGAAGGAGCCATGATGAGAAGATCGTCCAGGTAAGGCACAATGCGAATCCCCTGAGCTCTGAGCAGGGCCATCACCCCCGCCAACACCTTGGTGAACACTCTCGAAGCAGAGGTGAGGCCGAATGGAAGAGCCACAAACTGAAAATGCCGATCCTCCACCACGAAACGAAGGAACCGCTGATGAGCAGGAAAGATCGGCACGTGCAGGTACGCATCCTTGATGTCTATGGACGTCATAAAGTCCCCCTGCCGAAGCGAACCGATCGCAGACCGCAGGGTTTCCATGCGGAACTTCCGGGGACGAATAAACCTGTTGAGAAACTTCAGATCCAGAATAGGACGGAAGGACCCGTCCTTTTTGGGAACCGTGAAGAGATTGGAGTAAAACCCACGCCCTACCTCTGAAGAAGGAACCGGGCAAATGACAGCTAAATCTAGAAGATTCCTTACTGCTGCCAGGAGCCCCTGCGCGGCCAAAGGATCCAAAGACACCCGAGACCTGAAGAACCTTGGAGGAGGACGGGACTCGAACTCCAACTTGTAACCGGCCGAAACCACCTCCCGGATCCATCTGTCCGGAACCTCCTGGTCCCACACCCGGGAGAAAAGTTGCAACCGTCCCCCCAGCCGAACGGGTGAGGGCGCCCCCTCATTGCTGGGTGGGCTTGGCAACCGGCTTGGGCTTGGCACCCCAGACGCGAGTGGGACGGCCACGGCCTCTGCCCCTATTCCAACTGGCGCCCCTGGGGGCCGAGGAGCCCGCACCCCTACCGGCTCCGACTCCCCGAAAGGACGGATTGAACGAGACCGTCCCCCGAAAGGAACGGCGAAATTTCTTGCGCTGAGGTAACTTACCTCCCTTGGCAACAGAATCCAGCCTCTCACCAAAAAGCCTCAAACCCAAAAAGGGCAGAGCCGTGAGCGATCTTTTAGAATTAAAATCAGCCGTCCACTGTCTCAACCACACACAGCGCCGGATAGCCACCAGCAAGGCAGTAGCCCTGCCACACATCAACATGGCATCCTCCTGAGCGGCCAGGATAAAAGACAAAAAAGAATCGCAGCCCTTAAGCGCAAGGGACTCATCACTGGTGGGCTCGAGATCCACCCCCAAGTCCCTGACAATAGACCTGACAGCAAAAGTCAAAAGAGCCGAAGCACAGACAGGCCTTAACACCGAACCCGCACATACAAAACCATGACGGGCAAGCTGATCAACCCGGCGATCCTCGCCGTCCCTGAGCGAAGTCGTGTCAGGGGAATGCACGACCGCCGTGTTGGACAGTCCCAAGACCGGAGTATCTACCTCAGGGGGGACAGACCAACGCTTCATCAATTCCGCCGGAAAGGGATACTTCCTATCCCAGCTAGACGGCACACCAACAAGACGTGTAGGTTGCTCCAATTGCTTGAAAACAATCTCTTCAAAATGCTGTTGGCTGGGAAACTCCAAACGCTGCTTGGACACCCCAAAAAGCTGACCCTTAGGCCTAGGAGCAACCACCGGAGGCTCCAAATCCAAAACCTCAAACATCTGGCTCAGAATGGTAGAGGAATCGAGAGGGAGGTCGTCAGCCTGATCCCCCTCAGAACCCAGCAACTGCTGAACATCAGAATCTTCTTCCTCAATGAGCTCACCATCTTCACGGGGACGATCCGACCAATCCAGATCTCCCACAACTTCCTCATCTGAATCTGGCGGAGGCGGAGACAGATGCTTCCGCTTAGCTGAAACCTTCTGAGCGGCTATAGCAGAAAACCGCTTCTCAAGGCTGGTCAAACGGGCACATACCTCAGACTGCGAATCCCCGCCCAGGACAACGTCACATGGGGTCCGGAATAAGCGAGGGGGAGAGGGAGATGGCGCGGCTGACGAAGTGCTAGGCACCAGAGTACTGGACTGCCGTGCAATGTTCTGCTGTGCACAAGGGATACACAAAATGACATCTCCCTGGAGCGGAGTCCCACAACCCCCGCACACCTTGGGTTGTCCCGAAGAACCATTCCCGGTATCTGTGGCAGCCTCCATGTGGTGAATTTTATTGTATTCGCAGAACCCAGGGATTTATGCGGTACGCGACCCGGGATGCCCCTTAATAACCTAACAATTGTCTAAAGATTGTCACAAGATCCTGACCCAGGGGAATAGCATAAAACCCATATGAATATATATATATATATATATATATATATATATATATATATATATAGTGCAATATATATATATATATATATATATATATATATATATATATATATATATAGTGCAATGAAAAACACCCCCCACGAGCCAGGTATATAAGACCGGGAGAGCCCTGCCAGACGGGATCCCAGGATCTGAAAGACATGAAAGACACAAAGAGAGAGGGACAGGAGTCAGTCCAGGCACAATAGTACCTAAACAAGCATACAACATAACATACAACCCCCCTCCCCCCCCCCCCTCATTAACCATAGACACAGTAAATGGTTAAAATGCACAACCAGCACTAAAAAGATGTGCAGGAGCGAGGAGGCAGGAGGGGGAGGAGGAGGGGACGCAATACGGGGGACCAGGCCACCACATTATGAGAGCATCCCCCGCAAGAAACAACTGAAAGGCTACCTGAGAGAAAGCACAGCGCAGCCAGGCACCGCAGAAGATGGCGGCCCGCAACACCGCTCAGAGAGGTGAGGGAGGGGAAGACGAGCCCCGGGAGCGCGGGAGCCGAGAAGGCCCCGCCCCTCCGGGACAACCAATCAGCGCGCGGCCCCGCCCCCTTGCAGCGTCAGCACCGAGCAGGCAGAGACCGCGCTCAGCCTCTGAGACGGGACCGGGACGAGACAGGAAGTGCGCACAAACAGACTCACACACTCATCTCCTCAGTTCCCCTGTGCAGACCGGACACGCAGGCTGCAAGCGCCGATCACGGTGCTCAGCCACAGGCGGGACCGCGGCGCAGCACGCCGCGAGGCCCCGCCCCCCCCGGCTCCTGAGGGGAAAGAGCCATACCAGAGTGACAAGAAAGACACACACAGCAGGTCCGCAATAAAAATCAGCCACAGTAAACAGCGCATAAGCCCTCACAATACAGCAGCGCAGCAGCCACGCTCAGACAAACCTGTCACCGGTCCCAAAGCGCGCCCCACACCCCGGAATGTGGAATAGCTAAAGTCCCAGGGCTAGGCACATCCTGACCGCTAACCTAATATTAAATGGGGGCATCCCACATCCGGATCACCACTCCGGGAATCCCGCTATGCCCCGCAATGAAGGGTCGAGCGGAGGAGCTAATCTCCTAGGCACCAATGGTGCCGGCTACCTTTTTGCCCGGCCTACAGCCGAAGCTGGGAGGCTGCCAGTAAATAGATATACTATCAAACAAGAGCCGGGCAGAAATAGACCACGGGGGGGGGGGGGGGGGGGCTGGGGGGATACCCCGGCTACCTGCAAGCAGGAGACTTCTTTCTTCTGTCTTGTCGCCACCTTGCAGAGAACAACACTGGGAGGTTCTTGGGAGGTACCAGGTATGTATAGACCGGGAGGGGCCTGTTGAAGTTTTTGGAGATTCTCTGCAATGCTGCCACCTAGCGGTGCGTTAACCCCTAGTGTAATTATTAATGTTTGAAGTGGGGTGTGTGACATACTTAGAATATATAACCAAGTGCGCCCCCCCCCACGTGACTTCCCTTTAAACTTTGAAAGGAAGGAAGTGAAGCTGGGGCCGGCCGCATGACGCTACCACCGGCGCCACACCCCCGTCGCCGCGTCACCGGGACCCGCCCCCTAGGCTCGATCAGTGCGGCCAAATCATCTGGGAATTAACACCAGATGAGCCGCTACACGCGCACACCAGGCAGGAGGCAGCGGAGGGGAGAGATGAAAGAGAGGGGAGGAGGAGGAGAGGAAACAGCATAGCGCAGCCATACAACAGAAAACCTGTCATACAGTGGCCGCAGGGAGACCAGCGGGGAAGGGGAGAGGCGGGAGGGGGCTGTGGAAACTCAGGCGGCAAACCAACCTGCCCAGCGCGGTCCGCCCAACCGCCCCAAGCTGACCTAAACACAAACCGGCCAGGACTATAAAAAACAGACCTGGCCGAAAGGGAAAAGAGTGCACACATGCTGTGCAGTCTGCTCAATGCATAAAGTAAAAACACACATGTTATAATAAAGTTATACTTGTGAAAAACACATACATAATACACAACCCTCTAACCCCCCGCCCCCCCATAGTGAAGGGAGAAGGGACCGTAACGGGAGAGAAAGGGGCTACGGGGACCCTCGGGACAGGGGCATCCCATTTCCGGATCACCATGCCGGATAGCCGCATTGCCCCCAAAAGAGGGGGTCGAGTGGAGGAGATAAGCTCCTAGGCACCTATAGTGCCATCTACCATTTGCCCAGTGAGCAGCCTAGGCTGGGAGGCTTCCATTCCACCATCAAGGTATAAACACTCAAACCGGGCAGAAATAGACCAAAAGGGGGGTGCCGGGGTAAGACCCTGGCTACCTGTAAGCAGGAGACTTCAATCTTCTGTCTTGTCGTCAAGCAGAGAGAAAAATACTGGTGATTGAAGGGAGGTACCAGGTATATATAGGCCGGAAGGGGGCTCGTTACAAGACTTCCTCCCTGCACAGCGTCACCTGGCGGTGAGTTAACCCAATAAGTGAAGAGTATTTAAAAGTGAAGCGGGGTGTGTGGCACACCAAGAATAATACCATTTTGTGAGATACTCACCTGTAAAATGGTTATTACGAGTATTACGAGTCACACTCCCCACTTCCCGATATTCATGACACTTGGGAACCCGGCCTGTAGAGGGCGATCTTGCAGAGATGACATGGAAAAAAGGAGCCCCTCCTGGTCCATAAGTACTGGGTTCCTCCCACTATGCCTCAGTCTTTTTAAAAAGCAGTGAAGAACCAGGAAGAGCCAATTATATTCAATAATTGTAAAATTATATGAGAATAATAATACCAAATAAAGGATCCCTTAGAACAAAAAGAGCCAATTATATTCAATAATTGTAAAATTATTTGAAATAATACCACCAAACAAAGGATCCCTTAGAGCAAAAAGCCAATTATATTCAATAATTGTAAAATTATTTGAAATAATAATAATCATCACCATATAAAGGATCCCTCGAACAAAAAAGGGCGGGGGAAGTGGGGGGTGTGACATACTCGTAATAACCATTTTACAGGTGAGTATCTCACAAAATGGTATTATTCCTAGTATATAAAAATGATATCAGTGGTTAAACCAAAGACCCAGAACCGCGCTAAAATGCTAAACCAAGAATATTACAAAGAAAAAATTGCTCAACGTGATAAAGTCCTTATCTCAAAAAAGACCCAATGTGATCAATATAAAGTGAAAAACACAGAGCACAAAAATAAATACAGATTCCAACTTTCAATTAGTGGAACATAAATAAATCATCAAAAAGAGTCCAAACATGAAAAAATTAAAAGAAGATTGAAAAAAGTTTAAAAAAGTTAGGTATCCCACGGTGCATGCACTTCACATGTACGTGTGCAAAAAACCTCCACCGACGCGTTTCGTTGCCGTGAGGCCTAGTTAAAGTTGCCTCACGGCAACGAAACGCGTCGGCGGTGGCGAGCGGTGGATCCAGGATCATCCTTTTTTTAGTTCTATCTACTATTTGGAACAGCATTGCCCGGCACATGGGACGCAGAGAGTGACTGTTGGATTCCAGCGCCGGTGAGATTGTTACCATGTTTAATGCTTATTTCCATTCTTTTATCATGTGAGTGTATTTCCTGAGTTTTTATTAAAGGAGAGAAATTTTGCAGTATTACACTATATTTCTCTTTCTTTGCTTTTTTACATCAATGAAATGAATTTTTATCATCTGAGCCAAATTTGATTATTATTGAGACTGCAGTCTCTTTGAAGCGGTACCTTTGTGTATATATGAATTGGAATCATTATACCAAGTTTGAGCACCGTTTGAGTTTTCAACCCACATTGAAGCCCATTGGGGGTAGCGACGTTGAATAGTACCATTTGAAGGCTTTCTTTTGCTGTGAAGTCGGTAAGAGTTTGCACGTTTGGTGGAGGTTTTTTGCACACGTACATGTGAAGTGCATGCACCGTGGGATACCTAACTTTTTTTTAACTTTTTTTAACTTTTTTCAATCTTCTTTTAATTTTTTCATGTTTGGACTCTTTTTGATGATTTATTTATGTTCCACTAATTGAAAGTTGGAATCTGTATTTATTTTTGTGCTCTGTGTTTTTCACTTTATATTATTCCTAGTATGTCACACCCCCCACTTCCCGATATTCATGACACTTGGGACATCCAATAGCAGTGTCTATAATGGGTGGGATCCCAAAGGAATAATGCATAACTTAAATTACTGCAGCTTGCAGAACTTTGCGGCCAAAAACAGCATTCGCTGAGGCCCGCACATCAACCTTGTAAAACTTAGAAAAAGTATGCACAGAAGACCAAGTCGCAGCCTTGCAGACTTGTTCAACAGAAGCTTGGTGCTGAAAAGCCCAAGAGGCTTCTATAGCACGAGTAGAATGAGCGGCGACACGAAAAGGGGGAACCTTCCCCTTCGCCATATAGGCCCCAATGATAGACTGACGTATCCACTTACTAAGGGAAAATTTGGCAGGAGCAAAACCCTTCTTGGGCCCAGAAGGCACAACAAAAAAGGCATCCGTCTTGCGGAAGGCCGAGGTAGTAACTAAATAATACTTAACACAACGAACTACATCCAAAGAATGTAAGACCCTTTCCTTGTCGTTACTAGGTTTAGGACACAAGGAAGGAAGAACTATATCCTGATTTAGGTGGAAAGCAGACACCACCTTAGGAAGGAAATCCGGTTTAAAACGGAAAACAACCTTATCTTGATGCCTCTCAAAATAAGGGGCTTGAATAGACAAAGCCGCCAGTTCAGAAACTCGGCGGACAGAAGTAATAGCAACCAAAAAGGCAACCTTCTGAGTAAGAATAGGAAGAGGAATATCCTGCAATGGCTCAAAGGGAGCAGCTTGCATAGCCGAAAGCACCAAATTAAGATCCCAAACAGGAAGTAAAGGCTTTCTGGGAGGACGCACATGCGCGACTCCTTGGAAAAAGGTCTTAACCAAAGGATGAAGAGCAAACGATCTTTGAAAGAAAATTGCCAAGGCAGAGACTTGCCCATTCAAAGTACTAATCTGTAATCCCATATCCAGACCTCGTTGCAGATATTCCAGAATTCTAGGAATAGAAAATACTCTACAGGGCAAAGCCCTGGATTCACACCAATCAATATAGGACCTCCAAGTCCTGTAATAAATGACAGAGGAAGACTTCTTCCTAGCTCTAATAAGATCTGAATAACCACATCAGAAAGACCTTCTTTCAAGATGGAGACTTCAGCAACCATGCCGTCAAAGCCAGCGTTTGTAAATTGGGGTAACAAAGTTGACCCTGAGTGATGAGATCTGGAAGAAGAGGCAGATGGACACGATCCTGCCAGCCTTACGACGTCTGCGTACCACAGACGTCTTGGCGCCACCAGAATTGCTGGCACCTCCTCCAGTGCTAGCTTGCGCACCACCTTGCTGATCATGGAGAATGGGGGAAACAGATATAGGAACCCCAGATCCTTCCAGGCCAGAGACATGGCATCCGCTGCCACTGCCAGAGGATCCTGGGATAGAGACACAAAAGCTGGCAGTTTGTGATTGTGACGAGAAGCAAACAGGTCCAACCGTGGAGTCCCCCACTTGTGACAGAGGAACTAAAAGACCCTTGGATTGAGAGACCATTCTCCCTGGCGAGAACATCCCCTGCTCAGGGAGTCTGCCTCCACATTCTCTATCCCCGGAATGTAAACTGCTGATATGCAGGGAACATTGATCTCTGCCCACTGAAGGATCAGAGACACTTCCCGGAGGGCACCCCAACTGCGAGTCCCTCCCTGGTGATTGATGTATGCAACAGCTGTTCGGTTGTCTGACCGAATCTGAACTGGCAGACCCTGTAAGAAAATGGGTCAGTCGAAGTAGAACAAGACGTATGGCCCGAACCTCTAATACATTGATTATTGGAGAATGAGCCTCCTGAGGCCCCCACAATCCCTGGAACTGATGCTTCTTCCAGAAGCCCCCCCCCCAGCCCACCAGGCTGGCATCCGTGGTAACCAGTTCCCAACGCGGAGTCAGAAATGACTTGCCCTTCTGGAGGTTGTGCGATATTAACCACCACTGAAGGGACTGCAAAACGTGGGGAGACAACAGACAAGTCTGATTCAATGATAGTGGGCACCTGTCCTACTTTGCCAAGAGGAAGAGCTGAAGCGTCCTTATGTGAAACTGGGCAAACGGGACTGCCTCGAATGCAGCTACCATCAATCCCACTAGTCTCATCCCTAGACAGATAGACTGACGAGGGTTGGACAAGAATAGACGAATCAAGTCCTGAATCAGAACCATTCCAGAATCAGGCCCAGGAAGAGAATTTCCCTGGACGGACAGAGAGGATTTGGGGTAACTTATTACCCATCCGAACCTCTCTAGCGTAGAGACCACCATCCTGGTGTCCAACTCTGATTGTTCGAGGGAGGAGGCCGCGATAAGAAGATCGTCCAGAAAAGGCACAATGCAGATGCCATGGACCCTGAATATAGCCATCACTCCTGCCAGCATCTTGGTAAAGACTCTTGGGGCCGAGGTAAGGCCGAATGGCAGGGCCATAAATTGATAATGCTGGTCTTCGTCTATCGAGAACCTGAGAAATCTCTGGTGACCCGGAAAATAGGAATGTGCAAATAAGCATCCTTGATGTCTATGGATGTCATGAAGTCCCCCTGACGGAGAGCATCGATCGTTGATCGCAGAGACTCCATGCAGAACTGATAAATTGATTGAGTCTCCTTAGGTCTAGGATAGGCCGAACAGAGCCGTCCTTTTTGGGTACCGTGAATAGGTTGGAGTAAAACCCCAAACCCCTTTCTGCTGGAGGCACTAGGCCGATAACAGCCATGTTTAACAGATTTGCTACTGCTGCCCGCAGTCCCGGCGCAATTGCTGGATCTGACGGCATCCGGGACATGAAAAATCTGGGAGGAGGCCAGAACTCGAATTCCAGTTTGTAACCGGAAGAGACTACTTCCAGAACCCAATTGTCTGATAGCTCCCGAACCCAGACCTTGAAGAAGAACTGCAGCCGTCCCTCCACCCATAAGGGTAAGGGCGTCCCCTCATTGTTGAGTAGGCTTAGTGGCAGATTTGGTTTTGGACCCCCAATTCTGACTTGGACGCCCACGTCCCTTTCCTCTATTCCATGCATTCCCTCTAGGGGCTGAAAAGGCCGATCCTCTACCGGATCTAGACCCCCGAAAGGAAGGGTTAAAAGAGGCCATTCCATGAAAGGAACGACGTTTCTTACGCTGAGGTAATTTACCTCCTTTAGTGACAGAATCCAATTTTTCTCCAAAGAGGCGCAATCCCACAAAAGGGAGCGCTGTAAGCGATTTCTTGGCTACAATATCAGCTGCCCACTGCCGCAACCATACTGACCGCCGGATGGTGACTAACAAGGCAGAGGTTCTGCTGCACATGAGCAGAGTATCATCTAAGGCAGAAAGTACAAAAGATGCAAACATCTCACATCGCTTAAGAGCGGCGTACTCATCAGAGGCCGGATCAAGCCCTGAGTAATTCATTAGGTCTCTCACAACAGACCTAATAGCCACTGTCATGAGTGCCGAAGCACCAACAGGCAGCAAGGCCGAGCCCACACTGGAAAAAGCGTGGCACGCCATTTGATCAATACGCTTATCCTCTCCATCTTTAAGTGTAGTGGAGTCAGGAAAATGCAACACAGAAGAATTGGATAAATTAAGCACAGGGGCATCCACCCATGAGCAGTGTATCTTTTAAAAATCCAGTCTCTCTATAAATTAATTAAATATTAATGCATAGATGGCCATTGTATGCTTGCGCACACATAGGAATTTGCCCTCCGCATTTAACCCATCCGTGCAGTGAGTGTACACATGCCCAGAGCGGTGGGCACAGGTGGTGATGACCAATGCTTAACAGTATCAGCTGGGAAGGGATATTTCTTGTGCCAGCCCAAGGGAATGCCAGGAAGCCGCGCAGGCTTCTCCCATTCTTTAAGAATAATTTCATCAAAATGCTTTTGATTTGGAAATTCTAAACGAGGTTTAGAGACCCCAAAGAATTCCCCTTTTTGAGGAGGGACTACTTCAGGAGGAGTAATAACCAAAACCTCAAATAACTGAGCAAGAGCTTTTGGGGTATCCACAACACTTGCTTCACCATGCTCAATCTCAGTACCAAAAAATTGCTGTTCATCAGAAACACCCGTTTCCTCATAATTCTCCTTCTTCTAACTGAGAAGGATCAGACCAATCAAGCAATTCACAATTGTCTGACTCCCTTGCCGGAGCGGCATGAGTCAAGTGCTTTCTTTTAGCTGAGGCCTTCTTAGGCACAGAGGTAGACATTAATCTTTCAAGATGAGCCAATCTGGCACATAAATCAGCATGCGACTCACCACCCATGACAATATCATTGGGGGTACGGACAAGACATGGCGGAGTAGGGGATGAGGCATTAGCCGCAGGCCCTGAAGCCTAGGCCTCAGTTTGCTGCATAATAGTTAAGGGGACGCAAAGAATTGTGTTATCCCCAACAAGGGATGCCCCACATCCAAAACATTGCCGAGTCTGTGCAGAGGGAATTGCATGTCCGTTTTCCTGGAATGCCTCCATATGGTGTTTAGTATTATACTATAATTGATTATAGTTGCCAAGTATATATGGGATTTACGCAATTGCTACCCGGGATGCCCCTTTAAATAGTCCCAAGTGGGAGGATTGAAACACAAATGGACCCCCAAATAAGGCTTAAGGGCTTTTTCTTTTTATATAAGGACCAGGAGAAACCCCATTTTAAATAAGGAGTTTCTACCTACAGAGAAAACAAAAAAAACAGTCACCAAATGCACACAATATAAATAAATGACAGAAAAAAAACTACTCACAGCCCATGCAATAAGCTCACATCATGAGGTAAGGCCACATGGAAGCAGGAAGTCAAACAGAGCACACAGGTGCTCTCTGAATAAAAGCATGCCTAAGCCCCGCCCACTTCCAGGATCACATGGCCAAAAATGGAGGGAAAATTCAAATCTGAACACAGCCAGAAAACAAAGAGCTTTAATAGGTAAGCAAAAAATGCTGCCTAGACAGAGATAGGAAAATCTAAGTAAAACATTTCCTATTAAATAGTATAGTAAAACATACATAATAAAAATAAGAAATAAAGACTTATTTTATATATCTTTTTTTTTTTTTTGTGTGCATGGTGACAAATAAGCCCAGATAACGTCCCCCCTTCCCCCCTCCTTTTTACCCAGAAGGGTTAAAGGAGACTAAGGGGAGAGGATAGAAATGCACCCATAAGGCACAAGGGGATTATAAAGGGACAGGGGCATCCCATGCCGGGATCACCAACCCGGAAGCCGCCTACCCACATTTGGGTCTCATGGGGGAGTAATACTCCTGTATACACCAGAAGGTGTATGTATCTACCTTTGCCTGAACCACACAGCCAGGGCTGGGAGGCATACAATATAACCAAACAGGTTTAAAGAGTTTCAGACAGAAATAGAGAAAAAAAGGGGCCGGGAGCAAGCCCGGCTACCTGCAGCTTGAAGGAGAGTCATCTTCTGAATGCTTCGCCGACTGCAGAGACGAAAAGACTGAGGCATAGTGGGAGGAAACCAGTACTTCTGGACCAGGAGGGGCTCTTTTTTTCCATGTCATCTCTGCAAGATCGCCCTCTACAGGCCGGGTTCCCAAGTGTCATGAATATCGGGAAGTGGGGGGTGTGACATACTAGGAATAAAATGAAAGCAGGTGCCTGTGCCCGGTCATCGAAGGCACAAAGATCCTGTATAGCAAAATGCCCCTTTTACATAAAACTGCCCCAAGTATAAGGACATAAATAAAGAGACACATTTATTAAAGATAATTTTAATATTTTACAGCTTCCAATTTATCTGTAAAACCGCCAAAAAATATCAAAAAGATTGTAATCAATTTTAAGAAATTTAGAGAGACAAAATATACAGACAATTACAGATTTCTTAAGGAAAAGAAAAACTGTTAATACTTGCAGTTATGACTTTTTGACATCTGTAGAAAGGAAGTATGACAACAAAGCTTTGTTTTTCACAATGTCATTTAGCAATTTGTTCATGTGTCCAATACAGAATGCAGTCAATTAAACAGTCCATATAAGAAGTGATGCTTTTTTTTTTTTTTTCGATGTCATTTAACAAATTCCCAGGTCTTTAATGGATTAATTTCCATTTTCTGGAATGCAAGAGCAGTGGGAAATCCTTGCTTGTGACGAACCCCGTCCGACCGTCAGTTTCACTCACATTCTTCCAGAGCACTCGCTGCATCTCTGCGTGTGCCTGACCTTTCTGAATGGTGAGCGTGGGCGCGCCACAGCTAGGTTAGCGGGGGATGCGGCCGGTGGCACACTCGCTTTCCTTAGACACCACAAAGCCAATCGCACGCTCGCTCTCAGCTCAAGCCTACGCAGCGAGAGCAACTGAATGGTGAGTGGATCGGGCAACCTGGGTGGGATACGCACAGCGGGACATCCCAATTCAGGATGCTGTCGCATTGAGGAACACCACCACGAAAAGTGAAAATTGGGAAATGTTAGGTCTACATTTACTTCTCATTTAAAATGCAGCTCTAACAGGATTAGTGCAATGATAGCCCAAAATCCTCAGAAGACAACATTTTGAGTGAGTCTTTAAGTCATTTTAAAGACTAATTGTATATAAATGGGCTCTCTCTCAGTAGTTCAACTGCATCAGATTTTGAACAAAAATATTCATAATAAATTTAAACCTATAGCGTATGACATTATGCATTGATGCCAGCAGTGTATATTGAAAATTGTAAAGTACCTCTGTCACCAAATCTTACCTTTTGAAAGAAAACAAATTATATAAATCTGTTTAATAAATCATCACCACCAGTAAATTTGCATAAACGTCCTGTGTCAGAAAAATTCAGATCAGCCTATAGGTTCCAAGACAGGACAACCTGTTGCAGTATCCACTAAATACTTTAACTGTCATCCTGAGGTTTCTTGGTGACAGATTCACTTTCAACAGCAGCATTTAAGTCACAGGATCTCTGTAACTGATCTGGCACGTATACGGTAGCCGTTTATGTTGAAATATAAAAGTCCTTGGCACTAGCTAATACAAATTTAGAAACATTTTAGCTTGTTGGTGGTCTTATACAAAAGATTATGGGTACATACATTCAAGCCTGCCAACAGATTCATGATAATGCAAGCACACATTCAATTTCGAGAAGCTTTCTGCTTTAAGTACTTGTCAAGATGTTGTGAAGCCAGACAAAGAAAAAAGAAACATTCAAAATAGAAATTAGTTCATCAAAAACAACAGGATATTCAATAAAAAAATAAGGCACAGTCTCTTCAATATGTTAACTTATTATGTAGATTAACGTTAATCCATAATTAGGCATCTCTATATCACCTCCATGTCGAAAAGCAAGGGGAAACAATTGCACAGATCCCAAACTACAGCCAGTTAATAAAAATTACTGGACAGCAATCAAGACAATGAAAAAGGAAAGGAAAGGTGGAACTGTCAAACTGAATATCATTTCTTTGAAATAATAAAGTAATGTATAGAAGAGCTCCATGATTTGGGGGGGGGGGGGGGGCATTAGATAGGCCAAACCTTATAAACTTACAGCCAAGCCCCATGCCCCATAATGTTTGATAATCACAAAGTTTCTCTTTTTGGGGTTTATCAGGAGAGATATTGGGCTGCTGTTCTAAAGCAGAAAAAATGCTAGTAAACTTGCACCTACCACACAAGCTACTCAAATGGAAGTGGCATTAGATGCTGTCAAGATTTCCAGATCCGTACACCAGATCGAGGCTACAGGCTCTGTAACCAGAGTAGTCGATTAAGCAGCAACCACCAACATTTTTAAGACGTTGTTTTAAAATGGCAACCTCAATATTTCTCTCCTGTGAAAGATTACTACTCATTACTTAATTACTCTCTACATTTTCAGGTTATATCAATTAATAACTGGCACATACACTAGTAAAAATGACAAACATTTAGACATGCATAGCATTTTTAAAACATACTTTCATTCTTATGTGGGAATTAAGTTTAATGTAATGGTCTCCATTTAATAACATGGAGCAAGTGCATATGACGTAACCCCAGTAGTTTATCAGTGGACTTTTAAGAAGATATATTTTTATTTGTCACACAGCTCATTTTAGAAAAAAGGTCTGGTTATGTCAGGGTAGGATATAGAGGAGTGATAGCTTTTGAACCCCTACTACATACGCACCGAATTTTTCTTGTAATATTTTGCATTTCTACAATATGATAGCAGGGACGTATACTGCATTCTAAATATAACAGATAAGTATTGAGAATATAAATTATAGATTTGTATTTACTATTAAAGGTTATCAGCAAAGTTGAATGCATTTTGTAATCTATGGTCTATAAATGTCATAACCTGACAGAATTCTTTGGAATTGGTCACACACATATAAGGCAAAACAATAATTCATTACTTTGATTTACAGTCTAACCTGTTAAGAGGTTTATGTTTATGGTTTTAGGCCGCACTCCTTGTACCATGTTATTGATTGGAGCTTCTACAGTCACATTTTAACTCTCAAGTCAATTACATTGGTTAAAGCATATATTCAAATAATAATTTTTAAGTAGACAAAGACCAAAAAACCCTAAAAAAAATAAGACTGTAAAACTGCAGTTTTCAAGGGTATAGATTAAACAACTGAAATGCAAGATTCCATATATGTCGATGAAGGTGACTGGAAACATGGCTTTTCTTGGAGGTGGTGTCAAGAGTTGAAAAAAGAAAATCGTCACAGTGTCCAGAAGCTGGCATAACAATGTGCTTCTTTATTGCATGTAAAACCGAAGAGATGTGGTTGTTGCATTCAGCAAAGCTCATCTCAGTTTTACGCGGAATGTGCTAATGTCCATCGGACTCATAGTAATTGTACTTAGGTTGTGAGCATCTGAAGATGTATACATTAGTGATAAGGTTGATGATCTGAGACTCCCAACTTTGAAACCATTGAACAGCTGATGAACTGGGATCTGTAAGCACAAAAGAAAATGTATACTTCTTTATTTGAACTATTTTTCACACCTGTTCCTTAACACAGTTTTAGTACAGACTAGGGAATGTTAGTACTCCCTGAAAAATCCTATTCCAAGTATGTCACACACCCCGCTTCCACTATTCATGATATATGGGTTATGGTCCAGTAGAGGGCGAACTTCTGCAGAGATGAAAGCAAAAAAGAAGCCCCTCCCGGTCCATAAATACCTGGGACCTCCTACACATTCCCCAGTATATGACAGCAGTAAGGAGACCAGAAAGAGCCAATAAAACATTCTTAATATAAGGTTCACCATATAAAGGATCCAGAATGCCAAAGGGCGGAATGAAGCGGGGTGTGTGACATACTTATAATACCCATTTTACAGGTGAGTAATCACAAAATGGTATTATTCCAAGTATGTCACACACCCCGCTTCCACTATTCATGACATATGGGACATCCAATAGCAGTGTCCGCCAAACTTTTCCTGGGCCCAGAGGGCACCACAAACAAGGCGTCTGTCTTACGAAAAGGAGAAGTAGCGACCAAATAGTACTTCACACAACGAACCACATCCAAAGAGTGCAAAACCCTCTCCTTGTCCTTGCTAGGCCTAGGACACAAGGAAGGGAGAACTACATCCTGATTGAGATGGAAAGCGGAAACCACCTTAGGAAGGAAATCTGGTTTAAAGCGAAAAACCACCTTGTCCTGGTGTCTCTCAAAGTAATGGGCCTGAATAGACAGAGCCGCCAACTCAGAGACACGCCGAACAGAAGTAATAGCCACCAAAAAGGCCACCTTTTGAGTGAGCACAGAAAGTGCCACATCCTGCATCGGCTCAAGTTCCTTCTCTGCAGGACGACGAGCAAGTCAGAAGATGTATGCTGCTCTTCCTTGCAGGTAAGCCGGGCTTGTACTCGGGCCATTTTTTGTCCTATTTCTGCCGGAACTTTTTATTGTAAGTCCCTATACTAGCCTCCCAGCCGCGGCTGCAGGTCCGGGTGAGGTTAGGAATCACCTTAATAGGTGTTCAGGGAGCCATGCTCCCCAGTGAGACCCTATATTAAGGGGTAGGCAGAATCCGGGTTGGTGATCCCGGTTTGGGATGCCCTGTCCATATATATATATATATATATATATATATATTAATATATATTTATGTGTATATCCCTTACACCCATGGTGTGGGATCTCCTCCCCTTCCGGGTCCCCCTCGTAGCCCTCTGGGGGGTGTCTTTTCCTGCCCAGATTTTCACTCTTTATAGTGTGTGTGTGTGTGTGTGTGTGTGTGTGTGTGATATAGTGTGCTTGTGGTGTGCACAGATTGCATTTTTTGTTATACGCTGAGGGGAGCTTCTTCCGTGATATCTGCGGTGTCGAGGGGGCGGGGCCGGGCGCTCTGCCGCGGCCTGCCCCCTCCTGTTGGCGCTTTTTGCGGATCCCAGCCTATAGCTGCTGGTTGTGAGGGACGGGGGTCGCGCCACGCCTGGCCCGCCCTTCCTTCTCCCTCTCTCTCTCTCTCGGGAGTGCTGTGCTGCTGGCTGCCATCATTTGTTGGATATTTTGCTCTTTATCTGTGTGTGTGCGCATGTGTTGACCACTGCTTGTGTCTTTCAGGAGGACTCCCTGCTACCTGCTTAAAAGGGGGTTCTGCCAGTCCTAGGGTCCCTAGAGTCAATTGGGCATCCCAAAAATCCTCCCACTTGGGACTTAAAGGGGCATCCCGGGTTGCTTATCAGTGTAATTCCCTCTGGTCATTGCGACTACTTTTAAAAATCACCATATGGAGGCTCCACAGGATACCGGGCTCGGGCACCCTTCGGGACAATCCCGGCTGTGTGTGGGTTGTGGGGTACCCCTTGTGGGGGAAAATGTACTAATTTGCATACCATGTGCACAACAGGCTATAACACGGCAGTCAGGATCCCAGGCATTGCGTCAGTGCCGCCCGTCTCATCTCCCACCCCATCCCGCATTATCTGTACCCCAGTTGACACGGTCATTAGTGGGGAGTCGCATTCTGATGTATGTGCCAAGCTGGCCAAGCTAGAGAAAATTATTTCTAGCTTAGTGGGCAGAAAAGCCCCTGCTAAGAAAAGGCATCTGTCACCATCTACGCCGGTACTTGATTTTGATGATTATGACTCCCCTGACTGGTCTGATTATTCCCCTCTTGAGGAGGGGGAATTGTTTGGGGAATCTGAGACTGAAGAACCGCAGTTCCTTGATTCTGATGCCGGGCAGGCGCTGGGGGATGCTGTGGATACCCCCAAAGTCCTGGCCCATCTCTTAGAGGTTCTGGGCATTTCCCCTCCAGCGGAGGCCCCTTCGAAGAAGGGGAAATTCTTTGGCTCATCTAAGCCCCGCTTGGAGTTCCCAAATCAGGATCATTTTGATAGCATGATTATTAGAGAATGGGAGAAGCCGAGCTGGCTTCCCGGTGTTCCGCAGGGATGGGATAGGAAGTATCCCTTCCCGGTGGACGCGGTGAGGTGATGGCATTCCCCTCCTGAGGTCGATGCGCCCATCTTAGGATTGTCCAACACCTCCGTTGTACATACTCCCCTACCCTTAAGGATGGCGAGGATAAGCGCATTGATCAGATGGGATGCCATGCCTTTGCCAGTGTGGGTTCAGCCTTGCGGCCTGTTTGTGCTTCTGCCCTCGTGGCTGTGGCTACCAGGTCTGAGGTTAGGGACATGTTAAAAGGGTCCCAACTCAACCCGGCCAGTGTTGAATTCACAGCCCTTAAGAGGTGTGAATTGTTCATGAACTTTGTGTTGTCGGCTATGGATGACACTATTATCATGTGTAGTAGAACCTCGGCTCTGCTGGTGGCCATGCGTCGATCGGTATGGCTACGCCAGTGGGCGGCTGACATAGCGGCCAAGAAATCACTCACAGCACTGCCCTTCCTGGGTATGCGGCTGTTTGGTGACAAATTGGATTCTGTGGCTAAAGGTGGGAAGCCACCTCAGCGTAAGAAGCAGCGTCGCTCCTTTCGGGGGGGCAAGCTCCTTTAATCCTTCCTTTCGCGGGGCCAGAGTGGGCAGAGGTCTTGCCTACTCTAGCTTCAGAGGTGATTCCTGGAACAGAGGCAGGGGACGCGCCCGTCCGTCCTCTAACTGGGGTTCCAAGCCCAAGCCTGCTGCCAAGCCGGCTCAGCAATGAAGAGACGCCCTCACCCTTGCGGGTGGGGGGGGGGGGACGGCTGTGGCTCTTCTTCCAGGTCTGGGCCCAGGAGGTCACAGACAAGTGGATATTGGAAGTGGTCTCGTCTGGGTACAAACTGGAGTTCGAGTACCGGCCTCCTCCCAGATTCCTAAGGTCTCGGGTGCCATCGGATCCTCGGGTGGTGCAGGGGCTCCTGTTGGCTGTAAAGAATCTCCTGGACATGGCGGTCATATGCCCAGTGCCCTTTCAGAGAGAGGCCGGGGCTATTATTCCAACCTCTTCACGGTTCCCAAAAAGGATGGCTCCATATAACCCATTCTGGATTTGAAGCTTCTCAACAGGTTCATCAGAACCAAGAAGTTCCGCATGGAGACTCTGCGCTCAACCATCGGTTCCCTTCGTCAGGGGGATTTCATGACGTCCATAGACATCAAGGATGCTTACCTTCATGTACCAATTTTCCCAGCACACCAGAGATTTCTCAGGTTCGTGGTGGGAGATCAGCATTTTCAGTTTGTGACCTCAGCACCGAGGGTGTTTACCAAGGTTCTGGCAGGCATAATGGCCCTGCTCAGAGCCCAGGGCATTCGCATTGTGCCGTATCTGGACGACCTACTCATTACAGCTTCTTCCCTCTGCCAGGAGGAGTTGGACACCAGGACGGTGGTGGCGACGCTGGAAAGGTTCGGATGGGTGATCAACCACCCCGAGTCTTCTCTCTCCCCATCAAGGGAGATCTCTTTTCTGGGCATGAATCTGGATACCAGTCAGGCCAGAGTGTTCCTACCTCAGCCAAAGGTGCAGAGGGTTCAGGATCTGATACGTGTTCTCCTGACCAAACCTTGCCCTTCTATCCGGCTAGGGATGACTCTGGTAGGTTTGATGGTGGCCTCCTTCGAGGCAGTCCCCTTTGCTCAGTTCCACATGAGGTCGCTCCAACGCCATCTATTGCTGAAATGGGACAGATGTCCACAGTCCTTCGATCAGTCTTTTCTGATGTCTCCCTGGGTTCGGCAGTACCTTCAGTGGTGGCTGGAACCAAGCAATCTGATGAGGGGCAGATCCTTTATGGCCACTTGTTGGGAGACGGTTACCACGGATGCCAGCCTGTCGGGCTGGGGAGGTTTCTGGAAGGATCATCAGTTCCAGGGGTTGTGGGGTCCTCAGGAGGCTCACAACCCCATCAATGTCTTGGAGCTCAGAGCTATCCGTTTGGTTCTGTCACGTCTGACATTCCACCTACAGGGCTTACCGGTTCAGGTTCGACCAGACAATCGAACTGCGGTAGCTTACATCAATCACCAAGGAGGGACTCGCAGCAGGAGTGCCCTCAGGGAAGTCTCTCTGATTCTGACATGGGCGGAGAGCAATGTTCCTTGCATCTCGGGATCTGTTTGCCTCTCGGCACAATCACAAGCTCCCAACCTGTATCTCGGTCTCAGGATCCTCTGGCCCTGGCAGTGGATGCCTTGTACCTTGCCTGGAGGGATCTGGGGTTTCTGTACATTCTCCATGGTAGGCAAGGTAGTGCACAAGCTGGCTCTAGAGGGGGCACCAGCAATTCCGGTGGCCCCAAGGTGGCCAAGACAGGTTTGGTTTGCAGACGTCGTAAGACCGGCAGTAGATCAGTACAGGTTGCCCCTGTTTCCGGATCTGATCTCTCAGGGTCAGCTACGTTACCCCAATTTACAAACGCTTGCTTTGACGGCGTGGCTGCTGAAACCTTCATCCTGAGGGAGGAAGGTTTGTCGGAGGCGGTTATTCAGACATTGATTAGAGCTAAAAAGAGGTCCTTCTCTACCATTTACTATAGGACTTGGCGGTCCTATATTGACTGGTGTGAGGCTAGGGCCTTACCTTGCAGGGTGTTTTCGATTCCTAGGATTTTGGAGTTTCTACAACACGGTCTGGATCTGGGGTTCCAGCTCAGTACTTTGAAGGGTCAGGTTTCTGCCCTGGCTGCCTTTTTTCAAAGGTCCTTTGCTTTGCATCATCTGGTCAAGACTTTTTCCAAGGGGTCACTCATGTTCGGCCCCCTAGAAAGCCTTTGGTTCCCGTTTGGGACCTAAATTTGGTTCTCTCGGCCCTCCAGGGGCCTCCTTTTGAGCCGATGCAGGATGTGGCACTTTCTGTGCCCACTCAAAAGGTGGCCTTTCTACTTCTGTTGAAAAGTGCAATGTGCTGTAAACAATAACTATCTGTGCCAAAGAGACTAATATGTGCAAACTTCACATGTGTAAACAATACTCCTATATACACAGTCCCTAATCCCGTTTTATAATATAGAAATAGAAAGGCAGGCATAAAGAAAACATGTCTCATATCACCATAGTATTGACGAGTCCCAGGTGGTTATCAAGGTGAGCCAATGCCAGCCTCAGACGCTATCTCGCTCGCACTCCAAACCGGAAGTGCGAGCGGCTGATTCTGAGGGCACCGCCCCCATCCGGCGAGCCTGTCTGAGAACAAGATGGTGACGCTGCGTCCGCCCGACGCACGCGCGCAAGCGCAGCCCGCCCCCGGGCGCCTGCCCCTGCAGTAGGAGGCGTCCGGGAGCGAGCGCAGGGCGCAGCGCGCATGCGCCGAGCCGGCACAGTGCTCACCTTGATAACCACCTTGTATATAAGGCAGGAGGATGCAAAGACAAGGTTACAGCATCCTGAGGAAGTGGGCGGGGCTACGCCCACGTAACGCGTAGATGCCGGTATAACCCCTCGGTGGCACCTGGGACTCGTCAATACTATGGTGATATGAGACATGTTTTCTTTATGCCTGCCTTTCTATTTCTATATTATAAAACGGGATTAGGGACTGTGTATATAGGAGTATTGTTTACACATGTGAAGTTTGCACATATTAGTCTCTTCGGCACAGATAGTTATTGTTTACAGCACATTGCACTTTTTTGATAATGCCGGGTTGCTAGTGAACCTCACACACTCCCATATAGATATTTGCTCCTTTTGTGGAGCTGTGTGTTCATTAATTCTTTATTTCTGTATATAAATTTTTGTTTTAATCATTATTTATATTGTTGCACGTATTTATGTATGATAATGAATTGTTTACACATTATACATTGAAGCGGTCCCTATTAATTATATTAATTATATGAATCCTTTATTAGACAGGCAGTTTATATACTTAGAAGACTGGACTTGATGTGTGTATCGGAAGAAATGATCCTAGTCACATGTGACATAGAATCTCTATACACAAATATTACTCATCAAAGGGCTATCTCCTCGGTTAGATATTTTTTGGATATGGAGTCAATGGAGAATAGACAGTTGCATGAATTTGTGATGGATCTGCTGGACTTTGTGTTGTCACATAATGCATTCACATTTGACGGTAACTACTACCAGCAAATCAAAGGTGTAGCGATGGGGGCAAGATGTGCACCCTCAGTGGCTAACCTATTCTTGGGGTGGTGGGAGCGGGAAATAGTGTGGGGAGAAGCTTATGACCTGTACCATGCCCATATTATGGGCTGGTACAGGTTCATAGATGATGTCCTGATACTATGGCAGGGGTCCATGAAGGACTGTGAAGAGTTTATAGGGAGACTCAGAGTCAGATGGTGAAGAAGACAGACATAGTAGTTAATCTACAAACCAAGGACAAATATCAAATTAGGAATAACATTACATGTAGGACCAAGGGAGTTATCTATGCTATCCAGTGTCCCTGCCCCAAATATTACATAGGGGAAACTAAAAACATGGTCAAGACAAGGATTCAACAACATGTCTCAAATATTAGACTGGCATCAAGAGATGTGGCAAACGGGAAACAATTGACACCTGTGGCAGCCCACTTCTTGAAAGCGCATAGGGGGAGATGGCAAGAAGCTAAGATTATGTATGTAGATCATGTACCGTGGGATACCAGGGGAGGTGATATCAAAAGGAGACTGCTGCAATGTGAGGCAGAATGGATATATAAGCTAGACAGTATGTCCCCCCCGTGGTATGAATGAGGACTTCAGCTTTGGCCCCTTTTTGGGGCGTAATTAGGGGAAATTTTTGAGTAGCTACATATATGATTTCCTGTATTTAACATCTTTGATTGCTGTTGCATCCATAGATGACAGAAGGAGGAAGAACAGACCATGAAGGATAAGTATGAGATACATGGGTAATAGGTATGTATATACAAGGACCCA
Organism: Gastrophryne carolinensis; assembly: GCA_027917425.1. Lineage (NCBI taxonomy): Eukaryota > Metazoa > Chordata > Amphibia > Anura > Microhylidae > Gastrophryne > Gastrophryne carolinensis. The sequence continues at coordinate 539,305,253 of CM051234.1, forward strand.
CGTTAGTTCAATAGGAGTGAGTGCAAGGGGGCTAATAGTCCTTATTGCACAATTAAAAGCTGGGCTACGTAAGATTGATGGTAATTATGGCTATGATGAGCTGTACGCATGGAGGACATGATAGGATCTGGATCTTGGGGCCCAACAGGTATGCCTTAACAATGTAATCCTTCGATCGAGGGCTACATATGGTTGGGAGGTAGAATTATATGAGATCTAATATAGGATTAGTCCTCATAGGAAAGGTGTAGGAGGCACAAGTGAATGGGTGTAGAAGAGCTGTATGCTCTGGAACTGAGGATAGATCTGGACGATCCCACCTTAAAAGAGGAATAAGAGGGGATAGGGTCCCTCTAAACATATTTCAATGTAAGATCGGTTTTAGGAGGTGACTAATGGTATGATATTTGATTGACTTTCAGACAGATAGAGCGGATCCCCTGATGAATGGAATGAGGAACAGAGAATGTATTGAAGGTGACAAGATGGACTTGGTAGAATGCAGAACGTATTAATGGAAAGAAGGATATGGAGAGAAGGATTAAGATATGAATATGATCATCATGGAATGGATAAGAGAAATAGAACGATGGCAAAAGAGGATGATAAAAAGGGGAATACTGCGATATGAGTATATCAATATAGGTGTCTTGAAAATTTATAGGAGCTCTAGAGCTCAGAGATAGTCACATAGTCTTTAAATACCAGCAAGATAGGGGTGATGATCTATATAAGAACTCTCTCCATGGAGTTATATTGTTAGAGTGTAATGTATATAGTGTTAGAATAATGTTATAGATAGATTTATTAGTAGATATAGAATTATAGTATATGTCATGTTGTATGTATGTAAATTGTAGTAAATTGCCTATACCTTAGTGTGAGCCAAGGGGTCTGAATAGTACTCTAATAGGGAGTGAGGCCAGTGGAATGGAGTCTTCTGCTATGACATGATTTAATAGCACAGAGTGAGCTATGATACAGCGCGTGCAGTCGCAGCTTTATGGAGTGGCTGCGCAGCGTATACACAGAGAGTGTGGCTCCATTCAGATCTGGCTTCAACTACTTAGAATAAGAGGTCGTGTTGGGGGTGGGAGCGGGCGGGGGGGGGGGGAGCGCGGCGACGTCACTTCTGCCCTGAGAGTGTAGTTGGATGGGAGCTGCACAGAAAGGGCGGAAGTGAGGAGGAGGAGAGGCGCCGTGTCGCACCGCATCTATGTAGACACGCCACAGAGTATTTAAGAACAGGCTGGCCGGTTACATACAGCCACCCAGGTGAAGTGGTTCATATCCATGAAGCGCGTAGGTGAGGAGGTAAGTGGGGAGGAATTGGGCTGCTATGTGACATTGTTATTATCAGACAATTGTTGATATGATGGATTCCTGATGTGTATCTCTGACGTTTCTGGAGACAAGGAGAGGCACTATTTAGATTAATGCATGTTAGCACTTAGGCACTTTTTTGCACTTATGAAGGCACTTTAGTTGGTTATTTGTAATTTGGCACATGTTATACTGCAACCCTATATGGAGTTGTATTCACTTTATATTCTATTATAGATTTTAGACTGCACAGGCACTTAATATCCTGTCCTACAAACGTCAGTGATTATATGTTGGTTGATTTCAATGAAATTTTATAATTATCCTAATCAAATGTAAAGAGTTGCTCTGACACTATATTTGAGTGTCTGTAGACTATATAGCCCTGGAGTTCCTCCCCACTTGGGGTTTTAATTATATGTTTTTTAACGTTTGATGTGTGTTTTGTGTATGTGGATTATTGGATGTACTATTTGATCAATAAATTAATTCATTATATGAAGTAATGGTGTGCAGCTTGGTATATGAGGACACAGTGGTGGGTTAGCCCTGGAGTCCCACCTATAGAAGAGTAGGAGTATGGTATTGTTGTCCCTGCAGCTAACACCCGGTATACCAATGTGAGCAGTGCATACCTGACAGTTAGCAAGACAGGCAGTTTATATACATTTGTTTAGAGTCATTAAGAGGGCTTGCCACCGGAGGGCATTGTCCTTCATGTTTTTTAAATAGTCCGTTTGTGTGTGTATGTATAGTTTTGTTTTCATTGTATTGGTACCTTTTTGATATTAAATATAAAAATCTTTTTAATTTTGGTTTGTGCGGCCTCATTTTCTAAGGTACCTTTTTCAGTTTGTGCTGGCAAACTCATCGGTTTGGTGTGTACCATTAGTAAATGGATACGTCGGGCCATTGTTGGGGCCTATTCCGCTAAGGGGAGGGTTCCTCCTTTTACGATCACTGCTCATTCTACTCGTGCTTTTGGGGCTTCCTGGGCCTTTCAGCACCAGGCTTCTGTTGCACAAGTTTGTAAGGCTGCTTGGTCTTCCGTTCATACTTTTTCCAAGTTTTATTAGGTTGATGTGCGGGCCTCAGCGGATGCTGTTTTGGGCCGCAAGGTTCTGCAAGCTGCAGTGGTCTAAATTGGTGCATTTTTTGCTGTATTTGGATCCCCACTCATGACGGACACTGCTATTGGATGTCCCATATGTCATAAATAGTGGAAGCGGGGTGTGTGACATGGCTGTCACACACCCCGCTTGGAATAATACCATTTTGTGATTACTCACCTGTAAAATGGGTATTATAAGTATGTCACACACCCCGCTTCATCCCGCCCTTTGGTACTCTGGATCCTTTATATGGTGAACCTTATATTAAGAATGTTTTATTGGCTCTTCCTGGTCTCCTTACTGCTGTCATATACTGGGGAATGTGTGGGAGGTCCCAGGTATTTATGGACCGGAAGGGGCTTCTTTTTTGCTTTCATCTCTGCAGAAGTTCGCCCTCTACTGGACCATAACCCATATGTCATGAATAGTGGAAGCGGGGTGTGTGACATACTTATAATACCCATTTTACAAAATGGTATTTTTCCTAAAGGCAGGAAGGGACCAATTGTCAAGTTTAGGCTGCTCCCAGGCCATCCAAGGTCATATACTGATGGGTTGGGAATAGTTTGAGTTTGTCACAAGCTGTAAAAAGACACACATCTTAAGCAGAGGAAGCACCAGAAGAAGTTGAATACCAGAGACTGGCTCCTCCCTCCTACCAGGTCCTACGAGCCATGCCAGAATGACCTAAGGCTAAAAAATAGGCAGGCACTCAAGGACACCACATAGCCAGATAAGATAATGACAAAAGTGGAATCAGCAGATGATTACCAAGTAGGAAACTGCCAAGAAGACTTTTGGCAAAAGGTGAACCCGCTCGGGTGAGGGCGCCCCCTCATGCTGGAGTGGGCTTGGCTGGGGGTTTGGGCCTACTTCTCCAGGCCCCTCCTGCCCTATTACAAGCTCTGCCTCAAAAATCTGTACGGGAGCAAGGACGGAAGGCACCTCTGCCACCCTGAAAGGGCCGATATGATGAAAGCCTCTGAAAAGGCCGAGTCGCCCTCTTCCTTTGAGGAAGTTTGCCATCCTTGACCATATGGTCCAGCTTTTCTCCAAAGAGTCTGCTCCCTAAAAAAGGTAGACCTGTAAGAGCTTTCTTAGCGGCGGCATCCGCCGACCATTGTCTTAGCCATAAGGAATGGCGCAAGGCAACAAGAAGAGCAGAAGTTCTAGCAGCTAGCCTGACCGCATCATCCATAGCAGCGATAGCGAAAGAGTTAAAGTCCAAACAAACCTTAAAATCCTTGGACTCTTCAATAAGCCTACGAGACTTAGCCCTTGCCATAATTTTCTTCACCTTCTTCCTTGAAGCCAAAGGCACAATAGCCGTGGCACAAACAGGGAGAAGAAAGGAACCTACCATAGCAAAAGCATGGTGGGCCAACTGATCCATTCGTCTCTCTGTGGGATCTCTTAAGGATCCCATAGTAGCCGATGGAATGATAGAAGTATTAGACAAGCCTGATACTGGAGAATCCACCTCGAGTGGAAAAGACCAAAGCTTAATCATATCCGCCGAAAAAGGATACCTAGCGTCTAGGATCCTGGGAACAGCCGGCAGCTTGTTAGGAGTTTCCCAATCCTTTAACACCATCCTGGAAAAATGCGGCTGTTACGGGAACACCTGCCTTTGCCTTACTGGCTTAAACAGGTCGTCCTTCCCTCTTTTTGCCACCTCAGGAGGGGTAATATTCAAGGTTTCAAAAACTGATGAAAGTAAACACTCTTTCTCGTCTGAGAGAAGGGGATCCTCATCAGAAGAGAATAAAATAGAATTACTATCTTCTTCACCAGAGCATTACTTGCCCTCTGAGAGCTGCTCCTCTAAATACTCTTCCTCCTCCTCAGAACCAAAGGAGGCAAATAAATCTCCTTCCTCGAAAACAGGCTCCAAATGCCTCCTCTTATAGGTGGCTTTTTTAGGAATGACCAAGGATAACGGTTTCTCTAAGTTATCCAACCTGTGCGCCACATTCGCCTGTGCCTCACTGCCTTCCCCCTCTCCGGGGGATGTAAGGGATGGGTGAGCCGTCGCGCTCCCACCAGCAATAGCTGGGCTAGAGACCTGAGCCACCGCTCTATTATGGTCTAAACCAATTCTCATGGCGCAAGCGGAACAAACCGTGCTAAGACTACCCAGGGGATCCAACTTACATAAGGGACAGAGCCCGCCCTGCTCAAGTAGGATGCCCGAGTCACTATCCCCTGATGCCTCCCTCATGGTGTTTTTTTTTTTTTTTTAATTTGGCAAACAGACCTAAGGTCCCAAGCCTGAACCAATCCCAAAGAGACTGGGAGGAACCACAACCCTTCTTTATCCTTCTTCCAATTCTAAAAATAAAACAGGAAAAAAATCCATTAGACAAAAAACCTTTCGAAACTCATAAAAAATAATATATAAAAATTCTATTGATATATATATATATATATATATATATATATATATATCTTTTTTTTTAAACGCTTGGGAATATAATAAATAAATACAATAAATACACATTATACTAATATTGATAACAATAAAGAAAATAATCATAATAATGAAAATGATAATCATGATAATAATAATGCCGACGTCCACACACCACAGCAGCTCTTCACTTTACAGCCTATACAAGAAAAAAGTATGACTAACACATATATACTCTGAAGCAAAAGGTCAAGAAGCTGAATATATAAAAACAGCGGGACCAGCCCGCAATCTATAAGCCCCTAAGCTTACCCCTCTTGGGTCTCTCAGAAGGCCAGTGACCTAAACCACAATGGCTGCCGCCGCAGCCGCACTCTGCAGAGGCTGCACACAAAGAACCCCTAGGCTCCAAGAAGAAGTATGGGATTAAGGGAACCAGCGGCCCAGCCTGAGATGGCCGCCGCTGCCGCATGTCTCCGCGGCCGCTATCCCCACACCCAGAGCCCTTAAGCTCAACATGATCAAAACCCAGCAAACGGCCTGGCCAGTGGTGGCAGCTGCCGTCGCCGCAACGCAAACACAATAGCAGCCTCATGTCAGCCAGGCTGCTGTACACTAACCTTGAACAGTGCAGGGGAGCCTGAACACAACCTCCCTCCAGCCCGGAGATGTCATGCTCCGCCCTCTGCATGACGTCAGCCACGCCCCTTAAAGGTATCCCAAATTTTTTTTTTTTTTTCTTTTAAAAAAAATTTTTTTTTTTTGAAAAACAAAAACCTACCTAACTTGGAAGAAGGATGGGTTGAAACTAAAAAAAAAATGTTCCTCAGCAGGTACACCAGAGAGAAACCTGCGGCTGCCTTACTTTTCAAAAAGCCTGCAGCCCAGAGCATATACACTCTGTAAGCGCCTCAAGACCACGGCGCTTCCACCTTACCTTCACGAACCCCAGAACAGCCAAAAGCTGTGGGAGGCACAATTGGGTCTGAGGGATCCGTGGGAATAAGGCTATGCAGGAAGCCGACAGGGTGCAATCCCCCGCTTACTGCCAATCCTTGAGAGCGAATTCCTGAACAACCTTAGAAACATAGAAGGTTGACGGCAGAAGGAGACCATACGGTCCATCTAGTCTGCCCTTATGTGTATACTGTATGTACTCTTTATCTTAGGATAGATGTGTGCTTATCCCAGGCATGTTTAAATTCAGTGACTGTTGATTTTTTCAACTACCTCTGCTGGAAGTTTGTTCCAAGCATCTACTACTCTTTCTGTAAAATAATATTTTCTAACATTGCTCCTGATCTTCCCCCCGACTAGCTTCAGGTTGTGCCCCCTTGTTCTACCATTAAGCTTCTTCTTAAAAACACTTCCCTCCTGAACCTTATTTCCTCCTGTCACATATTTAAAGATCTCAATCATGTCCCCCCTCTCCCTTCTTTCCTCCAGACTGTACAAATTAAGTTCTTTAAGTCTCTCCTGATAAGTTTTAAGTTTAAGTCCTTCCACCATTTTCGTTGCCCGCCTTTGGACACGTTCTATTTGAATAATGTCTTTTTGCAGGTAAGGTCTCCAGAACTGCACACAGTATTCTAGCTGTGGCCTTACCAGGGCTCTATACAGCGGCATCACAACCTCCCTCTTCCTACTGATGATGCCTCGAGCTATACAGCCGAGCATCCTGCTTGCTTTTCCCACTGCCTGGCTACACTGCCCACTCATCTTGCAGCTATCAGTAATCAGTACCCCTAAATCTCTCTCCTCCGAGGTCCTGGCTAACACAGTGCTGCTCATACGGTATTCAGAGCAGGGATTCCTTCTACCCAAGTGCATGATTTTACATTTAGAGACTCTAGTTTCCACAGTTTTGACACACCAAATTCAAATCCCAAACATGGTAACATAGGTTTACATGGCGAAACCCCCTGGAAAAAAGTCTAAACCAAACGCTGACTGGCAAAAAATCTTTGGAAAAAAATTGCCAGAGCTGAAACTTGACCTTTGAGGGTACTAAGTTGAAGGCCCAAATCCAAACCATGTTGCAAGAATTCCAGAATCCTGGGAATAGAAAACACCCGACAGGGAAGAGATTTGGACTCACACCAGGCAATGTAAGCATGCCAGACCCTGTAGTAGATAGAGGACGAGGACTTCTTCCTAGCCCTAATCATGGTATCAGCAACAGAGGCAGGCAACCCCTTTTCCATCAATATGGAGGTTTCAGCAGCCAAGCCATCAAAGCCAGCGTTTGTAAATTGAAATAGCGCAGCTTCCCCTGAGTGAGCAGATCTGGATCCTTGGGTAGGACGTACTGATCTACTACCAACTGCACGACGTCTGCGAACCACACACTTCTTGGCCAACAGGGGGCCACCAGAATGGTTGGCACCCCTTCCTGGGCTACCTTGTGCAGCACCCTGCCCAACAGAGGAAACGGGGGGAACACAGAGGAGCCGAAACCCCTTCCAAGGCATTGCTAGCGCATCCGTGGCAAAGGCCAGAGGATCCTGTGACAGAGACACAAAGAATGGAAGCTTGTGATTGTGACGTGAAGCAAACAGGTCCACATCCGGCAGACCCCAGCGATGGCACAGGGAGTGAAACACCCTGTTGCTGAGGGACCACTCCCCCAGCCGAGACCTCCCCCTGCTCAAGGAATCTGCCTCCAGGTTCTCCACTCCCGGGATGTAAACTGCGGATATGCAGGGGACATTCTCCTCTGCCCAGAACAGTATCAGGGACAATTCCTTGAAGGCTCGCTTGCTCCGAGTCCCTCCCTGATGATTGATATAGGCAACCGCCATCTGGTTGTCCGAGCGGAACAGCCCGACCCCGAAGGTGTGGGGTCCACTGGGAAAGAACCAACCTTATCGCCCTTAGTTCCAGAATGTTGATGGGGGCATAATCCCCCTGAGGGCCTCACTGACCCTGAAACTTCAGAGACTTCCAAAAGCCCCCCCAACCTGTCAGACTGGCATCCGTGGTGACAGTCTCCCAGCACGGGGGCAGAAAGGTCCTGCACACTAGGAGATTCCTTGAGTCCAGCCACCACGAGAGGGACTGACTGACCAGAGGGGACAGAACAAATATCTGATCCAGGGACACAGGGTCCCGATCCAAAACTGACAAGAGATGCAACTGAAGAGGTCTCATGTGAAACTGAGCATAGGGGACCGCCTCGAAACATGACACCCTCAGCCCCACCAACTGCATCCCCTGCTGAATGGAGGGATGAGGGCAAGAAAGTAGAAACCGTGCCTGCATCTGCAGGCTCTCCACCTTCTGCTGAGGCAGAAAAACCTTGACCTGAGATGAATCCAGAGTCATGCCCAGAAAGGACCTCACCAAGGATGGAGACAGAGAAGACTTGGGATAGTTGATCACCCAACCGAAGGACTCGAGTGTGGAGATCACCATCTGGGTATCCAGCTCAGCTTGATGGAAGGACTGAGACGCAATCAGAATGTCGTCCAGATAAGGAAGGATATGAATGCCCTAAGATCTCAACAGAGCCATCACCCCGGTGAAGACCCGAGGGGCTGAGGTAAGACCGAACGGTAAGGCCACAAATTGGTAGTGCTGATCCTCCAGAGTAAACCTGAGAAATCTCTGATGACCTGAAAAGATAGGAACATGAAGGTAAGCATCTTTGATGTCCACAGAAGTCATGAAGTCGCCCGCGCGCAAGGTACTGACCGCCGAACGCAGAGTCTACATGCGAAAATGCTTGAATCTGACAAATTTGTTGAGGCGCTTCAAATCCAGGATGGGCCTCAGGGACCCATCCTTTTTCGGAACCATGAGCAGATTGGAGTAGAAGCCTCTGCCCCTTTATTGGAAGGGCACCGAGCACACCCAATTACAAAAGGCTTTTGACTGCAAGCCCTGAGCTGACAGGGGGCTTTGAGCCATCCGGGATCTGATGAATCTTGGGGCGGCCAGGCTGCAAACTCTATCTTGTACCCGGAGGACACCACCTCCTGAATCCACCGGTCTGGGACGCGCAGTCTCCAGATGTGGGCAAAGAGCTGCAACCGTCCCCCCACCCGGATGGGTGAGGGCGCCTCCTCATGCCTAAGGGGGCTTGGGGGAAGATTTGGACTTGGGACCCCAAGAGAGACCGGGGCGTCCACGGCCTCTGCCCCAAGGGTCTCTACGTGTCCCCGCAAATTGTGCGCCCTGGCCAGATCTGGGAGCACGGAAGGAGGGGAGGGAAGAACCAACCCCCCGAAAAGGCCGCGGCTGCCTCCTGCATGGAGGCAGCCTACCATCCTTGGCAAACAGATCCAGACGCTCACCAAAGAGCCATAGCCCAGTAAAGGGGAAGCCAGTGAGAGCCTTCTTAGCAGCATTATCAGCCGCCCACTGACGCAGCCAAACAGAGCAGCGTATAGCCACCAAAAGGGCAGAAGTCTTACCACACATCCTGACCGCATCATCCATAGCAGAAAGAATAAACGCAACAAATTCATAGCAAAGCAGGAGGGATCTATACTCCTCCCCCCTATTGGCATCCGAGGCATTATCCAGAAGGCACTTGAACAGCCCTTTAATAGCGAGCCGTGATGGCAGAGACGCACACAGGGCGCAGCGCAGTCCCTGCACAAGCAAATGCGTGACAGGCCAGCTGATCCACACGCCGGTCCTCACCATCCCTCAGAGTAGAAGTGTCAGGGGAATGCATGACCGAGGTATTGGGACAACCCAAGCACGAGAGCTCCAACTCCGGGGGGGCGGGGGGGAACACGACCAGCCTTAACCACATCAGCAGGGAAGGGATACCTCCTGTCCCAACTCTTGGGCACCGTGGGCAATCTGCTAGGACGTTCCCACTCCTTCAGCACCAAATTATTAAAGTGATTCTGCTCAGGGAACTCCAAGCGTTGTTTAACAGTGTGAAAAAGCTCACCCTGCTGCTTTTTAGCCGGCACAGGAGGGGTAATACATAGCACTTCAAAAATGTGAGCCAACAGCCTATTAGTATCCTCGGGAGACCAAGGATCTTCTCTAAAGGGAGACCCAGTACCGCCATAAATCTCCCGCTGTTCCTCAGCAGGGGTTAGGTGCCGCATCTTGCCAGAAGCCTTGCGGGGGACAGGCACAGTAATATGCCTTTCCAGGCTGGCCACCCGCATAGCCAAATCGTAATGGGATTCCCCGCTAGCATGTCCCTCGCTGGGGGTCAGAGGCAGGCGCGGAGGGGTAGGTGATGCAGAAAGGGGTGCTGAGCTAGGAAGCGAAGCAGGCAATCCAGACTGCCGCTCAAGTACCTTCTGAGCGCAGGGCACACATACCCTGACATCGTCACTCACGGGGAATACCCCACACACAGCTGGGCTTGTCCCGAAGGAACCCCAAGCACATTATCCCCGGAAGCCTCCATATGGTGATTAGAATGGGCACACTGGGCAGTATAGGGTTAAGGCTAGCAAGAGCCACCCGGTATGCCCCAAACCCCGCTAGGGACGGTGGGAGATGAAAAAAGGGGAAGAGGGCAGGGAGAAACCACAGTCACGTTTAACCCGCCTGAAAGACATAAGAAAACACACATAACAATCCCATAGTGTTGGCGAAATAGCAAAAAGATAACCCCAAAGGGGACTCACGGACCAAGAGACCGAATCACCGAAATCCAGACAGGAAAAGGCAGCGCAGCAGCACACGAGGGCCCCAGTACACCGAAGAGCCAAAATGGCGCCAGAACGGACCTTGAGGGGCGCGAATCGCAAGCCACGTGATCCCCCCCAGCGCCACTGACAGCGCAGAGAATCGCCACAGTGTATGTCGCCGCCCTGCGCGGAGCGCCATACAAAGCGACGCGGTGGCAAGCGCACATAAAAACAGTAAAGAAAAATACAGTAAAACAGTCAAAACTACTCAGGTCACCACCGCCTGAGCCCCCCCCAGGGAGAGAGCAGCGGCAGGGGCACCCAAGGCAGACGTATGGAGGGAAGGGGGGGGGGGGGGGGAGGAAGGGCCCACAATTACAGATAACAGGAAGGGGCATCCCACAAAGGCTCACCATAAGCCGGAACCGACTACCCTAGATTGGTACAGGGATTGCAGTTGGAGCAGTGCTCCCCAAGCACCTGACCCTGGTGCTGTCCTACCTTCACCCGAACCAGTCAGCCGAGGCTGGGAGGCAGTGGGTCCAGAACGGATGGAAATAGTCCTGCAGGGCCGCAGGCTGGTAAGCCCCGCTCGCCTGCGCAATATAGAGAGCCATCTTCTATCTTCTCAGTCCTGACTGCAGAAGGAAACTGGGAATTTATGGGAGGTTCCTGTCCTTTTATGGGGCCGGGAGGTGCCACAAGTCTTTTCTGCAGTTCACTGCGCCACCTTGTGGCGGATAACCCAGACGTAAAGAATTTAGTGAAACAGGACGTGCTGTATACTTGGTAAAAACCCGACAGGGAAGAGACTTGGACTCACACCAGGCAATGTAAGCATGCCAGGCCCTGTAATAGATAAAGCACGATAGAGATAAAGGAAGATAGAGAAAGACTTCTTCCTAGCCCGAATCATGGTATCCACAACAGAGGCAGGCAACCCCTTTTCCATCAAGATGGAGGTTTCAGCAGCCAAGCTATTAAAGCCAGCGTTTGTAAATTGGGATGGCGTAACTGCCAGTGAGTGAGAAGATCTAGATCCTTGGGCAAGACGTACTGATCTACTGCCAACTGCACGACGTCTGCGAACCACACCCCCCCCCCCCAACAGGGGGCCACCAGGATGGCTGGCACTCCCTCCTGGGCTATCATGACCCTGCCCAGTAGAGGGAATGGAGGGAACACTTAGAGAAGCCGAAACTCCGTCCAAGGCATTTCCAGTGCATCCGTGGTGAAGGCCAGAGGATCCTGTGACAGGGAGACAAACTTGAGAAGTTTGTGATTGTGACAGGACACAAACAGGTCCACATCCGGCTGACCCCAGTGGTGACACAGGGAGAGAAACACTTGGTTGTTGAGGGACCATTTCCCCAGACGAGACGTCTCCCTGCTCAGGGAGTCCGCCACCTGGTTCTCCACCCCCGGAATGTAGACCGCTGAGATGCAGGGAACATTCTGTTCTGCCCAAGACAGTATCAGGGCAACTTCCTTGAAGGCTCGCTTGCTCCTAGTCCCTCCCTGATGGGTGATGTAGGCAACCGCCGTCTGGTTGTCTGAGCGAATCTGAACAGCCCGACCGAGAAGGTGTGTGGTCAGCGGAGAAAGAACCAACCTGATCGCCCTCAGTTCCAGTACATTGATGGGAGCATGGGCCTCCTGGGGGCCCCACCGATCCTGGAACGTCAGAGACTTCCAAAAGCCCCCCCAGCCTGTCAGACTGGCATCTGTGGTGACCGTCTCCCAGCATGGGGGTAGGAAAGTCCTGCCCACCAGAAGATTCCAGTCACCACAAAAGGGACTGCCTGGCCAGAGGAGACAGAGCAAATTCCTGATCCAGGGACACAGGGTCCTGATCCCAGATTGACAAGAGGTGCAACTGAAGAGGTCTCATGTGAAACTGAGCAAAGGGGACCGCCTCGAAGCAGGACACCATCAGGCCCACTAACTGCATCCCCAGACGGATGAGGGATGTGGACACAAGAGCAGAGCCCGTGCCCGCTTCTGAAGACCCTCCACCTTCTGCTGAGGAAGGAACACCTTGACCTGAGAGGTATCCAGTGTCCTGCCCAGAAAGGACAAGGACACGGACAGTGAAGACTTGGGATAGTTGACCACCCAGCCGAAGGACTCCAGAGTGGATGTCACCACCCGGGTGTCCTGTTCGCCCTGATGAAAGGACTGAGCCACAATAAAGATGTCGTCCAGGTAAGGAAGGATGCGAATGCCCTGGTTCCATAGCAGAGCCATCACCCCCGCCAGCACCTTGGTGAACACCAGAGGCGCCGAGGTGATACCAAAGGGTAAAGTTACAAACTGGTAATGCTGATCCTCCAGCACGAACCTCAGAAATCTGATGACCTGGGAAGATAGGCACATGAAGATAAGCATCCTTGATGTCCACGGTGGTCATGAAGTCGCCCGGGCGAAGGGTACTGATAGCCGAGCGTAGCGTCTCCATGCGACAAAGCTTGAATCTGACAAACTTGTTGAGGCCCTTCAAGTCCAGGATGGGCCTCAGAGAGCCGTCCTTTTTGGGGACTGTGAAAAGATTGGAATAGTACCCCTGACCCTTTTCCTAAAGGAGGCACCAGACAAATGACCCCTGACTCCAGCAGGCATTGAACCGCCGAAAGCAACCCTGAAGCCGACAGGGGGTTTAAAGACATCCGGGATCTGATGAATCTTGGGGGTGGCCAGGCTGCAAACTCTATCTTGTAACCGGAGGACACCAACTCCTGAATCCACCGGTCTGAGACGTGGAGCCTCCAGATGTGAGCAAAGAGCCGAAGCCGCTCCCTCATGCCTGAGGGGCCTTGGGAGGGGGTTTGGGCTTGGAACCCCAGGAGAGACCGGGACGACCACGGGATCTGCCACGGCCCCAAGAATCTCTGCGGCTACCTGAGAAGAGGGAGCCAAAGGGAGGTGAGGGAGACAGAGGTCCCCTGAAAGGGCCGGGGCTGCCTCCTACGCAGTCTGCCATCCTTGGCTAAAACATCAAGACACTCACCGAAGAGCCGCAGCCCCGCAAAAGGGGAGCCCAGTGAGAGCCTTCTTAGCAGCAGCGTCAGCTGCCCACTGATGCAACCAAACAGAGCGGCGCATAGCCACCAAAAGAGCAGAGGCCCTACCGCCCAGCCTCATCCATGGCAGTAAGGATACATGCAACAAAATCAGAGCAAAGCAAGAGGGCCCTATAATCCTCCCTCCTCCTACCAGCCATAGCGCCACCACAAAGACGCTTGAGCAGTTTCTTAAGGGCAATAGCTGTAATGGTGGCAGCAGCACAGGCCGGGCGCAGTCTAGCCCCCACACAAGTAAAAGCATGGCAGGCCAGCTGATCCATGCGCAGGTCCTCGCTGTCCCTCAGAGTGGTAGTGTCAGGGAGTGGCCACCTCAGGGGGACATGACCACCGCTTTACTAGATCAGCAGGAAAGGGATATCTCCTATCCAAGCCCTTGGGCACAGCGGGCAGCCTGTTAGGACGTTCCAACCACTGTCCACCACTGTCAGTCACAGGGGATACCCCACACATGGCACACAGCCGGGATTGCCCCGAAGAACCCCCAAGCACGCTATCCCCAGAAGCCTCCATATGGTTATTAACACAGGCACAATAGGCCAGCACTGGGTAAAGGCTAATACAAAAGCCACCCGGGATGCCCTCCCACGGGATGCCCCCAGAAGTCAGTAAAGGGGGGGTGAGGGGGAGGAAGGAGTAGAGCTGGGAGAAACCACAACCCACTGGTATTCCGCCTGAAAAACATAAGTAAAAACGAGACATGAGCATTCCGCAGCACATGCCCGAGACCAATAAAAAAAACCCCAAGGGGGACTCACGGACCAGGGAAATCGCAGGATCACCAAGCCTCAGACTGCTGGATGAAGCGACACACAGGAGGAGACAGCATCATAGCCAGAAAGGGAGAAAACCAGATGCGTAGCTAATCCAAAATGGTGGCGGTAGAGGTACCTCGAGGGGCGGGCCGCGGGGGGACGACGCGATACGCGTCTTCCCCCGGCCCCGCCCCCTCTGAAGGGCGCAAAAACGCCGCCCACGTGACCCCGCCGGCGCCATGACCAAGCAAAAATGCCACAGGTTATAGCGCCACCCGCCGCAGTACAAAGCGGCGAAGCGGCAAAAAAACACCAGAAACACACTGTAAACAGCAAAAATACAATTCTGTGAAATACTCACCTGTAGAATTGGTATTATAAGTGTACAGTACGTCCTGCTCCAGATAGATTACTTACACTTGGAGTTATCCTCCGCCAGATGGCGATGCACTGCAGAAACATGCAAAACAGGCTCCTCCCGGCCCCTCAAATACCCGGAGACCTCCCACAAATCCCCAGCATTGAAAAGCAGTGAAAAGGAAGCCGGGAGAATTAACAACCAAAAACTGGTAACTATAACAATGATAACAATCACCATACAGGGGATCCAGAATAATGCAAAAAAACAGGGTGGGGTGGAGCAGGACGTACTGTATACTTATAATACCAATTCTACAGGTGAGTATTTCACAGAATTGTATTATTCTTAGTATACAGTACGTCCTGCTCCAGATAGATTACTTACACTTGGGACATCCAATAGCAGTGTCCGTAAGGTAGGGTGGGATCCCCCAATAAAAAGGTAACAGCAGACAGTTTAAACCACTGCCGCCTGCAAAAACCTTGTGGCCAAAAACAGCAACAGCTGAGGCCTTAACATCAACCTTGTAAAACTTGAAAAGGTATGAAGACCAAGTAGCGGCCTTGCACACTGGTGCAATAGAAGCCTGGTGCTGCAAGGCCCAAGGGGGCACCAATAGCACGAGAAGCAAGAGCAATAAAGCGAAGGGAGGATTCTTCCCCTTAGCAGCGCAGGCCTGAATCACAGCCTGACGAATCCAAATGCTGATAGTAGACTTGGCAGGAGCCAAAAACCCTCCCTAGGAACAGAAGGGACCACAAGAAGAGCATCAGTGTTCTTGAAAGGTGCAGTAGCGACCAGATAGTGCTTCAGACACCTAACCACATCCAAAGAGTGCAAAACTCTCTCCTTAACATTGCTAGGGTAAGGGCACAAAGAAGGAAGAACAATACCTTTAGGCAGAAATTCTGGATAGAACGAAACAACACCTTGTCCTGGTGCCTCTCAAAGTAGGGGGGCTGAATGGACAGCACCGCCAACTCAGACACATGCCTGACAGAAGTGATAGCTACCGGAAACACGACCTGGAAAGTAAGAATAGCCAAGGCAGCAACCTGCACAGGTTCAAAGGGAGCACCCTGCAAAGCAGGCAAGACCAATTCCAAATACCAACAACAGGGACCATAGGTTGTCGTGGGGAACGCACATGAGCAACCCCCTAAAAGCAGTCTAAATCAATGAATGCTGAACAAAAAAACTTCTGAATAAAGACAGACAGGGTAAAAACCTGAGACCGACTCCAACCCATGCAGTAAAACTCCAGATCCCTGGGAACTGAGAACACCCAACAGGGAAGAGACCAAGACTCAACCAATCAATGTAGGTACGCCATACCATATAACAGATGGAAGAAGAAGTCATCTTCCTAGCCTTCACCATGGACTCAACCAACGAGGTAGACAAACCCTTCTCCATCAAGATGAAGGTTTCAGCAGTCAGGCCGTCAAGGCCCGAGTATGTAATTGGGATGGCGTAAGTGGTCCTAAGTGAGCAGAACTGGCACTCCAGGCAGAAGGCACTGATCTACTGCCATCTGCACCACGTCAGCGAACCACACTCTTCTTGGCCACCTGAGGCCACCAGAACTACTGGCACCCCTTCTAGCAATCTTGCGCAGAACCCTGTAGAAAGGCAATGTAGAAAGACATACAGAAACTAAATGTCCTGCCATGACATTACCAAGGCCTCCATGGGCACGGCCAGAGGATCCTGGGACAGGGAGACAAAGGCCGGGAGCTTGTGATTGTGACGGAACGCAAACAGATACACATCAGGTTGGCCTCAACAGTGATACAGAGATTGGAACACCCTGTTGCAGAGGGACCCCCCCCCCCCCCCGGAATGTATACCGCTGAAATGCAAGGAACATTGGCCTTCACCCAGATCAGAATCAGAGACACTTCCTGGAGGACCCTCTTGCTCCGGGTCCCTCCCTGATGATTGATGTAGGCAACTGCCATCAGAGAGACCATGCGCCCCTGAGCAGGGAGGCCCTGAAATGAGTAGTCAAACGAATCAGAACTAACCTGATCGCCCACAGCTTCAAGACATTGATAGGTGAATGGGCCTTCTAAGGGCCCCACCTCCCCTGGAACCGCAGGGACCTCCAGAAGAACCCCCCCAACCTGATAGACTGGCATCCATGGTGACCGTCTCCCAGGAAGGAGCAAGAAGGTTCCGCCCCCCAATAGGTATATTGAGTCCATCCACTACAAGAGGGACCTCCTCATCAGGGGGGAAGACACCCAGACCCTGTCCAGGGATGCTGGGTCCTTGTCCCATACAGACAATAGGAGAAGTTGCAGAAGCCCCAAGGGGGACTGAGCACAAAGGGCTGCTGCGAAACACGTA
This sequence comes from Gastrophryne carolinensis, assembly GCA_027917425.1. NCBI lineage: Eukaryota > Metazoa > Chordata > Amphibia > Anura > Microhylidae > Gastrophryne > Gastrophryne carolinensis. Next base: position 539,322,252 of record CM051234.1, read on the forward strand.
ACCATCAGGCCCATCAGCTGCATCCCCTGCCTTGGTGACGGAACGGGGACAGCTAGGAGAAACTGAACTTGTGCAAGCAGATGTCCACCTTCTGCTAAGGAAGGAATATCCTTGCCTGAACAGTGTCCAGATTCATTCCTAGGAATGAAATTACCAAAGAAGGGGACAGCGAGAACCTGGTGGTGGCTGATCACCCATCCAGATGACTCCAGGATGGACACCACCAGCTGAGTATCCAACTATGCCCGATGTAGAGGCTGGGAAGTGATGAGGACGTCCAGGTAGTGCAGCCCGCGGACGCCCCTTGGCCTCATCAGAGACATCACCCCCGCCAGCACCTTGGTGAGCACTCTGGGAGCTGAAGAGAGGCCAGATGTCAAGGCCACAAATTGGCAGTGATGATCCTCCAACGTGGATCTAAGGAATCTTGGTGTCCTGAAAACACAAGGATGTGAAAGTAAGCATCTTTAATATCCCCAATCGGCATGAAGCCCATGGTTCGCAAGGAGCAAATGGCCGAGCGCAGAGTTTCCATGAGGAAGGCGCCCGTACTTGACAGATTGCTGAAGATCTGTGCAACCAGAATGGGCCAGACTGACCCATCTTTGTTGGGAACAGTGATAAGGTTGGAGTAGGGTCCCTTGCCACTGTCCGTTAAGGGAAATCTGCAAATGACCCCCATACGCAGCAGACCTGGCACGGCCTGCGCCAGCATCTGAGCAGAAGCAGGGAGTACCCGGTAATCATAGGGGGAGGGCGCACAGCAACACCATCTTGCAGCCGGAGGACACTACCTCCTAAAACCACTGGTCTGAGGCGTGGTGCCTCCAGACTTAAGCAAGGTGCTGCAGCCGTCCCCTCACCCTGGAGGGTGAGGGCGCCCCATCACGCTTGAGGGGACTTGGGAGAGGATTTGAGCATAGCCCCCCCCCCCCCAGAGGAGCAGGGGTGTTGTCTTCTGCTCCTGGGACAGGGAGTAGCAGGAACCCCCACGAAGGACGCCCCTGGTTCCTGTTTAACACCATGGTGGGGGGTGGAAGGGGGGCCCTGGCCCCGAAGGGCCCGAGACAGCCGTCTACGCTGGGGTAACTTACCTCTCCTACCAAACAGGTCTAGGCGGGCCCCAAACAGACGCAGCCCTTTAAAGGGGAGCCCGGTAAGGGTCTTCTTCGCAGCATTATCGGCACCCCACTGTCGCAGCCAGAGTAAGCGACGTATAGCCACCACAAGGGCAGTTCTTGCACACATTCTAATGGTGTCATCCAATGCTAATAGGATAAATTTTACAAACTCATCACAATTGGAGAGTGCATTAAACACATCCCAAGGGAGATCATCAGGAGCACGATCGAGCATTTTCCTGATGAGGGTTCTAGTGGCCACAGCAGTAATGGCAGAGGCACAGACCGAGTGAAGCGCCGTCCCCGCACATGCAAAGGCGTGGGAGGCCAGCAGGTCAATGCGCCGGTCCTCAGCATCCCGAAGGGTAGTATAGTCGGGGGGATGTAAGAAAGGGGGGTTAGATGGCCCTATGATCGAGACATCCACCTCAGGGGGGAATGACCAACATTTAACCACGTCAGGGGGAAAAGGGTACTTACTATCCCAATCTCCTGGAATCCCTGGAAGTTTACTGGGGCACTCCCATTCCTTGAGCACAAGGGTATGGAAATGTGCCTGCTCTAGAAATTCCAAGCGCGATGATGCTGTATGGAAACGCTCCCCTCTTTGCCTGGGAGCCTTACCAGGGGGAGAGATAGACAGAACCTCAAAGATCTTGATCAATAGTCAGTGTCGTCCTGGATCCAGGGGTCAGGGTCAGAGTCTTCATGAGTCTCCGGTCTCTTATCAGATGAGCCTGAGTCAGAAAAGAGCTCTCCTTCATCAGAAGGGGTATAGCCACACAGAGTCATAAACTCCTCAGTTCCCATAGGCAAAACAGTAACATTAGGTGTCAAGAGCCGCTTCTTACTAGGGCCCTTACGTGCTAAGGACCTCACAAAAATCTGTTCAGCCGTAGGTAGTCTAGATGCCACTTCAGGCTGAGAATCCCCACTTGTGTGCGACTCAGCAGGAGTGAGATTTAAACCAGGGGGAATAGGTGAAGTGAGACGAGGTATAGCCACTGGCAGGCCAGATTGCAAATCCAGCGCTTGCTCAGCACAAGGTACGCAGACCCGTGTCTTGTTAGCATCAGCATGGGGTTGTCCACACGCCATATACCGCCGGTCATGTCCCAGAAGGACCCCGGTCACATTATCCTTAGATGCCTCCATATGGTGATTATTAGGCACAATACGCCAGTAGGGATTGACGCTATAAAGCAACCCTGGATGCCCCGATGACCCGCAAGGAAGTGGGAGTAAATTTACAAGGCCCGCTATTAATTACACCGGGCCGGGAGAAGCCGATGGATTCACCCTCTGAAAGACACAATGAGAAGAAGGGTGTCAGCACCGAAACACACTACAGTGAATTATAAAGCCGGCCACGAGGGCACTTACGGACCACGGTAAGTAAGAACGCCACACACACGCACGCGCCCAGACAATATGGCACCGAGAACCTCGAAGGGTGGGCCAGCGCGAGCCGTGACGCGAGGCGCGCCATGCCAGGCCCCGCCTCCCCGAAGAGCGCAAAGTCCACAGACAAGCAGCCAATGAGGAGGCAGAAGCGTCTGAGGTGACGCCGCCGCCCGGCGAGGAACATCCAAATGAAGGAAAAGGCGCGCAGCGGCGGCCTTAACAGTGAAAAAAGACAAGTCAGCGCGGCGGTGACACCACATACACCAGTCCAAACAGACATTTACCAAGAGGACCATAAGCGTGTATCCACAGTACACAGAGATCCACACACACACACCCCCTTCTCTTCCTCCTGAGGGCTACTGGGAGAATGAGGGAGGATGGCGGCCCTTTGTACAGGGCCCACCGCTACCGGGGCATGTGACAATAATGCGGGAGGGGTATCCCATAAGGCTCACCATCAGCCTATACTGCCTACCCTTTGGTGGGGGACTGCGGTGGAGCAACGCTCCTTAAGCACGCATGGTGCTGCCTACCTTCACCCAACCAGCGCAGCCCAGGCTGGGAGGCACATCATAGAAACATAGAAGGTTGACGGCAGAAGGAGACCATACGGTCCATCTAGTCTGCCCTTATGTGTATACTGTATGTACTCTTTATCTTAGGATAGATGTGTGCTTATCCCAGGCATGTTTAAATTCAGTGACTGTTGATGTTTCAACTACCTCTGCTGGAAGTTTGTTCCAAGCACCTACTACTCTTTCTGTAAAATAATATTTTCTAACATTGCTCCTGATCTTCCCCCCGACTAGCTTCAGGTTGTGCTCCCTTGTTCTATCATTAAGTTTCTTCTTAAAAACACTTCCCTCCTGAACCTTATTCAATCCTTTCACATATTTAAAGGTCTCAATCATGTCCCCCCTCTCCCTTCTTTCCTCCAGACTGTACAAATTAAGTTCTTTAAGTCTCTCCTGATAAGTTTTAAGTTTAAGTCCTTCCACCATTTTCGTTGCCCGCCTTTGGACACGTTCTATTTGAATAATGTCTTTTTGCAGGTAAGGTCTCCAGAACTGCACACAGTATTCTAGCTGTGGCCTTACCAGGGCTCTATACAGCGGCATCACAACCTCCCTCTTCCTACTGGTGATGCCTCGAGCTATGCAGCCGAGCATCCTGCTTGCTTTTCCCACTGCCTGGCTACACTGTCCACTCATCTTGCAGCTATCAGTAATCAGTACCACTAAATCTCTCTCCTCCGAGGTCCTGGCTAACACAGTACTGCCCATACGGTACTCAGAGCAGGGATTCCTTCTACCCAAGTGCATGATTTTACATTTAGAGACATTAAACTCTAGTTTCCACAGTTTTGACCATCTATCCAGTAAAGCTAAATCATTTTCCATGTTGCAGACACCTCCAGGAATATCCACCCTATTACTGACCTTTGTATCATCAGCAAACAGACAAACTTTTCCTACCAAGCCTTCTCCTATGTCACTTACAAATATATTAAAAAGAATGGGGCCCAGGACAGAGCCCTGCGGCACACCACTTGTAACTCGCCTTTGTTCAGATTGCACGCCATTTACAACAACGCTCTGATACCGATCCCTCAGCCAACTGGAAATCCACTGAACTATCCAGGGATTGAGTCCTACCTTCAATAACTTATCTATGAGCTCCTTATGTGGTACAGTGTCAAAGGCTTTGCTAAAATCCAGATAGGCGATATCCACAGCACCACCTTCATCTAACACTTTAGTCACATTGTCAAAGAAATCAATAAGATTGGTCTGACATGATCTGCCCTCAGTAAAGCCGTGCTGTTTTGGGTCCAATAGGTCATTAATTTTTAGATGGGAAATTATCTGTTTTTTTAAGAGTGTTTCCATTAATTTGACCACTATAGATGTTAAACTAACTGGCCTGTAATTACTGGCTTCTTCTCTACTCCCCTTTTTATGGATTGGTACGACATTGGCCATTCTCCAATCATCTGGAACCTCACCAGTTGAAAGGGAATGGTTAAGTAAATCAGTCAGAGGGGCTGCAATCACAAACCTAAGTTCCCTTAGAACTCTGGGGTGGATTCCATCTGGACCCATTGCCTTACTTACCTTTAGATGTGCCAGCTCGGCTAAGACATCAGCCTCCAGAAACTCCGGAGCTGTGCCCTCCCAGCTGGATGTTGTGCTATGACCATGCCTGCTACTATCTGAAAATACCGAACAAAAGTAGCTATTCAGATAGTCAGCCACAGCCTTATCTCCGTCAATATATTTATTTTCCCTATTTCTAATTTTTGAGACTGCATTGTTTTTCTTCTTTCTGTCACCAATATATCGGAAAAAGGTTTTATCTCCCCTCTTCATAGATTTGGCCATTTCTTCCTCTTTTTGCCTTTTAGCAGTCCTTATAATTAGTTTTGCTTCCCTCTGTTTAATTGTATACGCCTCTCTGTCAGCTACACTTCCACTTACTTTATACTTCTTATAGGCAGACTTCTTATCTTTTATGATAGTGCTGACTTCCCTAGTAAACCATAATGGTTTCTTCTTCCTTCTATTCTTGCTAGTTTGTCTCATCACATCAAGGACGGGTGGGAATAGTCGAACAGGGCTTTAATAGCCCCGCTCACCTGCGACAGAGTGATAATTTCATGTCTTCGCAGTCAGCACTGCAGAGAAATCTGGGGATTTGTGGGAGGTATCCGGGTATTTGAGGGTCCGGGAGGAGCCTGTTTTGCATGTCTCTGCAGTGCAGCGCCATCTGGCGGAGGATAACCCCAAGTGTAAGTAATCTATCTGGAGCAGGACGTACTGTATACTAAGAATATACACCACAACTAACACCACTCGCTGCTACCACCCGCCCCACCCGAACAAAAGTCAGAGGGGGGGGGGGGGGGGGGAGACAGCGGCGAGTATCCCGGCGCGGGGACTCCTGAAGAAAAGAAGGGGACACCGTCCCCAAAACGAACTCACCCCCTCAGAAGCCAGGACAGGAACTCCGCATACCTAGTAGGCTCACCATAAAGCCTATGGCCGGCTACCCTTTGTGGAACAGGGTCTGCGGCTAGGAGCAGCGCTCCTGGAGCACTTGACCCTAGTGCTCTTCTACCATCACCCGATCTGTCAGCCAAGGCTGGGAGGCAGAGAGGGTCCAGAAACGGGTGGAAATAGACTTGCAGGGCCGCAGGCTTGGTTGCCCTGCTCACCTGCGCACAGAGAGAGAGCCATCTTCTATCTTCACTGTTTCACTGCAGAGGAAACACTGGGGAACTCTATGGTTAATCCCATTTTTATAGGGGGCCGGGAGATGCCACAGCTCTTCTGCAGTACACTGCGCCACCTTGTGGCGGAATAACCCAATTGTTATGAATACTGAAGCAGGCTGTGCCATGCAATAAGAAAACATAGGTAAGCATCAAGCAGCCTAAAAGTGAATCCAGAGTTTCTTACTTACCTACACATTCCTCACACCACAGCACCCCTTCTTAGGAAAAAACCTCACCAGAACATGGGTGTAGTGACCTGCTTGATGTGCTTTGGCATAACGTAAGTTGCAATTATAATAGAGATCCACATTAAGAGAGACGGCAGGTCTTTTTTGAAGGCATCTGTCTCCTGATAGGCAGATCTCCAGTCAAAACTATCTGTAGCACAAGATGAGGCGCACCGACCCCCTGGACATCCTAAATTGGGATGTTCACAGGGTGGAGGTCCTCTGGAAACCCAGAAATACCAGGGGGCAAACATATCATTTTTATTCACCCGTGTTGCTCATACATCCTGCATGCCATTTCTGCCTTGTGGGTAAAAAGGAAACCATTCCACAAATACAGTTTAATTCTAATCAACCCAGTCAGACGTATGCATGCTACATTAGGTTAAAATTTGAAGCACCCATAAAAATACAGAATAAAAAATACCTTTCCCTGAGATGTAGAGCAGAAAAGCCCAAAGTCTTTATTTGCAAACTTGCAGTCGAATCCTTTTCTGTGAAGAATTAATGCTGCCTCATCTGATGGCCCTACCTTAAAACAAAAACCCAAATTAAGAGGAGCACTAAAATAAATAGGATACATTAGATTTCTAAAAGAAGTCAATTGTAAATTCAAGTCCTTTACACAATTCACGATTGTCTGCTTTTAAAGCTAGGTGCCAGCTCAAACTTTGTAAAATAAAACCACCACCAATACCATTACCTATATGTTTACAGTTTACTGTTAATAAGTATTATCTTGGCAATATACTGTATGTGAGTTGACGTACCTTATCTTGAATAGTTCTCAGATTAACAAAGTGCACATCGCAAGGCATTGAAGATAAGAGTGGAGAGAAGGCATCTAGTAGCGGAGGAGCACCAGTATCTGCAGTTACAGCCATGGAAATTAAAGGATGTTGTAGAATGGTTGAGGTTATGTGACTTAAAAGAGATGGGAAACTGACAGATCTTCTGCTTTCAGTCTTCATTAAATAGAAGATAAAAAAAAATGAATTAAAAAAGTACCAAACAACAGATTAAGGCTCAAATAAATAAGATTGTGTCAGTGAATACTTAGAGACATAAGCAAAAGCAACAAAAAACAAATATATTGAACCCTCCCCTCTTATCTCCTCTTTCCTAGAAGTGTGGGGTCTAAGAAAAGCCCTAAGCAGAAATTGGAAGGGAGAAAGAGCAAGTCTATTCCTATCGGGTATAACCTCCCCATAACAGCTGAAAAAGACAATTTAACATGAAAAATAGTCAAATGAACTAAGCAATACAACATGGATACAATTCCATGTCTACCACAGGAATTACATTAACAGGAGGGCACTAAAAAGCAAAGCAATTACATTTTGCAACTTGCTGACATCACTGTAGCTTTGTCTGGTATTTTACATAGCGGTACATCTATCCTAACTGCCGTCTCTCTAATTTGTGTGTTCCTGTAGCTAAAGGCTTACTGACAATGTTCTTATCTGGGGAGCCAACTACTGCTACTTGATTTAGCCAAAGCTGCTGATGAGTTCACCTGTTAAAGTGAAAGGATTCTGTGATTTGTAGTCAGAAACTATACTAAGGGCTTTACTCAAGGCCAGGAAAGCCGCTCTGACTTTAGCAACTCACGTGAAAATTGATTTCACTTTTATATCCACTCCAGGGCATCAGAAAATCAGTAATGAATGGGTTAACTCTCGACCGAAGGGTGTGGACTGCAAGACAGAAGGTGTGGTTGCTCCCGGCCTATAAATACCTCCGGATACACCTCTGCAATCCAGCAACTGAAGCAGTAGACACAGCCGTCCGTGAGGATAAGGCATCCTAAGAAGCCCAAGTTCTTGTTGAAGACAAGGAGAGAGGAGATAAGTTCCTCTCTACCTCTCTCCGTTTTTTTTCTTTTTGATGCTGAACAACTATGTACATATTTACAAGCTCCACTTAGGCATCCGAAGAATGGATATCATAACCTAGCAGATAGGGAGGGTCTGACGCACTAGAGAGGATATAGAAGAGAAAAATTCTGCAGGTGAGGATCACAGAATTGTATTTTCACTTCTATTCCACTCCAGGCAGTCAGGAAATCAGTAACAAATGGAACCTCTAAAAGCAGTACCCTTACTTCAGGGTGGGACCCAAGTATTAAAGCTTTTAATGTAAGCCAATCCAAAATCAAACCTTTAGCTTACCATTGTCTGTAATACTTTCCTACCAAAGGCGGCATCTGCTGAAGCTCTAACATCTACCTTATAAAATTTGGTAGGCAGAAGACCATCCTGTAACCCTTCAGCTATTTCGACTTATGGAGGACTTCTGTAGCAGAGATAATATTTTAGTGATCTCACTACATCCAGAGAATGAAGGACCTTAGGAGGACATAAGGAGGGCAAAACCTCCAGGGAAGAAAATCCTGCTTAAAATGGAAGATGGCCTTGTCCTTATGCAACTCTAAATAAGGAGGTTTAACCTACAAAACTGCTAATTCAGAAACCCACCGTACCAAAGTAATTGCCACTAGAAAGAGGACCTTAAGTTTCATTAATCCTAGGGATGCTTCTGTCAGTGGTTCAAAGAGAGGACACCGAAGGGCTGACAAAACTAAGTTCAAGTCCCAGACAGGTAGAAGAGGCTTGCGGGGAGGACGCACATGGGTTACCCCCTGCAAAAATAAGTTTATTCTCACAATGGGTTTCTGAAAGAAGATGGATAAAGCAGATACCTGCCCCTTTAGAGTGCTCAATTGCAGACCCTCATCAAGACAAGTCTGCAAAAATTCCAGAACTCTGGAAACAGAAAACTTTCTACAGGCAAAACATCTAGATTCACACCAAGCAATAAATACTCACCAGACTTCATAGTAAATCTTTCATGAAGTCTGCTTTCGGGGCTGAATTATGGTCTGGATAACTGGCAGATAAACATCTCTCTGCCAGAATGGAGGTTTCAATAGAGAGGCTGTCAAAGCCAGAACTCGCCCCCTTACAACATTGTTACTAAATCTAAAAAACATCTTTTTTTAGTACTCGACCCAGGAGTGGAAACGGTGGGCACCAATAAACAAGCTTGAATGTGGACCAAGGAAGGGTGAGTGTTGTTATTGCTAGAGGATCCCTGGACTGGAATACAAACTTCAGAACCTTCAGACGAGAACGACTGTGGCAAGATGTAAAGAGATCTAAATCTGGGAGCCCACAGCGGATGGAAAGGGACTGAAAAATACAATTCTGTAATTACTCACCTGTAGAATTGGTATTATGAGTATACAGTACCTGCTCCAGAAAGAATACTTACACGTGGGACATCCAATAGCAGTGTCCATAAAGTGGGGTGGGATCCCCAAATTAACAGCAGACAGTTTAACCCTTCTATTGCCAGCCACGTAAATTTAACGTGGCTGCCTCTCCAACAGTTAAACGCCAGCCACGTAAAATTTACGTGCCTGACTTTCCCCATGAATAGAATAAAAAGTATTAAAAAAAAATCACTTACCTGACCCCTTGTTTGATCCAGCCAGGTCTCCTCTTCAGCCAGAGGGGCTCCGATCGCTGATCGGGGCTCCTTCGGCTGTAGGGGAGGGCCCGGAATAGGGTGCCCCCCCCCCGTTTCAGCAGCCGAAGGGATTTGCCTGCCAAAAAAAAAAAAAAAAAAAAAAGACAGTTGCTCACCTCCGCGCCCGCCGCCTCTCTTCATGGGGGGGGGGGCTCCGATCACCCCTCCCCCACTCTTCCGTCTTCTGAAGGGGGCATAACAGCCCTCCTCCCTTCGCATCTTCCGATGGCGGCCGCCATCTTGGATTCTGGCCCCGCCCCGATGACACCCAGCGGTTCAGCTGTCAGATGCCAGTGACGGCTGGACAGAGGAGGAGGGAGGTAGGCGATCGTCCGATCGCCTGCCTCCCCCCTCCTCTGCCCAGCCGTCACTGACATCAGATCGCCGCAGGACACAGGAAATGAAGATCGGCGGTGAGTAAAGTAAAACATTTTTTTTTTTTGTTTTAATAAAGTTATTTTAAAAAGTGTGCGTGTCTTTTTTTTAACATTTAACCCTTTGTGAACTGGTAAGGGGTCCATGTGACCCCTTATACCAGTTCACAGGGCTCGGGGGTCTGGCAAGTCACCTGCGGCTAAGTGATCAGCGTGGGACACAGGGATGGATGGGAGGTAAGTATTAAAAAAAATATATTAAAAAAACGTTATTTTTTTTTTAAATAAAGATATTTTAAAAAAGTGTGTCTGTGTGTTTTTTTTTTACTTTTAACCCTTTGTGAACTGGTAAGGGGTCCATGTGACACCTATACCAGTTCACAAAGCTCGGTGGGTCGGGCAAGTCACCTGCGGCTAGCGGGAGACTTGCCATTAACCCCCTGAGCCCCCCAAATTACCTGCCTCACCAAAGCCCAGGGGGGGGGGGGCAGAAGAGCCGTGGCCCTAGGCTATGCCGGCTTGTAGCCTGCAGGGCCAGGGGCCACTAAAGCTGGCCCCTGCGCCCTGTTCTACAAGCCCCCATAGCTGGTCACAGGCTGGTTACGCTGGGTAGGGGGGACCTCACACCAATATTTTTTAATTTAACCCTTTATTATGTGGATAGTAGTTGTATTTTATTTTGCAAATGTTATAAAGTGCTCTTTTCAGTTTAGGGGGTCACCTGGACAGGAACGGGGGGCTACCGATACATATGTGGTATCATTGTAATCGGGAGAAATGGGGCTTTCACATGCAATATGGTTTTCTTTCATAAAATAAATGTTTTTGTTAAAATAAAGGAGACAAAAAAAAAAAAAAAAAAAAAAAAATATATATATATATATATATATATATATATACACACATTTATTTTATTTACTTAACAATATATAAAAAAAAGTAGAAAAAATACAAACAAGACATTTCATGTTAAAGCCTAAACTCTGCCACAAAAAGAAAATATGCCATTTTCTTGGAAATTTCTGCAAAAATCACAGTTAAACATCACGCAAAATGGTGAAAAATATCCTGTCAGCAGAGGGTGACAAAATCTCAAGTAGGCTGGCAGTTAAAAGGTTACAGGTACCTATGCATGTTGGGTATTGTTCTGCTCAGGGGACCTTGCGCTTTCAGATTTAGCTTGTTTTTTCTTATTTGCATATTGATATTTTAGGAAAAGGTGTTTTTTATTCTGCTTTTTTATACATTTTTTGTGAAACCCTGTGCAACCTAAGAATTCTTCGAGATATTACTTCCAGAAAGATGAGCCCACTACAACAAGCTGGGTACGCTTAGAAAGCTTAACATGTGTACTTTCAGGGAATATATGGTTTATCGGGGATATTCCAAATGTAAAGGGTTGTTTTGGTAGAAAAAGCACAAGGTGCGCACTTTGTCTGCAGAGCTGAAATTTTGAAGTAAAATTACCGCTATGCGCATGCTTTACTTTGGTGTGTTTGGCAACTCTTTCCTTGACAGAACCTATGCATGTTGGGTATTGTTCTGTTCGGGGCATGTTGCTTTTTCGGATTTTCTGGTTTGCATATAGTTTTTTTTTTAGGAAAATGTGGTTTTGATTCTGCTTTTTTATCCATTTTTAAGGAAACCCTGTGCAACCAAAGAATACATTGAGGGATTACTTCCAGAAAACTGCACCCATGTCAACAAGCCTGGTACGCCTAGAAAGCCTGAGGTGTGTACTTCTAGGGAATATATAGTTTGTGGGGGGTATTTCAAATGTACAGGGTTGTTCTTGAGAAACTGCAAGGTGCGCATATTGCATAGCATAGTTGTATTTTATCTGAAAATCTCCTAAAGCGTTGTTTCAGTTTGGGGGAGTCTCCTGGGCAGGAAAGGGTGTCTACCTATACATATGTGGTACCGCTGTAACTGGGAGAAATTGGGGTTTCACAAGCAATAAGATTTTATTGACAAACTTACATTTTTTGATACAAAAAAAACACTAAAAACTGTAAAAAATAGTTTTTTTTTTAAATTTTTTTTGTACAATTTTCACCCAAAAATATTGAGAATACACTTAGAAAATGACAAACAAGACATTTCATGTTAACGCCCAGGCTCTGCTGAAAAAAACAATATATCACTTTCCTGGGAAATCCCTTCAAAAACCACAGTTGAACATGGGGAGCACAAAATAGTGCAAAATGGTCTGGCAACAAAGGGTGACAAAATCTCAAGGTAGGCTGGCGGTTAAAGGGTTAAACCACTGCAGCCTGCAGAACCTTTCGGCCAAAAGCAGTGTCAGCTGAGGCCCCAACATTAACCTTGTAAAACTTTGAAAAGGTATGAACAGAAGACCAAGTAGCGGCCTTGCAAACTTGTTCAACAAAAGCCTGTGCTGAAAGGCCCAAGAGGCACCAATAGCACGAGTAGAATGAGCAGGAAGGCGTAAGGGAGGATTCTTCCCCTTAGCAGAATAGGCCTGAATCACAGCCTGATGGATCCATTTGCTGATAGTAGACTTGGCAGGAGCCAAACCCTTCCTAGGACCAGAAGGGACCACAAAAAGAGCATCAGTTTTTCTGAAAGGTGCAGTAGCCACCAGATAGTACTTCAGACACCTAACTACATCCAAAGAATGCAAGACCCTCTCCTTAGCATTACTAGGATTAGGGCACAATGAAGGGAGAACAATGTCCTGATTCAAATGAAAGGCAGACACTACCTTAGGCAGAAAATCTGGCTTGAAGCGAAACACCACCTTGTCCTGGTGTCTCTCATAGTAGGGGGGCTGAATGGAAAGCGCCGCCAACTCAGACACACGCCTAACAGAGGTGATAGCAACAAGACCACTTTGAGAGTAAGAATGGCCAAGGCAGCATCCTGCACAGGTTCAAAGGGAGCTCCCTGCAAGGCTGAAAAAACCAAGTTCAAATCCCAAACATGCACCATAGGCTTTCGTGGGGGATGCACATGAGTCACCCCCTGGAAAAAAGTCCTAATCAGAGAGTGCTGAGCAAAGGACTTGCAGAAACCTGACCTTTTAGAGTACTAAGTTGGAGCCCCATCTCCAACCCATGCTGTAGGAACTCCAGAATCCTGGGGATAGAGAAGACACAACAGGGAAGAGACTTAGACTCACACCAGTCAATGTAGGCACACCAAACCTTGTAATAAATGGAAGAAGACGACTCCTTCCTAGCCTTAATCATGGTATCAACGACAGAAGTTGACAGGCCTTTCTCCATCAAGATGGAGGTTTCAGCAGCCAGGCCGTCAAAGCCAGAGTTTGTAAATTGGGATGGCGTAGTGAGCCCTGAGTGAGCAGATCTGGCACCAGAGGCAGAGCGTACTGATCTACTGCCAGCTGCACCACATGTGCGAGCCACACTCTTCTTGGCCACCTGGGGGCCACCAGAATTGCAGGCACCCCTTCTAGAGCAATCTTGTGTAGCACCCTGCCCAGCAGGGGGAATGGAGGGAAGACATACAGAAGCTGAAAGTTCTGCTATGACATTGCTAGAGCATCCGTGGTCAAGGCCAGGGGATCCTGGGACAGGGAGACAAAGGCCGGTAGCTTGTGATTGTGACGGGACGCAAACAGATCCACATCTGGTTTGCCCCAACGGTGACACAGAGATTGGAACACCCTGCTGCATAGGGACCATTCTCCCTGGCGAGAGGTCCCCCTGCTCAGAGAGTCTGCCAGGAGGTTTTCCACCCCCGGGATGTACACAGCTGATATGCAGGGAACATTGGTCTCCGCCCATGTCAGGATCAGAGACACTTCCTGGAGGGCCCCCTTGCTCTGGGTCCCTCCCTGATGATTAATGTAGGCAACTGCCGTCTGGTAGTCCGAGCGCACCTGAACAGGCAGGCCCTGAAGGTGAGTAGTCAACTGGGCCAGAACTAACCTGATAGAAACATAGAAACATATGTTGATAGGAGTGTGGGCCTCCTGAGGGCCCCACCTCCCTTGGAACCGCAGTGACTTCCAGAAACCCCCCCAACCCCTCAGACTGGCATCCGTGGTGACAGTCTCCCAGCAGGGGGCCAGAAAGCATCTGCCCCCCAACAGGTTCCTAGAGTCCAGCCACCACGAGAGGGACCGCCTGACTAGGGGGGGAAAGCACAAGGGTCCTTGTCCCATACTGACAAGAGGTGGAGTTGCAGAGGTCTCATGTGGAACTGAGCATAAGGGACAGCCTCGAAGCACGCCACCATCAGGCCCACCAGCTGCATTCCCTGCCTGATGGAGGGATGATGACAAGATAGCAGGAACTGGACCTGTGTAATCAGACCATCCACCTTCTGTTGAGGAAGGAAAATCCTTGCCTGAACTGTATCCAGATTCATTCCTAGGAATGGAGTCGCCAAGGAGGGGGACAGTAAAGACTTGGGGTGGTTGATCACCCATCCAAATGACTCCAGGATGGACACCACCAGCCGAGTATCCACTTCTGCCTGATGTAGAGATTGGGAGGTGATGAGAATGTCGTCCAGATAAGGCAGCATGCGGACACCCTGATACCTGAGCAGAGACATCACGCCAGCCAGCAACTTGTGAACACCCTGGGAGCTGAGGTGAGACCGAATGGCAATGCCACAAATTGGTATAGCCAAGGCACAAGACAATGAATAAAAAATAAATGTCTAAAACACGTAAATGCAAAGCATCCATACCGACACCCCCCCTTTTTTCCCCCGAAGGCTACCAGGAGAATGAGGGGGGACAGCGGCAACATAATAGGGCCCATCGATGGGCAGGGGCAATATTGCGGGAGGGGCATCCCATAGAGGCCCACCATAAGCCTGAACCGCCTACCCTTTGGTGGGGGATTGCGGTGGAGCAGCGCTCCTAAGCACCTGCTAGCGGTGCTGCCTACCATCACCCGACCAGCGCAGCCAAGGCTGGGAGGCATATAACTAATGGAAGGACCACAGGCGAATAGCCCCGCACACCTGCGAGTATAGAGAGCCATTTCTCGTCCTTAGCAGTCCAGACTGCAGAGAAAAATCTGGGGATTTGTGGGAGGTCCCTGGGTATTTGAGGGGCTGGGAGGAGCCTATTTTCGCCATCTAGCGGAGTAATACCCACGTGTAAGTATTCTTTCTGGAGCAGGACATACTGTATACTAAGAATAACACTCTGAGGGTCCATTCTCCCTGATGCAGGACCATTCTGCTTAGATGATCGTCCTGCATATTGTCCACTCCTGATAGGTGGATCGCTGAGATGCATGAACATTCTTCTCGGCCCAGAATAAGATTCTGCTCACATCCTTGAGAGCTTTCCTGCTCATGGTGCCCCCCGGTGGTTCATATATGCCACCACCGTCAGGTTGTCTGTTTGAACCTTGACGGGATGACCCCTCAGATCGGGTCTCCAATGTGTGAGAAACAGTAGAATCACTCTCAGTACCAAGATATTTATGGAAAGTCTGCACTGTCCCTAGATCAACTGCGACCCCATGACACCCCCAACTTGACATCCATAGTGGCAATCTTCCACTTTACTGGAAGAAAAGATTAGCCCGACTGAAGAGGCGGAGGATTCAGCCACCAGGCTAGGGACTACATAGTTGAGTGCGTCATGCAAAAGGAGTGATCCAGAGTTTCGGGGTTCCAATCCCAAACCAAAAGCAATTCAATCTGCAGGGGTCTTGCGTGAAATTGTGCAAATGGCACCGCCTCGAAGCAGGACACCATCAGACACATTCTCTGACGGATCATCAGGTGATGACAGGACAAGAGAGACTGTACCATGGCCTGAAGTTAGAGTCCCTTCCCGAAAGATGTCTAATGACATTCCCAAGAAAGATATAACTCTTGAAGCTAGGATATGCTGACTATCCTGCCGAACTTTTCTAACGTGGTTAAGACAGTCTATGTATCCTTCAGAGCCTCCTGAAAGGTTGAGGCCCTGATTAACATATCGTCTAAGTAAGGAATTATGTGTATCCCCTGGTTTCTTAGAAATGTCATGAGACCTGCCAAAACCTTGATAAACACCTATGGAGCTGACAACAGGCCGAACGGGTAGAGCCACAAACTGAAGGTGTAGACCATCTACTGCAAAGCGCAAATATTTTTGATCACCCGGAAAGATAGGGATATGTAGGTTTGCATCCTTTATGGGGTCATAAATTCTCCCGGCTGAAGCAACATCACTGTGGATCTTAAGGATTCCATCCAAAATTTATTCAGACAGACGAACCTATTGAAGCTGTTGAGATCTAATATCGGGCACACAGAACCGTCCTCCTTGGGAACTATGAACAAATTGGAGTATAAGCCCTGACCTCGTTCTGAGACGAGAACATGACGGACTACCCCAATCTGTAAAAGGTGAGGTACGGCAGATAACGCTGTCACTTTCACTCAATTTCAGTATACACTTGACCAAAAGAACCTCAGGAGGAGGTTTGGTTCCCAGTTTGATCTTGTAACCAGAGGAAAACAACCTCCCGTATCCAAAGATCAGTTACATGGAGCCTCCAAATGGGACCAAAATGCAGAAGCCATTCCCACACCCAAAAGGTTGGGATTTGCCTTATTCCACCTGAAAGATATTGCCCTATTTTGGGATATATATATATATATATATATATATATATATATATATCCCCTTACTCTGATGCAGCAGGAAGGCGGCCAATGTTAAACCATGGACAGAGCAGCCAGCATCAGGAATCGCAGCAGCATCGAACGGACTACAGCAAGACCAAGCCCCAGAAGCGGTGGCTCGGGTAGCAGCCCTGCTACAGGCAAAGAGTGACGAGCTGCTGCCAGACATGGCTGGAGAAGCGACACTGCATCAGAGGCAGGCATGATGAACGAGCCATAAGCCGCAGCCAGACCCGAATCGGCAGATGAGACTCTTATTTGGCCAGCAATAGCCCCTAAGGCAGTGGACCAGGCAGTGACCTCTCCTCACATATATACACATGCCATACATCAAAATTGTGGGGAAAAAAAAATACAATTCTGTGAAACTCACCTGTAGAATTGTTTTTGAATATATCCAGTCCAGGTCGTCCCAGAAGTGATAACAGTTGGGTATTCAGCCCCCAGGGGGCGCTCGACTGCAAGATCACAAGCTGTCGCTCCTCCCGGCCCCCCTATAAAAGCAGGTGTCTCACTATGATTTCCCAGTGGTTAAACAGCAGTTAGAAAAAAGACAGGCCGGGAGGCCAAGAAACCATGTTACTTCACATAGCTTCAGCATGTACTCTCTCCAACAAAGAACCATAAGAACAACGGTCCAATATGAAATGTAATCAGCATAAACAGGCAAACAAGAGATAATGAACAAGGGTAGGGTGGGACGACCTGGACTGGATATATTCAAAAACAATTCTACAGACGAGTTTCACAGAATTGTATTTTTCACTATATCCAGTCCAGGTCGTCCCAGAAGTAATGACAGTTGGGACATCCAAAAGCAGTGTCCATTAGGGCGGGATCCCCAGTGCGGAATTAATTTCACTACCGCCTGAAGCACCTTCCGGCCAAAAACAGCATCAGCTGAGGCCCTAACATCAACCTTGTAAAACTTTGTAAAGGTATGAACAGAAAACCAAGTGGCGGCCTTACAAACTTATTCAACAGATGCTTGGTGCCGAAAAATACAATTCTGTGATTACTCACCTTGTAGAATTGGTATTATAAGTATGCAGCATGTCCTGCTCCAGATAGTATTCATAACAGCTGGGATATAGTCCACAAGAGGGCGCTTTACTGCAGAAATGGCAAAAAGAGGCCCCTCCCGGTCCATATATACCCGGGACCTCCCACTAATTCCCCAGTATAACAAAGCAGTAAGGGAACCAGGAGAAGCCAATAACAAATTCAACCATGTTAACAAGGAACAAATCACCATAAAGAGGATCCAAAAATAAAGTAATCAGGGTGGGATGGAGCAGGACGTGCTGCATACTTATTATACCAATTCTACAAGGTGAGTAATCACAGAATTGTATTATTCTAAGTATGCAGCACGTCCTACTCCAGATAGTATTCATAACAGCTGGGACATCCAATAGCAGTGTCCATAAACGGGTGGGGATCCCAAAAAGGCAACAACGCGCAGTTCAAACCACTGCCGCCTGCAGAACCTTACGGCCAAAAACAGCATCTGCTGAGGCCCGAACATCAACCTTGCAAAACTTGGAAAAGGTATGAACAGAAGACCACATAGCAGCCTTACAAACTTGTTCAACAGGAGCCTGGTGTTGGAAGGCCCAGGAAGCCCCAACAGCATGGGCAGAATGAGCAGTAACACAGAAAGGAGAATCCTTCTCCCTAGTAGAACAGGCCCTAACAATGGCCTGACGGATCCATTTACTAATAGACTTAGCAGGAGCCAACCCCTTCTGGGGACCCGATGGAACCACAAACAAGGCGTCCGTTTTCCTGAAAGGAGCAGTAGCCACCAGGTAGTACTTCAAATTCCTGACAACATCCAGAGAGTGCAAGGCCCTCTCCTTGGAATTACCAGGATTAGGGCACAAAGAAGGAAGCACAATGTCCTGATTGAGATGGAAGGCAGAGACAACCTTAGGCAAGAAATCTGGTTTAAATCGGAAAACCACCCTGTCCTGGTGTCTCTCAAAGTAGGGGGCCTGAATCGACAGAGCCGCCAACTCAGAAACACGCCGGACAGAGGTCATAGCCACCAAAAAGGCAACCTTCAGGGTAAGGAGAGACAAGGCAGCCTCATGCACAGGTTCAAAAGGAGGACCCTGAAGGACAGACAAAACCAAATTCAAATCCCAGACTGGTACCATGGGTTTGCAGGGGGGGGGGGGGGCGCACATGAGTGACCCCCTGGAAGGTGGTCTTGACCAGAGGATGTAGGGCGAAAGACCTCTGGAAGAAAACAGCCAAGGCGGACACATGACCCTTCTAGGTGCTGAGCTGAAAACCCATATCCAAACCATGTTGCAGGAACTCCAGGATCCTAGGAATGGAGAACAGACGACAGGGAAAGGCCCTAGACTCACACCAGTCAATGTAGGCCCGCCAGGTCTTACAGTAAATAGTGGAGGAGGATTTCTTCCTAGCGCTGACAAGAGTCTGAACCACCGAATCAGACAGACCTTCCTCCTTCAGGATGGCGGTTTCAGCAGCCAGGCCGTCAAAGCCAGCGTTTGTAAATTGGGATAACGAGCCGTCCTTGAATGAGAAGGTCCGGAACCAAGGGAAGAGCGTACTGATCCACTGCCAGCTGCACGACGTCGGTGAACCACACCTGTCTTGGCCACCTGGGGGCCACCAGAATGGCTGGCACCTACTCCTGAACCAACTTGCGCAGAACCTCGCTCAGAAGAGGAAACGGAGGGAAGATGTACAGAAGACCAAGATCCTGCCAGGACAGAGACAGAGCATTCACCACCAGAGCCAGGGGATCCTGGGACAGGGAAACAAATGCTGGCAGCTTGTGATTGTGGCGAGAAGCAAACAAATCCACGTCTGGTCTCCCCCACAGGTGACAAAGGGATAAGAAGACCTTGCTGTTTAGAGACCATTCCCCCCAGCGAGCGGTCCCCCTGCTCAGGGAATCCGCCTCCAGATTCTCCACTCCCGGAATATAAACTGCTGAGATGCACAGGACATTGTTCTCGGGCCAGGACAGAACCAAAGGCACCTCCTGGAGGGCACTCTTGCTCCAAGTGCCTCCCTGATGATTGATATAGGCGACCGGCGTCTGATTGTCGGAACAAACCTGTACCGGCAGACCCTGAAGGTGAGGAGTCAACTGTGCCAGTACCAACCGAACCGCCCTCAGCTCCAGGACGTTGATCGGAACGTGAGCCTCCTGAGGGCCCCACAGCCCCTGGAATTGGAGGGCTCTCCAGTAGCCCCCCCAACCTGACAGACTGGCATCCGTAGTGACTGTCTCCCAACATGGAGTCAGAAAGGATCTGCCCCCCCAGAAGATTCCTCGAGTCCAGCCACCACAGGAGGGACCGCCGAACCAGAGACGAGAGAACAAAGGCCTGATCCAAAGACAGAGGACTCTTGTCCCAGACTGAAAGGAGATGGAGCTGAAGGGGTCTCGTGAAATTGAGCATAAGGGACTGCTTCGAAGCAGGCCACCATCTGTCCCACCAATTGCATCCCTTGCCTGATGGAAAGACGAGGACTGGACAGCATGGAATGAACCAGAGAATCCACCTTCTGCTGAGGAAGAAAAATCCTGGCCTGAATGGTATCCAGATTCATGCCCAGGAAAGGGGTCACCCTAGACGGGGAGAGGGAGGACTTGGGATAATTGATCACCCATCCGAATGTTTCCAGGGCCGTTACCACCATCTGGGTATCCAACTCCGCCTGCTGGAGAGAATGAGATGTAATGAGAATGTCGTCCAGATAAGGATGCGAATGTCCCCAGCTTTGAGGATGGCCATCACTCCCGCCAGTACCTTGGTGAACACTCTGGGGGCTAATGTGAGACCGAAGGGAAGTGCCACAAATTGGTAGTGCTGGTCCTCCAGGGTGAACCTGAGGAACCGCTGATGCCCTGGGAAGACTGGCACATGAAAGTAAGCATCCTTGATGTCTATGGAGATCATGAAGTCCCCTGGGCGCAAGGAGCTGATCGCGGAGCGCAGGGTCTCCATGCGAAAGCATCTGGTTCTGATGAACCTGTTGAGAAGCTTTAAGTCCAGGATGGGCCTGATGGAGCCAACCCTTTTGAGCAAAGTGAAAAGATTGGAATAATAACCTTGACCTCTCTTCCCCGGAGGGACCGGACAGATGACCCCCATACCCAATTAATTCTGTACAGCTTGACATAGACCCTGAGCGGCCAAGGCGTCTAGAGGAATCCGAGACCTGAGAAATCTTGGAGGGGGCCGTGCCACGAACTCTAGCTTGTAGCCGGAGGACACAACCTCCAGAATCCACCTGTCTGAGACCTGTTGTCCCCAGACATGAGCGAAGAGGGGTGAGGGCACCCCTTCATGGCTGAGCGGGCTTAATGACAGATTTGGGCTTAGATCCCCAGGAGGATCCGGGACGGGCACGGCCTCTACCCTTGCCCCAGACATCCCCCGTGCCCCGCAAAGGGAACCCCCTCCCTGACCTGGATCCACGAAAAGAGGGGGTAAAGGACCCTGAACCCCGAAAGGGCCGCGGTTGTCTTTTGCGTTGGGGCAACCTACCTCCTTTTGCAAAAAGGTCCAACCAGTCACCAAAAAGGCGTAGCCCCTTAAAGGGTAGCCCTGTGAGAGCCTTCTTAGCAGCATTGTCAGCTGCCAACTGTGAAGGAACCCCATTTAATTTTTCTTAAATTTCTCCTCCCTGTTTTTATTCCAGACTTTAATGGTCCCTTCTAATTCCATCTTCCCCTTAATAATAAGAAGGTCAATTTCTCTTGGGTCGGTGCCCCTTGTCAGGAGACAAATGCACACGTCCCTTAGCTATGCGGAAGAGATGTTTGGCAGGGATGTGTGAAAGCTCAGATCAAACCCCCTGGGGTGTTTGATTCCTGCCTTTTGTCACAAGCTAGGCTGCAGCCAGCATGCCTCCTGCTGTTGTAGAACACCCCCAGCTGGGAAGTTGCCAGTGAGGCTACGTCTCAAGACATCTCCTACTGGGGAGGTGTCAGAACCACAATTAAAAAGACGGAAGCCCGGCACCGATAGTTTATGGGCCGTATCGCGGACGCCATGCGTCCTAATGCCAAACCGGTTACAGAACCAGAACCGGGCCTAGAAACAAGACAGAGACCGGGAAACGGAGAACTAAGGTTCTGGACTGAATTAAGACCCGGTCCCTGGACTTAACGCTTTCAGGTGCGCCTGGCCGATAGGTTGGTACCGCTTGCAAGGCCATGTGACCCCCCTGCTCCAAGTTATAGCTCCTAAAAGGGTTTCAGGGCAAAATCCTACTCTAAAAAAATGGGAGGTAACATCCCCTCCCACAATGGGGAGGGGAGATGGAGAGCCTGGCAGCATAAATAGGATGGTCAAAAACCAGGCTGGTGTCACTCATCGGAAGGGGGTTATGCGGCCGGCATATCCAGGGGTGTCCATCACCATCACCATAACCATAAGCTCTTGACACACCCCCTTGTAAGAGCTCCTCACCACGCTGCATGCTTAAGGTAAACTTTGCTTGTTATTGTCTCTGTGTATTGCATATCTGTTGTACCCACCTCAGAATCGCATAGTTATTTAATCTGTAATATTCCATACTTCTTTATAGTTAAATGCTTGTAAACTCTGCCTAGCGTGCTTATAGCCATTAAAACGTATATTTAATTGAGCTGTCTTCTTGCCTTAAACCCGGAATTTGTGTGTCCAAAGGCGGTTTGCCTGGTTACCCTAATAATAAGAGGGTCGGACAAGGTTTTGGGGAACCCGGTGGGCGTGTGCGGCGGTCTCTGGTTAGTAGTGGGACCACGTGACGCCCGGTTTCCTGACAATTTGGTGGCAGCGGTGGGATAAGGCAAATAGTGTAAGTGAGTGTGGGCCCCATATTCTCATACACTAAAGATTACTAGCAGCGGCTTTTCTGTTGCTGGGATCTTAAGATCAGCTCAACGCTAGGCATATTCTGAGAGTGGTTACAGTAGTTGTGTGATTACAGTGTGCAATAGAGCAGTTGCAGGCATGGCAAGTGGCACCAGGGCCAGAAGCAGGGATGTTGCTGCCGATGATATACTGGGTGCAGAGGGGCCCAGCCATGGCTCTCCCAGAAGCCGGTCACCAGTCCTCAGCATCCCGCAGGACCGAGCCCCGCCTGCCGGTCCTCCCAGCCAAGCCGGCTCAGTCACTCTCCTGAATGCTGCTGTGGCAAGTCTTCAGACGGGAGACCATGCCACCTACGCGCTCCTCATGCAGGAACACCAGGTGCAAGCTGAACGCGAGGAACGCCGGGTGCAAGCTGAACGCGAGGAACGCCGGGCGCAAGCTGAACGGGAGCAGATGCAGGCTGAACGGGAGGAACGCCGCGCGCAAGCTGAACGCGAACACCAGCTCCAAGTTTTGCAGCTACAGCTTCAACACCCTCAACCCAGCCCATCTGGCAGCGGGCCCCCCGAGAACCAGGCCCCAAAGTTGCGTGCAGAGGATTTCCCCGTCCTGGACAAAGGCACAGATCTGGACACATTTCTGCTGGCCTTTGAAACCGTTTGTCATCAATACCATGTGCCGGAGGATCAGTGGGTCAGGTACCTAACCCCCCGCCTTAGGGGTAAAGCCCTGGAAATCTTTGGGTACCTGCCCAGCGAAGCCACCCTGAGCTACGAGGGGGTCAAGCAAGCCCTGATCCGACAATATAACCTTACCCCGAATTTTATCGCAAGAAGCTGCGGGGTCTGCGACGGGGCCCCAGCGACTGCTGGGCTGATCACATGCGGGCGCTACAGAGAGCAATTGAGCAGTGGACCACCGGCTTAGGAGTCGCCTCCATCCAGCAGCTGAAGGAGCTGATTGCCATAGAGCAGTTCCTCTGGAATTGCTCTGACGAGCTGCAGAAGTTTCTGCGTGACCGGCAGCCAGAGGGGGCCTCAGCAACGGCAGCCCTTGCAGATGAGTACAGTCACAAGAGAGCCCAGGAGCCCCGGAAACCTGCCAGCTGGAAAGTGGGTAAGCCGCCGCTGGCGTCTGTTGTACGTGCCCCTCAGCCCAGGACCCCTGCCCCCACCCCCTTTTCCAGGCAAGGGGGACCCTCACTGTGCCACCACTGCAACCAACCAGGACACTTCAGGACCGACTGCCCCCAGCGCCAGCGGGGTGCGGCCCAGCGCCCCTCCACTGTGTTATGTGTGGTGAGGGGGCAGGGCGATATCGGGACAACATACAGCCCGTCACTGTAGGCCAGGCTGTGGCCATGGGACTTAGGGACACCGGTGCTGAGATGACCCTGGTGCGACCAGAGTTGGTGTCCCCACAGGATTTGGTGCCCGGGAAGACCCTTATGGTCTCCGGCATTGGAGGAACTGAACCAGCATTGCCTGTTGCCAAGGTTTATTTGGACTGGGGTGCTGGACAGGGTGTGCGGGAGGTGGGGGTGTCGCCGAATATCCCTGCCAGTGTTTTGCTAGGGACAGACTTGGGGCGGCTAGTATCTCACTATGTGGCCACTGAACCCCCAAGGTCTGGTCCCCTAGACAGTAATGTAATGCATGAGACAATGTGTGCGGTCGAGAGTAATGGTTATAACCTGCCTGCTACAGGGAATGTGGGGGTGGGTGAAGTGGGGTGTCCTTCTTCCCTCGGGGAAGAGGAGGGCGACCCAGTCGGTTGCAATCTCTTGTCCCCAGAGATCAACCCGACCGCAAGGGGCCAGGGACAAGCAAGGGGGGTGGTAGGACCTGCAAATGAGGAAGGGGCTGTCCCAGGAGTTGTGGGGCCCCTAGCTGAGTCCACAGTGCAGGAGGACTTCACTCCCGGGGGTATTAAGGGCCCAGGCCGGCCAGTCTGGTCTGGCGACTTGGTTGGAAGCCAAAGGGGAACTCGCGCTACCAGCGGCCGCTGTGGCCGCTGTCACCCGCAGTGGGGGCCCTAGGGGCATCTCAGGGGCCTGACGGTGTGCTCCCTTCCAACCAAGTGGCTGCCAGGACAGATGGAGGTCAGGTGACAGATTCAGAGGAGCGGTCTGAGGACATGGCCGTCTCTTCAGTACTGGCCACGTCCAGCCAGGGGTTTCAGGCGGCTTTGGAAGCCGATGACAGCCTGAATGCTCTCAAGGAACAGGCGGCTCAGCCTCCCTCGGGCTCAGACAAAGAACGACTTGTCTGGGACCAAGGACGGCTGTACCGCATGACGGTCTCGCAGGATTCACCAGAGGAGTAGCCTAGGGACCGACAGATGGTGGTCCCCTACCCCTTCCGGGCGGAGTTGTTGCGGGTTGCGCACGAGATTCCGATGGTGGGACACTTGGGGGTCACCAAGACCAGAGCCAGACTAGCCCAGCACTTCTACTGGCCAAAAATGGGGGCCGATGTGGCCGCCTACTGCCGTTCGTGTGAGGTCTGTCAGAAGGTGGGGAAGGCCGGGCCTCGCCCCAAAGCACCGCTGGTACCTCTGCCAATTATAGAGGAGCCTTTCAGGAGGGTAGCTGTGGATTTGATCGGACCCCTGTCCATCCCCAGCAGCTCCGGGAAACACTTCATACTAACGGTAGTAGATTATGCCACACGGTACCCGGAGGCAGTGGCCTTATCATCCATTCGGGCCGACAAGATGGCCACTGCCTTACTGGAAATATTTTCTCGGGTAGGCTTCCCCCAGGAAATGCTCACCGATCGGGGAACCCAGTTCATGTCACAGCTGATGGAGTCTCTCTGTAGGCAGATCCAGGTGCAACATCTGGTAACCAGCCCGTACCACTCACAGACAAATGGTCTCTGTGAACGGTTCAACGGCACCCTGAAGCAGATGCTTAAGATGTTGGTTGATGCCCACGGGCGCGACTGGGAGCGGTATCTCCCTCACCTACTGTTTGCCTACAGGGAGGTCCCACAGGCCTCAACCGGGTTCTCCCCCTTCGAGCTCCTGTACGGACGACGTGTGCGGGGACCCCTGGCCCTGGTGAAGGAGGCTTGGGAGGGGGATCTGCCCCCCCCCAGGTGTCAGTCATCGAGTATGTGATGCGCTTCCGGGACAAGATGCAGGCCTTGGCGCAGCTGGTGCACGACAACATGGTACAGGCCCAGGCTGAGCAGAAGAGGTGGTACAACCAGAACACCTGTGATCGGACCTACCAGGTGGGCCAAAAGGTGTGGGTGCTGGTCCCGGTACCCCAGGATAAGCTTCAGGCGGCCTAGGAGGGTCCCTATCTCGTGCACCAGCAGCTCAATGCCGTAACGTACATAGTCACCCTAGACCCTGCCTGAGGACGGCGGAAGGCCTTCCACGTGAACATGATGAAGGCACATCATGAGCGGGAAGCGTGTGTTCTCCCGATCTGCAATCTGCCAGAGGAGGGGGAAGCTGAAACCCTTCTGGATATGCTGGCCCATGTCAAGGAGGGGGGGACCCTTGAGGATGCCCAGATTGGTCCCCAACTGACAGCCGACCAACAGGCCCAGCTCTGGGCCACCCTGCACCCCTTCCGAGACTTGTTCGACAGCAAGCCCGGACGAATTAAGCTAGCCGTCCACCATGTGGACACCGGGACTCACCCTCCGATCCGACGGGCGTCCTACCGTGTCTCCCTGGAGGTCCAGCAGCAAATGCGTCAAGAGATTGATGAGATGTTGCAGCTAGGGGGTCATCCAAGCATCCAGCAGTGCTTGGGCCGCCCCGGTGGTCCTTGTCCCCAAGAAGGACCGGACCCTCCGGTTCTGCGTGGACTACCGGGGACTCAATGCTGTCACGGCTGCCGATGCATACCCCATGCCGCGCATCGATGACCTCCTGGACCAGCTGGCCGGGGCGAGGTACCTGACCATCATGGACCTGAGCCGGGGATACTGGCAAATTCCGCTGTCCCCCGAGGCTAGGGAGCGGTCGGCCTTCATTACCCCATTCGGACTATACGAATCCACCGTCATGCCGTTTGGCATGAGAAATGCCCCTGCCACTTTCCAACGGATGGTCAACACCTTGCTCCAGGGACTAGAGGGCTACGCAGCTGCGTACCTGGATGACATTGCCGTCTTCAGTCCCACATGGGAGGAACACCTAGAGCACCTGTCGCAGGTGCTCGGGCGGGTCCGGCGAGCAGGTTTGACCATCAAGCCAGGAAAGTGCCAGTTGGGCATGGGCGAGGTCCAGTACCTAGGGCATAGGGTAGGAGGGGGGGCCCTGAAACCCGAACCGGGGAAGGTTGAGGCAATCGCCTCCTGGCCAACCCCTAGGACCAAAACCCAGGTGCAGTCCTTTTTGGGCACCGCTGGATACTATAGGAGGTTCGTTCCCCACTATAGTATCCTGGCCAAGCCTTTGACGGACCTCACCAGGAAAAAGCTGCCCTCCGAGGTTAATTGGACCCGTGACTGCGAGACAGCCTTCCAGGCACTGAAAGATGCCCTCTGCAGCTCTCCCGTACTCCAAGCGGCCAACTTTGCGCGGCCGTTTATAGTGCAAACGGATGCCAGTTATTTTGGCCTCGGCGCCGTGCTGAGCCAGGTCGACCCGACGGGTCAGGAGCACCCCATCTTGTACTTGAGCCGCAAGCTCCTACCCAGGGAAGTGGCATATTCAGTCATGGAGAAGGAGTGTCTCGCCATTGTATGGTCACTGCAGCGGCTGCAGCCATATTTGTATGGTCGCCACTTCATTGTGGAGACCGATCATAACCCCCTCCGCTGGCTACACATGGTTTCTGGAACCAATGGGAGAGTGTTGCGGTGGAGCCTGGCTCTCCAACAGTACCAATTTGACATCCGCCACAGAAAGGGCCGAGACCATGGAAATGCAGATGGCCTATCCCGGCAGGGGGAGGTAGCCAGTGGGTGCATGGGTCAGCACCGACAGGTTCTGGCCCCTAGCACCCTCTAAAGAAGGGAGATGTGAAGGAACCCCACTTAATTTTTCTTAAATTTCTCCTCCCTGTTTTTATTCCAGACTTTAATGGTCCCTTCTAATTCCATCTTCCCCTTAATAATAAGAAGGTCAATTTCTCTTGGGTCGGTGCCCCTTGTCAGGAGACAAATGCACACGTCCCTTAGCTATGCGGAAGAGATGTTTGGCAGGGATGTGTGAAAGCTCAGATCAAACCCCCTGGGGTGTTTGATTCCTGCCTTTTGTCACAAGCTAGGCTGCAGCCAGCATGCCTCCTGCTGTTGAAGAACACCCCCAGCTGGGAAGTTGCCAGTGAGGCTACGTCTCAAGACATCTCCTACTGGGGAGGTGTCAGAACTACAATTAAAAAGACGGAAGCCCGGCACCGATAGTTTATGGGCCGTATCGCGGACGCCATGCGTCCTAATGCCAAACCGGTTACAGAACCAGAACCGGCTCCCAAAGCCGCACCGGAGCATAGTAAAAAACAGGCCTAGAAACAAGACAGAGACCGGGAAACGGAGAACTAAGGTTCTGGACTGAATTAAGACCCGGTCCCTGGACTTAACGCGTTCAGGTGCGCCTGGCCGATAGGTTGGTACCGCTTGCAAGGCCATGTGACCCCCCTGCTCCAAGTTATAGCTCCTAAAAGGGTTTCAGGGCAAAATCCCACTCTAAAAAAATGGGAGGTAACATCCCCTCCCACAATGGGGAGGGGAGATGGAGAGCCTGGCAGCATAAATAGGATGGTCAAAAACCAGGCTGGTGTCACTCATCGGAAGGGGGTTATGCGGCCGGCATATCCAGGGGTGTC
This sequence comes from Gastrophryne carolinensis, assembly GCA_027917425.1. Taxonomy (NCBI): domain Eukaryota; kingdom Metazoa; phylum Chordata; class Amphibia; order Anura; family Microhylidae; genus Gastrophryne; species Gastrophryne carolinensis. The sequence continues at coordinate 539,350,462 of CM051234.1, forward strand.
CATCACCATCACCATAACCATAAGCTCTTGACACACCCCCTTGTAAGAGCTCCTCACCACGCTGCATGCTTAAGGTAAACTTTGCTTGTTATTGTCTCTGTGTATTGCATATCTGTTGTACCCACCTCAGAATCGCATAGTTATTTAATCTGTAATATTCCATACTTCTTTATAGTTAAATGCTTGTAAACTCTGCCTAGCGTGCTTATAGCCATTAAAACGTATATTTAATTGAGCTGTCTTCTTGCCTTAAACCCGGAATTTGTGTGTCCAAAGGCGGTTTGCCTGGTTACCCTAATAATAAGAGGGTCGGACAAGGTTTTGGGGAACCCGGTGGGCGTGTGCGGCGGTCTCTGGTTAGTAGTGGGACCACGTGACGCCCGGTTTCCTGACACCCACTGACGCAGCCAGACCGAGCGGCAAATAGAGACAACCAGAGCCGAGGTCCTGCTGCACATCCTAATGGTGTCATCTAAGGCAGAAGGAATATAAGCAATAAACATCTCACATTGTGATAAGGCTCTAAATTCGGCACTAGAAGAATCATCAGGATAGCCTTCTAACAGGCCCTTGACCAGAGTCCTAAGGGCCACAGCAGTAATAGCAGAAGTACAGACAGGGCGTAGGGCCGATCCCGCAAAGGCATGGGAAGCCAGCTGGTCAATATGTCGGTCCTCACTATCCTTCAAGGTAGTGGAATCAGGGGAATGCACCACAGAAGTATTAGACAAATCCACCTCTGGTGGCGTTGACCAACATTTAACCATATCCGGGGGAAAAGGGTATCTTTTATCCTATCCCTTAGGAATACCAGGGAGCCGGCTAGGTCGCTTCCATTCCTTATGAACCAGATTATGGAAATGAGTCTGTTCTGGAAATTCCAAACGTGGCTTTGTAGTACCAAACAATTCCCCCTGCTGCCTGGGTGCCGCAGCAGGGATAGAAATGGAAAGTACTTCAAAGATTTGAGTCAAAAGTCTATGGGTGTCATCAGAATTCCAATGCTCTGAGCTGGCATCAGCGCCAGGGAACTGCTGATCATCAGAGAATTCCGAATCTGAGAATAATTCCCCCCTCCTCAAGCAGGGTACTGTCAGACAAATCAAGGAATTCTTCCGTCTCCATAGGGAAGGCAGACGCAACAGGCGCCAAATGTCGTCTCTTAGCTGGGGCCTTACGGGCCACAGAGCTAGCAATCAACCTCTCAATGTTGGCCAGCCTGGAAGACACATCAGGCTGAGACTCTCCACTAGTGTTAATCTCACTGGGGGTCACGATCAACCAAGGGGGCGTGGGAGAAGACATGGTGGGCGCAGGCCCAGACAAGTGCAGCCCAGAGTGCCGTGCAAACGCCTGCTGGGCGCAGGGTACACAGACCCGCACATCATCACCAAAGGGAATTACGCTGTGCAGCTACCCGGGATGCCCCTTAACAGTCCGCTAGGATAGTGGGAGGATTTAGTTGTTTTTTAGGCCTCTAATATAGCAGCTAGACTAATAGAAGGCACAGGACCGGGAGAAACCTCTAATTGGTTTTCCCGCCTGAAAGACATAAAAAGACAATACCCGCATTAAACAGGAGTGAAAAGCAATTAAATATAAAAAAGGGGGGACCCGCAAGGGCACTCACAGACCGCCGAAGAGCTTGCAATCGATCCGGCAGGAGAAACAAGATGGAGCTGCAGGGCTCTGAAGGGTCTGGCCGCATGAGGTACACCGCGGAGTGCGCCCAGCGTTAAGCCATGCCCCCTCCAGGAAGCGCGGGGTTAAAGGCTGAAGACCGCCACCCCGCAGCCAATCAGCAGCCATCAGGTCTCTGAGTGACGTCGCCCTCCCCCCAACGAGCAGTATAATGGGAGAAGGGTGAGTAAGGAGCCCATTAAACATTAATAAATGTAAGGCAGGGCAATAGCGGATGGGGCATCCCAAGTCAGGATCACCAGTAACCTGACAACCGCCTACCCTTTGGTGGGGGATTTGCGGTGGAGCAAGCTCCAATGAAACACCTCTAATAGGTGCTGCCTACCATGACCCGACCACGCAGCCAAGGCTGGGAGGCATAATAAAGGTGGAACGGGTGGGAATATTCCTACAGGGCCCAGGGCTGTAAAGCCCAGCTCACCTGCGAGAAGAGAAGCCATCATCTTGTCCTTCGCAGCCCACTGCAGAGAAGAAACTGGGGAATTAGTGGGAGGTCCTGAGTATATATGGACCGGGAGGGGCCTTTTTTAGCCATCTCTGCAGTAAAGCGACCTCTTGTGGACTATATCCCAGCTGTTATGAATACTATCTGGAGCAGCACTCTTTAAAAATCATGTTAGAAAAATGGGCCTGCTCAGGAAAGACTCGTCTCTGTCCCTCAGGCCTGAACAAATCACCCTGCTTCCTCTTAGCCGCTCTAGGAGGGACAATGTGCGTCATCTCAAAAACTGAAGCCAGCAACTTCTCTGTATCATCAGGGAGCCACGTACCCTCGTCCGAGGAAGAACCAGGCCCTCCAAAAAGAACATCATCATCATTATCCGAGTAAACGGGCTCGATATGCCGCCTTTTACTCGTGGCCGCCTACTGGCTTCCCCCTCGCCGCAAGGGCTAGGGGTAAATACGCCAGCCCGATCATGCGTCAAAAGGATGCTCCTGGCGCAAGTGACACAAACAGTGCTGAGTCCGCCCAGAGGGCTAGCACCGCACATAGGGCAGAGCTTCACCCTCCCAGATGGGGCACCTAGGTCACTATGCCCAGAAGCCTCCATTATGGTGATTAGAGTAATTGGTATGCAGGTTACAAGGCACTGACGGCCCAAACCTAATTAACCCTCAGAATTAGTCCCTCTTTTGTGATCCCTCTTAATAGGGAGAGGGCGCGGAGGGAGCGGGGGGTGGTCGTCCGGGAGGAATCACAACCCTTTATCTATCAAAGGGGCCTACCTAGAAGACACAAGCAGAAAAATCCCTTAAGTATCCCACAGCACGTGCCCAATACAACACAACCTTAAGATGTTTAACAAGACGGACTCACAACACCGATGGCAGCTCGGAGGGCACCCAGGCAGCGTGCAGGGGAGAGGCAGCACAAGATGGCGCAGAGCAGGGTGATCAATGCGTTCCTCGAGGGGCAGGACGCACAGCAGTGACGCGAAAAGCGTCATCGCGCGGCCCTGCCCCCCGCAGACGGCGCGAAAAGAGCGCCCGTCCGCAAGATGGAGGGTGAAGCCCAGCAGCCAGGAGACACAGGGCAGCCCATGGAGGGGCCCCCACACCAGCCGTGTGGCGAGCGCAAGCACCCGCACCTCCGCAGCAGAGGCTGCGGCCTCAGAAAAAGAAAACACCTCCACCGAGCAGCGCTGCCCCCCCCTCACAGTGCAGCAGCCAAGATGGAGGGGAGAGAGGAGCAGGAGAACTCGAGGGAGCGAGGGAGGTAAGAGCCAAAAAACAGAGTGCATATCCAGCTCATCAAGGGACTACTTCAGAGTCACAAAGATGGCAGTGCAATTAAAATGAAAGTCCACCAAGCACAACACATAATAAAGCTTGTGGGGCAGGGAGGGCATAAAACCCGTTGGTGTGAGTGGTCCCCCCCCCCCCCATAGGTTCACTATCAGCCTATTGCTGGCTACCCTTTAGTCAGGGTCAGGCCCCGGCGTTCTCCCTACCTTCACCGTCCCGATCAGCCAAGGCTGGGAGGCAGAAGTGGGTCCACGGGATCAGTGGAAATAAGGTCGCAGCGGCCGACGGGCTAGGAGGCCCCGCTCAGCTGCAGTATCCAGGAGAGCGTATCCAACGATCTTCATGCAGCCAGACTGCTAAATAAACACTGGGAAATTATAGTGAAACATCTGCTTTTGTAGGGGGCCAGGAGGAGCGACAGCTTTTGATCTTGCAGTTGAGCGCCCCATGGGGGCTGAATACCCAATTGTCATCACTTCTGGGACGACCTGGACTGGATATAGTGAAAAGCAAGAAAGAGGAAAATTATCCACCTGGTCCACCCTACAGGCTCACCAGACAAAAACCTGCGGCTGACTTTTCCTTCAGGCAAAAACTCCAGCCCCAGAGTGTCAACTTTCTAAAAACAAAAATACCATTTTGTGAGTACTCACCTGAAAAATGGATATTGTTGGTGTGCCACACACCCCGCTTCACCTTTAATATTCTTCACTTATTGGATTAACTCACCGCCAGGTGACGCTGTGCAGAGAGGAAGTCTTGTAACGAGCCCCCTTCTGGCCTATATATACCTGGTACCTCCCATTTATCACCAGTATATTAAAAAGCAGAAAGACAAGGTACCAGTAAATTAACGGTAACCTCTAAATAAATCAATATAAATAAAAGCTTCACCATATAAAGGATTCGGAATACCGAAAAGGGTGGGAGTGAAGCGGGGTGTGTGGCACACCAACAATATCCATTTTTCAGGTGAGTACTCACAAAATGGTATTATTCTTGGTGTGCCACACACCCCGCTTCACCTTTAATATTCTTCACTTATTGGGACATCCAAAAGCAGTGTCCACAAGGGATGGGCAACTCAAGGCCAGGTGAAGCATAACTTAAATGACTGCAGTCTGCGGAACTTTGCGGCCAAAAACAGCATCCGCTGAGGCTCGCACATCAACCTTGTAAAACTTAGAAAAAGTATGAACAGAAGACCAAGTGGCGGCCTTACAAACTTGTTCAACAGAAGCTTGGTGCTGAAAAGCCCAAGACGCCCCAATGGCGCGAGTAGAATGAGCAGTGATACGAAAAGGGGGAACTTTCCCCTTAGCAGAATAGGCCACAGTAACGGCCTGACGTATCCACTTGCTAATGGCAGATTTGGCTGGTGCCAAACCCTTCTTAGGCCCATAGGGCACAACAAAAAAGGAATCCGTCTTACGAAAAGGAGACGTGATAATCAAGTAGTACTTAAAACAACGTACTACATCCAAACAATGCAAAACCCTCTCTTTGTCATTCTTAGGATTAGGACACAAGGAGGGAAGAACAATATCTTGGTTCAAATGAAAAGCAGAAACAACCTTAGGAAGAAAGTCTGGCTTGAACCAAAAGACCACTTTATCCTGATGCCTCTCAAAGTAAGGCACCTGGATAGACAAGGCCGCCAATTCCGAGACACGCCGGACCGAAGTGATCGCTACCAAGACAATCTTCTGAGTCAGGGTAGACAAAGCAATATCTTGCAAAGGCTCAAAAGGAGGAGCCTGAAGAGCAGAAAGAACCAAATTCAAATCCCAAACCGGGAGTAATGGTTTCCTGGGAGGCCGCACATGCGTAACCCCCTGGAAAAAAGTTTTAACCAAAGGCTGAAGCGCAACACGCTTCTGAAAAAAAGATAGATAAGGCAGAAACTTGCCCTTTCAACGTACTTAGCTGAAGACCAGAGTCCAGCCCAGATTGTAAAAACTCCAGAATCCTGGAGACCGAAAAGACCCTACAAGGAAAAGATCTCATCTCACACCAAGTGATGTAGGCTTTCCAAGTCCTATAGTAGATGATCGAAGAAGACCTCTTCCGGGCACTGATCAGAGTCTTGACAACTGAGTCAGAAAGACCCTCCTCCTTCAAGATGGAGGTTTCAGCATCCAGGCCGTCAAACCCAGCGCTGGTAAATTGGGGTAACACAACCGACCCTGAGTGAGCAGATCGGGCCGAAGAGGCAGGGCGAACTGGTCCACTGCCAGCCGAACGATGTCTGCGAACCACACTCGCCTTGACCACCTTGGGGCCACGAGAACGGCGGACACCTTTTCCAGAGCCAACTTCCGAAGCACCCTGCGCAGCATGGGTATTGGAGGAAACAGATATAGAAATCCCAGATCCCCCCAGCTCAGGGACATGGCGTCCACTGCCAGAGCCAGAGGATCCTGAGAGAGCGACACGAAGTTCGGGAGCCTGTGATTGTGACGAGAGGCAAACAGGTCCACCTCTGGTGTCCCCCATCGGAGACACAGTGAGCGAAACACCCGAGGATGGAGAGCCCATTCTCCCAGACGGGGAGAGCCCCTGCTCAACCGGTCCGCTTCCTGGTTCTCCACTCCTGGAATGTATACCGCCGAGAGACAAGGAACATGGGCCTCTGCCCAGGTCAGGATCAGGGACACCTCTCTGAGAGCACTCAGACTGCGAGTCCCTCCCTGATGATTGATGTAAGCAACCGCTGTTCGATTGTCTGAACGCACCTGGACCGGAAGGCCCAGAACGTGCTGAGTCAGGAGAACAAGCACCCGACGGATGGCTCTCAGTTCCAGAACATTGATGGGTAAGTGGGCCTCCTGATGTCCCCACTGCCCCTGGAACTGCAGCTCCTTCTAAAATCCGCCCCAACCCGACAGACTGGCGTCCGTGGTGACAATTTCCCAAAGAGGGGTCAGGAAAGACCTGCCCTTCACAAGATTGGTCGAGACCAACCACCACTGGAGGGACTGCCGGACCCGGGAGAACAACTGGAAGGGCTGATCCAGCGACCATGGCTGCCGGTCCCAGGACGCCAACAGATAAAGCTGAAGCGTGCTCGTGTGAAATTGAGCAAAAGGAACTGCCTCGAAAGAGGCGACCATCAACCCTATCAGCCTCGTCCCAAGACGGATGGACGGCCGAGGATTGGAAAGTAGGACTCGAGCCAACTCCTGGATCAGATGAATTTTGGACTGGGGAGAAACACTCTGTGTTGAAGAGAGTCCAACTGCATCCCCAGAAAGAACACCACCCTGGCCGGAGCGAGGGAGGACTTGGGGAAGTTGATCACCCAATCAAAGCTTTCCAGCGTGGAGACCACCAACCTGGTGTCTGTCTCCGATTGATTGAGCGACGGAGCCATGATGAGAAGGTCGTCCAAATAAGGTACGACACGAATGACCCGAGATCTGAAAATGGCCATGACCCCTGCCAGCACCTTGGTGAACACTCTTGGAGCTGAGGTAAGGCCAAACGGAAGTGCCACGAATTGATAATGCTGATTTTCCATCACGAATCGAAGAAAACGTTGATGAGCGTGGCAGATGGGAACATGAAGATAAGCATCCTTGATGTCTATGGACGTCATGAAGTCCCCTTGCCGAAGGGAACCGACGGCCGTACGCAAGGTTTCCATGCGAAACTTCCGAACACGGATGAACCTGTTGAGTACCGCATTTTTCGCCCTATAAGACGCACTTATTTTTCCCCAAAAATGGGGGAAAAATGTCAGTGCGCCTTATCGGGCGAATGTAAAAAAAAAAAAAAAAACTCACCCGTCCCCGGCGCTCCCGCGTTGTCTGGCACACTGCGAAAGGCCAGAGGAGCGGCGGGGGCTCTGTCTCGGCCCCGCCGCTGTGATCGCTGTCTTTTCAGGCAGCGATGACAGCGGCGGGGCCAGAGACAGAGCCCCTGCCGCTCCTCCATCTGCTGCCGGGCTCAGAGCACACGCGAGCACGAAGGTCCCGGCAGTGGGTGGGCGTGGCCTGCACCGGCGCAGGCCATGCCCACCCGCTGCCCGGACCTTCGTGCTCGCATGTGGAGAAGCAGATGGAGGAGCGGCAGGGGCTCTGTCTCTGGCCCCGCCGCTGTCATCGCTGTCTGAAAAGACAGCGATCGCAGCGGCGGGGCCGGGACAGAGCCAGCTCGTGAATGGAGCCGGCCGCTCAGCGCAGCGGTGTCAGTGGACAGGTGAGTTTAACTTTTTTTTTTTTTTTTTTTTTTAATATGGCGCCTGCCTATACTAATGGGGGGAGGGGGGTGGGAATGGGGGGAGAGGGGCAACACAGCCTATTCTAATGGGAGGAGAGGGGCCACACAGCCTATGGGAATGGGGGGAGGGGGATGCCACACAGCCTTTGGGAATGGGGGGAGGGGTATGCCACACAGCCTATGGGGATGCCACACAGCCTTTGGGAATGGGGGGAGGGGTATGCCACACAGCCTATGGGGATGCCACACAGCCTTTGGGAATGGGGGGAGGGGTATGCCACACAGCCTATGGGAATGGGGGGATGGGGATGCCACACAGCCTATGGGAATGGGGGGATGGGGATGCCACACAGCCTATGGGAATGGGGAGAGGGGGATGCCACACAGCCTATGGGAATGGGGGGATGGGGATGCCACACAGCCTATGGGAATGGGGGGAGGGGGATGCCACACAGCCTATGGGAATGGGGAGAGGGGGATGCCACACAGCCTATGGGAATGGGGAGAGAGGGATGCCACACAGCCTATGGGAATGGGGGGAGGGGGATGCCACACAGCCTTTGGGAATGGGGAGAGGGGGATGCCACACAGCCTATGGGAATGGGGGGATGGGGATGCCACACAGTCTATGGGAATGGGGGGAGGGGGATGCCACACAGCCTTTGGGAATGGGGGGATGGGTATGCCACACAGCCTATGGGAATGGGGGGATGGGGATGCCACACAGCCTATGGGAATGGGGGGATGCCACACAGCCTTTGGGAATGGGGGGAGGGGTATGCCACACAGCCTATGGGAATGGGGGGAGGGGGATGCCACACAGCCTATGGGAATGGGGGGATGCCACACAGCCTTTGGGAATGGGGGGAGGGGTATGCCACACAGCCTATGGGAATGGGGGGAGGGGGATGTCACACAGCCTTTGGGAATGGGGGATGCCACACAGCCTATGGGAATGGGGGGAGGGGGATGCCACACAGCCTATGGGAATGGGGGGATGCCACACAGCCTTTGGGAATGGGGGGAGGGGTATGCCACACAGCCTATGGGAATGGGGGGAGGGGTATGCCACACAGCCTATGGGAATGGGGGATGCCACACAGCCTATGGGAATGGGGGGAGGGGGGTGCCACACAGCCTATGGGAATGGGGGGATGGGGATGCCACACAGCCTTTGGGAATGGGGGGAGGGGGATGCCACACAGCCTATGGAAATGGAGGGAGGGGGATGCCACACAGCCTTTGGGAATGGGGAGAGGGGGATGCCACATAGCCAATGGGTATATGGGGAATGGGAGGGGGGGATGCCACACTGGATATAAGGGGAATGGGATGGGGGCATGCTACACTGTCTATGGAATGGGGGCATCCCACACTGCCTATGGGAATTGGATAGGGGAATGCCACACTGTCTGTAATGGTGCGTTTTTGGTTTAAAATTTTTTTTTCTTATTTTCTTCCCCCAAATCCTAGGTGCGTCTTATGGGCAGGTGCATCTTATAGGGCGAAAAATACGGTAATTTCAGGTCCAGGACGGGACGGACTGACCCGTCTTTCTTGGGGACTGCGAAAAGATTGGAATAAAACCCGAGGCCCATCTCTAAGCGCGGTACCGGCCGGATGACCGCCATCTCTAACAGATTCTTTACCGAGGCCAGGAGCCCCTGTGCGGCCAAAGGATCGATGGGCACCTGAAACCGAAAGAACCGTGAAGGAGGGCGAGAGTCGAATTCCAGTTTGTAACTGGACGACACTACCTCCCGGATCCATCTGTCCGGAATCTCCTGGTCCCAAACCTGGGAGAAGTGTCGTAATCGTCCCCCCACCCGCACGGGTGAGGGCAGCCCCTCATTGCTGAGCGGGTTTACCAGCAGGCTTGGGCATGGTGCCCCAGGACTGAGCGGGACGGCCACGGCCCCTCCCCCGAGTCCAACCTGCACCTCTGGTAGCGGGAAAGGAAGCCCCCCTACCCGCTCTAAATCCCCGAAATGAAGGCCTACCAGCACTTGCCCCCTTAAAGGGACGACGAGGCCTCTTGCGTTGTGGCACCTTACCACCCTTTGCGACTGAATCAATTTTCTCACCAAACAGACGCAAGCCCAAAAAGGGAAGAGCTGTGAGCACCCTTTTTGAAGCTGAGTCCGCCGACCACTGACGCAGCCATACTGACCGACGAATAGCCACCAGCATTGCAGCTGTCTTGCTACTCATAGCCAGCGCATCGTCCTGAGCGGATAGAACATAGGAAACAAAAGATTCACACTGCTTGAGCGCAGTAAACTCTTTACAAGTGGGATCTAGATCCTCATACAGCTCCTGAATTACAGACCTAACCGCCAATAGAAGAAGGGCCGAAGCACACACCGGGCGCATCGTTGACCCAGCATAAATAAAACCATGGTGAGCGTACTGGTCAATCCGACGATCCTCCCCATCTTTAGGGACAGTGGTCTCAGCAGACTGTACCATAGCCATGCTGGAGAGCCCTAGCACAGGGGTATCGACGTCAGGAGGGACGGACCAGAGCTTCACCAATTCTGGCGGAAAAGGATAACGCTTTTCCCAACTGGAAGGGATTCCAGATAACCGCGTGGGATGTTCCCATTCCTTAAGGACCACCCTCTCAAAGTGGTGTTGTCCGGGAAAAACCCAACGCGGCTGAGGCTCTTTAAACAACTGGCCCTTTGGCCGGGTGACAGCCTCAGGCGGATCTAAATTCAGAATTTCAAACATCTGAGTCAGAATGGAGGGGGTGTCAAGGGAAACACCCGCCGACCAATCGCCAATAGCATCAGCCTCAAGCTGATCTGCAGGCTCATCTGACTCCAACAGGAATTCTCCCTCGTCCGGGGAGCCATCGGACCATTCCACAGGCTCACATACCTGTGAAGCCGAAGGTATCGGAGTCAGGTGCTTCCGTTTTGCAGTGGCTTTTGACCCTGCTTTAACGGGCACTATTTTCCGGAGGCTGGTCAATCGCGCCGCCACCTCGGATTGCGAATCCCCACTCTTGACAGTGTCATGCGGGGTCCGGAACAGGGAGGGAGAGGTAGGAGATGATGGAAGATGCGACGGGCCAGCAGCCGAAGCGACGGACTGACGCGCAATACTCTGCCTTGCACAAGGAATGCATACAAAGACATCATCATCTGGGAGCGGAGTCCCACATCTTGCGCACCCCCTAGATGGCCCAGAAGAACCATTTCCGGTAATAACGGAAGCCTCCATATGGTGATTTATGGTATTCGCAATTCTTTTGGGATTTAAGGCATAAGCCGACCCGGGATGCCCCCTTGTTGTAAATGTCCCGGAATTTTTTTTTTTTTTTTGGGAGGATTTAATTCAAAAAGAAGATCCCCTTAATAATCTATATATAAATATAGATTGTATATATATATATATATATTTTTTTTTTTTTATGTCAATATATATATATATATATATATATATATATATATATCCCAATTTTCCTTTCCTTTTAAAAAAGAAAGACTAGCCAAGTAATATAGAGCCGGGAGGCCGCTTTAATCAGGGGTTCCCGGGATCTGTAGGGGAAGAAAAAACCAACAGTCAGATCCCCAAACATGTGGCAACATGCAAACATACTAATGCATGGCACCAAGGTGCCTTTAAATAAACAAAGGAAAAACCCTTGCCCTCAATCATGATGAATCCCCTTATAGATCTCTCCCCCCCATGTCTAAAAACACTATAAACAATATAGTTTTTAAAAAGACACTCAACGGCCCCACACAAGGTGGGGCCGCTTACCTGCAAGGAACCGAGGGCGGCCGCAGCAATAGTATGGACGACGCAGCCGCCAGCAGCTGCAGCAAGAAGTAAACCAAACCATGTGTGGCAGCGAGCCCCCCCCACATGACTTCCTTTAAGCCAGGAAGGAAGGAAGTGAGGCTGGGGCCGGTCAACACAAAGGCGGGAGGAGGAGGGAGGGAAAGAAAAACCCACGGGGGAGGGGGGAGGGAGGCTGCTATAGCAAAGGCTCAGGCAGCAAGCCAGCCTGCAATCAGCGCGGCCAAGCCCCAGCTGCCCCCTAAAGCAGACCTAAACGCTGGCCAAGCCGGCCAGTACTTATCTGCAAGACCGTAACGGGAGAGTAAGGGGCTAAGGGGACCCTCGGGACAGGGGCATCCCATTTTCGGATCACCATGCCGGATAGCCACATTGCCCCCAAAATAGGGGGTCGAGCGGAGGAGATAAGCTCCTAGGCACCTATAGTGCCGTCTACCAATTGCCCAGTGAGCAGCCTAGGCTGGGAGGCTTCCAATCCACCATAAAGGTATAAACAATCAAAACCGGGCAGAAATAGACCAAAAAGGGGGTGCCGGGGTAAGACCCCGGCTACCTGTAAGCAGGAGACTTCAATCTTCTGTCTTGTCGTCAAGCAGAGAGAAAAATACTGGTGATAAATGGGAGGTACCAGGTATATATAGGCCGGAAGGGGGCTCGTTACAAGACTTCCTCTCTGCACAGCGTCACCTGGCGGTGAGTTAACCCAATAAGTGAAGAATATTAAAGGTGAAGCGGGGTGTGTGGCACACCAAGAATAGTGACCCCCGTAGCGCCCCAGGACCCCGGTGCTCACCCCTACCACCCTGATTCCGCAAAAACAGCTTGGCTTAGGAGGCATAATGCCTCCACCGGATCAGAGGTATACAGGGGCCTGGAAGACAGACCAGGTTAAATCGCCCCGCTTCTTAAGTAAACATTCTATAAAAAATTTAAAAAATAAATAAATTAGAAGTAAATGAATCCAGGTACACCTTCCCAGTCCAGTCAAACTGCAAGAATGAAACTGGATTGCGGAGGTGCAGCCAGAGGTATATATATAGGCCAGGAGAAGCCACATCTTTTTATCTTGCAGTCCACGCCCTTCAGTTGAGAGTTAACAAATTCATTACCGATTTCCTGACAGCTTTGAGAGGAATAGAAGAGAAATAAGAAATATGGAAACAGCATGCGGATAAGTAAATCACAGGTCTGGGGTTACAATTCTAACGCACATGTTTATTTTACATTTCAGAAGAGGAAAACAATAAGGCAGAACTTATTAACACCAAAAAGCTGACTACTTTTACACTGAGGAAAAGTATGAACTATTCCACCCCCCTCCCCCATTACACTGCACAACTGTCCATCCTAACTGCTCAAAAGGCTCAAGCGGTAAGATTTATGTATTGTCAAGTTTGACCATCTGGTAATAAAGGTGGTGGTAGAGGAGCTCGAGGTGCGAGTACACCTAGTTCAAGGCAAGTGACCGACCCATGGGGACTGTGGTCTACTGGCATGCTTGGTATTCACTGTAGCCCCCAGCAAGAGAAGACAGACTTCGCTGCAGGCCCAACCAAGGTCATTTCCTGTAAAACTGAAAGCTTCCAGGAACAAGAGGCAAGGTACCAAAGATGCAGCAGAACAAGCAGGCCCATGTCAGGGGTTACAGGTAGAGGTTTGAGGCAAAAGTACAAGGCAAAGGTCAAATGCAGACAGCACAGATTAAAAGTCGAAGTCCAAGGAGCCGAGATCAATCCAAAAGTCAGTCCAAGGGATAATCCAAAGCCGAAGTTGAGAAGGACAAGCCCGGTGAAAACACTGAGGAAAAAAAATCCAGAATCCGGGAACACAGGAAATACAAATTCTGTGATTCTCAAATGTAGAATTGATTTCTCTCTTCTTCCACTCCAGTGTCACCGAATCAGATACAAATGGGTTAACTCTTGCCGAAGGGTGGGAAAGCAAGATAAAAGGCGTGGTTCCTCCCGGAAAGATGAAGGCATCCTATGGTATCCCATGTTTAGTTGGAAAATAAGGAGACATGCTAGAACTCCTCCATTCCGATTTTCCTCTTTTTTTAAATAAATAAAATATTTACAAGCTTCAAATGACTATGGCATCTAGGGAATGGATATAGTAGCCTAGCAGATAGGGTGTAGGGAATTGAAGAGGAGAAAAATCAATTCTACAGGTGAAAATCACAGAATTGTACCAAATTGAATTGTGCCCAAAGCAGTGCCCTTGATCCAGGTTGGGAATCCCAAGCGTCGACCTTATTCCTCTAACCTGAGGAGTAGGCCATTCCAAAAAATAAAACCCCAGTAGAAGAGCATACTACTGCTTGTAATAACTTTTTACCAAAAGTGGCCTCTCTGCAGAGGCTTGAAGGTCTACCTTACAAAATTTGGTAAATGTATGAACTGTAGACCAGGTAGCAGCCTTGCAGATCTGCTGTCAGCCTGTTGCTGAAAAGCCCAGAAGCACCGATAGTCCAGGTAGAATGGGCCGTAACCCGAAAAGGAGGATTCGTCCCTTTGGAGATGTAGGCTTAAATCACTGCTTGTCTAATTCATCGTTGGATGGTAGACTGGCGCTAGACCCTTCTGTGGTCCCTTAAATATAATAAACAAGGAGTCAGTCTCGCGGAAGGTCTGAGTAGTGGAGATATAATACTTAAGAGCTCTCACTACGTCCAGGGAGGGAAGGACTTTCTCCTTATGGCTAACTGGAGTAGGACATAAGGAGGGCAAAACAACCATCTCCTTAAGATGGAAAGGGGAAACCACCTTACGAAGAAAGCCCTGTTTAAGACGGAAGACAGCCTTGTCTTTGTGTACGACTAAATACATAGGCTTTATCGATAAGGCTGCTAATTCAGAAACCCGACGCACAGAGGTAATTGCCACTAGGAACATGACCTTAAGTGTCATCAACGCGAGTGGAATTTCTGCCAGTGGCTCAAAGGGAGGACCCTGAAGATGTCCCTATAAGTTTATTTTCAGCAATGGGCTTATGATAAAAGTTCATGCAAAAGGGGTGAGCCAAAGTTTCCGTGGTTCGAACTGCGCAAATGGCTCTGATTTGAACCAAGAAACCATTAAGCCCACGAGATGCATTCACTGGGTGAGTACATGCCAGAGAAGATACTCTACCTTGGTCTGAGGCGAAAGTCTCTTCTGCTCCAGGAGTAGATATTTGACATATGTATGATGTCTCCTGTCCACTCAGAAAACTGCAGGGCATTTCTCATGGTCACAGCAAAGGCCCTTGTGATCATCTACCAACCAACATCCTGACCAATTCAAAGGGATCCACCTTCTTTTATGAAGCAATGAAGATCACAGTGTCACTAAGGGGGCAGCTTCAGTAATGGGGGATTACAATAGCAGCCATTCCAATGGAGAAGACCCAGTATGGTAAAATGCAGACAACTCAACAGGTACAAGTTTTCATTGCTTTTACTCATTAAGGCTTGAGCTAAATCCCAAATGAAACCATAAAAAGCAGAAGCAAAATCCTAACTACCATCCAATAAAAAAAAGCTGGTCAAAACTAAAATGACATATTGAAGAGGACATTTAAAATGACTGAACTGTATTCTCCAGTAGTGCAGTTTATGTATTGGCTGTTTAATAGCCTATATATAAGACATCCATATATACTGCTAGTTTATTTCATAGAACAGCTTTGGGAAAGCAATAGTGTTTGGCTACAATTTCTGATGTTATGCCAACGATATCAGAAAACAAAAACCATGAATAATGTCTGACATGTGGTAAGAAAAAAAACAAAACCACACACACAAAAATGAAATGTTCACGGCATTTGGCGGCCATGACCTGATTAATGATTTGTAACAGTGAAAGCTAAAAAATAAAATACTCCATTATCTAGCATAGAGCTATCCATTTGGTAAATGCTGCATAGTGAAATCAAGACCACAAACTGGGCATGTGCTTGTTACCAGATGGGAAGTTAAATGGAAGTGCATGTGGCTTTTTAGTCACTGCTGAACTCTCTGCTGCAGAAAACATGCTTTGCAAATATGCTTACATACCTCATCTATTCCAGCCCTCTGCTCCAAAAGAAGCCGGAACAAATTAAATGTGACTTTGTTATCTTGAAGACCTTGCCCAAGACCACGGTTATCATCCTGCATCAGCCTTCGGTCCATGAACACTTCCAGCTGACCTTGGGAATAAAATGAGGGAATTGTTTACACAGTTACATTTCTGGAAACATCATAGGCACTTTTTTCGCTCTACATAAAACAGAGGCATTAGGCTTGACAGGCAGTGTAATGCTTGCTATATAACAGTAAAAGTGACGCAGCAAGGTGATCAAAATACAATTCTGTGAAATACTCACCTGTAGAATTGGTATTATAAGTATACAGTACGTCCTGCTCCAGATAGATTACTTACACTTGGGTTATCCTCCGCCAGATGGCGCTGCACTGCAGAGACATGTAAAACAGGCTTCTCCCGGCCCCTCAAATACCCGGGGACCTCCCACAAATCCCCAGCATTGAAAAGCAGTGAAAAAGAAGCCGGGAGAATTTAACAACCAAAACTGGTAACTATAACAATGATAACCATCACCATACAGGGGATCCAGAATAATGCAAGAAAACCAGGGTGGGGTGGAGCAGGACGTACTGTATACTTATAATACCAATTCTACAGGTGAGTATTTCACAAAATTGTATTATTCTTAGTATACAGTATGTCCTGCTCCAGATAGATTACTTACACTTGGGACATCCAATAGCAGTGTCCATAAAGTAGGGTGGGATCCCCAATAAAAAAGGTAACAGCAGACAGTTTAAACCACTGCCGCCTGCAAAACCTCGTGGCCAAAAACAGCATCAGCTGAGGCCTTAACATCAACCTTGTAAACTTTGAAAAGGTACGAGCAGAAGACCAAGTAGCGGCCTTGCAAACTTGTTCAACAGAAGCCTGGTGCTGGAAGGCCCAAGGGGCACCAATAGCACGAGTAGAAAGAGCAATAAGGCGAAAGGAGGAATCTTCCCCTTAGCAGAGTAGGCCTGAATCACAGCCTGACTAATCCACTTGCTGATAGAACACTTGGCAGGAGCCAAAACTATTCCTAGGACCAGAAGGGACCACAAAAGGAGCATCAGTGTTCCTGAAAGGTGCAGTAGCCACCAGATAGTACATCAGACACCTAACCACATCCAAAGAGTGCAAACACTCTCCTTAGCATTGCTAGGGTTAGGGCACAAAGACGGAAGAACAATATCCTGATTCAAATGAAGGGACACCACCTTTAGGCAGAAAATCAGGTTTGAAACGAAACAACACCTTGTCCAGGTGCCTCTCAAAGTAGGGGGGCTGAATGGACAGCACCGCCAACTCAGGCACACGCCTGACAGAAGTGATAGCTACCAAAAAACACAACCTTGAGCGTAAGAATGGTCAAGGCAGCATCCTGCACAGGTTCAAAGGGAGCACCCTGCAAGACAGGCAAGACCAATTCCAAATCCCAAAAACAGGGACCATAAGTTGACGTGGGGAACACACATGAGCAACCCCCTAAAAGCAGTCTTAATCAAGGAATGCTGAACAAAAGACTTCTGAAAGAAGACAGACAGGGTAGAAACCTGACCCTTCAAAATACCGAGTTAGAGACCGGCTCCAACCCATGCAGTAAAACTCCAGAACCCTGGGAACTGAGAACACCCAACAGGGAAGAGACCAAGACTCAACCAGTCAATATAGGTACGCCAAACCATATAACAGATGGAAGACGACGACATCTTCCTAGCCTTCACCATTTGAAACCCTTTCTCCATCAAGATGGAGGTATCAGCAGTCAGGCCATCAAGGCCAGAGTTTGAAATTGGGATGGCGTAAGGGGTCCTAAGTGAGCAGATCTGGCACTCCAGGCAGAAAGCACTGATCTACTGCCATCTGCACCACGTCTGCGAACCACACTCTTCTTGGCCACCTGAGGCCACCAGAACCACTGGCACCCCTTCCAGAGCTATTTTGCACAGAACCCCGCCTAGCAGGGGGAAAGTAGAAAAGACATACAGAAACTGAATGTCCTGCCATGACATTACAAGGCATCCATGGGCACGGCCAGAAGATCCTGGAACAGAGAGACAAAGGCCGGGAGCTTGTGATTGTGACGGAACGCAAACGGATCCACATCAGGTTGGCCCCAACGGTGATACAGAGATTGGAACACCCTGTTGCAGAGGGACCCCCCCCCCCCCCCCAGTGTATTCAGTGTATACCACTGAAATGCAGGGAACATTGGCCTCCATCCAGATCAGAATCAGAGACCCTTCCTGGAGGACCCTCTTGCTCCAGGTCCCTCTCTGATGATTGATGTAGGCAACTGCCATCAGAGAGACCATGCGCCCCTGAGCAGGGAGGCCCTGAAATGAGTAGTCAAACGAACCAGAACTAACCTGATCGCTCACAACTTCGAGAAATTGATAGGTGAATGGGCCTCCTAAGGGCCCTACCTCCCCTGGAACCGCAGGGGCCGCCAGAAGAACCCCCCCAACCTGATAGACTGGCATCCGTGGTGACCGTCTCCCAGGAAGGAGCAAGAAGGTTCCGCCCCCCCCAATAGGTTCCTTGAGTCCATCCACTACAAGAGGGACCCCCTCACCAGGGGGGAAGACACACAGACCCTGTCCAGGGATGCTGGGTCCTTGTCCCATACAGACAATAGGAGACATTGCAGAAGCCCCAGGAGGGACTGAGCACAAGGGGCCGCCTCGAAGCACGCCACCATCAGGCCCACCAGCTGCATCCCCTGCCTGGTGAAGGGATGGGGACAGCTAGGAGGAACTGAACTTGTGCAAACAGATTGTCCACCTTCTGCTGAGGAAGGAATATCCTTGCCTGAACTGTGTCCAGATTCATTCCAAGGAATGAAGTTACCAAGGAAGGGGACAGTGAGGACTTGGGGTGGCTGATCACCCATCCAGATGACTCCAGAATGGACACCACCAGCTGAGTATCCAACTTTGCCAGGTGTAGAGACTGGGAAGTGATGAGGACATCCAGGTAGTGCAGCACGTGGACGCCCCTGGGCCTCAAGAGACATCACCCCCACCAGCACCTTGGTGAGCACTCTGGGAGCTGAAGAGAGGCCAGATGGCAAGGCCACAAATTGGCATAGTTGATCTTTCAACGTGGATCTGAGGAATCTTGGTGTCCTGAAAACACAAGGATGTGAAGTAAGCCTCTTTGATATCCACAAACTGCATGAAGCCCCCAGGTCGCAAGGAGCAGATGGCCGAGCGCAGAGTTTCCATGAGGAAAGCGCCTGTACTTGACAATTTGCTAAAGATCTGTAAATCCAGACTGGGCCAGACTGACCCATCTTTTTTGGGAACTGTGAAAGGGTTGGTGTAGGGGTAACTTACCTCTCTTACCAAACAGGTCTAGGCGGGCCCCAAACAGACATAGCCCCTTAAAGGGGAGCCCAGTAAGGGCCTTCTTCGCAGCATTGTCAGCACCCCACTGTCGCAGCCAGACCAGGCGACATATAGCCACCACGAGGGCAGAAGTTGTTGCACACATTCTGATGGTGTCATCCAATGCTACTAGAACAAACTTTAAAAACACATCACAACTGGAGAGTGCATTAAACACCTCACAAGGGAGATCATCAGAGGCACTATCAAGCATATTTCTGATGAGGGTTCTAGCGGCCACAGCAGTAATGGCAGAGGCACACACCGGGCGCAGCGCCGTCCCCGCACATGCAAAGGCATGGGAGGCCAACAGGTTAATGCGCCGGTCCTCAGCATCCCGCAGGGTAGTAGAATCAGGGGGATGAATGATAGGGGTGTTAGATAGCCCTATTATCGGGACATCCACCTCGGGGAGGAATGACCAACATTTAACCACCTCAGGTGGAAAGTGATACTTCCTATCCCAATCCCTTGGAACCCCGGGAAGTTTACTGGGGCACTCCCATTCCTTGAGCAGAAGGGAATTGAAATGTGCCTACTCTAGGAATTTCAAACGTGAAGTTGCTGTATGGAAGCAATCCCAACTTTGTCTGGGAGCCTCATCAGGGAGAGAGATAGACAGAACCTCAAAGATCTGGGTCAATAATCTGTCAGTGTCATCCGGGGCCCAGGGGTCAGAGCCAGAATCGTCATGACCCCTTGGTCTCTCATCAGATGAGTCAGAAGGGGTATAGCCACACAGATTCCTAAACTCCTGAGATCCCATAAGGAAAACAGTATCATAAGGCGTCAGGTGATGCTTCTTACCAGGGCCCTTATGCGCCAAGGACATTGCAATAATCTGCTCAGCAGTAGGTAGTCGAGAAGACACCTCAGGCTGAGAATCCCCACTTGTATGCAACTCAGCAGGAGTGAGATTTAAGCTTGGGGGAGAAGGTGAAGTGAAACGAGGTGCAGCCGCTGGCAGGCCAGATTGCAAGGCCAGTGCTTGCTCAGCACAGGGTACGCAGACCCATCCCTTGTCAGCATCAGCATGAGGCTGTCCACACGCCATACACCGCCGGTCATGTCCCAAAGGGACCCCGGTCACATTATCCTTAGATGCCTCCATATGGTGATTATTAGGCACAATATGCCAGTAGGGATTGACGCTATAAAGCAACCCTGGATGCCCCAATGACCCGCTAGGGAAGTGGGAGCAATTTTACAAGGCCCGACTATCAATTACACCGGGCCGGGAGAAGGCAATGGATTCACACAATGAGAAGAAGGGTGTCAGAACCGAAACACACTACAGTGACGTATAAAGCCGCCCGCGAGGCCACAAACTGGTAATGCTGATCCTCCAACGCGAACCTTAGAAATCTTTGATGACCTGGGAAGATAGGCACATGAAGATAAGCATCCTTGATGTCCACAGTGGTCATGAAGTCACCTGGGCAAAGGCAATTTGTTAAGGCGCTTTAAGTCCAGAATGGGCCTCAGAGAGCAGTCCTTGTTGGGGACCGTGAAAAGATTGGAATAGTACCCCTGACCCCGTTCTTGACGGGGCACTGAACAAATGACTCCTGACTCACAGGCATTGAACCGCCAGACGCAACCCCTGGGCAGATAGGGGGTTTAAAGACATCCGGGACCTGAGGAATCTCGGGGGAGGCCAGGCAGCAAAGTCTATCTTGGAACCGGAGGACACCACCTCCTGTATCCAACCATCTAAGACGTGAAGTCTCCAGACGTGAGCAAAGAGCTGCAGCCATCCCCCCAGCCGGATGGGTGAGAGCGCCCCTTCATGCCTGAAGGGGCTTGGGAGAGGGTTTGGAGTTCCAGGAGAGACTGGGACGACCGCAGGGTCTGCCACGGCCTCAAGAATCTCGACGACCACTGGGGAGGAGGGAGCCCGAAAGGAGGAGAGGGAGCAGAGGACCCCCGAAAAGGCAGAGACTGCCTCCTACGCTGAGGCAGCCTGCCATCCTTGGCTAGAACATCAAGACATTCCCCAAAGAGCCGCAGCCCCGCGAAAGGGAGACCAGTAAGAGCCTTCTTAGCAGCAGCGTCAGCTTGCCACTGGCGCAACCAGACAGAGCGGCGCATAGCCACCGAGAGCGCAGAGGCCCTGCCGCTCAACCGCACAGAATCATCCATAGCATGGAGGATAAAGGCCACAAAGTCAGAGCAAACTAAGAGAGTCCTAAACTCTTCACCCCCTCTACAAGCTGAAGCGGGGGGGGGGGGGGGGGGGGGGGGGGGCAATGTGAGACAGTGAATTACCAGTGTCATCAGGATACCATGAATCCCCTGATTCAGGGTCACTGTCACAAACCTCCTGTTGGTCCCCAGAGGAGTCAAGAGTCCGGAGGCAGTTCCCCTTCCTCTAGGGAAGAACGTCCAGTAGTGACAGCAAATTCTTCATACTCCTCTGTAGAGCGTGAGGGAGTTGAAGTCAGGTGCCGCTTCTTGCCAGAGGCCTTCCTAGGAACAGACCTGACAAGCTGCCTCCCAATGCTGGCCACCCGCATAGCCAAATCAGAGTGAGACTCCCTGCTAATATCCCCTTCACTAGGGCCCAATTGCAGAAGCGGGGGAGTAGGTGAAGCTGAGGGACGCGCAGAGCTAGGCAGCGAAGCATGCAAACCAACTTGGAGCGCAAGGACACTTTCAGCGCACGGCACACACACTGTGACACTGTTGCTCACCGGGGATACCCCACACATGGAACACAGCCGGGCTTGCCCAGAAGGGCCCCCAAGCACGCTATACCCAGAAGCCTCCATATGGTGATTAACACAGGCGCAATGGGCCAGCGGTGGGTAAAGGCTATACAAGAGCCACCCGGGATGCCCTCCCACGGGATGCCCCCAGAAGACAGTGAAGGGGGGGATGAGAGGGAGGAAGGAGTGGAGCCGGGAGAAACCACAACCCAATGGTATCCCGCCTGAAAGACATAAGTAAAAAAAAGACAGATGAGCATCCCGCAGCGCATACACCCCTAATGTAATAAAAAATACAATTCTGTGAAATACTCACCTGTAGAATTGATATTATTTGTATACAGTACGTCCTGCTCCAGATATAATACTTACACTTGGGTTATCCTCCGCTAGATGGCGCTGCACTGCAGACACATGGAAAAACAGGCTCCTCCCGGCCCTTCAAATACCCAGGGACCTCCCACAAATCCCCAGCATTGAAAAGCAGTGAACAAGAAGCCGGGAGAATTTAAAACCACCCATAACAACTGGTAATGATAACAAGATAACAATCACCATACAGGGGATCAAGAAAAATGCAAAAACCAGGGTGGGGTGGAGCAGGACGTACTGTATACAAATAATATCAATTCTACAGGTGAGTATTTCACAGAATTGTATTATTCTTAGTATACAGTACGTCCTGCTCCAGATATAATACTTACACTAGGGACATCCAAAAGCAGTGTCCATAAAGTAGGGTGGGATCCCCAACAAAAAACGACAACAGCAGACAGTTTAAAGCACTGTCACCTGCAGAACCATACGGCCAAGACAGCATGAGCTGAGGGCCTAAAATCAACATTGTAAAAACCTTGCAAAGGGTATTAGCAGAAGGCCAATGGTAGTGGCCTAACCAACCAGTTCAACAGCAAAACCGGTGCTGAAAGGCCCAAGAGGCATCAAGCATGCGTAGAAAAGGAATCAAGGCGACAAGGGAGATTCTTCCCCTTGCCTGAATAGGCCTGAGTAACAGCCTGACAGTCCGATCGCTAATAAATTTGGCAGAAGCCAAAGGCAGAAACAAGGTACCAGGAGTAACATCCATTAAGGTAACAACCAGGACCAAACCGCCCAACTCCCGAGAGCAGACGAGATCGGGCACATTCAGGAGGTAATGACCACAAGCCCCAAGGAACCTCAGTTCCCCTAAGGACACAGTGACTCCTAAGGAAAAAACTGCCAACACCTGTATAAGGAACGCAGAACCACTTCCTCAGCGTCGCTAGGAAGGGGGATAGCCGTGGATAAGAATAACTCGAATAAATGAACATAAGACACCTTCAGATGTAGAGAATCCGGCTTCAGGCGGAACTCCACCTTATCCTGGTGTATCTGAAGGAATTAGGGCTAGGTAGACAGAGCCGCCCGCTAACACACGCCTGACCAAGGTAACAGTCACCAGAAGGACAACCTTGAGGGTAAGGACATCCAGACAGCGTCCTGAATAGGACCAAGGAACAATCCTGCAAGCAGACGGAATGAATTCAATATCAATCCCAACAGGGACCATAGGAGTACATGGAGGACGCACATGAGCACCTCCTGAAGGAAGTCTGAAGACTGAACCAGAGACCGCTAGGGCAAGGTGGACAGGGCAGAGCCTGACCCATCAGCGAACCAACTCCAATTCATGCTGAAAGCCACACTGGAAACCTGGGAACTGAGAACGTCCAACAAGTAAGAGAACTAGACTCGCCCCCAATCAATGTGGGTATGCCATACCGTAAACACAGAGACAGCTAAACTTGTCTGCATCAAGATGTATGTTTCAGCAGTCAGATCGACTAGGCCAGGGACCATGAATTATAGTGACGTAAAGGGGGCCCTGAGTGATCAACTGGCACTCCTGGCAAGGTGCAGAACTACAGACCACAGCACCATGTCTGCAACCACACTGGTCCCCTACCAGAGTAATCTTCCGCATAACCCTGCCTAGCAGAGGGAATGGAGAAGGACATACAGAACCAAAAGTCCTGTCAAGACGGTACTAAGGCATCCGGACCACTGACATAGGATCCTGGGACAGGGAAACAAAGGCCGATAGCCTGTGAAGGTGACAAAACCCAACAGATCCACGACTGGTTGGACTCCATAAAGACACGGGGATTAGCACATCCTGTCGCAGAGGGGCTTCGACGGAGGTAATATCACTTAACATGCAGGGAGCATTGTCTCCGCCCAGAAGGGAATATAGACACTCCCTGGAAGGTCCGCCAGCTCCAGGCCCCTTCCAATGGTTAATGTAGTACGTCTGTCGTCAGACGGACCGAGCACCCCCAGCCTGGCAAAGCCAGAAGGGGAGCGGTCAAGCGAGAAAGAGCCAACTGAAAAACGCTCACTGTTTAGACTTCAAAAGGCGTAAGGACCCTCTAAAGGGCCCCACCAACACCAGAATCGCAGGGGGTTTCGGAGGAAACCATCCCCTTCAACCTGAAAGGTTGGCATCCATGGAGGCCGTTTCCAGAAAAGGGCAAGGGGGAACTGCCCCCAGACAGGTCCCTCGAGTTCATCCACTTTCAAGAGAAAACCGTCATACAGGTGGGAAGGCCCACAGGCCCTGCTCCAGGGGTGCTGCATCCCTGTCCTATGTTACCAATAGAAGTTGCAGACGGGCTCAAGGGGAACTGAGCATAAGGGACCTCTTTAGATACTCGGGCTCCTGCCGAGCAAGTTAACAAGTTGCATCCCTGCCTGGTGTTAAGAAAACGGGGACAGTAGTGAGGGACTGGGCCCATGAGACCAGAATGCCCACCTAATTGCTGAGAGGGGGAGAATCTGGTTTGAACCTGATCCAGAATCATTCCTATTAATTTACCACTTTAGGGAACAGCGAGGACTCGAGGTGATTGAACACCCAACCAAATGACTCCCAATGGGCCCACCAGCCGGGTATCCAACTATCCTGACGCAGAGACAGGGAAGTGAGGAAAGGCGTCCGGGTAGACATCGCGCGGATGTCCCTTGGTCTCATCAGAGAAATCACCATCGACAGCACCTGAGTGAACACTCTGGGATTTGAAGAGAGGCCAGATAACAGGGCCACAATTAACAGTGTTGGACTTCCAACACGAACCTGGAGAGCCTCAGAGATCTGAGGGCACAGGAATGTAAACATAAGCATTGAAGAGTACCCCAGACGGCAAGACGCCCATTGGGCGCTAGGTGCTGATGGCCCAACTCAAGAGTTTCCATGCAGGAAACTGCCTGTAATTAGAGAATTGCTGTGAATCCAGAATGGGCCACCCAACCCATCCTCTGGGGGGCTGTGGAAGGTGGTATAGCGGCCCTTGCCTCTGCCTATTACAGGCAATCTGCAAGAGACCCTCAGACCTTGCAGACCTAGCATGGCCTGTGCCAGCAACTGAACAGGGGCAGGGACCAGGAGTATCTGGGACCTGATAAAAACTGGGGAAGGCCGTGCAGCAAACGCTATCCTGTATCTGGAGGACACAACCTCCTGAATCCACCAGAATGAAGCGAGATGCCTCCTGATAAGAGCAAGGTGCTGCAGCCATCCCCTCACCCAGCCGGGCGAGGGCGCCCCATCATGCTTGAGGGGGTTTGGCGGAAGATTTGGGCTTAGCCCTGCTGGACGGGCCAGAGCGTTGTCTGCTGCTCGTGGGGCAGGAGTCTGCACGAAAAATCCGGATGGACACCCCTGGTTCCTGTTTAACACTAAGGTAGGGGGGAGGAGGGGTGCCCCTGCCTCGAGGGGGCCGAGACGGCCGTCTGCGAAGGCGTGATTTGCCCTTTTTACCGAACAGGTCTAGACGGGCCCCAAATAGGCGTTGCCCTCTAAAGGGGAGCCCAGTAAGAGTCTTTTTAGTAGCATCATCAGCACCCCACTGTCGCAGCCAGACCAAGCGACGAATAGCCACCGCAAGGGCGAAAGTTCTTGCACACATTCTAATCGCGTCATCTAGCGCTAATAGAATAAACTTCACAAATACATCACAATTGGAGAGTGCATTAAACACCTAACAGGGGAGATCCTCGGGGTGATGATCAAGCAATTTTTTTTTTTTTGATGAGGGTTCTAGCGGCCACTGCAGTAATGGCTGCGGCACAGAGCGGGCGCAGCGCCGTCCCGGCACAAGAAAAGGCATGGGAGGCCAGCAGCTCAATGCGCCGGTCCTCAGCATCCCGAAGGGTACTATAAGCAGGGGTTGTAATAAAGGGGGGGTTAGGGACCCCTATGATCGGTGCATCCACCACGGGGGGTGATGACCAGCAATTAACCACCTCAGGGGGAAAAGGGTATTTCCTATCCCAGTCCCCTGGAACCCCTGGAAGTTTACTGGGGCATTCCCATTCCTTGAGCACAAGGGCATGGAAATGAGCCTGCTCTAAAAATTCCAAACGTGCAGTCGCAGTATGGAAACGCTCCCCTCTAGGCTTGGGGACCTGACCGGGGGGAGAGATAGATAGTGCCTTAAAGACCTTAATCAACAGGTCGTCAGTGTCACACTGGCCCCAGTATTCCGGGCCAGAATCGTCATGACTCCTCTGCCTCTCATCAGAAGAGCCTGAGTCAGAGAACAACTCCCCTTCATCGGAAGGGGTATAGTCACACGGAGTAGCAAAACCCTCAGTTCTCATAGAGCATACAGAAACATGGGGCGACAGGTGCCGCTTTCTACCAGGGCCCATTCGCTCTGACAACCTAGCAATAATCTGTTCAGCAATAGGCAGTCTGGAAGGCCCAGCAGGCTGCAATTCCCCACTTGTAGGCGACTCAGCAGGAGTGAGATTTAAGCCTGGGGAGATAGGTGAATTGAAGCTAGGTGTAGCCACTGGCCGACCAGATTGCAGGGCCAGGGCTTGCTCGGCACAGGGTACGCAGACCCGTGCCCTGTCAGCATCAGCATGGGGTTGTCCACACGCTATACACCGCCGGTCTTGTCCCAGAGGGACCCCGGTCACATAATTCTGAGTTGCCTCCATATGGTGATTAATCAAGGCACAATAGGCCAGTAGGGATTTACACAATAAGTAACCCTGGATGCCCCAAAGACCAGCTATGGAAGTGGGAGAATATTACAAGGCCCGCTATAAAATTTTTACACCGGGCCGGGAGAAGCCTATGGTGTTCACCAGTCTGAAAGACATAATGGGAATAAAGGGTGTCAGAACCATGCGCAGTAAACAAGGTTCATGAAAATAGCCCGAAAGGGCACTTACAGACCAAGGGAGGAGGAGGACTGCTACCACGCGTGCGTGCGACCAGCATCAAAAATACCATTTTGTGAGTACTCACCAGAAAAATGAATATTGTTGGTGTGCCACACACCCCGCTTCACTTCTTAAATATTCATCCATTAATGGGTTAATCCACCGCCAGGTGACGTAGTGCAGAGAGGAAGTCTTGTAACGAGCCCCCTTCCGGCCTATATATACCTGGTACCTCCCTTCAATCACCAGTATATTAAAAAGCAGAAAGACAAGGTACCAGTATTCCACCGGTAACCTCAAAATCAATTTAGATATAAAAAAAAAAAGGGCTTCACCATATAAAGGCTTCGGCAATGCCGAAAAGGGTGGGGGTGAAGTGGGGTGTGTGGCACACCAACAATATCCATTTTTCAGGTGAGCACTCACAAAATGGTATTATTCTTGGTGTGCCACACACCCCGCTTCACTTCTTAAATATTCATCCATTAATGGGACATCAAAAAGCAGTGTCCACAAGGGAAGGGCATCTCAAGGCCAGGTGAAGCATAACTTAAATGACTGCAGTCTGCAGAACTTTGCGGCCAAAAACAGCATCCGCTGAGGCCCGCACATCAACTTTGTAAAACTTAGAAAAAGTGTGAACAGAAGACCAAGTGGCGGCCTTACAAACCTGTTCAACAGAAGCTTGGTGCTGAAATGCCCAAGACGCCCCAACAGCGCGAGTGGAATGAGCAGTGATACGAAAAGGGGGCAGTAACGGCCTGACGTATCCACTTGCTAATGGCAGATTTGGCTGGTGCCAAACCCTTCTTAGGCCCATGGGGCACAACAAAAAAGGAATCCGTCCTACGAAAAGGAGGCGTGATAATCAAGTAGTACTTAACACAGCGTACTACATCCAAACAATGCAAAACCCTCTCTTTGTCATTCTTAGGATTAGGACACAAGGAGGGAAGAACAATATCTTGGTTCAAATGAAAAGCAGAAACAACCTTAGGAAGAAAGTCTGGCTTGAACCGAAAGACCACTTTATCCTGATGCCTCTCAAAGTAAGGCGCCTGGATAGTTAAGGCCGCCAACTCTGAGACACGCCGGACAGAAGTGATAGCTACCAAGAAGACAATCTTCTGAGTCAGGGTAGACAAAGCAATATCTTGCAAAGGCTCAAAAGGAGGAGCCTGAAGAGCAGAAAGAACCAAATTCAAATCCCAAACAGGGAGTAATGGTTTCCTGGGAGGCCGCACATGCGTAACCCCCTGGAAAAAAGTTTTAACTAAAGGTTTAAGCGCAACACGCTTCTGAAAAAAGATAGATAAGGCAGAGACCTGCCCTTTCAACGTACTAAGCTGGAGACCAGAGTCCAGCCCTGATTGTAAAAACTCCAGAATCCTGGAGACCGAAAAGACCCTACAAGGAAAAGATCTTATCTCACACCAAGCGATATAGGCTTTCCAAGTCCTATAGTAGGTGATGGAAGAAGACCTCTTCCGGGCACTGATCAGAGTCTTAATGACAGAATCAGAAAGACCGTCCTCCTTCAGGATGGAGGTTTCAGCAGCCAGGCCATCAAACCCAGCGCTGGTAAATTGGGGTAACACAATTGACCCTGAGTGAGCAGATCGGGCCGAAGAGGCAGAACGAACTGGTCCACTGCCAGCCGAACGATGTCTGCGAACCTCACTCGTCTTGGCCACCTTGGGGCCACGAAAACGGCGTACACCTTTTCCAGAGCCAACTTCTGAAGAACCCTGCCCAGCATGGGCATCGGAGGAAACAGGTATAGAAATCCCAGAGCTCCCCAGTTCAGGGACATGGCGTCCACTGCCAGAGCCAGAGGATCCTGGGAGAGCGACACGAAGTTCGGGAGCCTGTGATAGTGATGAGGGGCCAACAGGTCCACCTCCGGGGGCCCCCATTGGAGACACAGTGAGCGAACCACCCGAGGATGGAGAGCCTAATCTTCCAGACGGGGAGAGCCCTTGCTCAACCGGTCCGCTACCTGTTTCATCACCTCTGGAATGTAAACTGCCGAGAGACAGGGAACATGGAACACTGCCCAGGTCTGGATCAGGGACACTTCTCTGAGAGTACTCAGACTGCGCGTCTTTCCCTGAAGACCGACGTAAGCAACCGCTGATCGATTGTCTGAACACATCTGGACCAGAAGGCCCAGAACGTGCTGAGTCAGGAGAGCAAGCACCTGACGGATGGTTCTCAGATTCAGAATATTGATGGGTAAGTGGGGCCTTTAAGGTCTCCACTGCCCCTGAAACCGCAGCTCCTTCCAGAATCTGCCCCATCCCGACAGACTGGCGTCCGTGGTGACAATTTTCCAAAGGGGGGTCATGAAAGGCCTGCCCTACACAAGATTGGTCGAGACCAACCACCACAGGAGGGACTGCCGTACACGGGAGGACAACTGGAAGGACTGATCCAGCGACAGAGGTTGCTGGTCCTAACACGCTAACAGAAATAGCTGAAGCGTTCTCGTGTCAATTTGGGCAAAAGAAAGACACACTCCGTTTTGATGAGAGTTCAGGCCGGGATGAACCGACCCATGAACGGACCGTGAAGGAGGGTGAGACTCGAATTCCAGGTCGTAACTGGGCGACACTACCTCCTGGATCCATCTGCCTGGAACCACTTGGTTCCAAACCTGGTAGAAGTGTCGCAATAGTCCCCCCACCCGCACGGGTGAGGGCAGCCCCTCATTGCTGAGTGAGCTTATCAGCAGGTTTGGGCTTGGTGCCCCAGGACCGAGTGGGCCGGCCACGGCCCCTCCCCCGAGTCCAACCTGCGCCACTGGTAGCGGGAAAGGAAGCACCCCTGCCCGCTCTGAATCCTCGAAAGGAAGGCCTACCGGAACCTGCCCCCCCAAAGGGGACACGAGGCCTCTTGCGTTGTGGCATCTTACCACCCTTTGCGACTGAATCAATTTTTTCCCCGAACAGACGCAACCCCAAAAAGGGGAGAGCTGTGAGCACCTTTTTGGAAGCCGTGTCCGCTGACCACTGACGCAGCCATACTGACCTGCGAATAGCCACCAGCATAGCTGCTGCCTTGCTACTCATAGTCAGCGCATCGTCCTGAGCGGCCAGGACATAAGCCACAAAAGATTCACACTGCTTAAGCGCAGTGAACTGTTTGCAAGCGGGATTAAGATCCTCATATAGCCCCTGAATTAAAGACTTAATTGCCAATAGAAGAAGGGCTGAAGCACATACCGGGCGCAACGCTGACCCGGAATAAATAAAACCATGGCGAGCGTATTGGTCAATCCGACGATCTTCCCCATCCTTAGGGACAGTGGTCTCAGCCGACTGTACCATAGCTGTGCTGGAGAGCCCTAGTACAGGGGTATCGACGTCAGGAGGGACAGACCAAAGCTTCACCAATTCTGGCGGAAAAGGATAACGCTTTTCCCAACTGGAAGGAATTCCAGATAACCACGTGGGATGTTCCCATTCCTTAAGAACCACCCTCTCAAAGTGGTGTTGTCTGGGAAAAACCAAACGCGGCTGAGGCTCCTTAAACAACTGACCCTTTGGCGGGGCGGCCGCCTCAGGCGTATCTAAACTCAAAATTTTAAACATCTGAGCCAGAATAGAGGGGGTGTCAAAAACAACCCCCTCTGACCAATCGCCAATCTCATCAGCCACAAGCTGACCTGTCGGCTCATCTGACTCCGACGGGAATTCATCCTCGTCCGGGGATCCATCGGACCATTCCACAGGTTCACAAAACTCGTCCTGTGGAGCCGAAGGTACCGGAGTCAGGTGCCTTCGTTTTGCAGCGGCCTTTAACGCTGCTTTAACGGGCACTACTTTCCGGGGGCTGGGCTGTGCCGCCGCCTCGGAATGCGAATCCCCACTTTTGACAGTGTCATGCGGGGTCCGGAACAGGGAGGGAGAGGTAGGAGATGTGATGGATGCGATGGACCCGCAGCCGAAGCAACGGACTGGCGCGCAATAGTCTGTTTTGCACAAGGGATGCAAATAAAGACATCATCAGCTGGGAGTGGAACCCCACAACCTACGCACCCCCCGAACGGCTCAGCAGAACCGTTTCCGGAAATTACGGAAGCCTCCATATGGTGATTTATGGTATTCGCAATACTTGGGACTTTTAAGGCATAAGCCAACCCGGGATGCCCCTTTATTAGTAATGTCCCGGAAGGGAGGATTTTTTATTTATATATATATATTTTTTTTTTTTTTTAAGTTAAGGTCCCCTTTAATAAACTATATATATATATATTTATATATAGTCTATATATATATATATATATACATTTAATAGATATCCCAATAATTAGCCAGGCACATAGAGCCGGAGGGCCACCATAAGCAGGGATCCCAGGATCTGCAAGGAAAAGAAAACCATCAGATCCTCACATGTGTATAAGAAAACATAAGCATGGCACCAAAGCGCCCTTAAATAAGAGCAAAATCATGCCCCCTTAATAAAAAGTGACTCCCCACTATATCACTATAAAGAAATATGCATTCCCCACTTAACGGCCCCAATGGCTGGGGCCGCTTACCTGGTCAGTGAAGGCAGCAGCCAGCACAGAGACTAAGTGCGGCCGCGCGCCCACGCGACTTCCTGCTTTTGAAAGGAAGTAAACGCTGGGCCCGCCGCAAGACGCCGCATGACGTCGGCGCCGCGCCCCCGATGCCGCGTCAACGGGACCCGCCCCCCCCCTACGCCAATCAGCTGGAAATCACTCTCAGATGGGCCACTACACATGCGCCCAGGCGGCGGAGGGGGGAGGATAAAGACCGCATGGCGCAGCCTAAAGAGTACACAAAAAAATGCCAGGTGGGGAAGAGGGGAGGGGGTAGGGGGCCACAAAGCAATAGTCTGCCAAGGAAAGTGGCCAGCCCCTACCCAGCGCAGTCTGCCCTTCAAGCAGACCAAAACCAAAAGTATACACATGCTAAACAACAGTGAATGCATAATCATGAACACACACACATGTTGAAATGAAGTGATACAAGTGAAACACACATACTAAAGCACACCCTCACCCCCCCCCCCCCCCATAGATAAGGGAGAAGGGACCGTAACGGGAGAGAAAGGGGCTACGGGGACCCTCGGGACAGGGGCATCCCATTTCCGGATCACCATGCCGGATAGCCGCATTGCCCCACACATGAGGTCTAGCGGTAGGAGATAAGCTCCTAGGCACTTAAAGTGCCATCTACCATTTGCCCGGTGAGCAGCCTAGGCTGGGAGGCTTCCATTCCACCATAAAGGTATACAAACTCAAACCGGGCAGAAATAGATCAAAAGGGGGGTGGCGGGGTAAGAAAACCCCGGCCTACCTGTAAGCAGGAGACTTCAAACTTCTGTCTTGTCGTCAAGCAGAGAGAAAAATACTGGTGATTGAAGGGAGGTACCAGGTATATATAGGCCGGAAGGGGGCTCGTTACAAGACTTCCTCTCTGCACTACGTCACCTGGCGGTGGATTAACCCATTAATGGATGAATATTTAAGAAGTGAAGCGGGGTGTGTGGCACACCAAGAATATAGCGCCAAGCGAACCTCGAAGGGCGGGCCAGAGCGGGCAGTGACGCGGAGCGCGCCAACCTAGGTCCCCGCCCCCCCCGAAGAGCCCGAAGCTCTGAGGTAGTTACAAACTGTAATGAGGAGCCAAGTGAATGGTACACTCACGCGCGGCGCAGCACATCCAGTAAAGGAAGAGATGCGCGGCGGCGGCAATTACTCAGTAAAGAACAAACAGCGTGGCTCTGACCCCAGGAATACTAGTCCGGGGCAAGACTAAGGCCATAACGTGTAAAACATACACTAAGGTCACTACACACACCCCCCCCCTTTCTTTCCCCCCGGGCTACGGGGGGGGGGGGGGCAATGAGGGAGGATGGCGACCCTTTGTACAGGGCCCACCGCTACACGGGGCATGGGGCAATAGGGCGGGAGGGGCATCCCCTAGAAGGCTCACCATCAGCCCTAAACCGCCTACCCTTTGGTGGGGGACTGCGGTGGAGCATGGCTCCGTTAAGCACGCATGGTGCTGCCTACCTTCACCCGACCAGCGCAGCCCAGGCTGGAAGGCACATCACAGGGAGGACGGGTGGGAATAGTCCAACAGGGCCGCAGGCTGTAATAGCCCAGCTCACCTGCGAGAGAGTGATACTTCATGTCTTCGCAGTCAGCACTGCAGAGAAATCTGGGGATTTGTGGGAGGTCCCTAGGTATTTGAAGGGCCGGGAGGAGCCTGTTTTTCCATGTCTCTGCAGTGCAATGCCATCTGGCGGAGGATAACCCAAGTGTAAGTATATCTGGAGCAGGACGTACTGTATACTAAGACTAAAACCCCAAGGGGGACTCACGGACCAAAGACACTGCGGGGTCACTCAGGCACAGACCACAGGACAAGGCGACACACCGGAGGAAACAGCGCTGCAGCCAGGAAAGGAGAAAACCAGACGCGCAGCTCAATCAAAATGGCGCCGGCAGAGGTACCTCGAGGGGCGGGCCGCAGGGAGATGACGCAATACGCATCATCAACCGCCCCCCGAAGATCGCGAAAAACAGCGCTCACGTGACCAGGCCGGCACCATGACTAAGCAAAATCACCTCAGGTGATAGCACCCACAGCCGCGGAGCACAGTACAAAGCGGCGCGTCCGCTAAAAACATCCGAAAAAAAAAACCTCAAAACACCACAGAAATAACCACTCACCGTCACCTCCCCCCCCCAACAGAGTCACAGAGTCAGAGAGGGGGGGAAGAGACAAGACGACAGCGGCGAGCAGCCATGGCCAGGGAGGGGAGGGACCCCAAAAGGAAAATAAGGGGACATAGTTCCCAAACAACTCACCCGTTCAGAAGCCGTCCTAGGCCCAGAGACAGAACGCCGCATCCCTAATAGGCTCACCATAAGCCCGTGGCCGGCTACCCTTTGTGGTACAGGGTCTGTTCGGCTTGGAGCCGCGCTCCAGGAGCACTTGACCCTAGTGCTCTTCTACCTTCACCCAATCTGTCAGCCGAGGCTGGGAGGCAGTGAGAGTCCAGAAACTGATGGAAACAGACATGCAGGGCCGCATGCTTGGTTGCCCCACTCACCTGCGCAAGAGAGATAGCCATCTTCTAACTTCGCAGTAGCACTGCAGAGGAAACACTGGGAACTCTATGGTTAATCCCTTTTATAGGGAGCCGGGAGGTGCCACAGCTTTCTGCAGTACCACTGCGCCACCTTGTGGCGGAATAACCCAACTGTTATGAATATCGAAGCGGGCCGTGCCATGTATTAAAGAAAATAAATCATTTCATTAAATAGTAGACAATAAAGTACTCCCCTACTCTGCACACACAAAATACATTAAGCTCTGCAGAAATTATTACAGATTCCTAGTGCCCAATGTGCTGAGGAGTCTAAGTTTGGAACGATCTTAGGATAGGTACTTCTTTTTCCCAGGGAGCGGGGAGGAACAGCGCACCAGCCAAAGCTCTGAACTGAAAATGTAATCAAGGAACTAAGGTCTTATTTTTTGCAAAGGTAGTAAGCACATGGGGAACCAGAGGGAATTTCTCAAAATGTTTTTTTTTTAAATGCTTTAAAAAGATTGACCACCTAAACAAAAAACCTCAAAGGGTACTAAACCATAAGGCTAAACCATAAATATTTAGTGTTATGTAACTAAATGAAGCCATTGCCTCAAGTACAATTGCTGCTTAAAACAGACACTAAAAGAAAGCAAAAAAAAAAAACAGAAGATAAAAAGGTCAGGTACATCTATTTACCATTCTTCAAACTGGCAATGCCAAGAGGTTGTGCAGCATGTAGCGTCAATCGGCTAAAATTGTCCTGAATATAAGCCATTGTGCTCATTGGATACACATTAGCCTGAAGAGGTAATTTGCTCAATGTTTGGCGTGGCTGGATCTGTCAAATTATAATGCAAATTAAAACAAGACATTAAAAAGAATAGCTCTATTTCACAGGTGTGTGACACAAGTAATAGCAACAAATGAAAGTCATGCAGTTGCTTGAGTTATTTGCTCAGTTGTGTTGGTTTCTAGCACTAGCTTTCTGTCACAACCACCCAAGAATGCCAAACCTATCTTTGCATGCAATATGCCAGTTTCAGATTAAATTAAAGTAACAGCAAGTACTGAAAAAAAAAAAAAAGATAGTAAACTTTAAAATTAAAAGGGAAGAAAACCTACTTTAACCCCCAGCCATCCCCCCTACTGCCCTCCCCAGTACCTTGGGAGCTGAGGTTGGCCTGGTTTTAAAATAAAATAGTTTTTTCCACTGCTGAAGCAATGCCCTGCAGCAATTTTGAGATAGCCAATTGTCTTAAAAGGTACCATTGTTACGAGGTTCAATTGGCTGGCCGTATCCCTGGGCCGAGTATGCTCTTGCGCTCAGCTATTCAGAGATACTGGCGGTGGGAGCAGCAC
The DNA here is from genome assembly GCA_027917425.1 of Gastrophryne carolinensis. NCBI lineage: Eukaryota > Metazoa > Chordata > Amphibia > Anura > Microhylidae > Gastrophryne > Gastrophryne carolinensis. The sequence goes on from CM051234.1 coordinate 539,385,733, forward strand.
GGTGAACGTGAGTTTACTGGTGCCCCCCCCCCCCGTGGGCATCCTGTCTGGCTGTGTGAGTTTAGCTCTGCTTTAAGACATTCCCTAAATTTTTTTTAAACTGGGATGAGGCCTGGTCTTTGACTTGGACATTTAAAAACAGTTTCTTGTATACACCATTTTGGCACGTGTTATATTAACAATCGTAAAAATCGGGTTATCTTAGAAGTCCCCTGCTCCCCAGCATGATAATTCAAACCCATCCCATCCTGATGTTTGGCAGCAACAAAATCTGGGGTAGTAGAAAAAATTAAATATGTGTTTACACTTAAGCTTGTTAAAATAAGTGATCCCAGAGAACATACAGAGGATATAAAATGTCTACACATCACTTCGGCATGTAATGTAATGAAATCAGACCAAGAAGAAATACAACTCTGTGAAGTACTCACCTGTAGAGTTGGTATTATGCAGACAGCACGTCCTGCTCCAGACATAGTCCTTACATGTGGGTATACCTCCTCCTTCAGCGCCGTGCACTGCAGAACATGAAGAAAACAAGCTCCTCCCGGCACTACATACACCGGAGGACCTCCCACAAATCCCCAGCATTAAAAAGCAGTAAGAAAGAGAGGCCAGGAGAAACAATGCACCCAAAACTGGCAAGAAAATATCAAGGATAACAATCACCAACATCCAGAACAAAGTGAACCAGGGTGGGGTGGAGCAGGACGTGCTGTCTGCATATAATACCAACTCTACAGGTGAGTACTTCACAGAGTTGTATTATTCTAAGCAGACAGCACGTCCCGCTCCAGACATAGTCCTTACATGTGGGACATCCAATAGCAGTGTCCGTAAGGAAGGGTGGGATCCCCAACAGAAGGCAACAGCAAGCAGTTTAAACTACTACGGCCTGCAAAACCTTGCGGCCAAACACAGCGACAGCTGAGGCCTTAACATCGAGCAAGTAGTGGCCTTGCAAACTTGCTCCACAGAGGCCTGGTGCTGAAAAGCCCAAGAAGCCCCAACCGCTCTAGTAGAATGAGCAGTAAGACGAAAGGGGGGAGTCTTCCCCTTAGTAGTATAGGCTTGAACCACAGCCTGACTAATCCATTTACTGATGGTAGACTTGGCGGGAGCCAAACCTTTCCTAGGGCCGTGAGGCACAACGAAGAGAGCATTCGTCTTCCTAAAGGCCTGCGTGGTAACCAAGACTTGACACACCTGACCATGTCCAAGGAATGCAAAACCCTTTCCTTAGGGTTACTAGGATTGGGGCACAAGGAAGGAAGTACGATATCTTGATTCAAATGAAATGCAGGCACAACCTTAGGCAGGAAGTCTGGCTTGAAACGAAACACCACCTTGTCCCGGTGTCTCTCAAAGTAGGGAGGCTGAATAGACAAAGCAGCCAACTCAGACACACGTCTGACTGAAGTAATGGCTACCAGGAAGACAACCTTGAGCGTGAGCACAGCTAGGGCGGCCTCATGGATAGGCTCAAATGGAGCCCCCTGCAGGGCCGACAACACCAAGTTCAGGTCCCAAACAGGAACCATAGGTTTCCGAGGGGGGCGCACATGAGTGACCCCTGAAAGAAGGTCTTGATAAGAGAGTGATGGGCAAAGGTCTTCTGAAAGAAGATGGACAGGGCCGAAACCTGGTCCTTCAAGGTACTGAGCTTGAGACCTAAGTCTAGGCCATGTTGTAAGAACTCCAGCACCCTGGATACTAAGAATTCCCGGCAGGGAAAAGACCTGGATTCACACCAGTCAATGTAAGCCCTCCAAACTCTATAGTAGATGGCAGCAGAAGTCTTCTTCCTGGCTTGGACCATGGTAGCCACAACAGACACAGACAAACCTTTTCCCCTCAAGATGGCGGTTTCAATAGCCAGGCCGTCAAAGCCAGCGTTAGTAAATTGGGATGGCGTAGAGACCCTTGGGTCAGAAGGTCTGGTAACCTTGGCAGGTCGCACTGATCTACTGCCATTTGAACCACGTCCGCGAACCACACTCTTCTTGGCCACCTTGGGGCCACCAGAATCGCGGGTACCCCTTCCAGAGCGATCTTGCGCAGCACTCTGCCCAGAAGGGGAATTGGTGGAAACACATACAGTAGCCGAAACTCCTTCCAAGACATTGACAGGGCATCCGTGGCCAGAGCCAGAGGATCCTGAGACAGGGATACAAAGCTCGGGAGCTTGTGATTGTGACGTGACGCAAAGAGATCCACGTCCGGCACACCCCAACGGTGACAAAGTGACTGAAATACCCTGTCGCAGAGGGACCATTCCCCCTGACGGGACGACCCCCTGCTCAGAGCATCTGCTAGCAGATTTTCCGTCCCCGGAATGTAGACAGCCGATATGCATTGTACATTGGTCTCTGCCCAAGTTAGAATCAGAGACACCTCCTGGAGAGCACCCTTGCTCCGGGTTCCTCCCTGATGATTGATGTAGGCTACGGCCGTCCTGTTGTCTGAGCGTACCTGAACCGCCAGACCCTTCAGGTGCTGGGTCAATCGTTCCAGCACCAACCTGACCGCCATGAGTTCCAGGACATTGATAGGAAGATGGGCCTCCTGAGGGCCCCACCTCCCCTGGAAGCGCAGGGACTTCCAGAAACCCCCCCCCAGCCCGAAAGACTGGCATCCGTCGCGACCGTCTCCCAGGAGGGAGCCAGGAAGGATCTGCCCCTTGTCAAATTCCTGTGGTTCAACCACCACGCAAGGGATTGTCTGACCGAGGGGGCTGTTGTCCAGAGAAGCTGGGTCCTTGTTCCATACTGACAGAAGGTGAAGCTGCAGAATTCTCAGATGAAACTTGCCACCATCGAGCCCACCAACTGCATTCCCTGCCGGATGGAGGGATGAGGGTTCGCGAGCAGGGATCTCGCCTGGGTTGTCAGAGCTTCCACCTTCTGCGGAGGAAGAAATATCCTTGACTGAACCGAGTCCAGAATCATCCCCAGAAATGGGGTCACTGAGGAGGGGGACAGAGAGGACTTTGGGTAATTGATCACCCAGCCGAAGGACTCCAGGGTGGACACCACCAACCGGGTGTCCAGCTCTGCCTGCCACAGAGACCGAGAGGTGATGAGAATATCGTCCAGGTAGGGCAACACGCGTATGCCTTTTAGTCTTAAGAGGGACATCACCCCTGCCAGCACCTTGGTGAAGACCCTGGGGGCCGACGTGAGGCCAAATGGGAGGGCCACGAACTGATAGTGCTGATCCATCAGCGCAAATCTGAGGAACCTTTGGTGCCCTGAGAACACTGGCACGTGCAGGTAAGCGTCCTTGATGTCCACAGATGTCATGAAGTCCCCTGGACCCAGCGAGGCAATGGCCGAGCGCAGAGTTTCCATACAAAAATGCCTGCTTCTGACAAACTTGTTTAGGATTTTCAAATCCAGAATGGGTCTGACTGACCCGTCCTTTTTGGGCACCGTGAACAGGTTGGAATAAAACCCCATGCCCCTGTCTCTTAAGGGGACCTCGCAGATGACCCCGAGCTCCAGAAGGTCCTGCACAGCCGGCGTCAAGACCCGAGCTGAGGCAGGATCCTGCGGGATCCAAGACCCGACGAACCTGGTAGGGGGCAGCACCGCAAATTCTATCTTGTAACCGGAGGAGACTACCTCCTGAATCCACCAGTCTGGGACGAGGCGTCTCCAGACGTGCTCGAAGTGCTGTAGACATCCCCCCACCCTGACGGGCGAGGGCGCCCCTTCATTCTTGGGGGGTCTTGGGGGGGGGGGGTTGGCCCCCAGGAGGACCCGGGACGGCATCCTCTGTTCTTGTTCCAGGGTTCTGAGCGCGACCCAGAGAAGGACACCCCTCTACCTTGCTTGGTCCCCCGGTAGGGGGTAGAATGGGAGCTTGGACCACGAAAGGGCCGAACCTGCCGCTTGCGCTGGGGCAGCTTGCCCCCCTTGGCAAAGATATCTAATCTTTCTCCAAACAGGCGCAGTCCTTTGAACGGAAGCCCCGTAAGGGCCTTCTTGGCGACATTGTCAGCAGCCCACTGGCGTAACCAGACCGCACGGTGTATGGCTACCACCAGAGCAGAGGATTTTGCACTCAGCTTAATAGCATCGTCCGATGCAGATAGGATATAATTCACAAAGGTCTCACAGGTGGCCAGAGCATTGGCGGTATCGGAGGGCAAGTCATCTGCCCCTTCCAGAGCAGTCTTAACCACAATCCTGAGCGCCACCGCCGTGATGGCTAAGGCGCAAACCGGGCGGAGCGACGCTCCCCCGAATGCAAAGGCGTGACATGCCAATTGATCAACTCGCCGATCTTCTAGATACCGCAGCGTAGTAGTGTCAGGGGAGTGAATCCTGACTCAGAATCGGGGCATCAACCTCGGGCAGCGATGTCCAGCACTTAACCAGATCGGCAGGGAATGGATACTTTTTATCCACAGCCTTGGGAATCCCCTGGAGTTTACTGGGATGTTCCCATTCTTTCAGCACTAGGTTATTAAAGTGAGTTTGTTCGGGAAACTCCAACCGCACCCTAGCGGTATGAAACAGATCGCCCCGCTGCCGAGGTGCCGCGGGAGGGGGAGAGAGGGATAAGACATCAAAGATCTGAGACAACAGTCTGTCAATGTCGTCCTGGGAACAAAGGTCAGAGCCAGACTCCTCCTGACTCCTGGACTCGTCCTCGTAGGATCCTGAGTCAGAGAGCAGTTCCCCTTCCTCTGATGGGTACTGAGCATAGGAAAGCAGCAAATCATCAGATTCTACAGGGAGAATAGTAGCTTCAGGGTTCAAATGACGCTTTCTGGCAGTAGCCTTGCGCGCCAGGGAGCCAGCAATAAAGCTTTCCACACTGGCCAATCTAGAGGCCAAATCAGCATGAGAATCCCCACTAGTATTGGGGGTTATGCTCAAGCTTGGGGGAGTAGGGGAAATAAGGCGAGGTGCGGGCCCAGCCTCGGAAGAGGTGTGGAGACCGGCTAGCGCCTGTTGAGCACAAGGTACGCGGATCCGTGAATTGTCACTGCTGCTAGGTGAAACCCCACAAGCTGCACACAGATGGGCTTGTCCCAGGGAGACCCCGTTCGCGATGTCTTGGGATGCCTCCATATGGTGATTATTAACTTCAATGTGCCAGTAGGGATTGACGCTTTAAGCAACCCTGGATGCCCCTATGACCCGCTGGGAAGTGGGAGTAAATCTGAAAAATGGTCTGGACCGGGCGCTACGTCGGACTAGGGGAAGCCACCGGTGACCGCTGTCTGAAAGACACAAGGGGAAACGGGGATGTCAGAGCCGAGCGCAAGGAAACAAGATAGAAAAAGGATCGCCTGCGAGGGCACTTACAGTCTGCGAGGGGAGGACTGTCTTCACCAAGTGCTTGCGAGAAGGAAATGGCGCCCAGCGAACCTCGAAGGGCGGGCAATAGCGGTCAATGACGCGGAACGCGCCAGGCCGAACCACGCCTCCCCCCCGGAGCGCGCGAAGTTAGAAGGCGCGCAGCCAATCAGGAGAGAATGTAGCTACGTCAGCATCCCTTCAGAGAAGAGGTCTGACGAAGTGAGCAAGGGAAATTGAAAAACGCCGTAGCTTCCCCAAAACGTGCAAAACGGGGGAATCTGGGAAGGAAGGTGACCCAATAGAGGGTTCACCGTAGGATGGGGCACGGGGGTACTAGTGCGGGAGGGGCATCTACTGAAGGCTCACCATTCGCCTTAACCGCCTACCCTATGGAGGGGGATTGCGGTGGAGACTAGCTCTGTAAGCACACTAGGTGCTCCCTACCTTCACCCGACCAACGCAGCCCAGGCTGGGAGGCATATTCTAAACAAGAAGGACGGGCGGAAATAGTCCCGCAGGGCCTCGGGCCTGTAGGGCCGGGAGGAGCTTGTTTTCTTCATGTTCTGCAGTGCACGGCGCTGAAGGCGGAGGTATACCCACATGTAAGGATTATGTCTGGAGCAGGACGTGCTGTCTGCTTAGAATATCATTTCAGAACTTCATCCACCTTTAACACGACCCATCATCTGTACAATTTGATTAAAAACAAACTGAAAACAGATATAACAAAATGCAAAGCGTGAACACCCTCTTGCCCTCAGCAAAGAAGGGGTGTGTCTGCTCCTGGCTCACCCTAGGCCTGACATGACCCCCTCTATTACAGTAAATGGAGTAGGCATGTCCGGATTTGGAGCTGAGGCGAATGAGGCAGGAGTATAGATTTAAACGGAATGTCCAAACAGCAATAATATGGCAGCAAGTAGATCGCCTGATGCATGCCCAATGTGCCTCTCCTCCATGCAGGCTAGAAGCCATAGCAGGGCTCCAAAATTGGCCCTCCTTTAAATTACATTCCTCCCAGACCATGATCTAAGAGCAACCCTGTCCCTTGATGCTTTCAGCACAAATAAGTCTGGCAAGCCACAGTGGTCCCGCAGCTGGCTCTGACCACAGCGAAACACGCATATGACCCATAGCTGCGTCCAGACATGTCCAAACCAGCTCTGCCATATCCAGAAAGGAAGGAAGCCAGCGACTTTGCTTAGAATACATACAGTATTTACATAAAATGAGGCCTTGAAATGGCTTATTTTACAACATTTTGATGGACAGATACTAACCTGGAAAAAAGTATGAAAATACTAGAAGACGTTTTTCTGGCAAAAGGCCTACAGTTACCTTAAAGAGACATTACAGGCAAAGGGTTAAATTAGCCTATGGAACACCATTCCTTTGGATGGGCCTCAGCAGCAAAGGATGACTCATCTATGCATGTTTCAATGTGACCACGCCCTCAGAAATGAATTTATTTTGAGGACTGCGAAAGCGCAGTCAACAGAAGCAAGCAAGTTCTATAGGGTTTATGAGGGAATGAAAAAATACCATTTTGTGATTACTCACCTGTAAAATGGGTATTGTAAGTATGTCACACACCTCGCTTCCACTATTCATGACATATGGGTTATGGTCCAGTAGAGGGTAAACTTCTGCAGAGATTAAAGCAAAAAAGAAGCCCCTCCCGGTCCATAAATACCTGGGTCCTCCCACACATTCCCCAGTATATGACAGCAGAATGGGGACCAGGAAGAGACAATAAAACATTCTTAACAATAAAAGGTTCACCATATAAAGGATCCAGAATACCAAAGGGCGGGATGTAGCGGGGTGTGTGACATACTTACAATACCCATTTTACAGGTGAGTAACCATAAAATGGTATTATTCCAAGTATGTCACACACCCCGCTTCCACTATTCATGACATATGGGAAATCCAATAGCAGTGTCCGTCATGGGTGGGGTACCAAATACAGCAAAAAAATGCACAAATTTACACCACTGCAGCTTGCAGAACCTTGCGGCCAAAAACAGCATCCACTGAGGCCCGCACATCAACCTTATAAAACTTGGAAAAAGTATGAACGGAATACCAAGTAGCAGACTTACAAACTTGTTCAACAGAAGCCTGGTGCTGAAAAACCCAGGAAGCCCCAACAGCACGAGTAGAATGAGCAGTGATCTTAAAAGGAGGAACCCTCCCCCTAGCAGAATAGGCCCCAACAATGGCCTGACGTATCCATTTACTAATGGTAGACTTGGCAGGCGCCAAACCTTTCCTGGGCCCGGAGGGCACCACGAACGAGGCGTCCGTCTTACGAAAAGGAGAAGTAGCGACCAAATAGTACTTCACACAACGAACCACATCCAAAGAGTGCAAAACCCTCTTCCTTGTCATTGCTAGGCTTAGGACACAAGGAAGGGAGAACTACATCCTGATTGAGATGGAAGGCAGAAACCACCTTAGGAAGGAAATCTGGTTTAAAGTGAAAAACCACCTTATCCTGGTGTCTCTCAAAGTAAGGGGCCTGAATAGACAGAGCCACCAACTCAGAGACATGCCGAACAGAGGAAATAGCCACCAAAAAGGCAACCTTTTGAGTAAGCACAGAAAGAGCCACATCCTGCACCGGCTCAAAAGGAGGTCCCTGTAGAGTAGAGAGAACCAAATTTAGGTCCCAAACCAGAGCCAAAGGCTTTCTAGGGGGCCGAACAGGAGTGGCCCCTTGGAAAAAAGTCTTGACCAGATGATGCAAAGCAAAGGACCTTTTGAAAAAAAAGACAGGCAGGGCAGAAACCTGACCCTTCAAAGTACTGAGCTGGAACCCCAGATCCAGACCGTGTTGTAGAAACTCCAAAATCCTAGGAATCGAAAACACCCTGCAAGGTAAGGCCCTAGCCTCACACCAGTCAATATAGGACCGCCAAGTCCTATAGTAAACGTTAGCGGAAGACCTCTTCCTAGCGCTAATCAATGTCTGAATAACCGCCTCAGACAAACCTTCCTCCCTCAGGATGAAGGTTTCAGCAGACAGGCCGTTAAAGCAAGCGTTTGCAAATTGGGGTAACGTAGCTGACCCTGAGAGATCAGATCCGGAAAATACAATTCTGTGAAATATTCACCTGTAGAATTGGTATTATACGCATACAGCACGTCCTGCTCCATCTATAATACTTACACATGGTAATCCTCCGCCAGAGGGCGCTGGTCACTGCAGACATGCAAAACAGGCTCCTCCCGGCCCTTCATATATCCAGGGACCTCCCAGAAATCCCCAGTATTGAAAAGCAGTGAGAAAAGAATTCTATGAAAGAAAAGACCGCACTCTATGTCAAAAACAAGGTAAACTAGTGTGCAACACTGGAGGTTGGCCGAAAAGGAAACTCCCTCCGGGGACCAATTTACAGACAAATAGGGGTCCCACAAACCCCAAAATTCCCAACCTCATATATTTAGTGGCACTACTACAATAAATCTGTGCAAAAGTACAAAAGTTTATTAATTACATATTCAAAAACATGAGTACAGACCAGTAAAATCAATTAAAAAACATATAACATATATCGAGAGGGGCGAGACTATACCAACAGTGGCTGGACCAGGGGACAGCAATGATAGTAATGATAATAGTACTAGTAGCAATAGTAACAGATGAAGCAATGGGATGCTGCAGAGTATAGTGTCAAATCTGATAACAATAATAAAGTGTCAGTATGTGTAATTCAATAATGATAGTTATTACCATATAATTTAATCCATAACCCTAAGTGCCTCTAATAACTAAATAAATAAATAAATAAATCATTAGATAAATAATTCATACACTAGTGTTACACTCCCAACAAAACTAGTATTATCCAAACAATACACAAAGGAAAGTTCATAATCACTACCAAACAACATGTAAAAAGTGCTATGTGCCTTAGTGCAAAAAATACTCAACATGTGAATGAATCTACCTAATTGTAAACTAAGATAAGACAGAAGGACCAACCTGTGAGGGAGAAAAGAAAACCAGACCACAGCAGGGGAAAAACACTTACTGAATAGTCATAGAGAAGCAGCAACCAGACCCCCAGCCAGCGACAGTCTCAGCCCCACCGTCACAGCCGACGCGTTCCGTGACGTCACACGCGTCACTTCATCAGGGCATGTGAGGTGCAGGAGAAATGGAAACCCTTATATACTCCTCTGCCTCCGCTCCAGGAGCGGAGGAGTGGTCTGGTTTTCTTTTCTCCCTCACAGGTTGGTCCTTCTGTCTTATCTTAGTTTACAATTAGGTAGATTCATTCACATGTTGAGTATTTTTTGCACTAAGGCACATAGCACTTTTTACATGTTGTTTGGTAGTGATTATGAACTTTCCTTTGTGTATTGTTTGGATAATACTAGTTTTGTTGGGAGTGTAACACTAGTGTATGAATTATTTATCTAATGATTTATTTATTTATTTATTTAGTTATTAGAGGCACTTAGGGTTATGGATTAAATTATATGGTAATAACTATCATTATTGAATTACACATACTGACACTTTATTATTGTTATCAGATTTGACACTATACTCTGCAGCATCCCATTGCTTCATCTGTTACTATTGCTACTAGTACTATTATCATTACTATCATTGCTGTCCCCTGGTCCAGCCACTGTTGGTATAGTCTCGCCCCTCTCGATATATGTTATATGTTTTTTAATTGATTTTACTGGTCTGTACTCATGTTTTTGAATATGTAATTAATAAACTTTTGTACTTTTGCACAGATTTATTGTAGTAGTGCCACTAAATATATGAGGTTGGGAATTTTGGGGTTTGTGGGACCCCTATTTGTCTGTAAAGCAGTGAGAAAAGAAGCCGGGAGAAACCAACCACCAGCTGGTAACAAAAGTAATGATAACAATCACCATACAGGGGATCCAGAAAAATGTAAAACCAGGGTGGGGTGGAGCAGGACATGCTGTATGCGTATAATACCAATTCTACAGGTGAGTATTTCACAGAATTGTATTATTCTAAGCATACAGCACGTCCTGCTCCATCTATAATACTTACACATGGGACATCCAATAGCAGTGTCCATAAAGTAGGGTGGGATCCCCAAAAACAAGGCACAGCAGACAGTAAAGGCGCTGTCACCTGCAAAACTTTGCAACCAGGTACGACATGAGCAGAGGCTCTAACGACAATCTCATAACAAAACCTTTGAAAGGTAGGAACAGAGACAAGCAACAGTCTAGTAACTTATTCAACAGAAAAACCTGGTGCTGAAGGGCCAAAGGTACCCAAACACCAATATAACGGAATAAAATGAGAAAGGCAGATTCTTCCCCCTAAAAGGAATAGGCCAGTGTAACGGCCCAACCAGCCCACAGGCAACAGAAGCCTCGTGTAAAACTTAGAACTCTCCCCAACGGGGAAATGAAAACTGGTCTCCCGCCAGACAGGCGGGGATACTGACCCCTTCATTAACAAGGATCAGCAAGAAGCTGAAACCTTCACTCAGGACCAGGAAGGCAACCATCCAAGTAAGATCAGTCCAAAGGGCGCATAGGCCCTGGAAGCAAACGAGATCAGGCGCATACATAAGGAGGCGCCCGCAGACCCCAAAGGGCATCAGTCCCCCTAAGGGACAAGAAACAACCAGGAAAATTTCAACACCTGTTGAGGGAATGTAGACCCCTTACTTCAGCATTATTAAGAATAAGGCCCATAGGCAGACTAAAAGGACTTAAATAATGATCATAAAACACCACTTGGCAAGGGGTCCGGCGTAATGCGGAATACCACTATATTATATATATATATATATATATATATATATATATATATATATATATAGAGCGAAGGCTAAGTAATCAGATCCACCTTCTCAGGCACACGTCTGACTGAAGCAAGAGCCCCCGGAGAAGCGACTTGGACTACAAAACAGCTCAGACAGCATCCAGAATAAGTCCCAAGGGAACAAACCGCAGGGCAAACAGAATGAAAATTGATCCCAACAGGGACCATAGAACTACTTGGGAGATGCCCCTGAGCAATCCCCAAGAGAACTCCTCACAAAGACGACTGGACCAGACTTCTACAGGAAGACAGACAGGAAAGAACCTGAACCATCAGAGTACCTAGATGGGGAGCCAACCCCAACCTATGCTGTAATGACTCTAGAACCCTGGGAACCGAGAACGTCCAACAGGGAAGAGACCAAGACTCATGCCAATCAATATGGGTACACCATAACCCACAATAGACGGAGGAAGAGGAAGCCAAGGAAGCTTGCTCCTAGCCCCCCATATACCAAGTCACCCAGAAGATAAGCCCGTCTCCAAGGGGTGAATGAATCAGCTGTCAAGCCCTCAGACTAGAGTCTGTAGATTGGGACGACAAAAGAAGGGGCCTGACAAGGGCAGAACCGCACTCCTGAGTAAGCGTACAGGTCAGCTGACCTCAGCAGAAGCATCTGCGAACCACAGTTCACTAGGCCACCCAGGGGCCATCAATCACACGGGTCTCTGTTATCAGCACAACCGTGCGCAGAACCCCACATAGTAGGGTGAATGAAGAGAAGGCATATAAAATAGAAAGTCTAAGCATAATTTTACTAAGCCCCCATGACCAGAGTCAGAATATTCTGGGACAGTAAAAACAAGGGCAGAGCCCCTGTGGTATAAGCGAGACCCAACAGAGCCACCCTAGTTGGCTCTCAGAGTGACACCAGGATAGCATAACATGCCACTGAAAGACATCCATTGGAGCGAATACCACTGAGGAGCAGGGGGCGTAGACCCCCGCCCAGATCAGGAACCCTCCAGAGGGATCATCCTGCTTCAAGCTGCAGACCAATAATAAAACAGGCCATTGTCTTCCAACAGGCCAAGAGTCCCAAAATAGACAGGTCCTAAAAGAGGAGAAGTCCAGCCGTATAGAGTCAACGGAAGGCTCAATGTTTTAACAAACCAGTAGGTAAGATGGACCCTCTAAAGAACCCTACCCAGGAACCACAGGGGGTTTTGGAAGAAATCCCCCCCCGCCAACCTGCGAGACTTGGTACCCAAGGTGACCATTCACAGGAAGATGCAAGCAAGGAAGGGGGTGCCCCCTGACAGGGTCCTTGAATATAAACAGCTCAAGAGGAACCACCGTACCAAGGGGGAATGAGCACAGACCTAGCTCCAGGGGTGCTGGAACCCCATGTAGGATCAATAACCTACTGTGCCTGAAGAGCCCAAGGGCTCGGTATATAAGATAAATCATCTGATACGCCACCAACGGGCCCACCAGCTGCAATCCTGCCTGGTGAAAGTAAGATGTCAGCAAAGGGGGACAGAGCCCCCGTAACCAGAAGTCCACTTGTTGCCAAGGAAGAAGGCTCAAGCCTGAACCGAATCCAAGGAATGGAGATAGCGGATAAGGGACCATGAGGGATTGAGGTGACTGAGCACCCATCCAGTAACTCCCAGGGGACAACGCCGGCCGACTAATCCACTCGGCCTGACGTCGAGATTGGGGAGTAAGGAAAGACAACCCGGTAGGTCCAAATGCGGACGCCCCCCAGGCATGTCCGAGACATCACCCCTATTCGCGCCATGGCGAGTAGCCTGGGAGCGAAAGAGAGGCCAAAAACAATGCCTCAATCCGCAGGGTTGGTCCTACAACACCGACTAGTAATGGCCTTGGTGTCCAGAAGACACAGGGGGAACTAATAAGATCTAGAACTGCACAGGAGGCTGGAAGCCTCCCTTGCACAGGGCGCTTGTGTCCCAAGACAGAGATGTCATATAGGGACTACCTGTGAGAGTAGAATTGCCAGGCCTACCATAGGCCAGCATGGTCCAGACTGCCTCATACTGTTGAGGAAAGGAGGAAGGTCAATATAGAGGCCATAGCCCCATTCTGTTAAGGGCAACCTGTAAGTAAGCCCAAACTCCGTAGGCCTAGCGCGGCCTGCACCAAATCCAAACAGGGTCTAGAGGCACCCTGACAACATCTGAGAGGGACCGCCCAGCAAATGCTATCCTGTGTCCAGGGGAACTACCTCCTGGAACCACCAGAAGGAGAAGGTACATTCCTAGATAGGAGTCAGCTGCTGCAGCAGAAGGGCGAGGGCGTCCCTTCATGCTTGGAAGGTCTTGGCAGATTTGGACTTAGTCCTGCCAGAGGGCCCAGGGCGTTGCCTGCCCACCCCATGGTGGAAGTCCACACCGAAGAGTTGGAAGCACACCTCAGGTTCGCATTTCACACTAACGTAGGGAGGTGGAGGGGTGGCCCTGCCCCGAGGAGGGCGGGACGGCCTTCTGCGTGGGGGTGCCTTACCTTTTTTTCCAAAAAGGTCCAAACGGGCCCCAAATAGTCGCCGTCCTCTGAAGGGAAGGCCAGTGAGCGCCTTTTTTCTTAGCATCGTCAGCACCCCACTGTCGCAGCCAGATCAGGCAGCGAATAGCTACCACAAGGGCAGAGGTTCTAGCACACATCTTAATGGTGTTATCCAGCGCTGAGAGGATAAACCTCACAAACACATCACAGTCTGAGAGCGCATTAAATACCCCCAGGGGAGGTCCTCAGGTCGGTGGTCAAGTACTTTTCTAACAAGAGTCCTGGCGGCCACCGCCGTGATGGCTGCGGCACAGACCGGGCGCAGAGCTGTACCTGCACACGAAAAAGCGTGGGAAGCAAGTCTGTCAATGCGCCGGTCCTCAGCATCCCGAAGGGTACGGTAATAAGGAGCCGTCATGAAGGGGGGTTAGTAAGCCCTATAATCGGTGCGTCCACCACAAGAGGTGCTGACCAAAAGTAAACCACATCAGGAGGGAAAGGGTACTTCCAATCTCAGACCCCTGGGACCCCTTTAAGTTTACAAGGAGATTCCCATTCTTGGGATATAAGATTCTGGAAATGATCCTGTTCCAGGAACTCCAAGCGCGGCGGCGCTGTGTGGAAACTCTCCTTCTTAGGCTTGGGAGCCTCTCCAGGAGGGGAGATAGACAAAACCTCAAAGATCTTAATAAGAAGTTCATCAGTGTCACACAGGCCCCAAGAACCGGGCCCAGAATCATCACAGCTCCCAGGCATCTCATCCGAGGAGCCCGAATCTGAGAATAGCTCACCTTCCTCAGAAGGATGAAGGACCTGCATATCAGCAGAGTCATCGGTATCGTTAGGAACCGGAGAGCCAGGAGGCGTCAGGGACCGCTTCTTTCCAGGGCCCATACGCTCCGCCAAACCAGACAGCACCTGCTCAGCCGTAGGCAGCCTGCGCGGCACGGCTTGTTGGTCATCCCCGCTCGAGTGAGACTCATCTGGAGTGAGATTTAGGTCCGGGGAGACAGGTGTATTGAAGGGAGGTGCAGCCACTGGCAAACCTGATTGCAGGGTCAGTGCCTGTTCAGCACACGGTCCGCAGACCCGTGCTCTTTCAGCATCAGTGTGGGGCTGACCACACACTGCACACAGCCGGTCATGTCCCAGAGGGACCCCGGGTACATAATTCTGAGATGCCTCCATATGGTGATTATCTGAGCAGTATGCCCGCAGGGATTTACGCAATAGGGGACGGGAGAAGCCACCGCAGTCCTGGCGTCTGAAAGACATAATGGGATAAGAGGGGGGGGGGGGTGTCAGTGCCATGCGCAGCCGAATAAAAATTCATAGAAACAAATACAGCCTGCTCTGGCTGTGACGCGGAGCGCGTCATGCCGATCCCCGCCTCCCCCACAGAGCGCGAAGCTCTAACCAACGAAAAGTGAAAAACAGTAGTGGATAGTGCGCCCATACATAATGTTGATGTCATGCTAGAAAATGATGCTGTACACTCATGTAATGAAGGACAAACAGGCTCGCAACCATAAAGTTATGTGGAGCAAGGAGCGCGACACTGACACCCAAGTACAATGAAAGATCAAAAGGCCTTAAACGTGTTACATTACACTAGGACTGCCACACATACCCCCCCCCCCCTTTCTTTTCCTCCGAGCTACGGGAGGAAGCGAGGGAGAAGCGGACCTGCGTCCAGGGATTAACTCTGTGAGGGGCACGGGCAACAATGCGGGAGGGGCATCCACTAGAGGCTCAGCATCAGCCTAACCGCCTACCCTATGGTGGGGGATTGCGGTGGAGCATGGCTCCGTTAAGCACACAAGGTGCTGCCTACCATCACCCGACCAACGCAGCCCAGGCTGGGAAGTATATTCTTCATAAAGAGGACGGGTGGAAATAGTCCCACAGGGCCACGGGCTGTAAAGCCCCGCTCGCCTGCGAGAGCGTGATACTTTATGTCTTCGCAGTTCAGCACTGCAGAGAAATCTGGGGATTTGTGGGAGGTCCCTGGGTATATGAAGGGCCGGGAGGAGCCTGTTTTGCATGTCTGCAGTGAACAGCGCCCTCTGGCGGAGGATTACCATGTGTAAGTATTATAGATAGAGCAGGACGTGCTGTATGCTTAGAATACAGGGGCAGCCTGTACTGATCTACCACCAGTCTTACGACGTCTGCGAACCAAACCTGTCTTGGCCACCTTGGGGCCACCAGAATTGCTGGTGCCCCCTCTAGAGCCAGCTTGCGCACTACCTTGCCTACCATGGAGAAGGGGGGAAACAGGTACAGAAACCCCAGATCCCTCCAGGCAAGTGACAAGGCATCCACCGCCAGGGCCAGAGGATCCCGAGAAAGAGATACAAAGGTTGGGAGCTTGTGATTGTGCCGCGAGGCAAAGAGATCCACCTCCGGAGTCCCCCACTTGTAACACAGAGACCGAAACCCCCTGTGGTTAAGAGACCATTCCCCTCAGCGAGAGAATCCCCTGCTCAGGGAGTTCGCCTCCGTGTTCTCCACTCCCGGAATGTACACTGCCGAGATGCAAGGAACATTGCTCTCTGCCCATGTCAGAATCAGAGAGACTTCCCAGAGGGCACTCCTGCTGCGAGTCCCTCCTTGGTGACTGATGTAAGCTACCGCAGTTCGACTGTCTGATCGAACCTGAACCGGTAAGCCCTGTAGGTGCTGTGTCAGACGTGACAGAACCAAACGGATAGCTCTGAGCTCCAAGACATCGATGGGGGTGTGAGCCTCCTTAGGACCCCACAACCCCTGGAACTGATGATCCTTCCAGAAACCTCCCCAGCCCGACAGGCTGGCATCCGTGGTAACCGTCTCCCAACAAGGGGCCAGAAAGGATCTGCCCCTCATCAGATTGCTTGGTTCCAGCCACCACTGAAGGGACTGCCGAACCCTGGGAGACATCAGAAAACACTGATCCAAGGACTGTGGACATCTGTCCCATTTCAGCAATAGATGGAGTTGGAGCGACCTCATGTGGAACTGAGCAAAGGGGACAGCCTCGAAGGAGGCCACAATCAAACCTACCAGAGTCATCCCTAGCCGGATAGAAGGGCGAGGATTGGTCAGGAGAACACGTATCAGATCCTGAACCCTCTGCACCTTTGGCTGAGGTAGGAACACTCTGGCCTGACTGGTATCCAGATGCATGCCCAGAAAAGAGATCTCCCTTGATGGGCAGAGAGAAGACTTGGGGTGGTTGATCACCCATCCGAACCTTTCCAGCGTCATCACCCCGATCCTGGTGTACAGCTCCGCCTGGCAGAGGGAAGAAGCTGTAATGAGTAGGTCGTCCAGATACGGCACAATGCGAATGCCCTGGGCTCTGAGCAGTGCCATTATACCCGCCAGAACCTTGGTAAAAACCCTCGGTGCCGAGGTCAGCCCGAACGGGAGGGCAACAAACTGAAAATGCTGATCTCCAACCACGAACCTGAGAAATCTCTGGTGTGCTGGGAAAATTGGTACATGAAGGTAAGCATCCTTGATGTCTATGGACGGCATGAAATCCCCCTGACGAAGGGAACCGATGGCTGAGCGCAGAGTCTCCATGCGGAACTTCTTGGTTCTGATGAACCTGTTGAGAAGCTTCAAATCTAGAATGAGTCTTATGGAGCCATCCATTTTTGGGAACCGTGAGGAGGTTGGAATAATAGCCCCGGCCTCTCTCGGAAAAAGGCACCGGCATATGACCGCCATGTCCAGGAGATTCTTTACAGCCAACAGGAGCCCCTGCGCTGCCCGAGGATCCGATGGCACCCGAGACCTTAGGAATCTAGGAGGAGGCCGGTTCTCGAACTCCAGTTTGTACCAAGACGAGACTACTTCCAATATCCACTTGTCTGTGACCTCCTGGGCCCAGACCTTGAAGAAGAGCCGCAGCCGTCCCCCCACCCGTAAGGGTGAGGGCGCCTCCTCATTGCTGAGCTGGCTTGGCAGCGGGCTTGGGCTTGGAACCCCAGGTAGAGGCTGGACGGGCGCGTCCCCTGCCTCTGTTCCAGGAATCACCTCTGAAGCTAGAGTAGGCAAGACCTCTGCCCACTCTGGCACCACGAAAGGAAGGATTGAAGGAGCTTGCCCCCCGAAAGAAGCGACGCTGCTTCTTACGCTGAGGTAGCTTCCCACCTTTCGCCACAGAATCCAATTCGTCACCAAACAGCCGCATACCCAGGAAGGGCAGTGCTGTGAGTGATTTCTTGGCCGCTATGTCAGCCGCCCACTAGCGTAGCCATACCGAACGACGCATGGCCACCAGCAGAGCCGAGGTTCTACTACACATGATAATAGTGTCATCCATAGCCACCAACACAAAGTTCATGAACAATTCACACCTCTTAAGGGCTGTGAATTCAACACTGGCCGGGTTGAGTTGGGACCCTTTTAACATGTCCCTAACCTCAGACCTGGTAGCCACAGCCACGAGTGCAGATGCACAAACAGGCCGCAAGGCTGAACCCACACTGGCAAAGGCATGGCATCCCATCTGATCAATGCGCTTATCCTCGCCATCCTTAAGGGTAGTGGCGCCAGGAGTATGTACAACGGGGGTGTTGGACAACCCTAAGATGGGCGCATCGACCTCGGGAGGGGAAGACCATCGCTTCACCGCGTCCTTCGGAAAGGGATACTTCCTATCCCATCCCTGCGGGACACCGGGAAGCCGACTCGGCTTCTTCCATTCTTTAAGAATCATGCTATCAAAATGATCCTGATTTGGGAACTCCAAGCAGGGCTTAGATGACCCAAAAAATTCCCCCTTCTTCGGAGGGGCCTCCGCTGGTGGGGAAATATCCAGAACCTCAAAGAGATGGGCCAGGACTTTGGGAGTATCCACAGCATCCCCCAGCGCCTGCCCGGAATCAACATCAAAGAACACTGCAGTTGTTCAGTCTCAGAATCCTCAAACAATTCCCCCTCCTCAAGAGGGGAATAACCAGCCCAGTCAAGGGAGTCATAATCATCAAAATCAAGTACCGGCATAGCCGGAGACAGATGCCTTTTCTTAGCAGAGGCCTTCTTGCCCAGTGAGCTAGAAATAATTCTCGAGGTTGGCCAGCCTAGCACATACCTCAGAGTGCGACTCCCCACTAATGACCGTGTCACTTTGGGTACGGATAATGCGGGGCGGGGAAGGAGATGAGACGGGCGGCACTGACCCAGACGCCTGGGACCCCGACTGCCCCACAACCCACACATAGCCGGGATTGACCCGAAAGGAGCCCGAGCCCGGTATCCTGTGGAGCCTCCATATGGTGATTTTAATAGTAGTCGCAATGACCAGAAGGAATTACGCTGATAAACTACCCGGGATTCCCCTTTAAGTCCCAAGTGGGAGGGTTTAAGTAGCCCAAATTACTCTAGGGACCCTAGGACCGGGAGAAACCCCTTTTAAGCAAGGCACAGGGAGTCCTCCTGACAGACACAAGATATGGGCAATAAGCACATGCACCCACACACATTGTATGATATATACATGTAATAATAAAACCAACAAGCAGAGGGAGCCAGCGCTGCCCCAAGCGGTGACTGGGGCATATGGCCAGCATAGCAAGAAAGGGGGGGGGGGAGCCCAAAAAGGGCACTCACACAAGTCCAAAATGGCGTCAGGCACCAACCAGCAGCTCCGTGTGAAGGAAGGAGAGAGAAGAAGAGGCGGGGCAGCGCGCCGCCCCAGGCCCCGCCCCCTCCGAGTCCATCAGTGCGGCTCCCATCATTAGGATGGACCCGCAATGGCGCCAAAAAATGGGGAGGGGGCGGCCCGCGGCAATGCTCGATCGCCCGGCCCCGCCCCCTCACAAATGATGCCTGAGGAGGAGAAGCTACCCAGGCTGTAGCAGAGCGCGAGGTCGGTCAGCAAACGTGAAGCACCATGCACACAAAACACACACACACACATACACATCTAATGAGAAAGCAGAAAGGCAAGTACACCCCCCCGCTGGAGGGTTAACAAAGGGGACCCAGAAAGGGGAGAATCCCTCACCATGAGGTGTAAGGGAAGTAAATAGGGACAGGGCATCCCAAACCGGGATCACCAACCCGGATACCGCCTACCCCCCTTGTATGGGGTCTCACGTGGGGAGCATGGCTATTAAGGTGTTGCCTACTCTCACTGACCTGCAGCCAAGGCTGGGAGGCTAGTATTGGACTTACTGTATAAAGGTCCGGGCAGAAAATAGCAGGGCGTGAGCCCGGCTTACCTGCAAGGAACAGCAGCATACATCTTCTGACTTGCTCGCCGTCCGGCAGAGAAGGAACTGGGGAATGTGTGAGAGGTCCCAGGTATTTATGGACCGGAAGGGGCTTCTTTTTTGCTTTCATCTCTGCAGAAGTTCGCCCTCTACTGGACCATAACCCATATGTCATGAATAGTGGAAGCGGGGTGTGTGACATACTTGGAATATACAATTCTCTGATTTTCACTTGTAAAATTGATTCTCTCTTCCACTCCACGGCGCCACTGCATCAGATACAAATGAGTTAACTCTAGCCCGATGGACGGAACTGCAAGATAAAAGGTCTGTTTTTTCTTAGCCTACATATACTACTGGCTGCCTTGCGTCATACAGTAATTAAAAAGCAGTAGGAACAGCCGTTCGGGAAGATGAAGGCATCCTAGGAGATCCCAGGTTTAGTTGGAAAACAGACAAGTTAGAAGTTTCTTTCCTATTTTCGCTCTCGCTTTTTTTCCCTAATGTTAAAGTGGACCAACACCCAGGGGTGATCGGCCCGGGAATCTATAAGATTTCCGGGCCGATCACCTCCCTCACGGGGTGAAACCCCCCCAAAACTACCTTACCTTATCGGTGGCGGCAGCAGCCGCCACCCGCGCGCCCCTCTAGACGTGCGTGCGCCCGCGCCGGCCGTTTGTGAATGGCCGGCGCGGGCCCTGTAAGAGTGACGTGTGGGAGGCGGCGGCGGACGCGCTGTCTTGGACCTCGCTGTCACCCGCTTGGACGTCGGCGGGGATTGGACGGCGCGGTCACGTGGGAGCGTGGTGAGGTAAGTTTTTTTGGGGCTTTCTGGGGGGTTTCACACAGCGGGGCACCCCCAAACGGGGTGCCCTCCCCCCCCCCCCCCCCGAAGTGGACCAAAATCCAGGATAGTCAAAATCCTGGGTGTTGGTCCACTTTAAACACAAAAATATCTATACATACATCATATATATATACATCATATATACAAGGCTTCACTAGGACTATGGCATCTAAGGAATGGATATTGTAGCCTAGCAGAAAGGTGGGCCCTGAGGTGGAAGAAGAGAGAAGCAATTCTACAAGTGAGAATCACAGAATTATATTTTCTCATATATACATTCTACAGGGTGGACCAAATCCGATATGAATGGGACCTTCCAAAGCAGTGCCCTTGATCCAGGGTGGGAATCCCAAGTGTCAACCTTATTCATCTAACCTGAGGAGTATCTGCAGGCAGGAGCCTGCGAAGTAGCAAGCGATCTGAAACCGTCCGTGAGAGCAGCAGTGACAGACGATGCCGTAGTTCTGGCCCATGCTACTGAGAAGCAGCTGAAACACTCCACTGGAAGTGCCACGACCCCAAAGGAACTGAATTTCCCTTCCTGTTGAGGCTGCATCTAAAGCCCTGCCCCTCCCCAGTGACATTTCCCCCCATTCATAGTGCAAAAATTTGAAAAAGAAGAACTATTCCTGTAACAGGTCAAAATAAAAAAATAACATTGTAGAAAGGAACAGGAAAAAAGAGGATTTTTCCCATGGTCTCCACCCCTCGCAGGCTCAGACAAAAAATATGCAGTGCCCACAGGACCCTTAACTCTCCCTGATCCAACGCTATTGGCCAAACTGACTCCAGGAGGCATAGGTGTGTCCACTGGATCAGCAGGACCATAAGGGCCTGGAAGACAAAGCCCCAGCTTCCTGATTAAAAACCCTATACAAGCAAAAAAATACAATTCTGTGAGATACTCACCTGTAGAATTGGTATTATACGTATACAGTACGTCCTTCTCCAGATACAATACTTACACTTGGGTTATCCTCCGCCAGAGGGCGCTGTGCACTGCAGACATGCAAAAACAGGCTCCTCCCGGCCCTTCATATACCCAGGGACCTCCCACAAATCCCCAGCATTGAAAAGCAGTGAACCAGAAGCCGGGAGAATCCAACCACCAAAAACAACTGGTAATGATAACAATAACAATCACCATACAGGGGATCCAGAATAATGCAAAAACCAGGGTGGGGTGGAGCAGGATGTACTGTATACGTATAATACCAATTCTACAGGTGAGTATCTCACAGAATTGTATTATTCTAAGTATACAGTACGTCCTGCTCCAGATATAATACTTACACTTGGGACATCCAATAGCAGTGTCCATAAAGTAGGGTGGGATCCCCAACAAAAAGGCACAGCAGGCAGTAGAGACACTGACACCTGCAACCTTGCCACCGAAAGCAACAGGAGCAAAGGCTCCAGCGTCAAATCATAAAAACCCTTGAAAGGGTATGAACCAAAACCAAGGTAGCTGTTTAGCAAACTTGTACAACAAAAACCTGGTGGTGAAAGGCCAAAGGATACCTACTCACCAGTAGAATCAGAATAAGGCGAGAGAAGCTCAGCCCTCAAAGGAATAGGCCTGAGTAACAGCCTGACAAGATCAAACGCTAACAATTATTCCAGGAAGAAGCCAATCTTCCCTAGGACCAGAAGGGAAAACTTATCCAAGTAAAGGCTAGGCCAAGGGCCGCTTAACCCCTGAAAGCAGACAAGATCAGGCACATACAAAGGTAGGTGCCCACAAACCCCAAGGGGCATCAGTCCCCCTAAGGGACCAGAAAACAATCCAGGAAAATAAATCCCCTTGCCTCAGTATTACTAGGAATAAGGCGCAAAAGAAAAGCGATGTCTTGAACACATGAGCCTAAGCCACCACCAGAGGTAGAAGGTCCGGCGTAAGGCGGAGCACCACCTTATCCTTGTGCATAACAAAGAACGAGGGCTAGCGAAACAGAACCCCCCGCTCAGACACTAGTCTGACTGAGCCAGCAGACCCAAGGGACAACGATGAAGTTAAAAGGCAGCCAGACAGCCTCCTGAGTCGGTCCAAAAGAAACGTCCCACAAGGCAAATGGAATAACAAATTCAAATCCCAACAGGGACCGTAGAATTAAGTGGGGCACGCAATGAGCAACCCCTGAAAGGAAGCTTAGCCGAGGGAAATAAGCAAAAGACTTCTGCCGAAAGGCGGACAGGGTAGAACCTGACCCTTCCGAGTACCGAGTTGGGGAGCCAACTCCAAGCCATGCTGTAATAACTCTAGAGCCCTGGTAACAGAGAATGCCCAACAGGGAAGAGACCTAGACTAACACCAATCCATATGGGTAAGCCATACCTCATAAGAATGGAAGAAGAAGAAGGAGAGCGCTGCTCTTAGACTTCCATTAGTCACGAACACAGAGGAGAGAATCCCATCTCCATAAGGACGGAAGAACCAGCAGTCATGCTGGCTAGGCCAGAGACTGTAGAATTGGAGTGACGTAACGGAGGCCCTGAGCGAAACAGGGCGACACCCCTAGCAGAACGTACAGAACTACTACCCTAAGGTATCACGTCTGCGAATCCACACTCCACTAGGCCACCAGTATCAATGGTCCCCCTACCCGAGCGATTCTGCACAGAAACCCGCCTAGCAGGGGGAAGGGAGACCAGGCATACAGGCCAGAATGTCCCGTCATAAAAATACTAAATCCTCATGACCCCGGCCAGAGGAGCCAGGGACAGGGAAACAAGTGGCAAGAGCTTGAAAAAGTGACGGTGCACCAAACAATCCATACTGGTTGAACTTCATAGTGATCCAAGAATTGGCACATCCTGTCACAGAGGGACTCCACAGGAGCGAATACCAATGATAAGCAGGCAACCTTATCCTCCACCCAGAACAGGAACATATACCTTCCTGGGGAACCATCCTGCACTAGGTCCCACACAGATGATTAAGGTAGGCCACAGTCATCAGACAGACCGAGCACCGCCCAACAGGCAGGCCTGGAAGAGGAGAAGACAGGCGAGATAGCGTCAGCCTGAAAACTCACTGTACTAATAGGTACAAGGACCTCCTAGAAGGCCCCACCTTCCCCACACCCGCATGGGGTTACAGAAGAAAAACCTCCCCATCACCTGATAGGTTGGCATCCACGGTGATCATCTGTGGAAGGGGCAAGAAAGGGACTGTCCCCAGACAGGTTCCTAGAGTAAATCCACTCAAAGAGGGACTCCTAACCAAGGGGAAGGGCACACATGATCCCCCTCCAGGGATGCTGGGTCCCAGTCCAGTATTAAGACTAGAGGTTGCAGAAAAACCCCCTGGTAGAGGAATACAAGGAACTTAACTAAGCAAGTCACCAAACGGGCCCACCAGCTGCATTCCTGCCTGGTGAAGGGACTGGAACAGCAAGTAGGGACTGAACCCACGCAACCAGATTATCCACCTTAATGTAGAGGGAGGAAGATTCTCGCCTGACCGAGACTAGATGCATCCCTAGGAATGGAGATACCAATCAAGAGGACAAGGAGGACAAGAGGTGAAGAAACACCCATCCAAAAGACTCCCAAGGAACGGCACCAGCCGAGTAGCTAACTCGACCTGACAGAGATTGGGAAGCGAGAAGGACCACCTGGCAGGCCTCTCGCGGACTCCCCTTGGTCTCATCAGAGACATAGCTTCCATTAGTACCCTGGTGAACACTGTGGTAGCAGAAGAGAGGCCAGATAAGGCCACGGATTAGCGGTGTTGGACATCCAACACAACCAGAAGAGCCTAGGTGTCTAGAAGACACGAGGAAGTGAGCATAAGCATCCTTGATCTCCCCAGAAGGCAAGGACCCACTAGGCGCAAGGCGTTAGTGGCCCATCCCAGATTTTTCATGCAGAAACTGCATGAATAGTAGAATTGCCAACAACCTGTGAAATCAGAAGGGCAGACCGACTCATTCTTTTGGGAGAATGTGAAGGGGTTGGTGTAGCGGCACCTGCCTCTGCCTGATAAGGGCAAACTGCAAGTGACCTCCAACCCCGCAGGCCGTATATGGCCTGCACCAGGACCCGAACAGAGGCAGGGACCAGGAGTACCCTGACAATCAAGAGGGAGGCCGTGCAGCAAACTTTATCCTGTATCTGGAGGAAACTACCTCCTGTATCCACCAGAAAGAGGCAAAATGCCTCCTGATAGGAGCAAAGTGCTGCAGTCGTCCCCTCGCCCAGGAGGGCCCAGAGCATTGTCTGTTGCTCGTGGGGCAGGGGTCTGTACTAAGACTCCGGGAGGACACCCCCGGTTCTTGTTTAACGCTATGGTATGGAGGCGGAGGGGTGTCCCTGTCCCGAGGGGGCCGAGACGGGCGCCTGCGCCGGGGTGACTTGCCCTTCTTTCCAAACAGGTCCAGACGGGCCCCAAACAGGCGATGCCCTTTAAAGGGAAACCTGGTAAGAGTCCTTTTAGCAGCATAGTCAGCACCCCACTCTCGCAGCCAGACCATGCGACGCATAGCCACCACAAGGGCGGAAGTTCTCACACACATTCTAATGGTGTCATCCATAGCTAAAAGGATAAATCTTACAAATACATCACAACTGGAGAGTGCATTAAACACCTCCCAGGAGAGGTCATTAACGTGATGCTTTTGGCGGCCACTGCAGTGATGGCGGCGGCACAGACCGGGTGCAGCGCCGTTCCTGCACAGGAAAAAGCATGTGAAGCCAGCTTATTCATGCGCCGGTTCTCGGCGTCCAAAAGGGTACTGTAAGCAGGAGCTGCAATAAAGGGGGGGTTAAGAACCCCAATGATCGGTGCAACTCCGGCAACGCCGGCTGTAACTCCTTACTCGTAAGCGACTCGGCAGCAGCGAGATTCAAGCCTGGGGGAATAGGAGTGTTAGGGCGAGGAACAGCCCCTGGCGATCCTGGCAGCCGGACCAGTACTTGATCGGCACAGCGTGCACAGATCGGTGCGCTCTCAGCACCAAAGTGGGGGGTAGCCACACGTTATACACAGCAGGTCTTGTCCCAGAGGGACCCCGGGTACAAAATTCCCAGATGCCTCCATATGGTGATTATCAATGCAATATAAGTAGGTAGGGATTTATGCAATAAGCATCCCTGGATGTCCCAAAGGCCCGCTAGGAATGTGGGAGAATGTTTGTAAGCCCGCTACGAGTTATGTTAGGCCAGGAGAAGCCACCGGAGTCTTTAACGTCTGAAAGACAGAAGGGGAACAATAGGTGTCAGGACTATGCGCAGCAAAAGGATTAATAAAGATGAAAACGCCAGCAAGGGCACTTACAGACCAGGGGAGGAGAAGGACCGCCAACACGCGAAGATCCACAAAATGGCGCCGACCAAACCTCAGAGGGCGGGTCTGATCTGGGCGTGACGCGGAGCGTGCCACGCCTGGTCCCCGCCTCCCCCAAAGAGCGCGAAGCTCTGAAGCAGCCGTTAAGGCTGACAAGTCAATCATATAGTATGAGTAAGAGTGTCTGCTAGTGGGTACTCGTAAAGTCCAAAGACGCCGCCACCATTCCGCCGCCCGTAGGCGTTGTACAAAGATTAGCTTCCTGCCTCAAGTTGCAGGATGATAAGGCAGCACGTGCTGTATACAATTGCATAGTAGTTTGAGAAGTCAAAAACAGGCGGCGGCGGCGGCCAGAATAGACTGAGCAAGTAGCGTGGCTCTGACACCTAGATGCCGGTCAAGGGCAAAAGTACGGCCATAATCGTGACAATAGTGTACACTGAAACCGCCACACACACACGCACCCCCCTTCTTTTCCCC
This sequence comes from Gastrophryne carolinensis, assembly GCA_027917425.1. Classification (NCBI taxonomy): domain Eukaryota; kingdom Metazoa; phylum Chordata; class Amphibia; order Anura; family Microhylidae; genus Gastrophryne; species Gastrophryne carolinensis. The sequence continues at coordinate 539,412,176 of CM051234.1, forward strand.
CGAATACAGGGGAAAGCGAGGGAGGATGGCAACCCTTTAAACAGGGTCCACCTCTACACGGCGCATGGGGCACTAATGCGGGAGGGTCATCCACTATGAGGCTCACCATCAGTCTAAACCGCCTACCCTATGGTGGGGGACTGCGGTGGAGCATGGCTCCGTTAAGCACGCATGGTGCTGCCTACCTTAACCCGACCAGCGCAGCCCAGGCTGGGAGGCACATCACAAGGACGATGGGAGGGAATATTCCAACAGGGCCGCAGGCTGTAATAGCCCCGCTCACCTGCGAGAGAGTGATACTTCATGTCTTCGCAGTCAGCACTGCAGAGAAATCTGGGGATTTGTGGGAGGTCCCTGGGTATAGGAAGGGCCGGGAGGAGCCTGTTTTTGCATGTCTGCAGTGCACAGCGCCCTCGGAGGAGAACCCAAGTGTAAGTATTATATCTGGAGCAGGACGTACTGTATACTTAGAATATAAACGGATTCAAAGGAAAAAAATACAATTCTGTGAAATACTCACCTGTAGAATTGGTATTATAGGCATACAGCACGTCCTGCTCCATCTAATAATAATTACACATGGGTAATCCTCCACCAGAGGGCGCTGTTCACTGCAGACATGCAAAAACAGGCTCCTCCCGGCCCTTCATATACCGAGGGACCTCCCACAAATCCCCAGCATTGAAAAGCAGTGAGAAAAAGAAGCTGGGAGAAAACAACCACCAACTGGTAATAATAACAATGATAACAATCACCATACAGGGGATCCAGAACAAAGTGAAACCAGGGTGGGGTGGAGCAGGACGTGCTGTATGCGTATAATACCAATTCTACAGGTGAGTATTTCACAGAATTGTATTATTCTAAGCATACAGCACGTCCTGCTCCATCTAATAATAATGCACATGGGGCATCCAATAGCAGTGTCCATAAGGTAGGGTGGGATCCCCAACAAAAAAGGCACAGCAGACAGTAAAGACGATGTCACCTGCAAACCTTGCTACCAAGTACGACATGAGCAAAGGCTCTAACTTCAATCTCATAACAAAACCTTTGAAAAGTATGAACAGAAAACAAGCAGCGGTCTAGCAAACCTGCTTAACAGAAACCTGACGCTGAAGTAGAACAGAATAGACAGAGGGAGGTTCTTCCCCCCCTAAGAAATAGGCCAGAGTAACTGCCTAACCATCCCAAATGCAACCGGAGCCTCGGTAAAACTCAGAACTCTCCCCAACGGGGAATTGAAAACTGGTCTCCCGCAAGACAGGCGGGGATACTGACCCCTTCACTAACAAGGATCAGCAAGAAGCCGAAACCTTCACTCAGGACCAGGAAGGCAAACCATCCAAGTAAGATCAGTCCAAAGGGCGTGTAGTTCCTGGAAGCAAACAAGATCAGGCGCATACATATGGAGGCGCCCGCAGACCCCAAAGAGCATCAGTCACCCTAAGGGACAAGAAACCACCAGGAAAATTTCAACACCTGATGAGGGAATGTAGACCCCTTACTTCAGCATTACTAAGAATGAGGCCCATAGGCAGACAAAAAGGAATTAAATAATGACCATAAAAACACCACCTTGGACAAAAGGGTCCGGCGTAAGGCGGAATACCACTACATCATGGTGTGTATATAGGGCTAAGTAATCAGAGCCATCTTCTCGGGTACACGTCTCACTTAAGCAACAGCCCCCGAAGGGGTGACTTGAACTCCAAAACAGCTCAGACAGCATCCAGAATAAGTCCCAAGGGAACAAACAATCCGCAGGGCAAAGAGAATGAAAATTGATCCCAACCGGGACCATAGAACTACTTGGGAGATGCCCCTGAGAAATTCCCAAAAGAACTCCTAACAAGGAAGGCTGAACCAGACTTCTACAGGAAGGCAGACAGGACAGAACCTGAACCTTAGAGTACCTAGATGGGGAGCCAACCCCAACCTATGCTGTAACAACTCTAGAACCCTGGGAACCGAGAAAGTCCGACAGGGGAGAGACCAAGACTCACGCCAATCAATATGGGTACACCATAACCCACAATAGACGGAGGAAGAGGAAACCAAGGAAGCTTGTTCCTAGCCCCCCATAGACCAAGCCACCCAGAAGATAAACCCGTCTCCAAAGGGGTGAATGAATCAGCTGTCAAGCCCTCAGACTAGAGTCTGTAGATTGGGACGACATAAGAAGGAGCCTGACAAGGGCAGAACTGCACTCCTGAGAGAGCGTACAGGTCAGCTGACCTCAGCAGAAGCATCTGCGAACCACAGTTCACTAGGCCACCCAGGGGCCATAAATCTCACGGGTCTCTTTCTCAGCACGATCATGCGCAGAACCCCACATAGTAGGGTGAATGAAGAGAAGACATATAAAATAGAAAGTCTATACATAAATAAACTAAGCCCCCATGACCAGAGTCAGAATAATCTGGGGCAGTAAAAACAAGGGCAGAGCCCCTGTGATATTAACGAGAGCCAACAGAGCCACCCTAGTTGGCTCTCAGAGGGACACCAGGATAGCACAACCTGCCACTGAAAAACATCCATTGGAGCGAATACCACTGAGGAACAGGGGACGTAGACCCCCCACCCAGATCAGGAACCTTCCAGGAGGATCATCCTACGTCAAGCTCCAGACCAATAATAAAGCAGGCCATTGTCTTCCAACAGGCCAAGAGTCCCCAAATAGACAGGTCCTGAAGAGGAGAAGTCCAGCAGCATAGAGTCAACTGAAGGCTCATTGTTTTAACAAAGCCAGTAGGTAAGATGGATCCTCTAAGGGACCCTACCTAGGAACCGCGGGGGTTTTGTAAGAAATTCCCCCCCTGCCAACCTGCGAGACTTGGTACCCAAGGTGACCATTCACAGGAAGATGCAAGCAAAGAAGGGGGTGCCCCCTGACAGGGTCCTTGATTATAACCAGCTCAAGAGGAACCCCCGTACCAAGAGGGAATGAGCACAGACCTAGCTCCCGGGGTGCTGGAACCCCATCTAGGATCAATAACCTACTGTGCTGAAGAGCCCAAAGGCTCTGTATATAAGGGACATCATCTGATACGCCACCAATGGGCCCACCAGCTGCAATCCTGCCTGGTGAAAGTAAGATGTCAGCAAAAGGGGGACGGAGCCCCCGTAACCAGGAGTCCACTTGTTGCCAAGGAAGAAGGCTCAAGCCTGAACCGAATCCAAGGAAAGTAGATAGCGGATAAGGGACCGTGAGGGATTGAGGTGACTGAGCACCCATCCAGTAACTCCCAGGGGACACCGCCGGCCGACTAACCCACTCAGCCTGACGTAGAGATTGGGGAGTAAGGGAAGATGACCCAGTAGGTCCTAGTGCGGACGCCCCACAGGCATGTCCGAGACATCATCCCCATCCGCGCCATGGCGAGTAGCCTGGGGGGCGGAAGAGAGGCCAAAAACAAGGCCCCAATCCGCAGGGTTGGTCCTGCAACACTGACTAGCAACGGTCTTGGTGTCCAGAAACAGAGGAGGAACTAACAGGTTCTAGAACGCCACAGGAGGCCGGAAGCCCCCCTTACACAGGGCGCCTGTGTCCCAAGACAGAGATATCATACAGGGACTACTTGTGAGTGTAGAATTGCCAAGCCTACCATAGGCCAGCATGGCCCAGATTGCCTCATCATTTTGGGTGAAAGAGAAAGGTCAACATAGAGGCCATTGCCCCATTCTGTTAAGGGCAACCTGCAAGTAAGCCCAGACCCTGCAGGCCGAGTATGGCCTGCAACAACTCCTGAGGGGAAAACAGGGGCTCGAAGCACCCCGACAACCTCTGAGAGGGAACGCCCAGCCAATTCTATCCTGTGTCCAGGGGAACTACCTCCTGGATCCACCAGAAGGAGAAGATACGCTCCCAGATAGGAGCTAGGTGCTGTGGCAGTCCCCTCGCCCAGGAGGGCGATGGCGTCCCTTCATGCTTGGGAAGTCTTGGCAGATTTGGACTTTGCCCTGCCAGAGGGCCCAGGGCGTTGCCTGCCCACCCCATGGTGGAAATCCACTCTGAAAAGTTGGAAGCACACCTCAGGTTCGTGTTTGAGGAGGGGGAGGGGTGTCCCTGCCCCGAGGAGGCCGAGACGGCCTTCTGCGTAGGGGTGCCTTACCCTTTTTTTCCAAAAAGGTCCAAACAGGCCCCAAATAGACGCCGTCCTCTGAAAGGAAGGCCAGTGAGAGCCTTTTTCGTATCATCGTCAGCACCCCACTGTCGCAGCCAGACCAGGCGGCGGATAGCTACCACAAGGGCAGAGGTTCTAGCACACATCTTAATGGTGTCATCCAGTGCTGAGAGGATAAACTTTACAAACACATCACAGTCTGAGAGCGCATTAAATACCTTCCATGGGAGGTGTACACGAAAAGGCATGGGAAGCCAGTCTGTCAATGCGCCGGTCCTCAGCATCCTGAAGGGTACGATAATGAGGGGCAGTCATGAAGGGGGGGTTAGTAACCCCTATAATTGGTGCATCCACCACGGGAGGTGCTGACCAAAAGTAAACCACATCAGGGGGAAAAGGGTACTTCCAATCCCAGACCCCTGGAACCCCTTTAAGTTTACAAGGCGAATCCCATTCTTTGGATATAAGAGCCTGGAAATGCTCCTGTTCCAGAAATTCCAAGCGCAGTGTCGCTGTGTGGAAACTCTCCCTCTTAGGCTTGGGAGCCTCTCCGGGAGGAGAGATAGACAAAACCTCAAGGATCTTTATAAGTAGTTCATCAGTCACACAGGCCCCAGGAACCGGGGCCAGAATCATCACGGCTCCAGGGCATCCCATCCGAGGAGCCCGAATAGGAGAATAGCTCACCTTCAACCGAAGGATCCAGGTCCTGCATAGCAGCAGATTCATCGGTTTCGTTAGGAACCGGAGAGCCAAGAGGCGTCAGGGACCACTTCTTTCCAGGGCCCATACGCTCCGCCAAACTAGACAGCACCTGCTCAGTCGTAGGCAGCCTGCGCGGCATGACTTTCTGGTCATCCCCGCTCGAGTGAGACTCATCAGGGGTGAGATTTAGGTCCGCGGAGACAGGTGTATTGAAGGGAGGTGCAGCCACTGGCAACCTGATTGCAGGGTCAGTGCCTGTTTAGCACACGGTCCGCAGACCCATGCTCTGTCAGCATCAGCATGGGGCTGACCACACACTGTACACAGCCGGTCATGTCCCCGAGGGACCCCGGGTACATAATTCTTGAGATGCCTCCATATGGTGATTATCTGAGCAGTATGCCCACAGGGATTTACGCAATAGGCAACCCTGGATGCCCCAAGACCCGCTAGGAATGTGGGAGAATTTTATATGTGAACCCGCTACAACATATGTCAGGCCGGGAGAGGCCACCGAAATCTTAGCGTCTGAAAGACATAAAGGGATAAGAGGGGGGTGTCCGTGCCATGTGCAGCTCATAGGGACAAAAAAAACGCCCAGGAAGGGCACTTACATGACCAAGGGAGGAGGCAGATCGCAACCACGCGCGCGCAAAGACTGTCAAAATGGCGCCAAGCGAACCTCGAGGGGTGGGCCTGATCTGGCCATGATGCGGGGCGCGTCATGCCAAGTCCCCGCCTCCCCCAAAGAGCGCGAAGCTCTAACCAGTGCAACGTCCATGACAGTAATGGATAGGACACACATAGAGAGTGTAAATGAGGAGATTGCTCTCAACACTAAAAATACAATTCTTAGCTGGGCTAGAACCTTAGACCCTCTATACCATATCTAAATGCTCTACCTGATGAGCCATGCAGTCTGCTGGGAATGATGCTGCCGCCCGGGCTACACACTTCATGTAATGAAAGGACACACACACGCACAACCAGACAAGGTTTATGTGGGGCAAGGAGCGCGGCACTGACACCCAAGCTTAAATGAAAGGTCAACAGCCATAACGTGTTAACATTACGCTGGGACCGCCACACACATACCCCCCCCCCCCTTTCTTTTCCCCCCGAGCTACGGGAGGAAGCGAGGGAGAAGCGGACCTGCACCCAGGGATCATCGCTATGAGGGGCACGGGGCAATGATGCGGGAGGGGCATCTATTGGAGGCTCACCATCGGCCTAAACCGCCTACCCTATGGTGGGGGATTGCGGTGGAGCGTAGCTCCTTGAGCACATGAGGTGCTGTCTACCTTCACCCGACCAGCGCAGCCCAGACTGGGAGGCACATCTTTATCGAAGAGGACGGGTGGTAGTAGTCCTGCAGGGCCGCAGGCTGTAATAGCCCCGCTCACCTGCGAGAGAGTGATACTTCATGTCTTCACAGTCGAGCACTGCAGAGAAATCTGGGGATTTGTGGGAGGTCCCTCGGTATATGAAGGGCCGGGAGGAGCATGTCTGCAGTGAACAGCGCCCTCTGGCGGAGGATTACCTATGTGTAATTATTACGAGATGGAGCAGGACGTGCTGTATGCTTAGCCAGAAGTGTATATATAGGCCGGGAGGAACCACACCTTTTTATTGTGCATTAACTCCCTTCGGACGAGCGTTAACCCATTTGTCTGATTAGCCGATTCCCTGGAGAGGAATCTGAGAGAAATATGTACGAATACATAATATAAACGTTCATATAATAAGTTGTATAAACATGCTTTATGCCTACAAGCATTTAATAGCTGAAACAGTAGGTTGCGGCATTAAAAGGGTTGTGTATTTATTCACATTTATTCTGTTTTTTGTTGATCATTTTAAGAACACTTTGATACTATTAGACTATTTGGTTTTAATATTGCAAAATGGAGAAAACCCCAAGTAGATTGGGAGGTTAAAGACACTGTAATGGTTGTTTTATAAATGCAAATTTGGCTGAGTGAAGTCTATAATTCAGGCTGAAGCACAAGAAATCTGTAGCTGAGTGCTCCAAGCTCTTAGTTACCACAGCGGGAAAGAAAAGCTTTGTCAAACTAAGATATACATTATGGAGTATAATTTGCCCTGAGATAAAACTACTAAACTGAAGTTTAAACAACTGAACTCTGAGCTCAACAAAAACACTTTAGCGATGATACTGCATGTAACACATCACACTAGATCTCTGGTTAGTGTTGCATTATATTGGTAAATGTTTAATCACCTGTCACAGGGCTAAACGCTCTAATGGCAATAGGGCACAGTTTACCTGATATCCATTCAGGTCAGAGTAAAATCTATTTTGGCTATTTACATCTGAGGATATTCGCATAGCAATTTCACGATTGGACTCTCCTCGGATGTCTACAACATTACTTATTTCTGGGGACTGTCCTTCAAGACCTGTGGAAAAACAAACGCTTGCTGAGAACATTTTTGTTTTATAAAATATAAAAAAATAAAAAACACAATTCTTTTATAATACTCGTCCATTTAAAGGGCACACTTCAAGTATCATAAAGACCACAGTGAGTAGCTACATATTCTAAGTATGTCACACACCCCGCTTCAAGAAATTCATAACGTGTGGGTAATACTGACCTGTAGAGGGCGATATGCAGAGATGCCAGGAAAAAAAAGAGAGCCCCTCCCGGTCCATAAATACCTGGGACCTCCCACTCATTACCCAGTCTTCATCTATGCAGACGGCGAGCAAGTCAGAAGATGTGGTCTCCTCCTTGCACAGGGGGATTTCAGGTAGCCGGGATGACTCCCGGCCCTTTAGTTATCTATTTCCGCCTGGATCTTTTTTTTCTGTTACCTCATGCCTCCCAGCCTAGGCTGACGGTCCGGGTGAGGGTAGAAAAGCACCCTTGGTTCTTAAGAGCAAATGCTCTCCCGTGAGACCCTATATAAGAGGGTAGGCGGTCATCCGGGACGGTGACCCCGGTTTGGGATGCCCCGTCCCTTGGCCTTACACTTTGGGTGGTCCCCCCTTTGGGTAATGTCCCTCTCTCTAGCGGGATAGCGGAGGGTAGGAGCAGGGCCCCATGCTCTCACTCTCACGCTTTCACTCTTGGGGGCGGGGCTGGGCTTTCCAGCGCTGCGGCCCGCCCCTGTGTCACAGGCACCGCTGAGGTGCTTTTCTCTGTGCCTGTTTCCTCAGAAGGAGCTGGCCACGCCCCCTTCTCTCCTCAGAGCTGCTCTTTACCTCACGGAGAGAGGAAGCTGTCTTCAGGACCACAGTGAGTGGCCCGGTGGGCCCCCCTTCTGTCCCATCACCTATAATTATATATTTTTATGTCATATATATATATATATATATTTTATACTCCGCTTTTCTTATTAGCCTTTTTTATTTTGTCTCTCAGATATAACCTACAGTGGTGTTAGGGGGTTTCTCCCGGTCCTAGGGTCCCTGGGTTCTTAATTGGCTTATTGCAAATCCTCCCACTTGGGACATTAAAGGGGCATCCCGGGTTGCTTATATGCGTAATTCCCTCGGTCATTGCGACCAACTATAAGTTCACCTTATGGAGGCATCCCCGGATACTGGGCTCGGGCTCCCCTCGGGGCAATCCCGGAAGTGTATGGGGTGTGGGGCATCCCTTACTGGCGATGATGTATATCTGTGTATACCATGCGCACAGCAGACTATTACGCGGCAGTCCGGACCCCAGGCGTCTGGTTCAGCGCCGCCGGTCTCTCCTCCCCCCCTCCCAGTTTGATCCGTGCCCAGTCTGACGTTGTCATGGGCGGGCAGTTGCAATCGGAGATGTGTGCCCGATTGGCCAATCTTGAAAAATTATTCTCCAGCACGGTCACCAGAAAGGCTCCGGCTAAGAGAAAGCACTTGTCGCCGTCTTCACCGGCGGCCGACTTGGATGATGTTGATAATCTGGACTGGTCTGATTACTCCCAACTTGAGGAAGGGGAGGTATATGAAGAATCAGATAATTCAGACGATCAGCAGTTTGTGGGTGCTGATACCGAGCGGGGCTTGGGGAGGTCTTCGGATACTCCTAATGTTCTGGCTCAGATGTTTGAGGTTTTGGCTATTTCTCCTCCTGAGGTGGTTCCACAGCAAAAGGGGGAATTTTTCGAAGAATCCTGGCCGTGCTTGGAATTTCCTAACCAAAAGTATTTTGATGGGATTATTGCTAAGGAATGGGAGAGGCCTGCCCGGCTCCCAGGTGTCCCTCAGGGTTGGGACAAAAAATATCCCTTTTCCTTTGATACGGTTAAGCGTTGGGCGTCCCCTCCCGAGGTGGATGCACAGATTCTGGGTTTATCCAACACTACTGTTTTAAATTCTCCTGATTGCTCCACGCTTAAAGATGGTGAGGATAAACGCATTGACCAAATGGCTTGTCATGGTTTTGCCAGTGTTGGGTCAGCCATGAGGCCGGTTTGTGCTTCAGCGCTGCTGGTGGTGGCTACCAGGTCGGTGGTCAGGAACCTGTTGACTTCTTCCGGGTTAGATCCGGATAGTGACGAGTTCCTTGGCCGTAAAAGGTGTGAATTGTTTTTGTCATTTGTACTAGCCGCCTTGGATGACACACTGGTGATGTCGGCTCTATTGGTGACTATTCGGCGTTCGGTTTGATTGCGCCAGTGGGCGGCTGATTTTGTGTCTAAAAAGTCGCTGACCGCTCTTCCCTTTGTGGGATTACGGCTCTTTGGTGAGAAGTTGGATTCAGTTGCCAAGGGTGGTAAGTTACCTCAATGCAAAAAACAGCGTCGTCCCTTTTGGGGGGCGGGTTCCTTTGCTCCTTCCTTTCGTGGGGCTAGAGCTGGCAGAGGAATTGTTCTCCCCGCAGCCAGAGGAGATTCCTGGAACAGGGGCAGAGGACGTGCCCGCCCAGGATACAGCTGGGGCTCTAAGCCCAAACCCGCTGCCAAGCCAGCTCAGCAATGAGGGGGCGCCCTCACCCATGTGGGTGGGGGGACGGCTGCAACACTTCTCCCAGGTCTGGGACCGGGAGGTCTCGGACAGATGGGTCCGGGAAGTGGTGACTTCGGGCTACAAGCTGGAGTTCGAGCTCCGGCCCCCTCCCAGATTCCTCAGGTCTCGGGTGCCTTCGGACCTTCTGGCCGCGCAGGAGCTCCAGGCGGCAGTAAAGAGTCTGTTGGATATGGCAGTTATTTGCCCAGTGCCCCCCTCAGACAGGGGTCGGGGCTTTTATTCCAATCTGTTCACGGTGCCCAAGAAGGACGGCTCGGTTCGACCCATTCTGGATCTAAAGATCCTCAACAGGTTCGTCCGTCCGCGGAAATTTTGCATGGAAACGCTGCGTTCAGCTATCCATTCTCTTCGGCAGGGGGACTTTCTGACGTCCGTAGACATCAAGGACGCCTATCTGCATGTGCCGATTTTTCCAGCGCACCAGAGGATCGGCATTTTCAGTTTGTGGCACTTCCTTTCGGTCTTACCTCGGCTCCAAGGGTTTTCACCAAGGTGCTGGCTGGGGTGATGGCTCTCCTCAGAGCCCAGGGTATTCGCATTGTCCCTTATCTGGACGATCTTCTCATTATGGCATCTTCCTTCAGCCAAGTGGTATTGGACACCAGAACTGTGGTGTCCACTCTGGAGAGATTCGGGTGGGTGATCAACTACCCCAAGTCCTCCCTTTCTCCGTCCAGGTTAGTGTCTTTTCTGGGAATGTCCCTGGATACTTCCCAGGCCAGGGTGTTTCTTCCTCAGTCCAAGGTTCTCTTGATTCAGGAGTTGGTTCGACTCCTCCTGTCTATCCCTCGTCCGGCCATCAGACTGGGGATGAGGCTGGTGGGATTGATGGTAGCCTCCTTCGAAGCGGTTCCCTTTGCTCAGTTCCACACAAGGACACTCCAGCTCCATCTGTTGGCGGCCTGGGACGGGTCGTTGGATCAGTCCTTCCTGATGACCCCCCGAGTTCGGTGCTCCCTTCAGTGGTGGCTGGATCCAATCAATCTGTCGAGGGGCAGATCCTTTCTGGCCCCTTGTTGGGAGACGGTCACCACGGACGCCAGTCTATCAGTATGGGGGGGATTCTGGAAGGATCGTCAGTTTAAGGGACTGTGGGGGCCTCAGGAGGCTCACGAGTCCATCAATGTTCTGGAATTGAGGGCCATCAGGATGGTTCTGTTTCGCTTGACTCATCAGTTGCAAGGATTGCCGGTTCAAGTCCGGTCGGACAATCGGACGGCGGTTGCCTACATCAATCACCAGGGAGGGACTCGCAGCAGGAGTGCCCTCAAGGAAGTGTCTTTGATTCTGGCCTGGGCGGAGACCCACGTCCTGTGCATTTCAGCAGTTTACATTCCGGGAGCGGAGAACACGGAGGCGGACTCTCTGAGCAGGTTCTCAGCTCGCCGGGGGGGAATGGTCTCTCAGCCCCAAAGTGTTTCGCTTGATTTGTCTCAGGTGGGGGTCCCCGGTGGTGGACCTCTTTGCCTCTCGTCACAATCACAAACTTCCGACATTTGTGTCTCTCTCACGGGATCCCCTGGCTCTGGCAGTGGATGCCATGTCTCTGAACTGGAGGGATCTGGGGATTCTGTATCTGTTTCCTCCGTTTGCCTTGGTGGCCAGAGTGGTGCGCAAGCTGGCCCTGGAGGGTGCGTCAGCAATTCTGGTGGCTCCAAGGTGGCCAAGACAGGTTTGGTTCGCAGATGTGGTAAGGTTAGCAGAGGATCAGTTCGTTCTGCCCCTGCTGCCGGATCTGCTCACCCAGGGTCAACTACGTTATCCCAATTTACCAACGCTGGCTTTGACGGCGTGGCTGCTGAAACCTCCATCTTGAAGGAGGAAGGTCTTTCCGATGCTGTGATTCGAACTCTCATTAGTGCTAGGAAGCGGTCTTCCTCTAATATCTACTATAGGACTTGGAGGTCTTATATTGATTGGTGTGAGATCAGGGCGTTGCCTTGTAGGGAATTTTCCATCTCCAGAATCCTGGAGTTTCTTCAACATGGTCTGGACCTGGGGCTCCAGCTTAGTACTCTGAAGGGGCAGGTTTCTGCCCTGGCGGTGTTCTTTCAAAGGTCATTTGCCCTACATCCTTTGGTTAAGACTTTTTTCCAGGGAGTCACGCACGTGCGGCCTCCTAGAAAACCTTTGCTCCCTGTTTGGGATTTGAATTTGGTTCCCTTTGCTCTTCAGGATTCTCCTTTTGAGCCCTTGAATGATATTGCCTTGTCTTCACTTACGCAGAAGGTGGCCTTTTTGGTAGTTGGCGGCTTTGTCCATTCAAGCCCCGTACTTTGAGGGGCATCAGGACAAGGTGGTTTTTCGTTTCAAGTCCGATTTCCTTCCTAAGGTTGTTTCTTCCTTTCACCTAAACCAAGACATTGTTCTGCCCTCTCTGTGTCCTAATCCCAGCAATGACAAGGAGAGGGCCCTGCATTCTTTGGATGTGGTTCATGTTGTGAAGTATTATTTGGAGGTAACGTCATCCTTTCGTAAGACGGATGCCTTTTTTGTGGTGCCCTCCGGGCCCCAAAATGGCTTGGCGCCTGCCAAGTCTTCCATTAGTAAATGGATCCGTCAGACCATAGTTGGGGCCTATTCTGCCAAAGGGAAGGTACCCCCTTTTCGTGTTACTGCTCATTCTACTCGTGCGATTGGGGGCGTCCTGGGCTTTTCAGCACCAGGCCTCTGTTGAGCAAGTTTGTAAGGCTGCTACTTGGTCTTCTGTTCACACTTTTTCCAAGTTTTACAAGGTTGATGTTCGGGCCTCAGCGGATGCTGTGTTTGGCCGCAAAGTTCTGCAAGCTGCAGTGGTTTAAGTTGTGCCTTGTTTTGGATCCCTGCCCTTTATGGACACTGCTGTTGGATGTCCCACACGTTATGAATATCTTGAAGCGGTGTGTGTGACATACTTAGAATAATACCATTTTGTGAATACTCACCTGTAAAATGGGTATTGTAAGTATGTCACACACCCCGCTTCACCCTGCCCTTTTGTATTCTGGATCCTTTATATGGTGAACTTTGCGTTGTTATGCTTTGTGTTGGGCTCTTCCTGGTCCCTTACCTTACTGCTGTTCTTATACTGGGTAAAACCTTTTTATTCCGGTATCTTTTTGTCAAATAAAAATGTATATTTTTGTATTATATTTGTGTTCTGGTGTGTAGTTGTGCCAAGTTTGCTGCAGTCCCAGATTTGGACTTGCAGGTAATCATATTTTAATTTTCTGTTTCAAGGTGTACAGCCTACATGGTGTCCCACACACATATGTGGATAAGTGAATGAGGATTATGATGTGTTCCCTGATGCCAATAAGCAAAGGGGCCTACTCATTTGTGGCTGGAAGCAGGGCATCCATAGAAGCCACATTAAGTTTGCTGTCAGCACCAGACCTAACAGTGTTTACAAATGGTCATGCAATTATATCTAAACATAAAAATAATATTTAAAAAAAGAAAAAAACTGCATTTCACATATAATTACAAATAAATAATTGGGTCGCTTAAGAGCCTGAGAAAACTCACTTATTTTTAGGAGAGAAAACTGCCATTCACTATCCTAAAAAAAAAAAAGACTTGAGTTTTTCTCACCTGGCTCTGAATCGACCCAAATGTCTCCACCGTGAACCAAATGCAATCTTTAACTAGAGGGTTATCCCAAATCTAGAAGGCACCTGGGACAGAATTGCTAAATGTCTAGAGATGTTCCTTTACTGATGAAACCTGTCTGTTGATGCAGAGGGTTTAAGCATTCACACAGAAGATCCTTTGTCTTTTTTTCCAGAGGATGCTTGTAATGCCACAAGCTAAAGCTATAGCCTTTGGCTGTATCTAACCAAAAACATTTAGCCATTTCGCCTTTAAATCTGAATAACATATCTTTGATTTTTTTTTAGCAGGTTTAGGTTTATAGAACACCAAATAAAAAGAACTCTTATGAACGGCAGTAGAACTGCAACAGTACAGTACACAGTGTCCCCAATATACACAATATAATAATCCTTCCCTTAAAAACCTTTCTAATACAATATATTTCCATCAGCAACCCCAGTAAAGGGGAGGAAACAAAACACAACTGAAACTGAAGGGCAGGTGGTGGGAGAGGTTTCACTTGCTACAGAACTTGGTACAAGGCATTACTTACATAGCTATTACATTCATATGTATTATACCTATCTCTTAATAAAAAGAGAAAAGATGCATGCTTACCCTGAACATGATAAAGTCGTAAAGTGTGCGTTAGATGGTTAAAGAAACAAACCACTTCACTAAAAAGGCTTCCACGTGTGATTCTTACAATTGGAGACTCATAAACATAAGGCTGGAAAAAAAATATTTTTAAATTATTTTTATTATTAAATAATTGGCTACTATATAATACTCAGAACAGTGCAAATGCATTTGTCCACACTCATGGTACACTTAGATTTGACTAGTTTCCAAGACTATCTGCCTAACCTAAGCATAACATTTTTACCCAGAGTGAAGCATGATGGAGGCAGAATTATGCTTTGGGGCATTTTTCTTTGCAACTCGAGCTGCGGCTTGGAAGGTATTATGAGGGCTAGGTGTATTTTTTACATGACAAAGAACTACCATTTTAACAGGGGTATGTAGATTTTTATATAGTAGTTTAGAGTCCTGGAAATCATTATCTAGCTCGCACAGAGCTTGCTCTCAACATTAATCCAAAACATTAAATCTGTCTACGCTATTTGGCAAGCAACATTGTTGTGAATGAAGAGTGTGCACTGCTGCCTCCCTGGGGAATGCAGCAGCACATCCTCCCCATTGTAGTTAATGAGACTGCAATGACCTAGACACGGCAAATGGCTCTCATTGGATGAGAGCATGCAAATGCGCTGTTGGAACCAGGAAGAGGTGAGTGAAAAGTGACACGGGGGGGGGGGGGTTATACTGTGGGCACCCCAATTCGGGGGAATGGAACAAAACCTGTGAAAATCAAATTCCAGGGTTGTGTTCTGCTTTTAAAATCAAAGAGCCAAATATAGATTTGATTTAGATTTCTTTTCTGTTCATCCACTTTGCATTTTGTTGTTAAACAAAAATAAAAACATTTCTATTTCTGAAAGCATTCTTGCATTTTAGTTTGAGGTAGGCATAAAATGAAGGTTGGGCAGCAGCCCATGCTTATTTCTTAAGCTATGAACTTAGTCAATCAATTAAGCTTAACTCTGTCGATACCGTCACAGATTTTCCATCAGGCTGCAACTACTATCAAATGTTTATATGAAGGTTAACATGTAACTTTGGTCGTTCTTTGTGGTCAACAATAAAGAACAAACCTCTTCCAAATGCTGCCTCACATGTAGTAAGCAGGTATCGTCACATGTTTAGGGCAGCATTAGCACATGGAAAGTTTAAACATGGATATAATTAATAGAGCAAATGATCCCACATACATAGCCAGGTAAGCGGCAATATGCATAGAAATCCTCCTTGTACCAACAGCAAAGGCTGACACACATAGTGTAGGTACCCTTAAAGCGAACATGGTTGGTTTTCATGATTACATGAAAGAACGTCTTTGTCCCACAACCGTGTATTACATTAATTCATTTGACATGAATTCTCCCAGATCAATAAAGTAACTGCATTATCCTAAAAATCCATATAATATTTACTACGTCTGAGTGACTTAGTCATGTGGACCGTTATTTCTTTAAAAGGAAATGTCACTTTTGTGGACTTTACATCAGATAAGAATAGTGCCAGGGGGCACGAGATGGAGCTGTTCTCAACGCAGTTTTCTGCATATGGAGGCATCCACTGCCCTCAATAGGAACCACCCATACACAGGCCATGCCCACACAGAACCAGGACACAGTCTATACTGTGACCATGGCACAAGTCCGTTGGTCCGAGGAGCATTTGTTGGGGGACTCGTCTGTGGATAGACCCATTGCACAAAAATGTTTCCCAGTCATCAACGAGACTAAGCTATGCAAACTATTGCAAAACTGCTATCCCTGACCAGTAATGCTTACATCACACATACCAGTAAGCAAACTTGTATACATACCTTCGCTTCACCATCAGGTAGAAACAAATATGCCCCACTTTTATCTCGGCTATTTGCTGTACCATACCAATTAAATTCAACCTTTACATGCTGAGTTTTCCCGGATTCTTTTAATTTAATTTGCTAAAAGAAGAAGAGAAGAGATACATTGGATTGCCGTCTGAAAATGTAGATGTACATGAAAAAATTTTAGTGCTGCAAAACATGAATCTGATACATAACAAAGCACACGTCTATTACCAAATCTTACCACTCTGCACATAAAAAAACCCCTATAATACATAGTCCCTATTTATGCTTTAAAGTGATTCAAATGAGACCCAACTGTCTAATAGATTTGCATGAATATCTGAATTTGAAGATCAGACCACCCTATTCATTAAAATAGGGGGCTACCTGCTGCTGAGTGCCCAGAAGCCTCCGTTCTCGATGTATGTTGGTGGTCCAAAAGAGCTAACTTGTATGTCCCCCTGTCACAGGTTCTTGAAATCATCATATGGGTATACATGGGACGGAACAAAAAAATGGAACCCGTCTACAAAATCCTGAAACGTGCTGCTGCAAAATATAACCCACTGTAAATTCTACATGAAAATTTGGGATGGTCTGCCAGACTAGAATGCCAGGGGCCACCCCTGGAGGAAATATGGGTCCATGTCCCAGGGTCTCAGGCATCGCCCAAATCCTGGAGGTGGTGTGGGTAATCAGGTTGACACTCGTACACTTAACTGGTATAAGGCATCATTGGGAAACTTACCTACTGCTTCGCAAGTAGTGCAAAGTACAAAATAAAAAAAAAAAAAAAAAAAAATGGCAAAAACAGGTTGGACCCCGCACAGCAGACCCATGAAGCCTAAAGTAAAAAGCCCCAGGGAAAGCCACTATCCCTGGTGGAAAGAACCGTAAGCTAGAGGAAAGCCGCCTGGCCCTTGCAGGCCAACTGGAATAGCCACCGTCTGCATTATTCAAATTAACAGCGAACTAGGCATTTGTCAGACCCATCATGACTTAACAAGTCCACGAAAGCAGACCTCCCTCCTGAGAGTAGAGAGAGCAAACAAAAACATAATAAACCGCACAAGAGGAGTATGGAGCCCCAGATGGTAAGAACCTCTGCAGTAAAATGAGGTAGAGCTTGAGCTCTACTCTAATTTGTACTTCTTGAAGGAGTATGGCGACCCAGGCAAAGAGCACCAGTTTAGAGACTCTGAAAACAGAGAGAGATGTCACAAGGAAAAAGATTGCAGTAATAGAAGAATCAATAAGCCGGGGACCCCTGGAGAAAACGGCCAGCCTGAAGCCTAATAGGAGCAGTAAGCGCCAATAGCAGCAGAAGGGGGATGGAGAGAGCAGGAACAAACTCCCCAAGAGAAGACAGTGCTGAGGCCAGCACCAATCCCTAAAAGGAAAAAACAGGATCCCCGAACCAAAAGCTCCTGCAGGGACACAGCCTAGCTTTACCCGAAGAAACGTGCAGAAGAGGAGATCTGCGAGCAAGTGTGTGAAGACCACATTGCGCCACCTAATCATGGTTTCAGCCACCAGGCAAATGGACCATTGCCTGTGAAAAGATACAGTAGAATCAGAGCCTGGCTGAACAGGAACCCACACATCAGGCATCCCCAGCAGGCTCACCACCCTCTTCGCTAGAGTGGTACAATGAGGTACAGAGGGGAGTGCATCAACCCCAAGCCTCTGGAGCAGGAGACCCAAGCTGAATCTGAAGCCACCCTGGGGGCTGACCTGTGCACCCACCCTGCTGAAATAGCCAGCAGACGATTCCCAAGAAACCGTTCCAACACCAGGGGGAACAGTAGAGATGACCTTTCAATCAATGAGAAGCTCAGTCCTCTGTGGATCCTGGGTCAGTGAGAACAGGAGGCCTTCACCCCAGCGTAGAATACGTAAGCACCTGAGAACCCCAGGTGGACTTCCATTACAGCACAGAGAAGGCTTTAACCTGTTCAGCCTCCAGGATCAGACAAGAGTCGAAGTATGAAGGACCAATGAGATGGGGTAATGATCAACCCAACAGAAAGGTTGGTAGGGCCCCTGCCGCCAACCCCCCATCGATAAGGAGCGGCTCAACCGAAGGAGCGCCCGAAGTCCACTCTCAGGTGACATGCAACAGAGAGCACAACAGGGATGTCCACACACTAAAGCATTTTTACCTTTTCAATAATCAAACACTAAATCTACATCTCAGAGAGGAAACGGAGGAAGGGGAGGTTCATGGGGAAAATCTGAAGCTCCGGAGAGACAAAATGTCAAATCAAGTTTAATTCAATATGAGCATTTGTTACATTCTACTATATTACATACACACTTTACGGAAACAAACCTTCGTGTTCTTTTTATTAGAATTTGTGGTATTTGGTCTGTGTCATCAGCCATTACAATTACAATTAATGATGCTCCTACTTTGCAACCAATCCATTAGTACATTCAGTGGTTCTCGTCCAATCAGCGTCCTATGCTGTGCATATGAGACCTACACCATGCATAGAGGCTAAACTAACCTTTTGCAATTTTGTGACTTACACAAGTGTAATGGTATGTCAATTTGGAAATACTTTTCCTTCCATTGTTGAAACCTTACCTCCAGAAGACCAGATGTCTGAGAAAAACCAAGCTTTAGGTAGGAATTTTCTAAGGTCATGTCTGGGTCAAGGTCATCCAGTTTGTTGACTTGAAATCCTTGATCAGAGATATGTTTAACTCTTCCCCTAGTGATAATGGTGTACTCTGCATTCACTGTTTCTGGACTCTCTGCTTCCATCAGCTGATAGACCGCCAAACCAAGTGGAGGTAAATGTGCTAAAAATGAGACCTATAGGAAAAACAAATATAAAACAAGGTAACTAGAAGGCACAAAAGCATTGCAGGGAATTGGTTACCACTACCACAAGAAAAATGCCAGAGAAAGGGACATGCAAGAGCCCTGGTGAGACTGCAAGATTGGTGGGTCACATCTAGGGTCTCTGGTGACAATCATTTTATTTTACGTGTTGCAATATATATTTTGTTTTCTCTCTCTTCTTTCTAAAAAAAAATACAATGCTGTGATTACTCACCTGTAGAATTGGTATTATACGTATACAGCACGTCCTGTTCCAGAATAATCCTTACACCTGGATAATACATCCACAAGATGGCGCTGGACTGCAGAAAAAACAGCTTGTGGTCTTTCCCGGCCCTACATAAGTCAGGGCCCTCCCACAAAATCCCCAGTATTAACGAGCAGTTAACAAAAGGCCGGGAGAACCAGAATTCAACAATGAACATATGAACTTTCACAATACAGAGGTAACTAAGAATAATGATAAGGGTGGGGTGGAACAGGATGTGCTGTATACGTATAATACCAATTCTACAGGTGAGTAATCACAGAATTGTATTATTTTAAGTATACAGCACGTCCTGTTCCAGAATAATCCTTACACTTGGGACATCCAATAGCAGTGTCCGTAAGGTAGGGTGGGATCCCAAAAGGCAACAGTGGGCAGTTTAAACCACTGCCACCTGCAGAACTTTGCGTTCAAAAGCAGCATCAGCTGAGGCTTTAACATCAACCTTGTAAAACTTAGAAAAAGTATTAACAGAAGACCAAGTAGCGGCCTTGCAAACTTGTTCAACAGAAGCTTGGTGCTGAAAAGCCCAAGAGGCACCACAGCCTGGCGAATCCACTTGCGGATAGTGGACTTAGCTGGAGCCAGACCCTTCCTAGGCCCGGATGGAAGCACAAATAGAGCATCAGTCTTCGTGAAAGACTCAGTAGCCACCAAATAGAACTTCAGAGTCCTGACCACATCCAGATAGTGTAAAACCCGTTCCTTAGTGTTACTAGTATTAGGGCATAGAGAAGGCAAAACAATGTCCTGATTGAGATGAAAGGCAGACACAACCTTAGGCAGAAAATCTGGCTTAAAACGAAACACCACCTTGTCCTGGTGTCTCTCAAAGTAAGTGGGTTTAACGGAAATCGCCGCCAACTCAGAAACACGCCTAACAGAAGTGATAGCCACGAAAAAGACTACCTTAAGAGTCAAAATGGACAAAGGGGCCTCACGCAAAGGCTCAAAGGGAGACCCCTGCAAGGCAGATAAGACCAAGTTCAAGTCCTATACTGGTAACATAGGCTTACGTGGAGGACGCACGTGAGAAACCCCTTGGAAGAAAGTCTTGACCATACGATGTTGAGCAAAGGATCTTTGGAAGAAAATGGCCAGAGCAGAAACATGACCTTTGAGGGTACTAAGCTGAAGACCCAAATCCAAACCATGTTGCAGGAATTCCAGAATCCTAGGGACATAAAACACCCTACAGGGAAGCGACTTAGACTCACACTAGTCAATGTAAGCATGCCAGACCCTATAGAAGATGGATGATGAGGACTTCTTCCTAGCCTGAATCATGGTATTAACAACAGAGGCAGGCAGCCCCTTCTCCATCAAGATGGAGGTTTCAGCAGCCAGGCCCTCAAAGCCAGCATTTGTAAAATTGGGATGGCGTAGCTGCCCCTGAGTGAGCAGGTCTGGATCCTTGGGCAGAACATACTGATCTACTGCCAACTGCACAACGTCTGCGAACCACACCCTTCTTGGCCAACAGGGGGCCACCAGAATGGTTGGCACCCCTTCCTGAGCAATCTTGCGTAGTACCTTGCCCAACAGAGGAAAAGGAGGGAACACAGAGGAGCTGAAAGCTCTTCCAAGACATTGCTAGTGCATCCATGGCCAAGGCCAGAGGGTCCTGGGACAGAGAGACAAAGACGCTTGTGATTGTGATGGGACGCAAACAGATCCACATCTGGCTGACCCCAGCGGTGGCACAGGGAATGAAACACCCTGCTGCTGAGGGACCATTCTCCCAGACGAGAGGTCCCCCTGCTGAGGAAGTCTGCCTCCAGATTCTCCACCCCCGGGATGTACACAGCTGAGATGCAGGAAATATTCTCCTCTGCCCAAGACAGTATCAGGGACACTTCCTTGAGGGCCCTCTTGCTCCGGGTCCCTCCCTGATGATTTATGTAGGCAACCGCCGTCTGGCTGTCCGAGCGGACCTGAACCGCCCGTCCCCGAAGGTGTGGAGTCAATTGGGCGAGAACCAACCTTATCGCCCTCAATTCCAGAATGTTGATAGGGGTGTGGTCCTCCTGAGGGCCCCACTGACCCTGGAATTTCAGGGATTTCCAGAAGCCCCCCCAACCTGTCAGACTGGCATCTGTGGTGACTGTCTCCCAGCACAGGGCCAGAAAGGATCTGCCCACCAACAGGTTTCTTGAGTCCAGACACGAGAGACCTTCTGGCCAGGGGGGACAGAACCACCACCTGATCCAGTGACCGAGGGTCCCGATCCCAAACTGACAAGAGGTGAAGTTGAAGAGGTCTCATGTGAAACTGAGCGTATGGAACTGCCTCAAAGCAAGACACCATCAGGCCCACCAGCTGCATCCCCTGCCGGATGGAGGGATGAGGGCAAGACATAAGGAACCTGTCTTGGGCGTGAAGACTCTCCACCTTCTGCTGAGGCAGAAAAATCTTGACCTGAGATGTATCCAGAGTCATGCCCAGAAAGGACCTCACCATTGACGGTGACGGGAAAAACTTGGAGGGGGGGGGGGTTTGATCACCCAGCCGAAAGACTCCAGTGTGGTCACAACCAGCTGAGTATCCAACTCGGCTTGCTGAAGAGATTGAGACATGATGAGAATGTCGTCTAAGTAAGGAAGGATACGAATGCCCTGCGATCTCAGCAGAGCCAGTATGCCCGCCAGTACCTTGGTGAATACCCTGGGCGCCAAGGTGATATCGAAAGGCAGAGCCACAAATCGATAGTGCTGATCCTCCAGAGCGAACCTGAGGAATCTCTGGTGACCCGGAAAGACTGGTACATGAAGGTAAGCGTCCTTGATGTCTGCAGAGGTCAAGAAGTCCCCTGGACATAGTGAATTGACCGCGAAAGTGTTTTCTCCATTCGAAAGTGTTTGAATCTGACAAATTTGTTGAGGCACTTTAAATCCAGGATAGGTCTGATGGACCCGTCCTTTTTGGGAACAGTGAAAAGATTGGAATAGTAGCCTCTGCCCCTTTCCCCCAAGGGCACCTGGCAGATGACCCCCAACTCCAGAAGGTTTTGGACAGCAAGGCACAGACCCTGAGCTGACAGGGGGTTTTGAGCCATTCGGGATTTGATGAATCTTGGGGGGGCAGGCTGCAAACTATCTTGTAACCGGAGGACACTACCTCCTGAATACACGGGTCTGAGACATGAAGCCTCCAGACATGAGCAAAGAGCCGAAGCCGTCCCCCCACCCGGATGGGTGAGGGCACCCTTTCATGCCTGAGGGGGCTTGGGTGAGGATTTTGGCTAGGGACCCCAGGAGAGGCCAGAACTGCCACGTCCTCTGCCCCTTCCCCAGTGATATCCGCGAACCCCAGTAAAGGAGCCTCCTCGACCAGGTCTGGAACCACGGAAGGATGGGAGAAGGGCACCCATCCCCCGAACGGACTGAGACGATCACCTACGTTGAGGTAACCTAACGCCCTTGGCAAACAAATCCAAGCGTACACAAAAAAGAAGCAGGCCCTTGAAAGGGAACCCAGTGAGAGCCTTCTTAGCAGCATTATCAGCCACCCACTGACGTAGCCAGAAAGAGCGGTGTATAGCTACCAACAGGGCAGAAGTTCTACCACACATTCAAATGGCATCATCCATAGCAGACAGGACATATGTAACAAATTCATAGCAAAGCAGGAGGGATCTATATTCTTCTCCTCCCGCAACATCAGAGGCCCCTTCTAAGAGGCTCTTAAGCAAACCCTTAATAGCAATAGCTGTAATGGCAGAGGCACAAACCGGGCGTAGCGCTATCCCCACACAGACAAAGGCATAGCAAGCCAGTTGGTCCATACGCCGGTCCTCACCATCCCTCAGGGTAGTAGTGTCAGGGGAATGCATGACAGATGTATTGGACAGACCCAGAACGGGCGCGTCCACCTCAGGAGGACATGACCAACGCTAAATCACATCAGCAGGAAAGGGATACCTCTTGTCCCAACTCTTGGGCACCCCTGGCAGCTTGCTAGGCCGCTCCCATTCTTTGAGCACCAGATTATTAAAGTGCGACTGCTCAGGGAATTACAAACGTGGTTTAACCATATGAAAGAGCTCACCCTGCTGCTGCGGAGCCACAGCAGGAGGGGAGATACAGAGCACTTCAAAAAATACCATTTTGTGAGTACTCACCTGAAAAATGGATATTGTCAGTGTGCCACACACCCCGCTTCCCCTTTAATCTTCACGATTGGGTTACTCACTGCCAGGTGACGCAGTTGCAGAGAGGAAGTCTTGTAACGAGCCCCCTTCTGGCCCATATATACCTGGTACCTCCCACTTAACACCAGTGATTTAAAAAGCAGAAAGACAAGGTACCAGTAATCTAAAGGTAACCTCAAAATAAAGAAAAGCTTCACCATATAAAGGATCTGGGATACCGAAAAGGGCGGGGTGAAGCGGGGTGTGTGGCACACTGACAATATCCATTTTTCAGGTGAGTACTCACAAAATGGTATTATTCTCAGTGTGCCACACACCCCACTTCCCCTTTAATCTTCACGATTGGGACATCCAAAAGCAGTGTCCACAAGGGATGGGTATCCGAAGGCAAAAATGAAGCATAACTTAAATGACTGCAGTCTGCAGAACTTTGCGGCCAAAAACAGCATCCGCTGAGGCCCGCACATCAACCTTGTAAAACTTAGAAAAAGTATGAACAGAAGACCAAGTAGCGGCCTTACAAACTTGTTCAACAGAAGCTTGGTGCTGAAAAGCCCAAGACGCTCCAACGGCGCGAGTAGAATGAGCAGTGATACGAAAAGGGGGAACTTTCCCCTTAGCAGAATAGGCCGCAATAACGGCCTGACGTATCCATTTGCTAATGGAAGATTAGGATTAGGACACAAGGAGGGAAGAACAATATCCTGATTCAAATGAAAAGCAGAAACAACCTTAGGAAGAAAGTCTGGTTTGAACCGAAAGACCACTTTATCCTGATGCCTCTCAAAGTAGGGCGCCTGAATAGACAAGGCCGCCAACTCTGAGACACGCCGGACCGAAGTGATAGCTACCAAGAAGACAATCTTCTGAGTCAGGGTAGACAAAGGCTCAAAAGGAGGAGCCTGAAGAGCAGAAAGAACCAAATTCAAGTCATCAAAGGATGAAGTGCAAAACACTTCTGAAAAAAAGATAGATAACGCAGAAACTTGCCCTTTCAACGTACTTAGCTGAAGACCAGAGTCCAGGCCAGACTGTAAAAACTCCAGAATCCTGGAGACCGAAAAGACCCTACAAGGAAAAGATCTAATCTCACACCAAGCGATATAGGCTTTCCAAGTCCTATAGTAGATGATAGAAGAAGACCTCTTCCGGGCACTGATCAGAGTCTTGACCGAGTCAGAAAGACCCTCCTCCTTCAAGATGGAGGTTTCAGCAGCCAGGCCGTCAAACCCAACGTTAGTAAATTGGGGTAACACAACCGACCCTGAGTGAGCAGATCGGGCCGAAGAGGCAGAACGAACTGGTCCACTGCCAGCCGAACGATGTCTGCGAACCACACTCGCCTTGGCCACCTTGGGGCCACGAGAATGGCGGACACCCTTTCCAGAGCCAGCTTCCGAACCACCCTGCCCAGCATGGGTATCGGAGGAAACAGGTACAGAAACCCCAGATGCCCCCAGCTCAGGGACATGGCGTCCACTGCCAGAGCCAAGGGATCCTGGGACAGCGACACGAAGTTCGGGAGCCTGCAATTGTGACGAGAGGCAAACAGGTCCACCTCCGGCGTCCCCCATCGGAGACACAGTGAGCGAAAAACCTGAGGATGGAGAGCCCATTCTCCCAGACGGGAAGAGCCCCTGCTCAACCGGTCCGCTTCCTGGTTTTCCACCCCTGGAATGTACACCGCCGAGAGACAAGGAACATGGGCCTCCGCCCAGTTCAGGATCAGGGACACCTCCCTGAGAGCACCCGGACTGCGAGTCCCTCCCTGATGATTGATGTAACCGCTGTTCGGTTGTCTGAACGAACCTGGACCGGAAGGCCCAGAACGTGTTGAGTCAGAAGGGCAAGAACCCGACGGATGGCTCTCAGTTCCAGAATATTGATGGGTAAGTGGGCCTCTTGAGGTCCCCACTGCCCCTGGAACTGAAGCTCCTTCCAGAATCCCCCCCATCCCGAAAGACTGGCGTCCGTGGTGACAATTTCCCAAAGAGGGGTCAGGAAAGACCTGCCCTTCACGAGATTGGCCGAGACCAACCACCATTGGAGGGACTGTCGGACCCGGGAGGACAACTGGAAGGGCCGATCCAGCGACTGAGGCCGCCGGTCCCAGGACGCCAACAGATAGAGCTGAAGCGTCCTCGTGTGAAATTGAGCAAAAGGAACTGCCTCGGACGAGGCAACCATCAACCCTACCAGCCTCATCCCCAGACAGATGGACGGCCGAGGATTGGAAAGTAGGACCCGAGCCAACTCCTGAATCAGATAAATTTTGGACTGAGGGAGAAACACCCTGTGTTGACAAGAGTCCAACTGCATCCCCAGAAAAGACACCACCCTGGCCGGAGCGAGGGAGGACTTGGGAAAGTTGATCACCCAACCAAAGCTTTCCAGCGTGGAGACCACAATCCTGGTGTCTGTCTCTGATTGATTGAGGGACGGAGCCATGATGAGAAGGTCGTCCAGATAAGGTACGACACGAATGCCCCGAGATCTGAAAATGTCCATCACCCCTGCCAGCACCTTGGTGAACACTCTTGGGGCCGAGGTAAGGCCAAACGGAAGTGCCACGAATTGAAAATGCTGATCTTTCATCACGAATCGAAGAAAACGTTGATGAGCCTGGCAGATGGGAACATGAAGATAAGCATCCTTGATGTCTATGGACGTCATGAAGTCCCCCTGCCGAAGAGAACCGATGGCCGTACGCAAAGTTTCCATGCGAAACTTCTGAATACGGATGAACCTGTTGAGTAATTTCAGGTCCAGGACGGGACGAACCGACCCGTCCTTTTTGGGGACTGCGAAAAGATTGGAGTAGAAACCGAGGCCCATCTCTAAGCGCGGTACCGGCCGGATGACCGCCATTTCTAAAAGATTCCTTATCGACGCCAGGAGTCCCTGTGCGGCCAAATGATCGATGGGCACCCGAGACCGAAAGAACCGTGAAGGAGGGTGAGACTCGAACTCCAGTTTGTAACCGGACGACACCACCTCCTGGATCCATCTGTCCGGAACCTCCTGGTCCCAAACCTGGTAGAAGTGTCGCAATCGTCCCCCCACCCGCACGGGTGAGGGCAGCCCCTCATTGCTGAGCGGGCTTACCAGCAGGTTTGGGCTTGGCGCCCCAGGACTGAGCGGGACGGCCCCTCCCCCGGGTCCAACCTGCACCTCTGGTAGCGGGAAAGGAAACCCCCCTGCCCGCTCTAAATCCCCGAAAGGAAGGTCTAAAAGCACTTGCACCCCGAAAGGGGCGACGAGGCCTCTTGCGTTGAGGCATTTTACCACCTTTTGCAACTGAATCAATTTTATCACCAAACAGTCGCAAACCCAAAAAAGGAAGTGCTGTAAGCACCCTTTTAGAGACCAAGTCCGCCGACCACTGGCGCAGCCACACTGACCGACGAATAGCCACCAGCATTGCCGCTGTCCTGCTACTCATCGCCAGAGCATCGTCCTGAGCGGTCAAGACAAAGGAAATAAATGACTCACACTGTTTTAAGAGAACTAAACTCATCACAAGCGGGATCAAGATCTGCGCACAGATCCCTAATAATGGATCTAACTGCCAACAGAAGAAGCGCCGAAGCACACACTGGCCGCAGCGTTGATCCGGCACTGATAAAACCATGGCGAGCAAATTGATCAATCCGACGATACTCACCATCCTTAATGGCAGTGGTGTCAGAAGAATGTACCACAGCCGTGCTAGACAGCCCTAACACAGGGGTATCGACGTCAGGGGGAACTGACCAAAGCTTCACCAAATCCTCCGGAAAGGGATAGCGTTTATTATCTTCTCGAGGTTGGTCAACCGCGCACACACCTCGGATTGCGAATCCCCACTTTTGACAATGTCACATGGGGTCCGGAATAGGGAGGGGGGGGGGGTAGGAGATGACGGAAGTTGCGAGGAGCCAGAAGCCGGAGCGACGGACTGACGCACAATATTCTGCTTTGCACAAGGAATGCATAATATAACATCGCCTGGGAGCGGAGTCCCATAACCCCCACACAGCCTAGATGGCCCCGAAGAGCCATGTCCAGTATTGTCGGAAGCCTCCATATGGTGATTTCATGGTATTCGCAACAACCGTGGGTTTTACGCAAAAAGCCACCCGGGATGCCCCTTTAAATTAATGTCCCGGGAAAGGGAGGATTTAAATTTTGTTTTTTTAAATATATATATATATATATATATATATATATATATATATATATATATATATTTTTTTTTTTTTTTTTTTTTTTTTTTTTTTTTAAACCTTAGGACAAAACCCAATTTAGAGTAATAAGGCTAGCCAGGTATAACAGAACCGGGAGAGCCTGCAGTGAGGGAATCCCAGAATCTGTGGGGGAAAAGAGACCACAGTCAGTCCCCCAGCCAGAATGCACCACAATCATACATAACCAATAAGGCAAACATATATGGCTAGCTTAAACATCTTGAATAAATACACGACACATGAAATTTCAAGGCAAAGCCAAAAGTGCAAATAAAAAAAATCAGAGTACATACCGGTATGAATACATGCCCATACATATATATATATCTATACACAACACACATACATACATACATACATACATACATATATATATATATATATATACACACACACACACAAACACCAATATATATATATCCATATACATTCATTTCAGAATGGTAATGTGTAATAACGCAGCAACTGGAGCCCAAATCCCACAGTTATGTGATATATTAAGTCAACCTATCAGAAGGCTGGCATAAAAAATATACCCATAAGTAGAAATGCCCCAGGGAAACGCTACACAAGCAGCACACGTGCACAATGGTGGGGCCGTTTACCTGTGAAGTTTCAGCCGCACAGAAGGCTCTTCCCCCCACCGGCTGCAGCGTACAGGTCTCTAATGAGACCAGGGAAACGAAGGGCGGGCCCGGAGCCGAGAAGAGAGGGAAATACAAACGTGCAGTAACTGAAAACAGGCCCCAGCAGCCCTGGCCATGTGCTGACACTAAAAACTGACAAGGCCTTTTCACAGTAAAGTAAAGCACTCATGCACATTACACACACACCCCCCCCCCCCCCCCAGCGAAGGGAGAAGGCCAAGCGGGAGAAGGTGACCAAAAGGGACATCGGGAGAGGGGCATCCCAAATCCAGGTCACCATGCCGGATAGCCGCATTGCCCCACGCGTGAGGTCGAGCGGAGGAGATAAGCTCCTAGGCACCTGTAGTGCCATCTACCATTTGCCCAGTGAGCAGCCTGGGCTGGGAGGCTTCCATTAACCACGTAGGTAACAAACAATCAAACTGGGCAGAAATAGACCCAAAGGGGGTGCCGGGGTAAGACCCCGGCTACCTGCAAGCAGGAGACTTCTTTCTTCTGTCTTGTCGTCATGCAGAGAGAAAAACACTGGTGTTAAGTGGGAGGTACCAGGTATATATGGGCCGGAAGGGGGCTCGTTACAAGACTTCCTCTCTGCACTTGCGTCACCTGGCGGTGAGTAACCCAATCGTGAAGATTAAAGGGGAAGCGGGGTGTGTGGCACACTGAGAATATATGTGCCAAGAGCCTGTAAGTGTCATCTGAGGACCATAGATCTCCCAAAGGGAGACCCTGTACCACCATAAACCCCAGGTTGCTCCTCAGATGATTCTGAATCAGAGAACAATTCCCCATCCTCCAGGGGGGGAATAACCAATAGTGTCAAAAACGTCCTCAGTTTCCACAGGAAAGAGGGAGACGGTGGGAGACAAATGCCGCTCCTAGCAGAAGCCTTATGCGATGCAGACCCAGCAATATGTTTCTCAATGCTGGCTACCCGTGCAGCCAAATGAGGCTGAGACTCCCTGCTGGTATGCTCCTCATAGGGGGTCAGATGCAGGCGTGGGGGGGTAGGCGAAGCCCGAGGGGGCGCAGGCCCAGCAACAGGTAACCCAGACTGCAGTGCAAGTACCTGCTGGGCGCAGGATACACATACCCTGACATAATCACCGATTGCGAATACCCCACACGCAACACATAGCCGGGCTTGCCCCGAAGGAACCCCAGGCTCATTATCCCCAGAAGCCTCCATATGGTGATTTGAACAGGCACAGTAGGCCAGTAAGAGTTAATGCTAAAGAGCTACCCGGGATGCCCCAATAGACCGCTAGGGAAGTGGGAGATAATGAGGGGAGAGGGCCGGGAGAAACCACAGGACCGAAGCTTTATCCCACCTGAAAGACACAACAATATATTCCCATAAAAATAAAGCATAAAAATAGAGAAAAATTCACCCCACCGGGGTTACTCACAGACCGCAAGGAGCCAGCAGCGCAGGAGGAAGACAAAATGTCGTCCGCAACCTCAAGGGGCGGGCCGTGGAGATATGAGGCAATTGCATCATCCACAGAGCCAGCCCGCCCCCCCGAATAGCGCGAAGCACGCCCACGTGATCTGGCCGGCCAGTAGCGGCCCGGCAGCGCGATGTTTTAATAAAGTAACAGGCACACATATGTCTAAAGTCACAATAAAATACCAGACAACACCCCCCCCCCCCCCCCGAGATCTCCCGAAGGGAGAGTGAGGGAGGATAGTAACGGAATACCCTGGGGGAAATGGCGCCCGGGGCCAATATGAAGAGAGGGGGTGGAGGGGGGGAATGGGAAAATACAATTCTGTGATTACTCACCTGTAGAATTGGTATTATGAGTATACAGTATGTCCTGCTCCAAATCTAATACTTACAGTTGGGATATGCTCCGCCAGATGGCGCTGGACTGCAGAGACATCGAAAATAGGCTCCTCCCGGCCCCTCAAATACCCGGGGACCTCCCACAAATCCCCAGCATTGAAAAGCAGTTAATGAGAAGCCGGGAGAATTAAACAATCCAAACTAAAAACTATAACTAAAACATAATTCAACCAAGGGTGGGTTGGAGCAGGACGTACTGTATACTCATAATACCAATTCTACAGGTGAGTAATCACAGAATTGTATTATTCTTAGTATACAGTACGTCCTGCTCCAAATATAATACTTACAGTTGGGACATTCAATAGCAGTGTCCATAAAGTAGGGTGTGATCCCCAATAAAAATCAGAAGCAGACAGTTTAAACCACTGCCGCCTGCAGAACCTTTCGGCCAAAAGCAGCATCAGCTGAGGCCCTAACATCAACCTTGTAAAACTTTGAAAAGGTATGAACACAAGACCAAGTAGCAGCCTTGCAAACTTGTTCAACAGAAGCCTGGTGCTGAAAAGCCCAAGAGGCACCAATAGCACGAGTGGAATGAGCAGTAAGGCGGAAGGGAGGATTCTTCCCCTTAGCAGAGTAGGCCTGAATCACAGCCTGACGGATCCACGTGCTGATAGTAGACTTGGCAGGAGCCAAAACCTTCCTAGGACCAGAAGGGACCACAAAAAGAGCATCAGTTTTCCTGAAAGGTGCAGTAGCCACCAGATAGTACTTCATACACCTAACCACATCCAAAGAGTGCAAAACCCTCTCCTTAGCATTGCTAGGATTAGGGCACAGAGAAGGAAGAACAATATCCTGATTCAAATGAAAGGCAGACACTACCTTAGGCAGAAAGTCAGGCTTGAAACGAAACACCACCTTGTCCTGGTGTCTCTCATAGTAGGGGGGCTGCATGGAAAGCGCCGCCAACTCAGACACATGCCTGACAGAAGTGATAGCCACCAGAAATACAACCTTGAGCGTAAGAATGGCCAAGGCAGCGTCCTGCACAGGTTCAAAGGGAGCACCCTGCAAGGCTGACAGAACCAAGTTTAGATCCCAAACAGGCACCATAGGCTTACGTGGGGGGCGCACATGGGTGATCCCCTGGAAAAAAGTCCTAATCAGAGAGTGCTGAGCAAAGAACTTCTGGAAGAAAATAGCCAGGGCAGAAACCTGACCCTTCAGAGTACTGAGTTGGAGCCCCATCTCCAACCCATGCTGCAGGAACTCCAGAGTTCTGGGAATAGAGAACACACGACAGGGAAGAGAATTAGACTCACACCAGTCAATGTAGGCACGCCAAACCCTGTAATAAATGGAAGAGAAAGACTTCTTCCTAGCTTTAATCAAAGTATCCACAACCGCGGAAGACAGCTCCTTCTCTATCAAGATGGAGGTTTCAGCAGCCAAGCCGTCAAAGCCAGAGTTTGTAAATTGTGATGGCGTAGCTGCCCCTGAGTGAGGAGATCTGGATCCTTGGGCAAGACGTACCGGTCTACTGCCAACTGCACGATGCCTGCGAACCAAACCCTCCTTGGCCAACGAGGGGCCACCAGGATGGCTGGTACCCGCTCTTGGACTATCTTGCGCATGACCCTGCCCAGGAGAGGGAACGGAGGGAACACATAGAGAAGCCGAAACTTCATCCAAGGAATTGCCAAGGCATCCGTGGCGAAGGCCAGAGGATCCTGAGACACAAATCTGGGACGTTTGGTTTAGATCTGGCGCCAAGGGTAGAGCGCACTGATCTACCGCCAGCTGTACCACGTCTGCGAACCACTCTTCTTGGCCACCAGAATTGCTGGCACCCTTTCCAGAGCAATCTTGCGCAGAACCCTGCCCAGCAGGGGGATTGGAGGGAAGACATACAGGAACTGAAAGTCCTGCCATGACATTGCTAGCGCATCCGAGGTCAAGGCCAGAGGTTCCTGGAACAGAGAGACAAAGGCTGGGAGCTTGTGATTGTGGCGGGACGCAAACAGATCCACATCTGGTTGGCCCCAATGGAGACACAAAGATTGAAACACCCTGCTGCATAGGGACCATTCTCCCTGGCGAGAGGTCCCCCTGCTCAGAGACTCCGCCAGGCGATTTTCCACCCCCGGGATGTACACAGCTGATATGCAGGGGACATTGGCCTCCGCCCAAGTCAGAATCAGAGACGCTTCCTGGAGGGCCCCCTTCCTCCAGGTACCTCCCTGATGATTGATGTAGGCAACTGCCGTCTGGTTGTCCGAGCGCACCTGAACAGGCAGGCCCCGAAGGTGAGTAGTCAAGTGAGCCAGAACTAACCTGATCGCCCGCAGTTCCAAGACATTGATAGGTGTGTGGGCCTCCTGAGGGCCCCACCTCCCATGGAACCGCAGGGACTTCCAGAAACCCCCCCAACCTGACAGACTGGCATCCGTGGTGACCGTCTCCCAGGAAGGGGCAAGAAAGGATCTGCCCCCCAACAGGTTCCTTGAGTCCATCCACCACAAGAGGGACCTCCTGACCCGGGGGGGGGGGGGGGGGGAGCACACAGACCCTGTCCAGGGATGCTGGGTCCTTGTCCCATACTGACAATAGGTGAAGCTGCAGGGGCCTCAAGTGGAACTGAGCATAAGGGACCGCTTCGAAGCATGCCACCATCAGGCCCACCAGCTGCATCCCCTGCCTGATGGAGGGATGGGGACAATATAGGAGGGACTGAGCCTGTGCAATCAGACTGTCCACCTTCTGTTGAGGAAGGAAGATCCTTGCCTGAGGACTTGGGGTGGTTGATCACCCATCCAAATGACTCCAGAGTGGACACCACCAGCTGAGTATTCAACTCTGCCTGATGTAGAGACTGGGAAGTGATGAGAATGTCGTTCAGATAGGGAAGCACGCGGACGCCCTGACATCTGAGCAGAGACACCACGCCAGCCAGCGCCTTGGTGAACACCCTGGGAGCTGAAGTGAGGCCGAAGGGCAAGGCCACAAACTGGTAGTGTTGATCCATCAGAGCGAACCTGAGGAACCTTTGATGACTTGGGAACACAGGAATATGATGGTAAGCATCTTTGATGTCCACAGAAGTCATGAAATCCCCTTGGCGCAGGGAACTGATGGCAGAGCGCAGAGTTTCCATGCGAAAGCGCCTGCCCCTGACAAACCTGTCCAGGATGGGCCTGACTGAACCATCTTTTTTGGGTACTGTGAATAGGTTGGAATAAAAGTCCTTGCCTTTTTCTCTTAAGGGGACCTGGCAGATGACCCCCAGCTCCAGGAGGCCTTGCACTGCTTGCACTACCTCCTGAGCTGACACAGGGTCCTGAGGAATCCGGGATCTGGTGAATCTTGGAAGGGGATCGGCAGCAAACTCCAACTTGTAACCGGAGGACACTACCTCCTGAATCCACCGGTCTGAGACATGAAGCCTCCAGACGTGAGCGAAGTGCTGCAGCCGTCCCCCCACCCGGATGGGTGAGGGCACCCCATCATGCCTGAGGGGGCTTGGGAGAGGATTTTGCTTTGGGACCCTAGGAGGAGCCAGGACGTCCACATCCTCTGCCTCTACCCCAGAAATCTCCCCAGGCCCCAGAAGAGGAAACCCCCCCTTCCCTGTCTTGCACCACGGTAAGGGGAGGAGAAGGAACCCTAACCCCGAAAGGGCCGAGATTGCCGCCTGCGCTGGGGTAACCTGCCTCCCTTAGCAAAAATACTGCTAAGGGGAGGTCTCCCCCTTTTAGGGTCACTGCACACTCTACTCGTGCTGTTGGTGCATCCTGGGCTTTTCAGCACCAGGCTTCTGTTGAACAGGTTTGTAAGGCTGCTACTTGGTCTTCCGTTCATACTTTTCCAAGTTTTACAAGGTTGATGTGTGCGCTTCAGCGGATGCTGTTTTTGGCCGCAAGGTTCTGCAAGCTGCAGTGGTTTGAGTTGGTGCATGCTTGACCCGTTTTAAATGTGAGTACTCACAAAACTGTATTATTCTAAGTGTGCCATAAACTCCACTTCGATCTTCATGACATCTGGGACATCCAATAGCAGTGTTCGTCATGGGTGGGACCCAGAAACAGTAAAGAATGCACCAACTCAAACCACTGCAGCTTGCAGAACCTTGCGGCCAAAAACAGCATCGGCTGAAGCCCGCACATCAACCTTGTAAAACTTGGAAAAAGAATGAACGGAAGACCAAGTAGCAGCCTTACTGTAAGGACTATACCGGACACCAGTCTGTCTTGAGCTGACAATCCCCAATCTCCACCGCCTCTTCTGCCTATAGACAAGTCCCCGCTTGTAGGAGACGCGGGTAATGCCTCTCCTACTCGGTTACCCCCAGGACTTATAGGGCGCAAAGATTATCAGCTTAAGGTGGAGACTGATGAACGGCAGGGAGTCCCAAGCGAGGATGCCGGGTGGCGGAAGTCCGATTACAAGCCGAGGTCAGAGCCGGGAGGTCACGGGGCGAGGTATCAGAGGGGTCAGGCGAAAATCGTGGTCAGGCAGGCAAAAGGTCGGTTCAGGCTGAGGTTGACAACAGGAATCAAACGAGCTTCAATGCTTGGTACTAGGCGCTATAACAGGCAATGACACACTGCAGTGGAAATCCCTTTATAGTGGGAAAACCGGCAGGATTGGACAGAGAGACAGTGGCTGGGATTGGTGCATTTAGGATCTGACAGCAGATTGGAGCACTGGCCCTGTAGTCTGATTGGTGAGCTCTGGGCTGATTGCTCCAGCTGAGCTTCCCAGGCAGACTGCTCAGAGCTGCACCTTCTAGACTTTGTTCTCTTAAACAGCCTCCGGTGGCCATTCTGAGTATTGCACCCCCGGAAGACATGAGCTGACTGTAAAGGCCAGCAAGCACAAGCTGAGTGACAACGGGCAAGGGGGGAGGACTTACTCGGCGACACACGCGCCGCTGGGGATGGCATCGGAGGCAGAGGCAGCTGCTGGGCAGGAGAAACCCTGGCCAGTTGCCTAGGGACACCACGGGCACGGACTGAAGGCAAGTCATTCCTGACACTTACAAACCTGTTGAACAGAAGCCTGGTGCTGAAAAGCCCAGGATGCACCAACAGCATGAGTAGAGTGCGCAGTGACCCTAAAAGGGGGAGACCTCCCCTTAGCAGAATAGGCCCCAACGATGGCCTGACGAATCCATTTGCTAATCATAGACTTAGCAGGCGCCAACCATTTCCTGGGCCCGCAGGGCACCACGAAAAAAGCGTCCGTCTTGCAGAAGGAAGAAGTAGTCACCAAATAGTACTTCACACAGCGAACAACATTCAAATTGTGCAGAACCCTCTCCTTGTCATTGTTAGGCTTAGGACACAAGGAAGGGAGAACAATATCCTGATTGAGGTGGAAAGCAGACACCACCTTAGGAAGGAAATCCGGCTTAAAACGAAAAACGATATCCTGGTGTCTCTCAAAGTAAAGGGCCTGAATCGACAGGGCCGCCAACTCAGAGACCCGCCGAACCGAAGTAATAGCAACCAAGAATGCAACATTCTGAGTGAGAACCGAAAGAACAATATCCTATAACGGCTCAAAAGGAGGACCCTGCAGAGCCGAAAGAACCGAATTCAAATCCCAAACAGGAACTACAGCCTTCCGAGGGGGCCGCACATGCGCGACCCCTTGGAAAAAGGTCTTAACCAGCGGGTGTAAAGCAAAAGACCTCTGGAAGAAAACAGACAGAGCAGAAACCTGTCCTTTCAAAGTACTAAGCTGGAACCCAAGATCCAGATTATGCTGAAGAAACTCCAAAATCCTGGGTATAGAAAAAACCCTGCAAGGCAAGGCCCTAGCCTCACACCAATCAATATAGGACCTCCAAGTCCTATAGTAAATGCCAGAAGAGGACCGCTTCCTAGCCCTAATCAGGGTCTGAACAACAGCCTCAGACAAACCTTCCTCTTTCAAGATGAAGGTTTCAGCAGCCAAGCCGTGAAAGCCAGCGTTTGTAAATTGGGGTAAAGTAGATGACCCTGAGATAGCAGGTCCGGCAACAAGGGAAGCCGGTACTGGTCTACGGCCATCCTTACGACGTCTGCGTACCAAACCCTTCTTGGCCACCTTGGAGCCACCAGAATCGCTGGTGCCCCTTCTAGAACCAGTTTGCGAACTACCTTGCCCAGCATGGAGACAGGTGGAAACAGGTACAAAAAACCCAACTTCTTCCAAGCCAGTCACAAGGCATCCACTGCCAGAGACAGAGGATCCTGAGAAAGAGACACAAAGGCAGGAAGTTTGTGATTGTGCCTCGAGGCAAGAGATCCACCTCCGGAGTCCCCCATTTGCGGCAAAAAACCCCGGGGTTGAGAGACCACTCTCCGTGGCGAGAGGATCCCCTGCTCAGAGAATCCGCCTCCGTGTTCTCCACTCCCGGAATGTAGACTGCCGAAAGGCAAAGAACATTGCTCTCCTCCCTGTGCAGGATCAAAGAGACTTCCCTGAGGGTACTCCTGCTGCGAGTCCCTCCTTGGTGATTTATGTAAGCTACTGCCGTTCGGTTGTCCGAACGAACCTGAACCGGAAGACCCCGTAAATGTGGGGTCAGCCGAGCCAGAACCAGTCGAATGGCTCTGAGCTCCAAGACATTGATGGGGGTGTGAGCCTCCTGAGGACCCCACACCCCGCTGAACTGATGACTCTTCCAATAACCTCCCCAGGCTGGCATCCGTGGTAACCGTCTCCCAACAAGGGGCCAGAAAGGGTCTGCCCTTCACCAGATTGCTCGAGTCCAGCCACCACCGAAAGGACTACCGCACCCTGGGAGACATCCTGAAAGATTGATCAAATGACTGTGGGCACCTGTCCCAATGCGTCAATAGGTGAAGTTGAAGAGATCTCATGTGAAACTGTGCAAACGGCACCGCCTCGAAGGAGGATACCATCAAACCCACCAGTTTCATCCCATCAGATAGAGGGACAAGGACTGGCCAGAAGAAGGCGGATCAGGTCCTGAATCCCCTGCACCTTGGTCTGGGGCAGAAACACTCTGGTCCGACTGGTATCCAGATTCATGCCCAGAAATGAAATCACACGAGACGGGGAGAGAGAAGACTTGGTGCGTTTGATCACCCACCCGAACCTTTCCAGGGTCGACACCACCTGGTGGCTGTCCAGCTCCGCCTGATGGAGGGAAGAAGCTGATATCAACAGATCATCCAGATAAGGCACAATGTGAATGCCCTTAGATCTGAGCAGAGCTATTATGCCCGCCAAGACCTTGGTGAAGACGCCGAGGTCGCAGAGGTCAGACCGAAGGGAAGAGCTACAAACTGATAATGTTGATCCTCCACCGCAAACCGGAGGAATCTCTGATGTGCCTGAAAAATCGGAACATGCAGATACGCATCCTTGATGTCTATGGATGTCATGAAATCCCCTTGGCGAAGGGAATTGATAGCCGAGTCTCCATGCAGAATTTTTTGGCTCTGATAAACCTGTTGAGAACCTTGAGATCTAGAATGGGTCTCACCGAACCCTCCTTTTTGGGAACCGTGAAAAGGTTGGAGTAGTAACCCCTGCCTCTCTCCGACAGAGGCACCGGGCATATAACCCCCATGTCCAGAAGGTTTCTTACTGCTAACAGGAGACCCTGTGCAGCCTCAGGATCCGAGGGCACCCGAGACCTTAAGAATCTTGGGGGCGGCCAGTACTCGAACTCCAGTTTGTACCCGGAGGAGACCACTTCCAAGATCCAATTGTCTGTGACCTCCCGGGCCCAGACCTGGAAGAAGAGCTGCAGCCGTCCCCCCACCCTTGCGGTTGAGGGCGCCCCTTCATTGCTGAGACGGTTTAACGGCCGGCTTGGGCTTGGAACCCCAGGCAGGCGCGGTACGAGCCCGACCTCTGCTTCTGTTCCAGGACGAGCCCCTGACACTCGAGAAGGCCAAACCCCTAACTGCTCTGGCCCCTCGAAAGGAAGGAGTGAACGAGCCCGCCCCCCCGAAAAGGGGGCGGCGCTGTTTCCTCCGCTGAGGCAACTTACCTCCATTAGCAACAGCATCCAATTTATCTCCAAACAGCCGCGAACCCAAGAAGGGAAGAGCTGTGAGCGACTTCTTGGCCCCAACGTCCGCCGTCCACTGGCGGAGCCAGACCAATCTGCGCATAGCCACCAGTAAGGCTGAAGTCCTACTACAAACGACAATAGAATCTTCCATCGCAGCCATGACAAAATCCATGAACGATCGCATTTCTTAAGGATAGTGAACTCAGCGCCAGCTGGATCAAACTGTGCGTTATTCAGACAGTCCCTGATAAGAGACCTGGTAGCAAGCAACACCAGGGCAGATGCACTAACAGGCCGCAGGGCCGAGCCCACGTTGGCAAATACGTGGCACGCCATCTGATCAAGGCGCTTATCCTCGCCATTCTTAAGGGAAGTGGCGTCAGGGGTGTTCAGCACAGAAGAGTTGGTCAAACCTAAAACTGGCGCGTCAACCTCGGGAAGAGAAGACCAGCGCTTAACCGCCTCCACCGGAAAAGGATACTTCTTATCCCATCCCTGAGGAACACCAGGAAGCCGACTGGGCCTCTCCCATTCTCTAAGTATCAGCGCATCAAAATGACCCTGGGTAGGGAATTCCAGACGGGGCTTGCAGGCCCAAAAAAGTCCCCCTTCTTGAGAGGGGGCGCCTCAAGCGGTTCAATATCCAACACCTCCAATAAATGTGACAAAACAGTGGCCGTATCTACGGCATCCCCCAGCGCCTGCCAGACATTGGCATTCCCAGACTGAACATAGTCAGCCTCTGTTTCCTGATACAATTCCCCCTCCTCTAACGGGGAATAATCTGACAAAAATGGGCGGAATCGTCATCAACATCCCACACGGGCTGGGCCGACGACAAATGTCTCTTTTTAGCCTGGGCCTTCTTGCCCACAGTGCTAGCAATAAATTTCTCGATGCTGGCCAACCTAGCCCAAACATCAGAAAGTGACTCCCCACTGGTACCAATGTCACTTGGGGTACGGATAAGGTGCGGAGGGGAAGGCGATAAAGCGGGAGGAGCCGACCCAGAAGGCTGGGTATCAGACTGCTGCGTTATGGCCTTTTGTGCGCATGGTATACAGATCAGCAAATTCTCCCCCATAAGGGATACCCCACACCCGGCCCGGATTGTCCCAGAGGGATCCCGAGCCCAGTATCCTGCGGAGCCTCCATATGGTGAATTTTTGTGGTCAGTCGCAAGACCGCAGGGAATTTACGCATAAGCAACCCGGGATGCCCCTTAAAAGTCCCGGTGGGAGGATTTTAGATGGACAATTTTACACTAGGGACCCCAGGACCAGGAGGGACCCCTTAATATGCACATATACAGGGCAATCTGTAACACACAAAAAACAGGCAACATAAGAGCAGTGCTGAGTATATAAGACCACAGTATTTGATCTTGCAGTCACTATATATATATATATATATATATATATATATATATATACACTGTATCCCAGCCAGACATGCGAGAAACACACACACACGCTCGCGACCAGTGGGGGCCCCCGCTAGAGAGGAGCCCCCACACACAAGCTAAGGAAGTGGCCCTCCAGCCCTTACCACACAGGTCCTGATAGAAGATGGCCCCCATGAAGCCTCATGCCTGAAGAGGGAGAGCAGGGGGAGGGCGAGCCAGCGCAGAACGCTCGCTTGCCGAGGCCACGCCCACCTCCCAGCAACGCGGATCCATAGAAACGAGCACAGAAATCGCGCCAAAGAAGATCGCCTTTCCCGAACGCAGCCTGCGGGAGAGAGGCTCCCCCAGGCTGCCACAGCCCTGACATGCCCGTAAAAACACTCCCCGTATGTCACACTCACACACACACAGTGTAAAACACACCAACACACACAGGGACATAAGCTGGGAAAAACAAAATAACGGCCAGGCCAGGCAACCCCCCCTTTGAGGGGACTAAGGGACCCGGAAGGGGGGGAACCCTGCCAGAATCCGGCCATAGGCATAGAGGGACGGGGCATCCCACACCAGGATCACCAAGAAACCTGGATAACCGCCTACCCCATAGTGAGGTCTCACGGTGGAGCAGTGCTCCTTCTGCACCCATAGGGTGCTCCTACCTTCACCCGGACCCGCAGCCTAAGCTGGGAGGCCTCATATAGGGGCAATTAAGAAAGGATCCTGGCAGTAATAGGGACAATAGACGGCCGGGCGCGAGCCCGGCTTACCTGTAAGTAAAGAAGTCTTCATCTTCTGTCTTGTCGCCTTCCCTGCAGAGAAGGAACTGGGGAATTGGTGGGAGGTCCCAGGTATATATGGACCGGGAGAGGCTTTCTTTTTTTGCATATTTATCTCTGCAGAAGTTCGCACTCTACTGGAGATTACCCAGATGTCATGAAAATCGAAGTGGAGTGTATGGCACACTTAGAATAAGGTCCAGGCGGTCCCCAAACAGGCACAGTCCTTTAAAGGGAAACCCAGTGAGGGCCTTCTTGGCAGCGTTGTCAGCAGCCCACTGGCGCAGCCAAACCGAGCGCCGTATAGCCACCACAAGGGCATTAGTTCTGGCACACATTCCGATGGTGTCATCCAAGGCAGAGAGGACAAATTTTACAAAAACATCACAACTGGAGAGTGCATTAAACACCTCACAAGGCAAATCATCAGGGGCACTATCAAGCATATTTCTAGTTCTAGTGGCCACAGCAGTAATGGCAGAGGCACAGACTGGGTGCAGCGCCGTCCCTGCACATGCAAAGGCGTGGGATGCCAGCTGGTCAATGCGCCGGTCCTCAGCATCCCGCAGGGTAGTAGAATCAGGGGGATGCATGACAGAGGTGTTAGATAGCCCTAGGATCGGGGCATCCACCTCGGGGGGAGGGGGGATGACCAACATTTAACCACCTCAGCAGGAAAGGGATACTTCCTATCCCAACTTTTTGGAACCCCGGGAAGTTTACTGGGGCGCTCCCATTCCTTGAGCACAAGGTTATGGAAATGTGCCTGCTCGGGAAATTCCAAACATGATTTTGCTGTATGGAAATGCTCCCCTCTGCCTGGGAGCCGCAACAGGGAGAGAGATGGACAGAACCTCAAGAATCTGGGTCAATAATCGGTCAGTGCCATCCAGGGCCCAGGGGTCAGAGCCAGAATCGTCATGACACCTTGGTCTCTCATCAGATGAGCCTGAATCAGAAAAGAGTTCCCCTTCATCAGACAGGGTATAGCCACAAAGATTCCAAAACTCCTCAGTTCCCGTAGGCGTCAAGTGCCGCTTCTTAGCAGGGGCCTTACGAGCTAAGGACTTAGCAATCAACTGCTCAACAGTAGCCAGTCTAGAAGACACATCAGGCTGAGAATCCCCACTTGTATGCAACTCAGCAGGAGTGAGGTTTAAGCTTGGGGGAGTAGGTGAAGTGAAACGAGGTGCAGCGGCGCTATACGGTGATAGGGAATAACGCTATATAGCAACCCCGGATGCCCCAATAACCCGCTAGGGAAGTGGGAGTATTTTTACAAAGCCTACAAGTTATATACTAATACAGGGCCGGGAGAAGCCAAAAAGGTTTGCCCCGCCTGAAAGACATAAGCAGACAAGACCTGTAAGCACACAGTAACAAAAGTGAAAGATATAAAGCCGCCGAGGGCACTTACGGACCGTCGCGCATGGGCCAACAAGCAGGATAAAGATGGCGCCGGTATACCTTGAGGGGCGGGCCTGTATCAGCGATGACGCAGAGCGTGCCATAGACGGGCCCCCCCCCCCCCCAAGAGCATGAAGCCAATAACGTGCAAGCAGCCAATGATGGCGCACCAGTGTCTGAGGTAATGCCGCCGTCAAGCGCGGAACCAAGTCAGCGCACGGCGGCAATTTTAAAAGACAGTAAAGACAAGCCAGCGCGGCGGCTGACACAAGACTAACAGAATGGAAATAAAGGTGTAAATTTACACCCCCCCCTTCCTCTTTTACCCCGAAGACTACAAGGAGGATGAGGGAGGACAGTGGCCACTTAAACAGGGCCCAACGATGGGCAGGGGCAAGGGGGCACTAGTGCGGGAGGGGCATCCCATAGAGGCTCACCATAAGCCTGAACCGCCTACCCTTTGGTGGGGGATTGCGGTGGAGCAGCGCTCCTAAGCACCTAACAGCGGTGCTGCCTACCTTCACCCGACCAGCGCAGCCAAGGCTGGGAGGCATATTACTAGTGGAACATGTGGGAATAGTCCTACAGGGCGGCGGGCTAATAGCCTCGGTCACCTGCGAGTAGAGAGCCATTTCTCGTCCTTCGCAGCCAGACTGCAGAGAAATTCTGGGGATTTGTGGGAGGTCCCCGGGTATTTGAGGGGCCGGGAGGAGCCTATTTTCGATGTCTCTGCAGTCCAGCGCCATCTGGAGGAGTATATCCCACCTGTAAGTATTAGATTTGGAGCAGGACGTACTGTATACTAAGAATATACAATTCTGTGATTACTCACCTGTAGAATTGGTATTATGAGTATACAGTACGTCCTGCTCCAGAAAAGAATCATAACACTTGGGTATTACTCCGCCAGATGGCGCTGGACTGCAGAGACAGCGAAATTGGCTCCTCCCGGCCCCTCAAATACCCGGGACCTCCCACAAATCCCCAGCATTGAAAAGCAGTGAACGAAAAGCCAGGAGAATTAAAACAGAACCAGCTAGTAACTATAACAATGATAACCATCACCATACAGGGGATCCAGGATAATGCAAAACCAAGGGTGGGGTGGAGCAGGACGTAATGTATACTCATAACAACAATTCTACAGGTGAGTAATCACAGAATTGTATTATTCTTAGTATACAGTACGTCCTGCTCCAGATAAGAATCATGACACTTGGGACATCCAATAGCAGTGTCCATAAAGTAGGGTGGGATCCCCAAAGGTAACAACAGACAGGTCAGACCACTGCCGTCTGCAGAACCTTGCGGCCAAAAGCAGCATCAGCTGAGGCCCTAACATCAACCTTGTAAAACTTGGAAAAGGTATTAACAGAAGACCAAGTAGCGGCCTTGCAAACTTGTTCAACAGAAGCCTGGTGCTGAAAAACCCAAGAGGCACCAATAGCACGAGTAGAATGAGCAGTAAGGCGGAAGGGGGGATTCTTCCCCTTAGCAGAGTAGGCCTGAATCACAGCCTGACGGATCCATTTGCTGATAGTAGATTTAGCAGGAGCCAGACCCTTCCTAGGACCAGAAGGTACCACAAAAAGAGCATCAGTTTTTCTGAATGGAGCAGTAGCCACCAGATAGCACTTCAGACACCTAACCACATCCAAAGAATGCAAGACCCTCTCCTTAGCATTACTAGGATTAGGGCACAAGGAAGGAAGAACAATGTCCTTATTCAAATGAAAGGCAGACACGACCTTAGGCAGAAAATCTGTCTTGAAGCGAAACACCACCATGTCCTGGTGTCTCTCAAAGTAGGGGGGCTGGATAGAAAGCGCCACCAACTCAGACACACGCCTAACAGAAGTGATAGCCACCAAAAAGACAACCTTGAGATTAAGAATGGCCAGGGAAGCATCCTGCACAGGTTCAAAGGGAGCACCCTGCAAGGCAGACAAGACTAAGTTCAAATCCCAAACAGGAAACATAGGCTTACGTGGGGTACGCACGAGTAACCCCCTGGAAAAAAGTCCTGATCAGAGAATGCTGGGCAAAGGACCTCTGGAAGAAAACAGCCAGGGAAGAAACATGACCCTTCAGAGTACTGAGTTGGAGCCCCAGCTCCAACCCATGCTGCAGGAATTCCAGGATCCTGGGAATAGAGAACACACGACAGGGAAGAGACTTAGACTCACACCAGTCAATGTAGGCATGCCAAACCATAAAGTAAATGGAAGAAAAGGACTTCTTCCCAGCCTTTATCATGGTATCAACAACAGAGGCAGACAGCCCCTTCTCCATCAAGATGGAGGTTTCAGCAGCCAGGCCCTGAGTGAGCAGGTCCGGAACCCTGGGCAGAGCGTACTGGTCTACTGCCAGCTGCACTACGTCTGTGAACCACACTCTTCTTGGCCACCTGGGGGCCCCCAGTATTGCTGGCACCCCCTCCTGAGCAATCTTGCGCAGAACCCTGCCCAACAGGGCGAATGGAAGAAAGACATACAGGAGCTGAAAGTCCTGCCATGACAATGCTAGAGCATCCGTGGCCAAAGCCAGAGGATCCTGGGACAGGGAGACAAAGGCCGGGAGCTTGTGATTGTGACGGGACGCAAACAGATCCACATCTGGTTGGCCCCAGCGGTGACACAGAG
Organism: Gastrophryne carolinensis; assembly: GCA_027917425.1. Taxonomy (NCBI): domain Eukaryota; kingdom Metazoa; phylum Chordata; class Amphibia; order Anura; family Microhylidae; genus Gastrophryne; species Gastrophryne carolinensis. The sequence goes on from CM051234.1 coordinate 539,456,228, forward strand.
ATTGAAACACCCTGTTGCAGAGGGACCATTCTCCCAGGCGAGAGGTCCCCCTGCTCCGAGAGTCTGCCTGCAGATTCTCCACCCCCGGGATGTACACAGCTCATATGCAGGGAACATTGTACTCTGCCCAGGCCAGGATCAGAGACACTTCCTGGAGGGCCCCTTGCTCCGGGTCCCTCCCTGATGATTGATGTAGGCAAGCGCAGTCTGGTTGTCCGAGCGTACCTGAACAGGCAGGCCCCGAAGGTGATGAGTCAAATGAGTCAGAACCAACCTGATCGCCCGCAGTTCCAGAATGTTGATAGGTGTGTGGGCCTCCTGAGGGCCCCACCGCCTTTGGAACTGCAGGGACTTCCAGAAACCCCCCCTACCTGTCAGACTGGCATACGTGGTGACCTGCCCACCAACAGGTTCCTGGAGTCCAGCCACCATGAGAGGGACCGCCTGACTAGGGGGGAAAGCACAAGAACCTGGTCCAGGGACGCAGGATCCTTGTCCCATACTGACAAGAGGTGGAGTTGCAGAGGCCTCATGTGGAACTGGGCATAAGGGACTGCCTCGAAGCCTGACACCATCAGGCCCACCAGCTGCATTCCCTGCCTGATGGAGGGATGAGGGCAAGATAGCAGGAACTGAACCTGCACTAGCAGACTGTCCACCTTCTGCTGAGGAAGTAAAAATACAATTCTGTGAAATACTCACCTGTAGAATTGGTATTATACGCATACAGTACGTCCTGCTCCAATATAATACTTACACGTGGGTAATCCTCCGCCAGAGGGCGCTGTTCACTGCAGACATGCAAAAACAGGCTCCTCCCGGCCCTTCATATACCCAGGGACCTCCCACAAATCCCCAGTATTGAAAAGCAGTGAGAAAAGAAGCCGGGAGAAACCAACCACCATCTGGTAACAATAGTAATGATAACAATCACAGCAACAGGGGATCCAGAAAATGTAAAACCAGGGTGGGGTGGAGCAGAACGTACTGCATGCATATAATACCAATTCTACAGGTGAGTATTTCACAGAATTGTATTATTCTAAGCATACAGTACGTCCTGCTCCAATATAATACTTACACGTGGGACATCCAATAGCAGTGTCCATAAAGTAGGGTGGGATCCCCAACAAAAAAGGCACAGCAGACAGTAAAGGGGCTGTCACCTGCAAAACTTTGCTACCAAGTACGACATGAGCAAAGGCTCTAACGTCAATCCCATAACAAAACCTCTGAAAAGGTATGAACAGAAACAAGCAGCGGTCTAGCAACTTATTCAACAGAAATCCTGGTGCTGAAGGGCCCAAGTTACCCAAACACCAATAGAACGGAATAAAAAGAGAGAGGGAGATTCTTCCCCCTTAAAGGAATAGGCCAGTATAACGGCCTAACCAGCCCAAAGTCAACAGAAGCCTTGGTGAAACTTAGAACTCTCCGCAACGGGGAAATGAAAACTGGTCTCCCGCCAGACAGGCGGTGATACTGACCCCTTCACTAACAAGGATCAGCAAGAAGCCGAAATCTTTACTCAGGACCAAGAAGGCAAACCATCCAAGTAAGATCAGTCCAAAGGGCGCATAGGCCCTGGAAGCAAACGAGATCAGGCGCATACATATGGAGGCGCCCGCAGACCCCAAAAGGGCATCAGTCCCCCTAAGGGACAATAAACAACCAGGAAAAGTTCAACACCTGTTGAGGGAATGTAGACCCCTTACTTCAGCATTATTAAGAATAAGGCCCATAGGCAGACTAAAAGGACTTAAATAATGATCATAAAACACCACCTTGGACAAAAGGGTCCGGCGTAAGGCGCAATACCACCACATCATGGTGTGTATTTTTTATATATATTATATATATAGAACGAGGGCTAAGTAATCAGAGCCACCTTCTCAGGCACACATCTGACTGAAGCAACAGCCCCCGGAGGGGCGACTTGAACTACAAAACAGCTCAGACAGCATCCAGAATAAGTCCCAAGGGAACAATCCGCAGGGCAAACAGAATGAAAATTGATCCCAACAGGGACCATAGAACTACTTGGGAGATGCCCCTGAGCAATCCCCAAGAGAACTCCTAACAAGGAAGACTGAACCAGACAGACAGACAGGACAGAACCTGAACCTTAGAGTACCTAGAAGGGGAGCCAACCCCAACCTACAACTCTAGAACCCCCGGAACCGAGAACATCCAACAGGGGAGAGACCAAGACTCATGCCAATCAATATGGGTACACCATAACCCACAATAGACGGAGGAAGAGGAAGCCAAAGAAGCTTGCTCCTAGCCCCCCATGTACCAAGTCACCCAGAAGATAAGCCCGTCCCCGAGGGGTGAATGAATCAGCTGTCAAACCCCAGACCAGAGTCTGTAGATTGGGAAGACATCTGCGAAACACAGTTCACTAGGCCACCCAGGGGCCATCAAACTCATGGGTCTCTTTATCAGCACGACCGTGCGCAGAACCCCACATAGCAGGGTGAATGAAGAGAAGACATATGAAATAGAAAGTCTATACATAAATTTACTAAGCCCCCATGACCAGAGTCAGACTATACTGGGACAGTAAAAACAAGGCAGAGCCCCTGTGATGTAAGCGAGAACCAACAGAGCCACCCTAGTTGGCTCTCAGAGGGACACCAGGATAGCACAACCTGCCACTGAAAGACATCCATTGGAGCGAATACCACTGAGGAGCAGGGGACGTAGACCCCCGCCCAGATCAGGAACCTTCCAGGGGAATCATCCTGCTTCAAGCTCCAGACCAATAATAAAACAGGCCATTGTCTACCAACAGGCCAAGAGTCCCCAAATAGACAGGTCCTAAAGAGGAGAAGTCCAGCAGTATAGAGTCAACTGCAGGCTCACTGTTTTAACAAAGCCAGTAGGTAAGATGGACCCTCTAAGGGACCCTACCTAGGAACCGCGGGGGGTTTTGGAAGAAATTCCCCCCCCCCCCCCCCCCCGCCAACCTGCGAGACTTGGTACCCAAGGTGACCATTCACAGGAAGATGCAAACAAAGAAGGGGGTGCCCCCTGACAGGGTCCTTGAATATAATCAGCTCAAAAGGAACCACCGTACCAAGGGGGAATGAGCACAGACCTCGCTCCCGGGGTGCTGGAACCCCATCTAGGATCAATAACCTACTGTGCCGAAGAGCCCAAAGGCTCTGTATATAAGGGACATCATCTGATACGCCACCAACGGGCCCACCAGCTGCAATCCTGCCTGGTGAGAGTAAGATGCCAGCAAAGGGGGACAGAGCCCCCGTAACCAGGAGTCCACTTGTTGCCAAGGAAGAAGGCTCAAGCCTGAACCGAATCCAAGGAATGGAGATAGCGGATAAGGGACCATGAGGGATTGAGGTGACTGAGCACCCATCCAGTAACTCCCAGGGGACACCGCCGGCCGACTAACCCACTCGGCCTGACGTAGAGATTGGCGAGTAAGGAAAGACGACCCGGTAGGTCCTAGTGCGGATGCCCCACAGGCATGTCCGAGACATCACCCCCATTCGCGCCATGGCGAGTAGCCTGGGAGCGGAAAAGAGGCCAAAAACAAGGCCTCAATCCGTGGGGTTGGTCCTGCAACACTGACTAGTAACGGTCTTGGTGTCCGGAAGACACAGGGGAACTAACAGGATCTAGAAGTCCACAGGAGGCCGGAAGCCCCCCTTGCACAGGGCGCCTGTGTCCCAAGACAGAGATAACATACAGGGACTACCTGTGAGTGTAGAATTGCCAGGCCTACCATAGGCCAGCATGGCCCAGACTGCCTCATCATTTCGAGGGAAAGAGAAAGGTTAACATAGAGGCCATCGCCCCATTCTATTAAGGGCAACCTGCAAGTAAGCCCAGACCCTGCAGGTCGAGTACGGCCTGCACCAACTCCTGAGGGGGAAACAGGGGCTAGAAGCACCCTGACAACCTCTGAGAGGGGCCGCCCAGCAAATTCTATCCTGTGTCCAGGGGAACTACCTCCTGGAACCTCCAGAAGGAGAAGATACGCTCCCAGATAGGAGCCAGGTGCTTACTGTGGCAGTCCCCTCGCCCAGAAGGGCGAGGGCGTCCCTTCATGCTTGGGAAGTCTTGGCACATTTGGACTTAGCCCTGCCAGAGGGCCCAGGGCGTTGCCTGCCCACCCCGTGGTGGAAATCCACTCCAAAAAGTTGGAAGCGCACCTCAGGTTCGCGTTTGACACTAACGTAGGGAGGGGGAGGGGTGTCCCTGCCCCGAGGAGGCCGAGACGGCCTTCTGCGTAGGGGTGCCTTACCCTTTTTTTCCAAAAAGGTCCAAACAGGTCCCAAATAGACGCCGTCCTCTGAAAGGAAGGCCAGTGAGAGCCTTTTTCGTATCATCGTCAGCTCCCCACTGTCGCAGCCAGACCAGGCGGCGGATAGCTACCACAAGGGCAGAGGTTCTAGCACACATCTTAATGGTGTCATCCAGCGCTGAGAGGATAAACCTCACAAACACATCACAGTCTGAGAGCGCATTAAATACCTCCCAGGGGAGGTCCTCAGGTCGGTGATCAAGTAGCTTTCTAATGAGAGTCCTGGCGGCCACCGCAGTGATGGCCGCGGCACAGACCGGGCGCAGAGCCGTCCCTGAACACGAAAAGGCGTGGGAAGCCAGTCTGTCAATGCGCCGGTCCTCAGCATCCCGAAGGGTACGGTAATAAGGAGCAGTCATGAAGGGGGGGGTTAGTAACCCCTATAATCGGTGCATCCACCACAGGAGGTGCTGACCAAAAATACCATTTTGTGAGTACTCACCTGAAAAATGGATATTGTTGGTGTGCCACACACCCCGCTTCACTTCTAAATATTCATCACTTAATGGGTTAACTCGCCGCCAGGTGACGTAGTGCAGAGAGGAAGTCTTATAACGAGCCCCCTTCCGGCCTACATATACCTGGTACCTCCCTTCAATCACCAGTATATTAAAAAGCAGAAAGACAAGGTACCAGTATTCCACCGGTAACCTCAAAATCAATTTTGATATAAATAAAAAGGCTTCACCATATAAAGGCTTCGGTAATACCGAAAAGGGTGGGAGTGAAGCGGGGTGTGTGGCACACCAACAATATCCATTTTTCAGGTGAGTACTCACAAAATGTGTGCCACACACCCCGCTTCACTTCTAAATATTCATCACTTAATGGGACATCCAAAAGCAGTGTCCACAAGGGAAGGGCATCTCAAGGCCAGGTGACGCATAACTTAAATGACTGCAGTCTGCAGAACTTTGCGGCCAAAAACAGCATCCGCTGAGGCTCGCACATCAACTTTGTAAAACTTAGAAAAAGTATGAACAGAAGACCAAGTGGCGGCCTTACAAACTTGTTCAACAGAAGCTTGGTGCTGAAAAGCCCAAGACGCCCCAACGGCGCGAGTAGAATGAGCAGTGATACCAAAAGGGGGAACTCTTCCCTTAGCAGAATAGGCCGCAGTAACGGCCTGACGTATCCACTTGCTAATGGTAGATTTGGCTGGTGCCAAACCCTTCTTAGGCCCATGGGGCACAACAAAAAAGGAATCCGTCTTACGAAAAGTAGTACTTAACACAGCGTACTACATCCAAACAATGCAAAACCCTCTCTTTGTCATTCTTAGGATTAGGACACAAGGAGGGAAGAACAATATCTTGGTTCAAATGAAAAGCAGAAACAACCTTAGGAAGAAAGTCTGGCTTGAACCGAAAGACCACCTTATCCTGATGCCTCTCAAAGTAAGGCGCCTGGATAGACAAGGCCGCCAACTCTGAGACACGCCGGACCGACGTGATCGCTACCAAGAAGACAATCTTCTGAGTCAGGGTAGACAAAGCAATATCCTGCAAAGGCTCAAAAGGAGGAGCCTGAAGAGCAGAAATAACCAAATTCAAATCCCAAACAGGGAGTAATGGTTTCCTGGGAGGCCGCACATGCGTAACCCCCTGGAAAAAAGTTTTAACTAAAGGTTTAAGCGCAACACGCTTCTGAAAAAAGATAGATAAGGCAGAGACCTGCCCTTTTAACGTACTTAGCTGGAGACCAGAGTCCAGCCCCGATTGTAAAAACTCCAGAATCCTGGAGACCGAAAAAACCCTACAAGGAAAAGATCTTATCTCACACCAAGCAATATAGGCTTTACAAGTCCTATAGTAGGTGATGGAAGAAGACCTCTTCCGGGCACTGATCAGAGTCTTAATGACTGAATCAGAAAGACCCTCCTCCTTCAGGATGGAGGTTTCAGCAGCCAGGCCATCAAACCCAGCGCTGGTAAATTGGGGTAACACAATTGACCCTGAGTGAGCAGATCGGGCCGAAGAGGCAGAACGAACTGGTCCACTGCCAGCCGAACGATGTCTGCGAACCTCACTCGTCTTGGCCACCTTGGGGCCACAAGAACGGCGGACACCTTTTCCAGAGCCAACTTCCGAAGCACCCTGCTCAGCATGGGTATCGGAGGAAACAGGTATAGAAATCCAGAGGATCCTGGGAGAGCGACACGAAGCTCGGGAGCCTGTGATAGTGATGAGGGGCCAACAGGTCCACCTCTGGGGTCCCCCATTGGAGACACAGTGAGCGACCCACCCGAGGATGGAGAGCCTATTCTCCCAGACGGGGCGAGCCCTTGCTCAACCGGTCCGCTACCTGTTTCTTCACCTCTGGAATGTAAACCGCCGAGAGACAAGGAACATGGAACACCGCCCCGGTCAGGATCAGGGACACTTCTCTGAGAGTACTCAGACTGCGAGTCCTTCCCTGAAGACTGATGTAAGCAACCGCTGTCTGATTGTCTGAACACATCTGGACCAGAAGGCCCAGAACGTGCTGAGTCAGGAGAGCAAGCACCTGACGGATGGTTCTCAGTTTCAGAATATTGAAGGGTAAGTGGGGCCTCTGAGGTCCCCACTGCCCCTGAAACTGCAGCTCCTTCCAGAATCTGCCCCATCCCGACAGACCGGCGTCCGTGGTGACAATTCCCCAAAGGGGGGTCAGGAACGACCTGCCCTACACAAGATTGGTCAAGACCAACCACCACAGGAGGGACTGCCGTACACGGGAGGACAACTGGAAGGACTGAACCAGCGACTGAGGTTGCTGGTCCCAAGACGCTAACAGAAAAAGCTGAAGCGTTCTCGTGTGAACCTGGGCAAAAGGAAGAAACACTCTGTGTTGATGAGAGTTCAGGCCGGGATGAACCGACCCATCTCTCTCGGGGACTGCGAAAAGATTGGAGTAGAAAACGAGGCCCATCTCTAAGCGCGGCACCGGCCGGATGACCGTTATCTCTAACAGATTCCTTACCGACGCCAGGAGCCCCTGCGTGGTCAAAGGAACGATGGGCACCCGAGACCGAACGAACCGTGAAGGAGGGTGAGACTCGAATTCCAGGTCGTAACTGGCCGACACTACCTCCTGGATCCATCTGCCTGGAACCACTTGGTTCCAAATCTGGAAGAAATGTCGCAATAGTCACCCCCACCCGCACGGGTGAGGGCAGCCCCTCAATGCTGAGTGGGCTTATCAGCAGGTTTGGGCTTGGTGCCCCAGGACTGAGCGGGCTGGCCACGGCCCCTCCCCCGAGTCCAACCTGTACCTCTGGTAGCGGGAAAGGAAGCACCCCTGTCCGCTCTGAATCCTCGAAAGGAGGGCCTACCGGAACCTGCCCCCCTAAAGGGGACACGAGGCCTCTTGCGTTGTGGCATCTTACCACCCTTTGCGACTGAATCAATTTTCTCCCCAAACAGACGCAACCCCAAAAAGGGGAGAGCTGTGAGCACCCTTTTGGAAGCCGCGTCCGCTGACCACTGACGCAGCCATACTGACCTGCGAATAGCCACCAGCATAGCCGCTGCCTTGCTACTCATAGCCAGCGCATCGTCCTGAGCGGCCAGGACATAAGACACAAAAGATTCACACTGCTTAAGCGTAGTGAACCGTTTACAGGCGGGATTAAGATCCTCATATAGCCCCTGAATTAAAGACTTAATTGCCAATAGAAGAAGGGCTGAAGCACACACCGGGCGCAACGCTGACCCGGAATAAATAAAACCATGGCGAGCGTATTGGTCAATCCGACGATCTTCCCCATCCTTAGGGACAGTGGTCTCAGCAGACTGTACCATAGCCGTGCTGGAGAGCCCTAGCACAGGGGTATCGACGTCAGGAGGGACAGACCAAAGCTTTACCAACTCTGGCGGAAAAGGATAACGCTTTTCCCAACTGGAAGGAATTCCAGATAACCGCGTGGGATGTTCCCATTCCTTAAGAACCACCCTCTCAAAGTGGTGTTGTCTGGGAAAAACCCAACGCGGCTGAGGCTCCTTAAACAACTGACCCTTTGGCAGGGCGGCCGCCTCAGGTGGATCTAAATTCAAAATTTTAAATATAATAGTCTGTTTTGCACAAGGGATGCAAATAAAGACATCATCAGCTGGGAGTAGGGCCCCACAACCTACGCACCCCCCGAAGGGTTCAGCAGAACCGTTTCCGGCAATAACGGAAGCCTCCATATGGTGATTTATGGTATTCGCAATACTTGGGTCTTTTAAGGCATAAGCCAACCCGGGATGCCCCTTTATTTGTAAATGTCCCGGAAGGGAGGATTTTTTTTTTTTTTTTTTAAGTTAAGGTCCCCTTTAATAAAATATATATATATATATATATTATATATATATATATATATATATATATATATATATATATATATATATATATATATATATATATATATATAGATTATATATATACAAGCATTAATAAATATCCCAATAAATAGCCAGGCAACATAGAGCCGGAGGGCCACCATAAGCAGGGATCCCGGGATCTGTAAGGCAAAAGAAACCACAATCAGATCCTCACATGTGTAGGATAGCACCAAAATGCCTTTAAAAATGAGCAAAATCATGCCCCCTAATAAAATATGACTCCCCACCATATCCAACACAAAAAGATATGCACTTCCCACTTAACGGCCCCACCAGGTGGGGCCGCTTACCTGGACCAAGCGAAGGCAGCAGCCGGAGAGCAAGACCGCAGCCAGCACCACAGCACAGAAGACCAAGTGCGGCAGCGTGCCCACGTGACTTCCCCCTTTGAAGGGAAGTGAATGCTGGGCCTGCCGCACACCGCCGCATGACGCCGGCGCCACGCCCCCGATGCCGCGTCACCGGGACCCGCCCCCTACGCCGATCAGTACAGCCTTTCAGCTGGGGATTACACCAGATGGGCCACTACACGTGCGCCCAGGCAGCGGAGGGGGGAGGACAATAAAGACCGCATAGCGCAGCCTATGCGAATAAATTACATACAGTGCCAGCGGGGAAGGGGGGAGGGGGGTAGGGGGCCACTAAAGCAATAGTCTGCTTTGAAAAAGCGGCCAGCCACCTACCCAGCGCGGTCTGCCATTAAAGCAGACCTAAAAGTATACACATGCTGAATAAACATACACACATGTTGAAATAAAGTGATACAAGTGAAACACACATACTAAAAGCACACCCTCAAACCCCCCCCCCCCCATAGTGAAGGGAGAAGGGACCGTAACGGGGGAGAAAAGGGGCTACGGCGACCCTCGGGACAGGGGCATCCCATTTCCGGATCACCATGCCGGATAGCAGCATGAGGTCGAGCGGTAGGGGATAAGCTCCTAGGCACTTAAAGTGCCATCTACCATTTGCCCGGTGAGCAGCCTAGGCTGGGAGGCTTCCATTCCACCATTAAGGTATACACACTCAAACCGGGCAGAAATAGACCAAAAGGGGGTGGCGGGGTAAGAAAACCCCGGCCTACCTGTAAGCAGGAGACTTCAAACTTCTGTCTTGTCGTCAAGCAGAGAGAAAAATACTGGTGATTGAAGGGAGGTACCAGGTATATGTAGGCCGGAAGGGGGCTCGTTACAAGACTTCCTCTCTGCACTACGTCACCTGGTAGCGAGTTAACCCATTAAGTGATGAATATTTAGAAGTGAAGCGGGGTGTGTGGCACACCAAGAATAGTTAACCACATCAGGAGGGAAAGGGTACTTTCCTTCCCAGACCCCTGGGGCCCATTTAAGTTTACAAGGCGATTCCCATTCTTGGGATATAAGATTCTGGAAATGCTCCTGTTCCAGGAATTCCAAGTGCGGCGGCGCTGTGTGGAAACTCTCTTTCTTAGGCTTGGGAGCCTCTCCAGGAGGGGAGATAGACAAAACCTTAAAGATCTTAATAAGTAGTTCATCTGTGTCACACAGGCCCCAAGAACCGGGCCCAGAATCATCACGGCTCCAGGGCATCTCATCCGAGGAGCCCGAATCGGAGAATAGCTCACCTTCATCAGAAGTATCAAGGTCCTGCATAGCAGCAGATTCATCAGTATCATTAGGAACCGGAGAACCAGGAGGCGTCAGGGAACGCTTCTTTCCAGGGCCCAAGCGCTCTGCCAAACTAGACTGCACCTGCTTAGCCGTAGGCAGCCTGCGCGGCACGGCTTGCTGGTCATCCCCGCTCGAGTGAGACTCATTAGGGGTGAGATTTAGGTCCGGGGAGACAGGTGTATTGAAGGGAGGTGCAGCCACTGGCAAACCTGATTGCAGGGTCAGTGCCTGTTCAGCACACGGTCCGCAGACCCGTGCTCTGTCACTGGGGCTGACCACACACTGTACACAGCCGGTCATGTCCCCGAGGGACCCCGGGTACATAATTCTGAGATGCCTCCATATGGTGATTATCTGAGCAGTATGCCCGCAGGATTTACGCAATAGGCAACCCTGGATGCCCCAAGACCTGCTAGGAATGTGGGAGAATTTGTTATGTGGACCCGCTATAATATATGTCAGGCCGGGAGAAGCCACCGAAATCCTGGCGTCTGAAAGACATAATGGGATAAGGAGGGGGTTGTCAGTGCCATGCGCAGCCGAATAAAAATTCATAGGAACAAAAACCGCCCCGGAGGGCACTTACATGACCAAGGGAGGAGGCGGATCGCAACCACGCGCGAAGACCGTTAAAATGGCGCCAAGCGAACCTCGAGGGGCGGGCCTGATCTGGCTGTGACGCGGGGCGCGTCATGCCGAGTCCCAGCCTTCCCCCAAAGAGCGCGAAGCTCTAACCAGCGCAACGTCAATGACAGTAGTGGATAGGACACACATACATAATGTAATTAAGGAGATTGCTCTCACACTAGGGAACGATGCTGCCGTCCGGGCTGCACACTAATGTAATGAAAGGACACACACGCGCGCAACCAGAAGGTTTATGTGGAGCAAGGAGCGCGGCACTGACACCCAAGTTTAAATAAAAGATCAACGGCCCTAACGTGTTAACATTACACTGGGACTGCCACACATACCCCCCCCTTTCTTTTCCCCCGAGCTACGGGAGGAAGCGAGGGAGAAGCGGACCTGCACCCAGGGATCATCGCTATGAGGGGCACGGGACAATGATGCGGGAGGGGCATCTAATGGAGGCTCACCATCGGCCTAAACCGCTTACCCTATGGTGGGGGATTGCGGTGGAGCGTAGCTCCGTGAGCACACGAGGTGCTGCCTACCTTCACCCGACCAGCGCAGCCCAGGCTGGGAGGCACATCTTTATAGAAGAGGACGGGTGGAAATAGTCCCGCAGGGCCGCAGGCTGTAATAGCCCCGCTCACCTGCGAGAGAGTTGATACTTCATGTCTTCGCAGCCAGCACTGCAGAGAAATCTGGGGATTTGTGTGAGGTCCCTGGGTATATGAAGGGCCGGGAGGAGCCTGTTTTTGCATGTCTGCAGTGAACAGCGGCCTCTGGCGGAGGATTACCCACGTGTAAGTATTATATTGGAGCAGGACGTACTGTATGCTTAGAATATCCTTGCCTGAACTGTATCCAGATTCATACCCAGGAAGGGTGTCACCAAGGAGGGAGACGGGGAAGACTTGGGATGGTTGATCACCCAGCCAGAGTATCCAACTCTGCCTGTTGGAGGGACTGGGAAGTGATGAGAATGTCGTCCAGATAGGGCACACGAATGCCCTGAAACCTGAGCAGGGACATCACTCCCGCCAGCACCTTGGTGAACACTCTGGGAGCTGAAGTGAGACCGAAGGGCAATGCCACAAATTGGTAGTGCTGATCGTCCAGAGCGAACCTGAGGAACCTTTGATGACCTGGAAACACAGGAATATGAAGGTAAGCATCCTTGATGTCCACCGACGTCATGAAATCCCCTTGGCGCAGGGAACTGATGGCAGAGCGCAGAGTTTCCATGCGAAAGCGCCTGCCCCTGACAAACCTGTCCAGGATGGGCCTGACTGACCCATCTCTTTTGGGCACGGTGAAAAGGTTGGAATAGAACCCCTTGCCCCTTTCTCGTAAGGGGACCTGACAGATGACCCCCAGCTCCAGAAGGCTTCGCACCGCCAGAACTAGAGCCTGAGCTGACACAGGGTCCTGAGAAATCCGGGATCTGATGAATCTTGGGGGCGGCCAGGCAGCAAACTATCTTGTAACCGGAGGACACTACCTCCTGAATCCACCGGTCTGAGACATGAAGCCTCCAGACGTGAGCAAAGTGCTGAAGCCGTCCCCCCAACCCGGATGGGTGAGTGCGCCCCTTCATGCCTGAGGAGGCTTGTGAGAAGACTTAAGCTTGGAGCCCCAGGAGGAGCCAGCCTCCCTTAGCAAACAGGTCCAGGCGGTCCCCAAACAGGCGTAGTCCTTTAAAGGGAAAACCAGTGAGAGCTTTCTTGGCAGCGTTGTCAGCAGCCCACTGGCGCAGCCAAACTGAGCGGTGTATAGCCACCACAAGGGCAGTAATAGTATCATCCAAGGCAGAGAGGACATAAGTCACAAAAACCTCACAACGAGAGAGTGCATTAAACTCCTCATCTTTAGGGGCACCATCTAGGACACTTCTAAGCAGGGTCCTAATAGCCACAGCAGTAATGGCAGAGGCACAGACCGGGCGCAGCGCCGTCCCCACACAGGAAAAGGCATGGGACGCCAGCTGATCAATACACCGGTCCTCACTATCCCGCAGCGTAGTAGAGTCAGGGGAATGCATGACAGAGGTGTTAGACAACCCTAGGACCGGGGCATCCACCTCAGGAGGGGATGACCAACGCTTCACCACATCAGCAGGAAAGGGATACCTCTTATTCCAACTCTTAGGTAAACCAGGGAGCCTGCTGGGGCGCTCCCATTCCCTGAGCACGAGATTATTAAAATGGGCTTGCTCTGGAAACTCTAAACGTGGCTTAGCAGTATGAAACAATTCCCCCTGTTGCCTGGGGGCCGCAACCGGGAGAGAGATAGACAGTACCTCAAAAATCTGAGCCAACAGCCTATCAGTATCATCTGGGGCCCAGGGGTCAGAGCCAGAATCATCATGACCCCTGGGCCTCTCATCAGATGACTCCGAGTCAGAGAATAACTCCCCTTCTTCCAAAGGGGTATAGCCAGACAGATCCAAAAACTCATCAGCCTCCATAGGGAAAAGAGTGACATCAGGCGTCAAGTGACACTTCTTAGCAGAGGCCTTACGCACCAAGGTATTAGCCAGCAACTTCTCAACACTAGCCAGTCTGGAAGACACATCAGGCTGAGAATCCCCACTGGTATGCAACTCAATGGGAGTCAAATTTAAGCTCCCATTGCCCCGAGAGCTACAAGGGAGAGCGAGGGAGGACAGCGGCCACTTAACATAGGACCCACCGATAGACAGGGGCAAGGGGCAATAGTGCGGGAGGGGCATCCCATAGAGTCTCACCATATGCCTCTTCCACCTACCCTTTGCGGTGGAGCAGCACTCCTAAGCACCTGACAGCGGTGCTTCCTACCATCACCCGGACCAGCGCAGCCAAGGCTGGGAGGCACATTAAAAATGGAACGGGTGGGAATAGTCCTACAGGGCCGCAGGCTAATAGCCCCACTCACCTGCGAGAAGAGAGAGACATCTTCTTGTCCTTCGCAGTCCAGACTGCAGAGAAAATCTGGGGATTTGTGGGAGGTCCCGGGTATTTGAGGGGCCGGTAGGAGCCAATTTCGCTGTCTCTGCAGTCCAGCGCCATCTGGCGGTGTAATACCCAAGTGTTATGATTCTTATCTGGAGCAGGACGTACTGTATACTAAGAATATAGGGTTTACTGCACAGGATAACCTGGCCAAACCATGAGGCAGTGGGGGCATTCCAAAAGGCTCACCATTAGCCCAATCTGCCTACCCTGTTAGAGCAGGGACTGCGGTAGGAGCCTAGCTCCTCAGCACCAAGGTCTATCGCCTACCTTCACCCGAACCTTATCAGCCGAGGCTGGGAGGCAGTCAATGGGACGGAACAGGTGGGAATAGTCCTGCAGGGCCGCAGGCAATAAGCCCCGCTCACCTGCACCACGAGAGAATTTTATGAGCAGGTAGCATTCTCTTGTCAATTAAATGCATGTCCATCAGGGTTGCCAAATAGAAAAGCAATTTGTCACTTGCTTGTATGCAAAAGTTTGGTGATATGTCATGAATCTGTCATGAGTTCTTGTGCTAATGTTCCTGCCAGTCAAAATTTGCAGCAGACTTGTATGCTGCTGATTTTTTTGCATAGTCAGACTTATGCACTACAGGCTTCAGCACCTTGACTGACCTGCAACATAGTCTACCACTTGGTGGCAGAGTTGCCTCGGTACTATATCTAGCTTGGAATACGGAGGAGCAACTTCACTAAAATGACTTGGTGACATCCTTACATTAACCAGACTGGCCTTATGTCCTAAACATATATTTCATGATTGAAAGAGGTGTCCCAATACTTTTGTCATCTTTGTTATAAACATATACTATATAACAAGTGGTTCCAATAATCTATGGCTCTCAAGGATTGTATTAAGTTAACCAGGATATTACAAGTGTTTACACCTTTCAAATATTTCTAATCCTGTTCAGTCTTTTCTATGAACCAGTCACCAAGTTCCACACTGTGCAGCCAGCAAAGTGACACCGCTATCATAGTAGATGCTTGTGACCAGGAACAAAGATCTAAACATGCTGAAGAGTCTAATGGCCTTACATACACAGGAGGTAACCAAAAGTTTATTTAAAATCATCTTTCGGTCATTTATGGCAACTAGTTTCAAAAATGCATATAATATATATATAAATATTAGCTGTTGTGCAAGCCCCATCAAAATGGTGGATTTTGGACCATCCTGCAGCTACATTTCTGAATTTGCTACCTTGTGCTTTGTGATTCAGCCAGTGAATACAGTTCTAATGAGGAGGATTATTTGTCTACTGTGCAATGTGTTTCAGTTCACCGACCTTCAGAATGCAGCTGTAAAATGTAAACCATTACCTGATAAGAGTCCTTAGAAACAACAGAAGCTCCATCCCAAACTGCACTCATCTGGACTTTTACAGTTTTTCCAGCAGCATCAACAACCTTGGTTTTCAGTGAATTTACATACACCGAAACAACGGATGTACATTCTTGCTCAACAGGGTTAAAAATCACAAGTGGCCTGCAAGATAAACAATGTAATTTCATAGCTATCAGTTTTTAAAAAAACATGCAAAAGATCAAAGGCCAACAAAATATTAACATTAAAAATAACCCATGGCCTCTTCGGCACAATGCCATGATTGACTGACCTGTCACTCAAAGTCCCTGCTAACTGCTTCCATACTTGAATGTCTGGCCCCCACCCCTCCATTCTCCATCAGGAGAGTTGTTCTACTCTATTGCCTGAATGAGACTTAGCACAGAGAGGGATAGATAAATATAGATAAAATATATGCATAGGTTTCCTCTTCAAAGCGTAATAAAACACAGAATTTTGATTCCAGGATTTGTTCCCTGCCCCATGGGGCATCCTGAATTGGGATGCCTACTGCGTGAAACCCCCCAGTTCTCCCATTAAAACTCACCTCTCCTTGGCCAGACATCGCATGATTGGACTATTATCCAATCAGAGTCTTTTGCTGCGTTTATAATTTTTGGCAAAGGGCCCCTCATCCCTTCATTGACTTCAAGGGGACAGGAAACACTAACTGACAGAGAACTAAAGCTCCACCCCTTCCCCTCAGACCCCCGATGTTTGAAGGGGAAAAAAAAAAGCAAGGAGTAAAATACAATTCTGTGATTACTCACCTGTAGAATTGGTATTATGAGTATAAAGTACGTCCTGCTCCAAATAGATTACTTACACGTGGGTATTACTCCGCCAGATGGCGCTGGACTGCAGAGACATCGAAAAATAGGCTCCTCCCAGCCCCTCAAATACCCGGGGACCTCCCACAAATCCCCAGCATTGAAAAGCAGTTAACGAGAAGCCGGGAGAATTAAACAACCCAAACTATCAAATATAAGAACAATTACCATACAGGGGATCCAAGATAATGCAAAGCCAAGGGTGGGTTGGAGCAGGACGTACTGTATACTCATAATACCAATTCTACAGGTGAGTAATCACAGAATTGTAGTATTCTTCGTATACAGTACGTCCTGCTCCAAATAGATTACTTACACGTGGGACATCCAATAGCAGTGTCCATAAAGTAGGGTGGGATCCCCAAGAAAAAAGTAGCAGCAGACAGTTTAAACCACTGCCGCCTGCAGAACCTTTCGGCCAAAAGCAGCGTCAGCTGAGGCCCTAACATCAACCTTGTAAAACTTTGAAAAGGTATGAACAGAAGACCAGGTAGCCGCCTTGCAAACTTGTTCAACAGAAGCCTGGTGCTGAAAAGCCCAAGAAGCACCAATAGCACGAGTGGAATGAGCAGTAAGGCGGAAGGGAGGATTCTTCCCCTTAGCAGAGGAGGCCTGAATCACAGCCTGACGGATCCATTTGCTGATAGTGGACTTCCTAGGCCCAGAAGGGACCACAAAAAGAGCATCAGTTTTCCTGAAGGGTGTGGTAGCCACCAGATAGTAGTTCAGACACCTAACTACATCCAAAGAATGCAAGACCCTTTCCTTAGCATTACTAGGATTAGGGCACAAAGAAGGAAGAACAATGTCCTGATTCAAATGAAAAGCAGATACTACCTTTGGCAGAAAGTCTGGCTGGAAACGAAACACCACCTTGTCCTGGTGTCTCTCATAGTAGGGGGCTTGAATAGAAAGCGCCGCCAACTCAGACACACGCCTAACAGAAGTAATAGCCACCAGAAAGACAGTCTTGAGTGTAAGAATGGCAAGGGCAGCATCCTGCACAGGTTCAAAGGGAGCACCCTGCAAGGTTGACAAAACCAAATTCAAATCCCAAACAGGCACCATAGGCTTACGTGGGGGGCGCACATGAGTGACCCCCTGAAAAAAGTCCTGATCAGAGTGTGCTGAGCAAAGGACTTCTGGAAGAAAATAGCCAGGGCAGAAACCTGCCCTTTCAGAGTACTGAGTTGGAGCACCATCTCCAACCCATACTGCAGGAACTCCAGGATCCTGGGAATAGAAAACACACGACAGGTTAGAGACTTAGACTCACACCAGTCAATGTAGGCACGCCAAACCCTGTAATAAATGGAAGAGGAAGACTTCTTCCTAGACTTTATCAAAGTATCCACAACCGAGGAAGACAGCCCCTTCTCCATCAAGATGGAGGTTTCAGCAGCCAGGCTGTCAAAGCCAGAGTTTGTAAATTGGGATGGCGTAGAGAGCCTTGAGTGAGCAGACCTGGCACCAAGGGCAGAGTGTACTGATCTACTGCCAGCTGCACCACGTCTGCGAACCACACTCTTCTTGGCCACCTGGGGGACACCAGGATTGCTGGCACCCCTTCCAGAGCAATCTTGCACAGAACCCTGCCCAGCAGGGTAATTGGAGGGAAGACATACAGGAACTGAAAGTCCTGCCATGACATTGCTAGAGCATCCGAGGTCAAGGCCAGAGGATCCTGGGACAGTGAGACAAAAGCTGGGAGCTTGTGGGACGCAAACAGATCCACATTTGGTTGGCCCAAACGGTGACACAGGGATTGAAACACCCTGCTGCATAGGGACCATTCTCCCTGGCGAGAGGTCCCCCTGCTCAGAGACACCCCCGGGATGTACACAGCTGATATGCAGGGGATATTGGCCTCCGCCCAAGTCAGAATCAGAGACCCCTTGCTCCGGGTCCCTCCCTGATTGATGTAGGCAACTGCCGTCTGGTTGTCCGAGCGCACCTGAACAGGCAGGCCCCGAAGGCGAGTAGTCAAGTGAGCCAGAACTAACCTGATCGCCCGCAGTTCCAAGACATTAATAGGTGTGTGGGCCTCCTGAGGACCCCACCTCCCCTGGAACTGCGGGCACTTCCAGAACCCCCCCCCCCAACCTGACAGACTGGCATCGGTGGTGACTGTCTTCCAGGGAGGGGTAGGAAAGGATCTGCCCCCCAACAGGTTCCTTGAGTCCATCCACCACAAGAGGGACCTCCTGACCCGAGGGGAGAGCACACAGACCCTGTCCAGGGACGCTGGGTCCTTGTCCCATACTGACAATAGGTGAAGTTGCAGAGGCTTCAAGTGGAACTGAGCATAAGGGACCGCTTCGAAGCATGCCACCATCAGGCCCAACAGCTGCATCCCCTGCCTGATGGAGGGATGAGGACAATATAGAAGGAACTGAGCCTGTGCAATCAGACTGTCCACCTTCTGTTGAGGAAGGAAAATCCTTGCCTGAACTGTATCCAGATTCATTCCTAGGAATGGAGTTACCAAGAAAGGAGACAGTGAGGACTTGGGTTGGTTGATCACCCATCCAAATGACAACTCTGCCTGATGTAGAGATTGGGAAGTGATGAGAATGTCGTCCAGATAGGGAAGCACACGGACGCCCTGACATCTGAGCAGAGACATCACGCCCGCCAGCGCCTTGGTGAAAACCCTGGGAGCTGAAGTGAGACCAAAGGGCAAAGCCACAAACTGGTGGTGTTGATCCATCAGAGCGAACCTGAGGAACCTTTGATGACCTGGAAATACAGGAATATGAAGGTAAGCATCTTTGATGTCCACAGAAGTCATGAAATCCCTAGCTCTATTTGGAGTGGACGTGAAAGGCACCAAAAAGAATATTATATCTATGCAAAAAGTATATCCTCAAAATATTCAATGTTATTAATGCGTAGCTAATCATAAAAGACATATAAAACAAATATACAACACAGAACATTTAAAAACAAGGCTAATCCCCCTTCATATTATCAACAATAAATGTATATCTCATAATCCAAATAATCAATATAGTTTAGAAAGTGTGTGTGCTGTGTTCCCACTATATGGATTAAATAAACATATTGACAATAATCTTCTCAATGTCATTCATTTTCACGGGTCTGTATGTGTCTGTACAGACACATACATAGCCACAAGTAATTGTGCCGGCACAATGAGGAAATAAATGAATAAATACAAAAATAATTAAGTGAATAAATAAATACCACCACCTATGAGCTATACAACAATCAATATATGAAAAAGATATACAGTATGAAAGTTTTTATATATTTTTCATATATTGATTGTTGTATAGCACATAGGTGGTGGTATTTATTCACTTAATTATTTTTGTATTTATTTATTCATTTATTTCCTCATTGTGCCGGCACAATTACTTGTGGATATGTATGTGTCTGTACAGACACATACAGACCCATGAAAATGAATATGAAGGGGGATAAGCCTTGTTTTTAAATGTCCTGTGTTGTATATTTGTTTTATATGTCTTTTATGATTAGCTACGCATTAATAACATTGAATATTTTGAGGATATACTTTTTGCATAGATATAATATTCTTTTTGGTGCTCCACATAGGGAGGGAGGTGTGGCCTTTCACGTCCACTCCAAATAGAGCTGCTGTACTTTTAGTGGGTGTGAGCACAGATCATTGGATAGGTAGTGCACCTCATAATTATAATTACAAGTCATGCGAAAGCGCCTGCCCCTGACAAATTTGTTGAGGATCTTCAAGTCCAGGATGGGCCTGACTGAACCATCTTTTTTGGGTACTGTGAATAGGTTGGAATAAAAGCCCTTGCCTTTTTCTCTTAAGGGGACCTGGCAGATGAACCCCAGCTCCAGGAGGCCTTGCACTGCTTGCACCAGTTCCTGAGCTGACACAGGGTCCTGAGGAATCTGGGATCTGATGAATCTTGGAGGGGGGCAGGCAGCAAACTCCAACTTGTAACCAGAGGACACTACCTCCTGAATCCACCGGTCTGAGACATGAAGCCTCCAGACGTGAGCGAAGTGCTGCAGCCGCCCCCCCACCCGGATGGGTGAGGGCGCCCCATCATGCCTGAGGGGGCTTGGGGGATGATTTTGCTTTGGGACCTCAGGAGGGGCCAGGACGTACACGTCCTCTGCGCCTACCCCAGAAATCTCCCCGGGTACCAGGAAAGGAAACCCCTCTCCCCTGTCGGTAAGGGGCACCACGGTAAGGGGAGGAGAAGGAACCCTGACCCTGAAAGGGCCGAGATTGCCGCCTGCGCTGGGGTAACCTTCCTCCCTTAGCAAAAAGGTCCAGGCGGTCCCCAAACAGGCGCAGTCCTTTGAAGAGAAAACCAGTGAGGGCCTTTCTGGCAGCGTTGTCAGCAGCCCACTGGCGCAGCCAAACCGAGCGGCGTATAGCCACCACAAGGGCAGATGTACTGGCACACATTCTGATGGTGTCATCCATGGCAGAGAGGACAAAATTTACAAACACATCACAACTGGAAAGTGTATTGAACACCTCACAAGGCAAATCATCAGGAGCACTGTCAAGTATATTTCTGATAAGGGTTCTAGTGGCCACAGCAGTGATGGCAGAGGCACAGACCGGGCGCAGCGCCGTCCCCGCACATGCAAAGGCGTGGGATGCCAGCTGGTCAATGCGCCGGTCCTCAGCATCCCGCAGGGTAGTAGAGTCAGGTGAATGCATGACAGAGGTGTTAGATATCCCTAGGACCAGGGCATCCACCTCGGGAGGGGATGACCAACACTTTACCACATCAGCAGGAAAGGGATACTTCCTATCCCAACTTTTAGGAATCCCGGGAAGTTTACTGGGACGCTCCCATTCCTTGAGCACAAGGTTATGGAAATGAGCCTGCTCGGGAAATTCCAAACGTGATTTTGCTGTATGGAAAAGCTCCCCCCTTTGCCTGGGAGCCGCAACAGGGGGAGATATGGACAGGACCTCAAAAATCTGGGTCAGTAATCTGTCGGTGTCATCCGGGCCCAGGGTCAGAGCCAGAATCGTCATGACCCCTTGGCCTCTCATCAGATGAGCCCGAGTCAGAGAAAAGCTCCCCTTCATCAGACGGGGTATAGCCACAAAGATTAAAAAACTCCTCAGTTTCCATAGGGAAAAGAGTGACATTAGGCGTTAAGTGCCGCTTTTAGCAGGGGCCTTACGCGCCAAGGTATTAGCAATCAACTTCTCAACAGTAGCCAGTCTAGAAGACACATCAGGTTGAGAATCCCCACTTGCATGGAGATTTAAGCTTGGGGGAGTAGGCGAAGTTTAACGAGGTGCAGCCACTGGCCAGATTGCAATGCAAGCACCTGCTCAGCACAGGGTACACAGACCCGCGCCTTGTCAGCGTCAGCTGGAGGCTGCCCACGCGCTACACACAGCCGGTCTTGTCCCGAAGGAACCACGGTCGCATTATCCTGGGATGCGTCCATATGCTGATTATAGCGGCACTATAGGCCAATAGGGATTAACGCTATACAGCAACCCCGGATGCCCCAATAACCCGCTAGGGAAGTGGGAGTATTACACAAGGCCCAAATTAATAACTAATAGAGGGCCGGGAGAAGCCAAAGGGTTCGCCCAGCCTGAAAGACATAAGAAGAAAGGACCATAAGCACACAGTAATAAAAGGAAGAATATAAAGCCACCTGCGAGGGCACTTAAGGACCGCGGTAGGTAGAGGTCGGTCGCGCATGGGCTAACCAAGCAGGTTAAAGATGGTGTCGGTATACCTCGAGGGGCGGGCCAGTATCGGTGATGACGCCCCCCCCGAAGAGTGCGAAGCCAGGACGTGCCAAGCAGCCAATGACGGCGCACCAGCGCCTGAGGTAATGCCGCCGCCAAGAGCGGAACATAGTGTGACTTAAAGGGCGCGCTGACGGCGGCAAATTTGAAAGACAGTAAAAAGGAAAGCAAGCCAGCGCGCCGGCTGACACAAGGCAGAAACAATAAATGATAAAGTGTAAAACACAGAATGCATAGCATACACAGTTACACCCCCCCCCCCCCCTCTTTTCTATTTTTTTGTAGAGGCTACAAGGAGAATGAGGGAGGACAGCGGCCACTTAATATAGGGCCCACCGGTAGACAGGGGCAAGGGGCATTAGTGCGGGAGGGGCATCCCATAGAGGCTCACCATAAGCCTGAACCGCCTACCCTTTGGTGGGGGATTGCGGTGGAGCAGCGCTCCTAAGCACCTAACAGCGGTGCTGCCTACCATCACCTGATCAGCGCAGCCAAGGCTGGGAGGCATATTACTAATGGAACGGGTGGGAATAGCCCTACAGGGCCGCAGGCTAATAGCCCCACTCACCTGCGAGTAGAGAGCCATTTCTCGTCCTTCGCAGTCCAGACTGCAGAGAAATTCGGGGGATTTGATGGAGGTCCCCGGGTATTTGAGGGGCCGGGAGGAGCCTATTTTTCAATGTCTCTGCAGTCCAGCGCCATCTGGCGGAGTAATACCCACGTGTAAGTAATCAATTTGGAGCAGGATGTACTGTATACTAATAACAACCTGTGGAGCCAAGCCAGAAACTATTTGAAAAAATGGGTGGGGTGTAGGGCGCTGGAGGACTATTGGAAATACTGTTCCTGGTAAGACTAACTGGGGTTTTCACCAGGCGTCCTCTAGGATGGCTAGCCACAGAAGGCAAACAAACACACAGCGTCCTACCTCAGGGTGGGCAGACTGCCTGAAGAACTGTCTTTCCGAAATTTTGCTGGTCATGCTTCCACCTTATAGTGTCCACCTTATAGTGTCTCAGGAAGGTGTGTGGTGAAGACCAGGTGCTGGTCTTACACATTTCCTTCAAAGAGATACCACCATTATAAGCCCTAGAAGCTGACAGCCGTAGTGGAATGGGCTCTAATACCTAAAAGGGGTGGGGAACCCACTGCTTAACAGGGCAGAGCTATAGCATCTATGATTCATCTCGCTATAAATGCTTTAGATGCCTGCAACCCCTTACTTTTCCCCCCAAAGGGGACCAATAAACTATCCAACTTTCTCCATTCTGCTGTAATTTGTACATACAGGAGAACCAGCTTTCTGGCATCTAGGAGCTCTAAGGACCTGTCCCCCCCAATCTGACTAAGCTGGCTCTAGTGCCTGTGACCTGTGAAATTTTTAGGACATTTTCGTTTCAATACTTATTTTATTGAACACAGAGCAAGCATAGGTTACATGCATAACAGTGGTTTGGTTCACATTGCTCACATTTCCTTGCAAAAAAGTCAAATTTCCGGACATTCCAAACAAAAATACAATTCTGTGAAATACTCACCTGTAGAATTGGTATTATAAGTATACAGTACGTCCTGCTCCAGATAGATTACTTACACTTGGGTTATCCTCCGCCAGATGGCGCTGCACTGCAGAGACATGTAAAACAGGCTCCTCCCGGCCCCTCAAATACCCGGGGACCTCCCACAAATCCCCAGCATTGAAAAGCAGTGAAAAAGAAGCCGGGAGAATTTAACAACCAAAAACTGGTAACTATAACAATGATAACAATCACCATACAGGGGATCCAGAATAATGCAAAAAAAAAAAAACAGGGTGGGGTGGAGCAGGACGTACTGTATACTTATAATACCAATTCTACAGGTGAGTATTTCACAGAATTTTATTATTCTTAGTATACAGTATGTCCTGCTCCAGATAGATTACTTACACTTGGACATCCAATAGCAGTGTCCATAAAGTAGGGTGGGATCCCCAATAAAAAAAGGTAACAGCAGACAGTTTAAACCACTGCCACCTGCAAAACCTTGCGGCCAAAAACAGCAACAGCTGAGGCCTTAACATCAACCTTGTAAAACTTTGAAAAGGTATAAACAGAAGACCAAGTAGCGGCCTTGCAAACTTGTTCAACAGAAGCCTGGTGCTGGAAGGTCCAAAAGGCACCAATAGCACGAGTAGAATGAGCAGTAAGGCGAAGGGGGGATTCTTCACCTTAGCAGAGTAGGCCTGAATCACAGCCTGACGAATCCACTTGCTAATAGTAGACTTGGCAGGAGCCAAACACTTCCTTGGACCAGAAGGGACCACAAAAAGAGCATCAATTTTCCTGAAAGGTGCCGTAGCCACCAGATAGTGCTTCAGACACCTAACCACATAAAAGAGTGCAAAAACGCTCTCCTTAGCATTGCTAGGGTTAGGGCACAAGGAAGGAAGAACCATATCCTGATTCAAAAGAAAAGCAGACACTAGCTATAGGCAGAAAATCAGGTTTGAACGAAACAGCTTGTCCTAGTGCCTCTCAAAGTAGGGGGGCTGAATGGACAGCACCGCCAACTCAGACACACGCCTGACAGAAGTGATAGCCACCAGAACACAACCTTGAGCGTAAGAATGGCCAAGGCAGCATCCTGCACAGGTACAAAGGGAGCACCCTGCAAGGCAGGCAAGACCAATTCCAAATCCCAAAACAGGGACCATAGGTTGTCGTGGGGAATGCACATGAGTAACCCCCTAAAGGCAGTCTTAATCAAAGAACGCTGAACCAAAAACTCCTGAAAGAAGACAGACAGGATAGAACCTGACGCTTCAAGGGACTGAGTTAGAGACCCGACTCCAACCCATGCAGTAAAATTCCAGAACCCTGGGAACTGAGAACACCCAACAGGGAAAAGATCAAGACTCACACCGGTCAATGTAGGTACGCCACACCTTATATTAAATGGAAGAAGAAGAAGTCATCTTCCTAGCCTTCACCATGGACTCAACCAACGAGGCAGAAAAACCTTTCTCCATCAAGATGGAGGTTTCAGCAGCCAGACCGTCAAAACCAGAGTTTGTAATAGGGATGGCGTAAGGGGCCCTAAGTGAGCAGAACTGGCACTCCAGGCAGAAGCACTGATCTGCTGCCATCTGCACTCCTCTTGGCCACCTGGGACCACCAGAATCACTGGCACCCCTTCCAGAGTAATCTTGCGCAGAACCCTGCCTAGCAGGGGGAATGGAGAAAAGACATACAGACACTGAATGTCCAGCCATGACATTACTGAGGCAACCGTGGTCACGGCCAGAGGATCCTGGGACAGGGAGACAAAGGCCTGGAACTTGTGATTGTGACAGAACGCAAACAGATGCACATCCGGTTGGCCCCAACGGTGATACAGAGATTGGAACGCCCTGTTGCAGAGGGACACCCCCCCCCCCCCCCCCCCCCCGGAATGTATACCACTGAAATGCAGGGAACATTGGCCTCCATCCAGATCAGGCTCAGAGACACTTCCTGGAGGGCCCTCTTGCTCCGGGTCCCTCCCTGATGATTGATGTAGGCAACTGCCATCAGAGTGACCGTGCGCCCCTGAACAGGCAGGCCCTGAATATGCTTCAAGACATTGATAGGTGAATGGGCCTCCTGAGGGCCCCACCTCCCCTGGAACCGCAGGAACTTCCAGAAGAACCCCTCCAACCTGATAGACTGGCATCCGTGGTGACCGTCTCCCAGGAAGGAGCAAGAAGGTTCCGCCCCCCCAATAGATGTCCTGAGTCTATCCACTACAAGAGGGGCCTCCTCACCAGGGGGGAAGACACACAGACCCTGTGCAGGGATGCTGGGTCCTTGTCCCATACAGACAATAGGAGAAGTTGCAGAAGCCCCAAGAGGGACTGGGCACAAAGGGGCCGTTCCGAAGCACGCCACCATCAGGCCCACCAACTGCATCCCCTGCCTGGTGAAGGGACGGGGACAGCTAGGAGGAACTGAACTTGTGCAAGCAGATTGTCCACCTTCTTCTGAGGAAGGAATATCCTTGCCTGAACTGTGTCCAGATTCATTCCTAGGAATGAAGTTACCAAGGAAGGGGACAGTGAGGACTTGGGGTGGCTGATCACCCATCCAGATGACTCCAGAATGGACACCACCAGCCGAGTATCCAACTTTGCCAGATGTAGAGACTGGGAAGTGATGAGAACATCCAGGGAGTGGCAGCACGCGGACGCCCCTTGGCCTCATCAGAGACATCACCCCCGCCAGCACCTTGGTGAGCACTCTGGGAGCTGAAGAGAGGCCAGATGGCAAGTTCACAAATTGGCAGTATTGATCTTCCAACGTGAATCTGAGGAATCTTGGTGTCCTGAAAACACAAGGATGTGAAAGTAAGCCACATTGATATCCACGGACGGCATGAAGCCCCCGGGGCGCAAGAAGCAGATGGCCGATCGCAGAGTTTCCATGAGGAAAGCGCCTGTACTTGACAATTTGCTGAAGATCTGTAAATCCAGAATGGGCCAGACTGATCCAGCTTTTTTGGGAACTATGAAAGGGTTGGTGTAGGGTCCGTTGCCTCTGTCCGTTAAGGGAAATCTGCAAATGACCCCCAGACTTAGCAGACCTTGCACGGCCTGCGCCAGCACCAGAGCAAAGGAGGGAGCAGGAGTACCCGGAACCAGATAATCTTAGGGAAGGCCGCGCAGCAAACACCATCTTGAAGCCAGAGGACCCTACCTCCTAAATCCACCGATCTGAGGCGTGATGTCTCCAGACTTAAGCAAGGTGCCGCAGCCGTCCCCTCACCCATCATGCTTGAGGGGACTTGGGGGAGGATTTGGGCATAGCCCCCCCCCCCCCCCCCAGAAGAGCCAGGGTGTAGTCTTCTGCTCCTGGGACAGGGAGCTGAGCGAGTCCCCGCGAAGGACACCCCTGGTTCCTGTTTAACACCATGGTGGGGGGTGGAAGGAGGGCCCTGGAGAGACAGCCGTCTGCGCTGGGGTAACTTACCTCTCTTACCAAACAGGTCTAGACGGGCCCCAAACAGACGTAGCCCTTTAAAGGGGAGCCCAGTAAGGGCTTCTTCGCAGCATTGTCAGCACCCCACTGTCGCAGCCAGACCAAGCGACGTATAGCCACCACGAGGGCAGAGGTTCTTGCACACATTCTGATGGTGTCATCCAATGCTACTAGAACAAATTTTATACATATCACAACTGGAGAGTGCATTAAACACCTCACAAGGGAGATGATCAGAGGCACTATCAAGCATATTTCTGATGAGGGTTCTAGTGGCCACAGCAGTAATGGCAGAGGCACAGACCGGGCGGAGCGCCGTCCCTGCACATGCAAAGGCGTGGGAAGTCAGCAGGTCAATGCGCCGGTCCTCAGCATCCCGCAGGGTAGTAGAATCAGGGGGCTGTATGACAGGGGTGTTAGATAGCCCTATTATCGGGACATCCGCCTCAGGGGGGGGGGGATGACCAACATTTAACCACCTCAGGTGAAAAGGGATACTTCCTATCCCAATCCCTTGGAACCCCGGGAAGTTTACTGGGGCACTCCCATTCCTTGAGCACAAGGGAATGGAAATGTGCCTGCTCTAGGAATTCCAAACTTGATGTTGCTGTATGGAAGCGCTCCCCTCTTTGTCTGGGAGCCTCACCAGGGAGAGAGATAGACAGAACCTCAAAGATCTGGGTCAATCTGTCAGTGTCATCATCCAGGGCCCAGGGGTCAGAGCCAGAATCGTCATGACCCATTGGTCTCTCATCAGATGAGCCTGAGTCAGAAAAGAGCTCTCCTTCATCAGAAGGGGTATAGCCACACAGATTCATAAACTCCTGAGATCCCATAAGGAAAACAGTATCATAAGGCATCAGGTGCCGCTTCTTACCAGGGCCCTTACGCGCTAAGGACCTCGTAATAATCTGCTCAGCAGTAGGTAGTCCAGAAGACACACCAGGCTGAGAATCCCCACTTGTATGCAACTCAGCAGGAGTGAGATTTAAGCTTGGGGGAGAAGGTGAAGTGAAACCAGGTGCAGCCACTGGCAGGCCCGATTGCAAAGCCAGCGCTTGCTCAGCACAGGGTACGCAGACCCATGCCTTGTCAGCATCAGCATGAGGTTGTCCACACGCCATACACGGTCTTGTCCCAAAGGGACCCCGGTCACATTATCCTTAGATGCCTCCATATGGTGATTATTAGGCACAATATGCCAGTAGGGATTGACGCTATAAAGCAACCCTGGATGCCCCAATGACCCGCTAGGAAAGTGGGAGTAATTTTACAAGGCCCGACTATCAATTACACCGGGCCGGGAGAAGCCAATGGATTCACCCTCTGAAAGACACAATGCGAAGGAGGGTGTCAGAACCGAAACACACTACAGTGAAGTATAAAGCTGCCCCCGAGGGCACTTACAGACCACGGTAAGTAAGAACGTCACACGCGCGCGCGACCAGACAATATGGCGCCGAGTACCTCGAAGGGCGGGCCAGAGCGAGCCGTGACGCAGGGCGCGCCATGCCAGGCCCCGCCCCCCTGAAGAGTGCGAAGTCCAACTGACAAGCAGCCAATGAGGACGCAGAGGCGTCTGAGGTAACGCCGCCGCCCGGCGCGGAGCATCCAAATGAAGGAAAAGGCACGCGCGGCCACGGCGGCATTTGCAGTGTAAAAAGACAAGTCAGCGCTGCGGTTGACACCACATATCAGTCCAAGCAGACATTACAAAAAAGGCCATATGCATGTAATCACAATACACAGACATCCACCCTCCCCCCTTTCTTTTCCCCCCGAAGGCTACAGGGAGAATGAGGGAGGATGGCGTCCCTTTGTACAGGGCCCACCGCTACCGGGGCATGGGACAATAATGCGGGAGGGGCATCCCATAAAGGCTCACCATCAGCCTATACCGCCTACCCTTTGGTGGGGGACTGCGGTGGAACAGGGCTCCTTAAGCACACAGGGTGCTGCCTACCTTCACCCAACCAGCGCAGCCCAGGCTGGGAGGCACATCACACGAAGGACAGGTGGGAATAGTCCAACAGGGCCACAGGCTTTAATAGCCCCGCTCACCTGCGACAGAGTGAGAATTTCATGTCTTCTCAGTAAGCACTGCAGAGAAATCTGGGGATTTGTGGGAGGTCCCCGGGTATTTGAGGGGCCGGGAGGAGCCTGTTTTACATGTCTCTGCAGTGCAGCGCCATCTGGCGGAGGATAACCCAAGTGTAAGTAATCTATCTGGAGCAGGACATACTGTATACTAAGAATATCCTAAATTAACACATAGAGATCGAAAAGGAAAGAAAGGGAATCCATCAGAGAAGGAGAAACAAGAAAATAGAGAATAAAAAAAAAAAAAAAAAAAAAAGGGGGGGGGGGGGGAACGTCATATTGTTAATAGATTAACATCAAAATTTCGAAGGCAGAAAGTTCTGCACCCAAGGGTCCCACAATCGCCAACTTCACCCCTGTCAAGATGTGTTATGTCAACTGCTTTTGTCATTTGGTGCTATGGGGGTAAGGAGGGCTATCCAAGGGTCTCTAACTATATTTCGTGAAATGCTTCATTCTCTCCGGGACCAAGTACTATCTTGTCATTAACTTTACATTAGCCTCAAATGAGGCCACAGGAAGTACTCAACATCTGCAACCATCTTTTTCGGTCAAACTCACCTTCTAGCTCGTGGTGCCAGCTTTGGACATAGGAAGGGCATGGATTTTCAGACTCAGAGAGTGGTTATAGACCTCTGAAATAGCTCCTCTACCTTTGGGGTCCCTACAGCAGTGCATCTCAAAAGGAGTTCATTTATCTAGCTCCGGCCAGAAAAATCTATCCACCAAAAGGATAATCTCTAAGACATTCCTCCAAAAAGAGTGCTTAAGGCTAGGAGTAACGTATAACCTTTCTGTAGAAAAATCTAAAACCGAAACTACCTTTTATCTGTCCTTAAAGAGGACCAAGACCCATCTTGGAGTCTATGAGACTCCAGGGCAGGCATACTCGCTCCCCCCGCTGATTGGGGATGCCCCGCTGTGTGAAACCCCCCCAGGTCGCCTGAAAACTCCCCTTCATTCACGGTCCGAGCAGCCGGCACACCCCCACTATCCCTTTAGTAGGGCGTGTGTCCGCACCAAGTAATTGTGGCGGGGGATGCGGGCACCAACGAGCTTGAAGTGCGCTGAATGAACTATTGGCAGCGCATTCATCATAGGACCAGGAAGAGGTGAATTTGTTCAGGCGACCTGGGGGGTTTCACACAGTGGGGCACCCAGGGGCAAGGACCAAAACCCAGTATAGTCAAAATCTTGGTCCACTTTAACTTACATTAGATCTTTCGTGTCACTAACTTTCTGCTTTCCAACAGGGTAGAAATAACTATGTGATAACGCCTTTTTTTTTAGTAAGCCTAATTCAGGGTCCAAACTGCTAATTTTAGGAACTGGACCTGTGGAAATTTCCAGCAGAAGCCATGCAGGATATACCGACATACGGGACAGGAGAGAAAATCATGTTTTCCAGGGGCAATGTGGCAAAATTAAGAGAGCCCTGGCTTGCTCTTGTGTGATTTCCCTTTTGACCAAAGGGAACAGCCTAATTGGGAGGGAATGCATAACAAAGGCTGAATTCTTCCTGCTATCTGGGCAAAGACCTGGTGATGTAGCACCCATTCTCCCTGGCTTACTCTTACCTTGCTCAAGAAGTCTGCCTCTACATTTAAGGTCCCTTTTATGTGGATCGCCTGACCTTCCTCTCCAAGCTCTCCAACAGGTATTTGGTCAATCTGGAGAGTTTCAGAGATCGTGTTCCTCCATGGTGGGTTAGAAAGTCAACTACATTAGGCTGTCTGAGAAAATCTAGATGTCTCTGCCCAGTACATCAAACACTAGTTCCCTCAGAGCTTCTTTTACGGCTAGGAGCTCCCTGAAGTTGGAGGACTTCAGGGCCATGTCTCTTGTCCACCTTTCCTGGAAGTACTGGCCATGGCAATGAGCTCCCCAGCAAAAGGAACTTGTGACCACTATGGTCACTCCTGAGACTGTCAACAGTCTACAGTCCGTGGCAATCAAAGGCAACAGTGTCATAGATACTTCTTCTGAATATCTGCCTGTTTATCCATAGGGTGCTATAGAGACCTGGGCTAGGGGAGCATCCACTCTGGGAGCCTTACCCCAAGGGCGCTAGGTCTGCTTCCTCAAAGGGGAACCTGCATTTTAAAAAGATTCTGGAAGGAAGAACCAGGCTTCTGCCCCCCCCCCCCCCCCAAAACAATATCCTTGATAGAGTCATGGATAAAAAAAACATAGGCGTTTTAAAATCCTTAAAGCCCCGATATAAAGAATCCTTTAGAGACAAAGATTGGGCTGGAGTTTTAATCTGTAGCGTGGTATAGATGGCCTAAATGAGATCAGGCGTGTCTTCTCCGCAAACCTGCTAGCTGTCTCTTTTAGCTGATTGTTCTGTGTGACAGGAGTGAATACATTTGTCTGAAGAAGCTAACATATTATGCTCTTGCCCTGGGAAGAAGATGACGTGGCGTCACGTGCCTCTCACCTCCAGCGCTGTCACAGACCAAGAGAGGACATTGTTCTATGTACCCTGTCCTGCCACCTGTCAGGGAACATTATACTTTGTCGCTTGTGTGTGTGTGGGGGGGGGGGCCTACACTGGATCTGGGGGGGGGGGGGGGGATGCAGAGGAAAAAAAAAAAAAAGGATAGTGTTCATAATGTCCGCCCCCACCCCCACAGGAGTACAAAACAAACCTGTACCCGACTTAGCTGAGGCTCTGTAATAAAAAAAAAAAAAAAAATAGGGGGGCACATGGGCACCAACTCCATCAACAAAAAACACAGAGGGCTGAAGGGAAAGGGCGGGACTTGTCAGTTTGTGTTTCCTGTTTAGGGAAGTGAATGGCTAGCCATCCTGGAGGACGCCTGGGGAAACAATTATGATGATTGGACGAGAGCCCACACAAGCACCCTTGGACCAGGGAAAGGCGCACGGAGAGTTTCATAGTGGGGCATTCTATTATGGAAGGCCTCAGGGCAGGCCGCGCTGAGATTTATTCCTCTTTAAAGTGACCACAACTAAACACTATCCTCTCAGCTTTTCCAAAGTCTGCCCAGAAATGCAAATGTCTAATCTATAAGGAACAAGCATTTTTTGAGAGTAGTTCTTACAAGCGTTAATTAAAATGTAACCGTAAATTGGCAGAGGAAGGTTTGTAGTTTAAAAGTAAAAGTCTGCAGTAAGATCCTCTTTTTCTTTTTCTCTCCATTTATTCTGGCAATCTTCACAAAGATCAATGGATTCCATTGACCATGCATTGGATGGTTTTGCCTCCAGGCCAACTGGCGAGTATTTCAGTAGCAGGACCAGTAAGTGCCAGATTGCATCATTAACATGGCGTTCAAATCTTGCGGCACTTTATTAAATATGAAATGCGAGCACCCAGGATGATGACGACATAGAAGCCCAGGAACAGAACTGAAAATTGGGGTTTACAATATGTCAGGGTAAGCAAAAGGAAATTTACCGGTGAGTACACGAATTTCCCTTTTCTCATTCCGGGGCACCGCCAGTAGCAACGTGTGGGACGTCCCAAAGCAGCACCCTCAATAAGGGTGGGACCGTGCAAGAACAGCCAACGGCATCAACCTAACCAAGAACAATGGCACTGACATCTCAAGTTTAGATCCCCGGAGAGGGTTTCACCACTGTCTGCAACACCGTACACCCCAAAGCAGCATCGGCCGATGCCCTGACATGTAAAACTTGGTGAAGGGTTGGAGAGACGACCAGGTCACCTTCAATGTGAGCGTCGTCAAGGAAGCGTCCGCCATGGTTTTAAAGGTGGGCCCCTGAAGTGCCGACCAGATGTGCAGGCCGAACATGCGTAGCACTCTGCATGAAAATGTGAAACCGGCCAACAGCCTGGCACAGCTAGAAAAGAAAGGTAGCGGCTATTTTGGTGCTTCCTCTCCCAACTGACATAACTGAAATGCATAGTAACAGGAAGCCCAGCACGACTCGCTGTTTGCAGGTGGCCT
This sequence comes from Gastrophryne carolinensis, assembly GCA_027917425.1. NCBI lineage: Eukaryota > Metazoa > Chordata > Amphibia > Anura > Microhylidae > Gastrophryne > Gastrophryne carolinensis. The sequence goes on from CM051234.1 coordinate 539,489,155, forward strand.
GCAAGCCCATGAGCGGAAATCTTGTTTTAAAAATGTTTATGTGCAGCAATCTAAATAGCCCTGGGGAGGGATGCATATGAGCACTGTTTGTTCTGTGGGGCTTGGACGCCACAAACCTGTGTGGAGCCCTGGTCCAGAACTCAATCTTGAATCCGGAAGAAACAACCTCCCAGGCGGCAGATATCCATTCCCTCCACAGTGACACGTAGTGCAAAATCCCTGAGAGGGCTTGGGCTGACTGGCCCCTTGGGGGTCTATGTTTCCCGTGGCTTTCGCTTACCCGAAAACGTCTGTAGAACCTCCGAATTTCTGGAAGGGACAAAAATTTGGCGACCTGCGAAACAAGGACCTCAGTTCTTGTTTCTATGGAAGGCTAGCCGACTTTCACCGAAAAGACGACCCCCAAAAAGGGAAGGGCAGTAAGGGTCATCATAGAAGCAGTGTCGGCCGACCACTCTTTCAGCCAGAAAATCGGCATCATCATCAGCACCATAGCCGGTACCATACGATGTTGCAAACGTCTTCAATGCTGCTTCATCCAGACATTGCTAGCCGTAACAGCCATGGATGTGGCACATGTTGACCACATGGTCGACCACTCCAAGGAGAATGCATGCCTGACCAGCTGGTCCAAACTCCTATGCGCTGGGCATCTCAAGGCCGCACTATCTGAAGTAGGGAAAATGGTGTACTGAGCAAGACACGACACCGGTTTGTCCACCTCAAGAGGCGAATACCAATACCTGACTGCCTCATCTGGAAAGGGGTACTTGGCGTTTAGGACCTTAGGAAGAGATGGAAGCTTATCCGATTTCTACCACTCCTTTGCCACCAGCAAAGAGAAAGATATTCCTTACACTTGGGATATACTCCAGTAGATGGCGCTGGACTGCTGAGACAGAAAAGTGGCTCCTCCCGGCCCCTTATATACCCGGGACCTCCCACAAAATCCCCAGTATTGAAAAGCAGTTAGCAAGAGACCAGGAGAACTATAACCATTATATGAAAATTTGAAAATAAGAACAATCACCATAAAGAGGTACCTAAAGATAATGATAACAAGGGTGGGGTGGAACAGGACGTGCTGTATACATATACAGTAATACCAATTCCACAGGTGAGTAATCACAGAAATGTATTATTCTAAGTATACAGCACCTCCTGTTCCAGAAGATATTGCTTACACTTGGGACATCCAATAGCAGTGTCCGTAAAGTAGGATGGGATCCCCAAACTAACCGCACACAGTTTAAACCACTGCCGCCTGCAGAACCTTGCGGTCAAAAGCAGCATCAGCTGAGGCCCTAACATCAACCTTGTAAAACTTTGAAACGGTATGAACAGAAGACCAAGTAGCGACCTTGCAAACTTGGTCAACAGAAGCTTGGTGCTGAAGAGCCCAAGAGGCACCAATAGCACGAGTAGAATGAGCAGTAAGGCAGAAGGGAGGTTCCTTCCACTTAGCAGAGTAGGTCTGAATCACAGCCTGACGTATCCACTTACTGATAGTGGACTTAGCCAGAGCCAGGCCTTTCTTAGGTCCAGACGGAAACACAAAAAGAGCATCAGTCTTCCTGAAGGATTCAGTAGCCACCAAATAGAACTTCAGAGTTCTGACTACGTCCAAAGAATGAAAAACCCTTTCCTTAGGGTTACTAGGATAAGAAAACAGAGAAGGCAAAACAATGTCCTGAGATGAAAGGCAGAAACAACCTTAGGTAGAAAATCTGGCTTAAAACGAAACACCACCTTGTCCTGGTGTCTCTCAAAATAAGGAGGCTTGATGGAAAGCGCCAACTCAGAAACACGCCTAACAGAAGTGATAGCCACCAAAAAGACCACCTTAAGTGTAAGAATGGACAAAGGGGCCCCTTGCAAGGGCTCAAAGGGAGACCCCTGCAGGGCAGACAAGACCAAGTTCAAGTCCCAGACTGGTAACCTAGGCTTACGTGGGGGACGCACGTGAGTAACCCCCTGGAAAAAAGTCTTAACCAGGGGATGCTGAGCAAAGGATCTTTGGAAGAAAATAGCCAAAGCAGACACATGGCCTTTCAGAGTACTGAGCTGAAGACCCAGATCCAAACCATGTTGGAGAAACTCCAGAATCCTAGGAATAGAAAACACACGACAGGGAAGCGAGTGGGACTCACACCAGTCAATGTAGGTACGCCAGACCCTGTAATAGATGGAAGAAGAGGACCTCTTCATAGCCCTGACCATGGTATTCACCACCGAGGCAGGCAGCCCTTTTTCCATCAAGATGGAGGTTTCAACAGCCAGGCCGTCAAAGCCAGCGTTTGTAAATTGGGGTGGTGTAGGTGTCCCCGAGTGAGCAGATCTGGAACCAGTGGCAGCGCGTACTAATCTACTGCCAACTGCATGATGTCTGCGAACCACACTCTTCTTGGCCAACAGGGGGCCACCAGGATGGTTGGCACCCCTTCCTGAACTGTCTTGCGCAGCACCCTGCCCAGCAGTGGAAACGGGGGAAACACATACAGGAGCTGGAACCTCGTCCAGGACATTGCCAGGGCATCCGTGGCCAAGGCCAGAGGATCCTGGGACAGAGAGACAAAGACTGGAAGCTTGTGACGCGACGCAAACAGATCCACATCCGGCTGACCCCAGCGGTGGCATAGGGAGCAAAACACCCTGCTGCTGAGGGACCACTCTCCCAGACGAGAGATCCCCCTGCTCAGAGAGTCTGCCTCCAGATTCTCCACCACGGGATGTACACAGCCGAGATGCAGGGAACATTTTCCTCCGCCCAGGACAGTATCAGGGACACTTCCTTGAGGGCCCTCTTGCTCCGGGTCCCTCCCTGATTGATGTAGGCAACCGCCGTCTGGTTGTCTGAGCGGACCGGAACAGCCCGACCCCTCAGGTGAGGGGTTAAGTGGGCGAGAACCAACCTGATTGCCCTCAGTTCCAATGATGATAGGGGCATAAGCCTCCTGAGGGCCCCACTGACCCTGGAATTTCAGGGATTTCCAAAAGCCCCCCCAACCTGTCAGACTGGCATCCGTGGTGACAGTCTCCCAGCAGGGGGCCAGAAAGGACCTGCCCCCCAGCAGGTTCCCTGAGACCAACCACCACACTAGAGACCGCCTGACCTGAGGGGACAAGACAAACACCTGATCCAGAGGTGAAGCTGAAGAGGCCTCATGTGGAACTGAGCATATGGAACCACCTCGAAGCAGGACACCATCAGGCCCACCAGCTGTATTTCCTGCCTGTTGGATGGATGGGGACAAGACAGCAGGAACTGAACTTTCTCTTGAACGACCTCCACCTTCTGCTGAGGAAGAAAGATCTTGACCTGAGCTGAATTCAGAATCATTCCCAGAAAGGATTTCACCATGGAAGGAGACAGGGAAGATTTGGGGTGGTTGATCACCCAGCCGAATGATTCCAGTGTGGACACACCGTCTGAGTGTCCAGCTCTGCCTGATGCGAAGGACTGAGAAGCAATAAGCATGTCGTCCAGGTAGGGAAGAATGCGAAATGCCCTGAGATCTCAACAGGGCCATCACTCCTGCCAGCACCTTGGTGAATACCCTGGGGGCCGGGGTCAGGCCGAAGAGAAAGGCCACAAATTGGTAGTGCTGATCCTCCAGAGCGAACCTGAGGAACCTCTGATGACCTGGAAAGATAGGGACGTGAAGGTAAGCATCCTGGATGTCTACAGAGGTCATGAAGTCCCCTGGGCGTAGGAAAGTCACAGCTGAGCGCAGAGTCTCCATGCGAAAGTGTCTGAATCTGACAAACTTGTTGAAAAGCTTTAAATCCAGGATAGGTCTTTATGGACCCATCCTTTTTGGGCACAATGAAAAGATTGGAATAATAGCCTTTGCCCCTTTCCTTCAAGGGCACCCGGCAGATGAACAAAAACACTTACACAAGGTCACTTGCCGGACTGGCACAAATGCTCAAAGCCTAATAGCCATACACAAAAATTTAATCTGTATCAAAATGTGGCACATCTGGACATAGAAATTTCAAAACTGATAAAAAACATACATTTGTGATTATAAAAAACGGGGGCCCCCCCATACAGCCATCACTGCCACACATACGTCACACTCACTCCCCGCCACCTTCAGCCTCTATTATGCATTTATAGAGATTGTAGTTCACCAACCCCACATGGGGGATATTGAAAAAAAATGCAATCCTAGCGCTGTCAATTCACAATGCAGTCATTGTCTCACTCCAAATGGCAGATTGCAAGGAAACTCCCATGTGACACTGTATGATAGGAGCTCAGCTACTTAGGCTGCTTCTAAAGTTGCCTTTAGGGTTTAAGTCCTTCTGCCATGAACTGGAAACCTAACACAATGGCTCTTTACAGTGATTTCCCTTATAGCACCCCGGCAGATGACACCTAGGTCTAGAAGGCCTTGGACAGCCAGGGAGAGACACTGAGCTGACAAGGGGTATCGCGCTACACGAGATTTGATGAATCTTGGGAGGGCGGCCAGGCTGCAAACTATCTTGTAACCAGAGGAAACTACCTCCAGAATCCACCGGTCTGAGACATGACGCCTCCAGACGTGAGCCAAGAGCCGAAGCCGTCCCCCCTTCATGCCTGAGGGGGCTTGGGGGAGGATTTAGTCTTGGGACCCCGGGGGGGGGGGGGGGGGCCAGGGCGGCCACGTCCTCGGCCCCTGCCCAAAAAATCTCCACGGGCTCCAGCAAAGGAAGCTCCCCGTCCAATTCTGGAGCCCCTGAAGGAAGGAGAAAAGGCACCTGAACCCTGAAAGGACCGGGGCTGCCTTCTACGCTGAGGTAATTTGCCACCCTTAGCAAACAAGTCCAAACCTTCCCCAAAGAGGCGTAGCCCCTTAAAGGGAAAACCAGTGAGGGCCTTTTTGGCAGCATTGTCAGCTGCCCACTGGTGCAGCCAGACCGAGTGGCGTATAGCCACCAACAAGGCATGATACTAATGGTATCATCCAGGGCAGGGAGAACATATGCAACAAATTCCTCACAACGCAAAAGAGCTCTATACTCTTCACTACCAGCATCATCAGGGGCCCCATCTAAGAGACCCCTGAGCAGGCTTTTAATAGCAACAGCCATTATAGCAGAGGCACAGACCGGACGGAGCCCGGTCCCAACACAGGCAAATGCATGGCTAGCCAGCTGATCCATGCGCCTGTCTTCCCCACCTCTCAATGTAGTAGTGTCAGGGAAATGCATGACAGATGTGTTAAGACAACCCTAGAACTGGTGCATCCACCTCTGGAGCACATGACCAACGTTTAACCATTTCAGCAGGGAAGGGGTACCTTTTATCCCAACTCTTTGGTACCCCGGGAAGCCGGCTAGGCCGTTCCCACTCCTGGAGAATCAGATTATTAAAGTGAGTTTGTTCAGGAAACTCCAAACGTGGCTTAACAGTATGAAACAGCTCCCCCTGCTGTCGCGGGGCCACGGCAGGAGGAGAGATACAGAGTACTTCAAATATTTGAGTCAAAAGTCTGTCAGTATCATCTGAAGCCCATGGGTCAGACCCAGACACAGCATAACCCCTAGGCTGTTCCTCAGATGATTCTGAATCAGAGAATAATTCCCCTTCTTCCAGGGGGCTATAACCAGTAACATCAAAAAACTCCTCAGCTTCCATAGGAAAGAGTAACACCGGGTGACAGATGCCGCCGCTTAGCAGGAGCCTTACGCGGACCAGAACCAGAAATATACCTTTCAATGCTGGCTACCCTGGTAGCCAAATCAGGTTGAGACTCCCCACTGGTATGCACCTCACTGGGAGTCAGGTGTAAGCGTGGGGGGGGGGGGGGGGGTAGGCGAAGCCAGATGGGGCGCAGCACTAGGCCCAGGTAAACCAGACTGCAGGGCAAGTACCTGCTGGGCGCAGGGTACACACATCCTAACATCATCACTTATAGGGGTTACCCCACAAGCCACACACAGCCGGGCTTGTCCCGAAGGACCCCCAAGCACATTATCCTGAAAAGCCTCCATATGGTGATTATCACGGCAAAACAGGCCAATAGGGATTGACGCTAGTAAAAGCAACCCGGCTTGCCCCAATAACTCGATAGGGAAGTAGGAGTAATGGTAATAGCCCTCCAATAAGAGTTAACACTAAATAGAGGGGATAGGACCGGGAGAAACCACAAAGTTTGACCCGCCTGCAAGACATAAGCAAAAGATCCCATAAGCAATATGCAATACAGATATGTACATAAAAAATCAGCCCGCAGGGGCACTTACGGACCGCGATAGTGAGATGGCAGGCACACGCAGCAGAGAATTAAAATGGCGCCCGCATATACCTCGAGAGACGGGCCGCGAAGACAGTGATACAAAACGCGTCATCCGCAAGGCCCGCCCCCCCGAAGAGCGCGAAAACGCACCCACCTGACAAGACCAGCCAATGAGGCCACAGCAGCGCCCGAGGCGATGTCGCTGCCCACCGCGGAGCGGAGTACAAACATGTGGCGGCGGCAAAAGAAACCAGTGCAATCAAGTCAACAGGGATCAAACACAACACAATATATATATAGCAAAGACATGCACCCCCCGAGAACTACAAGGGAAAGCAAGGGGGAAGCAATGGCCAGCCTAAAGGGAGCCAACTGTGGGGACAGGGGGAGAGGGGCAATAAATGCGGGAGGGGCATCCCATAAGGCTCACCATGGGCCTAAACCGCCTACCCTTTGGTGGGCGACTGCGGTTGGAGCAGCGCTCCTTAGCACCTGACAGCAGTGCTGCCTACCTTCACCCGAACCAGAGCAGCCTGAGCTGGGAGGCAGTAGATGGAAACAGGTGGGAATAGTCCTACAGGGCCGCAGGCTAATAGCTCCGCTCACCTGCGAGTAGAGAGAGCCATCTTCTAGTCTTCGCAGGGGATTTTGTGGGAGGTTCCGGGTATATAAGGGGCAGGGAGGAGCCACTTTTCTGTCTCTGCAGTCCAGCGCCATCTACTGGAGTATATCCCAAGTGTAAGGAATATCTTCTGGAACAGGACGTGCTGTATACTTAGAATAACCTGCCTGACATTCTGGCGCTTGTAGGGTTCATCCTTCATCTGCCACTTTGGCCAAGGAGTAACGAGGTGCAGAACCTTCAATATTGCCTCAATAAGCTCCTCAATCTGATCTCACCTCCCCCTCCGACCGGGCGGAACTAGGTCCTGAACCCCTAAATAGGTCCTCGATGTTGGGAGCTAGAATCCTCGGAGGATTCCATCTGACTCAGGATGCCCATACTGATGAAGGCCACAGCGATGTCATGTAAGCAAACTGTGTGCTTTACTAATATCATAGTAAAATAATAAGTCCATTGTTGTGCCTGGATAGGAGATGCTGCAGGCTAAGAGTGTTTCCAGCCTGCCACCACATAGTGTGACCATAGTGTGGCATTTTATTCCTAGGTTCCCATGTCATCAGACTGTGGCCCGTAATGTGAGTATTTTACATATAATGGAAGAGGACCAAACACAGAGAGATTGGCATGTACATGATGAAATTCAGCAATCGATTGTCATGCCATTCAAACCTCAAATCTGCCAGATGGGGAATTTGCCAATCTTATTGCTGTAAAAGAAGAGAAGTTACTGTCTGTGGGGGTTATTTGGCAAAAAGTTGGTTTTGTTTCTCTTTTAAACAGCCCTACTAAAATCCATAAACAGTTTTCAAAGTTAAAAATAAAAAAGCATTACTCAGCAGACATTGCACACCTAACCCTTGTTCATGTGCACATTTGTTCATCTTCCTTGATAGCATATCAGTGGTTGACATGATATTGGAAGATAGTTTCTGGGCAATTCGAGTGTAATGCTATTATTTTGTCTTAGTCACAGGTGACCTTCAGTACCTGAGTGCACATTCATTGTTTTAGCAATATAAAGGGGCCACTGGGACACACAATGCTCAAAATCTCAGTCCCAGTTTCAGAAAAGGTTTTAATGACTCACCTCGGTTGCCCTGTCACTTTAATAACCGTCTTCTGAGGTAGTGCATCCTGTGCTTTTGAAATTTCATCCTATAAATATAAAAGGTTAAACTTAAGGTGGAAGAACAGTTAAAAATTACTTAAACCGGATCAACACAACAAACAGTTCTCTTTTGCATCCCTTTCCAAGGCAATTTGGATTTCTACATAGAGAAGTGTAAATTAATGTTTATAACCCCTGTTGTCGTAAATTAAAAAAAAAAAAATGTTGGCTCATCAATCTGCAGGCCGTCTGCAAACAGGAATTGCTGCTGGATTTCCTGTTACTGTGCAGTGGCAGATATGTCAGTTGAATCCAGGCAGCAATATGGCTGAGATGCTGGGACAGGAAACTCCAAAATAGCTGCTAACACTATAAAATCAGTGAGGAGGTGTTTCAGCTTTGAGTAGATGCAGTAGCAAATGTTGCTGGCAATGATTCAGTATCATGCATGCTGATGGGGCAAATTTTTCTTCTCCAACTGTACCAGGCTGTTGGTGCGCTTTGACAGCATGACACATACAAAACACATTTATTTAGCATTTAGAGGTTTACCAAAAAAATGTGATTAAATATCAACCTTTTTTATACTAGAAGTTAAACAAAGCATTGATACTTGCTCTAAATGTTGGCGATGTGCATAAAGAAAAAAAGCAAATCTGTGAGTACTCACCTGTAGAATTGTTTTTATTCTTGCATGGCACGGCCCGCTTCGGTATTCATAACAGTTGGGTTATTCTGCCACAAGGTGGTGCAGTGATACTGCAGAAAAGCTGTGGCTTGTCCGGGCTCCCTATAAAAACGGGCTTAACCATAGAGTTCCCCAGCGTACACAAGCAGTGAGACAAGAAGCCAGGAGAGAATACGTAAAAAATGTGAAAAAGGTAAAAAACCCCAATTAACTTGGAACAATCACCATAAAGAGGCAACCAAGAATAACGATGTGGTGTGAAGCGGGCTGTGCCATGCAAGAATAAAAACAATTCTACAGGTGAGTACTCCTAGAATTGCTTTTTTCTTTATTGCATGGCACGGCCCACTTCGGTATTCATAACAGTTGGGACATCCAAAAGCAGTGTCCAGAGTAGGGTGGGATCCCCAAAGAGTAACGACCAGTAGTCACTACCGCCTGAAGCACCTTGCGGCCAAAAGCAGCGTCCGCTGAGGCCTTAACATCAACCTTGTAAAACTTGGAAAAAGTATGAACAGAAGACCAAGTAGCGGCCTTGCAAACTTGTTCAACAGAAGATTGGTGCTGAAAAGCGCAAGAGGCACCAATAGCACGAGTGGAATGAGCAGTAATTCTAAAGGGAGGATTCTTCCCCTTAGCAGAATAGGCTTGAACCACCGCCTGACGGATCCACTTGCTGATAGTGGATTTAGCCGGAGGCAAACCCTTCCTTGGTCCAGAAGTGAGAACAAAAAGAGCATCAGACTTCCTGAAAGACTCTGGAGCAACCAAATAAAACTTCAGAGCCCTAACCACATCCAGGGAATGCAGTGTCAGCTCCTTGGAATTAGCAGGATTAGGACACAAAGAAGGCAAGACATTAAGATTAAGATGAAAGGCAGACACAACCTTTGGCAGGAAGTCCGGCTTGGGCCGGAACACCACCCTATCCTGATGTCTCGCAAAATAAGGAGGTTTCATGGAAAGTGCCGCTAGCTCAGAAACTCGCCTTACAGAAGTGATAGCCACCAGAAACGCTACCTTAAGAGTCAGAATAGACAAGGTAGCTTCACGGATAGGCTCAAAGGGAGGCCCTTGCAGAGCAGACAACACCAGATTCAAATCCCAGACTGGTAGCAAAGGCTTACGGGGTGGACGCACATGAGAAACACCCTGGAAAATGGTTTTAACCAACCGGTGATTGGCAAAAGATCTTTGGAAAAAAATTCCCAGAGCTGAAACATGGCCTTTTAGGGTACTAAGTTGAAGGCCCTGATCAAAACCATGTTGCAAGAATTCCAGAATCCTGGGAATAGAAAACAATGACAGGGAAGAGACTTGGACTCACACCAGGCAATGTAAGCATGCCAGACCCTGTAATAGATAAAGAACGAGGACTTCTTCCTAGCCCGAATCGTGGTATCAACAACAGAAGCAGGTAACCCCTTTTCCATCAATATGGAGGTTTCAGCAGCCAAGCCGTTAAAGCCAGAGTTTGTAAATTGGGATGGCGTAGCTGCCCCTGGGTGAGAAGATCTGGATCCTTGGGCAAGACGTGCCGGTCTACTGCCAACCGCACGACGTCTGCGAACCAAACTCTTCTTGGCCAACAAGGGGCCACCAGTATGGCTGGTACCCGCTCCTGGGCTATCTTGCCCATGACCCTGCCCAGGAGAGGAAACGGAAGGAACACATAGAGAAGCTGAAACTCCGTCCAAGGTATTGCCAAGGCATCTGTGGCGAAGGACAGAGGATCCTGAGACAGACACAAATCTGGGAAGTTTGTGATTGTGACGGGACGCAAACAGGTCCACGTCCGGCTGACCCCAGTGGTGACAGAGGGAGAGAAACACCTGGTTGTTGAGAGACCACTCCCCCAGACGAGACGTCCCTCTGCTCAGGGAGTCCGCCACCTGGTTCTCCACCCCTGGGAAGTAGACCGCTGAGATGCAGGCAAAATGCTGTTCCGCCCAGGACAGAATCAGGGACATTTCCTTGAAGGCTCGCTTGCTCTGAGTCCTTCCCTAATGGTTGATGTAGGCAACCACCGTTTGGTTGTCTGAGCGAATCTGAAGAGCCCGACCCCGGAGGTGAGTGGATAGGCAAGGGAGAAACAACCTGATCGCCCTCAGTTCCAGGACGTTGATGGAAGCATGGGCCTCTTGTGAGCCCCACCGACCCTGGAACCTCAGGGACCTCCAGAAGCCTCCCTAGCCGGTCAGACTGGCATCCGTGGTGACCATTTCCCAGCACGGGGGCAGGAAGAACCTGCCCCCCAGAAGGTTCCTTGAGTCCAGCCACCACGAGAGAGACTGTCTGGCCAGGGGAGACAGAACGAATTCCTGATCCAGGGACACAGGGTCCCGATCCCAAGCTGACAAGAGGTGCAACTGAAGAGGTCTCATGTGAAACTGAGCAAAGGGGACTGCCTCAAAGCAGGACACCATCAGGCCCACCAACTGCATCCCCTGACGGATGGAGGGATGAGGACACGACAGCAGAGCCCAAGCCTGCAGTTGAAGACCCTCCACCTTCTGCTGAACACCTTGACCTGAGAGGTATCCGGAGTCATGCCCAGAAAGGTCCTCACCAATGACAGGGACAGAGAAGATAGTTGATCACCCAGCCGAAAGACTCCAGAGTGGATGTCACCCTTTGAGTGTCCCGCTCGGCCTGAGGAAAAGACTCGGCCACAATCAGGATGTCGTCCAGGTAAGGAATGATACGGATGCCCTGGTTCCATAGCAGAGACATCACTCCCACCAGCACCTTGGTGAACACCCGAGGTGCCGAGGTGATACCGAAGGGCAGAGCCACAAACTGGTAATGCTGATCCTGCAGCTCAAACCTTAGAAATCTCTGATGACCTGGGAAGATAGGCACATGAAGTTAAGCATCCTTGATGTCCACAGTGGTCATGAAGTCGCCCGGGCAAAGGGTACTGACAGCAGAGCGCAGCGTCTCCATGCGAAAATGCTTGAATCTGACAAATTTGTTGAGGCCCTTCAGATCCAGAATGGGCCTCAGAGAGCGGTCCTTTTTGGGGACCGTGAAAAGATTGGAATAGTACCCCTGACCTCTTTCTTGATGAGGCACCAAACAAATGACTCCGGACTCTAACAGGCAATGAACCGCCAGAAGCAACCCCTGAGCGGACAGGGGGTTTTAAGACATCTGGGATCTGATGAATCTTGGGGGGGGGGGGGGGGGGGGGCAAACTATCTTGTAACCGGATGACACTACCTCCTGAATCCACTGGTCTGAGACATGAAGCCTCCAGACGTGAGCAAAGAGCCAAAGCCGTCCCCCCACCCGGATGGGGATGAGGGGGCTTGAGAGAGGGTTTGGGCTTAGGATTCCAGGAGAGACGGGGACGACCACGGATCCTGCCATGGCCCCAAGAATCTCTGCGACCACTGGAGAGGAGGGAGCCACGGCCCCCTCTGGGAATGCGAAAGGAAGGGAGGGGTGCAGAGGACCCCCAAAAGGGCCTAGACTGCCTCCTACGCTGAGGCAGCCTCCCATCCTTGGCTAGAACATCAAGACGTTCCCCAAACAGCCGCAGCCCCACTAAGGGCAGGCCAGTGAGAGCTTTCTTAGCCGCAGCGTCAGCTGCCCATTGGCGCAACCAGACAGAGCGGCGCATAGCCACAAAGAGCGCAAAGGTCCTTCCACACAGACGCACAGCATCATCCATAGCAGTAAGGATAAGGCCACAAAATCAGTGCAAAGTAAGAGTCCTATCTTCCTCCACCACACTACCAGCTGTTGTGCCATCAATGAGATGCAGTTTCTTAAGGGCGATAGCAGTAATGGCGGCAGCACATACAGGGCGCAAGCCAGCCCCCACACAGGTAAAAGCATGGCAGGCCACTTGATCCATGCGCCGGTCCTCTCCGTCCCTCAGAGTGGTAGTGTCAGGGGAAGGTATGACCGAAGTATTGGACAAGCCTAGCACGGGAGCGTCCACTTCAGGGGAAAATGACCACCTTTTAACAAGATCAACGGGAAAGGGATACCTTTTATCCAAACCCTTGGGCACCGCAGGCAACTTGTCAGGACGTTCCCATTCTTTAAGCACCAAGGTGGTAAAATGTTCCTGCTCAGGGAACTGAAGACGCTGTTTACCAGGGCGAAAAAGCTCCCTCTGCTTTCTTTGAGCTACCTCAGGTGCAGCAATGTGCAAAATTTCAAAAAATACAACTCTGTGAAGTACTCACCTGTAGAGTTGGTATTATTACGCAGACAGCACGTCCTGCTCCAGACATAGTCCTTACATGTGGGTATACCTCCGCCTTCAGCGCCGTGCACTGCAGAATCATGAAGAAAACAAGCTCCTCCCGGCCCTACATATACCGAGGGACCTCCCACAAATCCCCAGCATTGAAAAGCAGCGAGAGAAGAGACCAGGAGGAAAACAACCACCCAGAGACTGGCAATAATATCCAAGATAATAATCACCACACAGGGGATCCAGAACAAGGCGAATCAGGGTGGGGTGGAGCAGGACGTGCTATCTGCGTATAATACCAACTCTACAGGTGAGTACTTCACAGAGTTGTATTATTCTAAGCAGACAGCACGTCCTGCTCCAGACATAGTCCTTACATGTGGGACATCCAATAGCAGTGTCCATAAGTAGGGTGGGATCCCCATGAAAAAAGGCACAGCCAACCAAAACAGCGCTATCGCCTGTAACCTTGCTACCAGGAGCAACTAGAGCAAGGCTCTAACTTAAACTTATGAAGCCTTACAAGGCTAATGAAACACGAGCAGAGAACTAGTCAACCTGCTCAACAACCAAGTGCATAAGGCCCAAACCAAGCACCGGTAGAAGAAATCCAAACCAAGAGAGAATAATGAATCTCCCTTAACAAACAGGCCAGAGTAACAGCCTAACCATGCTACTAACGATAACAGGGTAGCCATGGCAACCATAGAACCTTTCCCGTCAGGGAAGACGAACCCTGGTCTCGGCGAGGCCAACGTAATACCGAACACGAGCTAACAGGGCTCCACAAGAGCCAACATGAAAATCAGGAGCTCAGAAGGGCAACCAGCCAAGTAAGACCAGTCCAACAGACTCCCATACTCATGGCAGTAACCAAATCCTGCTACAAGAAGGATGGTGACGTTTATAAGTCCAACTGGCATAGCCCCAACCCTGGACAGGAAGCAGTCCAGAAGTTCCCAACGCCTATTGAGGGATACAGATCCCTTTTAAGCTCAGAGAAGGCAGAACCCCAGTCCAAAGACCATAGGTTCTGGAATCGAGAAGAATAACAACCCTCCGCCTGGACTCAAGCTTGGTGCAAGGCGGGCACATCCGCACCAGACGGTGTACAGAGATACAGAGATAAAAAATATAAAAAGGACTAGGCTAAGAAGCCATCTCCTATGGCACGCCCCAGACTGAGGCACCCTCCCCGAAGGAGTCATCTGAGGCAGGGAACAGTTCAGACAAGAACCTGAATAAGACCCAGGGAAACCCTTAGCAGGGCAACAGGCTAAGCAACCCCCCCAAGGGAGCTTAGAATTCTCAGGGGAATGCGCCTGAGCCACCCCTGAGGAAGGCTAAACACCGAAGCTTGAAACTAGTCTCTACCGAGGACAAACAGGGCGAGCCCTGGAACCACTCAAGGAACTGAGTTGGGAGACCAACTCCAGCCATGCCATAAGAACCCTAGTACCCATGGGTAAGATCTCATGCCATAGGGAATAGAGAGCTAGTCCCAGCCATCCAACTAGGGCGCCAACTCCCAACATAGCTGGTAGAAAAGGGAGAAGAATAAAAAAGGGAGGGATCTAGACCCGACCCTCCAAAAAGAAAAGACACCCAGAGGGAACATTTCTGATAGAGTGAATAACTATCGTCCGAACCCTGTGAAGGGAATGACGTAGTAAGGAGCCTAACTAGGCATAACAGCCCACATGAGAGGGCACACCGTACAACTGTTTCCAGCAGAAAATGCGAACCAAACCACACAGGGCCACTCATGGCCCCCAGTGCAACAGTTCACCCTTGCCACAGCAAGCCTGTGCAGAACCCCACCTAGCAGGGTGTAAGAAGGGTCAGACAAAGGGTAGAATACCCGGACAAAAGGCCAGACTAGATCACCGTGACCAGGGCCAGAGTCCTGGGACAATCACTCAGGGCAAAGAATTAGGACCTTAACCAGGACAGAGTCTCTGTAACAGTCACAGGGCCACGGCCCCAACCAGTAGGCTCATTGAGACACTAGGGAAGGTCCTCCCAGCACAGTAGGACAGCCGACGAGCCAATACCAATGAAGCGCAAGGAGTGTAAAAACCTCCACTGGATCAGAACCATACCCTACAAGAAGGGTCAACCAGTTCCGAGACCTTCTCGGATAAAAGCTGGGACAGGCCACTGACCAGACAGGCCAAGAGTCCCCAAGAGACAAGGCCTAAGGGAAAACAGACCAGCAAGCTAGGGCCCGACAAGGCACAATGTGATGACCTACCAATGGTATGAAAATGGGTCCCCCTAAGGGGGCCTCCCTTAGGTACCTCAGGGAATTTCATAAGGGATAAAACCCCTTTAGTGACCCTACCAGACCTGGTCCCCATGGCGACCATCTACAGGGATAGCAAGAAGGAAGTGATGTCATCAACAACTTCCATGAGTAGACCAACCAGAAGGGAGCCCCCATAAAAACCGGGGGAGCGTACTGATCTATTTCCAGGGGTGTTGGAACCCCATCCAGGATAAGTAACCCAAGGAGCCGCAGGCCCCGGGGGCATCTAGGAAAAGGAACAGCCTCGGCCGCCAGCAATAGGCCCATCAGCCGCAAGGTGAATGTAATGAGACTACACAAGGGGCAAGGCCCCTTCCATACCAAGGCACCCAAATCAGAAGGGAAGGTTGAACCTGGACCCAACTAAATTCCACCTCGTAGGGAGAGTATGAATCAGATTACACCAAGTAATAGATGTGCCTAAGCACCAATCCAAAAGACTCCAGGAGAGCCCCAAGTCAAAGTAGAAACTAGTGCGGACAGCACCGGTGAAAGAGCATGAAAGCGCTCCCATACTCACCTTGGCGAGCCATCTGGGAACAGGGGAGGGACCCCAGACAAGACCCTAATATATAGAATGGTCCTGTAACACCGGCTGGGAAAAAGGACTAGGCGTCCAGATGAGCCAAGGGACCGAAGGGGAAAAGGATCCTTGCAGGCATCAAAAGGTTCACATGACAAGGGCGTCTGTGGCTCAACAGATGGATACCAAGTAGGCAGAGCCCGTGGAACCTAGATGCCCGGTCTAGACCGCCGGCTCTGGGCAGACTGCGTCATCCCGGGGGAAGAGCAAAGTGAATGCAATTAGCAGCCAAGGCCAACCTAAAAGAAGGCCCAGACCCTCCAGGCCAAACTCAACCTGTGTCCAATCACTAAAGGATACCACGGGGACTAGAGTACCCCTGGCTAATTTTGAAGGGAACTGCCCAGAACACTCAAACCCAATCTTTCAAAAACCACGTCCAGGAAGGCCATCACCTGCCATCGCCCGAACGAAGCATGGCATCCTGCCATGAGAGCCAAGTGCTATGGCAGAGGGCGTCCCTTCATGCTTGAGAGGTTTTGGCAGACTTTTGACCTGCCAGAGGTCCCAGGGCGATGCCTGCCTCCCCTGGAACGAGCTTCCACTCCAAAAAGTTGGAAGCACACTTCTGGTTCTCTTTTAACAGAAACATAAGGAGGGGGCCCTGCCCCTGGGCTGCCTGGCTGACCTTCTGAGCGAGGGCGCCTTACCCTTTTTGCCAAAAAGGTCCAACCTGGCCTCGAATAAGCAACATCCTCGAAAGGGAATAGCAGTAAGAGCCTTTTTAGTGTCATTGTCAGCCCCCCACTGTCGCAGCCAAAGCAGGCGACGAATGGCCACCACAAGGGCCGAGGTTCTAGCACACATTTTAATGGTGTCATCCATAGCTGAGAGGATAAATCTCACAAAAACGTCACAATCTGACAGTGCGTTGAAGATCTCACAAGGGAGATCCTCCGGCTGTTGGTTAATTATCTTCCTGAACAGCGTCCTGGCAGCCACCGAGGTAACAGCCGCAGCACAGACCGGACGCAGAGCCGTCCCTACACTAGAGAAGGCATGGGAGGCCAATCTGTCCATGCGCCGGTCCTCGGCATCCCATGAAGGGAGGGTTAACAACCCCAATAATTGGAGCATCCACCTCTGGGGGAACTGACCATCGTTCAACCAAATCTTGGGGAAAGGGGTACTTCCAGTCCCAAACCCCCGGGACCCCTGTGAGTTTACAAGGGGATTCCCATTCCTTAGATATAAGATACTGGAAATGATCCTGGTCCAAGAATTCCAGGCGCGGCGTCGCCGTGTGGAAACTCTCCCTCTTGGGTTTGGGAGACTCTCCCGGGGAAGAGATAGACAGCACTTCAAAAATCTTAATGAGTAACTCATCAGTTTCACACAGGCCCCAGGACTCCGGGCCAGAACCGTCGCGGTTCCAAGACAACTCATCCGAAGAACTGGACCCTGAGAACAGAACACCGTCCTCGGACTGATCCAGATCCTGCATAGTAGCAGGTTCTTCGGTTTCAGTGGAAGACCTATAGTTAGGTTGCGTCAGGGATCGCTTCTTTCCAGCGCCCAAGCGCTCTGCCAAGCCTGACATAATATGCTCCGCGGTGGGAAGCTTGCGCGGCACCACTTGCTGGTCATCCCCGCTCGAGTGCGACTCATCCGGAGTGAGATTCAATTCTGGGGAGACAGGTGTATTGAAGCGAGGTGCAGGTACAGGCAAGCCTGATTGCAGGGCCAGCGCTTGTTCAGCACACAGTCCGCAGACCAGTGCTCTGTCAGCGGCAGCGTGGGGTTGTCTACACATGGTACACAGCCGGTCTTGTCCCCGCGGGACCCCGGACACCAGATTCTGAGATGCCTCCATATGGTGATTAATCTAGGTAATATGCCGGAAGGGATTTATGCTGTAAGCAACCCTGGATGCCCCAAAACCCGCTGGGAATGTGGGAGTTTCTAATATGACCCCGTGAGATATATATATATATCAGGCAGGGAGAAGCCACTGGAAGCTTGGCGTCTGAAAGACATAAGGGGAAAAGAGGGTGTCAGAGCCATGCGCAACACAAAAAGAAAATAAAAAAGAAAATTATAAAGGACGCCCGTGAGGGCACTTACATCAACCCTGGGAGAAGGAGGATCGTGACCACGCGCGCGCGGGAGACCGACAAAATGGCGCCAGCGAACCTCGAAGGGCGGGCCAGAGCTATAGGTGACGCGGAACGCGCCAAACCAGACCAAGCCCACCCCGGAGAGCGCGAAGGTCCGCGGAACAAGACAGGAAAAGAACAGAAATGACGCCATGGCGTCGCGAGACGGAGCGGCCCTACGCGCCGAGTCACATATTTTAAGGGCGCAGCGGGCAAACGTAAAAACAAAGTTTGAAGCGCGGCTCTGCCCCCCGGGACCTATAGGGCTAAGGCAAGGCGTGTGATATGGCAAGATTAGGCCAACGTACACAACCCCCCCCTCTTTTTCCCCCCCACTAACGGGGGAACTAAGGACGAAGGTGACCCAGCACTCGGGGTTCACCGCTAAGTGGAGCGTGGGGCAAGGTGCGGGAGGGGCATCCCCTATTAGGCTCACCATTAGCCTAAACCGCCTACCCCATGGAGCGGGATTGTGGTGGAGCATGGCTCCGTAAGCACACTAGGTGCTGCCTACCTTCACCCGACCAACGCAGCCCAGGCTGGGAGGCATGTTACTCACAAAGAGGACGGATGGAAATAGTCCCGCAGGGCCTAGGGCTGTCAAGCCCCGCTCGCCTGCGAGAGCGTGATACTTCATGTCTTCGCAGTTCGAGCACAGCAGGGGAATCTGGGGATTTGTGGGAGGTCCCTCGGTATATGTAGGGCCGGGAGGAGCTTGTTTTCACGATTCTGCAGTGCACGGCGCTGAAGCCGGAGGTATACCCACATGTAAGGACTATATCTGGAGCAGGACGTGCTGTCTGCTTAGAATATATGTGACAGCAGATTATCAGTGTCCTCAGGGTACCATGATTCCTCTCCGGACGCAGACCCAGGGTCACTATCGCAACCCTCCTGCTGGTTCCCAGAGGAGTCAGAATCCTGGGAGAGCTTCCCCATCTCAAGAGTGCAACAGTCACCCAGCTCATCAATCCCCACATACATCTCAGTAAGGGGAGCGGGCCTGGGGTCCAGGTGTCTTCTTGCCAGAGGCCTTCCTAGGAGCATTTCTAGCAAGCTGCTTTTCAATTTTAGCCACCCGCAGAGCCAAATCAGAATGTGACTCCCTGCCAACATTCTCCTCACTGGGGCCCAATTGCAGGAGCAGGGGAGTAGGTGAAGCCGAGCAAGGCACAGAGCTGGGAAGCGAAGCAGGCAAACCAGCTTGAAGCGCAAGGACACTTTCAGCGCATGGCACGCACACCGTGACACCGTTACTCACAGGGGATACCCCACACATGGAACACAGCCGTGCTTGCCCCGAAGGGCCCCCAAGCGCGCTATCCCCAGAAGCCTCCATATAGCGATTAGCACAGGCGCAATAGGCCAGCAGTGGGTACAGGCTTAATACAGAAGCCACCCGGGATGACCTCCCACGGGATGCCCCCAGAAGTTAATAAAAGGGGGGATGAGGGGGAGAAAAGGAGTGGAGCCGGGAGAAACCACAACCCAATGGTATCCCGCATGAAAGACAAAAGTAAAATCACACATAGGCATCCCACAGCAAAATACCCCAATTCAATTAAAAACCCCCCAAGGACTTACGGGCCAAAGACACCGCTGGGTCACACAGGCACAGACCGCTGAATAAGGCGACCCGCTGGAGGAAGCAGCGCAGCAGCCAGGAAGGGAGAAATCCAGCCGTGCAGCTCGTCCAAAATTGTGCCGGCAGAGGTACCTCGAGGGGCAGGCTGCGAGGTGGACGTGATACGCGTCATCACCCCCCTCCCCCCCCAAAGAGCGCAAAAAACTCTGCTCACGTGACCCGGCCGGAGCCATGACAAAGCAAAATCACCTCAGGTTATAGCGCCCACAGCCGCGGAACGCAGTACAAAGCATTGCGGCAGCTAAAAACACCAGAAAACACACCAAAAAATGCAAAAACACCACAGACATGACCACACGCCGCTACAACTCACCCCCCCCTTTCCCCCCCCAACCAAGTTAGGGGGGGGGGGGGGGGAGAGAGAGAGACGAGAAAGCAGCGGCGAGCAGCCATGGTCGGGGAGGGAGGGGGGGACCCAAAGGAAAATGAGGGGACACAGTCCCCAAACTACTTACCCCCTCAGAAGCTAGAACAGAAACTCTGCATCCCTAATAGGCTCACCATAAAGCCTATGACCGACTACCCTTTGTGTTACAGGGTCTGCGGCTTGGAGCTGCGCTCCAGGAGCACTTGACCCTAGTGCTCTTCTACCTTCACCCGATCTGTCAGCCAAGGCTGGGAGGCAGTGAGGGTCCAGAAACGGATGGAAATAGACTTGGAGGGCCGCAGGCTTTGTTGCCCTGCTCACCTGCGCAAGAGAGAAAGCCATCTGCTAAATTTGCAGTCCACTGCAGAGGAAAGACTGGGGAACTCTATGGTTAAGCCCATTTTTATAGGGAGCCAGGACAAGCCACAGCTTTTCTGCAGTACCACTGCGCCACCTTGTGGCGGAATAACCCAACTGTTATGAATATCGAAGCGGGCCGTGCCATGCAATAAAGAAAAATACAATTCTGTGATTACTCATCTGTAGAATTGGTATTATGAGTATACAATACGTCCTGCTCCAAATCTAATACTTCCACGTGGGATATACTCCGCCAGATGGCGCTGGACTGCAGAGACAAAGAAAATAGGCTCCTCCCGGCCCCTCAAATACCCGGGGACCTCCCACAAATCCCCAGCATTGAAAAGCAGTTAATGAGAAGCCGGGAGAATTAAACAATCCAACTATCAACTATAACAATGATAACAATCACCATACAGGGGATCCAAGATAATGCAAAACCAAGGGTGGGTTGGAGCAGGACGTACTGTATACTCATAATACCAATTCTACAGGTGAGTAATCACAAAATTGTATTATTCTTAGTATACAGTACGTCCTGCTCCAAATCTAATACTTACACGTGGGACATCCAATAGCAGTGTCCATAAAGTAGGGTGGGATCCCCAAGAAAAAACAGCAGCAGACAGTTTAAACCACTGCCGCCTGCAGAACCTTTCGGCCAAAAGCAGCATCAGCTGAGGTCCTAACATCAACCTTGTAAAACTTTGAAAAGGTATGAACAGAAGACCAAGTAGCGGCCTTGCAAACTTGTTCAACAGAAGCCTGGTGCTGAAAAACACAAGAGGCACCAATAGCACGAGTGGAATGAGCAGTAAGGCGGAAGAGAGGATTCTTCCCCTTAGCAGAGTAGGCCTGAATCACAGCCTGACGGATCCATTTGCTGATAGTAGACTTGGCAGGAGCCAAACCCTTCCTAGGACCAGAAGGGACCACAAAAAAAGCATCAGTTTTCCTGAAAGGTGCAGTAGCCACCAGATAGTACTTCAGACACCTAACCACATCCAAAGAGTGCAAAACCCTCTCCTTAGCATTGCTAGGATTAGGGCACAAAGAAGGAAGAACAATATCCTGATTCAAATGAAAAGCAGACATTACCTTAGGCAGAAAGTCAGGTTTGAAACGAAACACCACCTGGTCCTGGTGTCTCTCATAGTAGGGGGGCTGAATGGAAAGCGCCGCCAACTCAGACACACGCCTAACAGAGGTGTTAGCCACCAGAAATACAACCAAGAGCGTAAGAATGGCCAAGGCAGCATCCTGCACAGGTTCAAAGGGAGCACCCTGCAAGGCTGACAGAACCAAGTTCAGATCCCAAACAGGCACCATAGGCTTACGTGGGGGGCACACATGGGTGACCACCCTGGAATAAAGTCCTGATCAGAGGGTGCCGAGCAAAGGACTTCTAGAAGAAAATAGCCAGGGCAGAAACCTGACCCTTCAGAGTACTGAGTTGGAGTCCCATCTCCAACCCATGCTGCAGGAACTCCAAAATCCTGGGAATAGAGAGCACCCGACAGGGAAGAGACTTAGACTCACACCAGTCAATGTAGGCACGCCAAACCCTGTAATAAATGGAAGAGGAAGACTTTACCAAAGTATCCACAACCGAAGAAGACAGCCCCTTCTCCATCAAGATGGAGGTTTCAGCAGCCAGGCCGTCAAAGCCAGAGTTTGTAAATTGGGATGGCGTAGTGAGCCCTGAGTGAGCAGATCTGGCACCAAGGGTAGAGCATACAGATCTACTGCCAGCTGCTCCACGTCTGCGAACCACACTCTTCTTGGCCACCTGGGGGCCACCAGAATTGCTGGCACCCCTTCCAGAGCAATCTTATGCAGAACCCTGCCCAGCAGGGGAATTGGAGGGAAGACATACAGGAACTGAAAGTCCTGCCATGACATTGCTAGAGCATCCGAGGTCAAGGCCAGAGGATCCTGGGACAGTGAGACAAAAGCTGGGAGCTTGTGATTATGGCGGGACGCAAACAGATCCACATCTGGTTGGCCCCAACGGTGACACAGTGATTGAAACACCCTGCTGCATAGGGACCATTCTCCCTGGCGAGAGGTCCCCCTGCTCAGAGTCCGGCAGGCGATTTTCCACCCCCGGGATGTACACAGCTGATATGCAGGGGACATTGGCCTCCGCCCAAGTCAGGATCAGAGACGCTTCCTGGAGGGCCCCCTTGCTCCGGGTCCCTCCCTGAGGTTGATGTAGGCAACTGCCGTCTGGTTGTCCGAGCGCACCTGAACAGGCAGACCCTGAAGGCGAGTAGTCAAGTGAGCCAGAACTAACCTGATCGCCCGTAGTTCCAAGACATTGATAGGTGTGTGGGCCTCCTGAGGACCCCACCTCCCCAGGAACCGCAGGGACTTCCAGAAACCCCCCAACCTGACAGACTGGCATCCGTAGTGACCGTCTCCCAGGGACATTGATAGGTGTGTGGGCCTCCTGAGTACCCCACCTCCCCTGGAACCGCAGGGACTTCCAGAAACCCCCCAACCTGACAGACTGGCATCCATAGTGACCGTCTCCCAGGGAGGGGTAGGAAAGGATCTGCCCCCCAACAGGTTCCTTGAGTCCATCCACCACAACAGGGACCTCCTGACCCGAGGGGAGAGCACACAGACCCAGTCCAGGGACGCTGGGTCCTTGTCCCATACTTACAATAGGTGAAGTTGCAGAGGCCTCAAGTGGAACAGAGCATAAGGGACCGCTTCGAAGCATGCCACCATCAGGCCCACCAGCTGCATCCCCTGCCTGATGGAGGGATGAGGACAAGCTAGGAGGGACTGAGCCTGTGAAATCAGACTGTCCACCTTCTGTTGAGGAAGGAAAATCCTTGCCTGAACTTTATCCAGATTCATTCCTAGGAATGGAGTTACCAAGGAAGGGGACAGTAAGGACTTGGGGTGGTTGATCACCCATCCAAATGACTCCAGAGTGGACACCACCAGCTGAGTATCCAACTCTGCCTGATGTAGAGACTGGGAAGTGATGAGAATGTCATCCAGATAGGGAAGCACGCGGACCCCTGACATCTGGGCAGAGACATCCCACCAGCCAGCACCTTGGTGAACACCCTGGGAGCTGAAGTGAGGCCAAAGGGTAAGGCCACAAACTGCTAGTGTTGACCCATCAGAGCGAACCTGAGGAACCTTTGATGACCTGGGAACACAGGAATACAAAGGTAAGCATCTTTGATGTCCACAGAAGTCATGAAATCCCCTTGGCGCAGGGAACTGATGGCAGAGCGCAGAGTTTCCATGCGAAAGCGCCTGCCCCTGACAAACCTGTCCAGGATGGGCCTGACTGACCCATCTTTTTTGGGTACTGTGAATAGATTGGAATAAAAGCCCTTGCCTTTTTCTCTTAAGGGGACCTGGCAGATGACCCCCAGCTCCAGGAGGCCTTGCACAGCTTGCACTAGCTCCTGAGGTATCCGGGATCTGATGAATCTTTGAGGGGGACAGGCAGCAAACTCCAACTTGTAACCGGAGGACACTACCTCCTGAATCCATCGGTCTGAGACATGAA
Organism: Gastrophryne carolinensis; assembly: GCA_027917425.1. NCBI lineage: Eukaryota > Metazoa > Chordata > Amphibia > Anura > Microhylidae > Gastrophryne > Gastrophryne carolinensis. The sequence goes on from CM051234.1 coordinate 539,512,913, forward strand.
GCCTCCAGATGTGAGCGAAGTGCTGCAGACGTCCCCCCACCCGCATGGGTGAGGGCGCCCCATCATGCCTGAGGAGGCTTGGGGGAAGATTTTGCTTTGGGACCCCAGGAGGGGCCAGGACGTCCACGTCCTCTGCCCCTGCCCCAGAAATCGCCCCGGGTCCCAGGAAAGGAAACCCCCCTCCCCTGTCTGGCACCACGGTAAGGGGAGGAGAAGGAACCCTGACCCCGAAAGAGCCTAGATTGATGCCTGCGCTGGGGTAGCCTGCCTCCCTTAGCAAAAAGGTCCAGGCGGTCCCCAAACAGGCGCAGTCCTTTGAAGGGAAAACCAGTGAGGGCCTTCTTGGCAGCGTTGTCAGCAGCCCACTGGCGCAGCCAAACCGAGCGGCGTATAGCCACCACAAGGGCAGAAGTTCTGGCACACATTCTGATGGTGTCATCCAATGCTGAGAGGACAAAATTTACAAAAACATCACAACTGGAGAGTGCATTGAACACCTCACAAGGCAAATCATCAGGGGCACTATCAAGTATATTTCTGATAAGGGTTCTAGTGGCCACAGCAGTAATGGCAGAGGCACAGACCGGGCGCAGCGCCGTCCCCGCACATGCAAAGGCGTGGGATGCCAGCTGGTCAATGCGCCGGTCCTCAGCATCCCGCAGGGTAGTAGAGTCAGGGGAATGCATGACAGAGGTATTAGACAGTCCTAGGATTGGGGCATCCACCTCGGGGGGGGGGGGGGGGGGATGACCAACACTTTACCACCTCAGCAGGGAAGGGGTTACTTCCTATCCCAACTTTTTGGCACCCCGGGAAGTTTACTGGGGCGCTCCCATTCCTTGAGCACAAGGTTATGGAAATGTGCCTGCTCGGGAAATTCCAAACGTGATTTTGCTGTATGGAAAAGCTCCCCTCTCTGTCTGGGGGCCTCAACAGGGAGAGAGATGGACATAACCTCAAATATCTGGGTCAATCTGTCAGTGTCATCCGGGGCCCAGAGGTCAGAGCCAGAATCGTCGTGACCCCTTGGTCTCTCATCAGATGAGCCTAAGTCAGAAAAAAGCTCCCCTTCATCAGACGGGGTATAGCCACAAAGATTCAAAAACTCCTCATAGGGAATATAGTGACATTAGGCGTTAAGTGCCGCTTTTTAGCAGCCTTACGTGCCTTACGTGCTAAGGACTTAGCAATCAACTGCTCAACAGTAGCCAGTCTAGAAGACACATCAGGCTGAGAATCCCCACTTGTATGCAACTCAGCAGGAGTGAGATTTAAGCTTGGGGGAGTAGGCGAAGTGAAACGAGGTGCAGCCACTGGCAGGCCAGATTGCAATGCAAGCAGCTGGTCAGCACAGGGTACACAGACCCGCGCCTTGTCAGCGTCAGCATGAGGCTGCCCACACGCTACAAACAGCCGGTGTTGTCCCCCGGTCACATTATCCTGGGATGCCTCCATATGTTGATTATAGCGGCGCTATACGCCAATAGGGAATAACGCTATATAGCAACCCTGGATGCCCCAATAACCCGCTAGGGAAGTGGGAGTATTATTTTTACAAGGCACTAATACACTAATACAGGGCCGGGAGAAGCCAAAAAGGTTTGCCCCGCCTGAAAGACATAAGCAGACAAGACCTGTAAGCACACAGTAACAAAAGTGAAAGATATAAAGCCGCCCGCGAGCGCACTTACGGACCGCGGTAGGTAGGGGTCCGTCGCGCATGGGCCAACCAAACAGGTTAAAGATGGCGCCGGTATACCTCGAGGGGCGGGCCGGTATCAGCGATGATGCGGAGCGCGCCATAGACGGGCCCCGCCCCCCGGAGAGCGCGAAGCCAGAACGTGCAAGCAGCCAATGACGGCGCACCGGCGCCTGAGGTAATGCCGCCGCTAAGCGCGGAACCGAGTCAGCGCGTGGCAGCAATTTTAAAAAGACAGTAAAGGCAAGTCAGCACGGCGGCTGACACCAGACTAAACAGAATAAAAAGAGAGTGTAAAACACAGAATGCATACCATACACATTTACACACACAGCCCCCCCCTATTTTCCCCAGAAGGCTACAAGGAGGATGAGGGAGGACAGCGGCCACTTAAACAGGACCCACCGATGGGCAGGGGCAAGGGGCACTAGTGTGGGAGGGGCATCCCATAGAGGCTCACCATAAGCCTGAACCGCCTACCCTTTGGTGGGGGATTGCGGTGGAGCAGCGCTCCTAAGCACCTAACAGCGGTGCTGCCTACCTTCACCCGACCAGCGCAGCCAAGGGTGGGAGGCATATTACTAGTGGAACGGGTGGGAATAGTCCAACAGGGCCGCAGGCTAATAGCCCCGCTCACCTGCGAGTAGAGAGCCATTTCTCGTCCTTCGCAGCCAGACTGCAAAGAAATTCTGGGGATTTGTGGGAGGTCCCCGGGTATTTGAGGGGCAGGGAGGAGGCTATTTTCGATGTCTCTGCAGTCCAGCACCATCTGGCTGAGTATATCCCACGTGTAAGTATTAGATTTGGAGCAGGACGTACTGTATACTAAGAATATAGAGGCAGCATGCTGGTAATGGGGCATTCACACATTACTACTCACTGCTCAGTTGAGTGAAATAGAGAAGGGGGTGGGTTATTTTTATTTCTTATGGGAGTTTTTTGGGCCATGACAGCCTTTAAATAAGCAGATTAAGCCTTTAATCACGGAAGCAGTTTACCCAACTTTTTAGGGCGTGATTCAGCAAAAGGTCATAAAAATATTTTGTTCGTATTTGTCTATTTTTTTTTTATTTTTTTTTAACAACCTGCCTGGAGCAGGGGTAAATCATATCCAGCAGATTTCCTCACAGCTTTAATGCTCTTCCAGGTGTGTGGGGCTCTTATATACAACCCTAGCTGGGCTTATCGGACCCATACCCATTGAACTGGTATTGGGGGGGGGGGGGTCCCTTGGTTTTTTTAGATAGATCCCACTGTAGATATCAAAAAGGAACTGGACATCTTAATCAGTGAGGGTCTTGAGAGGTCTATAGATTAAAAAAAAAAAAAAAAACAATTAGATGATTAGATTAGATGAGGAGACATGGACTCATCTGTGGCACAACATTTTCTAACTGCAGGCCATCCGATATCCTAGCTTTGCTTTAATGTAATTGAACAGGTTAAGCCCCCAAGAAGTGGTGGAGATAGAGCTGCCCTAATGTCTAAAAGGGAGCTTTATTGGATTTGTGAATTTGCCACTAAATGTCCAAAGGGCCTGAATGAGGAAATCGATCTCTCTGGTTGCCTGTAAAATTATTGGGGACAGTCCCTGTAATAGGTGTTAGAAACAAAAAAAAACAAAAAAGGGTACTTGCCTTTTGTCCTGTGCAGCTAGTCACTGCAGGTGCGGCGCTCCAGAAGTCAACCCATCGCATTAACAGGACCCCGTTGCTTCCTTCCAGGTCTTGAAACTCTATTCTCTGGCACTTCCGTGGGGGCACACAAGGGGTGTGTAAAGCCTCGCTTACTAACTCCATTGTGATCGATGGCAAGTCACGTCATCCCACCATCAATCCTGTCCCTGTGGTCGGAGCCAGGAAGGCGGCAGGGGCCCCGATAATACGATTAGGGGAATTCTGGAGCGCTGAACCTGCAGTGATCAGTGGCGCAGGAGAAAAGGTAAGTACCCTTTTGTTCCTTTTTTTCCCCTGCTTTAATGTTTTCATTAGAAACATTTCGTTAGAACGTTAGAAAACGTGTGTTTTATGGAATTAGTTTTCATCTGTTGCTATTGGCAATGTACACCAAGTGCTGACTTGGTGTACATTGCCAATCCCTCAGCTCACAACTCAGCAGTGTTCTGTGTGTACAGGACTCTCTTTTTGGTGTAATGTCAATAGCAACAGACAGTGAACACTGCTTGCATAAAAACACATTTACTAACGTGGGAACATTTTGTGAAAAAATAGATCAGGCGAGTACCCTGAGCACATCGTTTTGGCTCAAAAAAAAAAAAAATAAAAAAAATACACTTTCAAAATATCTATCGATAGTTGACTTGTTTAATACAGTAATGAAAAGCAAAAAAATATTGGATAAGAAACATTTTTTAATTTTGGCTCTAAACATCATTCACATATTGAACAAAGGTTACATTTATTGCACTCAATAGTACATTTGTCATGTTACAGGTAAACTCAGAAATAGCCATTAAAAAATGTTCTACATGCCTAAAAGAATGAACCACCCAACTTAAAAAATATAATACAATAAATATAAATAGAATATATAGAAGTGAAAGAGAGTTTGGCAGTTTGTGTAGCAGCTGTGGTAGGAAGGGAGGAGGTTTCTTTGCTTTGCTTCAAAGATTTATTCTTAACTTAACTTATTTTCAGTTTTGACCTGAACTTTTTGTTGGCTATGTAGCTTCGAGACCCAAAAATACAATTCTGTGAGATACTCACCTGTAGAATTGGTATTATACGCATACAGTACGTCCTGCTCCATATATAATACTTACACGTGGGTAATTCTCTGCCAGAGGGCGCTGTTCACTGCAGACATGCAAAAAACAGGCTCCTCCCGGCCCTTCATATACCCAGGGACCTCCCACAAATCCCCAGCATTGAAAAGCAGTGAGAAAGGAAGCCGGGAGAAACCAACCACCAAACTGGTAACAATAGCAATGATAACAATCACCATACAGGGGATCCAGAAAATGTAAAACCAGGGTGGGGTGGAGCAGGATGTACTGTATGCGTATAATACCAATTCTACAGGTGAGTATCTCACAGAATTGTATTATTCCAAGCATACCGTACGTCCTGCTCCATATATAATACTTACACGTGGGACATCCAATAGCAGTGTCCATAAAGTAGGGTGGGATCCCCATAAAAAAAGGCACAGCAGACAGTAAAGGCGCTGTCACCTGCAAATCTTGCTACCAAGTACGACATGAGCAAAGACTCTAATGTCAATCTCATGACAAGACCTTTGAAAAGGTATGAACAGAAAACAAGCAGCGGTCTAGCAAACCTGTTTAACAGAAAACCTGGTGCTGAAGGGCCAAAGGTACCCAAACACAAGTAGAACAGAATAAAAAGAGAGGAAGATTCTTCCCCCTAAAGGAATAGGCCAGAGTAACGGCCTAACCAGCCCAAATGCAACAGGAGCCTCGGCAAAATGAACGAGGGGTAAGTAAACAGAGCCACCTTCTCAGGCACACGTCTGACTGAAGCAACAGCCCCCGGAGGGGCAACTTGAACCACAAAACAGCTCAGACAGCATCCAGAATAAGTCCCAAGGGAACAATCCGCAGGGCAAACAGAATGAGAATTGATCCCAACAGGGACCATAGAACTACTTGGGAGATGCACGTGAGCAATCCCCAAGAGAAGCTTAACAAGGAAGACTGAACAAGACTTCTACAGGAAGGCAGACAGGATAGAACCTGAACATTCAGAGTACCAAGATGGGGAGCCAACCCCAATCCATGCTGTAATAACTCTAGAACCCTGGGGACAGAGAACGTCCAACACGGGAGAGACCAAGACTCACGCCAATCAATATGGGTACACCATACCCTATAATAGACGGAGGAAGAAGAAGAAGCTTGCTCCTAGCCCCCCATAGACAAAGTCACCCAGAAGATAAACCCGTCTCCAAAAGGGTGAAAGAATCAACTGTCAAGCCATCAGACTAGAGCCTGTAGATTGGGGCGACATAATAAGGAGCTTGAAAAAGGGCAGAACCACACTCCTGAGAGAGCGTACAAGTCCGCTGTCCTCAGCAGAAACATCTGCGAACCACAGTCCACTAGGCCACCCAGGGGCCATCAGTATCACGGGTCCCCTTATCAGCGCAATCTTGCGGAGAACCCCACATAGCAGGGTGAATGAAGAGAAGACATATAAAATGGAATGTCCAGACATAAAATTACTAAGCCCCCATGACCAGAGTCAGAATAATCTGGGGCAGTAAAAACAAGGGCAGAGCCCCTGTGATATTAACGAGACCCAACAGAGCCACCCTAGTTGGCTCTCAGAGGGACACCAGGATAGCACAACCTGCCACTGAAGGACATCCATTGGAGCGAATACCACTGAGGTGCAGGGAACGTAGACCCCCACCTAGATCAGGCTCAGAAACCTTCCAGGGGAATCATCCTGCTTCAAGCTCCAGACCAATAATAAAACAGGCCATTGTCTACCAACAGGCCAAGAGTCCCCAAATAGACAGGTCCTGAAGAGGAGAAGTCCAGCAGCATAGAGTCAACTGAAGGCTCATTGTTTTAACAAAGCCAGTAGGTAAGATGGACCCTCTAAGGGACCCAACCTAGGAACCACGGGGGGTTTTGGAAGAAATCCCCCCCCCCCGCCAACCTGCGAGACTTGGTACCCAAGGTGACCATTCACAGGAAGATGCATGCAAAGAAGGGGTGCCCCCTGACAGGATCCTTGAATTTAACCAGCTCAAGAGGAACCAGCGTACCAAGGGGGAATGAGCACAGACCTAGCTCCAGGGGTGCTGGAACCCCATCTAGGATGAATAACCTACTGAGCTGAAGAGCCCAAGGGCTCTGTATATAAGGGACATCATCTGATACGCCACCAATGGGCCCACCAGCTGCAATCCTGCCTGGTGAAAGTAAGGTGTCAGCAAAGAGGGACAGAGCCCATGTAACCAGGAGTCCACTTATTGCCAAGGAAGAAGGCTCAAGCCTGAACCGAATCCAAGGAATGGAGATAGCAAATATTGGACCATGAGGGATTGAGGTGACTGAGCACCCATCCAAATAACTCCCAGAGGACACCGCCGGCTGACTAACCCACTCGGCCTGACGCAGAGATTGGGAAGTAAGGAAGGACGATCCGGTAGGTCCTAGTGCGGACGCCCCACAGGCATGTCAGAGACATCACCCCCATCCGCGCCTTGGCAAGTAGCCTGGGAGCAGAAGAGAGGCCAAAAACAAGGCCCCAATCCGCAGGGTTGGTCCTTCAACACTGACTAGTAAAGGTCTTGGTGTCCAGAAGACACAGGGGAAACTAAAAGGATCTAGATCTCCACAGGAGGCCAGAAGCCCCCCTTGCACAGGGTGCCTGTGTCCCAAGACAGAGATATCATGCAGGGACTACCTGTTAGTGTAGAATTACCAAGCCTACCATAGGCCAGCATGGCCCAGACTGCCTCATCATTTTGAGGGAAAGAGGAAGGTTAACATAGAGGTAATCGCCCCATTCTGTTAAGGGAAACCTGCAAGTAAGCCCAGACTCTGCAGGCCGAGTACGGCCTGCACCAACTCCTGAGGGGAAAACAGGGGCTAGAAGCACCCTGACAACCTCTGAGAGGGACCGCCCAGCAAATTCTATCCTGTGTCCAGGGGAACTACCTCCTGGAACCACCAGAAGGAGAAGATACGCTCCCAGATAGGAGTCAGGTGCTGTGGCAGTCCCCTCGCCCAGAAGGGTGAGGGTGTCCCTTCATGCTTGGGAAGTCTTGGCAGATTTGGACTTAGCCCTGCCAGAGGGCCCAGGGCGTTGCCTGCCCACCCTGGGGTGGTAATCCACTCTGAAAAGTTGGAAGCACACCTCAGGTTCGTGTTTCACACTAACGTAGGGAGGGGTGTCCCTGCCCCGAGGGAGGCAGATACGGCCTTCTGCGTAGGGGTGCCTTACCCTTCTTTTCAAAAAGATCCAAACGGGCCCCAAATAGACGCCGTCCTCTGAAGGGAAGGCCAGTGAGAGCCTTTTTCGTATCATCGTCCGCACCCCACTGTCGCAGCCAGACCAGGCGGCGAATAGCTACCACAAGGGCAGAGGTTCTAGCACACATCTTAATGGTGTAACCCAGCGCAGAGAGCGTAAACCTCACAAACACATCACAATCTGAGAGTGCATTTAAGACCTCCCAGGGGAGGTCCTCAGGTTGGTGATCAAGTAGTTTTCTAATGAGAGTCCTGGCGGCCACCGCAGTGATAGCCGCGGCACAGACCGGGCGCAGAGCCGTCCCTGCACACGAAAAGGCGTGGGAAGCCAGTCTGTTAATGCGCCGGTCCTCAGCATCACGAAGGGTACAGTAATGAGGAGCAGTCATGAAGGGGGGGTTAGTAACCCCTATAATTGGTGCATCCACCACGGGAGGTGCTGACCAAAAGTTAACCACATCAGGAGGGAAAGGGTACTTCCAATCCCAGACCCCCGGGACCCCTTTAAGCTTACAAGGAGATTCCCATTCTTTGGATATAAGATTCTGGAAATGCTCCTGTTCCAGGAATTCCAAGCGCGGTGTCGCTGTGTGGAGGGGAGATTGACAAAACCTCAAAGATCTTAATAAGTAGTTCATCTGTGTCACACAGGCCCCAAGAACCGGGCCCAGAATCATCACGGCTCCAGGGCATCCCATCCGAGGAGCCCGAATCAGAGAATAGCTCACCTTCATCAGAAGGGTCAAGGTCCTGCATAGCAGCAGATTCATCGGTATTGTTAGGAACCGGAGGCGCCAGGGAACGCTTCTTTCCAGGGCCCAAGCGCTCCGCCAAACTAGATAGCACCTGCTCAGCCGTAGGCAGCCTGCGCGGCACGTGCTGGTCATCCCCGCTCGAGTGAGACTCATCAGGAGTGAGATTTAAGTCTGGGGAGACAGGTGTATTGAAGTGAGGTGCAGCCTCTGGCAAACCTGATTGCAGGGTCAGTGCCTGTTCAGCACACGGTCCGCAGACCCGTGCTCTGTCAGCATCAGCATGGGGCTGACCACACACTGTACACAGCCGGTCTGGTCACCGAGGGACCCCGGGTACATAATTCTGAGATGCCACCATATGGTGATTATCTGAGCAGTATGCCCGCAGGGATTTATGCAATAGGCAACCCTGGATGCCCCAAGACCTGCTAGGAATGTGGGAGAATTTGTTATGTGAACCCGCTATAATATATGTCAGGCCGAGAGAAGCCACCGAAATCTTGGCGTCTGAAAGACATAAGAGGATAAAAGGGGGGAGTCAGTGCCATGCGCAGCTAAATGAAAGATCATAGGAACAACAAAAAAAACGCCCAGGAGGGCACTTACATGACCAAGGGAGGAGGTGGATCGCAACCACGCGCGCGAAGACAGTCAAAACGGCACCAAGCGAACCTCGAGGGGCGGGCCTGATCTGGCCGTGACTCGGGGCGCGTCATGCCAAGTCCCCGCCTCCCCCAAAGAGCGCGAAGCTCTAACCCGCGCAACGTCAATGACAGCAGTGGATAGGACACACATACAGAATGTAGTTAAGGAGATTGCTCTCGAAACTAGAGAATGACGCTGCCGCCCGGGCTGCACACTTCTTGTTAAAGAAAAGGACACACGCGCGCAACCAGACAAGGGTTATGTGAAGCAAGGAGCGCGGCACTAACACCCAAGTTTAAGAAAAAATCAACGGCCATAACGTGTATAACATTACGCTGGGCCCGCCACACACATACCCCCCCCCCCTTTCTTTTCCCCCGAGCTACGGGAGGAAGCGAGGGAGAAGGCGAACCTGCACCCAGGGTTCATCGCTATGAGGGGCACGGACAGCAATGCGGGAGGGGCATCTAACGGAGGCTCACCATCGGCCTAAACTGCCTACCCTATGGTGGGGGATTGCGGTGGAGCCTAGCTCCGTGAGCACACATGGTGCTGCCTACCTTCACCCGACCAGCGCAGCCCAGGCTGGGAGGCACATCCTTATCAAAGAGGAGTGATACTTCATGTCTTCGCAGTCAGCAATGCAGAGAAATCTTGGGATTTGTGGGAGGTCCCTGGGTATATGAAGGGCCGGGAGGAGCCTGTTTTTTGCATGTCTGCAGTGAACAGCGGCCTCTGGCGGAGGCTTACCCATGTGTAAGTATTATATATGGAGCAGGACGTACTGTATGCTTAGAATAAGATCAATTTTGCTTTCACCAGTCAAGAAATTGTAGAACAATTTCTCTTCAAGTCAGTTAATTCCAATTGCAATTGTCTTCAGGACATATTTTTTTCAGCAATGGGTGTTCTTTCTGGTAACTTGGCTTAAAGTGGTATGGGGGGGGGGGGGGGGGGGGCACTGTGGAAAAAACTCATACCCCCAGGGATTAGAAAGAGGAAATTTTTTTTCGACTTTTCATCCTCTTTCATTTTTAAGCGGACAAACACCCTCCGCGGCGAGGGTGTTTGCCACTGGCACCGCTGCTGACAGACTGGGGGGCATCCAGAATGATGGAGCCCCATGCACATAACCACCCCCTGAAAACCAGTAATGCTCACCTTTACCTTTCTTTAGTGGTGACGGGAATAGAGCACTGTCATTGGCTGCTGGAATGTCACCGCCCACATGACCACCAGGTGGCCAATCGCACTACTCGATTCTTGTCACGTATGCAAGGTAAAGATGAGGATTATGGGCATTCGGGGTGGGGGGGTTATGTGTGGGGGGCTCCAGCATTCCGGATGCCCCCCGAGCCAGTCATTTAGCAGCAGCAGCGAGAACCAACACCCTCACCGTTTTAATAGTCAGCAGACCTCCGAAATAAAATATAGGCCATTAGTGGCTCAGCTTTTGACATTCTCGCTACTCTAATTCAAACAGTAATTCTCTACTTCATTCCAAGTCTTTTATGTATTGGTAGCTACTTCAAGATATTCAAGTTCCTTTTAGGTAAGCAGTGAATAATTTGTTACACTTCCTATCACAACAATTGGGTTGATTTAGAGCCAGGTGAGAATTGATCCCAATGTCCAAGTATTTCAGAATTAAATGTACTCTAATCAAGGTTTATATTTGCAATATTCTTTTGTTCAAGGGGACCGAAACCTGCCTTGGAGTCTATCAGACTTCAGGGCAGGCTTACTCCCTCCCCCCCCGCTGTGTCAAACGGCCTCCAGGACGGCTGATATTCTTACCTTTCCCCTGAGCCCAGGACTCCCTTCTCTATGCAGTCATGCACAGACAATATTGAAAATCCAGGGTTTTGGTCCACTTTACATAAGGGCCAAGACTCTACAAATTAAGTCCTCAATTCTATTATTTTGAACAAGCAATCAATTAAACCGGACCTTCACCGTGATTTATTAAAAAGCCAAAAACCTTAAAAAACGATTCCCCAGCATCAAAAATTAATATATTTTAAGTTTTTAATCACTTACTTATTCTTTCCCCCACTGGGCTGCAACTCTGTTAAGGACTTTAGGATACAGGCGCCGCCATCTTGACTCAGAAGCATCTCACTTACTGAGGAAAGGAGAGTGGGATAAAGTACAGGGGGACAGGTTATAGCTGTGCTTCGCACAGACAGAGCAGAGCTGCGGTCAGAAAAAGGTCAGCAATCCCAGAATGCAGAGCTGCACAGTCAGAAGGCACTTCCTGTTTGCAGGCTGCCTGATGGCTCATAAGCCACCATCTTGGATGTTTAAAGGCTCATAACATGCAGTAAATGCAGGTAGGATGATTTTTAATGTGAGCAATCTGTATGTACATGGTGTAGGAAACATATAAGATAGCCTCTTATTCAGCGCGAAGGACCGCTTTAAGGAGGAACATTAAGGATTTTTACTACTTTGGATATTATTCCTCCTGTCTGGGGTACTCCTTAGAGCAGTGATGGCGAACTAATGGAACCCATCACTACCCTATAGTCTATAAGGTGGTTGTTCTCCTTTAATGAGTGTTGCAAATGAAGTGAACCCCAGGACAAAATTATTTCCAGGGGTCACCAAAAAAGGAGCACAACTGATAAACAATATATGAAAATGTATTAAGCCAAAAAACAGACAATTAAAACAAAATTTAAGACACATTAAAAATGTGTCCTTGATACCTTGAACCGGAACAACATGAACATCAAGTTGACATACGAGATTTCCCGCAAGGAGGTGAAGTTTCTGGACTTGTCCATCATTCTTGAACAAGATGGTACCATTAATACTAGATTGTTTAGGAAGTTTACTTCGGTGAATAGCTTTTTGGACTATGGTAGTGCCCATATACAGCACGTAAAGGATGGGATTCCAACTGGCAAATTCCTCAGAGCAAGGAGGAACTGCTCCAGGATCCGAGATTTTGAGGAAGAAGCAATGAACTTGGCGTGCAGATTTCACAACAGGGGCTACCCGGACAAGGTGGTGAAACGGGCCTATCGGCAGGCGAGAGAAACGAATGTTCACGGACCTTGGTACCCAATAATAAGGAACCCGACAAGAACGCGTTCTCTGGTCTACCAATTGAAGTGTGGATGCCCAAAGATATACGTGGGGGAAACAAAAAATGTTCTACGAACTCGAGTTCAGGCTCATGTCTCCAACATCCGCTTAGCTCAGCGTGATATCTCAGCAGGTGTTGGATAAAGGTTTTGCCACGGAGATACAAGGATGCTCTACAACTTAGACAGCGAATGGGAAGAATGGGAATCAGGACCAAATAATATAGATCTGCAATCAGACTCCCTTGAAAGATTCAGTGACATGAATTTGTTGTCTGGATTATTACTCTGAATAGAATAAAAAAAGGCTCTTGGACTTCTCTATATAGCCTACATGCAGGTCTGTGTTGTCCTGTGCAGCCTCGCAAATTTGAAAATGGGCACAGGAAGATGCCTGGCTTTTATTAAGGATTGTACCGGCATGTGTTACTTCTTAAACTGTGTATGTATACATTGATTAATATAAGAGTAGTGGAATCAAGAATGTATAATTATGTGTCCCTTTTCCAATATGTATTTTAATATGTGTCCTCATTGTTCTAATAGAAATTGAATCTAGGTAATATATAGTATTATTGAATAAATAGTGCATTGAATTGTATGATTTCTCTGTAAAAAATCTTTGCTTTTTGTGCTGTTGGCTTCCTCCGTGGCGCGGCGGGTGCCAGCGCGCATGGCCCCCTGTGGTGCCTTGGGCGCACCCCGTGGTGCCTTGGGCACATCCCCCCTGTTTATCCCTGTGGGCAGTGGCCACCTGCACCATTGTGTGGCCCTGCTTGCAGCCCGGCGGGTCGGCGTGCATGTGTCAAGGGGAGGTGGGCGGGTTGGATTGGTTGCTGGGGACGATGGCGTCCTAGCAACGGGCGCGCCACTTTTGTCATGGCGCGGCCCCGCCTGCAGCCCGGCGGGCCGGCTTGTGTGTATGTGTGTGCGTGTGCGGGGAATGTGGGCTGTCTGCGCCGGTTGTTGGGGGCGGTGGCGTCCTAGCAACGGGCGCGCCGCCTCCTCTGTCATCTCCGGCGGTGGCGTGGTTGACAACGTGCGCCCCCGCACGTCCTGCACTGCTGATGCGCTGCGCCATTCCACCTGGCCCTAGTTAACAGCATAAAAAGCAAAACAATGGCAGGATCTGGTTACACCCAAGAAAGAAGCGGTTTTCTATACCGCGAAGCGCAGGTGGAATCCTCATCCCCCTCTCGCCTTGTTGTCCTCCCCGGTGACTGCACTCTGTATGCTAACACAGCTGAGTATCTCTTTGCGGTATTATTTTGTAATTTATACATTTTTTGCACTGTTATTTCTTTGAGTGTTGAATTGTTACTTGGTAGGTTTCCTTTTTTTGTCACATTTACATGTTTCACTTAAATTAGTTATTATGGACTAATTTTTTTGCACAATGTACATATATTTATATAGCTAATGGTTTGGTCATTTAGGTTTATAGACATTAGATGCTTTTGGATTGGTGGGGTTTTATATTTTGAAGGGTTTTTTGTGCCGGCACAAAAAGGAATCTAATTAATTTATTTTTCTATTATATATTTTTTGGGGGGATTCCCAGAATAGCAATGTTGTCTTGTGAGAACTAGACTTTATATCAGGGCAGCAGTTATTTACCAAACGGGTCACTATTGAGGACTATATACTTGTATATATTTGTAATCAATTAGTATTATTGGCGATTGGAGGCTATTTTTAATGTGTCTTAAATGTTGTTTTAATTGTCTGTTTTTTAGCTTAATAAATTTTCATATATTGTTTATCGGTTGTGCTCCTTTTTTGGTGACCCCTGGAAATAATTTTGTCCTGGGGTTCACTTCATTTGTAGCTGTAAGAATTTCTAGTGAGCACGCCGCTACCTTTGATGATCAGTGGCGCACCATTTTGTGATAAAAATACTTTAATGAGTGTTGCATCGCATTTCGTGAAAGGTCTCATGTTTTCTAGTACTCTACTACACCTACAAGTACAATATTTATGATGTAGAAAAATATCATTTTGTGACTCACCTTTAAAATGGGTATTATAAGTATGTCACACACCCCGCTTCCACTATTCTTGACATATGGGTTATGGTCCAGTAGAGGGCGAACTTCTGCAGAGATGAAAGCAAAAAAGAAGCCCCTCTCGGTCCATAAATACCTGGGACCTCCCACACATTCCGCAGTATATGACAGCAGTAAGGGGACCGGGAAGAACTAATAAAACATTCTTAACAATAAAAGGTTCACCACATAAAGGATCCAGAATACTAAAGGGCGGGATGAAGCGGGGTGTGTGACATACTTATAATACCCATTTTAAAGGTGAGTAATCACAAAATGGTATTATTCCAAGTATGTCACACACCTCGCTTCCACTATTCTTGACATATGGGACATCCAATAGCAGTGTCCGTCATGGGTGGGATCCAAATACAGCAAAAAATGCACCAATTTAAAACACTGCAGCTTGCAGAACCTTGCGGCCAAAAACAGCATCCGCTGAGGCCCGCACATCAACCTTATAAAACTTCGAAAAAGTATGAACGGAAGACCAAGTAGCAGCCTTACAAACTTGTTCAACAGAAGCCTGGTGCTGAAAGGCCCAGGAAGCCCCAACAGCATGAGTAGAATGAGCAGTGATCTTAAAAGGAGGAACCCTCCCCTTAGTGGAATAGGCCCCAACAATGGTCTGACATATCCATTTACTAATGGTAGACTTGGCGGGCGCCAAACCTTTCCTGGGCCCGGAGGGCACCACGAACAAGGCGTCCGTCTTACCAAAGGAGAAGTAGCAACCAAATAGTACTTCACACAACGAAACACATACAAAGAGTGCAAAACCCTCTCCTTGTCATTGCTAGGCTTAGGACACAAGGAAGGGAGAACTACATCCTGATTGAGATGGAAAGCAGAAACCACCTTAGGAAGGAAATCTGGTTTAAATCGAAAAACCACCTTGTCCTGGTGTCTCTCAAATTAAGGGGCCTGAATAGACAGAGCCGCCAACTCGGAGACACGCCGAACAGAAGTAATAGCCACCAAAAAGGCAACCTTTTGAGTGAGCACAGAAAGTGCCACATCCTGCATCGGCTCAAAAGGAGGCCCCTGGAGGGCCGAGAGAACCAAATTTAGATCCCAAACGGGAACCAAAGGCTTTCTAGGGGGCCGAACATGAGTGACCCCTTGGAAAAAAGTCTTGACCAGATGATGCAAAGCAAAAGACCTTTGAAAAAAGACAGCCAGGGCAGAAACCTGACCCTTCAAAGTACTGAGCTGGAACCCCAGATCCAGAACGTGTTGTAGAAACTCCAAAATCCTAGGAATCGAAAACACCCTGCAAGGCAAGGCTCTAGCCTCACACCAGTCAATATAGGACCGCCAAGTCCTATAGTAAATGGTAGAGGAAGACCTCTTCCTAGCTCTAATCAAGGTTTGAATAACCGCCTCAGACAAACCTTCCTCCCTCAGGAGGAAGGTTTCAGCAGCCACGCCGTCAAAGCAAGCGTTTGTAAATTGGGGTAACGTAGTTGACCCTGAGAGATCAGATCCGGAAACAGTGGCAGCCTGTACTGATCTACCGCCAATCTTACGACGTCTGCGAACCAGACCTGTCTTGGCCACCTTGGGGCCACCAGAATTGCTGGTGCCCCCTCCAGAGCCAGCTTGCGCACTACCTTGCCTACCATGGAGAAGGGGGGAAACAGGTACAGAAACCCCAGATCCCTCCAGGCAAGGGGCAAGGCATCCACTGCCAGGGCCAGAGGATCCTGAGACAGAGATACAAAGGTTGGGAGCTTGTGATTGTGCAGAGAGGCAAAGAGATCCACCTCCGGAGTCCCCCACTTGTGACACAGGGCCCGAAATACCCTGCGGTTGAGAGACCATTCCCCTCGGTGAGAGAATTCCCTGCTCAGGGAGTCCGCCTCCGTGTTCTCCACTCCCGGAATGTACACCGCCGAGATGCAAGAAACATTGCTCTCTGCCCATGTCAGAATCAGAGAGACTTCCCTAAGGGCACTCCTGCTGAGAGTCCCTCCTTGGTGATTGATGTAAGCTACCGCAGTTCGATTGTCTGATCGAACCTGAACCGGTAAGCCCTGCAGGTGGAATGTCAGACGTGACAGAACCAAACGGATAGCTCTGAGCTCCAAGACATGGATGGGGTTGTGAGCCTCCTGAGGACCCCACAACCCCTGGAACTGATGATCCTTCCAGAAACCTCCTCAGCCCGACAGGCTGGCATCCGTGGTAACAGTCTCCCAACAAGGGGCCAGAAAGTCCTTTTTGGCAGGCAGTAGCCGACATCTCTAGTGAGATTTTGGGGAGACCGATAACTCGAGATCCCTCTCTATTCCTTCTACACCTGTCAGATATGCCTTTGAAGACCTATAAGAGTTCTCTTTTGAGACATCTCATTAATGCAGCAAAGATAATGATACCTAGGTTATGGAGATCTGAAGCAGTACCATCGGTGAGGGAATGGATAGGAGAGATTAATCATATTATGGAGATGGAAGAACTTACTGCTGCGGTCCATGAGACCAAGATACAACATCAACAGATATGGTCACCATGGCTTATCTTTAAAGAGACAGTAAGATTTGAACAACTAATGACTGTGGATGTTCCCCCTTCCCATCTCTTTTAGCCTCATTGATTAGCTGATGAATGATATTATCTAACTTAAACCGGACCTTCACCATGATTTAATGAAAAGCCCAAACTCTTAAAAAACAATTCCTCAGCATCTAAAATTAATATATTTTACATGTTTAGTCACTAATTTATTATACTTTCCCCCACTGGGCTGCAACTCTGTTTGGGAATTTAGGATACGGGCGCCGCCATCTTGACTCAGAAGCATCACACTTACTGAGGAGAGGAGAGTGGGATAAGGTACAGGGGGGCGGGTTATAGCTGTGCTTTGCTCAGACAGAGCAGAGCTGGGGTCAGGGAAAGGTCAGCAGTCCCAGAATGCAGAGCAGCACAGTCACTTCCTGTTTGCAGGCACTTCCTGTTTGCAGGCTGCCTGCAAAAATGGCAGCTTCCATAAGCCACCATCTTGGATGTTTAAAGGCTTATAAAATGCAGTAGATGCAGGTAGGATGATTTTTAATGTGAGCAATCTGTATGTACAGGGTGTGGGAAACATATAAGATAGACTCTTATTTAGAGTGAAGGTCCGCTTTAAAGAGATAGAATCCTTATAGACGAAATTAGAAAGCTGAAATAGGTCCCTGAATATGTTAGAGCATAAAACTCAAGGTAAGAACTATCCTCCTGGTCTATTACCTCTATTTTTCTTTCTCTCTCTCTTCTTTTTCCCCCCTTTTTGTTTTGTTTTATTTTTAGCCATTTATTTTTTATTATTTTCATTTTCTATTTTTATTTTCTATTTTTATCTTTATCTTTATTATATTTTATTTCCTTTTCTTATTAGATATACTAGATGAAGTATCTTAGGTTGATGATTTAGGCTGACTAGTGATATATGATAATATATAAATATGTTAAATGTCTAAGATATTGATGATTGTAACATATATGTTATATATGTGTATATAAAAATGAGATAAGGAAGGAAAGAAAAAAAGAGAAAATAAAGAATTTCAAAAAAAAAAAAAAAAAAAAAAAAAAAAGGGGCCAGAAAGGATCTGACCCTCATCAGATCGCTTGATTCCAGCCACCACTGAAGGGAATGCCGAACCCTGGTAGACATCGGAAATGACTGATCCAAGGACTGTGGACATCTGTCCCATTTCAGCAATAGATGGAGTTGTAGCGACCTCATGTGGAACTGAGCAAAGGGGACTGCCTCGAAGGAGGCCACCATGAAACCTACCAGAGTCATCCCTAGCCTGATAGAAGGGCGAGGTTTGGTCAGGAGAACACGTATCAGATCCTGAACCCTCTGCACCTTTGGCTGAGGTAGGAACACTCTGGCCTGACTGGTATCCAGATTCATGCCCAGAAAGGAGATCTCCCTTGATGGGGAGAGAGAAGACTTGGGGTGGTTGATCACCCATCCAAACCTTTCCAGCGTCGCCACCACCGTCCTGGTGTCCAGCTCCGCCTGGCAGAGGGAAGAAGCTGTAATGAGTAGGTCATCCAAATACGGCACAATGCAAATGCCCTGGGCTCTGGCCATTATGCCCGCCAGAACCTTGGTAAACACCCTTGGTGCCGAGGTCAGCCCAAACGGGAGGGCCACAAACTGAAAATGCTGATCTCCCACCACGAACCTCAGAAATCTCTGGTGTGCCGGAGAAAATTGGTACATGAAGGTAAGCATCCTTGATGTCTATGGACATCATGAAATCCCCCTGACGAAGGAAAACGATGGCTGAACGCAGAATCTCCATGCGGAACTTCTTGGTTCTCATGAACCTGTTGAGAAGCTTCAAATCCAGGATGGGTCTTATGGAGCCATCTTTTTTGGGAACCGTGAAGAGGTTGGAATAATAGCCCCGGCCTCTCTCTGAAAGAGGCATCGGGCATATGACCGCCATGTCCAGGAGATTCTTTACAGCCAACAGGAGCCCCTGCGCCACCCGAGGATCTGATGGCACCCGAGACCTTAGGAATCTGGGAGGAGGCCGGGACTCGAACTCCAGTTTGTACCCAGACGAGACCACTTCCAATATCCACTTGTCTGTGACCTCCTGGGCCCAGACCTGGAAGAAAAGCCGCAGCCGTCCCCCCACCCGCAAGGGTGAGGGCGCCTCCTCATTGTTGAGCAGGCTTGGCAGCGGGCTTGGGCCTGGAACCCCAGGTAGAGGCTGGACAGGCACGTCCTCTACCTCTGTTCCAGGAATCACCTTTAGAGCCAGAGTAGGTAAGACCTCTGCCCCCTCTGGCACCGCGAAAGGAAGGATTAAAGGAGCTTGCCCCCCGAAAGGAGCGATGCAGCTTCTTATGCTGAGATAGCTTCCCACCCTTCGCCACAGAACCCAATTTCTCTCCAAACAGCCGCGTTCCCAAAGGGCAAAGCTGTAAATGACTTCTTGGCCGCAATGTTAGCCGCCCACTGGCGCAACCAGACCAATCGGCGCATGGCCACCAACAGGGCCGAAGTTCTACTACACATGGTAATAGTGTCGTCCATAGCCGACAAAACAAAATTCAAGAACAATTCACACCTTTTAAGGGCTGTGAATTCAACGCTGTCCGAGTTAAGCTGGGACCCATTTAACATCTCCCTGATCTCAGACCTGGTAGCCACAGCCACGAGTGCCGATGCACAGACAGGCCGCAAGGCAGAACCCACGCTGGCAAAGGCATGACATGCCATCTGATCAATGCGCTTGTCCTCGCCATCCTTAAGGGTAGTGGTGTCAGGAGTATGTACAACGGAGGTGTTGGACAATCCTAAAATGGGCGCGTCAACCTCGGGAGGGGAAGACCAGCGCTTCACCGCGTCCAACGGGAAGGGATACTTCCTATCCCATCCCTGAGGAACACCGTGAAGGCGACTCGGCTTCTCCCATTCTCTAAGAATAATGCTGTCAAAATTATCCAGATTCGGAAACTCCAGGCAGGGCTTAGAGAACCCAAAGAATTTCCGCTTCTTCGGAGGGGCCTCCGCTGGTGGGGAAATATCCAGAACCTCTAACAGATGGGTCAGGACCCTGGGGGTATCAACAGCATCCCCCAGCACCTGCCCGGCATCAGAATCAAAGAACTGCAATTCCTCAGTCTCAGATTCCTCAAACAATTCCCCCTCCTCAAGCAGGGAATAATCAGCCCAATCAGGGGAGTCATAATCAAAATCAATTACCGCCGTAGCCGGTGACAGATGCCTTTTTTTTTAGCAGTGGCCTTTCTGCCCCCGGAGCTAGAAATCATTTTCTCGAGGTTGGCCAGCCTGGCACATACATCCGAGTGCGACTCCCCACTAATGACAGTGTCACTTGGGGTATGGATGATGCGGGGTGGGGTAGGAGAGGCGGGCGGCACTGACCCAGACGCCTGGGGTCCCGACTGCCGCGTTATGGCCTGTTGCGCACACGGTATGCAAATAAGTACATTCTCCCCCGTAAGGGATACCCCACAACCCACACATAGCCGGGATTGTCCCAAGGGGAGCCCGAGCCCGGTATCCTGTGGAGCCTCTATATGGTGATTTTAAGGTTGTCGCAATGACCCGAGGGAATTACGCTGGTAAGCAACCCGGGATGCCCCTTAAGTCCCAAGTGGGAGGATTTATAAGTGCCCCAAATTTCTGCTAGGGACCCTAGGACCGTGAGAACTCCTTTTTAAGCAAGGCACAGGGAGTCCTCCTGAAAGATACAAGATATGTGGCCATATATATATATATATATATATATATATATATATATATATATCCCTTACACCATACATGGTACGGGATTATCCCCCTTCCGGGTCCCTCTGTTAACCCTTCAGGGGGGGGGGGGGGGGACTTTTCCTTTTTTCTTTCAAGTGTGTGTGTGTGTGTGTGTGTATGTGTGCTTGGTGCTTCACATTACTGGCTGGTCGCCATTTTTTGCTTCTGCTGAGGGGAGCTTCTTCCCCTCAGGCTGCGGTGTTAAAGGGGCAGGGTCGAGCGCTCGTGAGTTGCCACGGCCCGCCCCCTTCTGTTGTGGAGCCAATTGCGGAGCCTAGCCTACAGCTGGAAACCGCGCTGCTGGTTGTGTGAGTAGGGGGGCGGGGCCAGGCGCAGCGCGCCCCTTCTTCTTCCCTTTCTCACTCTCTTTCTCTGAGCTGAGAGCAGTGGCAGCACGTGAGTGCTCTCCCGGGCTCCCCCATTTTTATGTACCTGACTTAGCCATGTGTCCCATCCTTTCAGGGGACAGCGCTAGTCCTTTGTCACTTTTTCCTTGATTTATGATAATATATATATATATATATATATATATATATATATATACACACACACACACACAATTAGGGACAGGGAATCCCAAACCGGGATCACCAACCCGGATTACGCCTACTCCTTTATATGGGGTCTCACGGGGGAGCATGGCTCCCTAAACACCTATTAAGGTGATTCCTACCCTCGCCCGGACCTGCAGCCAAGCCTGGGAGGCTAATATTGGGCTTAATGTATAAAGGTCCGGGCAGAAATAGGGCAAAAAATGGCCGGGCGTAAGCCCGGCTTACCTGCAAGGTAGAGAAGCAGACATCTTCTGACTTGCTCGCCGCCCTGCAGAGAAGGAACTGGGGAATGTGTGGGAGGTCCCAGGTATTTATGGACCGGGAGGGGCTTCTTTTTTGCTTTCATCTCTGCAGAAGTTCGCCCTCTACTGGACCATAACCCATATGTCAAGAATAGTGGAAGCCGGGTGTGTGACATACTTGGAATAGTAACTTCTACCAGAAACTATTTATCAGATTAATGTTATTGGACTGCATTTTTTAAACACCGCTGAGTGTGTGTTTATTTCCTTATTTACCAAACAAATAAAACATAACCTCTACTGAGAAAGGCACTGTATGTTATGGTATGTGATGTGAAGTGAATATATTTAAGTATTTTGTACATGTTTCAAGTGCCTGTGAAACTTGCGCACAGTGAAAACTATTATCTGGCTTGGATTATCTATACATCATGAGACATGCAAATTCGGAAAAAGTCCAGACCTAGCCAAAGTCACCATAAGTCTAGGGATATAAAATATATTTTATATTTGAAAACTAACCCACCATGCTGAAGAAAGGAGCTGAGGGGTTGTAGTTGTACAGGTCCTTATCCTTCAAAATTAGAAGATGTGCCGAATCCACTATCACTCTTTTTAAATTCATCACAGAGTGGTACAATCTGTATGTTAAAATAATTAAGTTAGACAGTGTAATCTCCAATTAATAAACATAATACAAAACAAAAAAGTTGATCTAATTTTTCCGACAGCAGAAAATAAAACCAATTTGTGAATTCCCACCTGTAGAATTGGTTTCTCTTGTTCACATAATTGATTTTTCTCTCAGCTACTATTCCAAGGTATCACTAATTCAGATAATATAATAATATAAATTATAATCTATATACACACATCCCAATGCCATCCTAGGGTGGGGCCCAAACAAGCAAACAATAACCAACCAATAACCAACACTGGAACCATCAATAAAAACAAAGGCCTGAAAGTTAGACCTCTGCAGTGGAATCCACCATTGTCTGCAACACCTTACACTCAAAAACAGCAACCACTGCTGTGCTTGCGTGTATCCTGCAAAAGGTGTGCACAGAAGCACCAGGTAGAATTCCTGCACACCTGATCAACTGAAACCTGATGCTGAAAAAAAATACCATTTTGTGATTACTCACCTTTAAAATGGGTATTATAAGTATGTCACACACCCCGCTTCCACTATTCATGACATATGGGTTATGGTCCAGTGGAGGGCGAACTTCTGCAGAGATGAAAGCAAAAAAAGCCCCTCCCGGTCCATAAATACCTGGGACCTCCCACACATTCCCCAGTATATGACAGCAGTAAGGGGACCAGGAAGAGCTAATAAAACATTCTTAACAATAAAAGGTTCACCATATAAAGGATCCAGAATACAAAAGGGCGGGATGAAGCGGGGTGTGTGACATACTTATGATACCCATTTTACAGGTGAGTAATCACAAAATGGTATTATTCCAAGTATGTCACACACCCCGCTTCCACTATTCATGACATATGGGACATCCAATAGCAGTGTCCGTCATGGGTGGGGATCCAAATACAGCAAAAAAATGCACCAATTTAAACCACTGCAGCTTGCAGAACCTTGCGGCCAAAAACAGCATCCGCTGAGGCCTGCACATCAACCTTATAAAAAGAACTGCAGTTCCTCAGTCTCAGATTCCTCAAATAATTCCCCCTCCTCGAGCGGGGAATAATCAGCCCAGTCAGGGGAGTCATAATCATCAAAATCAATTACCGTCGTAATGCCGACTGCTGCGTAATGGCCTGTTGTGCACATGGTATGCAAGTTAGCACATTCTCCCCCGTAAGGGGTACCCCACAACCCACACATAGCCGGGATTGCCCCGAAGAGAGCCCAAGCCCGGTATCCTGTGGAGCCTCCATATGGTGATTTTAAGGTAGTCGCAATGACCAGAGGGAATTATGCTGGTAAGCAACCCGGGATGCCCCTTTAAGTCCCGAGTGGGAGGATTTATAAGTGCCCCAAATTACAGCTAGGGACCCTAGGACCGGAAGAACCCCCTTTTAAGCAAGGCACAGGGAGTCCTCCTGAAAGACACAAGATATGTGGCCATAAGCACATGCACACACACAGCAACAGCAAAATAAATACATGTCATAAGAAAACAATAGCAGAGAGGCCAGCACTGCCCCAAGCAGCGACTGATGCATATTGGCCAAGTATAGCAAGAAGAGGGGGGAGCCCAGCAGGGCACTCACCCAACGCAGAAAATGGCGTCCTATTCAGCCAGCAGCGCCTGAGAGGGAGAGAGGGAGTCCTGTGATGCGGTTCCCAGCAATGGGATGGGTCCTCAATGGCGCCAACAGCAGGGGGCGGGCGCGGCAGCGCGCGAGTGCCCGGCCCCGCCCCCTCACAGAAGCAGCCTGAGGGGAAGAAGCTCCCCACACTGCAGGCAGAGCGCACAGCGCAATGTGAATCAAGCGCACAAGCACATTCACATATATAAAGTGAAAAATAGAAGAACAATGCCATCCCCCCCCCCCCCCCCCCCCCCGCTGGAGGGTAACAGAGGGTAACCGGAAGGGGGAGAATCCCTCACCAAAAGGGTGTAAGGGAATTAAATGGGGACAGGGCATCCCAAACCGGGATCACCAACCCGGATGCCGCCTACCCCCTTGTATGGGGTCTCACGGGGGAGCATGGCTCCCTAAACACCTATTAAGGTGAAGGCTACCATCACCCGGACCTGCAGCCAAGGCTGGGAGGCTAGAAATGGGCTTAATGCAGGTCCGAGCAGAAATAGAGCACAACAAGGCCGGGTGTAAACCTGCAAGGAAGAGCAGCATACATCTTCTGACTTGCTCGCCGTCCTGCAGAGAAGTAACTGGGGAATGTGTGGGGTCCATAAATGTCCCAGGTATTTATGGACCGGGAGGGGCTTCTTTTTTGCTTTCATCTCTGCAGAAGTTCGCCCTCTACTGGACCATAACCCATATGTCATGAATAGTGGAAGCGGGGTGTGTGAAATACTTGGAATAACAGGACGATCCAATCACCTGGGCACAATGTGCTGTGATCTGAAGAGGAGCCTCCCCTCCTTTGCAACCGTAAGCCTTGATCACTTGTCCGATTCCATCTACTGAGAGTCTTGGCTGGTGACCCCCCCCCCCCCCAAGATTTCCTGAGTAGGAGTTCAGTAATACCCAAGTGCCCTGGCCATGTCCAAGGAAAGAGGGTTGCTATCATTGTGATGGGTAGGACAAGGACATACAAAAGGCAGTAGTACCTCCTTGTAAATGTGGAAAGAAGAGGCTACCTTAGGCAGAAAATCCTGCATGAAGTGAAAAACTGCCTTATCCATGCGTAGCCCCATATACAGTGAATTAACCGATAGGGCTGCCAACTCCGATACTCACAGAATAGGGACCACCAAGAATATAACCAATAAGAAGCCTCTGCCAATAGCTCACAAGGAAACAGATGCCTCCCCCATGCTCCAAAAGTTTTTAGTGCTGTGCTAGGTTGTCATAATGCCTACTTTGTCAGTAATCTACAGCTGAACTCGAAATAGCAAAAGCTGCATGCACTGCACTGTCGAAGACCATTAGCCGCCAGAAAAACTGCACTGAATAACAAAGGACCATACAGTAAAACCTCTTGTGCAGCAAGACATATACCTATGAGCATAACATGCCTACAGCACCTGGTATTTCCAGTCTCCCATCAAGTACTGATCAGGCCCAGCTATGCTTAAAATTATGAGATCAGATGAGATTGTGCTCATTTATGGTGGTGTGGCTTTATGCACTTTATGTGGGTGTTAAGTAAGAGAGTGATGCTTTAAGTAAAATTGTCTCTTAGTTAATTTTGGGACCCACAGACAGTGGAAGAAACTCTAAGGGTGGGTTATAAACTACCAAAACACAAAAGGCAGTTATCTATGCATAAAACTATGACTTGTCAAAGGAAAAAAAGCCATCTGTGGCAACAACAAAGTTCCCACTTTGACAAGAAGGGCAAACAGGTGTAATAAACAATGAATGTGTTACCAACCAATGCCTCTTTGGATTTGCATCTCAGAGCAAGCCTTTTCAAATTTCAGTCTGATATCCTGTACTCAGCTCAAAATAATGCCCGGCAATAATTCACATTCGCCGAGTAACAGAGTGGAACTGAGGGGTTTTATACAGCAAGGGCAACCCAACTTGAGATGCCCCTGAGCGAGGGCATTAACTTAGCCCTGGAGCCTTTTGGACTTCATGGCTGAGTGGCGTGCATTTTAGTTCAATTTAACTTTTAGATCTGAAAAGGGATAGGTTCTATTAAGGATAAGTGTCACGGGCACAAAGCACATGTGGGTTTTGTTGATCTGTAGATGCTTCTTTAGATAATCTGAGCTGACGTAAACATGTGACCTTTTACTCTGTGCAAAGCAAACTCTGGGCTTTAAACCAGCTATTATTTTTGTGGACAATAATAAAAACAGGGAAGCACCAAAATAAAATCAGTGAAGTTATTAACTTACAGTCATGTTTTTTTTAAACATATATATTTTTAATCTTTACCTTGTGCCATAATCCACTACAACCCAGTCTTTTGCTGTGCCAGTGATAGCATCATGGTGTTGGAAAAGTCCCAAATTTCTTCTGGCTTCAGTTAGTAATTTATAATGCTCTACCGATGGAAAGGTTGACAGTTTGTTATTTCTTTGCATCTGCACAATGGCTAAAGAATAGAGTATTTCAGCAGACCTAGAAAAAAAAATATAAAATATATTATATCCTACTGTTACAGCTTCCAGTCAAATACATTGCTCTGTGGCTTGAATGAAGTTGGGAATGATCGCATAATACTCTAAGCAGGCCAGGAAGATCCAGGTGCACAGATTTTAGCAAGATGTCGGCCTTTAGTTTTTTTAGTTTCATCATTCTTTACACAGGACTTTCTACCTCAACATTATCCCATCATCAAAAGGAGCAACCACCTCGGACACCTGGCCCTAGAGTCTAAAAGACTGCAGGGCTGGGTGAAACCCATCCACAGGGGCATCCTGGCATGCCCCACAGTGAGAATCCCCCCGGGATCTTGGCTGAGCTGATCTTGTTCCCTGATCTCTTAGCACTACTGGTGGCATCCTGTCTACTGCATGGAGGCGCATGGAATAGACTTCAATCAACAATCTGTGTCATTCATTCATATGTCTGGCATAGAATGCTTATTGGAGGCGGCACGGGTATCCAACGTAGGACCGCTAGATCAAGGTAGGTTTATGGACAATTGACTCACTGTGGGGCATCCCAAATTGGGATATTTAAAAATACTATGTTTTGGTCATCTTTAAGCTTGATTAACTTCTTAAAAAGGAAAGGTTAACCTGTACCTTTACCCTAAAGATGCCATAGATCTCTATGCTTTGAGTGGGGGGTGCAAACTACCAATGAAGTTAGATTTTAGTTGAGAACATCTGGTTAAAAAAAAACTCACTGGTTGCCAAGGACAGTGCTGGAGTTATAAGAACAAGGAGAATTATAGAAGCTCTGTTGCGAAAATCATCAAATATTTAAAATCTAGAGAGCATGAGGAGGAGTTATAAATAAACCCCACATTAAAAAGAATTCTAGCAAAACTTGTTGGTTGCCTTACTGAAAAAAAAAAAAAAAAAAAACAAGGGCGACCATTTTTTTTAAACACTTTTACAGTAGATATATTCACTATCACCTGTCCCGAGCCAGCCAGTGGTAAAAGTAGAAAAAACAACAGACAATGACAATGAACAATAGACAAAGACAATGATCAGTTGGGTATAAAAATATTACATCCTCCTGCTATCTAGCATTTTTCTATAGATCCTTTTCACCAGATGTTCATTAACACTCATTTCAGATTCCAGTGGCTTCCATTCATTGATGGACCAAAGAGGGTAAGAGGAAGCAGCTATGAGAGCACTAGGTGGCCAACAACTTTACAAGATACGCAGTATGTCCAGAAAGCACTTCTGAAATGCTTCTTTTTGCATACCCCGTTCCCACCTTCAGAGCAACCGCCATGTAAATAAATACAACATAGCCCAAGGAATCTATATCTACTGGCTGTGGTTTACAGGAAGAAGCCTAGTAACCACACACTGCAAATGTCGATCCAAATAAACTAGGATGTATGTAAATGTCTCCCTAAAGGCTCTTAGCAAAATTATTGCTTTAAAGCTAAAAAAGAAAGCAGAGTTTTAATTAGATAATGTCAACTAAACTTTGCTCACACCGATCAGTTTGATTTGTGAGATGCCTGGCGAAATGTGCATTGCTTTATAATGAACAATGACAATTTCCTTCACCAAGTATAAATTTGGTGCCCTATTTCAGCAACTCATGTATGCATATTAATCAGGAGTAAAACACCAATATAAATCTGTCTAGGATGCAAATTCAATAGCCGGAAGATAGCTGTGGACCACATTAATTCAACAACTTGAATACACTGCCTTCGAGCCAGAAAATAATGAATTTAAAGCAGATCTAAACCCTCCCTGGCAACTGTGCCAAATAGTCCTTATGCAGGACCACGTACAGTTGGCGAATGCTACCAATGTCTGAAATCCTACTGAGGGCCACCCAAAAGGGCTACCTTCTAAGACAGGATAGATACAAGTCCCTGTCACTGGCTTAAAGTAGACCAAACCTCCCAAAAACAACTCAAACTATTTTGGTTCTCCCACCCGGACATTAACGCTTGATCGTTTTCTGCCCTCAATGTTGCTTGGATTCCTGTTAGTGATTTTTGTATGCCGCTGGTTTCTGACAGGATACCATTGTTCTAAACTAGCCGTTTAAGCCCCCCTCCTAGCAATTTCATGCTGGGGGGGGGGGGGGGGGAGGATAAGGGCCAAAAAAAAAAAAAAAAGAATTTTCCCTTAATCTTCCCCTAATTTTTCCTTCAATGCTAAAATTGTTTGAGAGAATTTTTATCCGATTAATTACCAAGACACTAAGCGAATTAGATACATATTTGTTTCTAATTTAACCTTCCATAGGACACTGTTGGTCTGATTTACAGGAAATTGCCTTAAAAAGTATGACATTAGGATACTCATTAAGGGTGGGAACGTGCCAGAATAGCCACTGACAGCGTAAACCTAAACAAGAACAACGACACGGACACCTCAAGGTTAGACCCTGGAGAGGGGTTCACCACCATCTGCAACAACATATGTGGCTTGTAGGCCTGTTCCACCGAAGACTGGTGTTGTAATGCCCAAGATGTGGCAATCACCCTGGTGGACAGATCAGCGACTTGGAAGGGCACCTCCTTCCCCTTGCAGGCGTAGGACTTGTATGACCACCTGCCTGGTCCATCTGCTCTTCCGGGATCATGGACAAGACATCCACCTTACGTAACTCTCAAGTAGCAGCCAAGTACTAGAGGATGACTGTTTTCGTGCTCAAATCAAGGTCTGAATTACCACGACTGACAAACCCCTCTTCCAATATCCTGGTCTTAACAGCCAAGCCACTAAAGCCAGCAATTGAAAATTGAGGTGTCGCAAATGACCCTGCAGAAGGCCTGGGCAGTTGCCACGGGGGCTCCATTGCTAGGCTGACCAAATCTGTGAACCACACCCTTCTGAGGCAGTGTGGGACAATCAAGATGATAGGAATCTGCCTGCAGTTGACCTTCTTTAACACGGGACCCAGAAGTGGCAGTGGCGGGAATGTGTAGAGCAGGTTGTACCCTGACCAGGGAATGGCCAGTGCATCGACCACCACAGCCTGGGGGTCTTGCAACCTGGACACAAACCTCTGGACTTGGGGATGATGAAAATTATTGAGTAGAAGCCTCACACCGGCTCTGGGGGGGGGGGGGGGGGTACAGGTGCTACAACTCCCCCGTCCAGCAAGAGTTCTATCGCATGGACGTAAGCCGACGCCCTTTCCGCTATGAAGGAAGGCTTGGGCACCACAAGCCTGTGTGGAGGCCTGGTCCAGAACTCGATGCAGTATCCAGCCGAAACAACCTCCCCGACCCAGACTTTGTATATCCATTCCCTCCACCCCAGCGCATACTGCAAAATCCGCCGCCCCACGCGATCGGGTGAGGGTGCCCTGCCAATCCTGAGAGGGCTTGGCTGAGGGATTGGGCCGGCTGGGCCCTTGTGGTCTAGGTCTACTTTGTGGCTTTCGATTACCTGAAAAACCTCCAAAACTTCCGGAAGGGTCAAAAATTCAGCGACCTGTGAAACCAGGTCCTCCGTTTCTGATCTGCCTAGTCGAGTTACCTTACTTGACCTATTCGTGGCCTTCCGGACCAGGTCAACCAGAACGGCCCCCTGAAAAGGGGAAGCTAGTAAGCAGTAACCAGTATTTCAGGCAGACTGTGTGTCACAAGGTGACCAGTAAGGCCAGCCCCCTAGCCACCAGATGCACCAAATTGTCTATAGCCGGCACAATGTATTTAAAGACCTCCGAAGCGAATGAGTTCAAGCGCACATCATCTGTAAAACACAGCAGAGGCAGTGTGATGGCTTGGACGTGCATGGCTGCCAGTGACTGGGTCACTAGTGTTTAGTAATGATGTGACACAGGAAAGAAGAAGCCGGGTGAATTCTGAAGTATTTAGAGACATACACTGTGCTGAAATACAGCCAAACTGATAGGTCAGCAAGTCATAATACAAATGGACAATGAGCCAAAACATAAAGCCAAAGCTAACTAGGAGTTTATTAAACAAAAGAAGTGGAGTTTTCTTGAATGGCCAAGTTAGTCCCCCTGATCTCAACCCAATAGAGCATTTATTTCACTTGTTAAAGAGGAACATTGGACTGTCAGGGGAATTCTTAAAAACTCCCTAAACTTCGCCCTCTGTGCCCTTTAAACTTCCGATTCTACATTTGGCAGGTTTAACTTACCTGTCTTCTGCTCTTCCTCCTGCACTCGACCATTTTTCTCAGGTACATTCCGCAGGGCAGAGATTTCAGCGCGACTAGCGGGGACAGGGGTGGAGCATCTGTCACAGACCGCTAAGACGCCGGGGGTGGAAAAAGCAGTAGGATGATGGCGATCTGGAAGACGCAGTCATCCAAAACATGTACAGCTTTGTAGTGGGGGGGGGGGGGGGGCTATTAGGAGGTAGTAGGTTAGATTTCCGAAATTCCTTTTTAATGACTAAACTTCAGACAGAAAGCCACACAAATAGCGACTGAAAACCGCTGTAGTAAAGGCCTGGCAAAGCATTAAAAAGGAGGAAACACAGTGCCTGGTGATGACCATGAGTCCAAGACTTCAGGCAGTCATTGCCAACAAAGAGTTTTCAACCAAGTATTAGAAATTAACATTTTATTTATTTTGTCCAAATGCTTTTGAGCCCCTGAAATTAAAGCTGAATGTCTGAACTTCAACTGCATCTGAATTGTTTTGTTCAAAATACATTGTGGCAATGTACAGAACCAAAATTTGAAAAATGTTGTCTCTGTCCAAATATTTATGGACCCAATAGTAAAAGTTGTAATCTGGGTAATCATAGGAAATGATTTTACATGTTCAGAAATTATATGGGGGAGGAAGAGTTAAAACTGGCATAGCTCAGTTTGCACATGGCACAAAGTATTAAACACTCCATAGACAAAGCACTTGAGAAATGAGTGACCACATGGCAAATCTGGAGATGAACTCTGTGTTTGGGAATCACTAATTAAGAAAGATCTTTGGAACCCTGCAGACACATTCCAGATTTTTTTCCAGTTTTTCCCCTTTACCAAAATTTACCAGAATAACTATGTAACAAAAACAGACAGATGCACAGAGCGCAAAGGGAAAAACACTTGAAGTTTTCTCTTTTTGAATACTAATGTAATGTCCTTGAGAGTTGTGACAAGATATATTAAGGCTGCTTAAGAAGGCATTTATGAGCATTGTTCTTGCTTCGCATTATTCACAGAGGCAAATAGGGAATAACACAACTTCTTATTTTAAGCGAGGAATCATTTCAGTCAAAATAACAGTGAAACTAGATAGTGTAATAGCGGTTTTATTAATTGCCTTATAGGATTCCCAAATTGGTTGTAACATTAAAAACAAACAATAAGTAGGTTTTAGTGTAGCTACTTTATGGCCCCCTAAACTACAGAAAACTATGTGCATACAAAAAAAAGAGCAATAATGGCTCATGCTTCTCTGAAACACCAGGCGATTGTTATATTCTAAGTATGTCACACACCCCGCTTCAAGAAATTCATAACGTGTGGGTAATACTGACCTGTAGAGGGCGATATGCAGAGATGCCAGGAAAAAAGAGAGCCCCTCCCAGTCCATAAATACCTGGGACCTCCCACTCATTACCCAGTCTTCATCTCTGCAGACGGCGAGCAAGTCAGAAGATGTGGTCTCCTCCTTGTACAGGGGGATTTCAGGTAGCCGGGATGACTCCCGGCCCTTTAGTTATCTATTTCCGCCTGGATCTTTTTTTTTTCTGTTACCTCATGCCTCCCAGCCTAGGCTGACGGTCTGGGTGAGGGTAGAAAAGCACCCTTGGTGCTTAAGAGCAAATGCTCTCCCGTGAGACCCTATATAAGAGGGTAAGCGGTCATCCGGGACGGTGACCCCGGTTTGGGAAGCCCCGTCCCTTGGCCTTACACTTTGGGTGGTCCCCCCCTTTGGGTAATGCCTCTCTCTCTAGCAGGATAGTGGAGGGTAGGAGCAGGGCCCCTTATTCGGTGTTAGGTCCAAATTTTGTAATCATTAATTCTTAATAATGTTTTAATGTATTAATTTATTAAATTATCCTCCCAATAGTTATTAACTTATTACTTCATAACAGCGTGTATTTCTCTGTCAAAACGGCGCTGTGGCCGCCATTTTTATGCAGGCTTTCTCCCTGAGGTAAAAGGGGCGGGGCCGGGCGTCAGGGTCAAAGCCACGGCCCGCTCCCCTCCTTCTGTCTCTTCTGAGACCGGCGCCGCGGCAGCACATGGCTGCGGTGCCGGCCTTTTTGCATTGTCATGGCGGAGGGGAGCTTCTCTCCCCTCACGCTTTCACTCTTGGGGCGGGGCCGGGCTTTCCAGCGCTGCGGCCCACCCCTGTGTCACAGGCACCGCTGAGGTGCTTTTCTCTGTGCCTGTTTCAGGGCCACGCCCCCTTCTCTCAGAGCTGCTCTTTACCTCACGGAGAGAGGAAGCTGTCTTCAGGACCACAGTGAGTGGCCCGGTGGGCCCCCCTTCTGTCCCATCACCTATAATTATATATTTTTATGTCATATATATATATATTTTATACTCTGCTTTTCTTATTAGCCTTTTTTATTATGTCTTTCAGATATAACCTACAGTGGTGTTGGGGGGTTTCTCCCGGTCCTAGGGTCCCTGGGTTCTTAATTGGCTTATTGCAAATCCCCCCACTTGGGACATTAAAGGGGCATCCCGGGTTGCTTATATGCGTAATTCCCTCGGTCATTGCGACCAACTATAAGTTCACCTTAGGGAGGCATCCCCGGATACTGGGCTCGGGCTCCCCTCGGGGCAATCCCGGAAGTGTATGGGGTGTGGGGCATCCCTTACTGGCGATGATGTATATCTGTGTATACCATGCGCACAGCAGACTATTGCGCGGCAGTCCGGACCCCTCCCTCCCTCCCCCCCCTCCCAGTTTGATCCGTGCCCAGTCTGACGTTGTCATGGGCGGGCAGTTGCAATCGGAGATGTGTGCCCGATTGGCCAATCTTGAAAAATTATTCTCCAGCACGGTCACCAGAAAGGCTCCGGCTAAGAGAAAGCACTTGTCGCCGTCTTCACCGGCGGCCGACTTGGATGATCTTGATAATCTGGACTGGTCTGATTACTCCCAACTTGAGGAAGGGGAGGTATATGAAGAATCAGATAATTCAGACGATCAGCAGTTTGTGGGTGCTGATACCGAGTGGGGCTTGGGGAGGTCTTCGGATACTCCTAATGTTCTGGCTCAGATGTTTGAGGTTTTGGCTATTTCTCCTCCTGAGGTGGTTCCACAGCAAAAGGGGGAATTTTTCGAAGAATCCAGGCCGCGCTTGGAATTTCCTAACCAAAAGCATTTTGATGGGGTTATTGCTAAGGGATAGGAGAGGCCTGCCCGGCTCCCAGGTGTCCCTCAGGGTTGGGACAAAAAATATCCCTTTCCCTTGGATACGGTTAAGCGTTGGGCGTCCCCTCCCGAGGTGGATGCACAGATTCTGGGTTTATCCAACACTACTGAATTCTGCTGATTGCTCCACGCTTAAAGATGATGAGGATAAACGCATTGACCAAATGGCTTGTCATGGTTTTGCCAGTGTTGGGTCAGCCATGAGGCCGGTTTGTGCTTCAGCGCTGCTGGTGGTGGCTACCAGGTCGGTGGTCAGGGACCTGTTGACTTCTTCCGGGTTAGATCCGGATAGTGACGAGTTCCTTGGCCTTAAAAGGTGAGAATTGTTTTTGTCATTTGTACTAGCTGCCTTGGATGACACACTGATGATGTGTGGCGGAACGTCGGCTCTATTGGTGACTATCCGGCGTTCGGTTTGTTTGCGCCAGTGGGTGGCTGATTTTGTGTCTAAAAAGTCGCTGACCGCTCTTCCCTTTGTGGGATTACGGCTCTTTGGTGAGAAGTTGGATTCAGTTGCCAAGGGTGGTAAGTTACCTCAACACAAAAAACAGCGTCGTCCCTTTGGGGGGGGCGGGTTCCTTTGCTCCTTCCTTTCGTGGGGCTAGAGCTGGCAAAGGAATTGTTTTCCCCGCAGCCAGAGGAGATTCCTGGAACCGGGGCAGAGGACGTGCCCGCCCAGGATACAGCTGGGGCTCTAAACCCAAACCCGCTGCCAAGCCAGCTCAGCAATGAGGGGGCGCCCTCACCCATGTGGGTGGGGGGGCGGCTGCAACACTTCTCCCAGGTCTGGGACCGGGAGGTCTCGGACAGATGGATCCGGGAAGTGGTGACTTCCGGCTACAAGCTGGAGTTTGAACTCCGGCCCCCTCCCAGATTCCTCAGGTCTCGAGTGCCTTCGGACCTTCTGGCCGCGCAGGAGCTCCAGGCGGCAGTAAAGAGTCTGTTGGATATGGCAGTTATTTGCCCAGTGCCCCCCTCAGACAGGGGTCGGGGCTTTTATTCCAATCTGTTCACGGTGCCCAAGAAGGACGGCTCGGTTCGACCGATTCTGGATCTAAAGATCCTCAACAGGTTCGTCCGTCCGCGGAAATTTTGCATGGAAACGCTGCGTTCAGCTATCCATTCTCTTCGGCAGGGGGACTTTCTGACGTCCGTAGACATCAAGAACGCCTATCTGCATGTGTCGATTTTTCCAGCGCACCAGAGATTTCTCAGGTTCGTGGTGGAGGATCGGCATTTTCAGTTTGTGGCACTTCCTTTCGGTCTTACCTCGGCTCCAAGGGTTTTCACCAAGGTGCTGGCTCTCCTCAGAGCCCAGGGTATTCGCATTGTCCCTTATCTGGACGACCTTCTCATTATGGCATCTTCCTTCAGCCAAGCGGTATTGGACACCAGAACTGTGGTGTCCACTCTGGAGAGATTCGGGTGGGTGATCAACTACCCCAAGTCCTCCCTTTCTCCGTCCAGGTTAGTGTCTTTTCTGGGAATGTCCCTGGATACTTCCCAGGCCAGGGTGTTTCTTCCTCAGTCCAAGGTTCTCTTGATTCAGGAGTTGGTTCGACTCCTCCTGTCTATCCCTCGTCCGGCCATCAGACTGGGGATGAGGCTGGTGGGATTGATGGTAGCCTCCTTCGAAGCGGTTCCCTTTGCTCAGTTCCACACAAGGACACTCCAGCTCCATCTGTTGGCGGCCTGGGACGGGTCGCCACTGTCGTTGGATCAGTCCTTCCTGATGACCCCCCCCGAGTTCGGTGCTCCCTTCAGTGGTGGCTGGATCCAATCAATCTGTCGAGGGGCAGATCCTTTCTGGCCCCTTGTTGGGAGACGGTCACCACGGATGCCAGTCTATCAGGATGGGGGGGGGTTCTGGAAGGATTGTCAGTTTCAGGGACTGTGGGGGCCTCAGGAGGCTCACGAGTCCATCAATGTTCTGGAATTGAGGGCCATCAGGATGGTTCTGTTTCGCTTGACTCATCAGTTGCAAGGATTGCCGGTTCAAGTCCGGTCGGACAATTGGACGGCGGTCGCCTACATCAATCACCAGGGAGGGACTCGCAGCAGGAGTGCCCTCAAGGAAGTGTCTTTGATTCTGGCCTGGGCGGAGACCCACGTCCCGTGCATTTCAGCAGTTTACATTCCGGGAGCGGATAACACAGAGGCAGACTCTCTGAGCAGGTTCTCAGCTCGCTGGGGGGAATGGTCTCTCAGCCCCAAAGTGTTTCGCTTGATTTGTCTCAGATGGGGGTCCCCGGTGGTGGACCTCTTTGCCTCTCGTCACAATCACAAACTTCCGACATTTGTGTCTCTCTCACGGGATCCACTGGCTCTGGCAGTGGATGCCATGTCTCTGAACTGGAGGGATCTGGGGTTTCTGTATCTGTTCCATCCGTTTCCCTTGGTGGCCAGAGTGGTGCGCAAGCTGGCCCTGGAGGGTGCGTCAGCAATTCTGGTGGCTCCAAGGTGGCCAAGACAGGTTTGGTTCGCAGATGTGGTAAGGTTAGCAGAGGATCAGTTCGTTCTGCCCCTGCTGCCGGATCTGCTCACCCAGGGTGAACTACGTTATCCCAATACCAACGCTGGCTTTGACGGCGTGGCGGCTGAAACCTCCATCTTGAAGGAGGAAGGTCTTTCCGATGCTGTGATTCGAACTCTCATTAGTGCTAGGAAGCGGTCTTCCTCTAATATCTACTATAGGACTTGGAGTTCTTATATTGATTGGTGTGAGATCAGGGCGTTGCCTTGTAGGGATTTTTCCATCTCCAGAATCCTGGAGTTTCTTCAACATGGTCTGGACCTGGGGCTCCAGCTTAGTACTCTGAAGGGGCAGGTTTCTGCCCTGGCGGTGTTCTTTCAAAGGTCATTTGCCCTACATCCTTTGGTTAAGACTTTTTTCCAGGGAGTCACGCACATGCGGCCTCCTAGAAAACCTTTGCTCCCTGTTTGGGATTTGAATTTGGTTCTTTCTGCTCTTCAGGATTCTCCTTTTGAGCCCTTGAATGATATTGCCTTGTCTTCACTTACGCAGAAGGTGGCCTTTTTGGTAGCCATCACTTCGGTTAGGCGTGTCTCCGAGTTGGCGGCTTTGTCCATTCAAGCCCCGTACTTTGAGGGGCATCAGGACAAGGTGGTTTTTCGTTTCAAGTCCGATTTCCTTCCTAAGGTTGTTTCTGCCTTTCACCTAAACCAAGACATTGTTCTGCCCTCTCTGTGTCCTAATCCCAGCAATGACAAGGAGAGGGCCCTGCATTCTTTGGATGTGGTTCGTGTTGTGAAGTATTATTTGGAGGTAACGTCTTCCTTTCGTAAGACGGATGCCTTTTTTGTGGTGCCCTCCGGGCCCCGAAAAGGCTTGGCGCCTGCCAAATCTTCCATTAGTAAATGGATCCGTCAGACCATAGTTGGGGCCTATTCTGCCAAAGGGAAGGTACCCCCTTTTCGTGTTACTGCTCATTCTACTCGTGCGGTTGGGGCGTCCTGGGCTTTTCAGCACCAGGCCTCTGCTGAGCAAGTTTGTAAGGCTGCTACTTGGTCTTCTGTTAACACTTTTTCAAAGTTTTACAAGGTTGATGTTCGGGCCTCAGCGGATGCTGTGTTTGGCCGCAAAGTTCTGCAAGCTGCAGTGGTTTAAGTTGTGCCTTGTTTTGGATCCCCGCCCTTTATGGACACTGCTGTTGGATGTCCCACACGTTATGAATTTCTTGAAGCGGGGTGTGTGACATACTTAGAATAATACCATTTTGTGAATACTCACCTGTAAGTATGTCACACACCCCGCTTCACCCTGCCCTTTTGTATTCTGGATCCTTTATATGGTGAACATTGCGTTGTTATGCTTTGTGTTGGGCTCTTCCTGGTCCCTTACCTTACTGCTCTTCTTATACTGGGTAATGAGTGGGAGGTCCCAGGTATTTATGGACTGGGAGGGGCTTTCTTTTTTCCTGGCATCTCTGCATATCACCCTCTACAGGTCAGTATTACCCACACGTTATGAATTTCTTGAAGCGGGGTGTGTGACATACTTATAATACCCATTTTACAGGTGAGTATTCACAAAATGGTATTTTTCGTATTAAGTTCCTAGATTCAATAATTACAGGTGACAGCACAGTGGCAGTAACAGATGAAACAGAAGCCATCATTAAAAGTTGTACCAGTCAATAGAACCTTTTACCAGTTTAATGCTTCATCTGCGTCTCACTCAAATATAGATTTAATGATGGCGAAGGATTGCTGCCAACCTGCAACACCTATGTAGTGAATGGCAAAACCAATGCAATTTAACAAAGCATACCTGCATGGTTAAAATGTAATGTTTCCTTGCATATGTATTCTATTCAGTTTCATATTTGACAAAAAAAGGCAAAACTAAAAGGATGTTCTGTTTTATACCTTCTAGAAATAAGCACTACTCTACTACTTTTACAGGTTACTGGATAACCTGGATTGTCTACTGGACTACACACCTCTCAGATATGCCCTGAGCTAACCCCATGTAATGGGAAGTTGAGACTTTAAAAATGGCAGCCACACTATACCTTGATTTAAAAAAAACATAGATTATGAAGATAAATGTCAAATAGAAGAATAAATCATACAAAAATAGTAAAACATTTTTCCTGCGTACAGATGTGGCACTTAACTGAACTGCCACACCCTTTTCACAAAATCCTGATAGCCAGAACCTGTAATGTACTTGTTCATGGTATTGTGCATTTACCTCACTACCTGGTACAGGAGTGCAACAAATAATACCATTTTGTGAAATACTCACCTGTAAAATGGGTATTATAAGTATGTCACACACCCCGCTTCAAGATAACCATAACACGTGGTAATACCGACCTGAAGGGGCGTTCCTGCAGAGATGATAGCAAAAAAGAAAGCCCCTCCCTGATCCATAAATACCTGGGACCTCCCACTCATCACCCAGTATATAGAAGCAGTAAGGTAAGGGACCAGGAAGAGGCAAATATAAATCAAAATAACGCAAAGTTCACAATATAAAGGATCCCGAATACAAGAAGGGCAGGTGAAGCGGGGTGTGTGACATACTTATAATACCCATTTTACAGGTAAGTATTTCACAAAATGGTATTATTCTAAGTATGTCACACACCCCGCTTCAAGATAACCATAACACGTGGGACATCCAACAGCAGTGTCCATAAAAAGGGCGGGGATCCAAAACAAGGCAACAATGCACAACTTAAACCACAACAGCTTGCAGAACTTTGTGGCCAAAAACAGCATCCGCTGAGGCCCGAACATCAACCTTGTAAAACTTGGAAAAAGTGTGAACAGAGGACCAAGTAGCGGCCTTACAAACTTGCTCAACAGAGGCTTGGTGCTGGAAAGCCCAGGACGCTCCAACCGCACGAGTAGAATGAGCAGTAACACGAAAAGGGGGACTCCTCCCCTTGGCAGAATAGGCCCCAATGATGGCCTGACGAATCCATTTACTAATGGAAGATTTGGCAGGAGCCAAACCTTTCCTAGGCCCAAAGGGCACCACAAAAAAAGCATCAGTCTTACGAAAAGAAGACGTAACCACCAGATAATATTTCACAACACGGACTACATCCAAGGAATGCAGCGCCCTTTCCTTGTCGTTGCTGGGATGAGGACATAGAGAAGGCAGAACAATGTCCTGATTCAGATGAAAGGCAGAGACCACCTTAGGAACAAAATCCGGCTTGAAACGAAAGACAACCTTGTCCTGATGCCTTTCGAAGTACGGAGCTTTAATGGATAAAGCTGCCAACTCAGAAACACGCCTAACCGAAGTGATGGCCACCAAAAAGGCCACCTTTTGGGTAAGTGAAGACAAAGCAATCTCATTCAAGGGCTCAAACGGGGGACCCTGAAGAGCAGAAAGCACCAGGTTCAAATCCCAGACTGGAACAAAGGGCTTCCTAGGAGGCCGTACATGCGTAACTCCTTGGAAAAAGGTCTTGACTAAGGGATGAAGAGCAAATGACCTTTGAAAAAACACCGCCAGGGCAGAAACCTGCCCCTTCAAGGTACTAAGTTGAAGCCCCAAATCCAGACCATGTTGAAGAAACTCCAGGATTCTGGAAATGGAAAACTCCCGACAAGAGAAAGACCTACTTTCACACCAGTCAATATAGGACTTCCAAGTCCTATAGTAAATAGTAGAGGAAGAGCGCTTCCTGGCGCTAATGAGAGTCTGAACCACCGCGTCAGAAAGACCTTCTTCCTTTAAGATGGCGGTTTCAGCAGCCACGCCGTCAAAGCCAGCGAAGGTAAATTGGGATAGCGCAGCCGACCCTGGGTTAGCAGGTCCGGCAGAAGAGGCAGAACGAACTGATCCTCTGCCAGTCTTACCAGGTCTGCGAACCAAACCTGCCTTGGCCACCTTGGTGCCACTAGAATCGCCGACACGCCCTCCAGAGTCAGCTTGCGCACCACTCTGGCTACCATTGGAAATGGAGGGAACAGGTAAAGGAACCCCAGATCCCTCCAGTTCAGAGACATGGCATCCACTGCCAGAGCCAGAGGATCCTGCGAGAGAGACACAAAGACTGGAAGCTTGTGATTGTGACGAGAAGCTAAGAGGTCCACCGCTGGGAACCCCCACCTGAGACATATCGAACGAAACACTGTGGGACTGAGAGACCACTCCCCCTGACGAGAGGAGGCTCTGCTCAGCAAGTCCGCCTCCGTGTTCTCCACTCCCGGAATGTAGACTGCTGAGATACACGGAACGTGACTCTCCGCCCAGTCCAGAATCAAAGACACTTCCCTGAGGGCACTCCTGCTGCGAGTCCCCCCTTGGTGATTGATGTAAGCAACCGCCGTCCTGTTGTCCGACCGGACCTGAACTGGCAGGCCTCTCAACTGATGAGTCAAGCGAAACAGAACCAACCTGATGGCTCTCAACTCCAGAACATTGATGGGCTCGTGAGCCTCCTGCGGACTCCACAGACCCTGAAACTGGAGGTCCTTCCAAACACCCCCCCAACCTGACAGACTGGCATCCGTGGTGACTGTTTCCCAGCACGGGGCCAGAAAAGATCTGCCCTGCGACAGATTGGCCGACCCCAGCCACCATTGCAGGGATCGACGAACTCGGGGAGTCATCAGGAAGGACTGATCCAACGATAGAGGAGACTTGTCCCAAACTTTCAACAAATGAAGCTGAAGCGTCCTTGTATGAAACTGCGCAAAGGGAACTGCCTCGAATGAGGCCACCATTAACCCCACCAGCCTCATCCCTAGCCGGATGGACGGATGAGGGGCCGACAAGAGAAGCCGAGCTAATTCCTGAATCAAAAGAATCTTGGCCTGTGGCAGAAACACCCTGGCCTGCGAAGTGTCCAGAGACATTCCCAGAAAGGTCACTACTCTGGACGGAGAGAGAGAAGACTTGGGGTGGTTGACCACCCAACCAAACCTCTCCAGGGTGGACACCACCATTCTGGTGTCCAACTCCGCTTGGTTGAAGGAGGAGGCCATGATCAGAAGATCGTCCAAATAGGGCACAATGCGGATGCCCTGAACCCTTAGCAGAGCCATCACCCCCGCTAGCACCTTGGTGAACACCCGAGGGGCCGAGGTGAGGCCGAAAGGGAGTGCTACAAACTGAAAATGCCGATCCTCCACCACGAACCTGAGAAACCTCTGGTGTGCTGGAAAAATTGGAACGTGTAGATAAGCATCCTTGATGTCTATGGACGTCAGAAAGTCTCCCTGACGAAGAGAGTGAATGGCCGAACGTAGTGTTTCCATGCGGAATTTCCGTGGCCGGATGAACCTGTTGAGAAACTTCAGATCCAAGATGGGTCGGACCGATCCGTCCTTCTTGGGTACCGTGAACAGATTGGAATAAAAACCCCTGCCCTGATCCGAAGGAGGCACTGGGCAAATGACAGCCATGTCCAGAAGGTTCTGCACTGCCAACAGAAGCCCCTGCGCCGCTAGAGGTTCTGAAGGCATCCGAGACCTGAAAAATCTGGAAGGGGGGCGGAGCTCGAACTCCAGCTTGTAACCGGAAGACACCACTTCCCGGATCCATCGGTCCGAGACCTCTTGATCCCAAACCTGGGAAAAGAGTCGCAGCCGTCCCCCCAGCCGCAAGGGTGAGGGCGCCCCCTCATTGCTGAGCCGGCTTGTCATAAACTTCCCCTTCTTCTAGCTGGGAATAGTCAGACCAATCCAGATTATTAACATCCTCCAGGTCCTCCGCCAGCGGAGCCGGCGACAAATGCTTTCTCTTAGTCGGAGCCTTACGGGCAACCGAGCCAGAGATAATTTTTTCAAGGTTAGCTAATCTGGCGCACATCTCAGATTGCAGCTCCCTGCCCATGACGACGTCGCACAGGGCGCGTGTCAAAGCGGGAGGTGGAGATGAATCGACCGGCGGTGCTGACCCAGACGCCTGTGGTTCGGACTGCCGCGTGATGGTCTGCTGTGCACATGGTATACACAGAAGTACATCGTCCCCAGAAATGGATACCCCACATAACATACACTTTCGGGGATGCCCCGAAGGGGCCCCGAGCCCAGTATCCGGGGATGCCTCCATAAGGTGAACTTTGTTTAGGAATAGTCGCTATGACCCAGGGAATTACGCCGTTAGACAACCCGGGATGCCCCTTTAATGTCCCGAGTGGGAGGATTTATGGCAAACAATTAACCCAGTGATAAGGATCAGGAGGGACCCCCTAAATGCTACTGGCGAACCTCCTGAACCACCATCTGAAAAAACAGAACAGAGGGACTGTTTTAGATAAGGCTAATGAAGAAACCATCAAGCATACAGGAAAAGGAAGAATGGCCAGAGGACACTTACAGAACCATCGACCAAAATGGCGACCGTGAGGGAAGTTCCAGACGCTCCACAGCAACAGGCAGGGCTGCAGTCAGAGAGGGAGAAGGGGGCGTGGCCAGCGCGGGACGCGCGCGAGGCCGGGCCACGCCCCCCCTCTCCCCTCCACAGAGCTCCGCAGTGGCACCAGCGAAGGCAGGAGGCGGGGAGCGGTGATGCGTCGTCACTCCGGCCCCGCCCCCCCCCCCCAGTCTGCGTGAGGGGAGACATGGCAACTGTGAAATCACCTCAGGGAAATGTGCTCAGAGCCGGCCGGCGCCGCAATAGCAAGGAGCGGTCGCCGGCCCGGCCAAAAGTAAAGAACACTCACACACACACAAGGGAGAAAAACGGGAGGGACAAGTCCCGGCCCCCCCCCCCCCCCTCCGAAGCACAGTAACATGGCGTGAGGTGAATACCTCCGCCATTAATAGTGATGAAGGGAAGAAGGGGGGAAGAAGGCAGCCAGCACCGCACAGGCTGCAGCGCTTTCTAGTTAAAGTGAT
This sequence comes from Gastrophryne carolinensis, assembly GCA_027917425.1. Classification (NCBI taxonomy): domain Eukaryota; kingdom Metazoa; phylum Chordata; class Amphibia; order Anura; family Microhylidae; genus Gastrophryne; species Gastrophryne carolinensis. The sequence goes on from CM051234.1 coordinate 539,555,613, forward strand.
AGGCCACACACACACTCAAGTATGCTGTCCTGTGAAAAATAAATAAACTAATAAATTAATAAAAAGACGAACACTCCCCCACCCCACCTATGGAAGGGGATCCTGGGAGGGCCATTGTATGAAAGTAAGGGACAGGGCATCCCAAACCGGGGTCACCAACCCGGTAATACCGCCTACCCTCTCATATAGGGTCTCACGGTAGAGCATAGCTCCTGAGCACCTAAGGTGCTGAAATACCCTCGCCTGGACCCTCAGCCGAGGCTGGGAGGCATATGGATTTCTGGGGAAAAAGGTCCAAACGGAAATAAATAAATAGCGGGCCGGGAGTCATCCCGGCTACCTGAAATCCCCCTATGCAAGGAGGAGCCATCATCTTCTGACTTGCTCGCCGTCTGCAGAGATGGAAAACTGGGTGATGAGTGGGAGGTCCCAGGTTTTATGGATCAGGGAGGGGCTTTCTTTTTTGCTATCATCTCTGCAGGAACGCCCCTTCAGGTCGGTATTACCACGTGTTATGGTTATCTTGAAGCGGGGTGTGTGACATACTTAGAATAAAGGACAGACTACAAATAAGATTTACAACAGAAGACCGCAATATCAGGGTCCCCCCCACTCAGCAATATAGTACATGTATAACAGGTGGGCAGTGTCTTATGCACTAAAAATCCCTTTAGATCAATCTCACTCAGGTTACTCAATTCACACGTCTCAGATCTGACAGCCAATATGCCTCACTGACTTTCATAACCTAGCAGTTCAAAAACAGCTATTTCCCCAGAGTCGAAAGATGACTTAAGTCATAGCACTATGGAGATCAAGACCCTATATCAAAGGTGTGCATAATTACTAGACAGCTTGTTTTCCTCTGGCAAAATGGGCTAAATGATTCCACAGAATGAAAAAATACAATTCTGTGAGTACTCACCTGTAGAATTGTTTTTACTATGCACAGCACGGCCTGTTTCATGAAGCCCTTACATCTGGTATTCCGCCACAAGGTGGCACAGTGGACTGCAGAAGATTTGTGGCTCCTCCCGGCGCCATATAAAAGCGGCAATCACCCACAGACCTCCAGTGTTGACAAGCAGTTATACAAGAAGCCGGGAGATAATAAAGGTAAAAAAGGGAAAAAAAAGGTAAAACCCTCTCAACTAACTTAGAACAATCACCATAAAGAGGCAACCAAGAATAACGATAACAAGGGAGGGATGAAACAGGCCGTTCTGTGCATAGTAAAAACAATTCTACAGGTGATTACTCACAGAATTGTATTTTTCCAAATGCACAGCACGGCCTGTTTCATGAAGTCCTTACATCTGGGACATCCAAAAGCAGTGTCCGTAAGGTAGGGTGGGATCCCAAAAAAGTAATGGCAGGCAGTTCAAACCACTACCGCCTGAAGTACCTTGCGGCCAAAAACAGCATCAGCTGAGGCCTTAACATCAACCTTGTAAAACTTGGAAAAGGTATGAACAGAAGACCAAGTAGCGGCCTTACATACTTGTTCAACAGAAGCTTGGTGCTGAAAGGCCCAAGAGGCACCAACAGCACGAGTGGAATGAGCAGTAATCCGGAAAGGAGGAACCTTCCCTTTAGCAGAATAGGCTTGTACCACCGCCTGACGTATCCACTTGCTAATAGTAGATTTAGCCGGAGGCAAAACCTTCTTAGGTACAGCAGGAAGAACAAAATGAGCATCAGATTTCCTGAAAGATTCAGTAGCAATAAAATAAAACTTTAGGCCCGGCGTCATGCCTCCGTTCCCCCGGGCAGGCGGGGAAGCCGCCGATCGCTCATTAGTGGTGATGGGGCCCCGAGCGGTGTGCCCCGACTGTGATAGGTGAGTTTTGCTTTTGTATATATATGTTCCACATTTAATTCTGTTCACCCGCTGACGTCATTATGACGTCAGGCGGGAACTGCAGCATATTTGGGCTATTTAAGTGCTGTGTCCTTTGCATACGGTTTGAATGTCTGCCCTGAGGAAGGGGGTTTGCTATACCCCCGAAACGTCGGCTCTATGAGACTTTGCCCGCTGTCTGGATATTGCATTACTTCTTGTTGCAGTTGGACTATATGCCATGGATTGATATATGGCTCTATTATCTTGTATGCTTATTAATACAAGCTTATTTGCTTTATATGGTGTGCTGGCCCTTTGTAAGTTTCTTGAAAATAAAACTTCAATGCCCTGACAACATCCAGAGAATGAAGGGTCTGTTCCTTGGAATTAGCAGGGTTAGGACACAAGGAAGGTAAGACAATGTCCTGATTGAGATGAAAAGCAGACACAACCTTAGGCAAGAAATCCGGCTTAAGATGAAACACCACCTTATCCTGATGCCACTCAAAATAAGGAGGTTTAATGGAAAGCGCAGCCAGCTCAGAAACCTGCCTGACCAAAGTAATAGCCATCAAAAAGGCCACCTTAAGAGTCAAAATGGGCATCGCAGCCCCACGGATAGGCTCAAAGGGAGGACCCTGCAGAGCAGACAACACCAGATTTAAGTCCCAAACCGGTAGCATAGGTTTACGTGGCGGACGCACATGAGTAACTCCCTGGAAGAAAGTCTTAACCAGCCGGTGATTGGCAAAGGATCTTTGGAAAAAAATAGCCAGAGCTGACACCTGTCCTTTGAGGGTACTAAGTTGAAGGCCCGAATCCAAACCATGTTGTAAAAACTCCAGAATCCTGGGGATAGAAAACACCCGACAAGGAAGAGACTTGGACTCACACCAGGCAATGTAAGCATGCCAACCCTGAGCCAGAATCATAGTATCAACGACAGAGGCCGGCAACCCCTTGTCCATCAAGATGGAGGTTTCAGCAGCCAAGCCGTTAAAGCCAGCGTTTGTAAATTGGGATGGCGCAGCTGTCCCTGAGTAAGAAGATCTGGATCCTTGGGCAAGATGTACCGATCTACTGCCAACTGCATGACGTCTGCGAACCACACCCTCCTTGGCCAACAGGGGGCCACCAGAATGGCTGGTACCCCCTCCTGGGCTATCTTGCGCAGCACCCTGCCCAGCAGAGGAAAGGGAGGGAACACATAGAGGAGCCGAAACTCTGTCCAAGGAATCGCTAGCGCATCCGTGGCAAAGGCCAGAGGATCCTGCGACAGGGAGACAAATCTTGGAACCTTGTGATTGTGGCGGGACCGCAAACAGGTCCACATCTGGCTAACCCCAGCGGTGACACAGGAAGTGAAATACCTTGTTGCTGAGGGACCATCCCCCCAGCCGAGACGTCCCCCTGCTCAGGGAGTCTGCCTCCTGGTTCTCCACCCCCAGAATGTAGACCGCCGAGATGCAAGGGACATTCTCTTCCACCCAAGACAGTATCAGGGACACTTCCTTGAGGGCTCGCTTGCTCCAAGTCCCCCCTGATGATTGATGTAGGCAACCACCGTCTGGTTGTCAGAGCGAATCTGAACAGCCCGACCCTGAAGGTGTGGGGTCAACTGGCAGAGAACCAACCTGATCGCCCGCAGTTCTAGAATGCTGATAGGTGCATGGGCCTCCTGGGGGCCCCACTGACCCTGAAATTTCAAGGACTTCCAAACTACCCCCCAACCAGTCAGACTGGCATCTGTGGTGACAATCTTCCAGCACAGCGGCAGAAAGGTCCTGCCCACTAGAAGATTCTTCGAGTCCAGCCACCACAAGATGGACTGCCTGACCAGAGGGGACAGAGCAAATTCCTGATCCAGGGACACAGGGTCCCAATCCCAAACTGACAAGAGATGCAACTGAAGAGGCCTCATGTGAAACTGAGCAAAGGGAACCGCCTCAAAGCAGGACACCATCAGGCCCACTAACTGCATCCCCTGCCATATGGAGGGATGAGGACACAAGTGAAGAGCCTGAGACCCACTGAAATTAAAAGATCGTCCAAATATGGAATGATGCATATCCCCTGGCTCCTGAAAATGGCCATGAGACCTGCCAAAACTTTGGTGAACACTCTTGGAGCCGAGGATATCCCGAATGGGAGTGCCACAAACTGGAAGTGCTGGTCTTCCAGGGCAAACCTCAGGAACTTCTGATGCCCTGGAAAAATTGGAACATGCAGATACGCGTCCCTTAAGTCTTTATTAGTCATAAGATCCCCGGGCCAAACTACTCTTACCGCTGACCTTAGCGTCTCCATGCGGAAAGGTTTCACGTGGATATACCTGTTGAGACCCTTTAAGTCTAAAATGGGATGCATCGACCCGTCCTTTTTGGGGATTGTGAAGAGGTTGGAGTAAAACCCCTGACCTTCCTCCTGAAAGGGTACCCGACAAATTACCCCTTTTTGAAGGAGATGCTGAACTGCGGGTCTCAGGGCATCTATCTTTGACTGGTTCCGGGATGCCCCTGACCGAAAGAACCTTGCGGGTGGTCTGGCTGCAACTCGATCTTGTAGCCTGATGACACCACCTCTAGGATCCAAAGATCCGCCACGTGGTGCCTCCAGATATGAGCAAAATGCAAAAGCCGTCCCCCCACCCACTCGGGTGAGGGCGCCCCCTGATGCTGGAGTGGGCTTGGCTGGAGGATTAGGCCCACTTCTCCAGGCCCCTCCTGCCCTATTACGCGTTCTGCCTCTACCTCAAAAATCTCTACAGGAGCAAGAACGAAAGGCCCCTCTGCCAGTCAAAAAGAGTCGATATGATGAAGTCCTCTGAAAATGCGAGTCGTCCTCTTCCTCTGAGGTAGTTTGCCATCCTTCACCATACCGTCCAGTTTTTCTCCAAAAAATCTGCTCCCTAAAAAAGGTAGATCTATAAGAGCTTTCTTAGTGGCGGCAACCGCCAACAATTGTCTTAGCCATAAGGAACGGCGCAAGGCCACAAGCAGAGCAGAAGTTCTAGCAGCTAGCCTGACTGCATCATCTATCGCAGTGATATCGAAAGAGTTAAAGTCCAAACAATCTTTAAAATCTTTGGACTCTTGAATAAGCTTGCGAGACTTAGCCCTAGCTAAACTTTTTCTTCATCTTCTTCCTTGAAGCCAGGGACACAATGGCCATGGCACAAACAGGACGTAGAAAGGATCCTTTCATAGCAAAAAGCATGGCGGGCCAATTAATCCATTCGTCCCTCTGTGGGATCTCTTAAAGATCCCATAGTAGCAGACGGCATGATGGAAGCATTAGACAAGCCTGTTACTGGAGAAGCCACCTCAGGTGGGTAAGACCAAAGCTTAATCATGTCCGCCGGAAAGGGGTACCTAGAGTCTAGTATCCTAGGAACAGCCGGTAATTTGTTAGGATATTCCCATTCCTTTAACACCATTTTAGAAAAGTGCAGCTGCTCCGGGAACACCTGCCTTTGCCTTACTGGCTTAAACAGATCATCCTTCCCTCTTTTTGCCTCAGGATGGGTGATATTATTATTATTGTTCATTTATATAGCGCCATCATCTTCCGTAGCGCTTTACAAAGTAGTAATTACAGACAGGGTAGAACATACAGTACATACACTATTTCAAACGCAGTTTTACAGATTTGACAGTGGATATTCTGAGTACAAGATACAATATGGGAGACAAAAGAGGCAAATAAATCTCTTTCCTCCGCAACAGGTTCCAATGCCTCCTCTTATAGGTGGCCTTCTTTGGAATAACCAAGGATAACTTTCTCTCCAGGTTATCCAACCTGTGCACCACATCTGACTGCGCCTCACTGCCTTCCCCCTTTCCAGGGGAAGGAAGGGATGGGTGAGCCGTTGCGCTCACACCAGCATAACTGGACTAAAGACCTGAGCCGCCGCTCTATTATGGTCTAACCAATTCTCATGGCGCAAGCGGAACAAACCGTGCTGAAACTACCCCGGGGATCCTGCTTACATAAGGGGCAGAGCCGCCCTGCTCAAATGGGATGCCCGAATCACTATCCCCTGATGCCTCCCTCATGGTGTTTTTTTTATTTTTTTTTTTTTAATTTGGCAATCAGACCTAAAAGGCCCTAAGCCTAAAACCAATCCCAAAAGGGACCGGGAGGAACCACAACCCTTTTCTATCCTTCTTCCAAATTCTAAAAAATAAACAGGAGAAAAAAGAGCATTAATAATCTCCCTCTTTTTTTTTTTTTTTTTTAACTGATAAAAAGATAAAACTGACAATCATTATAATAATAAAATATATTCATACAGATAGTAAAATAATATTATATATATATATATATATATATATATATATATATATATATATTATAAACATATAAAAATATAATAACAATATAAATAATATAACTGAAATATGAAATTGATAATGCAATTAATCAAAAAAATTGATATGAAAATTGATAATGGCGATGTCCACTCACCACCACCGCTCTTCTCTTTACTGCTATACAAAAGAAATGATCAAACACATAATATATATATATATATATATATATATATCATAGCTTAGTGCAAACAACGGCAAAATCAGCTTGCCCTGGGGCAGCAATATGAATAAACCAGCGGAACCCCCAAAAGCCATCCTAATCACAAGGCATTTCTAGGCCAGCACCTTGGCCCAACTGGCCGCCGCCGAAATCGCACTGCTATCTGGCCGCAATAATAATATATATATATATATATATATATATATATGCACACACCTAGCAATATGCGATTTCCTCGCCCGGGGAGAGAGACAACTGAATACACAGCCTTGTGGTTCCAGGTTAAACTCTGCCCCTTGCGTGACGTCAGCCACATCCCTTAAAGGCATACATAATTTTTTTTTTTTTTTTAAGATAAAAAACCTACCTAACTGGAAGAAGGAAGGGTTGGGTAAAAAATAAACATTCCTCAGCAGGTACACCAGAGAAAAACCTGCGGCTGACTTGCTTTTCAAAAAAGCCTGCAGCCCAGAGCATATACACTCTGTAAGCGCCCCAAGACCCCGGCGCTTTCACCTTACCTTCACGGACCCCAAAACAGCCAACGCTGTGGAGGCATAAACTTGGGTCTTGAGGGATCCGTGGGAATAAGGCTACGCAGAGAGCCGACAGGGTTCAGTCCCCCGCTTGCTGCCAATCTTTGAGAGCTAATCTCTTGAACAACCTTTACAGTCACTTGCCACTGCAAGGAAGAAAAACTGATCTTGGTGAGGAGGCAGCTGCTACTTATGGGCCGGGAGGGGCCACACCTGTTTTCTTTCTTGCAGTCACATGATCAGCAAGGAGGTAATCCCAAGCGTAAGGAGTGCCTGGAATGGATTGGAAGAAAAATACAATTCTGTGATTACTCACCTGTAGAATTGTTATTATGAGTATACAGTACGTCCTGCTCCAGATAAGAATGACACTTGGGTATTACTCCGCCTGGACTGCAGAGACAGCGAAATTGGCTCCTCCCGGCCCCTCAAATACCCGGGACCTCCCACAAATCCCCAGCACTAAAAAGCAGTTAACGAGAAGCCGGGAGAAAGAAAACAGAACCAACTAGTAACTATAACAATGATAGCAATCACCATACAGGGGATCCAGGATAATGCAAAACCAAGGGTGGGGTGGAGCAGGACATACTCTATACTCATAATAACAATTCTACAGGTGAGTAATCACAGAATTGTATTATTTTTAGTATACAGTACGTCCTGCTCCAGATAAGAATCATTACACTTGGGACATCCAATAGCAGTGTCCATAAAGTAGGGTGGGATTCCCAAAAGGTAACAAAAGACAGGTCAGACCACTGCCGCCTGCAGAATCTTGCGGCCAAAAGCAGCATCAGCTGAGGCCCTAACATCAACCTTGTAAAACTTGGAAAAGGTATGAACAGAAGACCAAGTAGCGGCCTTCCAAACTTGTTCAACATAAGCCTGGTGCTGAAAGGCCCAAGAGGCACCAATAGCACGAGTAGAATGAGCAGTAAGGCGGAAGGGAGGATTCTTCCCCTTAGCAGAGTAGGCCTGAATCAGAGCCTGATGGATCCATTTGCTGATAGTAGATTTAGCAGGAGCAAGACCCTTCCTAGCACCTGAAAGTACCACAAAAAGTGTCAGTTTTTCTGAATGGAGCAGTAGCCACCAGATAGTACTTCAGACACCTAACCACATCCAAAGAATGCAAGACCCTCTCCTTAACATTACTAGGATTAGGGCACAAGGAAGGAAGAACAATGTCCTGATTCAAATGAAAGGCAGACACGACCTTAGGCAGAAAATCTAGTTTGAAGCGAAACACCACCTTGTCCTGGTGTCTCTCAAAGTAGGGGGGCTGGGTGGAAAGCGCCGCCCACTCAGACACATGCCTAACAGAGGTGATAGCCACCAAAAAGACAACCTTGAGAGTAAGAACGGCCAGGGCAGCCTCCTGCACAGGTCCAAAGGGAGCACCCTGCAAGGCAGACAAGACCAAATTCAAATACCAAACAGGCAACATAGGCTTACGTGGGGGACGCACATGAGTAACCCCCTGGAAAAAAGTCCTGATCAGAGAATGCTGGGCAAAGGACCTCTGGAAGAAAACAGCCAGGGCAGAGACATGACCCTTCAGAGTACTGAGTTGGAGCCCCAGCTCCAACCCATGCTGCAGGAACTCCAGGATCCTGGGAATAGAGAACACACGACAGGGAAGAGACTTAGACTCACACCAGTCAATGTAGGCATGCCAAACCCTATAGTAAAATAGAAGACGACTTCTTTCTAGCCTTTATCATGGTATCAACAACAGAGGCAGACAGCCCTTTCTCCATCAAGATGGAGGTTTCAGCAGCCAGGCCATCAAAGCCAAAGAGTTTGTAAATTGGGATGGCGTAAGTGACCCTGAGTGAGCAGGTCTGGCACCCTGGGCAGAACATACTGATCTACTGCCAGCTGCACCACGTCTGCGAACCACACTCTTCTTGGCCACCTGGGGGCAACCAGGATAGCTGGCACCCCCTCCTGAGCTATCTTGCGCAGAACCCTGCCCAACAAGGGGAATGGAGGAAATTCATACAGGAGCTGAAAGTCCCGCCATGACATTGCTAGGGCATCCGTGGCCAAGGCCAGAGGATCCTGGGACAGGGAGACAAAGGCCGAGAGCTTGTGATTGTGACGGGACGCAAACAGATCCACATCTGGTTGGCCCCAACGGTGACACAGAGATTGAAACACTCTGCCGCAGAGGGACCATTCTCCCAGGCGAGAGGTCCCCCTGCTCAGAGAGTCTGCCTGCAGATTCCCCACCCCCAGAATGTACACAGCTGATATGCAGGGAACATTGTTCTCCTCCCAGGCCAGGATCAGAGACACTTCCTTGAGGGCCCCCTTGCTCCGGGTCCCTCCCTGATGATTGATGTAGGCACCCGCCGTCTGGTTGTCCGAGCGTACCTGAACAGACCGGCCCCGAAGGTGATGGGTCAAGTGAGCCAGAACCAACCTGATAGCCCTCAGTTCCAGAATGTTGATAGGTGTGTGGGCCTCCTGAGGGCCCCACCGCACTTGGAACTGCAGGAACAGCAGAAAGGATCTGCCCACCAACAGGTTCCTGGAGTCCAGCCATCACAAGAGGGACCGCCTGACTAGGGGGGACAGCAGAAGGACCTGGTCCAGGGACGCAGGATCCTTGTCCCATACTGACAAGAGGTGGAGTTGCAGAGGCCTCATGTGAAACTGGGCATAAGGGACTGCCTCAAAGCACGACACCATCAGGCCCACCAGCAGCATTCCCTGCCTGATGGAAGGATGAGGGCAAGATAGCAGGAACTGAACCTGCGCTAGCAGACTGTCCACCTTCTGCTGAGGAAGAAACATTCTTGCCTGAACTGTATACAGATTCATTCCCAGGAAGGGTGTCACCAAGGAGGGAGACAGGGAAGATTTGGGATGGTTGATCACCCAGCCAAATGACTCCAGAGTGGACACCACCAGCTGAGTATCAAGCTCTGCCTGTTGATGGGACTGAGAAGTGATGAGAATGTCGTCCACACCTTGGTGAACACTCTGGGAGCTGAAGTGAGACCGAAGGGCAATGCCACAAATTGGTAGTGCAGATCTTCCAGAGTGAACCTGAGGAACCTTTGATGACCTGGAAAAACAGGAATATGAAGGTAAGCATCCTTGATGTCCACAGAGGTCATGAAGTCCCATGGAAGCAGGGAACTGATGGCAGAGCGCAAAGCACATTGTCAGCACTAGTAGGGGACACCCCACAAGCTACACACAGCCGGGCTTGTCCCGAAGGAACCCCGAGCACATTATCCTGAGACGCCTCCATATGGTGATTATAGCGGCACAATAGGCAGATAGGGATTCACGCTATAAAAGCAACTCGGGATGCCCCAATAGCCCGCTAGGGAAGTGGGAGTAATTTACACACTAGGCCTCACAAGTTTAATAACTAAATAAAGGGAGTAGGGCCGGGAGAACCAATAGAGTTCGACCCGTCTGAAAGACATAAGTGAAGAGAACCCCGTAAGTGACATGTATAATGACATAGGGTAATAAAGCCGCCCGCGAGGGCACTCACGGACTGTGGAAGGTAGATGCCAGCCACGGTGCAGCCAAATCCAGAGACAAAATGGTGCCGGGTATACCTCGAGGGGTGGGCCACGGAGACAAGTGACGCGGAACGCGCAAACCGCGGGCCCCGCCCCCCCGAACAGCGCGAAGCAGCATACGTGACAAGCAGCCAATAACAGCGCACCAGCGCCTGAGGTAATGCCGCCGCCAACCGCGGAGCACAGTGGAAGCGCGCGCAGTGGCGGCATATTCAAAAACGCAACCAGTGCAACCAAGTCAGCGCGGAGACTGACACCAACCAGAAAAGCATAATACAGTGAATGCACCAAGGCATATACACACACACACACCCCCGCCCCCGAGGGCTACAAGGGAGAGCGAGGGAGGGGGAGGGCTTCATTGTATGCACAGAAGTACTTCACCTGCATGGACAGACAGTAAAGGTCCTAAACCCTATTGAGAGATTTACAATAAGCAATTCAATACAATAAACAGCAGACAACTCTGAAGAGTGTATCGGGTTGCTGCTGCACAAAAAGAAACACTACAGACTATAGGAACCAGAGCATCCCACCCACATAGCGATTGTTCTTAATTGATGGGGCATTAATGGTCATTGTATGCTTGCGCACACATAGGAAATTTTCCTCTGCATTTAACACATCCATGCAGTAAGTGTACACATGCCTGGAGCAGTGGGTAATTGTTACAGCATTGTGTTTGTCTACATTTAGCACTGTTCTAAACAGTTTTAAATTTTTAAATTGGAGAAGAAATGGCCAATATATTGGGGTTTACAGGTTCGGTAGAAGTAGCAAGAGGGCAGGATGTACCCCCTCAAACATTTTCCATGTATCGGGGGTTACATTTGTAGCATGGCCTGTGATGCAGCATAGTATATTGAGTGTAAATATACATATAAAATATATTTTTTAATAACAGGCAGTCTTGGCCTAGTGGTTAAAGAAGCGGCCTTGTAACTAGAGGGTGGCAAGGCACCTAACACCCTCCCCCCAACTGCTTCCAGAGCCCCATTGCTAGGGCACCCCCCAGCTCCTGGCATGTGTGCACTCCCTCCTGTATGAAACAGCCCTAGTGGAATATGCTCTAATAACTAAAGGGGGCGGGGCACCCACTGCTTGATAAGCCAGAGCTATAGCATCTCTGATACATCTCGCAATGGATGCTTTGGATGCCTGCAACCCTTTCCCCCAAAGGAGACCGATAAATGATCTAAGTTTCTCCATTCTGCTGTAATCCATAAATACAGGAGAACCAGCTTTCTGGGATCTAGGAGCTCTAAGTCGGATCCAAGTCGGCTCAAAGCTGGCAACACGACCTCCTGTGAATTTTTAAGGTCATTTTAGATAAATAAAATTGATCTGGCCTTAGAAGAAGTCTGTCTGGTAAATTTCTGAGATAGGGTTCTTGCAGGTCACTAACCCGCACAGCTGATGTAATTGCATTTTGAATGTTGCGTCTTTAATGGATTCAAAAGGGGGTAACGTTAGTCCTTGAAAAACTACAAAGACAAATCCCAACTGGGAAGCATTTTGGCCTTAAAGGGCTGTTTCCTAGAAACTGCTATGAAAAATCAATCCTCCAGAAAGACTGAAAGGGCCCAAATCTGAACCTTAAGGGTGCCTATAGCTAGGCCCAACTCACAACCTTCCAGTAGAAATTCTAAAATCAAAGCTCTTCTGTTCTTAAGGACCGAGTCAAGGTGAGGGATCAATATGTTTACCATACCTTACAGATATTTCATATCTTTCTGGTTTCCAACAGGGTGGAGCTATGTGATTACACCTTTTTCTTAGTAAGCCTAATTTGGGCCCATGCTGCTAATTTTAGGGACCGGACTTGTGGATGGAGAATTGGGCCCTGGTAAAGGACATCTGGAAATTCTGACAGAAGCCACAGAGGCTCTAATGACATATGGGACAGGAGGGAAAACCATGGTCTCCTGGGCCAACGTGGTGCAATCAAGGGAAACCTGGCTTGCTCTCATTTGTTCTTCCTTAGGACCGACGGTAACGGCCTCATCAGGGGGAATGCATAACTAAGGCTAAATTCTCCCCACTCATTGCTGAATACATCCAGACCCCGAGCCACCGGATCCCTCCTGAGGGAGAAATACTTCCATCACTTGGAGCTCCGGTTGTTGGCATACAAATCTATATCTGGCTGCCACCACAGATTCATTATCTGGGCGAACACCTGCTGATGTAGCACCCATTCTTCCTGGAATATTGTTACTCTACTCAAGAAGTGTCCCCTTTTATGTGGATCACCTGGGTGGACCTAACATTCCCCTCCAGGCTCTCCAATCTCCAATGGTCAATCTGGAAAGTTCCAGAGAGCTTCTTCCTCCCTGGTGGTTTAGAAACACAACTACCATTATGTTGTCAGACAATCTGGATGTCTCTGCCGGGTACTTCTGACTACAGTTCCCTCAGACTTTCCCTTACCTGCTCTGGTAAGGCGACTAATCGATCCAGGGAGGCTTAAACCCTGTCTCATGCGTCCATAAAAATACCATTTTGTGATTACTCACCTGTAAAATGGGTATTATAAGTATATCTCACACCCTGCTTCGGAATTAATCATTACACTTGGGTTATAGTCCACAAGAGGGCGCTTTACTGCAGAGATGGCAAAAAAAGAAGCCCCTCCCAGCCCCACAAACACCTGGGACCTCCCACACATCCCCCAGTATAAAAAAGCAGTAAGGGGACCAGGAAGAGCAAATAAAATCTATGAGAGAAACAGTACCACCAAACAGAGGATCCAAGATACAACTCAGGGTGGGGCGAAGCAGGGTGTGAGACATACTTATAATACCCATTTTACAGGTGAGTAATCACAAAATGGTATTATTCTAAGTATGTCTCACACCCTGCTTCGGAATTAATCATTACACTTGGGACATCCAATAGCAGTGTCCAAAAAAGGGTGGGGATCCCAACAGGCAAAAATGCACAAAATAAACCACTGCAGCTTGCAGAACTTTGCTAGTCGAAAAACAGCATCCGCTGAGACCCACAAATCAACCTTATAAAACTTGGAAAGGTATGAACAGAAGACCAAGAAGCAGCTGTACCAACTTGTTCCACAGAAGCCTGGTGCTGAAAGGCCCAGGAAGCCTCAACAGCACGAGTAGAATGAGCAGTGATCTGGAAAGGGGGATCCCTCCCCTTGACAGAATAGGCCCTAATAACGCCCAGACGAATCCATTAACAAATGGTAGTCTTGACGGGCGCCAAACCCCTCTTGGGCCCGGAGGGCAACACAAAAGAAGGCGTCCATCTGGCGCAAAGGTGAAGTAGCCACCAGATAGTACTGTACCCATCCAACGATGTCCAGAGAGTGCAAAGCCCTCTCCCTGCCATTATTAGGTTTAGTACACGAGTAAGGGAGCACAATGTCCTGAATGAAGTGAAAAGCAGAGAGAACCCTTGACAAGAAGTCTGGTTTTAAGTGGAAAACCACCTTGTCCTGATGTCTCTCAAAGTAGGGGCCTGAATGGACAGAGCCGCCAACTCAAAAATCCGTCGAACAGAATTTATAGCCACCAAAAAGACAACTGTTAAGGTGAAAAATGTATAGTGCAGCATCCTACACTGGTTTAAAAGGATGACCCAGAAGGGCAGACGATGCCAAATTTAAATCCTAAACCGGCATCATGGGTTTGCGAGGAGGGCGCAAATGAGCGACCCCCTGAAAATAAAAGGCCTTAACCAAAAGGATGAAGAGCGAAGATCTCTGAAAACCCATGTCCAAACCACGCTGAAGAAAATCCAAAATCCAAGGAATGGAAACACCCGACAAGAAAAGGCACTAGCCTCACACCAATCAAAGTAGGCCCGCCAGGTCCAGCAGAAGACAGTAGAGGATGATTTCTTCCTATCCCCAACGAGAGTCTGGACAAAGGCTTCATATAAACCCTTTTCCATAAGATGAAGGGTTCAGCAGCCACGCCGCCAAAGCCAGCGTTTGTAAATTGGGGTAACAAGGCTGACCTTGTCTAATCAGATCGGGAAACAGAGGCAGCCTGTACTGATCTACCGCCAGCCGGACGTCTACGAACCGCACCTGTCTTGGCCACCTAGGAGCCACTAGGATTGCTGGCACACCCTCTCGAGCCAGCTTGTGCACTACCTTGCCCACCATGGGAAAAGGAGGAAACAGATACAGGAAAACCGAGCTCCCGCCAGGACAGAGGCACGGCATCCACTGCCAGAGCCAGAGGGACCCGGGAAATAGAAACAAATGCTAATAGCTAGCGAACGTGAGGAGAGGCAAACAGAGCCACAGCACCAAAATACACGGAACGTTGCTCACGGCCCAATACAGAGTCAACAACACCACTTGGAGGGTACTCTTGTTACAAGTCCCTCCCCGATCACTGAAGTAGGCAACCACAGTCCGGATGTTGGAGAGAACCTGAACCGGCAGGCCCCATAGGTGAGGCATCCACCGCAACAGCCTCATCCGAGCCACCCTTAGCTCCAAAACATTGATGGGGCGTGTGCCTCCTGAAGGCCCCACAGCCCTCAGAATTGGTGGGCTCTCCAGTAGCCCCCCCAAACTGACCGACTGGGATTCGTCGAGACAGACTCCCAGCGGAGCAGAAAAATAATCTGCCCCACCAGAAGGTTTTTTTTTTTTTCTTTTTTTTTTTTGAGTCCAGCCGCACCCAAAGGGACCGACGGACCAGAGGAGACAGAACAAGGACTGAACCCAAGGACAGGGAACACTTGTCCCAGGCCGATAGGAGAAGGAGCTGAAAGAGCCTAATGTGAAATTAAGCAAAAAGCCGGATGGACAGATGAGAGTTCGTAAGGACAAACCGAATCGGCGCTTAAAATGCTCCAGGTGATGCACGAAGTCACAATCACAGGATTGCACAACAGATACTGCCTTATAAGTCCAGCGCGCCAACCAAAAGCGCCACTGGAGCACACCTGAAGAGCGTCCACCTACGGCTAAGGGAAAGGAAATCCTGGCCTGAAAGTTATCCCGCGACATGCCCGGGATAGAGGACACCCTTGATGAGGAAAGTGAAGACATGGGATAAAAGATTACCCCCCTAAAACACGCCAGTGTCGCCACGACCAGCCGGGTATCCAGCTCCGCCTGACAGAACGAAAGAGACGTAATGAGAAGGTTGTCCAAATAAGGAAGAATGTGAATGCCCTGGACTCATGAGAAGGGCCATCACACCCGCCAGCACCTTGGAGAATACCCTGGATGCAGAAGTGAAACCGAAAGGGAGAGCCATGAATTAGTAGTGCTGCTCCCCTACCGCAAACCTGGGAAACTGCTGGTACCCTGGAAGGCCGGCACAAGAAAGCAAGCATCCTTGATCTCTATTGATGATATAAAGTCCCCCGGGGGCAGGGAGCTGACAGCGGAGAGCAGCGTCTCCATGCAAAACCATTTTGTTCAGATGAACCGGATGAGATCTTCAAGGCCAGAATGGGCCAGATGGGACCATCTTTCCTGGGGACTGTGAAGAGATTGAAATAGTAACACTGACCTCTTTCCCCAGCGGGGGGAGCCTGACGAATGACCCCCATGGTCAGACGGCCTTGTACTGCCGTAAACAGGCCCTAAAACTGCCCAGGATCCAAAGAAACTCGTGAAGAGAATCTGGGAGGAGAGAAGAACAGCAGCAGCAGCAGCCGTCCCCCACCAGAGGGGAGAAGACGCCCCCTCAATGCAGAGTGGGCTAGCAGAAGATTAAGGCTTGGCACGCCAGAATAATACAGGTCGGGCACGGCAACAGCTATTGCCCCGGAATCTCCCCCTTCTTTCCCGCAAAGGGCACCCCCCCTGCCTGACCCAGGCCCATAAGGGAGGGAGTGAAGGACCATGACCCCCGAAAGGGAAGTGGCTGCTTTTGCGTTGGTGTAAGTTACCTTTTCGGCCAGAGCTCCACCATCACCGACAGGCGCAACCCAACAGGGGGAAGCCCTTCGAACGCCTTTGCGACAGCCAAGTCAGCTGCCGACCGGCGCTACCCGACCGAGTGGCTGGAATCAGATCACTCAGCTGAGGTCAACAATACCTTTGAATAGTGCCAACTAAAGCAGATAGGACAAAGGTGTTCCCCCACCGTGATAATTAGCTCACAAGCGACAAGCT
This sequence comes from Gastrophryne carolinensis, assembly GCA_027917425.1. NCBI lineage: Eukaryota > Metazoa > Chordata > Amphibia > Anura > Microhylidae > Gastrophryne > Gastrophryne carolinensis. The sequence continues at coordinate 539,572,185 of CM051234.1, forward strand.
CTAAATCCAACACCAGAAGGATCCAATTGGAAACCTTAAGGACGTCTCCCAACAAGGTCCTAATAAGCGTGGCCTAATAGCGAAAGCCTCCACAGTGTGTAAGGCCACACAGACAAGGGCCTGGGAGACCCGTTAGCCTCACTATCCATCAGGTAATGAGACGGGGGAGCGCACCACATACACAATATACAACCCCAGGATGGTGGCATCCACCCAGAGGGGTCAATGACCAGAACTAGACCAAACCGCGGGGAAGGGAAACCTCCTATTCCACCCCTTAGCATGAGGGAGACGACAGCATCCCACTGCTCTGAGGGCATCAGTGCAATGGCAGGCTGATAGTCAGGGGAAACAGAATCTGAATAATATCCCTTTACACAAAGGGTGTACAGACAGGCAATAATATTAAAGTGGACCAACACCCAGGGGGGATCGGCCCGGAAATCTATAAGATTCCCGGACCGATCAGATCCCTCCCCGCGGGGCATCCGAAATCGGGATGTCCCGCGGGGAGGAACCCCCCAGGAGGCCCACAATCCTCACCTTACCGGCGATCCAACGGCGCATGCGCGAGACGCGGCCGCGTCTCTCGCTTCCCTCTAGCAGGGCGCGCTCCCGCGCCGGCCGTTTTGTGAATGGCCGGCGCAGGCGCGCTCCCTGTTAGAGGGAAGCGAGAGACGCAGCCAATGACAGCGCTCTGGTATGCGCGTCCAAGCGGCTTTGGACGCGCATACCAGAGCGGCTCTGAGCGCTGTCATTGGCCGGACGAGGTCACGTGGGAGCGGGGAGAGGTGAGTTTTTGCGGCGATCGGGGGGGTTTCAGACAGCGGGGCACCCCCGATCGGGGTGCCCCACCTAAGTGGACCAACACCCAGGACAGTCAAAATCCTGGGTGTTGGTCCACTTTAAACATATTAAACATATTAAACAAATTAAGCATATTGTTAATGTATAGGCCGGCGCAGCGAGCGCCATGAGCCGACATTCAGCTGGATTCTTCCGGCCACAAGGCTAGCAATCCATCACAGTGTTGCCCTCTAGCGCAAACATCCATTGCTACTCCCCGCTAGTGTAAACGTCACTAGGGGTCATACCCAGGAGTGGGGACGTGAGTGACAAGACCAGCCGAGCTAACCCGGCCGCACGGGCCCAGATTGCCGCGCCAGCACCCGCTGTGCACATATACTCACTCTAATACAATGTTGCCCACCAGGGATGCCCCGCATCCCACATAGAGCCGGGCTTGCCCCGAGGGGACCCCAAGCAAAGTATGCTGGGAAAGCCTCCATAAAGTGGTTTTGATATCCGCAATGACCAATGGGAATTACGCTGTTGAGCTACCCGGGATGCCCCTTAAATGTCCGTTAGTGGGAGGATTTAATAAATGGTAACTCATGTCAAAGAAAAGGCCACAGGACCAGGGGAAAGCACTAAATTTGGAAGACCCCCGGAAGACATAAATGTCATCACACGCATACAGAAATACATAAAGATATACATATAATGCAAATAGCATAAGATGCAGCCCCCCCAAGCCTCAGGGGACGCACATACCATACATGCATCTTAACATACACAATAAACAGCCCGGCAGGGGACACTCACCAATACTATAGGAGACAGGATAGCGCGAGACAGTCTCCCAGCAGGGCAGCCGGAAGGTGTGACAGTAGGAAGAAAAAAGGGGGGGGTGAGGCACCTGCAAAGTGCGCCGAACGCTAGGCTCCGCCCCCTCCAAGCACAGGAAGAATACAAGCGACCGAGCTCCCCAGCAATGCGGGAGCCAGCCGTTAAATGAAAAAGAGAGAGAGAGGGGGTGAGCCACCTGCACAGCGCGCCGAGCGCTAGGCTCCACCCCCTCCAAGCGCGGGGAGATTGCAAGCGGCCGAGCTCCCAGCAATGCGGGAGCCAGCCGTGACGTAAAGAGAAGGGGTGGGCAAGCCACCCGAGTAGCGCGCCGAGCGCTAGGCCACGCCCCCAGTCAGCCAACCAAACCGCCGCGCTCCCCAGACAAGGGGGAGCCAGCCAAACATCACCCGGCCCTCTGCCGGCTAACAAAGCAAGAAGGAGCAAAAGGGGCAGGCCTGCCGGTCAGCGCGCCGAGCGCAAGGCCACTCCCCCTTCCCCCTCAGAGAACCACAAGCAGCCGAGCTCCCCGCCATTTTGCGGGAACCGGCTGTAACGGCACCGGACCGCCGCCATGGAAGGCGCACGTTGAAGGATGGAGAGAAGCGCTGTACGGCGACAGCGCCATAGTTAAAACACATTCACACACACAATTTAAATAAAAATATATACATATATCTATATATATCACACACAGCCCCCCCCCCCCCCCCCCCAACTAACCGGGACCAGGGAGGAGGGAGGTTAGGGGGAAGCCGATGACTACATTTAAATTTGTAGCGAGGGCCTCAACGGACAGGGCATCCCAAGTCAGGATCACCAACAAACCTGACGACCGCCTACCCTTTGAAGAGGGCCTCACGGTGGAGCAAAGCTCCTTCAAAACACCTCTAAAGGTGCTACCTATCCTCACCCAGACCCTGCAGCCATAGCTGGGAGGCTTAATGTTATTTAAAAAAGGGTCCAGGTGGAATTAGGACAAATTGGGGGCCGGGTGTTACCCGGCTTACCTGAAAGGAGAGAAGAGCCATCATCTTGAGTGTCGTCGCCTTCACTGCAGAGACTAAACTGGGGGATGTGTGGGAGGTCCCAGGTGTTTGTGGGGCTGGGAAGGGCTTCTTTTTTTGCCATCTCTGCAGTAAAGCGCCCTCTTGTGGACTATAACCCAAGTGTAATGATTAATTCCGAAGCAGGGTGTGAGACATACTTAGAATAAAGGCCCGCAAGGGACGAGGATGAAGCTGGGCCCAGGGAACTGCTGGTATGGAGGAGGTCATGAGACCAAATATGGCCAGAATCTGCCTCAGAGAGAAAGACTGGCGAGAGAGAACTTGTTTTACATACTCCGCCATCTTTTCCGTTTTGGCCCTGGGAAGGAGGATACGCTGGGTCAGGGCATCTCATATACAAGGTACGTGCATCGGCTTTTGGCTGAGGAAGGAGACTTTCCCAGATTTAATATGCAACCTAACCCTTGGAGACAAAAGTAAGGTTGTACAAATAGGCTATGATGTTCACCTGATGAAGTCTCAGGTGAGCCATTGCTTCTGATAGAATCTTTGTAAGATTCAGGGTGCCAAAGAAAATCCAAATGGCAGAGCCCGAAAATACAATTCTGTGAAATACTCACCTGTAGAATTGGTATTATAAGTATACAGTACGTCCTACTCCAGATATAATACTTACACTTGGGGTTATCCTCTGCCAGATGGCGCTGTACTGCAGAAGCATGCGAAAAACAGGCTCCTCCCAGCCCTTCATATACCCAGGGACCTCCCACAAATCCCCAGCATTGAAAAGCAGTGAACAAGAAGCCGGGAGAATTAAAAGCCACCCAGAACAACTGGTAACAATAACAAGATGATCACCATACAGGGGATCCAGAATAACGCAATTCTGTGAGGTACTCACCTGTAGAATTGTTTTTTCTGGGAATCCATTCCATACACTCCTTACTCCTGGGTTTCTTCCTCCTTGCTGATCACGTGACTGCAAGAAAGAAAACAGGCGTGGCCCTCCCGGCCCATAAGTAGCAGCTGCCCCTAATCAGATCAGTTTACTTAAAAAGCAGTAAATAATTTAGAGACAGGCCGGGAGGCCCTAAAAAGAGTCCATGTTACTACACATCAAACTCAACCAAAAAAATGTTCTCAAAATTAAGTCCTATTACTTTTTTTTTTTTTCCCAATACTATGAATTAATAATCCAAAAAATGGATTAACACCTCAGAAAAACATCAGAAGATACCATGACCCAGAATGGGTGGGCTGGAGTGTATGGAATGGATTCCCAGAAAAAACAATTCTACAGGTGAGTACCTCACAGAATTGCATTTTTTCTTCCAATCCATTCCATACACTCCTTACTCCTGGGATCTCCAAAAGCAGTGCCATATATGGGCGGGATCATCTAACGCAGAACGGCAGGAAGTTCACTTCACTACTGCCTGTAGAATCTTCCGACCCACAACAGCGTCAGCTGAGGCTCTAACATCTACCTTGTAAAACTTGGTGAATGTATGCACCGAAGACCAGGTGGCAGCTTTGCAAACCTGTTCCACCGAAGCCTGATGTTGAAAAGCCCAAGAAGCCCCAATGGCCCTAGTGGAATGGGCCGTGACCTGCAAAGGGGGTTCCTTTCCCTTGGCCGAGTAAGCTCTAGCTACTGCCTGCCTAATCCACTTACTGATAGTGGCCTTAGCTGGCGGAAGCCCCTTTCTTGGTCCTTCTGAAATGACAGAAAGAAAATCCGTCTTGCGGAAGGCATCTGTAGCTGCCAAATAATACCTGATGGCTCTAACCACGTCTAGAGAATGAAGTGCCCTTTCCTTAGCATTAGCAGGAACTGGGCATAAGGAGGGTAGAATTACCTCCTGATTAAGGTGAACCGAGAGACAACCTTAGATAAAAAAATCAGGCTTAAAACGAAAAACTACCTTGTCTCTATGTAACTCAAAATAAGGAGACTTCATACATAAGGCGGCTAACTCCGAAATACGCCGCACAGAAGCAATTGCCACTAAAAAAAGGGAGCGCCCTGCAGAGCCGTCAACACCAAATTCAAGTCCCACACCGGTAGTATAGACTTGCGTGGTGGACGGACATGAGTGACTCCGTGAAAACAAGTTTTAATGAGTCTATTACAAGCGATAGACCTCTGGGAAAAAAAAAAAAAAAAAAAGATAAGGCCGATACCTGCCCTTTTAGGGTACTTAATCGTAGGCCCATTTCTAAGCCATCCTGAAGAAATTCTAGAATTCTGGAAATTGAATACGTTCTGCATGAACATTTCCTAACCTCACACCAGGATATGGATGACCGCCAGACCCTGTAATAAATCATGGAAGACGACTTCTTCCGGGCCTGGATCATGGTATGAATGATCTTAGCTGATAATCCTTTCTCTGCTAGGACCACAGTCTCAATAGCCAAGCCGTCAAAGCCAGCATCTGTAAATTCGGGTGCTGAAGCGCCCCGAGTGAAGATCTGGCTCGACCGGTAGACGCCATTGGTCTACCGCCATCCTTGTTATGTCCGAGAACCAACTTCTTCTTGGCCAATGAGGAGCTACTAGAATGGTGGGTACTCCTTCCTGAATTATCCTTCTAAGCACTCGACTCAGAAGCGGAAACGGGGAAAAAATGTACAGAAGCTTGAACCTTGTCCAAGGGACCAAGAGGGCGTCCGTGGCTATGGCCAGAGGGTCCCTTGACAGGGACATGAATTTTGTCCGCTTGTGATTGTGTCTGGACGCAAAGAGATCCACTTCCAGGCGCCCCCAGCACCGACAAAGGGCTTGGAAAACCTTCTAACTGAGGGACCATTCCCCCCGGCGCAGGGCCTTCCTGCTCAGAGCGTCGGCCTCCTGGTTTTCTATCCCCGGGATGTAAACTGCCGAGATGCAGGGGACACTTTACTCTGCCCAGATCAGAATCCGGCTTACCTCCAGTAGAGCACCCTTGCTCCGGGTACCCCCCTGATGATTGATATAGGCTACCGCCGTCCGGTTGTCCGACTGGACCTGGACTGCCTGCCCCTTCAAGCAGGGGGTCAGATACTGAAGCACTAACCCGATGGCTCTTAATTCCAATAAATCACCCCTTTTTGAAGGAGGTGCCGAACAGCGGACTTCAGGGCATCTAACTTTGACTGGTTCCGGGATGCCCCTGACCGAAGGAACCTTGCGGGCGGTCTGGCTGCAAACTCGATTTTGTAACCTGAGGACACTACCTCTTGGATCCACAGATCCCTTACGCGGCGCCTCCAGATATGAGCAAAATGCAAAAGCCGTCCCCCCACCCACTCGGGTGAGGGCACCCCCTCATGCTGGAGTGGGCTTGGCTGGAGGATTAGGCCCACTTCTCCAGGCCCCTCTTGCCCTATTACACGCTCTGCCTCTACCTCAAAAAACTCTACGGGAGCAAGGATGAAAGGCCCCTCTGCCAGACCAAAAGAGTCAATATGATGAAGTCCTCTGAAAAGGCCGAGTCGTCCTCTTCCTCTGAGGTAGTTTGCCATCCTTCACCATACCGTCCAGTTTTTCTCCAAAAAATCTGCTCCCTAAAAAAGGTAGACCTATAAGAGCTTTCTTAGTTGTGGCAACCGCCAACCATTGTTTTAGCCATAAGGAACGGCGCAAGGCCACAAGCAGAGCAGAAGTTCTAGCAGCTAGCCTGACTGCATCATCCATCGCAGTGATAGCGAACGAGTTAAAGTCCAAACAATCCTTAAAATCTTTGGACTCTTGAATAAGCCTGCGAGACTTAGCCCTGGCTAAACTTTTTCTTCAACTTCTTCCAAGAAAGAAAACAGGCGTGGTTTGAAGCAAGGGACACAATGGCCATGGCACAAACAGGACGTAGAAAGGATCCTTTCATAGCAAAAGCATGGCGGACCAATTGATCCATTCGTCTCTTCGTGGGATCTCTTAAAGATCCCATAGTAGCAGACGGCATGATGGAAGTATTAGACAAGCCTGCTACTGGAGAATCCACCTCAGGTGGGTAAGACCAAAGCTTAATCATGTCCGCCGGAAAGGGATACCTAGAGTCTAGTATCCTAGGAACAGCCGGTAATTTGTTAGGATTTTCCCATTCCTTTAACACCATTTTAGAAAAGTGCAGCTGCTCCGGGAACACCTGCCTTTGCCTTACTGGCTTAAACAGATCATCCTTCCCTCTTTTTGCCTCAGGATGGGTGATATTATTATTATTCATTTATATAGCGCCATCATCTTCCGTAGCGCTTTACAAAGTAGCAATTACAGACAGGGTAGAACATACAGTACATACACTATTTCAAACGCAGTTTTACAGATTTGACAGTGGATATTCTGAGTACAAGATACAATATGGGAGAGAGTGATATTCCAAGTTTCAAAAACCGAAAAGAGCAGACACTGTGTTTTGCCTGCAAGGAGGGGGTCCTCATCAGAAGAGAAAAAATAGAATTACTATCTTCCTCACCAGAGCGTAACTCGCCTTCTGAGAGCTGCTCATCTATATACACTTCTTCCTCCCACTCTCCAAAAGAGGCAAATAAATCCCTTTCCTCCGCAACAGGTTCCAATGCCTCCTCTTACAAGTGGCCTTCTTTGGAATAACCAAGGATAACTGTCTCTCCAGGTTATCCAACCTGTGCACCACATCTGACTGTGCCTCGCTGCCTTCCCCCTTCCAGGGCAAGGAAGGGATGGGTGAGCCGTTGCGCTCACACCAGTAATAACTGGACTAAAGACCTGAGCCGCCTCTGTATTATGGTCTAACCAATTCTTATGGCGCAAGCGGAACAAACCATGCCGAACCTACCCAGGGGATCCTGCTTACATAAGGGGCAGAGCCCGCTGCTCAAATGGGATGCCCGAATCACTATCCCCTGATGCCTCCCTCATGTTTTTTTTTTTTTTTTTAATTTGGCAATCAGACCTAAAAGGCCCTAAGCCTAAAACCAATCCCAAAAGGGACCGGGAGGAACCACAACCCTTTTCCATCCTTCTTCCAAATTCTAAAAAAATAAAACAGGAGAAAAAAAAGAGCATTAATAATCTCCACTTTTTTTTTTTTTTTTTAACTGATAAAAAGATAAAAACTGACAATCATTATAATAAAATATATTCATACAGATAGTAAAATATATATATATATATATATATATATATATATATATATATATATATATTAAACATATAAAAATATATAAAAAAATATATAACAACAATAACACTTAATGTTATACACTTAATGATAGAACAAGGGGGCACGACCTGAAGCTAGTCGGGGGGAAGATCAGGAGCAATATTAGAAAATATTATTTCACAGAAAGAGTAGTAGATGCTTGGAACAAACTTCCAGAAGAGGTAGTTGAAAAACCAACAGTCACTGAATTTAAACATGCCTGGGATAAGCACACATCTATCCTAAGATAAAGAGTACATTAAGGGCAGACTAGATGGACCGTATGGTCTCCTTCTGCCGTCAACCTTCTATGTTTCTATGTTTCAATATAAATAATATACATAATATACTAACTGAAATATGAAATTGATAATGCAATTAATCAAAAAAATGTATATAAAAAAGATAATGGCGATGTCCACTCACCACCCCCGCTCTTCTCTTTACTGCTATACAAGAGAAATGATCAAACACATAATATATATATATCATAGCTTAGTGCAAACAACGGCAAAATCAGCTTGCCCTGAGGCAGCAATATGAATAAACCAGCGGAACCCCCGAAGCCATCCTAATCACAAGGCATTTCTAGGCCAGCACCTTGCCCGCAATCGCACTGCTATCTGGCCGCAACATACATATATATATATATATCTAGCAATATGCGTTTTCCTCGCCCGGGGAGAGAGACAACTGAATACACGGCCTTGTGGTTCCGGGTTAAACTCTGCCCCTTGCATGACGTCAGCCACGTCCCTTAAAGGCATACATTAAAAAAAAAAAAAAAAATTACAAAAAAAATTTTTATGATAAAAAAAACCTACCTAACTGGAAGAAGGAAGGGTTGGGTAAAAAATAAAAAACATTCCTCAGCAGGTACACCAGAGAAAAACCTGCGGCTGACTTACTTTTCAAAAAAGTCTGCAGCCCAGAGCATATACACTCTGTAAGCGCCCCAAGACCCCGGCGCTTCCACCTTACCTTCACGGACCCCAAAACAGCCAACGCTGTGGAGGCATAAACTTGGGTCTTGAGGGATCCGTGGGAATAAGGCTCTGCAGAGAGCCGACAGGGTTCAGTCCCTCGCTTGCTGCCAAAACCTTGAGAGCTACCTGAATCTTCAGTCAGTCATCTTGCCACTGCAAGAAAGAAAAACTGATCTGATTAGGGGCAGCTGCTACTTATGGGCCAGGAGGGCCACGCCTGTTTTCTTTCTTGCAGTCACGTGATCAGCAAGGAGGAGGAAACCCAGGAGTAAGGAGTGTATGGAATGGATTGGAAGAAAAAATGCAACAACAGGGTGGGGTGGAGCAGGACGTACTGTATACTTATAATACCAATTCTACAGGTGAGTATTTCACAGAATTGTATTATTCTTAGTATACAGTACGTCCTGCTCCAGATATAATACTTACACTTGGGACATCCAATAGCAGTGTCCATAAAGTAGCGTGGGATCCCCCAACAAAAAAAGGTGACAACAGGCAGTTTAACCTACTACTGCTTGCAAAACCTTACGGCCAAAAGCAGCATCTGCTGAGGCCCTAACATCAACCTTGTAAAACTTCGAAAAGGTATGAACAGAAAACCAAGTAGCGGCCTTGCAAACTTGTTCAACCGAGGCCTGGTGCTGGAAGGCCCAAGAGGCCCCGATAGCACAAGTAGAATGAGCAGTAAGGCAGAAGGGAGGACTCTTCCCCTTAGCAGAATAGGCCTGAATCACAGCCTGGCGAATCCATTTGCTAATAGTAGACTTGGCCGGAGCCAAACCCATCCTAGGACCAGAGGGGACCACAAAAAAGCACCTGACCACATCCAAGGAATGCAGAACCCTTTCCTTAGCGTTACTAGGATTAGGACACAATGAAGGAAGCACAATATCCTGATTCAAGTGAAAAGCAGACACCACCTTCGGCAGAAAGTCTGGCTTAAAGCGGAACACCACCTTGTCCTGGTGTCTCTCGTAGTATGAATAGACAATGTCGCCAGCTCCGAAACACGCCTGACCGAAGTGATAGACACCAGAAAAACCACTTTGAGGGTAAGTACAGCCAAGGCAGCATCCTGAATAGGCTCAAAGGGAGCACCCTGCAAGGCAGACAAAACCAGGTTCAAGTCCCAAACAGGAACCGTAGGCTTACGTGGGAGACGCACGTGAGTGACCCCCTGAAAGAAAGTCTTAACCAAGTGATGCTGAGCAAAGGACTTCTGAAAGAAAACAGACAGGGCAGAAACCTGACCCTTCAGAGTACCGAGCTTTAAACCCAACTCTAATCCGTGTTGTAAAAATTCCAGAATCCTAGGGATGAAGAACTCCCTGCAGGGAAGAGACCTTGGACTCACACCAGTCTATGTAGGAACGCCATACCCTGTAATAGATGGCAGAAGAATTTTTCTTCCTAGCCTGAACCATGGTATCCACCACTGAGGCAGACAAGCCTTTCTCCATCAAGATGGAGGTTTCAGCAGCCAGGCCGTCAAAGCCAGAGTTTGTAAATTGGGATGGCGTAAGGAGCCCTGAGTGAGTAGATCTGGCGCCTCTGGCAGGACGTACTGATCTACTGCCATTTGTACCACGTCTGCGAACCACACCCTTCTTGGCCACCTTGGGGCCACTAGAATCACTGGCACCTTTTCCAGGGCAATCTTGCGCAGAACCCTGCCCAGCAGGGGAAACGGGGGAAATACATACAGGAGGCGAAATTTCTTCCAAGACAACGACAGAGCGTCCGTGGCCATGGCCAGAGGATCCTGAGACAGGGAGACAAAGGCCGGGAGCTTGCGATTGTGACGGGATGCAAACAGATCCACATCCGGTAGACCCCAACGGTGACACAGGGACTGGAACACCCTGTTGCAGAGGGACCACTTCCCCTGCCGAGAAGTCCCCCTGCTCAGAAAGTCTGCTAGGAGATTCTCCACCCCTGGGATGTAAACAGCCGAAATGCATTGAACGTTGGCCTCCGCCCATATGCGAATCCGCGACACTTCCTGGAGGGCACCCTTGCTCCGGGTCCCTCCCTGATGATTGATGTAGGCAACCGCCATCCTGTTGTCTGAGCGCACCTGAACAGACAGTCCCTGCAGGTGATCGGTCAACTGCTCCAGAACCAACCTGACCGCCCGTAGTTCCAGAATGTTGATGGGTAAATGGGCCTCCTGAGGGCCCCACCTGCCCTGGAACCTCAGGGACTTCCAGAATCCCCCCCAACCTGACAGACTGGCATCCGTGGTGACCGTCTCCCAGGAGGGGGCTAAAAAGGACCTGTCCTTTAGCAAATTCTTGTGGTCCAGCCACCACGAGAGGGACCTTATGACCAACGGGGGAAGCACACAAACCCTGTACAGGGACGCAGGATCCTTGTCCCATACCGAGAGGAGGTGAAGCTGCAGAGGCCTCGAATGGAACTGAGCAAAGGGCACCGCCTCGAAGCTCGCCACCATCAGACCCACAAGCTGCATTCGCTGTCTGAGTGAGAGCTGGGGGCACGAGAGCAGGGACCGCACCTGCGCAGTCAGGGCTTCCACCTTCTGTTGGGGAAGGAATATTCGTGACTGAACCATATCCAGAATCATCCCCAGGAATGGGGTCACCGACGAAGGGGACAGAGAAGATTTGGGGTGATTGATCACCCAGCCGAACGACTCCAAGATGGACACCACCCGCTGAGTGCCGCCCCCCCCCCCCCCCCCCCCCCCGAAGAGCGCGAAGCTCTGGGATAGATTCAGTTGTCAGAAGATCGAAGTGAATGGCACACTTAGAAAGAAAATCGCCAATGAAGACGTAGCAGCGTCTGAGGCAACGCCGCCGCTCATCGCAGCACATTCAACCAGGGAAGGAGTGCGTGTGGTGGCGGCAGATGCATAATTTTTAACAGCGCGGCACTGACACCAGGAATACCAGTAAAGGACAGTACTAAGGCCATAAGCGTGTAAGCATACACTGACCACCACACACACCACCCCCCCCCCTTTCTTTCCCCCCGGACTACGGGGGGAACGAGGGAGGATGGCGACCCTTTGTATAGGGCCCACCGCTACACGGGGCATGGGGAATAGCACGGGAGGGGCATCCTCTAGAGGTTCACCATCAGCCTAAACCGCCTACCCTTTGGTGGGGGACTGCGGTGGAGCATGGCTCCATAAGCACACAAGGTGCTGCATATCTTCACCCGACCAACGCAGCCCAAGCTGGGGGGCACATCACAGGGAGGACGGGTGGGAGTAGTCCAACAGGGCCGCAGGCTTTGATAGCCCCGCTCACCTGCGAGAGAGTGATACATCATGTCTTCGCAGTCAGCACTGCAGAGAAATCTGGGGATTTGTGGGAGGTCCCTGGGTATATGAAGGGCCGGGAGGAGCCTGTTTTTCGCATGCTTCTGCAGTACAGCGCCATCTGGCGGAGGATAACCCCAAGTGTAAGTATTATATCTGGAGCAGGACGTACTGTATACTAAGAATATTGCCAATGCTTCACCTTGCCTTCTAGCAGGATTGTGAACCTCAGAAACATTCTGTAAGCAGGATGGATAGGAGATAGGCATCCTGTAAGTGGACTGACACCAACAGTGCTTTCTTTTGGAATAGATTGATTGCATCATGATTTATTTGTATTTTATATTGCCGTTTAGGTTTTTCTAAATTAAAATCATGCAGAATTTTAGGTTTTAGAATCAGGAAAACATGGAGGTGTAAGCTCATGTTTTCCTGGTTCAAAAATCTTCGCGAAAATTCCACATGATTTTACCTCCTTTGGAGACCCGGAACCAGTTGTAACACTGCCTTGTGATACAGCTTAGGGGTATGGTGAAATCAAGGGGAACCAGGAATTTCCCAAGGAATGCACCTGAGCAACCCCTGATGAATGCTTAACACAGAAGATTGGATCATACTTCTGCAATAAACGAACAGGGCGAGCCCTGAAACCTTCACAGAACTAAGTTGGGGAGCCAACACCAACAATGCTGTTAGAACCCTAGACCCCGGGAACAGAGAACGTCCAACCAGGGAGAGAGCTTAGGCCCAGCAAGGCAATATGGGCACCACATACCCTGACACAGAGTGGCAGAAGGAGGAAGACGAAGAGGAGGATCTAGGTTGTAGCTCTCCAAGAGAACAAGACACCCAGAGATGAGTCATCTCCAACGGGGTAAATAATAAACCCGGCCTAATGCCACGTAGAGTCTGAAGATAGGGGCGAATAGAAGGAGCCTGACTATGTAAAATAAACCTCATGAGAGAGCATACAGGCCCACTGTCCTCAGCAGAAGCCTCTGCTGACCACACCCCACTGGGCCACCCAGGCCCCCAGCATAGCGGTTTTCCTCACCGCCAGCGATCTTGTGCAAACCTTAGCCTAGCAGTGTGAAGAAATAAGACAGTACAGGTACAATGTCTAGCCAGAACTACTAACCTAAACATAAAGGTTAGACCAATCTGGGCCAATAAGAAGGGTAGAACCCTGTGATAGTGACGAAGTCCAACAGGTCCATACCAGTATGAACTCAATGGAACAATAGAGAACCTCCTGCCATAGGAGGGCATTCATCGGGGCTAATATCTATAAAGACGCAAGGAATGATGATTCCCACATAGATCAGAATCGGAGCTTCCCTGGAATAGAGTTAGACCAGGACTGTCACAGGGAACAAGGGACCGGCCACCGTCCTACCAGACCAAGAGTCCCCAAATGGGCGGCTCCCGAAGGGAGTAGCCCAGCAAGATAGAACCCACCGAGAGCTCGTTGAGACAACAAAAAAACAATAGGTAATTGGACCCTTTAAGGTCCCCACCTCGGAACCGCCGGGGATTTAAGAAGGAACAAGCCCCCCCCTGTCATCCTGCAAGATTTGGCACCATGGTGACCACCAACAGGGAGAAACAAGGAGGTAGGGGATGATCCCTGACGGATCCCTTGAAGAAACCCGCGGAAGAGTAACCGCCTCCACTCGAAGGAAGATACACAGACCTAGATCCAGGGTGCTGAACCCCTATCCAGGACTAATACTTAAAGTGCCTCAGAGCCCCAGGGCACAGAGAATGAGGGATAACAGCCTAGCAGCCACCAACGGCCACGCCTGGTGCAATTCTGCCTGGGGATAACAACTTGACAGGAAGGAAGGCCAGACCTTGACCCAGAAAATCCCTTATAGTCAAGAAGAGGGCACTAGCTGGAACCGAATCCATATGCAATCCTGGGAAACTGGAGGATGGAACGGAGTAGGACCTGAGTCCACTAAGGTCCATCCAACGACTCCCTCTTGTGAGTAAGAAGGAGGACCTGAGAGGTCCCTTGGTAGCTACCCCCTGGTTTCATGCAAGACATCACACCCCTCCTGAGCCTAGCAGGCACATGAAACTCAACAAGGGAGCCAGCCACCGCCACAAACGGTGGCTATAACCGCCAATAGCCAGCTGTAGTGGGCTCAGTGTCCAGAAGACACCTTGTAGTCATAATAAACATCTCAGCCCTCCACTGGAGGCCAGAGGACCCCCGGTATATAGGGCGCCAACGACCCATTCAGAGGCGCCAAGCCTAAATTCCTGTGGATACAGATGCCAACCCCCCGAAGGGTTAGAATGATAGACTCCCTTATCCTCAAGGGAAATGAGGAGCCACTGGCGCAGAGGCCCCAGTCTCTATGTTAAGGGCGTTCTGGCAAGGAAGCTAGACCTAACAGGCCAAGGAAAGCCTGCACCCATACCTGAAGAAAATACCATTTTGTGAGTACTCACCTGAAAAATGGATATTGTCAGTGTCGATCGGGTTACTCCACCAGCAGGTGGCGACGTTGCAAAGAGAAGTCTTGAAAACGAGCCCCTTCCGGCCTATATATATCTGGGACCTCCCACACACCAGTGATTTAAAAAGCAGAAAGACAAGGTACCAGAAAATCCAACGGTAACCTCAAAATAAAGAAAAGCTTCACCATATAAAGGATCCAGGATACCAAAAAGGGCGGGTGAAGCGGGGTGTGTGGCACACTGACAATATCCATTTTTCAGGTGAGTACTCACAAAATGGTATTATTCTCAGTGTGCCACACACCCTGCTTCCCCTTTAATTCTTACGATCGGGACATCCAAAAGCAGTGTCCACAAGGGATGGGTATCCGAAGGCAAAGTGAAGCATAACTTAAATGACTGCAGTCTGCAGAACTTTGCGGCCAAACACAGCATCCGCTGAGGCCCGCACATCAACCTTGTAAAACTTAGAAAAAGTATGAACAGAAGACCAAGTAGCGGCCTTACAAACTTGTTCAACAGAAGCTTGATGCTGAAAAGCCCAAGACGCTCCAACGGCACGAGTAGAATGAGCAGTGATACGAAAAGGGGGAACTTTCCCCTTAGCAGAATAAGCCGCAATAATGGCCTGACGTATCTATTTGCTAATGGAAGATTTGGCCGGCACCAAACCCTTCCTAGGCCCATAGGGCACAACAAAAAAGGCATCAGTTTTACGAAAAGGAGAAGTAATAATCAAATAGTACTTAACATAGCGTACTACATCCAAACAATGCAAAACCCTCTCCATGTCATTCTTAGGCTTAGGACACAGGGAGGGAAGAACAATATCCTGATTCAAATGAAAAGCAGAAACAACCTTAGGAAGAAAGTCCGGTTTGAACCGAAAGACCACTTTGTCCTGATGCCTCTCAAAGTAGGGCGCCTGAATAGACAAGGCTGCCAACTCCGAGACACGCCGAACCGAAGTGATAGCTACCAAGAAGACAATCTTGGGTAGACAAAGCAATATCTTGCAAAGGCTCAAAGGGAGGAGCCTGAAGAGCAGAAAGAACCAAATTCAAGTCCCAAACAGGGAGTAATGGTTTCCTGGGAGGCCGCACATGCGTAACCCCCTGGAAAAAAGTTTTAACTAAAGGAAGAAGCGCAAAACACTTCTGAAAAAAGATAGATAAGGCAGAAACCTGCCCTTTCAAAGTACTCAGCTGAAGACCGGAGTCCAGCCCTGATTGTAAAAACTTCAGAATCCTGGAGACCAAAGAGACCCTACAAGGCAAGGACCTAACCTCACACCAAGCAATATAGGCTTTCCAAGTCCTATAGTAGGCGATAGAAAAAGACCTCTTTCGGGCACCGATCAGAGTCTTAATAACCGAGTCAGAAAGACCCTCCTCCTTCAAGATGGAGGTCTCAGCGGCCAAGAAATCAAAACCAGCGTTGGTAAACTGGGGTAAGACAGCCGACCCTGAGTGAGCAGATCGGGCCGAAGAGGCAGAATGAGCTGATTCACTGTCAGCCAAACGATGTCTGCACACCATACTCGTCTTGGCCATCTTGGGGCCACGAGAATGGCGGACACCCTTTCCAGAACCAGCTTCCGTACCACCCAGCCTAGCATGGGTATCGGAGGAAACAGGTACAGAAACCCTGGGTCCCCCCAGCTCAGGGATATGGCTTCTGCCACCAGAGCCAGAGGATCCTGGGAGAGTGACACAAAGATCGGGAGCCTGCAATTGTGACGAAAGGGAAACAGGACCACCTCCGGTGTCCCCCACCGGAGCGGACTGCAGACTGCCGAGAGACAAGGAACATGTGCCTTCGCCCAGGTCAGGATCAGGGACACCACTCTGAGGGCACCCAGACTGCAAGTCCCTCCCTGATGACTGATGTAAGCAACCGCTGTTTGATTGTCCGAGCAAAGCTGAACCAGAAGGCCCAGACCCTGATGAGACAAAAGAGCAAGAACCAGACGGAAGGCTCTCAGCTCCAGAACAGACGGCCGAGGGTAGGAAAGAAGGACCCAAGCCAACTCCTGAATCAGACAAATTTTGGGCTGAGTGAGAAACACCCTGTGTTGACCGGAATCCGACCGCATTCCCAGAAAGGACACCATCCTGGCCGGAGCAAGGGAGGACCTGGGAAGGTTGAAAAACGTCAGATGCAGGACGGGGCAAGCCGACCCGTCCTTCTTGGGGGCTGCGAAGAGAATGGAGCAAAAACCGAGGCCCACCTCTAAGCGTGGCACCGGCCGGATGCCCGCCATTTCCAGGAAAAACCGTGAAGGAGGGCGAGACTCGAACTCAGGTTTGTAACCGGGCGACACCCCCTCCCAGATCCATGTGTCCGGAATCTTGCGGCCTTAAACCAGGCAGAAGTGTCACAATCGTCCCCCCACCCGCACGGGTGAGGGCAGCCCCTCATTGCTGAGCGGGCTTAGCAGTAGGTTTGGGCTTGGTGCCCCAGGACTGACCGGGACGGCCACGACCTCTTCCGCGGGACCAACCTACACCCCCGGTAACGGGAAGGGAAGCCATATAGACAGACGAATAGCCACCAGCAATGCCGCTGTCCTGCTACTCGTCGCAAGAGCATCGACCTGAGCAGTCAGGACAAAAGAAACAAACAACTCACACTGCTTGAGAGAACTAAACATATCACAAGCGGGATCAAGATCTGCGAGCAGATCCCTAATAATGGATCTAACTGCCAGCAGAAGAAGCGCCGAAGCACAAATTGGCCGCAGTGTCGACCCGGCACTGATAAAACCATGGCGAGCAAATTGATCAACCCGACGATCCTCACCATCCTTAATGGTAGTGGTGCCAGAAAAGTGCAATGCAGCCGAGCCAGTCAACCCTAACACCGGGGTATCGACGTCGGGGGACACTGACCAAAGCTTCACCAAGTCCTCCGGAAAGGGATAACGCTTATCCCAATTAGGAGGAGTTCCAACCAGGCGCGCGGGTTGTTCCCATTCCTTAAGGACAACCCTCTCAAAGTGCTGTTGCCTGGGAAACACCAAACGCGGCTGGGGTACGTCAAACAACTCACCCTTTGGCAGAGGGACCACCGCAGGCGGATCCAAGGCCAAAACTTTAAACATTTGAGCCAAAATGGAAGGACTGTCAATGGACACCCCACAGCCTGATCACCAGCAGTGTCAAACAATAGCTGGTCTGCAGGCTCATCCGACTCCTCAAGGAGTTCCCCCTCCTCAACAGGGGGACAATCGGACCAATCCAAAAATTCAGGTACCTCACCCTCCGAAGCAGGCACTGCCGGAGAAAGGTGCTTCCGCTTTGCCGTAGCCTTCTGAGCCACTGAAGCGGAAATTATTTTCTCGAGGTTGGCCAACCGCGCATGCACCCCGGAATGCGAATCCCCATTTTTGACAATGTCACACGGGGTCTGGACTAGGTTGGGGGGGATAGGAGATGACGGAAGTTGTGAGGAGCCAGAAGCCGGAGCAACGGACTGGCGCACAATGTTCTGCCTTGCACATGGAACGCATAATTTAACATCATCGCCTGGGAGCGGAGCCCCACAACCCCCACACAGCCTGGATAGCCCCGAAGAGCCATTTCCGGTAACGTTGGAAGCCTCCATATGGTGAATTTGTGGTATTCGCAACAACCCAGGGTTTTACGCATTAAGCAACCCGGGATGTCCCTTTGTAATTAAAGTCCCGGAAGTGGGAGGATTTTTTTTTTTTTTTTTTTTTTTTTTTTTTTTTTTTTTTTAAGCCTAGGAAAATCCCAATTTAGAGACTAAGACTAGCCAGGTATAACAGACCGGGAGAGCCACTGCAGTGAGGGGATCCCAGAATCTGTGGGGGAAAAGAGACCACAGTCAGTCCCCCAACCAGTATGCACCACATTCATACATAACCAACAAGGCAAACATATATGAATAGTTTAAACATCATGAATAAAATATACATGACACATGATAATTCAAGGCAAAGCCAGAGAGTGCATCAATAAAAAATAAGAGTATATACCTGCATAAATATATGCACATATATATATACATAAATATATATATATATATATATATATATATATATATATATATATATATATATATATATATATATATACATAACCACACATACCCAAATACAGGCATTTGACCCATACATAAGCAGAAGTGCCCCAGGAAAAAACGCTATACATGGCAGGCAATAACAAAGTACAAGGACGGCCCCACGTGCGCAATGGTGGGGATCGTTTACCTCTACAGCTCAAGCCGCACTGGACCCTTCCCCCACCGGCTTCAGCACACCTGTCTCTAATGAGACAGGGGAAGTGAAGGGCGGGCCCGAACACAGCAAAAAAAGGGGGGAAATTTGAAAGTGCAACACAAACAAAGGCCCCAGCAGCCCAAGCCACGCGCCGCCACCACAGCGCTGACACCTGCCAAGTTACTTCCACAAATAACATTAAGTAAAGCACCTCATGCAACACGCCCCCCCCCCCCCCCTTTTAGCGAAGGGAAAAGGGACCAAGCGGGAGAAGGTGGCCTAAAGGGAACATCGGGACAGGGGCATCCCAAATCCGGATCACCATGCCCGATAGCCGCATTGCCCCACAAGTGGGGTCGAGCGGAGGAGATAAGCTCCTAGGCACCTAAAGTGCCATCTACCTTTGCCCAGCCAGCAGCCTAGGCTGGGAGGCTTCCGTTTAACTAGGCATAAATACCACAATAGAACTGGGCAGAAATAGACCAAAAGGGGATGCCGGGTTTGACCAAGCAGGAGACTTCTTTCTTCTGTCTTGTCGCTTCATGCAGAGAGAAAAAACTGGTGTTGAGTGGGAGGTCCCAGGTATACATAGGCCGGAAGGGGCTCGTTTTCAAGACTTCTCCCTGCAACGTCGCCACCTGCTGGTGGAGTGACCCGATCGTAAGAATTAAAGGGGAAGCGGGGTGTGTGGCACACTGAGAATAAACAGGGGACCGGAGTCCTCCTGACCGACTGAGGGAAGGACCACCCAGCAAACACTGTACCGTATCCGGAAGAGCTACCTCCTAAAGCCACCAGAACGAGGCAGGATGCCTCCTGATAGGAGTAAGGTGCCGTGGCCATCCCCTCACCCAGGCGGGTGAGGGCGTCCCATCATGCTTGAGGGGTTTCGGGCTTGGCCCGGCCAGAAGGCCCCGGGCATTGAATGTCACTCCTGGAACCGGACACCGAACCAGACCCCGCAAGGGGCATCCCCGGTTCCTGCTTAACACTATGATATGGAGGTGGAGGGGAATCCCTGCTCCGAGGGGGCCGAGATGGCCGCCCTTGATTGGGTGAACTGTCCTGTTTTCCAAATAGGTCCAGACGGGCCCCAAACAGGCGATGCCCTCTAAAGGGGAGCCCCGTCAGAGTCCTTTTAGCGTCATCGTCTGCCCCCCACTGTCGCAGCCAGAGCAGGCGACGTATAGCTATCACTTGGGCAGAGGTCCTCGCACACATTTTGATGGTGTCATCCAGAGCTAAAAGGATAAATTTAAAAAAAATATCACAGCTGGAGAGTGCGTTAAACACCTCCCAGGGTAAATTTTTAGGTTGATGCTCAAGCATCTTTCTTATGAGGGTCCTAGCGGCCACTGCAGTGATGGCCGTGGCACAGACAGGACATAGCGCCGTGTCTGAAGAAGCAAAGGCGTGGGAAGCCAGCCTATCCATGCGCCGGTCCTCGGCGCCCCGCAGGGTGCTATAAGCCAGAGCTGTAAGGAAAGGGGGGTTAGGAACCCCAATAAGCGGTGCGTCTACCACTGGAGACAAAGACCAAATAGCAACCATCTCGGAGGGAAAAGGGTATTTCCAAACCCAATCCTCTGGGGCCCCTTGAAGCTTAGCGGGGCATTCCCATTCCTTAAGTACGAGAGCATGGAAGTGAGCGTGCTTGAGAAATTCCAAGCGCGCAGGCGCTGTATGGAAGCGCTCCCCTCTCGGCCTGGGGACCGCACCGGGGGCCGAAATGGACAGGGCCTCAAAAATCCTGAGCAACATACCACCAATGTCAAGCTGGTCCCAGTCATCCTGACCAGCATCCTCCTGACACCTCGGCCTCTCATCAGAGGAATCCAGGTCAGAGAACAGGTCTCCATCTTCAGATGGAGCACTAGCACACGGAGAAGAGGACTCCTCCGAGCCCATAGCACAGGCCGAAGCCGGGGGGGTTCCAGGGCCGTTGTCTGCCAGGACCCACACGGCCGGACAACCCTTCGACGATCTGTTTAAGCGTGGGCCGTCTAGGAGAGATGTCTATTTGTAACTCCCCGCTTGTACATGACTCAACAGGAGTGAGATTTAGGCAAGAGGAAAGGGGAGAGAAGGGGCGAGGTGCAGCCACAGGCGCCGCTCGCAGGTCCAGCGTCTGCTCGGCACATGGCGAGCAGACCCGTGCCCCGTCAGCCTCAGCATGGGGGAGACCACACGCTACACACAGCCGGTCTTGTCCCAGAGGGACCCCGGTAACACAATCCTGAGATGCCTCCATATGGTGATTGTCTAAACAAAATATGTCGGTAGGGATTTATGCAATAAGCAACCCTGGATGCCCCAACAACCCGCTGATTAATGTGGGAGAATTGTAGGAAGGCCCGCTAATATATATATATATATATATATATATATATATATATATATATATATATATATTAGGCAGGGAGAAGCCACCGGGAACTCAGCGTCTGAAAGACATAAATGGGAAAAGAGATGTCAGGGCCATGCGCAGCTGGACAGAACATACAGAGAGGGAGTCGCCCGCGAGGGCACTTACAGATCAAGTGGAGGAGGAGGAGACCGCCACCACACGTGCGTGCGAAGCTCAACAAAATGGCACCAGCGAACCTCGAAGGGTGGGCTCAATGCTCCGCCGTGACGCGGAACGCGCCGAACCAAGAACCCCGCCCACTCCAAAGAGCGTGAAGCTCTGAGGTAATAGCGGAGGCAAGGAAAACAACCACACGCTAAAAGAATTGTAGAGAACCGTTACATCCAATAAGTAAAGGTCACCACGGCATCTAGACGATGCAGCAAACCATGTATAAGGCATACGGTGGCAGCCGAGAAACAGAATAAGGAGCAAGCAGCGCGGGTCTGACATGTCGGAGTTAATAAGGACATAATAAGGCCACAAGCGTGACATACCGGTACACTGGGACCGCCACACACATACCCCCCCCCCCCCTTTTCTTTTCCCCCTAACTAGTTGGGGAAATGAGGGAGGATGGCACAGGGTCCAGCGCTACCCGGGGTACGGGGCAATAATGCGGGAGGGGCATCCACTAGAGGCTCACCATCAGCCTAAACCGCCTACCCTATGGTGGGGGATTGCGGTGGAGCATGGCTCCGTTAAGCACTCAAGGTGCTGCCTACCTTCACCCGACCAACGCAGCCCAGGCTGGGAGGCATATTCTGTTCACAAGAAGGACGGGTGGAAATAGTCCCGCAAGGCCTCGGGCTGTAAAGCCCCGCTCGCCTGCGAGAGCGTGATACTTCATGTCTTCGCAGTTCCAGCACTGCACTGAAATCTGGGGATTTGTGGGAGGTCCTTCGGTATATGTAGGGCCGAGAGGAGCTTGTTTTCTACATGTCTGCAGTGCACGGCGCCCGAGGCGGAAGATTACCCACATGTTATTACTATATCTGGAGCAGGACGTGCTGTATGCTTAGAATAAAAATTGAGGAGTCTTCCCCCCACTAGGATGTCAGGACTTAGGCTTGGGTACTTGAGAGGAGCTAAATGAAGGAGTCCCCCTTCCCCTGCCCCTGGAGGTCTGCCAAGGTTTTCTGAGCACTGAACCTAACTGCATGCCAAAAAGATTACCTTTGAAGGGAAGCTCACAAAGGTGCTACTAAGATGCCTGGTCTCCCTGCCATGTTTTGAGCCATAGAGCACGCCTGGCACTGTTAGAGAGCGCTACGCTTTTCACGTTTGCTCTGATCGCGTCCACAATAAAAGATACGGTTTTAGAGAAAAAAGGTTAAGGCATCTAAAATCTCCTCCCTGGTGACTCCCTGAAGAAGTTCACTCCCGAGCCTGTCAACCCATGTCTCTAAGACACGGCCCGCACAGTCCATGACAATTAAAGGCTTTAAAAGAAAAGCATCAGTGTCACAGACTCTTCTAAGAATATCTGCCCATTTATCCATAGGGTCCTTTAAAGACCCCATGTCTTCAAAGGACAGGTCAGACCTTTCAGAGACCTGGGCTAGGGGTGCATCAACTAAGCTTCTGGGTTCATCCACTCCCTAGAAACCATCTCCTTAATACACTCATGGACAAAAAAAAAAAAAAAACTAGGTTTAGGATCCTTAAAGTGGACCAACTATATCTATAAGATTCCCGGGCCGATCCAATCCCTCCCCACGGGGCATCCAAAATCGGGATGCCCCGCTGTGTGAAACCCCCCAGGACGCCTGAAAACCTTATCTGTGTCCCGGTCCAACAGCGCATCTCGCCCTTCTCTCTAGCAGGGTGCGTGCCCACGCCGGCCATTTGTGAATATCCGGCGTGGGCGCGCTCCCTGTTAGAGAGAAGCGCAAGATGTGGCCGCCAGCGTGCTCTGAGCAGCTGAGTTAAGACGTCGCTTTAACGCGCATATCTCTGCGGCTCCGAGCACGCTGACTGGACGAGAGGCCGCGCATGCGCCATTGGAGCGGGGTGCGGAGAGTTTTATCGGGTGATCTGGGGGCACCCCGATCAGGGGGGAAGTGGACCAAAACCCAGCATAGTCAAAATCCTGGGTGTTGGTCCACTTTAAAGCCATGATATAAGGAATCCTTTAGAGACAAAGATCGGGCTGGGGTTTCAATCTTTAGCATGGTATAGATAGCCTGAATGAGATTAGGCGTGTTTTCTACCGCAAACCTGAATCCATCTTAGCTAATGGTTCTGTGTGGCAGGAGTGAAAAGATTCGTCTAAAGAAGCTAACTCTTCATCCGATACACTCTCCCTGGGGGGAAAGCCTGGGATCACCCACTGGGCAAACCCCACTGTCCTCTGGGTAATCTGGGATGGGAGTCCAGAGGGCAGGTAAAAACAGATCCAGCTTGGATTTGTATGAAGCAAATGTGCTATTTATTCACCCTTTCATGCACTCCAAAAAAAACTAAAATCAGGGGATTAAGATTAGATGTAACCACATCCTGAGGGACAACGTGTACATAACGGATTGTTGCAGTTGTCGGTAGGGGCATCTGGCAATTTTGGTAGGATCTAGGTAAGGGTCTGTCTTTAACTTCCTTAGGGGTCTTGGCCTGCTTAACATCCTTATTCCCCTTGGAATCTAGGCTTGGCGTGCTTCTCCTTTTGGGCCTTAGTCTGAAAGGGATTAACAAAGTAATTTACTAGGGACCAAAGGTCCTCCCTTCTTTGCACCATTATCCACACTGGGGTAAGGAACACTTACAGAGAATGTTGCTGAATTGCGGTGGCCATTAATTCTGCTGCTGCTCCCCAACTGCCGCCAATCTTTTTGCAAGTTTCTTGCAAAACCAGAGGTGCTCCTCCTCCAGTGTTCTGGTGCCATTTGGGACGCCTAAGGATGACGTCATGCGCACCTGGTGAGATGATGTGCCCTCCCCCGACCCAGAAGTGACGTCATGCATCTCTCGCTTTTAGCACTGTTGGACTGGAAGAGAAGAAGCACCTTCAGCCCACTGCCCCCCTACTGGCCGAAAGAGCCCTTGGAGCCGGTTCCAGAAAGCCATACTTACCCTGACAGCGCTGCAAACCAGGTACTTGACCCGCAGCAGCAACCATTGTCCGACGTCCGCCACCTGCCATGGAATATTATGCCTTGGAGCTCTTGTGTAGGGAGTCTCGCAACCGACCAGGGCCTACCACTGGATATGGGGGGAAGCAGGAATAACACAATGTTCCGCCCCCCTTATTGGGGTACAGACTTAGCTGAGGCTCTGTAATAAAAACAGAGGGAACACTTGGGCACCAGAGGTATCCAGACCCACCATAAACTCTGAACCCACGAACATACTCCATGTTTCCTGGAATGAAAAACCAAAAACACTGAGGGCTAAGGAAGAGGAGGGGAAGGAAGAGGCTTTAATAATCTCAATTTGTGTTTCCTGTTTAGGGAGAGGAAGTTTGTGGCTAGCCGTCCTGGAGGATGCCCAGGGAAAAACCTGATTTAAAGGGCAAAGAAAAATGTTTTTGATGGTCATGTTGCATCATTTGCTTTTAATTATGAACTTCTCAGTAGAAGCAGATGTGCTGATTTGCATAAGACATGTATGCCCTATATAAGCAACTAAAAACAAAGCAGAATAGTCATTATAGCATAAGCCAACTAGTATTTATTAAAGAAATCTGCAGTATTTTTTTTCCATGTCTTAAGAATACAGGAGGTTCTGTTACTATAAAAAATGAGACTTACCGCAGATGTGATTCCATGACCCTCTCCAGACGTTTATAGAAAGGTCGCGAGGTGAAATATCCACTCCAGTAGTGGTCATCTCTGTCTGCATAGGTGAAGAAATCACCGCTCAATACTGGAAAAAATGATGGTCCTTTGGCTTCATCAATGCTGGTAACCTTTCGAAGAGCTTCAAAATAATCTGAAAGTGTGCCAAACTGTGCCTGAAAAAAAATGTTCTATATTGAAAAAAAGCTTAAGAATTATATTGCTCAGAAAAAAGAAAGTAGTAATGCCAACTAAGGGTGCCACACATAAGTACACAGAACAATCCAAACAACAAAACACAAAGCTTGAGTCGGCACTATTTTGCGAGTAAACACTTTTTTCCCCTCAGCACCATATTTAGCTGTGCATTTTTTTTATAATATTGTAACACAATGGGAAATAACAGGGCACTGCAAATCAACACAACATGCTTTCCCACCTCATTTGCTCCTTTGCCCCTGCTCTGCCTTTGGGCCAAGGAAATGGTGTCAGTGGGCCGACTCTGGGAGCAGGATACTAATGGGCACTGGATTCAATGTCTTCCATCTCAGAAACATTCATCCTAAATTCTGGAGCCATGCTGCTTTATCTGGGCCTGTCCCTGGTGTAGCCCGCTCCACATTTTAATTCTCCCTTGTGTTAAGCGTTTCCGCATTCCCTCTCTGGCGGCTGCTCAGTCACAGCCACCCTGTTAGTGGCAGAGCAGTGGGGCAGCCCATTGATACATTTCAGTATAAGGGATAAGCACAGATATTACCAGTTTATACCAGAGAGGGAAAACTAAATCCCACTTGGGCTGGAAGAAAGTCATCTCTAAAATAAAAGACTATGGGGAGTATAACATTTGCAGAAGTAGGTTAAAAAAACACTCATTGCGTGCCTAACCAAACATGAACACACACTGCAATTAAAAAATAGGAAGAAAAAATTGCCAGCTGGCCTCTATGAATTCAATTCCCTAAATAATAACCTTTACAACT
Source organism: Gastrophryne carolinensis (assembly GCA_027917425.1). Classification (NCBI taxonomy): domain Eukaryota; kingdom Metazoa; phylum Chordata; class Amphibia; order Anura; family Microhylidae; genus Gastrophryne; species Gastrophryne carolinensis. The sequence goes on from CM051234.1 coordinate 539,598,130, forward strand.
TACCTTAACATGGAGCTCAGGGTGAGCGTTCATGTAATCAAACAGTTTTTGATAGTTCTGGTATTGCTGATCCCACTCAGAGCCGTCACTGTAGCGAAAATCATCACCCAGTGGGACCAAAAGTACATTCGTACGAAAAAGCTTGGACTTCTTTCTATACTGATCTAAAATCATCCATGCCCTGAAACAAGATTCAGGCAGAAAAGGCATGAGCACGTAAACACTGCAAACTGCTGATATCATAAATATATTCTAACCCATAAAAACTATAACTCTCTGCAAAAGCAACAAAATAAATAGTAAAGCAAACATCATAAACACAATTCTAGCACCATCCTGTGACAAAATGTAAGGATATGTAGTCTGAATACTTGTATAGCAATAGACAAATTACACCTGAAAGTGTGTTGTTTTTTGTACACAATCAATAAATTGCATAATTATTGAAGAATTTGCAACAGAGACAAGAATACAGAGATGCATAGAGTTGGGTGTTTTCTGCTCAATGTCTATTTCAACTCATTTTGCTTATGTTATGTTTATACTTCCTGTTATTTTTCAGTTCTTCTGAGCTTATTATAAAAACCAATGTCCAGCTATTTCCTAGGCATGCAGAAAAATAAGCATGGTAACTATACTGATTTTCATCATAACAAACCCAGCACTAGCAAACTGTTGATGTATGTGGCATATCACTGGTTGTATTCATATTTACTGTATGCATACATGTAAGGTTTCAGTAAGGTGAAAGTTATTACTGTCTTTAAAAAGGCCACTGATTAAATTACTTAACCATTTAAAAAAAAAAAACGCTGAATGCTAACAGCATTTCACATCTTAAAAAAGCTTGCAGGCAGACGTTGTAAACACAAAAAATAGGGCAACAAATAGAACCAGTTTAAACAGTATCAATAGTACCTTCTTGGCTTTACAAATATTTAATAGCACAAAAATACAATTCTGTTATTCACACCTGTAGCATGGATTTCGCTCTTCTACCACTCCAGGGCCTCACCAAATCTGATATGAATAGGTTAACTCTTGACTGAAGGGCAGTACTGCAAGATAAAAAGGTGAGGTTCCGCCTGGCCTATATATACTTCCAGCTGCCCTCCACAATCCAGTAATAGGAAAAGCAGTAGGAACAGCCGCCTGGGAGGAGGAAGGTATCCTTAAAAGACCCTATGTTTACCTGGAAAAAAATGTACAATCCCCTCTTTCCCATTTTCTTTTTTTTTTTAAATGCTAACACACAAAACTAAACATATCTACTTATATACAATCTACATATATACAAAACTCCAAAATAGCATCTCAGAGACGAATATAGTAGTCCAGCAGATAGAGCGGGTGTGAAGCCCTGGAGTGGAAGAAGAGAGAAAACCATCCTACAGGTGAGAATCACAGAATTGTGTCTCTCATATTCCACTCCAGGGCGTAACCAAATCAGGTATGAATGAGACATCCCAAAGCAGTGCCCTTCTTCCAGGTGGGAATCGGAGTATTGACCTTATTCCTCTAACCTGAGGAGCAAGCCTTGCCGGAAAAAAAAAAAACAAACCTCAAGAGAAGAGCTCATTGCCGCTTTCTTTCCCCACTGTTCCAGACTGTTCGGTTTAAATGGGCCAATCAGAACAGCCCAAAGTAATGCCAGATCTAACCTATATAAATATAGGTTATCATTATGTCCTTTATAAGAGAGCACCATTAAGTTACATGGTGCTGTACAAGGTAGACATTACATGATTGTACGACAAAGTAATACACTATCCATGCTCATGGTGTTACAAGCCAAAAGTGCAACAAAAAGGACACACATAGCTATAGATATATAAAAAATTCTAACAGCCATTAGTAATTACAGTGTATTTTGCAGAGACAGAGCAATGTAAAATACAGAGTGGCCATATAATATACCTTACACCTAAAACAAATATGAGGGGTTAGATCCACAGCGATAGAACTAGTTAGCCTCATCGCTATAGACCTGCCGGCAAAACATATTTCAGATCCTTAGAAGGATCCTATATAGAAAAGCAAAATCACGGAAGCCTGTTGGGGACAGGAAGTTGCTGCACACTGGAATAAAGAAGGTCTTCAGTGGAAGCGATGCAGCCTCTGTAAGTATGTACTATGATTCTGCTAGAATGCAAGTTCTCCCTCATGGTGTAAGGAGAAGTTGTGTTAGGAAAATGTCCAAAATTAATCAGCTCTGATCAGAAGATCGTCTAAGGGTTAATTCATACCCCTTGGTTCTTTAGAGGGGCCATTAAGCCTGAAAGAACCTTCGTAAAAACCCTCAGAGCCAAGGACCAGCCAAAAGGCAGAGCCAAGAACTGGAAATGAAGACCATCTACTGCAAAACATAAGAAATTCTGATGGCCTGAGAAGACAGAGATATGCAGATATTGCATATGCAGTACTCTGCTGGACATTGTCCTGGCCATCCCAGCGAGGCTGAGCTACCGAAGGAGCTCTAGGTTCTAAGGGCCCAGCATCAGCAGTCTCTGAAGGACAAGTTCTCCTCCCAACAAGTAGTACCATAGCACAATCTGGGCAAACAGTACAGTCTACGCTCAGAGGCCTTTGCAGGCATACTGGTCATAGGTTAACCCTGTCTGCTAAGGTACCAGATCCGCTAGCCCCAAATGCCTCCGTCATGGTGAAATTATAACTAATCTCTAAGTTAAAATATAAATAAATCTAAATAACCCTGAGGGCCTAAGACCAAAGTATATGCAAGTCACTCGATAGTCACAAGCGACTACTCCAAGACCCTAGGGGGAACCACAACCATACTACCCCTCTTCCCACAAACTATAAAAAAAACTAACAAGAAAAAAAGCAATAGTTATGATGATAATATTATTATTATTGTTATGGGTCCCTGGACTGAAAAGGTCCCCGTTCAGGGCAGCGGTGAAATTGGTGCTCCACAGGCTGCAATTACCAAGCCAGAGCACTTTGAACAGGCTGGCCAAGTACGGACCGCTGCTTCCGCAGAGAAGCTGAGGTACAAACCGAGGCGGCAGACCAGGCAGCACCTTTCCCCCTGTTCGCAGAGGAAGAGTCTCCTTCTTCCTGATGCCCGGCTCCACCCTCTCATCATATGTTTCCGCCCCTTAAAGAAAAAGGGCGCGGAATGTAAAGATTTAAAATTCAGACCTCGGAGGACACATCAAATAAATAAATCAAACATATTGTGGGAAGAAGGAAATGTTATAGAAACCTATATATACTGGTATATATATCTCCACAGGTTCCCCCTGCAGGCTCACCAGACAAAAGCCTACGGCTGACTGTTCCTTAAGGTGAAACATTCTGCCTAGAGTGACAACTTTAAACACAAATAAAATTATGTGATTACTCACCTGTAGAATTGGTATTATATGTATACAGCACGTCCTGTTTCAGAAGATATTCCTTACACTTGGGTTATCCATCCAGTAGATGGCGCTGTACTGCAGAGACAGAAAAGTGGCTCCTCCCGGCCCCATATATACCAGGGACCTCCCACAAATTCCCCAGTATTGAAAAGCAGTTAAAATGGAACCGGGAGAACTATAACCTTTACAAAAACTGAACAATCACCATACAGAGGTACAGGACGTGCTGTATACATATAATACCAATTCTACAGGTGAGTAATCACAGAATTGTATTATTCTAAGTATACAGCACGTCCTGTTCCAGAAGATATTCCTTACACTTGGGACATCCAATAGCAGCGTCCGTAAGGTAGGATGGGATCACCAAAATAACCGCACACAGTTTAAACCACTGCCGCCTGCAGAACCTTGCAGCCAAAAGCAGCATCAGCTGAGGCCCTAACATCAACCTTGTAAAAAAAAAAGACCAAGTAGCGGCCTTGCAAACTTGTTCAACAGAAGCTTGGTGCTGAAAAGCCCAAGAAGCACCAACAGCATGAGTAGAATGAACAGTAAGACGGAAGGGAGCCTCCTTCCCCTTAGAAGAGTAGGCCTGTATCACAGCCTGAAGTATCCACTTGCTGATAGTGGACTTAGCCGGAGCCAGGCCTTTCTTGGGCCCAGACGGAAGAACAAAAAGAGCATCAGTCTTCCTGAAGGATTCAGTAGCCACCAAATAGAACTTCAGAGTTCTGACTACATCCAAAGAATGTAAAACCCTTTCCTTAGGGTTACTAGGATTAGGACACAGAGGAGGCAAAACAATGTCCTGATTGAGATGAAAGGCAGAAACAACCTTGGGCAGAAAATCTGGCTTAAAACGAAACACCACCTTGTCCTGGTGTCTCTCAAAAAAAGGAGGCTTGATGGAAAGAGCCGCCAATTCAGAAACACACCTAACAGAAGTGATAGCCACCAAAAAGACCACCTTAAGCATAAGAATGGACAAAGGGGCCCCTTGCAAGGGCTCGAAGGGAGACCCCTGCAGGGCAGATAAGACCAAGTTCAAGTCCCAGACTGGTAACATAGGCTTACGTGGGGGACGCACGTGAGTAACCCCCTGGAAAAAGGTCTTAATCAGGGGATGCTGAGCAAAGGATCTTTGGAAAAAAAATGGCCAAGGCAGAAACATGACCTTTCAGAGTACTTAGCTGAAGACCCAGATCCAAAACATGTTGGAGAAACTCCAGAATCCTAGGCACAGAAAACACACGACAGGGAAGAGAGTTAGACTCAGTCTATGTAAGTACAATGTAAGTCAATGTAAGTACGCAAAACCCTGTAGTAGATGGAAGAAGAGGACCTTTTCCTTGCCCTGATCATGGTATTCACAACCGAAGCAGGCAGCCCTTTTTCAATCAAGATGGAGTTTTCAACAGCCAGGCCATCAAAGCCAGCGTTTCTAAACTGGGGTGGCGTAGGTGCCCCTGAGTGAGCAGATCTGGAACCCTGGGCAGGGCGTACTGATCTACTGCCAGCTGCACGATGTCTGCGAACCACACACTTCTTGGCCAACAGGGGACCACCAGGATGGCTGGCACCCCTTCCTGAACCATCTTGCGCAGCACCCTGCCCAGCAGGGGAAACGGGGGAAAACATACAGGAGCTGAAAGCTCTTCCAAGACATTGCCAGGGCATCCGTACACATCCGGGACAGAGAGACAAAGACTGGAAGCTTGTGACGGGATGCAAACAGATCCACATCCGGGTGGCACAGGGAGCGAAACACCCTGCTGCTGAGGGACCATTCTCCCAGACAAGAGGTCCCCCTGCTCAGAGAGTCTGCCTCCAGATTCCCCCCCCCCCCCCCCCCCGGGATGTACACAGCTGAGATGCAGGGAGCATTCTCTTCCACCCAGGACAGTATCAGGGACACTTCCTTGAGGGCCCTCTTGCTCCGGGTCCCTCCCTGATGATTGATGTAGGCAACCGCTGTCTGGTTGTCCGAGTGGACCTGAACAGCCCGACCCCGCAGGTGTGGGGGTAAGTGGGCGAGAACCAACCTGATAGCCCTCAATTCCAGAATGTTGATGGGGGCATGGGCCTCCTGAGGGCCCCACTGAGCCTGGAATTTCAGGGACTTGCAAAAGCCCCCCCAACCTGTCAGACTGGCATCCGTGGTGACCGTCTCCCAGCAGGGGGCCAGAAAGGATCTGCCCCCCAGCAGGTTCCTTGAGTCCAGCCACCACAACAGAGACCGCCTGACCAGAGGGGACAGGACAAACACCTGATCCAAGGACCCAGGGTCCCGATACCATACCGACAAGAGGTGAATCTGAAGAGGCCTCATGTGAAACTGAGCATATGGAACCGCCTCGAAGCAGGACACCATCAGGCCCACCAGCTGCTGAGGAAGAAAGATCTTGACCTGAGATGAATCCAGAATCATGCCCAAAAGGACTTCACCATGGAAGGAGACAGGGAAGATTTGGGGTGGAAGGAAGGACCGGGGCTGCCTTCTACGCTGAGGTAACTTGCCTCCCTTAGCAAACAAGCCCAGACGTTCACCTAAGAGGTGCAGCCCCTTGAAGGGAAACCCAGCGAGAGCCTTCTTAGCAGCGTTGTCAGCTACCCACTGGCGCTGCCAGGCTGAGCGGCGTATCGCCACCAACAAGGCAGAAGCCCTGCCACAAATTCTAATGGTATCATCCAAGGCAGAGAGGACATATGCAACAAATTCCTCACAAAGCAGAAGAGCTCTATACTCTTCACTACCTGCATCAGCAGGGGCCCCATCTAAGAGCAGGCTTCTAATAGCAATAGCCGAAATAGCAGAGGCACAGACCGGACGGATCGCGGTCCCCACACAGGCAAAAGCATGGCAAGCCAACTGATCAATGCGTCTGTCCTCCCCGTCCCTCAGTGTAGTAGAGTCAGGTGAATGCATGACGGATGTGTTGGACAACCCCAAAACTGGAGCATCCACCTCGGGAGCACATGACCAACGTTTAACCATTTCAGCAGGAAAGGGATACCTCTTATCCCAACTCTTTGGCACCCCGGGAAGCCGGCTAGGCCATTCCCACTCCTTGAACACCAGATTATTAAAATGAGCTTGTTCAGGAAACTCCAAGCGTGGTTTAACAGTATGAAACAGCTCCCCCTGCTGGCACGGAGCCACGGTAGGAGGAGATATACAGAGTACATCAAAAATGTGAGCCAAAATACCATTTTGTGAGTACTCACCTGAAAAATGGATATTGTTGGTGTGCCACAAACCCCGCTTCACTTTTAAATATTCTTCACTTAATGGGTTAACTCACCGCCAGGTGACGTAGTGCAGAGAGGAAGTCTTGTAACGAGCCCCCTTCCGGCCTATATATACCTGGTACCTCCCTTCAATCACAAGTATATTAAAAAAGCAGAAAGACAAGGTACCAGTATTCCACCGGTAACCTCAAAATCAATTTGATATAAACAAAAAGCTTCACCCTATAAAGGCTTCGGAAATACCGAAAAGGGTGGGAGTGAAGCGGGGTGTGTGGCACACCAACAATATCCATTTTTCAGGTGAGTACTCACAAAATGGTATTATTCTTGGTGTGCCACACACCCCGCTTCACTTTTAAATATTCTTCACTTAATGGGACATCCAAAAGCAGTGTCCACAAGGGATGGGCATCTCAAGGCCAGGTGAAGCATAACTTAAATGACTGCAGTCTGCAGAACCTTGCGGCCAAAAACAGCATCCGCTGAGGCTCGCACATCAACTTTGTAAAACTTAGAAAAAGTATGAACAGAAGACCAAGTGGCGGCCTTACAAACTTGTTCAACAGAAGCTTGGTGCTGAAAAGCCCAAGACGCCCCAACGGCGCGAGTAGAATGAGCAGTGATACGAAAAGGGGGAACTTTCCCCTTAGCAGAATAGGCCGCAGTAACGGCCTGACGTATCCACTTGCTAATGGCAGATTTGGCTGGTGCCAAACCCTTCTTAGGCCCATGGGGCACAACAAAAAAGGAATCCGTCCTACGAAAAGGAGACGTGATAATCAAGTAGTACTTAACACAGCGTACTACATCCAAACAATGCAAAACCCTCTCTTTGTCATTCTTAGGATTAGGACACAAGGAGGGAAGAACAATATCTTGGTTCAAATGAAAAGCAGAAACAACCTTAGGAAGAAAGTCTGGCTTGAACCGAAAGACCACTTTATCCTGATGCCTCTCAAAGTAAGGCGCCTGGATAGACAAGGCCGCCAACTCCGAGACACGCCGGACCGAAGTGATCGCTACCAAGAAGACAATCATCTGAGTCAGGGTAGACAAAGCAATATCTTGCAAAGGCTCAAAAGGAGGAGCCTGAAGAGCAGAAACAACCAAATTCAAATCCCAAACCGGGAGTAATGGTTTCCTGGGAGGCCGCACATGCGTAACCCCCTGGAAAAAAGTTTTAACTAAAGGCTTAAGCGCAACACGCTTCTGAAAAAAAAAAGGATAGATAAGGCAGAGACCTGCCCTTTCAACGTACTTAGCTGGAGACCAGAATCCAGCCCTGATTGTAAAAACTCCAGAATCCTGGAGACCGAAAAGACCCTACAAGGAAAAGATCTTATCTCACACCAAGCGATATAGGCTTTCCAAGTCCTATAGTAGGTGACGGAAGACCTCTTCCGGGCACTGATCAGAGTCTTAATGACTGAATCCGAAAGACCCTCCTCCTTCAGGATGGAGGTTTCAGCAGCCAGGCCATCAAACCCAGCGCTGGTAAATTGGGGTAACACAATTGACCCTGAGTGAGCAGAACGGGCCGAAGAGGCAGAACGAACTGGTCCACTGCCAGCCGAACGATGTCTGCGAACCTCACTCGCCTTGGCCACCTTGGGGCCATGAGAACGCCGGACACCTTTTCCAGAGCCAACTTCCGAAGCACCCTGCCCAGCATGGGCATCGGAGGAAACAGGTATAGAAATCCCAGAACTCCCCAGCTCAGGGACATGGCGTCCACTGCCAGAGCCAGAGGATCCTGGGAGAGCGACACGAAGTTCGGGAGCCTGCAAGAGACAAACGGGTCCACCTCCGGGGTCCCCCATCGGAGACACAGTGAGCGAAACACCCGAGGATGGAGAGCCCATTCTCCCAGACGGGGAGAGCCCCTGCTCAACCGGTCCGCTACCTGGTTCTTCACCTCTGGAATGTAAACCGCCGAGAGACAAGGAACATGGGACACCGCCCAGGTCAGGATCAGGGACACTTCTCTGAGAGCACTCAGACTGCGAGTCCCTCCCTGATGACCGATGTAAGCAACCGCTGTTTGATTGTCTGAACGCACCTGGACCGGAAGGCCCAGAACGTGCTGAGTCAGGAGAGCAAGCACCCGACAGATGGTTCTCAGTTTCAGAATATTGGTGGGTAAGTGGGCCTCTTGAGGTCCCCACTGCCCCTGAAACTGCAGCTCCTTCCAGAATCCGCCCCATCCCGACAGACTGGCGTCCGCGGTGACAATTTTCCAAAGGAGGGTCAGGAAAAACCTGCCCTACACCAGATTGGTCGAGACCAACCACCACAGGAGGGACTGCCGGACCTGGGAGGACAACTGGAAGGACTGATCCAGCGACCGAGGCTGCTGGTCCCAAGACGCTAACAGAAAAAGCTGAAGCGTTCTCGTGTGAATTTGGGCAAAAGGAAGAAACACTCTGTGTTGATGAGAGTCCAGGCCGGGACGAACCGACCCATCTTTCTCGGGGACTCGAATTCCAGGTCGTAACCGTCCGACACTACCTCCTGGATCCATCTGCCTGGAACCACTTGGTTCCAAACCTGGGAGAAGTGTCACAATAGTCCCCCCACCCGCACGGGTGAGGGCAGCCCCTCATTGCTGAGAGGGCTTATCAGCAGGTTTGGGCTTGGTGCCCCAGGACTGAGTGGGCCGGCCACGGCCCCTCCCCCGAGTCCAACCTGCACCTCTGGTAGCGGGAAAGGAAGCCCCCCTGCCCGATCTGAATCCTCGAAAGGAAGGCCTACCAGAACCTGCCCCCCTAAAGGGGCCACGAGGCCTCTTGCATTGTGACATCTTACCACCCTTTGCGACTGAATCAATTTTCTCCCTAAACAGATGCAACCCCAAAAAGGGGAGAGCTGTGAGCACCTTCTTAGAAACTGCGTCCGCCGACCACTGACGCAGCCATACTGACCGGCGAATAGCCACCAGCATAGCCGCTGCCTTGCTACTCATAGCCAGCGCATCGTCCTGAGCGGATAGGACATAGGACACAAAAAGATTCACACTGCTTAAGCGCAGTAAACTCTTTACAAGCGGGATTGAGATCCTCATATAGCCCCTGAATTAAAGACCTAATTCGCCAATAGAAGAAGGGCTGAAGCACACACCGGGCACAACGCTGACCCGGAATAAATAAAACCATGGCGCGCGTATTGGTCAATCCGACGATCTTCCCCATCTTTAGGGACAGTGGGTCTCAGCAGACTGTACCATAGCCGTGCTGGAGAGCCCTAGCACAGGGGTATCGACGTCAGGAGGGACAGACCAAAGTTTTACCAACTCTGGCGGAAAAGGATAACGCTTTTCCCAACTGGAAGGGATTCCAGATAACCGCGTGGGATGTTCCCATTCCTTAAGGACCACCCTCTCAAAGTGGTGTTGTCTGGGAAAAACCCAACGCGGCTGAGGCTCCTTAAACAACTGACCCTTTGGCAGGGTGACAGCCTCAGGTGGATCTAAATTCAAAATTTTAAACATTTGAGCCAGAATGGAGGGGGTGTCAAAAACAACCCCCTCCGACCAATCGCATCAGCCTCAAGCTGATCTGCAGGCTCATCTGACTCCAACAGGAATTCTTCCTCGTCCGGGGATCCATCAGACCATTCCACAGGCTCACATAACTCGTCCTGTGGAGCCGAAGGTACCGGAGTCAGGTGCCTCCGTTTTGCAGCGGCCTTTAACCCTGCTTTAACGGGCACTACTTTCCGGGGGCTGGCCGACCGTGCCGCCACCTCGGACTGCGAATCCCCACTTTTGACAGTGTCATGCGGGGTCCGGAACAGGGAGGGCGAGGTAGGCGATGATGAAGGTTGCGATGGGCCAGCAGCCGAAGCAACAGACTGGCGCGCAATGCTCTGCTTTGCACATGGGATGCAAATAAAGACATCAGCTGGGAGTAGAACCCCACAACTTACGCACCCCCCGAACGGCTCAGAAGAACCGTTTCCGGCAATAACGGAAGCCTCCATATGGTGATTTATGGTATTCGCAATTTTTGGGCTTTAAGGCATAAGCCAACCCGGGATGCCCCCTTATTTGTAAATGTCCCGGAAGGGAGGATTTTTAATTATATATATATATATATATATATTTTTTTTTTTCAAAAAGGAAGGTCCCCCTTAATAATCTATATATAAATATAGATTATATATATATATATATATATATATATATATATATATATATATATATATATATATATATATTTTTTTTTTTTTTTTTTTTATATTTATTAATTTATTTTTTTTTTTTAAATATATATACGCAAGTATATATAAATAAATATGTCCCAATTTAGGAGAAAAAGAGACTAGCCAGGCAATAAAGAACTGGGAGGCTACTAATTGAAGGAATCCCAGGATCTGTGGGGAAAAAACAACCAACAGTAAAAAACCCCAGAAACCAATGGCAACATGCAATATAACATACATACACAGCACCAAGTGCTTTGAAGAGGCAATAAAACTGGCCTCTGATTTTCCTCCTTATATATTTTTCCCTTTTTTTTTTTTTTTTTGTTTTTTTTAAACAAAAGTATATTTCCATTAAATATATTACTTTTTAATAAACAGTCAAACCCATAAAAATATAGACGGCCCCACCAGGTGAGGCCGCTTACCTGCCCCAGTAAGGCTTACAAAAGCTCAGCACCCAACCAAAGAGGTGGTGGAGACAGGCAGCGAAGGCGGGAGTGGCCGATTAAAACAAAGGAGAAAAGCGGAGGGGGGAGGGGAGCTGGATAAGGTGAGAAAAGCGCAGGCAGCCAAAAGCAAGCCTGACACCATACAGCCTGCCCCGGTCACCCCTAAAGCTCTGGCTCTACAGGCCAGCAGCAGCAGCCCGCAAAACAGAGACTGCCATATAAGGAGGAATCAAAGTCAGGCCATATGCACACTCACTTGCAGTGCAGCCTGACAACGTTGAAATAAGCAAAACACATGAACATACAGTAAACCATACACACAATACACATCCCTCTACCCCCCCCCCCCCCATAGTGAAGGGAGAAGGGACCATAACGGGAGAGAAAGGGGCTAAGGGGACCCTCGGGACAGGGGCATCCCATTTCCGGATCACCATGCCGGATATCCGCATTGCCCCACTCATGAGGTCGAGCGGAGGAGATAAGCTCCTAGGCACTTAAAGTGCCATCTACCATTTGCCCAGTGAGCAGCCTAGGCTGGGAGGCTTCCATTCCACCATCAAGGTATAAACACTCAAACCGGGCAGAAATAGACCAAAAGGGGGGTGCCGGGATAAGACCCCGGCTACCTGTAAGCAGGAGACTTCAATCTTCTGTCTTGTCGTCCAGCAGAGAGAAAAATACTGGTGATTGAAGGGAGGTACCAGGTATATATAGGCCGGAAGGGGGCTCGTTACAAGACTTCCTCTCTGCACTACGTCACCTGGCAGTGAGTTAACCCATTAAGTGAAGAATATTTAAAAGTTAAGCGGGGTGTGTGGCACACCAAGAATAAGCCTGTCAGTATCATCTGAAGCCCATGGGTCATGCCCAGAATCGGCACCATATGCTCTAGAATGCTCCTCAGATGATTCTGAATCGGAAAACAATTACCCCTCTTCTAGGGGGGTATAACCGGTAACATCAAAAAATTCCTCTGCCTCCAGGTGATAAATGCCGCTTCTTAGCAGAAGCCTTACGCGGGCCAGAGCCAGCAATCTGTCTCTCAATGCTGGCCACCCGAGTAGCCAAATCAGGTTGAGACTCCCCACTGGTATGTACCTCACTGGGAGTCAGATGTAAGCGTGGGGGGGTAGGTGAAGCCCGAGGGGGCGCAGGCCCAGCCACCGGTAAGCCAGACTGCAATGCAAGCGTCTGCTGGGCACAGGGCACACACACCCTGACATCACTTATAGGGGATACCCCACACGCCACACACAGCCGGGCTTGTTCCGAAGGAACCCCAAGCACATTATCCTGAGAAGCCTCCATATGGTGATTATTGTGGCACAATAGGCCAATTGGGATTAACGCCAATAAGGCTACCCGGGATGCCCCAATAGCCCGCTAGGGAAGTGGGAGATATACAATACAATAGCCCTCCAATAGGGAGTTAACACTAAATAGAGGGGATAGGACCGGGAGAAACCACAAAAGTTTGACCCGCCTGCAAGACATAAGCAAAAAGATCCCGTAAGCAATGTGCAATAGAGAAAATACAAAATAAATCAGCCCGCCGGGGCACTTACGGACCGCGATAGGGAGACGCCAGACACGCAGTAGAAAACCAAAACGTCGCCGGCATATACCTTGAGGGCAGGCCGCAGAGACAGTGATGCGGAACGCGTCAGCCGCAAGGCCCGCCCCCCCCCGAAGAGCGCAAAAACATGCCCACATGACAAAGCCAGCCAATGAGTGGAGTACAAGCGTGCGGCGGCGGCAAAATAAACCAGTGCAACCAATACAGAAAGGGATCAACACATAAAACATATAAAGCATATAAATATATACATATATACGAGATCTACCAGGGAGAGCGAAGGGGAAGAGAAGGCCAGCCTAAGGAGCCAACTGCGGGGACAGGGAGCGAGGGGCATCCCATAAGGCTCACCATGGGCCTGTACCGCTTACCCTTTGGTGGGGGACTGCGGTTGGAGCAGCGCTCCTTAGCACCTAGCAGCGGTGCTGCCTACCTTCACCCGAACCAGTGCAGCCTATGTGGGGAGGCAGTAAAAGGAAACGGGTGGGAATAGCCCTACAGGGCCGCAGGCTAATAGCCCCGCTCACCTGCGAGTAGAGAGCCATCTTCTAGTCATCACAGCCCAGACTGCAGAGAAGAACTGGGGAATTTGTGGGAGGTCCCTGGTATATATGGGGCCGGGAGGAGCCACTTTTCTGTCTCTGCAGTCCAGCACCATCTACTGGATGGATAACCCAAGTGTAAGGAATATCTTCTGGAACAGGACGTGCTGTATACTTAGAATAAATAAAGTGACACCTAGAAGCGCCCCAAGACCCTTACCCCAGCAAAGATGAGGAGGCATAACAAGTCCAACAGATCAGTAGGATATAGGGGCCTGGAAGACAAACCGGGTTAAATTACCACGCTTCCTAGGTAAAATATCTTATAAAAAGAGAAAGTAAATCCAAGCAACTTTCGCAGTCCAGTCCAACTGCAAGAATGAAACTGGACTGTGTAGATGTAGCTGGAATTATATAAAGGCCAGGAAGAGCCACAGCTTTCTGTTTTGAAGTCCATGCCCTTTGGTCGAGTGTTAACCCTTTAGTTACTGAACGCTGACAGCGTGTATTGGGAGAGAAAGAAAACAAAGGAATAGGTCCTACCAGATTTGCAGCTGTTTCAATAGGAAGAGGGCAGCAAAGACAGTGGCAGCAGAAGACCCAGAGAGGCTCACCAGAACGAGACGGCAACCAGTAGAGGAGCAGGCACCGGTAGAGCTTTCAGCAGCAGCAGGCTGTGGTAGCAGCTGGCAGGGTACGAGCGGGCCACGAGTTGCCGGCAAAAGATACGGGGAGCAGGGAGTCTCTCTGTCCAGCAATCAGGGAGGCACAGACGATATGCTGCAGTACTTAGTCACCATCGGGGCTGTTCCCCAAACTGGAAAAATGTCTGACTCCAGAAGCGAAGCAAAGGCCCTAGCGGGTGACTTGCCATTAACCCCCGGCACCCCCATTGCCTGCCTCCCCAAAGCCCAGGGGGGGGCAGAAGAGCCCGGGCCCACATAGGCTATGTGGGCTCGTAGGCTGCAGGGTGGGGGGGGCACAAAAGCTGGCCCCCCACTCTGTGCCTACAAGCCCCCATAGCTGGTCCCGGGCTCGTTACTTTGGGTAAGGGGGACCCCACGTCATTTTATTTTTGGATTTTTAAGGGTTTTTAACCCTTAAAAATCCCAAAAAAATGGGGTCCCCCCCGGGAGGGGGGCCCTATGTAATTTTTTTTTAATTAACCCTTTGTGTTCTGTCATCCAGCAGCTATAAAAGGCTTCCAGAAGGTGAGCAGAAGACAGTGATCGCCGAGGGACACAGTGCTCCAGGATGGATGGGGGGTAAGTATTAAAAAAAAAAAAAAAAGAAAAAAAAAATCATAAAATAGTTTTTCTCTTTGTATGTGTCTGTTTTTTTTTTTTACATTTAACCCCTTGTGAACTGGTAAGGGGTCCATGACCCCTATACCAGTTCACAAGGCTGGGGGAGGTGGCAAGTCACCTGTGACTAGCCGGTGACTTGGCATTAACCCCCGGGGGGGGGGGGGCAGAACCTGGGGGGGGGGGGGGGCAGAAGAGCCCGGGCCCACGGGCTATGCGGGCTTGTAGCCTGCAGGGCCAGGGGCCACAAAAGCTGGCCCCTGTGCCGTTTCTACAAGCCCTGCATAGCTAGTCCCGGGCTGGTTACTTTGGGTAAGGGGGACCCCATGTAAATTTTTGGCTTTTTAAGGGTTTTTAACCCTTAAAAATCCCCCCCGGGAGGGGGGACCCTATGTCATTTTTTTTTCTCGATTTAACCCTTTGTAGTGTGGATGGTAGTTGTATTTTATTTGTAAATGTTATAAAATGTTATAAAGTACTTGTTTCAGTTAGGGGGGCCTCCAACAAGGCATTTCATGTTAAAGCCTAAACTCTGCTGCAAAAAAATATAAATATAATTTTCCTGAATATTACAGCAAAAATGGCGCAAAACATGGCGCAAAATGGGGAAAAATGGCCTGTCAACAGAGGGTGACAAAATCTCAAGTAGGCTGGCAATTAAAAGGGTTAATAGTACCTCTGCATGTTGGGTATCGTTCTGTTCGGGGGACCTTGCACTTTCAGACTTAGCTTGTTTTTTCTGGTTTGCATATTTCTATTTTAGGAAAAGGTGTTTTTTATTCAGCTTTTTTTTTTTTTATTCATACATTTTTTAGGGAAACCCTGCGCAACCAAAGAATTCTTTGAGGGATCAACTCCAGAAAGATGAGCCCACTACAACAAGCTGGGTACACTTAGAAAGCTTAACATGTGTACTTTCAGGTAATATATGGTTTATGGGGGATATTCCAAATGTAAAGGGTTGTTTTGGTTGAAAAATCGCAAGGTGCGCACTTTGTCAGCAGAGCTGAAATTTTCAAGTAAAATTACCGTTACGCACATGCTTTACTTTGGGGTGTTTGGCAACTCTTCCCTTGACAAAACCTATGCATGTTGGGTGTTGTTCTGTTCGGGGATTTCAGATTAAACTTGGTTTTTCTTGTTTGTATATAGTTTTTTTTTAGGAAAATGTGGCTTTGATTCTGCTTTTTTATCCTTTTTTTTGGGAAACTCGTTGCAACCAAAGAATACATTGGAGGAATTACTTCCAGAAAACTATGGGCACATCAACATGCCTGGTACACCTAGAAAGCTTGAGGTGTGTACTTCCAGAGAATATATAGTTTGTTGGAGGTATTGCAAATGTAAACGGTTGTTTTTCTGGTAAAACTGCAAGGTGCGCATAGCGCATTGCATAGTTGTGTTTTATCTGAAAATCCCCTTCAGTTTGGGGGAGTCTCCTGGGCTGGAAAGGCTGTCTACCTATGCATATGTGGTATCGCTGTAACCAGGAGAAATTGGGATTTCACACGCAATAAGATTTTATTGACAAAATACTACAAATTGTAAAAAAATATATTTTTTTTTCACATATTTCACCCAAAAATATTGAGAATACACCTAAAAAATACCATTTTGTGAGTACTCACCTGAAAAATGGGTATTGTTGGTGTGCCACACACCCCGCTTCACCTTTAAATATTCATCCATTATTGGGTTAATCCACCGCAGGTGACGTAGTGCAGAGAGGAAGTCTTGTAACGAGCCCCCTTCCGGCCTATATATACCTGGTACCTCCCTTCAATCACCAGTATATTTAAAAAGCAGAAAGACAAGGTACCAGTATTCCACCAGTAACCTCAAAATCAAATTTGATATAAATAAAAAGCTTCACCATATAAAGGCTTCGGAACTACCGAAAAGGGTGGGAGTGAAGCGGGGTGTGTGGCACACCAACAATACCCATTTTTCAGGTGAGTACTCACAAAATGGTATTATTCTTGGTGTGCCACACACCCCGCTTCACCTTTAAATATTCATCCATTATTGGGACATCCAAAAGCAGTGTCCCCAAGGGCTGGGCAACTAAAGGCCAGGTGAAGCATAACTTAAATGACTGCAGTCTGCAGAACCTTGCGGCCAAAAACAGCATCCGCTGAGGCTCGCACATCAACTTTGTAAAACTTAGAAAAAGTATGAACAGAAGACCAAGTGGCGGCCTTACAAACTTGTTCAACAGAAGCTTGGTGCTGAAAAGCCCAAGACGCCCCAATGGCGCGAGTAGAATGAGCAGTGATACGAAAAGGGGGAACTTTTCCCTTAGCAGAATAGGCCGCAGTAACGGCCTGACGTATCCACTTGCTAATGGCAGATTTGGCTGGTGCCAAACCCTTCTTAGGCCCATGGGGCACAACAAAAAAGGAATCCGTCCTACGAAAAGGAGACGTGATAATTAAGTAGTACTTAACACAGCGTACTACATCCAAACAATGCAACACCCTCTCTTTGTCATTCTTAGGATTAAGACATAAGGAGGGAAGAACAATGTCTTGGTTCAAATGAAAAGCAGAAACAACCTTGGGAAGAAAGTCTGGCTTGAACCGAAAGACCACTTTATCCTGATGCCTCTCAAAGTAAGGCGCCTGGATAGTCAAGGCCGCCAACTCTGAGACACGCCGGACCGAAGTGATAGCTACCAAGAAGACAATCTTCTGAGTCAGGGTAGACAAAGTAATATCTTGCAAAGGCTCAAAAGGAGGAGCCTGAAGAGCAGAAACAACCAAATTCAAATCCCAAACTGGGAGTAATGGTTTCCTGGGAGGCCGCACATGCGTAACCCCCTGGAAAAAGGTTTTAACCAAAGGTTTAAGCGCAACACGCTTCTGAAAAAAAGATAGATAAGGCAGAAACTTGCCCTTTCAACGTACTAAGCTGAAGACCAGAGTCCAGCCTTGATTGTAAAAACTCCATAATCCTGGAGACCGAAAAGACCCTACAAGGAAAAGATCTTATCTCACACCAAGCGATATAGGCTTTCCAAGTCCTATAGTAGGTGATGGAAGAAGACTTCTTCCGGGCACTGATCAAAGTCTTAATGACTGAATCAGAAAGACCCTCCTCCTTCAGGATGGAGGTCTCAGCAGCCAGGCCGTCAAACCCAGCGCTGGTAAATTGGGGTAACACAATCGACCCTGAGTGAGCAGATCGGGCCGAAGAGGCAGAACGACTTGGTCCACTGCCAGCCGAACGATGTCTGCAAACCACACTCGCCTTGGCCACCTTGGGGCCACGAGAACGGCGGACACCCTTTCCAGAGCCAACTTCCGAAGCACCCTGCCCAGCATGGGTATCGGAGGAAACAGGTATAGAAATCCCAGATCCCCCCAGCTCAGGGACATGGCGTCCACTGCCAGAGCCAGAGGATCCTGGGAGAGCGACACGAAGTTCGGGAGCCTGCGATTGTGACGAGAGGCAAACAGGTCCACCTCTGGTGTCCCCCATCGGAGACATAGTGAGTGAAACACCCGAGGATGGAGAGCCCATTCTCCCAGACGGGGAGAGCCCCTGCTCAACCGGTCCGCTTCCTGGTTCTCCACTCCTGGAATGTATACCGCCGAGAGACAAGGAACATGGGCCTCTGCCCAGGTCAGGATCAGGGACACCTCCCTGAGAGCACTCAGGCTGCGAGTCCCTCCCTGATGATTGATGTAAGCAACCGCTGTTCGATTGTCTGAACGCACCTGGACCGGAAGGCCCAGGACGTGCTGAGTCAGGAGAGCAAGCACCTGACGGATGGCTCTCAGTTCCAGAATATTGATGGGTAAGTGGGCCTCCTGAGGTCCCCATTGCCCCTGGAACTGCAGCTCCTTCCAGAATCCGCCCCATCCCGTCAGACTGGCATCCGTGGTGACAATTTCCCAAAGAGGGGTCAGGAAAGACCTGCCCTTTACGAGATTGGTCGAGACCAACCACCACTGGAGGGACTGCCGGACCCGGGAGGACAACTGGAAGGGCTGATCCAGCGACCGAGGCCGTCGGTCCCAGGACGCCAACAGAAGCGTCCTCGTGTGGAATTGAGCAAAAGGAACTGCCTCGAAGGAGGCAACCATCAACCCTACCAGCCTCATCCCCAGATGGATGGACGGCCGAGGATTGGAGAGTAGGACCCTAGCCAACTCCTGAATCAGATGAATTTTGGACTGGGGAAGAAACACTCTGTGCTGATGAGAGTCCAACTGCATCCCCAGGAAGGACACCACCCTGGCCGGAGCGAGGGAGGACTTGGGGAAGTTGATCACCCAACCAAAGCTTTCCAGCGTGGAGACCACCATGCTGGTGTCTGTCTCTGATTGATTGAGCGACGGAGCCATGATGAGAAGGTCATCCAAATAAGGTACGACACGAATGCCCCGAGATCTGAAAATGGCCATGACCCCTGCCAGCACCTTGGTGAACACTCTTGGAGCTGAGGTAAGGCCAAACGGAAGTGCCACGAATTGATAATGCTGATCCTTCACCACGAATCGAAGAAAACGTTGATGAGCGTGGCAGATGGGAACATGAAGGTAAGCATCCTTGATGTCTATGGACGTCATGAAGTCCCCCTGCCGAAGAGAGCCGACGGCAGTACGCAAGGTTTCCATGCGAAACCTCCGAAACCGGAGGAACCTGTTGAGTAACTTCAGGTCCAAGACGGGACGAACTGACCCATCTTTCTTGGGGACTGCGAACAGATTGGAGTAGAAACCGAGGCCCATCTCTAAGCGCGGTACCGGCCGGATGACCGCTATCTCTAGTAGATTCTTTACTGACGCCAGGAGCCCCTGTGCGGCGAAAGGATCGAGGGGCACCCGAGACCAAAAGAACCGTGAAGGAGGGCGAGACTCGAATTCCAGCTTGTAACCGGACGACACTATCTCCTGAATCCATCTGTCTGGAACTTCCCGGTTCCAAACCTGGGAGAAGTGTCGTAATCGTCCCCCCACCCGCACGGGTGAGGGCAGCCCCTCATTGCTGAGCGGGCTTACCGGCAGGTTTGGGCTTGGAGCCCCAGGACTGGGCGGGACGGCCACGGCCCCTCCCCCGAGTCCAACCTGTACGACTGGTAGAGGGAAGGGAAGCCCCCTTACCCGCTCTGTATCCTCGAAAGGAAGGCCTACCAGAACCTGCCCCCCTAAAGGGGCGTCGAGGCCTCCTGCGTTGTGGCATCTTACCACCTTTCGCGACAGAATCAATTCTCTCCCCAAACAGACGCAGCCCCAAAAAGGGGAGAGCTGTGAGCACCTTTTTGGAAGCTGAATCCGCCGACCATTGTCGCAGCCATACAGAGCGACGAATGGCCACCAGCATTGCCGCTGTCTTGCTACTCATAGCCAGCGCATCGTCCTGAGCGGATAGAACGTAGGACACAAAAGATTCACACTGCTTAAGCGCAGCGAACTCATTACAAGCGGGATTGAGATCCCCGTATAGCCCCTGGATTACAGATCTGACCGCCAATAGAAGAAGGGCCGAAGCACACACCGGGCGCATTGTTGACCCAGCATAACTAAAACCATGGCGAGCATACTGGTCAATCCGACGATCCTCCCCATCTTTAGGGACAGTGGTCTCAGCCGACTGTACCATAGCGTTGCTAGAGAGCCCTAGCACAGGGGTATCGACTTCAGGAGGAATGGACCAAAGCTTCACCAATTCTGGCGGAAAGGGATAACGCCTTTCCCAACTGGAAGGGATTCCAGATAACCGCGTGGGATGTTCCCATTCCTTAAGGACCACCCTCTCAAAGTGGTGTTGTCTGGGAAAAACCCAACGCGGCTGAGGCTCTTTAAACAGCTGGCCCCTTGGCAGGGCGACAGCCTCAGGCGGATCTAAATTCAGAATTTCAAACATTTGAGCCAGAATGGAGGGGGTGTCAAGGGCAACCCCCGCCGACCAATCGCCAATCGCATCAGCCTCAAGCTGATCTGCCGGCTCATCTGACTCCAAGAGGAATTCCTCCTCATCCGGGGAGCCATCGGACCATTCCACAGGCTCACATAATTCATCCTGTGGAGCCGAAGATACCGGAGTCAGGCGCTTCCGTTTTGCAGGGGCCTTCAACCCCGCTTTAACGGGCAATACTTTCCGAAGGCTGGCCAATTTTGCCGCCACCTCGGATTGCGAATCCCCACTTTTGACAGTGTCATGCGGGGTCCGGAACAGGGAGGGAGAGGCAGGAGATGATGGAAGTTGCGACGGGCCAGCAGCCGGATCAACAGACTGACGCGCAATACTCTGCTTTGCACAAGGAATGCAAATAAAGACATCATCAGCCGGGAGCGCAGCCCCACATTTTACACACCCCCTGGACGGTTCTGACGAGTCGTTTCCGGTAGTAACAGAAGCCTCCATATTGGTGATTTATGGTATCGCAAATACTGGGATTTTTAAGGCATAAGCCAACCCGGGATGCCCCCTTATAAAAAATGTCCCGGAAGGGAGGATTTTTGTTATATAAATATTTTTTTTTTTTTTTCAAGAAAAGGTCCCCCTTAATAATCTCTCTCTCTCTCTATATTATATATATATATATATATATATATATATATATATATATATATATATATATATATATTAAATGTGTAACTTTATATATAAAGAAATATCCCCCTTTTTCTTTTCTAAAAAAGAAAGACTAGCCAGGCAACATAGAGCCGGTGGGCCGCTATAATCAGGGATCCCAGGATCTGAAAGGAAAGAAACAAACCATCAGATCCCTATATGAGTGTAACCCATGCAGCATGTCTTATGCACAATCATAATATAAAACAATAATATGATAAGAGTGCCTCCTTAAAAGCTTGCCCCCATAATCAGAGAATAAGGAAAAAGAAATCCCACTCGCTTACCTGACAGGCAAAAACGCAAGACCGGAGGGACAATGTAGCAGCCGCAGCAGTAGGATAACAAAACACATGTGCTGCAGCGCGCGCCCCCCCCCCCCCCACGTGACCTCTCTTAACAGAGACAGGAAGGAAGTGAGGCCGGGGCCGCCGAGCGCCGCTACCGCCGGCGCCACGCCCCCCCGCGTCACAGGGAGCCGCCCCCAACAACCCAGTCAGAAGCGTCCTCGTGTGCGCCCATTCATTGAGGGATTGCCACCAGCTGCGCTGGTTCACGCACAGCCAGGCGGCGGAGGAGGGGAAGGAGAAGCATAAGCGCAGCCACACAGGCTGCCGCACGGAGACAGCGGGGAAGGGGGGAGGCGGGAGGGGTCGCAGACTGAGGCGGCAAGCCCAACAGCTGAGCGCGGTCCGCTGCCCCGCCCCCATAAAGCTGACCAACACACTGGCCACTGATGAATTTCTTAGAGGATCTGCCCGGAGCTCCAGCATAACAGACAAAGCGCACCATGCTGCGCAGTCTGCTTATATGCACAAAGTGAACACACATAAGTAAAAGACAATACAGTGAAAACACTATACATAATACACAACCCTCTATACCCCCCCCCCCCCCCATAGTGAAGGGAGAAGGGACCGTAATGGGAGAGTAAGGGGCTAAGGGGACCCTCGGGACAGGGGCATCCCATTTCCGGATCACCATGCCGGATAGCCGCATTGCCCCCAAAAGAGGGGGACGAGTGGAGGAGATAAGCTCCTAGGCACCAATAGTGCCGTCTACCAATTGCCCAGTGAGCAGCCTAGGCTGGGAGGCTTCCAATCCACCATAAGGGTATACAAACTCAAACCGGGCAGAAATAGACCAAAAGGGGGGTGGCGGGGTAAGAATACCCCGGCCTACCTGTAAGCAGGAGACTTCCATCTTCTGACTTGTCAGCAATCAGAGAGAAAAATACTGGTGATTGAAGGGAGGTACCAGGTATATATAGGCCGGAAGGGGGCTCGTTACAAGACTTCCTCTCTGCACTACGTCACCTGCGGTGGATTAACCCAATAATGGATGAATGGATGAATATTTAAAGGTGAAGCGGGGTGTGTGGCACACCAAGAATATTACAAACAAGACATTTCATGTTAAAGCCCAGACTCTGCTGAAAAAAACAATATATCATTTTCCTGGGAAATCCCTGGAAATCCTTTCAAAAATGACAGTTGAACATGTGTAGCGCAAAATAGTGAAACATGGTCTGGCAACAGAGAGTGACAAATGCTGCAGGTAGGCTGGCACTTAAAGGGTTAATTAGAGGCTGACCTGCACATGAGAATGTAAAAGAAGCTTTTGGCAAACTGGGAAATACCTGTGTTCTACGTTGCCTTCATGAATAGGTTCCGGGGGTACTCTCCATGGACAGTTGACCCTTCCACCAGGCAGACGCTTAAAATCAAACTGACAGCAGATCTTTGGGTCAGGACCACACGTATGAGGGACATCATAGCTGTAGAAAGGCATCATATGGCACAAAATATCGGTTCTACTTTCCAAATCTATAATTAAAATAAATGTATCACTAATGAGATGCTATGTCGAAATGAGGAATAACTAATTAAAAACAAACTCTACACAGATATACATACCCCAGTTTTGTCTCCAAAAAAATTCTAAGTTCTTTTTGAATGCAAAATGCTTCTTTATGGCATAATGAACTCGCTGAATAAGCATGTTTGATATTCCTGAGCGCTTTAGAAGGTAAGCCATGGTTGGAGAATGTCCAAATGGGTCCACTGCCCAACCAGATTTTGGCTTCACACCTGTAAACAAATTATATACATAACATACAATTTAAAGATAATCTGAACAGCATATATAAAAAAATCTGATGATATATATATATATATATATCAACATGCACAGTGATAAACTGTAGCAGTAAAAGGAACACACTGATAAAAAATATTCCAAGATTAAATAAGGCAATGAGGAAATACATTTAAGGGCTAACAGGGTCTTTTTAGAGGGAGGCAGCTGGAAATACCCAGTTCACTCTGTGAAACATGATGGTAACATGGGTACATGTCAGACAAACAAAACTTTGCGTTATCAAAAGCACCAAATATACTCCGCATTATCGCTTTGTTTTTTTCCCTTTGAAAGCTGGTCTAAATAGTACAACACATTATTGCTAGGTTGTGTTCTGGGTGATACTGCTATCTTTATATAAAATAAAAAATACAATTCTGTGATTACTCACCTGTAGAATTGGTATTATACGTATACAGCACGTCCTGTTCCAGAATATTCCTTACTCATGGGTAATAAATACATCCACAAGATGGCGCTGGACTGCAGAGACAGAAAAGTGGCTCCCCCCGGCCCCATATATACCAGAGACCTCCCACAAATTCCCCAGTATTGAAAAGCAGTTAAAATGAAGCTGGGAGAACTATAACTATTTTCAAATATTAAACATAAGAACAATCACCATAAAGAGGTAACTAAAAATAATGACAAAAAGGGCAGGGTGGAACAGGACGTGCTGTATACGTATAATACCAATTCTACAGGTAAGTAATCACAGAATTGTATTATTCTAAGTATACAGCACATCCTGTTCCAGAATATTTCTTACTCATGGGACATCCAATAGCAGTGTCCGTAAGGTAGGGTGGGATCCCCAAAAGTAACAGCAGACAGTTTAAACCACTGCCGCCTGCAGAACTTTGCGACCAAAGGCAGCATCAGCTGAGGCCTTAACATCAACCTTGTAAAACTTAGAAAACAGATGAACAGAAGACTAAGTGGCGGCCTTGCAAACTTGTTCAACAGAAGCTTGGTGCTGAAAAGCCCAAGAGGCACTAATAGCATGAGTAGAATGAGCAGTAAGGCGGAAGGGAGCCTCCTTCCCCTTAGCAGAGTAGGCCTGTATCACAGCATGACGGATCCACTTGCTGATAGTGGACTTAGCTGGAGCCAGACCCTTCTTAGGTCCAGACGGGAGCACAAAAAGAGCATCAGTCTTCCTGAAGGATTCAGTAGCCACCAAATAGAACTTCAGAGTCCTGACCACATCCAAAGAGTGTAAAACACTCTCCTTAGAGTTACTAGGATTAGGACACAGAGAAGGCAAAACAATGTCCTGATTGAGATGAATAGCAGAAACAACCTTAGGCAGAAAGTCTGGCTTAAAACAAAACACCACCTTGTCCTGGTGTCTCTCAAAGTAAGGGGGTTTGATGGAAAGCGCCGCCAACTCAAACACGCCTAACAGAAGTAATGGCCACCAAAAAGACTTAAGCGTAAGAATGGACAAAGGGGCCCCCTGCAAGGCCTCGAAGGGAGACCCCTGCAGGGCAGATAAGACCAAGTTCAAGTCCCAGACTGGTAACATAGGCTTACGTGGGGGACGCACGTGAGCAACCCCCTGGAAGTAGGTCTTGACCAGGGGATGCTAAGCAAAAGATCTTTGGAAGAAAATGGCCAAGGCAGAAACATGACCTTTCAGAGTACTGAGCTGAAGACCCAGATCCAAACCATGTTGCAGAAACTCCAGAATCCTAGGCATAGAAAACACACGACAGGGAAGCGAGTTAGACTCGCACCAGTCAATGTAAGTACGCCAAACCCTATAGTAGATGGAAGAAGGGGACCTTTTCCTAGCCCTGATCATGGTATTAACAACTGAGGCAGGCAGCCCCTTTTCCATCAAGATGGAGGTTTCAGCAGCCAGGCTGTCAAAGCCAGCGTTTGTAAATTGGGGTGGCGTAGGTGCCCCTGAGTGAGCAGATCTGGAACCCGGGGGCAAGGCGTACTGATATACTGAACCTTCATGTAAGCATATGTAAACGCTCAGCGAGATAACTTTTTCAATGTGCTCATTAGCATAAAGCTTTTTCTTAACACCCGAAGTGATTATTATCCTGCGGATCTTCAATTAACTTTTGTGCAAACAAATCCCTCCACCTATAGATTCAATCACGAACCAGCTCCCCAAAAGATAAATCGTGTTGATCAATTTAGCTCCGCTTTATTGGCTCCACCAGCT
The DNA here is from genome assembly GCA_027917425.1 of Gastrophryne carolinensis. Classification (NCBI taxonomy): domain Eukaryota; kingdom Metazoa; phylum Chordata; class Amphibia; order Anura; family Microhylidae; genus Gastrophryne; species Gastrophryne carolinensis. The sequence continues at coordinate 539,623,748 of CM051234.1, forward strand.
TTATTAAACGCTATATTCAGTTTGGCCTCTCAGTATTATTCTCATCAGCCAGACTTATATCCAAATAGCCACCACTCAGACAATACTTAAAATCGTCCTCAATTTATTAAAATGACATGAAAAAGAAAGGAAAATAAAAACCGCACCTAGCGTGATACTGTTGACACAAATTCAAAAACTATCCTGCGGTCAAGAAAGTGCTCACCAGAACATATACTAAAACTTGCATAATTTGGCAATATCCTCTATCTCTCCTTTTATAAAATTGGAATCATATCCTTTATTCAAGAACCTATCTGGGGGCGTTATATCGATGACTGCCTCGTTCTTTGTAATGGTGGACTTGAATCATTTGAACATTTTTTTTCCTCTCAATAAAAATGAATGGGGTCTGACATTTACAAAAGAAGTTAGCGATCTCAAAATACATTTTCTTGATTTGGAAAAAAAATGGAAAAAGGCTGATAACTAGAACATTCTTTAAGAGTACGGATAGGAACTCTTAAGTTCCTAAAATGAGCTGCCATCACCCCAAAATGCGTAGAAATATTCCAAGGGGACAGTTCCACCGAATAAAAGAAATTGTACCCTAAATGAAGATTTTGAGGAACAGGTACATGTAATAGGGGATAGGTTCTTGGATAAAGAATATGATTCCAATTTTATAAAAGGAGAGATAGAGGATATTGCTAAATTAGAAAGGGGGAGTATGTTAAAGAAAAATGATTGTAAAAAAGAAAGTGGAAAAGATTATGCTAATTTTGCTTTGGTAACATGATATGGAAAGAGAATTAGTAGAGTTTTGGAGAAACACTGGCATGTGCTAAAAATGATGAGGTTCTGGGTCCACATTTATCTAATAGATCCAGAGTAATATGCAAGAAACCCCCCACCATAGCAGAGGGACAATATCGGACGTAATAGGTTTTTATAGTTGCAAAAGATGTGTAGGGTGCAAGCTTAAAAAAGATGTGGATAAAAAACACATTGTGAAGTTCAAATCTAATTCAAATAATAAAGAGTTTACCATTAAAAAATTCCTTACCTGTAATAGTAAAAATATACTGTATGCCCTTGAGTGCCCTTGTAGCAATCAGTACATTGGGCTCGGCAGAGCTGTATAGGGAAACCGTGAGGAGAAGGCCGAGCCCAGCGTCCCTGCTTCCGTGTACACTCACAGACAGGCGCCATGTTCTGGAGAATACTGCAGCTGAGCGTGCCTCAATAACCCTAAAGAAGATCTGATCTGGGGTCTGATTGTTTTGTGGAAGAGCAATTTACTGCTGAGGATTCGTTTACCTTATGTATATGTGCATGTTATCATTCAAACATCTGGTAAGAGTTTGAGCTTATTGGTGGTGGTGTCACTTGGGAATCCATTGATGCATGCACCGTGGGATGCCGCAAAACGGACATTCTAAAGCTTAAGTGAAAAGACTGTCAGCTCTGTGTACCTTTATTATTGTTTATTGCTTTTGATCTATTGGAATTGGGATTCTTATACACGTTGAGCTGAATTAATAGTATTCTATCTTTATAACTTATTTAGCTTTAAAGCACGGTGTCATATAGATCAGACTTGTCTGGTACTATATATTTCTGTTTGTTTAAATAATGTTTGAGATTGGAAGGAGGCTAGAGCGATCTGGCATTCCCCTTTATCTAGTTCAGCTATTGATTGGTGGCAGCTTATATGAAGGCATAGCCTTTGGGAAGATAAGGAAACTGTTAAAATTAGAAATCACGTGATTTGTAGGCCTTTAAATAACCTGCTCCTGCGAGGCTCTTGTTGCCCAATGAATAAGTCGGTGGATGACGAAACGCGCCGGGCGGAGCTACGCAGGATCATGTGATTGTCTAAAACTATTTAAGCAGCGTCGGGACCTGCGATTGCGAGGGGAGACGTAAGAGTTCGCCCTGCCCTACCTTCTAATTCATTTTATGCAAGTTTTATTATATGTTCTGGTGAGCATTTTCTTGGAGACCGCAGGATAGTTTTTGAATTTGTGTCAACAGTATCACACGATGTGACTATGTGTTCCCTTTCTTTTTCATGTCAGTTTAATAAATTGAGGACGATTTTAAGTATTGCCTGAGTGGTGGCTATTTGGATATAAGTCTGGCTGATGAGAATAATACTGAGAGGCCAAAGTGGATATAGCGTTTAATAAAGCTGGTGGAGCCACTAAAGGGGAGCTAAAATGATCAACACGATTTATCTTTTGTGGAGCTGGTACGTGATTGAATCTATAGGTGGAGGGATTTGTTTGCACAAAAGTTAATTGAAGATCCGCAGGATAATAATCACTTCGGGTGTTAAGAAAAAGCTTTATGCTAATGAGCACATTGAAAAAGTTATCTCGCTGAGCGTTTACATATGCTTACATGAAGGTTTTGTGTGACGCATATGTCTGCTGATTCCTGTATGAAGAGGACCGGATGTGACATTGGTCTATAGCTTGGAGTGGGACTTTATTAAGAATTATATAATTTTTGTTGTACGTTTGATATAATCTGCGCGGTTTTAAAGGGGTTTATTGCCTTTTTGTTTTTATATGCGTACTGATAAACTGCCCGCTGCACGATGTCTGCCAACAGGGGGCCACCAGGATGGCTGGCACCCCTTCCTGAGCTATCTTGCGCAGCTACCTGCCCAGCAGGGGAAACGGGGAAACACATACAGGAGCTGAAAACTCGTCCAAGACATTGCTAAGGCATGCATGGCTAAGGCCAGAGGATCCTGGGACAGAGAGACAAAAACTGGAAGCTTGTGATTGTGACGGGATGCAAACAGATCCACATCCGGCTGACCCCAGCGGTGGCACAGGGAGCGAAACGCCCTGCTGCTGAGGGACCAGTCTCCCAGACGAGAGGTCTCCCTGCTCAGAGAGTCTGCCTCCAGATTCTCCACCCCCGGAATGTACACAGCCAAGATGCATAGAACATTGTCCTCCACCCAGGACAGAATCATAGACACTTCCCTGAGGGCCCTCCTGCTCCGGGTCCCTCCCTGATTGATGTAGGCAACCGCCGCCTGGACCTGAACAGCCCAACCCCAAAGGTGTGGGGTTAAGTGGGCGAGAACCAACCTGATCGACCTCAATTCCAGAATGTTGATAGGAGTGTGGGTCTCCTGAGGGCCCCACTGACCCTGGAATTTCAGGGATTTCCAAAAGCACCCCAACCTGTCAGACTGTCATCCGTGGTGAGAGTCTCCCAGCTAGGGGCCAGAAAGCATCTGCCCCCCAGCAGGTTCCTTGAGTCCAGCCACCACGATAGAGATCCCCTGCCCAGAGGGGAAAGAACAAACACCTGATCCAAGGACACAGGGTCCCAATCACATACTGACAAGAGGTGAAGCTGAAGAGGTCTCATGTGAAACTGAGCATATGGACACCATCAGGCCCACCAGCTGCATTCCCTGCCTGATGGACATATGAGGACAAGACAGAAGGAGCTGTGCTTGCTCTTGAAGACCCTTCACCTTCTGCTGAGGAAGAAAGATCTTGACCTGAGATGAAACCAGAATCATGCCCAAAAAGGACTTCACCATGGAAGGAGACAGGGAAGATTTGGGGTGGTTGATCACCCAGCCGAATGACTCCAGTGTGGACACCACCCGCTGGGTATCCAGCTCTGCCTGTTGGAAGGACTGAGAAGCGATAAGCATGTCGTCCAAGTAGGGAAGAATGCGAATGCACCAAGATCTCAGCAGAGCCATCACTTCTGCCAGCACCTTGGTGAATACCCTGGGAGCCAAGATGAGACCGAAGGGCAAGGCCACAAATTGGTAGTGCTGATCCTCCAGAGCGAACCTGAGGAATCTCTGATGACCTGGAAAGATTGGTATGTGAAGATAAGCATCCTTGATGTCTACAGAGGTCATGAAGTCCCCTGGGCGTAGAGAATTCACAGCAGAGCTCAGAGTCTCCATGCGAAAGTGTCTGAATCTGACAAATTTGTTGAGGTGCTTTAAATCCAGGATGGGTCTGATGAACCCGTCTTTTTTGGGAACAGTGAAAAGATTGGAATAGTAGCCTTTGCCCCTTTCCCACAAGGGCACCCGGCAGATGACTCCCAATTCCAGAAGGCCTTGGACAGCAAGGGACAGACCCTGAGCTGACAGGGGGTGTTGAGCTAACCGGGATCTGATGAATCTTGGGGGTGGCCAGGCAGCAAACTCTATCTTGTAACCGGAGGACACTACCTCCTGAATCTACCAGTCTGAGACATGGCGCCTCCAGACGTGAGCAAAGAGCCGAAGCCGCCCCCCCACCCCAATGGGTGAGGGCGCCCCTTCATGCCTGAGGGGGCTTGGGGGAGGACTTAGGCTTGGGACCCCAGGAGGGACCAGGGCGGCCACATCCTCTGCCCCAAAAAATACCATTTTGTGAATACTCCCCTGTAAAATGGGTATTATAAGTATGTCACACAACCCGCTTCAAACATTAATAATTACACTTGGGTTAACCCACCTGAAGGTGGCGATGTTGCAGAGAAGTCTTGAAAAACGATCCCCTCCCGGTCTATACATACCTGGGACCTCCCACTTATCTCCCAGTTTTCAAACAGCAGTAAAGACAAGGTACCAGAAAACATAGGTAACCCTCAAACTGTAAACAAAGCTTCACCATATAGAGATCCAGGATACCAAAAAGGGCGGGTGAAGCGGGGTGTGTGACATACTTATAATACCCATTTTACAGGCGAGTATTCACAAAATGGTATTATTCTAAGTATGTCACACACCCCGCTTCAAACATTAATAATTACACTTGGGACATCCAAAAGCAGTGTCCAGAAAGGGCGGGTATCCAACAAGGCAATAATGCAAAACTCAAACCACCGCAGCCTGCAGAACCTTGCAGCCAAACACAGCATCCGCTGAAGCCTGCACGTCAACCTTATAAAACTTGGAAAAAGTGTGAACAGAAGACCAAGTAGCAGCCTTACAAACTTGTTCAACAGAAGCCTGGTGCTGAAAAGCCCAAGACGCCCCAACAGCACGAGTAGAATGAGCAGTGATACGAAAAGGGGGAACCTTCCCCTTGGCAGAATAGGCCCCAACAACAGCCTGACGAATCCACTTGCTAATGGAAGACTTAGCCGGAGCCAAACCCTTCCTAGGCCCCCAGGGCACCACGAAAAAAGCATCAGTCTTACGAAAAGGAGATGTAGTAAGCAAATAGTACTTCACACAGCGTACCACATCCAAACAATGCAAAACCCTCTCCTTGTCATTCCTAGGCTTAGGACACAAGGAAGGAAGAACAATGTCCTGGTTAAGATGAAAAGCAGAGACCACCTTAGGAAGAAAGTCCGGTTTGAAGCGGAAAACCACTTTGTCCTGATGCCTCTCAAAGTAAGGAGCCTGAATCGACAAAGCCGCCAACGCCGAAACACGCTGAACCGAAGTGATGGCCACCAAAAAGGCAACCTTCTGAGTCAAAGTAGAAAGAGCAATATCCTGCAAGGGCTCAAAAGGAGGAGCCTGAAGAGCAGAGAGAACCAAATTCAAATCCCAAACAGGAAGCAAAGGCTTCCTAGGAGGCCGCAGATGCGAGACCCCGTGGAAAAAAGTCTTGACCAAAGGATGAAGCGCAAAAGACTTTTGAAAAAAGACAGACAGGGCAGAAACCTGCCCCTTCAAAGTACTCAGCTGGAGACCAGAGTCCAGCCCCGATTGAAGAAACTCCAAAATTCTGGAAACAGAAAAGACCCGACAGGGCAAAGATCTAGCCTCACACCAATCAATATAAGATCTCCTATAGTAGATGGTAGAAGAAGACCTCTTCCTGGCGCTAATAAGAGTCTGAAAAACAGAATCCGAAAGACCTTCCTCCTCTAAGATGGAGGTTTCAGCAACCAGGCCGTCAAAGTCAGCGTTGGTAAATTGAGGTAACACAGTTGACCCTGTGTGAGAAGATCCGGCCGAAGAGGCAGATCGAACTGATCCACCGCCAGGCGAACGATGTCTGCGAACCACACCCGCCTTGGCCACCTTGGAGCCACGAGAATGGCGGGAACCCCTTCCAGGTCCAGCTTTCGCAACACCTTGCCTAGCATAGGGATCGGAGGAAACAGATAAAGGGACCCCAGGTCCCCCCAGCTCAGAGACATGGCATCCACCGCCAGAGCCAGAGGATCCTGAGAGAGCAACACGAATGTCGGAAGCTTGTAATTGTGACGAGAGGCAAACAGATCCACCTCCGGCGTCTCCCACCGGAGACAAAGAGACCGAAACACCTGGGGATGGAGAGACCATTCCCCCCGGCGGGAAGAGCACCTGCTCAGAAAGTCCGCCTCCGTGTTTTCCACTCCTGGAATGTACACTGCCGAGATGCAAGGGACATGAGTCTCTGCCCAGGCTAGGATCAAAGACACCTCCCTGAGGGCACTCAGACTGCGAGTTCCTCCCTGGTGATTGATGTAAGCAACCGCCGTCCGATTGTCTGACCGAACCTGAACCGGCAAGCCCTGTAAATGCTGCGTCAAATGAGACAGAACCAACCTGATGGCTCTCAGCTCCAGAACGTTGATGGGCAAGTGGGCCTCCTGAGGACCCCCACCGCCCCCGGAACTGAAGATCCTTCCAGAAACCTGCCCATCCTGACAAACTGGCGTCCGTGGTGACAGTTTCCCAAAGAGGCGTCAGAAAAGACCTGCCCCTCAAGAGATTGTCCAAGACCATCCACCACTGAAGAGACTGCCGAACCCGGGAGGACATCCGGAAGGGCCGATCCAACGACCGCGGTCGCCGGTCCCAAGACGCCAACAGATGAAGCTGAAGCGTCCTCGTGTGAAACTGAGCAAAGGGAACTGCCTCGAAGGAAGCTACCATCAACCCCACCAGTCTCATCCCTAGCCGGATGGATGGACAAGGATTGGAAAGAAGAAGCTGCGCCAATTCCTGAATCAAGAGAATCTTGGGCTGAGGCAGAAACACTCTGTGTTGACAAGAATCCAAGGACATTCCCAGGAAGGACACCACCTTGGCCGGAGCGAGGGAGGACTTGGGATAGTTGATCACCCAGCCGAAACTCTCCAGAGTGGATACCACCATCCTGGTGTCCGTCTCCGATTGACTGAAGGAAGGAGCCATGATGAAAAGGTCGTCCAGATAAGGCACGATGCGAATCCCCTGAGCTCTGAGAAGGGCCATCACGCCCGCCAACACCTTGGTGAACACTCTTGGAGCCGAGGTAAGGCCGAACGGAAGAGCCACAAATTGAAAATGCCGATCCTCCACCACGAAGCGAAGAAACCTTTGATGAGCCGGAAAGATAGGAATATGAAGGTAGGCATCCTTGATGTCTATGGACACCGGGGCATCAACCTCGGGAGGAAAAGACCAACGCTTCACCAAGTCCGCCGGAAAACCGGGGCATCAACCTCGGGAGGAAAAGACCAACGCTTCACCAAGTCCGCCGGAAAAGGATACTTCTTATCCCAACTAGGCGGAACACCAACAAGACGCGTAGGCTGCTCCCATTCTTTAAGGACGACATTCTCAAAATTACGTTGACTGGGAACTCCAAACGTGGCTTGGCCACATCAAAAAACTCACCCTTAGGCGGGGGAGCTGCCACAGGAGGGTCTAAAGCCAAAACGTCAAACATTTGAGCCAATATTGAAGGGGTATCAAAGACCATCCCCGCCGCCTGGTCACCCTCAGCACCAAACAACTGCTGGACATCAGGGTCGTCCGATTTCTCAAGAATCTCCCCCTCTTCAGCCGGGGGGCAATTGGACCAGTCCAATGCCTCAAAAACATCAACATCTGGGTCTGGTGGAGTCGGGGACAAGTGTTTCCGCTTAGCCGGAGCCTTCTGAGCAACCACAGCAGAAAACATCTTCTCAAGGCTGGCCAACCGGGCGCACACCTCGGATTGCGAATCCCCACCCATGACAACGTCACACGGGGTCCGGAACAGGCGGGGAGGAGTAGGAGATGACACGGGCGGCGAGGGGCCAGAAACCAGAGTACCAGACTGGCGCTCAATGTTCCGCTGCGCACATGGAATGCATATAATGACATCATCCCCCGGGAGCGGAGCCCCACAACCCCCACACAGCCTAGATTGCCCCGAAGGGCCGTTTCCGGTATCCTTGGAAGCCTCCATATGGTGAAATTGTGGTATTCGCAATTACCCAGGCATTTATGCCGTATGCGACCTGGGATGCCCCTTTAATGTCCCAGTAGTGGGAGGATTTGCAATATAAAATATATATAATCTTTGGAATGAACAAAACCCCACTAGCCAGGTATCTAAGACCGGGAGACCCCTTCAGCACGGGATCCCAGGATCTGCAACGGAAAGGACAACAGTCACTCCATAGCAAGGAACAAACAAGCATGCATCAGTACATAAATAAAATGCAAATACAAGCACAGGCAAAGATACACTGGAAAAATATAAATAAATATATATATATATATATATATATATATATATATATACACACACACACACACACACACACACACACACACAGGCAAATGAACCAGCTGCAGTGCAGCGCGAAAATCAAGCATTCAAATATTAGCTGATAGGTAAAGATGACACGGGCGACGCCCAGAAAAACCCCCAACCTTGAGGGGTTACTGTCAGACGCGCCCGGACATAAGGTGTGCACATGAAGTTATTCAAACGAAGCATGAGCAAGAAAAAAGCAGCCATTACCAGCCCATGATGCATACCACCTTAAAATTAAATAAGCCGAACTTACAATATGGCGCGGCGAGTAAGCTGCAGCAGCAGCGATCTGTCCCACAGCCGGGAACGAGGAGGCGCCCCGGCCCCGCCCCCCTTCCAAGAATCAGCACAGCGCGGGCCGCGCGAGACGCGGCCCCGCCCCCTCCCCCTCCTGAAGTACTAGCCGCCTATACTCAGCGGGCGCCAAAACAGACATGGCGCCCGACTCCTCAGCCAGAAGGGGCCCACCTGAGCCCCCAACACAAAACAGGGGAACTGGTCAGACGGGCGGGCCGGCGACACGCACGCCGCCCGGCGCCGTCCCCCACCGACCGCGCCGTCCCCCACCGACCGCGCCAGCCGCAATAAAATTATCCAGGCACAGGAGGTGGAGAAGTTCACATACAAACATGCACACAAACGCAGCCCCCCCCCCTTACTAGCGCAGGGCGAATAAAAACCCAGTGCAAACAAGGCAAAACGGGATAACAACATGGATAAATACATAGTTAATACATAACCCCCCCCCCCCCCAGATCTACTCAGGCAGAGCGAAGGGGAAGCAGCGGCCGGCCTAAGAGGAGGCCAATTGAGGGGACACGGGGAAAATGGCAAACGGTCGCGGGAGGGACATCCCATAAGGCTCACCACGGGCCTGTACCGCCTACCCTTTGGTGGGGGGGACTGCGGTAGGAGCAGCGCTCCTTAGCACCTGACAGCGGTGCCGTTGACCATCACCCGACCAGTGCAGCCTAAGCTGGGAGGCAGTGAAAAGGAACGGGTGGGAATAGTCCTACAGGGCCGCAGGCTAATAAGCCCCGCTCACCTGCGAGTAGAAAGAGCCATCTTCTAGTCATCGCAGCCCAGACTGCAGAGAAGAACTGGGGAATTTGTGGGAGGTCCCTGGTATATATGGGGCCGGGAGGAGCCACTTTTCTGTCTCTGCAGTCCAGTGCCATCTTGTGGATGTATTACCCATGAGTAAGGAATATTCTGGAACAGGACGTGCTGTATACTTAGAATAACATGCTTGCCTTTTGTCCCCCATAGCGGTTCCATCCTAGTCTGGCATTTTAATACATACCTGGTCCGGAGATCAAACTGTGCGTCATTCCAGGCCTTCCTCCAGTGCATATTGCGATACACATATGACGATATGATATATCCCGATTCTGTCTCAAAGAATTTCCTGGGGATGGTACCCCATTTTTAGGGGGAATTTTAAGGGTTAAAAAAAAAGGCGTGAGGTCTCCCTTACCCAGCATAACCAGCCATGGGGGCTTGTAGAACAGGGCGCAGCCTTGGTGCCCCCTGGCCCTGCAGGCTACAAATCAGCATAGCCTATAGCCTTCTGCCCCTCGCCGATTCGATGACAGATGCGGTGATCGCCGGTCGGAGTCCTCCTCTGGCGAGCGATCACCGCATCTGACAGCTGAGCCTCAGCATGGCCGGGGGGGGGGGGGGGGGGGGGGTTGGGGGATGAGTCAATCGATTCTGGAAAGAAAAAAAATTTATTCTTGCACCGTCAAAAGAAATATTGAGATACTTTGATACTTGACAGAACCCCCCCCATGTCACTCAGTGTGCCTGAATCAAGACCAACCCATTCATTGCAATGTAGCTTTTGTCAGGATTCAGCACAGCCCCTATATTGCAACGTGTGCCTCAGACACTGTGACTGACATGGGCAGGTGGTGGGCAAGGCTAGGCCAAACTGCTACGGGGGAGAGAAGGAAATTATGTTTGTTACTTCATCTTATCTGCCAGACAGGTCCTTTATGTTCTAGTTAGAAGCATTTTTCTACATATCAATAGCGAAATGAACAAGTGTGAACTAAATATTTCTGAAAAAGTATATCACAATGCTCTAAAAACAGCTTGTAAAGCACATCTTCTCTATTTCTTCATTTTCAAATGACGTCCAGTTTACCCAGTGTCCAGATAATCCGCTAAAGAATCAGCCAATTTTTTATTTATTTATTTATTATTCATTTTATTATTTTTTAGAAAAGCCTACAGAAGATTGTGCGGGATGCACAAGAACTTATAACTTCTACAAAAGCCATCCAACCTTAGTAGTATTTTTTTCCCCCTCAATAACAGCCTTATAAGTCTTTTTTCTTTTTTAGCGCATTTCTCTGCTACCATCTCCAGAGAGGAAACTTGGATTTATACTGTCCACTGGGAAAACGCAAACATGCATAGGGACCAAAAAACACTAGAGATTTTTGGATCAAAGTAGCCGGTCATCTCACCAGAAGAGAGTACATTGGAGAAGGAGAAAAAAAGATGCTCACTTTGAGGAAAGAATGCAGGGAGATATCTGTAAATTACTCTAGTACAGTAGTCCTCAAACTTCCTCCTCAAGGGCTGAGACAGGCCAGGTTTTGCAGCTCTCTATGCTGATGCACAGATGTAATAATTAGGGCTATAGCTCTGTCTGAGCACCAGTTAATTCACCTGTGGAGTAGCGTTGAGAGCTGCAAAACCTGGCCTGTCTGGGCCCTTGAGGAGGAAGTTTGAGGACTACTGCTCTAGTACATTCTCTCTTATTTAAACTGGACTTTCACCCATGAAATAGAGCCTTTCTTGTATGTTCCACCCACCCTGTACATACAGATTGCCCACCTTAAAAATCATCCTTCCTGCATCTAGTGCATTTTCTGAGCCTTTAAACATCCAAGTTGGAACCCCATGGAGTATCAGGCTGCCAGCAGAAAGGAGGTATCCGACTATGCCGCTGAATTCTGTGATTTCTGTCTATTTCTGACCCCAGCTCTGCTCTGTCTGTTAAGAGCACAGCTATAACCCGCCCCCATCTCCTCAACATGTGATGCATCTGAGGCAAGATGGTGGCAACAGAGTCCTGAACTGTGTTGCAGCCCAGCAGGGAAAAATACCATTTTGTGAGTACTCACCTGTAAAATGGATATTGTCAGTGTGTCACACACCCCGCTTCCCCTTTAATTCTGACGATAGGGTTATCCTCCAGCAGGAGGCGACGTTGCAGAGAGAAGTCTTGAAAACGAGCCCCTCCCAGACTACATATACCTGGGACCTCCCACTCAACACCCAGTGAATTCAAACAGCAGTAAGACAAGGTACCAGGAAATCCAACGGTAACCTCAAAAATAAAATAAAGGAAAGCTTCACCATATAGAGGATCCAGGATACCAAAAAGGGCGGGTGAAGCGTGGTGTGTGACACACTGACAATATCCATTTTACAGGTGAGTACTCACAAAATGGTATTATTCTCAGTGTGTCACACACCCCACTTCCCCTTTAATTCTGACGATAGGGACATCCAAAAGCAGTGTCCACAAGGGGTGGGTATCCGACAGCAAAATGAAGCATAACTTAAACGACTGCAGTCTGCAGAACCTTGCGGCCAAACACAGCATCCGCTGAAGCCCGCACATCAACCTTGTAAAACTTAGAAAAAGTATGAACGGAAGACCAAGTAGCAGCCTTACAAACTTGTACAACAGAAGCCTGGTGCTGAAACGCCCAGGATGCACCAACAGCATGAGTAGAATGAGCGGTGATACGAAAAGGGGGAACCTTCCCCTTGGCAGAATAGGCCCCAACAACCGCCTGACGAATCCATTTGCTAATGGAAGACTTGGCCGGAGCCAAACCCTTCCTAGGCCCACAGGGCACAACAAGAAAGGCAACAGTCTTACGAAAAGGAGAAGTAGTAAGCAAATAGTACTTAACACAGCGTACCACATCCAAACAATGCAAAGCCCTCTCCTTGTCATTCTTAGGCTTAGGACACAAGGAGGGAAGAACAATATCCTGATTCAAATGAAAAGCAGAAACAACCTTAGGAAGAAAGTCCGGTTTGAAACGAAAAACCACCTTGTCCTGATGCCTCTCAAAGTAGGGCGCCTGAATCGACAAGGCCGCCAACTCCGAGACACGCCGAACCGAAGTGATAGCCACAGGGTGGATTTGATTTAAATCTAACTGATTTAAATCACGATTTAAATCACTAGTCAGTAAGGCTTGATTTAAATCAGTGATTTAAATCAAAGTTTCTACCTAAACTAGTTCTTGCTATTTTAACATGCAAGTAGGTGAAGATTTTTAGAATCACTTTTTATATTACTTTTTTCTCCCCAGTTTAATGGGTTAATCATTCATATTTGGACACCACTGTTCTGTTGTACTTAGGAAGGAGAAAAATAATCCTGACCTTAATAACAATTTAAATAGATTTATTCAACTGAAACAATAACAACATTACAGCATAAGTTATTTGCTTAAACAAACATCCATGTTTTGTTAACTAATTTGGCTAGACAAAATATATATATATTTTAAGAAACTTAGACTGTCAGCCCAGCCGACACATGAAAAACTTAAATACTACTGTCCCTGCTGTCCCCTGTAGCTCACTAGTCATAGGTTTGTAGAATAGGATTAAGGTCTTTTTCTCAACTCTGTTCATGTTGTAACATTTTTGCTGTGAAGAAGAGGCTGGGACCTCTGCGGAGTCAAATTCAGTTTTGAGAACTGCGCAAGTAAAGCGAGCGTCTGTGATAATATAGGAGAGAAACTGCCCACTAATCCTACAGAAACCTCTGGAAGAGCATGGCATTGTGAATGTTACACATATACAGCCAACTCTACTGAGTTAAACAACTCAGCTTTATCTCATGATGGAAGAACCTTTGGATGGTAAAATATTTTCCTCAAAAAGCAGTTTATTGAAAAAAAAATCAGATTTAAATAAAAAAAATCCGATTTAAATCAAAAAAATCCGATTTTTTTGATTTTTTTAAAAAAAACATTGATTTTTATCCACCCTGGATAGCCACCAAGAAGGCAATCTTCTGAGTCAAGGTAGAAAGAGCAATATCCTGCAAGGGCTCAAAAGGAGGAGCCTGAAGAGCAGAAAGAACCAAGTTCAAGTCCCAAACAGGGAGCAATGGCTTCCTGGGAGGCCGCACATGCGTAACCCCCTGGAAAAAAGTTTTGACTAAAGGATGAAGCGCAAAAGGCTTCTGAAAAAAGATTGACAAGGCAGAAACCTGCCCTTTCAAAGTACTCAGCTGGAGACCAGAATCCAGCCCTGAATGCAGAAAATCCAAAATCCTGGAAACTGAAAAGACCCTACAAGGCAAAGATCTAATCTCACACCAAGTGATATAAGCTCTCCAAGTCCTATAGTAGGTGATAGAAGAAGACCTCTTTCGGGCACCGATCAGAGTCTTAATAACCGAGTCAGAAAGACCCTCCTCCTTCAAGATGAAGGTTTCAGCAGCCAAGCCGTCAAACCCAGCCGTAGTAAATTGGGGTAACACAGCCGACCCTGAGTGAGCAGATCGGGCCGAAGAGGCAGAACGACCTGATCCACCGCCAGCCGAATGATGTCTGCGAACCATACTCACCTTGGCCACCTTGGAGCCACGAGAATGGCGGACACCCTTTCCAGAGCCAGCTTCCGTACCACCTTGCCTAGCATGGGGAAAAAGGTACAGAAACCCCAGATCCCCCCAGCTCAGGGACATGGCATCCACCGCCAGAGCCAGAGGATCCTGAGAGAGCGACACGAAGGTCGGAAGCCCCACCGGAGACACAGAGACCGAAAATCTTGAGGATGGAGAGACCATTCCCCCAGATGGGCAGAGCACCTGCTCAACAGATCCGCTTCCCTGTTTTCCACAGCCAGAATGTAAACTGCCGAGAGACAAGGAACATGGGCCTCCGCCCAGGTCAGGATCAGGGACACCTCTCTGAGGGCACCCAGACTGCGAGTCCCTCCCTGATTGATGTAAGCAACTGCTGTCCGATTGGCCGAGCGAACCTGAAGGCCCAGAACATGCTGAGTCAAATGAAAAAGAACCAGACGGATGGCTCTCCGCTCCAGAACATTGATGGGCAAGTGGGCCTGTCGAGGCCCCCACTGCCCCCGAAACTGAAGATCCTTCCAGAATCCCCCCCATCCCGAAAGACTGGCGTCCATGGTGACAATTTCCCAAAGAGGAGTGAGGAAAGACCTTCCCCTCAAGAGATTGGTCGAGACCAACCACCATTGAAGGGACTGCCGGACCCGGGAGGACAACTGGAAGGGCCGATCCAACGACCGTGGTCGCCGGTCCCAAGACGCCAACAGATGAAGCTGAAGCGTCCTTGTGTGAAATTGAGCAAAAGGAACTGCCTCGAAAGAGGCAACCATCAACCCTACCAGTCTCATCCCCAGACGGATGGACGGTCGAGGATTGGAAAGAAGGAACCGAACCAATTCCTGAATCAGAAAAATCTTGGACTGAGGCAGAAACACTCTGTGTTGACAAGAATCCAACCGCATTCCCAGAAAGGACACCACCCTGGCCGGGGCGAGGGAGGACTTGGGATAGTTGATCACCCAACCGAAGCTTTCCAGCGTGGAGACCACCGTCCTGGTGTCCGTCTCCGATTGATTGAGAGAAGGAGCCATGATGAGAAGGTCGTCCAAATAAGGCACGATGCGAATGCCCCGAGTTCTGAGAATGGCCATCACCCCTGCCAGCACCTTGGTGAACATTCTTGGAGCCGAGGTAAGGCCAAACGGAAGTGCCACGAATTGAAAATGACGATCATCACGAACCGAAGAAAACGTTGATGAGCCTGGCAGATGGGAACATGAAGGTAAGCATCCTTGATGTCTATGGACGTCATGAAGTCCCCCTGCCGAAGAAAACTAATGGCTGACCGCAGAGTTTGCATGCGAAACTTCCTCAACAGGTTCATCCGTACACGGAACTTCAGATCCAGAATGGGGCGAACCGACCCGTCCTTCTTGGGGACTGTGAAGAGATTGGAGTAATTCCCGAGGCCCACTTCCAAGTGCGGCACCGGCCGGATGACCGCCATTTCCAGAAGATTCTTCACCGACGCCAGGAGCCCCTGCGCGGCCAAAAGGTTGGTGGGCACCCGAGACCGGAAAAACCGTGAAGGAGGGCGAGACTCGAACTCCAGCTTGTAACCGGACGACACCGCCTCCCGGATCCATCTGTCTGGAACTGCCTGGTCCCAAACCTGGGAGAAGTGTCGCAATCGTCCCCCCACCCGCAAGGGTGAGGGCACCCCCTCATTGCTGAGCGGGCTTGCCAGCAGGCTTGGGGCCCCAGGACTGACCGGGACGGCCACGGCCACTCCCCCGGGTCCAACCTGCACCCCTGGTAACGGGAAAGGAGGCCCCTCTGCCCGCTCTGGCTCCCCGAAAGAAGGGACTAAAAGAAGCCGCTCCCCGAAAGGAATGACGCGGCCTCTTGCGTTGAGGCAACTTACCACCCTTGGTAACTGAATCCAATTTGTCGCCAAACAGGCGCAAACCCACAAAAGGAAGAGCTGTAAGCGACTTCTTAGAGCTAAAATCCGCCGTCCACTGATGCAGCCACGCCGACGAATAGCAACCAACAGGGCCGCGGTCCTGCTACACATCGCAAGCGCATCATCCTGGGCGGTCATGACAAAGGAAATAAACGATTCACACCGTTTGAGAGAAAAGAACTCATCACAAGTGGGATCAAGATCTGCGTACAAATCTCTAACAATGGACCTGACAGCCATCAAAAGAAGCGCCGAAGCACAAACCGGCCGCAGTGCCGATCCAGCACTGATAAAACCATGGCGAGCCAATTGATCAATGCGACGATCCTCACCATCCTTAATGGTAGTAGTGTCAGGGGAGTGCAACACAGCCGTGTTAGACAGCCCCAACACGGGGGCATCGACGTCAGGGGGAACAGACCAAAGCTTCACCAAATCCTCCGGAAAAGGATAACCCTTATCCCAACTAGGAGGAACTCCAACAAGGCGCGTAGGTTGTTCCCATTCCTTAAGGACAACCCTCACAAAGTGTTGTTGTCTGGGAAACACCAAACGCGGCTTGGGCACATCAAACAACTCACCTTTTGGCGGGGGGAGAGCCTCAGGCGGATCCAAAGCCAAAATCTCAAACATTTGAGCCAAAATGGAAGGAGTGTCAAGGAACACCCCCGCAGCCTGATCGCCAGCGGTACCAAACAATTGCTGGTCTGCAGGCTCGTCCGACTCCTCTAGGAGCTCCCCCTCCTCAGCCGGGGGACAATCGGACCAATCCAACACTTCCCACACCTCATCCTCCGGAACAGGCGACGCCGGAGAAAGGTGCCTCCGCTTAGCCGTAGCCTTCTGAGCCACCGCGGCGGAAACCATTTTCTCGAGGCTGGCCAACCGTGCACACACCTCGGAATGAGAATCCCCAACTTTGACAACGTCACACGGGGTCCGGAATAGGTGGGGGGGTAGGAGATGACGGAGGTTGCGAGGGGCCAGAAGCCAGAGTGCCGGACTGGCGCGCAATATTCCGCTGAGCACATGGAATACATATTATGACATCATCGCCTGGGAGTGGAGCCCCACAACCCCCACACAGCCTGGATAGCCCCGAAGAGCCGTTTCCGGTAATGTCGGAAGCCTCCATATGGTGAAATTATGGCATTCGCACTAACCCAGGGATTTACGCAGTAAGCAACCCGGGATGCCCCTTTTATAAATAAAGTCCCGGGAGTGGGAGGATTTTTAAACAATAAGACTGGCCAGGTATATCAGACCCGGAGACCCACCGCAGCGCGGGAATCCCCGGACCTGTAGGAAAGAGACCACAACCAATGCAACCAATCATAGGAGTAATTACATCCATATGAGCCACAACATAGGTATATATAAATGCATTAAACATGTCCCAGAACCTTGCTTGACAACAGACATAAGCATAGCAATACTTGCGCAATCAGCCTCTCAGAGCCCTCCTCAGCAGTCCGGACGGCAGCAGACAACTCCGGAGGAGGGAAGACGCAGGGCGGGCCGGACAAAGCGCGAAGCGCTCCGGCCCCGCCCCCCCGCTCACGCCAGCACAGCGTGGGCCGCGTAGCAACGCGGCCCCGCCCCCTAGAGACGAGCCCACGGCTTCGCAAAAAATGGCGACGCCGTACGAGCGAGGCGGGTGCCAGACAAACAGGGCACCCCGCCCGCACCAGTGTAAAAAAGGAGCCCCCGCAGTCCGAAGACACCTGCGGACTAGACCTCAGCGCCGCCCAAAGCTGCCATCACACACACACTCACCAACTAGTCCGCGTTGCCCCACCCGTGGGGACGAGCGGAGGAGATAAGCTCCTAGGCACCATGAGGTGCCGTCTACCATTGCCCAGCCAGCAGCCTAGGCTGGGAGGGTTCCAATATCCTTAACAGAGTATACAAAAAAAAAAAAAACAAGTAGCTGGGCAGAAATAGACCATGGGGGGGGGGGGGTGCCGGGGTCTGACCCCGGCTACCTGCAAGCAGGAGACTTCTTTCTTCTGTCTTGTCGCATCTTGCAGAGAGAAAACACTGGGTGTTGAGTGGGAGGTCCCAGGTATATGTAGGCCGGGAGGGGCTCGTTTTCAAGACTTCTCTCTGCAATGTCGCCTCCTGCTGGAGGATAACCCTATCGTCAGAATTAAAGGGGAAGCGGGGTGTGTGACACA
The DNA here is from genome assembly GCA_027917425.1 of Gastrophryne carolinensis. Classification (NCBI taxonomy): domain Eukaryota; kingdom Metazoa; phylum Chordata; class Amphibia; order Anura; family Microhylidae; genus Gastrophryne; species Gastrophryne carolinensis. Next base: position 539,641,943 of record CM051234.1, read on the forward strand.
CTGAGAATATAATATTTAGCAACTATAATTATATTAATTTTAGACGCTGAGTAAGTTTGCTAGCGTGGGGGAATCCCAAATCAAGATGGGTATAAAAGTGGACCAAGTGTCCACTCAACAAGTCTGCTTCATTCAACCAGTTACCTTTCTGCAGCACTCTATACAATATGACCTTCCAGTCACGCCATGTACAATATTGCGGAACCATTTATTATACTAGTGTCCACCATTTCCCTGCAGTGGGGAGAGCATTCTTCACAGCTAAATCATTTAGAATATTCCCATTCAGCCTTGTTTAGTCAAGTGGGCTGAGCCGCGTGCAGTATCAAGCATGCAGAAATAGTCACAGGCCATAATCCTTTTGTTTAGCATTTGTCTAGAAGCTTGGCACAGCCTTGTGTTATCCTAATACAAATTTTCACGTTTTATTTCCAAACAGAAATAAATAGTAGAAGTTCCCTTACCAAGATTATTCTCCAGCCATTGATGTCCTTCAATTAACTGATCAATCAATGAAAAATAGTGTGAGGAAGCTTCGTCTGCCATCACCCATCCGCCTGTAACAATCTCCATTTGCTTCTGCTCAATTAATCTGTTAATCACATTAACAGCAGTGTTAACATTACCTACAACTTGCCAACACAATGATTATTGCTGACTATCCACATTTATTTTAAATGATCTTAAAGTGGACCAACACCCAGGATTTTGACTATCCTAGGTTTTGGTCCACTTCGGTGGGGCACCCCGATCGGGGGTGCCCCGCTGTGTGAAACCCCCCAGAATGCCCGTATACACTCACCTCCCCACGCTCCTACGCGGGCGCTTGTCCATGCAGAGAGCTCAGAGCCGCTGTGGTATGCACGTACAAGCGGCGCCCAACCACAGCGGCTCTGAGCGCTGGAGGCCACGTCTCACGCTTCCTTCTAACAGGGAGCGCGCCTGCGTCGGCCATTCACAAACGGCAGGCGCGGGTGCGCGCGCTGCTAGAGGGAAGCAGGAGACGCGGCCATGGCCCGCGCATGCGCCGTTGGAACGGGGTTGAGGTAAGGTTTGTGGGCGTCCTGGGGGGTTTCACCCCGCGGGACATCCCGATTTCGGATGCCCCACGGGACATCCCGATTTCGGATGCCCCGCGGGGAGGGATCTGATCCCCCCTGGGTGTTGAACCTTACAACCCAGTGTCACCCAATTAAATTTTACTCTCTAAGGTGCATTAACATCCCAATCTTTAAAGTGATATTTCAGGTAAAAGCAGCTGTTGTTCTCCCATTGTGTCGGGCTACGTTTAGCACTGTCCTAAAATGATTTCCATTTTTAAATTGAAGAAGAAATGGCCAAGGTATCAAGGTTTAGAGTTTTGCCTCAAAACCCTATGGCCGTCCATTCGAACAGCAGACTGCATGTTTTTCTGAACATTGGGCAAGGCTTAAGTAAAAAAAAAAAAAAAAAATAAAAGAAACAGGCTTTTTTGGGGCATTGGGCTGGAGAAATAGAGGACAACATAAACTTCCTTTCAGTGTGTAGGATAACTTTAAATATATCTCCTTCTGAAATAGGAGTTCATCGAGGCTTCAAGTGTGGATACACCAAATGTTTACCAAGAACAGTAAGTGTCAATGGTATAGTATAGATGCACCTCATCTAGTTGGTGAGAAAACCACTAAAGAGTTTGCTTGCTTTGATTAGCATTCAGTATCACATATTGCTGATATTTACCATTTTAGTGAATGAGCCCCCCAAATAAACTCTAAAGTACTTAGAGCTGAAAATATCAGGTTTATTTTCTCTGAAAAGCAATTTTTTTTGTTACAGGAAATGTTTATCCAAAGCTATCATATTGTTCATAATATAAAAGACGCAATGGCCCATAAGCCTCACCTAGGACTTGAGGGAGGAAAAAAAAAAAATTCTGAACCAAATGTTGTGCTCACCGCCCCTCCCCTGAACCAAATAGTCAAGGTGCAGAATCCCCCATTTACAGGCAGAGTGGCACCTCCCCTCCCATTCCGCATAGGCAGTGTGGCATTCCCCTCCTCCAGTTACCCATATAGGCAGTCGGGCATTCCCCCCTTCCATTCCTCATAGGCAGTGTGGCAATCCCATTCCCACAGGCAGTGTGGTAATCCCCCCTCCCTTTCACATAGGCAGTGTGGCACTCCCTACTGGGAGGCCAGAAGATAGAGTAGTGGCAAAGGGCAGGCAGGGTAACTGATCCCTGCCCAATGTCCCCCGCCGTCCCCCTTCCTCTCTGGCGATGCGAGCATCGGCCACGCCCACCCGCTGCACAGTGCTGGGTGCTAGTTCTGTGTGCTTGCAACCGGAGAAGCAGCGACAGGGACAGCGTGGACGTCTGGGACATCACGCAGGAATCTGTTACTCTGCCTGCCCGCCTGCCGCTTCTCCATCTTCGGCCAGCAGGGCGGGAGCGATATATATATATATATATATATATATATATATATATATATATATATATATATATATATATATATATATATATATAATAAACTATACATAAAAACATGAGTTTACTATAAACATATAATACCATTTTGTGAGTACTCACCTGAAAAATGGATATTGTTGGTGTGCCACACACCCCGCTTCACCTTTAATATTCTTCACGATTGGGTTAACTCACCGCCAGGTGACGCTGTGCAGAGAGGAAGTCTTGTAACGAGCCCCCTTCCGGCCTATATATACCTGGTACCTCCCATTTATCACCAGTATATTAAAAAGCAGAAAGACAAGGTACCAGTAAATTAACAGTAACCTCAAAATAAATCAATATAAATAAAAGCTTCACCATATAAAGGATTCGGAAATACCGAAAAGGGTGGGAGTGAAGCGGGGTGTGTGGCACACCAACAATATCCATTTTTCAGGTGAGTACTCACAAAATGGTATTATTCTTGGTGTGCCACACACCCCGCTTCACCTTTAATATTCTTCACGATTGGGACATCCAAAAGCAGTGTCCACAAGGGATGGGCAACTCAAGGCCAGGTGAAGCATAACTTAAATGACTGCAGTCTGCAGTACTTTGCGGCCAAAAACAGCATCCGCTGAGGCTCGCACAACAACTTTGTAAAACTTAGAAAAAGTATGAACAGAAGACCAAGTGGCGGCCTTACAAACTTGTTCAACAGAAGCTTGGTGCTGAAAAGCCCAAGACGCCCCAATGGCGCGAGTAGAATGAGCAGTGATACGAAAAGGGGGAACTTTCCCCTTAGCAGAATAGGCCGCAGTAACGGCCTGACGTATCCACTTGCTAATGGCAGATTTGGCTGGTGCCAAACCCTTCTTAGGCCCATAGGGCACAACAAAAAAGGAATCTGTCTTACGAAAAGGAGACGTGATAATCAAGTAGTACTTAACACAACGTACTACATCCAAACAATGCAAAACCCTCTCTTTGTCATTCTTAGGATTAGGACACAAGGAGGGAAGAACAATATCTTGGTTCAAATGAAAAGCAGAAACAACCTTAGGAAGAAAGTCTGGCTTGAACCGAAAGACCACTTTATCCTGATGCCTCTCAAAGTAAGGTGCCTGGATAGACAAGGCCGCCAATTCCGAGACACGCTGGACCGAAGTGATAGCTACCAAGAAGACAATCTTCTGAGTCAGGGTAGACAAAGCAATATCTTGCAAAGGCTCAAAAGGAGGAGCCTGAAGAGCAGAAAGAACCAAATTCAAATCCCAAACCGGGAGTAATGGTTTCCTGGGAGGCCGCACATGCGTAACCCCCTGGAAAAAAAGTTTTAACTAAAGGCTAAAGCGCAACACGCTTCTGAAAAAAGATAGATAAGGCAGAAACTTGCCCTTTCAACGTACTTAGCTGAAGACCAGAGTCCAGCCCAGATTGTAAAAACTCCAGAATCCTGGAGACCGAAAAGACCCTACAAGGAAAAGATCTCATCTCACACCAAGTGATGTAGGCTTTCCAAGTCCTATAGTAGATGATCGAAGAAGACCTCTTCCGGGCACTGATCAGAGTCTTGACAACTGAGTCAGAAAGACCCTCCTCCTTCAAGATGGAGGTTTCAGCAGCCAGGCCGTCAAACCCAGCGCTGGTAAATTGGGGTAACACAACCGAACCTGAGTGAGCAGATCGGGCCAAAGAGGCAGGGCGAACTGGTCCACTGCCAGCCGAACGATGTCTGCGAACCACACTCGCCTTGGCCACCTTGGGGCCACGAGAACGGCGGACACCTTTTCCAGAGCCAACTTCCGAAGCACCCTACCCAGCATGGGTATCGGAGGAAACAGGTATAGAAATCCCAGATCCCCCCAGCTCTGGGACATGGCGTCCACTGCCAGAGCATCCTGGGAGAGCGACACGAAGTTCGGGAGCCTGTGATTGTGACGAGAGGCAAACAGGTCCACCTCTGGTGTCCCCCATCGGAGACACAGTGAGCGAAACACCCGAGGATGGAGAGCCCATTCTCCCAGACGGGGAGAGCCCCTGCTCAACCGGTCCACTTCCTGGTTCTCCACTCCTGGAATGTATACCGTAGAGAGACGAGGAACATGGGCCTCTGCCCAGGTCAGGATCAGGGACACCTCTCTGAGAGCACTCAGACTGCGAGTCCCTCCCTGATGATTGATGTAAGCAACCGCTGTTCGATTGTCTGAACGCACCTGGACCGGAAGGCCCAGAACGTGCTGAGTCAGGAGAGCAAGCACCTGACGGATGGCTCTCAGTTCCAGAACATTGATGGGTAAGTGGGCCTCTTGAGGTCCCCACTGCCCCTGGAACTGCAGCTCCTTCCAAAATCCGCCCCAACCCGACAGACTGGCATCCGTGGTGACAATTTCCCAAAGAGGGGTCAGGAAAGACCTGCCCTTCACAAGATTGGTCAAGACCAACCACCACTGGAGGGACTGCCGGACCCGGGAGGACAACTGGAAGGGCTGATCCAGCGACCGAGGCTGCCGGTCCCAGGACGCCAACAGATAAAGCTGAAGCGTCCTCGTGTGAAATTGAGCAAAAGGAACTGCCTCGAAAGAGGCGACCATCAACCCTATCAGCCTCATCCCCAGACGGATGGACGGCCGAGGACTGGAAAGTAGGACCCGAGCCAACTCCTGGATCAGATGAATTTTGGACTGGGGGAGAAACACTCTGTGATGAAGAGTCCAACTGCATCCCCAGAAAGGACACCACCCTGGCCGGAGCGAGGGAGGACTTGGGGAAGTTGATCACCCAACCAAAGCTTTCCAGCGTGGAGACCACCAACCTGGTGTCTGTCTCCGATTGATTGAGCGACGGAGCCATGATGAGAAGGTCGTCCAAATAAGGTACGACACGAATGCCCAGAGATCTGAAAATGGCCATGACCCCTGCCAGCACCTTGGTGAACACTCTTGGAGCTGAGGTAAGGCCAAACGGAAGTGCCACGAATTGATAATGCTGATTTTCCATCACGAATCGAAGAAAACGTTGATGAGCGTGGCAGATGGGAACATGAAGATAAGCATCCTTGATGTCTATGGACTTCATGAAGTCCCCTTGCCGAAGGGAACCGACGGCCGTACGCAAGGTTTCCATGCGAAACTTCCGAACACGGATGAACCTGTTAAGTAATTTCAGGTCCAGGACGGGACGGACTGACCCGTCTTTCTTGGGGACTGCAAAAAGATTGGAATAAAACCCGAGGCCCATCTCTAAGCGCGGTACCGGCCGGATGACCGCCATCTCTAACAGATTCTTTACCGACGCCAGGAGCCCCTGTGCGGCCAAAGGATCGATGGGCACCCGAGACCGAAAGAACCGTGAAGGAGGGCGAATTCCAGTTTGTAACCGGACGACACTACCTCCCGGATCCATCTGTCCGGAATCTCCTGGTCCCAAACCTGGGAGAAGTGTCGTAATCGTCCCCCCACCCGCACGGGTGAGGGCAGCCCCTCATTGCTGAGTGGGTTTACCAGCAGGCTTGGGCTTGGTGCCCCAGGACTGGGCGGGACGGCCACGACCCCTCCCCCGAGTCAAACCTGCACCTCTGGTAGCGGGAAGGGAAGCCCCCCTACCCGCTCTGAATCCCCGAAATGAAGGCCTACCAGCACTTGCCCCCTTAAAGGGACGACGAGGCCTCTTGCGTTGTGGCATCTTACCACCCTTTGCGACTGAATCAATTTTCTCACCAAACAGACGCAAGCCCAAAAAGGGGAGAGCTGTGAGCACCCTTTTAGAAGCTGAGTCTGCCGACCACTGACGCAGCCATACTGACCGACAAATAGCCACCAGCATTGCAGCTGTCTTGCTACTCATAGCCTGCGCATCGTCCTGAGCGGATAGAACATAGGAAATAAAAGATTCACACTGCTTAAGCGCAGTAAACTCTTTACAAGTGGGATCTAGATCCTCCTACAGCTCCTGAATTACAGACCTAACCGCCAATAGAAGAAGGGCCGAAGCACACACCGGGCGCGTCGTTGACCCAGCATAAATAAAACCATGGCGAGCGTACTGGTCAATCCGACGATCCTCCCCATCTTTAGGGACAGTGGTCTCAGCAGACTGTACCATAGCCGTGCTGGAGAGCCCTAGCACAGGGGTATCGACGTCTGGAGGGACGGACCAGAGTTTCACCAATTCTGGCGGAAAAGGATAACGCTTTTCCCAACTGGAAGGGATTCCAGATAACCGCGTGGGATGTTCCCATTCCTTAAGGACCACCCTCTCAAAGTGGTGTTGTCTGGGAAAAACCCAACGCGGCTGAGGCTCTTTAAACAACTGGCCCTTTGGCAGGGTGACAGCCTCAGGCGGATCTAAATTCAGAATTTCAAACATCTGAGCCAGAATGGAGGGGGTGTCAAGGGAAACACCCGCCGACCAATCGCCAATAGCATCAGCCCCAAGCTGATCTGCAGGCTCATCTGACTCCAACAGGAATTCTCCCTCGTCCGGGGAGCCATCGGACCATTCCACAGGCTCACATACCTCATCCTGTGAAGCCGAAGGTATCGGAGTCAGGTGCTTCCGTTTTGCAGAGGCTTTTGACCCTGCTTTAACGGGCACTATTTTCCGGAGGCTGGCCAATCGCGCCGCCACCTCGGATTGCGAATCCCCACTCTTGACAGTGTCATGCGGGGTCCGGAACAGGGAGGGAGAGGTAGGAGATGATGGAAGATGCGACGGGCCAGCAGCCGAAGCGACTGACTGACGCGCAATACTCTGCCTTGCACAAGGAATGCATACAAAGACATCATCATCTGGGAGTGGAGTCCCACATCTTGCGCACCCCCTAGATGGCCCAGAAGAACCATTTCCGGTAATAACGGAAGCCTCCATATGGTGATTTATGGTATTCGCAATTCTTTTGGGTTTTAAGGCATAAGCCAACCCGGGATGCCCCCTTATTGTAAATGTCCCGGAAGGGAGGATTTAATTCAAAAAGAAGATCCCCTTAATAATCTATATATAAATATAGATTATATATATATATTTTTTTTTATGTCTATATATATATATATATATATATATATATATATATATTATATATATATATATTGACATAAAAAAAAAAATATATATATCCCAATTTTCCTTTCCTTTTATTTTTATTTTTTTTTTTAAAGAAAGACTAGCCTACCAGATGAGCCACTACAACGGGCCAAACACAAAGCAGGAGGAGGGAGGGAAGGAAAGACTCAGCGCAGCCGACGCTGACAATGCGGCGGCGAACGGTAAGGAGACCAGCGGAGGAGGGGGGAGGGAGGCTGCTATAGCAAAGGCTCAGGCAGCAAGCCAGCCTGTAATAAGCGCGATCCGCCCCAGCTGCCCCCTAAAGCAGACCTAAACGCTGGCTAAGCCGGCCAGCACTTATCTGCAAGACCTGCCAAGGAAAGTCCTTTAAAGAGGAAAAATCAGACCGAGTGCACACTTGCGGTGCAGTCTGCTAAGTGCATGAAAGTAAAACACACGTTACAAAAAGTCATACAGTGAAATACACACACACAATACACAACCCTCTAACCCCCCCCCCCCCCCATAGTGAAGGGAGAAGGGACCGTAATGGGAGAGTAAGGGGCTAAGGGGACCCTCGGGACAGGGGCACCCCATTTCCAGATCACCATGCCGGATAGCCGCATTGCCCCCAAAAGAGGGGGTCGAGCGGAGGAGATAAGCTCCTAGACACCTATAGTGCCGTCTACCAATTGCCCAGTGAGCAGCCTAGGCTGGGAGGCTTCCAATCCACCATAAAGGTATAAACAATCAAAACCGGGCAGAAATAGACCAAAAGGGGGTGCCGGGGTAAGACCCTGGCTACCTGTAAGCAGGAGACTTCAATCTTCTGTCTTGTCGTCAAGCAGAGAGAAAAATACTGGTGATAAATGGGAGGTACCAGGTATATATAGGCCAGAAGCGGGCTCGTTACAAGATTTCCTCTCTGCACAGCGTCACCTGGCGGTGAGTTAACCCAATCGTGAAGAATATTAAAGATGAAGCGGGGTGTGTGGCACACCAAGAATATATATATTTTTTTTTACATTCACCCTCTAACCGAGGAACCATTTCCCTTGATGCAGGACCACTCTGCTTAGATGATCGGCATGCAAATTGTTCACTCTTGGTATGTGGATTGTCGAGACGCATGGAACATGTTTCTCGGCCCAAAGAAAGACCCGGCTCACTTCTTTGAGAGATCTCCTGCATTTGGTGCCCCTCTGATGGATGATATATTCCACCACCATCTGATTGTTTGAATCTTGATGGGATGACCCCTCAGATCAGGTGTCCAATGTTTCAGAGCCAAAAGAATCATTCTCAGTTCCTAGATATTTATGGGAAGACTGCTCTCCCCCGGTCTCCACGGTCCCTGGGCCGTTTGTGGCCCCATGACACTCCACAACCTGTTAGACTGGCATCCGTGGCGATAATCTTCCATTGTACCGAAAGAAAGAATTTGCCCATTTGAAGAGGCTGAGGATACAGCCATCAAGTTAGGGACTGCATTGTTGAATGTGTCATGTAAAAGGGATGATCCAAAGTTTGTGGGTTTCGATCCCAGATTGAGAGAAATTCCATCTGAAGGGGTCTTGTGTGAAACTGTGCTAAGGGCACCGCCTGGAAGCAAGACACCATCAGGCCCAATAGACGGAAGAAATACCTTGGCCTGAGTTGTGACTCATGACATACCCAGGAAAAAAATACCATTTTGTGAATACTCATAAAATGGGTATTATAAGTCACATGCCCCGCTTCAAGACATTCATTACACTTGGGGTATACTCACCTGTAGATGGCGATCTTGCAGAGATGATAACAAAAAAAGTAAGACCCTCCCGGCCCATAAATACCTGGGACCTCCCACTCATTCCCCAGTATAAAGATAGCAGTAAGATCAAGGAACCAGGAAAGCCAATTAAAACTAACAAAGGCTCACCATATAAAGGATCCGGAATACAAAAGGGCGGGGTGAAGCGGGGTGTGTGACATACTTATAATACCCATTTTACAGGTGAGTATTCACAAAATGGTATTATTCTAAGTATGTCACACACCCCGCTTCAAGACATTCATTACACTTGGGACATCCAATAGCAGTGTCCATAAAGGGCGGGGATCCAAAAAACAAGGCACAAACAAACCACTGCAGCCTGCAGAACCGAAGACCAAGTAGCAGCCTTACAAACCTGCTCAACAGAAGCCTGGTGCTGGAAGGCCCAGGACGCCCCAACAGCACGAGTAGAATGAGCAGTAACACGAAAAGGGGGATCTTCCCCTTAGCAGAATAGGCCCCAACAATGGCCTGGCGAATCCATTTACTAATGGAAGACTTGGCAGGAGCCAAACCCTTCCTAGGCCCAGAGGGCACCACAAAAAGGGTGTCAGTCCTACAAAAAGGAGAAGTAGCCACCAAATAGTACTTCACACAGCGAACCACATCCAAAGAATGCAAAACCCTCTCCTTGTCATTGCTAGGCTTAGGACAAAAGGAGGGTAGAACAATACCCTGATTAAGATGAAAAGCCGAGACCACCTTAGGAAGGAAATCTGGCTTGAAGCGGAAAACAACCTTGCCCTGATGCCTCTCAAAGTAAGGGGCCTTAATGGACAAGGCTGCCAACTCCGAAACAAGCCGAACAGAAGTGATGGCAACCAGAAAAACAACCTTCTGAGTAAGCGTAGAAAGTGCAATATCCTGCAAAGGTTCTAAAGGAGGACCCTGCAAGGCAGACAAAACCAAATTCAAATCCCAAACTGGGAGCAAAGGCTTCCTAGGAGGCCGCACATGCGTAACCCCCTGGAAAAAGGTCTTAACCAGAGGATGAAGAGCAAAAGACTTTTGAAAGAAAACCGCCAGGGCAGAAACCCGCCCCTTCAGCGTACTAAGCTGCAAACCTTGGTCCAGACCATGTGGCAGAAATTCCAAGACCCTAGGGATAGAAAACGCCCTGCAAGGCAAGGCCCTGACCTCACACCAATCAATATAAGACCTCCAAGTCCTATAATAGATGGCAGAGGAAGACTGCTTCCTAGCCCTAACCAGAGTCCGAATGACAGCATCGGAAAGACCTTCCTCCCTCAAGATGGAGGTTTCAGCAACCACGCCGTCAAAGCCAGCGTTGGTGAATTGGGGTAGAGCAGTGGCCCCTGAGTGAGCAGATCCGGCAGAAGGGGCAGGTATAACTGATCCTCCGCCAACCTTACCACGTCTGCGAACCAAACCTGTCTTGGCCACCTTGGAGCCACCAGGATTGCTGACGCGCACTCTAGGGCCAGCCTGCGCACCAGTCTGTCCACCATGGGAAACGGAGGGAACAGGTACAGAAACCCCATATTCCTCCAGTTCAGAGACATGGTATCCACTGCCAGAGCCAGTGGATTCCGCGAGAGACACAAATGCTGAAAGCTTGCGATTGTGACGAGAGGCAAAGAGGTCCACCTCCGGAGACCCCCACATGTGGCAAAGCAACCGAAACACCTTGGGGCTGAGCGACCATTCCCCCCGGCGAGATGACCCCCTGCTCAGGGAGTCCGCCTCCGTGTTCTCCACTCCCGGAATGTACACCGCCGAGATGCACGGGACATTGCTCTCTGCCCAGGCAACAATCAAGGACACTTCCCTGAGGGCACGCCGGCTGCGAGTCCCTCCCTGGTGATTGATGTAGGCGACCGCCGTCCGATTGTCCGACCGAACTTGAACCGGTAGGCCCCGCAACTGATGAGTCAAGTGAGACAGAACCAGCCTGATGGCTCTCAACTCCAGAACATTGATGGGATCGTGAGCCTCCTGAGGCCCCCACAGTCCCTGAAACTGAAGATCCTTCCAAAATCCCCCCAACCTGACAGGCTGGCATCCGTGGTGACTGTCTCCCAACGAGGGGTCAGAAAGGACCTGACCCTCGTCAGATTGCTTGGTTTTAGCCACCACCGAAGGGAGCGCCGCATTCGGGGGGACATCAGAAAGGACTGATTCAATGACAGAGGGGACCCATCCCAGGCCGCCAAGAGATGGAGCTGGAGCGTCCAGTGTGAAACTGGGCAAAGGGAACCGCCTCGAACGACGCCACCATCAATCCCACGAGTCGCATCCCTAGCTAGATGGACGGACGGGGAATGGATAGAAGACACTGAGTCAATTCCTGAATCAGAAGAACCTTGGCTCGGGGGAGAAACACCCTGGCCTGAGAAGTATCCAGGGACATTCCCAGAAACTCCACCACCCTGGAGGGAGTGAGGCAGGACTTGGGATAGTTGATCACCCAACCGAAACTCTCCAGAGTGGACACTCTGCGTCTGGCTGAGGGAAGACGCCATGATGAGAAGATCGTCCAGATAGGGCACGATGCGGATACCCCTGGCTCTGAGGATGGCCATCACTCCTGCCAACACCTTGGTAAAAACCCTTGGAGCCGAGGTAAGGCCAAACGGAAGAGCCACAAACTGAAAATGCCGATTGTCCACGACAAACCTGAGGAACCTCTGGTGTGCCAGAAATATTGGAATATACAGGTAAGCATCCTTGATGTCTATGGATGTCATGAAGTCCCCCTGACGAAGTGAATGGATGGCTGAGCGCAGAGTTTCCATACGGAACTTCCAGGGACGGACGAACCTGTTGAGCAACTTAAGATCCAGAATGGGACGAACGGAACCGTTCTTCTTGGGCACCGTGAACAAATTGGAATAGAAGCCCAGGCCCCGGTCTGAGAGGGGCACCGGACAGATGACAGCCATGTCCAAGAGACTTGCTACCGCCGCCCAAAGCCCCTGGGCAGCCAGAGGATCTGACGGCACCAGAGATCTGAAGAATCTGGGAGGGGGCCGGAACTCGAACTCCAGCTTGTAAGCGAAAGACACCACTTCCTGAATCCACCTGCCGAGACCTCTTGGACCTAGACCTGGGAGAAGAGTTGCAACCGTCCCCCCACCCGCAAGAGTGAGGGCGCCCCTCATTGCTGAGCCGGCAGCGGCTCTAGGCTTGGAGCCCCAACTGTGTCCTGGACGGGCCCGACCCCTGCCCCTAGGCCAGGAATCACCTCTGGACTAAGAGAAGGCAGAACCCCTGCCGACTCTAGCCCCACGAAAGGACTGAGAGAAGAAAGCCGCCCCCCGAAAGGGGCAACACTGCTTCTTACGCTGAGGTAACTTACCTCCCTTTGCCACCGAATCCAATCTCTCTCCAAAGAGCCGCAACCCCACAAAGGGAGGGGCCGTGAGCGACTTTTTGGACACAAAATCAGCTGCCCACTGGCGTAACCAAACCGACTGGCGGATAGCCACAAGCAGAGCCGCAGCTCTGCTACACATCACCAAAGTGTCGTACAGGGCGGACAGCACAAAGGATAAAAATAACTCACAGCGCTTAAGGTCGGCAAACTCCTCACTAGCCGGGTCAAGCCCGGAAGAGGTCAACGATCCCCTAACAACCGACCTGGCAGCAACCAGTACAAGCGCAGAAGCAGAAACCGGCCACAAGGCCGATACAACACTGGCAAAACCATGACAAGCCATCTGGTCAATGCGTTTATCCTCACCATCCTTGAGAGTAGTGCACTCCGGAGAATGGAGGACTGCGGAGCTTCACCGCATCCGCCGGAAAGGGATATTTCTTGTCCCAACCCGGCGGAACACCTGGAAGCCGAGTCGGCCTCTCCCATTCCTTGAGAATGATACCATCAAAATGCTTTTGATAAGGAAATTCCAAGCGCGGCTTAGTTACTTCAAAGAACTCCCCCTTCAGCAGAGGAGCCGCCTCGGGGGGAGAATTAGCCAGGACCTCAAACATATGAGCCAGGACCCTAGCTGTATCCAAAGAATCCCCCTGGACCTGCTCGGTATCAGCGCCCAGAAACTGCTGATCATCGGAGTCATTAGACTCCTCAAACAACTCCCCTTCCTCACGCGGGGAAAAATCAGACCAATCCAGGGAGTCAAAATCCTCCCTATCAAAGGCCTGCGCAGCCATATACAAATGTTTTCTCTTTGCCGTGGCCTTTTTAGCAACGGCACTGGAAAACAATTTTTCAAGATTGGCCAATCTGGCACACACCTCAGATTGCGACTCCCCGCCAATGACCACATCACATGGGGTACGTGTCAAGCGAGGGGGAGATGGAGAGGAGACTGGCAGAGCAGTACCGGACGCCTGAGATCCGGTCTGCCGCGTAATAGACCGCTGCGCACAGGGTACACAAATAAATACATAATCCCCCAAAAGGGTTACCCCAAACACAGCCTGGATTGCCCCGAGGGGGGCACAAGCCCAGTATCCGGGGATGCCTCCATACGGTGATTTTTGTATATGTACAATGCTCCGAGGGAATTACGCAGTAATGCAACCCGGGATGCCCCTTTAAGTCCTGAGTGGGAGGAATTTTAAGCCACTAAATTTAACCAGGGACCTTAGGACTGGGAGAATCCCCCTTTAATAGTGTCAATGGTCCACCTGGAACACACAAAAAAAACACACACTCAGACTATGCTGGCAATGTCCATAAGGAGTTAATGAAAATCTGATGGCCACAGGCCACTCACCAGACCTTCGCCCCCCCCTGATTACCGCACGCCGGCAAGAGGAACCTGGGGACACGAGGAGAGCAGAGGAGGAGGGAGGGCCGGCACGGTTCGCGCGTCGTGCCCCTCCCCCGTATCTCCCGGCCAGAAGCCGGGACCTAACACACAGCGCCCGCAGCACGGGGGGCGGTCCGTAACCTGCAGATGACCTTTCCTAAAAGCAGAACTGCAGCCCAGAGTGACAACTTCTAAGAAACAAAAGTCACACCTCAAAGCACACAAAGACCCTGGTGCTTACCTTTACCACCCTGATCCGTATCACAGCATAGCTGGGGAGGCATCATGGGTCCATCGGATCAGTGGGATATAAGGGCCTGGAAGACCGACCAAGTTAAATCCCCAGTTTCCTGGTAAAAAAGCATTAGAAACAGAAAATAAAAGAGAGGAGTTCCAAGTACACCTTGCAGTCCAGTTCCAACTGCAAGAATGAAAACTGTATTGTGAAAGTGCAGCCGAAGTATATAGGCATGCAGTCCACGCCCTTCAGTCGAGAGTTTAATAGCGTGCAATCTGAACAAAGGCGAGTTACAAGTGGTGTGCCGCAAGGTTCTGTCCTGGGCCCTATTCTGTTTGTAAGTGACATAGGAGAAGGCTTGGTAGGAAAAGTTTGCCTGTTTGCTGATGATACAAATGTTGGTAATAGGGTGGACACTCTGCAACATGGAAAATGATTTAGCTTTACTGGATAGATGTCTCTAAATGTAAAATCATGCACTTGGGTAGAAGGAATCCCTGCTCTGAGTACCGTGTCGGCAGTACGGTGTTAGCCAGGACCTGGGAGGAGAAAAAATTTAGGGGTACTGATTACGGATAGCTGCGAGATGATTGGACAGTGTAGTCAGGCAATGGGAAAAGCAAGCAGGATGCTCGGCTGCATAGCTCGAGGCATCACCAGTAGGAAGAGGGATGTGACGCAGTATAAGGCCCTGGTGAGGCCACATCTAGAATACTGTGTGCAGTTCTGGAGACCTTATTCAAATAGTATGTGTCCAAAGGTGGGCAACAAAAATGGTAGAAGGACTTAAACTTAAAACTTATCAGGAGAGACTTAAAGAACTTAATTTGTACAGTCTGGAGGAAAGAAGGGAGAGGGGGGACATGACTGAGACCTTTAAATATGTGAAAGGATTGAATAAGGTTTAGGAGGGAAGTGTTTTTAAGAAGAAACCTAATGATAGAACAAGGGGGCACAACCTGAAGCTAGTCGGGGGAAAGATAAAGAGCAATGCTAAAAAATATTATTTTACAGAAAGAGTAGTAGATGCTTGGAACAAACTTTCAGCAGAGGCAGCTGAAAAATCAACAGTCACTGAATTTAAACATTCCTGGGATTAACACACATCTATCCTAAGATAAAGAGTACATACAGTATACACATAAGGGCAGACTAGATGGAGCGTATGCTCTCCGTCTGCCATCAACCTTCTATGAGTTAACCCAATCATGACTGATTGACGGCCTGGAGTAAAATAGGAGAGAAATTGTTACAGCATAATAGAGCCATGTAATAAAAATACAATTCTGCGATTACTCACCTGTAGAATTGTTTTTACTGTGTACAGCACGGCCTGTTTCATTTAATCCTTACTTCTGGGTATTCCGCCACAAGGTGGCGCAGTTGACTGCAGAAGATTTGTGGCTCCTTCCGGCCCCATATAAAACCAGGAATCACCAAAATTGCAGTTATGCAAGAAGCCGGGAGATAATCATGATAAAAAAAAGAGAACAGCCTCACACAAATAACCTTTGGAACAAATCACTGTAAAGAGGCAACCAAGGATAATGATAAGGGAGGGATGAAACAGGCCGTGCTGTACGCAGTAAAAACAATTCTACAGGTGAGTAATCACAGAATTGTCTTTTTCCAAGTGTACAGCACGGCCTGTTTCATTTAATCCTTACTTCTGGGACATCCAATAGCAGTGTCCGTAAAGATAGGGTGGGATCCCCAAAGAGTAACGGCAGGCAGTTTAAACCACTGCCGCCTGAAGAACCTTGCGTCCAAAAGCAGCATCAGCTGAGGCCCTAACATCAACCTTGTAAAACTTGGAAAAAGTATGAACAGAAGACCAAGTAGCGGCCTTACAAACTTGTTCAACAGAAGCCTGATGCTGAAAAGCCCAAGAGGCACCAATAGCTCGAGTAGAATGAGCAGTAACACGGAAGGGAGGTTCCTTCCCTTTAGCAGAATAAGCTTGCACCACCGCCTGACGGATCCACTTGCTGATAGTAGATTTGGCTGGAGGCAAACCCTTCCTAGGTCCAGCAGAAAGAACAAACAAAGCATCAGATTTCCTAAACGACTCAGAGGCAACCAAATAAAATTTCAGTGCCCTGACAACATCCAGAGAATGAAGTGTCTGTTCCTTAGAATTAGAAGGGTTAGGACACAAGAAAGGTAAAACAAGATAAAAAGCAGACATAACCTTGGGCAAGAAAATACCATTTTTTTAATACTCACCTGTAAAATGGGTATTATAAGTATGTCACACACCCCGCTTCCACTATTCATGACATATGGGTTATGGTCCAGTAGAGGGCGAACTTCTGCAGAGATGAAAGCAAAAGAAAATCCCCTCCCGGTCCATAAATACCTGGGACCTCCCACACATTCCCCAGTATATGACAGCAGAAAGGGGACCAGGAAGAGCCAATAAAACATTCTTAACAATAAAAGGTTCACCATATAAAGGATCCAGAATACAAAAGGGCGGGATGAAGCGGGGTGTGTGACATACTTATAATACCCATTTTACAGGTGAGTAATCACAAAATGGTATTATTCCAAGTATGTCACACACCCCGCTTCCACTATTCATGACATATGGGACATCCAATAGCAGTGTCCGTCATGGGTGGGGATCCAAATACAGCAAAAAATGCACCAATTTAAACCACTGCAGCTTGCAGAACCTTGCGGCCAAAAACAGCATCCGCTGAGGCCCGCATATCAACCTTGTAAAACTTGGAAAAAGTATGAACGGAAGACCAAGTAGCAGCCTTACAAACTTGTTCAACAGAAGCCTGGTGCAGGAAGGCCCAGGAAGCCCCAACAGCACGAGCAGAATGAGCAGTGATCTTAAAAGGAGGAACCCTCCCCTTAGCGGAATAGGCCCCAACAATGGCCTGACGTATCCATTTACTAATGGTAGACTTGGCAGGCGCCAAACTTTTCCTGGGCCCGGAGGGCACCACAAACAAGGCGTCCGTCTTACGAAAAGGAGAAGTAGCGACCAAATAGTACTTCACACAACGAACCACATCCAAAGAGTGCAAAACCCTCTCCTTGTCATTGCTAGGCTTAGGACACAAGGAAGGGAGAACTACATCCTGATTGAGATGGAAAGCAGAAACCACCTTAGGAAGGAAATCTGGTTTAAAGCGAAAAACCACCTTGTCCTGGTGTCTCTCAAAGTAAGGGGCCTGAATAGACAGAACCGCCAACTCAGAGACACGTCGAACAGAGGTAATAGCCACCAAAAAGGCCACCTTTTGAGTGAGCACAGAAAGTGCCACATCCTGCATCGGCTCAAGGAGGACCCTGGAGGGCCGAGAGAACCAAATTTAGATCCCAAACGGGAACCAAAGGCTTTCTAGGGGGCCGAACATGAGTGACCCCTTGGAAAAAAGTCTTGACCAGATGATGCAAAGCAAAAGACCTTTGATAAAAAGACAGCCAGGGCAGAAACCTGACCCTTCAAAGTACTGAGCTGGAACCCCAGATCCAGACCGTGTTGTAGAAACTCCAAAATACTAGGAACCGAAAACACCCTGCAAGGTAAGGCCCTAGCCTCACACCAGTCAATATAGGACCGCCAAGTCCTATAGCAAATGGTAGAGGAAGACCTCTTCCTCGCTCTAATCAATGTCTGAATAACCGCCTCCGACAAACCTTCCTCCCTCAGGATGAACGTTTCAGCAGCCACGCCATCAAAGCAAGCGTTTGTAAATTGGGGTAACGTAGCTGATCCTGAGAGATCAGATCCAGAAACAGGGGGAACCTGTACTGATCTACCACCAGTCTTACGACGTCTGCGTACCAAACCTGTCTTGGCCACCTTGGGGCCACCAGAATTGCTAGAGCCCCCTCTAGAGCCAGTTTGCGCACTACCTTGCCCACCATGGAGAAGGGGGGAAACAGGTACAGAAACCCCAGATCCCTCCAGGCAAGGGACAAGGCATCCACTGCCAGGGCCAGAGTATCCTGAGACAGAGATACAAATGTTGGGAGCTTGTGATTGTGCCGAGAGGCAAAGAGATCCACCTCCAGAGTCTCCCACTTGTGACACAGGGACCGAAACACCCTGTGGTTGAGAGACCATTCCCCTCGGCGAGAGAAACCACTGTTCAGGGAGTCCACCTCTGTGTTCTCCACTCCCGGAATATACACTGCCGAGATGCAAGGAACATTGCTCTCCGCCCATGTCAGAATCAGAGACACTTCCCTGAGGGCACTCCTGCTGCGAGGCCCTCCTTGGTGATTGATGTAAGCTACCGCAGTTCGATTGTCTGATCGAACCTGAACCGGTAAGCCCTGTAGGTGGAATGTCAGACGTGACAGAACCAAACGGATAGCTCTGAGCTCCAAGACATTGATGGGGTTGTGAGCCTCCTGAGGACCCCACAACCCCTGAAACTGATGATCCTTCCAGAAACCTCCCCAGCCTGACAGGCTGGCATCCGTGGTAACCGTCTCCCAACAAGGGGCCAGAAAGGATCTGCCCCTCATCAGATTGCTTGGTTCCAGCCACCACTGAAGGGACTGCCGAACCCTGGGAGACATCAGAAAAGACTGATCTAAGGACTGTGGACATCTGTCCCATTTCCACAATAGATGGAGTTGAAGCGACCTCATATGGAACTGAGCAAAGGGGACTGCCTCGAAAGAGGCCACCATCAAACCTACCAGAGTCACCCCTAGCCAGATAGAAGGGCGAGGATTGGTCAGGAGAACACGTATCAGATCCTGAACCCTCTGCACCTTTGGCTGAGGTAGGAACACTCTGGCCTGACTGGTATCCAGATTCATGCCCAGAAAGGAGATCTCTCTTGATGGGGAGAGAGAAGACTTGGGGTGGTTGATCACCCATCCGAACCTTTCCAGCGTCGCCACCACCGTCCTGGTGTCCAACTCCGCCTGGCAGAGGGAAGAAGCTGTAATGAGTAGGTCGTCCAGATACGGCACAATGCGAATGCCCTGGGCTCTGAGCAGGGCCATTATGTCCGCCAGAACCTTGGTAAACACCCTCGGTGCTGAGGTCAGCCCGAACGGGAGGGCCACAAACTGAAAATGCTGATCTCCCACCACGAACCTGAGAAATCTCTGGTGTGCTGGGAAAATTGCTACATGAAGGTAAGCATCCTTGATGTCTATGGACGTCATGAAATCCCCCTGACGAAGGGAACCGATGGCTGAGCGCAAAGTCTCCATGCGGAACTTCTTGGTTCTGATGAACCTGTTGAGAAGCTTCAAATCCAGAATGGGTCTTATGAAGCCATCCTTTTTGGGAACCGTGAAGAGGTTGGAATAATAGCCCCGGCCTCTCTCTGAAAGAGGCATCGGGCATATGACCGCCATGTCCAGGAGATTCTTTACAGCCAACAGGAGCCCCTGCGCCGCCCGAGGATCCGATGGCACCTGAGACCTTAGGAATCTGGGAGAGGCCGGGACTCGAACTCCAGTTTGTACCCAGACGAGACCACTTCCAATATCCACTTGTCTGTGACCTTCTGGGCCCAGACCTGGAAGAAGACCGCAGCCGTCCCCCCACCCACAAGGGTGAGGGCGCCTCTTCATTGCTGAGCTGGCTTGGCAGCGGGCTTGGGCCTGGAACCCCAGGTAGCGGCCGGACGGGCGTGTCCCCTGCCTCTGTTCCAGGAATCACCTCTGAAACTAGAGTAGGCAAGAACTCTGCCCACTCTGGCACCGCGAAAGGAAGGATTGAAGGAGCTTGCCCCCCGAAAGGAGCGACGCTGCTTCTTATGCTGAGGCAGCTTCCCACCTTTCGCCACAGAATCCAATTTGTCACCAAACAGCCGCATACCCAGGAAGGGCAGCGCTGTGAGTGATTTCTTGGCCGCTATGTCAGCCGCCCACTGGTGTAGCCATACCGATCGACGCATGGCCACCAGCAGAGCCGAGGTTCTACCACACATGATAATAGTGTCATCCATAGCCCCCAACACAAAGTTCATGAACAATTCACACCTCTTAAGGGCTGTGAATTCAGCACTGGCCGGGTTGAGTTGGGACCCTTTTAACATGTCCCTAACCTCAGACCTGGTAGCCACAGCCACGAGGGCAGAAGCACAAACAGGCCGCAAGGCTGTACCCACAGTGGCAAAGGCATGGCATGCCATCTGATCAATGCGCTCATCCTCGCCATCCTTAAGGGTAGGGGAGTATGTACAACGGAGGTGTTGGACAATCCTAAGATGGGCGCATCAACCTCAGGAGGGGAAGACCATCGTCTCACTGCGTCCACCGGGAAGGGATACTTCCTATCCCATCCCTGCGGAACACCGGGAAGCCGACTCGGCTTCTCCCATTCTCTAAGAATCATGCTATCAAAATGATTCTGATTTGGGAACTCCAAGCGGTGCTTAGATGAGCCAAAGAAGTCCCCCTACTTCGGAGGGGCCTCCGCTGGAGGGGAAATATCCAGAACCTCTAAGAGATGGGCCAGGACTTTGGGGGTATCCACAGCATCCCCCAGCGCCTGCCCGGCATCAGAATCAAGGAACTGCAGTTCTTCAGTCTCAGATTCCCCAAACAATTCCCCCTCCTCAAGAGGGGAATAATCAGACTAGTCAGGGGAGTCATAATCATCAAAATCAAGTACCGGCGTAGACGGTGACAGATTCCTTTTCTTAGCAGGGCCTTTTCTGCCCACTGAGCTAGAAGTAATTTTCTCTAGGTTGGCCAGCCTGGCACATACCTCAGAGTGCGACTAACCACTAATGACAGTGTCAACTGGGGTACAGATAATGCGGGGTGGCGTGGGAGATGAGACGGGCGGCACTGACCCAGACGCCTGGGATCCCGACTGCCGCGTTATAGTCTGTTCCACACATGGTATGCAAGTTAGTACATTTTCCCCCGCAAGGGGTACCCCACAACCCACACACAGCCGGGATTGTCCCGAAGGGAGCCCGAGCCCGGTATCCTGTGGAGCCTCCATATGGTGATTTTTAAAGGTAGTCGCAATGACCAGAGGGAATTACGCTGATAAGCTACCCGGGATGCCCCTTTAAGTCTCAAGTGGGAGGATTTTTGGGGTGCCCAATTTACTCTAGGGACCCTAGGACCGGGAGAACCCCCTTTTAAGCAGGAAGCAGGGAGTCCTCCTGAAAGACACAAGCAGTGGTCATAAACACATGCGCACAAACACAGAAAATATCCTACAAATAGTTAATCACACAGTGTGACCTGCGCTGCCCCCAGCTGAAGGCAACACAATTATGCTTACAATATAAAGATGAAAAAATACAATTCTGTGAAGTACTCACCTGTAGAATTGGAATTATAAGTATACAGTACGTCCTGCTCCAGATAGATTACTTACACTTGGGTTATCCTCCGCCAGATGGCGCTGAACTGCAGAGACATGTAAAACAGGCTCCTCCCGGCCCCTCAAATACCCGGGGACCTCCCACAAATCCCCAGCATTGAAAAGCAGTGAACAAGAAGCCAGGAGAATATAACCACCCAAGAAAACTGGTAACTTATAACAATGATAACAATCACCATACAGGGGATCCAGAATAATGCAAACCCTTCCTAGGACAAGAAGGGACCACAAAAAGCGCATCAGTTTTCCTAAAGGACGCAGATACTACTAGGTAATACTTCAGACACCTGACCACATCCAAGGAATGCAAAACCCTTTCCTTAGCATTGCTAGGAATAGGGCACAATGAAGGAAGAACAGTGTCCTGATTCAAATGAAAGGCAGACACCACCTAGGCAAATAATCCGGCTTAAAGCGAACACCACCTTATCCTGGTGTCTCCCAAAGTATGGCGGCTGGATAGACAGAGCCACCAGCTCAGACACACGCCTGACCGAAGTAATAGCCACCAGAAAAACAACCTTGAGGGTAAGTACAGGGAGAGCAGCATCCTGAATAGGATCAAAGGGAACACCCTGCAAGACAGGCAAGACCAAGTTCAAATCCCAAACAGGGACCATAGGTTTTCGTGGGGAACACACATGAGTAACCCCCTAAAAGCAGTCTTAACCAAGGAATGCTGAACAAAAGACTTCTGAAAGAAGACAGACAGGGCAGAAACCTGACCCTTCAAAATACTGAGTTGGAGACCCGACTCCAACCCATGCAGTAAAAACTCCAGAACCCTGGGAACTGAGAACAACCAACAGGGAAGAGACCTAGACTCACACCAGTCAATGTAGGTACACCATACCCTATAATAGATGAAAGAAGAAGTCTTCTTCCTAGCCTTCACCATGGACTCAACCAACGAGGTAGACAAGCCTTTCTCCATCAAGATGGAGGTTTCAGCAGCCAGGCCATCAAAGCCAGAGTTTGTAATTGGGATGGCGTAAGGGGCCCTGAGTGAGCAGATCTGGCACTCCAGGCAGAAAGTACTGATCTACTGCCATCTGCACCACGTCTGCAAACCACACTCTTCTTGGCCACCTGGGGGCCACCAGAATCACTGGCACCCCAGGATCAGAGACACTTCCTGGAGGGCCCTCTTGCTCTGGGTCCCTCCCTGATGATTGATGTAGGCAACTGCCGTCAGATTGACTGAGCGCCCCTGAACAGGCAGGCCCTGAAGATGAGTAGTCAAGAGAGCCAGAACTAACCTGATCGCTCACAGCTTCAAGACATTGATAGGTGTATGGGCCTCCTAAGGGCCCCACCTCCCCTGGAACTGCAGGGACTTCCAGAAACCCCCCCCCCCCCAACCTGATAGACTGGCATCCGTGGTGACCGTCTCCCAGGAAGGGGCAAGAAGGATCTGCCCCCCCAACAGGTTCCTTGAGTCCATCCACCACAAGAGGGACCTCCTTACCAGGGGGGAAAGCACACAGACCCTGTCCAGGGATGCTGGGTCCTTGTCCCATACAGACAATAGGAGAAGTTGCAGAAGCCCCAAGTGGGACTGTACATAAGGAGACTTCGAAGGAGACTTCGAAGCACAGCCCACCAGCTGCATCCCCTGCCTGGTGGAGGGACGGGGACAGCTAGGAGGGACTGAGCTTGTGCAAGCAGATTGTCCACCTTCTGCTGAGGAAGGAAGATCCTTGCCTGAACTGTGTCCAGATTCATTCCTGGGAATGGAGTTACCAAGGAAGGGGACAGTGAGGACTTGGGGTGGTTGATCACCCATCCAAATGACTCCAGAATGGACACCACCAGCTGAGTATCCAACTTTGCCTGATGTAGAGACTGGGAAGTGATGAGGACGTCCAGGTAGTGGCAGCATGCGGACGCCCCTTGGCCTCATCAGAGACATCACCCCCGCCAGCAC
Source organism: Gastrophryne carolinensis (assembly GCA_027917425.1). Lineage (NCBI taxonomy): Eukaryota > Metazoa > Chordata > Amphibia > Anura > Microhylidae > Gastrophryne > Gastrophryne carolinensis. Next base: position 539,665,473 of record CM051234.1, read on the forward strand.
CTTGGTGAGCACTCTGGGAGCTGAAGAGAGGCCAGATGGCAAGGCCACAAATTGGCAGTGTTGATCTTGAATCTGAGGAACCTTGGTGCCCTGAAAACACAGGGATGTGAAAGTAAGCATCTTTGATATCCACAGACGGCATGAAGCCCCTGGGGCGCAAGGAGCTGATGGCCGAGCGCAGAGTTTCCATGCGGAAAATGCCTGTACTTGACAATTTGCTGAAGATCTGTAAATCCAGAACGGGCCTGACTGACCCATCTTTTTTGGGAACTGTGAAAAGGTTGGTGTAGAGTCCCTTGACCCCCAGACCCAGCAGGCCTTGCACGGCCTGCGTCAACACCGGAGCAGAGGCAGGGACTAGGAGTACCCGGGACCTGATAATCTTGGGGGAGGCCGCACAGCAAACTATCTTGAAACCGGAGGACACTACCTCCTGAATACACCGGTCTGAGGCGTGATGCCTCCAGACTTGAGCAAGGTGCCGCAGCCGTCCCCTCACCCTGACGGGCGAGGGTGCCCCATCATGCTTGAGGGGACTTGGGAGAGGATTTGGGCTTAGCCCCCCCCCCCCGGAGGAGCCAGGGTGTTGTCTTCTGCTCCTGGGAAAGGCATCTGCGCAAGCCCCCGCGAAGGACACCCCTGGTTCCTGTTTAACACCATGGTAGGGGGTAGAAGGGGCCGAGACAGCCGTCTGCGCTGGGGTAACTTACCTCTCTTACCAAACAGGTCTAGACAGGCCCCAAACAGGCGTAGCCCCTTAAAAGGAAGCCCAGTAAGGGCCTTCTTCGAAGCATATTCAGCACCCCACTGTCGCAGCCAGACCAAGCAACGTATAGCCACCACGAGGGCAGAGGTTCTTACCCACATTCTGATGGTGTCATCCAATGCTAATAGGACAAAATTTACAAACACATCACAACTGGAGAGTGCATTAAACACCTCAGAAGGGAGATCATCAGGGGCACTATCAAGCATTTTTCTGATGAGGGTTCTAGTGGCCACAGCAGTAATGGCAGAGGCACAGACCGGGCGCAGCACCGTCCCCGCACATGCAAAGGCGTGGGAGGCCAGCAGGTCAATGCGCTGGTCCTCAGCATCCCGTAGGGTAGTAGAATCAGGGGGATACATGACAGGGGCGTTAAATAGCCCTATGATAGGGACATCCACCTCGGGGGGGGGGGGATGACCAACATTTAACCACCTCAGGGGGAAAAGGATAATTCCTATCCCAATCCCATGGAACCCCGGGAAGTTTACTGGGGCACTCCCATTCCTTGAGCACAAGGGTATGGAAATGTGCCTGCTCTAGAAATTCCAAATGTGATGTTGCTGTATGGAAACGCTTCCCTCTCTGCCTGGGAGTCTCGCCAGGGAGAGATAGACAGAACCTCAAAGATCTGGGTCAATAATCTGTCAGTGTCATCCGGGGCCCAGGGGTCAGAGCCAGAATCGTCATGACACCTTGGTCTCTCATCAGATGAGCCTGAGTCAGAAAAGAGCTCTCCATCAGAAGGGGTATAGCCACACAGATTCATAAACTCCTGAGATCCCATAGGGAAAACAGCAACATAAGGCGTCAAGTGCCACTTCTTACCAGGGCCCTTACGCGCTAAAGACCTCGCAATAATCTGTTCAGCAGTAGGCAGTCTAGAAGACACATCAGGCTGAGAATCCCCACAAGTATGCAACTCAACAGGAGAGAGATTTAAGCTGGGGGAAGTAATGAAACGAGGTGCAGCCACTGGCAAGCCAGATTGCAAAGCCAGCGCTTGCTCAGCACAGGGTACGCAGACCCATGCCTTGTCAGCGTCAGCATGAGGTTGTCCACACGCCATACACAGCCGGTCTTGTCCCAAAGGGACCCCGGTCACATTATCTTGAGATGCCTCCATATGGTGATTATTAGGCACAATATCCCAGTAGGGATTGACGCTATATAGCAACCCTGGATGCCCCAATGACCCACTAGGGAAATGGGAGTAATTTTACAAGGCGCGACTATCAATTACACCGGGCCGGGAGAAGCCAATGGATTCACCCGTCTGAAAGACACAATGAGAAGAAAGGGTATCCGGACGAACACACTACAATGAGTATAAAGCCGCCCGCGAGGGCACTTACGGACCACAGCAAGTAAGAACGTCACACGCACGCGCGACCTGACAACATGGCGCCGAATACCTCGAAGGGCGGGCCAGAGCGAGCTGTGACGCGGGGCGTGCCAGGCCAGGCCCCCGCCCCCCTGAAGACCGCAAAGTTCAACCGACAAGCAGCCAATGAGGACGCAGAAGCGTCTGAGGTAATGCCGGCGCGGAACATCCAAATGAAGGAAAAGGCGCACGCGGCGGCGGCATTTGCAAGAGTAAAAAGACAAGTCAGTGCGGCGGCTGACACCACATATACTAGTCCAAAAAGACATTACAAAAAGCCATATGCCTGTAATCACGATACACCGACACCCACACCCCCCTTTCTTTCCCCCCGAAGGCTACAGGGAGAATGAGGATGGCGGCCCTTTGTACAGGGCCCACCGCTACCGGGGCATGGGACAATAATGCGGGAGGGGCATCCCATAAAGGCTCACCATCAGCCTATACCGCCTACCCTTTGGTGGGGGACTGCGGTGGAGCAGCACTCCATAAGCACGCATGGTGCCGCCTACCTTCACCCGACCAGCGCAGCCCAGGCTGGGAGGCACATCGTACGAAGGACGGGTGGGAATAGTCCAACAGGGCCGCAGGCTAATAGCCCCGCTCACCTGCGACAGAGTGATAATTTCATGTCTTCGCTGTAAGCACTGCAGAGAAATCTGGGGATTTGTGGGAGGTCCCCGGGTATTTGAGGGTCCGGGAGGAGCCTGTTTTACATGTCTCTGCAGTGCAGTGCCAAGTGTAAGTAATCTATCTGGAGCAGGACGTACTGTATACTAAGAATAAGCGGGGCCCCAGGAGGGCATTGCATTGTATGTCCCAAATGGGGCTCTTAGAGGCTAGAATTAGTACTAGAGTTAGGACTGCACCTCACAGGGGCACCTTGGCGCCGGTGGTGCAGCTTAAGCATACTTCTGCAGATGTGTGTGACCGAGCCCCCTGTTTTTAACCTAGTTTAGAGACAGATTGTAGGTTGGTCAGCAAGCTAACTGGTTTGAGTGCTGTGGCCCCTTTAAGACTTTTGTATTCTAATTGCCCTGCTAATGTGCACCTCCCTGGTTAGTTATAAAATGGTCTGAGCGGCTGCCACCCCTCTTTTGTTTCTTTTGAATTTGTGCAAGCACATGGAGTGTGGGGTCTAGGCTGTATTGCAAGGTCTTTGACCCTTCCACCCCATGGTTTGCACTTGAGGTTTAGGGCAACCTCAGGTAAGCCTGCTCCCAATTTATCTATTGCATTGTATGTCCCAAATGGGGCTCTTAGAGACTAGAATTAGTACTAGAGTTAGGACTGCACCTCACAGGGGCACCTTGGCGCCGGTGGTGCAGCTTAAGCATACTTCTGCAGATGTGTGTGACCGAGCCCCCTGTTTTTAACCTAGTTTAGAGACAGATTGTAGGTTGGTCAGCAAGCTAACTGGTTTGAGTGCTGTGGCCCCTTTAAGACTTTTGCACTCACGTGTCACCCAAGATGGCAGTCAGCAGCACAGCGCTCCCGAGAGAGAGGGAGAGAGGGAGAAGGAAGGGCGGGCCAGCGCGGACCGCGCGTCGCGCCTAGCCCATCCCCCCTTCCCTCACCACCAGCAGCTATAGGCTGGGTTCCGCAAAAAGTGCCAACAGGAGGGGGCGGGTCGCGGCAGCACGTGAGCGACCGGCCCCACCCCCTCGACACCGCAGCCTGAGGGGAAGAAGCTCCCCTCAGCGCGTAAAAAGAAATGCGATCTGTGCACACTAACAAGCACACTGTATCTCACACACACAGTATAAAGAGCAGAAAAAAACCCAACCCCCCCCCCCCCCCGGAGGGTTACGAGGGGGACCCAGAAGGGGGGGAAAAATCCCGCACCAAGGGACAGGGCATCCCAAACCGGGATCAACAACCCGGATTCCGCCTACCCCTTAATATGGGGTCTCAGCATGGCTCCCTGAACACCTATTAAGGTGATTCCTACCCTCACCCGGACCTGCAGCCGAGGCTGGGAGGCTAGTATAGAGACTTACAATATAAAGGTCCGGGCATTAATAGGGCAAAAAATGGCCGGGTGCAAGCCCGGCTTACCTGCAAGGAAGAGCAGCATATATCTTCTGACTTGCTCGCCGTCCTGCAGAGAAGGAACTGGGGAATGTGTGGGAGGTCCCAGGTATTTATGGACCGGGAGGGGCTTCTTTTTTGCTTTCATCTCTGCAGAAGTTCGCCCTCTACTGGACCATAACCCATATGTCATGAATAGTGGAAGCGGGGTGTGTGACATACTTGGAATATCCGGTTTAAGCCGGAACACTACCTTATCCTGATGCCGCTCAAAATAAGGAGGTTTCATAGAAAGCGCCGCCAGCTCAGAAACTCACCTGACCGAAGTAATAGCCACCAAAAAAGGCTACCTTAAAAATCAGAATGGGCAACGCAGCCGAACTCATAGGTTCAAAGGGAGGACCCTGTAGAGCAGACAACACCAAATTTAAGTCCCAAACCGGAAGCAGAGCCTTACGCGGCGGACGTACATGAGAAACTCCCTGAAACAAAGTCTTAACAAGCCTGTGATTGGCAAAAGATCTTTGGAAAAAAATTGCCAAAGACAAAACCTGTCCCTTGAGAGTACTAAGTTGAAGGCCCGAATCCAACCATGTTGTAAAAACTCCAGAATCCTGGGAATATAAAAGACCCGACAAGGAAGAGACTTGGACTCGCACCAGACAATGTAAGCATGCCAGATCATGTAGTAGATAAAGGACGAGGATTTCTTCCGATCCCGAAACAGGGTATCAACAACAGAGGCCGGCAAACTCTTGCCCATCAAGATGGAGGTTTCAGCAGCCGAGCAGTTAAAGCCAGCGCTTGTAAATTGGGATGGCGCAGCTGTCCCTGCGCGAGAAGCTCTGGATCGTTGGGCAGGACGAGCCAATCCACTGCCATCTGTACGAGGTCCGCGAACCACACCCTCCTCGGCCAGCGGGGGGCCACTAGAATGGCCGGTACCCCCTCCTGGGCTATCTTGCGCAGCACCCGACCCAGCAAAGGAAAGGGAGGGAATACATAGAGGAGTCAAAACTCTATCCAGGGAATGGCTAGCGCATCCGTGGCGAAGGCCAGAGGATCCTTTGACAGGGAGACAAATCTTGAAAGCTTGTTATTGTGACGTGACGCAAACAGGTCCACATCCGTCAGACCCCAGCGGTGACACAGGGCGTGAAATACCTTGATGCTGAGAGACCATTCCCCCAGCCGAGACGTCCCCATGCTCAGGGAGTCCGCCTCCTGGTTCTCCACCCCCGGAATGTAAACCGCCGAGATGCAGGGAACATTCTCTTCCGCCCAAGACAAAATCAGGGACACTTCCTTGAAGGCTCGCTTGCTCCGAGCCCCCCCTGATGATTGATGTAGGCAACCGCCGTCTGATTGTCCGAGCGAACCTGTACAGCACGACCCCGAAGGTGGGGAGTCAACTGGGAGAGTACCACTTGTTATATGAGGAAGGGCACAGGATATTGCCTGAAACGCGTAATATGTGAACTATTCTTGGAATGGAAACCATGTAACTTTTAACTTGACCAATAAACGGAGAAATTTTAAGGAACACTTGAGTGCCAGACAATGGAAATTTTTCATGGGAGAGTTCCAACCTGATCGCCCGCAGTTCTAGGATGTTGATTGGCGCATGGGCCTCCTGGGGGCCCCACTGACCCTGGAATATCAGAGACTTCCAAACTCCCCCCCAGCCAGTCAGACTGGCGTCCGTGGTGACAATCTCCCAGCGCGGAGGCAGAAAGGACCTGCCCATTAGAAGATTCCTTGAGTCCAACCACCACGAGAGGGACTGCCTGGGGACAAAGCAATTTCCTGTTCCAGGGACTCCGGGTTCCGATCCCAAACAGACAAGAGATGCAACTGAAGAGGTCTCATGTGAAACTGAGCAAAGGGAAACACCATGAGGCCCACTAACTGCATCCCCTGCCGAATGGAAGGGTGGAGACACGGGAGCAGGGCCCGTGCCTACATCTGAATGCCCTCCAACTTCTCTTGAGGAAGAAATACCTTGACCTGAGAGGTATTCAGTTTCATGCCCAGGAAGGACCTCACCAAAGACGGAGATAGTGAAGACTTGGGATAGTTGATCACCCAGCCGAAGGACTCGAGAGTGGAGGTCACCACCTGAGTATCCTTCTCGGCCTGATGAAGAGACTGAGCAGCAATCAGAATGTCGTCCAGGTAAGGGAGGATGCGAATGCCCTGGTTCCTCAGGAGAGCCATGACGCCAGCCAACACCTAGGTGAGAACCCGAGGGGCCGAGGTGATACCGAACGGCAAGGCCACAAACTGGTAATGCTGATCCTCCAGAGCGAACCTCAGGAACCTCGATGACCTGGGAAGATCAGCACGTGAAAATAGGCATCTTTGATGTCCACCGTGGTCATAAAGTCGCCCGGCCGAAGAGATCTGGTGGCTGAACGTAGAGTCTCCATGCGAAAGTGCTTGAACCAGACAAACTTGTTGAGACCCTTCAAGTCCAGGATGGGCCTCAGGGAACCGTCCTTCTTGGGCACAGATTGGAGTAGTACCCCCGACCCTGTTCTTGGTGATTTACCTGAGAAAAGACTCCTGACTCCAGCAGAAGTTGAACAGCTAGACACAGTCCCTGAGCCGAATCAGGGTTTAGAGATATCCGGGATCGGAGGAATCTTGGGGAGGCCAGGCTGCAAACTCTGTCTTGTAACCAGAGGACAACACCTCCTGAATACATTGGTCTGAGACGCGAAGCCTCCAGACATGAGCAAAAAGCTGAAGCCGTCCCCCCACCTGGTCGGGTGAGTGTGCCTCCTCATGCTTGAGGAGCCTTGGGAGGGGGTTTAGACTTGGTCCCCCAGGAGAGACCGGGGCGACCGTGGGATCTGCCTCGGCCCCAAGAGTCTCTGTGACTACTTGAGAATGGGGGGCCACGACCTCCCCTTGAAGGACGAAAGGAGGAGGATCCCCGAAAGGGCCGAGTCTGCTTCCTATGCTGGGGGAGCCTACCATCCTTGGCCAGAACATCCAGACCCGTGAAGGGAAGCCCAGTGAGAGACTTCTTAGCTGCAGTGTCAGCCGCCCACTGACACAACTAAACAGACCGACACATAGCCAGCAAGAGGGCCGAGGCCCTACCGCCCAGCCGGACGGCATCATCCATGGCAGCCAGCACAAAGGCTATAAAATCAGAGCAAAGCAAGAGGTCCCTATAATCCTCTTTTCTCTTTCCAGACAGAACGGCCTCAGCAAGGCGCCTGACCTTCCTCTTAATGGTAATGGACGCGGCGCAGACCGGGCGCAAGCCTGCCCCCACAAAGCATGACAAGCCAACTGATCCATACTCCCGTCTGCGCTATCACGCAGTGTAGTAGTGTCAGGGGACGCCATGACCGAAGTGTTAGACAGCCCCAGGACCGGAGCGTCCACCTCAGGAGGACACGACCAGCGCTTAACCAAATCAGCCGAAAAGGGATACAAGCCCTTAGGCACCGAGGGTAATCTGTTAGGACGTTCCCACTCCATTGGGGAAATGTCCCTGTTCCGGGAACTCCAAGCGTTGCTTGCCAGGGCGGAAAAGCTCACCCTGCTTCTTCTTGTGCAATGACATGTGCAATGTCTCGAAAAACGCTGACAGTAGCCTATCGGTATCATCCAAGAGCCAGGTATCCTCAGAGGAGGACCCTAGGTCACTGTCGTAAACGTCCCGACGATCCCCAGAGGAGTCTGAGCCACGGAAAAGCTCCCCCTCCTCCGGGGAGTCACGGCCGCCATACAAATCAAGTCCCTCATCGTCCTCGGCATATAGGGACAGCGTGGCGTTAAGGTGCCTCTTCTTGCCAGAGGCCTTGCCCGCCGCCGGTCGGGGCAACTGCCGTTCAATGCTGGCCACGCGCAGCGCCAGATCTGATTGCGACCCCCTGCTAGTATCCCCCTCACTGGGGGCTAAATGCAGGCATGGAGGGCAGGAGAAGCCATAGGGAACGCAGAACTGGAAAAATCAATTCTGTGTGCACTCACCTGTAGAATTTTGTTCTTGCATGGCACGGCCCGCTTCGGTATTCATTACAGTTGGGTTATTCCGCCACTAGGTGGCGCAGTGGTACTGCAGAAAGCTGTGGCATGTCCCGGCATGAGACAAGAAGCCGGGAGAGAATAAGGTAAGGAATGTAAAAAAGGTAAAAAAATACCATTTTGTGAGTACTCACCTGTAAAATGGGTATTACGAGTATGTCACACACCCCGCTTCCAACATTCATGACACTTGGGATACCGGCCTGTAGAGGGCGATCTTGCAGAAATGACATGAGAAAGAGGAGCCCCTCCTGGTCCATAAATACCCGGGACCTCCCACTATTCCTCAGTCTTTAAAAAAAGCAGTGAAGAACCAGGAAGAGCAAATTATATAGTCAAAAATAATAAGACACACCATATAAAGGATCCCAGAACAAAAAAGGGAAGGGGAAGCAGGGTGTGTGACATACTCGTAATACCCATTTTACAGGTGAGTACTCACAAAATGGTATTATTCCTAGTATGTCACACACCCCGCTTCCAACATTCATGACACTTGGGACATCCAATAGCAGTGTCTATAATGGGCGGGGATCCCACAAGGAAAATAAGGCATAACTTAAATTACTGCAGCTTGCAGAACCTTGCGACCAAAAGCAGCAACCGCTGAGGCCCGCACATCAACCTTGTAAAACGTAGAAAAAGTGTGAACCAAAAAAGCAAGTAGCAGCCTTGCAAACTTGTTCAACAGAAGCCTGGTGCTGAAAAGCCCAGGACGCACCAACAGCACAAGTAGAATGAGTAGTAATACGAAAAGGGGGAACCTTCCCCTTAGCAGAATAGGCCCCAACAATGGAAGATTTGGCGGGTGCCAAACCCTTTCTAGGCCCAGAAGGCACAACACAACGAACAACATCCAAAGAATGTAAAACCCTTTCCTTGTTATTACTAGGATTAGGGCACAATGAAGGAAGAACTATATCCTGATTTAAGTGGAAGGCAGACACCACTTTAGGAAGAAAATCTGGTTTAAAACGGAAAACCACCTTATCCTGATGCCTCTCATAGTAAGGAGCCTGTATTGACAGGGCCGCCAATTCAGAAACCCGACGGACAGAGGTAACAGCAACCAAAAAGGTAACTTTCTGAGTGAGAATATGAAGAGGAACCTCCTGTAAAGGTTCAAAAGAAGCCGCCTGCATAGCAGAGAGCACCAGACTAAGATCCCAAACTGGAAGTAGGAGCTTTCTAGGAGGCCGCACATGCGTGACCCCCTGGAAAAAAATCTTAACCAAAGGGTGAAGATCAAATGATCTTTGAAAGAAAATAGCCAAAGCAGAAACCTGCCCTTTCAAAGTACTAATCTGGAAGCCCAAATCCAGACCCCGTTGCAGAAACTCCAAAATCCTAGGGATAGAAAATACCCTGCAAGGCAGGGACATAGACTCACACCAGTCAATATAGGACCTCCAAGTCCTGTAATAAACCACAGAGAAAGACTTCTTTCTAGCTCTAACAAGAGTCAGAATGACCGCATCAGAAAGGCCTTCCTCCTTTAAGATGGAGATTTCAGCAGCCACGCCGTCAAAGCCAGCGTTGGTAAATTGGGGTAACAAAGTTAACCCCGAGTTTAAGAGATCTGGAAGAAGAGGCAGAGGCAACAGATCCTCTGCCCGCCTTGTGACCTCTGCGAACCACAGGCGTCTTGGCCACTTTGGAGCCACCAGAATTGCTGGTGCCCCTTCCAGAACCAACTTGCGCACCACCTTGCTTATCATGGAGAATGGGGGGAAAGGATACAGGAACCCCAGATTCTTTCCGAAGTCCCAATAAACTGATTAGGGAATGAGCCTCCAGAGGCCCCCACAACCCCTGAAACCAGTGTCTCCTCCAGATGCCCCCTCCACCCCGTAAGGCTGGCATCTGTGGTGACCAACTCCCAACAAGGGGTCAGAAATGATTTGCCGTCCCTGAGATTGCTCGAAATCAGCCACTACTGGAGGGACTGCAGGACGAGGGGAGACAACAGACAAGTCCGATTCAAAGACAGCGGGCGCTTGTCCCACTTCGCCAGGAGAAAGAGCTGAAGCGTTTTCATGTGGAACAGAGCAAAAGGAACCGCTTCGAGCGTGGCCACCATCAACCCCATTAATCTCATCCCCAAGTGGATAGGCTGATGAGCATTGGACAGGAATAGATGAATTAAATCCTGAATCAGAACAATCTTGGACTGAGGAAGAACTACCCTGACCTAAAGGGTATCCAGAATCAAGCCCAGAAAGGGAATCTCCCTTACGGGACAAAGAGAGGATTTGGCATGGTTTATCACCCAACCAAACCTCTGTAGTGTAGTCACCACTGTTCTGGTGTCCAGTTCCGTCTGATTGAAAGATGATGCTGTGATGAGCAAGTCGTCCAGCAATGGCACAATGCGAATGCCCTGGACCCTGAGAATAGCCATTACTCCTGCCAGGACCCTGGTAAACACTCTTGGGGATGAAGTGAGACCGAATGGAAGAGCCGCAAACTGAAAATGGTGGTCTTCTACTGTGAATCTGAGAAACCCTTGGTGAGTGGCAAAAATAGGAATGTGCAGATAAGCATCCTTGATGTCTATGGACGTCATAAAGTTCCCCTGGTGGAGAGCGTCGATCGTTCAACGCAACGACTCCATGCGGAACCTTCGGAAACGCATAAACTGATTGAGTCGTCTCAGATCTAGAATAGGCCGAACAGAGCCGTCCTTTTTTGGGAACCGTAAATAGGTTGGAGTAAATCCCCAGACCTCTTTCCGCTGGAGGAACCTGGCGGATAATATCCATGTTTAAAAAGTTCGCCACAGCTGCCCGGAGCCCCTGTGCGATCACCGGATCTGCGGGCATCCAAGACCTGAAAAATCTGGGAGGAGGCCGAACCTCGAATTCCAGCTTGTAACCGGAGGACACAACTTCCATAATCCATATGTCTGATACCTCTTGACCCAAGCCTGGAAAAAAGAAACCCGTACGGGTGAGGGCGCCTCCTCATTGCTGGGCAGGCTTGGAAGTGGACTTGAGCTTAGATCCCCAACTCTGACCTGGATGGCGACGTCCTCTTCCTCTGTTCCATGCAGTCCCCTTGGGCTGAAAAGGGCCGATCCTCTGCCCGTTCTGGAACCATGAAAGGAAGGGTTAAAAGGAAGCTGATCCCCGCAAGGAACGACGTTGCTTCTTACGCTGAGGCAATTTGCCTCCTTTAATGACAGAATTCAACTTCTCACCAAAGAGGCGTAATCCCCCAAAGGGAAGCGCTGTAAGTGACTTCTTTGCCACCGTATCAGCCGCCCACTGGCGTAGCAAAATAGACCGCCGAATTGCCACAAGCAAAGCAGAAGTTCTGCTACACAAGACCATGGAGTCATCTAAAGCAGAAAGTACAAAAGACACAAATAAATCACATCGCTTGAGAGCGGAAAACTCATCAGAGGCTGTCTCAAGCCCTGAGGTATTCTAATAACAGACCTAATAGCGACTGCCATAAGTGCCGAGGCACCCACAGGCCGCAAGGCCGAGGCAACGCTAGCAAACGCATGGCAAGCCATTTGTTCAATACGTTTGTCCTCCCCATCCCTTAAGGGAAGTAGATTCCGGAGAATGCAAAACAGAGGAATTGGACAAACTGAGCACAGTTGAATCCACCACAGGGGGGATGACCAACGCTTACAGTGTCTGCAGGAAAGGGATATATTATTTATTTTTTAATATCCCAGCCCAAAGGAATGCCAGGAAGCCGCGCAGGCTTTTCCCATTCCTTAAGACTGATATCTTCAAAATATTTCTGATTGGGAAATTCAAAACGAGGTTTGGAGGCTCCAAAGAACTCCCCTTTCTGAGGAGGGACTGCTTCTGGAAAATCGATAGCCAAGACCTCATATAATTGAGCAAGAGCTTTAGGGGTTTCAAAATTCTCCCCTTCACCTTGTTCAGCGTCAATACCCACAATTGCTGAACATCTGAAACATCAGATTCTTCAAAGAATTCTCCTTCTTCAAACGGAGAAAAATCAAAAATGCTCGCTACAATCAAGCTCATTTGCCTCAACAGCCAGAGCTAAATGTTTTCTTTTAGCTGAGGCCCTCTTGGCCACAGAGCTAGACATTTATTTATTTATTTTTTTATTTCTTTTTTTCAATGTGAGCCAATCAGGCACATACATCAGAAAGCGACACTCTACCCATGACATTATCACTGGGGGTATGAACAAGACAAGGCGATGTGGGGGAAGAGGCAGGAGCCACCTACCCTGAGGCTTGGGCCCCTTACTGCTGCATTATAACCAACTGAACAAAGATACACAAAAAAAAAATGCGTTATCCCCAACAAGGGATGCCCCACTTCGCAAACACTGCCGAGTCTGTCCCGCAGGTACTGAAAAGCCAGTATCCTGAGATGCCTCCATATGGTGTTTATTAAAATACTTAATTTTTTTATAGTCGCCAAGTATATGGGATTTTTAAAGCCAAAGCTACCCGGGATGCCCCTTAATAGTCCCTAGGTGGGAGGATTTTAAAGGACCAGGAGAAACCCATATTAAGAGAGTTTCCCCCTGGAAGATAGAGAAAACACAATGAGCCTTATGCATATGCAAGAAAGAAATGACAGTAAATAAAAAAGATTTCCCTTTAGTATAATTAAAGGGTACTCACAGTGACCACAACGGCCCAGCAACAGCCCTGCGACCAATCGATATAAGAAAAGCCCAGCAGCGGCACCAACGCAGCAGCCAGGACCAGTGGAGGCCAGCACCAGAACAGGAACCAGCAAACCACATGTCAAACAAAAAGAGGAAGCAGAAATGCGACGCCGACTCGAAGCCCCGCCCACCACCTAGCACTGCTCAGAGAGCAGAGGGCGGGTCAGCCAAAGACAATAGCATGACATCATAGAACAGGGCAGAACGAAAAAAAGAGAGGTATGGTATGTCACTTAACTTTTCCTTTTTTTTTTTTCTTTTAAAAAAAAAAAAAAAACAAAATGCATAGGCCAAAAGATACTCCCTAAATAAAGATCCCCCCCCCCCCTTCACCCCAGCAGGGTCCAGGAGGGCCAAAACAATAAGCACCCAATAGGCACAAGGAGATTTAAAGGGACGGGGCATCCCATGCCGGGGGACACCAACCCGGATTCCGCCTACCCCTTATTTGAGGTCTCACGGAGGGAGAAAGCTCCCATATACACCCAAGGGTTATTCTACCTTTGCCCGAGCCCAAGGGTGTATCTACCTTTGCCCGAGCCCATCAGCCAAGGCTGGGAGGCAGAAATAGAAAAAGGCCGGGCGTAACCCGGCTACCTGCAGGAAGGAGAGTCATCTTCTGAATGCTTCGCCGACTGCAGAGACGAAAAGACTGAGGAATAGTGGGAGGTCCCAGGTATTTATGGACCAGGAGGGGCTCCTTTTTCTCATGTCATCTCTGCAAGATCGCCCTCTACAGGCCGGTATCCCAAGTGTCATGAATGTTGGAAGCGGGGTGTGTGACATACTAGGAATAAACCAATTAACTTGGAACAATGACCATAAAGAGGCAACCAAGAATAACGATAACCAGGGTGGGGCGAAGTGGGCCGTGCCATGCAAGCACAAAAACAATTCTACAGGCGAGTACTCACAGAATAGATTTTTTCTTTATTACATGGCACGGCCCGCTTCGGTATTCATTACAGTTGGGACATCCAAAAGCAGTGTCCAAAATAGGATGGGATCCCCAAAGAGGATCAGTAGTTCAAGTCACTACCGCCTGAAGCACCTTGTGGCCAAAAGCAGCATCAGCTGCTTTTGGCCTTTGTAAACTTAGAAAAAGTATGAACAGGAGACCAAGTAGCGGCCTTGCAAACTTGTTCAACAGAAGCTTGGTGCTGAAAACCCAAGAACCACCAATAGCACTAGTAGAAAGAGCAGTAATCCTAATGGGAGTTCCTTTGCCTTAGCAGAATGGGCTTGAATCACAGCCTAAACGGATCCACTTGCTTAAAGTGGATGTATCCGGAGGCAAACCCTTCCTTGGTCCAGAAGAGAGAACAAACAGAGCATCATACATCCTGAAAGTCTCTATAGCGACCAAATAAAACTTCAGAGCCCTGACCACAACCAGAGAATGCAGTGACCGCTACCCAGAATTAGTAGGATTAGGACACAAGGAAGGCAAGATAATGCCCTGATTGAGATGAAAGGCAGACACAACCTTAGACAAGAAAAAACGGCTTAAGCCAGAACACCACCTCATCCTGAAGCAGCTCAAAATAAGGAGGCTTGATGGAAAGCGCCGCTAGCTGTTAACTCGTCTTACATAAGTGATAGTCACCAAAAAAGGCTACCTTAAGAGTCAAACCGGGAAAGGCAGCATCCCAGATAGAATCAAGGGGAGGCCCCTGCATAGCAGACAACACCAGATTTTGATCCCAGACTGGTAGAAGTAGTATGTTGTGGATGCAGGTGAGAAAAAACCCTGTGAAAACCTGAACCAGTCAGTAAGTGGCAAAAGCACAAATGGAAGAAAATTGCCAGAGCAGAAACCTGGCCTCTGAGTGTACTAAGTTGAAGGTTCAAATCCAACCAAGAATTCCAGAGTCCTGGGAATAGCAAAAAAAAAACCCTACAGGGAAGAGACTTAGAGTCCTACCAGGCAATGTAAACATGTCAGACCCTGTAATAGACGAAGTACAAGGACTTCTTCATAGGCCTAATCATGGAATGAACAACAGAAGCAGACAACTCCGTTATCACCAAGATGGAGGTCTCAACAGCCGAGGAGGAGCCACCAGGGTGGCCGGTACCCGCTCCTGGGCTATGTTGCATATAACACTGCCCAGAAGGAAACAGGGGGAACTCAGAGAAGCCGAACTCCGGCCAAGGGAATGCCCAGGCACACATAGAAAAGACAGGATGATCCTGAAACAGAGACAAAAATACTGTTTTGTGAGTACTCACCTTTAAAACGGGTATTATGAGTATGCCATACACTCCACTTCGATCTTCATGACATGTGGGTAATCTCCAGTAGAGGGCAAACCTCTGCAGAGATGAATATGCAAAAAAGAAAGCCCCTCCCGGTCCATATATACCTGGGACCTCCCACCAATTTCCCAGTGTAAAAAAGCAGTAAGGGGACCAGGAAGAACCAATTATAACCTAATCAAAACCAATGGTTCACCATATAAAAGCCCCAGAACACCTGAAAAAAAAAGGGGTGGGGCGAAGTGGAGTGTATGGCACACTCATAATACCCGTTTTAAAGGTGAGTACTCACAAAACGGTATTATTCTAAGTGTGCCATACACTCCACTTCGGTCTTCATGACATCTGGGACATCCAATAGCAGTGTCCGTCATGGGTGGGAACCAGAAACAGTAAAGAATGTACCAACTCAAACCACTGCAACCTGCAGAACCTTGCGGCCAAAAACAGCATCCGCTGAAGCCCTTGTAAAACTTGGAAAAAGTATGAACGGAAGACCAAGTAGCAGCCTTACAAACTTGTTCAACAGAAGCCTGGTGCTGAAAAGCCCAGGACGCACCAACCGCACGAGTAGAGTGCGTAGTGACCCTAAAAGGGGGAGTCCTCCCCTTAGCAGAATAGGCCCCAACAATGGCCTGACGAATCCATTTGCTAGTCGTAGACTTAGGAAGAAGTAGTCACCAAATAGCACTTCACACAGCAAACAACATCCAAATTGTGCAGAACCCTCTCCTTGTCATTGTTAGGCTTAGGACACAAGGAAGGGAGAACAATATCCTGATTGAGGTGGAAAGCAGACACCACCTTAGGAAGGAAATCCGGCTTAAAACGAAAAACCACCTTATCCTGGTGTCTCTCAAAGTAAGGGGCCTGAATCGACAGAGCCGCCAACTCAAAGACACGCCGAACAGAGGTAATAGCCACCAAGAAAGCAACCTTCTGAGTGAGAACCGAAAAGAGCAATATCCTGTAGCGGCTCAAAAGGAGGACGCTGCAGAGCCGAAAGAACCAAATTCAAATCCCAAACATGAACCACAGCCTTCCGAGGGGGCCACACATGCGCGACCCCTTGGAAAAAGGTCTTAACCAGCGGGTGTAAGGCAAAAATACAATTCTGTGAAATTCTCACCTGTAGAATTGGTATTATTGGTATACAGTACGTCCTGCTCCAGATATAATACTTACACTTGGGTTATCCTCCGCCAGATGGCGCTGTACTGCAGAAGCATGCGAAAACAGGCTCCTCCCGGCCCTTCAAATACCCAGGGACCTCCCACGAATCCCCAGCATTGACAAGCAGTGAACAAGAAGCCGGGAGAATTAAACCACCCAGAACAACTGGTAAGATAACCATGATAACAATCACCATACAGGGGATCCAGAAAAAAGCAACAACAGGGTGGGGTGGAGCAGGACGTACTGTATACCAACAATACCAATTCTACAGGTGAGTATTTCACAGAATTGTATTATTCTTAGTATACAGTACGTCCTGCTCCACATATAATACTTACACTCGGGACATCCAAAAGCAGTGTCCATAAGTAGGGTGGGATCCCCAACAACAATACGACCACAGCAGACAGTTTAAAGCACTGTCACCTGAAGAACCAGACGGCCAAGACAGCATCAGCTGAGGCCCTAACATCAACGTTGTAAAAAGAAACCTTGCAAAAGATATGAACAGAAGACCAATGGTAGTGTAGTGGCCTAACCAATCAGTTTAACAGCAAAACCTGTGCTGAAGCCCAAGAGGCATCAAGCACGCATAGAAGGAATCAAGGCGACAAGGGAGATTCTCCCCCTTGCCTGAATAGGCCTGAGTAATAGCCTGACAATCCGATTAGCTAATGCATTTGGCAGAAGCCAAGGCCAAAAGAACAAGGTACCAGGAGTAACATCCATTAAGGTAACCACCAGGACCAAACCGCCCAACTCCCGAGAGCAGGCGAGATTGAGCACATTCAGGATGTGATGACCCAAAACCCCAAGGAACCTCAGTTCCCTTAAGGGACACAGTGACTTCTAAGAAAAAACTGCCAACACCTGCATAAGGAATGCAGAACCACTACCTTGACGTTGCAAGGAAGGGGGACAGACGTGGAAAACAACATCTCAGATAATTGAACATACGACACCTACAGATGTAGAGAATCCGGCTTCAGGCAGAACTCCACTTTATCCTGGTGTATCTCAAGGAAGGAGGGCTAGGTAGACCGAACCGCCCGCTAACACACGCCTGACCAAAGCAAAGTCACCAGAAGGACCACCTTAAGGGTAAGGACATCCAGACAATGTCCTGAATAGGACCAGGAGACAACCCGCAAGCAGACGGAATTCATCAATTTCAATCCCAACAGGACCATAGGAGTAGATGGAGGGCGCACATGAGCACCCCTGAAGGAAGTCCTAACCAAGGAAGACTGAACCAGAACTGTTAAGGCAAGGTGGGCCGGCAGCCTGACCCATCAGAGAGCAGAGCTGGGGGACCAACTCCAATTTATGCTAAAGGCCACACTGGAGCCCTGGAACCCAAAAACATCCAACAAGTAAGAGGACTAGACTCGTCCCAATAAATGAGGGTATGCCATACCCTACGACAATAGAAGAAGACGCAGAAGAGGCTCACTCCAAGACATCCCCTAGTCACAGCATCGAGGCAGCTAAACTTGTCTCCATCAAGATGTATGCTTCAGCAGTCAGATCCACTTAGGCCAGGGACCATGAACTATAGTGATGTAAAGAGCCCTGAGTGATCAACTGGCACTCCTTGCAAGGTGCAGAACTACTGAGCACAGTACCATAACTGCAACCACACCCTACTAGGTCAACTGGGGGCCACCGGCATTACCGGTCCCCTTACCAGAGTAATCTTCCGCATAACCCTGCCTAGCAGAGGGAGTGGAGAAGGGAATACGGAAACAAAAAATCCTGTCAAGATGGTACTAAGGCATCCGGACCACTGAAATAGGATCCTGGGACAGGGAAACAAGGCCGACAGCCAGTGAAGGTGACAGAACCCAAAAGAGCCATGACTGGATGGATTCCATAGCGACACGGGGATTAGCACATCCTGTCGCAGAGGGGCTTAGCCAGAGCTAATATCACTAACATGCAGGGGGCATTGTTTCCGCCCAGAAGAGAACATAGACACTCCCTGGAAGGTCCGCCAGCTCCAGGCCCTTCCAATGGTTAATGTAGTACGCCTGTCATCAGACGGACAGAGCACCCCCAGCCTGGCAATTCCGGAAGGGGAACGGTCAAGCGAGAAGAGCCAACTGAAAAGCGCTTACTGCTTAAGACTTCCATAGGTGTAAGGACCCTCTAAGGGCCCCACCAACACCAGAATTGCAGGGAGTTTTGGAAGAAACCATCCCCTTCAACCTGAAAGGTTGGCATCCATGGTGGCCGTTTCCAGGAAAGGCAAGAGGGAACTGCCCCCAGACAGGTCCCTCGAGTTCATCCACTTTCAAGAGAAAATAGTCATACAGGAGGGATGGCCCACAGGCCCTGCTCCAGGGGTGCTGGATCCCTGTCCTATGCTTACCACTAGAAGTCGCGGACGGCTCAAGGGAACTGAGCATAAGGGACCTCTTTAGCTGCTCGGGTTCCTGCCGAGCAAGTTAACAACGGCCCACCAGTTGCATCCCTGCCTGGTGTTAAGAAACCGGGACAGTAGTGAGGGACCGGGCCCATGAGACCAGAATGCCCACCTAATTGCGGAAAGGGGGAGAATCAGGTTTGAACCTGATCCAGCATCATTCCTATTAATGGAGTCACCACTTAGGGAACAACGAGAACTCGAGGTGATTGAACACCCATCCAAATGACTCCCAATGGCCCACCGGCCGGGTATCCAACTATCCTGACTCAGACAGGGAAGAAAGGAAGGGCGTCCGGGGAAACTCGTGCGGACAGTCCCTTGGTCTCAGAGACATCACCATCGACAGCACCTGACACTCCAGGAATTGAAGAGAGGCCAGATAGCAGGGCCGCAATTAACAGTGTTGGACTTCCAACACGAACCTGGAGAGCCTCAGAGATCTGAGGGCACAGAGATGTAAACATAAGCATTGAAGAGTGCCCCGGGCGGCAAGACGCCCACTGGGCGTAAAGTGCTGATGGCCAAACTCAAGAGTATCCATGCAGGAAACTGCCTGTAATTAAAGAATTGCTGTGAATCCAGAATGGGCCACCTGACCCATCCTTTTGGGAGCTGTGGGAGGTTGTATATCAGCCCTTGCCTCTGCCTATTACGGGCAATCTGCAAGAGACCCTCAGACCTTGTATGCACAACCGAACAGGGGCAGAGACCAGGCGTACCTGGGGTCTGATAAAAAAAAACTGGGGAAGGAAGTGCAGCAAACTCTATCCTGTATCTGGAGGACACCACCTCCTGATCCGCCAGAGTGAGGCGAAATGCCTCCTGATAAGAGCAAGGTGCTGCAGCCATCCCCTCACCAAGCCGGGCGAGGGCGCCCCATCATGCTTGAGGGGGTTTGGTGGAAGATTTGGGCTTAGCCCCGCCGGAGGAGCCAGAGCGTTGCCTGCTGCTCGTGGGGCAGGAGTCTGCCCCAAAAATCCGGAAAGACACCACTGGTTCCTGTTTAACACTAAGGTAGGGGGGAGGGGGGGTGCTCCTGCCTCGAGGGGGGCGGGATGGCCGTCTGCGAAGGGGTGATTTGCCCTTTTTACCTAACAGGTCTAGACGGGCCCCAAATAGGCGTCGCCCTCTGAAGGGGAGCCCAGTAAGAGTCTTTTTTGTAGTATCATCAGCACCCCACTGTCGCAGCCAGAGCAGGCGACGAATAGCCACCGCAAGGGCGGAAGTTCTTGCACACATTCTAATCGAGTCATCTAGCGCCAATAGAATAAACTTCACAAATACATCACAATTGGAGAGTGCATTGAACACCTCCCAAGGGAGATCCTCGGGGTGATGATCGAGCAATTTTGTGATGAGGGTTCTAGCAGCCACTGCAGTAATGGCTGCGGCACAGGCCGGACGCAGCGCCGTCCCGGCACAAGAAAAGGCATGGGAGGCCAGCAGCTCAATGCGCCGGTCCTCAGCATCCTGAAGGGCGCTATAGGCAGGGGTTGTAATAAAGGGGGGGGGGGGGGTTAGGGACCCCTATGATCGGCGCATCCACCACGGCGGGTGACGACCAGCAATTAACTACCTCAGGGGGAAATGGGTATTTCCAATCCCAGTCCCCTGGAAGTTTACTGGGGCATTCCCATTCTTTGAGGACAAGAGCATGGAAATGAGCCTGCTCTAAAAATTCCGTGCAAAAACGTGCAGTCGCAGTATGGAAACGCTCCCCTCTAGGCTTGGGGACCTGACTGGGGGGAGAGATAGACAGTGCCTTAAAGACCTTAAGCAACAGGTCGTCAGTGTCACACTGGCCCCAGTATTCCGGGTCAGAATCATCGTGACTCCTCGTCGTCTCATCAGAAGAGCTTGAGTCAGAGAACAATTCCCCTTCTTCAGAAGGGGTATAGTCACACGGAGTAGCAAACCCCTCAGTTCTCATAGAGCATACAGAAACATGGGGCGACAGGTGCCGCTTTCTACCAGGGCCCATACGCTCTGACAACCTAGCAATAATCTGTTCCGCCGTAGGCAGCCTGGAAGGCGCCAGTGTAGCCACTGGCCGACCTGATTGCAGGGCCAGTGCTTGCTCGGCACAGGGTACGCAGACCCGTGCCCTGCCAGCATCAGCATGGGGTTGTCCACACGCTATACACAGCCGGTCTTGTCCCGGAGGGACCCCGGTCACATAATTCTGAGATGCCTCCATATGGTGTTTAATCAAAGGCACAATATGCCGGTAGGGATTTACACTCTAAGTAACCCTGGATGCCCCAAGACCCGCTATGGAAGTGGGAGAATTTAACAAGGCCCGCTATAATTTAACACCGGGCCGGGAGAAGCCAATGATGTTCACCAGTCTGAAAGACATAATGGGAATAAAGGGTGTCAGAACCATGAGCAGTAAGAAGTATCATGAAAATCGCCCGCTAGGGCACTTACAGACCAAGGGAGGAGGAGGACCGCCACCACGCGTGCGTGCGACCAGCATAAAAATGGTGCCAAAGCGAACCTTGAAGGTCGGGCCAGAGCGGCCAGTGACGCGGAGCGCGCCAACCTATGTAACCCGCGCCCCCCCCCCCACCCGAAGAGCGCGAAGCTCTGAGGTGGATACAAACTGTTATAGGAGTGGAGTGAATGGAGCACTAGAGGAGATGATTTGCCAATGAAGACGCCGCGGTGTCTGAGGCGACGTCGCCGCCCCGCGCCGCACATCCAGCAAAGGAAGAAATGCGCACGGTGGCGACAATTACACAGTAGGAACTAAACAGCGCGGTTCTGACCCCTGGGATACTAGTCCGGGCAGACTAAGGCCATAACGTGTAACATACACAAGACCTTGCTACACACACACACACACACACACACACACACACACACATACCCCCCCCCTTTCTTTCCCACCGGACTACGGGGGAACGAGGGAGGATGGCGACCCTTTGTATAGGGCCCACCGCTACACGGGGCCTGGGTTAATAGCACAGGAGGGGCATCCTCTAGAGGCTCACCATCAGCCTAAACCGCCTACCCTTTGGTGGGGGACTGCGGTGGAGCATGGCTCCATAAGCACACAAGGTGCTGCCTACCTTCACCCGACCAACGCAGCCCAAGCTGGGAGGCACATCACAGGGAGGACGGGTGGGAATAGTCCAACAGGGCCACAGGCTTTGATAGCCCCGCTCACATGCGAGAGAGTGATACATCATGTCTTCGCAATCAGCACTGCAGAGAAATCTGGGGATTTGTGGGAGGTCCCTGGGTATTTGAAGGGCCGGGAGGAGCCTGTTTTCGCATGCTTCTGCAGTACAGCGCCATCTGGCAGAGGATAACCCGAGTGTATTATATCTGGAGCAGGACGTACAGTATACTAAGAATGGACCTCTGGAAGAAAACCGACAGAGCAGAAACCTGTCCTTTCAAAGTACTAAGCTGGAACCCAAGATCCAGATTATGCTGAAGAAACTCCAAAATCCTGGATATCGAAAACACCCTGCAAGGCAAGGCCCTAGCCTCACACCAATCAATATAGGACCTCCAAGTCCTATAGTAAATGCCAGAAGAGGACCGCTTCCTAGCCCTGATCAAGGTCTGAACAACAGCCTAAACAAACCTTCCTCTTTCAAAATGAAGGTTTCAGCAGCCAGGCCGTCAAAGCCAGCGTTTGTAAATTGGGGTAAAGTAGTTGACCCTGAGATAGCAGATCCGGCAACAAGGGAAGCCGGTACTGATCTACGGCCATCCTTACAACGTCTGCGTACCAAACCCTTCTTGGCCACCTTGGAGCCACCAGAATCACTGGTGGTGGGAATTCGCCTCCGTGTTCTCCACTCCCGGAATGTAGACTGCCGAAATGCAAGGAACATTGCTCTCCGCCCAGTGCAGGATCAGAGAGACTTCCCTGAGGGCACTCCTGCTGCGAGTCCCTCCTTGGTGATTGATGTAAGCTAACGCCGTTTGGTTGTCTGAACGAACCTGAACCGGTAGACCTTGTAAATGTGAGGTCAGCCGAGCCAGAACCAGTCGGATGACTCTGAGCTCCAAGACATTGATGGGGGTGTGAGCCTCCTGAGGACCCCACACCCCGCTGAACTGATGACTTTTCCAATAACCTCCCCAGCCCGACAGGCTGGCATCTGTGGTAACTGTCTCCCAACAAGGGACCAGAAAGGATCTGCCCTTCAACAGGTTGCTCGATTCCAGCCACCACCGAAGGGACTGCCGAACCCTGGGAGACATCCTGAAAGGTTGATCCAATGACTGCGGACACCTGTCCCAATGCGTCAATAGGTGAAGTTGAAGAGATCTCATGTAAAACTGTGCAAACCGTACCGCCTCGAAGGAGGATACCATCAAGCCAGGAGGATGACCAGCTTCATCCCCGGTCGGATAGAGGGACAAGGATTGGTCAGAAGGCGGCGGATCAGACCCCGAATCCCCTGCACCTTGGTCTGGGGCAGAAACACTCTGGCCAGAATGGTATCCGGATTCATGCCCAGAAATGAAATCACACGAGACGGAGAGAGAGAAGACTTGGGGCGGTTGATCACCCACCCGAACCTCTCCAGGGTCGACACCACCTGGTGGGTGTCCAGCTCAGCCTGACGGAGGGAAGAAGCTGAGATCAACAGGTCGTCCAGATAAGGCACAATGCGAATGCCCTGAGCTCTGAGCAGAGCCATTATTCCCGCCAAGACCTTGGTGAAGACCCTCGGCGCCGAGGTTAGTCCAAAGGGAAGGGCTACAAACTGAAAATGTTGATCCTCCACCACAAACCGGAGGAATCTGTGATGTGCCTGAAAAATCGGAACATGCAAATACGCATCCTTGATGTCTATGGATGTCATAAAATCCCCTTGGCGAAGGGAATTGATAGCCAAGCGCAGAGTCTCCGTGCGGAACTTTTTGGCTCTGATAAACCTGTTGAGAACCTTGAGATCTAGAATGGGTCTCACCGAACCCTCCTTTTTGGGAACCGTGAAAAAGGTTAGAGTAGTAACCAATGCCTCTTTCCAACAGAGGCACCGGGCATATAACCCCCATGTCCAGAAGGTTTTTCACTGCTAACAGGAGCCCCTGTGCAGCCTGAGGGTCCGAGGGCACCCGAGACCTTAAGAACCTTGGGGGCGACCAGTACTCGAACTCCAGTTTGTACCCGGAGGAGACCACTTCCAAGATCCAATTATCTGTGACCTCCCGGGCCCAGACCTGGAAGAAGAGCCGCAGCCATCCCCCCACCCTTGCGGGTGACGGTGCCCCTTCATTGCTGAGCCGGTTTAACGGTAGGCTTGGGCCCCCAGGCAGCCGCGGGACATGCCCGACCTCTGCCGCTGTTCCAGGACGAGCCCCTGACACCCGAGAAGGCCAAACCCCTAGCTGCTCTGGCCCCTCGAAAGGAAGGAGTGAACGAGCCAGCCCCCCGAAAGGGACGGCGCTGTTTCTTCCGCTGAGGTAACTTACCTCCTTTAGCAACAGCATCCGATTTATCTCCAAACAGTCGAAGGGAAGAGCTGTGAGCGACTTCTTGGCCCCAACGTCCGCCGTCCATTGGCGGAGCCAGACCGATCTGCGCATAGCCACCAGTAAGGCTGAAGTCCTACTACACACGACAATAGAATCTTCCATAGCAGCCAAGACAAAATCCATGAACAATTCACATCTCTTAAGGGTAGCGAACTCAGCGCAAGCTGGATCAAACTGAGCGTCATTCAGCCAGTCCCTGATAAGAGACCTGGTAGCAAGCGACACCAGGGCAGATGCACAAACAGGCCGCAGGGCCGAGCCCACGCTGGCAAATGCATGGCACGCCATCTGATCAAGACGCTTATCCTCGCCATCCTTAAGGGAAGTGGCGTCAGGGGCGTTCAGCACAGAAGAGTCCCGACCTCAGGAGGAGAAGACCAGCGCTTAACCTCCTCCACCGGGAAAGGATACTTCTTATCCCATCCCTGAGGAACACCAGGAAGCCGACTGGGCCTCTCCCATTCTCTAAGGATCAGCGCATCAAAGTGACCCTGGGTAGGGAATTCCAGACGGGGCTTGCGGACCCCAAAAAATCCCCCCTTCTTGAGAGGGGGCACCTCAGGCGGTTCAATATCCAACACCTCCAATAGATGTGACAAAAATACAATTCTGTGAAATACTCACCTGTAGAATTGATATTATTTGTATACAGTACGCCCTGCTCCAGATATAGTACTTACACTTGGGTTATCCTCCGCCAGATGGCGCTGCACTGCAGAGACATGCAAAACGGGCTCCTCCCAGACCCTCAAATACCTGGGGACCTCCCACAAATCCCCAGCATTGAAAAGCAGTGAATAAGAAGCCGGGAGAATAAACCACCGAAACTGGAAACTATAACAAGGGAGCAATCACCATACAGAGGATCCAGAATAATGCAAAAACCAGGGTGGGGTGGAGCAGGATGTACTGCATACAAATAATATCAATTCTACAGGTGAGTATTTCACAGAATTGTATTATTCTTAGTATACAGTACGTCCTGCTCCAGATATAGTACTTACACTTGGGACATCCAATAGCAGTGTCCATAAGGTAGGGTGGGATCCCCAACAAAAAAGGCAACAGCAGACAGTTACAACCACTGTCACCTGCATAACCATGCGGCCAAGACAGCATGAGCTGAGGTCCAAACATCAACCTTGTAAAACTTTGAAAAAGGTATGAATCAGAAGACCAACAGCGGCCTAGCAAACCAGTTCAACAGAAGCCTGGTGCTGAAAAGCCCAAGAGGCACCAAGGCACAAGTAAAATAAGAATCAAAGCGAAAAGGAAGAATCTTCCCCTTGTTGGAATAGGCCTGAGTAACAGCCTGACGAATCCAATCGCTAACAGTAGACTTGGCAAAAGCCAAAAAACCCTTTCCTAGGACCAGAAGGAACATCCCATTCAAGTAATAACCAGGGCCAAAGCCACCCAACTCCCCGAGATTGAAGGACACAGTGACTACCAAGGAAAAAACTTCCAACACCTGTTCAAGGAATGCAGAACCCTTTCCTCAGCGTTGCCAGGAATAAGGCACAGCAGGAAGAATAATATCTCGAATCAATGAACATAAGACACCACCTGAGGCAGAGAGTCCGGCTTCATACAGAACACTACCTTATCCTGGTGTATCTCAAAGAATGAGGGCTAGGTAGACAGAGCCGCCCACCAACACACGTCTGACCGAAGTAACAGTCACCAGAAGGACAACCTTGAGGGAAAGAACAGCCAGACAGCATCCTGAATAGGACCAAGGGAAAAACCCTGCAAAGCAGACAGAATCCAATTCAAATCCAAATCCCAGCAGGGACCATAGGATTACATGGGGGACGCACATGAGTACCCCCTGAAAGAAGTCTTAAACAAGGAAGACTGAACAAGAGACTTCTAAGCAAGGTGGACAGGGCAGAACCTGACCCATCAGAGTACTGAGTTGGAGAACCAACTCCAACTCATGCAGAAACAACTCTAGAACCCTGGGAACCGAGAACGCCCGACAGGGAAGAGACCTAGACTCACACCAATCAATATGGGTATTCCATACCCTATAACAGATGGAAGAAGAAGAAGAAGAAGAAGAAGCTTGCTCCTAGTCTTCCCATAGTCTCAATCACCGAGACAGATAAGCCTGTCTCCATCAAGATGGATGTTTCAGCAGTCAGGCTGTCTAGGCCAGAGTCTGTAGATTGGGGTGACGTAAAGGGGCCCTGAGTGAGCAGAGCTGGCACTCCTGGCAGAACTTACAGAAACTACTGCCCTCGGTACCATGTCTGCAAACCACCCTCTACTAGGGCACCTGGGGCCACCAGAATCACTGGTCCCCTTACCAGAGCAATCTTGCACAGAACCCTGCCTAGCAGGGGGAATGGAGAAAGGACATACAGAACCAAACGTCCAGCCATGACGTTACTAAGGCATCCAGACCATGGCCAGAGGATCCTGGGACAGGGAAACAAGGGCCGAGAGCTTGTGATAGTGACGGGACACAAAACAGATCCACAACTGGTTGGGCCCCATAGAGACACAGGGATTAGCACATCCTGTCGCAGAGGGACCCCCACTGGAGCGTATATCACTGATATGCAGGGAACATTGTCTCCACCCAGATTAGGATCATAGACACTTCCTGGAGGGTCCTCCAGCTCCAGGCCCCTCCCAATGATTAATGTAGGACACTGTCGTCAGACAGATCGAGCGCCCCCAAACTGGCAGGCCCAGAAGAGGAATAGTCAAGCGAGATAGAACCAACTGAAAACACTCACTGTTTCAAACATCAATAGGCGTAAGGACCTTCTAAGGGCCCCACCTCCCCCAGAATCGCAGGGAGTTTCAGAAGAAACCCCCCCCCTTCAACCTGATAGATTGGCATCCATGGTGACTGTTTCCAGGAAGGGGCAAGAAGGAACTACCCCCAGACAGGTACCTTGAGTTCATCCACTCCAAGAGGGACCTCCTTACCAGGTGGAAAGGCACACAGACCCTGCTCCAGGGATGTTGGATCCCTGTCCTGTATTAACAATAGATGTCACAGAAGGGCCCAAGGGGAACTGAGCATAAGGGACCTCTTCTGAGCAGCCACCAAACGGGCCCACCAGCTGCATCCCTGCCTGGTGAAGGGACCGGGACAGCAATGAGGGACTGAGCCCAAGTGACCAGATTGTCCACTTTATCGCTGAGAAAGGAAAATTCTCGTTTGAACCGAATCCAGATTCATAGGATTCCTAGGAATGGAGTTACCTATTAAGGGGACAATGAGGACTTGGGGTGATTGATCACCCATCCCAAAGACTCCCAATGGACACCACCAGCCGGGTATCCAACTTAGCCTGACGTAGAGACTGGGAAGTGAAAAAGGACGTCCAGGTAGGTCATCGCGCGGACGCCCCTTGGTCTCAGAGACATCACCCCCGTCAGCACCTGGGTGAGCACTCTGGGAGCTGAAGAGAGGCCAGATAACAAGGCCACAAATTAACAGTGTTGGACTTCCAACACGAACCTGAAGAGCCTCGGTGTCCAGAAGGCACAGGGATGTGAACATAAGCATCTTAGAGCTCCACAGACGGCAAGAAGCCCCTTGGGCGCAAGGCGCTGATGGCTTATCTCAGAGTTTCCATGCAGAAACTGCCTGTAATTGGAGAATTGCTGTGAATCCAGAATGGGCCAGACTGACCCATCCTTTTGGGGGACTGTGGAAAGGTTGGTGTAGCGGCCCCTGCCTCTGCCTGCAAGTGGCAATCTGCAAGTGACCCTCAGACCTCGCAGGCCTTGCATGGCCTGTGCCAGTACCTGAACAGCGGCAGGGACCAGGAGTACCCGGGACCAGATAATCTTGGGGGAGGCCGCGCAGCAAATTATCTTGTATCCGGAGGACACTACCTCCTGAATCCCCCAGTATGAGGCGTAGAGCCTCCTGACAAGAGCAAAGTGCCGCAGCCATCCCCTCATCCAGATGGGTGAGGGCGCCCCATCACGCTTGAGGGGGTATGGTGGAAGATTTAGGCTTCGCCCCGCCGGAGGGGCCAGATCGTTGTCTGCTGCTCCCGGGGCAGGGGTCTGCGCGAGCCCCCACGAAGGACACCCCTGGTTCTAGTTTAACACTATGGCAGGAGGGAGTAGGGGTGCCCCTGCCACGAGGGGGCCGAGACGGCCGCCTGCGTTGGGGTGACTTACCCTTTTTTCCAAACAGACCTAGACGGGCCACTAACAAGCGTAGCCCTCTAAAGGGAAGCCCAGTAAGAGTCTTTTTAGTAGCATCGTCAGCACCCCACTGTCGCAGCCAAACCAAGCAACGTATAGCCACCGCAAGGGCAGAAGTTCTTGCACACATTCTAATGGTGTCGTCCAACGCTAATAGGATACATTTTACAAACAGATCACAACTGGAGAGTGCATTAAACACCTCCCAGGGGAGATCATCAGCGTGATGATCAAGCATCTTTCTGACGAGGGTTCTAGCAGCCACTGCAGTAATAGTCGTGGCACAGACCGGGCGCAGCGCCGTCCCTGCACAAGAAAAGGCGTGGGAGGCCAGCAGCTCAATGCGCCGGTCCTCAGCATCCCGAAGGGTATTATGAGCAGGGGCTGTAATAAAGGGGGGGGGTTAGGAACCCCTATGATCGGGGCATCCACCACGGGGGGGGGGGGGGACCAGCAATTAACCACCTCAGGGGGAAAGGGGTATTTCCTATCCCAGTCCCCTGGGACCCCTGAAAGTTTACTGGGGCATTCCCATTCCTTGAGAACAAGAGCATGGAAGTGAGCCTGCTCTAGGAATTCCAAACGTGTTGTTGCTGTATGGAAACGCTCCCCTCTTCGCTTGGAAGCCTCACCCGGGAGAGAGATAGACAGAACCTCAAAGACCTTAATCAACAGATCATCCGTGTCATACTGGGCCCAGTATTCAGGTCCAGGATCGTCATGACTCCTCGGAGTCAGAGAATAGCTCTCCTTCATCAGAAGGCGAATAGTCACACGGAGTAGAAAAGTCCTCAGTTCCCATAGGAAAAACAGAAACAGGAGACGCCAAGTGCCGCTTCTTACCAGGGCCCTGGTAACAGGCTGCAAATCCCCCTTTGTATGCGACTCAGCAGGAGTGAGATTTAAGCCTGGGGAAATAGGTGAAATGAAGCGAGGTGCAGCCACTGGCAGGCCTGATTGCAGAGCCAGTGCTTGCTCGGCACAGGGTCCGCAGACCCGTGCCCTGTCAGCATCAGCATGGGGTAGTCCACACGCTATACACAGCCGGTCTTGTCCTAGAGGGACCCCGGTCACATAATTCTGAGATGCCTCCATATGGTGATTATTTAAGGCACAATATGCCAGTAGGGATTTACACAATAAGCAACCCTGGATGCCCCAAAGACCCGCTAGGGAAGTGGGAGAATTTTACAAGGCCCGCTATAAATTACACCGGGCCGGGAGAAGCCAATGGTGTTCACCAGTCTGAAAGACACAAAGAAGAAAAAATGGTGTCAGAACTAAGAAAACTATAATGAGAATAAGCCGCCCGCGAGGGCACTTACAGTACCACGGTAAGCAGGAGCGTCGCACGCGGACAAAATGGCGCCGTGTACCTCGAAGGGCGGGCCAGAGCGTTCCATGACGAGGCGCGCGCCAAACCAGACCCCACCCTCCCGAAGAGCGTGAAGTCCAACAACAGCCAATGAGGAGACAGGTGTCCCTGGGACCTCTGTGTCTTCGCAGTCAGCACTGCAGAGAAATCTGGGGATTTGTGGGAGGTCCCCGGGAATTTGAGGGGCCGGGAGGAGCCTGTTTTGCACGTCTCTGCAGTGCAGCGCCATCTGGCAGAGGATAACCCAAGTGTAAGTACTATATCTGGAGCAGGACGTACTGTATATTAAGAATACAGTGGCCGTATCTACGGCATCCCCCAGCACCTGCCCGACATCGGCATCCCCAGACTGAGCATAGTCAGCCTCTGTTTCCTCATACAATTCCCCCTCCTCTAACAGGGAATAATCTGACAAATAAACGGAATCGTCGTCAACATCCCAAAAGGGCTGGGCCGACGACAAATGTCTCTTTTTAGCCTGGGCCTTCTTGCCCACCGTGCTAGCAATAAATTTCTCGATGCTGGCCAACCTAGCCCAAACATCAGAGTGCGACTCCCTGCTGGCACCAATGTCACTTGGGGTACGGATAAGGCGGGGAGGGGAAGGCGATGAAGCGGGAGGAGCCGACCCAGAAGGCTGGGTACCAGACTGACGCGTTATGGCCTTTTGTGCGCATGGTATACAGATCAGCACATTCTCCTCCGTAAGGGATACCCCACACCCCACACATGGCCTGGATTGTCCCAGAGGGAGCCCGAGCCCAGAATCCTGCGGTGCCTCCATATGGTGATTTTTGTGGTCTGTCGCAAGACCACAGGGAATTTACGCCTAAGCAACCCGGGATGGGTTGTCCCGGTGGGAGGATTTGAGGTGATCAATTTTACACTAGGGACCCCAGGACCAGGAGGAACCCCTTAATATGCACAAATACAATGCAATCTGTAACACACAAACAGGCATCATAAGTGCAATCCCTATATATATAAGGCAATAACACATACATAATTATAATATCCCAGCTCCAGACATGCGATAACCAAAAACAGACACACACACATGCCCGCAAATCAGTGGGGGCCCCCCGCTAGAGAGGGGCCCCCACATAAGCTAAGGAAGTGGCCATCCGGCCCTTACCACCAGGAGCACAGCTCAGCAACAGCAAACCAAAATGGCCCCTGAGAAGTGCCTCATGCAGAAAGACAGGAAGAGAAGGGGGAGGGCAGGCCAGCGCAGAACGTGCGCTCGCCAGGCCACGCCCCCCCTCCCAGCAACACGGATCCCAAGGATTGAGCCACAGAATCGCGCCAAAGAAGGGGGCGGGGCTAACGTGGCCGCGCCGAGCGCCCCGCCCACTCCCTGAACACAGCCTGAGGGGGAGAAGCTCCCCAGGCTAAATCAAAGGCACCAGATATGGTCTCAAAAGTGAAAAACATCCTGTCAGTAAACACACACACACACACACACACACAGTGAAACTCACACACCCACACACACAGGGGCATAGGAGAACGAAACCGAAATAACGGCCAGGCAACCCCCCCCCCCCTTGGAGGGGACTAAAGGACCCAGAAGGGGGGGGAACCCTGCCAGAATCCGGCCATAAGCATAGAGGGACGGGGCATCCCACACCAGGATCACCAAAACCTGGGTAACCGCCTACCCCATAGTGAGGTCTCACGGTGGAGCAATGCTCCTTCCGCACCCATAGGGTGCTGCCTACCTTCACCAGGACCCGCAGCCTAAGCTGGGAGGCTCAAATAGGGGCAATTTAGAAAGGGTCCTGGCAGCAATAGGGACAATAAACGGCCGGGCTTACCTGTAAGTAAAGAAGTCTTCATCTTCTGTCTTGTCGCCTTCCCTGCAGAGAAGGAACTGGGAAATTGGTGGGAGGTCCCGGGTATATATGGACCGGGAGGGGCTTTTTTGCATATTCATCTCTGCAGAAGTTCGCCCTCTACTGGAGATTACCCACATGTCATGAAGATCGAAGTGGAGTGTATGGCACACTTAGAATATCTGAAAGTTGTGATTGTGGCGGTACCCAAACAGGGCCACATCTAGATGACCCCAGCGGTGAAACAGGGAGAGAAGCACCCGGTTGTTGAGGGACCATTCCCTCAGACGAGGCAACCCCTTACGCCGGGAGTCCGCCACCTGGTTTTCCAACCCCGAACAAGACAGAATTAGGGACCATCCCCTGAAGGCTCACTTGCCCCAAGTACTTCCCTGATGGATAATGTAGACAACCGCCATATGATTGTCTGAGCGGATCTGAACAGTCCAAACCTGAAGGTGAGTGTTCAGGTAAGAAGAACCAACCTGATCGCCCACAGTTCCAGGACATTGATGGAAGCATGGCCCTCATGTGGGCGCCACCTTCCCTGGAACCTCAGGGATCTCCAGAAGTCCCCCCAACCGGTCAGACTGGCATACGCGGCGACCGCCTCTCAGCCCAGGGGCAGGAAGGACCTGTCCCCCAGAAGGTTCCTGGAGTCCAACCTCCACAAGAAGGACCGTCTGGCCAGAGGAGACAGATCAAACTCCCGATCCAAGGACGCAGGGGCCCAATCCAAAACTGACAAGAGGTTCGACTGAATATGTCTTATGTGAAACGTGCAAAGGGGACTAACCAAAGCAGGAAACCATCAGGCCCACCAACTGCATCCCTTGACAGGTGTAGGGATGAGGACACGGTAGCAGAGCCCATGCCTGCATCTGAAGACCCTTCACCCTCTCCAGGGGAAGGAACACTTGACCTGAGATATCCAGGGTCATACCCAGAAAAAACCCTCACCAGGACAGGAACAGGTAAGACTTGGGATGGTAGATCAATCAGCCAAGGGATTCTAGAGTGGAGGTCACAGTCTGAGTGACTTGCCCAATCTGAGGAAAGACTTGGCGCAAGAGGATGACGTCCAGGTCAGGAATGAGGCGGATGCCGTCTTTCCTTAGCAGAGCCACGCCCCTGCCACTATCTTGGTGAACAGCCGAGGTGCCAAGGTGACACCAAAGGGTAAAACCACTAACTGATAATGCTGATTCTCCAGCGCGAACCTTAGAAATCTTTAGATGACCCAGAAAGATAGGCACAGGACAATAAGCAACCTTGATGTCCACAGTGGCCATGAAGTCGCCCAGGCGAAGGGTACTGAGCTCAGCATAACATCTATTAGGCAAAAAAGGGGGTGGAATCAGACAATTTTGTTGATGCCCTTTAGGGCCAGAATGGGCCTCAGAAAGTCATCCAGTTGGGGGACCTATGAAAAGACTCCTGACTCTAACAGTCAAGGAACCACCCTAAACACCCCTTGAGCAGACAGGGGGTTCAAAAAACATCCAGGATCTGATGAATCCTGGAGACAGCCAGGCCACAAACTATCATGCAACCAGAGGATACTAGCTCCTGGTTCTACCGGTCTGAGACGTGAAGCCTCCAGACATGAGTAACAAGTCAAGGCCATCCCCCCACCCGGATGGGTGAGGGCGCCCCTTCATGCCTGAGGGCGCCGGGTTTGGGCTTAGCACTCCAGGAAAGACCGGGACGACCATGGGATCTGCCACGGCCCCAAGAATCTCTGCGGCCACTAGAGAAGAGGGAGCCACGACCTCCTCTTGGAGTACGAAAGGAAGGGAGGGGGACAGAGGACCCCTGAAAGGGCCGAGACTGCCTCCTGCGCTGAGGCAGCCTACCATCCTTGGCTAAAACATCCAGATGCTCCCCAAAAAGCCACAGCCCTGCAAAGAGGAGACCAGTGAGAGCTTTCTTAGTGGCAGCGTCAGCTGCCCATTGGCGCAACCATACAGAGTGGCGCATAGCCACCAAGAGGGCGGAGGCTCTACCGCTCAGCCGCACAACATCATCCATAGCAGTAAGGATAAATGTAACAAAATCAGAACAAAGTAAGAGACCTATGTTCCTCTCCTCCACTACCAGCAGTAGCGCCATCAGCTTCTTAAGAGCAATAGCGGCAGCATAGGCCGGGCGCAATCCAGCCCCCGCGCAAGTAAAAGCATGGCATGCCAACTGATCCATGTGCCTGTCCTCACTGTCCCTCAGAGTGGTAGTGTCAGGGGAAGGCACAACCGAAGTATTGGACAAGCCTAGTACGGGAGCTTCCACTTCAGGGGGAAAAGACCACCTCTTAACAAGATCAGCAGGAAAGGGATACTTTTTATCCAGACCCTTGGGTACAGCAGACAGCCTGTTAGGACGTTCCCATTCTTTAAGCACCAAGGTGGTGAGAAGCTCCCCCTGCTTTCTCTTAGCTACCTCAGGGGCAGCAATGTGCAAAATTTCAAAAATATGTGACAGCATATTATCAGTGTCCTCAGGGTACCATGAGTCCTCTCCGGACGCCAGACCAGGGTCACTATCGCAACCCTCCTGCTGGTTCCCAGAGGAGTCAGAATCCTGGGAAAAATCTCCCATCACAAGGGGGTGACATTCTCCTAGATCATCGATCCCCACATGCATCTCGGGAAGAGGGGAGGATCTGGGATCCAGGTGCCACTTCTTGCCAGAGGTCTTCCTAGGAACAGACCTGGTAAGCGGCTTCTCAATGTTGGCCACCCGCAAAGCCAGATCAGAGCGTGACTCCCTGCTAATGTTCCCCTCATTGGGGCCCAATTGCAGGAGCGGGGGAGTAGGTGAAGCTGAGGGATGAGCAGAGCTGGGAAGCGAAGCTGACAAACCAGCTTGGAGCGCAAGGACACTTTAAGCGCACGGCACGCACACCGTGACACTGTTACTCACTGGGGATGGACCCCACACATGGAACACAGCCGGGCTTGTCCGGAAGGGCCCCCAAGCACACTATCCCCAGAAGCCTCCATATGGTGATTAGCACAGGCGCAATAGGCCAGTGGTGGGTAAAGGCTAAGACAGAAGCCACCCGGGATGCCCTCCCATGGGATGCCCCCAGAAGTAGTGAAGGGGAAAATAAGGGGGAGGAAGGAGTGGAGCCGGGAGAAACCACAACCCAAGGGTATCCCGCCTGAAAGACATAAGTAAATAGACACATGAGCAACCCGCAACAAATACACCCCATGCAATAAAAAAAAAAAAAACACTCACGGACCAAAGACACCGTAGGGTCGCTGAGGCACAGACCACCAGACAAGTCGTGACACCAGAGGAAGCAGCGCTGCTGTCAGGAAGGGAGAAAATCAGACGCGCAGCTCGTCCAAAATGGCGCCGGCAGAGGTACCTCGAGGGGCAGGCCGCGGGGGAACGGCGCAATACGCATCACCAGCCCCCCCAAAGTGCACGAAAAACGGCGCTCACGTGACCCGGCCGGCGCCATGACTAAGCAAAATCACCTCAGAAAATAGCTCCCACAGCCAGCGGAGCGCAGTACAAAACGGCGCGGCCGCTAAAAACACCACAAAACACATCCAAAACATCACAGATATCACCGCTCGCCGCCACCATCGCACCCCCCCCCCAACAAAGTCAGAGAGGGGGGGGGAAGAGAGAGAGATGAGAAGGCAGCAGGCATGCAGCCATGGCCAGGGAGAGGGGGACCCCAAAAGGAGACTACTCACCCCCTCAGAAGCCAGGAGCACTTGACCCTAGTGCTCTTCTACCTTCATGATACCAACAAAAAGGTTCAAATGAACCCACAATATACAACCCTACCAAACAATGTAAAACTGGAAAGACCACAAAAACAAAACAAAAAAAAAGAAAAAAAAATAATTATCCAAGAATAAGGACGCCTGGAGTACCCAGGAGACCTATACAGATTGGGCTGGTGTGGTACCGGGCTCGAAGCCTAATGCAACAAAAAAAGGACAGGGGTTATTGGGTACCCCCCAAAAAAGAAACAGCGACAAAGTTCCGGTTGGCTACACCACGCCACTAAGAAAGACTTAAATACATTGCAATACCATATACCAATAAATTTATATTATTTTTATTTTATTTATATTATTTTTTAAACAAACATAATCTGTTACTTAATATTTGATAGCCTTCTACTGGTATTTATTCAGGGCCCCCTCCTTCCTTGCTCAGTGCCACAGTTTGTCCCAATATTGTATTTGATTATTTCTGACTTTGCCTGACCTTTCCGGTTACTCCAATTTCGTCTTGTATTTAACCCTGCCTAGATCGGCTGCATGTGTTGTGCCTTTGCTGAATATTTCCTGCCCTTGAGCAACCATTGATATATTATGATTCAAAAGTCGGTTTCCCAAGCCAGGATCTGTGTGTGTTTTCTTGGAACAGATATTGTGCTTTAAATAATGATCATCCATATTAATGGATGTTTTTTGATATTGGATTTGATATATTCTTTTGATGTTTTCATCATTTATCTGTTTGTGGTGTGTCTTTAGATGTTACAATGTATTTTTTATTTTTTTTTAAATTGTCTTGTTGTTTATTTTTCCTCAATATTGGAATAGTGTGAACAAAGGGGCGTTGAAGAAGCCTGGGACTCAGGCGAAACTAGTCCGCCCAGAACCTCTATGGTCATAGAATAAACACACTGCATGATGATCTAATGGTTGTTTTAGCATAATATGTGTATGTTATCTGTATATTTATACTGTATGTATATGTCGTTTGTACTAGTATTACTATGAACATTTCTGTTGTTGTGTCTACTCTTAACCTTTGTGGATTTGGATGTCTGAAATTTCTACACAGTGTGTATAA
The DNA here is from genome assembly GCA_027917425.1 of Gastrophryne carolinensis. Lineage (NCBI taxonomy): Eukaryota > Metazoa > Chordata > Amphibia > Anura > Microhylidae > Gastrophryne > Gastrophryne carolinensis. The sequence goes on from CM051234.1 coordinate 539,701,959, forward strand.
ATAAATTTATTGGTATATGGTATTGCAATGTATTTAAGTCTTTCTTAGTGGCGTGGTGTAGCCAACCGGAGCTCTGTCACTGTTTCTTTTTTGGGGGGTACCCAATAACCCCTGTGCTTTTTTGTTGCTCTTCTACCTTCACCCGATCTGTCAGCCGAGGCTGGGAGGCAGTGAGGGTCCAGAAACGGAAGGAAATAGACATGCAGGGCCGCAGGCTTGGTTGCCCCGCTCACCTGCGCAAGAGAGAGTATCACTGCAGAGGAAACACTGGAAACTGGGAGAACGCAAGGTGCGTGGGAGACGACCAGTCAAGGTAGAGAGGGGGGGAACGGGGCCCCCCATAAGGAGAGTCCCTTACAGCACAACCTCCAATAAAGACTCACCCCAAACAGGCACAACACAGTCAGCAGTGGTTCCTCCGTACCCCTAGGTTTACCATAGGCCTATGGACCGGCTACCCTTCAGTAATAGGGTCTGCGGTCTGGAGCAAAGCTCACCGAGCACCATGACCCAGGCACTCCCCTACCTTCACCCGATCCGACAGCCAAGGCTGGGAGGCAGGAGGGTCCGGAAGCGGGTGGGATTAGGCTTGCAGGGCCGCAGGCTTGGTTGCCCCGCTCACCTGCGAATAACCGTAGAGAGCCAGAAACACCGGGGGTCTTTCGGTGATTCCTGGTTTTATATGGGGCCGGGAGGAGGCACAAATCTTTTGCAGTCAACGGAGCCACCTAGTGGCGGAATACCCAGAAGTAAGTATTAAATGAAACAGGCCATGCTGTAAACTTGGAAAATAGACAATACTTACTTTCTCACAGCATCTCTTTTCTGGTTATCAATACCATCCCACCATTTGGAAAAGTAGGAAATCTCAGCCCACATGAATTTTTTCCCCTTATCTTCTTGTAGTTTCAAAAGCATGTTGTTGAGGATATGCTGTGTCTGGTCTTTGAAATACTCATCAAAAGTTTTCAGCCAACCTGGAAGAGAGATTTGAAGTCTGTAAAGCATCTGAAGGTTAAATGTTTCTACAGAGGAATGTGGGTGAGCGTGTGCAAAATAATTATTGGCGGGTTTAAGGGGGACAGAATAAATTAAAGCAAAGATTCTTAGAAATGTTATGAAAATGATGATACTTCACTATGCAGAACTTATCCCGAGCCTTCACATTTACAAGGCCTTCACAATTTCCATTTAAGCTTACCATCACCTGCGGCAAATTTGTTACAGAAACAGTAAAGGCAAACCCTAAAAATTACAATATAGGCGTCTTACCTAATCTAAGAGTTGATTTCTGCCAGCCTGAAGGAATTGTAGGGATGATTTCACTTTTCTGCAGAGTAGTGGAAATCGCCTGTTTACATGAGAAAAGCTGGGGTCGACCCATGAAATTTTGTGCAATCAAGGGGGAGTTTATGTAATTTGTTTTCTTTAAACAATGCGGTTTATTGTCCATAAATGTTTAATTTGCTCCTTAAAATGCACCTCACTATAAGACACACCCAGGATTCCAGGATTTAGTGGAGCAAAAAAATATCCTGAACCATATGGTGTGCTGAAATACCCTCCGCCATTACAGACAGAACTCCCCTCCAGTCCGCCCATCGTAGGCAACCCCCCTGTGGCAGGCAGTACGCGTAAAACCTTCCCCCCAATTGCAGGCAGTGCGCGGAAACCCCCCCCCCCCCCCCACGTTGCAGGCAGTGCCAGCCAGTCTGTATGCGCATTTTCCCCCAAAAGTTTGGGGGAGTGCATCTTATAGACTTAGAAAATACAGTTAACCAGAGCATGGCACATACTCCTACTAGCATTTTACCAACAATTTTTGAACTAGAATTCAGTCGTCCTAAATGTACATTAAACCCTGCTTTTTCCCCACCATGGTCTTCGCTGCTTTGCCGTCATGCAACAAAAGAGAAACTTCAGCCAAAGCTATATGATGCTCAACCAATGAAGAAAGTCTCAATCATCGCTCGGAGCAGGCATTTCCACTGATCCATTATTGCCTTATTGTGCTCGATTTAGAGGTTTTCACATTTGCAAATCGATTCGTACTAATAGGTCATAAATCATGCTGCAACCTGGTTGGCTGGGCAGAGCAAATGATATAGCCCTTGCTGTCATGTTCAACCGCACAACCCTGATCAAAGAAACATTTTCCTTATTAAAAAAAGGGCCAATTATGGATGAAGACCACCCATAGGGTCACAGGAAATGCAGGCTTTATAATCATGTGTGGCATTATAAATGCCATCCATAACTAAAGTTATATTAAAAATAGGTTTCTCTTAAGTGTAAGGGGCTTTAAAATACATTAGGATCTGCACTAAGCTACATCTTTAGACAGGGGATATTCCCATGCTAGAGGCTAAGGAGGATGCGCCCATCAGCGCGCTGTGCTGCATTAGGATATCAGTTGAGTCTTAGGTTTCGCTGTGGAACTAGGAAAAGGTTCAAAGTTTTTAACTGGGCAAATCTGGTGGCCAAGGATCAAAGCCTGGGATAATCAAAATCTTCTGACTGAAGGTCTGTTTATTTTAATCTAGTCACATTTCAAAAGTTATTCAAGAAGGATGGAAAAAATAAAACCACAAACTGCCTATACAGCCATCTCAGTACTGAAACAGCTTTTAACCAACTAGAAACGTTGTGGCTTTAAAATAATCCAATCCATTTAGAAACATTTACTGCTTCCAAATATTTTATACACTTTCAAGTCTATTTTATCAACAGAAAACATATTGCGCTTTGCCATAAGCGCCGATGCCCCAAATTTCTCAATAGGCATCTAACAGTCTTTCCTGTAACAGTCACCCTAGATTTATTTGCAATAAAGGCCCTAGAAATCCACAGACTGCCCCCCCCCCTGTTTGTTTTTTGTTTTTTGTTTTTTTAACTAGACCAGAAGAAAAAAATACAATTCTGTGATTACTCACCTGTAGAATTGTTATTATGAGTATACATACATACATACATACATGGCGCTGGACTGCAGAGACCGCGAAATAGGCTCCTCCCGGCCCCTCAAATACCCGGGACCTCCCACAAATCCCCAGTATTGAAAAGCAGTTAACAAGAAGCCGGTAGAATGATAACAACCAACCAGTAACTAACAACAATGATAACAATCACCATACAGGGGATCCAAGGATAATGAAACCAAGGGTGGGGTGGAGCAGGATGTACTGTATACTCATAATAATTCTACAGGTGAGTAATCACAGAATTGTATTATTCTTAGTATACAGTACGTTCTGCTCCCGATAAAATTCTTTACCCTTGGGACATCCAATAGCAGTGTCCGTAAAGTAGGGTGGGATCCCCAAAAGGTAACAGCAGACAGGTCAGACCACCGCCGCCTGCAGAACCTTGGGGCCAAAAGCAGCATCAGCTGAGGCCCTAACATCAACCTTATAAAACTTGGAAAAGGTATGAACAGAAGACCAAGTAGCGGCCTTGCAAACTTGTTCAACAGAAGCCTGGTGCTGAAAAGCCCAAGAGGCCCCAATAGCACGAGTAAAATGAGCAGTAAGGCGGAAGGGAGGATTCTTCCCCTTAGCAGTGTAGGCCTGAATCACAGCCTGACGGATCCATTTGCTGATAGTAGATTTAACAGGAGCCAAACCCTTCCTAGGACCAGAAGGGACCACAAAAAGAGCATCAGTTTTCCCGAAAGGTGCAGTAGCCACCAGATAGTACTTCAGATTCCTAACCACATCCAAGGAATGCAAAACCCTCTCCTTAGCGTTACTAGGATTAGGGCACAAGGAAGGAAGAACAATGTCCTGATTTAGATGAAAGGCAGATACAACCTTAGGCAGAAAATCTGGCTTGAAGCGAAACATCACCTTGTCCTGGTGTCTCTCAAAGTAGGGGGGCTGGATGGAAAGCACCGCCAACTCAGAAACACGCCTAACAGAAGTGATGGCCACCAAAAAGACAACCTTGAGAGTAAGAATGGCCAAAGCAGCCTCCTGCACAGGTTCAAAGGGAGCACCCTGCAGGGCAGACAGGACTAAATTCAAATCCCAGACAGGCAACATAAGCTTACGTGGAGGGCGCACATGAGTAACCCCTTGGAAAAAGGTCCTGATCAGAGAATGCTGAGCAAAAGATCCCTGGAAGAAAACAGCCAGGGCAGAGACGTGACCCTTCAGAGTACTGAGTTGAAGCCCCAGATCCAAACCATGCTGGAGGAACTCCAGGATCCTGGGAATAGAGAACACACGACAGGGAAGAGACCTAGACTCACACCAGTCAATGTAGGCACGCCAAACCCTATAGTAAATGGAAGAGGAAGACTTCTTCCTAGCCCTAATCATGGTGTTAACAACAGAGGCAGACAGCCCCTTCTCCATCAAGATGGAGGTTTCAGCAGCCAGGCCGTCAAAACCAGAGTTTGTAAATTGGGATGGCGTAAATGTCCCTGAGTGAGCAGGTCTGGAACCATGGGCAGAGCGTACTGATCTACTGCGAGCTGCACTATGTCTGCGAACCACACTCTTCTTGGCCACCTGGGAGCCACCAGGATTGCTGGCACCCCTTTCTGAGCTATCTTGCGCAGGACCCTGCCCAACAGGGGGAAAGGAGGAAAGACATACAGAAGCTGAAAATCCTGCCATGACATTGTCAGAGCATCTGTGGCCAAGGCTAGAGGATCCTGGGACAAGGAGACAAAGGCTGGGAGCTTATGATGGGATGCAAAGAGATCCACATCTGGCTGACCCCAACGGAGACACAGGGAGTGAAACACCCTGTCGCAGAGGGACCATTCTCCCAGGCGAGAGGTCCCCCTGCTCAGAGAGTCTGCCTGTAGATTCTCTACCCCTGGAATGTACACAGCTGAGATGCAGGGAACATTGTCCTCCGCACAGGATCAGAGACACTTCCTTGAGGGCCCCCTTGCTCCTAGTCCCTCCCTGATGATTGATGTAGCCAACCACCGCCTAGTTGTCCGAGCATACCTGAACAGGCCGGCCCTGAGGGTGTTGGGTCAAGCGAGCCAGAACCAACCTGATCACCCTCAGTTCCAGAATGTTGATGGGTGTGTGGGCCTCCTGAGGGCCCCACCGCCCTTGGAACTGTAGGGACTGCCAGAAGCCCCCCCCCCCCAACCTGTCAGGCTGGTATCCATGGTGACCGTCTCCCAGCAGGGGGCCAGAAAGGATCTGCCCGCCAACAGGTTCCTGGAGTCCAGCCACCACGAGAGGGACCGCCTGGCTAGGGGGGACAGAACAAGGACCTGGTCCAGGGATGCAGGATCCTTGTCCCACACTGAAAAGAGGTAGAGTTGCAGAGGTCTCATGTGAAACTGGGCATAAGGGACCGCCTCGAAGCACGACACCATCAGGCCCACCAGCTGCATCCCCTGCCTGATGGAGGGATGAGAGCAAGATAAAAGGAACTGAACCTGCGCTAGCAGACTGTCCACCTTCTGCTGAGGAAGAAAAATCCTTGCCTGAACTGTATCCAGATTCATTCCCAGGAATGGCGTCACCAAGGAGGGAGACAGGGAAGACTTGGGATGGTTGATCACCCAGCCAAACGACTCCAGTGTGGACACTACCCGCTGAGTATCCAGCTCTGCCTGTTGGAGGGACTGAGAAGTGATGAGAATGTCATCCAAATAGGGCAGAACGCGAATGCCCTGAGACCTGAGCAGAGCCATCACTCTTGCCAGCAGCTTGGTGAACACTCTGGGAGCTGAAGTGAGACCGAAGGGCAATGCCACAAATTAGTAGTGCTGATCCTCCAGAGCGAATCTGAGGAATCTCTGATGACCTGGAAAGACAGGAATATAAAGGTAAGCATCTTTGATGTCCACAGAAGTCATGAAGTCCCCTGGACGCAGGGAACTGATAGCAGAGCGCAGTTTCCATGCGAAAGCGCCTGCATCTGACAAATTTGTTGAGGATCTTCAAGTCTAGGATGGGCCTGACTGACCCATCTCTTTTGGGCACGGTGAAAAGGTTGGAATAAAAACCCCTGCCCCTTTCTCGTAAGGGGACCTGACAGATGACCCCCAGCTCCAGAAGGCTTTGCACCACCAGAATCAGAGCCTGAGCTGACATAGGGTCCTAAGACATCCGGGATCTGATGAATCTTGGGGGCGGCCAGGCAGCAAACTATCTTGTAACCGGAGGACACTACCTCCTGAATCCACCGGTCTGAGACATGAAGCCTCCAGACGTGAGCACAGTGCTGAAGCCATCCCCCCACCCGGATGGGTGAGGGCGCCCCTTCATGCCTGAGGGGGCTTGGGGGAAGGCTTAGACTTGGAGCCCCAGGACGAGCCAGGGCGTCCACCTCCTCTGCCCTTTCCCCAGAAATCTCCTAGGGCACCCGTCAAGGAGACCCCCTTCCGCGGTCTGGATCCACGGTAGGGGGAAGAAAAGGAGCCCGAGCCCCGAAAGGGTCGAGACTGCCTCCTGCGCTGGGGTAACTTGCCTCCCTTAGCAAACAGGTCCAGGCGGTCCCCAAACAGGCGTAGTCCTTTGAAGGGAAAACCCAGTGAGAGCCTTCTTGGCAGCGTTGTCAGCTGCCCACTGGCACAGCCAAACCGAGCGGCGTATAGCCACCACCAAGGCAGAGGCTCTGCCACACATCCTAATGGTATCATCCAAGGCAGAGATGACATAAGCAACAAAAAACTCACAGCGCAAGAGTGCATTATACTCATCACTAGACACATCATCAGGAGCTCCATCTAGGACACTTTTAAGCAGGGCCCTAATAGCCACAGCTGTAATGGCAGAGGCACAAACCGGGCGCAGCGCCATCCCCACACAGGCAAAGGCATGGGATGCCAGCTGATCAATATGTCGGTCCTCACTATCCCTCTGAGTAGTAGAGTCAGGGGAATGCATGACAGAGGTGTTAGACAACCCTAGGACCGGGGCATCCACCTCAGGAGGTGATGACCAACGCTTTACCACATCAGCAGGAAAGGGATATCTCTTATCCCAACTCTTAGGAACTCCGGGGAGCCTGCTAGGACGCTCCCATTACTTGAGCACGAGATTATTGAAATTAGATTGTTCAGGGAACTCTAAACGTGGCTTAGCACTATGAAACAATTCCCCCTGCTGCTTAGGAGCTGCGACCGGGAGAGAGATAGCAAGCACTCCAAAATTCTGGGCCAAAAGCCCTATCAGTATCATCTGCGGCCCAGGGATCAGAGCCAGAATCATCATAACCCTTGGGCCGCTCATCAGATGACAATTCCCCTTCTTCCAGGGGAGTATAACCAGACAGTTCAAAGAAATCTTCAGCCTCCATAGGGAAAAGAGTGACATCAGGCGTCAAATGCCGCCTCTTAGCAGAGGCCTTACGCGCCATGGTATTAGCAAGCAACTTTTCAACACTAGCCAGTCTAGTGGACACATCAGGCTGAGATTCCCCACTGGTATGCAGCTCACGGGGAGTCAAATGTAAGCTTGGGGGAGTAGGCGAAGCCATACGTGGCACAGGCCCAGCCGCTGGTAAACCAGGCTGCAGCGCAAGCACCTGCTGGGCACAAGGTACACAAACCTGCACATTGTCAACACTTGTAGGGGACACCCCACAAGCTACACACAGCCGGGCTTGTCCCGAAGGAACCCCAAGCACAGTATCCTGAAACGCCTCCATATGGCGATTATAGCGGCACAATAGGCCGACAGGGATTCACGTTATAAAAGCAACCCGGGATGCCCCAATAGCCCGCTAGGGAAGTGGGAGGAATTAGCACACTAGGCCTCTAAATGTTTAACTAACTAAATAGAGGGGGTAGGGCCGGGAGAAACCAACTGAGTTTGACCCGCCTGTAAGACACTAAAAAACCCTGTAAGCGACATGCATACATGACATATAAAGTAAAAATACAATTCTGTGAAATACTCACCTGTAGAATTGGTATTATACGCATACAGTACGTCCTGCTCCAATATAATCCTTACACATGGGTAATCCTCCGCCAGAGGGCGCTGCTCACTGCAGACATGCAAAAAAACAGGCTCCTCCCAGCCCTTCATATACCCAGGGACCTCCCACAAATCCCCAGCATTGAAAAGCAGTGAGAAAGTGAACAGAAACAAGCAGCGGTCTAGCAACTTATTCAACAGAAAACCTGGTGCTGAAGGGGAGAGAGGGAGAGAGAGAGAGAGGGAGAGAGAGAGAGAGAGAGAGAGAGAGAGAGAGAATAGGAATAGGCCAGTGTAACGGCCTAACCAGTCCAAAGGCAACGGAAGCCTCGTAAAACTTAGAACTCTCCCCAACGGGGAATACAAACTGGTCTCCCGCAAGACAGGCAGGGATACAGACCCCTTCACTAACAAGGATCAGCAAGAAGCCGAAACCTTTACTCAGGACCCAGAAGGCAAACCATCCAAGTAAGATCAGTCCAAAGGGTGCATAGGCCCTGGAAGCAAACGAGATCAGGCGCATACATATGGAGGCGCCCGCAGACCCCAAAGGGCATCAGTCCCCCTGAGGGACAAGAAACAACCAGGAAAATTTCAACACCTGTTGAGGGCATGTAGACCCCTTACTTCAGCATTATTAAGAATAAGGCCCATAGGCAGACTAAAAGGACTTAAATAATGATCATAAAGCACCACCTTGGACAAAAGGGTCCGGCGGACCACCACCACATCATGGTGTGTATATATATATATATATATATATATATATATATATATATATATATACACACACACACACACACACACACAGAGAGAATTGAAGGTCCCACTCCTTCAAAATCACCCACCCAATTATGAGGCACCACTACCAACTGTATAAAAATCAATATTTATTAGAAATAATCTCCAAAAAACTACACACACTAAAGACTCATTAAAAAACACCAAAGACATAACATGATCAATAAGGAAGGGAAAAAATAAATTGAGGAGCCGGAGGACTGGTGGGTAATACAATACAGTGAATCTAATAAAAATCTATATTATGGACCTTATTAATACTTCTTGGCTGGTATAAGAAAAAAAGAAAAAGTGCTACAGTGCATATAAACATCTAGCTTAAATAAAGCAACAATGTGACAAACATCTTAAAAACCTCTAAATGTGCAAATGCTACCCTGCATATATCCCTCTAAACAAACCTAACAATGTATATACTGAATAATAAGTGAGGACCAGCCGGAGAAAGCAGAAAAATGACACTCCAAGTATAAAGTTAATACCTCACATAGAGAAACGACCACCAGCCCACTGCCCCAGCGTCTACGCGTTGCGTGACGTCAACCAGCGTCACTTCCTCACGCAACGCGTAGACGCTGGGGCAGTGGGCTGGTGGTCGTTTTCTCAATTTCTTTTTTCCCTTCCTTATTGATCATGTTATGTCTTTGGTGTTTTTTAATGAGTCTTTAGTGTGTGGAGTTTTTTGGAGATTATTTCTAATAAATATTGATTTTTATACAGTTGGTAGTGGTGCCTCATAATTGGGTGGGTGATTTTGAAGGAGTGGGACCTTCAATTCTCTCTGTGTATGTTGTTTCACCCCCGAGTGCACACTACATATTAATTTAAAGTTACAGTCCAGTGCAGCCTCGTTTCTCTATTTAATATAATATATATATATATATATATATATATATATATATATATATATATATATATATATATATATATATATATATATATATATATATATAATGAACGAGGGCTAAGTAATCAGCACCACCTTCTCAGGCACGCGTCTGACTGAAGCAACAGCCCCCGGAGGGGCTACTTGAACTACAACACACCTCAGACAGCATCCAGGATAAGTCCCAAGGGAACAATCCGCAGGGCAAACAGAATGGAAATTGATCCCAACAGGGACCATAGAACTATTAGGGAGATGCCCCTGAGCAATCCCCAAGAGAACTCCTAACAAGGAAGACAGAACCAGACTTCTACAGGAAGGCAGACAGGACAGAACCTGAACCTTCAGAGTACCTAGATGGGGACTCATCAGGGGTGAGATTTAGGTCCGGGGAGACAGGTGTATTGAAGGGAGGTGCAGCCACTGGCAACCTGATTGCAGGGTCAGTGCCTGTTCAGCACACGGTCCACAGACCCGTGCTCTGTCAGCATCAGCATGGGGCTGACCACACACTGTACACAGCTGGTCATGTCCCCGAGGGACCCCGGGTACATAATTCTGAGATGCCTCCATATGGTGATTATCTGAGCAGTATGCCCGCAGGGATTTACACAATAGGCAACCCTGGATGCCCCCAAGACCCGCTAGGAATGTGGGAGAATTTGTTATGAGGACCCGCAATAATATATGTCAGGCCGGGAGAAGCCACCGTCTGAAAGACATAATGGGATAGGAGGGGGGTGTCAGTGCCATGCGCAGCCGAATAAAAAATCATAGGAACAAAAGACCGCCCGGGAGGGCACTTACATGACCAAGGGAGGAGGCGGAACGCAACCACGCGCGCGAAGACCGTCAAAATGGCGCCAAGCGAAACTCGAGGGGCGGGCCTGATCTGGCTGTGACGCGGGCCGCGTCATGCCGAGTCCCCGCCTCCCCCAAAGAGCGCGAAGCTCTAACCAGCGCAACGTGAATGGCAGTAGTGGATAGTACACACATACGTAATGTAATTAAGGAGATTGCTCTCACACTAGAGAATGATGCTGCCGTCCAGGCTGCACACTATGTAATGAAAAGACACACACACGCGCAACCAGAAGGTTTATGTGTGAGGAGCGCGGCACTGACACCCAGGTTTAAATAAAAGATCAACGGCCATAACGTGTTAACATTACACTGGTACTGCCACACATACCACCCCCCTTTCTTTTTCCCCGAGCTACGGGAGGAAGCGAGGGAGAAGCGGACCTGCACCCAGGGATTATCGCTATGAGGGGCATGGGCAACAATGCGGGAGGGGCATCTAATGGAGGCTCACCATCGGCCTAAACCGCCTACCCTATGGTGGGGGATTGCGGTGGAGCGTAGCTCCGTGAGCACACGAGGTGCTGCCTACCTTCACCTGACCAGTGCAGCCCAGGTTGGGAGGCACATCTTTATCGAAGAGGACGGGTGGGAATAGTCCCGCAGGGCCGCAGGCTGTAATAGCCCCGCTCACCTGCGAGAGAGTTGATACTTCATGTCTTCGCAGTAAGCACTGCAGAGAAATCTGGGGATTTGTGGGAGGTCCCTGGGTATATGAAGGGCTGGGAGGAGCCTGTTTTTTTGCATGTCTGCAGTGAACAGCACCCTCTGGCGGAGGATTATCCATGTGTAAGGATTATATTGGAGCAGGACGTACTGTATGCTTAGAATATAAACAGCCCGCTAGGGTACTCATGGACTGCGGTAGGTAGGCGCCAGCCACGCAGCAGGAAGAGCAAGAAAAAATGGCGCCGCCCCAAAGAGCACGAAGCCACACACCGACAAGCAACCAATGACGGCACAGCAGCACCTGAGGTAATGTTGCCGCCAACCGCGGAGCGCCGTAGAAGCGCGGGCGGCGGCATATTCAAACAAGAAACCAATGCAATCAAGGTCTGTGCTGCGACAAAACTAAAGGCAACCGAGCATAAATACAAGCGAATGTACAGAAGCACCCCCCCCCCCGAACTACAAGGGAGAGCAGCGGCCACCTATAGACAGGGGCAAGAGGCAATAGCGCGGGAGGGGCATCCCATAACCCTTTGGTGGGGGATTGCGGTGGAGCAGCGCTCCTAAGCACCTGACAGCGGTGCTGCCTACCGTCGGCCGCTCCAGTGCAGCCAAAGCTGGGAGGCACACTAACAATGGAACGGGTGGGAATAGTCCTACAGGGCCGCAGGCTAATAGCCCCGCTCACCTACGAGAAGAGAGAGCCTTCTTCTTGTCCGCAGTGCAGACTGCAGAGAAAATCTGGGGGGATTTGTGGGAGGTCCCGGGTATTTGAGGGGCCTGGAGGAGCCAATTTCGCGGTCTCTGCAGTCCAGCGCCATCTGGGGGAGTAATACCTAAGAGTAAAGAATTTTATCTGGAGCAGGACGTAGTGTACACTAAGAATAATACCATTTTGTGAATACTCACCTGTAAAATGGGTATTATAAGTATGTCACACACCCCGCTTCAAGACAATCATTACATGTGGGTATACTGACCTGTAGATGGCGATCTTGCAGAGATATCAATAAAAAAAGGCAAGACGCTCCCGGCCCATAAATACCTGGGACCTCCCACTCATTCCCCAGTATAAAGATAGCAGTAAGGTAAAGGGACCAGGAAAGCCAATTAAAACTAACAAAGGTTCACCATATAAAGGATCCAGAATACAAAAGGGCAGGGTGAAGCGGGGTGTGTGACATACTTATAATACCCATTTTACAGGTGAGTATTCACAAAATGGTATTATTCTAAGTATGTCACACACCCCGCTTCAAGACATTCATTACATGTGGGACATCCAATAGCAGTGTCCATAAAGGGCGGGGATCCAAAAAACAAGGCAACAAGGCACAAACTTTAACCACTGCAGCTTGCAGAACTTTGCGGCCAAAAACAGCATCCGCTGAGGCCCGAACATCAACCTTGTAAAACTTGGAAAAAGTGTGAACCGAAGACCAAGTAGCAGCCTTACAAACCTGCTCAACAGAAGCCTGGTGCTGGAAGGCCCAGGACGCCCCAACAGCACGAGTAGAATGAGCAGTAACGAAAAGGGGGAATCTTCCCCTTAGCAGAATAGGCCCCAACAATGGCCTGGCGAATCCATTTACTAATGGAAGACTTGGCAGGAGCCAAACCCTTCCTAGGCCCAGAGGGCACCACAAAAAGAGTGTCAGTCCTATGAAAAGGAGAAGTAGCCACCAAATAGTACTTCACACAGCGAACCACATCCAAAGAATGCAAAACCCTCTCCTTGTCATTGCTAGGCTTAGGACACAAGGAGGGTAGAACAATATCCTGATTAAGATGAAAAGCAGAGACCACCTTAGGAAGGAAATCTGGCTTGAAGAGGAAAACAACCTTCCAACAACCAACTCCGAAACACGCCGAACAGAAGTGATGGCAACCAGAAAAACAACCTTCTGAGTAAGCGTAGAAAGTGCAATATCCTGCAAAGGTTCAAAAGGAGGACCCTGCAAGGCAGACAAAACTAAATTCAAATCCCAAACTGGGAGCAAAGGCTTCCTAGGAGGCCGCACATGCGTAACCCCCTGGAAAAAGGTCTTAACCAGAGGATGAAGAGCAAAAGACTTTTGAAAGAAAAGCGCCAGGGCAGAAACATGCCCTTTCAGCGTACTAAGCTGCCAACCTAGGTCCAGACCATGTTGCAAAAATTCCAAGATCCTAGGGATAGAAAACGCCCTGTAAGGCAAGGCCCTGACCTCACACCAATCAATATAGTAGATGGCAGAGGAAGACTTCTTTCTAGCCCTAACCAGAGTCTGAATGACAGCATCAAAGCCAGCGTAGGTAAATTGGGGTAGAAAAGTGGACCCTGAGTGAGTAGATCCGGCAGAAGGGGCAAAACTAACTGATCCTCTGCCAACCTTACCACGTCTGCGAACCAAACCTGTCTTGGCCACCTTGGAGCCACCAGAATTGCTGACGCGCCCTCCAGGGCCAGCTTGCGCACCACTTTGCCCACCATGGGAAACGGAGGGAACAGGTATAGAAACCCCAGATCCCTCCAGTTCAGAGACATGGCATCTGCCGCCAGAGCCAGCGGATCCCGCGAGAGAGACAAAAATGCCGGAAGCTTGTGATTGTGACGAGAGGCAAAGAGGTCCACCTCCGGAGTCCCCCACCGGTGGCAAAGCGACCGACACACCTTGGGGCAGAGCGACCATTCCCCCTGGCGAGATGACCCCCTGCTCAGTGAGTCCGCCTCCGTGTTCTCCACTCCCGGAATGTACACTGCCGAGATGCATGGGACATTGCCCTCTGCCCAATCCAGGATCAAAGACACTTCCCTGAGGGCACGCCTGCTGCGTGTCCCTCCCTGGTGATCGATGTAGACGACCGCCGTCTGAATGTCCAACCGAACTTGAACCGGTAGTCCCTATAACTGATGAGTCAAGTGAGCCAGAACCAATCTGATGGCTCTCCGCTCCAGAACATTGATGGGATCATGAGCCTCCTGAGGCCCCCACAGCCCCTGAAACTGAAGATCCCTCCAAAATCCCCCCCAACCTGACAGGCTGGCATCCGTGGTGACCGTCTCGCAACGAGGGGTCAGAAAGGACCTGCCCCTCGTCAGATTGCTCGGTTTCAGACACCACCGAAGGGAACGCCGCACCCGGGGGGACATCAGAAAGGACTGATCCAATGACAGTGTGGACCCGTCCCAGGCCGCCAAAAGATGGAGCTGGAGCGTCCTTGTGTGAAACTGGGCAAAGGGAACCGCCTCGAACAACGCCACCATCAATCCCACCAGTCGCATCCCTAGCCGGATGAACGGGCGGGGGATGGATAGGAGACGCTGAGTCAATTCCTGAATCAGAAGAACCTTGGCTCGGGGGAGAAACACCCTGGCCTGAGAAGTATCCAGAGACATTCCCAGGAACTCCACCACCCTGGAGGGAGTAAGGCAGGACTTGGGATACTTGATCACCCAACCAAAACTCTCCAGAGTGGACACCACGTTCCCGGTATCCAGCTGCGTCTGACTGAGGGAAGACGCCATGATGAGAAGATCGTCCAGATAGGGCACGATGCGCATACCCCTGGCTCTGAGGATGGCCATCACTCCTGCCAACACCTTGGTAAAGACCCTTGGAGCCGAGGTAAGGCCAAAAGGAAGAGCCACAAATTGAAAATGACGATTTTCCACGACGAACCTGAGAAATCTCTGGTGTGCCGGAAATATTGGAATATGCAGGTAAGCATCCTTGATGTCTATGGACGTCATGAAGTCCCCCTGACGAAGTGTGTGGATGGCTGAGCGCAGAGTTTCCATACGGAACTTCCGGGGACGAACAAACCTGTTGAACAGCTTCAGATCCAGAATGGGACGAATGGATCCGTCCTTCTTGGGCACCGTGAACAAATTGGAATAGAAGCCCAGGCCCCAGTCTGAGCGAGGCACCTGACAGATGATAGCCATGTCCAAGAGACTTGCTACTGCCGCCCGAAGCCCCTGGGCGGCCAGAGGATCTGACGGCACCCGAGAACTGAAGAATCTGTGAGGGGGCCGGAACTCGAACTCCAGCTTGTAACCGGAAGACACCACTTCCTGAATCCACCTGTCCGAGACCTCTTGGACCCAGACCTGGGAGAAGAGTTGCAGCCGTCCTCCCACCAGCAAGGGTGAGGGCGCCCCCTCATTGCTGAGCCGGCTTGGCAGCGGTTCTAGGCTTGGAGCCCCAACTGTGTCCTGGACGGGCCCGACCCCTGCCCCTGGTCCAGGAATCATCCTCTGGACGAGACGAAATCCGAATCCCTGCCGACTCTAGCCCCACAAAAGGACTGAGAGAAGGAAACCACCCCCATAAAGGGGCGACGCTGCTTTTTACGCTGAGGTAACTTACCTCCCTTTGCCACCGAATCCAATCTCTCTCCAAAGAGCCGCAACCCCACAAAGGGAAGGGCCGTAAGCGACTATTTGGACACAAAATCAGCCGCCCACTGGCGTAACCAAACCGACCGCTGGATAGCCACAAGCAGGGCCGCAGCTCTGCTACACATCACCAATGTGTCGTCCAAGGCGGACAGCACAAAAGACAAAAATAACTCACAGCGCTTAAAGCGGACCTTCACTCTAAATAAGAGTCTATCTTATATGTTTCCCACACCCTGTACATACAGATTGCTCACATTAAAAATCATCCTACCTGCATCTACTGCATTTTATAAGCCTTTAAACATCCAAGATGGCGGCTTATGGAAGCTGCCATTTTTGCAGGCAGCCTGCAAACAGGAAGTGCCTGCAAACAGGAAGTGACTGTGCTGCTCTGCATTCTGGGACTGCTGACCTTTCCCTGACCCCAGCTCTGCTCTGTCTGAGCAAAGCACAGCTATAACCCGCCCCCCTGTACCTTATCCCACTCTCCTCTCCTCAGTAAGTGTGATGCTTCTGAGTCAAGATGGCGGCGCCCGTATCCTAAATTCCCGAACAGAGTTGCAGCCCAGTGGGGGAAAGTATAATAAATTAGTGACTAAACATGTAAAATATATTAATTTTAGATGCTGAGGAATTGTTTTTTAAGAGTTTGGGCTTTTCATTAAATCATGGTGAAGGTCCGGTTTAAGGTCGGCAAACACCTCACTAGCCGGGTCAAGCCCGGAAGAGGTCAACAGCCCTCTAACAACCGACCTGGCAGCTACCAATAAAAGCGCAGAAGCACAAACCGGCCAACACTGGCAAAACCATGACAAGCCATCTGGTCAATGCGTTTATCCTCACCATCCTTGAGAGTAGTGCACTCCGGAGAATGGAGGACTGAGGAGCTGGACAACCCCAAAACCGGAGCATCCACCTCGGGGGGGGGAGGTGGGACGACCAGTGCTTTACCATGTCCGCCGGAAAGGGATATTTCCTGTCCCAACCCGGAGGGACACCCGGAAGCCGAGTCGGCCGTTCCTTGAGAATGATACCATCAAAATGCTTTTAATAAGGAAATTCCAAGCGCGGCTTGATCACTTCAAAGAACTCCCCCTTCAGCGCCCGCCTCGGGGGGAGAAATAGCCAGGACCTCAAACATATGAGCCAGGACCCTAGAAGTATCCAAGGAGTCCCCCTGGCCCTGCTCGATATCAGCGCCCACAAACTGCTGATCATCGGAGCCATCAGACTCCCTTCCTCACGCGGGGAACAATCAGACCAATCCAGGGAGTCAAAATCCTCCCTCTCAAGGCCCTGCACGGCCGTATACAAATGTTTTCTCTTTGCCGTGGCCTTTTTAGCAATGGCGCTGGAAAACAATTTTTCAAGATTGGCCAATCTGGCACACACCTCAGATTGCGACTCCCCGCCAATGACATCACATGGGGTACGTGTCAAGCGAGGGGGAGACGGAGAGGAGACTGGCGGAGCAGAACCGGACGCCTGAGGTACAATGCTCCGAGGGAATTACGCAATAATGCAACCCGGGATGCTCCTTTAAGTCCCGAGTGGGAGGATTTTAAGCCAACTAAATTTAATCAGGGACCCTGGACCGGGAGAACCCCCTTTTAATAGGATCAATGGTCCACCTGGAACACACAAACAAAAACACACGCTCAGACCAGGCTAGCAATGCATAAAGAGTTAATAACCGATGCATCTGATGGGCCACAGGCCACTCACCCGACCTTCACCGCACCTGAGTACCGCACGCCAGGCAGGAGGGGAAGTGGAAGACGCGCAGTGTGCAGTAGGAGGAGGGAGGGCGGGCTGGCGCGGTTCGCGCGTCGCGCCCGGCCCCGCCCCGGTCTCTCCCGGCCAGAAGCCGGGACCTGAAAACGGCGCCCGCAGCACGGGGGCGGACCTTAGGCGCCCCCCCCCCCCCGCCCTGAGGAGAAGAAGCCCTCATGGGGTGCTCACCGCCGCCATTGCCGCACGCCGGAGGCCGGCGCCAGTCTAACAGTAAAACACACACAGTTAAGGCACCAACACACACATACACAATAAATGGGATGAATCCATAAGAGACCCGGGCCCCGCCCGCCCCCCCCCCCCTCTAAGGGTATCCGGGAGAGGGGGAATCCATGCCAGGGTAGGGCCAAGGGACGGGGCATCCCAAACCGGGATCACCAACCCGGATAGCCGCCTACCCCTTGTTATGGGGTCTCACGGCTGCTAAGCACCTGGGGTGCCAACTACCTTTGCCCGGACCAGCAGCCTAGGCTGGGAGGCAAGTAATTAAATAAGGGGATCCGGGCAGAAATAGAAGAATAGAAGGCCGGGAGTCATCCCGGCTACCTGCAAGGAGGAGACATCATGTTCTGACTTGCTCGCCTCTGCAGAGATGAAAGACTGGGGAATGAGCGGAATGTCCCAGGTATTTATGGGCCGGGAGGGTCTTACCTTTTTTTATTGACATCTCTGCAAGATCACCATCTACAGGTCAGTATACCCACATGTAATGATTGTCTTGAAGCAGGGTGTGTGACATACTTAGAATAAATAGTTTTCACGTTAAGTTTAACAGGAATATAAACATTTCTAACCAAATTCTGTTTGGTGGAGTGTTGCATACGGACTTTAAAACAAGAGCTCGCCAGTGACTTTTAATTATAGGTCAAAAGTAAAATGTATTTCCTTTTCTTACATATTAAGAGGACTAACTGTAATTTTAGAGACATCACTCCTGCCAGCACCTTGGTGAACACTCTGGGAGCTGAAGTGAGACCGAAGGGCAATGTCACAAATTGGTAGTGCTGATCCCCCAGAGCGAACCTAAGAAACATTTGATGACCTGGAAAAATACCATTTTCTGAATACTCACCTGTAAAATGGGTATTATAAGTATGTCACACACCCCGCTTCAAGACCATCATTACATGTGGGTATACTGACCTGTAGATGGCGATCTTGCAGAGATGTCAATAAAAAAAGTAAGACCCTCCCGGCCCATAAATACCCAGGATCTCCCACTCATTCCCCAGTATAAAGATAGCAGTAAGGTAAAGGGACCAGGACAGCCAATTAAAACTAACAAAGGTTCACCATATAAAGGATCCAGAATACAAAAGGGCAGGGTGAAGCGGGGTGTGTGACATACTTATAATACCCATTTTACAGGTGAGTATTCACAGAATGGTATTATTCTAAGTATGTCACACACCCCGCTTCAAGACATTCATTACATGTGGGACATCCAATAGCAGTGTCCATAAAGGGCGGGGATCCAAAAAACAAGGCAACAAGGCACAAACTTTAACCACTGCAGCTTGCAGAACTTTGCGGCCAAAAACAGCATCCGCTGAGGCCCGAACATCAACCTTGTAAAACTTGGAAAAAGTGTGAACCGAAGACCAAGTAGCAGCCTTACAAACCTGCTCAACAGAAGCCTGGTGCTGGAAGGCCCAGGACGCCCCAACAGCACGAGTAGAATGAGCAGTAACACGAAAAGGGGGAATCTTCCCCTTAGCAGAATAGGCCCCAACAATGGCCTGGCGATTCCATTTACTAATGGAAGACTTGGTGGGAGCCAAACCTTTCCTAGGCCCAGAGGGCACCACAAAAAGAGCATCAGTCCTACAAAAAGGGGAGCCACCAGCAGCAACGGTGAGGGCGCCCCCTCATTGCTGAGCCGGCTTGGCAGCGGCTCTAGGCTTGGAGCACCAACTGTGTCCTGGACGGGCCCGACCCCTGCCCCTAGGCCAGGAATCGCCTCTGGACGAAGGGAAGGCCGAACCCCTGCCAACTCTAGCCCCACGAAATGACTGAGAGAAGGAAGCTGCCCCCCGAAAGGGGCGACGCTGCTTCTTACGCTGAGGTAACTTACCTCCCTTTGCCGCTGAATCCAATTTTTCTCCAAAGAGCCGCAACCCCGAAAAGGGAAGGGCCGTAAGCGACTTTTTGGACACAAAATCAGCCGCCCACTGGCGTAACCAAACCGACCGCCGGATAGCCACAAGCAAGGCCGAAGCTCTGCTACACATCACCAAAGTGTCATCCAAGGTGGACAGCACAAAAGGACAAAAATAACTCATAGCGCTTAAGGTCGGCAAACTCCTCACTAGGTCAACAGTCCTCTAACAACCGACCTGGCAGCTACCAATAAAAGCGCTCAAGCACAAACCGGCCGCAAGGCCGACCCAACACTGGCAAAACCATGACAAGCCATCTGGTCAATGCGTTTATCCTCACCATCCTTGAGAGTAGTGCACTCCGGGGGAATGCAGGATTGAGGAACTGGACAACCCCAAAACAGGAGCATCCACCTCGGGGGGGGGGGGGGACGACCAGTGCTTCACCGTGTCCGCCGGAAAGGGATATTTCTTGTCCCAACCCGGAGGGACACCCGGAAGCCGAGTCGGCCTCTCCCATTCCTTGAGAATGATACCATCAAAATGCTTTTGATAAGGAAATTCCAAGCTCAGCTTGATCACTTCAAAGAACTCCCCCTTCAGCAGAGGAGCCGCCTCGGGGGGAGAAATAGCCAGGACCTCAAACATATGAGCCAGGACCCTAGAGGTATCCAAGGAATCCCCCTGGCCCTGCTCTGTATCAGCACCCACAAACTGCTGGTCATCGGAGCCCTAAGACTCCTCATACAGCTCCCCTTCCTCTTACGGGGAACAATCAGACCAATCCAGGGAGTCAAACTCCTCCATATCAAGGGCCTGCGTGGCTGTATACAGATGTTTTCGCTTTGCCGTGGCCTTTTTAGCAACGGCACTGGAAAACAATTTTTCAAGATTGGCCAATCTGGCACACACCTCAGATTGCGACTCCCCGCCAATGACCACATCATATGGGGTACGTGTCAAGCGAGGGGGAGACGGAGAGGAGACTGGCGGAGCAGAACCAGATGCCTGAGATCCGGTCTGCCGCGTAATAGACCGTTGCGCACAGGGTACACAAAGAAATACATCATCCCCCAAAAGGGATACCCCACACCCCAAACAGCCTGGATTGCCCGAGGGGGGCACAAGCCCAGTATCCGGGGAAGCATCCATATGGTGATTTTTTAATATATATATATATATATATATATATATATATATATATATATATATATATATGTACAGTGCAGTCTGTGAAGTCAAACATGCACAGTAAAGCACCAACACACACACAAAAATAATAAGATGAATCCATAAAGGACCCCCCCCCCCTCTAAGGGTATCCGGGAGAGGGGGAATCCATGCTAGGGTAGGGCCAAAAGACGGGGCATCCCAAACCGGGGTCACCAACCCGGTTAGCCGCCTACCCTTTGTTATGGGGTCTCACGGCTCCTGAGCACCTAGGGTGCCATCTACCCTTGCCCGGACCAGCAGCCTAGGCTGGGAGGTAAGTAACGTAAATAAAGGGATCCGGGCATAATAGAAGAATAGAGGGCCGGGAGTCATCCCGGCTACCTGCAAGGAGGAGACATCCATCTTCTGACTTGCTCGCCTCTGCAGAGATGTAATGACATGTAATGAATGTCCTGAAGCGGGGTGTGTGACATACTGTACTTAGAATAAATATAAGTTTGTCAATAAAATGTTATTGCGTGCGAAACCCCAATTTCTCCGGGTCACAGCGGTACCACATATGTATTGGTAGACACCCTTTCCTGCCCAGGAGACTCCCCCAAACTGAAACAGAGCTTTAGGAGATTTTCAGATAAAATACAACTGCGCTATGCGCTATACGCACCTTGCAGTTTTTCCAGAAAAACAACCCTTTACATTTCAAATACCCCCCACAAAATATATATTCCCTGGAAGTACACACCTCAAGCTTTCTAGGGGTACCAAGCTTGTTTATGTGGGCTTAGTTTTCTGGAAGTAATCCCTCAATGTATTCTTTGGTTGCACAAAGTTTTCCTAAAAAAAAATAAAAAGGAAGAATCAAGCCACATTTTTCTAAAAACAAAACTGTGCAAACAAGAAAAAACAAGTAAAATCTCAAAAAG
The DNA here is from genome assembly GCA_027917425.1 of Gastrophryne carolinensis. Lineage (NCBI taxonomy): Eukaryota > Metazoa > Chordata > Amphibia > Anura > Microhylidae > Gastrophryne > Gastrophryne carolinensis. Next base: position 539,723,444 of record CM051234.1, read on the forward strand.
CAACATGCCCCGAACAGAACGATACCAAACATGCATAGGTACCGTCAAGGGAAGAGTTGACAAACACCACAAAGTAAAGCGTGCGAATAACAGTAATTTTATTTGAAAATTTCAGCTCTGCAGACAAAATGCGCACCTTGCAATTTTTCAACCAAAACAACCCTTTACATTTGGAATATCCCCTATAAACCATATATTCCCTGAAAGTACACATGTTAAGCTTTCTAAGAGTACCCAGCTTGTTGTAGTAGGCTCATCTTTCTGGAAGTAATCCCTTGAAGAATTCTTAGGTTGCACAGGGTTTCCCTAAAAAAATGAATAAAAAAACTGAATAAATGACATGTTTTCCTAAAATATAAATATGCAAACAAGAAAAAACAAGCTAAATCTGAAAGAGCAAGGGCCTCCGAGCAGAACAATACCCAACATGCATAGGTACTATTAACCCTTTTAATTGCCAGCCTACTTGAAGTTTTGTCACCCTCTGTTGACAGGTCATTTTCCCCCATTCTGCGCCATGTAACCGTGATTTTTTCCAGAATTTCCAGGATATTATTATATAATATAATTATAGATATATATTTTGCAGCAGAGTTTAGGCTTTAACATGAAATGTCTTGTTTGTAATTTTTCCACTTTTTTTTTTATTTTTGTGTAAAAAAAACAAAATAAATAAATATTTTTTTAGACAATTGTCTCCTTTATTTTAAATAAAAAATGTATTTTATTAAAGAAAACCATATTGCATGTGAAAGTCCATTTTCTCCCGATTACAACGGTAACACATATGTATCGGTAGCCCCCCCCCCCATTCTTGCCCAGGAGACCCCCCCAAACTGAAAATAGCACTTTATAACATTTACAAATAAAATACTACTACTATCCACACTATAAACATAAGGGGTTAATTTTTTTTTTTTTTTTAATTACATAAGGGGGGGGGGGGGGGCATTTTTTTGGAATTTTAAGGGTTAAAAACGGGTGTTGGTCCGGCTGTGTGGTCATTGTAAGAAGCGAGTGGGGGCATCCACAATGCTGGAGTCCCACCTTATCCTGGTGTATCTCAAGGAATGAGGGCTAGGTTGACCGAACCGCCCGCTAACACATGCCTGACCAAGGTAACAGTTACCAGAAGAACAACCTTGAGGCTAAGGACATCCAGACAGCGTCCTGAATAGGACTAAGGGACAATCCTGCAAGCAGATGGAATTAATTCAATTTCAATCCCAACAGGGACCATAGGAGTACATGGAGGATGCACATGAGCACCCCCTGAAGGAAGTCTTAACCAAGGAAGACTGAACCAGAGACTGCTAAGGCAAGGTGGACAGGCAAGAGCCTGACCCATCAGAGAACTGAGCTGGGGAACCAACTCCAATTCATGCTGAAAGCCACACTGGAAACCTGGGAACCGAGAACGGCCAACAAGAGAACTAGACTCGCCCCAATAAATGTGGGTATGCCATACCCTACAACAATAGAAGAAGACGAGGAAGAGGCTTACTCCTAGCCTTCCCATAGACACAAACACCGAGACAGCTAAACTTGTCTCCATCAAGATGTATGTTTCAGCAGTCAGATCGACTAGGCCAGGGACCATGAATGATAGTAACGTAAAGGGCCCTGAGTGATCAACTGGCACTCCTGGCAAGGTGCAGAACTACTGACCACAGTACCATGTCTGCAACCACACTATACTAGGTCACTGGTCCCCTTACCAGAGTAATCTTCCGCATAACCCTGCCTAACAGAGAGAATGGAGAAGGGCATACAGAACCAAAACGTCCTGTTAAGATGGTACTAAAGGCATCCGGACCACTGACATAAGATCCTGGAACAGGGAAACAAAGGCTGATAGCCTGTGAAGGTGACGGAACCCAACAGATCCACGACTGGTTGGACTCCATAACGACATGGGGATTAGCACATCCTGTCGCAGAGGGGTTTCGCTGGAGGTAATATCACTTAACAAGCAGGGAGCATTGTCTCCACCCAGAAGGGAACATAGACACTCCCTGGAAGGTCCACCAGCTCCAGGCCCCTTCCAATGGTTAATGTAGTACGTCTGTCGTCAGACGGACCGAGCACCCCCAGCCTGGCAATTCCAGAAGGGGAGCGGTCAAGCGAGAAGAGTCAACTGAAAAACGCTCACTGTTTAGACTTCAATAGGCGTAAGGACCCTCTAAGGGTCCCACCAAAACCAGAATCGCAGGGGGGTTCGGAAGAAACCGTCCCCTTCAACCTGAAAGGTTGGAATCCATGGTGGCCTTTTCCAGAAAAGGGGCAAGGGGGAACTACCCCCAGACAGGTCCCTCGAGTTCAACCACTTTCAAGAGAAAACCGTCATACAGGTGGGAAGGCCCACAGGCCCTGCTCCAGGGGTGCCGGATCCCTGTCCTATGTTACCAATAGAAGTCGCAGACGGGCTCAAGGGGAACTGAGCATAAGGGACCTCTTTAGCTACTGGGGCTCCTGCCGAGCAAGTTAACAACGGCCCACCCGTCGCATCCCTGCCTGGTGTTAAGAAACCGGGACAGTAGTGAGGGACTGGGTCCATGAGACCAGAATGCCCACCTAATTGCTGAGAGGGGGGAGAATCTGGTTTGAACCTGATGCAGAATCATTCCTATTAATGGAGTTACCACTTTAGGGAACGGCGAGGACTTGAGATGATTGAACACCCATCCAAATGACTCCCAATGGGCCCACCAGCCGGGTATCCAACTATCCTGACGCAGAGACAGGGGAGTGAGGAAAGGCGTCCGGGTAGACATCGCGCGGACGTCCCTTGGTCTCATCAGAGACATCACCATCGACAGCACTTGAGTGAACACTCTGGGATTTGAAGAGAGGCCAGATAACAGGGCCACAATTAACAGTGTTGGACTTCCAACACGAACCTGGAGAGCCTCAGAGATCTGAGGGCACAGGAATGTAAACATAAGCATTGAAGAGTTCCCCAGACGGCAAGACGCCCACAGGGCGCAAGGTGCTGATGGCCCAACTCAAGAGTTTCCATGCAGGAAACTGCCTGTAATTAGAGAATTGTTGTGAATCCAGAATGGGCCACCCGACCCATCCTTTGCGGGGCTGTGAAAGTTGGTATAGCGGCCCTTGCCTCTGCCTATTACGGGCAATCTGCAAGAGACCCTCAGACCTTGCAGGGCTAGCATGGCCTGTGCCAGCAACTGAGCAGGGGCAGGGACCAGGAGTACCTGGGACCTGATAAAAACTGGGGAAGGCTGTGCAGCAAACGCTATCCTGTATCTGGAGGACACAACCTCCTGAATCCACCAGAATGAGGCGAGATGCCTCCTGATAAGAGCAAGGTGCTGCAGCCATCCCCTCACCCAGCCGGGCGAGGGCACCCCATCATGCTTGAGGGGGTTTGGTGGAAGATTTGGGTTTAGCCCCCGATGGAGGGGCCAGGGCGTTGTCTGCTGCTCGTGGGGCAGGAGTCTGCCCCAAAAATCCGGAAAGACACCCCTGATTCCTGTTTAACACTAAGGTAGGGGGGAGGAGGGGTGCTCCTGCCTCGAGGGGGCCGAGACGGCCGTCTGCGAAGGGGTGATTTGCCCTTTTTACCGAACAGGTCTAGACGGGCCCCAAATAGGCGTTGCCCTCTAAAGGGGAGCCCAGTAAGAGTCTTTTTAGTAGCATCATCAGCACCCCACTGTCGCAGCCAGACCAAGCGACAAATAGCCACCGCAAGGGCAGAAGTTCTTGCACACATTCTAATCGCGTCATCTAGCGCTAATAGAATAAACTTCACAAATACATCACAATTGGAGAGTGCATTAAACACCTCCCAGGGGAGATCCTCAGGGTGATTATCGAGCAATTTTTTGACGAGGGTTCTAGCGTAATGGCTGCGGCACAGACCGGACGCAGTGCCGTCCCGGCACAAGAAAAGGCATGGGAGGCCAGCAGCTCAATGCGTCGGTCCTCAGCATCCCGAAGGGTACTATAGGCAGGGTTTGTAATAAAGGGGGGTTAGGGACCCCTATGATCGGCGCATCCACCACGGGGGGGTGATGACCAGCAATTAACCACCTCAGGGGGGAAAAGGGTATTTCCTATCCCAGTCCCCTGGAAGTTTACTGGGGCATTCACATTCCTTGAGCACAAGGGCATGGAAATGAGCCTGCTCTAAACATTTTAAACGTGCAGTCGCAGTATGGAAACGCTCCCCTCTAGGCTTGGGGACCTGACCGGGGGGAGAGATAGACAGTGCCTTAAAGACCTTAATCAACAGGTCGCTAGTGTCACACTGGCCCCAGTATTCCGGGCCAGAATCGTAGTGACTCCTCGGCCTCTCATCAGAAGAGCCTGAGTCAGAGAACAACTCCCCTTCATCAGAAGGGGTATAGTCACACGGAGTAGCAAACCCCTCAGTTCTCATAGAGCATACAGAAACATGGGGCGACAGGTGCCGCTTTCTACCAGGGCGCGTTCGCTCTGACAACCTAGCAATAATCTGTTCAGCCATAGGCAGTCTGTAAGGGCCCGCAGGCTGCAATTCCCCACTTGTAGGCGACTCAGCAGGAGTGAGATTTAAGCCTGGGGAGATAGGTGAATTGAAGCTAGGTGTAGCCACTGGCCGACCAGATTGCAGGGCCAGGGCTTGCTCGGCACAGGGTACACAGACCCGTGCCCTGTCAGCATCAGCATGGGGTTGTCCACACGCTATACACCGCCGGTCTTGTACCAGAGGGACCCAGGTCACATAATTCTGAGATGCCTCCATATGGTGATTAATCAAGGCACAATATGCCAGTAGGGATTTACACAATAAGTAACCCTGGATGCCCCAAAGACCCGCTATGGAAGTGGGAGAATATTACAAGGCCCGCTATAATTTTACACCGGGCCGGGAGAAGCCAATGGTGTTCACCAGTATGAAAGACATAATGGGAATAAAGGGTGTCAGAACCATGCGCAGTAAACAAGGATCATGAAAATCGCCCGCGAGGTCACTTACAGACCAAGGGAGGAGGAGGACCGCTACCAGGCGTGCATGCGACCAGCATCAAAATGGCGCCAAAGCGAACCTCAAAGGGCGGGCCAGAGCGCGCAGTGACGCGGAGCGCGCCAACCTAGGTCCCCGCCCCCCCTGAAGAGCGCGAAGCTCTGAGGTAGATACAAACTGTTATGAGGAACGAAGTGAATGGTACACTTAGAAAAGATGATTTGCCAATGAAGACGCCGCAGCACATCCAGTAAAGGAAGAAGTGCGCGCGGCGGCGACAATTACACAGTAAAGAACAAACAGCGCGGCTCTGACCCCAGGAATACTAGTCCAGGCAAGACTAAGGCCATAACGTGTAAAACATACACTAAGACCACTACACACACACCCCCCCCCCATTCTTTCCCCCCGGGCTACGGGGGGAATGAGGGAGGATGGCGACCCTTTGTACAGAGCCCACCGCTACAAGGGGCATGGGGCAATAGTGCGGGAGGGGCATCCCCTAGAGGCTCACCATCAGCCCTTATCCGCCTACCCTTTGGTGGGGGACTGCGGAGGAGCATGGCTCCGTTAAGCACGCATGGTGCTGCCTACCTTCACCCGACCAGCGCAGCCCAGGCTGGGAGGCACATCACAGGGAGGACGGGTGGGAATAGTCCAACAGGGCCGCAGGCTGTAATAGCCCCGCTCACCTGCGAGAGAGTGATACATCATGTCTTCGCAGTCAGCACTGCAGAGAATTCTGGGGATTTGTGGGAGGTCCCTGGGTATTTGAAGGGCCGGGAGGAGCCTGTTTTTCCATGTCTCTGCAGTGCAGCGCCATCTGGCGGAGGATAACCCAAGTTTAAGTATTATATCTGGAGCAGGACGTACTGTATACTAAGAATACAGGCTATATATGCTGCGGTTTGCTGCAAGGGGGGCTCCAGCATAGTGGATGCCCCCCTCGCTTCTTACAATGACCGCACAGCCGGACCAACACCCGTTAGGGTAAAAATGGGTGTTGGTTCGGTTTAAGTGTAAAAAAAAAAAAAAACACAGAAACAAATTATATATTTTTTTTTTTTAATACTTAACTCCCATCCATCCCTGTGTCCCACGCTGATCAATCTAGCTTCTGCTCTCCCGCTGCAGCTGAAAGCCTTTTATAGCTGCGGGGCGACAGAACATAAGGGGTTAATTTAAAAAAAAAAAAAATACATAGGGTTCCCCCTCCCCCTCTTTTTTTTGGAATTTTAAGCGTTAAAAACCCTTAAAAATCCCCAAAAAATGAAATGGGGTCCCCCTTACCCAGCATTACCAGCCCGGGACCAGCTATGGGGGCTTGTAGGAACAGAGCTTTTGTGGCCCCCCACCCTGCAGCCTACAAGCCCACATAGCCTATGTGGGCCAGGGCTCTTCTGCACCCCCCCTGGGCTTTGGGGAGGCAGGTAATGCGGGTGCCAGGGGTTAATGGCAAGTCCCCTGCGGCTAGCAGGTGACTTGCCAGCCCCCAGTATTGTGAACTGGTATAGGGGGTCTCATGGACCCCTTACCAGTTCATAAGGGGTTAAATGTAAAAAATAAAGACACTGAAAGAAAAGAAAATTACATTTTTTTTACTTTACTCACCTCCGATCCTGTGTCCCCCGGCGATCTCTGATGACAGCTGACAGTCTACTCGGGTGTTTGGAGGAGAGAGCCTGGGGGGGGGGGGGGGGCTACTAGTGACATCACAGTGATGTCATCGGATGGCACCAAATTAAAGAGGGGACCCGGTCGGATCCAACGAGGGGTCAGGGGAGTATTTTTTATTTTTATTTTTTTTAACTAGCAGGGGGAAATGCCAGGCACATAGTTTCTACGTGCTTGGCACTTAACGGTAGAAGAAGCAACCACATAGAAACTACGTGCTAGGCATTTAAAGGGTTAAAGGGATATTTCAGACAAAGGGTTAATGTAGCTGCTTCCTGCTCTCCCCATGCTGGCTATCAGTGGTGGCATATTTCATTCCGGCTGCGTTATATTCTCTAACAAGGCAACAATTCTCTTCCTTGTGCTGCACTTCTAATGCTACACAGGATCAGTCTTCAGCTCTGCATGTATCTTTATGGCAGACTGTAAATTCAAACACCGGGACCATGAAAATAGAGTCTGCGGAAGAGAGCAAGTTAGTTTATTCATCAAGTGCCTCTGACAGCCAACATAGGATAAGCTGTAAGCAGCTATTTTAAGAGCTTGTATCTGCAAAAGAGGGGTGTCACTGGAAAGCTCTATTTCTATATAATGAGATATCCTGCTCTTCGAGCTTTCCAGCAATAAACACACGTTGGACGCAGTGTTACACATCCTTTATTTTATAGGCTGTAAAAGTCATCTATATACACCAAGTATAACACAGAAAGCTTTCCAGTGACACCCCATTTCTACAGATAGCAGCAGTCAAACCAGAACCTTAATTTTGTAGGTTGTTCACAGTTCACAAAATAAAGGTAGCGTTCACAGTTTGTATGTGTAGCAAAGGGGTGTCACTGAAAAGCTTTGCTATACTGGATATGTATATGACTTATACAGCCTATAAAAATACCATTTTGTGAGTACTCACCTGTAAAATGGATATTGTCAGTGTGTCACAAACCCCGCTTCCCCTTTAATTCTGACGATAGGGTTATCCTCCAGCAGGAGGCGACGTTGCAGAGAGAAGTCTTGAAAACGAGCCCCTTCCGGCCTACATATACCTGGGACCTCCCACTTAACCCCCAGTGAATTCAAACAGCAGTAAGACAAGGTACCAGGAAATCCAACGGTAACCTCAAAATAAAATAAAGGAAAGCTTCACCTTATAGAGGATCCAGGATACCAAAAAGGGCGGATGAAGCGGGGTGTGTGACACACTGACAATATCCATTATACAGGTGAGTACTCACAAAATGGTATTATTCTCAGTGTGTCACACACCCCGCTTCCCCTTTAATTCGGACGATAGGGACATCCAAAAGCAGTGTCCACAAGGGGTGGGTATCCGACAGCAAAATGAAGCATAACTTAAACGACTGCAGTCTGCAGAACCTTATAGAACTTAGAAAAAGTATGAACGGAAGACCAAGTAGCAGCCTTACAAACTTGTTCAACAGAAGCCTGGTGCTGAAAAGCCCAAGACGCTCCAACAGCACGAGTAGAATGAGCAGTGATACGAAAAGGGAGAACCTTCCCCTAGGCCGAATAGGCCCCAACAACGGCCTGACGAATCCATTTGCTAATAGAAGACTTGGCCGGAGCCAAACCCTTCCTAGGCCCACGGCACAACAAAAAAGGCAACAGTCTTACGGAAAGGAGAAGTAGTAAGCAAATAGTACTTAACACAGCGTACCACATCCAAACAATGCAAAACCCTCTCCTTGTCATTCTTAGGCTTAGGACACAAGGAAGGAATAACAATATCCTGATTCAAATGAAAAGCAGAAACAACCTTAGGAAGAAAGTCCGGTTTCAAACGAAAAACCACCTTGTCCTGATGCCTCTCAAAGTAGGGCACCTGAATCGACAAGGCCGCCAACTCCGAGACACGCCGAACCGAAGTGATAGCCACCAAGAAGGCAATCTTCTGAGTCAAGGTAGAAAGAGCAATATCCTGCAAGGGCTCAAAAGGAGGAGCCTGAAGAGCAGAAAGAACCAAGTTCAAGTCCCAAACAGGGAGCAATGGCTTTCTGGGAGGCCGCACATGCGTAACCCCCTGGAAAAAAGTTTTGGACTAAAAGGATGAAGCGCAAAAGGCTTCTGAAAAAAGATAGACAAGGCAGAAACCTGCCCTTTCAAAGTACTCAGCTGGAGACCAGAATCCAGCCCTGATTGCAGAAAATCCAAAGTCCTGGAAACAGAAAAGACCCTACAAGGTAAAGATCTAATCTCACACCAAGTGATATAAGCTCTCCAATCCTATAGTAGATGGTAGAAGAAGACCTCTTCCGGGCACAGATCAAAGTCTTAACAACCGAGTCAGAAAGACCCTCCTCCATCAAGATGAAGGTTTCAACAGCCAAGCCGTCAAACCCAGCGTTGGTAAATTCGGGTAACACAGCCGACCCTGAGTGAGCAGATCGGGCCGAAGAGGCAGAACGACCTGATCCACCGCCAGCCGAACGATGTCTGCGAACCATACTCGCCTTGGCCACCTTGGAGCCACGAGAATGGCGGACACCCTTTCCAGAGCCAGCTTCCATACCACCTTGCCTAGCATGGGTATCGGAGGAAACAGGTACAGAAACCCCAGATCCCCCCAGCTCAGAGACATGGCGTCCACCGCCAGAGCCAGGGGATCTTGAGAGAGCGACACGAAGGTCGGAGGCCTGCAATTGTGACGAGAGGCAAACAGATCCACCTCTGGTGTCCCCCACCGGAGACACAGAGACCGAAAAACCTGAGGATGGAGAGCCCATTCCCCCAGACGGGAAGAGTACCTGCTCAACAGATCCGCTTCCCTGTTTTCCACACCCGGAATGTAAACTGCCGAGAGACAAGGAACATGGGCCTCCGCCCAGGTCAGGATCAGGGACACCTCTCTGAGGGCACCCAGACTGCGAGTCCCTCCCTGATGATTGATGTAAGCAACCGCTGTCCGATTGTCCGAGCGAACCTGAACCGGAAGGCCCAGAACATGCTGAGTCAAATGAAAAAGAACCAGACGGATGGCTCTCAGTTCCAGAACATTGATGGGCAAGTGGGCCTCTCGAGGACCCCACTGCCCCCGAAACTGAAGATCCTTCCAGAATCCCCCCCATCTTGAAAGACTGGCGTCCGTGGTGACAATTTCCCAAAGAGGAGTCAGGAAAGACCTGCCCCTCAAGAGATTGGTCGAGACCAACCACCATTGAAGGGACTGCCGGACCCGGGAGGACAACTGGAAGGGCCGATCCAATGACCGTGGTCACCGGTCCCAAGACGCCAACAGATGAAGCTGAAGCGTCCTTGTGTGAAATTGAGCAAAAGGAACTGTCTCGAAGGAGGCAACCATCAACCCTACCAGTCTAATCCCCAGATGGATGGACAGTCGAGGATTGGAAAAAAGGAACCAAGCCAATTCCTGAATCAGAAAAATCTTGGATTGAGGCAGAAACACCCTGTGCTGACAAGAATCCAACTGCATTCCCAGAAAGGATACCACCCTGGCCGGGGCGAGGGTGGACTTGGGACAGTTGATCACCCAACCGAAGCTTTCTAGCGTGGAGACCACCGTCCTGGTGTCCGTCTCCGATTGATTGAGTGAAGGAGCCATGATGAGAAGGTTGTCCAGATAAGGTACGATGCGAATGCCTTGAGATCTGAGAATGGCCATCACCCCTGCCAGCACCTTGGAGCCGAGGTAAGACCAAACGGAAGTGCCACGAATTGAAAATGCCGAACCTTCATCACGAACCGAAGAAAACGTTGATGAGCCTGGCAGATGGGAACATGAAGGTAAGCATCCTTGATGTCTATGGACGTCATGAAGTCCCCCTGCCGAAGCGAACTGATAGCTGATCGCAGAGTTTCCATGCGAAACTTCCGTGTACGGATGAACCTGTTGAGGAACTTCAGATCCAGAACGGGGCACACCGACCCGTCGTCCTTGGGGACTGAAGAGATTGGAGTAATTCCCGAGGCCCACTTCCAAGTGTGGCACCGGCCGGATGACCGCCATTTCCAGAAGATTCTCACCGACGCCAGGAGCCCCTGCGCGGACAAAGGGTCGGTGGGCACCCGAGACCGGAAAAACCGTGAAGGAGGACGAGACTCGAACTCCAGCTTGTAACCGGACGACACCACCTCCCGGATCTATCCCAGATCTATCTGTCCGGAACCGCCTGGTCCCAAACCTGGGAGAAGTGTCGCAATCGTCCCCCCACCCGCACGGGTGAGGGCACCCCCTCATTGCTGAGCGGGCTTGCCAGCAGGCTTGGTGCCCCAGGACTGTCCAGGACGGCCACGGCCCCTCCCCCGGGTCCAACCTGCACCCCTGGTAGCGGGAAAGGAGGCCCCTCTGCCCGCTCTAGCTCCCCGAAAGGAGGGACCAAAAGAAGCCGCCCCCCCCCGAAAGGAACGACGCGGCCTCTTGCATTGAGGCAACTTACCACCCTTGGTAACCGAATCCAATTTGTCGCCAAACAGGCGCAAACCTACAAAAGGAAGAGCTGTAAGCGACTTCTGAGAGCTAAAGTCCGCCGTCCACTGACGCAGCCACACCGACCGACGAATAGCAACCAACAGTGCCGCGGTCCTGCTACACATCGCAAGCGCATCGTCCTGGGTGGTCATGACAAAGGAAATAAACGACTCACACTGCCTGAGAGAAAAGAACTCATCACAAGTGGGATCAAGATCTGCGCACAAATCTCTAACAATGGACCTGACAGCCATCAAAAGAAGCGCCGAAGCACAAACCGGCCGCAGTGCCGATCCAGCACTGATAAAACCATGGCGAGCCAATTGATCAATCCGACGATCTTCACCATCCTTAATGGTAGTAGTGTCAGGGGAGTGCAACACAGCCATGTTAGACAGCCCCAACACGGGGGCATCGACGTCAGGGGGAAGAGACCAAAGCTTCACCAAATCCTCCGGAAAAGGATAACCCTTATCCCAACTAGGAGGAACTCCAACAAGACGCGTAGGTTGTTCCCATTCCTTAAGGACAACCCTCACAAAGTGTTGTTGTCTGGGAAACACCAAATGCGGCTTGGGCACATCAAACAACTCACCCTTTGGCGGGGGGACCGCCTCAGGCGGATCCAAGGCCAAAATCTCAAACATTTGAGCCAAAATGGAAGGAGTGTCAAGGAACACCCCCGCAGCCTGATCTCCAGCAGTATCAAACAATTGCTGGTCTGCAGGCTTGTCCGACTCCTCTAGGAGCTCCCCCTCCTCAGCCGGGGGACAATCGGACCAATCCAACACTTCCAACACCTCATCCTCCGGAACAGGCGACGCCGGAGAAAGGTGCTTCCGCTTAGCCGTAGCCTTCTGAGCCACCGTGGCGGAAACCATTTTCTCGAGGCTGGCAAACCGTGCACACACCTTGCGAATCCCCACCTTTGACAACGTCACACGGGGTCCGGAATAGGTGGGAGGGGGTAGGAGATGACGGAGGTTGCGAGGAGCCAGAAGCCGGAGTGCCGGACTGGCGCGCAATATTCCGCTGTGCACATGGAATACATATTATGACATTATCGCCTGGGAGCGGAGCCCCACAACCCCCACACAGCCTGGATAGCCCCGAAGAGCCGTTTCCGGTAATGTCGGAAGCCTCCATATGGTGAAATTATGGCATTCGCAATAACCCAGGGATTTACGCGTTAAGCAACCCGGGATGCCCCTTTTATAATTAAAGTCCCGGGAGTGGGAGGATTTTAACTAATAAGACTAGTCAGGTATATCAGACCGGGAGACCCACCGCAGTGCGGAAATCCCCGGACCTGTAGGAAAGAGACCACAATCAGCCCTCAGAAAATATAATAAAAGGCCTGCTGCAAGCAAACATACACATACAGACACTATACATTAAATAGACAAGGTATATATCTCTCAACATGCAGCCCTTTATACCCCAAAGGGCATTATAAAAAGTGCACCATCACAGTGATGAGCCAGTGCAACCAATCCTGGGAGTAATTACATCCATATGAGCCACAACATAGGAATATATAACTGCATGAAACATGTCCCAGAAAACTTGCATGACAACAGACATAAGCATAGCCAATACTTGCGCAAGCCCCTCAGAGCCCTCCTCAGCAGTCCGGACGCAGCAGACAACTCCGGAGGAGGGAAGACGCAGGGCGGGCCGGACAAAGCGCGTGAAGCGCTCCGGCCCCGCCCCCCTAGAGACAAGCACCACGGCTTTGCCAAAAAATGGCGACGCCGTACGAGCGAGGCGGGTGCCAGACAAACAAGGCATCCCGCCCGCACCAGTAAAAAATACATACCAGTAAAAAATACATACCAATAAAAAATACATACCAGCACAGCGCGTAGCAACGCGGCCCCGCCCCCTAGAGACGAGCACCACGGCTTTGCCAAAAAATGGCGACGCCGTACGAGCGAGGCGGGTGACAGATAAACAAGGCATCCCGCCCGCACCAGTAAAAAATACATACCACTAGACCACCAGGGACACATCTACCACCGGAAAAGGAGCCCCCGCAGTCCAGGAACACCTGCGGACTAGAGTGCAGCACCGGCCCCACATGCTGCTATCAAAAGTGCTTAAAGCATACCGACAAGGATGGTATTCAAACACATGCATGCAAGGCACAATGGATTCTCGCACATACAAACACACTCTAGTCAAAACAAGGCCAGTATAGCCACCCCACAAACGCCCCCCCCCCCCCCACGCTAAGGGAGAAGGGACCAGGCGAGGGAAGGCTAGGCTAAAAGGGGGGACCGGGACAGGGCATCCCAAATCCGGATCACCGGCCGGATAACCGGGTTGTCCCACGCGTGGGGACGAGCGGAGGAGATAAGCTTCTAGGCACCATGAGGTGCCGTCTACCATTGCCCAGCCAGCAGCCTAGGCTGGGAGGCTTCCAATAACCTTAACAGAGTATACAAAAAACTAGCATGCTGGGCAGAAATAGACCGTGAGGGGATGCCAGGGTCTGACCCCGGCTACCTGCAAGCAGGAGAATTCTTTCTTCTGTCTTGTCGCATCTTGCAGAGAGAAAACACTGGGTGTTAAGTGTGAGGTCCCAGGTATATGTAGTCCGGAAGGGGCTCGTTTTCAAGACTTCTCTCTGCAACGTCGCCTCCTGCTGGAGGATAACCCTGAGAATATCAATTTTCTGTATTTCTGTAGTCACTGTTTGTATATGCAGAGGGGTCTTGCTGGAAAGCTCCAAGAACATGTCTTTCAATATAGAGATGGTCTAATACTGAATAAGTCTCTTTACAGTACTAAATATCTTTACATGACGTTGAAGCTTTCCAGTTACACCTTGCATCTAGGTATAAATGGGCCATGTCTGCAGGCAAAGTTAGGGTTAAAAGACATGGCTCATCTTTTCTGCTCCAGCCGACAGTCTCCTTCCTGGGGAGAGATGTAACAATTTGATACAATGTATGATTTTGCTTACGTTAGCTCAGCAGCACATATAAGATGAAAACCCAAGACTGCAGCCAAATTTTCACTGAAAATTTGGCTGCAATTATTACAACATACAAGTTGAATACCACGCATATGCCATGTGGTTTTGTTCAGTTTAAAACATTTTAGTTTTTTCTTTTTAAAGAAGGTGTATCGTGAAATTGTGTAATGTTAAAAATCCATATAAACACATATTGGCTAATGAGAGGAGGGGTCACTTATACACCAAACTAATTAAAAGTCCCACCAAGGGTACGCAAAAAAACTAGAGGACTTCATGGAGGGGGTCGTGATCCTGGGGGGTGATTTCAACCTAGCGCTAAACCCCTCCTTAGATACATCTGCGGGAAGATACTCGGTGTCCCTAAGCAAGCTGCAGTCTCTGCGGAGAACCCTACATGACCTACAGCTGATGGATGTCTGGAGACTGGAGAACGGATCTGCTAAAGACTACACATATTACTCACCTGTGCACGGATCGTATAGTCGCATTGACTACATACTACTTAGCCACTATGCCCTACAATGGCATCCCATAACTAGCATAGGACCCTTCCTGTGGTCAGATCACGTGCCAGTCTTCGTCTCTCTTGACCTGCCCGGCGCCGCCCCCAGACAGTGGAGCTGGCGCCTGAATGACAATCTCCTCAAAAATACGGTCTGTTTGGGTAGAATTCGAGAGGCAATAGCCAATTTCGCTGCTGACCATGCGCAAGATGATTGTTCCCCGACAATACAATGGGAGGCGCTAAAATGCGTGCTCAGAGGGATCTTTATCCAGGAGGGCTCGAGGCTGAAGCGTGAGAGATCAGCACTGATCACCAAAACGCTACAAACCATACACGAGCTGGAGATGAAGCATAAGACGGCCCCATCCCCCGAGCTACTATCTGAGCTTTCGCTCAACAGGAATAAGCGGCTAATAATGTATGACCAGATCCATCTACGATATAGGGACCGGATGCACGCCTCGATGTACATGCATGCAAATAAATGTGGCAAGCCTTTGGCCAGGTCTCTTAGTGACAAAACCGCAGCATCGTTCATTCCGTGCATCAAGGCGAAGGGGGGGGGGGAGAGTATCGTGGACCCAGCTAAGATCCCGGAGGTGTTCAGAGACTTCTATAGTGGTCTTTACAACATCCAGCCGACCGCGGTGCCGGAGGCGGAGTTAGATATGGGTATACAGGACTACGTGGCTGAGACTCCGCTCCCGGTGATCTCGGAAGACTCCTCAGCGGAGTTATAGATCCCTTTCACGGAGTCGGAGGTCCTGAAGGCCATCAAGGAAGCACCCGCTGGGAAAAGCCCAGGTCCGGATGGCTTCACACCAAGATTCTACAAGACATTGGCGGACTGTCTGACTCCTTTCTTGGTGAGGGCCTTCAACCATGTGGAGAGATCCAACCCTCTTTCTAAGCAAGCCTTGGAAGCCACGATAGTTGTAATCCCAAAGCCCGATAAAGATCCGTCAGTGTGTGGCAGCTACAGGCCTATTTCTCTACTTAACGTAGATTTAAAGCTGCTGGCTAAAATTATAGCCGTCAGGCTTCAACCGCTGATCCCGAACCTGATACACCTGGACCAGGTGGGCTTTGTCCCAGGCCGTGAGGCTAGGGATAATACAAACAAACTGCTGAACATCATCTCCTACGTTCGGGACAGGGGTATACCAACATGCCTGCTGACTTGCGACGCTGAGAAGGCGTTTGATAGAGTGAGCTGGCGTTTTCTCCAAGCCACTCTGGAACAAATTGGCCTGGGCCACAATATCCTCTCCAAAATTATGGCTCTATACAGAGGCCCGACTGCACGGGTCAGGGCCAACGGCATTTTATCGGAGCCCTTTGGCATCGCTAACGGCACTCGCCAGGGCTGCCCCCTCTCGCCTTTGCAATATATCCTGACCATGGAACACCTGGCCATAGCAATCAGGAACAACCCTGACATTAGGGGTGTGGAGTGCGAGAGTCAACAATACAAAATGTCGATTTTTGCCGATGACCTGCTCCTTCACCTGACCTCACCGATTGTGTCTTTCCCAGCAGTCCTCAAGGAGTTTGAGCGCTTTGGCCGCTTGTCAAACTTTCTAATCAACTATACAAAGTCAGAAGCGCTTAACCTTACCCTGCCCCAGCACCTAATGGAGAATCTCAGAAACAGCTTTCCGTTCAAATGGCAACCCGTCGCAATAAAATACCTGGGGATACGAGTGCCAGCTAACCTAAATGACCTGTTTGAGCTCAACTTCACGGAACTCAAGTCTAAAATCACACGAAGCCTCTCAAAATATGATAGGGGGCGATACTCCTGGTTTGGAAGAATCAATATCCTGAAAATGGATGTTCTCCCTAGATTCCTGTACTTGTTCCAGACAATACCTATAACTCTCCCACGACACTTCCTTAAATCCATTCAGTCAGCCTTCCTTCAATTCATATGGAGCTCTCGGAAGCCTAGACTCCGGTTTGACGTGCTCGCCAGGCCCAGGGGCGCCGGGGGGACCGGTGCACCCGACCTGAGGCTTTATCATGCAGCCTCTGTTTTGATGAGACTTGCGGATTGGAGATACAGGGGCGGAGAGAAGCTCTGGGTTCAATTAGAAAGAGACCTTATAGGCTTCAACCCGAGTACAATCCCATGGATGCCCACACCGGATAGGAGGGGTCTCCCCTTCCTGGTTCAGCACTTTGTTTCTGTCTGGACCAGGATCCAGAGACAGGGAGAACTGGTGAACAACCCGGGTCCCTTGACCCCCTTATTTAATAATCCAGAGTTCCCCCCGGGGCAACGAGCCTCTCGGTTCCTGGCCTGGCACGAGTCGGAGGACGTCAGACTAAGGGACGTGCTGGTGGGGGGAAGGCTCCCCTCTCTGAGTGATCTTGAGGCACGGGGTGGGGGTTTCCGGATGTCGTGGCTCCTGCATCGCCAACTCACAGCTTTTTTTGCCTCGGGAGGACGCCTTCAAGGCGCCTCTCGCCCTCTGACTCCAATGGAGGACTACCTCACACAGCCCCAACCGCTAGATCATGTGATATCTCGGTTTTATGCTCTGCTGGTTTCCTCAAGACATGCTTCGACGCTGGGGTACCTCACAAAATGGGAAAGAGACTTGGGGATCTCTATCACCAGCGAAGAGGCCCACAAAATTTTCACACTGACACACGGACTCTCCTGTGCCAGCTCAGCACAGGAGAGGAGTTATAAAGTCCTTGCGCGGTGGTACAGGTGCCCAGCGGACACTGCAATCTTCTCACCGAATGAGACAGGATTGTGCTGGAGGTGTGGCGCATCCCGGGGGGACATCCTCCACATATGGTGGGACTGCCCCAGAATCAAGAGGCTCTGGGAAGCCATCTTCCAAATATCCAAACAGGCCTGAGGTTGCCCTTCTCTCCATGATCCCAGGACCACTGTCCAGAACGAAAAAAAGTATCCTCAAACACTTCTTGACAGCGGCAAGAGCGATTATACCCAGACACTGGAAATCCCCGGTGCCCAAGTCTGGCGGAGTGGTTTGCTGAAATGGACCACATACAGAGAATGGAAGACCTGATATCAGAGGTCAGGGGAACCACCGAGGCGTACCTAGCGACCTGGACGGGCTGGACCATGTATAGAGAGTCGGACGCGGTAAAGGCCCTTTTGGCGGTAGACGCTTGATGAGATCGGGGGCGAACCCCTTTGTCTGCTATGGGTCTGGGTACTGGCCCTGGAGGGGCGAGGGGCTGGGGCCCTCCCTCCCCTTACCCGTCCCCCTTGCCTCCCCTGAGCTCCCCTCGTTCTCCCCCTCTTGCCCCCCCTCCTCTGCACCCCCCCCCCTTTTTTTTTTTTTTCCTCTTTCTTTCTCCCTCTTCGGGCCCCTCTTCGCCCTTGCTCTTACTCCTATTTTGGACTCCCGCTGCCTCCCACGAGGTGGCCTCTCCCCTTCATTTTTGGCATTCTTGGAGCCGTGCCTGTCATGGTGATCGTGCGGGGCGACCGGCTGGCCTGCCCCCTCCTCTTCCCTGCGGAGTCGAGTCTGTCTGCCCTGTGGCGAGGGGGGAGACCCGCTGTGTTGCTGTGATGGGAGGTGATGGTGATGCGCTTGCCCTCCCCCGGGCTCTTCATGATTCACGCGAGACATGGTGGGGGCGCGTCGGGCCTGCCGGTGCCACGTGCGTCCTGCTCGCCATGGGGCGCTGGTGGGGGGGCGTGGGGGATGGCATGCCTGGTTGGGGGGTCGGGCTCCCTCCCCTGGCGACGCCTCCTTCCTGGGGCTGTTGGGGGGGGGGGGTCGGAGCCGCCATACATGAGGGGCGAGGAGACGGGACCTGTCTTTCTCCTCTTACTTGAGCATATCCCTTGTACGCATGCGTAACTAATGTATATTTATGCCTACACTAATAGACATTGGATACTGTGTGTATGTTTTTGTTTTTGTGTTTTCTTTCCCTGTTTATGCAGCTAATAAAAAAGAGATTAAACTAAAACTCCCACCAAGCTTGTGGCTTTGTTTATGGATTTTTTTAATCGTGCCATTTTCTCCCCAATAGTCCCCAAGTGGACCAAAACCAACCCGGGAGTCTATGAGACTCTAGGGCAGGCATACTCGCTCCCCTGCTGTGCCGAACCCCCAGGAATCCTGAAAACTCAACTTCGTTCCCGGTCCAAAAGCGCATGCACGAGCAGCGGCCCCATCACCGCTATCCCTTTAGCAGGGCACGCGCTGTTAAAGGGTAGCGGGGGATGCGGCAGCCAGCGTGCTAGGATCTGCTCAACTTGGACGAAGTGCGGAAGCAGATGCTAGTGCGCTGACTGGACGAGAGGCTGTGCATGCACCGTAGGACCGAGGAAATGTGAGTGAGATTGGGCGACCTGGGGGGTTTCACACAGTGGGGTATCGCCGATCAGGGTGCCCGGGGGGCGCAAACCCCAAGCACCCAGGATAGTCAAAATCTTGGGTTTTGGTCCACTTTAACAAAGCTCATTTCTTTTCATTTCTTCCTTCTTTAGACAATCCAAGTCCCTCAAACTATATGTAAATTGCTATATTTACCTGGATCATTGTGGGAATGAGGCACAAGGAAAACTTGAAGGATATCATTATCCCAATCATGTTCTTCATAAGTTATGTCAAACCCTTGTTTCCACACGCCGCCATCCGGATTATCAAATGGAAGAATGTCATACACGTCCAGCATCTGAAACAAAAAACAAGCTTTATAAAAAAAAAATATGAAGAAAGCCTTAATAGTTTAGAGTAAACACACTATCTGTACCCGAAACTCACTCACCAATGCAAAAGCATTAACAACACAATTGCATACAATTTTTTAATGAAAAAAGAGAGGCAGCTGGTAGAATCACAGAAAAAACATAACACAGCATCCCCCCAACTGTTTGTGCCGACCATTCAAGTGAATGCACACTCAGTGACACAGGAGGCATCCCCCAGCTTTGTGCAGGTTGCACAGAAACCAGAGTGCATTGCTGGACCCCCAGTGAAATAAGAGCTATTTTTTCTTTGAAAACCCACCTGCAAGGAGCGCAAGTTGGGGCAAAACCCAACAATGCAAGGAGAGGGTGGCAAAGCAAAGGCTAGGGCATTTGACTGGAATTCCGCGGTGTTCCAAAACCTTTTCTGTCCTGCAAGGTTTGTAAGTCACTTTAAAACAGAACAAAACCCAACTTGGCAGGCCTCTAGAATCTAGAAGCTTACAATGCCAGCCACTGCCCTTCTCCTGGGAGGGAGAGCGGGCGCATTCCCAGCATCTCTGGGCTCAGGTACACTCTGTTACCCAACCATTAAGATCAAATCAGGATGCCCTGGGGTAAGTAATGAAACCAGAATAAGGTTCTTTGCAAGGCACCCCTATCAATCAAATAAAGCAATTCTGTGAGTACTCACCTGTAGAATTGTTTTTGTTCTTGCATGGCGCGGCCTGCTTCGGTATTCATAACAGTTGGGTTATTCTGCCATAAGGTGGCACAGTGGTACTGCAGAAAGCTGTGGCATCTCCCGGACCCCTATAAAAACGGAATTAACCAGCGTAGACAAGCAGTGAGACAAGATGCTGGGAGAGAATAAATGGGTCGAAGCAGGCTGTGCCATGCAAGAACAAAAACAATTCTACAGGTGAGTACTCACAGAATTGCTTTTATCTTTATTGCATGGCACGGCCTGCTTCGGTATTCATAACAGTTGGGACATCCAAAAGCAGTGTCCAAAAGTAGGGTGGGTTCCCCAAAGAGTAAAGGCCGGCAGTTCAAGCCACTACTGTCTGAAGCACCTTACGGCCAAAAGCAGCATCCGCTGAGGCCATAACATCAACCTTGTAAAACTTGGAAAAAGTATGAACAGAAGACCAAGTAGCGGCCTTGCAAACTTGTTCAACAGAAGCTTGGTGCTGAAAAGCCCAAGAAGCACCAATAGCACGAGTGGAATGAGCAGCAATTCTAAAGGGATGTTCCTTTAGCCGGAGGCAAACCCTTCCTAGGTCCAGAAGTGAGAACAAAAAGAGCATCAGATTTCCTGAAAGGCTCAGTAGCGACCAAATAAAATTTCAGAGCCCTGACCACATCCAGAGAATGCAGTGTCCGCTCCTTGGAATTAGCAGGATTAGGACACAATGAAGGCAAGACAATGACCTGATTGAGATGAAAGGCAGACACCACCTTAGGCAAGAAATCCAGCTTAAGCCGAACCACCACCTTATCCTGATGCCTCTCAAAATAAGGAGGTTTGATGGAAAGCGCCGCCAGCTCAGAAACTCGCCTTACAGAAGTGATAGCCACCAAAAAGGCTACCTTAAGAGTGAGAATGGGCAAAGCAGCCCCATGGATAGGCTCAAAGGGAGGACCCTGCAGAGCAGACAACACCAGATTCAAGTCCCAGACTGGTAGCATTGGCTTACGAGGTGGACGCATATGAGTAACACCCTGGAAAAAAGTTTACCCAACCGGTGGTTGGCAAAGGATCTTTGGAAAAAAATTGCCAGAGCTGAAACATAGCCCTTGAGGGCACTTAGTTGAAGGCCAGAATCCAAACCATGTTGCAAAAATTCCAGAATTCTGGGAATGGAAAAAAACCCGACAGGGAAGAGACTTGGACTCACACCAGGCAATGTAAGCATGCCAGACCCTGAAATAGTAAAGCCAGCATTTGTAAATTGGGAGGGCGTAGCTGTCCCTGAGTGAGAAGATCTGGATCCCTGGGCAAGACGTACTGGTCTACTGCCAACTGCATGACATCTGCAAACCACGCCCTTCTTGGCCAACAGGGGGCCACCAGGATGGCTGACACCCCCTCCTGGGCAATCTTGTGCATGACCCTGCCCAGTAGAGAGAACGGAAGGAACACATAGGGAAGCCGAAACTCCGTCCAAGGCATTGCCAGTGCATTCGTGGCGAAGGCCAGAGGATCCTGTGACAGGGAGACAAATCTGGGAAGTTTGTGATTGTGAAGGGACGCAAACAGGTCCACATCCGGCTGACCCCAGCGGTGACACAGGGAGAGAAATACCTGGTAGTTGAGGGACCATTCCCCCAGACGAGACGTCCCCCTGCTCAGGGAGTCCGCCATTTGGTTCTCCACCCCCAGAATGTATACCGCTGAGATGCAGGGGACATTCTGTTCCGCCCAAGACAGTATCAGAGACACTTCCTTGAAGGCTCGCCTCCTCCGAGTCCCTCCCTGATGGTTGATGTAGGCAACCACCGTCTGGTTGTCTGAGTGGATCTGAACAGCCCGACCCTGAAGGTGAGTGGTTAGTCAACAAAGAACCAACTTGATTGCCCTCAGTTCCAGGATGTTGATGGAAGCATGGGCCTCTTGTGGGCCCCACCGACCCTGGAACTTCAGGGATTTCCAGAAGCCTCCCCAACCGGTCAGACTGGCATCTGTGGTGACCGTTTCCCAGCACGGGGGCAGGAAGGTCCTGCCCCCCAGAAGGTTCCTTGAGTCCAGCCACCATGAGAGGGACTGTCTGGCCAGAGGAGACAGAGCAAATTCCTGATCCAGGGACACAGGGCTCCCGTTTCCAAACTGACAAGAGGTGCAACTGAAGAGGTCTCATGTGAAACTGAGCAAAGGGGACTGCCTCGAAGCAGGAAAACATCAGGCCCACCAACTGCATCCCCTGACGGATGGAGGGATAAGGACACGATAGCAGAACCCGAGCCTGCATCTGAAGACCCCCCCCCCCCCACCTTCTGCTGAGGAAGGAACACCTTGACCTGAGAGGTATCCAGAGTAATGCCCAGAAAGGACCTCACCAAGGACGGGGACAGAGAAGACTTGGGATAGTTGATCACCCAGCTGAAGGATTCCAGAGTGGATGTCACCATCTGAGTGTCCTGCTCGGCCTAAGGAAAGGACTTGGCCACAATCAGGATGTCGTCCAGGTAAAAAAGGATGCGTATGCCCTGGTTGCTTAGCAGAGCCATCACCCCCGCCAGCACCTTGGTGAACACCCGAGGCGCCGAGGTGATACCGAAGGGTAGAGCCACAAACTGGTAATGCTGATCCTGCAGCTCAAACCTTAGAAATCTCTGATGACCTGGGAAGATAGGCACATGACGATACGCATCCTTGATGTCCACAGTGGTCATGAAGTCGCCCGGGCGAAGGGTACTGACAGCAGAGCATAAGGTCTCCATACGAAAATGCTTGAATCTGACAAATTTGTTGAGGCCCTTCAGGTCCAGAATGGGCCTCAGAGAGCCGTCCTTTTTGGGGGTTGTGAAAAGATTGGAATAGTACCCCTGATGGGGCACCTGACAAATGATTCCTGATATTGAACCGCCAGAAGCAACCCTTGAGCAGACAGGGGGTATAAAGACATCCGGGATCTGATGAATCTTGGGGGGCGGCCAGGCTGCAAACTCTATCTTGTAACCGGAGGACACGACTTCCTGAATCCACCGGTCTGAGACGTAAAGCCTCCAGACGTGAGCAAAGAGCCAAAGCCGTCCCCCCACCCAGATGGGTGAGGGCGCCCCTTCATGCCTGAGGGGGATTGGGAGAGGGTTTGGGCTTGGAACTCCAGGAGAGACCGGGACGACCACGGGATCTGCCACGGCCCCAAGAATCTCTGCGGCCACTAGAGAGGACCGGGCCACGACCTCCTATAGGAGCACGAAAGGAAGGGAGGGGGACGGAGGACCCCCGAAAGGGCCGAGACTGCCTCCTACGCTGAGGTAGCCTGCCATCCTTGGTTAGAACATCAAGACGCTCCCTAAATAGCCGCTGCCCCGCGAAGGGGAGTCCAGTGAGAGCTTTCTTAGCAGCAGCGTCAGCTGGCCACTGACGTAACCAAAAAGAGCGCCGCATAGCCACCAACAGCTCAGAGGTCCTACCGCTCAGCTGCACAGCATCATCCATAGCAGTAAGGATAAAGGCCACAAAATCAGAGCAAAGCAAGAGGGCCCTATACTCCTCCTCCTCCTCCCCCCCCCCCCCCCGCTACGATCCGTAGCGCCATCAAGGAGACGTTTGAGCAGTTTACTAAGGGCAATAGCTGTAATGGCAGCCGCACAGGCCGGGCGCAATCCAGCCCCCACACAGGTAAAGGCATGGCAGGCCAACTGATCCATGCGCAGGTCCTCACTGTCCCTCAGAGTGGTGGTGTCAGGTGAAGGCATGACCGAAGTATTGGACAAGCCTAGCACGGGAGCGTCAACTTCAGGGGGAAATGACCACCTTTTAACAAGATCAGCAGGAAAGGGATACATCTTATCCAAACCCTTGGGCACAGCGGGCAGCCTGTTAGGACGTTCCCATTCTTTAAGCACCATAGTGGTGAAATGTCCCTGCTCAGGAACTCCAGTCGCTGTTTACTAAGACGAAACAGCTCACCCTGTTTCCTTTTAGCCTCCACAGGGGCAGCAATGTGTACAATTTCAAAAAATGTGAGCCAGCAAATTATCAGTGTCCTCAGGATACCATGAATCCTCCCCAGATTCAGGGTCACTATCACAGCCCTCCTGCTGGTCCCCAAAGGAGTCCTGGAGCAGTTCCCCTTCCTCTAGGGAATAACATCCAGTAGTGACATCAAATTCCTCATACTCCTCTGTATAGCGTGAGGGAGTGGAAGTCAGGTGCTGCTTCTTGCCAGAGGCCTTCCTAGGAATAGGCCCAGCAAGCTGCTTCTCAATGTTGGCCATACAAAGTGCCAGATCAGACTGTGACCCCCTGCTAGCATCCCCCTCACTGGGAGCTAATTGCAGCGGGGGGGGGGGGGTGGTAAGTGATGCCGAAGGGGGCGCAGAGCTGGGAAGCGATACAGGCAAACCAAGCTGGAGCGCAAGGACACTTTGAGCGCACGGCACGCACACCATGACATCATTGCTGATAGGGGATACCCTGCAAATGGAAAACTGCCGGGATTGCCCTGAAGGACCCCCGAGCACGCTATCCCCAGAAGCCTCCATATGGTGATTAACACAGGCGCAATAGGCCAGCGCTGGGTAAAGGCTAATACAAAAGCCACCCGGGATGCCCTCCCACGGGTTGCCCCCAGCTAATGCAAAAATGGGTGGGGGGATGAGGGGGGAGGAAGGAGTAGAG
This sequence comes from Gastrophryne carolinensis, assembly GCA_027917425.1. NCBI lineage: Eukaryota > Metazoa > Chordata > Amphibia > Anura > Microhylidae > Gastrophryne > Gastrophryne carolinensis. Next base: position 539,748,059 of record CM051234.1, read on the forward strand.
CCGGGAGAAACCACAACCCAATGGTATCCCGCCTGAAAGACATAAGTAAAAACGACACATGAGCATCCCGCAGCACATGCCCCAAGAGACCAAAAAAGAAAAACCCCAAGGGGGACTCACGGACCAAGGACACCGCAGGGTCACCAAGGCACAGACCGCAGGATGAAGCGACACACCGGAGAAAACAGCAATGCAGCCCAGAAGGGAGAAATCCAGACGCGCAGCTAATCCAAAATGGCGCCGGCAGAGGTATCTCAAGGGACGGGCCGCGGGGGGAAAACGCAATACGAGTCATCCCCCGGCCCCACCCCACCGAAGAACGCAAAAAAGGCGCCCACGTGACCCCGCCGGCGCCATGACAAAGCAAAAACACCACAGGTTATAGCGCCCACAGCTGCGGAGCGCAGTACAAAACGACGTGGCAGCCAAAAAACACCAAAAAAACACTTTGTAAACAGCCAAAACAACCACAAGTAATACCACTGGCCTCTGCCACGTTCCCCCCCCCCCCCCCCGAACCAAGTAAGGGGGGGGGAGAGAGACGAGAAGGCAGCGGCAAGTAACCAGGCCAGAAGGGGGGGGGGGTCCCCTGAAGGAAAAGAGGGGGACACAGTCCCCAAATCACTTACCCTCTCAGAAGCCAGGACAGGAACTTCGCATCCCTAGTAGGCTCACCATAAAGCCTATGGCCGTCTGGGAAGCAGTGAGGGTCCAGAAACGGGTTGAAATAGACTTGCAGGGCCGCAGGCTTAGTTGCCTCGCTCCCCTGCGCAAGAGAGAGAGCCATCTTCTAACTTCACAGTTCCACTGCAGAGGAAACACAGGAACTCTATGGTTAATCCCCTTTTTATAGGGGGCCGGGAGATGCCACAACTTTCTGCAGTACCACCGCGACTCCTTGTGGCGGAATAACCCAAATGTTATGAATACCAGAGCAGGCCGTGCCATGCTATAAAGAAAAAATACAATTATGTGATTACTCACTTGTAGAATTGGTATTATAAGTATACAGCACGTCCTGTTCCAGAATATTCCTTACACATGGGTAATACATACACAAGATGGCGCTGGACTGCAGAAAACAACTTGTGGCTCCTCCCGGCCTCATATAAGTCAGGGACCTCCCACAAATTCCCCAGTATTGACAAGCAGTTACACAAGAAGCCGGAAGAACAATAATAACAAGAATCAAAAATGAACATATGAACAGTCACCATACAGAGGTAAATAAGAATAATGATAACAAAGGTGAGGTGGAACAGGACATGCTGTATACATATAATACCAATTCTACAGGTGAGTAATCACAGAATTGTATTATTCTAAGTATACAGCACGTCATGTTCCAGAAAATTCCTTACACTTGGGACATCCAAAAGCAGTGTCCGTAAGGTAGGGTGGGATCCCCAAAAGTAACAGCGGGCAGTTTAAACCACTGCCGCCTGCAGAACTTTGCGACCAAAAGCAGCATCAGCTGAGGCCCTAACATCAACCTTGTAGAACTTAGAAAAAGTATGAACAGAAGACCAAGTGGCGGCCTTGCAAACTTGTTCAACAGAAGCTTGGTGCTGAAAAGACCAAGAGGCACCAATAGCAAGAGTAGAATGAGCAGTAAGGCGGAAGGGAGGCTCCTTACCATTAGCAGAATAGGCCTGTACCACAGCCTGACGGATCCACTTGCTGATAGTGGACTTAGCTGGAGCCAGACCCTTCTTAGGTCCAGACGGGAGCACAAAAAGAGCATCAGTCTTCCTGAAGGATTCAGTAGCCACCAAATAGAACTCCTGACCACATCCAAAGAGTGTAAAACCCTCTCCTTAGAGTTACTAGGATTAGGACACAGACAAGGCAAAACATTGTCCTGATTGAGATGAAAAGCAGACACAACCTTAGGCAGAAAATCTGGCTTAAAACGAAACACCACATTGTCCTGGTATCTCTCAAAGTAAGGAGGTTTGATGGAAAGTGCTGCCAACTCAGAAACACGCCTAACTAAATTGATAGCCACCAAAAAGACTACCTTAAGAGTCAAAATGGACAAAGGGGACTCACGCAAAGGCTCAAAGGGAGACCCCTGCAATGCAGATAAGACCAAGTTCAAATCCCAGACTGTTAACATAGGTTTACGTGGAGGACGCACGTGAGTAACTCCCTGGAAAAAAGTTTTAACCAGATGATGGTGAGCAAAGGATCTTTGGAAGAAAATGGCCAAAGCAGAAACATGACCTTTGAAGGTACTAAGTTGAAGACCCAAATCCAAACCATGTTGCAGAAATTCCAGAATCCTAGGGATAGAAAACACCCTACAGGGAAGCGACTTAGACTCACACCAGTCAATGTAAGCATGCCATACCCTATAGTAGACGATGAGGACTTCTTCCTAGCCCGAATCATGGTATTAACAACAGAGGCAGGCAGCCCCTTCTCCATCAAGATGGAGGTTTCAGCAGCCAGGCCGTCAAAGCCAGCATTTGTAAATTGGGATGGCGTAGGTGCCCCTGAGTGAGCAGGTCTGAATCCTTGGGCAGAGCATACTGATCTACTGCCAACTGCACGACGTCTGCGAACCACACCCTTCTTGGCCAACAGGGGCCCACCAGAATGGTTGGTACCCCTTCCTGAGCAATCTTGCGCAACACCCTGCCCAGCAGAGGAAAAGGAGGGAACATAGAGAAGCTGAAAGCTCTTCCAAGACATTGCTAGGGCATCCATGGCCAAGGCCAGAGGGTCCTGGGACAGAGAGACAAAGACTGGAAGCTTGTGATTGTGACGGGACGCAAACAGATCCACATCTGGCTGACCCCAGCGGTGGCACAGGGAGCGAAACACCCTGCTGCTGAGGGACCATTCTCCCAGACAAGAAGTCCCCCTGCTGAGGGAGTCTGCCTCCAGATTCTCCACCCCCGGCATGTACACGGCTGAGATGCAGGGAACATTCTCCTCCGCCCAAGACAGTATCAGGGACACTTCCTTGAGGGCCCTCTTGCTCCGGGTCCCTCCCTGATGATTGATGTAGGCAATCGCTGTCAGCTGATCCGCCCGACTCCGAAGGTGTGGAGTCAATTGGGCGAGAACCAATGTTATCGCCCTCAATTCCAGAATGTTGATAGGGGTGTAGGCCTCCTGAGGGCCCCACTGACCCTGGAATTTCAGGGATTTCCAGAAGCCCCCCCAACCTTTCAGACTGGCATCTGTGGTGACTGTCTTCCAGCACGGGGCCAGAAAGGATCTGCCCACCAACAGGTTTCTTGAGTCCAGCCACCACAAGAGAGACCGTCTGGCCAGAGGGGACAGAACCAACACCTGATCCAGGGACCAAGGGTCCTGATCCCAAACTGACAAAAGGTGAATTTTAAGGGGTCTCATGTGAAACTGAGCGTATGGAACCGCCTCGAAGAAAGACACCATCAGGCCCACCAGCTGCATCCCCTGCCGGATGGAGGGATGAGGGGAAGACATAAGAAGCCTGGCTAGGGCCTGAAGATTCTCCACCTTCTGCTGAGGGAGGAAAAATCTTGACCTAAGATGTATCCAGATGGCCAGGGAAAGACGTTCAGGCCACAACAAAGAGGCACTGCAGAGAGGCACCAGAACCAGATAGAGCGTGGCTTAACCGTATGAAAAAGCTTGCCCTGCTGCTGCGGAGCCACTGCAGGAGGGGAAATACAAAGCACTTCAAAAATATGACTCAGCAATCTGTCAGTGTCATCAGGGGACCACGGGTCTTCCCCAAAGGGAGTTCCAGTACTACTGTAAATCTGAGGTTGTTCCTCAGAGGATTCTGAATCAGAAAATAATTCCCCCTCCTCAAGGGGGTAGGGACCTGAGAGTAAGAGCCCTCATCTTCTACAGGGAAGAGGGAAACCGCGGGTGATAAATGCCGCTTCTTAGCAGAAGCCTTACGCGGGGCAGACCCAGCAAGATGTTTTTCAATGCTGGCCACCCGTGCAGCTAAATCAGGTTGAGACTCCCCGCTAGTATGCCCCTCGGTGGGGGTCAGATGTAAGCGTGGGGGGGTAGGCAAAGCCAGAGGGGGCGCAGCACCAGTAACAGGCAACCCAGGCTGCAGCGCAAGCACCTTCTGGGGCGCAGGGTACGCACACCCTGACATCCTCACTTATAGGGGATACCTCACACACACACAACACATAGCCGGGCTTGTCCTGTAGGAACCCCAAGCACATTATCCCCAGAAGCCTCCATATGGTGATTATAGTGACACAATAGACCAATATAGGGTTAACGCTAATGATAGCAACCCGGGATGCCCCAAAAGCCCGCTAGGGAGGTGGGAGATATAATAGTAATAGCCTAAACTAAAAGGGGGAGGACCGGGAGAAACCACAATGAGGCCTACACGCCTGAAAGACATAAGACGACATCCCCATAAGAAAACAATAAAAAAATATAGATATATATTACAAGCCACCCCACAGGGAAACTCACTGACCGCGGTAGGAAACAGCAGACACGCAGTGCAAGAAAGGTAAAAATGGCGTCCGCATATACCTCGAGGGGCGGGCCGCTAGAGAAGTGATGCGGAAAACGTCATCCGCAGAGCCCGCCCCACCCCCGAAGAGTGCGAATCGCGCCCACATGATCCCGCCGTCCGATGACGGCGCGGCAGAGCCTGAGGTAATGTCGCCGCCGTCCGTGGAGCGTTGTACAACGCGCGGCGGCTAACCGTAAAAACATTAAGCAAGACTTGTCAGATACAACAAAATCAATTCTGGCACATGCAAGTGAGCATTCAGGCTGCCACACAACCCCCCCCCCCCCCCCCCCCCCCGAGATCTCCCCAGGGAGAGCAAAGCAAGGGTAGCAGTGACCACATAACACTCAAGTGAAATAAAAGGACAGGAGGGGGCAGACACCTAAGGGGGGTAGGGATTAAAGGGAAACCCCGGGAGTGGGCATCCCACAAGGCTAACCACAGGCCTACACCGCCTACCCATGTCAAAGCAGGGACAGCGGTCGGAGCAGCGCTCCTCAAGCACCTAACCCCGGTGCTGTCCTACCTTCACCTGAACCAGTCAGCCGAGGCTGGGAGGCAATGGGTCCAGAACGGGTGGTAATAGTCCTGCAGGGCCGCAGGCTGGTAAGCCCTGCTCGCCTGCATATAAAGAGAGCCATCTTCTATCTTCGCAGTCCAGACTGCAGATGAAAACTGGAAAATTTGTGCGAGGTCCCTGACTTATATAGGCCCGGGAGGGGCCACAAGTTGTTTTCTGCAGTCCAGCGCCATGTTGTGGATGTATTACCCATGTGTAAGGAATATTCTGAAACAGGACGTGCTGTATACTTAGAATATTATATAACCCAAATGCTTCCTGTTTTTTCATTTTTATTTGTAAGCCCCCAAAAATATGCCACTTATGCCAAGTAAAGCTTGTCCGGGTAACTTACATAGCCCATACATCTCTCTCAGTTTGCTTATTGCTGGGGAAGTGGTGTCAGTCAGCAGCCCTTTTTATTGCTCGACATGTTTCTGGGAGCTGGCCAGGGAAAGACGTTCAGGCCACAACAAAGAGGCACTGCAGAGAGGCACCAGAACCAGATAGACTGCCTCTCAGCGGTTTACAGATCCTGCATGAAACCACTTCAGAAACAATAAAACATTTGCCCTGAAGATCTGCAACATGAAGCTGGTAAAAGGTCTGTGAGGGAACGATCCAGTTTAAATGTGAAAAACCCACAGATACAAGTCCGGAGTTCTCCTTTATTTCCCCCTGTTAAGGCTTTCTAGTCATGGGAAGGCACCGATGGGTCTGAACGTGGTGTGACCCCTGGCTGTGAGCTCCTTCCCATCAAAGATGAGAGCCGCAGACCAGTGGCACCAGCACAAGTCGGACCATAGCTGGGCCACTATGTGTCCCAGCACACAACGGTGGGAGGGTACAATCCAGCCCACAGAAGGGAGGGAGTGAAAGGGTCTCACCACATAAAGGGGGATCACCCTGGGCCAGTCTTTTGTCACTTCTGGGGGAGGTCATGAGGCAGCATGCTGGAGGTGCCCATCAACAGGCTTGCCACTCCCCTTCATTTGGTGGGAGCTCTTCATCACCCTTCTACAACTGCATCTTAAAGCGGTCCTTCACTCTGAATAAGAGTCTATCTTATATGTTTCTCACACTCTGTACATACAGATTAGTCACATTAAAAATCATCCTACCTGCATCTACTGCATGTTATGAGCCTTTAAACAGCCAAGATGGCGTCTCATGGAACATCAGGCAGCATGTGCGGCTCTGCATTCTGGGACTGCTGTCCTTTCCCTGACCCCAGATCTGCTCTGTCTGTGCAAAGTATAGCTATAACCCTGTCCCCTGCACTTAATCCTGCTCTCCTCTCCTCAGTATGTATGATGCTTCTGAGGCAAGATGGCGGTGCCCGTATCCTGGAGTCCTGAACAGAGTTGCAGCCCAGTGGGGGAAAGAATAATAAGTGACTAAAAACTTAAAATATAACAATTTTAGATGCTATGGAATTGGGCTTTTCATTAAATCATGCTGAAGGTCTGGTTTAACCCATGTGTATCTACATCCAGTGACTGGGTGCAATTCTCTTGAATGTAGCTAAAGCCTCACTTTTCACTTTCTCCATATACAATAAACACCTCCCTACCGTGTATGGTAGACAAAGAATGTGTATTGGATTTACCATTTATTGCTGCCCGATTTCTGTACAAGCCTAAATTGAGAAAGTTGGATGACTAAATAACACTGCAAGTCCCTTGATTTAATTCTGTGAATATAATATCCTAAATAACTAATTTACCTATAACACATCCTAAGAGAGTTTTCAGCACACTTGCTTGTCTGTTCAATCCAAACAATGAAGGTTTGCCAGACAGGAAAAGTTACCAATAGGAAAAGGCAGAAAGAAGAGTAAAGAAGAGTAGTCAGCAATAACAGAAAAAGATTTTAACGGAAGAGGAATACAGATGGGCGTATGGACTATACAAGGAAACAATGGATAAAGAAAAGAACATTGTGCTTGTGGTATGACCGAGTACAATCTAATGTCATCCAGCAGACATTTCAGCTGTCCAGTTCCACACTCAAAATTAGGTTTTTATCCCTTACATCCGATAACATAATTGGTTTGGAAACAAAGTAAGAAAACAGAAATCAAACTAAAGGAGGCTACCAGGAAAGTGTTTAAGAATAATACTTTCATGTCTGCAAACTACTGTATTTTCGCCCTATAAGACACATCTTCATCCCAACCCCTTGCACCCCCCTTACAGTATGTATTTAACCCCTTGCAATACTGCATGATCTGCAGTATCTGCATTTAAAGTGATAAAACAGACAAACAACTGATCATTGTGTCGTGCTAAGTTTAGCACAGTCCGAAACGTTTTCTGTTTTTAAGTTGAAGAGCCCAAGATATCAAGGTTTACATTTTCATTCCCATGACTTTGCTTTTGATATATGCGCCCGTGGCCCTTGGCTCTGTGACGCCGCAAAATAATCGGCATAATGCAAAAAAATGTTGCATTGTGAAAAAGACAATGTCAGAGGTCAAATGCACAATAAGAGCTTTTACAACACCTTGCAATTAGCTAAACTGAAAAGGTGACCTATCAGTAGAGCAGAGATGAAATGCAGTTTGGTGTATTTCTGCTATACCAGCGATACTCAAGTGGCGGACTAGGGTCCGAATGCGGACCTCACCGCCAGATTCCTGTAACCCTGACAGGGCTTTGGCCATCCAATCCCCGGGCCTTTCAGCTTTGCCAATCCATTACTCTTCCTTCCAGCTCTGGCCACCCCCCCAGTTCAGCCCATTCCTATCCTTTTAGTTCTGCCCATGCATCCCTTCTCCTAGCTCTCGCTCCATCCCTCCATGCCCTTCCTGTACTTTTTATCTATCTCTGTTCCTTACAGCTTCACTCCCATTTATCCCTCTCCACCAAGCCTTATCTATTCATTCTTGTTACCAGACTTTACTGGCAGTAACATTTTAAGCCCTAGTCCACGGCCTGCACAGAATCTGGGGGGGGGGGGGGTTCTGTGGGCCAAGCAAAAAGGCTCCTCCTTTTCACAGTGCCTAATAGCATTTTTGGGGTGGGGCAAGGGGGCAAGCAGCCTTTTTTATAGTTTTGCCTGGGTAATCTATAGCCCCATTCCCCATTGTGCTGGTTACTAACTATCCACCCCCTGCGACAGCCCTCTGCCCGAACCTTCTTCTCTCACCGGATACCTTTGAATGGACCTTTACAAGAGTTGGTTGGGTACCCCTGCTATATACCCTGTACACAGTTCATGACTCCAGTGTCAATACTGACTGGAACCTATTATAGAAAAGATCATGATATATTTGCTTACCTGAACTTGAGATTTTTGGCTACTGCTCGTGGAAGCAAACTCGCAGTCCTGCTTATTGATTGGAAGTAATAAAGGGGCAGGTGGAAAAAGTGGTGAAAATGATCCACGGCTAAAGTTTATGGCTTCTGAAATTTTTGGACCATCTTTAACTGATTCACTCAGGTTTATTACAGAGTCTCTTATGTTGGAAATGATCTCATTATTTTCTGCTAGCAGACGCTCTAAGTGATCAATCTTTTCTTGTAAAATTGAGAGCTGACCCTGAAAGACAAAAAAAGGACCCATAAGTTAGATTACTATAAAAAGTCAGTAAAGTGATTTACAAAACAGAATGCAATTAAACAAACACCAAAAATCTTTGACGTGGACAAGGATAACATCACCTTGCTAGTGGCAGTGTTTTTAAACATCCAAGAAAAGGCTTTCTCAGAGATCAATAGCCACATAAGACTTCAGGAGCAGTAGAAGCTCAAGGATGTGGTTTTGTCTTTCCACAATAACCGTAGCTGTTAACAATCACTATAGGTTTAGTTGTTAAACAGCTAAACATAGAGCTGGGCTACCCACATAAATCAACATGGACTTCACAACATATGTTCTAAATAAACTATATGACCGACTATAGCGCTTTACATCTCTGCGTTGATTGCGTTTCACATGTAAAGAGAGAAGTGAGGTCCAGGGCTCCTGTACTACTTCAACCGGACTTTCAGCACAATTTAATGAAAAGCCCTTAAAAAACTATATCCCAGCATCTAAAATAGATTTAAAGTTTTTAGTCACTTATTCTTTCCCCCAACGGGCTGCAACTCTATGATATGGGTGCCGCCATCTTGCCTCAGAAGCATCACATACTGAGGAGAGGAGAGCAGGTTAATACCATTTTGTGATTACTCACCTTTAAAATGGGTATTATAAGTATGTCACACACCCCACTTCCACTATTCATGACATATGGGTTATGGTCCAGTAGAGGGCGAACTTCTGCAGAGATGAAAGCAAAAAAGAAGCCCCTCCCGGTCCATAAATACCTGGGACCTCCCACACATTCCCCAGTATATGGCAGCAGAAAGGGGACCAGGAAGAGCTAACAATAAAAAGATTCACCATATAAAAGGATCTAGAATACAAAAAAGGGTGGGATGAAGCGGGGTGTGTGACATACTTATAATACCCATTTTAAAGGTGAGTAATCACAAAATGGTATTATTCCAAGTATGTCACACACCCCGCTTCCACTATTCATGATATATGGGACATCCAATAGCAGTGTCCGTCATGGGTGGGGATCCAAATACAGCAAAAAAATGCACCAATTTAAAACACTGCAGCTTGCAGAACCTTGCGGCCAAAAACAGCATCCGCTGAAGCCCGCACATCAACCTTGTAAAACTTGGAAAAAGTATGAACGGAAGACCAAGTAGCAGCCTTACAAACTTGTCCAACAGAAGCCTGGTGCTGAAAAGCCCAGGATGCACCCACAGCACGAGTAGAGTGCGCAGTGACCCTAAAAGGGGGAGTCCTCCCCTTAGCAGAATAGGCCCCAACAATGGCCTGACGAATTCATTTGCTAATCGTAGACTTAGCAGGTGCCAAACCTTTCCTGGGCCCGCAGGGCACCACGAAAAAAGCGTCCGTCTTGCGGAAGGAAGAAGTAGTCACCAAATAATGCTTCACACAGCGAACGTCCAAATTGTGCAGAACCCTCTCCTTGTCATTGTTAGGCTTAGGACACAAGGAAGGGAGAACAATATCCTGATTGAGGTGGAAAGCAGACACCACCTTAGGAAGGAAATCCAGTTTAAAACGAAAAACCACCTTATCCTGGTATCTCTCAAAGTAAGGGGCCTGAATTGACAGAGCCGCCAACTCAGAGACACGCCGAACCAAGGTAATCGCCACCAAGAAGGCAACCTTCTGAGTGAGAACCGAAAGAGCAATATCAGGTAGCGGCCCTGCAGAGCCGAAAGAACCAAATTCAAATCCCAAACAGGAACTACAGCTTTTCGAGGGGGCCGCACATGCGCCACCCCTTGGACAAAAGTCTTAACCAGCGGGTGTAAAGCAAAAGACCTCTGGAAGAAAACCGACAGAGCAGAAACCTGTCCTTTCAAAGTACTAAGCTGGAACCCAAGGTCCAGATTATGCTAAAGAAACTCCAAGATCCTGGGTACAGAAAAAACCCTGCAAGGCAAGGCCCTAGCCTCACACCAATCAATATAGGACCTCCAAGTCCTATAGTAAATGCCAGAAGAGGACCGCTTCCTAGCCCTAATCACAGTCTGAACGACCGCCTCATACAAACCTTCCTCTTTCAAGATTAAGGTTTCAGCAGCCAGGCCGTCAAAGCCAGCGTTTGTAAATTGGGGTAAAGTAGATGACCCTGGGATAGCAGGTCCGGCATCAAGGGAAGCCGGTACTGATCTACGGCCATCCTTACAACGTCTGCGTACCAAACCCTTCTTGGCCACCTTGGAGCCACCAGAATCGCTGGTGCCCCTTATAGAACCAGTTTGCCACCAGAATCGCTGGTGCCCCTTATAGAACCAGTTTGCGAACTACCCTGCCCAGCATGGAGACAGGTGGAAACAGGTACAGAAAACCCAGGTCCTTCCACGCCAGAGACAAGGCATCCACTGCCAAGGCCAGGGGATCCTGAGAAAGAGACACAAATGCCGGAAGCTTGTGATTGTGTCTCAAGGCAAAGAGATCCACCTCCGGAGTCCCCCACTTGCGGCAAAGATCCAGAAAGACCTCGGGGTTGAGAGACCACTCTCCGTGGCGAGAGGATCCTCTGCTCAGGGAATACGCCTCCGTATTCTCCACCCCCGGAATGTAGACTGCCGAAAGGCAAGGAACATTGCTCTCCGCCCAGCGCAGGATCAGAGAGACTTCTCTGAGGGCACTCCTGCTGCGAGTCCCTCCTTGGTGATTGATGTAGGCCACTGCTGTTCGGTTGTCCGAACGTACCTGAACCGGAAGACCCCGTAACTGTGGGGTTAACCGAGCCAGAACCAGACAAATGGCTCGGAGCTCCAATACATTGATGAGGGTGTGAGCCTCCTGGGGACCCCACACCCCGCTGAACTGATGACTCTTCCAATAACCTCCCCAGCCCGACAGGCTGGCATCCGTGGTAACAGTCTCCCAACAAGGGACCAAAAAGGATCTGCCCTTCGCCAGATTGCTCGAGTCCAGCCACCACCGAAATGACTGCCAAACCCTGGGAGACATCTTGAAAGGTTGATCCAATGACTGTGGGCTCCTGTCCCAATACGTCAATAGGAGAAGTTGAAGAGATCTCGTGAAATTGTGCAAACGGCACCGCCTCGAAGGAGGACACCATCAGGCCCACCAGTTTCATCCCGTCGGATAGAGGGACAAGGACTGGCCAGAAGAAGACGGATCAGGTCCTGAATCCCCTGCACCTTGGTCTGGGGCATAAACACTCTGGCCCGACTGGTATCCAGATTCATGCCCAGAAATGAAATCACTCGAGACGGGGAGAGAGAAGACTTGCGGTTGCGTGCGGTTGATCACCCACCCGAACCTCGACACCACCTGGAGGGTGTCCAGTTCTGCCTGCTGAAGGGAAGAAACAGAAATCAACAGATCGTCCAGATAAGGCACAATGCAAATGCCCTGAGATCTGAGTAGAGCCATTACGCCCGCCAAAACCTTGGTGAAGACCCCCCTGTGCCGAGGTCAGGCCGAAGGGGAGAGCTACGAATTGATAATGTTGATCCCCCACCTCAAACCAGAGGAATCTCTGATGTGCCTGAAAAATCGGAACATGCAGATACGCATCCTTGATGTCTATGGATGTCATAAAATCCCCTTGGCGAAGGGAATTGATAGCCGAGCACAGAGTCTCCATGCGGAACTTTTTGGCTCTGATAAACCTGTTGAGAACCTTGAGATCTAGAATGGGTCTCACCGAACCAGCACATGGCCCCGCCCCCTTCCGACACGGGATACACACCCAAGCCGCGCTTCCAGCCGATAGGGTTGGAGCCGACCGACGAAGCCTGAGGGAAGTAGAAGGTCGCGCTCCCCGGCCAATATGGCCACGGAGCCGACCATAAGAGAACCGACCCGCCGCCGCACGAGAGCGTGCGTGCGGGCAGAGCGTTAAACCCACACAAAGAGAAAAACACACACACACACACACACACACACACAATATCAAGGTCAGGTAGCCAGCCCCCCCCCCCCCCCCCCAGAGGAGAGTAAGGGACCCAGAAGGGGGGGAACCCTGCCAGAATCCGGCCCTAAGCCTAGCGGGACGGGGCATCCCACACCAGGATCACCAAAACCTGGATAACCGCCTACTCCATAGTGAGGCCTCACGGTGGAGCGGTGCTCCTACTGCACCCATAGGGTGCTCCTACCTTTACCAGGACCCGCAGCCTAAGCTGGGAGGCTCAATACAGGGACAATTTAGGAGGGTCCTGGCAGCAATATGGACGAAAATGGCCGGGCGCGAGCCCGGCTTACCTGCAAGTAAGAGAAGTCTTCATCTTCTGTCTTGCTCGCTCCCTGCAGAGAAGACAACTGGGGAATTGGTGGGAGGTCCAAGGTAGTTATGACCGGGAGGGGCTTCTTTTTTTGCATTCATCTCTGCAGAAGTTCGCCCTCTATGTTCTCTGGGGCAGCTTAGAAGGAGAAAGCAGGTTCCCTTAATGATCAATCACACCTTGATTGGTAACAGTGAATGATTCAGCACTGCCAGATTCAGCAAATGTATGTCAGAGAATAATGAAGATGACAGAAGGTGGTAACTGGAGCAGACAAGGTTGTGCTCTTCACACAAATGGGAGTATAGCTATTTTCTAGAATGGTATTCACCTAAAGCAGTCCCACACCTATTTTCTACATAGTGGATATGGGGGCATATTGTGAACTCAAAGGAGGCATCCAGACTGCGCGAGCCCACCCACAGACACACACACATAGACCGCCGCAATCCTTACTTGCATCAGGATTCTCGGCACACTCTCGGCACCGGGCCTTAGACGCAGGCTTAGACGACGTGACGTCAGCGAGCAGGCCGATTGGATGAGCGGCCGCACATGTGCCGTAAGACCGGGAAGTAAAATCCTTTACTTTTGGTCCACTTTAAGAACTAAAAGTGGTATTCTGTTTCCTGATGGCAGTTCTTGCTACATTTGTTTTTAAGCGATGTAACGCTTAAGATCGCATTTGTGATAGGTGAATAGGTTAATAGGTGAAGAAAAAAAAAAAATTATATATAGTACCGGAATACTTACTTCTCTATAAAATACAAAAAATAGTTCCTCTTTCTCCAGCCCTCCCAACGTGGTCGGTCTCTGCTTTTATGGTATATGATGAATGTTACCAGTGTATTTAAGTCGTATACTAAAAATATTATGGGGGGTCTGAAGACACATTTCCTGTACAGGAAACAAAGCAAGCGACCAAAGTTTTAAGAACATACATAGGCACTTTGTTCTTGTTTAGGTAAGGATTGACTTTGCCAAACAATATACAACAGAGGGCATCAAATTAATTTTCACCAAGGGACACTTAGGCATTATGATTGCCTTCAAAGGCCGGTTAATAACATAGCAAAACTAAATGCAAGCACAAAAATTCAAACGTGTTTTAATGTATGGTCAATCAGGTTTTTTTCCCTCAGGACAGCCACTAAATGTTTGCTTTTTGCCCAGAACCGATGCATACACTGAATTATTCTGCTCAGGACAGCCACAGAATTATCTTGCACAGGGAAGTTTCTGAATTATTTTGCCCAAGAAAGATGCAGACAAAAATTATTTTTCCCGGGACAGATGCGGACAAAAAATTATTTTTCCCTGGAGAGATGCAGAAATATTTTTCCCAGCACAGATGCAGAATTGTTGCTCTGGGCAGCCCCACAATCATCCACCTTCCTAACAATAGCTAGCAATAACCCCTTCAGTAGCTGTAGCACCCCTCTGCTGTGGCAGGGGGATGGTTGCACAGAGGCCTGGAACAGTTAGGGGACACTACTGTCTTCTCCCCTAGAATGTACTAAAGATGTGCACATGCTGGGTTTTTAAGGCACCACATCCGGGGGCAGGATTAGAGATGGTACTGTGATTTGTCAGCGCCTCTCCACATGGCCATACGTTTGTGAAATGATTGGGTTTCTAGAGGTGGTGCCGCAATCTTGCACCTTTTTGGGGGCCACATAAAAAGGCTTGGAGGGCCGCATCCAGCACCAGGGCTTTGAGTTTGACATGTGATATACAGGAAAAGTAATTGATAGCACATTACACAACATAAGTGCAATTCTAAGTAACTAATTCCAATCTAAAGTCATTGCCACGCAGCTTATAAGTCACATCACAGCTCTGAGTGTGTATGTGCGTAATATATATATATATATATATATATATATATATATATATATATTTGGTTTTTTTACACTTTGTGTCTGATGGACTGTCTTGCTGTACTGGAACCAGCCTAAATAACCTGCCTATGCAAGCGTGTACCTCAAGTGCTGAAGTGAATATGGTGTTGAGGGGAAGGGTTATGGTAGGAGAAGCTTTTTTTTGCCTGCTTCAACCATTTCTTTTAGATGCAAGTATAGTATAAGTTTCAGCACACATCCAGTTGTCACAATATATTGTATGGCTCTAATTTTTTTAAAGCAGAACAAATCCAGTGATTTTGACTGTTCCCTGCTGTGTGAAACCCCCCAGATCTCCCTTTCACTGGTCCTATAGCACATGCACAGGCTCTCATGCATTTAGAGCCATTTGCCTTGCATAGGTAATGTTTGCCAAAAGGCTCTGTTATGATTTTATTTTGGGGGCTGGGGGCATATATGCCCATAGCATTCTTGCGCACACATAGGAATTCTTCCTCAGCATTTAACCCATCCGTGCACAACCAGTGAGTGTACACATGCCGGCAAGGGTAGGCTAATTCTAAAGCATGGGGAGCAGTTGGGGGGGGGGGGGGGGGGGTCGCTCAAGAGCATTTCAGTATCCTGGCCAGGAATTGAACTTGCAATCCTCTCGTCACAAGGCCACTTTCTTACCTCAAGGCCACAACTGCCCCTTATATATTGTGGCATCCTTATGAATGTGTTTAATTACTTACTACATGAACTTTTTAAGCTCAAAGTTCACATAGAGGAGACACATTTCTGCACATGTGCCCATTTACAAAAGCTGATGTAAAGCAATCTTAAGAGTGGAAAAAGAGTGGAACACAAAATATAATATTAACAGATAGAAGACAGGAGGAGAAAATGGAAAAAAAGGCACAAAAGGGAGTTAAAATAATGTAGGTGGGAGGAGGAGAGTCTCATAACCACCTCCATGATTGATAGTTGAAGTACTAATTATCATTTGTGTTATTCCTCTCTGGTTGGGCATCGCGATTTGTCACGCTGTGTGTTCCTCTTTTTAAAAGTCAGCTAATGAAACCAAGTTTTATTAAATGCTTGATTCCTATCATGGAGCTCCGCTGGTAATTCCTCCACCTCCATAGCATTTTATATTTAATGGAGCAAATCTTTGAAAGATGGTGAGGAGTCACACTTCCAGTATCTAGCAAATATGGCTCCTGTGGCATCCCCCCTTCCTGGGGGGACCCCATTTTTTGTGGGAATTTTAAGGGTTAAAAAACTTTTTCTGCCCCCTCCTTGGCTTTGGGTAGGCAGATTATGGGGGCTCGGGGTTAATGGCAAGTCACCCGCTAGCCGCAGGCGATTAGCCAGACCCAGAGCCTTGTGAACGGGTATAGGGGTCACATAGATAGGAGTCACAAAGGGTTAACAGTATCGAACAAGAGGTCAGGTGAGTGATTTTTTTTCGTTTTCTTTTACTGAACTCAGAATCGATTCTAGTATCGTCGAATGAAATATCACGATATTTGACAGAAACAATGTTTTCTACCCCTACTGCTCCTAGATGCTTACCAGCAAAATGGAGCAACAAAGATAAACTCATCGCCAGTATATAATTAACAAATCTATTGCTGCGAGTTTGAGACAACAGCACACTTTGACCTTTTTGGGGGCAAAAACTTAAAACGGAGACATGCCCCAATGCAAGCATTCTGATGCAAATATAGGCTTCAGGGCATGGCAGGCCTTAAATGAGCCAAAGACCAGAGGTGGCATGTCCAATAATAAAGCTCAGCAGGATGAAGTAGCAATTATAGGAAAGGCATAAAAAATGTAAAAAAAAAAAAACATCAGGATTATTTTGACAATTTGCTCTAAAAGATTTAACCAAAACTCCCACTGTTTTACAGGCAATTCATCCTTATATCTTCAGTATAGAACCATAAAAACCTTGGCTGAGCTTCCCACCCGCAGCATTTTGCCCGGAGTTCAGCTTTACGAGAGGCAGGTTGGCTACAAGCACAGTAATTAGCATGCACCTTCACGTGCATTTTTATGAGGTCAATGAGGTGGCAGTAGATCAGGAGGCATCCCCTAACGGGATGAAAAGGAACCGAGAAAACATCTGCAGATATTTTGTACACACATTTGTAAGCGACTACACTGGATTCCTGGCACATGAGAGACTGAAACGTAACCAAGCAAAATTAATCTGGCAAGCTGCACTCGCAGAACAGCATGGAACAAAAAGCTTAACATTATAACCAATGTTCCCACAGTAAAATTAAAGAACTGCATGTTTGGTATGTTGAACACACATATCAGAGCTTGAGGCATCTTTACATTTAGTAGCGCTGCTTATGACAACATCACATCTACCAGATACCGGATACACTGAATTTTCCCACTCATGCACACAAAGAAGTTCTTTAGCCACAGAACTGCATCCGGACAGGTGGCAAGCAGTAACCAACAGATGTGAGGACATACAAACGGATCCCACCTAGTCCTACTGATAACAGTGGAGATTGAGTAACAATCTCCACAGTATCTCAACATACTTAGAGCAAAGGTCTCACCCAAAGGTTGCACTAGACCTTTTTCAAAGGAGTACAAATACTCCTCCCAACATCTTGGAAGAGTATTTATAGTCATGGAGCAGTAGGCAATTTACAAAAATTAAATGAAATATAGGAGGTAAATGCGGCTGTGTCAATGGCTTGTATCTGCAGAAGGGGGTGTCACTGCGAATTGGGATGCCCCCGTTAAGCAGACCAAAGCCCAAGTGTGAAAATCCTGCATTTGGTCTGCTTTAACCCTTTAAGTGCCAGCCTACCTGGATTTTTTGTCACCCTTTGTTGCCAGACTATTTTGCACTATTATGCGCTCCCCATGTTCAAATGTGATTTTTGAAGGGATTTCCAGGGATTTCCCAGGAAAATTATATATTTTCAGCAGAGTCTGGGCTTTAACATGAAATGTCTTGTTTGTCATTTTTTAGGTGTATTCTCAATATTTTTGGGTGAAATATGTGCAAAAAAATAAAAAAAAAATCTATTTTTTAGAATTTGTAGTGTTTTTTTCACAATAAAAAAAAAATACAATTCTGTGAAATACTCATATTTGTATACAGTACGTCCTGCTCCAGATATAGTACTTACACTTGGGTTATCCTCCGCCAGATGGCGCTGCACTGCAGAGGCATGCAAAACAGGCTCCTCCCGGCCCCTCAAATACCCGGGGACCTCCCACAAATCCCCAGCATTGAAAAGCAGTGAATAAGAAGCTGGGAGAATAACCCACCGAAACTGGTAACTAAAACAATGGTAACAATCACCATACAGGGGATCCAGATTAGGATCATAGACACTTCCTGGAGGGTCCTCCTGCTCCAGGCCCCTCCCAATAATTAATGTAGGACACTGTCGTTAGATAGACCGAGCGCCCCCAAACAGGCAGGCCCAGAAGAGGAGTAGTCAAGCGAGATAGAACCAACTGAAAATGCTCACTGTTTCAAACATTTATAGGTGTATGGGCCTTCTAAGGGCCCCACCTCCGCCAGAACCGCAGGGAGTTTCAGAAGAACCCCCCCCCCCTTCAACCTGATAGATTGGCATCCATGGTGACCATTTCCAGGAAGGGGCAAGAAGGAACTGCCCCCAGACAGGTTCCTTGAGTTCATCCACTCCAAGAGGGACCTCCTTACCAGGTGGGAAGGCACACAGACCCTGCTCCAGGGATGCTGGACCCCTGTCCTGTATTAACAATAGAAGTCGCAGAAGGGCCCAAGGGCAACGGAGCATAAGGGATCTCTTCTGAGCAAGCCACTAACAGGCCCACCAGCTGCATCCCTGCCTGGTGAAGGGACCGGGACAGCAATGAGGGGCTGAGCCCATGCGACCAGATTGTCCACTTTATCGCTGAGAAAGGAAGATTCTCGTTTGAACCGAATCCAGATTCATTCCTAGGAATGGAGTTACCAATTAAAGTGGACCAACACCCAGGATTTTGACTATCCTGGGTTTTGGTCCACTTCGGCGGGGCACCCCGATCGGGGGTGCCCCGCTGTGTGAATCCCCCCAGAAACCCCAAAAAACTGACCTCTCAACGCTCCCACGTGAACGCCGCAGCCAATCCCCGCCAATGTCCAGGCGGGGGACAGGAACGTCCAAGCCGCTTCCGCCGCCGCCGCCGCCTCCCGCGCGTCACTCTCGGCACGGGAGGCGGTGGATCAGGTAAGATGTTTTTGGGGTTTCTGGGGGGGTTTCACCCCGCAGGACATCCCGATCTCAGATGTCCCGCGGGGTGGGAGGTGATCGGCCCGGGAATCTTATAGATTTCCGGGCCGATCACCCCTGGGTGTTGGTCCACTTTAGGGGGGAAAATGAGGACTTGGGGTGATTGATCACCCATCCAAATGACTCCCAATGGACACCACCAGCCGGGTATCCAACTTAGCCTGACGTAGAGACTGGGAAGTGAAAAAGGACGTCCAGGTAGGTCATCGCGCAGACGCCCCTTGGTCTCATCAGAGACATCACCCCCGTCAGCACCTGGGTGAGCACTCTGGGAGCTGAAGAGAGGTCAGATAAGGCCACAAATTAGCAGTGTTGGACTTCCAACACGAACCTGAAGAGCCTCGGTGTCCTGAAGGCACAGGGATGTGGACATAAGCATCTTAGAGCTCCACAGACGGCAAGAAGCCCCCTGCCTCTGCCTGTTAAGGGCAATCTGCAAGTGACCCTTCAGACCCCGCAGGCCTTGCATGGCCTGTGCCAGTACCTGAACAGAGGCAGGGACCTGGACTAACCGGGACCTGATAATCTTGGGGGGAGGATGCGCAGCAAACTATCTTGCATCCGGAGGACACTACCTCCTGAATCCACCAGTATGAGGCGTGATGCCTCCTGACAAGAGCAAAGTGCCGCAGCCATCCCCTCACCAAGACGGGCGAGGGGGCCCCATCATGCTTGAGGGGGCTTGGTGGAAGATTTAGGCTTAGCCCCGCCGGAGGGGCCAGGGCATTGTCTGCTGCTCCCGGGGCAGGAGTCTGCGCGAGTCCCAGCGAAGGACAGCCCTGGTTCTTGTTTAACACTATGGTGGGGGGGGGGGGGGCTGAGACGGCCGCCTGCGTTGCAGTGACTTACCCTTCTTACCAAACAGGTCTAGACGGGCCCCAGACAGGCGTAACCTGGAAGCCCGGAAACAGTCTTTTTAGAAGCATCGTCAGCACCCCACTGTCGCAGCCAGACCAAGCGACGTATAGTCACCTCAAGGGCAGAAGTTCTTGCACACATTTTAATGGTGTCATCCAACGCTAATAGGATAAATTTTACAAACATATCACAACTGGAGAGTGCATTAAACACAGCCAGGGGAGATCATCGGGGGGGACGAGCAAGCATCTTGCTAATTAGGGTTCTAGCGGCCACGGCAGTAATAGCCGCGGCACAGACCGGGCGCAGCGCTGTCCCTGCACATGTAAAGGCGTGGGAGGCCAGCAGATCAATGCGCCGGTCCTCAGCATCCCAAAGGGTAGTATAAGCAGGGGCTGCAATAAAGGGGGGGGGTTTAGGAACCCCTATGATCGGGGCATCCACCACGGGGGGGGGGGATGACCAACAATTAACCACCTCAGGGGGGAAAGGGTACTTCCTATCCCAGTCCCCTGGGACCCCTGGCAGTTTACTGGGTCACTCCCATTCCTTGAGTCTGGAAATGTGCCTGCTCCAGGAATTCCAAACGTGCTGTTGCTGTATGGAAATGCTCCCCTCTCTGCTTGGGAGCCTCACCAGGGAGAGAGATAGCCAGAACCTCAAAGACCTTAATCAACAGATCATCAGTGTCACTCTGGGCCCAGTATTCATGGCCAGAATCGTCATGACTTCCCAGCACATCAGATGAGCCTGAGTCAGAGAAGAGCTCTCCTTCCTCAGAAGGGGTATAACCACACCGAGTAGTAAACTCCTCAGTTCCCATAGGGAAAACAGTAACATGAGGCGTCAAGTGCCGCTTCTTACCAGGGCCCTTGCGCTCTGACAACCTCGCAATAATCTGTTCAGCCGTAGGCAGTCTAGAAGACACAACAGGCTGTGAATCCCCACTTGTATGCGACTCAGCAGGAGTGAGATTTAAGCCTGGGGAAATAGGTGAAATGAAGCGAGGTGCAGCCACTGGCAGGCCTGATTGCAGAGCCAGTGCTTGCTCGGCACAGGGTACGCAGACCCGTGCCCTGTCAGCATCAGCATGGGGTTGTCCACACGCCATACACAGCCGGCCTTGTCCCAGGGGGACCCCGGTCACATAATTCTGAGATGCCTCCATATGGTGATTATTTAGGCTCAATATACCAGCAGGGATTGACGCTATAAGCAACCCTGGATGCCCCAAAGACCCGCTAGGGATTTTAGTGGGATAATTTTACAAGGCCCGCTATCAAATACACCGGGCCGGGAGAAGCCAATGGTTTTCACCAGTCTGAAAGACACAATGAGAAAAGAATGGTGTCAGAACCGAAACACTACAATGAGTATAAGCCGCCCGAGAGGGAACTTACGGACCACAGTAAGCAGGAACGTCCCATGCGTCGCGCGCGAAAGACAAAACGGCGCCATGTACCTCGAAGGGCGGCCAGAGCGAGCCATGACGCGGAGCGCGCCAGACCAGGCCCCGCCCTCCCAGAGAGCGCGAAGTCCAACGTCGGCCAATGAGGACACAGAGGTGTCTGAGGTAACGCCGCCGCCCGGCGCGGAACATCCAACGAAGGAAAAAACACACGCGGCGGCAGTTATACGAGTAAAACACAAAAAGGCACGGCGGCTGACACCATATATATATATATATATATATATAAAAGTTCAAAGACAGACTAAGTGCCATATACGTGCAATCATACACAGACACTACAGGCAAACACCGCCCCTTTCTTCCTCCCCGAGCTACGGGAGGAATGAGGGAGGATGGCGACCCTTTGTACAGGGCCCACCGCTACACGGGGCATGGGCAATAATGCGGGAGGGGCATCCCCTAGAGGCTCGCCATCAGCCTAAACCGCCTACCCTTTGGTGGGGGACTGCAGTGGAGCATGGCTCCATAAGCACGTATGGTGCTGCCTACCTTCACCCGACCAGCGCAGCCCAGGCTGGGAGGCACATCACGAGGAGGACGGGTGGGAATAGTCCAACAGGGACCGGGAGGAGCCTGTTTTGCATGTCTCTGCAGTGCAGCGCCATCTGGCGGAGGATAACCCAAGTGTAAGTACCATATCTGGAGCAGGACGTACTGTATACTAAGAATATGTAAGTTTGTGAAAATCTTATTGCATGTGAAATCCCAATTTCTCCCGGTTACAGCGATAGCACATATGTATAGGTAGACACCCTTTCCTGCCCAGTAGACTCCCCCAAACTGAAACAGCGCTTTAGGGGATTTTCAGATGAAATACAACTATGCTATGCAATATGCGCACCTTGCAGTTTTTCCAGAAAAACAACCCTTTACATTTGAAATACCCCCAACAAACTATATATTCTCTGGAAGTACACACCTCAAGCTTTTCAGGTGTACCAGGCTTGTTGATGTGGCCATAGTTTTCTGGAAGTAATCCCTCAATGTATTCTTTGGTTGCAAAGAGTTTCCCTAAAAAAAGGATAAAAAAATCAGAATCAAAGCCACATTTTCCTAAAAACAAACTATATACAAACAAGAAAAAACAAGTTTAATCTGAAAAAGCAACATCCTCCGAACAGAACGATACCCAACATGCATAGGTAGCGTCAAGGGAAGAGTTGCCAAACACCCCAAAGTAAAGCATGTGCGTAACGGTAATTTTACTTGAAAATTTCAGCTCTGCAGACAAAGTGCGCACCTTGCGATTTTTCAACCAAAACAACCCTTTACATTTGGAATATCCCCCGTAAACCATATATTCCCTGAAAGTACACATGTTAAGCTTTCTAAGTGTATCCAGCTTGTTGTAGTGGGCTCATCTTTCTGGTATTAATCCCTCAAAGAATTCTTTGGTTGCGCAGGGCTTCCCTAAAAAATGTATAAAAAAGCTGAATAAAACACCTTTTCTTAAAATATAAATATGCAAACCAGAAAAAACAAGCTAAGTCTGAAAGCGCAAGGTCCCCTGAACAGAACAATACCCAACATGCATAGCTACTTTTAACCCTTTTAGTTGCCAGCCTACTTGAGATTTTGTCACCCTCTGTTGACAGGTCATTTTTCCCCATATTTTTTTTTTTTTATTTTTTTGGCAACAGAGTTTAGGCTTTAACATGAAATGTCTTGTTTGTAAATTATATTTTGTTTTTTACAATATTATTAAGTAAAAAAAAATAAACAAAAATTTTTTTTGAAAATTGACTCCTTTATTTTAAATAAAAAATGTATTTTATTAAGGAAAACCATATTGCATGTGAAAGCCCCATTTCTACCGATTAGAACGGTACCACATATTTATCGGTAGCCCCCGTTCCTGCCCAGGAGACCCTCCTAACTAAAACAAGTACTTTATAACATTTACAAATAAAATACAAACTACCATCCACACTACAAAGGGTTACCCTTAAAAATCCCCCCAAAAATTGACATGGGGTCCCCCTTACTCAAAGCAACCAGCCCGGGACCAGCTATGCAGGGCTTGTAGAAACAGGGCGCAGGGGCCAGCTTTTGTGGCCCCTGGCCCTGCAGGCTACAAGCCTGCATAGCCCGTGGACCCGGGCTCTTCTGCCCCCCCCGGGCTTTGGGGAGGCAGGTAATGGGGGTGCCGGGGGTTCATGGCAAGTCACCCGCTAGTCGCAGGTGACTTGCCATCCCCGCAGCCTTGTGAACTGGTATAGGGGTCATGGACCCCTTACCAGTTCACAAGGGGTTAAATGTAAAAAAAAAAAAAACACAGACACAAAGAAAAAATATTTTATTCTTATTATTTTTTTTTTTATACTTACCTCCCATCCTTCCTGGAGCACTGTGTCCCTCGGCAATCACTGGCTTCTGCTCCCCTGCTGGAAGCCTTTTATAGCTGCTGGATGACAGAACACAAAGGGTTAAATTAAAACAAAAAAAAAAAAAAAGACATAGGGCTCCCCCTCCCGGGGGGACCCCATTTTTTTTTTTTATTTTTAAGGGTTAAAAACCCTTAAAAGTCCAAAGAAAATTGACATGGGGTCCCCCTTACCCAAAGTAACCAGCCCGGGACCAGCTATGCAGGGCTTGTAGAAACAGGGCGCAGGGGCCAGCTTTTTTGTCCCCTGGCCCTGCAGGCTACAAGCCCGCATAGCCCGTGGGCCCGGGCTCTTCTGCCCCCCCCCCCTGGGTTTTGGGGAGGCAAGTAATGGGGGTGCCGGGGGTTAATGGCAAGTCACCCGCTAGTCGCAGGTGACTTGCCATCCCCCCAGCCTTGTGAACTGGTATAGGGGTCATGGACCCCTATACCAGTTCACAAGGTACACAAGTACCTGCTTTCACACCAACACAGTCACATCTTGAGGATGCTCCGATATTGCTCTCAAAGGTTTGGAAAATACTATATGTGTTGACAGAAAAAGCCCAACAACTGTTTTATTCCCTAGCTAAATCAAGCAGGCACCCACGGTTACTGCCTAGAACAGGGACAGAATGCATTTTGGGAGCTAGTTTATTATGTCTAGATTATTATGATGCATTTTTCCAGTAATAGAATTTTATTGAAAGCTTTCATTTGAATCTACGTGCAGCCATTAGGGAGAGCACTTGTTAAAGCAGATATAAATACATAAGAAAACAAAAATGTTTTATTATTGAGTGGAAGGGAAAGTGGGAGGAGGCTTCTGAAAATCATGATTTTCATTCTGTCCTTACATTTTTACTTTACAATGCTATGACTAAAGCTGTAGATATAGAGTAAGGGAGGGGACCATGTGGTCCAGGGGTGGGCTCTATAAACATGTGCATAGGACCAGCACCACAGCAAAGACGACCAGACTCTAGTCCACCGGAAAACAGAAAGCTCAACTTCCTGGAACTGTCAGAGTTAATGAGACGGTCCTGGCAATACAAACATACTCCTGTTTTCTCCCCCACAGCCTTTACGCCCTAGTCAATTGGATAGAAAATAAGGAATGCAGGGCCATTCTGCGGGTTCAGCGTCAACACTGCACCAAACAAGCTGTGCCAATTCAGTAACATGGACTGGTTATGACTACTCTATGCACTGCAATAGAAGGGGTAGGCCAGACCTCCATTGTGGGAAATTGAGTGGTCATGGTCAATCACTAGGACAGAGAGGGGTAGTCGGACATGGCGCTTGACGTCTAGTGGGTCGAAAGGTTGACTGGGAGATTTTTTTGCACCACAAAAAAAAAATACAACTCTGTGAAGTACTCACCTGTAGAGTTGGTATTACACGCATACAGCACATCCTGCTCCCGAATAGTAATAACATGTGGGTAATCCTCCGCCTCAGGCGCCGTGCACTGCAGACATGTAGAAAACGAGCTCCTCCCCGCCCTACATATACCGAGGGACCTCCCACAAATCCCCAGCATTGAAAAGCAGTGAGAAGAGAAGCTAGGAGGAACAAACCACCCAGAATAACTGGTAACAATATCTAATGATAACTATCACCATACAGAGGATCCAGAATAAGTGAAACCAGGGTGGGGTGGAGCAGGACGTGCTGTATGCGTATAATACCAACTCTACAGGTGAGTACTTCACAGAGTTGTATTATTCTAAGCATACAGCACGTCCTGCTCCCGAATAGTAATAACATGTGGGGCATCCAATAGCAGTGTCCATAAGCAGGGTGGGATCCCCAGAAAAAAGCAAGGCACAGCGGACAGTAAAGGCGCTGTCACCTGCAAAACTTGCAACAGGCATGACATGAGCAAAGGCTCTAACGTCAGTCTCATAACAGGACCATGAAGGTATGAACAGAGACAGGCCATAAGTCTAGTAATTGAACTAACAGAGAAAAAGCCCTGGTGCTGAAGGGCCAGTGGTACCCAAGCACCCAGATAACGGAGTAAACAGCAAAAGGGAAGAATCACTCCCCTGAAGGAACATAGGTCAGTGTAGTGACCCAACCAGCTCACAGGCAAGGAAGCCTTGTGGCAACACTTGTAACACCCCCAAAGGGAAACAGAAACAGATCACCCGACCAAGGCGGGAATACAGACTCTTAATTATCAGGAAGTCAAGGCTTCCTCAGGATCAGGGGGCATCCAGAAGGATTGATCCAAAGGCGCAATGGCGCTGGAATAGATATCAGGCGCATACCTAAGGAGGTGCCTGTAGACTCCAAGAACAGCAGTCCCCCTAAAGGCCAAGAAGGCCGGCATGGGGAGAAGTGCAAAACCTATAGAGGGATGTAGGCCCTCATATTAGTATTATTAAGAATAAGCCCATGGCTAGACTAAGGGACTGAAGCAAGATCCAACAGACCACCTGGACCGGAGGCCCAGCGTAAAAGGAACACCCCCAGGCATGGCCCCAGAGAAGCGGGCTGGACTACAGGGCAGCTGAGACAGCATCCAGGCAGGGTCCCCAGGAAGTCCGCAGGGTAAAAAATGAAAATTGATCCCCACAGGGACTATGGAACTACTGGGGAGATGCAGCTAAGCAATCCCCAAAAGAATTCCCTAAAAGGGTGACCGAACCAGACCTGCAGGAAGGCCAGGACAAAACCCACACCTTCAGAGTCCCCAGATGGGGAGCCAACCCCAACTTACACTGTAATGACTTTATAGGCCCTGGGAACCGAGAATGTCTAACAGGGAAGAGACTAAAGCCCGTGCCAATCAATATGGGATACCACAAAGCCGTTATAGACGGAGTAAGGGGAAGCTGGGGAGCTAGCTCCCAACCCCCTCTCATACTAAGTCACCCAGAAGATGAGGCCCGTCCCCAAGGGGCGAATGAATCAGCAGTCAATCCCCAGACAGGAGACCTCATATTGGAAACAGGAAGAGACCTGATAAGGGCAGAACCGCACTCCTAAAAGAGATATCACAATTCAGCAGCCTTCAGCAGAGGCATCTGCGAACCATTACTCCCAAGGCCGCCCAGGCCAACCGTGCGCAGAACCCACCAGTAGCGTGATGAAGAGAAGGCATATGAAATAACAAGGCTAAGCCTAAATACTCAGCCCCCCTGACTGGAGTCAGAATATTTTGGGACAGTAGGAACAAGGGCAGAGGCCCTGTGTCAGGAGGGAGACCCCTCAGAGCCACGCTAGGCTCCCCGGGCAACACCGGGATAGCATAACCTGCCGCTAAGGGCATCCATTGAAGCGAATACCGCTGAGAAGCAGTGGGAGTAGACCCCCGCCCAAGACAGGATCAGGGACCCTCCAGAGGTAGCAACCTGTCACAATCTTTAGACCAGCATTAAAAACAGGCCATTGTCTTTCAACAGACCAGGAGTCCCCCATAAACCGACCGATCCTGAAGGAGGAGAAGGCCAGCCATATAGAGTCAACGGGGGCCCACCGTTTCAACAAACCCAGCAGGTAAGACGGACCCTCTAGGGGGCCCAACCTAGGACCACGGGGGTTGTGGAAGGATTTTTCCTTTCCCCCGCCAAACCTGCGAGACTTGGTACCCAGGGTGACCATACGCTAGGAGATGCTGGTAAGGAAGGGGAGTGCCCCCCTGACGGGGCCCTTGCATATGGGAAGCTCAAGAGGAACCACCTTACCAAGAAGGCATGAGCACAGACCAAGCACCGGGGTGCTGGAACATATGTAGGTTCAGTAACCTACTGCGCCGATCTGGCTCGGTATATAAGTGACATCATCTTGATGTGCCGCCAACGGGCCCACCAGTCGCCATCCCGCCTGGTGAAGGTAAGGCACCAGTAAAGGGGGGCAGAGCCCCCGTAACCAGGGGTCCCCTAATGCCAGAGAAGAAGGCTGCAAGCCAGAACCGATTTCCCAGGAACGGGGGGTAGCGGATAAGGGACCATGAGGGGATGAGGTGGTTGAGCAACCATCCAGTAGCTCCCAGGGGACACTGTCGGCCAACCGACCCACTTCGGTCTGATGCAGAGACTGGGGAGTAAGGAAGACGACCCGGTAGGTCCCAACGCAGATGCCCCCCCCTCAGGCGTGTCCCCAGTCGCGCCAGGCTAGTAGCCTGGGCACGAAAGAGAGGCCCCAAGTAATGCCTCAATCCGCAGGGTTGATTCTGCGACACTGTCTAGAAATAGTCTTGGCGTCCAGCAGACCCCAGGGAGACTAAGAAGATCTAGAGCTTCGCAAGAGGCCGAAAGCCCCCCCTGCGCAGGGGGCCCGTGACCTAAGACAGAGTTGTCATATATGGACTACCTGTGAAGGTAGAATTGCTAAGCCTGCCATAGGCCAACGCGGTCCAGACTACCTCATACTGTTGAGGGGGGGAGGAAGGAAAATAGAGAGACCAAAGCCCCATACCGTTAAGGCAATTAGCAAGTGCGCCCAACACTGTAGGCCCAGTCCGGCCTGCGCCAATTTCAGAAGGGAAGGCAGGGACTGGAAGCACCCCGACAATCACTGAGGGGGGACCGCCCAGCAAGAACCCATCCTGAGCCCAGGGGGATTGCATCCCGGAACCACCAGAAGGAGAAGGCATATTCCTGGATGTGAGACAGCTGTGGCAGTCGTCCCCTCGCCCAGACGGGCGAGGGCGCCCCTTCATGCTTGAGAGGTTTTGGCAGATTTGGACTTGGTCCTGCCAGAAGGCCCAGGGTGCTGCCTGCCCGCCCCATGTTGGAAATCCACACCGAACAGCTGGAAACAAACCTCAGATTCGCATTTGACACTAGCGTAGGGAGGTGGAGGAGTGACCCTGCCTCGTGGAGGCCGGAGCGGCATTCTGCAGAAGGGTGCTATAGCCTTTTTTCCAAAAAGGTCCAAGCGGGCCCCGAATAACCGCCGTCCTCTGAATGGAAGGAAAGTGAGAGCCTTTTTTGTAGCTCCATCGGCGCCCTACTGTCGCAGCCAGACCAGGCGGCGAATGGCTACCGCAAGTGCCGAGTTCCTAGCACACATCTTAATGGTGTCATCCAGTGCCGATAGAATAAACTTCACAAACGCTTCGCAGTCTAATAGCGCACTAAACAACCCCCCAAGGGAGGTCCTCAGGGCGGTGATCTAGTATCTTTCTGACAAGAGTCCTGGCGGCCACCGCAGTGATGGCCGCGGCACAAACCGTGCGCAGGGCCGTCCCAGCACACGAGAAGGCGTGTGAGGCCAGTCTGTCAATGCGCCGGTCCTCAGCATCCCGAAGGGTACGGTAAAAGGGAGCAGTCATAAAAGGGGGGGTTTGTGACCCCTATAACCGGCACGTCCACCACCAGGGGAGCTGACCATAAATTAACCACATCAGGAGGAAAAGGGTACTTCCATTCCCAGGCCCCTGGAATCCCTTTAAGCTTACAAGGCGATTCCCATTCCTGGGATATAAGATTCTGGAAATGTTCCTGTTCTAGGAACTCCAAGCGCACGGCGCTGTATGGAAACTCTCCCTTTTTGGCTTGGGGATCTCCCCAGGAGGGGAGATTGACAAAACCTCAAAAATCTTGATAAGGATTTCATCTGTGAAACCAGGCTCAGAATCATCACGGCCCGCGGGCATCCCATGGGAGGAGCCCGAGTCTGAAAATAGCTCACCTTCCTCAGAAGGGTCAGGGTCCTGCATATCAGCAGAGTCATCGGTATCGTCGGGAACCAGGGAGCCTGGAGGCGCCAGGGACCGCTTTTTACCAGGGCCCATACGCTCCACCAATCCAGAAAGCACCTGCTCCGCCGTGGGCAACGCTCGCGGCACTGATTGCAGGCCATCCCCACTGGAGTGGGACTCGTCATGAGTGATATTTGGGAGCGGGGAGACGGGAGTAAGGAAGGGAGGTTCTTCTGTTAGTAAACCTGCCTGTTCTGCACACTGTCCGCAGACCTGTGCCCTGTCAGCCTCAGCCAGGGGCTGGCCACACACTGCACACAGCCGGTCACGTCCCGGAGGGACCCCGGTTCCATAATTCTGAAATGCCTCCATATGGTGATTTTTAAGCAGTATGACGCAGGGATTTATGCAATAGGCAACCCTGGATGCCCCAAAACCCGCTAGTAATGTGGGAGAATTTGTAAAGTTGTAACATAATGGGACAAGGGGAGTGGAGTCAGTGCCATGCGCTGTCTGAAAAACATAGAACCATGCCGCCCCGGAGGGCACTTACATGACCAAGGGAGGAGGCGAACCACACCGCGCGCGAAGATAGAGAAAATGGCGCCAGTGAACCTCAATGGGGTGGGCCAGGCCGGGCTGTGACCCGAGGCGCATCATGCCGAGTCTCGGCCTCCCCCAAAGAGCGCGAAGCTCTAACCAACGGCAAGGTAGAACAGCGGAGAATAAGCAACCTCTAATGCTGACACGCTGGAATGAATCCGCCGAAAGCAGACTGTTATTATAAAAAAAAAAAACTGTACAGTGAGGCGCGACACTGACCCCATTATTAAAGGACCAAGGTCTAAAGCGAATTAGCACTAGGGCTGCCACACACACCCCCCCCCCTTTTCCCCCGGGTTACGGGAGGAAGCTGACGGTGTCCATGGACTAAGTCTATGAGGGGAACGGGCAAGGTTGCGGGAGGGGCATCCTCTAGAGGCTCACCATCGGCCTGACCGCCTACCCTATGGAGGGAGATTGCGGTGGAGCATGGCTCCATTCAGCACACCAGGTGCTACCTACCTTCACCCGACCCGCGCAGCCTAGGCTCGGAGGCATATTTCTTCTGAAGAGGATGGGTGGAAATAGTCCCACAGGACCTTGGGCTGTAAGGCCCGCTCGCCTGCGAGAGCGTGATACTTCATGTCTTCGCAGTTCCAGCACTGCAGAGAAATCTGGGGATTTGTGGGAGGTCCCTCGGTATATGTAGGGCCGGGAGGAGCTTGTTTTCTACATGTCTGCAGTGCACGGCGCCTGAGGCGGAGGATTACCCACATGTTATTACTATTCGGGAGCAGGACGTGCTGTATGCTTAGAATAAAAAGTTTGATTGTTTAAAAAAAGGGTACACTTGTATGATTCCCAAATTGTCTCATAAAGGCTCCCCCACTTACGGTTCACCTTTTCCTCCAGCAGTAATCGCTCACTCTGCAGCTCCGAGCACCGGGACCGAGCTTCAGCATCTGAAACTAGGTGCCACACTTTTAGGTTCAAGCTGGTTGGAGGTGTATGAACTTAACCATGGTGCTCATCGAGAATAGGAAATGAGCACCCTTAGTCTGATCTCATACACAGCACACACCCACCTCCTACCGGTGAAGCTTCTATCAAGGGTCTCATATCATGTTACTCTCAAGGGTCTTAAATGACAGATGACCAAATATTTCAGATGCAATTTTGCTCTTGACTGTTTAAATAGCCATTTAGTAATTACTGCGGATCTACCGTACTTTGATTTATTTAATCTTATTTTGCTTTATTTTTTGATTTTTCTTTGTATTTCTAAGTTTTGAATATATTGATCCACTACTTAATTAAATTACAGGCACAAATGAAATACATTTCTTTTTGATTCCATGCTACTATATACAAATTATTTCTAATAGCACTTGTAACGTCCTATACCATTTACTGTACGTTTGTTCATTACCTATTTTGTCCTATTCTGGCTAAAAAGGAAAGAACTACTTCCAGATTTTCACTCTTTACCTGTTCTAAAGATCAGATGTGCACTGCCTTGGTGTGGGCTACATCATTCAGCCAGAAGTTCTTGGAAGTAGAGCCTTGTGCTCCTATGGCACCACTGTTCAAGGGATGGTGGGAAAAGTCCTCGAAGGGTGACTTTCTCTTTAACAACCACCAAATTGATTACTCATATGCTTCAATAACATAGTAACGTAGTATGTAAGGCTGAATAAAGACTTAAGTCCATCTAGTTCAGCTCGCTTATCACCTTTCAGTGGTCTAATAGCCATAGCTGGAAGAGGTATTACATGCAAGGAAAGAATCAAGGCTACTTTTGAACACTTTTAGGGTATCCTTCATTACTACCTCCTCTGGCAGCGAGTTCCATAATCTCACTACTGTTACAGAGTAGAATCCCCTCCTATGTTGGTGGAGAAAGCACCTTTCGTCTATTAGTGGATGCCCTCGGGTTATGGTTATGCTCCAGGGTATACATAAATTGTGGGGCAGATCTTTGTATTGACCCGACTTTATACATAGTTATTAGATCACCCCTCAGGCATCACTTTTCCAAATGAAATAAACCTAACTTTGACAATTTCTCAGGGCACTCTAGTCCCAGCATTTATTACCTTAGTTGCCCTCCTTTGAATGCGCTCCAGTTCTGATATTTTCTTATGCACCGGTGCCCAGCACTGTACACAGTATTCCATATGGGGTCTGACCATTGACTTGTACAGGGGTAAAATGATGATCAAGGGCACCTATGCCCCTCTTGATGCACCCCCCATGATTTGGCAGCTGCTGCCTGGCATTGATTACTACAGTTAAGTTTATTGTAAACTAAAATCCCTAGGTCCTTTTTCATTGTAGTTTTACAAAATATTTCTGTATTTAGTGTGTAATCATGGCACTAATGTCTTCTTTCCATAAGCTTACATTTATGTGTTAAACTTCAGTTGCCATTTAACTGCCCATGCTTCCAGTTTATCTAAATCTGTTTGTAGCTGTTGTTGTCCTTTTTCATGTTTATTACTTTACACAGCTTTGTATTATCTACAAAAATTGAGACTTTACTGTTTAATCCGTACCGTCATTAATATATATATTGAAGAGAACTGGGCCCATAACTGACCCTTGTGGTAAGCCACTAACGGTGACCCAATCTGAGAATATATGGTTGACACCACCCTCTGCTTCTGATCATTAAGCCAATTTCTCACCCATCTGCACACATTTTCCCCCAGTCCAAGCATTCTCATAATTTGCATCAGTCTTTTATGTGACACAGTATCAAATGCTTTAGAAAAGTCAAATTTGAACTTACCTCCTCATAAAAAGCTGATTAGGTTTGTCTGGCAGGAGAGATTTTTCACAGAGATAACCCAGGACAATATCCCTTAAAAACCTTCAAACAGCCCACAGCCCACCACAGATGTTAAACTTACCATATTTTACACCCTATAAGACGCACCTAGGATTTGGAGGAGGAAAAGAAAAAAAAATTTAAACCAAAAACACACCATTACAGACAGTGTGGCATTCCCCCTATTCCATTCCTCATGGGCAGTGTGGCATGCCACCATCCCATTCCCATAGGCAGTGTGGGATGCCCCCATCCCATCCCCATAGGCCGTGTGGGATGCCCCCATCCCATAGGCCGTGTGGGATGCCCCCATCCCCATAGGTCGTGTGGGATGCCCCCATCCCATTCCCCATATAGGCAGTGTGGCATTCCCCCTCCTATTCCCATAGGTCGTGTGGGATACCCCAATGACATAGGCAGTGTGGCACCCCCCATCCCATTGCCCATATAGGCAGTGTGGCACACCCCCATCCCATTCCCCATATAGGCAATGTGGCATTCCCCCCTCCCATTCCTAATATAGGCAGTGTGGCATTTCCCCGCACCCATTGCCCATATAGGCAGTGTGCCCCCACATTCCCATAGGCAAAATGGCATTCCCCCTCCCATTCCCCATATAGGCAGTGTGGCATCCCTCCCATTCCCCATATAGGCAGTGTGCCCCCCCCTTCCCATAGGCAGTGTGGCATTACCCCTCCCCCCATTATCATAGGCAGTGTGGCATCCCCCCAGAAGCAAAAAAAATGGGCTGGCCAGTAAGAAGCAGTGGCGGGCTCTGTCCCCGTTCCCCCCGCTGCTATCGCTGTATTTTCCGGCAGCGACAGCAGCGTCAGGGACAGCGACAGCTCCCGCCGCTTCTTCTCCCTGCCTCTTCCTATCAGGGCACGGACGAACACTCGGGTCAGGGCAGCAAGTGGTCTGCACCGACTCTGTGCAGACCACGCCCACCTGCTGCATGGACCCAGCAAAAAGAGGCAGCAGATGGAGGAGCAGTGGGCACTGTCTGTCCCTGCCGCTGCTGTCGTTGCTGCAAAAGATAGCGATAGCAGCGGCGGGGACAGAGCCCACCGCTCCTCTGCTTTCTTCTGCCCCCCCCGCAGTGTGGCAGGCAACGCGGGAGCGCTGGTAACAGGTGAGTTTTTTTTTTGTTTTGTTTTTACATTCACCCGATAAGGAGCACGGACATTTTTTCCCTTTTTTGAATACTGGCACCATATTTGCTAAGCGCCAATCCCTCGGAACAGCACCCATAATTATGTAATCCACAAATATTAGAAATAATGGCTTGTCTATTACTGTACATAACTCCCTTAAAACACGGAGATGTATGCCAATGGCAATAATAAGCCAGCAAGCTGTTTCCCTGAGGTCTATTCCATGTGTCTCCATTTCCTGTAGGGCTGGATAGGCACTAACTAGGCCCCAAAAATACAATTCTGTGATTACTCACCTATAGAATTGGTATTAAAAGTATACAGCACGTCCTGTTCCAGAATATTCCTTACACATGGGTAATACATCCACAAGATGGCGCTGGACTGCAGAAAACAACTTGTGGCTCCTCCCGGCCCCATATAAGTCAGGGACCTCCCACAAATTCCCCAGTATTGACAAGCAGTTACACAAGAAGCCGGGAGAACAATAATAACAAAAATCCAAAATGAACATTTGAACAATCACCATACAGAGGTAACTAGAAAAAATGATAACAAGGGTGGGATGGAACAGGACGTGCTGTATACTTATAATACCAATTCTACAGGTGAGTAATCACAGAATTGTATTATTCCAAGTATACAGCACGGCCTGTTTCAGAATATTCCTTACTCCTGGGACATCCAATAGTAGTGTCCGTAAGGTAGGGTGGGATCCCCAAAAAGTAAGAGCGGGCAGTTTAAACCACTGCCGCCTGCAGAACTTTGCGACCAAAAGCAGCATCAGCTGAGGCCCTAACATCAACCTTGTAGAACTTAGAAAAAGTATGAACAGAAGACCAAGTAGCGACCTTGCAAACTTGTTCAACAGAAGCTTGGTGCTGAAAAGCCCAAGAGGCACCAATAGCATGAGTAGAATGAGCAGTAAGGCGAAAGGGAGGCTCCTTCCCCTTAGCAGAATAGGCCTGTACCACAGCCTGGCGGATGAGTGGACTTAGCCGGAGCCAAAACCTTCTTAGGCCCAGAAGGGAGAACAAAAAGAGCATCAGTCTTCCTGAAGGATTCAGTAGCCACCAAATAGAACTTTAAGGTCCTGACCACATCCAGAAAATGTAAGACCCGCTCCTTAGGGTTACTAGGATTAGGGCACAGAGAAGGCAAAACAATGTCCTGATTGAGATGAAACGCAAACACAACCTTAGGCAGAAAATCTGGCTTAAAACGAAACACCACCTTGTCCTGGTGTCTCTCAAAGTAAGGAGGTTTGATGGAAAGTGCCGCCAACTCAGAAACACGCCTAACAGAAGTGATAGCCACCAAAAATGCTACCTTAAGCATCAAAATGAATAAAGGGGATGGGAGCAGCTCAATCACTATTATTTATACAAAATTATTATTATTATTCAGGGCCTGGGAACTAATTTACCGCCCAGTTTAACCCTCTCATCAACTAAATATCAAGCAACAAACATGTCTAGCTGTGTCGAAAGACAGAGATTTGGTTGCATATATCTGCAGATACATGTGGAAGCCACACTGCCCCAGCAAGGCACTCTGTGTTTAGCGTGGTCCCTACTCTTATTTTTGAGTCTCCAACATTGGGACATGCAATGCAGACAAATATTTGAGAGCTACTCACCTGGGAAGCTGCCAGCCTCCCTTTAGAACACTTCACAGGGAGAAATCCATATTGACTGAATTCCTCCCAGCTTGTGCTCATGGCAATTCAAATGAATAAAGGGGGTGGGAGCAGCTCAATCACTATTATTTATACAAAATTATTATTATTATTCAGGGCCTGGGAACTAAAGTGTTCTAAAGGGAGGCTGGCAGCTTCCCAGGTGAGTAGCTCTCAAATATTTGTCTGCATTGCATGTCCCAACTTTGGAGACTCAAAATTAAGAGTAGGGACCACACTAAACACAGAGTGCCTTGTCGGGGCAGTGTGGCTTCCACATGTATCTGCAGATATATGCAACCAAATCTCTGTCTTTTCACATAGCTAGACATGTTTGTTGCTTGATATTTAGATGATGAGAGGGTTAAACTGGGCAGTAAATTAGTTTCCAGGCCCTGAATAATAATAATAATTTTGTATAAATAGTGATTGAGCTGCTCCCACCCCCCTTTATTCTTAAGCATCAAAATGGACGAAGGGGCCTCACGCAAGGGTTCAAAGGGAGACCCCTGCAAGGCAGATAAGACCAAGTTCAAATCCCAGACTGGTAACATAGGCTTACGTGTAGGACGCACGTAAGTAACCCCCTGAAAAAAGGTCTTATCCAGACGATGGTTGGCAAAAGCTCTTTGGAAGAAAATGGTCAAAGCAGAAATATGACCTTTGAAGGTACTAAGTTGAAGACCCCGGGTCCCTCCCTGATGATTGATGTAAGCAACCGCCGTCTGGTTGTCCGAGAGGATCTGAACAGCCCGACCCCGAAGGTGCGGAGTCAATTGTGTGAGAACCAACCTCACCGCCCTCAGTTCCAGAATGTTGATAGGGGTATGGGCCTCCCGGGGGCCCCACCGACCCTGGAATTTTAAGGACTTCCAGAAGCCCCCCCCCCCCAACCTGCCAGAAAGGATCTGCCCACCAACAGGTTCCTTGAATCCAGCCACCACGAGAGAGACCGTAGCATTTAATGGATGAATCCTTAAAATCAATGGTCCAATAGATAACATCCATGCAGACTGACACAATCCATAATCTTCACCCCATAAAATCACCAGCAAACGTAACGCGTTTCAAGCTCTACTGAGCTCTTACTCATACAAAATATGTGTGAAACAAAGCAGTTTATATAGGAGAGAGCCACTCACTCACCTGTCCCGCCCAATGAGCGCGCCGCCCATGGTTCGTGAGTGACGTCACAGTAGGAAGGTGTACAGGGCGACCGAGGTGAAACCCCAGCCGTCGCTCACGTGTGACGTCATTGCGGCGCCCCAGAGATAGCAGACAGTGCGAGGGTTGCCCCCCCCCCCCCCACGCAGCCCAGGAGTCGAGCCTCCGCATCCGCGGCATGTGATAGGCCATTTGTGAACCAATGGGAGCAGTGCATGTAAAAAATCTGATCGGGTAGATCAGATTGTTTACAAATAATTGGCATTGAGCAGGTTCTTAAGAATGTGAGGGGTGGTGACCCATGGAAACTTCTCCTTAAAGCGGAGGCAAAATGAATTTTGAACCTGGGTACACGTTCCCCACAGGGATTGAATGATAGATTGGACATATCTCTGTTTACCAATACTTAGGTTAAAGGTATTGATTAACAGCAAACCAAACATAGCCATAGTCTGCTTATATATGTATTCACCTTCAAAATAATTATTGTGTGGTTTTATTAATCTGTGGTTTTAAGTTTGTCATGCTTTGTTGCATGGGACACAATTGGGTGTAATAATATTTACTTGGAATACTGGGAGTCTTGTATTTGGAGCCGGTTGTCCAGCTTTGGAACCATATTGCATCAGTGCTTATTCCACTGGAAGTTTTTCCATTTATACCTTTTGAATGTGATTTTTTTACGGGAACAAGTGCAATAATGTGCAGTATGCGGTACATTTTAATATATGTAATTTTGTTTACTACAGGTACAATGGCAGGCTACATACATTTATTTTTCAATTATTAATTAAGTTCTTTGATATATTCTATTTCTATTAGTAATTAAGATCTAGCTGTTTTTGATATCTGGAATGTGTAATTAGTGAGTCTATATCTATGGGGGACCTTTATATTGTTGCCTTTATCGGTTTGAGGTACGCTTTAATATATGTATTAAAGATAATTTTTTGTGACATAGGTAGTTTTCATATAGCGTGTATCTTAGGCTGCAGGTATCCTCGTTAGCTATGGAGGACCTGTATCTTTTGCTTTTGTTGACTTGGGGCACGCTTTGATATAGGAGTTTAAAGACATTGTTTTATATGTGACAGATATTTCTCATACAGCGTTATCTTAGGCAGCAGGAACCCTCGCTATTTTCTGGGTACAGCATGCTGTGCTTTTTGCTTTGTTTCCCCGTCATAACAAACTTTTTACATGCACTGCTCCCATTGGTTCACAAACAGCCTATCACATTCCGCGGATGCGGAGGCTCGACTCCTGGGCTGCGTGGGGGGGGGGGAGCCAACCCTCGCACTGTCTCTGCTATCTCTGGGGCGCCGCAATGACGTCACACGTGAGCGACGGCTGGGGTTTCACCTCAGACGCCCTGTACACCTTCCTACTGTGACGTCACTCGCGAACCAAGGGCGGTGCGCTCATCGTGCAGGACAGGTGAGTGAGTGGCTCTCTCCTATATAAACTGCTTTGTTTCACACATATTTTGTATGAGTAAGAGCTCAGTAGAGCTTGAAACGCGTTACGTTTGCTGGTGATTTTATGGGGTGAAGATTATGGATTGTGTCAGTCTGCATGGATCTTATCTATTGGACCATTGATTTTAAGGATTCATCCATTAAATGCTACGTTTTACCTACCAGCTGGATACTATTGTTGCTTATTGTATTGGAAACTTAGGAGTTTTCCTCAATCCGTGCTGGAGGAACTGGTCATCAGGGGTAAGCTGGTATTTGTAAATATACACCACAAGAGAGACCGCCTGGCCAGAGGGGACAGAACAAACACCTGATCCAGGGACACAGGGTCCCGATCCCATACTGACAAGAGGTGAAGTTGAGGTCTCATGTGAAATCCCCCGCCGGATGGAGGGATGAGGGCAAGACAGAAGAAGCTGGGCCTGAGCTTGAAGACTCTCCACCTTCTGCTGAGGTAGAAAAATCTTGACCTGAGATGTATCCAGAGTCATGCCCAGAAAGGACTTCACCAGTGACGGGGACAGGGAAGACTTGGGGTGATTGATCACCCAGCTAAAGGACTCCAGTGTGGACACCACCAGCTGGGTATCCAGCTCGGCCTGCTGGAAGGACTGAGATGTGATGAAGTAAGGAAGGATGCGAATGCCCCGAGATCTCAGCAGAGCCATTACGCCCGCCAGAACCTTGGTGAATACCCTGGGAGCCGAGGTGATACCAAAAGGTAAGGCCACAAATTGGTAGTGCTGATCCTCCAGAGCGAACCTGAGGAATCTCTGATGACTGAAGTTTATCCTTTAAAAAGTGTAATGCATGCTTAATTGGGTTGAGACCAAATGGCTGACTTGTCCATTCAATATTCCACTTATTTGGTTTAATAAACTTCTGAGTAGCTTTGGCTTTATGTTTTGGGTCATTGTCCATCTGTATTATGAAACGCCAACCATTCAGTTTGGCTGCATTTGAGCACACAGTACATCTCAGAATTCATTCAGAAGCTTCTGTACTGCCTCACATTATCAATAAACACTAGTGACTGAGTGCCACTGGCAGCCAAGCATGTCTAAGCCATCCCACTGCCTCCACCGCATTTCACAGATGGTAGGCTTTGAATAATGATCTTTACCACATACGTTTTTCTTTCCATCATTCAGGTAGAGGTTGATCTTGTTTTCATCTATCCAAAGAATGTTCTTCTAGAACTGTGCAGGCTTTTTAGATTTTTTTTTTTTGTTGGCAAAGTTAATTCTAGCCTTTTTATCCTTAAGGCTAATGAGTGGCTTGCACCATACAATGACATGAATTCATGCAGTCTTCTCTTTATGGTAGATTTGGATATTAATACGCCTACATCTTGGAGAGTGTTTGTTGTTCACTTAGTTGGCTGTTGTGAAGGAGTTCTCTTCATCATGGAAATTATTCTGTGATCATCCACTCCTGTAGTCCTTCATGGGCGCCCAGGTCTTTTTGCATTGATTAGTTCATCAGTGTTTTTTTTCCCTGGATGTTCCTGAAATGTAGATTTTGCCACTCCAAATATTATAGCAATTTCTTGGATGTTTTTTTTCCTGTTTTCACAGCTTTAGGATGGCTTGTTTCGCCTGCATGGAGAGCTCCCTTGACTGCATGTTTTCTTCAACGCAAAAACTTCCAAATTCAAGCACCACACCTCAAAATCAACTCCCAAGACTTTAACAAAAGAATTGCCCACGCCTTTAAAAACAGGGTGGTACATGTTAAGGAGCTTAAACTCCTTAACCAGTCATTCAATTTGAATGTGAATATCCTCAAAATGAAAGCTGAAAGTCTGTACTTTAAGTCCTTTATAGAACTATAATCTGAATATGTTTCAGTAAATGGATAAAAACAAAATTTGTGTCAGTGTCCAAATATTTATGGACCTAACTGTAGAATCTAAATAATATATATATATATATATATATACTTTTATCAGATTGTGGCAAGTGGGCACGAGACCCCACCCTTGTACCACATATCGCTTTCCCAGAGTGCCCATAGGAATGCTCCATAAACTGGCATCCCATACTGGCACTGCAGAAGATAGATAAGCAGGTTGAATTCAATATAAAAAATCATTTTTATAAAAAAAATTGCCAGAGGTAGGCTGTTCCTGAAACAAACAGTGCAGAGAATGGGTATTTCAGAAAAGACATGGGAGCAGGTTCATTCTGAATGATCAAGGAAAGTGCCATTAATATAAAAATGATTTGTAAGCATCCCAATTTAGGACTCAAGGCAAGCCTTTAGCCCATTTTAGCCATTTTAAAGTGGAGCAAAACCCAGCAGGATCGGCCCAGGAATCTATAAGATTACCGGGCGGATCCATTCGCTCCCCGCGGGGCATCCAAAATCGGCATGCCCCGCTATGTAAAACCCCCCAGGACGCCCGCAAACCTTACCTGAATCCCGGTCCAATGGTGCATGCACGGGCCGCGTCTCACACGTCTCTCTAGCAGGGCGCGTGCCCGCACCAGCACGAGATGCGTCCGCCAGCGCGCTCGGAGCCACTGAGGTTTGATGCCGCTTTGACGCGCATAGCTCAGCGGCTCTGAGCGAGCTGATTGGGCGAGCGGCCGCGAATGCGCCGTAGAAGCAGGGTGAGGCGAGTTGATCTGGGCATTCTGGGGGGTTTTCACATTTGGGACGTGGACCAAAACCCAGGAAAGTCAAAATCCTGGGTTTTGGTCCACTTTAAGTGCAACTATTAACCCTGCATCCCTTAGGCCCCACTTTTGTGTTTGCTAGTGCAAATTTACCATGCCTGCTCAATGACAATAGTGGCAATGTCAGTATCCATTTCACCTGCATAAAAGGCAACAGGAGTGCGGCACAGAGCAATGCAGCATTTGTTCTTACAACTGCACAATGTGCTGAGCCATTTGTAGCTCCCTCTTTAACAAAGAGAAATATAAGGGCTTAGTTTATGCAGGGCTGAAAGCATCACATAATTGAAAAGGGAAAGGATGGCCCATGAGCTGAAGTGTGAATGGGAAAATAGATCTGAGCCTTGCCGAGCTTTATTTACAAAATAATAGTGAGAAATACATATGCCAAGTTCTATAATTTCATGCATTTCCTGCCCGCCAGTGATGGATTAAAGTAATCGACTACCCAATGAAAAAAAAAAAAAAAAAGACGGGGCACACATTTTGTTCCCTGGCGATTGGTCCAAGTCTGGC
This sequence comes from Gastrophryne carolinensis, assembly GCA_027917425.1. NCBI lineage: Eukaryota > Metazoa > Chordata > Amphibia > Anura > Microhylidae > Gastrophryne > Gastrophryne carolinensis. Next base: position 539,789,445 of record CM051234.1, read on the forward strand.
AATCAGCAACTCAGCAGAATGCTGGATCCCCTCCCACACTGCCCCAGGCCCAGACTTCATTGACCGGCATCTCCAAATCTGGCTCGTGCGCACCGGCATCAGTCACAGGGGGGAAGCCACAACCTTTGGCACACCCCCCCTTTATTGCAATTAATGAAGAGAGCAAGGCAGAAACAACATCAATCGCGGGCTGGGGCTGGTGAATCACTAACATGTTATTGCAGGTCAGCTATACACGGAAAAGACATTGACCAAAACGGTACCACAAGCAGGTAAGTGTTTAGCAGATTTCTGAGAGGAATGGGTTAACATTTTGTGCTAGAAGAAAGTTGGAGTTTGTGGAATGTGTAGGTGGGACGTTTTTAGAGTTTTGTACCGATTGTTTTTGCCAATATGACCTTGTTCACATGGAAGGAAAATGGCAGCAGTCCCAGGGGTGACAGGAATGCAGATGAAAGCCTTGATTCAAAAAAGGTAGAAAAAATTGTCATGGTAGTAAAAAATTCAATTCATGAGGTCTGAGAATCTCACTGTTACTGAATCACTAGATAAAAAGACAATGAAAGTGGCAGCTTTTACTATAGTGTAGAAAGGAGTAAACAGTTCTCTACTTTAAGTAGTAAAAAAAGTGCCATTGACTTTCATTGTTTTCTTAGCTGGCGATTCAGCAACAGTAAAATTCTCAGGCTTTTTTCCCATGAATTGAATCTTTTACTACCATGAGAATTTTTTTTTACCTTTATTGAATCGAGGCCAAAGAATCAAAACTGCAACCAATCCCGAGTTATAAATAACTGGCTTTAAGTCAACCAATGAATACCAAAGTTGTGTTTGAACCAATGTAGTGTTTGTAATTGGTCTGATCTTGGCAGAAAGATATTTAAGCCGCGCTTTCCAGTAAACTGGCAGAGAGAGCCACAATTCCATCCTGCGTCATTCTGTATTTGTTATGTGGCCCCCTCCCTAGTCACCGACTACAGTGCGCCTAATTTGGATGCACAAGGTAGTAGACCAGGTAACTGCATTATCAATACTTGGCGCCAACTTGGGGCGAGAACACAAATGCTAGCAGTTGGAGGAACCAGTTGAGACAGTCAGGACAGAACACAGAACAAGGAAATCAAGTGCCCATTGGTAAGAGCTGTTAGCTTACTCCCTTTCTTTTTGCCTTTTGTCTCGGCTGCGTGCGTGTTCATTAAACATACTGGTTTCCCGCTCTGAACACAGTACTTAAGACTATGAAGGTAAGAAACCCTAGAAGTGCTACTGCAGGCAATAGTAATTGTTAGACCATTGTGTCGGGCTACATTTGGCCTAACCTGATTTCCATTTTTAAAATGAAGAAGAAATGGTCAAGCTTTATACTTGTACCTCATGATTTCCCTACCAAATAAAGTGGGTGTAGCCATTGGATCTGTGATGCTGCATAATAAGCAGCTCTCTGCACTGACAGCAATGTGATGAATCTGGAGGAGGAGGCATGGGAGGGAGGGACCAGCAATCCTGTCCCACTTTGCTGATTGGGGCAAAGTATGAAAAATAGAAGGTCATTGGCTGAATCTGTAAAGCCAAATATCTTAGCCATTTCTGCTTCAAATTAAAAATGGAAAACAGTTTAGGAAAGTGCTAAATGTAGCCCAATGCAATGGTGTAACACTTACCTTTGCCTGCAGTATCACTTTAACTCTGAGATACTGATGAATGAATGTCTTGGGTGACCTTTAGACTGTAAGCTTGCAAGGGCAGGGCTCTCCTTCCTATTGTCTCCTGTGTTCACAACACTTGGTTTAAACCTTGTGGCATCTAATTTTGTATTGTTCCCTGTACTATGTTAAAGCGCTACGGAAGATTATGGCACTATATAAATAAACAATAATAATTATCCATTTTTGTAGATGACAGGATTTTATGTGACATTGTGCTTCGTGGTTGGAATCCCAGTGTTGCTGACAGCTGTTTGCCTTTTTAAGTGCTGTAACAAATAGAGTTCAGGGGAAAAGAGAGAGATTTAGTTCTTTGCAGTTTGGCAAAGGTCCAGACTGTCAGAAAGCGCAATGGGGAACAAGAATAGTGAGGTGAAACGCCAAGAGGGCAAGAATACTCTCTTAAAAATTTGGGGTTAGAGAATAGGTAAGGCAGCAATAAGTCAGCAGCATAGTTTAACCCTTTAAGTGCCAGCCTACCTGGAGTTTTTGTCACCCTTTGTTGCCAGACCATTTTGCACTATTTTGCACTCCCCATGTTCAAATTTGATTTTTGAAGGGATTTCCCAGGAAAATGATATATTGTTTTTTTCAGCAGAGTCTGAGCTTTAACATGAAATCTCTTGTTTGTCATTATTAGGTGTATTCTCAATATTTTTTGGCGAAATATGTGCAACAAAATAGAAAAAAAATCTATTTTTTACAATTTGTAGTGTTTTTTTGTAATAAAAAATGAATAAAAAAATAAAATCTTATTGCGTGTGAAATCCCAATTTCTCCCGGTTACAGCAGTACCACATATGTATTGGTAGACACCCTTTCCAGCCCAGGAGACTCCCCCAAACTGAAACAGAGCTTTAGGGGATTTTCAGAAAAAATACAACTGTGATATGCGCTGTGCGCACCTTGCAGTTTTTCCAGAAAAACAACCCTTTACATTTGAAATACCCCCCACAAACTATATATTCTCTGGAAGTAAACACCTCAGGCTTTCGATTTGTACCAGGCTTGTTCATGTGGCCAAAGTTTTCTGGAAGTAATCCCTCAATGTATTCTTTGGTTGCAAAGAGTTTCCCTAAAAAAAGGATAAAAAAGCAGAATCAAAGCCACATTTTCCTAAAAAAACTATATACAAACAAGTAAAAACAAGTATAATCTGAAAAAGCAACATCCCCCGAACAGAACGATACTCAACATGCATAGTTACTGTCAAGGGAAGAGTTGCCAAACACCCCAAAGTAAAGCATGAATATAACGGTAATTTTCAGCTTCAGATTTCAGCTCTGCAGACAAAGTGCGCACCTTGCGATTTTTCAACCAAAACAACCCTTTACATTTGGAATATCCCCCATAAACCATATATTCCCTGAAAGTACACGTTTAAGCTTTCTAAGCGTACCCAGCTTGTTGTAGTGGGCTCATCTTTCTGGAATTGATCCCTCAAAGAATTCTTTGGTTGCGCAGGGTTTCCCTAAAAAATGTATAAAAAAGCTGAATAAAAAACACCTTTTCCTAAAATAAAAATATGCAAACAAGAAAAAACAAGCTAAGTCTGAAAGCGCAAGGTCCCCCGAACAGAACAATACCCAACATGCAGAGGTACTATTAACCCTTTTAATTGCCAGCCTGCTTGAGATTTTGTCACCCTCTGTTGACAGGTCATTTTTCCCCATTTTGCGCCATGTTTTGCGACATTTTTGCTAGAATTTTCAGGAAAAACAGCCCTCTCCCTCTCCTCTCCCGACGGGCGCCGCCATCTTGCCGCTTATGACGTCACTCACCGGGTGTCGTCCTGGCTCCCAGCTGTTATTCTTTCAGATGCGATCATGCTGGTCACAGGAGCAGAGGGCCCCTCTGCTACTGTAGCCAGCATGATCGCATCTGTCATCACATCGAGGGACACAGGAGCTGACGATCAGAGGTAAGTAAAGTAAAAAAAAAAAAAAGTTTTCATTTTTTAATAATAAAGTCATTAGCCCTCTGCCCTGGGAGGGGGGACCCTATGTCATTTTTTTTAATTAACCCCTTATGCTCTGTCGCCCAGCAGCTATAAAAGGCTTCTAGAAGCAGCAGGAGAGCAGAAGCTTTTACACGCAATAAGATTTCATTGACAAACTTAAATTTTTTATTGCAACAAAACACTACAAATCGTAAAAAATAGGTTTTTTTTTTTTTTTGCACATATTTTAGCCAAAAATATTGAGAATACACCTAAAAAATTACAAACAAGACATTTCATGTTAAAGCCCAGACTCTGCTGAAAAAAAAAATATTTAATTGGGAAATCCCTTCAAAAATCACAGTTGAACATGTGGAGCGCAAAATAGTGCAAAATGGTCTGGCAACAAAGGGTGACAAAATCTCCAGATAGGCTGGCAGCGAAAGGGTTAATGAAAGTAATCGGATTCCAACCAGGTGGTCACTTAGATGTGGAAAAATAGAGAACATGCATCTGACAAACAAGGAGTGTGACTTTTAGAAGCTGCATGTATGTGGAAGGAAGCAGCAGAGGAAGTGCATGCTATGGGGTGGACAGAAGCAGAAGGATTTGGCAAGTAAAATGATGAAGGACAAAGTAAGACCATCCCTTTATGAAGAAGCAGTGGCCTCCAGCCAGACCCTCTCTGGTAATTTACGGTGTCCAAACTGCCAGTCACTAAACATGGTTTCTATGGCATCCTGCCATAGCTGCGGCAGCTGAAGCCCACAGCTCCCACTCCCCTGCACCCAGTAATCAGCCCTGGGATCCCTGGGCCAAATTGTCTCTACCCAGTGGCCACAGTGACCACATGCCCGATATATCCCCCCTAGCCAGCCTGCTGAGAATGTTCTTCTCAGAGCAGGACAAATGGGAATGACAGGAGGGGGTGGGAAAAAGAAAAGCCTCTCCACTCAGCCATGCTAAAATTGTAGAAAGAACACCAGACATAGATGAGGAGGATGAAGATGACCCAGAGGATCTTAGCACACTAAACGAGGAACAATTAGAAGCTGGGAGGACAGAATTAGAGGCAAACATTAAAGAGATAGATGAATTGAAGGAAAAGGTGGATGGAAAGGGAATGCAAGCCACTACATCAATATCCATGCCCTCTAGGGGAACTCCAGTTTATTACAACTAAGCAGTTATGACTGCCCATGAAAGTGGCAAGATGGATAGATCAATTGGCCCAAACCCGGACACATTCTCCTATTTCAAGCAAGAGCCCCCTCAGATACAGGCACAGATAGGATTGGACACTCTAGCAGAGAATTTCCCTGGTCTCCCATGGAGATGATGACTTGTGAAACAGGCAGAGCAACCAGAAAAGAAACCCATGCCCTTCTCGCGTTCAATGGACCAGCTACAGGCCACCTACAAAGAGTGCTGACAGGACACGTGCTAACTGATTACAGCAGCATTGGCCCCGGGGGGGGGGGAATTCATGGCACGTACCATCACCCAACATGTCATCCAATTTGTCATCCAGGGCATAAATGTCACCCCAGAGGAAGAGGAGAGACGTACTACCGATTCCTCCAGCAGAATAATCTGCCAAGGAGTTAAAGACTGTGCTGCTAAAAAGTTGACAGAGCAATCCACCACCCTTTCAGATATTAAACAGTAAAGAGTCAGTGGAAGCTTTCAGGTTGCAGAAAGTTTGGGAGGACATAGCATATCAGTCTGAGGGCCTGCTACATCAGTGGATCCTGCTTACTGTCTTCATGGATGGCGTGCATCCACCTTTAAGGGCTATAGTTGCCACCACCCACCCAGAATGGAGAACTCAGATCCCTACCGGCATACTGCAGGTGGCCCGAGGCGCAGAACTTAATAAAAGCGATAAGAAAACTGTGATAATTAACATGGGCATTATAGTTGAAGCAGAGGAGAAGCCCAAACCCAGATATTCACAAGGCCCCTCCAGGAGCAAGAGAGTTCCACTGCTATAATTGTGATAAGGTGGGCCATATTGCCAGAAGTTGTTGTGCCTCCAAGCAAGAGAGCAGCGACTGCCCCTCCCAAACAGAACAAGAAAAGGGGAAAGAGAGAGCAGAGACCAGGGAAACTGCAAGCCCTGCCCCTCCTGGCCATTACCACCCCATAGGCCCTAGTCATTATGTGGCCTTACAGGTAGAAACAAAACCCCCCCGTGGACTCATGTGCAGCATTATCTGTGGTGAAGACCACAGACAGTGGGTCAGGTAATCTCTCTCAACACATTCCCTTGCATTGGGGTGGAGGGGAATCAGCAGCACCTCTGCTTGACTAGTGCTATGGCCTTAAACCCAATTCCCTGCTGGTTACATGTTCCCTTGCCAGTGACCATGTTCCCACAAATGTGTTGGGGGCAGACATACTACAGCAGTTACAGGCAAGTATTTAGTATTGCCCAGATGGAATGGTAAAAGTCTCTGGAACCTGGAATGAGGAACAGATTTGCCTTCTGACGGATCTGGTCAAAACCCCAGATGAGGCCTATTGCCAGGTGAATTTGGAAGATCTTTTGTCTGTAATGCCTGAGAAACTGTGGGCACAAGGCCCTTATGGCGTGGGTAGACCGTCAGTACCACCAGTAGTAGTCAAAAGTAAGGAAGGTGTTCTCCTGCCCAAGCAGAAACAACTTAGCTTTGTTCAAGAGGAAACCCTAGAACATAGCATATGGGCCTTCCTAAAAGCTGGTCCTTGCCTAACAACTCACCCTACTGCATGCAGCCAGTGCGCAAGCACACAGAGAAAGGGGAGGGCCAAGTTCAGGATGGTCCTGGATCTAAGAAGGGTTAATGAGCCTAGGTTTATAGATAGATATAAAAACCCAAACAGCTAGCATATTCTAGAATTCTCATTATGGTCATGCCGTTGTGCATGACTTCCGGAGCAAGATAAAAACTTTGAAGGTCAGTGTCTGGCTCCACAAGGAGGTACAAGATTAAAGCATACTCTAAGCTAGATACTGACACCGACTGGGGGAATCGTAGGGCAGATGAGGCAGCAAAACAAGCAGCTCAGAGCACACACTCACTATTTACATTGCAAACCTTTCCCCTGTTGCCCCAGAACTCCAGAAAATGTATTTTCAGATACTACAGAGCTACTGCAGAGCCAATTGGCTTGTGGAAGCCTGAAGAGCAAGTTTGCCACCCACAAACCTTGTATCCTTTTATGGGTACTGCAGTACATGGTAAAACACAAAATTCAAAACGTGTGGAATAGTACAGGCCAGGTGAATAGCTCCAGGGTCAGTACTTCAGATGCCAAAAATATGTACAGGGTTGCCAGGTGTGTGTCCTCCATAACCCTGTCCAAACTGTGAAAACCCACCAGAAGTGCACCCAAAGGCCCTGCTATCCCTTCCAGAAACGTCAAATGGATTATATCCTATGAGTATGCGCTGACCATTATAGACATATTTTCAGGCTGGGTGAAGGCTTTTCCAGTCCAGAATGCCACTGCGAAAGCCATCGCCAAGAAACGGCTGAAAGAAATAGTTTGTCGAATGTCAACCCTTGGCCCACCGTCAGATATACCCCAAATAGGAAAACAGGGTTGGGTCCATATGAGGTGTTATTTGGCTCCCCTCCACGATTGGGTTGCCATTTCCCTGAGGTGCCAAAGCTGCAGCCCATTTTTATGTCAGAATACCTTAAGAACTTGCATTGACAGTTAAACCGGACCTTCACCATGATTTAATGAAAAGCCCAAACTCTTAAAAAACAATTCCTCAGCATCTAAAATTAATATATGTTACATGTTTAGTCACTAATTTATTATACTTTCCCCCACTGGGCTGCAACTCTGTTCGGGAATTTAGGATACGGGCGCCGCCATCTTGACTCAGAAGCATCACACTTACTGAGGAGAGGAGAGTGGGATAAGGTACAGGGGGGCGGGTTATAGCTGTGCTTTGCTCAGACAGAGCAGAGCTGGGGTCAGGGAAAGGTCAGCAGTCCCAGAATGCAGAGCAGCACAGTCACTTCCTGTTTGCAGGCACTTCCTGTTTGCAGGCTGCCTGCAAAAATGGCAGCTTCCATAAGCCGCCATCTTGGATGTTTAAAGGCTTATAAAATGCAGTAGATGCCGGTAGGATGATTTTTAATGTGAGCAATCTGTATGTACAGGGTGTGGGAAACATATAAGATAGACTCTTATTTAGAGTGAAGGTCCGCTTTAAATGACATGTATTCTCGCGTTTTCTCCTCTCTCCCCTCTTCAGACGATCACACTGGACCTAGGAAATTGGTCATCCTGAGACTGAACATGTGAAGAGCACTTGAGACAAAAATATGAAGGGCCTTACCAAGTTCTGTTGACCACACCAACATCAGTAAAGCTTGAGGGAAAGCCAAATTGGATCCACAAGGCATCAGACCGGCTAATAGCCTTATCAATAGGAAGGTTCGTTAGTGGGTTTTTGTCACTTTGTTTTTAACATTTGTCAGTGGACTTCTCAATCTTTCCAATCTTCTCAAACTTTGGGATGTAGATCCCAAACCCCCAGCCCCATCTCAATAATATTCTTCTATATTCTATTCTATATCTTAATATCCTTCAGAGACACAGCTGCAGCGTCAGTCAGACTAGTGACCTCAGGCAGCCACATAGGGCATGGGATCAGCGCAGGAGCAAGTTGTGGTTTAAGCAATGCTACCAAACAGGTGCTACCAAGGAAACAAAGAGGTGCTGTTGCCAGTACCAGTGTACCACGTGACGTGAGTACTTGGTAGAGCACTCTGAAGGTTCAGAGAACACAGAGCAAAGCTGTGATTATCGAGAGGCAGATTCCACCCGAGTGAGCTTGGAACGAAAAGGCCATGTTTAGTGCTTGAACCAGAGATGCCATGAGTGACCCCAGTTGGCGTGACGTCTGTATTCAACTTTATGTTGCTTCATGTTCCTGCTCTGAAGCCTACTTACGACATAAACAGCTGCTTTGCATGAAAGGTTAATGTAGGATATTGTTTCCTGCTGCCTGTTCTACTGTATTAGTATTTTCCAAAACTGATAAAATCTTTTCCTGTTATCCATTTCCTGTAAGGTTTTACAACTAACATGGCAGCTTCAATAGATCAAGTCCCTCAAAAATTACAACATTTCTGAATAAGCAGAGCCTTAAAACTTCAGATGAAAACCAATGCTTCATACGCAGAAAGTCAGCAGACAGGATCTAGAGAAGTTGAGCCAACCAAAGCTACACTGAACTTCCAAAAATGCTAAGAACACTTCATGATCACAACAGGCATTGCTTTATTGGGGATACAATGATGGCTTAAACATTTTACAATTCTATGTTTAACACTTAAAGTGGGCCTCCACCATACCTGCTGCCTTCATCGCCACCTCAGAATCCCATTTTGGGATGCCTGTTTGCTGTAAAGTCCCTGTAAATGTCAGAAACCAAGTCCATAAGGTTCTCTAAAAACCCAGGTGGGTTGCTTAATATGCATTAGTACTTTCCAAGGTTCCCCAGGGTCCCGTGCTGCTGTACACAATGAAGTGTGGTATGGGGAAAGGTTAAAGTCAAAAGCTGCACCGGTCGGTCCTGGAGTCTTACGTTTGACCAAAACCCATGATTTTCACTATCCCGAGTATTGGTTTGTCCCCCCCGGGGCATGGTGGTTTAGGGTGCTCTGCTGTGCAAAACCCCACACCGATCACCGAGCAAATGCATCTCTCCTCGGTTCAACAGCGCATGCCTGGCCATTCATCCAATCAGCTTCTGTGGCCACACATTAATATGTGGCTGGAGAAGCTGAACAGAATCCTAGCCACACACATCGTGTGAACCTTCACTCACAGTCTGCTGTGCGCGACTACGCAACCACTCAGGGATTCGAGTGATGCCGCCGGCCGTACGCATATGCCGTGGGCAGACAGGTAAAGATATCAAGTGACTCCGGGGGTTTCACAAAGAGGGGAAATGGAATCAGCCCTGGAGTCTCAGAATTTTGTGCCACTTTAACGCAAACACAGGTGTTATCAGAGGTCAGAGTGGCCTTGATGTTCACGTTAAAAGTTCATTGTAAAGAGAGAAACACTGAATACATTTACTTTTAAGTAAAATGATATAAAAAAAAAATGAAGTATAGCTCATTTTTAATCTATTTGTTATATACTCCCCCCAACATCATGATGGGAGTGGCAATCCATGTGACTAAGCTCGCATAGGAGAGCCGAGAGGCATTATGTTTGATTACAGGTCAACTATTGCAAGGTAAACACGTCCAAGAAATTCAAGGAGAACGGTTGAGGGAGAAAGTTCAAGGTTGGATTTGAGCTATAAATATACTTCAAGAAGCTAATCTTAAAATAGCTAATCTAAAACAATTTACAGGAGACTCACAATTTGTCACAAATACCAGTGCAACATAAAATATTTTTTATACAGAAAATGTTAAACTGTTAGCATTGGAGTGCCAATGTGCTGTTCAATAAGGGGTTAAAAAAGATAACGCAGAAGACAGAGCTAATGAAGGAGAGAGAGAAGCAATAACCCCTATCACAGCTTCCATCAGATAAAGCCTTGCTCCATTACAAGGATGGCAGCCAAGCCCTCTGTGTAAATCCCCGTTGTGCTTTGGCCAGAGAAGCTATAAGTTCTCCACAGAGGTCTATAGGGATTTCCTTTGCCTATCCACTAGACGGATCAGGTCAGTGGGGTGGCGACTGAAAGCTGAATGAGGAAGTGATTTGTTCACTAAGGATACCAACATAACAGGAAGGGGAGCGCTGGAGGGATACAATGTAAAGTAAGCTACTGACTTTTGACTTGCCAATCCCTTTAACACTATCCTGTTTTTTTAGTCTTCTGAACCTCTCCTTAAAGTTGACATACGATCAAAAGGTGACCTGAGGCCTGCCTTACCCTCCCCGTTATCCAAGAAGAACAGGCCAACAGCATGTTAGATACGGTTTCGTTGTGTTGCGAGTTTCAACCTCAGCTCAGATGAGAGAAGATGGACCTGTGCCAAACCTCATCCGTCAGTACACCAGAACCTGTGTGTTTGCCATGTTGGCATACAAGAAGATGGTTTTAGAAAGACAATGAGCTCATTGAAAGCATAATACAGAAAGGTGTGTACACAACGATTAATAAAAAAAAATTACATTCATAGTAATAGATACATGCTGTAGCACAGCCAAACTCTAGCTATTAAACTGGAACTTTAGTCTGAATAAGAGCCTATTTTATATGTTCTCCCCCCGTTAAAAATCATCCTACCTACATCTACTGCATTTTCTGAGCCTGCAGACAGGAAGTGTCTTCTGACTATACCACTCTGCATTCTGGGATTGCTGTCCTTATACCGACCACAGCTGTTCTCTGTCTGTGCAAAGCACAGAGATAACCCCCCCCCCCCCCCCCGTGCCTTTCCCCTTCTCCTCAATATGTAATGCTACTGAGCCAAGATGGCTGCACCTGTATCCTGAACAGAGTTGTAGCCCTGTAGGGGAAAGACTAATAAGTGACAAAAAAAAATAAAATTGATTAATTTTAGAGGCTGTGGAATAGTTTAACCCTTCAACCGCCAGCCACGTAAAATTAACGTGGTTGCCGCCCTGTCAGTTAAACACCTGCACCCTGTTCTACAAACCCCATAGTTGGTGCCCGGGCTGGTTATGCTGGGTAGGGGGGAACCCACCCCACTCCTAGAAAGCTTGAGGTGTGCACTTCCAGAGAATATATAGTTTGTGGGGGCGTATTTCAAATCAAGGTGCGCATATCAGTTGAATTTTATCTGAAATTCTCCTAAAGCGCTGTTTCAGTTTGGGAGAGTCTCCTGGGCAGGAAAGGGTATCTACCAATACATATGTGGTTCCGCTGTAACCAGGAAAACTTGGGATTTTACACGCAATGAGATTTTATTGACAAACTTTACATTTTTATTACAAAAAAAAAACACTGCAAATTGTAAAAAAATGTTTTATTTTATTTTTTTGCGCATATTTCACTCAAAAATTATTTAGAACACACCTATAAAATGACAAACAAGACATTTCATGTTAAAGCCCAGACAAACAATATATCACTTTCTTGGGAAATCCCAAGCAGCCAAGAAGTTCTCTCTGTCAGAACTGCATTGCTTGAGTGTGATGTGTGTGGGGATATTTGGACCATACATTTCAAAGTATTCGTATTACACGAGATCTGTTGCTGGTCCCCTGTAAGCATTCAGACTCCCATAGCCACCAGACTGTAAAACTGCCTAAGTAATTTAAAGCAGAACAAAACCCACTAACAGCTGCCCTGGAATCTAAAAGATGTGTTTGAAATCCCCCCCCCCAGCACTGGTACTCACCTTTCCCCGATCCAACAGCGCATTTGCAGGCTCTCGTCCAATGAGAGCCGCCTACTGATACTATGTCACGCACAGTGTGGGGTACGGCAGCATGCGTGCTGAATAGTTGGGTTTGATTTTTTTATTGCAAAATAAGAAGGAAATCTACATGGATTTAATCTTGATGTTTATAAAGAGCTGATGTATTCTCGGGTGCTTTACAGAGTTAATAGACATTCCTAGCTTACCCTGAGCCGTTAAGGACTCTACTGCCCCTAACAAGCAGTTACTATGGATAATTGAGTTGCTAGTATGTTTGGGTTGTGAAAGGAAAGCAGAGAACCCGGGGGAAACCCACACAAACACAGAGAGCCCATAGCAACCCTATTCAAGATGAGATTAGAAGCCAGGACCGGTGGCTGCAAGACAAAATGCTAACCACTTAAGTTATTGCTGCTACAGAGGGTCTTGGTCTACTTTAAATGACTTAAAAACAAACATTAGGTCTGCTGAACACACCCCTTCTAGGGGTTGTTGATGAACTCTGGGAAACCTGTAATCAGGCTGGCGATCAGCTGGGCTCGCTGCGTGTGTTTGTGTGATGTGTGCACATGACGCAGCACATACCCGTCAAACCCATTTAGTTGCTGGCAGGCATGTGCCGTATTGAATTGTGGAAGGGTAAATATTGAAAGCAAAGAGAAAAAAAATATATTAAAAGGCAAAGTTCACCTTCAATGGCATTTTTGAAAGTGAATATTAAGGGGTGCGAAAATGTTGTCCTCAAGGCTTATCTAGTTTTTTTACTCATGTTGGCATGTGTTTTATGGAACCAGTTTTAATGCCTGCAATCTGATGCTATTAGCAACTGTACACCATGAAGAGAGGATTAAGCCCTGAGAATTGACTACTACGACAAAGACATTTGCTAACATAAGAAAAAGAATTGCCAGATAAGATCAGGACATCCTTTTGGCACACAATAATATACGCTTTCAAAAAACGCCACTGAAATTGGACTTTCCCTTTAAAGAGAAAAAAAAAAACCCAGGAGATCTGACTCTCCATGGTTTTGTTTCATGTCTCTGGGGCATCCCGAAGCAGGATGCCCCGCTATGTGAAACCCTAAAAACTCATCACGGCCCTCTCCAACGACACATGCAGAAGCAATAGCAGGCATCCAAAGTTTGCCCAATTTTCAATATTACTCCAGGACCATGCAAAAAAGTGGCCCTACGGCTATTCTGTAGCTTGGCACTCTAAGTGTCAGCAAGCACAGCAAGACACATTAGTCCCATGTTCATGCCTCATAGCTTCACCATTACACACCCTTCTCAGCCATGACCCACAAAATGAAGCAAAGAAACCTTGCTTAGAATACACAAGGTATTTACATACAGAGAATTACAGGTGCTGTGAAATGACTTATTTCTAATGTTTCCAAATGGGAATAAGGTGAGAGAAATTTAACGTATGCCAGAATAAGGACCTTAAAGTGGACCCAAAAAGGTATGCTTCCCCCTGTGGTATCACAAATCGAGATGCTATGCTGGGTTAAACCGCCTGGGGTCAGGAGCACTCCCCAGACTACAGGGTGATCACGTCAGCCGGCATTCCTGAGATCGGCCAATCAGAAATCTCAAAAATGCCAGGTAGGTGCGGCGGTGGGAAAACTTTTTTCTGGCCATGACTGGGCCATCATCTCCTGAGGTTCTCAGGTAGGGAGGGTGCGAGGGGTGGAAAGAAAGTTTTGTGCCAATTTGTAGTTTTTCTAGGAGTTTTTAAACGTCATTAAAATGCTAAATGGGGAGTTATACAAACTAAAAATGGACCAATCACCTTTGATGCTGGCCCTGGAGTCTAAAAGACTAACCCGCTACCCTCTAACAGGCTGCATGCTGGCGCAAGCACTGATAAAAGGTATAGCTAAAAGAGGCCGCAGCTCGCACATAAGCCATTGGATCGGGGAGAAGGTGAGTTTTACAAGGGGACTGTTGGCCCTGGAGTCTAAAAGCCTAACTCACTACCCTCTAACAGGCTGCATGCTGGCACGAGCCCTGATAAAGATATAGCTGATATAGGCCAGGGAGAAGGTAAGATTTACAAGGGGACTCAAGGAGTTTCAGACAGTGGGGCACCCTGAATTTGGATGCCTGGGGGGGGGGGGGGGATCAGGCAACCCAACCACTTTTGGTCCACTTTACAATTCAGCCTTGGGAGTTTATTTGTTGACCGGGATGTCAAAAAGCACATTGGGCTAGGAGGCTCAGAGGAGATGCTGCGGGCTAGTAAGATCCCAGGCTGATTTTTGTCCCCCAGCCCACTACTGCCTACAGATATATCTGGTACGGAGTTGCCCGGGAGGGTTTGGGTCCGCTTTAAAGGAGTGGGTGCAATGTAGCACAATCACTGATATAAAGAGGGGTGAATCTATGTGACAGCTCAGTGGCTGTCACCTATACTGAAGGCTTCCATCCCCTCTCCAGCACAAATATTGCACTAGGCAGGAGTCAGGCGAGGTCAGTGGGGCTGTATGGGGGGGATCACAGCTCGGATAAGGGAGCAGATACATGTACACATATGTGGGACAGATTAGGTGATGATACACATATACACACATAGGCGATGATGGGAACAGGACACGGGGCTGTGTGAGCTCACCTTGGGGAAGGCTCCCTCCCGGCGGGGGGTCTTGTGTTGGTCCAGTTGTCCCCGGTCCAGCATCAGGTAAAGGGAGAAGATGACCACACAGAAGATGGCACTGCCCAGCACGGTGATCTGCCGGCTAAGCTTCATGTCGCGGCTGGAGACACAGGGCACGCGGGGAGCCCTCCTTCCTTCCTGGGTGCTGTCCGCCGGTGCCGTGCTCACATGCTCCACAGGTCAGAGCGCGCCCAGCGCCCAAACTTTCCCCTCCATGAAGGAGTTAGCGCGCCGCTCCGGACCAGCAGCCCCCTTCCCCGTACAAGCACGGCTCCGGGACTTCCGCTCAGTGTCGCCCTCTGCCGCTGCTACTGCAACCTCGCTCCGGGGCTCACGCGTACTTTCCACAGCCGCCCCCTTGCTTTGTATTGCCGCCTCCTCCTCCGCCACTGCTGCTACTGCCGGGCTCTACACAGCTCGCTGCCCCGACCGGTGCTCATCAACTCCGTCCAGCGCCTTCCAAGTGCCTCTGTCGGAGGGGGCAGGCCTTTCGCTATGAGGGGAGCGTCATTCTTTCGTGCAGGCAGGGGGGGAAACGGTGACGTCACAGCACAGTCACGGTCACGCCCCCCACCAGCGGTTTGAGAGTACAGAGAGGGGTCGATGAGATGGTGTTTGTAGCGGAAGGGCCTCTGGCCTGGAGCCGCGCTGCCTGAGTCACCCGTTAGTTACACACAGCCCCGCTTAGGGGAAGTACATAACCGGGGGTCACACGTGCTACTGCTGCTTGTAAAAGAGCGCGTCTACACTTATTGGAAAGATACCGATAGTATCAGCCGAGTGCAGTGCTGAGGTGTTACCCATAGCAACCTATCACATTGCCTTTAGGGTCATTTCACTGGCTTCCATTAGCCAGTGAAGGAGAATTTAACGGCAACAAACAGTGGGTCTGACAGAAAGCGGGAACCTCTGTGAGGCGAACAGGACTGAACCTAGTCTCTGCTGCCCATAGAATGTGCCTCTGAGCCCATAGCACGTGCCTCTGCTGCCTGAGACCCTGAGCCCATAGGACGTGCCTCTGCTGCCTGAGCCCATAGCACGTGCCTCTGCTGCCTGAGCCCATAGCACGTGCCTCTGCTGCCTGAGACCCTGAGCCCATAGGACGTGCCTCTGCTGCCTGAGCCCATAGCACGTGCCTCTGCTGCCTGAGCCCATAGGACGTGCCTCTGCTGCCTGAGCCCATAGGACGTGCCTCTGCTGCCTGAGCCCATAGCACGTGCCTCTGCTGCCTGAGACCCTGAGCCCATAGGACGTGCCTCTGCTGCCTTGGACCCTGAGCCTATAGAACGTGCCTCTGCTGCCTGAGCCCATAGCACGTGCCTCTGCTGCCTGAGACCCTGAGCCCATAGGACGTGCCTCTGCTGCCTTGGACCCTGAGCCCATAGGACGTGCCTCTGCTGCCTTGGACCCTGAGCCTATAGAACATGCCTCTGCTGCCTGAGACCCTGAGCCTATAGAACGTGCCTCTGCTGCCTGAGACCCTGAGCCCATAGCACGTGCCTCTGCTGCCTGAGCCCATAGCACGTGCCTCTGCTGCCTGAGCCCATAGCACGTGCCTCTGCTGCCTGAGCCCATAGCACGTGCCTCTGCTGCCTGAGCCCATAGGACGTGCCTCTGCTGCCTGAGCCCATAGCACGTGCCTCTGCTGCCTGAGCCCATAGCACGTGCCTCTGCTGCCTAAGACCCTGAGCCCATAGGACGTGCCTCTGTTGCCTGAGCCCATAGCACGTGCCTCTGCTGCCTGAGCCCATAGCACGTGCCTCTGCTGCCTGAGCCCATAGCACGTGCCTCTGCTGCCTGAGCCCATAGCACGTGCCTCTGCTGCCTGAGCCCATAGCACGTGCCTCTGCTGCCTGAGCCCATAGCACGTGCCTCTGCTGCCTGAGCCCATAGCACGTGTCCTTGCTGCCTGAGCCCATAGCACGTGCCCTTGCTGCCTGAGCCCATAGCACGTGCCTCTGCTGCCTGAGCCCATAGCACGTGCCTCTGCTGCCTGAGCCCATAGCACGTGCCTCTGCTGCCTGAGCCCATAGCACGTGCCTCTGCTGCCTGAGCCCATAGGACGTGCCTCTGCTGCCTGAGCCCATAGCACGTGCCCTTGCTGCCTGAGCCCATAGCACGTGCCTCTGCTGCCTGAGCCCATAGCACGTGCCTCTGCTGCCTGAGCCCATAGGACGTGCCTCTGCTGCCTGAGACAGCCCATAAATGTGCCTCTGCTGCCTGAGACCCTGAGCCCATAGGACGTGCCTCTGCTGCCTGAGACAGCCCATAGAACATGCCTCTGCTGCCTGAGACCCTGATCCCATAGGACGTGCCTCTGCTGCCTGAGGCAGCCCATAGCACACGCCTCTGCTTCCTGAGCCCATAGGACGTGCCTCTGCTGCCTGAGACTCCACCTGGCCCCTCCCTAGAGGAGCAGACCTGGAGTAGAGGGCTGGGCTACAACACCTGAGCCATGAATACAATCTGCTGTAACACTAAAAAAATGATATCAAACAAGTTCAGGTGCACTCCACATGCGTTACTTTACCTGTGCTGCCTGTATACATCTATGGGCTTTATTGCAATTCCATTGTGGGGCAACCGCTGCATGTCACATTATCCAAAACACTTAACAACTCAACACCTATGTGTAAAAGTGGTTATTTTGAGGTGCGGCTTATCTGCAGGCTTTTAACCCTTTAACTGCCAGCCTACCTGGAGTTTTTGTTGCCAGACCATTTTCACTATTTTGCGCTACATATGTACAACTGTGATTTTTGAAGGGATTTCCCAGGAAAAAACTATATATTGTTTTTTTTTTTTTTTGAACAGAGTCTGGGCTTTAACATGACATGTCTTGTTTGTCATTTTTTAAGTGTATTCTCAATATTTTGGGGTGAAATATGTGCACATTTACAATTTGTAGGTTTTTTTGTAATAAATGAGTTTGTCAATAAAATCTTGCGTGAAAAAGCCCAATTTCTCCCGGTTACAACAGTACCACATATGAATTGGTAGACTCCCCCAAACTAAAACAGCGCTTTAGGAGATTTTCAGATAAAATAAAACTGTGCTATGCGCTATGCGCACCTTGCAGTTTTTCAAGAAAAACAACTCTTTACATTTGGAATACCTCCAACAAACTATATATTCTCTGGAAATACCTCAAGCTTTCTAGGCATACCAGGCTTGTTGACGTGGGCACAGTTTTCTGGAAGTAATCCCACAATGAATTCTTTGGTTGTCTAGAGTTTCCCTAAAAAAGCGAAATCAAAGCCACATTTTCCTAAAAAAATCAATATGTAAACAAGGAAACACAAGTTCAATGCAAGGTCCTCCAAACAGAACAATACCCAACATGCATAGGTACTGTCAAGGGAATAGTTGCCAAACACTGCAAAGTAAAGCATGTGCGTAAGGGTAATTTTACTTGAAAATTTCAGCTCTACTGACAAAGTGCGCATGTTGCATATTCACAGAAAGCACACATGTTAAAGTGGACCAACACCGAGAGGTGATCGGCCCGGAAATCTATAAGATTCCCGGGCCGATCACCTCCCACCCCGCGGGACATCCGAGATCGGGATGTCCCGCGGGGTGAAACCCCCCCCCAGACACCCCAAATCGCTTACCTGATCTTCGGCGGCGGCCAGCCGCCGCCGCCTCCCTCGCGCCCCTGTAGACGTGCGCGCGCCTGCGCCGAAAGTGACGCGAGGGAGGCGGCGGCAGCCGCTTGGACGTTCCTGATCCCCGCCTGGACGTTGGCGGGGATTGGACCGTCCAGTCACGTGGGAGCGGGGACAGGTAAGATTTTGGGGCTTTCTGGGGGGTTTCACACAGCGGGGCACCCCCGATCGGGGTGCCCCGCCGAAGTGGACCAAAACCCAGGATAGTCAAAATCCTGGGTGTTGGTCCACTTTAAGCTTTTTAACCGTACCCAGCTTGTTGTAATGGGCTCATCGTTTTAGAAGTAATCCCTCAAAGAATTCTTAGGTTTCACAGGGTTTCCCTAAAAAAGCGGACTATAAAACATATTTTCCTAAAAAATCGATATGCAAACAAGAAAAAACATGGTAAATCTGAAAGCACAACGTCCCCCGAGTAGAACAATGCCCAACATGCATAGGTACTTTTAACCCTTTTAATTGCCTACTTAAAATGTTGTCCCCCTCTGACGTGTCATTTTTCACCATTTTGCGCTATGTTTAACTGATTTTTGCAGAAATTTCCAGGAAATTTATAATTTTTTTGTGGCAAAGTTTAAGCTTTAAAATGAAATGTCTTGTTTGTAATTTTCCTACCATTTTTTTTATATTTTTGAATAAAAAAACAAAAATAAATAAAAATACTTAGACAAAAGGGATGAGCACCACTAAAAATAATCAAAACAAACAAAGGGGAGTGCACCAATAGCTCCAAAACACAATATCAATAAACCAAACACAAATTCAAGTTAAAGGGCACTACAACCCAATAATAAAAATGTTCTTTTTATTATTAATCATTGAAGCCACAAACATCTAAAAACATATTTACACATTGGACAACTTAAAACCAAGAAAAAGCCTGTCTATCCTGGACCCAGGTTGCTAAGTTTGTGTACAATTTGTTACCTGTCACCCAGCAGCTAAAAAAGGCTTCCAGTAGTAGAAGTAGAGCTGAAGCCTGAGTGATCAGCATGGGGCACAGTACTCTGGGATTCATGCTAGGTAAGTATTAAAATTAATGTTAATTAAAATGTATTATTTGTGTGTTTTTAAATTTTTTTTACATTTAACCCTTTGCACACTGGTAAGGGGTCCATGAGAAGCTTATTCCAGTTCACAAGGCTTAGGGGGCGGGCTAGCCCATTACCTGCCTCCCCAAGGGGGGGGCAGAAGAGCCCGGGGATATGAAGCTTTGGCGCTTGTAGCTAGCAGGGTGGGGTGTCACCAAAGCTGGCCCCCAAACTCTGTTCTACAATGCTGGGTAGGGGGGAATTTTTTTAATGGTGTCCCCCACCTGTCATTTTTTAAAATTAACCCTTTGTTACCTGCCACCCAGCAGCTATAAAAGCCAAAGTGATCAGCGTGGGACACAGTGCTCTGGGGTGGATCCATGGAAGGTAAGTATTAAAATATATTAAAAAATAAATTATTAAAATAATAATAATTATAAAATACTTGTTTGTATCCATGCCTCCCGGGGGGGGGGGGGGGGGGTTGAAGTGTCCACCCACTTGGCTGTACGTGCTTGTAGCCAGCAGGGCGGGGGGGCAACAAAGCTGGCCCCTGCACCCTGTTCCTACAAGCCCTGAATAGCTGTTTTTTTTTGTGGATTTTTAAGCCTTAAAATTTCCCCAAAAATGGGCTCCACCCCCCCACCCCCCCCCGAGGAGCGGGATCCTATGCCATTTTGGGGGGGTTTAACCCTTTATAGTGTGGATAGAATTTTGTGGGCGGTATTTAAAATATAAAGAGTTCTTTATCTTGAAAAACTGCAAAGTGCTTATAGTGCATAGCATAGTTGTATTTTATCTGAAAATCTCCCAAAGCTCTGTTTCAGTTTAGGGGAGTCTCCTGGGCAGGAAAAGGTGTCTACCAATACATATGAAGTACCGCTGTAACCGTGAGAAATTGGAGTTTCACACGATTTTAATGGCAAACTTACATTTTTTATTACAAAAAAACACTACAAATTGTAAAAAAATAGATTTTTTTATTTTTTTGCACATATCTCACCCCAAAATATTGAGAATTCACTTTAAAAATGGCAAACAAGTAATTTCATGTTAAAGCCCAGACTCTACTGAAAAAAA
Organism: Gastrophryne carolinensis; assembly: GCA_027917425.1. NCBI lineage: Eukaryota > Metazoa > Chordata > Amphibia > Anura > Microhylidae > Gastrophryne > Gastrophryne carolinensis. Next base: position 539,809,887 of record CM051234.1, read on the forward strand.
TATATTTTTCGTTTTTTCGCCCCATAGGACACACCTTCCCATAAGACGCACCTAGGATTTGGGGGAGGAAAATAAGAAAAAAATTTTAAAAATATTTTAAACCAAAAACGTACCATTACAGACAGTGTGGCATTCCCCTGGTGGGCGTGGCCTGCACCGAGTCAGTGCAGGCCATGCCCACTCGCTGCCCTGACCTGGGTGTTCGTCCGTACCCAGGAAGAGGCAGCAGATGGAGGAGCGGCGGGTGCTGTCTCTGGCCCCGCCGCTGCTATTTCTGCCTGAAAAGACAGCGATCGCAGCGGCGGGGCCGGGACAGACCCCGCCACTCCTCTGGCCTCTGTCAGTGTGGCAGGCAACGCGGGAGCGCTGGGAACGGGTGAGGTTTTTGTTTTTTTATTTCTTTAAAAAATTTTTTACATTCGCCCGATAAGGCGCACGGACATTTTTCCCCCACTTTTGGGGAAAAATAAGTGCGTCTTATAGGGCGAAAAATATGGTATATAATTTCCCTGGAAAATCCTTCAAAAATTACAGCTGAACATGTGTAGCGCAAAATAGTGCAAAATGGTCTGGCAACAAAGGGTGACAAAATCCCCAGGTAGGCTGGCACTTAAAGGGTTAATTTAGCTCCAATTTGTTTGGTTGAAAAATAAATAAATAAATATTTTTGTTTATTTTATTAAAAAAGGCATATTGCATGTGAAAGCATATATATTGGTAGCCCACTCATTGTTGCCCAGGAGACCCCCCCCCCTAAATGAAAAGAGCACTTTATAACATTTACAAATAAAATACAACTACTATCCACATTATAAAGGGTTAAACCAAAAAAATGGCTTAGGGTTCACCTTCTGCCCCCCAGGGCTTTGGGGAGGCAGGTAATTGGGGGGCTGGGGGTTAATGACAAGTCACCCGCTAGCCACAGGTGACATGCCAGCCCCTAAGCCTTGTGTATTGGTATAGGGGGTCTCATGGGGGGGGGGTCTCAAGTAAAAAAAAAAAAAAACAGACACAGAAACAAATATTTTATTATTTTTTTTAATACTTACCTCCCATCCATCCCAGAACACTGTGTCCCCCGCTGATCACTTGGCATCTGCTCTCCTGCTGCTGCTTGAAGCCTTTTTTATCTGCTCAGTGCCAGGTAGCAAAGAGTTAATTATATAAAAATTACATAGGGTCCCCCCCTACCGGGGTGAGGGACCCCATTTCTTTTAAATTTTAAGGGTTAAAAACTGTTAAAAAACAAAAAAAAAGGCATGAGGTCCCCACCTCACCCAGCATAACCAGCCCAGGGACCAGCTATGGGGGCTTGTACAACAGGGCGCAGGGGCCAATCGCTTCTCTCAAAAATTACCTGGGGGCGTGGCTTCGGCAGTGGAAAAGCCCAGTTTTCTTTGAAAACCAGGCCACCGCCGAGACAACAGCAACATCTGCTGCGTGGGGGGCCCACACATTGAGCGGTGGATCATCCACTTTAAGTTGAGATTTACGGGGTCCTGGGGGTTATGTGTGGGGGTCTCCAGCATTCTGGATGCCCCCTCCCCAGATTGTGGGTGTTGGTCCGCTTTAAACTGGACCTTCATCCTGAATATGAGTTTATCTTATATGTTTCCCCCAGGCCTGTACATACAGATTGGCCACATTAAAAATCATCCTACCTGCATCTACTGCGTTTTTTGAGCCTTTAAATATCCAAGGCAGCCCATGAAGTTTCAGACTGCCTGAAACAGGAAGTGTCTTCTGACTATGCTGCTCTGCATTTTGGGATTGCTGTCCTTTTTCTGACCCCGGCTCTGCTCTGACTGTAAAAAGCAGAGCTATAACCCCGCCCCCTGCACTTTTGCTTCCTCTCCTCGCCCGTATCCTAGATTCAGAGTTGCAGCCCAGTGGGGGAAAGAATAATAAGTAACTAATGAAAAACTTAAAATATATTACTTTTAGATGCTGGGGAATAGTTTTTTGGGGTTTGGGCTATTCATTAAATTATGCTGAAGGTCCTTGTTAAACCACTTGAGTGTTGCTTTAGCAGTGTGATTTTGACCATTGTCCTGCTGGAAGGTAAACCTCTGTCAGCATCAAATCACTGACAGACTGAAACCAGTTTTGCTCAAGAATATCCCTGTATCAAGCTCCATCCATCTTCTCCTTGACTCAAATATACCTCTAATCAATATACATCTCTGGCCCAAATCTCTCTTCTTTCCTAACCGCTCTTCCTTTATGTCATTACTCCCTCCAACTGAACATGGACAAAACAGAACTGGTCAATAACCCACCATCCAATTCCCCTTCCCTCTGTCACCCAGCAAAGCTTTATCCTACCACGATCCTCCTTACATTTAATCTCTAATCCAGCAATACCAACCCAGATACAAACTCCACTCCAGGGAATTCAATCTACCATATTTGTGCGCCCCCCTATGGGGTGCCCCTGGGGAGACACATGCCATGGGATTTGTACATGGTCCTGGGCTCGTTTGGGTGGAATGGGTTTTGGTCCAGTTTAACTGACCTCATTATCATTATCAAAGCATTACAATTATGGCAAAGCAGCTACTAGTCCAAGTAACCATGTCTTCAGGATGATGCTAACAGGCTCTCTCAGTTGTCTATCAGTTAAGACCTTTCAGAAACAACAGTGTATTTTGTCTTTTTCAGATAAGGCCTTGAATCAAAAACATTTCCATTTTACATTTTTCAGACAGAAGTAGGTGTGTAAAGTAGCCAAATAACCTGCTTGTTTTTTTATTACCGTACTCTGTGGAGCAACCTAAAATGAGCTGCCCCCTGGAGACTCTATAGAACCCTATTTACACTTTAGGACTGCTTTAACCTATATGTAATTCATCTTTATAAGTTGTCTTTTGTCCTAACCTTCTGTTTGTGCAAATACTTGCAAAGCTCTGTAAATGAGGTGAGTGCAAAATAACAAAACAAATAGAGCCCCATGAGGATTTTGTTTCCCTTGTGTGTATCCTTTGCTGGGTGTGAGCACAGTATTGTAAACTGACCTGTTAGACTTGTTTCCTAAATCCGTTGTTGCATGAGTAGGAGTATTATTTCAGTGACCAAAACCGATATGTACCAGTATATCCTTTCTGCAGGCATGGCCTCAGTAAAATGATATTAGTTCTCAGAAGTATACTGTATTCAACCCTGTGCCTCATTGTAATAGCGATTACTTGTCTCATGTGTATACAATACAGTGTAACCCCTTTAAAGGTACACACTAACTCCCACTTTATCCCCCTTGGGAACCATGTTAAACAGGCCATTTCAAAGCATCTCAATCTCTGATGGGAAGCCTCATTTAAGAAGCATCAGTGCCACACAGCGCCACTTTTTTGGACTCAACGGCACTCAGCGTGATGTTTAAGAAAGAACAAAATGGCAGCGCCAATGTGCCCACCAGCTAGCGTCATATGTAGCACTAGCACCGAAAATGATGCAGCTAGATTGTAGTGCTTAATGCTTAATTCATTAATATTACACACATTTTTTGCATTGGGGCTTGTCTGTAACTGAAACACAGGACCTAGGTGGACCAAAATGTTTTTTCGATGGTATTAAAATTTTATTTAAATGGATTCTTTTGCTTAACAATGTGCAATTAGGACACTAACCAAAATGCATCCAAAACACATTGTTAAGTTCGTCCCAAGCAATGGTTTCCAGTAAATGTAATGAAAAAAGAAGATTTTAAGGAGGAAAAAAATCATAAATAAGCTGTGGAGTGCCAGAATAAAAGAAGTAGAATGCGCTAACTGGAGCTGGGATAATCAGCCAGTGGGTCAAACAGCCACATTATCTTTGCAACAATCAAAGATTGAATTAGTAACATTCAGCACAGTGCCAGTTAGGAGGAGAATGCTGGCGCTATAGCCATAAAAATGGTGCACATCATAAAAAAGGCCTTAAATGTAAATACCCTATGTTTTCTAAGCTATATAGCTATAGCTTCTATAGATTTCTTCAATTTAGGGGTTGTATCTGAGCATGTAAATGCTCAGATACAACACCACCGCTATATGACAGGCCGGGGGGGGGGGCATCCAGATTGCTGGAGCCCCCCCACACACATATCCCCCCAGAAAGCCTGTAACACCGAAGCACCAATTGGGCACCCGGCGCACATGTGGGTAGCCAGTGCTGCCATTATTCTGGCTGCCGGAATGTGCTGCCCATGTGAGCACCCAGCCAACTGCTGCACTGGGTTCCCAGCGGAGGAGCGGGGTTAAGGTGAGAGCGTTCTGGAGAGGTTATGTGAGGGGGGGCTCCAGCATTCTGAATGCCTAAATATACACAGAGCTGTTAGAAAGTCCACAGTGATGCAAATCAATCCACACGTGTTCTTCCTAGGCTAGATAATCCACCACCGATCACTCAAGCCTCTTACCAGACAGCCAATATCAATAGGCAGAAATAGGTGTAATCCTTCGAATTATGCCCCGGTCTCCAGCATATTCAATCCGACTTCTCACCCAAAATACTTTCAATGGATCAAATTTAGGAGCATATAATTAACAGAGGAGGACATCAATCTCTTGATCCAATGCTCTGTTTTTATCAGGCACTTTTGTGCAGCATCAGTCTGAGGGGACTCAGACTGATGCTGCACAAAAGTGCCTGATAAAAACAGAGCATTGGATAAAGAGATTGATGTCCTCCTCTGTTAATATTCTGGAGACCGGGGCACAATTCGAAGGATTACACCTATTTCTGCCTATTGATATTGGCTGTCTGGTAAGAGGCTTGAGTGATCGGTGGTGGATTATCTAGCCTAGGAAGAACACGTGTGGATTGATTTGCATCACTGTGGACTTTCTAACAGCTCTGTGTATATTTGGATATATATAACTTGTTGGGTTTTTGTAGGAGGTGGAATCCTACATGTTACACGTTGAGTTGTACTTTTCCAGATTCTTATATAGTTCTGAGTAGCGCGGTATTACATCTTTGCACATTCTGAATGCCTGTCATATAGCAGCAGGAACCAACACCCACGCCAAACGGGAACGCATTAATGAGTTTTGAGCATGATCTGCTGTTTGTCAGAGACAGCTTTGGGACCACTGTGGCTTGACATGTCTGCCCACACAGAGAGCATCAAGGGCAGAGTGGCTGCCAGATGACTTGTTTATGTGGTCAAAAAAAAAATTGGCATTGAAAGGAACTCCGCTGTAGGAAATGGAGAAGAGGCACATGGGACAGGCATCGGGGGAGCTGCTTACTGCTTTATTATTTTAAACCTTTAGGTTTACAGTCACTTTAAAGTGGAACAAAACCCAGCAATTTGACTAACCCTGGTCTTGTTCCGTGCCTCAGAGGCATCCCGAATTGGAATGCCCGATGTGTGAAATTCCCCTGAATGCACATAAAACTCAACCTTTATCCAGTCCTACAGCTCATGCATGGGTCCAATCAGAGCCATTTGCCATGCATATGTAATGCTCAGCAAATGGCTCTGCTTACTTGCAGGGGTTCAGCAAAAGGAGTGAGAGTGGGCGCATCCCATGCAGGGGAGGGTTCACACAGTGGGCTTTTAGATTCCAGGGCTGTGTTTCTAGGGTTTTGTTCCACTTGAAATCAGGTCAATAGGAATAGGAATATTTGAAAAAAAAATGTATAAAGTATGAAAGAAAATGGCAAGCTGTTCTTGGAAATGTGTAGCTTTTAATTAAGTGTCATTGATAAGCATGCAAACCACTTAATTCTTATCATTGAGGGATCTGCTGCCACCCTGTTGCTACACCTGGAAGGGTGTACATAATTCTCCTGGGTGCTTGTTTCAAATCCCGCGCCTGAAAAATCTTTTTCATTCATTTCAGTGCACAGCAGTGCAGGATTTGAAAGCTGTGGGCTACTGGCCGGCGATTGACGACACAGGCCAGTAGCCCACAGCTTCCAATGGTTTATTTCCTTTCCTTTGGTTTATTTCCTTTTGCTGTCCCCACCCTCAACCAAAACCAAGCGTTATAGGGCCAGGCTCAAAGGGTTTCAGTAGCTGGTATCAATTGCACTATGCAAGAGCATCTGTATCTCTATTTCTGTTTCCCTTTTCTATGTAATCTGTAGTTAACTGTTAACTGTTGCACTCTGTATATGCCAAAAATAATTCCTTGTTCATCTCACGATGTACTTGGCGAACAATAAATTGAATTGAATTGAATTGTAGCACAGATCTCTGTAATACGTGAACCTGAAAGTCGCTAGGAGAAGCTGCAGTGCAGCCAGCAGTAGTTGGTTGTGGGAGCATCCGGAACTGCGTGGAGAATGTGAGTAAGTCCTCCGACCTTTTTTTTGTTTTACTTTCAGTCTGCTTCAAAAAGGAACTATTAAAAACCAATAAAGTGGACCAAACATCGCATGTGCATTTAACCGTGGCATCCCTGATCTGTGACTTAAACCGGACCTTCACCATGATTTATTGAAAAGCCCAAACCCTTAAAAAACAATTCCCACGTTTTTAGTCACTTACTTATTCTTTCCCCCAGTGGGCTGCAACCCTGTTCAGGACTTTAGGATACGGGGGCCGCCATCTTGACTCAGAAGCATGTTCCTGTTTAGCACAACAAACATGTCAGAAGTTGAAATTTTGATATTTCATTTGAAAAAAAAAACAGCAACACATCTTAAAACGGTTGGGTGTCACAGTGGGAGATCTGATCTGACTTAGGCGCACCAGGGCGCACACATGATAATGCCCCTTGTGTGTCTGTTCTGGTGCTGCATGGCCGGGGGCACATGATCATGGAGGTGATGCTGGTCTGTGCATGCCCGGACGGACCCTGACGCTGTTTGCGTGTGCTGGTTTCTACACATGTGCTGATATTTGCGGAGTGCACGAGCGCCTGTACTTCTGTGCATGGGTGGCAGGTACTTCCTGCCGCCAAGCGCCCTTTAAAAGGAGGCCTGCGGTGCTCAGAAGTTGCCTGAAGATCTACTCAAAGTGATACTTGTCTCCTGTCCCCGTGTGACGCTCTGGCTCTACTTTGGGTCTGGCTTTGGATACTGACTCGCTCTGGCTCTGACCCTCCGTCTTTAGTTATCAACCCCACTCTGGTTCTGACCTTCTAGTTTTGGAAATTGTCTTGCTCTGGCTCTCTACCCCTGGCTTTGAATGACTTCCTGTTTGGTATCCTGAAACCTTGACTCTAGGTTATGGCTATCCTGGCTCTGGACTCTGGTTTGTTTCACCGGATTCCCCTAAAACTTGAACTGAACTTTTCCCCTGCTGGACTTTGGGCGCATTGACTAATGACAATGGTAGTGGGACCCCCGGCTTGTCTTCAACAATGTCCGACCCTCCTTGTGGAAGGCTCCAGCAAAAACCAGACCTGTTGGCAGACTCCCCAGGCTGGAACCAGTGCGTGGTGTAGCAATTTCCCCAACTTTCATTGCTCACTCACACCAGTTACTGCCAGCCCTAACCTGTCATTGCCTTCCATATCTTCTTCAGTGTCTGCCCGGTGTTACTGACCCATCATCATCATCACACCTGACACTCTGGCCCTCTTCTCTGCTGAGTCTCCCCACTACCCACTCTCTGGGAAGGTCACAGGTGGTATTGCTGGCAGCTCTATACATCAGGCTGGTCTCCAAAAAGGTACGTGCCAGTATCTGCAAAACAAACAAAATAGACCTGACCCGGACACAGGCGACTTTTGAAGCCATTATGAAACACCTGAGCGAATTAACCCAACTAGTAGGGGAACTCCGTCAAGGCCATTCTTAACTCTCTGCCTTAGCCCAGGGCCCCCCTACCAGAAAAAATGTCATTCTTTTAAAAAGAGTTACCAGCTGTTCTTCACTCTGCAGCAATGCACCTTTGCTTCAGACATGGTAGGTCTTTTCTTCTTCAGCTTCAAGGAGATCCACAGTCTTGGGCTCATCGCCTTTTGGAATAGGATGATCCCTGTTTGAATACCCTGGCCAGTTTTTTCAAGGCACTTGGTGATTCGTACGAGGATCCAGATCACATGACTTCTACATTAAATTGGAGCAGTGTGAGTTTAAAGCGGACCTTCAGCATCATTTATGGAAAAGCTCAACCCCTTAAAAGACTATTCCCCAGCATCTAAAATTAATATATTTAGCTCTTTTAGTCGCTTACTTTTTATTCTTTCACTCACTGGCCTGCAACTCTGTTCAACACTCATACGTGTGCCGCCATCTTGGCTCAGTAGCATCACATACTGAGGAGAGAACAGGGGTCAAAAGTGCAGGGGAGCGGGGATATAGCTGTGCTGTGCACAAACAGAGCAGAGATGGGCTCTGGAAAAAGTCAGCAATCCCAGAATGCAGAGCGGCACAGTCAGAAGACACTTCCTGTTTGCAGGCAGCCTGCACATCCATGGGCCGCCATCTTGGATGTTTAAAGGCTCAGAAAATACAATAGAGGCAGGTAGGATGATTTTTAATGTGGGCAATCTGTATGTACAGTGTGGTGCAAACATATAAGATAGACTCTAATTCAGGGTGAAGGTCCGGTTTAAAAAGGACTTAAAAAGGACTTTAAAAAGGTCCGGTTTAAAAAAGAATTTCTGGGATTTGTACTCTCTGCTACTGAAAAAGCCATGAATCCAAGTAATGTCTCAGCTATTCTGGAATGGCCTGTTCATAGTTCCCACAAAGAGGTCCAGCATTTTGTGGGATTTGCTGATTTTTACAGGAAATCCATCTGTGGGTTCTCCAAGGTCCTCAAGCCTATCATAGATCTGACCAAGAAGCAATCTAAATTCAAGTGGAACGAGGCAGAAAAGGAGGACTTTGATAGGTTAAAACATCTTTTTACTTCTGCACCACTCTTGAAATACCTGGATTCCCAGCTCCTCTTTATCATAAAAGTAGATGCTTCTGAATCAGCTGTTGGTGCCATTTTGTCTCAAAGAACGGTGAGAGAACGTGTGGCCTTCTTCTCCCAAAAACTTTCCCCTCCTGAAAGAAAATTATGATATGGGGGACAGAGAGCTGTTAGCAATCAAATTGGCTCTAGAAGAGTGGTGGTATCTTGAGGGTGCTAAACATCCAGTCCTGATTTTCACGGTTCTAGTGTATCTGCATTCTGCAAAAAGATTGAGGCCCAGACAAGCTTTGAGAGCACTCTTTTTCTCACGATTTTCATTTTATATAACATATCATCTAGGTTCTAAGAATGGTAAGGCAGATGCTCTGTCCCACTTCGGGCTCCAAAGATGAGTCTTCCACTGACCCCCCCCCCGATTCTTCAAAACAACCATTTTTTGGCAATCCAGCCCTAAATATTTTTAGAGATCAAGGATCATATTCAGACCACATTGACCCTTCCCCTTGTCTTCAGGATATACTTTTTCTCTTTAAACATAGAATCTTCATTCCGGAAACCTTGTGATCCAAGGTCTTAACTCTCTCTCCTGATCACCCTGTATCTTGACATCTTGGAGTTCGCAAAACCAGGGACTTGGTGAAACTCTTCTTCGGGTGGTCTGTACCAGATGCGAGACTCAACATTCCCATCAAGTAGGGTTGTTGCAACCCCTTCCTGTCCCAAATTGTCCTTGGTCTAACATCACCATGGATTTTATCGTGGAATTGCCAGTTTAGATCGCTTTTTGAAAATGGCCATTTCATTACCCTTCTAGGTCTTCGGTCTGCAGTTCTTGCAAAACTTTCATTGAGCAAATGTTTCATCTTCAAGACCTCCCTGATGATATTGTTTCATATATAGGGTCCCTGTTTCATATATAGGTTTATGTCAAAATTTTGGAATATCTCATGTAAAAGTCTAAAAATCTTGTTATCTTTTTTCCTTTGCTTACCATCTGCAAACAAATGATCAGAAAGAAACAGAAAGGACCAATCAGACCCTAGAGCACTATAACAAATGTTACTCCACCTATCTTCAAGATAATTGGACGTAAATTCTGCCACTCTCAGAGTTCGCCTTCAATAATTTCGTACAACTGCATTTTTTTGCTAACTATGAATTTCATCCCTTAGTGATTCCCAATTCTCCTGCATACATCAGTTTAGCGGCAGTCCAGAACCTCACTGATTAACTTTCTCAAGCACATCAACAAGTTAGGGAAAAAAATCGTATCATATCATTATTTTCAATTAGAGACTGGATCTGCTGTCTTCAGTAGACCTGAGATTGGGAAGACCATCTCAGAAACTAGGCCCTTAATTTATTGGACCCTTTCAAATCAAGAGAAAAATCAATAATGTGACTTTCCTGCTTCAGTTCTTCACGGTCTTTCAAGATATACCCGTATTGAAATTTGGGAAATAAGCATGTCCCGATAGATTACAGACTCCATACTGATTCTCTCACACCTTCATCCAGGCTGAATGGAATAGTAATAGTAAGGGATTGGTAAGGATTTGTGAGCTGAGCCTGCTGCAAGCCAGGAGGGAGGGGCCGAGTTTAAAGCTGAGTCTTCAAGACCAGCACCTTTTCACTACTTGAAAGGTAGTTATGTGTCAGTGTGGCCAAATTGGACCAGCAACCAGCTTCCTGGATGCCCTGATACACACACATGATTCATCTTGCTAAGGTGCTCTGACATTTTGTTGTATATTTGCTTGAAATCACTTTACATGTAATCTGTATCCCACTACTCAGAACTGGTTTGTGTATTATTTCCATTATATTCAAATGCTTGTAATAGCTGTCTAGTTCATCTCTCGCATTAAAATATATATTTAACTTGAGCTGTCTTCTTACAAAAGAATCTGTGTGTCATGGCCTTGCTGGACCTTTTAGGTCACTAGGCTGGGGAAACAGATAATGATTTAGGAAATTGTGTTGCGTGATCCTAGGTGCTGTGTTGTTAACGTGATCACGTGGTACGTGTTTTCTGACTTGCACCATCTACATGTCATCATATAACCAAAATATTTAGAGCATATGGAGAAATCCATGTACACAATGAACTAGTCCAATGGTCAATATTGGATGCTCGTAATTTTGGGCCCTCAGGCAAATCTGCATTTAACACTGGCATGTATTGGTAATGTAAATCACGGGTTCAGAAATACTAGCAGATAACATTGTCTGCGAACACAGTCCACAGTGCAATCCACAAATGCAAGATAAAACTGTGTTATACACAGAGGAAGAAGCCATATCTCAACACAACCCAGAAACACCATCTGGGCAAAGCAAATTTTTGGGACAAATGGAAAACTGTTTTGTTGTCAGATTAGTCAAAATGTTTTAATCTTTATGGAAGCAACAAATTGCAAACTCAAGAGAAAGAAGGACCATTCAGCTTTTTATCTTTGGTGGTATTAGGTTTCATTAGTGCCAATAGCATGAGCAACTTACATATCTTGAAAAAAAAATCAATGCTGAGTATTTATATAGAGACAATGTTAGGATCGTACCTCATCCATGACAAGTTCTGCACCACCTGATGGCTGGTCTTGGGTGGCATGTAGCTGCCAGCTTTCAGAGTTTAGGGTGTGATGTCGGTAATGCAGCCGTCAGCTGAGTGCTCAGCATCTCCATCATCTCTTTGGTTGTGCGGAACCATTAGTTAGGCTTAACCCTTTAAGTGCCAAGCACGTTACACCTACGTGCTGGCTTGGCTGGGCCTTAAGTGCCAAGCACGTAGGTGTTACGTGCTTGACTTTCCCCGCTGCTAGTTAAAAAAATAAAAATAAAAAATACTCACCTGACCCCTCGTTGGATCCGGCCGGGTCTCCTCTTTAATTTGGTGCCATCCGGTCCCCCGTGGGGGCTCGAATGGCTCCAGGAGAGCCCCCGGAATAGCCCCCCCGCTTCGGCAGCAGCAGCTGCTAACTGTAAAAAAAAAATAAATAAAAATGACATTCACTTACCTGCGTGTGCGCTGGCTCCCGCTATCCCTCCTCTTCACCTGGGGGGTCTCCGATCCCCCCCCAGGACTTACCGATCTTCAGGAGAGAGCACGGGAGGCTCTCTCCCCTCTGCTCCTCCAAAGGGGCGGGGCTAATGACGTCATCCCGGCCCCGATCACCGGCTCCAGCTCTCTCAGCTGTCAGATGCTGGTGATCGGTGCCCGGGGAAGGAGGTGGCAGGAGATCCTCTGATCTCCTGCCTCCCCCTTCTCTGGATGCCGATCACCAAGCTTATCATGTGTACTTTCAAGGAATGTATGGTTTGTGGGGGGTATTCCAAATGTAAAGGGTTGTTTTGGTAGAAAAAGCACAAGGTGCGCACTTTGTCTGCAGAGCTGAAATTTTCAAGCAAAATTACCATTGTGCACATGCTTTACTTTTTGGTGTTTGGCTTCTTTTGACAGTAGCTATGCATGTTGGGTATCGTTCGGTTCGGGGGATGTTGCTTTTTCAGATTAACTTGTTTTTTCTTGTTTGCATATAGTTTTATTTAGGAAAATGTGGCTTTGATCCTGCTTTTTTTTATCCATTTTTAGGGAAGCTCTGTGTAACCAAAGAATACATTGAGGGAGAACTTCCAGAAAACTGTGGCAACATCAACAAGCCTGGTACGCATAGAAAGCTTGAAGTGTGTATTTCCAGAGAATATATAGTTTGTGGGGGGTATTTCAAATGTAAAGGGTTGCTTTTATTAAAAAACTGCAAGGTGCACATAGCGCTTAGCATGGCTGTATTTGATCTAAAAATCTCTTACAGTGCTGTTTCAGTTTGGGGGAGTCTCCTGGGCAAGAAAGGGTGTCTACCAATACATATGTGGTACCGTTGTAACCGGGAGAAATTGGGATTTCACACGCAATAAGATTTTATTAACATTTTTTTTATCACAAAAAAACACTACAAATTGTAAAAAATAGATTTTGTTTATTTTTTTTCACATATTTCACCCCAAAATATTAAGAATACACTTGACAAATGACAAACAAGACATATATAATTTTCCTGGGAAATCCCTGGAAATCCTTTCAAAAATCACAGTTGAACATGTGTAGCGCAAAATAGTGAAAAACATGGTCTGGCAACAGAGGGTGACAAAAGCTGCAGGTAGGCCGGCAGCGAAAGGGTTAATATTGTATACTTTTTAAAAAGATTATCATTGTGAACTATTATTCCTGACCTTTGACTGGTTGCAGTCAGGACCAACCCTTGCCAGTTTCTGATGACAAGCCTGCCTTATCCCCCTGTATAACGAATCATGACCTCCTGGTATTGACCTTAGTCTGACCTCAAACTTTGCTTCCATCTGACCACCCCTGTCTCACTCATCCGTCAGTGATTCCTGCCATTCCCAGAGCCCCTGTGCCCAGCTTCCTAGTGTGCCTTGGTAATACATAGGTCTCCACAGCCTCAGGTGACATTCTCTGCACTATATAAGTCCTGGGGTAACACAGGTATTAGAACAACATATCCTCCCATCCACACAAGACCTTGCATATTTCAGCAAAACAATGGCAGTTCATAGTATTTGGCACTAAAGAGATGAAAACTTACAGTAAAATATCCTTTCTAATGCACCAAATAGTACCAATACTTAGGTTACTTGTTATTTGTAACTTGCTCTGCATTTTGAAACCCATGGTGTATTTAGGTTGCATATTTACATAGTACTTCTATCCAGAGTACACGGAAACTTTGACATAACGTCTAGAAATGTGTTGTTATCGGTTTCTCTCTTCCTGTCGTGGAAACCTGAGAGTCCACAGAAAAACAAACTAATTTTGGTGCAGCAGTTGGATCAGTCTGTGTTTCTGCCTTGGTAGTCAAAGCAGCCAATCATTAGTGCCGCTTCTCTTGAAGAGCTTATAAAGTCAATTGATGAGCTTAATTCCAAATTTTTTTTTAATTTTGTGCTTCTATGGATGTAACAAATGTTTTGGCCAGTTGTCTCTTTCGGTTGCTTTCAGGAGGTCTTTAACCCTTTCGCTGTCAGCCTGTCTGGAGATTTTGTCAACCCTTTTGCCTGACCATTTTTCATTATTTTGTGCTGTACATGTTCAACTGTGAATTTTAAAGGGATTTCCAAGGATTATATATGGCAATGGGTAATGGCAAATCACCCCCTAGCTTCAGGTGACTTGCCAGCCCCCTAAGCTTTGTAAACTGGTATAGGGGTCTTTTAAATCCTGACACAGGATTGACACAGAGAATAAAATATTATATTATTATTATTTTTGATACCTCATATTCATCCCAGAGCACTGTATCCTACGCTGATCACTTTGGCTTCTGCTATTCTGCTGCTGCTGGAATCCTTTTATACCTGCTGGGTAACAGGTAAAAAAGGGTTATTATAAAAATGACATAGGGTCCCCCCTTCTGTAACAGTTAAAAACCCTTAAAAACCTAAAAAAAATGGTGTAAGGTTCCCTCTACCCAGCATAACCAGTCTAGGGACCAGCTATGCAGGGCTTGTAGAACAGGGCGCAGGTGTTGGGCCCTCTTGAAGACTGAAGGGCACGGGGGGGGGGGGGGGGGCGATCGGAGGCCCCCGGTGAAGAGGAGACCCGTGGGAGGGATTACATTGAGTAAATGCCATTTTTTACCCTCACAGTAAATACCGTGGCGGCTGAAGCGCGCGGGGGCCCTATTCCAAGTGCTCTCCAAAACAAGATGATTTATGAAGCTTTATGGTATAGTATTTTGTTTATAGGCTGACAAGCTTTTTGGAAATAGTTTGTAGGTGCTTATTAAAGAGATGGTGTGCAGACAAAGTCTCTGCAGTGGGGGGTTCCCTAATATAGGTGGAAAAAACAATGCCAGTTGTTCCTTTTGTTCCTATAGAGAGCATAAATAGATATTCTACCTACATCAGTTCTAATTCCAAAGACAGATATTTTCAAAGCAGATCAAGCCTGACCCCACCCCGGCCGGGGAAGCAGCTAGCCTGAAAAAAGATTTCTGGGATGGCAGCTAGCCTGTCCCCAGGGCATCCTATATTGGGATGCCCCGCTGTGTAAAACTCATCTTTACTGGTGGCTCTAGCAACTCTCAGCCACCACGCATCACCTGGCATACATATTGTTTTTTTTGGGCATATTAGACTCGATTCAGAGAGACACAAAAAAACTTCAGTTTTAGTGCCGTTGTCGTATCATTTTCAAAAGTTCCCACTCTCGTATGAATGTGCGAGCGATTCTATGCATGCATTGTAAACGTTCTGTAAAGTTTCCGTCCGCTCGTATGCCAGAGTACCAGTACAAGGATGTCATTTTCCATCAAGACTTTTCTGATTCATTTTCTCAGGTAACAACGTAGGCTTTCGTTTTTGGCCTTTTCCAATCATATCCTCACACGAATCCTTTACGTTTCCCGATACATTCTGTTTCACTTTTTCCAAAAATAATCATCCAGACGGAATCCTTACGATCTTGCGCCTGTGCACTACAAACTTAACTCATTAAAGTGCTCGCATACATATTTCACTCCATCACTTCTACTACAATGTTTAGCTAAACCACTTAGCGCTATCCTGCATCTTCCCTTTTGATCCCTTAAAGCTCACCCTAACCACTTAGCACTATCCAGCATCTTCCCTTTTGATCCCTTAAAGCTCACCCTAGCCACTTAGCGCTATCCTGCATCTTCCCTTTTGATCCCTTAAAGCTCAGCCTAACCACTTAGCGCTATCCTGCATCTTCCCTTTTGATCCCTTAAAGTTCAGCCTAACCACTTAGCGCTATCCTGCATCTTCCCTTTTGATCCCTTAAAGCTCACCCTAACCACTTAGCACTATCCTGCATCTTCCCTTTTGTTCCCTTAACCCTTTTGTTGCCAAGCACGTAACACCTACGTGCTGGCTTGGCTGGGCCTTAAGTGCCAAGCCCGTAGGTGTTACGTGCTTGACTTTCCTCGCTTCTAGTTTAAAAAATAAAAATCAAAAATACTCACCTGACCCCTTGTTGGATCCGGCCGGGTCTCCTCTTTAATTTGGTGCCATCCGATCCCCCGTGGGGGGTCGGATGGCTCCAGGAGAGCCCCCGGAATAGGCCGCCCCCCCCCCCGCTTCTGCAGCAGCAGCTGCTAACTGTAAAAAAAAATAAAAAATAAAAATGACATTCACTTACCTGTGTGTGCGCTGGCTCCCGCTGTCCCTCCTCTTCACCTGGGGGGCCTCCGATCCCCCCCCAGGACTTACCGATCTTCAGGAGAGAGCCTGGGAGGCTCTCTCCTCTCTTCTTCACGATGGTGGCCGCCATCTTGCCTCTAAGCCCCGCCCCCTTGGGGGCGGGGCTTATGACGTCATCCCGGTCCCGATCACCGGCTTCAGCTTTCTCAGCTTCTCAGATGCCGGTGATCGGTGCCCTGGAAGGAGGTGACAGGAGATCCTCTGATCTCCTGCCTTCTCCTTCTCTGGATGCCGATCACAGGCATCTGTCAGCTGAGCGGCGAGGGACAAGAGCTTGCAATCGAAGGTAAGTACAGTTAAAAAAATTTTTTTTTTTTTGAATAAAATACTTTTTATTATTGTGTGGTGGTTTTTTTAACAGTTAACCCTTTGTGAGCTGGTAAGGGGTCCATGAGACCCCTTATACCAGTTCACAAGGCTGAGGGGGTGGCAAGTCACCTGCCCTAGCGGGTGGCTTGCCATTAACCCCCGCACCCCCATTACCTGCCTCCCCAAAGGCCAGGGGGGGGCAGAAGAGCCCGGGCCCACATAGGCTATGTGGGCTCGTAGGCTGCAGGGTGGGGGGGCCACCAAAGCTGGCCCCCCCACTCTGTGCCTACAAACCCCCATAGCTGGTCCCGGGCTGGTTACTTTGGGTAAGGGGGACCCCACGTCATTTTTTTTTTTGGATTTTTAAGGGTTTTTAACCCTTAAAAATCCAAAAAAAAATGGGGTCCCCCTCCCCGGGAAGGGGGACCCTATGTCATTTTTTTTTTTTAATTAACCATTTGTCATCCAGCAGCTATAAAAGGCTTCTGGGCAGGAAAGGGTGTCTACCTATACATATGTGGTATCGCTGTAACCGGGAGAAATTGGGGTTTCTCACGCAATAAGATTTTATTGACAAACTTACATTTTTTATTACAAAAAAACTCTACAAATTGTACAAAAATATATTTTTTTTAATTTTTTTCACACATTTCACCCAAAAATGTTGAGAATACACCTAAAAAATACAAACAAGACATTTCATGTTAAAGCCCAGACTCTGTTGAAAAAAACAATATATAATTTTCCTGGGAAATCCCTGGAAATCCTTTCAAAAATGACAGTTGAACATGTGTAGCGCGAAACAGTGAAACTCAGTCTGGCAACAGGGAGTGGGAAATGCTGCAGGTAGGCTGGCAGCGAAAGGGTTAAAGCTCACCCAAATCACTTCACGGTTAGGTTCTTCTTCCATTTTAGGACCCTAAAACTTACCCAAATCACTTAGCGGTTAGGTTCTTCTTCCATTTTAGGACCCTAAAACGTACCCAAATCACTTAGCGGTTAGGTTCTTCTTCCATTTTAGGACCCTAAAACTTACCCAAATCACTTAGCGGTTAGGGTCTTCTTCCATTTTAGGACCCTAAAACTTACCCAAATCACTTAGCGGTTAGGTTCTTCTTCCATTTTAGGACCCTAAAACTTACCCAAATCACTTAGCGGTTAGGTTCTTCTTCCATTTTAGGACCCTAAAACTTACCCAAATCACTTCGCAGTTAGGTTCTTCTTCCATTTTAGGACCCTAAAACTTACCAAAATCACTTGGCCCTTGGCTACTAAAACTTTTTTGGTATTTAATTTAAATATGTCCAACAATAAAAATATGGGTCAGCAGACCAGGGCCAGGACCCAGGACTCTACTCCTCTTCCTCTTCTTCTGTTGTCCCCAACGAGTCAACCATCACCTTCATATCAGCCACCAACGCTCCGATGCATTTCGCAAATTTTTTGCCGTGTGGTCCCTGTAACAAATAGAGACAAAATGAGAACAATACATGTTTGCCACCTGTGGATTGAATGTTTTGGAGTAAACACATTAAATAAAGGCGACATATGTAATTCTGTCAACTCATTAAGCTAAGGAAGTGGCCCCAGATCAGTGTTGCAAGTCATTAAGCTAAGGAAGTGGACACAGGTCAGTGTTGCAAGTCATTAAGCTAAGGAAGTGGCCACAGGTCACTCTTAAATTGCCATTGGCTAGGGCTTGATGTATCTGTGTGTTGATGTCAAGTGCCACATAAATGCTAATAAAGCCCTGACTACTTACTCGGTTGGTGGCCGAGAGCTGGCTCGTTGGGGACAACACGATGAGGTCCTGGGTCCTGGCTCTGCTGTGAAGAAGTGCCCGTAGAAACATGGGAAATACGTTCATTTTTATGGTCAAATTCCTCAGTAAGAAAATGTCTATTGGCAAGTCTGGTTCACATCACTCACCTTTTCCAGCTTCTGCTTGTAGCACATCTGCTGCCTCTTCCACTTCCTCACCCGCTCCAGAAGCATCTAGACAAACAGATGAAAGGAATCAGTTGGGTAGGCGATAGCATGTATATGTGTGTGCGTAGACATGAAGAGAGACATACCAGAGGCTCCTGCATGCGTGGCAGGGTACGACTGCCTGCCCACGCTGTGCCACCCCTCCTCTGTTGTAAGGTCCAGGGGCTGGTCTGAGGACCCCACAGAGGAGGGGTAGGCCCGTCGCCCTGGAGATCCACCACCTTCACTCCCAGCTGCAGAATCATGCAGCACTGGTCGGCCTGTGCGCCTCTGGGTGCGGCGAATGCGGTAATCCATTTCCAACACTACCAAAGAAAAGGCATTATAAATAAAAGGCCTACCTTCTGTCGTAGTTACATCTTGCATGCACTCGCTATGTGCTTACTTGGGAAATGGATACCGAAAAATCTCCGCACCCGGGGCATGTGCAGTCGTTTCAGGTCTGACCAATGCTGCATGATCTGTGTGTGGGTGAAGGTGGTGTCGGTCTGATGTTGGATCTCCGCAATGATCTCCAGGGCAACGTTTCGTTTTTCAAATGAGTTGGGCAGGTAGTCGTACCTACGCTCCAGCATGGTCTACAAAACGCAAATCAAACATAGCAATAAATTATAAATGCCTATCAAGAATTGCAAACTATACATTTTTTTGGGCCAATCACATTAAAACATACCCACACACACTTCTAGGCTAAGTTAACTTTCAAATCTGGCCGCACTGTTGTTGGCACGTGTGTGGCGTGCGTTTGGGTGTGCATGTTTTTTCCCAAATTTGGTTCAAATCTCTTACTTCGTGCGCATCCTTAACATGTCGAGGAGCATTTAGATGTCACTTAAAAGGCCTACAAATACACTTACGAGCATGATGATCTCTTCTTGTTGGCGGGTGAAGATAGTGGGCGCCATTTTTCTTCTTCTTCTCGGTAGCAGATAAATAATGCCCCAGCGGTTTCCGGGTTCCGCACGTCCGTGCGAACGGCCGGACGTACGCGTAAGTGAACGCGTAGGCGTCACACCTTAGTTAAAGGTCCATGCACATCCAGCTCATTCTCTTTGAGAGTCCAGGCAAAATGCCAGCACAAAAACAAGCGCAGAAACCATCCAAGGAGACCACGCAGAAGAAGGCTACCAAGCAGCCTGAGCATGGCGAGGGCCCTAAAACAAGGTCTCAAGAGGCCAAAGCGAGGCTAAGGCCTACCACAAAGGCTGTGCCAAAAAAGGAGGTGGCAGCAGCCAAACCAAAGACAAAGGCACCAAAGGCTACACCAGCACATGCCCTCCAAAAGGGTAAGAGGGTACGAAGCCCCACCCCACCCTGCCCCACATCCCCCCCACGTGGCACCAAGGCACTTGCCAAAGGGCCCAAACACAGGCCCAGAAGCCGCAGCAGGGCCAGAAGCCGCAGCAGGGCCCGAAGCCGCAGCAGGGCCAGAAGCCGCAGCAGGGCCCGAAGCCGCAGCAGGGCCAGAAGCCGCAGCAGGGCCCGAAGCCGCAGCAGGGCCAGAAGGCAACAGGCAAAAGCAGCCATAGCAGGCCCAGAAGCCCGAAAAGGCAGCCAAGGCCAAGGTCCCCCTCCCCACCCGCACGTGGCTACCAAACCAAGGCCAAGGGTGGCCGACCCACCAGCTATGGCTCACCCCAGCCAAGTACCTCAAAGGGCCCACAGGGCCACAAGCAGCAGCTCCAGCTCCTCCAGACCCTCTCTTCCTCGCCCACATTCTCCTCCGGAACAGGTTGTCATGCATTCCCCCTATGCCACATCAACACCTGCAACTTCAGTGGCCACCCAGCCACGAACACCCAGTCCCTTTCCCAGTCCAGTACGATCCACAGCCAGCCTCCAGTCCTTGAGGTCTCCTACATACCCCCAAGCCAGAATGTCACCCCATTTGCCACCAAACACTGAGGAGCCACAACCACCCCAAACAGGGTGCACATTGCGCAGAGGCCACTTGAGTGGCCGTTTTGGTGAGCCCCAAACTCTGGCATTGGCTAGTGGGCTAATGTTATATTATGATGAGCAATTTGGGACCAAAACTACTAGCAAGCAGCGCAAATGTGAGATTTTGGCAGAACTCACCAGACAAGTCAATGCAGCGGGGGACGAACTCAAAGATATAGAACTCATTCAGCGGAAGATCTCGGACCTGAAATATGCCGTAAGGAAGAAACAGAATAAAAGGCGGCAGTACAGGTACATAGCTTATTTGTTGTATTATATTCTTCTTGTCTATCCATCAGTGCGCTTAATTATGATTACTATGTTTTTCAGCTTACAAACTGGCGGAGGAAATTGAAATTTACCCAGGCTGAGGTGCTGGGCCTGCTACATCCTGTTGCCTTAGTGGGACACTCTGCACAACAGGACACGGACAACCCGCCCATTCCAGCAGGTTAGTAATGTGTTAATGACCCTAAAAATGTTAGAACAATTCTAATTAGGCAGCAAGGCATATCTAAACATATGGCCCTAGGGTGTGGCTTGGAGTGGAGTGATCACTTTGACCAGGGTGGGTCATGTGTGTCGACAGGTAATGTGCAAATGAGCACGACCATACATGACGTTGAAGAACATTTAGGAAGAGTATGAAACTATGGAGCTTAGGAAATGAATGCATGCTATGTATTTATTGACAATCACACGCCACACTAACATCTTTTGCTGTTGGGCAATTTGCTAAGAGCTGGGTTTGGGGCCCAACGGCTTAAGATGGTGTGATTGAAATGTTTTAACAGATACAATGTTCCCCACCAGAATCATATTGGAACTGCTATTTGCCAGCTTAGTGTGTTAACTTAATGGCCTATAAGGGATGTGGAAACACACACAACAGCCATTACTTGCATGTTTGTTTTTTGGCACATGACCAATGTGTCTATTCTGGTTCAACAATACATGCCCAATATAGTAGCTTCGTTGTGGTAGTGGCCATTCCTGCTTGGGCACGTTTGTGTTTGAAGCAGATGTGTTATTAACCATCACCAATGCATAGTTGTGTGTTTACATTGTTGTTTGTCTTCTAATGCAGCCCAGCCTCATCCCTCAGCTAGTGGGGACTCCTCTGCCATGTTACCTCTGCCGTCTTCTTCCGTGCTGCCTCGGACCCAGGATCCGAGATCTACGGTAAGTTATTTTGGATGCTGTTGCGTATGCATGTGGCTTGCAATGTTTTTATTGTCTGATTGACATATGTATTGCCCACACTGAACCTTTTTTTTTTTACATGTCCCCAACAGAGCCACACACTGATGGAGGAAATCCAGGAGCTGGAGGAGGATGGAAGCTTCCTTGGAACTCATGAAGATCTCCCCCGGGGCCAGAATCTGCAACTGTCCCAAATCCTCAGCAGCAGAGGGAAGCTGGCTGCATGCTGCCTGCACATCGTGGGCAGCATGCAGAGACTGCCCCTCCAGTCCCCAGTTTCAGATCTGCTGTTGAGGATTTGGCCAGCATACCTGTGGCTGTTGGGGGTCCTAGACCAACATCATCTGCACGCCCCACAACCCGGGGAATTGGGAGGCGTACTCAACAACGTCGCCCACTTTCCCAGGGGAGGGGCGTGCAGATGATGGAGGCAGCATGGCACCATGAGAGGCGGCTTTTTTGTCGCCAAAATCAACAAAATCAAGACAATATTATTGGGCAATTAGATCAACTCAATAATACCTTAAGTGCCATGCTGACTGAATTTAGGACCCATAACAGCCACATGGCCAACTTGACCTCAGATATCAGGTCCAGCATGGCAGAAATGCAAAGTAACCAAAGAAACATTTTGGAACAGTTGCAGATTCTGAATGCAACACAGGCCCAGGTTAGGGCCTACCCCCAAGGGCCCCAACCTGGGTTCTATGGGCATCCCCCATATTAATGTGTATTTGGCATGAATCTGTCCTACATCTTTGATCGACATCCCCACTGGATTGACTTGTTTGGTGAGGCCTACAAATCTTGCATTTTGCGCTGTAATTGCTAGTATGTTTAGGTGTAAAGGAATTTATGACTTTGACCAAATCTACTGAAAACTCATATCTGAACTAGTCTAGTTTCAGTTCAATTGAATTATATAGTTTAGGTCAGCTCCATGTAAATGCCAGCCAGTGCCTATCTATAGTTCGCATCATCTTACATACGGACCAGCAAGGAGAGATGAACAGTTGTCCCTATCAATCAATGTTTGATGTAATGTGTGCATTTGGTTAAACTATGCGGATTGGTTGTTCACTTGTGACATTTTTCTATATATGGACTGTAACACAGTTACATGTAAAGGATATATGTATATGCTGAAGTACGTAGTTTAAGACTCGTTCTGTGATTGGCTATAATAGAACGTTTCCTTGTAAGTCTTCTCTGTAACGCTATATAATAAAGGGAGTGGCCACACCCCACACACGCGCCCACAAAGACAACATGGCCGTGCGTAAGAAAGCATATGTGTGTGTGTCTTTGTCTGTCTTTAAATGATGGTAATTTCCTCGACATAGGATTTGCCCCCATATAGCTCATTAAACTCCTGAGGTAGCCCACTAGCCAATGCCAGAGGACAAGGCTCACTGAAGCGGTCACTTAAGCTGTAGCACTGCAGCCTTGGCCATAATTAAATTTGTGGTGGCTCCTCATGTTTGTAGCCATGATTGGGTGACATTCTGGCCTGCCAAACTAAGCCCTTGGACCCTGGCTGTGATTGTACTGAACTGGGTTTGGGACTGGGTGTTCTTGTTTTGGTGGCCCAATGAGAAAGAGGTTTAGATGTGGCATAGGTATGTCTGCTTTCCATCTGTGCCTGGGGAAAATGTGGGCAAGCAGGAAAGGGCATATTTGTGTTAATTTTTTTGTTATGGAACATGTTTTGAAATTAATTTCATGTACATGTCTTCCCCCGAAGTATGTGAGTGGCCATCACCTAACATTATGTTGTTAAAAAAGGAACCTTTTCAAAAGTAAAAAAAAATTGGGTCAAACAAGTTAATGTCTGTGGTTTTTTGATTAAGAAATATGAGTTCAAGTAGCCACCAATACAAACACTAACAAATCTTTCTAAATAAGTCCACAAACATTGTTGTTGATTGTTGTAAATAATTCATTATTGGTTTGTTCATAATGAAATTAAACAAAAAAAAAATACAAAGTTAATCAAACAATAACAACAAACAAAGTAAAAAAAAAAAAAAAAAAAACAAGGCAAAAGAATTAACAAAAATGTGTGGCGATTAAATTCTCACGGACGGCTTGGCCAGACGCACTGTGCTACCCAACATAGGCGTCCTCGGTCTCATCGGCGGGTGGAGAGGGTGGCAAATCCACATAGCAGGGGACCCGCTGCAAGATGGCAAAATTATGCAGCGCTGCACAGGCCATAATTATATCGATGACCTTTTTGGGGTCATACTGAAGGGCGCCCCCAGTGTGGTCCAAACACCGAAATCGGGTCTTCAACAGTCCAAAGGCCCTCTCCACCACTGCCCTGGTTTTTCTATGCGCCCGATTATAGGACTCTTGTGCTGGAGTCTGTTGGCGGAGTACAGGAGTCATCAGCCACGGGAGGAGTGGATACCCAGAATCTCCTTGAAAGATTTAAGGTAAACAAATATTAACATTAATGCATACATTGCAGGGCAAAAATCCCAAAGATACATGATTAAGAAGGTAGGTGACATTGTCCCCAAAACATGAGCATACATATTGCACAGGCAAAAGCAGAAAATAAACATAAATGATAGATGGGGGACCAAAGTTTAAAAATAATATTGCGGATGCTGGACAATCAGGCAGACTGGTACCAGCTATTGTTTCCTGTCTGTGCTTCAGAACAATGTAGGATGGGTTAACTTTACATGAACCATTTTCTGCTTTGTCTGAGTCCAAAACAGGTGTAAGGCGGCCCCTGCACTTCCCGCTCACCTCTACTCAGTAAGTGTAATGCATGTAAGCAAAGATGGCGCAGACCCTCGGCTAAAGTCACTAACAGATTGACCGAAAAGTGTGGGGAAGACTGTTTAAGACTTTTGCTGTAATTACACTTTGGAGTAGAAACAATGCAGGACAAACATTTGGGCAGGCAATGTAGTTTGGAGAATGTAATGGGTCCAGTGGGGTTTCACATGTTCCCAAGGTGATGACCAAGCCATCGTTTAAGAAAGGTGAATCCAACCAAAATCCAAGCCATACATATAAACTAAAAATATGTAATTGGACTCAACTTACCAAGGAGCCATGCACCCGCAAATTCCCCTGACTCAAACCGCCGGAATAATCCTGATCTGCGAAGGATGTAGGCGTCATGGGCTGAGCCAGGGTAGCCTGCAAGGACGCTAAGAAAGCACATGTCCTGGGCCACCACTGCTTGCACATTTAGTGAGTGGCCCATTTATCTATTCCTGGGTAAAAAGAATTCAAAATTACATCATTAATGCTTTGCAAATTAGTGAAACGCTCACTTCTAACACCCTAAGTCAAACGTTATCATGAACTAACACTAAACAACTACCTTAAATTTAAGTGCCCACCAAAAGGAGATGTATGTTAGAGCCTTTCAAAGGTTGAGTTACTTGTTCCATTTTAAGTACACTTTCAAATGTTTGACTTGGAACAAACTGTTTGTGCAAAATACGGTACATTGTTTCACATACACTCTTTGCAAGGAGGGAGGATTAGCAAGGAGGGACTGATTGCAATGAGGGAATATGTAAAAGGAGAAACTAGTAACATATAGGGCATAATTACAAGGAGGGACTGTTAACAATGAGGGATTTAATTCAAGGAGGGACCAAAACAATGATGCCTTATTTACAAGGAGGGGCTATTATCAATGAGGGATTGATTACAAGGAGGGACAAAAACAACAATGCCTTATTTAGAAGGAGGGACTATTATCAATGAGGGATTGATTACAAGGAGGGACAAAACAATGATGCCTTATTTACAAGGAAAGACTATTATCAATGAGGGATTGATTACAAGGAGGGACAAAAACAATGATGCCTTATTTACAAGGAGGGACTATTATCAATGAGGGACTGATTACAAGGAGGGACAAAAACAATGATGCCTTATTTACAAGGAAGGACTATTATCAATGAGGAATTGATTACAAGGAGGGACAAAAACAAATGAAGTTATTGACCAAAGTAGGGACAACCCAAAAAAAAAAACAAATAAACTTGCCTGTATATGTACTCGTCGCAAGCAGGAGGGACAAGGGCAACGTGGGGGCAGTCAATGGCACCCATGATGTTCGGCATGTCAGCGATATCATAAAATGCCAGCTTAATCGCGTTTCTGGCTACCATATCGTCAGGAAAACAAATATATTTCCGAGTTAGGGTAGCCATGCCTTCCAAAAACTTAGGGCGCGGCTCAGCGTAGGCTGTGAGATCCCCACGGAGAGGGCACCCAGCCTCTGGAACGAGCCGTTCGCCAAAAATTGCAGGCAGCCAAGCATCTTGGTCATACCTGAAATTGCTTGCCCCTTCCTTGTGGTGCGGGCTAACCATGGCCACAGCTCACTATACAACTTATGGAGGGAAGCGCGATTAAGCCTGGTGAGCTCGAACAGCTCAACGTCATGCATGCCATTGATGTCCATGCGTCGCCGCTGGTGCAGTCTGGCCTCTGACCTCCGGACGATCTCAATGCCAAGGAGCTGCAGATCTTCATGCTCCTCAAATGCAGTAGACTCGTCCATGCCTGCTAGATCCGACGTCAAAATGGTCCCGTAAGTGGATCGACAGTGAAACGGATTTATTGGGTGTTGGCCCATCGGCAATCAGCTCTCTGAATTAATCGCCAGCCCATTGCAATAACGTAAGTTTTCTGAACGGTCGAAACATTTCAGATTTGGTGGAAAAAAGCTCCCGAAATAGCGAAAAACTTCCGATTTGCTTTGGGTCATCGAAAGAGCATATACGCAATTTCCCGAACGTTCGTACGAATGAAAAATGCACGAAAAAAAGCAAAAAAATGACAAACACCCACCAAAACTTTCACAGACAGCTACGGAAGTCCGAACGAATGTGTCTCTGAATCGAGGCTATTGTTTGTGCTTTAACAAAAAATGTGTTGTTTTGTAATTTCAGCACATTCATAATATGTTGTGGGTTAAAATGTAAAAAAAAAAATTAAAAAGCTGCCGATTTTTTTTAAATTTTAATAAAAAATTTACTTTTTTCAAGAAAATCATATTTTGTGTTAAAGCACCATTTCTCCCGTTTACAACTGTACCACATATAAATTGTTTTGTTGATAATGCCTAGTCACCTTTTTATTGTTTTTAAAATGTGTGCATTTTTATTTATTATATTTTTTCTATGGCACATTTATTTAATTGGATTTTGTGCATTTTTAATTATTTGATTTTCTTGGATTAATATACCGTATTTTTCGCCCTATAAGACGCATTTATTTTTCCCCAAAAGTGGGGGAAAAATGTCTGTGCGCCTTATCGGGCGGTGTAAAAAAAAATTAAAAAATTAAAAATTAAAAAAAAAACCTCACACGTTCCTGGCGCTCCCGCGTTGCCTGCCACACTGACAGAGGACACACTGACAGAGTCTATTTAGGCAGCAATAGCAGCGGCGAGGCCAGAGACAGCACCCGCCGCTCCTCCATCTGCTGCCTCTTCCTGGGCACGGGCACGGGCCAGGACAGAGCCCGCCGCTGCTTCTTACGGCCAGCTCCGTGAATCGGGTGGGCGTGGCCTGCGCCGACGCAGGCCACACCCACCCGATTCATGGAGCCGGCCGCTCAGCGGAGCAGTGTCAGCAGAGAGGTGAGTTTTACTTTTTTTTTTCTACTTATGCCGCCCTGCCTATACTAATGGGGGGAGAGGGGGTGCCACACAGCCTATACTAATAGGGGAGAGGGCGATGCCACACAGCCAATGGGAATGGGGAGAGGGGGATGCCACACAGCCTATACTAATGGGGGGAGAGGGAGATGCCACACTGCCAATGGGAATGGGGGGAGGGGGATGCCACACTGCCAATGGGAATGGGGGGAGGGGGATGCCACACTGCCTATGGGAATGGGTGGGGCACACTGCCTATATGGGAAATAGGAGGGGGGTAATGCCACACTGCTTATGATAAGGGGGTGCACTCTGCCTATATGGGAATGGGAGGGGGGATGCCACACTGGGTATACGGGGAATGGGATGGGGGCATGCTACACTGTCTATGGAATGGGGGCATCCCACACGGCCTATGGGAATGGGATAGGGGAATGCCACACTGTCTGTAATGGTGCGTTTTTGGTTTAAAATATTTTTTTTCTTATTTTCCTCCCCCAAATCCTAGGTGCGTCTTATGGGCAGGTTCGTCCTATGGGGCGAAAAATACGGTAATTTTAGTATTTTTAGTATTTTTGTTTTTTTGAATTTATAAATTGTTCCTTACAGAAATTGTGATTGATTGTATGTGTATGGGGCAGTTCATTCTACCCTGTTCCAGTGCGAGCTCTCTTTGTATTGCTCATTTAGAGAATCTTTAAAATAACTTTTTCCCTATCCTCTAATTGGGTTCCACTATATATATATATATATATATATATATATATATATATATATATAGACATTTTTAAGCCCTGGTATAATCTCTAGTAATCCGTTTGTCTGATAGTATGCTTAGAAGGTTGAAACATAGAAACATAGAAGGTTGACGGCAGAAGGAGACCATACGGTCCATCTAGTCTGCCCTTATGTGTATACTGTATGTTCTCTTTATCTTAGGATAGATGTGTGCTTATCCCAGGCATGTTTAAATTCAGTGACTGTTGATTTTTCAACTACCTCTGCTGGAAGTTTGTTCCAAGCATCTACTACTCTTTCTGTAAAATAATATTTTCTAACATTGCCCCTGATCTTCCCCCCGACTAGCTTCAGGTTGTGCCCCCTTGTTCTATCATTAAGCTTCTTCTTAAAAACACTTCCCTCCTGAACCTTATTCAATCCTTTTACATATTTAAAGGTCTCAATCATGTCCCCTCTCTCCCTTCTTTCCTCCAGACTGTACAAATTAAGTTCTTTAAGTCTCTCCTGATAAGTTTTAAGTTTAAGTCCTTCCACCATTTTCGTTGCCCGCCTTTGGACACGTTCTATTTGAAAAATGTATTTTTGCAGATAAGGTCGCCAGAACTGCACACAGTATTCTAGCTGTGGCCTCACCAGGGCTCTATACAGCGGCATCACAACCTCCCTCTTCCTACTGGTGATGCCTCGAGCTATGCAGCCGAGCATCCTGCTTGCTTTTCCCACTGCCTGGCTACACTGTCCACTCATCTTGCAGCTATCAGTAATCAGTACCACTAAATCTCTCTCCTCCAAGGTCTTGGCTAACACAGTGCTGCCCATACGGTACTCAGAGCAGGGATTCCTTCTACCCAAGTGCATGATTTTACATTTAGAGACATTAAACTCTAGTTTCCACAGTTTAGACCATCTATCCAGTAAAGCTAAATCATTTTCCATGTTGCAGACACCTCCAGGAATATCCACCCTATTACTAACCTTTGTATCATCAGCAAACAGACAAACTTTTCCTACCAAGCCTTCTCCTATGTCACTTACAAATATATTAAAAAGAATGGGGCCCAGGACAGAGCCTTGCGGCACACCACTTGTAACTCGCCTTTGTTCAGATTGCACGCCATTTACAACAACGCTCTGATACCGATCCCTCAGCCAACTGGAAATCCACTGAACTATCCAGGGATTGAGTCCTACCTTCAATAACTTATCTATGAGCTCCTTATGTGGTACAGTGTCAAAGGCTTTGCTAAAATCCAGATAGGCGATATCCACAGCACCACCTTCATCTAACATTTAGTGACATTGTCAAAGAAATCAATAAGATTGGTCTGACATGATCTGCCCTCAGTAAAGCCGTGCTGTTTTGGGTCCAATAGGTCATTAATTTTCAGATGGGAAATAATCTGTTTTTTTAAGAGTGTTTCCATTAATTTGACCACTATAGATGTTAAACTAACTGGCCTGTAATTACTGGCTTCTTCTCTACTCCCCTTTTTATGGATTGGTACTACATTGGCCATTCTCCAATCATCTGGAACCTCACCAGTTGAAAGGGAATGGTTAAGTAAATCAGTCAGAGGGGCTGCAATCACAAACCTAAGTTCCCTTAGAACTCTGGGGTGGATTCCATCTGGACCCATCGCCTTACTTACCTTTAGATGTGCCAGCTCGGATAGGACATCAGCCTCCAGAAACTCCGGAGCTGTGCCCTCCCAGCGGGATGCTGTGCTATGGCCGTGCCTGCTACTATCTGAAAATACTGAACAAAAGTAGCTATTCAGATGGTCAGCCACAGCCTTATCTCCGTCAATATATTTATTTTCCTTATTTCTAATTTTTGAGACTGCATTGCTTTTCTTCTTTCTGTCACCAATATATCGGAAAAAGGTTTTATCTCCCCTCTTCATAGATTTGGCCATTTCTTCCTCCTTTTGCCCTTTAGCAGTCCTTATAATCAGTTTTGCTTCCCTCTGTTTAATTTTATACGCCTCTCTGTCAGCTACACTTCCACTTACTTTATACTTCTTATAGGCAGACTTCTTATCTTTTATGATAGTGCTGACTTCCCTAGTAAACCATAATGGTTTCTTCTTCCTTTTATTCTTGCTAGTTTGTTTCACATATTGCTTAGTTGCCTTTAAGATGGCCATTTTTAATAGTGACCACTGGCCACTCACTTCTGCTACTCTGTTCCACTCACCTAATTTTCTTTCTACATACTCCGCCATTTCCTTGAAGTTTGTCTTCCTAAAGTCTAGCACTTTGGTTCTGGTGTGTGATTTATTTCATATTTCATATATTTGATTACGGGGTTGCACTAGATTCTTTGTGCTTTCTCTTTCAATTTATGCATGGGACCTATACGGGATGTTTGTGAGTGATTTTCAATACATGATTGAAGGATAAAAAGCAACGTGGCTGTCCTATACCAGTGAAATTATTCCAAGGCCTTCTGCTAAAAATACATCTGGTAAGCGTAGATCCAAGAGGTGGTGGGCACGTGTGTCAAGAGAAATTGTTTGATGTGCACACACCGCATGATATCGCTTTGAGATTTGGGTCCACCAATTGAAAGAATATTGTGTTTTCTTTTCTTTTGCTCTGTGCCTTATATATATACATTCCCATAGCATTTGCTTTACAGAAAAAAGCCCTGATCTCCAGTTGAACTCCAACTTTCATTGTACAAACTCCTGTTTATTGGATGATTTGCAGCATAGGTGTCAAACACCCCCCTGAAAGGCCAGCAACAGGCCAGGTTTTGCATATCTTCGCAAAGACACACAGCTGGAGTAATTAGTACTCATACAGGGCTGTAGAGACAGCTATGTGGAGATCCACAAAACCATGACCGGTTGCTGCCCCTTCAGCACAGTGAGTTTGACACCCCTGGTTTACAAGAAACATTTTTTTTTTAATTTGGTGGGGCAGTTCCATTCATACTTTTTTTATTCTATTACACCTTCTCAGTTTCTCATTGCCCGACTGTTATTGGCTTTGAGCTACTAACTGCTATTAATTGTGCATAAGAAAATGAGCCAGCAGGCACCTGATGGATCAGCTAGACTTATATCAGCAGGTCTTACATCACCAAGTTCACCTCAAAGTCAAATCAGTGGTATAGGGCCAGGAGATTAAAATAAAAATAAAATTCATACTAGATGCTTAATAAATAAGGTCCGACGAAGTTCACTACAAGCACCTCAAGGGGTTGTTGGAGGGATTAGAGTCTTTTAAACAGGCAAAGAGGAACACAACATTTTCCTCAGATGATTCAAAGAAAAATGAATCAGATATCTGCTCTTAACTCACCTCACTCAGTGGGCTCTTGAAATAGCTCACCTGAAGATTTAACTGATAGTTCAGGGGGGCCTTGACTCAAAAATAATGGATTCTCTATCAAAACTCTTACACAAAAAATGACTCCTGTCAGTGTGGCTCTAAATGATTTTGACTTGACAGACTTGAAATCCAGAATGTAGGATCCAGAATAGAAATCACAGAGAAAAAAAATGATTTGACAAATAATAAAGTAATTGACCATAGCAAACATATACAATTTCTATTTGATCAAAATGAGGAGCTTCAATTGAAATTGGAAGCTGGAGAATAGATCCAGAAGACAGTATTTAGGAATCCGTGGAGTTTCTAAGCAAATAAAAGATCCTACTAACTTTACAGAGAAACTGTTGGATTGATTCTCTACATCGAGAGATCGATCAGATTCATGTAGTAGCTAAAGGGCCCAGAAATTATGGTTTACTTCTAGATATAATTGTTAGATTTGATTTCTAACCTACCAAAGAGGCAATTCTATTAGAGATAGGCCCTGATACAAAAAGAGTTGAAAGCAATTCTCATGTAGTAAAATATTCACTTTATGAGAAAAAAAGTATGAGAATTTCATTGTCACTGAATCACCAGCTGTCGAATCACAGTCTCTTTTAAGTGCACTTCTTTTTTGTGTATTCTTGGTCCTTTTTCGAGCTTCTGGTGTGCTTTTTTGTTCGTATTGGCGTTTGCGTATGTGTGTTTAAGCTTTTTCGTTCGCATATCAAATGTGTATTTGCATCTTAATGTTTTCATGTTGATGCATATATTACATGATTTTTATGGGCTTACGCATGAACCAGAGCCTTGATTAGGCATGATTTTGCCTTCATGAGAGGCCAATAAAACATTTTTTTTCACGCTCCACTTAAGGGATTTCTTGGAGAGAATGTGTTTTTGTGGTGTGCAGGAAATTGTAAAAAAGAGCCCTCTGAAGACTACATTGTGCAGTATATGAGCGTCTGCAACATCGCTGCGTTCTGGGCATGTGTTTATCTGACTTTAGATTGCATCGCCCATGTGTAAATGGTGATTGCATGCACAATGGAAACTGCAGTATTGGAGTGTTGTCTTCTCCACATGTCAGTGTGTGTCTTTAACAGTTTCTACTTTCCTAATACGTATTCCTATTCACTGAAGTTGTGACGTATGGCAACTTCCGGGATCCGCTGTGACGCGTCAGATGCCGCAGAGACTGCTATCAAAAATTGCACCCTCGCTGTTCACCCGCGACCATCAAAATACCATTATTACCAAATGCCTGCATTTGCATGCGGTTAGGCATAGGTTTAGTTAATCAGGGTCACAAATGTATAAGCAGTCAGTCTGATCGGGCATAGCAGTTCTGGAGCCTAAGTGTCTAGGAAGGCAGGGTGGAAAGAACGCCACCATTTGAAGATAACACAGGCGAAAGCTAGTGCGCACATGGGCACCATGCAGGTTACAGTTTTGGGCAAGGGAGATCTCTTGGTGCATAGCTGGGTGTAGTAGCCACATACTGGGGGGGGGGGGGCAGCCCAGGTGTTAAGTACACCACCCAATAAGATCTGTTAAACAAGGATGCCATAATACCGTAATACTGAACTAAAGTGTATGAGGGGTGTGTAACAACCTACTAGGCTTATTTTTAATATGTATATTGTGTGAATATGTGTTTGTTCTACATTTTTTATGAAAATGACAAGGACGTTGGCACTTGACATAATAACAATGCTGGAGGAGAAAAATTACATCACCTACACTTACACACAGATCATCCAGCATTGGTCAGACCTGAAGAGCAGGAAGAAACAATTTCTAAGTAAGTGACAATTCTTGCCAACTACTACAATCACATTAGGCAGGCCTGTGTTTAAAACAATGCCATTGTCTTCCAGTGTCAGGTGCCCACATCCTCACCCTCTGCTGCAGGTGAGCCCCAAGCTGACCTAGACCAACCTGCGGAGGAGGATACACACATATGTGTTGTAATGCGGAATTTTGTGAAATTTCCTTCTAGATGGCCAAAATGTCTCCGCAGTTAAGTAGCAAGGGGATGGAGGTGCTCCAATGTCGCCTCAAGAAGAAGAAGGTTGGTGATGTAACACACACAAAACACAAGCCAATTAACACCTGGGGGGCTCCCACCTTAAGGCACAAATATATATATATATTTTTTTAAATGTATTTAGTTAATATAAAAAAAGCTATATTTTATTAAAAAATTATTTTATAAAAAAATTGTAAGAATTTTTACACAAATAAAAAAAATAATAAATCCTTATGAATTAAAAATACAAAATTAATTATTTTTATTATTTATTTATATAGCGCCATCATCTTCCGCCATCGTCTAGCTTTACAAGGTATGATTACAGACAGGATAAATAACTCACCTTCTCGCCCCGTCCCATGGCATCTGCAGGCGGCGCGGGCTCCGGCGCCTGTCAGGCTCCCTCCCCGCTCGGCGTCTGTGTCTCTGTCAGGCGGCGTCGGAGCGACACACCCCCCTCTCCGCGTCGCTGTCTCTCCTCACTGACAGCTGTCTTATGACCTCCTGGCGGCGCTGCAGGCAGCGTGCCCACCGGAGGCTGAGTTTAAAGGGCCAATGAGCCCAATGCATCTTCGGGCGTAACGCCCTATTGTTTGAACTGGGCAATCAGCCCAAAGTTCTAAAGTAGCACCAATCATGTCCCTCTCCCCAACCAATCCCATCAGGTCGCTTCTAATAAAGCTTGGTCCCCCACAGTTGTTCCCTGCCCGTGATAGCGTGCTGCTGGGTGTGATTATCTATGTCTGAACTTCCCATATTGATCTTGCTGTGTATTGACCATCCCATGATTGCCGCCTGGACCGACCATTGCCTGTTCCTGACTACGATTTGCCTGCTCCCTTGTACTGCGTACCCGTGACCTTCCGGCTTGACCCCTGGCTCGACTTTGACTACCCTTCCGTCTCATCCTTGGTACCGCGCTTGTTTGGACTGATCTCTCGTGTATGACCCCTGCTTGCCCGACCTCGCCCAGTCTTGTTCCAGGTTCATCCTGTCACGGATATCTCAAGGGAGATATCCATTAATAAACAACGACCAATAATTAGAGTACTGCAAGGCAGAGAGACTGGGATTGTGCAGCAAACACAATGTGTTTATTGTGAGAAACAAGCAAACATAAACACTCTGATTGCTATACATACAGTGCAGTTGGGAAAAACATACAGACACAAAGTCCAGTTCAAAGAGCAAACAGAAGGGAAACCAATGGTTCACAAGGAGATTCAGGATTCAGGGGCTCTGCTACAGAGTTCAGGTTCCAGATGACAGTGTAAAATGCTGAGCACTGACTACATGCCAGACTCAGCATATAAAGGCCAGCAGCTAATTAGCCCAGGTGCTGGCTGATCTCCAGGAGCTCTGCAGGACAGCACCACCTGGTGGTCAAGCTGCATACTACAGAGAAACAGGCGATGGCTAAGGAGGAACTCCAGGCATGACAGTATCCTCCCCCCAACCAGGCGGGCACCGAACGCCTTTAAATAACTACTTCGCAGGATGGGGTTTAAGCCCGAAGCAGGCGAAGACTTGGCGGACATCGAAGTCCCTCCAGGATCAAAGTCCACGAAATAATGGCACAGGCGATCAAACTCGGCCGGCGGGCGATCAAACTCGACCGGCAGGGAACTTTGGGCAGGGTGATCCAGGCCGGCAGACCCGGCAGGACGATCAAACTCGGCAGGCGGGCGATCAAACTCTTCAGCGAGGTCACTTTGGACAGGGCGATCAAACTTGGCAGACGGGTGATCAAACTTGGCAGACGGGCGACCAAACTCGGCAGACGGGCGATCAAACTCGGCAGACGGGCGATCAAACTCGGCAGACGGGTCACTTTGGATAGGGCGATCAAACCCAGCAGACTCGGCAGGCAGGCGATCAAACCCGGCAGTCTTGGCAGGCGGGCTATCAAACCCGGCAGTCTCGGCAGTTGGGCGATCAAACCCGGCAGTCGGGCGATCAAACCCGGCAGTTTTGGCAGGCGGGCGATCAAACCCGGCAGTCTCGGCAGGCGGGCGATCAAACCCGGCAGTCCTGGCAAGCGGGCGATCGAACCCGGCAGTCTCGGTAGGCGGGCGATCAAACCCGGCAGACGGGTCACTTTGGATAGGGCGATCAAACCCGGCAGACTTGGCAGGACAGTCAGATTGGACAGACTGGACAGACAAGTCAGATTGGACAGACTGGACAGACAAGTCAGATTGGACAGACTGGACAGACAAGTCAGACTGGACAGACTGGACAGACAAGTCAGATTGGACAGGCTGGACAGACAAGTCAGATTGGACAGGCTGGACAGATTGGACAGACTGGGCCGACAGGTCAGATTGGACAGACTGGGCCGACAGGTCAGATTGGACAGACTGGGCCGACAGGTCAGATTGGACAGACTGGGCCGACAGGTCAGATTGGACAGACTGGGCCGACAGGTCAGATTGGACAGACTGGGCCGACAGGTCAGATTGGACAGACTGGGCCGACAGGTCAGATTGGACAGACTGGGCCGACAGGTCAGATTGGACAGACTGGGCCGACAGGTCAGATTGGACAGACTGGGCCAACAGGTCAGATTGGACAGACTGGGCCAACAGGTCAGATTGGAAAGACTGGGCCGACAGGTCAGATTGGAAAGACTGGGCCGACAGGTCAGATTGGACAGACTGGGCCGACAGGTCAGATTGGACAGACTGGGCCGACAGGTCAGATTGGACAGACTGGGCCAACAGGTCAGATTGGACAGACTGGGACAACAGGTCAGATTGGACAGACTGGAACGACAGGTCAGACTCAGCTGGAATTTTTGATTTCTGGGCTGCAAAAACTGTCATGGCCAGCAAACACTGTCTCAGGAATATTTAAGTAGGAAGTAGCTATGAATAGCAGGAATTCAACCACATTTTCACTGAGATGTTTGCTATGATTTAACCAGGCTTCAGCTCAGAAAAACAGCTCATCCTCAAACAGGAAGTAAGCCACCTGACGACTCAAGGTTGTCATGGGAGACTGCCGAATATAAGGCTCCAGCAGTAACTTTGCGACAGCCTGGATGAACTGGGGGTAAGTGGCCAGGGTGAGCTCTTTAAAGCGAGGTGGAGGCACAAATATATATCCGTCTGTGGGAAACGTGGGACGATCAGAGTCCATAGCAACGGATGCCCTTATGGACATCTTGGGGCTTAAGCTGACTACACACGCAAACAGACAGACAACCCGCCTGCTCCTCCAGGGAGGCAAACTGCCGATTACCCAGAAGCGGCAGTCTCGGCAGGCGGGCGATCAAACCCGGCAGTCTCGACAGGTGGGCGATCAAACCCGGCAGTCTCGGCAGGCGGGCGATCAAACCCGGCAGTCTCGGCAGGCGGGCGATCAAACCCGGCAGTCTCTGCAGGCGAGCGATCAAACCCGGCAGTCTCGGCAGGCGGGCGATCAAACCCGGCAGTCTCGGCAAGCGGGCGATCAAACCCGACAGTCTCGGCAGGCGGGCGATCAAACCCGGCAGACGGGTCACTTTGGATAGGGCGATCAAACCCGGCAGACTCGGCAGGACAGCCAGATTGGACAGGCTGGACAGACAAGTCAGATTGGACAGACTGGACAGACAAGTCAGATTGGACAGACTGGACAGACAAGTCAGATTGGACAGACTGGACAGACAAGTCAAATTGGACAGACTGGACAGACAAGTCAAATTGGACAGACTGGACAGACAAGTCAGATTGGACAGACTGGACAGACACGTCAGATTGGACAGGCTGGACAGACAAGTCAGATTGGACAGGCTGGACAGACAAGTCAGATTGGACAAACTGGACAGAATGGACAGACAAGTCAGATTGGACAGACTGGACAGACAGGTCAGATTGGACAGACTGGACAGTCGGGTCTGATTGGACAGACTCGACAGACAGGTCAGATTGGACAGACTGAACAGACAGGTCAGATTGGACAGACTGGACAGACAGGTCAGATTGGACAGACTGGACAGACAGGTCAGATTGGACAGATTGGACAGACTGGTCCGACAGGTCAGATTGGACAGACTGGTCCGACAGGTCAGATTGGACAGACTGGGCCGACAGGTCAGATTGGACAGACTGGGCCGACAGGTCAGATTGGACAGACTGGGCCGACAGGTCAGATTGGACAGACTGGGCCGACAGGTCAGATTGGACAGACTGGGCCGACAGGTCAGATTGGACAGACTGGGCCGACAGGTCAGATTGGACAGACTGGGCCGACAGGTCAGATTGGACAGACTGGGCCGACAGGTCAGATTGGACAGACTGGGCCGACAGGTCAGATTGGACAGACTGGGCCGACAGGTCAGACTCAGCTGGAATTCTTGATTTCCGGGCTGCAAAAACTGTAGTCAGATCATGGCCAGCAAACACTATCTCAGGAATATTTAAGTAGGAAGTAGCTATGAATAGCAGGAATTCAACCACATTTTCACTGAGATGTTTGCTATGATTTAACCAGGCTTCAGCTCAGAAAAACAGCTCATCCTCAAACAGGAAGTAAGCCACCTGACGACTCAAGGTTGTCATGGGAGACTGCCGAATATAAGGCTCCAGCAGTAACTTTGCGACAGCCTGGAGGAACTGGGGGTAAGGGTGAGCTCTTTAAAGCGAGGTGGAGGCACAAATATATATCCGTCTGTGGGAAACGTGGGACGGTCAAAGTCCATAGCAACGGATGCCCTTATGGACATCTTGGGGCTAAAGCTGACTACACGCGCAAACAGACAGACAACCCGCCTGCGCCACCAGGGAGGCAAACTGCCAATTACCCAGAAGCGTAGGGGACCTGGAACTCGAGGAGCCCGTAATCCACCTACTTCTTCAGCAGAGCTTCTGAAGGTGAAGATGCACAGGCCCTGGGTGATCCCGTGGTGGTCGCAGACTTGGGAAAGGGGAACACAGGAGAGTCAAATACTAGGCAGACAAGAACTGGGTCCCAAACTACTAAACAAGGTTGGGCCCCAATACAGTCTATGGCAAACTAAAGCTAGGAGGCAAATGCAGACTCAAAGTAAAATCTAAGGCTGGCACTAGGACCCTGCATATCCTCAGCACACCAAACCAGCTCAGCCTTACAGTCTCTTATGGTCTTTTATATAGGCTCAGCATTCTGTCACGGATATCTCAAGGGAGATATCCATTAATAAACAATTTCCAATAATTAGAGTACTGCAAGGCAGAGAGACTGGGATTGTGCAGCAAACACAATGTGTTTATTGTGAGAAACAAGCAAACATAAACACTCTGATTGCTATACATACATTGCAGTGAGGAAAAACATACAGACACAAAGTCCAGTCCAAAGAGCAAACAGAAGGGAAACCAATGGTTCACAAGGAGATTCAGGATTCAGGGGCTCTGCTACAGAGTTCAGGTTCCAGATGACAGTGTAAAATGCTGAGCACTGACTACATGCCAGACTCAGCATATAAAGGCCAGCAGCTAATTAGCCCAGGTGCTGGCTGATCTCCAGGAGCTCTGCAGGACAGCACCACCTGGTGGGCAAGCTGCATACTACAGAGAAACAGGCGACGACTAAGGAGGAACTCCAGGCATGACACATCCGTCCTCCTCCCCGTAAGTCCGCATCCTTTGTGCTACGAAGTCCTGGGGGCAACCGTGCCCGGTGAGGCATATAAAGCGTCCCGGCAGATGGGGGCTTGTCTATAGGTGAAGCTAGCAGCGGAGATTGGGGGATGCGGAGTTACTTAGAAGGTGGGTGTCTCATGGGACGTGACAGTACAGGGAACAATACAAAACTAGATGCCACGAGGTTCAAACCAGGTGTTGTGAGCACAGGAGACAATAGGAAGGAGAGCCCTGCCCTTGCGAGCTTACAGTCTAAATGATGGGGGTGGAGACAAAAGGTAGGGATCACAAGTGGTAGAGGT
Organism: Gastrophryne carolinensis; assembly: GCA_027917425.1. Lineage (NCBI taxonomy): Eukaryota > Metazoa > Chordata > Amphibia > Anura > Microhylidae > Gastrophryne > Gastrophryne carolinensis. The sequence goes on from CM051234.1 coordinate 539,849,029, forward strand.
TGAAGGTTATAGAAGTTGCTTAAGCCAGGTTATATGCTGATATGAAGAAGTGAGTTTTGCAGGCACTTTTAAAGGCTTGGCATGATGAAGAGTGGCAGATTGAGCAGGGAAGTGCATTCCAGAGCAGTGGGGATGCATGGGAGAAGTCTTGAAGGCGGGAGTGCGAGGAGGTAACCAAAGAGGAGGACAGTAGAATGTCAGAGGCAGAGCGGAGGTTGTGCTTTCGTTGGTAATGCTGGATCAGACATAAAATGTATTTCTCCTCACTGATTTCTGCACAAGCCCGGAATCCCAAACAACTCTTCAATACTTTCAGTTCCTTACTCCGCCCTCCACCTCCTCCTCCAACCTCCCATATAACAGCAGAAGAATTTTCGACATTCTTCAAAGGAAAAATTGACAACATTCGACTTGGCTTTGCCCCTCAGAATCCCTCACCAATTCAAACAATCCCCCCGCCTTACTCTCTTACTTTCTTCACTCCAATAACTGAGCCTGGACTAACCTCTCTCATATCTAGGGCCCACCTGACTACCTGCTCCCTCGATCCTATTCCATCCCACCTTATTCCTCAACTGTCTCCATCCCTCACTCCAGCCTTAACCTCCATATTCAACCTTTCTCTCTCCACTGGTACCTTTCCTTCTTCCTACAAACATGCAGTTATTACTCCGATAATCAAGAAACCTTCTCTCGACCCCTCTGCCCTCTCCAGCTACCGCCCTATCTCACTACTCCCTTTCTCCTCCAAACTTCTTGAACAACATGTCCACTCAGAACTGTCACAATACTTATCCACCAACAATTTATTTGACCACTTACAATCAGGATTCCGCCGTAACCACTCCACTGAAACTGCCCTCACCAAAGTCACCAATGATCTGCTCACTGCCAAAAGCAAAGGTCACTACTCCATCCTTATCCTTCTTGACCTCTCATCAGCCTTTGGTACTGTCGACCACTCTCTGCTTCTTGATATTCTCTCCTCTCTTGGGGTTCAAGGGCTTGCGCTCTCTTGGCTCAACTCTTACCTCTCTGATAGATCATTCAGTGTATCCTATTCTAACACGGTCTCATCCTCACGTTCCCTTTCTGTTGGTGTGCCACAAGGTTCTGTCCTAGGCCCCCTAGTTTTCTCAGTCTACACCCATGGCCTTGGCAAACTTATAACTTCATTAGGCTTCCAATACCACTTCTATGCGGATGACACTCAGATATATCTCTCAGGCCCCAATCTCTCCTCTCTACTATCTCGTCTCCCCAACTGCCTCTCAGCTATTTCTTCATTCATGTCATCTCGCTACCTCAAGCTAAACATGGACAAGACAGAACTGGTCATTTTCCCACCATGTAACTCCCCTCCCCTCTCTAACACGTCTATTTCTGTCAACAATTACACAATAACAGCAACTCCCCAAGCTCGGTGCCTGGGAGTCATTCTGGACTCTGCCCTCTCTTTCAAACCATATATTCACTCCCTGGCATCCTCCTGTCGCCTCCAACTTAAAAACATCTCCCGCATCCGTCCTTTCCTCTCACCTGACACCACTAAAATGCTAGTGCATGCCCTGGTCATATCCCGCCTGGATTACTGCAACATCCTTCTTTGTGGCTTACCAACTAACAGACTGGCACCCCTCCAATCTATCCTGAACTCTGCTGCTCGCCTCATCCATCTCTCCTCTCGCTCCTCCAGTTCTGCGCCTCTCTGCCAATCCCTACACTGGCTGCCAGTCCCACAGCGAATCCTGTTCAAAACTCTAACTCTCGCCTACAAAGCTCTCTCCAACCAGGCCCCTCCCTACATCTCATCTCTAATCCAACAGTATCAACCTAGACGCAGCCTCCGCTCTTCTGCCGACCTTCTCCTGTCCTCCACCCTGGTCACCTCCTCTCACGCCCACCTCCAGGACTTCTCACGTGCAACTCCAATCTTCTGGAATGCCCTCCCACACCCAATCCACCACTCCACAACCCTCAAAACCTTCAAAGGCGCCCTTAAAACACACTTATTCAGACAAGCATATAATCTGGCCTAACCAATCTTCTAAAGAGCACATGCCACAAAGCTCAATACTGACTGTTTGTGATCCCTCCCCATCGTCTTCACCCCTCTTCCTTTAGACTGTAAGCTCGCAAGGGCAGGGCTCTCTCCCCTATTGTATCTTGTACTCAGAATATCCATTGTCAACTCTGTAAAACTGCATTTGAAATGGTATATATATCGTATGTTTCTACCCTGTCTGTAATTACTACTTTGTAAAGCGCTACGGAAGATGATGGCGCTATATAAATAAACAATAATAATAATAATAGGGAGGGGCCTGGTTAGAGAGAGCTTTGTAGGGAAGTGTTAGACGTTTGAACTGAACTCTCTGGGAGACAGGTAACCAGTGGAGGGATTGGCAGAGGGGGCAGCGCTGGAGAAGCGAGAAGAGAGGTTGATGAGGTGAGCAGCAGAGTTTAGAACAGATTGGAGGGGTGCCAGTCTGTTTATTGGCAAACTACAGAGGAAGGTGTTACAGTAGTAGATGACCAGGGCGTGTACTAGCATTTTAGTGGTTTCAGGTGAAAGGAAGGGACAAATGTGGGAGATAATAAATGTATAAATAAATAATGTTGTGGAATACAATTTACAATCATACCCATGTGGGCATCCCAAATTTACAACTATCAATGAGAATGAGCAATGAGAGCATTAGGAAGGATAGAAGAAGAATGCATGCCTAACATGAAAATGGTTAAGGTAAGCATTAGGATGAGGAAAAGAAGAATGCATGCCAAGTATTAGGAAGAAGAAAAGAAGAATGCATGGCAAACATGGCGTGGAATGCTAAGTACTTGGGAACAGAAGAGTCTTGGCTCAGCAATAAGTGAATGGAATACCAGGACCAGGGTATGATAAATAGTAAAAAAGAGAGGCTTGCATGCGTACAAGCCAGCAGACAAGCCAGCATAAGCATATACATTCCATATAAATGTACAAAAAATAGCATTTACGGGCTAAATTAAGGGTAAAAAGAGGTCTTTTTTGAAGGGAATTAGGAGGACCTCGCTGGGCACTTGTGGCCACTTGAAGGTTGAAAAACACCCTAAAAATGCTGGAGGGCGAGTCTTTAGCTTTAACATAAACGGAACCACCGTCCGTTTCCTAAGCCGTGGGGGCAAGCGCTCTCGATGGCTTACGCAACATCGACAACATTACAAAGTGCTCCCGATGGAGGCTCTAAATCATGTGAACTGGGAGAGAATAGATCAAGACTCCCCCTTTAAGTCTTGGTGGGGGGGGAATGGGACACAAGAGGGATCCCAGAGACCAGGTGGCAAATGTGTTATCTTTGCTATTGCTTTTTTTTTTGTTTTGTATGGTTCCTCTCTCACATGTATGGCTTCCTCCCAATACAAGCTCTTAAACTTCAGTTCTCCTTAAAAGTAGTTGTTTTTTAATAATATGAGGTTTTGCAACTAAAGAAAATCTAAATAAACAGTAAAACGAAATAAAAAATTGTTTCGCACAATATACATGGCTGCATTTTCCAGTTCAAGAGACATAAAGCATTTCATTTTTATACATCTGTTGGAACAGATGTATTGTTTCTTCAAGAACGCACTTTAATGAATCCCATACTCCTAAATATTTACATAAAAACTTTTAATAAAACTTTTTATACGTCGCTATACGTTTATCTAAGAACGTACCCCTCATCTTAGAAGATTTAGTGAAACACGTGGAGGGGAATACATTCTAAAAGATCTTGTAGAAGGAGTGAAAGTGTCATTAATTAAAAAAAAAAATCCCCTACTAGAGGTGGAAGTGGAAATTTAGGGCGGCGATTCAAACCTGGCTCTTGATCCTCCAATAGAAACCGCAGCTCTGAGAAAATTAAACCCCCCTTCAAGAAACAGTCGGCAGCTGGTTAAATTACTTGCTGGGGCTGAGCTATTAGATGTGTGGAAAGAATATCATCATCTGACTCACCCTATAATATGCTCCTCCCTGTAGCAGCCAGTGAGATGCCTGAAGCCGGCACATGGGGCAGGGAATGGGTCCTCTCTGCTGGAACCCGGGAGAAGGTGAGCGGCTTATGTTTTCGCTGCTACAGGGGGAATTGGAAAGCGATGTAGATTCTATGTGCTTGCCAGTTAAAGGTAGGAAAAGTAAGCATGTAGAATATATGGGTTTAGCATTTAAAGTGTTAAAATTGTCCTGAAACAGAGAGATTGGAGCTCGGATTGGACTGAGAAGTTGTATCTTGGATCATACACAGGATTGCAGGTGGAATTTAACACCAGGATTAGTATGCCCCAGTGACATAGATCAAAACCCGGAATTATCAGAATCACGGGTTTTGGTCCACTATAAATATAGTAAATGTGTCTGATCTTGGTGCTGTCCAAATTGTGCATATATGCCTCCATTGTGATGGACCAAGTGTGATCTCTACATCACTTTCCCATATACTTTTTAGCTTATTAGGGAGTTGGAATTGTGATTCTAAGAGTTTATGGTAAAATAGTGACAGTGGTACCTCAAAAAATGCTTGGATTTATGTTTGCTGTAAAAAACAGCTGCTTTTCCACCAACATTGTTCCTAGAGTCCTAGAGCCAGTGTATTTCCCATTATATTTAATGCTTAAATTGCTGTGATATCCCTTAGAATGATACTGTTAGATCTTTTATTAGATTTCTCAATGTGGATATGTGATCTAGACTAGATCTCAGTTGAAACCATCTAGCATCACTATACAACGAAATCTGAAAGATACAGGGCCCAGTACAGGGCATTACGAATAATAAATGTATTATTACAGAAAACAGTTGTGATCTGTGCTAAATTCAAGCTGGTTCATATATTGGTAAATATTCGAAAATAATAGGATGTATGTTTACAAAAACAAACTTTGGCATCAGAGACTCTGAAATTAAAGTGTTCACATAACATATAAAATCAACTTGGGTCTGGAACACTAACCCACCCTTCTGCCACTAAGATACTTAGAGAAACAGATACTTAGGGCCTTATTTAAGAAGGGATAGCGTCAGGTAGTGCCTGGTTAATGAGAGGTAGCGACAGGTGAGTGCCGGACACGGCACGCAATTACACATTTATCATGCTGAATCTGTTTAGGGACTGGGATAACGCCATGTAGCGTCCGATTCATCATTTTCACAGCCTCAGCGAACAGCGCCGGCGTTCAGCCTTGCACAGCGCCAGATATGACCTCTCGCTACCTGTCGCTCTCCCATACATTTCAATGGACGATCCTTTTCTTCTCTTTTAACAGGGTTTTTGTTTTTTTTTAAATCTTAAATAATGTTGTGACCTCTTCTGCCATTGAAAAAAATTTTTCACAAATGTTTCATTTTTTATATATTTCTGCGGAATTGACATTACAGGTCTGGCATTAAAGTGTTCATGTTACAATATTGTTACAATGTAATTCCTTATGTTTTCGCTTTGTTACTAGTGGATACATGCTGAAAAACAGACTTTAAACACACAGCCTGCGGCGCTCTGGGCTTCAACGAAGCATTTTTCAGCGCCAGAGTTTTGTGAGGTTGGTTTTTTGCTGAATATGTTGTGAGTCGGTCGCACTGACCAGTCGCTAACATGTGCTCCCATACAGCGCTTAACTGGTCAAATAGCGACTCCTCACAATGTATTCATCATTAATGCACAGCGACTGAGTCGCTAGGAACTAGCGACCCATGGCCAAGCACAGTGACTACTAGCGGGCGCTCTGAAAATGCCTGCTACAGACGCTCATCTTTCGCTACATGGCGCTAATGATGAATCAGCCTGATAATGTTTTCCCCATAGCTACATCCAACAGGGCACCCAGAAATGGCTGCAAACTGCTAGGCTGCACATGCACAGTCGGTATAAGTTTAGCGGCCAAACTGGAAAGTGGCGATTGCCATTTATCCTGCTAGACAAAACTCTATGAGGTCAACTTTAATTAGGCCTAAAATATAAAATATGCATACATATAATGTCAAATGAGTATTATGCAAATGTGCTACTTTTATCAAACAGCAGGTCCAAAAGACCTATTCTGAAGACCTTTTGTGTCATCAACAAAATAATAATAGTCAAATCAAAATAAGAATCAGCATGGATTATAAAAAGTGTGACTTCAATATAATGCTTTAGCTGAACATCAGATGCCTATTAACACAATGTTTAATTACTGACAATTAAGTAGTGGGAAAAATAATAACTAAAGTTTTACATTTGTTTTTATTTTGTTGTTAGACATCAGAGAAATAGAAAAAGATGGAATTTTAAAGGCTGGCCAAGCTATTTCCTGTACATAACCCAGTGTTTCCTGTCAATAGCACCACTGAATATCTAGAAGCATATAAATTACATAAGCATTCAACATTTTTTAGAAGTTGATCCCTGCCAGATTCCAAATTTTACTTTTTGATTTGAATTAAAAACTACAAATGAAAAAAAAAATAATGTGGGGGGGGGGGGGGGCAGCAGCATTAATCACTTTAAATTATCTACCTAAAGCATTGCAGTAAGCTGTTATTCCAGCATGGGTTTGCTCATGGGACATTGGAGTAAGGCAGATCACCCCTGTAAGAGCAGAATGAAAGTTTCCCAACCTGTCACCCTGATTATTTTTTCCTCATTTAACAGAAAGAATCAAGATTAGCTGGAATTTTTAAGGAGGCTGAATAAAACCCCCTCCTCCTCCATATTTTCACATTAGTGCTCCTTTAAACTGTTTGTTACTGTGGTTGTGATCTAGTAGCCACAATGTATTTTATCTGGTAGTGATGCTAAAAATTTCCAGAATAGACTAGAATTTACTACCATGTCTTTTGCCATAAATCCTTTAAATTTCAGACTCTCCTACCTATAAGAACCAGGTGCAGTTTTATCAAGCACATCTAGAGAACGTATTAGCTTTTTTTCATCTAATATCAGACTAGAAATTGCCAGATCTTGAAAGCTTAATACTCGTGATTTAGCATTGCAAGAAACAAGATGATGCAAATTCTGATCAGTAAAAAACTGCCATTAATCTAACGGATATATACGATGTGGATAGGTACAAGGTTGAAAGTGCTACTAACTATGCTTCAGGTAATACATTTGAAGTATGTATGCAGCTGCTTATAAAAAAAAAATGGTAGCCTCCACCAGGTTCCACTTCTAATCGTTCATTTCCCTCCTCAGATTTTCTTAACTCTTTCTCTTAACCTGTTTCTGGCTCTTTTATTAGTCCATCCATCATTCATTATATACTTCTCCCATTCTTCTATAAAAAAACACCTGAAATACGTTGTGTCCCTGTTGCTGCTTTCTATATGTTATTCAACTAATGTTTTAGACATATAGTTTAAGGAATAATCCTACCAAAGACCATGAGATGGACTAAGATATATTGTATTTTCTATATTCTGTACAAACTGAAATGACTATAATACAATATCAATTAGTAATTCTTTTTTTTTTTAGTGCAGCACCCGGTGAAATAGCATATCAATTCCTGTTATTCAGGAACACTTAGAGGGTTTAGATTGAATTGCAAACAAGATTTTTTGTCTGGGTCAGAAAGCCAGAGACGTTTCAAGGCAGTTTTGATAATAAAATAGCAGTGCAAGACATTGGGAGAGCAGAGAACAAGTAGATGGGGAATAGATTGGGGACAAATAAGACAATCAATATGAACCACCAAACGGCCAGGGGCAAACAGTTTGAGGCACTGGAGGCCCAATACCCTACAGTGGGCTGAACGCTTTTGGCCTAGCCCCAGATGAATGCACAGGCCCCAGGCAGCACCCTGGTGGTCCCGGGCCTAGGAAAAGGAAACAGATGGAAGACAGTAAGAAGCAGGACATAATGAACAGGCTAGGGGGGTCAAACACAGAACACAGAAGGTCAGAGACCCAACACAACAAGACTGAAAGCTGCTAGATTGGCTAGGGGTTGAACATCAGCAGCTGTGCACAGTCAGCATTAAACAAGCCTAAATATTCAACAGACAAGCAGAGTTACATCTGAGCATATATCAGAAAACCAAGGAGGATGATAAACATCTAGGAGTGAACACATAGCAACTGTTTAACAACAGCTCAGCAACAAACAACAGCAACAACAGAGAAAAAGGCATAAATCCACATAAGCTGAACAAAGAGATGCCCAAATGCAAGACAACAGGAAAGGCATTGGACACCGGACACAGCACTTGGTCGATCAGAGTAGTAAATGGTGTAAATAGGTTATTTTAAAATAAGGATCCATGAGACAAACTGCTATGGAGAGCTAAGAAAGGTTTAAGCTACAGTTGCAGTATATATAGCAGGATCTATGAAGGTTGCCTAGTTAGTACCATTTCAATTAGTACATTTTCAAGACTCGGCAACAGCGATTATCTCCAACCAAGCTACCACCGAGAGAGAAGGAAGTGTATTATAGCTTTAGAAGAAATCAAGGCTTCTAAAATGTGATCAAACATTATAGAGGAACATTTCTAATGCACCAGATTATCTTTCATTAAATTAAACCTGAATTCTCCAATCTGGCCCCCTCTCTTGGTGCTTAGGCACTATGAGATGTTAAAAAAAATGTAACATGCCATCATCCAGCTCATTACCACGGAACTCCCATCAGTGACCACAGGGAGGCTGCACCGATTCACCTGCAACCAATGAAAATGCCAGACTTGAGGGTGCTGGGCGAGGGATGCTGCACCTGCAGCCTCTCTGCAGCTGCTGCTGGGAGCACCAAGGGAATGTGCTGGATGCCAGGGCATGCTTTCCATAAGCAACAGGAGAGGGTGCCAGAAGAAGGCATCTATTTGGATACTTTAGGGTTTTTTTAAAGAGGGAATGCCGCCAGGTGCTCTGGCTATGCAGAACATGCTCTGCAGCTAAGCCACTTAGCTGTAGCACCCAGTGACATCTATGCTTCCACGGCCTTACACTCTCGCACCAGCAGACATTCTAATCTGTAATGTGTGATTATGGAGTTTCATGCTACGGGGCATCCCACATCTTGGCTCTTCCCAAGGACAAACAGGAAGCTTTTAGTTTTTGTTTTTTTGTATTTAGTTATTGTGTTAATTTTTTCTCAGTCTGACATATATTTTGTGTCGTTTTAATTTTTTATGTGTTGCATCATGTGTTGTTTTATTTAAAACCTTCTGTTTGCTGTTCACATGACATGTTTGTACTTTCTGTGAACCTGATTATCTTTTCTCTAGGTACTTATGATATGTTTGTTTTACTTGTTATGCAGTGTTTTGTTTCAGGATTTCCGTTTGGTGTTGCCTTAGGGATATTTCTTTTAACATAAGTGTACAATAAAATGCATTATACCTTTTTGTTGCCATACTTAACGGTGAATTATAAAAAAAAAAGTTCTGCACAATCTTCATGTTACCCCTGTCCACCAGTACACTTAACATTTAGGTTACATGTTTTAGCTGCTGCTGAATTGGACCCCAATCCCAAGATTCGATTAATGAGCCCGGACCAATGGCCGGATTTCCCCCTCCCCATTCTCAGGCCAACACCTCAATAGAGGATATTGTCACTTGGTTGTGACATATGGTTGTGTCATATGGCTAAAAACTAGTACCCATGTAAGGGTCTCGTTGTAGACAACTAAGTTTTCCTGTTGGGTTTCTTTTATTCCTGAAGATAGTAGAGGCAACGGGTTAGGAATTAAATTAGATGGGATTTTCCTTCTAGTGAAAAATGAGTGCATTAGGGTGAAAAAAGATAGATAGGTCGATAGATGGCCATCGCAACCCCTGCGGCCCACCACAAAATTTGTTAAAATGTAATTATTTAAAGGCTATATTTGAAATATTGGGAGAAGTATAGTGGATCCAGGGTTGCCCAAGCTTACAAAATTTGGGGTTTTTGTTAAGAAAATAGTTACTTAGATACTAGATAATTTTCATTAATTAAGTATCCTTGCATCCACTCAATGACTTCTGAGAAGGGTATGAACTGCTTCTTCCAAGACCCGCCAATAGTTTTTTTTTTGCGGCTAAAAAAGTCACCATGTTGTTTTGGCTAACTGTTAAAGATGGTAATCTGTGATATAAAAGAGCAGCCCAGGGGTGTGCCATGTAAGCCATGTCACCCGGTGTGTTGCACCCTCAGAGGCCGGAACAGACTAATTCTAATGTGGTTATATTCATTGAGCATTTAGCCACTGATTGCCAGACCTTGGGCCACTCTAAGTCCGACTGGTGGGTTTGAAATCATTCTTCCATTTCTGGACATAAGTGTGGGTTGTATGAGAAGAAACATTGTAAAGAGGTAAAGAGTTTCTTATATCCATTCATCCACATTCACAGGCCACCACTGCCTTTGATAAAATCTATTACAATCCACCTGGGAGGCGACAGCAGGTCTTTGCACACATGGCAGAGGTGTGTTCTCCATTGGTCTCTTTGAAGATACCTTTTTCACTCTTTCATCACAGTGAGGCCCAGTCAGCCTGGAAGGGTAGAAAGCCATAAACATGCATATAACAACAATAAACAGAGGTACAGTGTCTCCCATCCTACAAAGCTGTAGAAAATGGCATCTTACCAGAATTCTTCATTCAGAAGATAAGCCATGCAGATAACAAGCTATGCCGGAATGCTTTTGTGACAAGGTATCCTGACATTGCAGAAGTCTAACAAGATATACCTGCTTAATAATTAGTTAAACCAGAATGCTTTACTTGAGAGATAAAGATTAGTAAACTGCACTAAAATGTACCTGGGTTTATGCTAGACATTCAGCGATCTGGATGGTAATTACAAAACAATGTATTTACTATAATTTATTGATCATGATATAATTATTATTATTATTAATAATAATATTATTGTTATTAGAACTAAACTTACAGCCTGTTTATACAAGTTGGTTATATTATTAGCCTTGAAAAAAGATATCCTGTATTGGTGACCATCCCCCCATGTTACCACTTTGTAGAACTAGAATAATTAATTTCCTCATCTATACATAGTTGTACACCTACAGCATAGGCAGAATTAACATTATCATTTTGTGGGGAAAATGATCATATGAAAGCTAGAGAGCTTAAAAGTTCTTTTGTAGCTGACACTGTATTTCAGGGATTCATTAAAAGATGATCTCCTGTGTGGCACATGCAATAAAAGACTGGTAGATAACCTGTGATCCCCTTGGGATTCCTCTCTGATGAGTCACAGCTATTGTGAGAAAAGTATGGAATACTAAGCACAGACATATTCCCAGTATAGCTTAAAAGAAAATGCACTTAAAAGTCAAAGTCGAAATATAGTAAAATATCTTTTAGATTTTATCATTTGAACATGAATTTCAAATAAGGCTGATTTCTTCGGTTAGATGCTTAAAAAATATTGCAAAATACCAGCAACCTAGGGCATGCATATGTAAGAGAATGAAAGCAAGTATCGTGTACATACATTAAAAGAAGGTTTAATTTTAATTTAGTGGCTGATTGAGCAAGTGATACCAGAAATGTAGCCAGTGAACTAATTATCGTTTCACCCACTGGGTACCAGTTAGGAGATGTTTCTTAAATATACCAGTTGAATTAATCTCTGATGTGCCGCAGCCATTTATTCACAGAATCAGCATAACTAAACCAGAAAGGTAGAGCAATTATACAGTACATTAGTGGAGATCTTAATACAGCTAGTGAGGCTGCACAGATCAAATGTAGACATAGCTAATTGGCAAATAAGTTACCGCAATATTTCTATAAATGCTTAGGTCCAGAAGTTCAATAATACAACTTTATTTAATAAAGAAAAGGGTAGTGTGAGAAGTTCAGTAACAATCATTTTCTTTCCATATCCATTTTACTGCCTTTTTCGTATTCTTTATTTAATTATTATTATTGTTTATTTATAAAACGCTATCATCTTCCATGGCGCTGTACAATGTTATTTAAGATTTTAAAATAATACATCAGACAAAATGTTATAATACAAATATAGGACATGAATGTGTTCTGGATCTGGATCATAAAATATGCTAAATTTATAACTTGACATTTCATAGTTGGTGGTTAGAATATTAGATGAAAATATAATTTTCCCTATATCCAGTCCAAGTCGTCTCAGTGATGACATGTGGGAATTCCGCAGCAGAGCGGGGCCCCCTAGCCCGTCCGCCCCTGCGGACCTTATTTCCACTGATCCCTTCTGAACCACTCTTGCCTTGCCGAAGGCTGCTACGGGATCTGTGATGGTAGGGTGAACGCCAGCCACAGGCTTATGGTGAGCCTGGGGGGGGGGACCACTAGTTGTCTGTATGTACCCTCCCTGCCCACAAGCTTTATTGGTGTCTTGGCACTTGTGTTTTTACTGTGTTGTGTTCACTGTTGGCTCCTCGCTGACTCAGCTGGGCCTTTGGAGCATGAGCATACTTACCTCCCTCTCTCCCTCGTCGCTGCCTGCTTGAGGGGTTGCCGTACCCCACGGGCCTCCGCTTTGCGCTGTCCGTGATGGGGAGGGAGACGCCGCTAGTGCGGGGCTGTGAGGGCTGCGCTGAGAGAGCTACGCTGTGAGGGCTGCGCTGCTGCGAGGTGGGCCGCGGATCCCCGCAGCCATGTTTTAATGGTCGTGTAGGCCATGCAGCATGAGGGCTGGACGATGGGCGGGTGCGTCTTTTCAAGCCGCCGGAGGGGGCGGAGCCGGGCGCAGACGCCCTCGAGGAACGCTTCTGGAAGGCTCTGTTCTGTGTGTGCTGCTGAGCTCAGTGTGAGGCTGAGTCGGCTCCAAGGACTGTCCCTCTGTCGGTGTCGTGAGTCCCTCTTTTTGTATGACTGTTTATTATGCCAAATTGCTTTTGCTTATTCTGATGGCCCTCTCTCCCCTTTCTTGTATAGGTCATGGGTTTTGTGGGGTTTTGTTGAGGGTTGTGGTTCCTCCCAGTCCCCCCTTTTTTTATTAAGAGGGATCATTGTAAGATTGGGCCGTTAGTGTCTTGTAACCTTACCGATTGACCATTTGAAATCATCATAATGGAGGCATCTGAGGATAGTGAGCTGGGGGCCCCATCTGGGCAGGAAAAGCTCTGTCCCTTGTGCAGTAGGAATCCTCTGGGCGGATTCAGCACTGTTTGTACCACTTGCGCCAGGGGCATTATTTTGGACCATGACCGGGCAGGTGTCCCTGCCCCTAGCCCTTCACTGCCTGCGGCCTCTCCAGACCCTCCACTGCTGCACTCAGCCCCCAGTGAGGGTGGAGCCAGCAGGGGGTCTCATGTTGATTTGGCACATAGGCTGGCCAATCTCGAGAGACAGATCTCGCGGACGGCTCCTAAGAAAGCCACGAGTAAGAAACTGCACCTCGAGCCCGTTTACTCGAATAATGACAATCTTTTTGGTGAACGGGGCTCTGTGGAGGAAGGTGAGTTGCCAGATGATTCCCGCTCCACTGTGGATTATTCTGGTGGCGATGACAGTATGTCTGATTCTTCCTCGGACAAGGATGCATGGCTCCCGAATGATACATAGAAATTGCTTACCTAAGTGTTTGAGACACTACACATTGTTCCTTCCAGAGCGGCTAAGAGGAAGCAGGGTGATTTGTTTAGTCCCAAAAGACAAAGACAGGTTTTTTTCCGGAGCAGGCCCATTTTTCTAACATGATTTTCAAGGAATGGGAAAGGCCTAGCAAGTTACCGTCGGTGCCTAAGAGCCTGAATAGGCGGTATCCCTTCCCTGAGGAGCTGGTTTGGCTATGGTCTCGCCCTCCCGAAGTGGATTCCCCTGTGTCGGGGTTGTCCAACACTACTGTTATGCCATCACCTGATACTGCTTTCTTACGTGACCTGGCTGACAGAAAGAAGGTGAGACACCTTGTGGATAGAGCTAAGGCTCACAAGCGGGCGGAGGAGTATAAAGAACTCAAGGCCTGTTTGGAATTCATTGCCTTTGTTGCCTCTGCCATGGGCAATGGGGTCCGGCTTGGTGCCAGGATTTCGGCCTCCACCGCTCGCTCTGGCTGCGGCAATGGTCGGCTGATGCCGAGGCCTAGAAGTCGCTACGAGTATCCCTTTCGTGGGGAACAGGCTGTTTGGGGAGCGCCTGGACCATTTGGTCAAGGATGGTAGACTCCCTCAGAGACGGAAGCCTGCTCAGTCCTTTCGGAATCCCTCTGCCTAGCGTTCCTTTCGAGGAGGAAGAGGCTTTTCATTTCCAGATGGCCGCAGAGATACCTGGGGTAGAGGTAGGTCCCGCGGCCGACCCAATCCCGCCTGGGGAGCCAAATCCAAGCCCCCTGCCAAGTCTCCTCAGGCATGAGGGGGCACCCTCACCCATCCGGTGGGATGGTGGGGGGGACAGCTTCTGCTGTTTGCTCAAATCTGGAGATGGCAGGTCTCGGATCGGTGGATTCAGGAGGTAGTGTCCTCCGGATACAAAATAGAGCTGGCAGTTAGGCCACCCACAACATTTTTCCGGTCTCGGATATCCCAAAGCCCATTGAAGGCACAGGGTTTGAGATTGGCTGTGCAACACCTCCTGTGGTTAGGTGTGATTTGCCCTGTAACTCGGCAGGAACAGGGTCAAGGTTTTTACTCCAACCTGTTCACGGTTCCCAAGAAGGACGGAACATTAAGGCCAATTCTGGACCTGGAGGGTCTCAACAGGTTTGTAAGGGTCAGACATTTCCGCATTGGAAACCTTACGGTCGGCGGTGAGCTCGCTTCGGCCCGGCGACTCCATGACCACGGTGGACACATCCCGATTTTCCTGGGGCATCAGAAGTTCCTGAGGTTTGCCCTTGAGGACCAGCATTACCAGTTTGTGGCTCTTCCATTCCGGATTTCCTCAGCCCCCCGCTTCTTCACCAAGGTGCTGGCGGGCATCATGGTCATCCTGAGGAACCAGGACATTCGTGTGCTGCCTTATCTGGACGACTTGTTGATTGTGGCCCAGTCCTTTCGGCAGGCTGAGAGTGATACTCGGACGGTGTTGTCAACTCTAGAGGCCTTCGGCTGGGTAGTCAATTACCCAAAGTCATTTATCAATCCCTCTACAGTGAGATCTTTCCTGGGACTGACGATAGACACTTCTCAGGTCAATGTCATTCTGCCACAGCAGAAGGTTTTGGGCCTCCAGACGCAGGTGCAGGCCTTGCTGTCTTGTCAGCGGCCGTCAATACGTCTGGGGATGAGATTGGTGGGCCTAATGGTGTCATGCTTCAAGGCAGTGCCCTTCGCCCAATTTCACATGAGACCTCTGCAATTGAACCTGCTGACCGGCTGGAATCGGATGCAGGATTCTCTGGAACATGAATTTTCGTTGTCCCTCCTGGCCAGGCAGTCCCTCTTGTGGTGGTTGGACTCCCGGAACCTGTTGGTGGGCAAGTTCTTTCTGACTCCCTATTGGGAGATAGTTACCACGGATGCCAGTCTGACAGATCCAGGGTCCGCAGGAGAACCACTTACCCATAAATCTCTTTTAGCTGAGAGAGATCCAGTTGGTGCTACATCAACCACCAGGGCGGGACTCGGAGCAAGAGAATGTTCCCTGCATCTCGTCTACACCCCCGGGGTGGAAAATCAGGAGGCAGACTCCCTGAGCAGGAGCGCCTTGTGCCTGGGTTAATGGTCTCTCAGCTGCAAGACCTTTCACGCTATTTGTCTCCACTGGGGTCAGCCGGACGTGGACCTGTTTGCGTCCAGACACAATCACAAGCTTTCAACGTTCGTCTCCCTCTCAAGAGATCCTCTGGCCATTGCCACAGACGCTCTGGCGATTCCTTGAACGGAGTTCAAGTTTCTTTATGCATTCCCTCCTTTTCCACTCCTGGGCAGAGTGCTGCGCAAGATAGCCCAGGAAGGGCTACCAACTATCCTGGTGGCTCCTCGCTGGCCGAGGAGGAGTTGGTTTGCGGACATAGTTCAGATGTCGGTAGATCGCTACATCATGCCTGACGACCCAGGGCTTCCCGCTGCGGCACCCCAATTTACGGACGCTGGCTTTGAAGGCCTGGCTATTGAAACCTCAATCCTGATGGACAACAGGGTGTCGCCCATGGTTGTGCAGACAATGATTCAGGCACGGAAGAAGTCTTTTTCCATTATATACTACAGAGTTTGGCACGCTTATATTGCTTGGTGCGAGATCAAGAGTCTCCTTTGCCGCACTTTTTCTATTTCTAGGATTCTGGAGTTTTTGCAACACGGCTTAGACTTGGGCCTCCAGCTGAGCACCCTTAAGGGTCAGGTCTTGGCTTTAGCCATCTTTTTCCAGAGATCCATTGCCAACCATAGGTTGATCAAGACTTTTTTCCATGTCCGGCCACCGTGTAAGTCAGTGTTACTGGTGTGGGACTTGAATTTAGTACTGTCTGCTCTTCAGGGTCCTCCCTTCGAACCATTGTGTGATGCTGCATTGCCTATCTTGATTCTCAAAGTGGTCTTTTTGGTAGCGATCACCTTGGTGCGCCGTGTATCAGAGCTGGCCGCGCTTTGTATGAAACCTCCCTATTTTGAGCAGCAGAACGTAAGGTGGGTTTTTCGCTCTAAACCTGATTTTTTGCCTTTGGTCGTTTCTTCCTTTCACCTTAATGATGAAGTTGTCTTGTCTTCCTTGTGTCAGGCACCGTCTAATTCTAAGGAAAGGATCCTCCATGCCTTGGATGTGGTCAGAGCCATTAAGTATTACCTGGTTGCGACCTGGTTGCGACCAGTCCTTCAGGAAATCGGATTTGCTCTTTGTCCTAACAGAAGGCTTGAGGAAAGGTTTGCCACCAGCCAAGTCCACTCTCAGTAGGTGGATCAGACAGGCGGTGGTGTAAGCATATTCTGCCAAGGGGAAGGAACTCCCTTTTCGGATCACTGCTCATTCTTCCAGAGCTATTGGTGCCTCTTGGGCTTTTCAGCACCAGGCATCGGTTGAACAAGTTTGTAAGGCTGCCACTTGGTCTTCAGTTCATACTTTTACAAAGTTTTACAAGGTGGATGTTAGGGCCTCAGCTGACGCTGTTTTTAGCTGAAAGGTGCTTCAGGCGGTAGTGAAATGAACTACATACTGTTCCGCACTGGGGATCCTGCCCAAATGGACACTGCTTTTGGATGTCCCACATGTCATCACTGGGATGACCTGGACTGGATATAGGGAAAATACAATTATGTGAAACTCACCTGTAGAATTGTTTTTGATTATATCCAGTCCAGGTCATCCCACCCCGCCCTTTTGTTCATCATTTCCTGTTTGCCTGTTATGGTGATTACAATTTTTTATTCATTGGACTTGTATTTCTAAGTCTTGTTAGAGAGAGTACGAGCTGAAGCTATGTGAAGTAACATGGTTTCTTGGCCTCCTGGCCTGTCCTCTTTTTTGTTTACTGCTTTTTAACCACTGGAGAATGATAGAGGGACACCTGCTTTTATTGGGGGCTGGGAGGAGCTGCAGCTTTTGATCTTGCAGTCGAGCGCCCCCTGGGGGCGGAATACCCACATGTCATCACTGGGACGACCTGGACTGGATATAATCAAAAACAATTCTACAGGTAAGTTTCACAGAATTGTATTATCGCTTCTACACACTCGTGTTTAGCTCAATAAACCACAGGTAAGCATGGCCTAAGTAAGGGGTGACCTACCCTAAAACACGTCACTAGGCAGACACCCTTTTCCCGGGTGACACTTTTTATTATTGGTATGGACTTAAATTGTTGTAAAGGCTATGTTTTATGGGATATTATTACTATTATTGTGCTGCTGGGTCCCCTCATGCACCTAATGATTTTATAAGAAGTTCAAATAATCTTGGATATTTTGCCATTGCCAGACAGAAACAGCACTCCAGGGTCACTGAACACAATGGCCAATAGACCAAAACCAGTGGTGACTTCTCATCTATAAACAAGCCCTCCAGAACTTTAGGAATACCCTTTAGCACCTCTAATCTATTCAGATAACCCCCCAGCTCAGCCCCTGACTACTACCCTATCTCACTCTCCCCTGCTGTCTAATCAAAGACTATTCTCCCTCATCTCCAAGGCCCACCTACTACTTGCTCTTTTGATCCTATTCCATGGCACCTAATTCCACAACTTTCCTCATCCAGCACCCCGGGCCTAACATCTTTCTTAAACCTTTCCCTCTCAACAGGTACCTTTCCTTTACTCTTCAAACACGTAGTCATAACTCCATTACTCAGAAAGCCCTCCCTGTCCACCCCTCTGTCCTCACCAACTACGGCCCATCTCACTGCTCCCTTTTACATCCAAACTTCTAGAGCAGCATGTTTACTCGGAACAAACAAGCTATATTTCTTTTAACTCCTTATTAGATCCCCTCCAATCTGCTTTCCGTTCTAATCACTCCACTGGAACTTCTCTTACTAAAGGCACTTATGATCTACTAACTGCGCAATCTAAAGACCATTACTCCATTCTAATCCTTCTCAACCTATCTTTTGCTTTCGACACTGTTGACCACTCCCTCCTCCTCCATTTACTCGCCTCCATAGGAATCCAAGAATCTTGCCCTCTCATGGCTCTCCTCTTATCTATCAAACAGCACTTTTAGTGTACCCCACTCTAACACAGTCTCCTCGTCCTTTATCTGTCTGGGGATCGCAAGGGTCCGTCCTGGAACCCAGCTTTCTCTTCATTCATGTCCTCTGGTTCTCTCAAACTAAACATAGACAAAACATAGCTTGTCACTTTCCCATCACAGAATTTTACTCCTGTCACCACAAAGTCCAATGTCTTGATGTTACTGGAATCCTCTCTCTCATTCCAACCCGCATTCAGTCACTAGCCACTTCCTGCCGACTCCAACTAAAGAACATCTTTTGCATCCATCCTTTCCTCACACCTGAAACCACAGAAATTCTAATACATGACCTGATCATCTTCCAACTAGACTACTGCAGCACACTCCTCTGTGGTCCACCGACCAACAGACTGGCCCTTCTCCAATCTATTATCAAATCCCCTGCCTGCCTGCCTCATTCACCTATCCTCTCACTTTTCCTGTGCTGCCCCTCTTTGACAATCTCTACACTGGCTGAAAGAATTAAGTTCAAAATCTTAACCCTAACCTACAAAGCCCCCAACAGCCAAGCCCTTTTGTACATTTCATCGCTAGTCCAAAGACACCAAACCAGACACAGTCTCCGATCTGCCCACCCTGATCACCTCCTCCCACTCTTGTGTCCAGGACTTCACATGTGCCGCTCTGCTCCTCTGGAATGCCCTTTCCCATACAGTTTGGTACGCTTCCACTCTTAGAACCTTTAAAAGCACCAGTCTTGTCACCTTTCAAAGCCCTTGCTACTGTACTTACAAAATATTACTTTGTAACCCAACCTCTCATCTTTACCCTCTTCCTTTAGATTGTAAGCTAGCAAGGACAGGGCCCTCTCTCCTCGCGTATCACTGTATCAATGTGTTGTGTTGCATTTGACTCATAATACTGTATGTATTATATGCATTCATTGTCATTGTTCTGTTATATACCACTCATAATGCCCTGTGTATTATAAGTATGTTACTTGTCTTACCCTTCTTTAAATTACACTTTAAAGTGCTATGGAATATGATGGTGCTTTACAAACAAACAATACTAGTAATAATATTTCTGGAGAGACCAATTCTCCAGTTAACTGCCAGTTAACTGGCAAGCACATAGAATCTACATTCTTGGCATTTCCTCCAGTTTGTGGTGGAAAAAAAAAGCAGCTCACCTCTGTCCGAGATCCAGCTCTGTAGGTTACCTCCTTGCATAGTCATAGGCCGGAAGTGATGGATGGAAGCTGGATGCGGGAACAGGGGGCATCGATCCTCTGCCACTGCATCCAGCTTCGGCCGATCGTTTCTGGCTGTCAGTGATAGCAGGGGACACTGCAACTGGCAATGGATCAGAGGCAAAAAATAATAAATTACTTTTTAATGTATGTGCGTTTTATTGAAAGTTAACCCTTTGTGAACTGTAAGTGGTCCTTGAGACCCCTATATTAGTTCATATTGCTGGAGGGACTGGCAAGTCACCTGCCAGCTAGCGGGTGACTTGTCACAACCTCCCACCTTATTAACTTAATCCCTAAAGCCTGGGGGGGCCCAGGGCTATGTGTGCAGATAGCCTTCCGGACAGGTGGGCAGGCATGCAGCTGGTCTACCAGCACTCCAAAGCTGGTGCTTGGGCTGATTTTACTGGGAACGGGGGATCCCACGCCATTTCAAGAAAACCATTTTTAAGGGTTTAACTCTTAAAAATATAAAAAAGTGTATTTAATTTAACCCTTGAACAAAGTAGTAGTGCACAGAGTAGTTGTATTTTATTTGTTTATTTTTAGTTTGTGTTGTTTCCTGGGCAGGAACGGAGGTCTACTAATACATATGTGGTACAGTTGTAAACATGAGGAAAGGGGATATTTATATGCAATATGTTTTTCTTAAAAAAATTACACATTTTATTTAAACACTACTAAATGTAATATATATATATATATATATATATATATATATATATATATATATCTTCCTTCTTCCTTTTACCTGACAGTGATTAGGCAATGTTTTCTATTTTCCTTCTTTGGGAATTTTAATATGTCATACAGTATATGTAGTTTAAATGTGGTGGGCTTCAATAAATACTGGATACACTTTACACATAACAAAGCTGGTGCCCCACTACGTGAAACCCCCCAGATCACCAAAGCCTCTGAGCTCCGAGTGCACTGATGACTGCATCTCACAAATGCCTGGAGCGGGCATGCATCCTGCTAGAGGTGATAGCGGGGATGCGGCCGCAGCTCGCGCGTGCGCCATTGGATCAGGAAACAATGTAAGTGTATGGGCGACCTGGGGGGTTTCACACAGCGGGGTAGTAAATTGATCAGCCTGGGAATCTTATAGATTTCCGATCTCCGTGGGTTAAGCCAAAATCTTTCTGGGTGCCTACATTCCACAATGAACTAGGTGCAGTAAAGCATAACAGGTTCTGTCAGCTAAGTGATGGAAAATTTCTTGGCAAGACAAGACATCACTATTTCAAACTATTCTCTACAACTCAGGGCTAACACTACAATATAATTAAAATGCTTTTAAGTTGCCAACACTAATTACCTAATGTAAATATGTTAAAGGAAACATAATTTGCTAATAACTGTGTTAAACAATGTATAATAAAATCAGAGAATACAAGCAGGCTGCTGGTACTTTGAAACTGATTCAATAGATCCTCCACCATCACTGGAGTGGTTTCATATTCAACATAGTTGTCTAGTAATCTGTAAAGAGAGGATAATCAAAACCCGCACTTGGCACTGATTTGAATGCTGGATGTTACTTCAAAAGACAGATAAACCAGTATCACAACTCCCCCGATATGTGTCAGTATATTGCTTTGGCACTGGCCCTTCTTGTTCAAGAATACAATGTTACACAGGGGTGCACCTGTAATGAAGCCATGTGAGGCAGCCACCTAAGACCGCACTGCAGAGGAGGTGACAATTTATGGACCCGTTTTTTATCTTGTTTTTTACTATTTCATCCTGTTAAAGTGGACCAACACCCACCCCTGATCGGCCCGGGAATCTATAAGATTCCTGGGCTGATCAGCTCCCCGCGGGGCATCCGAAATCGGGATGCCCCGCTGTGTGAAAAATCCTGGGTGTTGGTCCACTTTAAGGGAAGATTAGGTGTACCACTGAACTCATGTTTCAAAGCTAATTATTGGTGGCTCAGCAGCCTCAGCCCTGCCCCCCCCCTGGGTTGCATGTCATGGGGGGGGCGCTGTTCCATAGTTCAGACCTAGCCTAGCCTCAGACAGCAGGCAGGCTAGGTTCACCCCTGATGTGACATCATGTTTCCTGACTACCCAAACCTGTAGACAACATTGTCGAAGCACACCTAATGGAAACCCTGTCTTTTCCCTCCCACCTACAGGCTGTATATATATCCATGTAAAAATAAAACAATACAAGTCCAAAATATAATGTATTGGCTGATCATACACTAAAACATGTAGTAGGGAAGAGACAGGATTATGTTTAGAAAATAGTTGGGAGACTAAAATACTCACCAGTGTTGCAGGCATGGGCCCCAGTGCATTCAGTGGTTCACAACACTTTTTCTGTGTATTACAACTAGAGATGAGCTAACTTTTGAAAAATTTGATTCGGCCGATTCACCGAATTTTCCTGGGAAAAATCGTTTCGGTCCAAATTTATTAGCGACAAATCACTATTAAAAACGGCTATTTCTGGGAGTCCAAGAGCCTCCATAGGGTTGCAGAACGGTTTGCTTGGCTGTAACATGCATAGGATGCATGCTGGGTTAGTGAAATACTATTGTAAAGAAGTATGACATGCAGATCAGAGGCGTCGCTATTAGATTCGCTGTCGTAGAGCGGCACAATTACAGAGCCTTGAGGTGGCATCAGCATTAGGAGCCCATATATTGCCTGAAAGACACACCCAGGAGTTGGCAGCAGCATAGGGAGCTCATATATTGCCTGAAAAACACATTGGAGTTGGCAGCAGCATTAGGAGCCCATATATTGCCTGAAAAACACATTGGAGTTGGCAGCAGCATTTGTAGCCCATATATTGCTTGAAAGACACACCCAGGAGTTGACAGCAGCATAGGGAGCTCATATATTGCCTGAAAGACACACCCAGGAGTTGACAATGGGAAAGGCAATGGGTGCTTTAAACTTGTAAACCAGACTTTTTTTTACAAAAGGCAAAAGGTTAGGAGGCAGGTACTGTTCAAAGACAAATGCTAGTATTTGGGATGCCCCCTGCTCACGTCCAGAGGTGGCCTCCTTTGATTGTGGAAAAGTGACTTTGCTTATAAAATGCAAGCAGTTATTAGACAGGTAGTCTTGAAATATTAATGCTAGTGTTTGGGATGCCCCCTGCTCACATACAGAGGTGGGCTCCTTTGATTGTGGAAAAGTGACTTTGCTTACAAAATGCAACCAGTTAGTACACAGGTAGTCTTGAAATATTAATGCTAGTGTTTGGGAGGCCCCCTGCTCACATACAGAGGTGGCTTCCCTTGATTGTGGAAAAGTGATGTTAATTAAAAAATGCAAGAGTCTTGAAATATTTATGCTAGTGTTTGGGATGCCCCCTGCTCACATACAGAGGTGGCCTCCTTTGATTGTGGAAAAGTGACGTTGATTATAAAATGCAAGCAGTTATTACACAGGTAGTCTTCAAATATTAATGCTAGCATGCTTTTTAAAGAATGACACCAGGTAAAGGAAAAGCTAAATAGCCAGGAGTGTTATTAACACTAAATAGGCTTTAAAGCTAATGCAAACAGTTTAAACTGTCCCTGTCTTTATCTGTCACTGTCACAGGCTCTCTCCTTCTCTATCTGCCCCTTGCTCTGCTGCTTCTCTCTATCTATCTATCCGTCTGTCTATCTGTCCCTCGCTCTATCCCTGGCTGATCTGCTCTAGCCGCAATACAGTGTCAGAATGATCTTCCGCAAGATGGCCGCCGTTTATATGGGACTGTGACATCATCGGTAAGCCTGTCTGCTGATAGGTAGCATGTGACACCTACCCAGCATTCCTTGCCCCATGGGACATGTCCTGACATGTCGATCCACCATTTTTGATGGGCTGTATAGCAGTAAATGGAGTTTTAAGGAAGCGATTCGAGCGATCGAATCGTGGCGATATTCAGAATCGTAACAAATCGAATATTTCATGAAATTCGTAACGGATTCGGGTTCGTTAGAATCAATTCGCTCATCTCTAATTACAACACAGTCCAAATGCTTGGAAAATGTTGCCAACAGATAAAAAAAGAATTGCGTTTCCATTGGGGCAGCCAGGAATTTTATCTGGAGGTGTCTGGTAGGGGTCTTTACACAGATGTGGTGTGACTTCTGCATTCTCCCACTGCTGAAATTGTGAACATGAGGTTGAAGTGGACCAAAACCCATGGCAATCGGCCCTGGAATCTAGATTCCTTCCCCAGATCCAACATCACATGTGGCCACATCCCTGTTATCCCTTTAGCAGGGCGCGTGCCCGCGTCAAGCATTTGCACATGGCCGGCACGGGCACGCTCCCTGTTAGAAAACAGAAACAAATCAGGGCTAACACTAAAATATAAATAAAATGCTTCTTCGTTGCCAACCCTAATTACCTAATGTAAATATGTTAAAGAAAACAGAATTTGCTAATAACTGTGTTAAACAATGTATAATAAAATCAGAGAATACAAGCAGGCTGTTAGTACTTTGAAACTGATTCAATAGATCCTCCACCATCACTGGAGTGGTGCACTTCAGCTTCATATTCAATATAGTTGTCTAGTAATCTGTAAAGAGAGGATAATCAAGAGCCACACTCAGCACTTATTTGAATGCTGAATGTTACTTCAATAGACAGATAAACCAGTATCACAACTGTGTTAAAAAGCCATAACAGTATGCCTCTGTAGAAAAGGGTGTGGGTCTCATTCAGACCCCCCCCCCCATATATGCCAGTATATTGCCTTGTCTCGGGCAGGCTGATTCATCATTAGCGGCAGGTAGCGACAGATGAGCGTCTGTAGCAGGCATTTTCAGAGCGCCCGCTAGTAGTCGCAGTGCTTGACCGTGGGTCGCTAGTTTATAGCGACTCAGTCGCTGTTCAGTAATGTTGAATACATTGTGAGGAGTCGCTATTTGTCCAGTACAGCGCTGTATGGGAGCGCATGTTAGCAACTGCTCATAGCGACCGATCACACCATATTCAGCAAAAAAACAGCCTCACAAATGTCTAGCGCAGAAAAATGCTTGTTTAAGCCCAGAGCGCAGGAGGCGGTGTGTTTAAAGTCTGTTTTCCAGCATCTATCCACTAGTAACAAAGCGAAAACATATGGAATTACATTGTAACAACATTGTAACATGAACACTTTAATGGCAGACCTGTAATGTCATTTCTGAAGAAATATATAAAAAATAAAAAAAAATGTGAAAAAACTGCTAATTCAATGCCAGGAGAGGTCACAGAATTATTTGAGATTTAAAAACGAAAAAAAAAAAAAAAACAGTTTAAAGAGAAGGAAAGGATCGTCCATTGAAATGTATGGGAGAGCGTCAGGTAGCGAGAGGTCATACCTCGCGCTGTGCAAGGCTGAACGCCGGCGCTGTTCGCTGAGGCTGGGAAAATGATGAATCAGACGCTACATGGCGTTATCCCAGTCGCTAAATAGATTCTGCTTGATAAATGTGTATGTGTAATTGCGTGCCATGTCTGGCGCTCACCAGTCGCTACATGTCGCTACCTCTCATTAACCAGCCACTACCTGAGCTATCCCTTCATGAATAAGGGCCTGGATCTCCTTGTTCAAGAATACTATTGCAGTCATGCTAAATATTTGGTAAAGCCAGCCTGACTTGCAGTGTTTATTGTGGCGTGGATTGCAACGGGTATCTTGGTGTGCTTTTAAGCTTTTAGAAAAAAAATTTTCTACTATTTTTACCGTTTTTACAGGTTAGATGCATAATTTTTCCAATAAGGTAAGGGTATTTGTTTTTATGTTTAGAAACAATAGAACCATATGGGCAATGCAGAATAAATTGGTGAAATATTAAGCATAGCCCATAGGGTGCTGTTGTTTCCAAACTTTAAAGTGGACCAAAACCCACCGGGATCGGCAGAAATCTATAAGATTTGCTCCCCCAGGGCATCCAAAATCGGGATGCCCCACTGTATGAAACCCTCCAGGTCGCCCCCTACACTTACCATGTTTCCCAGTCCAATGATACATGTGCGAGGTGCAGCTGCATCTCCACCTTCCCTCTAGCAGGGCACGT
Source organism: Gastrophryne carolinensis (assembly GCA_027917425.1). Classification (NCBI taxonomy): domain Eukaryota; kingdom Metazoa; phylum Chordata; class Amphibia; order Anura; family Microhylidae; genus Gastrophryne; species Gastrophryne carolinensis. The sequence goes on from CM051234.1 coordinate 539,874,799, forward strand.
GCCCAGCCAGGCATTTGTAAATGGCCACGCTCCCTGTTAGAGGGAAGCGGGGGATGCATCCGCCAGCACGCTCAGAGCCGCTGGCCTTAGACCAAGGCTTAAGCAATGTGACATCCGAGCGTGCTGATTGAACGAGTGGCCACACAAGCGATGTAGGACCGGGAAGAGATGAGTTGGGCAAAAGCCAGGAAAGTCAAAATGCATTTTTGTGTTTGTTGTCGCTCACTCTGGCCAAATACTTAGCATGCACAGGGGTGCACTTGTAATGAGGCCAGACACAAAACTGTGAGACTGGAGGAGAAAGCAATGGAGCCAATAGTGCTGAAACCAAAGGACAGCTTCCTGCAGGGCTTAGTGGGATTGAGCCTGCAGGCTGGCAGATAAATGTCATTTGTTGTTTTTTTACTGCCTGGACAGAGACTTTAAAGTCCTTCCCTGTGGGTATGGCTACTATAAACATTTATATGCACTACTGTAATTTTTATGTGTGGTTATCTAAGAACTACTATTACTTCAGGAAATTGGGTAGAACGCACAAGAATGGAGCCAATCTATCGAAAGACATCAATCATCATAAATCACAAAGCCAGGGAATAATAATAAAAGAGAGCATACAATTACAAATCCAGATATACCAGTATGAGGGATGCCCCGGGATGTTATACAAAGTGCTTCTGTGCTCAGTTACTATTATGATCCTGATTGATAAAGTGCAAGTGTATATATACAAAAACCAGTTCTAAAAAGATTCAATGAAGTGTCAAATAATATCCTAAATAAGCTAAACCTCACTATAAAGTACCTTCCCGATGGTCCCATGGCGCATTTGCAGGGTGTTGTCCAATCTGGGCTGTATGCTGTAAACAGGGCCGTTTCTAGGAGAGGGCGAGCAGGGTGATTACCCTGAGCGCCAAGGCATTTGGGGGCACCTTTAACCCAGCCATCCTGCTTTCTGCAGATAGGTTAGGACTACTTTTAATGGTGCCAGCTATACATGGCCTCTCATCTCCCCATATTGGGCTCAGCCATGGGGAGGTGGCATTGCCTGTTGCTTAAGTAGAGGCACAGCATGGCACATACTGGTATAGTAGTAATGTAAAAATATTCAAAACAATATAAACATTAATACATAGCACCACATTAAGGATGCTCGACATGTAAAAGTCCTTATTCCAAAGGGGACTGAAACATAGATATATATATAAACACAGAGCAATAGGCAAAGAAGAACTAGTCAGACGATGGCAGTAAGATGGTGTCCCAAGGTGCATGCACTTCACACTGTGAGGTAATTGAGACCAGTCCACCACCAGCAATGTAAACTCTTACCATCTTCATAAAGGTAAAGAGGCCCACAAATGTGTAATTAGGGGTTTGCTGATCAAACACGGGAAACGAGAGTTCTACGAAAAGCTCTATAGCCTGCCACAGGTCCGCTCCTCCTCCCATCTGAGTAACATAGACGCCTATATTAGAGAGTCAGGCCTCCCGAGACTCAAACAGGAGGTGGTGGATGCCCTCCAAGGGGAGATCGGGATGGATGAATTTGCGAGAGCCATTAAAGACACCAAGCCGGGGAGGGCGCCTGGTCCTGACGGCTTTAGCTTGGATTATTACAGAGAGTTCATGGCAACCCCTGGCCCTCAGTTTATCACATCCTTCGGCTCCCTGAGGCTTTCCCCCCCCAGGGACACCTTACGGGCCAACATAACAGTTATACCCAAGGCGGGTAAGGACCCAGCCCAATGTGGGAGTTACAGGCCTATCTCCTTATTGAATTCCGACTTAAAACTATTTAATAAAATAATTGCAGACAGACTATCCCCCTTGAACCCGTCTCTCATTCACTGGGACCAGGGGGGCTTTGTTCCCACGAGGGAGGGTAGAGACAATACCACCAGGGTTATTAATTTGATACACCGTGCACATCTGGAGGGTCCTGCCTCAATGCTTCTCTCGACGGACGCCGAGAAGGTCTTCGACAGGGTCAGTTGGGATTTCATTTTCGCTACCCTCAAACATATTGGCCTGGGGGACAATATGTCCCACTGGATCATGGCCTCCTACTCGTGCCCCTCGGCGTCCGTCGTGGAGAACGGGCTGGCTTCCAAGCCGTTCAACCTAGCAAATGGTACTCGCCAGGGATGTCCTCTCTCTCCCCTGATATTCATTCTTACACTGGAACCATTCCTGCGTACAGTGAGGAAGAACCCTGATATCGCTGGTATCCGTGCTGGGAGGAGAGAGCATAAGGTGGCGGCATACGCCGACGACCTGATTTTTTTCATATCTAAACCTGAAACGACTCTCCCCATTCTGTTGGCTGAACTCAGAGCTTTCCAAGTAGTGTCCAACTACAAAATAAACCAACCTAAAAAAATCAAAAATCCTCCGCCCTGAATCTTACCATTCCTCCAAAACGGCTGAAGCAGATCTCAGAGAACTTTCCTTTTAAGTGGGAGCCAGAGGCGATTACCTACGTGGGGACACAAATTTCTCCCCAGCACCAAAAAATCTACAGCCTGAACTTTCCCCCGATGTTGCGGTAGGTGGAGGAGGACCTGCAGAAGTGGAATAAAAGTGCTTTCTCTTGGTTCGGCAGGGCAAACATAATCAAAATGAACATCCTGCCAAGGGTGTTATATCTTTTGCAGGCCCTCCCATTCGAGGTCCCCCACACCTTCTTCAAACGACTCACGGGGCTATGTTCAAGATTTGTCTGGGCAGGTAAGGCCCATCGGCTTGCGCCCCCCCCCCCTCCTGGGTCGGGGTGGACTGGGTCTCCCGGACTGGAGATCCTATTACGCGGCTGCCCATCTGGCGCGGGTGGTTGATTGGTGCAGGCATTCTAACTTGAAGCAGTGGACGCTCATAGAGCAGGAGGCGTTGTCTATCCCTCTTGCGGGGCTTCGTTGGATACCGTTAGACCGGGTCCCTGAGTTGAACAAACACCCGACAATAGGGCCAACGCAGAGGGTGGTGGGTAAGACCTTCTGGGACCACCTGGGCCACCCAGACTTCCCAGCGGGCCAATCAGATGGTACTTTCCGGGCTTGGGTGAAACAGAAACATTTCAGGATCATGCATTTGCGGGATGGGTCTGGTTGGTTCAGGGTGGAGGACCTAACTTCAAGGAATGAACTGCAACCTCTTAGTGCTTGGCAGTCCCTTCAGCTCTCACATTTCCAAAACTCTTTCTCCTACTTGGCCGAGGCCTCCAGACCTTTGACCCCCTTTGAACGCACGTGCGTGGGGAGTGGACATTTTAGAGGCGCGCATATTCCCTGGTGATGTGCCCCCCGGAGTCCTACACGCCCCCGTTCGTGGAGGGGTGGGAGAGGGAGATGAATAGGAAATTCTCTGATGAGCAAAAGCAGGCCATGCTGCAACCGGCCCACAAAACTTCAATGTCTTGCAGATACCAAGAAGCATCCTATAAAATCCTGGCACGGAGGTACTTGGTTCCATCCAGACTATCGAGAATGTTTCCCTCTTCCTCCCCTCTGTGCTGGAGATGTTCGCGGGCAGGGGGAACAATGATGCACATCTTCTGGGAGTGCGAGGGCCTCACCAGATTTTGGGATAATGTTAGGAAAATAGTGTTACGCCTGACGGATGTTGACCTGGGGGAGGACCCGGCGTGCTATCTTCTCAATCTCGCTCCTACCTATATTCATAAATGGGGTAAGTCCCTGTTGGCCCCACTCCTGGACGCGGCCATGACCTGTATCTCGGCCTGCTGGAAATCATCCGACCCCCAACAGCCGCGATGTGGCTCTCCAGGGTTAGAGATATTGGCAGGATGGAGGAGCTCACGGCCTCGTTAAAAGGAAATTTAGATAAGCATAGGGAGATTTGGTTTGAGTGGGACCGCTTCACCTTTTCGGCGAAATACCTTGCCCTTCTGCAGGAATAGTCGTCTAAAGTGCATAGGGGGATTCGTTCCCCTCCCAATATAGCCCTCATCATTCGCCTCCTTGTCTTCGGTGTATTGTGTTTGTGAACCTTGCCCCTCCCCCCTGCGTTGTTTTGTATTGTTCGTATTTTGTTTAGGTTGTTCTTCGTTATGATCCAAAGAAAAAAGGAGGCATGTTTTGGCAGGCTTCATGTTTTATTCACGATAGTGGAGGCGTTATCTGGGAGTGGACAATAGAGTGATCCACCTGTTCGACAGCCCTTCGGTGTAGAAGGTGGCTGGTGACTGGTTTAAAGGATATAGGTCTCTGTCAATCAGCTGCGCATGGACAAGACACAAAGCGTAGGCAGCTGTAGGCCCCTTCTGTTATATCTATCCCGGGGTTGATTGTAGAATGGACCGTCTCCTCCCAAAGTACCATTTTATTGTAATTCCACGGTAATGTATTTCTGCTTTTTTTTTTTATTATTGTGCTGATCATGACCTGTAACTTGTGCTTCTTCAATAAAAAACTTACAATTGAAAAAAAAAAAAAAAAATAAAGGTAAAGAGATTTCAAAAATATCCCAAACTGCAGCAAACAAGTTTCCAATATGTTCCTCTTTAAGGTATATAGCCTCGATTCAAAGACACATTAGTCCGGACTTCCGTAGCTGTCTGTGAAAGTTTGGGTGGGTGTTAGCCTTTTTTTTGCTTTTTTTCGTTCATTTTTCATTCGTACGAACGTTCGGGAAAATGCATATATGCGCTTTCGATGAACGGAAGCAAATCGGATCATTTCCATTAGTTCAGATCATTTTCCAAACAAAATCTGATATTTTTCGTTCGTTCAGATAACTTACGTTGTTGGGATGGGCTTACGTCTGATTCAGAGAGCTGATTTCCGACGGACCACCACCCTATTAAACCGTTTCATTTCCGATCCACTTACGGGACCTTTGAGGGCTCGGATTGCTATTGTTGAACATGTTTTGCGGCTATGTGGAGGAGTCTGCGCGCCTTTAGCACCAAGGCATTGCATGTATCAGCATGGCCGAGGCCATAAATTGTATAGCAATGCATACCTGAATCAATACATTTCATGTATGCCTTATAGATGCATTTTAATGCTGACCTTAATTAGTCCTTAGCATGTAAACCTTTATTTTCCCACACATCCATATAATTGCTATATTTTTTTAGACTTATGTCCTTTCTGAATTATATTTGGATTGTTGAACTTGAATCTTAATTTGTTGTAGGAGTTATTGTTTTAGTTGGTTACCTTTGCTTTGTGTAATTATTTTATATTTGGTTGCAGGAACCGCAAGATGTACCACTCACACAACATACAAGCAGTGTTTGGTCCAGCTATGCTATTCCTCAGTGTTCTTGCAGGGCATCCAGGGTCGTCCCATGATGCTTATATATTGCAGAGCTCCGGCTTTTTTCGTCAGTTTGAGTCAGGAGAATTATCTGGTGGATGGCTCCTGGGTAAGTTTGCTCACATTCCATCAATCCATTTTCACTGTATGGCAATGAATATAGTTGATGACTCATGTCTTAACCTATGGCTTTTTTTAGCCCTTGATGACATGTTAAACAATATTGTAGCTTAGAATGTGTATTTTATGTTAGTATTTTTAAATTCTTTCAGGGGATTCTGGATATCCACTCCTGCCCTTGCTCCTGATGCCCGTTCTTTGCCTGCAGAATGCGGGCCAGGGGTTCTCTAATCGGGCACTATGCAAAACACGGGCCGTGGTGGCGAGGGCCCTCTGGCTTTTGAAGTCCAGATTTAGGTGTTTGGACCATACAAGGGGGGGGGGGGGGCACTGCAGTATGACCCCAACAAGGTTATACCAATATTTTAATTTACGTTTTTTAACAGGGACCACACGTGCCAGAGTGGCACAACTGAGTGTCAGGGTCCTTCAGTTGGTGGACGAGATGCAGGAGCTGTGCAACTCATTGGGGACCACAGATGAAGAATAATGTTCTGTGGCCTGCCATTGCTATGTATTTTGTTTTTATAGTTGTAAACATTTGAAATGTTCAAAATTTTTACAAATTTTATATTTTATGATGGTATAAAAAAAATGTTACAGTGTCATTTCATTTACAAAATACATTAACACAAAACTAATGGGCCCAGAAATATTTAAAGATGAATATTCACATGACCGAGAAGTGATTTGGGTAAGTTTTAGGGGGCTAAAATGGAAGAAGAACCTAACTGCGAAGTGGTTTGGGTGAGCTTTAAGGGTCCAAAAGGGAAGATGGAGGATAGTGCTAAGTGGTTTGGGTGAGCTTTAAGGGTCCAAAAGGGAAGATGGAGAATAGTGATAAGTGATTTAGCTAAACTGTATTAAATTGTAGTAGAAGTGTGGGTGGCAAATATGTAGGCGAGCACTTGATGAGTTAAGTTTGTAGTGCGCAGGCGCAAGATCGTAAGGATTTCCGTCTGGATGAATATTTATTGAAAAAGGGAAACAGAATCTAACGGGAAACGTAAATGATTCGTGGGAGGATACGATGGGAAAAGGGCAAAAACGAAAGCCTACGTTGTAACATGAAACATGAAACGGAAAAGTCACGCTGGAAAATGACATCCTCGTATTCGTAATCTGCCGTACGAACAGACGGAAACTTTACAGAAGGATTGCAATGCATGCATAGAATCGCTCGTACACTCATACGAGAGCGGAAACATTAAAAAAAAAAACAGATCGGCACGAAAACTTTTTTTTTTTGTCTCTCTGAATGGAGCCTTATATGCGCCAATATTGGTAGCAGGACAAATGTCCAAATTCAAGCAGAAGCACATAAAAAGAATTATAAAAGGAACCAAATCTAGTGTAATTCAGCAAAACTCAGACGTTTAATTAATAGTAATAAAATACACTCACAAACATATAAATAAAATCGGCATGTAGATAAGATCCGGATCTCACCGGCCCTGGAATCCGACAGCCACAAGAAGATCAATCACAAGAAAAACGGTACCTCTGGAAAACTTTTTGAAGCTTTCAAAAAACTAATAAAAACTCCGCCACTCGCCACCGTCAGTTTTTATGAGTTTTTTGAAAGCTTCAAAACGTTTTCCAGAGGTACCGTTTTTCTTGTGATCGATCTTGCGGCTTTCGGATTCCAGGGCCGGTGAGATCTGGATCTTATCTACATGCCGATTTTATTTATATGTTTGTAAGTGTATTTTATTACTAATAATTAAACGTCTGAGTTTTGCGGAATTACACTAGATTTGGTTCCTTTTATCATTCCTTTTATGTGCTTCTGCTTGAATTTGGACATTTGTCCTGCTACCAGGAGGGTGCGACCGCATCAATGTACAGAAGGTTAAAGCAGAACAAAACCTGGGATTTTGACTTTCCTGGGTTATGTTCCCCAGGAGTATCCTGATTCAGGATGCCCTGCTGTGTGAATCCCCCCCCCCCCATTTCGCCCAGTTAAACCTCTCCTCCATCCAATGATGCATGCATGGGTGCTCAGCCAATGAGAGTCGTTTGCTTTATTTACATCTTTTGGCAAAAGGCTTTCATTGACTATAATGGTGAGTGTACGGGAATGCTGCATCCCCTGCATCCCCAGCAGTGCATGCACTCCTGCCCCAGCTCCAAATTGACAACAATGAGAGGCGCCTGCCAAAATGAGAGCCCCCGCATGCCCCGTTGGACTGGGGAAAGGTGAGTGTGTACAGCGCAGTGGCCAGCTGGGTTCCAGGCTGGCCACTGGTAGGTTTTGTTCTGCTTTAAGGGGGGGCATAATTGTTGCTCCTCCACTTTATTTATTAGATTTGTGGCATCATTTAGAGAAGGGAGGCATCATCGGTCTCTGCTGTTTCAGGCTTTAGTTGGGGCCAGTTGAGTTATAAGACAAAAAAAAATACTGGATGAGCCTTAACATTATTTTCCAGTATTAGATTAGAGTTGTGCTTTACCTGGAGATGCACATGCTTTCCCTCCACACGGTAAAAGAACCTTTTTGGATATGCTCCTACTAAAACCCTAAAAGACATGCTGGTCCCACTGCCACTAGCAGCTGAGGCACATGCCGGCAATGCTGGAAGCAGGGGCATACACCTGCCCCCAGGCCCGTGGAACAGGAGGCCTGCACGCAAGCTACCTACACCACCTCTTCCACCTCTGTGGAAGGTAAGTATCTGCCTCCCATTGCTTTCATATGCGCATCCCCAGAGGGTTAATATTTACTTAACTATCAGAATGATAAAAAGGTTGGTTTCTATGTACCGTCTGTGTTTTAAACTAAAAATCACAGATGGTTTGATTGTAAGGGGAATAAAAGTCTTATGCAGAAGATTAAAGACATTGCATCTGAATGTTTTCTTTCATTTTTGTCATTGCATGTTCTATGGCACTTGGGGATTTATTTGCTGGGCTTTTATTTACGTCAAGAAAAATCTTTCTTTTTGTGTGTAAAACCTGCTCTATGCCAAATGCTAAAGAGAGTGGAAGGAACATATGCAAGGCTTCAGACTTCCTTCTTCATATTACACTTTATTGTTTGCATTTTGCTTATACTGTATTGTATGTATTGGTTATTGTGTTTAAAACTGGTCAGATGACTGTTGGAACAATTCCCCTGTTCAATGTTTTTCTTAGGCTGTATTTTCTGACATTTAACCTGCAGTTAACAGGCTGATACATTATTAGCGCAGGTAGCGGCAGAAGAGCGCCTGTAGCAGGCATTTCAGAGTGCCCGCTCGGCCGTGGGTCGGCTGGTCGGTACCTTTCATTCCCTGCAGCGCTGTACTGGTGTTAGAGTGCCCAACATACATCACATTCATCAATGTGGCCCAAGTTACTACAGCAACTGAGGAGCTATGTTACAGTGCCCGATACATGTTTACAGCGTCTACTAGCGGTCGCTCTAAGCGCCGATATACAGACGCTCATCTGCCAATACCTGGCGTTAGTAATGAATCAGCCTCCACGTAAAACATACTCTCTCTTCATACAATCTTCCAAAATTCACAATATTTTATTATGTAGGGCAAACACAACAATCACAGTTAAAATAATTTAACAAATAGACATATAGCATATGTATGACACTAAGGGGTCTGGTGAATGCTGGGCGCTGTATGCAAAACCACATTTAAGAAAGCGAATCTGGTGAGCGTCTCTAACAGCTCCATGTAGCGTCACATGTATTACTACAGGCGGCTCAGTGTATTGTGCCAACGCTCTAGGTTCAGCAGCGCCATGTAGCACTTGTCGCTCTCCCATACATTTCAATGGGCTTTCATTTGTTGTTTATTTGTTGTTTAAATGTGTTTAAATTTTGGCACTTATTTTTTTCTGTTCTCAAATCATTGTGTGACCTCTCCTGGCTGCAAACAAACACTTTTGACATTTTATATTTTTATGCAAAATTCTATTTACAGGTCTGGCACTAAAGTGTTATTGTCCCAGTGTTAAAACAATGTCATTCCATGTGTTTTTCGCAGACAAAGTGTTTTTTGTTAAATATGGTGTGTAGCGCCAAGTGCCGGTCGCACTGAGCTGACGCTACCTATGGCTCTCTGCAGCGTTATACTGTTGTTAGAGCGCCCAACACACATCACATTCATCAATGACGGCTGGGTTACTGCAGCAACCGCAACGCTAGGTTTCAGTGCCTGACACCCGCTTACAGCGTTTACTAGTGGTCGCTCTAAGCGCCGCTATACAGATGCTCATCTGGCACTACTGGTGCTAGTAGTGAATCAGCCTCTAAATCATGTATGGGACACTGCATGGCTCAATCACATAATGATCAGGAATCAAGCAAGAGCATAATAGTGTGGCTCCAAAAATACAATCCAAAAACATCCAGAAAAGTGCAAGGTGCATGTGCAAAAAATGATGTGCAAAAATTGCATATATTAAAGTGCAAAATAACCATATCCAATCTCACTATAAATGTTTCCCTTCCTACACCCAAATCCCACAATTTACTGTAACAATAATAAAGTGCCTGTACATAACGCCTTTCATAACCTATCCCTTTAACGGTCCTTTAAGAGTGTTACCATGTATAAGGCCAAGCAGCGAGGTGGGGACACTGCTTGGCCTTATACTGTACATGGTAACAAAGGATCCTTTGTAATATACATTGTTTTGGGATGGCTTCATTCCCCTCTGATTCCTCTTCCACTTAAGATACACATACATGATTTAGTGTCATACATATGCTATATGTCTGTTTTTAAATTCATTTGTTTGTTGTGTTTGCCCTACATAATAAAATATTGTATGGTTTTAGAAATTTGTGGTGTTGTGGGAGTTTGTTTTTGGTACCATTGTGGGGGTTTTTGGGCTACCCCCACTTATATAGCTTTTCATTGATTGTTTTGTCTGGCCAGAATCCCGCACACCTTCTCAGCTATATTGAGCTGGTGCGGTGGAGTATTTGTGTGTTGTACTCTCACAATCTTTGAACATGCTACCAATCTTTCAGCATGATGGGGTCACATCAGCGCTGCTCACCTGCTGCCACAGTCAGGCTGACAACCAGGGTGACTACTATAGATGAGGAAGCTCCCTGTGAGCTGGCGAAACTATTGACAACATATAGTGGGACAGCTGTCAAACCTTGAGCCAGATACCAGGGTGGAACCAGCAACACAATCGACCTAGGAACCTGGAGTCTAAGACCAACACTTGTGTTCACTAGAGCCCCCTGTAAGAGAGGATAGGCTGGGCTGCAGGAAAGGTCAGGGTATGGAACCAAGAGAATAAAATGCCAGAACACCTGGCAGGGTTAGAACAGTACCTGAGGAGCAAGGATGCCTAGTCCATAAGCAAGCCGAGGGTCAATAAATGCAGTGTAATGTCATGAGCAAGAGTAATTCAAGTGTCAAGCCAGGAGATCAGTCCAAAGAATTGAGGTAGTAGCTGGATCACAAAGGTTAGTCTCAAGAACACAGATAACTCTGGAACACACAAAAATCAGAGATGGCTGAAGAACAGGCAGCATCATCATAATGCAAGCTGTGCCTTTTAAATGTCAGAGTGTGCCCACAAATCCCTGCAGGTGCTTCAACAACATACCCTGCACACAGCCCCCCACTGCTGCACACACCCAACACAAACTATTCCAACATGATGCAGATGATTGTGCACACCAGCTAAAGGCATACCTTTCACCAATGTATTTCTTAGCTCTATTCTTGCAAATGCATGCTCCCGGGATTTCCATGTGTATGATTTACATAAACCATGCAACCAAAAAATCCTCCCCATCTGGGATCCAGGAAGAAAAGAAGAAATATTGTGGTGGGCTCTTGGATGTCTCTTCCTTATCTAATATATATATCACCTGTCTTGCCCTGAGATGCCAGTTGCCACGGGATTCTGTACATTCTTTCTTCCAGCAGAAAGGATGTTACTCCTACAGTGTCACTTGTATATTGGGACAAAGAAATGTCCTATCTACATAAGAAAATTACCTTCCTCCTGATTCACTTTTATAAGCAAGTTTATTAGATTAAGCCAGACAGACACGATGCTTTATACATAAATTATAGTGTAATTTTCTTCAAAGAATAATACTAATCATAGCATAAACTGAAACCACAAATTAACCATCAAACTACTAATAAAGTTCTTTATTTGATGATGATGGTGATGAAAATATTACACCTCACCTCACACATCACACCTGCTGCCACTTGCTTTTACATTTTATATTCTACTGTGTCTCTTGTTCCATCAAATTTAAACAAAATCATTTTGGAAGATAAAGCCCAATCTTAGGTGTCTTAACTGCCCATTTTTCCGACTAGGGGTGACCTGTTAAGCCAAGGCACCAGGTAGTGAGAGTAGAGGATCTGCTTTTTAAATGTATGGTCCTTGCTGATTGTTATGAGTGTATGTATGTGGGGTAGTGCCAAGCCACTGTGTCACTTCAGGAACTTCAAGCTGTAGCAGTGCAATTATGCTTCCTTATCCTTAAAGTGGATGAAAACCCCTGCGGAACCTAAAGGAATCCAGGCCCGGGCGCTAGCCTACTCTTGGGGCATCCTACACTGGATGCCCCTCTGTGTGTAACCCATCAGAGCACCAGAGATCTTACCTGATCCTGGCGGGTCCTGCAATGTTATCATCTCCGGCGCCACATCCCCGACTTCTCTGCGGCCGTGCGTGGTCTTGCGTCCAGCCTTTCTAAATGGCTGGGCATGGGAGAGCGTGTGTGCCCGAACATCATGCAATGGATGCGGCCAGCCAGCTGAACCTGGTCGTAGAACCACTTTTGAGAGAGCCAAAAGGCTCTCTAAAAAGTAGCGCAGGGCATGGCTTCGGCGGTGGCACTAACAGCGCAGCTTATCAGTCCGAAAAATGAGCGTTGGACCCAAAAATGGGTTTCCATCTGCTTTAAAGGTATTTCCTCTGTGTTCGAATGTTCACATCAGCTTTCTTTGCAATGTTACTCATACAGCTATTTCCAAAGAATAATATTTTCTTCTGCTTCAGCATAGGGTGCATCTCATGTCTCATGTATAGAGCCCTGGTAAGGCCACAGCTAGAATACTGTGTGCAGTTCTGGAGACCTTACCTGCAAAAAGACATTATTCAAATAGAACGTGTCCAAAGGCGGGCAACGAAAATGGTGGAAGGACTTACACTTAAAACTTATCAGGAGAGACTTAAAGAACTTAATTTGTACAGTCTGGAGGAAAGAAGGGAGAGAGGGGACATGATTGAGACCTTTAAATATGTGAAAGGATTGAATAAGGTTCAGGAGGGAAGTGTTTTTAAGAAGAAACTTAACGATAGAACAAGGGGGCACAACCTGAAGCTAGTCGGGGGGAAGATCAGGAGCAATGTTAGAAAATATTATTTTACAGAAAGAGTAGTAGGTGCTTGGAACAAACTTCCAGCAGAGGTAGTTGAAACATCAACAGTCACTGAATTTAAACATGCCTGGGATAAGCACACATCTATCCTAAGATAAAGAGAACATACAGTATACACATAAGATACAGAGAACATACAGTATACACATAAGGGCAGACTAGATGGACCGTATGGTCTCCTTCTGCCGTCAACCTTCTATGTTTCTATGTTTCTCATGTTTACCCTGATTATACTTCCTAAACAGTGGCATTGATAGATTTGAAGTTTCACCATTAGACCTGTGTTTCAGCTTTACAGTAGTTAATGAATTTATTTTGTAAATGCGTATACTTCCATCAGTCAATGCTGTACTTAACACAGGTATAGCATGTGAAGAATAAAGAATAGGCCTTCATTTATTTCACATATTGTACTTTTTTTTCTTTTTTCTCCAGACATGGTAATTACAGTTGAAGCTGCTGCTTATTTTTAGTTTTCATAATAGTAATGAAGCAGGCGCTAATTTATGAAATTACTGTTGCTGCAATACTTTTATAATTTATGTAAATGCTTTTCTGCAGTTATTTTGAAATATTAGTGAGTGTTTTTATTACATTATACTCTTATGTAATGGTGTTATCTTAGTTGATAATTTCATCAAAATATAAAACATATCATAAATAATCACATTATAGCTCATTACTTTTCATTAATATTAGTAGTATAGTGCCTTAAAAAAGTATTTATACCTCTTGAACTTTTAAATGTTACAGCACAGCACAAGTGTTTGTGAAGTATAAAAATAATGATACGTGCTTTTCTACATTAAAAAATAAAATTAAAAAAGCATGAAAAATGTGCCATGCAGACTATCTTTAGCTGCAATTACCGCTGCAAGAATTTTGGGGTATGTCTCTACCAGTTTTGCACCTCTAGGGGGCTAAAATGCTTCTTTGCATAGCTCTAGCTTAGTCGAATTGGATAGAGAACGTTTGTGAACAGCAGTTTTCAAGTCAAGCCGCAGAATGCCAATGGGATTTAAACATGAACACAAGTTTTTTACTCAGCTCTCTCCTGGAGTTCACTCCGAACATTGCATGGCCCCTTGGCTCTAGGCATGGCCATCTTGGATCTTGCTGGCCCACACTCGACTCTCCCTCAGGCCTGCCCCCCTTCAAACAAGATTGCAGCTTCACAGTCGCTTGTTGTCGAGCATGTCTACACATCTGGTAAAAACATGAGCCCTATTTCATTTGCATCAATCTGGATAGAAAGTCCAGATGGGCCACATTTCAGTTAAGGATGTTGTTCCAATTATGTCCAGATTTTGGGACATTTCAGCAAATGAATATGCTTTGATTTAAACCATTGAATTGTCACTTTGGTTGTATGCTTAGAGTCATTGTCCTGCTCCCCAGTCTCTTGTCTTTTGTAGCTTCTAACAGTTTTTCTCCTGAATTTTTTTATGCTGTGTATTTAGCTACATCCATCTTTCAATAAGTTCTGACCAATTTCCCAGTCCCTACCGAAGAAAAGCATCTCGAGAGCATGATGCTGCCACCACCATTTTTCACAGAGTATAGTGTGCTAGGGGTGATGCAATGTTTAGCGGTGGCCCGGTTTAAAAAAACAGTTTTTTCCACCGCTGAAGCCATGCTTCATGAAAGAGCCATCAGGAAAGTGGGGCATCCTGAAATAGGATGCCCTGGGGGCAGGCTAGTGGCTGGCCCTCCAGTGGGTAGATGTGGCGGGGCATGCCCGCTACCCAGTGAGGGACTAAAGTGAGGGCCAGGGGAGCCAGATTTTAGACTTGGAGGCATAGCCTCCATGGAAACTCCCTGATGTAATTGCTGACATCACAGAAGGAGAGGAGCCTAGAGGGCTTGGCATGGGAAAATCCCAGTAATGTTGAGGAGTTTACAGAGAGGCCCCGCTTCTTAATAAAAAAAGCCTTTCCCCAGAAGCTCCTTATGGAGCTCCCAGCCAGGGGAGGATGTTCCCCTCCTTGCTAAATGCTGCCAGAGTGTCCTTAGATGCCCGGCAGCATACATTTAACCCTTTAACTGCCAGCCTACCTGGAGATTTTGTCACCCTCTGTTGCCAGACCATTTTCACTATTTTGTGCTACACATGTTCATCTGTGATTTTTGAAAGAATTTCCAGAGATTTCTCTGAAAAGTTATATACAGTTTTTTTCTGCAGAGTTTGGATTTTAACATGAAATGTCTTGTTTTTGGCATTCTTTTAGTATATTCTCAATATTGTTGGGTGAAATTGAAAGGTTTTCAATAAAATCATATTGCGTGTAAAAGCCCAATTTTTCCCGGCTACATCTGTACCAAAACTAGAGGTTTGTGCTAAGGAATAGTAGACCATCTCCCTAGACTGAAAATAGAGTAAAGGGCTCATTGAATAATAACCTCGCCTATAAAGACTATGATTAAGTTATTACATTAAAAATCTTTTTATTTAGTTAAATCTCAAGATTTCATATTAGAAAAATTGACATTTGTGCAATAATAAGGTCTGTGCTGACATAAAAACACAACAGGCCATAGATATGACACACACTGTATAGTATCCAAATAGTACAATAGATGCACTTCACAACCACATTAATCTTGTCCTGCAGAGCAGACTAGTTTCGCTGTCCTGAGCTTCTTCAGTGTCTGCTAGGACTTGGTGAAATTTTCAGCATCTATGATCATGTAATGTGCAAAAATACATAAATACATCATGTACCAAGTCTAACATAAAAATACATGTAGACAAATGTACCGGCCGGGGGAAAAACGGAAATAAGGCGCCAACGTCACTTCCGGCGCCTTCCAGGCCCCACATTCATTGTTATGGTCGCCATCTTGGTGGAGACCGTTCTGTTATAACAGTACAAAAAGAGTTTATCAGGGAAAGGATCCGGGAGGGTCCTACTATAAATGTCAGGGAAGCAAAAAGAAAATATCTTTGGTCCCACAAAGCCATTAGAAAGAAAAAGCAGTTGTAATTCCTGTTAGTTTTGATTATCTGGAAAGAAAGATCGGCGAATATAAGCCAAAACAAAAAAAGTAGTAACCTATATCAAGAACAGATAGCAGCTAGGCAGGACCCAGTGCGGCAAAGCCCTTAGGGATGTGGTCATGTCCCCTAGATGTATAGCTTGGGTGGACTGGGGACTACAAAAAGGAGACAAAGAGCAATACATTAAAGAGTTGGACATGCAAATACTGAAGATACAATATGGTTGCTCCCTAAAAAGATAAAATCACAACCCATGAAGATTATAAAGGTAAAAATTGTCCGTCTCTGTAAGGCAGGTGCCCTGCACTTGAACAAAAGTCAGCAGAACAGGGGATAAACACAAAAACACTAAAAACACTGTAGGCACGTACATTCACAGAACAAAAACACAAGTGTGTTAGCTTGCTAGAAAAAATTGCCCAATATTAAAAGGTGATCCGACATGGTTAAAAGAAAGCAGGGAGGGAAATGAAGACACACTGTAATTAGAGGAAGGGCACAAAACTTATGGACTCATTAAGACCTGGGGGGCAATGGGCTTGGAAGTGATAAATCCACTTCGTTTCCCTTTGGAGGGTGGTTTTCTCTATATCCCCCCCTCTGATACTGGCGTGGATGCAGTCAAGTCCCACTATCTTAATTCCCTCAGGATTTTTGTCGTGATGAATGAGAAAGTGTCTGCCTATGGGCGTTTTGATGTTGCCTGTACGTATGTCGTAGGTGTGCTCGTATATACGTTTCCTCAATTGCCGGTTTGTTTTTCCAATGTAGAAATGTTTACACGGACATATTAGGGCATAAATAACATGACTCGACTTGCAATTAACAAAATGTCTCAACTTGAGGGGTGGTCTATCCCCTAAGGTTAATGATTTAGTGGTATATATATATATTTACACATCCAGCAACTTTGGCACTGGTATGTGCCAACCATAGTGCAACATGATTTCTTAGAGACTGTAAAATGACTATGGACTAAATAGTCCTTCAGATTTTTTGCTCTTCTGTAGGTAAAAATGGGGTACTTAGGAATAAGGGGTGCCAGGGATTGGTCACTGGTGAGGATATGCCAGTGGCGGGAAAAAGTTGCTCTGATCTCTGCGTGGTGTTCCGTATATGTACAGATCATCGGTATTGGAGTATTACTGCTACAAGGTTTTGGTCTGTACAGTAATTCCTGGCAGGAACGAGAACGTGCCTTCTTATAAGCTTTCCTGAGGGTACGGGATTTATAGCCCCTATCGCTTACCCGGGTCCTAATATTGGCCGCTTCTATTTCATAATCTGAGTCTAAGGTGCAGTTTCTTTGAGCTCGTAAGTACTCTCCATATGGGATGCTAGAGAAGAGGTGATCGGGATGGGCACTAGAGTCCCGCAAAATGGTATTTGCTGCTGTTTTCTTTATAAAGAAATCAGTGGTAATTTCCCCTGAGTCATCCACGGTAATCACGAGGTCGAGAAATGTAACTTGTTTGGGACTGTGTTCACAGGTAAATTTTAAATTAATAGTATTGTTGGAAAGATCTGCAACGAATTGTAGTAAGTCCTTCTCCGGGCCTGTCCATATGATGAATATATCATTGATGTACCTGTGCCACATTGCCACGTGGCACAGGTACCCAGAGAACTCGTCCTCACTCCACAGCCTCCTCTCCCAGCCAACCAGATACAGGTTTGCGTAAGAGGGGGCAGCATCTGGTGGTATAGCTGTTGGTCAAAAAGGAAGAGGTTGTGGGTGAGGACGAAATGTAATAACCATAGTAGAAAGATGTTATGGTCGTGTTGTTCAATCTCTAATTCGTCTAGAAACATGCGGGTCATTTCCAGTCCCTTATCGTGGGGGATACTCGAATAAAAGGCCTCCGCGTCCAGGGTCACTAGGAAGGACCCCGGAGCCACCACCATGCCATCGAGGATGAATAGGAGATGGCCTGTATCTTTAAGATACGAAGGAAGTTGGTGAACCAACGGCTGGAGGTGGTGATCGACATAGCGACTGGCCCCATCAGTTAGAGATCCCATGCCCGACACTATTGGCCTCCCTGGAGGTGCCGTGATGGACTTATGCACCTTGGGTAGGGCATAAAAAGGTTGGTATGGTCGGGCATGGGACCTCCAAGTAGGATCCCGTCGACATGCCGATCACCCCTCTCTCCACCGCATCCCCGATTAGCTGATGGTAGGCCTCGGATTCCTCCCGTACCCTGGACATGGGGCCCTGGCATACCACTCCCTGTTTTTTAAGATGTTCTTACACATGTTAACATACAGTTTTTTGTCCATAATCACTATGTTCCCCCCCTTATCTGCAGGTTTGACTATCACGTCATGTAGGTTCTCTAATGCTTCAAAGTGCTAATTGGAGTTCTATGGGAACATTTGTGGTTTTCTTGTGTTTTAGATTCTCAATATCCCTAGAAACTAGGTCCACAAAAGTTGCCACATGGGCATTAGAAGTCAAGGGGGGGAAATACGTGGATTTTTTCTAAAATAACATATTTTTGGGATTTGTCAATGGGGTTACGCCCGTTGCCTCTGCAGCCAGGTCCAAGAGGTCCCATGCTACAGCTTCGTCGTCTGGTGGTGTGATGGTTTCCAACGAGGTTTGTAAGTCCGGCTGCTTCTGGAACTGTTGTCGACAGATGATTTTTCGAGCAAATAACTGTAAATCAGTGATAGTCCCGAAAATATCAGTACGACTAGTTGGGCAGAAGTTTAAGCCTAGTTTTAATAACTCTTTCTGTTCATTCGTGAGAATGTGATTTGACAGATTGATAATATCAACCCCCGGATCACTGTAGGATGACACTGGTGTTGGTTTGATATATTTTATCTTTGCCTGGGTATCTGTCATATAGGGTATTTTTTTGGGGCGGTTGGAACGTCTCCTATGGTTCCTTTTGTGATTCCATTTGAACCTAAAAAATCCCTTTCTGGCTGTGGGTTTTCATTGGCCCCTTGTCTCCCTGGGGCCTCCCCCTCCCTGTGTCGTGATTTAGACCTGGTTTCTTATATAACTATGTCTATAATGTGACCACTTGCGCTGTCAATGGGCTTAGTCCCATCATTATTTCCATGCCACTGTATATAGCAATTGGTTCCTCCCAATATATTTTCACGCCTTTGGCAAATCAAGCCCAACTGGATTTTAGGTCCCTCTGGCACTATCCTGCATTTAGGCCCTTTGGCAAGCCCCGCATCCGTGTGGCACTGGGTGATTTTGTTGTAGGCATACCATTCTCAGGCTTGGGGAAAATAATTCTTATCTTATTTATTCAACGCATGAAGGAAGGTATCATTCCTTTTGGCCTGCTATACCTAGTTGAAATCTGGTCTATATGGCACCGAATTGACCCCTTGGTTCAAGATTGTCCATTGTCTCTTATGCAGTTGCCCTGCTCTTCCAGGTAAACATATTGTACATACATTTGCCTACATGTATTTTATGTTAGACTTGGTCCATGATGTATTTCTGTATTTTTGCACATTACATGATCATAGATGCTGAAAATTTCACCAAGTCCTAGCAGACACTGAAGAAGCTCGGGACAGTGAAACTAGTCTGCTCTGCAGGACAAGATTAATGTGGTTGTGAAGTGCATCTACTGTACTATTTGGATACTATACAGTGTGTGTCATATCTATGGCCTGTTGTGTTTTTATGTCAGCACAGACCTTGTTATTGCACAAATGTCAAATTTTCTAATATGAAATTTTGAGATTTAACTAAATAAAAAGATTTTTAATGTAATAACTTAATCATAGTCTTTATAGGCGAGGTTATTATTCAATGAGCCCTTTACTCTATTTTCAGTCTAGGGAGATGGTCTACTATTCCTTAGCACAAACCTCTAGTTTTGGCTCTAGGGGCCATTGATCCAACCAGCCAGTACCCTGCCCACCTCATTACTTCCAGTGGGCTGTTATTTCCTCTTAATACCAGCACAGTCTTTTTTCTCCGGTATTAGTGGTGGGTTAAGCAAATCTGGGTGAAACCCCAATTCATGGGGCGAACCTGATCTTCCCCTTTTGACTAACAAAAAATACATCTGTACCACATGTTTATTGGTGGACACTTTTTCCTGCCCATGAGACTCCCCCAAACTGAAACAGTGCTTTAAGAGATTTTCAAATAAAATACAATTGCTATGCGCACCTTGAGGTTTTCAAGAAAAACAACCCTTTGCAGTTGAAACCCCCAACACAACATCAAGCTTTCTAGGTGTACCAGGCTTGTTGACATGGGTGCAGTTTCCTGGAAGTAATTCCTCTATGAATTATTCAGTTGCACAGGGTTTCCCTAAAAAACGAATAAAAAAGCCAAAGCCAGAGTTAAAGTCAAATTATTCTGAAAACTATAGGCAAACAGGAAAAGCAAAGTAAATCTGTAAAAGCAAAGTACCCTGAACAGAACAATACCCAACATGCATAGATACTGTCAAGGGAATAGCTGCCAAACACCCCAAAGCAATGCATGTGCATAAGGGTAATTTTACCTCAAAATGTCAGCTCTGCAGACAAAGCATATATATAAGCACAAATCATATATTCCCTAAAAGTACATACATTAAGATTTCTAGGCGTGCCCAGCTTCTTGTAGTGGCTTCATCCTTTATGAAAGTAATCCCTCAAATAATTTTTTGGTTGCCCAGGGTTTAAAAAATTTATAAAAAAAGCAGAATTGTCTTCCTCATTTTAAATAAAGTATGGATTTTATTATAGAAAACCATATTGCATGTGAAATCCCCATTCTCTCGATTACAACAATACCACATATGTCAAGGTGGACTTTTATAACACTATAACACTCCACACTATAAAGGGTTAAATTAAAAAATGACATAAGTTCAATACTTACAATACCTACAATCCATCCCCGAACACTGTGTCCCACGCCGACCACTCTGGCTTTTGCTCTCCTTTCTGGAAGCCTCCTGTTCTCTTGCTGAAGCCTCCCCTGATGGGCGACAGGGTAAATTAAAAAAAAATTACATAGGGTTTCCCCTTCCTGGGGACCAAGAAAATGGCATGGGGTCCCCTATACCCAGCATATCTAGCCCGGGGGCCAACTATGGGAGCATGTAGAACAGGGCGCAGGGGCCAGCTTCATGGCCCACTGCCTTGCAAGCTACAAGCCCCCACAGCCAAAATGGCCACAGGCTCTTCTGCCCCCCTGAACTTTGGGGAGGCAGGTAATGGGAAGGCTGGGAGTTAATGGCAAGTCACCCGTTAACCGTAGGTGACTTGCCAGCCCGCTAACCCTTGTGAACTGGTATAGAGGTCTCATGGATTCCTTATCAGTTCACAAGGGGTTAAATGTAAAAAAAACACCCCACACATAAAATTATCTGTCCACTAGCGATCCGGTCACACGGCGATCCAATGACAGATGAAGGGTGATCGGTGGAGGGGGGCTGGAGGGGGTTGTGATCCCCCACCGATCAGCCAGCACTACTGGGTGTGGTATGTCGTCACGAATGAGCAGCGATGATGGAGGAAGTGGGGGAGAGGGCCTATTTCAGGCCTTCTCCTCACCACGGAAGAGTCTGGGAGGGATTGGGGCCCCCCGGCTGAAGAGGGGACCTGGTGGGAGGGATCGCGGTCAAAGGTGAGTAAATGTCACTTTTGTTTTCAGTACTGCATAGCGTAACAGTTTGAAAAAGATTAAATCATACTCTCAAACGCACATAGTGTGCAGGCATATCAACACTGTAAACTCCATATACAAAGGATTTTGGGTGTCCCCTCCCTCCAATGCTAAATGCAGGACACAGTACTCTCAAATCAAATATGCGCCACTTGTTCTATAGGCTCGATTCAAAGAAACATTCGTCCGGACTTCCGTAGCTGTCTGTGAAAGTTTTGGTGGGTGTTTGTCATTTTTTTGCTTTTTTTCGTATATTTTCCACTCGCACGAACGTTCGAGAACATGCGTATATGCTCTTTCGATAATGGTGCCAAAATCGGAAGATTTTCGTTACTTCGGGAGCTTTTTCCCACCAAATCGGAAATGTTTTGTCCGTTCAGAATTTTTTCGTTGTTGCAATGGGCTTGCGATTAATTCAGAGAGCTGATTGCCGATGGTCCCACACCTCATAAATTCGTTTCAGGGCAAAAACATTCCCGGCACCTTTTTGACTACGGGAGCGCGAGCCAGCCATGGACGAGGCTACTGCCTTTGAGGAGCATGAGGATCTGCAACTCATGGGCATTGAGATCGTCCGGAGGGCACAGACCAGATTGCACCGGCGGCGACGCATGGACATCAATAGCATGCATGACACTGAGCTGTTCGAGCTGACCAGGCTTAATCGCGCTTCCCTCCATAAATTATATAGTGAGCTGCGGCCATGGTTAGCCCGCACCACAAGGAAGGGGCAAGCAATTTCAGGTATGACCAAGATGCTTGGCTGCCTGCAATTTTTGGCGAACGGCTCGTTCCAGAGGCTGGGTGCCCTCTCCGTGGGGATTTCACAGCCTACGCTGAGCCGCGCGCTATCCCAATTTTTGGAAGGCATGGCTACCATAACTCGGAAATATATTTGTTTCCCTGAGGATATGGTAGCCAGAAACGCCATTAAGCTGGCATTTTTTAATATCGCCGACATGCCCGATGTCATGGGTGCTATTGACTGCACCCACGTTGCCCTCGTCCCTCCGTCAAGCGACGAGTATATATACAGGCAAGTTTTGGCTTCCATTGTCTCTAAATATTTGTGTGTCCCTCCTTTGCTCAATCACATTATTCGTTTGGTTCATTGGCAATAGTCCCTCCTTTCCAGAAAAGCTTCCTTGTGACTAATCTCGCCATTTGTAGTAACTTTCATTGCCAATAGTCCCTCCTTTCCAGAAAAGTTTCCTTGTGACTAATCTCGCCATTTGTAGTAACTTTCATTGCCAATAGTCCCTCCTTTCCAGAAAAGCTTCCTTGTGACTAATCTCGCCATTTGTAGTAACTTTCATTGCCAATAGTCCCTCCTTTCCAGAAAAGTTTCCTTGTGACTAATCTCGCCATTTGTAGTAACTTTCATTGCCAATAGTCCCTCCTTTCCAGAAAAGTTTCCTTGTGACTAATCTCGCCATTTGTAGTAACTTTCATTGCCAATAGTCCCTCCTTTCCAGAAAAGTTTCCTTGTGACTAATCTCGCCATTTGTAGTAACTTTCATTGCCAATAGTCCCTCCTTTCCAGAAAAGTTTCCTTGTGACTAATCTCGCCATTTGTAGTAACTTTCATTGCCAATAGTCCCTCCTTTCCAGAAAAGTTTCCTTGTGACTAATCTCGCCATTTGTAGTAACTTTCATTGGCAATAGTCCCTCCTTTCCTGAAAAGCTTCCTTGTGACTAATCTCGCCATTTGTAGTAACTTTCATTGCCAATAGTCCCTCCTTTTGTTTAGTCCCTCTAGGTTAATATACACTCAGATTTTACATCTTCACTCATTGCAATCACTCCCTCCTTGCTAATGCTCCCTCCTTGCCAAGAGTGTATGTGCACCAACGGCCCTTATTTATAAATTAGTCCCAAAGTTAGTTATTTCAAAGTAAAACATTTGTAAGTGTCCTTTTAATAGAACAAGTAAGACTGTCAAGGCTTAAACATTGTTCTTCTTTTACATGTTACATTTTGACATAGGCTGTTTGAAGTGTGCGTTGGATTTGTTTACTAAACGTAATTTTTGGGTGGTTTCTGTTTCCTTTTTCACCAGAAATCGCAAAATGGGCCATTCGCTGAATGTGCAAGCGGTGGTGGCCCAGGACCTGCGCTTTCTGAGCGTCCTGGCAGGCTACCCTGGCTCAGCCCATGATGCGTATATCCTGCGCAGATCTGGATTATTCCGCCGGTTTGAGTCAGGGGAATTTGCGGGTGCATGGCTCCTTGGTAAGTTGGCTCAAATTATCGCTTTGGATTGTATATGTATGGGCAAGTTTTATGTTGGATTTACCTTTCAGAAACGCTGCCTTGCCCCTCACCTTGTGAACATGTGTAAGCACACTGTAACCATTAGCTTAGACAAACTCCATTTGCTGCAAAATTGTTTTGCCTGCATTGTTTTAATTAATAAGTGTAATGTGAGGCCAAGTCTGAACCAGCCTTCGAAACCATTTTCTTTCGAAATCTGTAATTGACTTTACCAGAGAGTCAGCGCCATCTTTGCTTACATGCATTTAACTTACTGAGTAGAGGTGAGCGGGATAAAGTGCAGGGGCAGGCTTACACCGGTTTGGGAGTAAGGCAAGAATTCTAAAGGGGCAGGTCAAGTTAGACCATACTACATTGTTCTGCAGCACAGGCAGGAAACAATATCTGCTAACAGTCTGCCTGATTGCCCACCATCCCCAGTATTATTTGCCTACTTTTGACCCACATCTATCACATATGTTTAATTCTTGTTTTAGCATCTGCAATCTGTATGCTCATGTTTGTGTGACAATGTCACATACCTCTTTTATTTTTATTGCAGTAGTAATGTTGCGTGGCAATGTATGATTTCCTGTTATTAATTTTTTTGTTTTTTTTGGGCTTATTTAGGAGATTTGGGCTATCCACTACTGCCGTGGCTCATGACTCCGGTCCTCCGGCCACAAACTCCAGCACAAGAGGCCTATAACCGTGCACATCGAAAGACCAGGGCAGTGGTGGAGAGGGCCTTTGGACTCCTCAAGACCCGGTTTCGGTGCTTGGACCACACTGGGGGCTCCCTGCAGTATGACCCGAAAAAGGTCATTGACATTATAATGGCATGTGCCGCGCTCCATAATTTAGCCATTATGCAAAGGGTCCCCCGATATCTGGATTGCCCACCCTCTCCACCCTCCGATGAGGCAGACGACGCCTATGTGGGCCAGCCAAGTGCGTCTGGGCAAGCCGTGCGGGCAAATTTAATAGCCACACATTTTTCCTAATTTAGTTTTTAGTTTTTTTTTATTTTTTTTTAATTTTGGCTATGTTTAATTTCATTATGAAGTAAACAATAATGAATTTGTGCAACCCAAAAAATAAAATATGTTGGAGTATTTATTTGGAGACCTTGGTTCTTGTTTGTTTTCGTCCCAACTTGAACTCAGATTTCTATATCAAAACACCACACACATGAGCTTGTTCAAAACAAAATGTTTACTACTTAGTAAAAGGTATATGTGAGACAAACAGAATCGGAGGTGAGTGCCCCTCACATACTTTGGGACCACACCTGTACATGCAATTATGTTCAATACATTTGTACACAAAATAAATAGCACAAAATGAATCCCTCTCCTGCTTGCCCACATTTTCCACCGACACAGGTTGAAAGCAATCCTAGCTATGCCACATCTACACCTGTAAGTCAGTGGGCCACCCAAACAAGAACACCCAGTCCCAATCCAAATCCAGTACAATCACAGCCAGGGTCCAAGGTCTTTGATGTTGAGGCCAGAATGTCACCCAATCATGCCGCCAAACATGAGGAGCCACCACAAATGTTATTGTGGCCAGGGCAGGCGCGCAACACCTTAAGTGGCCGATTCACTGAGTCTGGGACTCTGGCATTGGCTACTGGGCTACCTCAGGCCTTGAATGAGCTATATGGTGGATAATCAAAAGCAACCGAGCAAGAACAGCGCAAAATGTGTGATTTTTAGCCCTCACCAGACAAGTCAATCCAGTGGGTAGGTTTTGCAAAGATATGGACCAGATTCATGCCTAACACACCTTAATATGTGTGATGCCCATAGAACCCAGGTTGTGGCCCTTGGTGGGGGGGGGCCATAACATGGGCCTGTGTGGCATTCAGAATCTGCAACTGTTCCAAAATGTGTCTTTGGTTAGTGTGCATTTCGGCCATGCCTGACCTAATTTCTGAAGTCAAGTTGGCCATGTGGCTGTTATGGGTCCTCAATTCAGTCAGCACGGCACTGAAGGTAGTATTTAGGGACTCTAATTGGCCCCTAATATGCTCCTGATTTTGTTGGTTTTGGCGGCGAAAAAGGCGCCTCTCATGGTGCCATGCTGACTCCATCATCTGCACGCCCCTCCCCTGGGAAACTGGGCGACGTTGCTGAGTACGCCGCCCAATTCCCCGGGTTGTGGGGCGTGCAGATGATGTGGCTCGAGGACCCCCAACAGCCACAGGTCTGCTCGCCAAATCCTCAGCAGCAGATCTGAAACTGGGGACTGGAGGGTCAGTCTCTGCATGCTGCCCACGATGTGCAGGCAGCATGCAGCCAGCTTCACTCTGCTGCTGTGGATTTGGCGGAGACACATTTTGGGACAGTTGCAGATTCTGTCCCAGGGGAAGATCTTCAGAATCTCCTATGAAGCTTCCATCTTCCTCCTGCTCCTGGATTTGCTCCATCAGTGTGTGGCTCTGTTGGGGACATGTAAAAAAAAACAGGTTCAGTGTGTGGAATACCTATAAAAACCACACAAGCCAAACATGGCAAGCTACATGCATACACCACACCCTCAAAATACACTTACCGTAGACATCGGATCCTGGGTCCTATGCAGCGCGGAAGAAGACGGACGCGGTAACATGGCAGAGGAGTCCCCACTAGCTGAGGGATGATGCTGGCCTGGTTTGGAAGAAAAACAGCGATTAATACACACAACTATGCATAGTTTATGATTAAGAACACATATGGTAATCCAAGAAACGTGGCAAAGCAGTAAGGGCCCCTCCCACAACGTGGCCACTTGGCATTCCCTATGAATCCCATTACATTAGTGCATGGATTGTTAAACCAGACTAGACACATCACGTGTCTCAAACCAAACATGCAAAGAATGGCTGATGTGTGAGTTGCAACATCCCTTTAAGGGGAGGAAGTTAACACACTAAGGTGGGAAAAAACACTTACAATATGATTTTGGTGGGGAACATTTGTATGGCATAAAACCTTCCTAGAAAACCATCTTAATCAGTTGTGCAACTAAACCAGCTCCAAACAAATTGACCAACAGGCAAAGATGTTATTGTGGCGTGTGCTTCTCAATTAATACATAGCACCCATTCCTTTTCGACACTTCTAAGTGACATATTTGTCACACATTTCATTAAACATCATGTATGTGGATGTCAATTTGCACATTACCAGGCCACACCCATGACACTCCCTAGTCAAAGTGAGCACTCCTAACAAACCCACCCCCTAGAGCCATGTGCTTAGCTAGCCCTTGCTCCCACCCCCTAGAGCCATGTGCTTAGCTAGCCCTTGCTCCCACCCCCTAGAGCCATGTGCTTAGCTAGCCCTTGCTCCCACCCCCTACAGCCATGTGCTTAGCTAGCCCTTGCTCCCACCCCCTACAGCCATGTGCTTAGCTAGCCCTTGCTCCCACCCCCTACAGCCATGTGCTTAGCTAGCCCTTGCTCCCACCCCCTACAGCCATGTGCTTAGCTAGCCCTTGCTCCCACCCCCTAGAGCCATGTGCTTAGCTAGCCCTTGCTCCCACCCCCTACAGCCATGTGCTTAGCTAGCCCTTGCTCCCACCCCCTACAGCCATGTCCTCAGCCAGCCCTTGCTCCCACCCCCTAGAGCCATGTGCTTAGCTAGCCCTTGCTCCCACCCCCTACAGCCATGTGCTTAGCTAGCCCTTGCTCCCACCCCCTACAGCCATGTGTTTAGCTAGCCCTTGCTCCCACCCCCTACAGCCATGTGCTTAGCTAGCCCTTGCTCCCACCCCCTACAGCCATGTGCTTAGCTAGCCCGTGCTGCGTATGTGTATGTTTCTATACATTTGTGTGGTCATTACTAACCTGCAGGAATTGGGGGGTTGTCGGTGTCCTGCTGGCCTGAGTGTCCCTCTAAGGCCACGGGATGTAATAAGGACAGCACCATCTCCTCAGCCGGTGTAAAGCGCATTTTGGTTGGGAAACCTCCGCCAGTTGTTTCGCTGAAAAACATAGTAAGCATAATTAAGCGCACTGATGGACAGACAAGAATAATAAAAACCCAAACATTAGCTATGTACCTGTGCATCCGCCGTAGATTCTCTTTCTTCCGCACTGCATATTTCAGGTCCGAAATCTTCCGTTGAATCTGGTCCATATCTTTACGTTCCTCACCCGCTGCATTGACTTGCCTGGTGAGTTCTTCAAAAATCTCGGTTTTGCGCTGTTTACTGGTGTGTTTTGATCTTCTACCATATAGCTCATCAAAATGTAAGGTGAGACCAGTAGCCAATGCCAGAGTTTGGGACTCAGCAAAACGGCCACCCAAGTGTCCTCTGCGCAAGTTGCGCCCTCTTCGGGGTGGTTGTGGCTCCTCACTGCTTGGTTGCAAATGGGGTGACATTCTGGCCTGGGGGGATGGAGGAGACCTCAAGGACTGGAGGCTGGCTGTTGATCTTACTGGACTTGGGAAGGGACTGGGTGTTCTTGGCTGGGTGGACCCTGAAGTTGCAGGTGTAGATGTGGCATAGGGTGAATGCATGCCAACCTGTGCCGGAGGATAATGTGGGCGAGCAAGAGAGGGTGTTGGCGACCTTGAGCTGCTGCTGTGGCTCTGTGGGGCCTTGGAGGTGGTTGGCTGGGTCTGTGGGCCCTTGGAGGTGGTCGGCTGGGTCTGTGGGGCCTTGGAGGTGGGTTGCTTGGCCTTAGTTTTTGAGCCACGTGCGGGGGGGGGCGGGGGCCGTTGGCCTTTGGCGGCTTTTCGGGCTTCTGGAGCGTGTCCTGGTTTGGCCCCTGTGGCGCCTTGGGCCCCTGCTGCGGCTTCTGGACCGGGAGGTGGTTCGGCCCCTGCGGCGCCTTGGGCCCCTGCTGCGGCTTCTGGACCGGGAGGTGGTTCGGCCCCTGCTGCGCCTTGGGCCCCTGCTGCGGCTTCTGGACCGGGAGGTGGTTCGGCCCCTGCTGCGCCTTGGGCCCCTGCTGCGGCTTCTGGACCGGGAGGTGGTTCAGCCCCTGCTGCGCCTTGGGCCCCTGCTGCGGCTTCTGGACCGGGAGGTGGTTCAGCCCCTGCGGCGCCTTGGGCCCCTGCTGCGGCTTGTGGACCGGGAGGTGGTTCGGCCCCTGCTGCGGCTTCTGGCCCGGTGTTTTTGGCCTTTGCCTATGGCCTTGGTGCCACGTGGGGGGGGGTGATGTGGGGCAGGGTGGGGTGGGGCTTCGTCCCCTCTTACCCATCTGTGGGCCAGGAGTTTTAGCAGCCTTGGTTACCTTGCCCCTTGGTTGTGGTGGTGCTGCAACCTCCTTTTTTGCCGCAGCCTTGGTGGTAGCCCTTAGTCGGGCTTTAGGCTCTTGCGACCGTGTTTGCGGACCCACGCCCTGCTCAGCCTGCTTGCTCTGCTTCTTAGCTGGAAGTTTTCTTTTTGGTGCCATTTTGTGTGGACTCTCAAAGAGAATGAGCTGTGTGTGCAGGGACCTTTAAATAAGGTCTCCGGCGTGTGACGCCTACGCGTTCGCTTACGCGCACGTCCGGCCGTTCGCACGGCCGTGCGAAACCCGGAAACCGCTGGGGCCGTGCTTATCTGCTGCCTAGAAGAAGAAGAAAGATGGCGCCCACTATCTTCACCCGCCAACAAGAAGAGATAATCATGCTTGTAAGTGTCTTTTAACGACTTTGCTTGGATTGTTAATTGTTGCTCTACATGTTAAGGATGCGCAAAAAGTTATCTTTTTGTTAAAGCTTTGGTTGGACTACATGCACAACCAAGCGCACACCACACACGTGCCAAACGACAGTGCTGCCATATTTGAAAGTTAACTTAGGCTAAAAGTGTGTGTGTGTATGTGTTCATGTGATTGAACAAAATAATGTATTGTTGCCTCTTCTACATATGCATTTCTGAGTTCTTGCTATGTTTGTTTTTTGTTTTGCAGACCATGCTGGAGCGCAGGTACGACTACCTGCCCAACTCGTTTGCCAAACGAAACGTCGCCCTGGAGATCATCTCGGAGATACAACACCAGACCGACACCACCTTCACCCACACACAGATCATGCAGCATTGGTCGGACCTGAAGCGACTGCACATGCCCCGGGTGCGGAGGTTTTTTGCAATCCATTTCCCAAGTAAGTACATAGCGCTTGCATGCAAGATGTAACTAGGACAGAATTTATGCCTTTTATTTATAATGCCTTCTCTTTGGTAGTGTTGGAAATGGATTACAGAATTCGCCGCACCCGGAGGCGCCCAGGCCGACCAGTGCTGCATGATTCTGCAGCTGGGAGTGAAGGTGGTGGATCTCCAGGGCGACGGGCCGACCCCTCCTCTGTGGCCTCCTCAGACCAGCCCCTGGACCTTACCACAGAGGAGGGGCGGCACAGCGTGGGCAGGCAGTCGTACCCTGCCACGCATGCGGGATCCTCTGGTATGTCACTCTTCATGTCTACACCCAAACATCTAATTGCTAGCTCCTGATATCACCAAACTGAATCCTTTATTCTGTCTTTGTAGATGTTTCTGTTGCGGGTGAAGTAGTGGGTGAGGAGGCAGCAGATAGGAGCCCACAAGACCCTGGAGAAGGTGAGTGATGTGACCCAGACTTAGCTAAAAACATTTGAGGACTGCGGAATCAGACATCCAAACTAACCATTTGGCCCATGTTTCAACAGGCACTTCTTCACAGCAGAGCCAGGAACCAGGACCTCAGGGTGTTGTCCCCAACGAGCCATCTCTCGGCCACCAACCAAGTAAGTAGTCATGGCAATTTAAAGATTTCTGTCTAAATTCCCATGAACACCAAAACACATAATGCCCTAGTCAATGCCAATATAAGAGGGACCTGTGGCCACTGAATTAGCTTAATTAGTTGCCCAACTGTCCTGTGGCCACTGAATTAGCTTAATTAGTTGCCCAACTGTCCTGTGGCCACTGAATTAGCTTAATTAGTTGCCCAACTGTCCTGTGGCCACTGAATTAGCTTAATTAGTTGCCCAACTGTCCTGTGGCCACTGAATTAGCTTAATTAGTTGCCCAACTGTCCTGTGGCCACTGAATTAGCTTAATTAGTTGCCCAACTGTCCTGTGGCCACTGAATTAGCTTAATTAGTTGCCCAACTGTCCTGTGGCCACTGAATTAGCGTAATGACCTGTGGCCACTTCCTAACCTTAATTCCTGTCATTAATGACATCTGTGCATTATAGTTAATTTGTTTCTTAAAATACATTAAATCCACAGGTGAGAAACATGTATTGTTCTCCGAATAATTTGTTTTTCTGTTTTTTTGGCAGGGACCACAAGACAGCGACTTGCTGATATGAATCGGAGGGTCCTTGAGTTGGTGGCCGATCTGCAGGCGATGCGGGACACGTTGGGGACAACAGAAGAGGAAGACTAGTGTCCTGGTTCCTGGCCCTGTAGATTTGTAAATAGTTTTATTTGTAGATAGTTTTATTGGTTAAACACCAAAGTTTTTTGTATATAGTTTCATTTTTTCAAAAAAAGTTTTTATTGTATATAGTTTTTAAAGTTTTTTATAAAAAATTAGTGTATATATTTTTAATAACCAACAAACAATTTGTATATAGTTTTTAATTTTTTAGGGCCAAAGTTGGGCCAAAAATTTTTACAACAAATGGCAATTGACCAATAAATACAAAAAAAAAAAAAAAACATGTTGTCCCATTTATTTGCACACATACATTTAACAAAAACAAGGGGCCAATGACATATTTGAAAATCAAGATTGTGATGTCCGTGAAGTGATTTGGGTAAGTTTTAGGGTGTGAAAATGGAAGAAGAAACAAGGCGCTAAGTGATTTGGGTAAGTTTTAGGGACCTAAAATGGAAGAAGAAACAAGGCGCTAAGTGATTTGGGTAAGTTTTAGGGTGTGAAAATGGAAGAAGAAACAAGGCGCTAAGTGATTTGGGTAAGTTTTAGGGTGTGAAAATGGAAGAAGAAACAAGGCGCTAAGTGATTTGGGTAAGTTTTAGGGACCTAAAATGGAAGAAGAAACAAGGCGCTAAGTGATTTGGGTAAGTTTTAGGGACCTAAAATGGAAGAAGAAACAAGGCGCTAAGTGATTTGGGTAAGTTTTAGGGACCTAAAATGGAAGAAGAAACAAGGCGCTAAGTGATTTGGGTAAGTTTTAGGGTGTGAAAATGGAAGAAGAAACAAGGCGCTAAGTGATTTGGGTAAGTTTTAGGGACCTAAAATGGAAGAAGAAACAAGGCGCTAAGTGATTTGGGTAAGTTTTAGGGTGTGAAAATGGAAGAAGAAACCAGGCGCTAAGTGATTTGGGTAAGTTTTAGGGACCTAAAATGGAAGAAGAAACAAGGCGCTAAGTGATTTGGGTAAGTTTTAGGGACCTAAAATGGAAGAAGAAACAAGGCGCTAAGGCCCTTATTCATCAAGCGATAGCGCCAGGTAGTGTCTGACGAGCGCCAGGTAGCGGCAGCTAACGGCGACTACCGACTCAAGTACGCCCGGCGGCGGTCACAATGACGCATTTATCAAGCTAAATGAGGCTAGCGCCGGCGAGAGCGACGGCTAGCGCGGCATTCATCATGAAGCCGGCTGGCCCGAACAGCGCCGCTGCAAATTCCTTCACAGCGACACGTATTACCTGGCGCTACCTGCCGCTCTCCCATACATTTCAATGGCAGACGCTGCAATGATTGTTTTTAGTGGTTTTGGGGTTTTTAGCTTTGGTCCAAAATTCAACACATGTTTATATTGATATGTTTTATGAATCTTGCTGGTTATTTATATGTATTAATTTTTTTTTTTATTTTTCACAATGTAATGTTGTGAGTGACATGGGAATTGCATCTCCTCCACCCAAACTCATTGGCCTCAAAATCGCTGGTTTTCCACACAAACGGGGCTTGTAAAGCTATTTTGTAGCCTGTCAGGTTGGGCGGTCACGTTCGCTCTTAGAAATTGTCAGCGCCCAAGCTATTCGGCAGCCCTGTCCTTGATGAATCTGTGTTGGTCAGTGTTTGTGCAGTCGCTGTTTGAATTCGCTATGTGGCGGCGCGAGCGTCGCTGTGCCTCGCTGCGCTGCGTTGTGCGGCGCTGTGCTGTTCATACATGTGCCCTTCTGCCATTTGCAAGGAATTCACTTCCCGCGACCCCAGTCGTTGTTAATGAATACACTGTAGTTGTGAGCGTGCCTGGCCACATATTGCAGGATTAACATTCAGTCGTACCAGCTCATAACAACCCGTTATGCATTCTCATGTGTGCCACATTTTCAGGTAGTTGTCTAGTTTGATTGTGTGATGACTTTGTGAAGGAATAAGATTTGTATATTTAAGCACAACGGTGTATGCTTTAGAAGGACCTATGCATTACAGTATGTAGAATCCCCTGCTAAATCAAGCTAATAATTCGTGGCGCCTTTGGCCCTAGCTTGTTTTGCAGCGTCCTTTTAATGTTTTTCCGCCACTTAGCGTGCACATAGCTGATATTAGCTTGTCCCTGCTGCGCGCATGTTTTTTTTTGAATTTTGAAGCACAGTTGCTTGCGTCATATCCGGTTCCGGGATCCTCCTTTGCGTTTCAACGCCACCTTAAGGTAAAACTGTCTTGCGCTTATGCCAATAGCTTGTTTTGCAGCGTCATTTTAATGTTTTTCCGCCACTTAGCTTGCACATAGCTGATATTAGCTTGTCCCTGCTGCGCGCATGTTTGTGTTTGAATTTTGAAGCACAGTTGCTAGCGTCATATCCGGTTCCTGGATCCTCCTTTGCGTTTCAACGCCACCTTAAGGTAAAACTGTCTTGCGCTTATGCCAATAGCTTGTTTTGCAGCGTCATTTTAATGTTTTTCCGCCACTTAGCTTGCACATAGCTGATATTAGCTTGTTGCTGGGGCGCGGTGCGTATTTTTGTTATGTTTTTTTTTTTATTTGTCTAATGTCGCTAGCGTCATTTCCGGTTCCTGTTTCCTCCTTAGCGTTTCCAATATGGCTCCCAAACGGCGAGTAATGCGCCTCCCCAGCTCCTCCTCAGATTCCGGACCCACCACCCCTCCCCCACATCCCCCACCTACCTCACCTTCCCCAAATACCACCCCTCCCACCCATTCCCCTCCTGGGCCCAGGAAACAAAGGCGCACCCGGGTGGATAGCCGTGTAAATGGCCAGGTTGTGAAAGTGAGTATTTTAGTTATGTATTTTTAGCTTAAAAATTGATAAACACACAGGGGGGATAGGGGCAGAATTTTTATTGTTTTTAGGCCAAAATTTAACACTCCACATGGGGCATCCCCATTGTGGATGTCCTGCTTGGATGGCCCCCCCCCCCCCCTGGAGGGCCCTAAAAATTACCTCTGCCCCGTCCCATCTGTGCATGCGTGAGTTGCGGATGCCTATTGCGCTTACCTCTAGCAGGGTGTACCCCTGCGCCATACATATTTTCATTTGGTGTGCAGGCGCACTCCCTGTTAGAGTCAAACGCCACATGCGTACTTTGCCGTGCAGACACAGCTGAGCTGGTATGCACCTCCCAAGGGCCTTGGATGCGCATACCACACCGGCGTGGAGCGCTGTGTTTGGCTTGCGGAGTGACGTGGGAGTGTCCTCAGCGGTGTATTTGGGGCCTTCAAAGGGGGTTTCAGACAGTGGCCCACCCACAATAGTTGTGCCCCACAAAAGTGCACCCAAACCCAGAATAATGTAAATCCTGGGTGTGGGTCCACTTTGATCTTGTCTCTGTATAACTGTTTATGACATTGTTCTGAGGTCATGTATTTATTTGTTTTTTTTTTATTTGTTTTTTTTTTCCTAGGACTTCTGCCTGGCCGAATACGACTATGCCCGAGGAGCGAAAAAACGCCTTGCCATGGAGGTGAAGGCCACTGTGTCCCGGCGCTTCCAGACCGACCTGACCATCCGGGCCATCCAACAAAAATGGTCTGATTTTAAGCGCCGGGACCCAGAAGGCGTGTACCGCCTATATGATGCCTACGCATCAGGTAAGTTAAAGCTTATGTTCTTTTTTGCCTTTGTGCAGAATCATCTGCTAAGCTGTGTCCTTTTTTGCTCTTTATATTAATTATTTGCTTTCACCCCCTCCACACAGATAAGCGTCCTCCCCTGGGGAAACGTGGGAAGGGATTCCTCCCCCGAACCAGGCAGGCGGACTCGGGGGAGTCATCGGGGGAGGGTCCCTCCCGCGGGTCCTATTTAGAGGACCCAGGGGAGGAAGGGGATGACGCCCCAGAGGAGTGTGCTGCTGGGGGGCAGGCTGGATCAAGCCTCAGCTCCTCACACTCTGAGTCTGAGGACTCTCACCAGGCAAGGGGCCACTCTCAAGCAGGGAGTGAGAGGGAGGAGGGTGGCCCTTTGCCTGGTGGATCTTCTGAGCAGAGTGTGAGGAGCCGAGGCTCCCCGCCTCCTCCTCAGAGCCCTCCCTGGGCTTCAAGTGGCGCTTCATCCCCTGGTGAGTTTACATGTTTTAATTGTTAGTCTGTGACAGGTTTCATCTGACCATTTGTGCTTAGCCCTTGCAATTCCTCTGTAATTTGCAGGGCATCATATAGGCGGCACCTCCATGGATTTTTGGCGTCAAATCCTCCTCGGGCATAGTCGTGGTAAGTGTATGTTGTAAGCTAGTTCATTTTGGAATTTATGTCATTCCTTAAAGTGGACCCACAAACATTGATGATATTGCTTGGATTATGGCGCCTTCCCTGCCCAATCACATCCCTCACCCAGGGCCACCCCCCAACCAAACACCACAAACTACTTCCCTCTTTGGGGGTGGCAGAAGCCATTGTCCCTGCCTCCTGTGTGGCACTCGAGATGTGTGTGCGCCTGCGCTCTGTTTCATACTGGCATGCGCGTGCGCACACACTGGCGGAGTGATGTGCGGAAGGCAGGGGCGGTGGCGGACTAAAATAGTGTTGCTCTGCCAAAGTAGACTAAAACACTGAATATTCACAATCCTGGGTCTTGGACCACTTTTAACAGACACGTTTCCTGGTCCATTGTCTCAGCTGGTTTGCTAATGTACATTAACATCACAAACCACACTACAGTGCTAGCCAACTGGAAACCACCCCTATGTTTCTGGCCACACCATGATGTGTGCTAGCAATAGTTAATTTACGTGAAGTAGTTAGGGCAAACACATGTTGCACACTGGTAACATTAGCCATTAAATTGGTAATGAGTCATTTACATTGCAATGTAAAGGTTAGTGCCAGATTTTCATAATGGATACATGTGGCAACCATAAACACTTCACATTAACTAATGGACCAGGAATATAGCAAATATCGTTTAACATGTATGTAAATAAGTTTTTGTTTTTGGAGGTAAGACTCAATAACCAGATTGATGTCAAAACTTCGGGTGTCATAGCTCCACTAAATGTTGTTTTGTATTTTGATTTTTTATGGACAGATGTCGCTACGCAGACGGAGGCAGAATTCCTCCTCCCCACACCAGCTCCAGGGACGGCCAGCAGCATGGGCCACCGCCACAGCTGCGATGGTGAGTACATCCAAATTCATATGGGTAAATACTTTGGAAACATTTCTCTTCTAGTTACATTTGTAGAAATTTGTAATTTACCAATGTGTGAATTTCACACACATCTAGGTTAAATGTGTTTGGACAATAATCCAACATGCCAGTCACCATCCTTGATAGTTGCCTCACATTCTTGTTACGGACACATACGGACTATTTGTGGCGTATAGACAACCAAATGGGGCTGATTAGGTGTTTACCCATAACATTATAGGGCAAACTTCCATCATCCTTAGGCACTGATGTTTGGCTGGGACTAAAGACATAAATGTCCTTACTTGGCCATAAACATTATTACATTTGCAAGAGTTAACCTGGCCCAACACCAAGGGTGTTTAATGTGCATTAAACATTTAATTTGCCAACAACTAACAACTAACACCCCGCGGAACATACGATAAGTGCAGGTACCGCGGGTCCAACCCACCAAGCAAACCCCTAATTAGGGGAACTTATCTTCCGCTGGCTCCAGCGCACCACTCCAGACGTGCATTTTTCCCCCCTGGGCCTCTGTGAATGGCCGCCGGGTCCCCATGAGCAGCCAGAGAGTGACATGCGTGAAGAGGCGGCGGAAGAGGAGTGTACATTCCTGTTCCCTGCATAGACGTTAGCATGCGTTTTTTGTGCCAAGCACGTTGGAGCATGGAGAGGTGAGTGGCTATGGATTACTGTGTGTATACACACATCAGGGGAAAAACAGATCTGTGAGCAACAACAAAGTGGCCCAAAACCCATGATCAACTATATTGTGGGTGTTGGTCCACTTTAAGAGTAAAGGTATGTGGTCCTAACATGTTTTCAAGCCAATATTAAAACTTTACTTTAAAATGTTAGGGGCACATTGTTCACCAATGTTAATGTGAGTGTTAGCAAGTTAGAAACACTGACATTACATTGCTACATCTGTGTATGTTGAGTTCCCAATCAAATTCTAATATATTATTTTTAAACACATCTCTACAGCTTGTATACGCCAGCATCGCAGACTGTGGCGGGCCTTCCGACAGATGAAAGGGATGCTGCTGGCCATGAAGAGGCGTCGGAGACGTTAGGGTGGGGGGGATGGCTGCCATGTCCAATGTTATTGGCTTTGTTGGCCTATGTTGGCCGTGTTGGCCCAATTTGTTTAAAGACAATTATATTTACCAATAACTGTGTTGTTCCTTGACCAGCATAGGTTTAGATTTCAAAAAACCATTATGTCTAAAATTAGGCAGCCATTTTGAGCCAGTACATGTTTACACCATAGTAAGCAATGTTAACTAATGTGGCACATAAATGGTGGCATAATATTAGAGATGATTGAGCAAATCAGCCATGACTGTGTATTTAGCTTTCACATGTATGGATAAACACAAATTAGAGGTGGTTTTCAAAAATATATTTACATAAATCATAAGAAAAAGGTTTACAAATTAATATTCTTGGCTGGGTGGCCGGGGAGGTTGGGAGTCATTGCTAGGGGCGGTGTTGGGGGACAACAGTGCAGTAAAAAATATAGACTGCTGTTGTATGAGCTGTTGTAGCAACAACAAAGTTTGGTCCTGCCGCTGTATTGCTTCTGCCTGGCGCTGTATTGCTTCTTCCTGGCGCTGTACAGATTGCTCGATAACATTTGCAAGGCGACCAAGGTCCTGGTTCTGTTGTAGGTTTTGCCGTAACTGGTCCACCTGGCGCTGCAGGCCCTCATTTTGTTGCTGACACATCAGCACCTGATTTTCCAACGCCGCAATGCGCTCATTAGTTCCATCACGCGGCTGTTGGCGACTGTAGTCCTCCAGCATCCGGACCCCTAGTTGGTAGAAATCGGCACTGGTTGGTGCCACACCTCCTCTTGCTGTGGTTGGAGGCTAAACAAATAGTAAACCACATTTTAGTCAAACAGAACCAATGCAGTTATGCCCCTCCAAAAAGTTACCATAAACACTCACTATACAACTTACCCTTGTCTGAGCCTCTGAAGCTTGGCCACATGGGACTTGGGAAGAGGTCCCAGCTGGGGGTTCTGGTTCCGCCTCCTGCCAAAACAACAATGAAAGGAAATGTTACATGTTGCTTCTTCCACTACCCACGAATATGCCAATGGGTTTCGAGGTCGTCTACATCAGCCATGTTACCTGCGTGTCCTCCGGCACAGGTAGGCTCGAGGTATCGCTGCCAGAGAGTCGCAATTCAACATCCGAGATGTCGGGCAAGTTGGCATATGCTAAACAGGAAAATCAGGTTAGTAGGTCTGTGGGCCAAACTCTAATGTAACCTGGTTAGGCTATCGAGGCCATACCTCTAAAAAGTCAAAAAATACACACTAGACCAAAGGTCTCTGTTAAACTCAGATTGTTAACATGTATGTTACAGGACTAAGACGCACTAATTTCTGCAAATCTCATCATAAACATTGCTTAAATTAAACATACCCGCAATATCCCAGATGTCTGGAGTGGGGTCCTCACTCGAGCTTGGACCTTGAAAATACATGTGGACACACAAGTTGCCAGAAGCAAGTGGCACAACATTAGAGCCCAAATACAGACTAGAGCAAGGCCAAACCACTTACCCTCATCTCTGGCAGCTGGAACTTGAGGGGCCCTTTCTGGACAGCCACTTCCGATATTCGGGTCAACTAAAAAATAAAAAAAAAGGCTCTAAATAATCAGCAAACTACTACAGGGAATGTTTGGCTAAAAATATGTCTGCAAATATACATTGCTATAACTCAAATAACTAATAGACTGACCCTGGGGAGGCAACCAGCACTCCCAAGAGGCATCTTCAAGTTTACCAAGCAAACATGTAGCTTAGTAGACTAACCAAATTGAACCAGTGTAACCTAAACAGCAGAAAGGATACATTATGTATTGCTCTACACACCAACAGGGTCCTGTTGACCGGCAACATCGGAAGTGGGGTCCAAAGATGAACCAGTCACTTGGCCTACCAATAAAAAAGACAAATGAGACACATGCACTTGAGTCAAAGTGGATCAAGCAAGGTGAACACATGCACTTACCGACATCCAAAGAGTAGGTGGGATCCGGAGGAGATGCTGGGGCCAAGGGCATGGGAGCTAGGCCAAAATAAAACCAACATTGAGCCATAGCTAATGTGCGTAGCAAAATACAACATGCATTAAGGTGTGTGAGCAGCTCTTTCACTAATATTGACTAATCAAGCCAAGTGTGGCTCACACATTGATATGCCGATATATGGCTACACATCTCTGGCATCCTACATATCTACACATGTTAGGGCCTTGTTAGTTACTTGCTGTGAGTGTTACAGTGGGCGTGCAATTAGGGCGCACGCACATATTATTAATAGTCAACAGGGCAAACCTTTATTGTTTGAGCTGCTCCCACACCCATTTGTTTTGAAAAAAACCAGCAAACAAATTATGGGTAAATACCTTCAATGGCAGACTGGGGTAGCCTTGAGGTTGCTGGAAGGGCAGGAGCTTGGGTGTCCGGAGCCACATCCCGGACAGCAGCATGTGCACCTATGCATAAAGCAACAGACAGAAAAGTTACAAATGTTTGAGCTATAATGTAATACTTCACAGGTCCTACAGTTAGTTGGTCAGAATGTAAAAATGCTAATCACAGACATTAACATTAGGTTATTGTAAAAGCCAGAAAATATGTACCTTCAGCCCAACCGGTGGTGTCATCCCCAGGATCCACACCCTGCAGCCGAGCCAGTGGGATTTTGGCCTTCAGCATCTCCTCATACGGCCTGTAGGTACTCTTTGGAGCCTGGATGAACCCACTGTCCACATCAAGATCGTGATTCATCTTTTTCATAAGGGCCCCTCGCAAAGTGTAGAAGCGTTTCCTGCAGGATGGGCCACTACGTGGGTGTTGAGCTGTGCTACTAAGCTCCACACCAATGGCATCCCACAGTTTGCTTCTTTCTTGTTTGCCTATGGACTTGCTTTGGGAGCCAAATATCAGCTCCCATTTCGCAAGTGTCAGGCGCACAAGATGATTATTCTCAGCCAAATTAAATTCAGGCTCCCTCTTGGCACCTGGGCGCTTAGCCTGGGGTGCTGCCCCACCTTCAGGCTGTGCCCTTTTCCGTAAGGGAGGTCTGCGCACAGCACCCACCAAACTCCTACTCGTGCCTGCTGTGGCCGGCAGATGTCCTGTATTTGGCTCCATCCTGTAGCTGCACACACACACAAATCAACACCCCACAAGCACGCATGCACACTACAGAATGGCATCGCAATCTCTTAGGCTTGGGCAGGTTTTATGTGCTCTAACAGCCAATCCAAAAGCAGCCCACTTAATTGATTCACACATACAGCCCAGTTCCTTCTAGGCACACCTCCACTGCACTGACAGAAGCATGTGTGTTAGCCAATTAACTCATTACAGACCTCATTAAACAAACAACACACACCCAAATCCAACAATGGACTGATGTATCTGCAACCCTTGTGACATGTGCTTAGCCTAACGGCTATTTAAAAAAACAACAGCTTCACTTTCATTGGTCCCCACCTGATTTTTGGCCCATGTCCGTTAATGCACGCAAGTTACGGCTCAAGTACGCTAGTAGCGCTACTAGCGTGCGCGTGCACACTCTGTTTTACGCACACCTGGGTCGGCTAATTGGCGGCCGGAAATAGCAGAGCGACGCAAAAGGCGGCAAAGCGGACCTGTCACTTTAGAAAATGAAGTATAAAAGGAAGGAATGTTCTAGCTTCTGCTATTCTTACACTGTGGCAAAGGCTGTGGTGTGGTGCTGTGCTCGCTTCCCTTAGCTCATTTGAGCCTCTGTCTGGTTTCTGTCCTCACTCTCTGTGGCTTGTTGGGTGATTTCTGACATCAGTGCTGTTTCTTTAGGAGCTTGGTTTGGGTGGCATCTGCAAATATTGTGTAGCATACAGCAAGTGAGGCTTGATTTTGGGGCCTTTTGTGGGCTGTGCAGCAACTCCCCTCTTGGTTGTGCTTAACTTAGAAAGCTGGTTTTCAGCAGGCTGGTGGTTTGGACCACTATAGTTCTGGTTTTGTGGTGAGCTGCATTGTAGCGGGTGTGTGTGTAGTGTGATTGTTTGTGTGTGTGTTGTGTGTTAGTGGTTTTTTTTGTTTATTTTTGTTTTTGTATATATCTTTAGTGTGTGTGATGGATAAGAGGGTGATGTATGGTGTCTGGGTGGATGGATGTATGTGTATGCTGAAAGAGCAGGAGGAAAGGGAGCGGGGTGTTGTGAGGCTTAGGGCACCCCGCTCCTTTGCAATCCGCCTTTCAGTATGGGACTTAAGTGACGAGCAGATCAGGAGCCGCTTCCGTCTGAATCGTGCTGCACTACAGTCCCTATATGATCAGATTAAGACCAAAATCGAGCCATCCACCAAACGCACTCATTCCATTCCAGGCATAGTACGCCTGTGTGCCACTCTTAATGTTTTGGCACGAGGGACCTTCCAGGCAACCTCAGCCCTCCTCAGCGGGATAAGCCAGGCTACTATGAGCCGCATCCTAATCCAGGTAGTTCTGGCAATTTGTGATTTAATCCCAATTTACATCAAGTTTCCTGAGGATGAGGAAGAGGTTGCCAAAATAAAACATGCTTTCTATCTGATGGGAGGGATCCCGAATGTGCTAGGGTGCGTTGATGGTACACATATCCCTTTCCGCCCTCCCCGTGCACAGGAGCTGTCCTACAGAAACAGGAAGCAGTTCCATTCATTTAATATCATGGTGGTCTGTGACCCAGACATGAGGCTGCGGGCGGTGAGATCGGGGTTCCCCGGCTCATGCCACGATTCTTACGTCTTGCAGCGGACAGTCCTGTGCCGGAAGTTTGATAACAACGAAATGCCAGCTGGCTGGCTACTGGGTAATAAATTAACCATGTCTATGTATTTTGCTAATATGTGGCCTAGTAAGGCAATTTTAACCAAACTACCACCAAAAAACATGTACTAGTACTAATTGCTGTCTCTCTCCTTGTGTTTTTTCTACAGCGGACAAGGGATATGGGCAGAGAACGTGGGTCATGACTCCGGTCAGGAACCCACGGACCTCTGCCCATGAACGCTACAATGCAGCGCATCGCAAGACCAGAAGCATTGTGGAAAGAACCATCGGCCTGCTGAAAGCACGCTTTCTCTGTTTGGCACGGCCAGGAGGAGAGATGCTCTACAGCCCACAGAAGGTTTCCAAAATCATCCTTGCCTGCTGTGTGTTACACAATATCTGTATATGCCACCGAATCCAAGCCCCCGAGGAGACAGCACTGGTGCCAGAAATCCCCAACCTGCCCGCAGATAGAAGTGAGGACACCCAGACTGGCGATGAGCTAAGGGAAAGGCTGATCACTTCTTTTTTTGCGGTAAGCTAACTACCCTTCACTCTAATGCAAGTACTGCACTACTGTTTAAATGTATTTGACCTCCCATCCAAAAGAGCAAACAAACGCACTAAGGGGGGTGTAAGATGACCCAAACCACTCTAAGGGGGGGTGTAAGATGACCCAAACCACTCTAAGGGGGGGTTTAAGATGACCCAAACCACTCTAAGGGGGGGTGTAAGATGACCCAAACCACTCTAAGGGGGGTTTAAGATGACCCAAACCACTCTAAGGGGGGGTGTAAGATGACCCAAACCACTCTAAGGGGGGGTGTAAGATGACCCAAACCACTCTAAGGGGGGGTGTAAGATGACCAAAACCACTCTAAGGGGGGTTTAAGATGAGCAAAACCACTCTAAGGGGGGGTGTAAGATGACCAAAACCACTCTAAGGGGGGGTGT
The DNA here is from genome assembly GCA_027917425.1 of Gastrophryne carolinensis. Lineage (NCBI taxonomy): Eukaryota > Metazoa > Chordata > Amphibia > Anura > Microhylidae > Gastrophryne > Gastrophryne carolinensis. The sequence goes on from CM051234.1 coordinate 539,917,723, forward strand.
AAGATGACCCAAACCACTCTAAGGGGGGTTTAAGATGACCCAAACCACTCTAAGGGGGGGTGTAAGATGACCCAAACCACTCTAAGGGGGGTTTAAGATGACCCAAACCACTCTAAGGGGGGGTGTAAGATGACCCAAACCACTCTAAGGGGGGGTGTAAGATGACCCAAACCACTCTAAGGGGGGTGTAAGATGACCCAAACCACTCTAAGGGGGGGTGTAAGATGACCCAAACCACTCTAAGGGGGGTGTAAGATGACCCAAACCACTCTAAGGGGGGTGTAAGACGCCAATGTTGGTTATCAAGTTATGCATTTTTTTTTAAGAAAACACAAAACAACTATAAAGATATATACTAACTGCACTTTTCTTATTTTTTCAGGCACAAAGAGATGCACCATGATCCCTAAATTCCTTTTCCAACCCTTTCCTGGACTTTACTTTGCTTTTGAATTTCTGTTGGACTTTTCATTTTCTATTTCATTTCTGTTTTATTATTAATTTTTGGTTAGAGTAAAAATAAAAAAAGAATTATATATATACATGTGGCTATGTGTTTAATTCTGTTGTAAGTTTCCTTTTCATTCTAATTCCTATTTTCATTTTCCTTTTTTTTCTCTGTTCTGTTTTTATTTTCCTTTTCTATTTTCCTTTTCTTTCTCTGTTCTGTTTTTATTTTCCTTTTCTTTCTCTGTTCTGTTTTTATTTTCCTTTTCTATTTTCCTTTTCTTTCTCTGTTCTGTTTTTATTTTCCTTTTCTTTCTCTGTTCTGTTTTTATTTTCCTTTTCTTTCTATGTTCTGTTTTTATTTTCCTTTTCTTTCTCTGTTCTGTTTTTATTTTCCTTTTCTTTCTCTGTTCTGTTTTTATTTTCCTTTTCTTTCTCTGTTCTGTTTTTATTTTCCTTTTCTTTCTCATTGGTGGTTTAATTGTATTTCCTTTTTATGTAACAAATAAAAAAAAAAAAAAAATTGTGGCTATGTGTTTAATTATGTTTTATTTTGCATTTATATTCGAAGATCTGGTAGAATTTAATTTCCTTTTCAACACAAAATAAAAAATCTTTAAATTTTTAAACAAATGTGGCAATGTGTTTTATTCAGAAGGTACTGGATGGCCAGGACACAGCAAAGCTAACAGGCGCTGTGTAGAATAGCGTGGTCACACTGACTGACAGCGCCTACAAAGCTGAGGGCCAACATCATATTCAGCAATGTAGGCGTTGTTCGCAACAACGCCAGGTAGCGACTGAGGAGGCGTGCTATAGCGAATCGCTACCGCCCGCGGCTGACGCTAGCGGCGCTCATAGCGCCATACTTCAGTCGCTCATCTGTCGCTACCTGGCGCTATTGATGAATCGGCCTCCCCGTGATTTGGGTAAGTTTTAGGGTGTGAAAATGGAAGAAGAAACAAGGCGCTAAGTGATTTGGGTAAGTTTTAGGGTGTGAAAATGGAAGAAGAAACAAGGCGCTAAGTGATTTGGGTAAGTTTTAGGGTGTGAAAATGGAAGAAGAAACAAGGCGCTAAGTGATTTGGGTAAGTTTTAGGGACCTAAAATGGAAGAAGAAACAAGGCGCTAAGTGATTTGGGTAAGTTTTAGGGACCTAAAATGGAAGAAGAAACAAGGCGCTAAGTGATTTGGGTAAGTTTTAGGGTGTGAAAATGGAAGAAGAAACAAGGCGCTAAGTGATTTGGGTAAGTTTTAGGGACCTAAAATGGAAGAAGAAACAAGGCGCTAAGTGATTTGGGTAAGTTTTAGGGTGTGAAAATGGAAGAAGAAACCAGGCGCTAAGTGATTTGGGTAAGTTTTAGGGACCTAAAATGGAAGAAGAAACAAGGCGCTAAGTGATTTGGGTAAGTTTTAGGGACCTAAAATGGAAGAAGAAACAAGGCGCTAAGTGATTTGGGTAAGTTTTAGGGTGTGAAAATGGAAGAAGAAACAAGGCGCTAAGTGATTTGGGTAAGTTTTAGGGTGTGAAAATGGAAGAAGAAACAAGGCGCTAAGTGATTTGGGTAAGTTTTAGGGTGTGAAAATGGAAGAAGAAACAAGGCGCTAAGTGATTTGGGTAAGTTTTAGGGACCTAAAATGGAAGAAGAAACAAGGCGCTAAGTGATTTGGGTAAGTTTTAGGGTGTGAAAATGGAAGAAGAAACAAGGCGCTAAGTGATTTGGGTAAGTTTTAGGGACCTAAAATGGAAGAAGAAACAAGGCGCTAAGTGATTTGGGTAAGTTTTAGGGTGTGAAAATGGAAGAAGAAACAAGGCGCTAAGTGATTTGGGTAAGTTTTAGGGTGTGAAAATGGAAGAAGAAACAAGGCGCTAAGTGATTTGGGTAAGTTTTAGGGACCTAAAATGGAAGAAGAAACAAGGCGCTAAGTGATTTGGGTAAGTTTTAGGGTGTGAAAATGGAAGAAGAAACAAGGCGCTAAGTGATTTGGGTAAGTTTTAGGGACCTAAAATGGAAGAAGAAACAAGGCGCTAAGTGATTTGGGTAAGTTTTAGGGACCTAAAATGGAAGAAGAAACAAGGCGCTAAGTGATTTGGGTAAGTTTTAGGGTGTGAAAATGGAAGAAGAAACAAGGCGCTAAGTGATTTGGGTAAGTTTTAGGGACCTAAAATGGAAGAAGAAACAAGGCGCTAAGTGATTTGGGTAAGTTTTAGGGACCTCAAGGGAAAAGGCAGGATAGCGCGAAGTGGTTAGGGTGAGTTTTAAGGGACCTCAAGGGAAAAGGCAGGATAGCGCGAAGTGGTTAGGGTGAGCTTTAAGGGACCTCAAGGGAAAAGGCAGGATAGCGCGAAGTGGTTAGGGTGAGCTTTAAGGGACCTCAAGGGAAAAGGCAGGATAGCGCGAAGTGGTTAGGGTGAGTTTTAAGGGACCTCAAGGGAAAAGGCAGGATAGCGCGAAGTGGTTAGGGTGAGCTTTAAGGGACCTCAAGGGAAAAGGCAGGATAGCGCGAAGTGGTTAGGGTGAGCTTTAAGGGACCTCAAGGGAAAAGGCAGGATAGCGCGAAGTGGTTAGGGTGAGTTTTAAGGGACCTCAAGGGAAAAGGCAGGATAGCGCGAAGTGGTTAGGGTGAGCTTTAAGGGACCTCAAGGGAAAAGGCAGGATAGCGCGAAGTGGTTAGGGTGAGTTTAGTGATGGAAGTGAAATTATGTAGGCGAGCACTTTAATGAGAGAAGTTTGTAGTGCGCAGGCGCAATATCGTAAGAATTTCGTCTGGCCAGATATTTTAGGAAAAAATGAAGCAGGATGTAGCGGGAAAATGATAGGATTCGTGTGAGGATACGATGGGAAAAGGGCAAAAACGAAAGGCTACGTTGGTAGTTGTGAAAAATGAATCTGAAAATTTTCGATGGAAAATGACAGCCTCGTCTGCGTACTCTGGCATACGAGCACACGGACGCGCTACGGAAGGTTTACGAAGCATGCATAGAATCGCTCGAACGTTCATGTGAGAGCGGGAAATTTTGAAAATCTTACGACGTCGGCACCAAAGCGAAAGTTTTTTTGTGTCTCTCTGAATCGAGCCTTATTTCCGGATCTAGTTAATTTGGATTCTGGCATCCTGACATCACTTGAGTTTGAGTTCCACATGACCAGTTTTGTTCTTCTCTGAAGCAGGGAGCGGGCTGAAGTATAAAAAATTACTCACAAAACCAGAAATCTAAATGTGAAACTCTTATCCAAACAAATGATAGGTGAACCAATATATTGTGATTGGTTTCCGTATGAAAGACATGATATATGGGACTGTACAACATAAGTACATCTGGCAGAGGTAATTGAGGTTTGCCTGTTAGTGTTAAAGTGGACCAAAACCCCCGATCGGGGTTGCCCCACTGTGTGACACCCCCCAGTTTGCCCGAATCAACTCTTTCCGGTCCTATGAGGCATGCATGGCCGCTCGTCCAATTAGCGAGCTCGAGCCCCTTCATCCTGGAGGTCATCTAATATGAGCGGATCTGAGAGCGCTGATATCCGCATCCCCCACTGCCCCTGACAGGGAGCGTGTCCGCCCTGGCCATCCACAAGTGCCTGCCGCAAACACGCGCCCTGCTATAGAGCTCTATAGCTGCTCACACATGCACCGTTGGACCGGGAAAGAAGGTGAGTTTATTGGCGACCTGGGGGGTTTCACACAGTGGGGCATCCCGATTCTGGATGCCCGGGGGGAGGGAATCAATCATCTCGAGAATATTATAGATTCCTGCGCCAATCTCCATGGGTTTTGGTCCACTTTAAGAAAATGGTTATATTTAATATACATTATAGGGCCTGATTTATCAAGTACTTATGCCAGACAGTGCCACATCTCTGCAAATAGTATAAAATTTAATATAAAAATATTATAAAATATAATTTATATTTTTTTTCACACTTGTGCCTGTTGCTCTACTGCAAGAAACACACTTACGAAAACATTAGCGGTGCAGCAACATGCACCGCTAATGAGAATTTTAGAAATGATATTTTGCACTACTCTACTCTGAAATTGCATTGTCTGGCAGAAGTGCTTAATAAATTGAGGCCCTAAATGTTAAATATTTGGGCATGTTTTGTGGTAGTTTTCTTTTCAGGATTCAGAAACATGACTCTGTACTGTTAGTTTACAATAGCAGCGAAGGAGGACAAAAGTTAGTACCCTAATTAAAAAAAACAAAAATGCTTCCTGGTTTAGAGATATACTATATACTGTTGCTAAAAAAACTACAATATCTAGTTTAGCCGTGACCAGGAGGATAAACTATGGAGGCTAAAGCTGCAGTATATCAAAGTTTTGAAAACCTAAATCTTTTAGTAGCCCCTGTGGGGCTTTGGAACTCTTTCTTTTATCAGTTTGTAGGGATGTGAAAAGCCTTGATATACCCAAACCATGATATCAGTATCACAGATCAACACAGAGTACCTTAAGATGGTTGAAGGAAACAAAAAGTATATAAAAATTTGTAAAAAAGAGCAAACTCTACTTACAAGATAGCTTAATATTGTTATTTTGTGTTGAAGGATAGAACTGGATGTTTTTTTTACCAAAATAAATCGTGCCCAATTGTAGTGGGTATCTGATTGGTGACTAGTATAAAAGTATTAACCCTTTCAGTGCCAAGCACGTAGATTCTACGTGCTTGCTTCCACTCCACTTAAGTGCCAAGCACGTAGAATCTACGTGCTTGACTTCTCCCCTTGCTACAGTAAAAGTAAAATAACAAAAACACACACCTGACCCCTTGTTCGATCCGGCCGGGTCTCCTCTTCATTTGGGGGGGGCTTTGATCCCCCACCCAGGCCCCCCGGGTGCAGGGGAGGGCCCGGAATAGCCAACCCCCCCCCTTCAGCAGCCTCCGAAATACATGTAAAAAAAAAAAAAATAAATAAATAAAAATGACATTTACTTACCTCAATGCTCAATCGCTCCCGCAGGGTCTCCTCTTCACCAGGGGGGCCTCCGATTCCCCCCCCCCCCTGGCTCTCCAGCTTCAGGAGAGGGCCTGAGAGGCCCTCTCCCTGTCCTCCTCGACGGGCGCCGCCATCTTGCAGCTAAGCCCCGCTCCTTTGGGTTATGGGCTTATGACGTCACTCCCGGGTGTCGTCCTGGCTCTGGGCTGTCATTTCTGACACTTGTCATCGCTGGCCACAGGAGGAGGAAGACAGGTGATGATCTGATTGCCTGTCTCCCTCCTCCACTGGCCAGCGATGACAACAACTGTCATTAGAGCTGCGAGGGACACAGGAGCGGAGGATTAGAGGTGAGTAAAGTAAAAAAAAAAGTTTTTATTTTTTAATAAAGTCATTCTTTATTCTGTGTGTGTGTGTTTTTTTTTTTTACTGTTAACTCCTTGTGAACTGGTAAGGGGTCCATGAGACCCCTTATACCAGTTCACAAGGCTCGGGGGTCTGGCAAGTCACCTGCGGCTAGCGGGTGACTTGCCATTAACCCCCGGCACCCCCATTACCTGTCTCGCCAAAGCCCAGGGGGGGGGGGCAGAAGAGCCGTGGCCACGGGCTATGCGGGCTCGTAACCTGCAGGGCCAAGGGCCACAAAAGCTGTCCCCTGTGCCCTGCTCCTACAAGCCCTGCATAGCTGGTCCTGGGCTGGTTACTTCGGGTAAGGGGGACCAATGTCATTTTTTTTGAATTTTTAAGGGTTTTTAACCCTTAAAAATCCCCCCAAAAATGGGCCCCCCCCCCCCCTGGGAGGACCCTATGTCATTTTTTTTAATTAACCCCTTATGTTCTGTCACCCAGCAGCTATAAAAGGCTTCCAGCAGGTGAGCAGAAGCCAGTGACTGCCGAGGGACACAGAGCAAGATGGATGGGAAGTAAGTTTAAAAAAAAAAATAATAAAATATTTTTTATCTGTGTGTGTGGTGTTTTTTTTTTTTTTGTACACTTAACCCCTTGTGAACTGGTAAGGGGTCCAAGAGATCCCTATACCAGTTCACAAGGCTGCGGGCTGGCAAGTCACCTGCGGCTAGCGGGTGACTTGCCATTAACCCCCGGCACCCCCATTACCTGCCTCCACAAAGCCTGAAGTAGAGCCTCATGTGGCCTGAACAAGTGGACATACAATTACTATGTATTACTAAACATAAATGACCCTCACATAACCTGAACTAGTGAACACTAAATTAATATTTGTTATTAAAAACAAATGACTCGCACCTGGCCTGAACAAGTGAACATGAATCGGTTACCGAGGAAAGCAATAGCGCAGAACACCAAAAACCTGACAAAACTGAGTTTTACTTTAAGCCCTATCACTTAGGAAGTAGCTACTTTTCCCAATGGAGACTCATAAAAACAGCCTCTGTTTCTTTGCACTGGCATTGACAACTGTTTTAAATGTAATAATGCCTTATTTTTGTTCTAAATGCCAGTCCTGCTAGCATTCAGAAGTGTTTGTATCTGTAGATGATGATGCAAAAATTAATGTGTCCATGCTACTTTCTTAAATATGATGCTTTCATGCTGGGACCTGAAAGGCAGCCAGGTAACTCAAGCTGATTTGTGTAAAAAGTATGTTGATTTTCTGTTCTACTTCTATATAGGAAAAATGTGTATCCTCTACCTATATGCATGTGCAGCTTTATCCTAAGGCAACAAACGTAATTAGGAATATAGAAAAGCTGACACATATATTCATAAAGTAAAACCGACTTTAAAAGGGAAACATCCCTATATGGCTAACCTTTATATAGTTAATTCATATCAAGGTATAAAATATAGTACCCCTTCTTTAAATTAGGTTCCCGTTTATCATCAACGCTTTTCATTGTTCCTGCTATATATTGTTTTTTATAGGCAGTTTATGTTCCTATAAGCAGCTATAAGCTAATTACAGGAAATGGCTTCTTTTTAATACATTTCTGTAATAATCATACTCATTAATACATGACATTTACATATGTCTAATATAACTAGTAAAAATATTACTGCAACATTTTAGCTTAACAAATTGTTATCTCAATTGCAGTATAGAGAGCAATAACCCAAAACTAAGGAATAGCAACCATCAACCTGTAGCCGCTAGACTGGTGGTCTTCCTCTCTGTTGAGATGCAGAGAGCTTAGGGGTTTATTTAAGAAACGCTAGTGTCAGGCCCTAGTGCAAAAGGTGTATTTATCAAGTCAAAAAGCCAGAGTGCCTGTTATAGTGCCAGGTAGTGTCCCATATATCAACAGCGCTGAAAATAGTATCCCCGCCACTGAGTTCCCCACAGCGCCAGATAAGACCAGGTGCTCAAACTGCACTTTGTTGCATTATCCCATACATTTCAATGGGCTGGGTTGGTTATGGTAATTATTTAAGGCTTTTTAAAAAAAAATTGGCGGGCTGTTGCATGTGCCATGGGATCCCTGGGCTGTTTGGCAATATTTTTGTATGCATTTTAGGTACTTTTGTGCGGCACTGCAAACTTGTGATTTCGGCTGTGAAAAAGCTGTGTCATGTTTTTCAAGTGTCCCCTTTGATTTTCACATTATTTTTATTAAAAAAAACCAAACCAGACTCAAAAAAACAAAAACGAGGATGACAAAGGGTGCTGTCACTATGTAATCCTCCTTACACAGCGCCAGTTTTTTCTAATACATTTTCTAGGAGGCTGATTTAATATTAGCCATGTAATGTTTATTTGTTTTTTAAATGTGGCAATTTTAACATTTAGCTCTTATTTGTAATATTTTAAAATTAATTTTTTTTACACCTCAACAAATCCTGATTACGTTCATTTTGCCTGTAAGGGAGACAAAAGTGTTCTATGTTAATTTTTAAACTTGTATGAATTTTCTCTTTATGTCCCTGTGTCTAGTCTAATTGGTTAACCTTTAATTATTTGAAAGTTAGCTAAAACTCGTTCTGACCTTAATATTTTTTTATCTATTGTTATTGTCATGGTTTTATTCAGCTCTTAAGCTCTTTTTGGCTCTCTATATTTTTTTACTCACTGATTAGGTGACTTACCTGGAAGAATGAATGAATTTTTTCTAGGAGGCAGGGGGAAACTTGTGCATGGTGCAACAGGTCAGGGAGGTACCAAAGGTGGTTGTGTTATTTTCATAATCCTGCGTGTGTGGAGACATACAATGCTATGCTAAATAAAAACAAAACACAAACGTAGGTATCAAAATGTAAATATTATTTTTATTGTAAAAAAAACAAGCCAACATGGCCCCAAAAATATGCCGCACAGCAACAACATTACTCCCCACCACCCTGTATCTTCTACTGTGAGCTCCAGCAGCATATCCCGGGATTCCAGGATGAATTGCCACAGCCTGTGATGCTCTTTAATGCAAGCTGTGGGAAAGAAAAGACACAATTAAGTACTACAGGTCTACAACTATGGTATATCCATATGATCTATGTTCAACATTGATGTTTAGCATAAAGTCATTTAAAATATTTGACAACATACACAACAGGCCAACCTTTCTTAATTTGTGATGCCAAAGTAAATTAACATGTGGAACAATTCAACATAACCACCATAGTCTAAAATCTCAAAGCAAATAAACTAAACAATAAAGGCCTACTTGACCACAGGAAGAATTTAGTTAATATAGAGGCCAATAACACTTGAGGCACATGCAAAAAATTATATGTACAGTGAGCTTTTAATAAAGTTTTTAAAAGAAAACAATAGGAAATGCACAATTCAAAATGTAGTAGGAATGTAAAAGCAGCATGTAAAGTACCTAAGCAACTACTGCCTTTATCGGGTATCGTCCGAGTTACATTAGCAGGGGCAGAAAACATGCATGCTATGAGCCAAGTACTTATGCCAGACAGTGCCACATCTCTGCAAATAGTATAAAATTTAATATAAAAATATTATAAAATATAATTTATATTTTTTTTCACACTTGTGCCTGTTGCTCTACTGCAAGAAACACACTTACGAAAACATTAGCGGTGCAGCAACATGCACCGCTAATGAGAATTTTAGAAATGATATTTTGCACTACTCTACTCTGAAATTGCATTGTCTGGCAGAAGTGCTTAATAAATTGAGGCCCTAAATGTTAAATATTTGGGCATGTTTTGTGGTAGTTTTCTTTTCAGGATTCAGAAACATGACTCTGTACTGTTAGTTTACAATAGCAGCGAAGGAGGACAAAAGTTAGTACCCTAATTAAAAAAAACAAAAATGCTTCCTGGTTTAGAGATATACTATATACTGTTGCTAAAAAAACTACAATATCTAGTTTAGCCGTGACCAGGAGGATAAACTATGGAGGCTAAAGCTGCAGTATATCAAAGTTTTGAAAACCTAAATCTTTTAGTAGCCCCTGTGGGGCTTTGGAACTCTTTCTTTTATCAGTTTGTAGGGATGTGAAAAGCCTTGATATACCCAAACCATGATATCAGTATCACAGATCAACACAGAGTACCTTAAGATGGTTGAAGGAAACAAAAAGTATATAAAAATTTGTAAAAAAGAGCAAACTCTACTTACAAGATAGCTTAATATTGTTATTTTGTGTTGAAGGATAGAACTGGATGTTTTTTTTACCAAAATAAATCGTGCCCAATTGTAGTGGGTATCTGATTGGTGACTAGTATAAAAGTATTAACCCTTTCAGTGCCAAGCACGTAGATTCTACGTGCTTGCTTCCACTCCACTTAAGTGCCAAGCACGTAGAATCTACGTGCTTGACTTCTCCCCTTGCTACAGTAAAAGTAAAATAACAAAAACACACACCTGACCCCTTGTTCGATCCGGCCGGGTCTCCTCTTCATTTGGGGGGGGCTTTGATCCCCCACCCAGGCCCCCCGGGTGCAGGGGAGGGCCCGGAATAGCCAACCCCCCCCCTTCAGCAGCCTCCGAAATACATGTAAAAAAAAAAAAAATAAATAAATAAAAATGACATTTACTTACCTCAATGCTCAATCGCTCCCGCAGGGTCTCCTCTTCACCAGGGGGGCCTCCGATTCCCCCCCCCCCCTGGCTCTCCAGCTTCAGGAGAGGGCCTGAGAGGCCCTCTCCCTGTCCTCCTCGACGGGCGCCGCCATCTTGCAGCTAAGCCCCGCTCCTTTGGGTTATGGGCTTATGACGTCACTCCCGGGTGTCGTCCTGGCTCTGGGCTGTCATTTCTGACACTTGTCATCGCTGGCCACAGGAGGAGGAAGACAGGTGATGATCTGATTGCCTGTCTCCCTCCTCCACTGGCCAGCGATGACAACAACTGTCATTAGAGCTGCGAGGGACACAGGAGCGGAGGATTAGAGGTGAGTAAAGTAAAAAAAAAAGTTTTTATTTTTTAATAAAGTCATTCTTTATTCTGTGTGTGTGTGTTTTTTTTTTTTACTGTTAACTCCTTGTGAACTGGTAAGGGGTCCATGAGACCCCTTATACCAGTTCACAAGGCTCGGGGGTCTGGCAAGTCACCTGCGGCTAGCGGGTGACTTGCCATTAACCCCCGGCACCCCCATTACCTGTCTCGCCAAAGCCCAGGGGGGGGGGGCAGAAGAGCCGTGGCCACGGGCTATGCGGGCTCGTAACCTGCAGGGCCAAGGGCCACAAAAGCTGTCCCCTGTGCCCTGCTCCTACAAGCCCTGCATAGCTGGTCCTGGGCTGGTTACTTCGGGTAAGGGGGACCAATGTCATTTTTTTTGAATTTTTAAGGGTTTTTAACCCTTAAAAATCCCCCCAAAAATGGGCCCCCCCCCCCCCTGGGAGGACCCTATGTCATTTTTTTTAATTAACCCCTTATGTTCTGTCACCCAGCAGCTATAAAAGGCTTCCAGCAGGTGAGCAGAAGCCAGTGACTGCCGAGGGACACAGAGCAAGATGGATGGGAAGTAAGTTTAAAAAAAAAAATAATAAAATATTTTTTATCTGTGTGTGTGGTGTTTTTTTTTTTTTGTACACTTAACCCCTTGTGAACTGGTAAGGGGTCCAAGAGATCCCTATACCAGTTCACAAGGCTGCGGGCTGGCAAGTCACCTGCGGCTAGCGGGTGACTTGCCATTAACCCCCGGCACCCCCATTACCTGCCTCCACAAAGCCTGAAGTAGAGCCTCATGTGGCCTGAACAAGTGGACATACAATTACTATGTATTACTAAACATAAATGACCCTCACATAACCTGAACTAGTGAACACTAAATTAATATTTGTTATTAAAAACAAATGACTCGCACCTGGCCTGAACAAGTGAACATGAATCGGTTACCGAGGAAAGCAATAGCGCAGAACACCAAAAACCTGACAAAACTGAGTTTTACTTTAAGCCCTATCACTTAGGAAGTAGCTACTTTTCCCAATGGAGACTCATAAAAACAGCCTCTGTTTCTTTGCACTGGCATTGACAACTGTTTTAAATGTAATAATGCCTTATTTTTGTTCTAAATGCCAGTCCTGCTAGCATTCAGAAGTGTTTGTATCTGTAGATGATGATGCAAAAATTAATGTGTCCATGCTACTTTCTTAAATATGATGCTTTCATGCTGGGACCTGAAAGGCAGCCAGGTAACTCAAGCTGATTTGTGTAAAAAGTATGTTGATTTTCTGTTCTACTTCTATATAGGAAAAATGTGTATCCTCTACCTATATGCATGTGCAGCTTTATCCTAAGGCAACAAACGTAATTAGGAATATAGAAAAGCTGACACATATATTCATAAAGTAAAACCGACTTTAAAAGGGAAACATCCCTATATGGCTAACCTTTATATAGTTAATTCATATCAAGGTATAAAATATAGTACCCCTTCTTTAAATTAGGTTCCCGTTTATCATCTAAACCACACTGAGACGGTGTGCACCACCTAACAAGTACCATATAAAACAGGTGCTAATTATAGGGACCTACTACTCATAATCCTCTAAATCAGGTGCGACCCCAGGGCTGGCCCACCAACCGGTCCACAAATGCTAATTGCACACTGCTAAATCAAATATACAATTTATTAGAGCATAAGAAATTCATACATGGTATCCAACATACATAACAACATATAAACATACAGTTAAAAAACACTTATTAAAACTCAGAACAAATGGGGAGGAGCTCCGGGGCTATATTACTATCCAAATAGATAATTACTTGATTACTCAAAATGAGATAAAAATTGATATTAGTATACAACTCATAATGCAGTGGCGCTTTTAGAAAGTGCTACGTGCGTAAAGTGCCTAGTATCTATTAGTAAAGTGCTATATCTATTGTGAAGTATTGCACTGCTCAGAACACGCAGTGCTAACAACATCCAACACCTGTGCAAACATGCAAAAACATTTAAAACATACTACAAAGAAAGTGCAATGTGCAAAAGATAAGTGCAACTACTCTAAGGCTAAGCCTAAATGGTGCTACTACAATTCTAATAAGCGCCACTTACATATGGTGTAAAATGTAAATATAACACACGCAGTGAACAATAGCACTGCGAAATGTCCAAGAGCCTCCTGTCCTCCCCACTTACCTCACCGGCGTGCTGCGTGGTCCTCCACCACTTCGCTCGGGTGCTTCACCCGAGCGAAGTGGTGGAGGACCACGCAGCACGCCGGTGAGGTAAGTGGGGAGGACAGGAGGCTCTTGGACATTTCGCAGTGCTATTGTTCACTGCGTGTGTTATATTTACATTTTACACCATATGTAAGTGGCGCTTATTAGAATTGTAGTAGCACCATTTAGGCTTAGCCTTAGAGTAGTTGCACTTATCTTTTGCACATTGCACTTTCTTTGTAGTATGTTTTAAATGTTTTTGCATGTTTGCACAGGTGTTGGATGTTGTTAGCACTGCGTGTTCTGAGCAGTGCAATACTTCACAATAGATATAGCACTTTACTAATAGATACTAGGCACTTTACGCACGTAGCACTTTCTAAAAGCGCCACTGCATTATGAGTTGTATACTAATATCAATTTTTATCTCATTTTGAGTAATCAAGTAATTATCTATTTGGATAGTAATATAGCCCCGGAGCTCCTCCCCATTTGTTCTGAGTTTTAATAAGTGTTTTTTAACTGTATGTTTATATGTTGTTATGTATGTTGGATACCATGTATGAATTTCTTATGCTCTAATAAATTGTATATTTGATTTAGCAGTGTGCAATTAGCATTTGTGGACCGGTTGGTGGGCCAGCCCTGGGGTCGCACCTGATTTAGAGGATTCCCGTTTATCATCAACGCTTTTCATTGTTCCTGCTATATATTGTTTTTTATAGGCAGTTTATGTTCCTATAAGCAGCTATAAGCTAATTACAGGAAATGGCTTCTTTTTAATACATTTCTGTAATAATCATACTCATTAATACATGACATTTACATATGTCTAATATAACTAGTAAAAATATTACTGCAACATTTTAGCTTAACAAATTGTTATCTCAATTGCAGTATAGAGAGCAATAACCCAAAACTAAGGAATAGCAACCATCAACCTGTAGCCGCTAGACTGGTGGTCTTCCTCTCTGTTGAGATGCAGAGAGCTTAGGGGTTTATTTAAGAAACGCTAGTGTCAGGCCCTAGTGCAAAAGGTGTATTTATCAAGTCAAAAAGCCAGAGTGCCTGTTATAGTGCCAGGTAGTGTCCCATATATCAACAGCGCTGAAAATAGTATCCCCGCCACTGAGTTCCCCACAGCGCCAGATAAGACCAGGTGCTCAAACTGCACTTTGTTGCATTATCCCATACATTTCAATGGGCTGGGTTGGTTATGGTAATTATTTAAGGCTTTTTAAAAAAAAATTGGCGGGCTGTTGCATGTGCCATGGGATCCCTGGGCTGTTTGGCAATATTTTTGTATGCATTTTAGGTACTTTTGTGCGGCACTGCAAACTTGTGATTTCGGCTGTGAAAAAGCTGTGTCATGTTTTTCAAGTGTCCCCTTTGATTTTCACATTATTTTTATTAAAAAAAACCAAACCAGACTCAAAAAAACAAAAACGAGGATGACAAAGGGTGCTGTCACTATGTAATCCTCCTTACACAGCGCCAGTTTTTTCTAATACATTTTCTAGGAGGCTGATTTAATATTAGCCATGTAATGTTTATTTGTTTTTTAAATGTGGCAATTTTAACATTTAGCTCTTATTTGTAATATTTTAAAATTAATTTTTTTTACACCTCAACAAATCCTGATTACGTTCATTTTGCCTGTAAGGGAGACAAAAGTGTTCTATGTTAATTTTTAAACTTGTATGAATTTTCTCTTTATGTCCCTGTGTCTAGTCTAATTGGTTAACCTTTAATTATTTGAAAGTTAGCTAAAACTCGTTCTGACCTTAATATTTTTTTATCTATTGTTATTGTCATGGTTTTATTCAGCTCTTAAGCTCTTTTTGGCTCTCTATATTTTTTTACTCACTGATTAGGTGACTTACCTGGAAGAATGAATGAATTTTTTCTAGGAGGCAGGGGGAAACTTGTGCATGGTGCAACAGGTCAGGGAGGTACCAAAGGTGGTTGTGTTATTTTCATAATCCTGCGTGTGTGGAGACATACAATGCTATGCTAAATAAAAACAAAACACAAACGTAGGTATCAAAATGTAAATATTATTTTTATTGTAAAAAAAACAAGCCAACATGGCCCCAAAAATATGCCGCACAGCAACAACATTACTCCCCACCACCCTGTATCTTCTACTGTGAGCTCCAGCAGCATATCCCGGGATTCCAGGATGAATTGCCACAGCCTGTGATGCTCTTTAATGCAAGCTGTGGGAAAGAAAAGACACAATTAAGTACTACAGGTCTACAACTATGGTATATCCATATGATCTATGTTCAACATTGATGTTTAGCATAAAGTCATTTAAAATATTTGACAACATACACAACAGGCCAACCTTTCTTAATTTGTGATGCCAAAGTAAATTAACATGTGGAACAATTCAACATAACCACCATAGTCTAAAATCTCAAAGCAAATAAACTAAACAATAAAGGCCTACTTGACCACAGGAAGAATTTAGTTAATATAGAGGCCAATAACACTTGAGGCACATGCAAAAAATTATATGTACAGTGAGCTTTTAATAAAGTTTTTAAAAGAAAACAATAGGAAATGCACAATTCAAAATGTAGTAGGAATGTAAAAGCAGCATGTAAAGTACCTAAGCAACTACTGCCTTTATCGGGTATCGTCCGAGTTACATTAGCAGGGGCAGAAAACATGCATGCTATGAGCCAATTCTGATTGATTCTTCATAAAAGAGGCTCTACAGGTATGAGTGTCAGCTCTAAACTGCCACTAACATGGGTACATGGTCATAGACACATACATTTGCATGTCTACAAGGTCATTGTGACAAATCACATCACTCACCATCACAGCTGTGGCCGATGATGCTGGAGCCTCCTGGAGCCTGGTTCTGGCAAGATTGGGTGGAGAGAACGAGGACTGGGTCTGTCTGCATGGCAATATCTATGTGTAGAAAAAAGCACAACAGATACAAACATAAGAACTTGATATGGAACATTTAGTTTTTGTTGTTCAATGTGTAACACACTTGGCCATGTGTTAGCAATAACTACTTGGCAAAACACATGAGCAAGCCACATAATTGTTGGATATTGTCAGACACCAGAAGATACCCTACTGTTCTAGAGTCAATAAGGGCACTTCACAACAGAATTGCATGCCACATTACAAAATAATGATAAAGGCAGCTAACACAGGATGCATAGAGGAGGTGATCTTTATTAATGTCAAACCTACCTCCAACATGCTGGTTCCCGGCTGGGCATACATCTGTGGAGGTGGTGGCTGTATGATGCCCTGAAAGAACAATTATTAAAATGTTAGACACAAGACTGTTGAAAATGACCATACAATCCAAACAATTAAGGGCACTCACCAGGGGACGAGGTGTTGGGACTTTTGCCAGGGAGGGCTGTGAGTGGAAGCAGGGGTGCCTCTACTCCTCCTAATGGGCCCAGCAGAGCCCAACTCCGAGAGGTCACCTACCTCCCTCTCACTCCCCGAACCTTCAGGGAGTGTGGTGGAGTCCCTTTCATCATCCACACTGGGACTCCCCACTTGAGAGTGGGCCCAGCGGTAGTCAGACTCTGCCAAGTCCCCATCAGAGGAGCTGAGGCTCCACACCACCCCCACAACAGCAGCAGGCTCCACTGGGGCATCAACATCCTCATCCCCATCCTCCCCTGGGTCCTCGACTTGCTCACATCGAGAGGACCCCTCCCCCACTGAGTCATCAGAATCCACAAATCTGGTGCGGGGGAAAACACCCTTCCTGTGCTTTCCCAGGGGAGGACGCTTATCTGTGGAGAGAAAATAAAAACAACAGAAAATACATTAACAAATACAGCAGGTTAAAGTGTCCATATCTAAGAATTGTGTGTGTGTATGTGTATTGAACTTACCAGATGCGTAGGCATCATACAGCCTATAAACGCTTTCAGGGTCCCGGCACTCTATTGCCCAACATGCTATTTATACACAACCAAATGAAACCCCATTGAAATGTATGGCAGAGCGCTACTGAGTGAAAGGTAATACATGGCGCTCCTGAACCTAGAGCGTCGGCGCTATACACTGAGCCGCCG
Source organism: Gastrophryne carolinensis (assembly GCA_027917425.1). NCBI lineage: Eukaryota > Metazoa > Chordata > Amphibia > Anura > Microhylidae > Gastrophryne > Gastrophryne carolinensis. Next base: position 539,934,739 of record CM051234.1, read on the forward strand.
TAGTAATACATTTGATGCTACATGGCGCTGTTAGAGGTGCTCACCAGATTCGCTTTCTTAAATGTGGTTTCACATACAGCGTCCAACATGCCGCTATGTGGCATTACCTGGCGCTAGCATTTCTTAATTAACCCCCAAGGTTTCCAGTGCTCCCAGCCAACGCTAGGGGTTGCAGTCGCAACAGATTTGATAAGCCATGCCCTGCACCGACCGGCCGGCTAGTAGGGAATGCAGGCCTAGTGCTGCCTCGCTCCCCGCTGCTCACAAGTGCTGGCACAGATAGCGGCTTGTGCCAGCGGGTCATTTGGTGTCCACTGAATTTTAAAATAAATTAAGCTCCCTGTCGCAGATACTCTGCAGCTGTGTAATCGAGGATCTGGGTCAGGAAGACCAAGGGGTTTCACACTGCTCCTAGGAAAATCTCTTAAAGAGGGCCAACTCAATAATATTAGTTTTGGACCACTTTAAAAACATATAATATACATGTTTTCTTACAGAAAAGTCCTGATAAATCAATAGCTGGTATTGCTGAACATGCATGAGTGTAAATCTAATTTCCATGCCCTTTTGTTCTTCTAATAGGGGACGAGCTTCATTTTAGTGCACAGCTATTTCCTGTCCATTCCTAATTATGGGCTTCATATGAACTGTAGGGAGATCCCAAACCAGGATCCCTAGGGACAATTGTTAAAATGGACTTTTTAACTGGAGGTCTGCTTAAACATATTAACAGATTGTAAAGTCACAGGTTTATAAGAGAAAGTATTTTGTAGCCAGATTAGAAAAAGCCTTGAATGTAATAGATCATCCTAAAACAAAGCCTGTTTTTTTTAAATAAAAAAAATATATATACTGGACATCAACCATGTTCAACATATAGAAAAGAAGCGCTTATTAAATCACCACTGTAATAGATAAAAAGGATAAAAACTTTGTCGCTTAGGCTGCAGAGTAGAAGAATAAAACCCATTTCTTAGGTTGTTCAAGTTCAAGTTATAATATTATAATAATCACTTTAAAAAATCATAAAAGTCAAAGTAATTTGTGTCTAGGAAAAGAAAGGAATGTTAGTACTTAAAGCTCAGAGTCCCAGAAGAGTTTTCTAACAAGTACTGTAAATCAATGGAAATACCATAAAATGTTTTGTGGCTTACAAAATCCATTTTGTGTATCACAGGAGACTACAGATAGATTTTTAGAATAATTACTAAAAAGAACATATTATTTGTGTATGTCTGTGATTTCATTGGCTAAATGTAGCATTACGTGAGAGTTATTAGAAGTAGGAAGTTATGTTTCCCTACAGACTTCAGATCAGGGGCGCTAGCACTGGGCTCCCTACCTTCAGTCAATCCTGTGTTGCTGATTGCTCTTCTGCAGCTCTAGTATCTAAAGCTCTATAAGGCTATACAGCAAGTAGGGATGGGTTCAACATGTTCGGCCGAACTTGCCACTAAAGTCCTGTTCGGGTCCCCCAGACTCGACACGAACCCGAGCCACATTGAAGCCAATGAGGACACAAATGTGGGAGACCAAAATGGCTGTAAAATGGGGGTAGCAAGGGCTAGAGGGCTACAAATCGAGGGAACCCCAGGGTGATTGCCCTGCACGAAATGGGCTTGAGAAAGTACTCAAAATAAATATAAAAATCTAAATATACATTTTTTAACGGGTGTCCGAGGGCAAATCATGGGATAACACCAGGGAGATTGTCCTGCACAAAATAGGGTAGGAAAACTGACCAAAATATAACTTGAAATAACATACAGAGAATAACATTAAAGAAATACATACAAAAATAAATTAAAAATATACGTTTTAGTTTCAAACTCAGAGGCCAGTTTGGGGGTAGCACCTAGACGATTGCCCTGCACAAAATGGGCTAGGGAATGTATTCAAAAGAATAACATTAAACTAAAAAATTAGACCGGATGAGTAAGGGGTGGGGGGGGGGGGGGGAGTCCATTGTCTAAAGCTAACTGTCCATTTCATTGCTCTTCCATGGGTAGGTGGCTCAGATATTGAGAGACAGCTAGGGACAATGGAACCTTTGCTAATTGTCCTTTTTAGGCCACTTCTAGGGACCTGCTGCTCATATACTGAGGGGGAGAGAAAGACATCTGCTAATTGTTCTTTACCGGCCACTTCCAGGGACGGGTGGCTGATATACTGAGGAAGATAGGTCACTGTTAGTAACTTAAAAATAAAGAAATTAGCAAATAAGGGACAGGAATGTGGCCGTGGTTCTGCTGCTGGTGGTGATGGAGCTGGTGCTGGAGGGAGAGGATGTGTTACATCAGTGCTTGCTACACCTTCCTCCGGTGCCAACAGGCGCCAGGCTTTGCAGTGTATTCTTCTAGACTCTGTCAGAAGGGGGAGGCCAGACCAAGTCCAGGCATTAATAGATTAGATCTGATTGATAGGTGGTACTTGAGGTGCTCACAGCTGGTACTCGACAAAGCTACAGACTTGTCCTACATCTGTACCCCAACTTAATATGTTGCCATCTGCAACTCAAGCATGATTCGCACCATAAGTAAAAAACTAAATTTTTTTGTGTGATTTATTCACTTTAATAATGTGTTTTGTATGTTTTTATTAGTTGTTTTTAGGTGACTGCTGACAATGCTCACACACTACCCAAGTGGTACTTTATTTAATCCGAAAATGGAACGTGGTACTTGATGATGAAGTTCCCCAGTTCACCAGGGACCTGCAATACAAACAAAAAACTTGCTATTGCTTTGCTATAGCAAACTAATCAATTGCTGGAATAATAGTCACTACATTCATGTCCAGGAACCTGCAAAGCAAACAGAAAACTATTGTTTGTATTATTGTTATATATTTTTTCTTCTCATTTCCATCCCTTCTCCACCCTCCTTTTTTGTCTGGAACCCACTCCACTTCTGCAGAGCCCTCCACCTCACTCCCCTTCAAATCAGACTGTCTCAGTAACAAGTTCTGGAGCAGTCACTAATGCTCTATGATGACACTCCTGGTATGTTACATACAAAAAAACATGGATGGTGTTACAAATTATGTGGACCAAAACTCAGGATTTTCAGTATCCAAACCTGTATGAACCCCCCAGAACACTGAGATAACTCACCTCTCCTATTGTGGTGGAGGCCATATTATTTTTACAGTTAAAACATTATTCTTTCTTTCTTAAAAAAGTGCTTTAAGGCCAGTGGCCTACTTATTTTGGTAACAGAAGTGCTGCAAGCACATTCTGGATGCCTCCCCAGTCTTTATGATGGCAGACAAACACCCACACTCATTAGCGGGGAAATGGATGTTGGTCCACTTTAAGGGGCAATTGTGACCTAGAGGTAAGGAAGGGGCCACGTGACCAGAGGGTTGCAGATTCGATTCCTAGCCATGGGACATGACTGAAATGCTCTTGAGCAAGACACCTAAACCCCCAACTGGGAAGTGCCATAATTAGGGCAGCCCACTCCGGGCATGTGTCCACTCACTGCATGGATGGGTTAAATGTGGAGAAAAAAATTCCTATGTGTGCACAAGCATACAATGGCAATCTATGCCCCAAAGATCCCAAAGAGTTTGAGGTGGCCACAAAACATGTGTATACTAGTAGTATAGTAACAGGCTTAGTACACAGCCTTGGCTAGCTTCAATATAAAATCAAATTAAAACCCTTCTTGGCTAAAAGACTCCAGTGCATGCCACTTGTGATGTCCCTCACTGAGTGCCTTCAAAACTCAACTTTACCCTTGCCCCTTGACTCCGGAACCAGCATTCTAGGAGCTTCCTACCAAAAGTTATACTCTAAAATAGTTTTAGGAGTTTTTTTCAGCTGCGAGCCATGGGGACGGAGGGAGGGACCAACCCAGAGTTTAATGCCCAGAGATGAAACTGTCAATGGTCTGGATTCTCATGTGACATGTGTAAGAGGTCCCAAGGACTTGAGCCAATCAGGCTCTGCTCACCCCCTGTGGGCGCCTGGCATCACTACCTATCATTTGTCTGATCTAAGGTAAATTGCAATTGTATCTGCTCCTTCTGACCTTAACTTACCACTTGTAATTGCCCTTCAAACCTGTATATAAATCTGTTCTTTGCATGCATATTGTCTAGTACACTCTTAAAGCAATTAAATATTTAAGATAATCATAAGCTGCTCTTATCTTGATCTTGTTACCATCATTTGCATTTGCTCGGATATCTTTATGTGCTACTGTGAATGGCTTCTGGCCCGATACAAACCTGCTAATGGTCTTGTATCTAATAGAGTGGTGGAAGTTATTTACCGCTGGCAGGACACACTTGTGGTAGAGAAAGATCCAGCAGGCCGTTGGAGTCAATGGACCTGTATTAATAAAAATGTAAAACTGATCACAGTGCATATATGCTCATAATAGAAAACTACACATTCTGATCTGCGCCATCCTAGCCACATGGTAGAAAAAGTCCAAAAGAGGAAGTTGTTACAATAGAATATTCTAAGCAATCTACTAAGCAATGTTTTTACAGTTCACATAGCTAAGCACTTGCCTAACATTTTATAGTCATTCCATTTGGATTACTAATACGAAAGAAAAATAGAAAGAGCCTTACTAAATGTTACTCCTTTTTACATTGCAAATCATGTTATTCATACATTGTCAATGCCTCCACTTTGCGCAATACAGCAGCTAGGACATAAAAAGGTTCTTTTGCCAGGCATTTTTCCTGGCTGAGATATGGTAAAAGCCATGATTTCATATATTCTGTAAATGTATATTGTTCTGTAAACATGGGGAAGGCATTTTGTAACACAGACTTATATCACATCTCATCTGCACATCACAGTTCTGAGTGCTAAGAGGTGCCCTTTTGCTGTCTTGCTAAAATAAGGCAAATTACTGGCATGGCTCTTCCTAACTTGGACAATCGTTGATTAGACATTTCACTATGACAGTTTGCACCTATTATCGGTCTAATTAGTTCAATGTTTGAATTAACTGTTACGCAACTACAAGTTGTTTAACAGTTGTATGCTGAACACAATTAGTATTTACATACCGTATCTATATTACCCACATTTTATCAGCCATTTTTAGCATATCAATACTAAAGATGAGAACCCTGCCTTGGAGGAAATAGGCTCAAACTTGTCAAAGGGATACAAATAGTTTTAACAAGATACATTAATAAAGTTTACATTAATGTTACACACCAACCTTTTAAGACAGAGAATTTATTATTGTCTAAGTTGCACCTAAACCCTCCCTGGTGGCTCTATGCCAGGATGGGTCTGAACTGCAGGGAACCCCCCTGTTAATGCACTTTCTTCCACGATACTGAAGTTGGTTTCTTATTCGGACAGTTTCTTATTCGTGTTTATGCTTATTTCTTTATAAGGAACATTTCCATTAATTATTCCAGGTATTCTATGGAGTGCTCTGACCAATAATGCATTAAAACTGGCACAAATCCTGAATTAGATGGCACAAAATGGCCAATAAGGAATGGGATTTTAAGGGGTTAAATGGCTTTAGGCCACTGATGTAAGGGCACCAACTGACAGAGAGGGACCCCCTGCATGGCATACAGTTGAGTTCAGCCTTGCCCAAAGTTGTTCTGGCTATAAAACTGGCATTAAAATGGTGCACAATGGCTCTTTTCAATGGAGCGAATAAGTAACAGCTGTTTTCAAGGGGTTAAATGGCTTTCGGTCACTGATGTCACAGTGCCAACTGACAGAGGGGGACCCCCTGCATGGCATACAGTTGAGTTCAGCCTGTCCCAAAGTCGTTCTGGCTATAAAACTGGCATTAAAGCGGACACAATGGCTATTTTCAATGGAGCGAATAAGTAAAAGTTATTTTCAAGGGGTTAAATGCCACATTGCCCACTAGTGAGGCAGCCAAACCTCTATCAATAGTGGGCTACTCTACAGCAGACCATGAGCAAGACTCATAAAGCTGCACCATGACATTCCCTTCCCAGCTTATACATGCCTAGAAATAAAAGCAAAGCCAACAGAATTCCTTAGAATGCATAAGGTATTTACATACAAATTTGAGATTTTGAGAACCAGTGTAGAAAGTTCTGAGCACTACTGATCACAACAGGATATGTTTATTGGTAACTGTGGATGCAGAAGACAGCACAACTTTATGATTCTGGTTACAATAAAAATCACAGGACTGACCTCAATGTGGCCAGGCTGTATTTACCATTAGGCACCAGTAGGCATGTGCCTAGGGGTGCATGGCCGCTAGGGGGGTGCATTTTTAGATTGTAAAATGTGAGTGAACAGGGCTGGTAAGGTGCTGGGCTGGTCACATTTCACAGAGGCTGCAGTTTCGTCTTTTTTTGCGCCCTAAGTCTTACAAAGAAGAGAGCCTAGCCAGGAAGGACTGCTGGTCTCTTTGTCCTTCCATCTCTAGTCTTCACTAAACTGAAGTGGGTGCTGCTGGTTGTTTGTGGCAGGGGAGTGTCAGTTCTCCAAGGCCTAGATCTGGTGAGCAGCTGGGCCATGTAGCTCCCCAGTGTTGGGGAGGAGTAGCAGCTAGGTCTTTGGTACCCTGGGGCAGCTAGGCCTAGTAGTACCTTCATAGTCAGATGGGTCTTCTAGTTCCCCAGGGCTAGGGAAGGGAAGCAATTGGGTCTTGTATTTCCTCTAGAGGTAGCTGGGCCTTGTAGTTCCTCCAGGGGCAGCTGGGCCTTGTAGTTGCTCCAGGGGCAGCTGGGCCTTGTAGTTGCTCCAGAGCCAGCTGGGCCTTGTAGTTTCTTCAATGGCAGCTGGGCATTTTAGTTTCTCCAATGGCAGCTGGGCCTTGTAGTTTCTTCAATGGCAGCTGGGTCTTGTAGTTTCACCAATGGCAGCTGGGCCTTGTCGTTTCTTCAATTGCAGCTGTGCTTTGTAGTTCCTCCAGGGGCAGCAGCTGGGCCTTGTAGTTGCTCCAATGGCAGCTGGGTCTTGTAGTTTCTCCAATGGCAGATGGGCCTTGTAGTTTCTCCAATGGCAGCTGGGCATTGTAGTTTCTCCAATGGCAGCTGGGCCTTATAGTTCCTTCAGAATCAGCTGGGCCTTGTAGTTCTTCCAGGATCAGCTGGGCCTTGTAGTTCCTCCAGAATCAGCTGGGCCTTTTAGTTTGTCCTGGGGCAGCTGGGCTTTGTAGTTCCTCTTGGGGCAGCTGGGCCTTGTAGTTCTTCCTGGGGCAGCTGGGCCTTGTAGTTCTTCCAGGATCAGCTGGGCCTTGTAGTTTCTCCAGAATCAACTGGGCCTTGTAGTTTGTCCTGGGGCAGCTGGGTTTTGTAGTTCCTCCTGGGGCAGCTGGGCCTTGTAGTTCTTCCTGGGGCAGCTGGGCCTTGTAATTTCTCCTGGGGCAGCTGGGCCTTGTAGTTCCTCCTGGGGCAGCTGGGCTTTGTTGCTCCTCATGAGGCAGCTGGGCTTTGTTGTTCCCCTGGGAGCAGCTGGGCCTTGTAGTTACCCAGACCTGGGTGCTGAAGCAGAAGTCGTGGTTTTGTTCTCTATGATGTAGATGATCATGCTCTCTATGACCTGCGTAACTATAGGCCTCAGCTGGCCCTTGGCCCCACATGACCGTCAGATGCCAATCAGGTTCGCTAGGTGGACAGGTGCACAGAGATGTGTAAGGGGGTGCCAGGAGATAATATTCACACACCCCTTCACAAACAAAGCTCTTAGCTGGATCGGCAGGCGTCTCTCGCTCTCTCTTTAGTCTGCACATTCTCTATGCCTTTCCCTCTTCATCTAATGGGAATGGATTAATGCACACCACTCACAAGATTTGTTTTGCAAAATAAAGGTTATATTGTAATAGTACAAAAATCAAACATATACAAGGTTTACATACAGTTTTAATACACAGAAATATGCGCAGTCTCCAGGATCATAGTACACCTCAAAGTAATAAAGAAAGAATGAATCTATTGAGACGGCAGCAAAAAAAGTTAGCAGGTAAAATGAACCTAAGTACACTATAACTATGAGGTGGTGACTATATTGGTCCTGAGGAATGTTGTCAGAAACAGTCTCTGACCAATTAGGTTAAGGAAGCATGATCAGTAAGATATCAATAACACAAGGTCTGAGAATAATCTGGTCAGAGTGTGTCTCATTCACATAAGCATCATGCCAGATTAGGTCAGATAATACAAACAATCATACAGACACAATAAAATCATGACGTGCATCATTATGAAATGCAGAGACAGTTATGTAACATGATTACCAAGTGACAGGGCACTGTGATCGCGTGCGTTGCCAACGTGAGATTATTCTCAGACCTTGTGTTATTGATATCTTACTGATCATGCTTCCTTAACCTAATTGGTCAGAGACTGTTTCATACAGAACATCCTGACGACAACATTCCTCAGGACCAATATAGTCACCACCTCATAGGTATAGTGTACTTAGGTTCATTTTACCTGCTAACTTTTTTTGCTGCCGTCTCAATAGATTCATTCTTTCTTTATTACTTTGAGGTGTACTATGATCCTGGAGACTGCGCATATTTCTGTGTATTGCAATACCAGCACTGTATCCTTTCTTTGATACAATACAATCTGTATGTAAACCTTGTATATGTTTGATTTTTGTACTATTACAATATAACCTTTATTTTGCAAAACAAATCTTTTGAGTGGTGTGCATTAATCCATTCCCATTAGATGTATGTATGGGACACTTGAGGAGAGGTGTCCCAGGATTAGATTTGCACCCAGTATTGATACCCCCTGTCTTTTTCCGATGGTGTGCTGACTACCTACCCTTTCTAATATACCTGTATATTTTCCCTCTTCATCACCTTACCATCTCTTCATCACCTTCCTTTCTTCATCCCTCCATCTCATTTCACCCTTTCTACATTTTCCTCATTTAAACTTCCCCCATCTGTTTTTTTTTTTAAACTTTATTACAGCTTAATGAGTATCTTGCTAACACTGCCCAAGTTAGAGCCACCCTGAAACCGATTAAAAAGAACATTTGTATATTTATCTTACAAATATACCTGTGTCTGGTTTATTCCTGGAGTCCTTTTCTCAGCAGAAGCCCAGGCCTTTATATTCTATCCAGGGAAAGGACTGCAGGTGCAGAATTGGGGGGGGGGGGGTATTTTTAGGTAAGTATACATATCAGGATAAATGGGGGAATGGGGTTGAGTACAAAAAGTGCCTAGGGCAGCATGAACCCCATATACGGCCCTGAATGTGGCTGCACATTTTCGGAATCGAACCACACAAGAAATCACATGAATGGATCACATGGATTTTTAAAAGGTTGTATAAGGTTTTACAAGACCTTTTTTGATGTTCACTGTTCTGTGAAGAGGTACTAGGTATTGTCGAACCCTTACCTTAAATATACTCCGTTAGCTTTAAGAGCTGTCACATTATTTCTTTATTGCTGTAAAGAACAGTAGAGGCTCCGAAAAAGTATTGGAGGTAAGATAAAGTGTCTGGATAGTCTTTTGTGGAATAATGATTATTTTTAGGACAGCATCTAATAATTAATGTATTCACTTGAGAAAACTTCTTGAACAACTTTTAAACACATTTTTCTCTTTCCCTTCAGTATTGGCAGGCAGTGTTAGCATTTTCTAGGTAAAGTCGCACTCAGTGCGGGAAGGAAAAAAGGAAACAAATCTGCTTTCACCTCATTTATCCTATGGTTCTGCTGGTATCCCATACATGTATCTACCATGCTGTGCTTCTACCATACCAGCAGGCAGTGCGCCCTCCCCATGACTGGGACCAATATGGGGGATAAGGGGCCCGTCTTATGGCCTTCACCACTAATAGTGGCCCTGATTCATCTGTATAAAGCAGGATTCCAGGGATAAAGGCACCCCCTGCTCAACCTCCCCTAGAAACTTCCCTGGACAGCCTACTCTGTCTTCTTCCAAATGTCAGCCAAAGGTAGCCTGCTGTAACTCTCTTGAACACAGTTGACGTTCCCGTTGATGTTCGTTTTAAATGGGCCATGGCTGGGGCCACATAAGTGGCTGCCCCTACCATGAATGAGGACATCTGGCACTAGGAATGTCCTCAATCATGGGAGAGGCGGGCATTTTTCTGTAGACCCAGCCGGAGCCCATTTGAAAGCAACACCGACCGCTGATGGGAATGGGATTGCAGGGCTCAGTTAAGTTGTTCACACTTTAGGTGAAGCAGCCCATCAACCAGCTTTTTCATGTTCGGGCCAATCACCAAACTCGAAAAGTAGACTTCTGGCTTAAGTCTGTGTTTGGATTTGGGAACACAAACTCGTAAATTCTGGTTCGGGTTCGCCCATCTCTACTTATTAGTATAAGTACTGGAAGCACAAGCGCAGCACTTGCAGTCCTAAATGTCCTAAATTTTCCTATCCACTGTGATAGCAGCACCCTGGACAATTACAAATAAAATCATTAATAATTGCCACATAAGCATTCTAATGACAGAAATCACCCAGTAAACCTCAATACTGACTCCAGCACTGAGGCTGACTCATTGAGTACAAAAATATCTAATAGTCCCCAAGTCTGCTTGTCATAAAGCAACCCATTTCTACTTATTTGGTCAGCACTCCCGTGAACCACTGGCCCATCTGCAGGCAGTGGAATTTGTTGAGTGGACATGTAAGCCCCAATAAGGCCAGCACCTTCCCAAAAATAAAACTTCAATTTTACTTAAATTTCCAAAAAGCAAATGATCCATCTGTGTAAGTCAGAAAGCATCTGTATGCACCCAGTGACGTGCTTTGGACCCTTGTGTGTCCTTAGTCATACAGGCGGATAAGGCATCATGCATGTGCAGGCCCACCTGTAAAATTCTCTTGTTTGCCGAAAGGTGGGTATTTTGCATATATTTCAACCTTTCTACTGAAAGTGGACAGGCATCCCAATAAATGAAATTACCTGGTTTTCTACATTAATTATGAATACAATGTCTGTACAGCCAAAAAAATCTATTTAATAATTAAAACTTGAGGAACAAATTTCTTATTGTAATTATTAATAATTTGTGGCTGACCTGTGGTGTGTGTGTGTGTGTGTGTGTGTGTGTGTGTGTGTGTTTACATAGATTTGTTCTAACTGCCCATGTTGCACCCTAATGCTGCTTATATATAGATTGATTGAGTGACTGCCATTTGGATTTCTATCCAAATCACAAATATAGACAAAACACAATCTGACTTAACTAATAGCACAAATCTGGGGCCTTTCTTGTCTGTTATTGAGCACACATAGTAAACATTCACAGCACAGGGAGAAAAAGTAAACGGCTTCTCCAAGAACTAATTAACAAAAGGTGTTTCAATTAAGGAGATGAAATTGGAAGTGTGATTTTCACAGGTACTTTGTCCATTAAATAAAACCACACAACGCCTGAATACTTACATACAGTGTATCTGTTCAAAAAGACTGGTTAGTGAGAATTGTGCCCTGAATCTAGCATATTTCAGACAATGTGTTACTTAGATGTATGAAGCTGAAAAACACTATAAAACCATTGCTGAAGAGCGGTGTGTACAGTCATATAGTAGACAATTATCTACAAATGTTTTTGGTTTTCCTAGAAGTCAGTGTCCTGTTAAGATTACTTCAAGAGTACAACTACTGTATATCAGTTAAAAATAAAAAATAATTTTCCCCAACCCCATCTCTTGGTTTATCTTGATATATATCTTTTTAACCTTATTGACTATGTAACTATGTAATAGATAAAGGGGTGACAAGAATCCAAAGTTAATGTCCCACACTTTTTTGGCAACTACAAGCTGCATTTGACACATGAGTGCTCTGTCTTGTGTATACCAGCCACCTTGTCACATGGTTGCCCTGATGTCTCAGCTGATGGGAAAAAAACTGTTACAAAATCCACCTTTAGGAACAGCATGGAACAGCAGCCATACAGCAATATTGTATGGCTGCTATTCTGCTATTGCATCCCAGTTTGCCTTGACACCAAAGAACTGTTGCCGACCTCTGTCACATCACAACACATCCTGAGCCAGTGTTCTCTGCTTTCAGCCATTGCCACTTCTGACCCTGCCTAAAGCCACTGTTCCCCTCTGCCAACCTGTGACAATATTATATTATTATATAGTATCATCTTCTTCCGTAGCGCTGTACAGGATATAATTAGACAAGGTAATCCTCCACTCAATGGAGAAATCCTCCATTAAAGAGTGACCAGAAATTTGAGAACTGCGAGACAGAGACTCTATAAACATGCAGCAAACTATGTTTAATTGTGATAACCAGTGAACAACGCACACATCAAACAGGTTGCTGTACATATATATATATATATATATATATATATATATATATATATATATATATATAAGAAAATCAGACTCAACAAAAGGTTTGGGCTGACAAACAGACATTAAAGCATGCTCATAAACAGGTACAGGGTCAGGGTCACAGACAGAGATTGAGCCAGACATTGATTCAGGCTCACAGACTGGCATTGGATCAGGCTCACAGACTGGCATTGGATCAGGCTCACAGACCGGCATTGGATCAAGCTCACAGATTGGCAGAACAGATGGATGGTGGTCATCCTCTGAATTGGATATATCAATCCAGGCACCTGACCCATTGTCATCCTCATCCTCTACTTCAGACACAGAGGCAATAGATTTAACTGGAGTTTCAGACTTCTGGGCTGAACAATCTGCAGTCAGGTTCAGGTCAGCCTCAGGAATAAATAAATAGGACGTGGCTATGAATTTAAGGAATTCTACAAAATTCTCACTGAGGTGTTGGCTCCTGCACTAACTTTGAGGCAGCCTGGAGAAACTGGGGGTAGGTAGCCAGGGTAAACTCCTTATAACGAGGAGGAGGGACAAAAATATACCTGTGGAACGATCAGAGATTGTAATAACGGGTGTCCTTGTGGACATCTTGGGGCTAGACCTGACTTGCACACTAACAGACAGACAGAGACAGACAACCCACCTGCGTCGTCAAGGAGGTGAACTGCTCTTCAACAAAGCTTCTTATGGTAAAGTTGCACGGGCCTCGGATAATCCCGTGGTGGTTGCAGACTTGGGAAGGGGAAACACAGGAGAGACGTATACAAGACACAGACAGAGAACTGGGCCCCGATACAGATACGGGCAAGGCTGGGCCCCAGTACAGGCTAAGACAAAAACTATGGACTAGAAGTCAATAAAGCCAAATATTCAGGACAGGAAGGCCAAAGGCCCAGCATGGACAGGAAAGCAGGCACTAAGAAAAACAACACTAGGGCTGGCACTAGGATCTTGCACATCCACAGCACAAAGCCAGCTCAGTTTTACAGTCTCCTGGTCTTATTATTGGATCAGCATTCTGTCACGGATTTCTCAACTGAGAAATCCTCTATTTAAGAGTGACCAAAAATTTGAGAACTGCGAGACAGAGAGACTATGAATATGCAGCAAACTGTGTTTAATTGTGATAACCAGTGAACAACACACACATCAAAAAGGCTGCATGTGGAGTCAGAGTGCATACATACAAGATTTAGATTCAGGTACAGATTCACGTTCCAAAGACAGGCTCCAGGTAGACAGTTCAGAAGACAGATTCAATTCTGATCCACTGAGGCCATGTGTGGATCAGCTTATATAGGTCAGGTAATGTCACAGGTGAAAGCTGATTTCCAGGAACTCTGCAGAACCGCGCCATCTGCTGGTCAAGCTACATACAGCAGAGCAAAGTCCCAGAAAAGAGCAGCTGAAAGCTAAGGGGGAACTTCAGGCATGACAGAAAAACATACATTAAGTGGACCAACACCCAGGATTTTGACTATCCTTGGTCTTGGTCCACTTCGGTGGGGCACCCCCGATCGGTGTGCCCCGCTGTGTGAAACCCCCCCGAACCCCAAGAAAAACTCACCTCTCCCCGCTCCCAGCGCCGACGGACAAGCGATTTGACAGCCGCTTGTCCGTGGCTCCTCCGCCGCCGCCTCCCGCGCGTCCCTCTTGGCGCGCGCGCCCCCGCGCCGGCCATTCACAGACGGCCGGCGCGGGGGCGCGCACGCCTAGAGGGGCGAGAGGGAGGCGGCGGCGGCGGCCGGCCGCCGCCGAAACTAAGGTAAGGGGGTTTGGGGGTTTTGGGGGGTTTCACCCCGCGGGACATCCCGATCTCGGATGTCCCGCGGGGAGGGAGGTGATCGGCCCGGGAATCTTATAGATTCCCGGGCCAATCACCCGAGGGTGATGGTCCACTTTAAAGAGACCATTACAAGCTGGATGCACAAGTACAAACCAAATGAGAACAGGAGACACTAGGAAAGAGAGCCCTGTCCTTGCAAGCTTACAGTCTAAAGGATAGGGGTGGAGACAAAAGAGGAGTGATCACAAAAGGTAGAACTTAAGTATGTGCCATGTGAAGGTTAAGGTTAAGTCAGGTTATATGCTTGTCTGAAGAGGTAAGTTTTAAATGCCTTTTTAAAGGCTTGGAGCCTTGGAGAGTGAAAGATTATGTCTAAACATGTCCTAAGATACCTTTTCCTGTTGCCAACCCCTGCCATATCCTATGCCATGATCCGCTAACTCTAGAGCTACTGCCGCTATCAGCCATTGCAGGTCTCCTGATTGGGGTCTACTTGTGCATCATCCAAGGTCATGGACTCTTTACTGGCCTGACTTGATAACCTTCCTGACTTGGTAACCACTGCAACAGACTATGTGGCCCTTGCTATAGACTGTATTTAAGCGAGATCATGTGTGGTGTTTCAAGTAGCAGATAAAGACCTACAAAAATCTCTACAAACTTCTGTTTATGTGTCAACCATTAAAAATGAATAAAGCCACATTTGTAAACATTGTAGCCCATTTCACGTTTGCCTGCCTGAAACCACCTGAATGCTCCACAATGCTTCTGGGGGACTTGGTCTACTAACAGATCAAACAAGCATCGGTAAAAAACATGAACAAACACAACAATGTTAAAAACATCACCAAACTCTTCAATATACCCAAAGGAATATGCTAAATACTATTAATGTCCAAAACTAAAGTGCATACATATAAAGTGCTGAATGTGCCAAATATATATATATATATGCTGTGTATAGTTAATTATATAAAAAAATCCACAATGAGAAACAATCAAATGTAGTATTTACAAGCCCAGTCAAGAACAGACCCCACACACAATCACAACAGACCAAGAGGGAAAGAAATAGCACAATAGAAGCCATAAAATCAGTAAGATAGGGAACACTACCCAGATCAAATTGAAGGTCCAAGGTAGATATACTCACACTCCCCACGCATTCTGCTGTGTGCCCACAGCTTCTCCAGGGGTGCAGTGCTGGGCTGCCTCTCACCTTTTATGCAATCGCCGACAGCCGCACGCCGCGCCGCGCCCCTCCGCCTCTTTGATGTCACAGCCACGCCCCCCATGATGACCTGGCCACCATCATCAGCAAAGGGGGGAGGTGTGCTGGACACCACAGGAGGTTGCAGGATGGGCTCGCCCAGCATCTGCACATGAGAATTTACTGTATGATCAATTGGTCTGATTAAATGACAATACCAAAATGCATTAATGCTTATTTATCATCCTTATTTATTATGTATTGTTTTAATTAAGGTCAATAGTTATTATACTTATTTATTCATTTAGTGTAAACAATATATATATACAGCCCTAAAGCTGTATATCAGGCTCAGCGACAGCAACTTTATCACCACAGGTGCTCTTCGTGTCAATTCAGTGACATCACCACCACCTTCTTATACCGTATATACCGTACCAGATTCAATCCTGTTTTTTTAGCGCATCTGATTCCACTTAATGGCTCCACTTTTTCTCCTTTAGCTGCATTTAATGCTTATCTATTCGTGTACTCGGATGGTCGCCCTCTTATAATATGCTCTTATTAACCAATAAAATCCAATTTCCACAAAGGTAATATAACAACTTTCTCCGGGTTTATTAAAACACATGTAAAAGACCAAAGCACGAAAGCGCTCCAATAGCGTAAGTATGTTCCACACAAGGGAATTCAAATAAATGGCCGCTGGCCCCTTAATAAGCCGCTCACCAGATATTTAAGACAAACATGCATTAAGCATAAAACTGTAAAAGGACGGGTGTCATCTAAGACTTTCCTGCATAGTACGCGCACACCAGCATACAACGAAAACGAGTCCCAGCTCACCGCCTTCGCCGGCCATAGTTAGCGGCGCTGCTCGTCCAAACACACGTGACTGTCCTTAGCTCCGCCCAACGCGTTTCATCATCAAGACTTACTCATGGGCTTGCACGGGGCTAAGGATGTAACTAATTTATTCACCTTCTCATGTCACGTGGTCTGTTTCATTTAACTCTTTCAATTGTCGATACCTTGAATGCTTTCTTGTATACCGCTAATGCGGCTTTTCTTTAAACAAACAGCTAGTGTGCTCGTACCCCGGAGAGTCTGATGCACACCTTCCTCTTCATTTTATCACAAATTATTTAATAAAATAACTCAATAAAAACAGTATATAATCCTTTCCTTTGCAATTAAATCAATTAATTAGTTCCTATCACTCATCTATTTCTCATTCTCTCAATCATTTTTAATACATAAAAATATATTTTCTCTAAACTTGAATGGAGTACAAGGCAATATTAGGGATATCTTCTCAGTTGTCTCCTATGAAGCAATTTAAATCATACTCCACATTTAAACCTTTCGGTTGTAAAGATTGAAGTTTATATATCCATTTAGATTCCATTCTGGATATCTCTCTAATATTATTTCCTCCCTTTAATCCTCCTATCCATTGATCAATCACTCAAAATTTAAAAAAAAGTGGGATCTTTGTTATAGGTACATTTAAAGTGCGCTGAAACGCTGTGGGAATCATACCCTCTTTTTATGTTGTAGATATGTTCTCTCAGTCGCACTTTAAATTTTCTCCCTGTACGCCCAACATACTGTTTCCCACACGGGCCTTCCAGCACATAAACCACATTCTCACTATTACACGTTAAAAAATTATTTATTTTAAAAACTTCTTTTGTCACTGTGGATATAAAGCTCTTCACACCCTTTCTACTTTCAACATCACTAGTCCTACATCCCACACACTTTTTACATTTATAAAACCCGTTGATGTCACATATCAGGCCCTCCCTTTTTTGTGATGGTTCTATGTAACTCTTAACCAAATGGGTACTTAGTGTAGGTGGCTTTCTGTATATTACCCTCGGTTTATTTATTCATTTAAATACACTTTGTGGATCAGATTGATTACCAACATGACTGCTGTTTCCTATTATGGGCTCCGGTGGGCGCGGCACTCCTTCATGTGCAGACGTTGGGTGGGCCTATCTTGTGTCTTGTGTGGTATGCAGCAAGACAATGACCCAAACGCAGACAAGTAAAAAAGAAGGTAGGTATTTTTGAAAGTCCATAAAACATACTTTAAATTGTAAATTTTTATTGAAGAGACAAGTATCACAAGCCAATGACAGCAGATACATACAGCACGACAATGACAAAAATATGTAGTAGAGTTGCCCCCTTTCGATTATATCTGACATAACAAGTCCTGAACTACATGAAACAAAGAAAATATTAAAACTGAATGGTTGTCTATGTTGCTGGCACAAATTTTCCTTGGTCTTCGCCTGTCTCCTTTGTCCCCACATTTCACAAAGAGGGAGGAGACAGATGGTACAGTACAGGGAAAAGGCAACCTTTGCAATTTGAAGCTGACTAATCCTTAAGATATTTAGGATAATCTGCAGACAAGATAAATTGTTCCCACATACACCAGGTCGATAGCCTCGATTCATAGACATATTCGTCTGGACTTCCGTAGCTGTCTGTGTATGTTTTTGTGTGTGTTTGTCATTTTTTTAGGTTTTTTCGTTGCATTTTCATTCGTACGTTTGTTCGTGCTCATGCGTATATGCGCTTTCGATGAACGAAAGTAAATCGGATCATTTGTGTTAGTTCTGATCATTTTCCCATCTAAATCTGATATTTTGCGTTCGTTCAGATAACTTACGTTATTGGTAGAGATGAGCGAACTTTTGAAAAATTCGATTCGACTGATTCGCCGAATCTTCCAACAAAAATAGTTTCGACCCGAATTTATTTGCGACGAATCGCTATTAAAAACGGCTATTTCTGAGCTTCCTAGAGCCTCAATAGGGTTGTAAACCATTCTGCCTTGCTGTAACACGCATAGGATGCGTGCTGGGTTAGTGAAATAATACTGTAAATAATTAGGACATGCAGATCAGAGCATCGCTATTAGAATCGCAGAGCGGCACAATTGCAGAGAGTTGAGGTGGCATTACTATGAGGGGCCCCTAAATTGCCTGAAATACACACCCTGGAGCTGGCAGCAGCAGGAGCCCAAATATTGGCTGAAAGACATCCTGGAGTTGGCAGCAGGAGCAGCAGGAGCCCACAAATTGGCTGAATGACACCCAGGGGTTGCAAGCAGCAGCAGCAGGAGCCCAAACATAGCTTGAAAGAGACACTGGAGTTGGCAGCAGGAGCTCAAAAATTGGCTGAATGACACCCTGGAGTTGCAAGCAGCAGCAGCAGGAGCCCAAACATAGCTTGAAAGAGACACTGGAGTTGTCAGCAGGAGCCCAAAATTTGTCTGAATGACACCCTGGAGTTGCAAGCAGCAGCAGCAGGAGCCCAAACATAGCTTGAAAGAGACACTGGAGTTGGCAGCAGGAGCCCAAAAATTGGATGAATCACACCCTGGAGTTGCAAGCAGCAGCAGCAGCAGCCCAAACATAGCTTGAAAGAGACACTGGAGTTGGCAGCAGGAGGCCAAAAATTGGATGAATCACACCCTGGAGTTGCAAGCAGCAGCCCAAACATAGCTTGAAAGAGACACTGGAGTTGGCTGCAGGAGCCCAAAAATTGGATGAATCACACCCTGGAGTTGCAAGCAGCAGCAGGAGCCCAAACATTGACTGAAAGAGACACTGGACTTGGCAGCAGGAGCCCAAAAATTGGATGAATCACACCCTGGAGTTGCAAGCAGCAGCAGGAGCCCAAACATTACTTTAAAGAGACACTGGAGTTGGCTTCAGGAGGCCAAAAATTGGATGAATCACACCCTGGAGTTGCAAGCAGCAGCAGCCCAAACATAGCTTGAAAGAGACACTGGAGTTGGCTGCAGGAGCCCAAAAATTGGATGAATTACACCCTGGAGTTGCAAGCAGCAGCAGCAGCAGGAGCCCAAACATAGCTTGAAAGAGACACTGGAGTTGGCAGCAAGAGCCCAAATATTGGATGAATCACACCCTGGAATTGCAAGCAGCAGCAGCAGGAGCCCAAACATAGCTTGAAAGAGACACTGGAGTTGGCAGCAGGAGGCCAAAAATTGGATGAATCACACCCTGAAGTTGCAAGCAGCAGCAGCAGGAGCCCAAACATAGCTTGAAAGAGACACTGGAGTTGGCTGCAGGAGCCCAGAAATTGGATGAATCACACCCTGGAGTTGCAAGCAGTAGCAGGAGCCCAAACATTGGCTGAAAGAGACACTGGAATTGGCAGCAGGAGCCCAAAAATCGGATGAATCACACCCTGGAGTTGCAAGCAGCACCAGGAGCTGCCCAAACATTGGCTGAAAGAGACACTGGAGTTGGCAGCAGGAGCCCAAAAATTGGATGAATCACACCCTGGAGTTGCAAGCAGCAGCAGCAGCAGCCCAAACATAGCTTGAAAGAGACACTGGAGTTGGCAGCAGGAGCCCAAAAATTGGATGAATCACACCCTGGAGTTGCAAGCAGCAGCAGCAGGAGCCCAAACATAGCTTGAAAGAGACACTGGAGTTGGCTGCAGGAGCCCAAAAGTTGGATGAATCACACCCTGGAGTTGCAAGCAGCAGCAGGAGCCGCCCAAACATTGGCTGAAAGAGACACTGGAGTTGGCAGCAGGAGCCCAAAAATTGGATGAATCACACCCTGGAGTTGCAAGCAGCAGCAGCAGCAGCAGCCCAAACATAACTTGAAAGAGACACTGGAGTTGGCAGCAGGAGCCCAAAAATTGGTTGAATAACACCCTGGAGTCGCAAGCAGCAGCAGCAGGAGCCCAAACATTGCTTGAAAGGCACCCTGGAGTTGGCAGCAGCAGGAGGCCAAAAATTGGTTGGAAGGCACACCCTGAAGTTGGCATCAGCAGGAGCCCAAAAATTGGCCTAAAGACATAAATATGTTTTGCACCATTTGGAAAGTGTAAAACGTGTCACCATGCTGAATCTAGTCGCATGCATCAGCCATTGGTGGGTGGAAATCCTGGCTGATCCATCCCTGATTCATTTTGACAAAGGTGAGTCTCTCCACATTTTTAGTTGACAGACGAGTTCTCCTTGCTGTAACTATGGCCCCCGCCGCACTAAACACCCGCTCAGATGGTACGCTACTTGCCGGGCAGGACAGCTTTTCCAGGGCAAACTCTGCTAGCTGCGGCCACAAGCCAAGTTTGGGTGCCCAGAAGTCCAGCGGATCCTCAAGGTGTGTTGGCATGGTCATGTCAAGGTATGACATGACCTGCTGGTTGAGGTTCTGCTCCAGGTCTTCCTGCTGCTCATGAGTAGCCTCACTATGCAGTTGTAGAAAGCTACTCATTAGCAACTGAAGACTGAGGCTGCTGCTGATGGAGCTGCTGCTGCTGCTCCTGCCAACCCCCCCAGCAGCCACGGCAGTGGAAGGTGAGCGCAGAGGTCCCCCCGAGTCACAACTGCGAGAGTATGGACCATGGCGCAGATAGGCATCGGCCAACTGACTACGTAGAATGTCTTTGTAGTAGTTCAGTTTGTCCTCCCTCTCGGCGGGTTTAAAAAATGCCCCCATTTTGTGCCGGAAGCGAGGGTCCAATAAGGTGGACAGCCAGAAGTCATCCCGGCGAAAAATGGAAACAATTCTGGGGTCACTACGCAAGCACGTGAGCATGCTTCCTGCCATTTGCGCAAGTGACTAGGATGGACTACCTGTCTCCATCTCCACTGCATACTGCCACGGTGTGTCCGGGTCCTCTGTCTCGCCTTCCTCAAAACCCTCTAGCTCCTCTGGCTGCTCCTGCTCCTCCTCTCCTGTCTGCTGACTAGATAAACCAGCCATTTCGCCAAGCCTAAACTGTGCTTCACTGGGCCACTCCTCCTCCTCTTCCTCCTCCTCCAGTTCAGCTCCAACAGGGTTCATGTAGCTGTAAGATGTAGACGCCATATCTCCAGTGCCCTGACCAGCCATGGTTTCCAACATGTGCTGTAGTACATGAAGCAGTGGAATCACGTTGTTCATCCCGTAATCTTCCGACTGACAAATAAAGTGGCTTCCTCAAAGGGCCTGAGCAAACGGCAGGTGTCACGTATGAGCTGCCACTGGTTGACATTGAAGTTACACAGGGGAGTCCCCCTATCCGCTTGGATCATCAGGAAATCCGTGATGGCTTTTCTCTGTTCATATAATCGGTCCAACATGTGAAGGGTGGAATTCCAACGGGTGGAAACATCGCAAATCAGACTATGTTGGGGGATACCGTTCTGACGCTGTAGCTCAAGAAGGGTGTGTTTGGCGGTGTATGCATGCAAAGTTTCCTTGAAGTTGTTAGGAAGTCTTGCATATGGGGGGAACACTTCAGAAACCGCTTGACAACCAGATTGAAGACGTGAGCCATGCAGGGCGCATGGGTCAGGCTTCCTTGGCGCAGCGCAGACAAAATGTTCTTCCCATTGTCGGTAACCATGGTTCCCATTTTAAGTTTTCTTGGAGTAAGCCATGTTTGGATTTCCTGATGAATAAATTTAAGCAGTTCCTCCCCTGTGTGACTCAGTTCGCCAAGACAAACCATGTGAAGCACTGCGTGACACCTCCGTGCCCTGCACACATGGTAGGCTGGAGGGGCACTGAGACTAGAGCCTACAGTGGAGGGTGAGGAGATGGCGGAGGATGAGGAGGTCGAGTCGCACGGTGTCACAGGCCCAACGGGCAGGGAGCACGGAGGCCGAAGCGGCGTGCCCTGTCCAAGTTGCTGCTGCTGCTGCAAAGGGACCACATTCACCCAGTGGGCCGTAAACGACATGTACTGTCCCTGACCGTAGTTACAGCTCCAGACGTCAGCGCTGCCATGCACTTTGCTACACACCAACAGGCTCAAGGACTGGCCCACCTTCTGTTCAACAAAAGTGTGCAGCGCTGGTACTGCCTTCTTGGCAAAGAAATGACGGCTTGGGACTCTCCACCTCGGCTCGGCACAAGCCATCAGTTCTCTGAAAGGTGCAGAGTCCACCACCTGAAAAGGGAGCAACTGCAGCACCAGCAACTTGGACAGGAGCACATTCAGCTTCTGCGCCGTAGGATGAGTGGGCGCATACTGCTGTCTCTTGGACATGGCTTCGCTGATGGATTGCTGGTGAGATGCATGACTTGGAGGAGGAGCAGGAGCGACAGAGGATGGGTATGACGCACAGCTGCCTTCGGCTGAGGTGCTGGAGCCTTGGCTGGCAGAAATTGGGAGCGGCGTGCCACTTGGTGAGGAAGCAGGCTGGACCACCCCTTGGGAGCCTCGGTTCTCCCAGGTCGCTTTATGGTGACGCATCATATGTTGACGCAGGGCCCTGGCCACGCTTCACCTTCTGCCTACATATCTTGCATGTGGCAATGTTACCCTCCTGCGGATGCTTCAGGAAAAACTGCCACACTGCCGAGTAGCTACTTTTCCCACCAACAGGCCTCACTGATTCACTGCTACTGTCGCCAACTCCAGGAACCCCTGCTCCACTACCTCCCGATAAGGTAGCCTGCTGCGCAGCAAGTGCTCTACCCCGGCCCCGGCCCCGTTTGGCTCCATGCTTTACAATTGTGCCCCCATGCTGACTGCCAACCATGCTGCTAACACCTTGCTGCCTGAGCTGTTGACTCTGGGGCAAACTGCGCCCCTCTTCTTCTGATGATGATGATGAAGCCCCTTCATCACCCGGCTCCCAAGTGCGATCGGCTTCATCATCATCATTGTGGCTGTACGTCACTGATGTTCTCGGTTTCCTCAGTGTCTGGCGCAGGAGCTGGAAAGCTCGCAACACCCACGACACTGTCCACATCACTATTTGTCTGCCGAGCTAAAGAAGCCACCTCCATTTCATGGCTGGGCAGTAGCTGCTGACTGTCCTCTATCTGATCGTCCTCCTCACTAAAGAGTGGAGCTGAACCCAAAGCATAGGATACGTCGCTGGGGGAGGGAACGGCGTAGGACAGAGGCAATGGGAGGACAGGGACTGCTCTCGGGGCATGCCAACTGAGGGTTGTGTCAGAGGAACCTACCGACCCTAGACTGGGGGTCTCAGATGTAACTTGTGATGATGTTGATGAGCGCGTTAACCAATCTACCACGGCAGATGCGTTACTGGTGGAGACACGACCGCTAGCAGATACAGGCAGATCAGGTCTCTCACCATGACTCCTGCTGCCACTCGCCCCTAGTCTGCTGCGACCTCTGCCTGCAGAATCTTGGCCTCTGCCACTCCTCTTTGAACTTCCTGGCACTTGTCTGCCTGACATTTTTATGTATTTGCTTATTTTGTATAACAGATAGGGTGCTAGGTGCAAGTTTGGGATACCCTGCGGCCTGGTGTAATGACAGCAGACAGAAACCAATACAAAATTAAATAACTTAGTACAGCTGAGGCTGAAGCACACTTATTTTGTATAACAGATAGGGTGCTAGGTGCAAGTTTGGGATACCCTGCGGCCTGGTGTAATGACAGCAGACAGAAACCAATGCAAAATTAAATAACTTAGTAAAGCTGAGGCAGAAGCACGCTTATTTTGTATAATAGATAGGGTGCTAGGTGCAAGTTTGGGATACCCTGCATCCTGGTGTAATGACAGCAGACAGAAACCAATGCAAAATTAAATAACTTAGTAAAGCTGAGGCAGAAGCACGCTTATGTTGTATAACAGGGTGCTAGGTGCAAGGTTGGGATACCCTGCAGCCTGGTGTAATGACAGCAGACAGAAACCAATGCAAAATTAAATAACTTAGTAAAGCTGAGGCAGAAGCACGCTTATTTTGTATAACAGATAGGGTGCTAGGTGCAAGTTTGGGATACCCTGCGGCCTGGTGTAATGACAGCAGACAGAAACCAATGCAAAATGCAATAACTTAATAAAGCTGAGGCTGTAGACGCTTATTTAGTATAACAGATAGGGTGCCACGTGGTGGTTTGAGATACCCTGCGGCCTGGTGTATTGACAGCAGGACAAAAACCAATTCAAAATGCAATAACTTAATAAAGCTGAGGCTGTAGACGCTTATTTTGTATAACAGATAGGGTGCAATGTGGTGGTTTGGGATACCCTGCGGCCTGGTGCATTTAAAGCAGACCAAAACCAATTCAAAATGCAATAACTTAATAAAGCTGAGGCTGTAGACGCTTATTTAGTATAACAGATAGGGTGCAACGTGGAGGTTTGGGATACCTTGCGGCCTGGTGTATTGACAGCAGGACAAAAACCAATTCAAAATGCAATAGCGTAATAAAGCTGAGACTGTAGACGCTTATTTAGTATAACAGATAGGGTGGAACGTGGTGGTTTGGGATACCCTGCGGCCTGGTGTATTGACAGCAGGACAAAACCCAATTCAAAATGCAATAGCTTAATAAAGCTGAGACTGTAGCAACATGGTGGTTTGGGATACCCTGCGGCCTGGTGTATTGACAGCAGGACAAAAACCAATTCAAAATGCAATAGCTTAATAAAGCTGAGACTGTAGACGCTTATTTAGTATAACAGATAGGGTGCAACGTGGTGGTTTGGGATACCCTGCGGCCTGGTGTATTGACAGCAGGACAAAAACCAATTCAAAATGCAATAACTTTATAAAGCTGAGGCTGTAGACGCTTATTTAGTATAACAGATAGGGTGCCACGTGGTGATTTGGGATACCCTGTGGCCTGGTGTATTGACAGCAGGACAAAAACCAATTCAAAATGCAATAACTTAATAAAGCTGAGGCTGTAGACACTTATTTAGTATAACAGATAGGGTGCAACGTGGTGGTTTGGGATACCCTGCGGCCTGGTGTATTGACAGCAGGACAAAAACCAATTCAAAATGCAATAGCTTAATAAAGCTGAGACTGTAGACGCTTATTTAGTATAACAGATAGGGTGCAACGTGGTGGTTTGGGATACCCTGCGGCCTGGTGTATTGACAGCAGGACAAAAACCAATTCAAAGTGCAATAACTTTATAAAGCTGAGGCTGTAGACGCTTATTTAGTATAACAGATAGGGTGCCACGTGGTGATTTGGGATACCCTGCGGCCTGGTGTATTGACAGCAGGACAAAAACCAATTCAAAATGCAATAGCTTAATAAAGCTGAGACTGTAGACGCTTATTTAGTATAACAGATAGGGTGCAACGTGGTGGTTTGGGATACCCTGCGGCCTGGTGTATTGACAGCAGGACAAAAACCAATTCAAAATGCAATAACTTTATAAAGCTGAGGCTGTAGACGCTTATTTAGTATAACAGATAGGGTGCCACGTGGTGATTTGGGATACCCTGCGGCCTGGTGTATTGACAGCAGGACAAAAACCAATTCAAAATGCAATAGCTTAATAAAGCTTAGACTGTAGACGCTTATTTAGTATAACAGATTGGGTGCAACGTGGTGGTTTGGGATACCCTGCGGCCTGGTGTATTGACAGCAGGACAAAAACCAATTCAAAATGCAATAACTTAATAAAGCTGAGGCTATAGACACTTATTTAGTATAACAGATAGGGTGCCACATGGTGATTTGGGATACCCTGTGGCCTGGTGTATTGCAATAGCTTAATAAAGCTGAGACTGTAGAC
Source organism: Gastrophryne carolinensis (assembly GCA_027917425.1). Taxonomy (NCBI): domain Eukaryota; kingdom Metazoa; phylum Chordata; class Amphibia; order Anura; family Microhylidae; genus Gastrophryne; species Gastrophryne carolinensis. Next base: position 539,960,540 of record CM051234.1, read on the forward strand.
GCTTATTTAGTATAACAGATAGGGTGCAACGTGGTGGTTTGGGATACCCTGCGGCCTGGTGTATTGACAGCAGGACAAAAACCAATTCAAAATGCAATAACTTAATAAAGCTGAGGCTGTAGACGCATATTTAGTATAACAGATAGGGTGCAACGTGGTGGTTTGGGATACCCTGCATCCTGGTGTAATGACAGCAGACAGAAACCAATGCAAAATTAAATAACTTAGTACAGCTGAGGCTGAAACACGCTTTTTTTGTATAACAGATAGGGTGCTAGGTGCAAGTTTGGGATACCCTGCGGCGTGGTGTAATGACAGCAGACAGAAACCAATGCAAAATTAAATAACTTAGTAAAGCTGAGGCAGAAGCACGCCTATTTTGTATAACAGATAGGGTGCTAGGTGTAAGTTTGGGATACCCTGCGGCCTGGTGTAATGACAGCAGACAGAAACCAATGCAAAATTAAATAACTTAGTAAAGCTGCGGCAGAAGCACGCTTATGTTGTATAACAGATAGGGTGCTAGGTGCAAGGTTGGGATACCCTGCGGCCTGGTGTAATGACAGCAGACAGAAACCAATGCAAAATTAAATAACTTAGTAAAGCTGAGGCAGAAGCACGCTTATTTTGTATAACAGATAGGGTGCTAGGTGCAAGTTTGGGATACCCTGCGGCCTGGTGTAATGACAGCAGACAGAAACCAATGCAAAATGCAATAACTTAATAAAGCTGAGGCTGTAGACGCTTATTTAGTATAACAGATAGGGTGCCTTGTGGTGGTTTGGGATACCCTGCGGCCTGGTGTATTGACAGCAGGACAAAAACCAATTCAAAATGCAATAACTTAATAAAGCTGAGGCTGTAGACGCTTATTTTGTATAACAGATAGGGTGCAATGTGGTGGTTTGGGATACCCTGCGGCCTGGTGCATTTAAAGCAGACCAAAACCAATTCAAAATGCAATAACTTAATAAAGCTGAGGCTGTAGACGCTTATTTAGTATAACAGATAGGGTGCAACGTGGAGGTTTGGGATACCTTGCGGCCTGGTGTATTGACAGCAGGACAAAAACCAATTCAAAATGCAATAGCGTAATAAAGCTGAGACTGTAGATGCTTATTTAGTATAACAGATAGGGTGCAACGTGGTGGTTTGGGATACCCTGCGGCCTGGTGTATTGACAGCAGGACAAAAACCAATTCAAAATGCAATAACTTAATAAAGCTGGGGTTGTAGACGCTTATTTAGTATAACAGATAGGGTGCCACGTGGTGATTTGGGATACCCTGTGGCCTGGTGTATTGACAGCAGGACAAAAACCAATTCAAAATGCAATAACTTAATAAAGCTGAGGCTGTAGACACTTATTTAGTATATAGATAGGGTGCCACATGGTGATTTGGGATACCCTGTGGCCTGGTGTATTGACAGCAGGACAAAAACCAATTCAAAATGCAATAGCTTAATAAAGCTGAGACTGTAGACGCTTATTTAGTATAACAGATAGGTTGCAACGTGGTGGTTTGGGATACCCTGCGGCCTGGTGTATTGACAGCAGGACAAAAACCAATTCAAAATGCAATAACTTTATAAAGCTGAGGCTGTAGACGCTTATTTAGTATAACAGACAGGGTGCCATGTGGTGATTTGGAATACCCTGCGGCCTGGTGTATTGACAGCAGGACAAAACCCAATTCAAAATGCAATAGCTTAATAAAGCTGAGACTGTAGATGCTTATTTAGTATAACAGATAGGGTGCAACGTGGTGGTTTGGGATACCCTGCGGCCTGGTGTATTGACAGCAGGACAAAAACCAATTCAAAATGCAATAACTTAATAAAGCTGAGGTTGTAGACGCTTATTTAGTATAACAGATAGGGTGCCACGTGGTGATTTGGGATACCCTGCGGCCTGGTGTATTGACAGCAGGACAAGAACCAATTCAAAATGCAATAGCTTAATAAAGCTGAGACTGTAGACGCTAATTTAGTATAACAGATAGGGTGCAACGTGGTGGTTTGGGATACCCTGCGGCCTGGTGTATTGACAGCAGGACAAAAACCTGTTCAAAATGCAATAACTTTATAAAGCTGAGGCTGTAGACGCTTATTTAGTATAACAGATAGGGTGCCACGTGGTGATTTGGGATACCCTGTGGCCTGGTTTATTGACAGCAGGACAAAAACCAATTCAAAATGCAATAACTTAATAAAGCTGAGGCTGTAGACACTTATTTAGTATATAGATAGGGTGCCACATGGTGATTTGGGATACCCTGTGGCCTGGTGTATTGACAGCAGGACAAAAACCAATTCAAAATGCAATAGCTTAATAAAGCTGAGACTGTAGACGCTTATTTAGTATAACAGATAGGTTGCAACGTGGTGGTTTGGGATACCCTGCGGCCTGGTGTATTGACAGCAGGACAAAAACCAATTCAAAATGCAATAACTTTATAAAGCTGAGGCTGTAGACGCTTATTTAGTATAACAGATAGGGTGCCACGTGGTGATTTGGGATACCCTGCGGCCTGGTGTATTGACAGCAGGACAAAAACCAATTCAAAATGCAATAGCTTAATAAAGCTGAGACTGTAGACGCTTATTTAGTATAACAGATAGGGTGCAACGTGGTGGTTTGGGATACCCTGCGGCCTGGTGTATTGACAGCAGGACAAAAACCAATTCAAAATGCAATAACTTTATAAAGCTGAGGCTGTAGACGCTTATTTAGTATAACAGATAGGGTGCCACGTGGTGATTTGGGATACCCTGCGGCCTGGTGTATTGACAGCAGGACAAAAACCAATTCAAAATGCAATAGCTTAATAAAGCTTAGACTGTAGACGCTTATTTAGTATAACAGATTGGGTGCAACGTGGTGGTTTGGGATACCCTGCGGCCTGGTGTATTGACAGCAGGACAAAAACCAATTCAAAATGCAATAACTTAATAAAGCTGAGGCTGTAGACACTTATTTAGTATAACAGATAGGGTGCCACATGGTGATTTGGGATACCCTGTGGCCTGGTGTATTGACAGCAGGACAAAAACCAATTCAAAATGCAATAGCTTAATAAAGCTGAGACTGTAGACGCTTATTTAGTATAACAGATAGGGTTCAACGTGGTGGTTTGGGATACCCTGCGGCCTGGTGTATTGACAGAAGGACAAAAACCAATTCAAAATGCAATAACTTAATAAAGCTGAGGCTGTAGACGCATATTTAGTATAACAGATAGGGTGCAACATGGTGGTTTGGGATACCCTGCGGCCTGGTGTATTGAAAGCAGGACAAAAACCAATTCAAAATGCTATAACTTAATAAAGCTGAGGCTGTAGACGCTTATTTAGTATAACAGATAGGGTGCAACGTGGTGGTTTGGGATACCCTGCGGCCTGGTGTATTTAAAGCAGACCAAAACCAATTCAAAATGCAATAACTTAATTAAGCTGAGGCTGTAGACGCTTATTTAGTATAACAGATAGGGTGCAACGTGGTGGTTTGGGATACCCTGCGGCCTGGTGTATTGACAGCAGGACAAAAACCAATTCAAAATGCAATAGCTTAATAAAGCTGAGACTGTAGACGCTTATTTAGTATAACAGATAGGGTGCCACGTGGTGGTTTGGGATACCCTGCGGCCTGGTGTATTGACAGTAGACCAAAACCAATTCAAAATGCAATAACTTAATAAAGCTGAGGCTGTAGACGCTTATTTAGTATAACAGATAGGGTGCAACGTGGTGGTTTGGGATACCCTGCGGCCTGGTGTATTGACAGCAGGACAAAAACCAATTCAAAACGCAATAACTTAATAAAGCTGAGGCTGTAGATGCTTATTTAGTATAACAGATAGGGTGCTAGGTGCAGGTGTGGGATTTTGTATAAAAGATAGGGTCACGTGCTGAAATGGAATGCCCATGTGGGCTGGGGTTTTTACAGCAGACCAAAAAAATTAAAACTAATCGAGCTATAAGAAATGTTAATGTGCCACTGCCAACATGGGATGCACAGTGGCCAGGAATTTTTACAGCACAAAACACAGCAATTTAAAACTGATCTGGCAAATGAATTGAAATGAAAATAAAAAAAGCTTTCTTTCCCTGTCACTTTATCTGCTGTCCCTGCCTGGATCGTTCCCGATTTTTCACTATCTTTCCCTATCTTTCCCTGGCTCTCCCTGGCACTCTGGGTCTCTGTGGGTCTCCCTGCCTCTCTGTTACTCTCTCCCTGTCCTCCGTTGTCTGTGCACTGCAAGTCTCAAATGCGCACAAACAAGATGGCCACCGCTTTATATAGCGCTGTGACACTGCTATACGTCACCGGGGCTCCTGGCTGCTGATAGGCTGCATGTGACCTTCCCGTGATAACTTGCCCCAGGGGATATGTCCAGACATGTCCATCCACCATTTTACAATGCCTGTAATTGAAGTAAATGGAGTTTAAAGGAAAACTTTGATCGATCGAATCGCGGGGAAATTCAGATTCGTTCAGAATCAAATTTTTTATGAAATTCGGAACGAATCCGGGTTCGTCGAGCTGTTCGAGCTGACCAGACTTAATCGCGCTTCCCTCCATAAGTTGTATAGTGAGCTTCGGCCATGGTTAGCCCGCACCACAAGGAAGGGGCAAGCAATTTCAGGTATGACCAAGATGCTTGGCTGCCTGCTGTCACGCTCCAGGTACTACAGCAATCCACTTAGATAACTCCAGCCCTCTCGGTAAGACCTCAACCCCCAATCTCCGCAGCCAGCTTCACCTATAGGAGCCCCCGCTTGCCGGGACGCAGAACACGCCTGCCCGGGATCGGTTGCCCCCAGGACTTCAATGGCTCAAAGATTGGAGTCTTACTGTTCAGAGGCCTGGAGAACCCGTGGCTGGAAGTGGTACTGAGTAGCCCAATCGCTGAGCGTATAACGGAAGTCCAAACAGGCTTAGGGTCAGCAACGGAAGTTCTGAGATGGCAGCGGTACAATAGGGTTGGACAATTCGTGGTCGAGGATCAAGCAGAGGTCGGCAACAGGAGATCAGATCAGGGATGGTAAAACACAGGCGAAGGTCGGCAACAGGAACGCAGATCGGGGATAGTCAAGACAGGCGAAGGTCGGCAACAGGAACGCAGATCGGGGATAGTCAAGACAGGCGGTGGTCGGCAACGGGAGTTCAGAATATTCACAAGAGACAAGCAGCTACTAGGTACAAGGCACTATCACAGGCGCTGAGCAACTGACAGGGTGAACCTTATATAGGGACAGATATGATGGGAGGTGAGTGTATGATTGGTGCAACTACAATCTTAACACACATTGGGCCAGAACCAAAAAAGGGCGTGTAGCCCAGAACCTCTCTTTTGGGCTCATTGGCCCAAAGTCTGAACCAAGGGGCGTGCCTGTGCCCCTTGGTTCAATCCCTTCCCACTACAGCCTCCGGCGGGCGCGCTGTGTGCAGCGCCGCCGGAGGGCATAAAGGTTACGTGCTCGCGCATGCGCGCGTGAGACAGTAACGCGGGCGCGGGCCTGAGGAAGGAGAGCGGCCGTGCGCGGCGCCGCCTGAGCCGCCGCTCGGCGTGGCCGCCGGGCAGGAGCTGCTGCGGCCGGGCGCCCGAAGCCAGCGTTGGAACGGGGCTCAGGTAAGCGCCGATTCCTGACACTACCCCCCCCTTCACGAGGGGCCTCCGGACCCTTACCGGGTTTTCCTGGATTGTCATGATGAAACTTCTTTACAAGAGTACTGGCGTGCACATCCTTAGCTGCTACCCAGCACCTTTCCTCGGGACCGTAGCCAACCCAGTCCACCAAATACTGTAAAGAATTACGCACTTTACGTGAATCCAAGATCTTATTCACTTCATACTCGGGCTCATTATCAACAAGAATTGGCGAGGGACCAGCAAGAGGAGTATTATTCGCTGGTTTTAACAATGAAACATGAAAAGAATTAGGTATTTTCATAGTCGGCGGGAGTTGAATCTTAAAAGACACATTATTCAATTTCTTGATAATCGGGAAAGGTCCAATTAATTTCGGACCCAATTTACTAGAGGGTTGACAGAGCGCAATATTTTTAGTGGAGACCCAAACTAGATCGCCTACTTGAAGAGTAGGTTCCCGTGATCTACGACGATCGGCAAATTTCTTATATCTTAAACTAGTGGTTTTAAGAATTTCCTGAACATGAGTCCAGATATTCTTCCGTTCTTGAAGCCACTCCTCCAACGCCGGCAAGTTGGAGGGTGACCCTGAAAGGGAAGAAGCTCTAGGATTTTTCCCTAAGTTACAATAAAAAGGCGATATCTTGGTACTCTCACTAGGCACATTTTTGTAAGCAAATTCGGCGAAATCAATACATTCTGCCCATTGTTCTTGGGCATCAGAGACATAGCACCTTAAGTACTGTTCCAGAGTTTGATTAGTTCTTTCCGTCTGCCCATTGGACTGGGGATGGTAGGCAGACGAAAGAGAGATCTGTATACCCAGCCGCGAACAGAAATGTTTCCAAAAACGGGAAGTAAATTGGACGCCCCGATCAGAGACTATATTGGACGGAATACCGTGAATACGAAAAATGTGTGAAGTAAATAGTCGAGAAAGCTCTGATGCAGAAGGAAGTTTAGCCAAAGGAATGAAGTGTGCCATTTTACTGAAATGATCTACGACCACCCAAATAACAGTATTCCCGTGTGATGAAGGCAAATCTACAATAAAATCCATAGAAATATGAGTCCAAGGTTCAGCAGGGATTTCAAGAGGAGCCAAACCGCCACTGGGAGCCTTGTGAACCCCTTTACTTCGAGCGCAAACAGCACAAGCGTCGATAAAGGCAGTAATATCGCGTCTCATGGTTGGCCACCATACATGGCGACGGGCAAGCATAAAGGTTTTTCGGTTACCCACATGACCAGCAGTTTTAGCATCGTGAAACTCGCGAATTACATCTGAACGCAAATGTGGCGGTACAAACTGGCATCCCAAGGGAACATCACTAGGAGACTGGTCTTGAAACGGCGCCAAAGTGTTAGAGAGATCAGGAAGTAATGCCCCGACCACACAACCCATAGGTAGAATCGGGTCACCAGTATCACCCCGATCCTTACATTCACCGAACATGCGAGATAGAGCATCCGCTTTAGTATTTTTTACACCCGGCTTGAACGTAATAATAAAATTAAAACGCGAGAAGAATAATGCCCACCGTGCTTGACGAGAGTTCAATCTCTTGGCAGACCCAATGTATTCAAGATTTTTGTGATCGGTATACACAGTTATAGGGTGTAATGAACCCTCCAGCCAGTGTCGCCATTCATCAAAAGCCAGTTTAATAGCTAATAGTTCCCTATTACCGACATCATAATTTTGCTCCGCGGTACTGAATTTACGTGAAAAATAAGCGCATGGATGAAGACGCTCAGGGTTACCGGAATATTGCGACAAAACTGCACCCACTCCCAGCTCTGAAGCGTCCACTTCAACAATGAAGGCCTTACGAATGTCTGGGTGAATTAACACTGGTGCCGAAGTGAAGGCCCGTTTCAAGGTCAGGAAGGCCTCACAGACAGAGGGAGACCAGTTGGCAGTAAAGGCCCCCTTGCGGGTAAGATTAGTAAGAGGTGCAACAACATGAGAGAAGCCTTTGATGAACCGCAGATAAAAATTAGCAAAACCTAGAAAACGCTGCAATTCTTTTAAGGTCTTGGGTTGAACCCAATCCTGAACCGCCGAAACTTTCCCCGCGTCCATCTCTAAACCCTGGTTGGTAATAATATACCCTAAGAAAGGAACTGTGGTGACTTCAAACACGCATTTAGAAAGTTTGGCAAATAAGTTGTTCTCTCTTAATTTTTGTAGTACCAACTTAACATGACGTCTGTGCTCCAACAAGGAATTAGAAAAAATGAGAATATCGTCTAAGTATATGACCACAAATCTACCGAGATACTCTCTCTTGAAAAACGGCTGGCGCGTTACAAAGACCAAAAGGCATGACCAGGTACTCGTAATGGCCGTCTTTCACATTAAATGCGGTTTTCCACTCATCCCCCTGTCGGATGCGAATAAGATTGTAAGCCCCTCTTAAATCCAACTTGGAAAAAATTTGGGACCCTGTGACTTGATTGAACAGATCCCCAATCAAGGGCAAGGGGTATCGGTTCTTAACAGTGATTTTATTCAAGGCTCGATAATCTATGCATGGTCTCAGGCCGCCATCTTTTTTCTCTACAAAAAAGAATCCAGCCCCGGCAGGCGAGGTAGAGGGGCGAATAAATCCCTTCCTTAAATTTTCGGTGATGTACTCCCTCATTGCTTGCTCTTCGGGCAGGGTAAGATTCTAAATTTTTCCCCTCGGGGGAATCGTGCCAGGAAGCAAGTCAATAGGGCAGTCATAAGACTGATGTGGAGGAAGGGTATCCGCAGAACGTTCAGAGAAGACATCAACCCAGTCAGCGTATGGTTGAGGTAATCCCTGAGGTAAAACTTGCATACTTCTAAGGCCTGTAGTAAAGCAGTGACTTTTACAATGGTCACTCCCCTTGATCAATTCTCCAACCCGCCAATCTAACACCGGGTTGTGGAGTTGTAACCAGGGGTATCCCAAAACCACCGGAGTCTCTGGACAGTCGAAGATGAAAAATTCTAAGAACTCTGAGTGGGAAGAGCCAACAATTAACCGGAGAGGTGGGGTCTTGGTGTTTATAGGTCCCCCCTGGATGGCCTTCCCATTGATGGCCAAAACTTGTAGGGATCTTTCAAGAGGAACTAACGGGATACCTAAAAGGGAGATCATACTCCTGTCCAGAAAGTTTCCCGCCGCACCGCTGTCGATAAAGGCGGAAACTGTTTGCTTGGAAGAACCCCAAGACAGGTCAATGGGCACTAACATTTTATTTTGGCGAGAGTTGCAAACTGACTCACCCAGATCAGTACTCTCTACCTGGTCTGGGTGCGGAAGTTTTCCGCCGGTCTCCCCTTGTTGGGACAGGACCCTGCGAAATGTCCCGAGTTCCCACAATATAGGCATAACCCCTTGGATCGCCTACGCTGCTTTTCCTCTTGGGATAATCGGGTTCTCCCTAATTGCATGGGTTCTTCCTGGGAAGGAGATGAGGTATTTTCCCCACGGGTAGCCGGGGAACTAAGACTCTGGAAGGACCTGAAGGACGTGGGAGCCCTGGCTCTCTCCCTAGCCCTCTCTCTAAGACGCCTGTCTATTTTAATGGAGACCTGCATTAATTGATCTAGGTCTGCGGGTGGAGGAAAATTAACCAAAGCATCCTTGATGCTTTCCGACAGCCCCACCCTGAACTGACTACACAGAGCGGGATCATTCCACCTCGATTCGATGGCCCAGCGGCGGAATTCAGCACTATAATCTTCAGCCGAATTCCGTCCTTGTCTTAAGACCCGAAGCCTATTCTCTGCCGTGGATTGTTGATCAGGATCAGCATATAAAACGCCCATAGCATTAAAGAATGCTGTAACGGATTGTAGGGCAGAATCATGAGATGGTAAACTAAAGGCCCAGGACTGCGGGTCTCCTTGAAGCAGAGAAATGACTAGGCCTACTCGTTGGGACTCAGTGCCTGAGGAGATGGGTCTCAGCTTGAAATACAGTTCGCAGGCATTCTTAAAATTGGAAAATTTTACTCGTTCTCCAAAAAACTTTTCAGGCAGTGGAATCTTTGGTTCTGAGATATGAGGTGGTACAGAGGATGCCGGTAACTGACGAGATTCCTGAGTGGCCACTCTTTGAGCGAGCTGGTTTATCGCCGTAGCCATAGCTTGCACCTGCTGTACCAGGTCATCCATCTTTTGGCCTGTGATAATGTCACGCTCCGGGTACTACAGCAATCCACTTAGATAACTCCAGCCCTCTCGGTAAGACCTCAACCCCCAATCTCCGCAGCCAGCTTCACCTATAGGAGCCCCCGCTTTCCGGGACGCAGAACACGCCTGCCCGGGATCGGTTGCCCCCAGGACTTCAATGGCTCAAAGATTGGAGTCTTACTGTTCAGAGGCCTGGAGAACCCGTGGCTGGAAGTGGTACTGAGTAGCCCAATCGCTGAGCGTATAACGGAAGTCCAAACAGGCTTAGGGTCAGCAACGGAAGTTCTGAGATGGCAGCGGTACAATAGGGTTGGACAATTCGTGGTCGAGGATCAAGCAGAGGTCGGCAACAGGAGATCAGATCGGGGATGGTCAAACACAGGCGAAGGTCGGCAACAGGAACGCAGATCGGGGATAGTCAAGACAGGCGAAGGTTGGCAACAGGAACGCAGATCGGGGATAGTCAAGACAGGCGGTGGTCGGCAACGGGAGTTCAGAATATTCACAAGAGACAAGCAGCTACTAGGTACAAGGCACTATCACAGGCGCTGAGCAACTGACAGGGTGAACCTTATATAGGGACAGATATGATGGGAGGTGAGTGTATGATTGGTGCAACTACAATCTTAACACACATTGGGCCAGAACCAAAAAAGGGCGTGTAGCCCAGAACCTCTCTTTTGGGCTCATTGGCCCAAAGTCTGAACCAAGGGGCGTGCCTGTGCCCCTTGGTTCAATCCCTTCCCACTACAGCCTCCGGCGGGCGCGCTGTGTGCAGCGCCGCCGGAGGGCATAAAGGTTACGTGCTCGCGCATGCGCGCGTGAGACAGTAACGCGGGCGCGGGCACGAGGAAGGAGAGCGGCCGTGTGCAGCGCCGCCTGAGCCGCCCCCGCCGCTCGGCGTGGCCGCCGGGCAGGAGCTGCTGCGGCCGGGCGCCCGAAGCCAGCGTTGGAACGAGGCTCAGGTAAGCGCCGATTCCTGACACCTGCAATTTTTGCCGAACGGCTCATTGGAGAGGCTGGGTGCCCTCTCCGTGGGAATCTCCCAGCCTACGCTGAGCCGCGCGCTATCCAAGTTTTTGGAAGGCATGGCTACCATTAGTCAGAAATATATTTATTTTCCTGACGACATGGTAGCCTTGAATGCGCTTAAGCTGGCATTTTATAATATCGCCGACATGCCCAACGTCATGGGTGCCATTGATTGCACCCACGTTGCATTGGTCCCTCCTGCAGCCGACGAGTACATCTATAGGTAAGTTCAATCGGTCATTTTGTTATATAGTTTACATAAATTGTATTTTAACTATCTATTAATCCCTCCTTGTTAATTGTCTCTGTGAAATAGCTTACACTGTATATCTATTAATTCCTCCTTGTAAATTGTCCCTGTGAAATAGCTTACACTGTATATCTATTAATCCCTCCTTGTAAATTGTCCCTGTGATACATTTGGCCGTCTTTAGCTTCATCAATGTTTTTCATGTCGGCCAAAGCCAAACATTTTCATGTGGACCTTAATTAGTCATTTTAAAGTTAATCTTTAGTTGATCCAACATACATATCCTTTTTTGGGCTAAAAATACTTAGGTACTTAGTTAGTGTTATTTGTATTGCCCAACATGTTTTTTGGAGGATGTTAGGAGTTAGTGTTTGAGTAGTTTACTTAGCCTTGCTAATTTTTGTTGTTTTTCTTTTTTCCCAGGAACCACAAAATGGGCCACTCCCTGAATGTCCAAGCAGTGGTGGCCCCGGTCATGCGGTTCATTAGCATCCTCGCCGGGTTTCCAGGCTTATCCCATGACGCGTACATATTGCGATAATCTGGATTGTACCGTCGGTTTGAGTCTAGAGAATTCTCCGGTGGATGGCTCCTTGGTTAGTTGACGCAAATAACGTCATTCACTTTTCAATGTATGCCTATGAATATAGTTGATGACCCATGTCTGAACCTATGGCTGTTGTAATGTGTAATTTATGTTAGTATTTTCTTATTCTTTCAGGGGATTCCGGCTATCCGCTTCTTCCCTGGCAGATGACGCCGTCCTTCGGCCACAGAATGCGGCACAGGACGCCTACAATCGGGGCCACCGGAAGACATGGGCCGTTGTGGAGAGGGCCTTTGGCCTCTTAAAAACTCGCTTCAGGTGTTTGGACCATACCGGGGGGGCACTTCAGTATCACCCCAACAAGGTCATTACATCATACTGGCCTGCTGTGTCCTACATAACTTTGCCATCATGCATAGTGTCCCCTGGTATGTGGATCTGCCCCCCTCTCCACCAAGCCAGGACCCAGAAGACCACTACCTTGGCACACCTAGTGCCTCTGGCCAAGCTGTTCGGGCCAATTTGATTAATACCCATTTTGCCTAATTTGTTTGTCCTGTGTTTGTTGCATGTAATTATTATTTTATACTATAATTTGGCTTTTTGAATGCTTTAGTATTGTTTTTTGTATCAAATAGTAATGAGTTAATTACTAAAATATTCACACATGATCTGAGACTCATGCATTTTTTTGGGCCCTGTTTGTTTCGAAAAACCTTCTGTAATCTCAAAATAACCCAAACATTAATGCATCAACTTAGTCAACAACAGCTAAAGTCACATTCAATATATTTTTTGGAAATATGATAAATTGGAGTTGAAGGGCACTCGCAGACTTCATGTACATACATAGTACAACAAAAATATACATTGGTGCTGAATCAGGGCACCTAGCAATTGGCAACATCCAGGAGTTTTAAAGTAACGCACTCCAGGCCGAAGTTTCAATAACCAATAAAATAAACAGACAGGGAGCAAGCATTTGCATGTCAATATTTGGCCAGTAATACATAGGGCCACATACACACTCTCTCCTGCTTGGCCACATTTGCCACAGGCACAGGTGGAAAGCAGCCATACCTATGCCACATCCACGGCTGTAAGTCAGTGGCCCACCCAAACAATAACCCCCAGTCCAAATGCAAGTCCAGTCCAATCTTTGCCAAGGTTCAAGGTAGTAGTTTGCCAGCCCAGAATGTCCCCCAATCATGCCTAAAAACAGGATGAGCCAGACACAATTTCATTAGGCCAAAGCCTGCAGCGTGGCAGCTTGAGCGGCAGGTTCAGTGAGGCTTTATCTCAGGCATTGGCTAGTGGGGTATCTCAGCACTCTAATGAGCTATATGGGCGAAAATCCAAATCATCCAGGGCAAATAGCTGTTATAATGGGTGTTGCCCATAAAACCCTGGTGGTGGGCCTTGGGGATGGCCCCATCACCTGGGCATGTATGGCATTCATAATCTGCCACTGTTCCAACATGAGTCTATTACTATTTCTAACTTCCTCGAGCATGCCTGTCAAATTATTAGTTAAGGTGGCCATGTGGCTGTTGCTCGTCCTAAATTCTGTCAGCATGGAGGTGAATGTATTATTTAATGTATCTAATTGTGCAGTAAGCTGCTCTGTGGTTCTTTGAGTCACCTGGCGAAATAAATGCCTCTCATGGTGCCACGCTGACTCCAGGATCGGCATGCGCCTTCCCTGGGAAACTGGTCGACGTTGCTGACTACGTCTCCCAATTCCCCGGGTTTGAGCGCCTGCAGATGCTGGACCTCTAGGGCGAGCAAGAGTCGCAGAAGTGCTCGGAAAATCCTCTGCAGCAGAGCTACCACTGGGGACTGTAGGCTCAGTCTCTGCATGCTGCCCATGATGGGCTGGCAGCATGCGTCCAGCTTCACTCTGCTGCAGAGGATTTGGTGCAGTAGCATGTTGGGACCATGGCAGATAATGTTCCAGGGGGGGGGCAGTTGTGAAGGTCCCATCAAGGTGGCATCCTCTTCCATCTCCTGGATTTCCTCTATCAGTGTGTGGGTCTGTTGGGACATGTGGAAAAAAAAGTTACGTTTGGTCCCTAAATATATTAGTTATGCAAATTAGTCATGTTCATTCACATGCATCAGCAGAATCATCAAAATACACTTACCGTATATATCTGCTCCTGGCTCCTAGGCAGCACGAAAGTTGACGGCGTGGTCAAACTGGATGAGGCTTCCACAGTTGCTGAGGGTTGATGCTGGGCTGTTTTGTAAATAAAAAGGCACGTAAACACCCAAATATCCATTGATGATCTGGATTACTACATATGCTTCAATAAAACACGTGGGCAAGCAGGAATGGCAACTCCCCCAACGGTCCAAGGTGACCTTTACTATGAATGTCATTATCTGTTATATGTTTGCCTCAACCTGTACATACACATTGGTCACCTTAAATAATACAAACATGCATGTACTGCATTTTATGAGGCTTCACACATCCCTAAAGGGCCATTAGGGACCCACTCTCATAGCATTTGGCTTAACAGTATGCTGGTGGGCATTCTTCCTATGTAGACCTTTCCCTGACCCCAGATCAAGTATTTGAGACCAAAGCACAGCTAAAACCCAAGTGGCCTAAAGACAAAGAAGGAAGTGTTGGATATGATTGAGTAGAATCACATAACAAGCACTGCTTTGCTAATATTAAGAGTTTAATAGTGACCATAAATACTCTCCAAGCTCGTGTATGGCCTGGCAAATTTGAAAATGAACATTCCGCAGACATTTCACACCCTGCTATAACTGTAACCTCCCCTACAAGCCACTCCCTAGGGGCATGTGTTCATATATGCCTGTGAGCCTCATTATACACATTTCAAACATTTCACATACACACTAACATTACTAACCTGCAGAAATAGTAGGGATGTCCGTGTCCCGTTGCCCCAAGAGGCCCTTTAATGCCACGGGATGTATCAGCGCCAGCACCATCTCCTCAGCTAGGGTAAACTGTAATTTTGTGGGGAAGCCTCCGCCAGTTTGTAAGCTGAAAAATATAGGTTGACAAATGTAGGAAATTGTGCACAAAACAAGAAGCAGACAAATGCACAACTCAAATATGTACGTGTAATTGCGCAGTTTATTTTCTTTCTTCCGTGCTGCATACTTCAGGTCAGAAATTTTGCGCTGGATCTGCTCCACATCTTTAAGCTCCTCCCCCGCTGCATTGACCTGTCTGGTGAGCTCCTCCAAGATTTCATTTTTTCGCATTTTGCTTGTAGATTTTTATTTTCGCCCATATAGCTCGTCATAATGTAGGGTCAGCCCACTTGCCAATGCCAGAGTTTGGGCCTCACCAAACCTGCCACTCAACTGTCCTCGCCACAATGTCCGGCCTATTGCTTGCTGTTCGGGCTCATCTCTGGATGTAGGCAATTCGGGGGACATTCTGGGCTGGCTCTGTTGTGTTGAAATGTTGGACAGGTGGCTGGATAAAGAATGGAGTGGACTTGGAAATGGACTGGGGGTCCTTGCCTGGGTGGCCACTGAACTTGCTGGCGTGGATGTGGCATATGGATAGTGCCGGTGGCAAATGTGACCGAGGAGGAGAGGGTGTGCTTGAGGTTGTGGTGCTTCTGGCCCTGTGCCTCTTTGTGCCCTTGCCACTTGTGGTTCCATGCCCCTGGGAGGTACTTGCATGTGGTTCTGGAGATGCTGAGCTGGCTGTGCTTGGCTTTCTGGGCCTGTGGCTCTTACTCTTTCCATGTCCATGGGTGTGTTTCCCACGTGGCTCTGGAGATGCTGAACTGGCTGTGCTTGGCCTTCTGGGCCTGTGGGTTTTGCTCTTTCCATGGCCATGGGTGTGTTTCCCACGTGGCTCTGGAGATGCTGAGCTAGCAGTGCTTGGCCTTCTGGGCCTGTGGGTCTGGCTCTTTCCATGGCCATGGGTGTGTTTCCCATGTGGCTGACTACATGCAGAGCTGGCTGGGCTGGGGCTTCTTGGCCTGTGGCTCTTGGTGGTTCCATGGCCGCATTTCCCACGTGGCTCAGGAGATGCTGAGCTGGGTGTGCTGGGACTTCTGGGCCTGTGGCTTTTACTGGCCTTGCCAGTAGAGCGTTCTTTCAGAACGGATGTGGTAGGCCGGGGAGGAGGGGATGTTTTTTTTGGGGGGTGGGGATTCTCACCCTCTTAGTGGCCTTTTTTGCGGGCGTACCTGCCTGCTTGGTTGTGGTCCTCTTCTTCGCCACTGCCTCCTTTGCTTTGCTGGTTGTTTTGGGCTTAGTGGACTTGGTGGGTATTGTCGCCTTGGCCTGGCCACTGTGGCTGCGTGTTTCCCGCACCTTCGGCGTTGGTATTTGTGACCGAGCGGTCGGCCGTGAAGAAGCCTTCTCAGGCCGCTGTGGCATTTTGCTGCTGGCCTCATTGCCTGGTTTGGCCTTCCCGACTGTTTTTTTGGCTGGCATGTTGAGACTCTCAAAGAGAATGAGCTGTGTGTCCACAGCCTCTTCCTTAGATTAATTACTTAGCATAATGACATATGCCCTGTTCCTTAGATTAATTACTTAGCACAATGACATATGCCCTCTTCCTTAGATTAATTACTTAGCATAATGACATATGCCCTCTTCCTTAGATTAATTAATTAGCATAGTGACATATGGCGTCATGAGTTAGCTTGCCACCTAAAAAACATTCCATCCACAGCTGAGAAACATGTATTTGCCAACAAATAATGTTTGTTTCTTTTTTATACAGGGACCACACGTGCCAGAGTGGCAGCAATGAGTGAAAGGGTCCTTCAGTTGGTGGCCGACATGCAGTAGCTGCGTGACTTGTTGGGGACCACAGAAGAATACTAATGTTCTGGGTCCTGCCATTGCTATGTATATAGTTTTTAATGTTTTTATTCTAAAAAATTTAAAACATTTTTACATTTTATATGTTTTACAAAAAAAAATAAAAAAAAGTTTATACATTTTTATGAACAAAACGTTTTAAAAAAGCCCCCAAAAATGGCATTTTGGATTAAACAAAAAAAAAAACAAAAACTGTTTCAGTGTCATTTTATTTTCAAAATACAGTACCACAAAACGAATGGGCCAAGAAATATTTAGAGATGAAGATTTACATGACCGCAAAGTGATTTGGGTAAGTTTTAGGGGTCAGAAATGGAAGAACCTAACCGCGAAGTGATTTGGGTAAGTTTTAGGGGTCAGAAATGGAAGAAGAACCTAACTGCAAAGTGATTTGGGTAAGTTTTAGGGGTCAGAAATGGAAGAAGAACCTAACCGCGATGTGATTTGGGTAAGTTTTAGGGGTCAGAAATGGAAGAAGAACCTAACCACGAAGTGATTTGGGTAAGTTTTAGGGGTCAGAAATGGAAGAAGAATGAAAGCGCGAAGTGATTTAGCTAAGCATTGTAGCACAAGTGAGTGAACCAAATATGTAGGCGAGCACTTTAATGAGTTAAGTTTGTAGTGTGCAGGCGTAAGATCATAAGGATTTTCGTCTGGACGATTATTTATTGTAAAAGGTAAACAGAATCTAACTGGAAACGTAAAGGATTCGTGGGAGGAGACGATGGAAAAAGGGCAGAAACGAAAACCGACGTAACATGAGAAAAATGTTGGCATACGAACGGACGAAGACTTTACAGAAGGCTTGCAATGCATGCATAGAATCGCTCATACACTCATATGAGAGCGGGAACATTTAAAAAAAAAACAGACACAAAAACGAAAGTCTTTTTTTGTCTCTCTGAATCAACCCTATCCTGTGTTTGTCATGAGTGTTCTTCAAAGAGGCTTTCAGCTCCTTCATCCTACAAATTTCTGTCACCCTGGACAGCTACATAGAAGTTGTAGGTGCGTCTCGAGATTTCCAGCAGGAGGGAATACAGGACTTGGCCGCATTGAAGAGAGGGACAGAAGAGACTTCCCCGTTATCCAGATAGAAGTGTGAGCAAGGTTTAGGAGGTATCCTGCTGGGTCGTCCCCCAGATCTACATTAGTCAGTCATTTTACAATCTCCCTAACGTTGCCCCAAAACTTAGTAAGGCCAGTACACTCCCAAAAAATATGGATCACTGTTCCCCTAGCTTCAGAATAATGGGGAGGAGGAGGGAAACATCTTATACAGCTTGGATGGCACAAAGTACCATCTTGTCAAGATTCCTGATATCGGTTAAATATCGAAGATTTGTGCGCAAGCTGAAATATGGCTAATTTTTGTTTGACTGAGAATTTCCTGTCTAGTTCCTCTCCCACCCCTCCACGAACTGAGGCACACAGGAATCCAGTGGGTCAATAATCAGTGAATATGTGCTAGACAGGGCCTGCTCCATACTTTAAATTGAAGGATTTGGATTGGAAATATTTATTACTGCTAAATCTCTCTACAAGTCACTCTGCATTGAGAATACCAGTCAGATGACTAGCCTAAAGTCAAGTAAAATAGCCCAAGTAAAAAGTCCAGTTGCCCTGATTTTTTCCTACAGATATATATTCTCTGCAACCTCTAGTAGCTTTTGGAAACCACCATCAACACTGCAGAAGCCATTGTGGCTTACAAGTGGACCTGACTTTCTCTAGCCAATGCAACCTTTTTTCTATTTTTTATGTACCTGTTTATCTTTCAGCTTTAGCAATTCCTTATAAAATGCATTGGGATCAGTTTCCCTTTAATGTCCTAAAACAAGAAAAATACATGCATGCTTGAAAATGAACAGGTTTATCTACATAAGTGCAGGTGTATTTCCTAAACAATAATGGTTTTTATTTAGTGAATGGAATAAAAAGAGCTTAACAGACACAGACAGGGTCTTTTCACAGTCAGATTGTTTCACATAAGTTGCTGTCATTTAACAACTCCTGTTCCTTACCTCCTGCTTGCTCTTTGAGTACACTAAAGGGACTCAATGAATAACAATACATAGGTTAATTTTGTGCTCTCCATGATTGGAGCACTTTCCCCAGTTTGGTGGCAATTTCTTTCCTTTTCATTTTGCATTTATATACTCTGAAATGATCAAAATAAGACAAAAGTGGCCTTTAGTTGGAAACAAAAAAGGTACTTGAAAAGCCGAGGAAACACTTACTTTTAACAGTCAGGGTTTTTTAATCTAAAGGGCATATATTGAAAATTACCACATATTGTTCCTAACTATGTATTACACCAAAATATTGTGTTCTTTTGCATTTAACAGGCTAATGCTTTATTGAATATACTGTACAATTTTATTTTTTGTCCAACCAATGGTTGTAATCATACTAAGTTCTTTGCCACATCAGTTATGCACAACAAACAAGTAGCTATCAATAGAAACAGCTGTCATTTAGTTCATTTTAATAATTGGGAAGGTTGCTAGCTAGCACCTTCCTTAATTGATATTTCTCGCCTCATGGAGTAATAAGAATATTCAAAGGCCCTCTTTTTTAGCGAAAATTAAGGGATACAATGGGTGCTCCGCACCTTGGACAGGACCGTGCAAACAGATCAATATAATGACATTGAATGCACAGGGTCTCAACTGTACAGGGAAAAGATTCACCATCATTTTAGAACTGATGCACAGGAAAAATATACATACAATGATGATCAAGAAATTAATTTTAAAGATAATAAAGTGCCTAATTTTGGTGGCCGCAAATTTTCCACCCATTTCTTCTCTGCATTGACAAATAACAGAGCCACAGGGGTATCTATTTTGCTGGGGAGAAATCTATGTTTTGAATTAAAGATAGAAAATTAGAACAGAATGGTAGGCTGCATATAACTAAGGATAGGATTCATGGCTCCCAGTTGATTTCTCCAGCATCTGTTTATGGTCCAAACAGCAATCAGACCCCCTTTATAAACCATGTTTGAGTGAAATGTATTCCTTTAGAGAGGGTATCTTAGTAGTAGCTGGAGATCTGAATGTAGCTTTAAATCCTCAGGTGGATATCCCCCTCTAATTCCCAACTGACTCTTCTGCAGAAGAGTCACTTTATGCAATTCTCTTCGAGCATTATGCATTCTTAAAAAATGATCTGCTGTTCCGCTGTTGGCGAATTCTATTAATTTCCTTATCCCTAGCGGCTAGTCTAATGTTTGACAAGTATGCGCACCTTCAATGCGCTTCTCGTCTCACCAACATTTCTCGCATTACAGTCACACTCCAGAAGATATATGACTTCTTCCGTTTCAGTTCCAGTTCAGAAATATGTTTTTTCTTTCCCCCACTGGGCTGCAACTCTGTTCAGGGCTCTGGGAAAGGGGAGCCTCAGACGCATCACATACTGAGGAGGGGGTGGGGTTATAGATGGGCTTCCCACAGGCAGAGCAGAGCTGAGATCAGAAAAAGGTCAGCAATCCCAGAATGCAGAGCAGCATATCCAAAAGACACTTCCTGTCTGCAGGCAACATAAACTCCATGGGCCGCCATCATGGATGGTAAAAGGTTAACAAAACACAACAGGTTCAGGTAGGATGATTTTTAATGTGGGTAATCTGTATGTAGGGGTGAGGAAAACATACAAAATAGACTCTTATTCAGGGGAAATGTCCACTTAAGTGCGTTTTGAGTGAAAGAGCACAACACATCAAATCTACCCTGGCATGAATTCAAAGCCTTAAATACGCACATAGGATTACCTCTTCCTATACAAATCTGCTGACCTGATAGAGGTTAGGAAACTGTTAGGCCTGTATGACCGGCGCCTTCTTAAATTCAGATATAGGTGCAGAACCCACGAATACTCAGACAAATGTGGCAGAAAGTTGGCCAAGTCTCCAAGTCCAAGCACCCCCGACAGGATTCCTTGTACATACCCAACACCTTTCATAACAAAAGTTTTTTGTCATCCCAAAATTGGACAAAGATAAAACCCCACAAGGTAATTACAGAGTGATTTCATTAATCAAAATGGATGTAAAGCTCTATGCTAATAGGCTACAACCATTGCTCCCAAACCTCAGAGCTAATACACCGAAAACCATCACTGCCATGCACCATGCACAGACCCGATATATACTTTTTTTTTTACTTACAGTTGATGCAGAGAAGGCTTTCGACAGGGTTCATTGGAGCTTTATTGCAGGTCACAATTTCACAAGCAGGAATTGGGCCTACAATGTCGGGAAAAATAATGGCCCTATATCACTATCACACTGCAAAGTAAATGGCATTCTCTCACACTCTTTGAATATTAGAACTGGCACTCATCAGGGATGCCCTCATCTCAGTAACTATAGAGTGAACCTCTCTAAGATGGAAACCTTAAGTATTTCCCTAAATGTGCAAACCCAACAAATGCTACAAACAAAATTCCCCTTTAGGTGGCAAAAGCAATCCCTCAGGTATCTGGGGGTCCAGATTCCCCCTGAGTTTGACAAATTCAGTTATGTCCCTCTTCTTAACAAAGCTCTAGCCAAATGGAAATCTTACAGGCAAAACTGCTACTCATGGCTGGGATGTATTAACATTCTTAAAATGGACATACTGACCTATTTCCTATACATCTTCCAGGCCATCCCAGTTGTTCCCGAGAGGGGACTCTTCGTGATGCTGAGAGCAGCCTTTTTTAAATCTGTCTGGGACAACTGCAGGGTTGGGTTGCAGACTTTCTACAGATCTAAGAGGGAGGGCGGTTTGGGTATCTGTGACATACTGTGGCAATCATGGTCAGGCTAAGGAACTAGGCTAGGGGACATAATAAATAGAATCAGACCTCCCAAACTATAATAAATTCAAGCATGATGTCCAGGCAAGAAAATATCCTGGTTTCTTCTTACTCAACTGTTTTATAAATGTGGGCTTTTCTCCTTCTGCCCTATCTCTCCCTCATGCTCCCTTCAAAAACATTCTTAGATAGGCCTCACCATCAACGCACACCCTTTTCCTTTTTTATTTGGTGTTTCAAAACAATGAAACAAAACTTAGTTTTGCATTTTGTCTAAAGATGGGAGGCAGAGCTTTGCTGAAAATTTGAAGATAATGAATTGGAAAAATCATTCGTGATGACATGCAGAAACTGCAGATGGCCTGTAGAGTTCAGGAAAGGAACTACAAAATTCTAAACAGATGATACAAGTGTCCAGATGAGCTTGCTAGATACAGGGAGGCCCTGTATAGAAACTGTTGTAGATATGATAGGGACCATGAAACACATCTGGTGGGCATGCCCTCCAGTAAAGACCTTCAGGGGAACATTTTATTTCTATGAATTTTTGACCTCTGAGAGCATTCCAAATAATCCTCAGGTGACCCTTCTTTCTATCATCCCAGGGACATTAGCGACGAATAAAAAAGTTCTCCTGGGACACCTTCTCACTGTTGTGAGATCTGTAATCCCCAGGGTCTGGCATTCCCAAGCTGCCCCTTCCATCATGGAATGAGTACAAGAAGTAGAGACCATTAGATGAATGGAAGAATTGGTTGTAAATGGGGAAAAAAAACTCTGAAATACATTGCTTTGGATGGTCTCCCGGGTTTCCTTGGGCTCTCAGGATCAATTTAAAGATTAGAATAGAGGCAAAGAAGTGATAGTATCTTAGTGGTGAACAGGTTCTTAACTCAGGTGATACTCATTGCTAGATCGCAGATTTGAAGATTCGGCCCTATAGTAGATCTTCCCCATCCCGTCCCTAGGCTAAATTTTCTTTTACTTGTCTCTTTTCTTTCTTTACATAACTGATGTTGATTCAAATAATAACCAGATGATTGTATTGACACCAAGGATGTTCCATAATAATCACATCCATCTTTTTTACTTTCTATTGAATATGCAATTGATTATGCTTTAACCATTTATGAGTTTTATTAGATATTTGTTAAATTGGGTGCCAATCTCCGAAGACTTGTAGCAATACCTTATGTAACCTGCCCATCTTTTCTGTATTTCTGTAATTTGCTTCTTTAAAACATATAAAATGCAATAAAACATATTGTACAAAAAGTAAAAATAACAAAAAACACACCTCCTCGTTCCAGCAACAGCTGGTCTTCCTCCACTCCAATCCAGCTGTGCTATACACACAGCAGCAGAGGAATGAGAAGAAGCTGCCCATGCTGTGATAGCCTGCCACCAACCGTCTGACATGAGCAATGGGGGAGCCAACATGCAGGTAAGTGACAGTTTCAGGGGAAATTCAATCATCACAAAACCCAAGAATTTCAGATTTGTGGCTAATCTAATTTCCCTGAAACTGAATTAAATCTGCTCATCTCTAGTTTCTGTTGCTATATCACCTAAAATCTCAATAAAATACATTTATACATAGACTTGGGGCTTTAATGTTTAAAAATGTTAAAAAGTTCAAGGTGCATGAATATTTTTTTAAGGGGGGCTGTAAAATCTCTTGCAAAAGGTTGCATCAAGGTGCATCGATAGTGGTATAGGCCTGAGGGTCAATTAGGAGCCTGGTAAGAAAACACTTCTTTTTTAGGATAGAAAACTGAGATTTAGCGCCTCATTTATTACTAGCGCCTCGTAGCGCCACTTGAGCATCTGCCAAGAGATGCTATTAGCACCTCAGCCACAACACCTGCCACAGGAAGACAGCGCTGCTAGTGTTCGGCGCTGAAGGCTGTGTGGTGCTGTACCCTGCTTGGTCATTTTTCAATGGAGATAGCGCCAGGTAGCGCCAGTGGCAATCCGCATCTCCATGCAGTATTGAACATGTAAAACCACAGCCCCAGCGCAGGCACTCTAAAACCGTAACTCCCAGGCATACAGCGCCTATTTCAATGGCAAAAAAGCCTTTTAAAAAGGGTGGCAGCACAGTGACAAAGCAAAAACACATAGAATGACATTGGGGACACACAAATGACATGACACATGATTGGCAGGCAGTTTGCTATGGACAACCTAAGTACAATAAATTAAGAAAAAACATGGGATCCCGTGTCACTTGATTTAGCACAAAAAATAAAAATAAAAAATGCTAACCAGAAGTCACCAAAAATAACATAACTGGAATGGCTAATTGAAGATAGGAGATGATAGGAGAACGGCGCTGTGTCTGGTGTGATGTGGCGCTAACCAAACACCCGATGTTCTTGATATATGGAATGCTACATGGCGCTATATGTGGCACTAAACATTTTTTTGCATCATAAATATGACTTGGTGGCCCTGCAGAAAAACACCTGCCTCTACATGTCGCTACTTGGCGCTAACGTTTCTTAATTAAGGCCCTTACTTTGATTGTTTAGTAAGATTTACTAAGGGTCTTATTCATCGAGGGATAGCATCAGGTAGTGCCTTGTAAGCGACAGGTAGCGGCAGGTGAACGCCGGACACGGCACGCAATTACACATTTGTCAAGCAGATTCTGTTGAGCGACTGGGATAACACCATGTAGCATCCTATTCATCATTATCCCAGCCTCAGCGTACAGCGCCGGCGTTCATACTTTCAGAGAGCCATGTCTTACCTCTCGCTACCTGTCGCTCTCCCATACATTTCAATGGACGTTCTTTTACTTCTCTTTAAACAGGGTGTTTTTATATATATATATATTTTTATTTATTTTATTCTCAAATATTGTTGTGACCTCTCCTGGCCTAGAAAAAGACATTTTTGAATAAATTTTCAATTTTTTATATATTTATGCAGAATTGACATTACAGGTCTGGCATTAATGTGTTCATGTCACAATGTAATTCCATAAGTTTTCGCTTTGTTACTGGTGGATATATGTTCAGAAACAGCCTTTAATCACACGGCCTCCGGCACTCTGGGCTACAGCGAAGCATTTTAGAGCGCCGGCCGTGTGTGAGGCTGTTTTTTTGATGAATATGGTGTGAGTCGGTCGCACTGACCAGTCGCTACCATTCGCTCCCATACAGCACTGTACTGCTCATATAGCGATTCCCCACAACGTATTTAACAATGCTGCACAGCGACTGAGTCGCTCTGAACTAGCGACCCACGGCCGAGCACAGTGACTACTAGCGGGCGCTCTGAAATGCCTGCTACAGACGCTCATCTGTCGCTAACTGCCACTAGTAATGAATCAGCCTGCCCGTTTAGTGAAAAAGTAAGATTTCTCACCAGGCTCGACCCTATAGTGTATGTAAATCAGCCCCTGAGAGTACCAAGAAACTTCAGCGTCTAGAATTTAATAACAGAAACCATGTATGAAAACATTTTTAAACACCCTGATAATCTTCAGGACCTAAATGGTGTGCACCTCAGCCAGTTTTGTTTCCATACATATAGTAAGGATGAGTCACATTGCATATATACAATTACCAATAAATGATAATGCAAATCCAAACATACCATAAACAAGATGTAGAATCTAATGTTAACAGATGTATTGATTTTTATTAGTTTCATGTCCTGATTTATGTTTTCATAGATACAATTAGCTAAATGATCTTTTTACAATGGATAAATATATTTCAAGGACAATGAAAGCTATTGATTTATTTTGGCTAGTTTCAAACCTGACTGTATTGTAACATTTATCTGTGGGCACTGACTATTGGTAATGTGAGTGAAACAGACTATTGTTATCTCCTGAGTGCTCTTTAGTGGAGACTCTTAAAATTTTAATGAGGCACTTATTCAGTTCATCCCTGCCCACGGGATGCTAAATCCTAAATCCTTAAGCTATATCCAATTATTATTGTTATGATTATTGTTTATTTATATATCCTTAGCACTGTACAATGTAGTCATTACAAGCAGGGTCGCACTATACCCCAAACACAATAAAACAAATACCACAATTAAATAAGACCTAACACTTTGTTAAGTACACTACTCCATGGCATAGTTTATTTGGCGTTTCCCCGCTACAGCTTTTTTGAATTACAGGCAGGGTGAAACAGACAGTACATATACAATTACAAATTAGATGTTGCATAGTTCAAGTTCAAGTTAAAGCAGACCTCCAGTCAATAAAAATACGTTAAACCGGACCTTCAGTGTGATTTAATGAAAAGCCCAAACTCTTTAGGAATTTAGGATACAGGCGCCGCCATCTTGACTCAGGAGCATCACACTTACTGAGGAGAGGAGAGGGGGAAAAAAAACAGGGGGGCGGGTTATAGCTGTGCTTTGCTCAGACAGAGCAGAGCTGGGGTCAGGTAAAAGTCAGCAGTCCCAGAATGCAGAGCAGCACAGTCAGGAGGCACTTCCTGTTTGCAGGCTGCCTGATAAGATGGCGGCTTCCATAAGCCGCCATCTTGGATGTTTAGAGGCTCATAACATGCAGTAGATGCAGGTAGGATGATTTTTAATGTGAGCAATCTGTATGTACAGGGTTTGGGAAACATATAAGATAGACTCTTATTCAGAGTGAAGGTCTGCTTTAAGTAGGGGGATTATTCATCAAGAGTGCCAAGTAGTGCCTCGTAGCGGCAGGCAGCGTCTGGTGAACGCTGGGCACTGTAGGCAAAACCACATTTATGAAAGCAAATCTGGTGAGCGACTGTAACAGCGCCATGTAGCGTCCGAATCATCATTACAGGTGGTTCAGCTTATAGCGCCGGCACTCTAGCTTCCAGAGCGCCATCTATTACCTGTTGCTACATTTTGCTCTCCCATACATTTCAATGGACGTTCCTTTTCTTCTGTTTAAACAGGGTTTAAAAAAAAAAAAAATTCTCTCAAATAATTGTGTGACCTCTCCTGGCCTAGAAAAAGTCATTTTTGAAAACTTTATTGATTTTTTGTTTTTTATGCAGAATTGTCATTACAGGTCTGGCACTAAAGTGTTAATGTGACAATGTTACAACAGTGTAATTCCATGTGTCTTCGCTTTGTTACTGGTGGATATGTGTTTAAAAACAGACTTTGATCTCCATGCTATAGCGACCAGATTTAGAGTGCCGACGCTGTGTGTGTGCAGTTTTTTGACTACACACTGGTGTTACAGCGCCCAACATACATCACATTCATCAATGCCGGTCAGGTTACTACAGCAACTGAGGCACTCTGTTACAGCTCCCAATACCCGCGTATAGCTTCACTCTAAGCTCCGCTATACAGACGTTCATCTGCCAATACTGGCATTAGTAATGAATTAGCCTCTAAATTGCTCCTCTAAACCCCCCCCTCTGATGGTCACTGACATAAGCGGTTTCAGAGGGCTTACCCCATTCATATGTTGTGGAATAGCAGTAACATACAAAAGAGAAATGGCTAGAAGATGTATGGGAAGCTGCAGGACCACGTTAAGGCACCTCTTTTTCCTGCAGCAATACTCTAACAGGGAGAGCTCCCCCAATTTCGGGACACACACTTCACTGGATAAACTGAGAGCTAAACTTAACTGAGCCTGCTTAGGGCTCCGACCCCTTTACCTCTGGTGATTCACATGTGGGGGGGTCAACTCCACAACATACAGCTTAAGGCCCTCAACATTTATCCACATGCACTTACCACCCACACTATAACAGACCAAAGGGAAATGGCAAGCACCATCAATTTATATCTAGACTGGGAGATGCTCACTGGGACAAACCTAATCAGCTTTTATGAGGAGGTAAGTTCAAGATTGGATCAGGGGGAATCATTGGATATCATATATCTTGACTTTTCTAAAGCATTTGATACTGTGCCACATAAAAGGCTGGTACAAAAGATGAGAATGCTTGGACTGGGGGAAAACGTGTGCAGATGGGTGGGAAATTGGCTTAATGATCGGAAGCAGAGGGTGGTTATCAATGGTACACACTCAGATTGGGTCACTGTTACTAGTGGAGTACCACAAGGGTCAGTTCTGGGACCAATTCTCTTCAATATATATATAAATGACATTGGGTATGGATTAAACAGTAAAGTTTCAATCGTTGCAGGTGATACTAAGCTGAGTAAAGTAATTAAAACAAAAGAGGACAACAGGCAGCTACAAACAGATAAATTGGAAGCATGGGCAGTTAAATGGCAAATGAAGTTTAACACAGATAAATGTAAGGTTATGCACATGGGAAGGAGAAATCTGTGTCATGATTACACACTAAATAAAGAAACACTTGGTAAAACAACAATGGAAAAGCTTAACTGTAGTAATCAATGCCAGGCAGCTGCTGCCAAGGCAAATTGGATCATGGGGTGCATCAGGAGGGGCATAGGTGCTCATGACCAGAGCATCATTTTACCCCTGTACAAGTCACTAGTCAGACCCCATATGGAATACTGTGTACAGTTCTGGGCACCTGTGCTTAAGAAGGACATATCAGAACTGGAGCGCGTTCAAAGAAGGGCAACAAAGTTAATAAAAGGAGTGCGGGGGCTAGAGTACCCGGAAAGATTGTCCAAGTTAGGCTTATTTAGTCTAGAAAAAAGACGATTGAGGGGTGATCTAATAACTATGTATAAATATATTCGGGGTCAATACAAGGATCTGTCCCACAATCTATTTATACCCCGGAGTGTAACCATAACCCGGGGGCATCCACTAAGGTTAGAGGAAAGGTGCTTTCTCCACCGTCATAGGAGGGGATTCTTCTCTGTAAGAGCAGTGAGACTATGGAACTCGCTGCCAGAGGAGGTAGTAATGGTGGATACAATAAAAACGTTCAAAAGTGGCCTTGATGCCTTCCTGGCATGTAATAACATTTCCAGCTATGGCTACTAGACCACTGGAAGGAGTTAAACAGGCTGAACTGGATGGACTAAAGTCTTTATTCAGCCTTACATACTATGTTACTATGTTACTATTAGTCACAGACAAAACAAAAAGGATTTAACTACAAGGACCCCGGTACTCAAATCCCCAACCAGCCTGCAACAAATGTCCCCCAACTTTGTGACACACATATCAAAAGTTAAACTGAGAGTTGAACTTACCTGAGGCTGCCCAGGGCTCTAATCCTTTACCTCTGGTGATTCCCATGTGGATGGGCAACATACCTGACAGTTATGCTTACAAATGAGTATGATGGGGGTGCTGTGCCAGCAGCAATGCACCCCAATATGATATATATAAATATGTATTTTTTTTAAGGCAGTGTTAGGGCAGCACAGAGATCCTCTTGAATAGCAGCGTTTCACAACCACTTAAAAATATACGATAAACTACACTATGAGGGTTATTTAAGAAGGGATAGCGCCAGGTAGTGCCTCGTAGCGGCAGGCAACGTCTGGTTAACACCGGGCGCTGTACGCAAAACCACATTTATGAAAGTGAATCTGGTACGAGATTCTAACAGCGCCATGTAGCGTCCAATGTATTATTACAGGCGGCTCAGTGTATAGTGCCGTAGCTCTAGCTTCCAGGGCATCAGGTATTACCTTTCGTTCACTGTCGCTCTCCCATACATTTCAATGGCCGTTCATTTGCTTGTGTTAAAACAGCCTGTTGACTTTTTTTTTTTTTGCTCAAATCATTGTATAACCTCTCCTGGCTGCAAACAAACACTTTTAGAAACTTTTTGACTTTTTATATTTTATGCAGAATTGTCATTATGTTAATGTGACAGTGTTAAAACAATGTCATTCCATGTGTTTTCGCTTTGTTACAGGTGTATATGTGTTCAAAACAGACTTTAATCACACAGTGTCTGGCGCTCTATGCTATAGCAACCAGATTGTATGGTGTGGAGCGCCGGGAGTCAGTGGCACTGAGCTGGCGCTACCTTTTGCTCCCTGCAGCGCTGTACTGTGTGCGTCCAGCATACATCACATTCATCAATGCGGGCCAGGTTACTACAGCAACTAAGGCGTTATGTTACAGAGCCTGATACCCGCTTACAGCGTCTATACAGACGCTCATCTGCCGATATCTGGCGTTAGTAGTGAATCAGACTCCACGAGTGATATATGCCTGAGAGACAAAAGGAATCCTGTCTATCATCCTTCACACACTGAATAAACAGCTGCTGGATTGAATTGGTGTGAGGGGGAAAATGGTTACATTGTATCTTTATGTTATGTCAATCCTGCAGCAACCACAGAGTCTTCAGACAGCGTAATTAATGTACCTAAAATGTATCTAGGGGATCTGACATGAGCAGAGTCATTACAGCTGATTCTTAACATTTCTGCCTAGAAATTAGGGCTAATTACACCCTCAGGTGTAAATCAAGGTGGCAGCTCCCATATACTGTAGGTCAAGAGCAAAGGATCTGCCTGCAATTCCATAATATCTGCACGCGGTTAAGCCTTCTCAAATAGCTTGTGTCAGCAATTTCCAGAGGGGGGCTTTAGGGGAGGAATTTACTAAGCCTTTTTTTGACTGCAGGTAGGCTGTAAGAAAGCTCTGCTCATATGAGCTTACAGTCTGTCCACAAATATTGCTACAATAGCCTTCTGGCTTGTCTTAATCCTTAGCAAACTGCAGGACTACACAAAGACGTGTCCGTACAACTGCAAGCCACTGTACACAAGAAAAACGTACTGTAAGTGGACTAAAACAGAGCAGGGCAGCAAAACAAAGTATTAAAGCGGATGGAAAGCCAAAAATGGGTCGCTCAATCTATGCCCCACCCCCCCTCCACCTGAGCAGCTGGGAGCTACTGTTGGCTTGGCGGTGGTCTGGTTTTCAAAGAAAAGCACTTTTTGAGAGAGCCGACCGGCATTCAGCAAGGCTGGATGCGGGAGCGTGCATGGCTGAGGAGAAGCTGTGGCGCATCCAATGCAGGATGCCCCGGGGGCAGGCTAGTGGCCGGGCCTGAAATCGTTTAGGTTCCAGGGCCTGGCTATGAGGGTTTTGATCCATTTTAATGGAATAATGTAAAATTACATCAAGTCCACAAAAGGTAATGATAATAAATGAGGCCCCTAAACTCCTAAATGGCCCAGAATTTGGATTAACATTGAAATGACGGGCCTTATTTTTGAATTGCGCCATTTCGAATCTTTCTGGTGGCTATAGGCCAGGATCTTTTTCTTTTTTGGCGCAGCTATCATGTCTACAATGGAGCTGGAAGTCATAGCTCCTGATGCTAACTAATTTGCTTTAATTGTTGCATTATGTATAGAACAGCCTGTGTCAGCACCTGTTGGACCTGACTGCTGACAGCACCAGTGAGGGCCACTTTGGGCCAACATCTTTTCAGCGCTGCACAGCGTATTTAGTTCTTTTTGCCATCCTGCAAATATTGGCTCTGTATTCTTCCACCACTAGTCAGTGTTTTATCATTATAGATACAAGATATCACTGCTGGGAACAAAGGGGAGAATCTTTAAAATGTGTTTAGGCTGAGCTTTAGTTGTTGTTGTCCAAATTACATATTGGTAAGTAAAAGAAACGATGAAAAATGATTTTAGCAGAAAAAAATAAATGACATTTGGGGAAATTTAGGGCCTGTGTTTATATTATTAACAATCAAAAAGAGGTGGGCTGCCAGAAGAAGTCCAGCTAAATGACTCCTAAATATCAGGCCACACAGCTCAAGTATCACTATCGGCTTACTCTGATGGTATGACTTCATACCCGGTGATATTATTTACTATTTGCCTATCCCCTTGCACTTATTTTCACAATTTGATTTGTTTATTCACATTGATATTCAAATCACATAATATAAAAAACATATATATATATATATATATATATATATATATAATTTTTTTTTGAATATTTTTTTATTAAATCAATTATCTACATTGGGTATTATACTTGGAAAATAACTAGGACACATTTATGTGTATTTGTTTATATTTAACATACATTTATTGTCAGAAATAGATGGTATTAATTTGGGGACAGTGCAATACTTTATTACTTAATTAATTGATTAGTCATGTTGAAAGCCGCCATTGTAGTAAATCAGTTTTTAAATGATTTTAAATGTCTATGTCTTAGGGATTTTTGTTTTTTTGTGTGCCACAGAGCATAAATAAATGTTCTATTTTTGATACTTGAGTTCTGCGGCCTGATATTTAGGAGTCATTTAGGTGGATTTCTTCTGGCAGCCCACCTCTTTTTGCTTTAGACTATAGTGTTCACCACGTTTGTTCGGTGGTGATTCTCCTAGGGTCAGCACCTTTTAGGTTTCTTTATCTGGGCTGTGCAAGATAGAATTGTTTGTACATTATTAACAAGTCACAATGCAAGTTCTGCCCAAGAAATGTGTCTAATATTAATTAAAGGCATAAAACACTTCAATCCAGTTCTGCCAATTGTGCTCTATAGGATCTTGATCTACAGCGCCACTATAAGCTGCCGCAGCTTCAACCTGAGCGCCCAGGACGGCAACCTGTATTGCACTAATGATAAATTAGCTCTGCCTGTTTTTGGTGTTCTAAACAGCACACTGTGTGCCGCTAAGGCAAAAGAAAAAATGCTAATAACAGGCATTGATGCTTCATAAATCAGGCTCCCGATTTCAATGTGGTTTTGCGTACAGCGCCCGGTGTTTACCAGACGCTGCCTGCCGCTATGAAGCACTACCCGGCGCTATCCCTTCTTAAATAACCCCCATAGTGTTTATTGCTATAATTACATTTCCAAACATTTTTTTATGAACTTGTTTTGGGACTCATCAATAATTGAAATGCAGGACCTAGATTGTCCATAACAAATTTTTTATATAAATATTTATAAATTCATTTTCATGGCTTTTTTGGCTTAACAGCTATGGGGGTTATTTAAGAAGGGATAGCGCCAGGTAGTGCCTCATAGCGGCAGGCAGCGTCTGGTAAACACCGGGCGCTGTACGCAAAACCACATTGAAATCGGGAGCCTGATTTATGAAGCATCAATGCCTGTTATTAGCATTTTTTCTTTTGCCTTAGCGGCACACAGTGTGCTGTTTAGAACACCAAAAACAGGCAGAGCTAATTTATCATTAGTGCAATACAGGTTGCCGTCTTGGGCGCTCAGTTTGAAGCTGCGGCAGCTTGTAGTGGCGCTGGTGAATGCTGGGCGTTGTGCACAAAGCCACATTTAAGAAAGTAAAACACTAAACCAGTAGCATTCTGTGTAGCTTCTCGTAGAGCCAATGCAGACCACAGTTCAGCGCCAGCGCTGTGGAACTGGCATTATAGCCAAAAAACGAGAGCAGACTCACATCATAAATTAGACCCATAAACCTCTCTTTCAAGATAAATGCTACAATCCTAATACCCCAACCCTCCTATCATCCAGATCCCTAAACTAATAGCCAAGAAGAACAATTCTTTAAAAGTATATATACAACCACAATTCTAATAGTGTCATAAACAATTTATCATATAAGTGAACATGTCAGGGAAAACAATCCCGAATACTGTTGGCCTAAGGAAGTGTTTACACAAAACGCATGACTAC
The DNA here is from genome assembly GCA_027917425.1 of Gastrophryne carolinensis. Lineage (NCBI taxonomy): Eukaryota > Metazoa > Chordata > Amphibia > Anura > Microhylidae > Gastrophryne > Gastrophryne carolinensis. The sequence goes on from CM051234.1 coordinate 539,993,366, forward strand.
TGGCGGGAGTTAGAGTGGTCATCTCCTTCCTTATTTGGTGGCCTTTTGTTGTCTTTTGTTTCATTTATTTGGCACTAGGTTCATTAATTATGTGATTGATTGTATTTTGAGGCATATTTTGATTTGTGCTTTATTCCGGATTTTTTCCCTCACATGTCCAGTAGGTTCCTGAGTCAGGTGTACAGTAAGCATCTTTGGGCCCTTTAACCTTATTAAGTTGGTTAAGCTTTATGGGTCATAAACTAATATCAATTTACTACTGTTTTACACTCATTTTATTTATAAGAGAAAAAAAAAAGAACAAGGCCCAGTCACCCCTGGGAGTTTTTAAACTAAAACTCCCTCTACAGCTACTTCCAATTCATCATAATATTTAAGTCAAAACAATTCACTGTTATTTGATAAATGAAATTAAAAATATATACCAGAAGAATGGGCACACAATTGGACAAAGTCCCTGCCAAAAAGGGAACAATAGCTGTCCCATCTAATAGCACCAGTACCAAGGATAAATACATGTATTTTTGGTATACATATACAACAATACAACATGTACACTATAAGACTAATTAAAACCATCCCAGACAGGAAAAAATAAGAAATATATAAATATATTAGTAGGTAAATTAGCCTGTAGTAAATGATCTATGAATAATATATAGAGCTTAAATCAAGGTCATAAATCAATGAAGTGTAATAGTGGTACAAATTAGACCATTATATTAACATGTGACACAAAATCCCACACATATTTCACTGGTGGATATGTATTCAAAAACAGACTTTAATCACACAGCATCTGCCGCTTTATGCTATGGCGACCAGATCCAGAGCGCCGACACTGTGTGTGTATGTTTTTTTGTTAAATATGGTGTGAGTCGCTGAGAGTTGGTCGCAATGAGCTGGCGCTACATTTTGCTCCCTGCAACGCTGTACTGGTGTTAGATCGCCCAACATACATCTCATTCATCAATGCCGGCCAGGTTACCACAGCGACTCCTGCACGTGTATAGTCACACTTCTGTTACAGCTGACTCATAATACCATGTGTATTATATGCATTGTTGCCACTGTTGTATTTTACTTATGTTACCCTGTAATTTCTAAACAACATTGATAGTAACAATAAACCATCTCAAAGGATGTACACCACACCAATTCAATTAATGTTGCCAAGTAAAAAGTGTGTTAGGAAAATCATACAGAGTAGTTATACTATTCAAAGATCAAAAAAGGATACATAGAAGCCAAGCTCAGTGAAGCAATAACTGTTCATAATCCCCAGGAGAATAGTGCATCTCTCAAAAAAAGAAAGAATGAATAACCAGAAGCTACTAACAGTAATCTAGAAATACTATAACTATATTAGGTACAAATAATTACCATAATAGAGAAGTAACAGGTGTCACTTGAGGTCCTCCTGAGGGTTATTCGAAAGGGCTGGCTGCTTAAATGATGTTAAGGTACAGATATCAATATATAAATATATAAATGCACAGTATATAGTAAGATGTGGTGGCTGATTCACTACTAACGTCAGGTATCAGCAGCTGAGCATCTGTATAATGGCGCTTAGAGCGACCGCTAGTAGACGCTGTAAGCGGGTATCGGGCACTGTAACAAAGCACCTCAGTCACTGTAGTAACCTGGCCCGCATTGCTGAATGGGATGTATGTTGGGCGCTCTAACACCAGTAGAGCGCTGCAGGGAGCGAAAGGTAGCGCCAACTCAGTGCGACCGACTCTCACCACTTCACACCATACTTTTCAAAAAGTCTGTTTTTGAACACATATACACCTGTAGCAAAGCAAAAACACATGGAATGACATTGTTTTAACACTGTGACATTAACACTTTAGTGCCAGACCTGTAATGACAATTCTGCATAAAAATATAAAAACTCAAAAAAGTTTCTAAAAGTGTTTGCAGCCAGGAGAGGTCACACAATGATTTTGGGGGAAAAAATTGTCAAACACGCTGTGTAAACACAAGCAAATGAACAGTCATTAAAATGTATGGGAGAGGGACACTGAGCTAAAGGTAATAGCGCCGGCGCCATATGCTGAGCTGCCTGTAATATATGTGATGCTATATGGCGCTGTTAGAGTCGCTCACCAGATTCGCTTTCTTAAATGTGGTTTTGTGTTCACGAGACGCTGCCTGCTGCTACGAGGCACTACCTGGCACTATCCCTCCTTAAGTAACCCCCATAGATGAGCATACTGAATTCCCTTGGGAGGGTGGGGCTCCATTTGTAAAGCATAGATGAAATTTCCCTTTAATAATCATAAATACATAACATGGATAAATAGATCTATGGTGCTAAATGTAGCCTGTCTCCACAGCTTGTCTATTTCTGAACTGGGGGTTTTACTTTTATAACATAATAAAAAGCAAGGAAAAAAACGATATAACTGACGGTGTGACAGATTGGGAAATGAGTTGTCGGTACTGTTATATTACAATGTCATTGTGTTTCCCTCAAACTTTCAGTCTGCTATCCAGAGGGCCTGGTGATTCTAATAACATAAACAATTTCAATGCTTTAATAAGGGCAATAAACTTAGCTACTCGATTGTGCATTACGACTTCATAGAAACAACAGGAAATTAACTTTCCTAAGATTACAAACAAAATGGATTTTTAAAAGCAGAAATGAAAGGCTTATCAGCACTGCAGATCATAAATTTAATAGTTTCATAAAAATATTGGGGCCTTGGGTATTGTGTAGTTATTATAGGGAAAAAATGTCTGTGAAATGATCATGACTGACTTACTTTAAAAGCTTTAGTGAACTCCATAATACAAATAAATAGTAATGTGTATTTGGTTTCCATTCAAAACTGCCCCAGAGTAATAGAATGAGTGAAGCTGCAAATAACCACTAAAAGCAGGGAGTGTTTTTTCTATGTAAATAGGATATTTAGAACTGATCTAATAAGACAGACAATCCAAACAATTACAATGACATGCATTGGTATGAAACCCGATGAAACCCTGATGCACTAAACTTTTTTTACTTTTTTTACAGTTTCACTTTACAATATAACTTTACAGTCAGAAAACCATCTGTTTTCATATACGGCCTTGATTCAGTAAGAGTGGAAAGTAAAAAATGTACTTGAGAATGAGAATAAACTATGAAGATTTTACTATTGATGAATCAGCAGCTAGGAAGACAATGGAAGTCAATGGCACTTTCTTACTCCTATGAAAAGTAGAGAACTTTTTACTCTTTCTTAAACTGTAGTAAAAAGTGCTATTGACTTTCATTGTCTTAGTATATGATTCAGTAACAGTATCATTTTTTTCACCTAAAATGATTTGTTTTTACTACCATGACAATTTATTTCAACTCTTACGGGGAGGCCGATTCATTAATAGCGCCAGGTAGCGACAGATGAGCGCCAGTAGCGTGATTTTCACAGCGCCAGCAAGTATTCGCTGTGCTTGGCCGGGGTTTGCTTGTTGACAGCGACTCAGTCGGTGTGCGGTAATGTTGAATACGGGCTTAGGGGTCGCTGTTTCACAGGTTCAGCGTTGTATGGGTGCGCCTGACAACGAATGGCCAGAGCGAACGGCTTGCTGCAGATTCATTAACAAATCACGCTCCGAATTTTTTAGCGCTGTGAATTCCTTGTTTAAACCCCAGACCGCTGGCGGCGATGGATTTAAAATAGTTTTTAACCCCCAAACAACCATATTTTTTGATTGTAAAATTATACAAGTTTTTATAAACATTTTGTAATATCAATACATTAATATCAGACCTGTAATATCAATTCTGCACAAAATCATTTTTTTTTTTTTTACCTTAAAAAAAAATCCTAACATTGCAGAAGTGGTCACAGAATTTTTGACATTAAAAAAAAAAAAAAAAAAAACATTAATAGCAATTAATTATGATTAATTAAAGATTGCTCCATTGAAATGCATTGGACATCGCCAGGGAGCGACAGGTCATACCTGGCGCTGTGCTGGGATTAGCAGCGGCGCTGTTCGTTGCAGTCGGCTACATGATGAATCCCGCGGTAGCTGTCGCTCTCGCCGGCGCTAGCCTCATTTAGCTTGATAAATGCGTCATTGTGGCTGACGCCGGGCGTACTTGAGTCGGTAGCCGCCGTTAGCTGGCGGGACCTGGCGCTCGTCAGACACTACCTGGCGCTATCGCTTGATGAATAAGGGCATAAATCTAGATCATAGTCACGTGTACATACATAAGTATGCAAAAAAGGGATTCATAGTTTTCCAAGATTAAGCATATCTGATGGATAAAAAGATGGCTCTTTAGGTGTACTAGTCTACTTACACTTTTTAAGGTTTTTAGGCTGTTATCGATGATATTTATTGATATATGCAAGGCTAAAAATGTAAAAGGCTAAAAATGTTTAGGCCCTTATTTAAGAAGGGATAGCGTCAGGTAGCGCCTGGTTAATGAGAGGTAGTGACAGATAGCGACTGGTCAACGCCGGACAGGGCACGCAATTACACATTTATCAAGCAGAATCTGCAAGTTTGTTCCAAGCATCTACTATTCTTTCTGTAAAATAATATTTTCTAGCATTGCTCCTGATCTTCCCTCTGACTAGCTTCAGGTTGTGCCCCCTTGTTCTATCATGGGGAGGCCGATTCATTAATAGCGCCAGGTAGCGACAGATGAGCGACTGTAGCGTGATTTTCACAGCGCCAGCCAGTATTCGCTGTGCTTGGCCGGCGTTTGCTTGATGACAGCGACTCAGTCGGTGTGCGGTAATGTTGAATACGGGCTGGGGGGGTCGCTGTTTCACAGGTTCAGCGTTGTATGTGAGCGCCTGACAACGAATGGCCAGAGCGAACGGCTAGCTTCATATTCATTAACAAATCACGCTCCGAATTTGCTGTCGCTGTCCATTCCTTGTTTAAACCCCAGTGCGCTGGCGGCGATGAGTATTAACTAGTTTTTATCCCCTAAACAACCATATTTTTTGAATGTAACATTATACATGTTTTTAGAATCATTTTGTAATATGAATACATTAATCTCAGACCTGTTAGATCAATTGTGCACAAATTTTTTTTTAAAATTTTTTTGACTTAAAAATAAATCCTAACATTGCAGAAGTGGTCTCCGAATTTTTGACATTAAAAAAAAAAAAAAAAAAAAATTAATACCAATTAATTATGATTAATTATAGATTGCTCCATTGAAATGCATTGGACATCGCCAGGGAGCGACAGCTCATACCTGGCGCTGTGAGGGAATTTGCAGCGGCGCTGTTCGTTCCAGGCGGCTTCATGATGAAACCCGCGCTAGCCGTCGCTCTCGCCGGCGCTAGCCTCATTTTGCTTGATAAATGCGTCATTGTGACCGCCGCCGGGCGTACTTGAGTCGGTAGTCGCCGTTAGCTGCCGCTACCTGGCGCTCGTCAGACACTACCTGGCGCTATCGCTTGATGAATAAGGGCATAAGTTTCTTCTTAAAAACACTTCCCTCCTGAACCTTATTCAATCTTTCCACATATTTAAAGGTCTCAATTAGGGATGAGCGAATTGATCCGGACGAACCCGGATTCATTCCGAAATTTCATGGAAAATTCGATTCTGAACGAATTAGAATTTCCCCGCGATTCGATTGATCGAAGTTTTCCTTTAAACTCCATTCATTTCAATGACAGGCATTCTAAGATGGTGGACGCACATGTCCAGACATGTACCCTGGGGCAAGGTATGATGGGACAGTCACATGCAGCCTATCAGCAGCCAGGAAGCTCGGTGACGTCACTGTGCTATATAAAGCGGCGTCCATCTTGCTTGTGCGCATTTCAGACTTGCATTCGTGAGACAGCGGTGGTTGCTGCAGACAGGGACAGACAGTTAGCGATAGGTAGGGAGAGTTACAGATCGGTAGGGAGATTTACAGATAGGTAGGGAGATTTAGAGAGGCAGACAGAGCCAGGGAAAGATAGTGGAAAACCGGAACAATCCAGGGACAGCATAAAAGTGACAGTGACAGGGTGATTTGCCTGATCAGTTTTCAATTCAATTTGATTTCTTTGTGCTGTAAACCGTAATCGGCCTTGCCACTGTGCATGCCATCTATGCAGTGCCTTATGTAACCCTATCTGTTACACACAAGCATTGAAATAACTGGATTAATGTTAATATTTTTGGGTCTGCTTTAAAAACACCAGGCCACTGTGCTTGCCATCTACGCAGTGCCTTATTTAACCCTATCTATTACACACAAGCATTTAAATAACTGGATTAGTGTTAATATTTTTGGGTCTGCTTTAAATACACCAGGCCACTGTGCATGCCATCTATGCAGTGCCTTATGTAACCCTATCTGTTACACACAAGCATTTAAATAACTGGATTAGTGTTAATATTTTTGGGTCTGCTTTAAATACACCAGGCCACTGTGCTTGCCATCTATGCAGTGCCTTGTGTAACCCTAGCTGTTACACACAAGCATTTAAATAACTGGATTAGTGTTAATATTTTGGGTCTGCTTTAAATACACCAGGCCACTGTGCATGCCATCTATGCAGTGCCTTATGTAACCCTATCTGTTACACACAAGCATTTAAATAACTGGATTAGTGTTAATATTTTTGGGTCTGCTTTAAATACACCAGGCCACTGTGCATACCATCTATGCAGTGCCTTATGTAACCCTATCTGTTACACACAAGCATTTAAATAACTGGATTAGTGTTAATTTTTTTGGGTCTGCTTTAAATAGTTGTTCAGCCTCAGCTTTATTAAGCTATTGCATTTTGCATTGGTTTTTGTCCTGCTGTCAATACACCAGGCCGCAGGGTATCCCAAACCACCACGTTGCACCCTATCTGTTATACTAAATAAGAGTTGCTCAGCATCACCTTTATTAAGCTATTGCATTTTGAATTGGTTTTTGTCCTGCTGTCAATACACCAGGCCGCAGGGTATCCCAAACCACCACGTTGCACCCTATCTGTTATACTAAATAAGCGTCTACAGCCTCAGCTTTATACTAAATACGCTTGTTCATCCTTCCTCAGCTTAATCAAATTATTGCATTTTGAATTGGTTTTCGGTTTGCCTTTAATAAAAAAAACACCAGGCCGCAGGGCATCCCAAACCTGCACTTAGCAGCCTATCTGTTATACTAAATACGCTTGTTGATCCTTTCTCAGCTTAATCAAAGTATTGCATTTTGAATCTGAGGGGCAATAGCTTATACTGTGAGGTAAATTTGCCATTTTGCAGCATAATATAGAGCAGGCCCTGTGTAAATCTGAGGGGCAATAGCTTATATTGTGAGGTAAATTTGCCATTTTGCAGCATTATATAGAGCAGCCCCTGTGTAAATCTGAGGGGCATTGGCTTATACTGTGAGGTAAATTTGCCATTTTGTAGCATAATATAGAGCAGGCCCTGTGTAAATCTGAGGGGCAATAGTTTATATAGTGAGGTAAATTTGCCATTTTGCAGCATTATATAGAGCAGCCCAGTTGCCATCTAAATCAACTACTGGTCGGGCAGGACAGCTTTTCCAGGGCAAACTCTGCTAGTTGCGGCCACAAGTCAAGTTTGGCTTCCCAGAAGTCCAGCAGATCCTCAAGGTGTGTTGGCATGGTCATGTCAAGGTATGACATGACCTGCTGGTTCAGGTCCTGCTCCAGGTCTTCCTGCTGCTCATGAGTAGACTCACTATGCGGGTGTAGAAAGCTACTCATTAGCGACTGAAGTCTGAGGCTGCTGCTGATGGAGCTGCTGCTGCTGCCACCCCCCATCCCCCCCGGCAGCCATGGCAGTGGAAGGTGAACGCAGAGGTCCCCTTAGTCAGACCTGCGAGAGTATGGACCATGGCGCAGGTAGACATCGCCCAACTGACTACGTAGGATGTCTCTGTAGTAGGTCAGTTTGTCCTCCCTCTCAGTGGGTGTAAAAAATGCCCCCATTTTGTGCCGGAAGCGAGGGTCCAATAAGGTGGAGAGCCATCCGCTGACAAATGGAGACAATTCTGTGGTCACTACGCAAGCACGTGAGCATGCATCGTGTCATTTGTGCAAGTGACTCGGAGGGACTACCTGTCTCCATCTCCACTGCAAACTGCCACGGTGTGTCTGGGTCCTCTGTCTCGCCTTCCTCACAACCCTCTAGCTCCTGTGGCTGCTCCTGCTCCTCCTCTCCTGTCAGATGACTAGATAAAATGGTCATTTTGTCAAATCTAAACTGTGCTTCGCTGTGCCCCACCCCCTCCTCCTCCTCCACTTCAGCCCCCACAGGCTTCATGTGGCTGTGAAATGTATGCGCCATGTCTCTAGTGCCCTGACCAGCCATGGTTTCCAACATGTGTTGTAGTACATGAAGCAGTGGAATATCATCGTTCATCTCATAGTCCTGGCGACTGACTAATAAAGTAGCTTCCTCAAAGGGCCTGAGCAAACGGCAGGTGTCACGTATGAGCTGCCACTGGTTTACATTGAAGTTACACAGGGGAGTCCCCCTATCCGTTTGGATCATCAAGAAATCCGTGATGGCTTTTCTCTGTTCCTATAGTCGATCCTGCATATGGAGGGTGGAATTCCAACGGGTGGAAACATCGCAAATCAGACTATGTTGGGGGATACCGTTCTGACGCTGAAGCTCAAGAAGGGTGTGCTTGGCGGTGTAGGAGTGCCTGAAGTGCATGCAAAGTTTCCTTCCCGTTGTTAGGATGTCTTTCAGATGGGGGGAAGACTTCAGAAAACGCTTGACAACTAGATTGAACACGTGTGCCATGGCAGGACGCATGGCTCAGGTTTCCTTGTCGCAGCGCAGACAAGATGTTCTTCCCAGTGTCAGTCACCATGGGTCCCATTTGCAGTTTTCGTGGAGTAAGCCATGATTTCATGTATTGAGTTCTCATTTTTAGCAGTTCCTCCCATGTGTGACTCTGTTGCTCAAAGCAAACCATGTGAAGAACAGCGTGAAACCACCATGTCCTGCACACATGGTAGGCTGGAAGGGCACTGGGAAAAAAAAAAAAAATAAAAAAAAAGAGAAAAAAGAAATATTTAGAAAAAAAAGAATAAAAAATTTGTACAAAAATTCACAAAATATTAAAAGGCAATGGAAAAAAATATATATAAAAAATATATATATATATATATGTTTCTAAAAAATACAAAATATTAAAAAAAATATTAAAAAAATAAAGAAACAATACAAAATGAACCAAAAAAAAACCATGTTGATACATTTTATATGTTACTGTTATTGCTATGTTATTATATGTTATTATTATAAATATGTTCAAATAAGATAAATGTTAACTATTAATATGTCACTGACAATTTGCCACTTTTCTCTGTGACACCATTGCTAAGTGCAAGTGCACTGTCACAGGCACAAAGGCCTAGGAGCGTGGAGGCCACAGCGGAGGGACCTGTCCAAGTTGCTTTTGTGGTTGTGCAGGAACCACAATCACCCAGTGGTCCTAAAAGGATATTTATTGTCCCTGACCATAGTTACAGCTCCAGACGTAGGCACTGCTATGCACTTTGGTACACACTAACAGGCTAAAGGACTGCCCCACCTTCTGTTCAACAAAATTGGACAGGGCTGGTACTGTCTTCTTCGCGAAGAAATGACAGCATGGGACTCTCCACCTCGGCTCGGCACAAGCCATCAGTTCTCTGAAAGGTCCACTAACTCAAAAGGGAGGAACTGCAGCACCAGCAACTTATACAGGAGCACATTTAGCTTCTGCACGTTGAATGAGTGGGCACATACTGTTGTCTCTTGGACATGGCTTGGCAATGGATTGCTGGCGGAATGACTGACTCGGATTAAGAGGAGGAGGAGCATCTGGAGCGACAGAGGATGGGTATGACACACAGGAGGTGGTGGAGCCTTGGCTGGCAGGAACAGAGAGCGGTGTGCCACTGGGTAATGCAGCAGGCTGGACCACCACTTTGGAGCCAACTCTCCCAGGCAGCTTTATGGTGACGCTGCAAATGTTGACGTAGGGCTGTGGGTCCAACATTGGGACCCTGGCCACACTTCACCTTCTGCCTACACATCTTTCATTTAGCCATGTTAACCTCCTGCGGATGCTTGATGAAAAACTGCAACATGGGCTTGTAGCTGATTTCTCCTACCAAGAGTCCGCACTAATTCACTGATGCTGCTGCCGCCGCCGCCGCCAACTCCAGGGCCCCTTTTCCACTACCTCCTGGGAACATAGCCTTCCGCGCGAGTGGTCTACCCCGAGCACATTTGCCTCCATACTTTCCCCTTCTGCCACCATGCTGCCCGCTAAATCTGTCACTCTCCATCACTCCAAGCCTTTGAAAGTGCCCTCAAAACTCACTGATGTCCTCCTGAGGTTCCTCAACAGTGTCTTCTTAAGATGCCAAAACGCTTGCAACACCTCCTCCCACGACACTCTCCTTATCACTACTTGCCCGCCTAGTGGAAGAAGCGGCAAGTGTCTCCTCCACTTCTTGGCTGGGCAGTAGCTACTGATTTTTCTGATTATCAGATCGTCCTCACTGAATAGTGGAGCTGAACCCAAAGCATAACATACAACAGACAGTTGACTGGGGGTGTCAGATGTCACTTGTGATGCAGTGGATGATCGTGTTAACCAATGGATGACGGCAGATGGGTTGCTGTTCAAGACACGACCGCTAGCTGATCCCGGGAGATCAGGCCTCTCTCTGAGACTCCTGCTGCCACTCACCCCTATTCTGCAGAGACCTCTGCTTGATGAAATGAGGCCTTATATGTTACTATGTTACTAATATGTTACTATGTTACTAATATGTTACTAATCTGTCACTCTCCATGTTTTTTTTTTGAGAGACTTGCCTGCGTGGAAATGTATCGGGCATGGATCAGCCAAGATTTCCACCCACCAATGCCTGATACATTAGAGTAGATTGATGATGGGGCAGACCAACACTAAAGAAATATGGATCGTGCAAAACAGATTTAAGGCGCTGCTATCCAGTTACAGACATTCCTCCGCATCAGACCACAAGTAATTATTGAGAAAATGCTTTACGTTACTCTTACTTTTTATTAATATTCTTCGGATAAGATATATGTACCGAAAATCTGTATATGTTCTCTTCATGCTGCTGCCAACTCCAGGGTGTGTCTTTCTGGCAATTTTGGGCTCCTGCTGCTGCTGCTTGCAACTCCAGGGTGTCATTCATCCAATTTTTGGGTTCCTGCTGCCAACTCCAGTGTCTCTTTCAAGCTATGTTTGGGCTCCTGCTGCTGCTGCTGCTGCTTGCAACTCCAGGGTGTCTTTCATCCAATTTTTGGGCTCCTGCTGCCAACTCCAGTGTCTCTTTCAAGCTATGTTTGGGCTCCTGCTGCTGCTGCTGCTGCTTGCAACTCCAGGGTGTCATTCATCCAATTTTTGGGCTCCTGCAGCCAACTCCAGTGTCTCTTTCATGCTATGTTTGGGCTCCTGCTGCTGCTGCTTGCAACTCCAGGGTGTGAGTCATCCAATTTTTGGGCTCCTGCAGCCAAATCCAGTGTCATTTTCAAGCTATGTTTGGGCTCCTGCTGCTGCTGCTTGCAACTCCAGGGTGTGATTCATCCAATTTTTGGGCTCCTGTAGCCAACTCCAGTGTCTCTTTCAAGCTATGTTTGGGCTCCTGCTGCTGCTGCTTGCAACTCCAGGGTGTGATTCATCCAATTTTTGGGCTCCTGCAGCCAACTCCAGTGTCTCTTTCACGCAATGTTTGGGCTCCTGCTGCTGCTTCCAATTTTTGGGCTCCTGCTGCCAACTCCAGTGTGTCTTTCAAGCTATGTTTGGGCTCCTGCTGCTGCTTGCAACTCCAGGGTGTGATTCATCCAATTTTTGGGCTCCTGCTGCCAACTACAGTGTGTCTTTCAAGCTATGTTTGGGCTCCTGCTGCTGCTGCTGCTTGCAACTCCAGGGTGTGATTCATCCAATTTTTGTGCTCCTGCTGCCAACTCCAGTGTCTCATTCAAGCTATGTTTGGGCTCCTGCTGCTGCTGCTTGCAACTTCAGGGTGTGAGTCATCCAATTTTTGGGCTCCTGCAGCCAAATCCAGTGTCTCTTTCAAGCTATGCTTGGGCTCCTGCTGCTGCTGCGTGCAACTCCAGGGTGTGATTCATCCAATTTTTGGCCTCCTGAAGCCAACTCCAGTGTCTCTTTAAAGCAATGTTTGGGCTCCTGCTACTGCTTGCAACTCCAGGGTGTGATTCATCCAATTTTTGGGCTCCTGCTGCCAACTCCAGTGTCTCTTTCAAGCTATGTTTGGGCTCCTGCTGCTGCTGCTTGCAACTCCAGGGTGTGATTCATCCAATTTTTGGGCTCCTGCTGCCAACTCCAGTGTCTCTTTCAAGCTATGTTTGGGCTCCTGCTGCTGCTGCTGCCAACTCCAGGGTGTGTCTTTCAGCCAATTTTTAGGCTCCTGCAGCCAACTCCAGTGTCTCTTTCACGCAATGTTTGGGCTCCTGCTGCTGCTGCTTGCAACTCCAGGGTGTCATTCAGCCAATATTTGGGCTCCTGCTGCCAACTCCAGTGTCTCTTTCAAGCTATGTTTGTGCTCCTGCTGCTTGCAACTCCAGGGTGTGATTCATCCAATTTTTGGGCTCCTGCAGCCAACTCTAGTGTCTCTTTAAAGCAATGTTTGGGCTCCTGCTGCTGCTGCTTGCAACTCCAGGGTGTGATTCATTCAATTTTTGGGCTCCTGCAGCCAACTCCAGTGTCTCTTTAAAGCAATGTTTGGGCTCCTGCAGCAGCTGCTGCTGCTGCTGCTGCTTGCAACTCCAGGGTGTGATTCAGCTAATTTCTGGGCTCCTGCTGCTGCCAGCTCCAGGGTGTGTTTTTCAGGCACTATAGGGGCCCCTCATAGTGATGCCACCTCAACTCTCTGCAATTGTGCCACTTTGTGATTCTATTAGCGATGCCTCCGATCTGCATGTGATAATTATTTACAGTATTATTTCAATAACCCAGCACGCGTCCTATGCGTGTTACAGCAAGGCAGAATGGTTTACAACCCTATTGAGGCTCTAGGAGGCTCAGAAATAGGCATTTTTAATAGCGATTCGTCGCGAATAAATTCGGGTCCAAACGATTTTTGTCAGAAAATTCGGCGAATCAGTCGAATTGAATTTTTCAAAAGTTTGCTCATCTCTAGTCTCAATCATGTCCCCCCTCTCCCTTCTTTCCTCTAGGCTGTACAGATTAAGTTCTTTAAGTCTCTCCTGATTTTATGTACGTTTTTTTATTTTAAGTTTTACGTTTAAGTCCTTCCAGCATTCTTGTTGCCCGCCTTTGAACACGTTCTATTTGAATAATGTCTTTTTGTAGATAAGGTCTCCAGACCTGCACACAGTATTCTAGATGTGGTCTCACCAGGGCTTTATAAAGCGGCATCACAACCTTCCTCTTCCTACTGGTGATGCCCCGAGCTATGCAGCCCAGCATCCTGCTTGCTTTTTCCACTTAACTTGCAGCTATCAGTAATCACTAATCTCTTTCCTATGAGGTCCTGGCTAACACATTAATGCCCATACGGTACTCAGAGCAGGGAATCCTTCTACCCAAGTGCATGATTTGACATTTAGAGACATTAAACTCTAGTTTCCACAGTTTTGACCATTTATCCAGTAAAACTAAATCACTTTCCATGTTGCAGACACCTCCAGGAGTGTCCACCCTATAACTAATATAAAATGTATACATTTATAAAAACAAATGTCAACCAGCTTACTCTATATCATAAGCACCTTAGTTTATCCAATGCTACTTCTGGGAAAAAATAAACACATAAACAATACATAAACCAGTAGACCATAATCCTGTTTAATATTTTCCTATTTACAAAAATAACCAACCAGTAATTAAATGGGATCATCTACTAAACTAGCGATGTGCATACAACAGCTCATTAGCTAGTCATGCACCTGTCTCATCCTGAAACCGAGTGAAAATTCCGAGCATTTTCTGCTGGGACTGCAGGGCATCCCTCGGCATGTGAAGGAAATTCATTGTTGTTTTGTTTATGCCTCCGTGCTGTAAATATCTGAATAATGTGGAGCCGTTTTATGTACTCTCTTTGTTGATTCTGATCTTCAGGGGATACAGAGATGTTGCAAACGCATCCCAAGAACTATAACATTGTCCCTGTGATAACATCACTCTCTGTAGGAATAATAACCGGAGAAGTACGAGTTTGCTCTCCAAACATTATTCATTCTACTATGTCGTGTACAGACCAAAATTAGTCCAAAACCTTGTAAATTCTGCAATTAATAAAGCTACAGAAAACCGAGCACTCTGTGAGAAATAAATTAATTTTAAATTTGAGAAACCTGCAAGGCACAAAGTGGAGTATAAATTGGGAGCCTGATTTTTTCAGCGTCAGCGCCATTCAGCGTCACTTTGGGCCTTATTCATGAAGGGATAGCGTCAGGTATTGCCTTGTAAATGACAGGTAGCGTCAGGTAGCGTCAGGTGAACGCCGGACATGGCACGCAATTCCACATTTATCAAGCGGATTCTGGTGAGCAACCGGAACAACGCCATGTAGCGCCCGATTCATCATTATCCCAGCCTCAGTGTACAGCGCCGGCGTTCAGCCTTGCAGAGCGACACGTATTACCTCTCGCTACCTGTCGCTCTCCCATACATTTCAATGGACGTTCTTTTATTTCTCTTTAAACAGGGTTTTTTATTAATATATATTTTTTTAAATATCAAATTATGTTGTGACCACTTCTGGTATAGAAAAAGACATTTTTGATTTTTTTTTTCATGTTTTATATATTTATGCAAAATTGACATTAATTTGTTCATGTCACAATGTTATAACAATGTAATTCCATATGTTTTTGCTTTGTTACTGGTGGATACATGTTAAAAAACAGCCTTTAATCACAGGCAGGCTGATTCATTAATAGCGCCAGGTAGCGACAGATGAGCGACAGTAGCGTTATTTTCACAGTGCCCGCTAGTATTCGCTGTGCTTGGCCGTTGTTTGGCTGTTGACAGCTAGTCGGTGTGCGGTAATGTTGAATACGGGGTTATGAGACGCGGTTTGACAGGTTCCGCGCTGTATGGGAGCGCATGACAGCGAACGGCCATAGCGAACAGCTCCCAGCATTGCAGAAGTGGTCACAGAATTTTTTTCATAAAAAAAATAAATAAATAAATAATAGCAATTAATTATGAATATTTAAAGATTGCTCCATTGAAATGCATTGGAGAGCGCCAGGTAGCGAGAGGTCATACCTGTCGCTCGCTGGCACTGTGGGGTGAGGCTGGAATAATGATGAATGATTTGCTATCTGGCGCTCTGTCAGTCGCTAAGCAGGATCGGCTTCATAAATGTGTGATTGCGGAGGGGAGCCGGCGTTCTCGTCATTACCGTTCGCTCACCATTCGCTACCTGGCGCTATCCCTTGTTAAATAAGGGCCACAGCCTCCAGCACTCTGGGCTACAGAGAAGCATTTTTGAGCGCCGTCAGTGTGTGAGGCTGTTTTATTGATGAATATGGTGTGAGTCAATCGCACTGACCAGTCGCTAACATTCGCTCCCATACAGCGCTTTACTGGTTATATAGCGACTCCCCACAATGTATTCATCAATGCTGCACAGCGACTGAGTCGCTTTGAACTAGCGAACCATGGCCCAGCACAGCGACTACTAGCAGTCGCTCTGAAATGCCTGCTACAGACGCTCATCTGTGGCTACCTGCCGCTAATAATGAATCAGCCTGTTTGTTTGCATTAGCGGCGCTCAGTGTGCATGTTAAGAAACCAGAAACAGGCTGCGCCGATGCAGTTGCCATCTAGCTTCTTATTTAACACCTGCGCTCAAAATGTCGCAGCGCCGGGAGCTCTGGATGATGCAGCACCAGCTTATACTAGTCAAGATCCTATAGGGCACAATGGGCAGGACTGTATTGAAGTGTTTTATGTGTATAATTAATATTGTATACATTTTTCTGTACAAAACTTGCATTGTGACTTGTCAATAATAGAAACGCAGGACCCAGATGTCACCAAATGTCATTTTTTCAGGTAAAATAGTTTTTCATGGCTTCTTTTGCTTAGAAATGTGTAATTTGGCAGCGACAACTAAAACGCAGCCTAGACACATTGTCTTTTCCCCTTGCAGTGATTTCTTTTAACTGTAATGATGAATTGCAGACCAGCACTGGAAAAATACAGCGCCAATTGCAGCTCCAAAAAGATGGCGGTACAAATTGGCACACACTTCCGTTGTTAGAATTGGCAGCCAGGTACAACAGGTGCTGACACAGTCCAGCCAATACCTAATGCTACTATCAAAGCAAATTTGGGGTTTATTCATCAAGGCATAGCGTCAGGTAGTGCCTCGTAGCGACAGGCAGCGTCTGGTAAACACTGGGCGCTGTACGCAAAACCACATTTATGAAGGCGATTCTGGTCTCTAACAGCGTCATGTAGCGTCTGATTCAGCATTACAGGTGGCTCAGCGTATAGCGCCGGCGCTCTGGCTTCCAGAGCATAAGGTATTACCTGTCGCTACCTGTCGCTCTCCCATACATTTCAATGGATGTACCTTTTCTTCTGTTTAAACAGAGTTTTTATTTGTAATTTTGTATTTTTCTCAAATAATTGTGTGACATCTCCTGGCCTAGAAAAAGTGTCTTTTGAAATTTTTTGGGATTTTTTGGTATTTTATGCAGAATTGTCATTACAGGTCTGGCACTAAAGTGTTTATGTCACAGTGTTAAAACAATGTGATTCCATGAGTTTTTGCTTTGTTACTGGTGGATATGTGTTCAAAAACAGACTTTAATCACACAGTGTCTGGTGCTCTATGCTATAGCGACCAGCTTTAGAGCGCCAACGCTGTGTGTGTCCTTTTTTGATAAGTATGGTGGGGAGAACCGGTCGGGCGCACTGAGCTGGTGCTACCTTTCTCTCCCTCCATCACTGTACTGGTATTAGAGCGCCCAACATACATCACACTCATCAATGCCGGCTAGGTTACTATAGTGACTGAAGCGTTCTGTTACAGCTCCCGATATCCGCTTACAGCATATACTAGTGGCCGCTCTAAGCCGCTATACAGACGCTAATCTGCGATACCTGCCGTTAGTTAATGAATCAGCCTTCACAGCAGCACCAAAAAAAACAGATTCTGGCGCTAGAGCCGCTTTATAAATAAGGCCCATAATAGGGTTGTGAAAGTTGCACAGGAATGGGAAATGTGGCACATTATGGGAAAGCCTAGGTGGCAGTGGTGGAGGAGGAAAAGTTGGTAAAAAGGAAGAAGAAATGGTACTGTGGTGATAAGAAAGGCTGGACACAGTGAACCAGGGTGAAAACAAAGCAAGCAATTCTGACAAAATGTAGGTAACATAGTTCTTAAAACCTTTCTCAAGTGCGCCATTAAGCGCCATTTGCTGGCATATGCGTTCACTTTGGAGTGCCTGCATCTATTGATATTTTGGCTGTTATTTTTACAAAATGGCATTGCAAATCACACGGTGTGTTTAGGATGCATTTTAGTTATTGAGCTCCAAAGTACATATTGCTTAGAAAAAAAGCCTTGAAAAAGATTTTACAAGAAAATAATAAAATTACATTTGGTGACATCCCATCCTGCATTTACATTCTTGAAAAGTCACCAATGCAAGTCCTGTACAATAGTGTGTTGTGTTTAATTAATTATAAGCATGGAACTCTTCAGTACAGTGACAAGGAAGGAGCACAGTGAACCAGTGTGAAACCAAAGCAAGCGATAAGGGGAAATCTAAAGTGGCACTGTAAATATAGCAGTGGTGGGGGAGGAAAAGGCAGTTTAGAAGAAAGAAAAATGGCACTGGGTTAACTTGGAAGGGTGAGCACAATAAACTATTGTGTAGAGGCTGATTCACTAATACGTATTGCCAGGAGAGAGTCTGTATAGCGGTGCTTAGAACAACCGCTAGTAGACGCTGTAACCTAGCGTAGCAGTTGCTGAAGTGTTCTGGCAGTCATTGATGAATTTGATGTGTGGGGGGTGCTGTAGAAACGCTCTCCTTGATTCACTGTAGAGCCAATAGAAAATGCTAGGTGGTGTCCCAAGGTCAAAGTGCCCAAGAATACACCATATCTAACAAGTGGACAACTTTGCAGCAACCGATAGGTAGCGCCAGCTCAGTGCGTCCGGCACTCAGCGCTCCACACCATATTTAACAAGAAACTACACACACAGCGTCGGCGCTCTAAAGCTGGGCGCTATAACATAGAGCGCCAGACGCTGTGTGATCAAAGTCTGTTTTTGAACACATATACACCAGTAACAGAGCGAAAACAAATGGAATGACATTGTTTTAACACTTTAGTGCCAGACCTAATTACCTTATTATTGCTGTTGGGTTTATAGTCCCTTTAAAGTGGACCACCAATCAATCACAATAACATTTAGTACTTTACTCCTCTAAAGCCCCCCTTTGATGATCAATGGTGTATGCTGTATGTATAGCCCCATGCAGGTGATGTGGAATAGCTTCTCTCCTAGAATTGGATCACACCTGAAAGCCAGGCTTACACATGAGCATGAGTGGGGGATGGGGGGCTGTGCTAGCACACAGACACATAGCAGTTGAGCTGTGAGCTTCCTTATGATCAGCTCAACCATTTTATCTGTTTCCACACAGAATGTTAGGAGATAAAAATCCATTTCTAGCTAACTGCATTGGTGTGAAGATCAGCATGGCTGCAGTGTCCCTGTGTGATATTGTTCCTCCACACAATGCAGACTGTCGGTTGCTTGGGATTCCGCTATAAGCAGAAACAGGGAAAGAGTTACCTCAGGGGGGATCAGCATGTCTGTCATGTTACACACACCCACACTGAATCAACAGCTGCTGGAGGGGATGCATGTAACTATGTAACAGAGAAATGCAACAATTGTTTACAGTGCTCATATATATATATATAAGAGCTTTCTGAGCAATGTTGAGTCATTGCAGCTGATGGATTTTTATTCTGGCTCGAACTAAAGCATAATTTCAATGGGATTTAGGGTAATTTTGACTGTTGGACTGGATTTTTCAGAATTGTGGGAAGATGGCTGCTCCCATGCAGTTCTGAAGCATTGAATCTGCCTGTTATTCCAGTAGGTTAAATCCTTTAAAATAGTTTACATACAACACTAATTGCGGGGGTGGGGGGGTGGTGGATAGATAAGCAATGTACTAAACATTGCTTTTTTTGACTGGATGTCCACTTTAAATCTGGTATCAGTCACAATACACAATACAAAAGACAGAGTCGGTAAAGATAAAATCAAAGCATATTGTAAGGTTACCCATGGCACTTCCTCAATATATTTCAGACTGTCTTGAGTCCCTTCTCCTCCTTAATGAGCAAAAAGAGATCAGAAATATGTTCAGGGAGCCTGTGCGTAAACACACAATAAATACACATATTGCACATTGTATAGATTAATATATATATTATATATTTTTGTCTTATTTATGATGGTTGCTTTCATAGCACCTGGACGTGGAGGCTGATTCTCTACTAACCTCAGGTATTGCCAGATGAGCGTCTGTATAGCAGCACTTAGAGCGACCGCTAGTAGACGCTGTAAGTGGGTATCGGGCACTGTAACAGAGCATCTCGGTCGCTGTAGTAACCTGGCCGGCATTGATGAATGTGATGTGTGTTGGGTGCTGTAACAACAGTATAGCACTGAAGCCAGCGACAGGTAGCGCCAGCTCAGTGTGTCTGGCACTCGGCGCTCCACGCCATATTTAACAAAACACTAGACACACACCAGTAACAAAACGAAAACAAATGCCATTGCATTTGTCTCTGACGCACGGCTCCGCCCCCATGAGCCTCTGCGGCTCACAGAGACGGAACCCGGAAGCAGAGACGGACGCCGCAGCCGCGGCTCTCACCTGCGATCGCGGCAGAGACATCGCTGGATCGCAGGGAGAAGGTAAGGAGGCTGCGCCGCCTGCTCTTGCTCCCTAATCGATCCCAAGCGTGACTCGGGGTCACCGCCACTTACTGCGCAAATTGACCCCGAGTCACGCTCGGGATCACCGCCAAGGGGGTTAAATAACCCCCATACATTTTGTTATTTAGGATAACTGTCACTTATTGATGGACTCAATCACTGGCTCTATGGAACGCCCGCTGATTTTGGATGTGGTGTCTATTTGGCAGAGCCCAATGCTGTGTGGTTGTAAATGTCTTGCGGTTATGTGTATTGTATGTTTTTTTAGCAATCTGGCAATTTTTGAATAAATAAATGTTCTCAATATATTGGGTGCTCTTGCAGCTGGTTTGCCTGTGGGAGCAAGTTCTTTGCTCACTGCTTTTCATTTAGGTATTATTAAACCTTCTTTGGTGATCTATGTCCTTCATTTATTTTTCCATGAGTGTGTTCTTTTTTTGTTCACAATTACAGGCACATCCAACTGCTTTTTCCTTACTCTGATTGCGCTATTTATATTCTGTTGTATATCCTCTTCACATTTATATAGTGTTACTTTAAATAATTCTATTATGGTCAGTAGTATCAGGTTGAGTTTATTTTTACTCACCGAGTACACAGTAATACAGCGTTACTATTGATTCTCCATTTCTGCCAGTGGCTACGCATAGGTCACGACGGCAAGGCTGAACACAGCAGACATTTAAGGAAAACAATCTAGTTCAGTGGGGAAGAAAAATAATAATACCAGCAGATGGTGACTGAGCATTATCAGGCAATGACAAACCTTATACATTTGACGATCTGTTTACCTAGTACACACATTTTATTAGAAAAATATGCAGAATATTAGACTGGCCACCATCTGCTGGCATTTTTTGTGTTTTTCCAATAAAATACCAACTGAGACATTTTTATTATGCTGCAGCTAAACACAGTCAGCTCAGCTATGATTTTTTTAGATTTGCAATGCTAGTTGAATATAATTGGTCAAGGAGCTAAGAGCACTAGTGATAAGCGAGCCCATGGAAGTTTGAGTTCGACCAGAACTCAAACCTCATTGAAGTAATTTGGGACCCGCATTTGGGGGCCCAAAAATGGCTGTCAAATGAGGGTAGCAAAGGTTATAAGGCTGCATATCGAGGCGATTGCCCTACACAAAATGGGCTAGGGAAAGTACTCAAAATAATAATAATAATAATAATAATAAGAGAAAACAAAAAAATTTAAGAAATACATATATGCATAAATAAAAAAAGTTTTTAAAGGGTTTTTAAGGGTGTTGGGGGCCAAATTGGGTGGGGGAGGGACACCAGGGCACTTGCCCTACACAAAATGGGGTAGGGAAAGTACTCAAAATAATAACAGAAAACAAAAAATTAAAGAAATACATACATAAATAAATAACTACATCAATGAATATATACATAAATGACTGAATAAATATTAATAACATATATATATATATATATATATATATATATATATATATATATATATTTATATATATTTATATTTATTAACATCAATAAATATATACATAAATACATACATAAATATATACATAAATAAATATTAACATCAATAAATAAATATATACATAAATAAACAATATTTTTTTTTTACAATTTTACAGAAACAGGGAAAGAGTTACCTCAGATGGGATCATCATGTCTGTCATGTTACACACAACCACACTGAATCAACAGCTGCCGGAGGGAATGCATGTAACTATGTAACAGAACATTGCAACAATTGTTTACTGTGTTCATACAATGTCTCTTGAGCTTTCTGAGCAATGTTGAGTCATTGCGGCATTGGATTGATGGATGTTTACTTCTGGCTAGAACTAAAGCATAATTTCAAGGGAATTTAGGGTCATTTTGACCGTTGGACTGGGTTTTTCAGAAGCAGGGATATCAGAATTGTGGGAAGATGGTTGCTCCCATGCAGTTCTTAAACATTGAATCTGCCTGCTATTCCAGTAGGTTAAGTCGTTTTATTAACATCAATAAATATATACATGAATACATACATAAATATATACATAAATAAATATTAACATCAATAAATAAATATATACATAAATAAACATTATTTTTTTACAGGTGTCAGAGGTCCAGGGGGAGGAGGTGGACGTGGCACTTTAAGTGCAAGAGGCGGAGGAGATAGAAATCAATTTAACCACTCACTCACTCACAGTGGAGCATGTCCACATTGGCTTTGAATAGGCGGTGCCAGGACTGGCATTGGACCAGCGATCAGCCATCCATCATTGCTATGAATCTGCTGTTCTCACCACTGTGCTATCTGCTGTGGTGGTGGTGTATGTCTGCTTGAGTGGTGTGGTTCTTACCTGGGTCCTAGAGCTGCATTGTTTAACCTCAGCAGGTGTTAATCATGCTGTTGGGTTTCCTATAAATGCATGTGCTTGGCCTTGCAACTGTGTGGGATCATTGCATTGTCTTCTCGAAGTCTAGCCGTGCTCTCCAACTCCCCTGCTTACCTCCCTCTCCTTGTGGGGCATATGGGCTTTTCTGTTTCTTGTGATTGGGCTTATAGTCTTTCTGCCCTTGCTGGGCCTCATGGTCCTTTATAGTTTGTGTCTTTGTCTGTGCTGGGCATTGTGGTCCTCCGCAGTTTCTGTCTTTCTCTGTATTGAGCCCCCAGCCCTTCCTGTGCCTTACCCTTGTGTGTCTTGTCCGTCCCATAGCCTTCCCTGTGGCCCAGCTCCGCCATAGCCAGCACTGTGGCCCAGCTCTGCCATAGCCTGCCATAGCCTGCACTGTGGCCCAGCTCTGCCATAGCCTGCACTGTGGCCCAGCTTTGCCATAGCCTGCACTGGGTCCCAGCTTCACCATAGCCTGCACTGTGGCCCAGACCATCGATTCCTGTCTTATGTACGTCTTCCCTGTGTTTCCCCTCACCAAGTCCACTAAGCGACTATCCGGAACATGTGCATCTCCACACAGAACAGGGTGGGTTACGGTCTCTGTACTTTTCTCTTTGGTGGCACAGACGGGTTGTTTGTCCTTCGACCTCTATGTACCTAATCCCATATTCCGCTGTCCGGTCCCCTACCCAGTTCCAGACTCCCACACAGAGGAATCCCCAGGCCTTCCTGGATGTCCAGCAACCTAATTAGCCTGGCCGTGACAGAATGATCCAACCAATCCATACTGGGATTCCTGGTGTGCGCAAGTCTGGTCTAAGCCCCAAGATGTTCATGAGGGCTTCTGTTGCTACAGACTCTGACAGTTCCACAACTCCCACAGACATGTATATTTGTGTTCCTCCTCCTTGCTATAAGGAGCTCACCCTGGCAACATACCCCAGTTTATTCAGGTTGCGTAGAAGTTAGTGCAGGAGTCTTACATCCAGCAGTCTCTGATGACAACCTGGAGTTGTCAGGTAGCTTATTTTCTTTTTGCAGATGATCTGTTTTTCGGGGCTGAAGCATAGCGAAATCACAGCAGGCACCTCAGTGAGAATTTTCTTGAATTCATTTAATTTATAGTTACATCCTATTTGTGTATTCCTGAGACAGTGTTTGCTGACCTCAATCTGAGTGCAACTTTTTAAGCCCAAAAATCATTCTCTCATATCTCTTATTGAGGATGACCGCCATCTATCTGTTGTTCTCTTCTCTGTCCAGTCCATTGGGCAGCTCCAGTCTGCTGTTCATCATCAGCCCAGCCGGCGACCCCAATAGGGGGGGTGGCCTGACATGAAAAGTAGGGCAGGGATGACCTGACGTGAAAAGTAGGGAACTGCGTATTGTTGAACAGCCACTGCCATCAGATGTTTAGAACTAGCCATCTCCACCAGGCAGAATGGAGGTATTTCAGAGACCAGCAACTTGGAAATAGTTGCATTCAGGGCCAGGGCACGTGGGTGAGATCGGCCCAACTTCTGCTTTCTTTCTAAAGTTTGCAGGATGGAAAGCTGAACACTTACCTGGGATGGTGTGGACAAGCTCGGTGATGGTGGTGTTTTTACAGCTGCTGCTGCAGATGGTGGCGGTCCTCCCTCCCTTTGAGGGGAGATAGGTGGCCTTGTTGTTGGGGAGGTGGTGGTAGAAGTTGAGTCAACCAAAGCAGCAGAGGGAGTCTCAGGTCATTACATGTTTTTAGGTGTTTCTGCCACTGCAGCTTGTGTTTGGATTGCATTTTGCCTCGCTCCAGGAACTGGTGGCACAGCGTGCAAATTATGCGTGTCTTGTTCTCTATGCCACGCTGGAGAGATCCTTTGAGGCAGTTTTGGCGTGCTCAGTCCCTGGGCTTGGTTGGCAGTATTAGCAACGGGGCTGTGAATTAGTAACAAAACCAGTGTTTCAACAAAAGCTTAATTGGAAGAAGAAAAGTCCGTGAATGAGTCCATATAACAAGTGGTTAAAGTCCCCTATAGGGACGAAACGCGTAGGAGGCACATACAATATCTATTTGAGATTTGGATAACAGGACGAAAGGGAACCTGGCGGTGAGAGTGACTGTTTACAGCTGCATGATTTTTAACTAACTGCTTTTACTTAATGTACATATGTGAGTGCATAAACCCTATTAAAAGTTTTATATTAACCCTTGGGGTACTGCACTAGATTCTTTCTTTATTGATTTTTTCTTACATGGGATCTAATATGGAGCTCATTTGCATAGTGGAATAAGCCTCCCTTTGCTAACTGGGGAGTGAAGTGTCATATGATTTGGCTGCGCTATTGGCTGCTATATGAATACTGCTCACTAACGAATGAGAAGATAGTGGATGTAATCCTTATGGCTCTTTTTTGAAGTGGTTTTGGTAAGAGTCTCATTCAGAAGGTGGAGGAGCACTTTTTCTTGTTTAAGATTACACTGGTGGACACTTCATATTGATGGTTATCACTTGTTATATGGACTCATTCACGGACTTTTCTTCTTCCAATTAAGCTTTTGTTGAAACACTGGTTTCGTTACTAATTCACAGCTCTGTGCTTTACTGTATATGTTATGTTTTAAATTGAAGGGTTGGGATCCTTTTGCACGTTATAGCTTATTCGTTGAGGCAGCGCGGTATTTGTTCAACTATTTGAGTATTAGCAACGGGCTGACCACTTATGGTTTACAGCCTTCTCTTTCTTCTGCCTGGGGCTGTGTGACCACCGCCTCTACCTTTGAACTCTGATGGTGTTCAGTACACGTTGGTTCTAGGACCTCATCATCACACCTGGCATCCTCCTCCACCCACTCCTTCCCGCTAGCCTCCCTCTCAGCCTCAGAAAGCTGCAGCAGTCAGTACTAGGGTTTCATCATCATTGAGAGTGTCCTGTGACGGTCCACTGGCTACGTTCTCATGCTCCGACACAAGGGCATTTAGGAACCCTAGATCTGAAACTGGGCCGGGGTAGGTGGATGGCCCATGGTATGCCAGCTAGAAGCGTTCGTATCGTACTGAACGTTGTGGGTTCGAGTGCTCGGAGCCAAAAATAGATTTCAAACAGAAATCGGTACGTGCGATCAGCGGAAGACCCAGTAGAACGCTAATTGGCTGCACAGCAGCTAATCCGCGTTCTTCCTTCCCTTCCCTCCATTAGCCAGGCGAGGCACCTGACCCCGCCGTATAAAAGGCAGGGTCTGCCATCTTGCAGCGCTGATTTAGATAGGATGAGTTTCCTGCTGCAGAGTTTTAGGGACAGATCTATTGTTTAAAAAAACTATAGTCAGGAATAGTGGCTCGGCTAGAGTGATGGCTAGAGTAGGGTTGGACTGGGAGGTCATCACTATTACTGCACTAACACCACTGGCTTGTCACTACTAAGGTCTGGGTAATTGTGTGAACCCTTAAAGCAGACCTAGCTGTATTTACTGGGGTAATTGTATGAACTCTTCAAGTAGACCTAGCTGTATTTACTGGGGTAATTGTATGAACTCTTAAAGTAGACCTATCTGTATTCACTGGGGTGATTATGTGAACCCTTAAAGCAGACCTAGCTGTATTCGCTGGGGTAATTGTGTCTCCTTATACCAAATATATCTGCATTCACTGGGGTAATTGTGTGAACTCTTAAAGCAGACCTAGCTGTATTCACTGGGGTAATTGTGTCTCCTTATACCAAATCTATCTATATTGACTGGGTGAGAGTGTGCCCTTATACCAAACCTGGGGTATGTGTGTGAACCCTTAAAGCATAAATAGCTGTTTTCACTGGGGTAGTTGTGTGAACGCTTAAAACAGAACTATCTGTATTCACTGGGGTGTTTGTGTCCACGTTTACTAAACCTATCTGTATTTACTGGGGTGAGAGTGTTCCCTTATCCCATGGGCCCCAGATGGCATCAGTGATGTGAGCTGAAGCTGTGTCCCAGGTAAGAAAAGTCAAAGCACTCTGGCAGACCATATAGGAGCCAGTAGGATGGGAGCTAAGACACTGGGCAGGGCAAGTTTGCTACCCGGGTCTGGTGGCCTACCTGCCACCTCAGCAGCACCGCCACGCGGTTGAGTAAAGATGCAGCTGCCAGAGCTCCAGGTATCACACAGCCAGGAAAGTCACTGCAGCAGGAACCAGCACACGTGATGGAAGCATGGTTGAACCATCCGTCCGCCAACCCGTCACTCGCTCCACCTAGCGGAGCTTCTTCAGATGGACAGCCACTCCACAACTGCTCTTGACCCCAGAGTCACATCTTCTTTGCCTCAAGTCTTTCACTTTGTATACTTATCCATTACTCTAAATGCTGAGAGGCCAGACTAGGCGGACTACAGTTTCCAAAGGCATCCCGCTGCTCCAGAGACAACACATAAAAAAGGAATGGGCACTTATGGGGAATGGTTAATTAGCATCATAATTGCTGCAAGTGTGTTTTTGGTATTTTGAGTGTTCACCTAATGTTTGCTCAAAACAGGTCAATATTAGAAGGCATAAGGTGCAGACATCATCAGGACATATACTTATCCAAAAGTCCACCACGCACTCTGCTCACAAATTGCTCGCCATGCCACTCTTCCACCACCCTTGTACAACTGTCTAAAAATAAAGAAGAAGAAGCCTGAACCCACAGTAACAGCTCCCGACCAACACACCAAGACATCCCAGTTGTATAGACTAATTATGAGCTTCACATTACTATCAGGGAATTGCATCTGGGTCAATTAAAAAACCATGGCAGGAGGGGAGAAGGAGAGGGAGACCAGAAGATCTTATGAAGGGGCTACCTGCACCACTGAAAGCAGACAGATCGAAAAAAATCAAACAGGGGAGAAGTGCCGAACCAATACGAAACCAGGCAAAAAAATAGCCTTAACCCCAAAGTGAGCAATAATATGAACAATAAAGGGAAACCAACACCAAACAATACGGGACTAGGCACAAGCAGACGACAGAACCTATTGGCTACTACAAAAAAGCACTCAGACCCATGTCAGTATTAAGTCCCACAGGTGGCATTGTTCATTCAAAAATGAGACGGGATTCCTGCTTGCAAAGTATTTAATCCAAATAACCTCTCCGACTGTCCCTTAGTAACTCAAAAATTCCACAAACTGTGAGGCCCTCAGGGTTACTATGATGCCTACACTAATGTGATCAGCCACAGGGCTCTTTTCATATTTGTTGCGAAGATCACGGAACGCTCCTCTACACACATGGGCAACTCACATTAAAGACATATTTCATGCCGCAAGGGCAGGTGAGCATGTACATGACAAAATCCCTTAATCATTTTGGAGGCCTTACTCTTGGGGCCCACATATATTGGTGGTTTTCACCATGAATGCACATGTCTGACAGTGCCCACATTTGAATGACCCATTGAGCCTGTTCATGGAAAGCCCCCCAAAGTTGATCTCTGAATGAATTTACTGTAAACTAACCAGTCTCGAATATTTCTAGCTCGTTGGGCTATGAGGAGAGGTCGAGGACCCACACATTTCACCACCACTGGATCCAGTTGTAAGACATGCCAATAGGAGCCCAGGATACTGTGAGATTTATCCTAGTGGGTACCAAATTGGGTGATCAAGCGGCCTGTCCACTCTGGAGTCTGTTTCTTTTCCCAAGAGGTCACTGCGTTCAGAGTCCAATGCTTTCTCGAAGCAAGTGTGCAGTAATCTGTGGAGATACCCCCTGTCCCGCAATCTGTCCCTCATAGTCAACTCCCGAGCCCCATGCACCTAGTTCTCATCAGCACTACAGTTTCTGCATATACGCAGAAACTGTCCAATTGGGATAGCAAAACGGTGCCGAGTGGTGACTTGAAAAGTGGAGCAGGGTTCCCACTGTGGGCTTGCAAAAGGAGGTGGTGACAACCCTACCTGCCTTTTTGCAGATCAACAAGTCAACAAGTCAAGGAACTCCATATGCTGCAAGTCAATCTTAAAGGTCAAATGAATATTGCGTTTGTTCTGGTTTACGGAGGCCAAAAAGTCACCGATCTCCCGTTCTGTACCCCTCCACACCACCAACACATCACCCGCCCAAACACCTCCGATTCTCCCACCATCCAAGGTGTAGGTGGGCATACTATGGTGCACCCCCATGGCAGTCCTGCAGACTTGGTAATAGTACTTGTTGTTGAAGCGAAAATAATTGTTCTTCAACACAAATTATTATATCTCTTGTTCTGGGTGAAGGTCTGGTTTAAGTTGGATAAGGGGTTGCTTATCTGATATACAGGCAGCATTTGATGCCTCGGGGGGGGGGGGGTGATAGTGCCCCTGGACAAGGGGAAGAAATCTGCACCCTTTTATGGTCATTAAATCAACTCAATCGACATTTGTACCGCTGAGAATTATATTCAAACTTTGAAACTTCAAAGCAGAGGCAGCAGCTAGAAACACTGAAGCAGAGACATAAGCTAGGAAACCCCAAACAGCAGCAACTAGGCGAAGTGAATAAGAGATAGTACCAGGGAACTCCAAAGCAGAGGCAGCAGCTAGGGGCTCTAAAAGAGAGGCAATAGCTCTCCCAGTTGACACCATCTGCAAAAATGTACCTAGGAGTGGAGAGTGTGATGCTAGCGCAAACCAGCTACATTGGGGCAATTGTGATTACCTCCAGACTTGAACACACTATTTCCATTACTGTGCTTGAAACAGGCTAGTGTATTTTGTCATGCACCAGTATGCAGGAAAAAGCTAAAAGCTAGAACAGCAAACCTGGTCTACAGCCAGATCAAGCTATGTAAGTAACTACATTTAGTGTATGATTATCCAGGCACCCCCAATAATCTAGTGCCAGAAACTACACACCACAGTTGATTTTAGTAAGGTTACTCTCCCCAATTTAATCACACAGTTATTACTTTTATAGATTTAAATGCTGTTTCTAAATATAGAGAGTTAATTTCCTTAACTCAGCAAGACAATAATGTAATTTTCAGAAACAGGCTTGTATGTGCCACTGCTGTGTCAGATGTTAGATTTAAACTAGGAAAATATTTTTGATTTTGGCTTTTTCCTTAGGTCACATTCTTCTACAAAGTAATTTTCATATATTACAACTAGTGATGAGTGGGTCGGTTCAAATTCGGGTTCGCCAATTTCAGCCGAACTTGCTGCCAAAGTTCGAGTCCAAGGCCCGATTCGAAACCCAATGAAGTCAATGGAGCCCAAAAATGTATTTGGAGGAGGAAAATAAGAAGAAAAATAATATGAACCAAGTTTTGTGCTAAAACACTGTCCCTCCGAGATCCAAATAATAGGCAAGGTCCAGAATCCCCCACTTACAGGCAGAGTGGCCCCCTCCATTCCCATAGGCAGTGCTGCATTTTCCCCTCTATTCCCATAGGCAGTATGGCATTCCTCCATCCCATTCCCTATATAGGCAGTGTGGCATTCACCCATCCCATTCACTATATAGGTAGTGTTGCAGTCTCCCCACTCTCATTCCCCATATAGGCAGTGTGGCATTCTCCACCCTCTTATTCCCCATACAGGCAATGTGGCATTCTCCCCAATCCCATTCCCTATATAGAAGTGTGGCATTCCCCCCTCCTATTCCCCATATAAGCAGTGTGCCATTCTCCCTCCCATTCCCATATAGGCAGTGTGGCATTCCCCCTTCTATCCCATAGAGGCAGTGCAAAAGAAAAATCACATCCATTGCTTCCGATGTCTCCACCGTCCACGCTGAAAGCTGTCTCCGCCACTGCAACTTGTCTGTTGCCACTTGCACACACAGCGCAAACAGCCGGCTCTGTTCAGTGGGTGGGCGTGGCCATTGCTTGAGTGTTGGCCACGCCTCCCCACTGAATGTAGCCAGGTGTGTATGCTGTGTGTTCAGGAGCTGAAGAAGAGAAGAAGCACCTGAGAAGAAGCAGCAGCGACCATGAATTTGGACGATGGGAAAGTGCAAATGGTGGGGACATCAGGATCGATGGATATGTGAGATTACTTTTTTTTTTTTTTTACATTCGTCCTCTAAGACAACCCCCCGGATAAAAATCTGTACATCTTATAGGCAGAAAATACAGTATATATTTCTTCTTTTTTTCCACCCCCTCTATGCTTTCTATTCCTCAAACAATAGACAGAAAGTGGAAGTTTGGCCCATCTTACCCCTGACCCACAGTCTTAAATTAGAGCATTGCCTTTGAAATGTTCCCATTCTGGCCGATGGAACTGAAGAGCTTTAAAAATCTTATGATGGGGGGGGGGGGGCAGATATCTAAGCTAGTTAAAGTGTGGTGCTAATAAAAATCTTATGTCTATGGCTGCCCCACAATACATCATCCCCAGCCGCCACAGCTTTTCTCGGTAGGCCATTCCTGCCCTGCACCAACAGGTTGGGGAGAAAATGAGGTGTGCAATGCTATATGTTGCAAGGTCCACGTCACAATTGACATGCAAACAACTAAGCATGGGCAGGGATGTTACATCTCTTTAGCTGCCCACTGGGTTAATGTATTGTTGGCCAGGCCTGAGCTGCAAAGCTCTTATGCCACATATACTTCCACCAGCCAGGATTGCCAGACATCACTTGTTGCCTCCTGTTGCTCCCTATTCTGCTTGCTCCTCTCCTGACTGCACATCTGCTGCTGAAAATCATCTGTCTGGGCAAAAGACCCCACACCATCCAGGAGCTGTGGACTGCCATCCAGGAGCAGACAGATGAGTGGTTGCTGCTGCGGCACCTAAAGCCCTGCAAGGTGGTGTGTGACAACAGAACCTAGTAGAAGCCTTGGGCTGAGCTGGGTTGAGACACATCCGTTGACTGGCACATGTGCTGAACTTGATAGTGAGAAGCTTCTTGGACTATTATCCAGAAATGCTGCTGCACTTTGGGCATTCACACCCTGCTGCTGCTCACCTATCTGAACCACAGAGGAACTTCCCAGATGACCTTTCCACCCACCTCTTCATATATGATTAACCAATGAGGGGGGAATTAAACTTTACACTAAAAGACAAATCTATAAAATATTTTTTTTAACTATGTACAATGGTGGGGGGGGGGGGGGGGGTAAAGGAAGGTGGCAGGGTTCCAGTGACTTAAGGTGGGTGGCCCCCCATGGCTGTGGCCAGATCATCGATCTCCCCCACCAGCCTATGCACAGCAGCTGTAAGTTTATCCAAGCGCTGCTGAGCATCTTCTCTTTGGACTGTAAAAGAGAGTGTTAAAAAATAGTCACTTGTCTAAAAACTTACAGGTCCGACCAATGCTGGATGATCTGTGTGTAGGTGATGTTGGTCTCCTCCTCCACTGTAGCTACTATGTCGAGTGCCAATGTCCTCTTGGCATTTATGTCATACAGGAAGTCATATGGCAAGAAATTTAAGTCAACAAACCAATTTGGTCATACCCCCAATTACATGCCCCTTGCTTGTGGTGGGGACCAACCATGCCCGCAACTCACAATACAGTTTCTTGAGGGAAACACGATTAAAATGGACCAAAACCCAGGATTTTGACTATCCTGGGTTTTGGTCCTTTCCCCTGGGCCACCCAGAGCTGTGTGAAACCCACCAGATCTGCCGCACAAACTCACCTCTTCCCGGTCCCACGGCGCGTCTAAGAGCAGCGGCTCTGATGGCTGCATCCTCCGCTTCCCTCTAACAGGGAGCGTGCCCACGCCAGGCATTTGTGAATGGCCGGTACAGGCACGCTCCCTGTATCAAAATGGACAAAAAAATACACATACACGCACTGTGGGCTATGCACAAAACGCTAATTCTTTAGTAAAGCCTATTGGGTGCTGTGGTTTCCAAACTTTCAAAAAATATTTTGTTTTACGCAGCGGAGTTTTAAGCAGCGGAGAATCACAATTTGCTACTGAGCTTCCCTCCTACAGATTCTTTATTTATTTTGTTTCATTCATATCGTTTATGTTAAATGTTATTTTCTATTTATAACTTTTGCTATTGCTCTTCCAAAGCTTTTAATAGGCGGAACTAGAAATACATTGGCCACGTAGTATAATAAAAAGATACCAAATGGTAATATAATAGTCAATGCACAAAAGTAAATAAAGTAGAAACAAAAATATGAGTTACATGCATTATGCAAGGGAATACTTCCGCAACAAGTGATAAACTGTCAAAAGAAATATATGACAGTTATTATTATTGGAGCAGGAATATCACATCTGCCTTGGGCTGTGTAATATAAGCTCCATCAATCTAAACGCAAGTATGGGCTGTGAAACCCCCTAGTTCTAGGAGACCTGGAAAGGCTGCAGAACAGGGATTAAGGTTTTATTATATGCAATACTCTGTAAACTTTGGAAATTGATCATACATGTATTTGTCATGTTCACTGCTGAAATGCAATAAAAGCTGTAATTATGCTTTTAGAAGAGTTTTTACAACTTTCATTGCTAGGGATTAGCAGACCTATAGAACAGGTTCAGCCAAACTTGCTGCCAAAGTTCGGGTTGGGCCCAAAAATGGCTGTAAAATGGGGGTAGTAAGGGCTAAAGAGCTTCAAATCAAGGGGGTAATCAATTGCCTTCCACCAAATGGGCTTTACTCAAAACAATAACAGAAAACAAAAAAACTAAATAAATACATAAATCAATAAATACATTTACGGGTGTCGGAGGCTAAATTGGGGGACACTGGGCGATTGCCCTGCACAGAATCGGGTAGGGAAAGTGCTCAATATAATCCCAAGTTGATTATGAGCCTTATTTATGATGTGCGCCTTTTAGCATCATTTTTGTGGCTATAGCGCCAGCTTCAGGGCATCTGCATTCCTGTCTTATCTGGAGCCGTGCTGTGTACTACATTGGGGCTAGCATTTCCTGCGCCAAACACTACTAATTAGTTTGATTGTCGCACTTAGGTATTGGCCGGACTATGTCAGCGCCTGTTGGACCCACCAGCCAATTATCCCAGCGCCAGTGAGCGTCACTTTGCTCTGCTGTTATTCTAGCGCTCCCCAGTTTCATCATTAAAGGTACAAGAAATCACTACTGGGTACAAAGAGGACAAACTTTACAGTGCATTTTGGCTGTGTTTAAGTTGTTGGTGTCTAAATTACACATTGTTAAGCAACAGAAGCCTTTAAAATAAGTTTTAAAACCACCCAAAAAAATCATTTTGGCCCATCTAGGTCCTATGTTTCAATTATTGACAAGTCCCAATGCAAGTTCTGTACAAATATGTGTGTTTAATATTAATTACAAGCATTAAACACTAGAAACCAGATCTGCCTATTGTGCTCTATGAAATCTTGCCCCACAGCTTTAGCGCACCCAAGCTGCATCTTTTTAGGCGCTAGTGTTAAATAAGACGGCCACATCTGCGCTACTGTTTTTTTCTTTCGTAAATCCCATGCTGTGTCCCACTGAGGCCAAAAAAGTGGCTGTGGTGTGCTGATGCCTCATAAAAAAGGATTTTAGGCCCTTATTCATGAAGGGATAGCGTCAGGTAGTGCCTTGTAAATGAGAAGTAGCGTCAGGTAGCGACAGGTGAACGCCGGGCACGCAATTATACATTTATCAAGCAGAATCTGTTGAGCGACTGGGATAACGCCATGTAGTATGCAATTCATCATAATCCCAGCCTCAGCGTACAGCGCTGGTGTTCTGCCTTGCAGAGCGCCAGGTATTACCTCTCGCTACCTGTTGCTCTCCCATACATTTCAATGGACGTTCTTTTATTTCTTTTTGAATAGGGTTATTTTCATTTTTTAGTTTTTTTTTTTAACAAACTCAAATAATGTTGTGACCTCTTCTGGAATAGAAAAAGCCATTTTAGAAAATATTTTTCATGTTTTATATATTTATGCAGAATTGACATTACAGGTCTGGCATTAATGTTTTCATGTTACAATGTAATAACAATGTAATTCCATATGTTTTCGCCTTGTTAATGGTGGATACATGCTAAAAAACAGACTTTGCTGACACAGCCTCCGGAGTTGTGTGAGGCTGTTTTTTTTATGAATATGGTGTGAGTCGGTAGCACTGACCAGTCGCTACCATTCGCTCCTATACAGCATAGTACTGGTCAAATAGCGACTCCTCACAATGTATTCATCATTTCTGCACAGCGACTGAGTCGCTCTGAAATGCCTGCTACAGACGCTCATCTGTGGCTACCTGCCGTTAGTGATGAATCAGCCTGCCAGTTTATTTGTAGA
Organism: Gastrophryne carolinensis; assembly: GCA_027917425.1. Lineage (NCBI taxonomy): Eukaryota > Metazoa > Chordata > Amphibia > Anura > Microhylidae > Gastrophryne > Gastrophryne carolinensis. Next base: position 540,027,854 of record CM051234.1, read on the forward strand.
CGTTGATAGACAGGAATCCCAAGTTGGAATACCTGTGGGGGGGGGGGGGGCTGGTCAGCTGCGGAAATTTTAGATTTAACTGCTCTGTTGGACTGTATTCAAAGTCTGAAATGAAAAAAAGCCCAAGGAGACCCTGAAGTAGAATGTTGGCATTGTCCTTGTGTTGCTGTTCTTTGTATAGACAATAGCAGCCCTGTATATCTTATACTATGGGATCCTTATGCCACTTAGGCCCTTATTTATGAAGGAATAGCGACAGGTAGCGACTGGTGAGCGACCGGTAATGACGGGCACCGCCACGAGAACGCCGGCTCCCCACCACAATCACACATTTATCAAGCCAATCCTGCTTAGCGACTGAGATAGCGCCAGATAGCCACTCATTCATCATTATTCCAGCCTCAGCCCACAGCGCCAGCGTCCGACCTTGAACAGCGACAGGTATGACCTCTCGCTACCTGGCGCTCTCTAATGCATTTCAATGGAACAATCTTTAAATATTCATAATTAATTGTTATTAATGTTTTTTTTTTTTTTTTTTTTTTAATGTGAAAAATTCTGTGACCACTTCTGCCATGTTAGATAATTTTTTTAAGGTAAAAAAAAAAAAATTTTGCAGAATTGATATTACAGGTCTGATATTATTGTATTCATATTACTAAATTCTTTAAAATTTTTTTTTGTTTGTTTCCAAAAATAGGGGGTTAAAAAACTACTTTTAACACATCGCCGCCAGCGCTCTGGGGTTTAAACATGCATTTCACAGTGCGAGAATTTTTTGAGCGTGATATTTTGATGAATATGGTGGGAGCCGCTCTGTCGCTCTGTCGCTCTGGTCGCTCTGACCAGTCGCTATCATGCGCACCCATACATCGCGGAACCTGCCAAATAGCGACTCGTCACCCCGTATTCAACATTACTGCAAACCGACTGAGTCGCTATCAACAACCGAACAATGGCCAAGCACAGCGACTACTAGCGGGCGCTGTGAAAATACTGCTACAGTCGCTCAACTGTCGCTACCTGCCGCTATTAATGAATCGGCCTCCCCGCTACTCTGCTCTCTTGAGACTTGAAGCGTATATACATAATAGTGTTTATTGTTTTTAATAGTGTTTATACACAAGTGTCCAAATTAAAAGAAAAAGGGACGTTCAGTGTGTGCATAATCCTTAGTACATTAGACCCTAGTTTGATTTCATCTTGCATAGCCTAATGCCAAAGAGAGAGCAGAAACCCGTGAAGAGCCATCCCAGGGGATGCTTGTTTTCTGAAGCTTCTCCTTCTATTTTGTCAGTTCCTAACAGACACTTCCTAAATGTGCAGAGCAGTGATGTGTGGCCTAGAAAATTAACACTTTGTAGCTGCTGCTTCCACTTATAGACAAGGCACCGTACACACTAGTTACATCAAATCTAGGCAAACATAAGCATTAGAGGGAAAGGCAGATTTTGATGGTCATTTTAACGCTTTTCTAGATTTTTTTTTTCTCCTTGTTAGCAAATGTTTGTTTTAAAGAATCAGATTTACTACCGGAAATCTGTTGCTATTAGCAACCGTGCACCAAGCCTGTACACTAGAGAATCTAGAGAATTCCTTCACACACAGAACACTGAGAATTCCTTCACACACAGAACACTGAGAATTCCTTCACACATAGAACACTGTTGCTACAGATAACAGATAATTTCCCATCTAAAATTTAATGACCTATTGGACCCAAAACAGCACGGCTTTACTGAGGGCAGATCATGTCAGACCAATCTTATTGATTTCTTTGACAATGTCACTAAAGTGTTAGATGAAGGTGGTGCTGTGGATATCGCCTATCTGGATTTTAGCAAAGCCTTTGACACTGTACCACATAAGGAGCTCATAGATAAGTTATTGAAGGTAGGACTCAATCCCTGGATAGTTCAGTGGATTTCCAGTTGGCTGAGGGATCGGTATCAGAGCGTTGTTGTAAATGGCGTGCAATCTGAACAAAGGCGAGTTACAAGTGGTGTGCCGCAAGGCTCTGTCCTGGGCCCCATTCTTTTTAATATATTTGTAAGTGACATAGGAGAAGGCTTGGTAGGAAAAGTTTGTTTGTTTGCTGATGATACAAAGGTTAGTAATAGGGTGGATATTCCTGGAGGTGTCTGCCACATGGAAAATGATTTAGCTTTACTGGATAGATGGTCAAAACTGTGGAAACTAGAGTTTAATGTCTCTAAATGTAAAATCCTGCACTTGGGTAGAAGGAATCCCTGCTCTGAGTACCGTATGGGCAGCACTGTGTTAGCCAGGACCTCGGAGGAGAGAGATTTAGGGGTACTGATTACTGATAGCTGCAAGATGAGTGGACAGTACAGCCAGGCAGTGGGAAAAGCAAGCAGGATGCTCGGCTGCATAGCTCGAGGAATCACCAGTAGGAAGAGGGCGGTTGTGATGCCGCTGTATAGAGCCCTGGTAAGGCCACAGCTAGAATACTGTGTGCAGTTCTGGAGATCTTACCTGCAAAAAGACATTATTCAAATAGAACGTGTCCAAAGGCGGGCAACGAAAATGGTGGAAGGACTTAAACTTAAAACTTATCAGGAGAGACTTAAAGAACTTAATTTGTACAGTCTGGAGGAAAGAAGGGAGAGGGGGGGACATGATTGAGACCTTTAAATATGTGAAAGGATTGAATAAGATTCAGGAGGGAAGTGTTTTTAAGATGAAACTTAATGATAGAACAAGGGGGCAGAACCTGGAGCTAGTCGGGGGGAAGATCAGGAGCAATGTTAGAAAATATTATTTTACAGAAAGAGTAGTAGATGCTTGGAACAAACTTCCAGCAGAGGTAGTTGAAAAATCAACAGTCACTGAATTTAAACATGCCTGGGATAAGCACACATCTATCCTAAGATAAAGAGTACATACAGTATACACATAAGGGCAGACTAGATGGACCGTATGGTCTCCTTCTGCCGTCAACCTTCTATGTTTCTATGCTACTGAGGTGAGGGAACTCTCTTATGCTTGGCCAGCAGAATGACTGTTTTGCAGGAAATAAAATTACAGCATAACGCTAAACCATACCCATACCGGCAAGGCAGGAAATGAACAGGCGTACAGATGTTACAAAACGGTCCTACTGTTAAGGGGGAACTACTTTACTAAATATACCTTGAAAAATTAAATACAATGATATACAAAATGCCCCTTTTACATTTTAACTGGACCAACCAAGTCATATCAACTCCCTTTAGTGTCCTGGTAATGATTTGAATAAAAATACTCACAAACGATTTTGGCTTCAATGGAAAAAATTAAGGGAAAATGAAATTCTCTTTTGGCTATTATCTTATCTACCTTCTAGCGCTATTTTCAGTATGCTGTGGTTTCTCCAAGCATGAGATTGCGAGGAGGGACGAGTAGGGGGGCTTAAACAGCTAGTTTAGAACAATGGTATCCTGTCAGAAAGCAACAGCATACAAATGGCATATCTGGGGAAAACGAAAATTAAAACCACTATAACAGGAATATCAAACAGTATTGAGGGCAGAATCAAAAATAAAGGATGAGGGCGCTAAATAGAATTCGTTTTTTTCTGGGGGGGGTTGGTCTGCTTTAAACTACAGGCAACTACATAGACCATATAATCACATAGCTCTAAAGCTTCTTACAAAACAAGCCCCCCTCCCCTCCAAATGCAGAATGTTGTAGTTTTCACTCATTTTGGAAATTTCCAGCCAGTGGGCATGGCCACTCTGAAGTATAATAGCAGGCAGTGTATTTTGACACCTAATCACAATGCTGCAATATACTGGTGGCACAGGTTATAGACCACCAGTGGTGCCCAGGCTGGTTTTGCTGGACAGGGAGGACGCCACTCCATTAAAAAAAAAGGTGTGGGGATTCCCTCTCTTACATTTTACATTTTTAAGGTTAAACCCAATTTTTTTTTTAAACCGCGTGGGGTCCCCCATGTCCAGCAAGACCAGCCCAGGCACCAGCTTTGTGGGTTTACCAATGCTGGGCTGTGTGTACTGTAACTGAATGTATCATCGCTGGAAAGCATTATGGGGTGATGCTGCCCGACCATAAACTTCCCTTCTGGGTAAATCACTTTAAGCCCTTTCAAATAGCTTATGTCATGGTGTTGCTGTGGGGGGGGGGGGGGGGGGGGGGGGTTAGGAATCAATTTACTAGGCTTTATTTTTGACTGGAGGTCTGCATATAAAGCAGACCCACACCTATTTCATACCTAATGGGTGTGGGTTCGCATTGTGACAGGCTAGGGGCGACATACAGATGGCTGGTGCCAGCCTTTGATGGTGTGCAGATGGGGCTCCAGCACAGCAAATGGACAGGAACTGCTTCTGGCCACTGCATCCTTCTGCTGGTGCGCCCAAAACAGGGTGTTCTGGAGGGGCAGGGCCCACTCACCATTGCTTTCATTAGATTCATTTGTTTTGGTATGAGGGGTCCATTAGAGCATAAAGTACCTGTTATCTTGTTCTTTTTCTATTGATGTAACCGTAGTACAACTGAGTACTGACCACTAGTACGTGTAATGGCAAAGGCTTTAAAAAGGGGAAACCCCCTATATAGAGTCTATAAGATTCACCTCACCCTGCAGGAAAAAAAATCTGAATAGAATGCTGATTGGCTGAGCAATCTATGTATGTGCTGTGGGAACGAGAGAAAGGTGAGTTTTCAGGCTCGCCCAGAGGATACACGCAGCGGGCATCCTGATTTGGCAGGAGAAACAACCCGGGATAGTGAAAATCCTGGGGTGTATTCCTTTTTTAATTTTACATTCTAAATAAGCACTTTATAGTACAAAAAATAGATTTTTTGTATTATTGGTTGGTGTTTGTGCTTTGCAAGTAGCTGAACTTTCAACACATAATAACTTTAGACAATGGGGGCTATTTAAGGATTATTTAAGGGATAGCGCCAGGTAGTGCCTCGTAGCGGCAGGCAGCGCCTGGTGGTGGTGCTGTACGCAAAACCACATTTATGAAAACGAATCTGGTGAGTGACTCTAACAGCGCCCTGTAGCGTCTGATGTATTATTACATGCGGCTCAGCTTATAGCGCCGGTGCTCTAGCTTCCAGAGTGCCAGGTATTACCTTTCACTCTCTCATACATTTCAATGGGCGTTCATTTGCTTGTGTTTAAACAGCGTGTTTGACATTTTGTTTTTTTGCCCAAATCATCATGTGACCTCTCCTGGCTACAAACATTTTAGAAACTTTTTTGACCTTTTATATTTTTATGCAGAATTATCATTACAGGTCTGGCACTGAAGTGTTATTGTCCCAGTGTTAAAACAATTTCATTCCATGTGTTTTCGCAATGTTACAGGTGGATATGTGTTCAAAAACATTCTTTAATCACATAGCGTCTGGCGCTCTATGCTACAGCGACCAGATTTAGTGCGGCAACGCTGTGTGCGTGTCCTTTCTTGATAAGTATGGTGTGGAGCACCGAGAGTCAGTCGCACTGAGCTGGCGCTTCCTTTCACTCCCTGCAGCGCTGTACTGGTGTTAGAGCGCCCAACATACATCACAGTCATTAATGCGGGCCAGGTTACTACAGCGACTAAGAGGCCGATTCATTAAAAGCAGCAGGTAGCGACAGTTGAGCGTCTGTAGCAGTATTTTCACAGCGCCCGCTAGTAGTCGCTGTGCTTGGCTGTTGTTCGGTTGTTGACAGCGACTCAGTCGGTTTGCAGTAATGTTGAATATTGGGTGAGGAGTCGCTATTTCACAGGTTCCGCGCTGTATGGGAGCACATGATAGCAAATGGCCATAGCGACCGGCTCCCACCATATTCATTAACAAATCATGCTCCAAAAATTCTCGCGCTGTGAAATGCATGTTTAAACCCCAGAGCGCTGGTGGCGATGGGTTAAAAGTAGTTTTTTAACCCCCAAACCACCATATTTTTGGAAACCAAAAAAAACAAGTTTTTAATAACATTTTGTAATATTAATACATTAATATCCGACCTGTAATATCAATTCTGCAAGTTTTTTTTTTTTTTTTTACCTTAAAAAAAAATATAACATGGCAGAAGTGGTCACAGAATTTTTCACATTTAAAAAAAAAAAAAAAAAAAATTAATAGCAATTAATTAAGAATATTTAAAGATTGCTCCATTAAAATGCATTGGAGAGCGCCAGGTAGCGAGAGGTCATACCTGTCGCTGTTCAAGGTCGCTCGCTGGCGCTGTGGGGTGAGGCTGGAATAATGATGAATGATTCGCTATCTGGCGCTCTGTCAGTCGCTAAGCAGGATCGGCTTGATAAATGTGTGATTGCGGAGGGGAGCCGGCGTTCTCGTGGCGGTGAGCGTCATTACCGTTCGCTCACCATTCGCTACCTGGCGCTATCCCTTGTTAAATAAGGGCCTAAGGCGCTCTGTTACAGATCCCAATATCAGCTTACAGCTTCTACTAGTGGTCCCTCTAAGCGCTGCTATACAGACGCTCATCTGCCGATACCTGGCATTCGTAATGAATCAGCCTCCAAGTGTGCTGTGATGAAGAGGTGTTATTTTAAAAAAATCTACTTTGCAAGATAAAGGTTGCAAACAGACCTGGATAACCTATATATAGACCAATATATAATCAGGGTCATGCTAAAGATCTGGTGAAGCAAATTAACCTTTGGCGCAAATTTGAGTGTGAATTGCTGCCTGCATTTCGGCAAACTTTTTAACTTTAACACACAAAAAAATGCAATAAAAAATGTTTGTCTAATATTTTCTTTAAAAAAATCACCTGCACGTGTGATGGGGCATGTTTACAGGCAAGTTGCATCATTTTTACAATGAGGTCAGAATAGTTTTTGTAAAGTTCAAAAACAGCAGCACCCTATGGGCTATGCTAATGTATTTGCTGTTTTATTCTGCATACCCCATAGGGTGCTGTAGTTTCTAAACTTTTAAACAATTAATCTCCCCTCATAGTAAAAATGATGTACCTCACCTGTAAAAATGTTTTTAGGAAAAATTAAAAACAATATTTTTTATCGCACTATTTTGTGTAAAATGTGCACCCAGAGATGAACTTGCATCATCAACTCTTTATGTATGGATATATCTTCATAGTATCCCAGTGTATGTGGAAAATTTAAACCCTGGCTAAATAATTTTATTGTTTTTTACTTTTGGGATTATGTCAAAATCTCTACAATAAGTGGCAAGTCTACAATTACATTCTACAATTTGTTTGAAGCCCAGAGCGCAGGAGGCGGTGTGTTTAAAGTCTGTTTTCAAGCATCTATCAACTAGTAACAAAGCGAAAACATAAGGAATTACATTGTAACAACATTGTAACATGAACACTTTAATACCAGACCTGTAATGTCATTTCTGAGGAAATATATAAAAAAATGAAAAAAATATGAAAAAACTGCTATTTCAATGCCAGAAGAAGTCACAGAATTATTTGTGATTTTTTTGAAAAAAAAAAAAACAGTTTAAAGAGAAGAAAAGGAACGTCCATTGAAATGTATGGGAGAGCGGCAGGTAGCGAGAGGTCATACCTGGCGCTGTGCAAGGCTGAACGCCGGCGCTGTTCGCTGAGGCTGTGAAAATGATGAATCAGACGCTACATGGCGCTATCCCAGTCGCTAAACAGATTCTGCTTGATAAATGTGTAATTGCGTGCCGTGTCCGGCGTTCACCAGTCGCTACCTGTCATTAACCAGCCACTACCTGACGCTATCACTTCTTAAATAAGGACCTAGGTAGCAAGAGGAGACGTTACATGAAGAAAAATTCCCACCAAGCTTGAGGTTTTGCTTGCTGGAAGAGATGAAACCCAGGGGTGACAGATCTCTGAATGTACCATTCATATTTGTAGGTGGAAACTGCTCATCTTTAGGTTTCAATAGGTTTTAATTAACTAAAGAATTCAGGTGTAAAATAAAGCAGCTGAAAAATAACTGACAAAACAGTGTGGGCCTGTATAAGTGGGCTTATATATCACATTAATAGTTCAGTGGTAACATAGGTTAAAATAAATTACTTATTAAGGAAATAGCAAATAATACTATAATCTCTTATCATTCTAACCTTATAACTTATAATCAAGAAGATGATACCCCTCTTTAGCCTACAATATTACAGAACAAAGGTATAGTTGCATTCACTATAGTTTATGGACCTCAAATCAATTAAGCAGGGTGGCTAATACTGGGTATTATAAGGGGAAGATTAAACAATAAAGAAAAGGAAAACAAACATTAAATGACCAACACGACAAAAGGAATGACTTTTAACTTAGCAACATACACATTGATTCCTCACAGACAAAAGTGGGGTGGCTAAGGATTGAGTAAGAGAGCCCTATCAAATATATACAATCAAAGTTAATGAGACTCGATCTGATGATTCAGACCATATGGGGCATACCATGGCTCCCAGATCTTACTGAAGCGAATGAAAACTGCTCAGATTTAATTGCTTTGTCTGACAAAATGTAATCAAAATCTGCCCAAAGCATTACATGGCGAGTAAAGACATTTACACGCAGTAGAAAAATTGATGGTACATTCACAAACCTGTCACCACTGATTCTTCTTCTTTCCAATATAAGAAACAAAACTTTAATGCAGGGTAAAGAATCCTTGCAACCTAGCAAATTTCTTCATACTTTTATTACTAAACAGTTTTTGATGGTAGAGCTGCTTTAGATGCCTCATAGCAATAACTTTCTAAAATACACATGTACCACAGTGTTACACAAGACCCTAACAGGAGGTATACAGCAAAACTGGAAACTAACCTGCACCCTGACCCAATATATTGCTATCTATACTTTACCCAATTCTGATGTACTCCATAAATGCAAAAAGTGATATAAACTAATTAAGTGCTTTTTGAATATTTTGTGTACTTTAAATGGTTCCTTTAAGCACTCTTAACAGTTTTTAGGTGTCTCACAACAAATATGCTGTGATACTTGATGAAAAAAGGTTGGGAACCCTGACCTAGATAAAAGGATCAACTTCTTAGGTGTATCAACAATAAACCATTATTAGCCCTCTCTTCATCTTTCCTCAGTTCTCTACAACTAGAAAAATATAAGGTCTGTATATGTTGAGCAAGAAATTACTTCAACAATAAAGGCTTATGCAGGTATAATGAATGGATAAAGAGATAAAGATAGCTATGATAAATGAGATTTCCTGTTAATCATTATCACACATTGCAGTTGGAGAGACTCAGCTCAGATTGGTTACAATAAATATGCTGCTATCTAAACAGCATTCAGCATTGCTTTAAAACACAGGAAATAAAAAAAGCACACACCATCCACCTGTTTAGACCCCCACCTCCGTTGTCCCTTCTGTAACCTTGCTGGCTCAGCAACGTTTGCTATATGACCAAGAGCCTGACTTGACCAGAGAAAAGATGCAAGGCATTATACCGAGTGAATTCTTGCTGGGAAGTCTCTCCACAGATATATTGTGATGCCTGTGCTCCTTGTGTTGTTTTCACATTTAAGCATATAATACGCAATTAGTATGGGCTTATGCATGATTCAGAGCCCTTATTAGGCATGATTCGCCCTTCGAGACAACCCAATAAAATGTTTTTTTCATGCTCCGCTTATAGGCTCTATTTCCTGGCGGGAGTGTAGTGTTGTGGTGTGCAGGAAAGCGTAATGAAGCCCTCCGGGAAGAACCTTGCTGAGTATGAGTATCTGCAGCGTCGCGGCATTCTGTGCAAGCGTCTCTCAGACTTTAGATTGCATCAGGCACATGTGGATGTTGATCACATGCATGACACTGAGCTACTCGAGCTGGCCCTCAAGAAACTGTATCGTGAGTTGCGACCATGGTTGGCTCCCACCACAAGCAAGGGGCCTGCAATTGCGGGTATGACCAAATAGGTTGGCTGACTTAAATTTTTGGTGAAAGGCTTGTTCCAGAGGCTGGGTGCTTTCTCTGTTGGTATGTTCCAGCCTATGCTCAGTCGCACCCTCAATACATTTGCGGATGGCATGGTACCTTGGTGGACAAGTACATCTGTTTCCCTGACACCATGGTAGCCTGGAATGCCGTTAGGTTGGGCTTTTATGAGTTGGCCAATATGCCCAACATTATGGGTGTGATCAACTGTACGTATGTGGTGCTGGTGCCACCAGTTGCTGATGAATATCTTTTTAGGTATGTTTTTGGTTTCCCCTTGTATCCTTCAATCCATGCAATGTAGTCACTTTTTGTTTAGCCTCCCCATATTTAGTGTGTGTTGTCCCTAGCATTGTATTGCCTCCTATAAAATGGACCTAAATCTCCCTTATCAACTTGTTGCCCCTTGTTCCCTGTAGCTGCTTCCATATAGAGTAAGCCAATTTTAATGTTCATTTTCCTTTTGCTTACACAAGTTATAGCCTCCCACCTAACACACCTAACAAGTCCTATTTCCTTACTTACCCAAAGAAGTCATACCAGGGCTTGTCCCTTTATGTTTAGCATCTGTTCTGTCAGTGTAAGTGTGCTTGAAGGCTCCTCAGCAATTGACCTTTGTTCTTTGTGTTTTTGTGCCAGAAACGTAAGATGGGACATAGCATTAATGTGCAATGTGTTGCTGGTCTCGATCTTATGGTAGGATGTTATGGCAGGATATCCTGTCTCGACCCATGGTGCCTTTATTCTTATGAATTCCCCCCTGTTTGGTTAATTCGAGTCTGGCGAGCTGTCTGGCGGGAGGCTACTTGGTAAGTATTGACATAACTTGTATAACTTGTGTATCTGTGGAAGCATCCCGTCTTTCCCTTAATCCATTTTTTAATATTTGATGCTTTTACATTTTTTTCAGGTGATAAAGTGTTAATGATGAATGTGTTGTGGCTAATGATTATTTTTGTATTGTAGGTGATTCTGGCTACCCACTGCTAACATGTCTGATGACCCCCATTTTGCACCCTCAAACTCAGACACATGCTTCATATAACGGGGTTATGCCAAGTCCAGGGCACCGGTCGAGTGTGCATTCGGTTTGCTCAAGACCTGGTTTAGGTGCCTGGACCATACTGGGGGGGGGCTCCAGTACCAGCCATAGAATGTTATAAAAATTATAGTGGCCTGCATGGTTCTGCACAACTATGCCATCCAGGAGCAGGTTCCACATTATGTAGATGTGTCTCCCTCTGCAGCCATGATGGATGTCCCTGCAGAGCTGTATTGGCACACACAGAATGTTTCAGGCCAATTTGTGTCAAACCACCTGTCTCATCTCATTATAATTTTTTCTTCAGTGTAAATTTTGTGGTGTATCTATGCCTGTTATGTCTACTTGGCTTTAAGGCCACCTACACTGACAAAGGTCACATCAACAACAGCACAAAGTACCTTAACCTTGTTGCCTTTTCTTGTTGATTTTTTGCCTCACAGCATATTTCATGTTAGCAAACTTGCTTTGCACTTGATCCACATCCCTTCGCTTTGGCTTGGCACTATTAACCTGCCTGGCAATGGTCTTCCACAGGTCAGACTTGACAGATTTTGGTGTAGGTCTCAAATTGCATCCATACAGCTGATCAAAATGGTCAAACACAGCAGTCAGTAAAGCCATACATTGGCCGTCATTAAACTTGCCACTCAGGGTGCTCAGCTGCAGGTGTTGGCCAACCTGTGTACTTGGTGGAATAGGGGACATTTGCTCTATAGGTGTTGAGGAAGATCCTGAGGGGCTAGATTGGTCACTGCCTGGTGACTGGACAGTGCTGCCTGGGCGGCTGGGTGTCTTGCCCAAAGTCGGCCATAATGAGCCTGGAGTGGAGACTTCTGGGGAGAGGGTGGTATCCAGATAGGAGCTGCCCTGCTGCTGCCCTAGACCCCTGCTGCATCTGACATAGTAAGAAGTAGGGGTTCCCGCTCTATTTGGAGAGGGGGTTCATGTGGGCTGCTGTGTCTTGACCTAGTACTTTGCCAGCCACTGCTCTTGCCACTGCCTTACCACTTTTGCTGGGACTGCTCTTGCTTGCCCTGTCACTGTGAGTGGAACTTATGTGGCTTGCCCTAGCACTCTGCCTGCCACTGCTCTGACTTTGGCTGAGGTGGTGCTGGCTTTGGCTGACTGTGTGCTGGTGTACGCTTCAAGGAGGGCTGTGGCGCCGTAGTCCTTGGCGATCATCCAGTAGGGCATGGCTTGGCTCAGCTGTCCTGCTTTTGTGTGCATTTTTTTCCTGCCATCTCACAATGGAAACTGCAGTAGTGGAGTGTTGCCTTCTCCACATGTCAGTGTGTGTGTTTAACAATTTATACTTCCCTAATGCATAATTGCGTATGCCTATGCACCGAAGTTCAGAAGTATGCCAGTTTCCGGGATAGAAAATATACCCTCGCTGTTCACCGGCGACCAGCAGGAGACTATCATGCACGTATTTACACAATGCCTGCACTTGCACGCGATTAAGAATAGGTTTAGCCTAGATCTTTAAAAAAGGCTGCACAAATACATTCATGCAGATCTAAAGTGGTGGGGGACTGTTAACAACCTACTTTACTTGGTTTTTAAATGTATCTTCTCCACATTTTAGATGATGATGACCTACCGCTATGATTTCCTGCCCAACATCTATGCCAAGAGGTCATTGGCACTTGATATCGTTGCTATGCTGGAGGAGTCCTACACCACCTACACGTTCACACAGATCATACAGCATTAGTTGGAGCTGAAAAGGAGGGGGAAGCCCTGGGTGAGGAAGTGTTTCTGCAATCTCTTTCCAAGTAAGTGACATTTGCTGAGTAAACAATCACTACTACAATCACATTAGGTAGGCCTGTAGGTAAAAGAATGCTATTCTCTTCTAGTGTCAGAGTATTGGCCAAAGAGTGTGGCCCATACGAAGGCGACGACCCTGGCCAATGCTGGCAAGCACCTAGTGGATGTGTAGGTTATGGGACACAAGTGCCAACATTCTCACCCTCCTCTGCAGGTGAGCTCCAAGTTCACCTGGACCAACCTGTGGAGAAGGAGGCCCAGATGTTGGGCAGGGAGAAGATGGTGGACATGATGATTCAGGTATTTGCATCACACACAAACACACACAGTAAGACACGGACTAAACACTCACACATATGTGTTATAATGTTGTATTTTGGGAAATTTTATTCTAGATCGGCAAGATGTCCTCGCAGGTGAACGGGGAAGAAGTTGCTGGGATGCCGCCTCAAGAGCAAGAAGGTGGGCAATGTCCCACACACAACACACAAGCCAATTCACACCTCTACTACATTGATTGAGATATTTTTTTTTTTTTCTTTTACATACTTTGACCAAGAGGTGTGGCAGGTCCCAGTGCAAAGGGTGGCTCCCCAACCACGACTACCCCACCAGCCTAGTAAGTTTATAGACATGGGACTAGTTACTAACATGCCTTCTTCAACAGGTTTGCCGTAAGCAGAGGCTAAAAACTATTTTTTATTTTTATTTTTTACAGTACACAGAGAAGATGCACAGCTGCGGCTGCAGGAGCTGGCACCAGTTTTTCATAGGCTGGTGGGGGAGATTGATGAGCTGGCCACAGCCATGGGAAGCCACCCACCTTAAAGTGGACCATCACCCTCGGGTGATCGGCCCGGGAATCTATAAGATTCCCGGGCCGATCACCTCCCTCCCCGCGGGACATCCGAGATCGGGATGTCCCGCGGGGTGAAACCCCCCCAAACACCCCAAACCCCCTTACCTTATCTCCTCCCTCGCGCCCCTCTAGGCGTGCGCGCGCCCGTGCCGGCCGCCTGTGAATGGCCGGCGCGGGCGCGCGCGCGTCAAGAGGGACGCGTGGGAGGCGGCTGCGGAGGAGCCGCTTGTCCGCGGCTGTCAAATCCCTTGTCCGTCGACGCTGGGAGCGGGGAGAGGTGAGTTTTTAGGGTGATCGGGGGGGTTTCACACAGTGGGGCACCCCGATCGGGGGTGCCCCACCGAAGTGGACCAGGACCCAGGATAGTCAAAATCCTGGGTGTTGGTCCACTTTAAGGCACTAGGAGCCTGCCACATTCTTTTCACCCCCCCCCCCCCCCCCTCCACATTGTAAATACTTAAATTTCCCAATTAAAAAAATATATAGTTTAAAGAAAATAAGACACCAATAAAAAAAAAAAATATTTTTATATTTTGAGAATAAAAAAACCTTCTAATCTAATAAATATGTTTCACGTGCATATATACAAAACTTTGTTGTAAAGGTGTGCATTAGGAAGAATACAAGAACAATAGATGCCTATATTGTCAGTGGTAAAGGTAAGCATTAGAAAGAATACAAGAACAATGGATGCCTATACTGTCAGTGGTATAGATAAGCATTAGGAAAAAAATACAAGAACAATGGATGCCCATACTGTCAGTGGTAAAGATAAGCGTTAGGAAAAAATACAAGAACAATGGATGCCTATACTGTCAGTGGTATAGATAAGCATTAGGAAAAAAATACAAGAACAATGGATGCCTATACTGTCAGTGGTATAGATAAGCATTAGGAAAAAAATACAAGAACAATGGATGCCTATACTGTCAGTGGCATAGATAAGCATTAGGAAAAAATACAAGAACAATGGATGCCTATACTGTCAGTGGTAAAGATAAGCTTTAGGAAAAAAATACAGGAATGCAAGGAGAAGGAGCAACGCAGGAGAGAAGGATGGGCAGAGGTAAGCACTTAGGAGAAGAAGAGACTTGGCACAGCAATAAATAAGTAATGAAATACCAGGGCCAGGAAATATAGAATGGAAAACAATCAAAATGAGAGGCTTGCATATGGATACAAGCCAGTGTATGCGTACACATTCCGGATATGCATACAAAAACAGAATGAACACACTAAACTGCTCTTTTTCGAAGGGAACCAGTAAGACTGGACATTGAAACTACCCAGCAAGGTACATTGAAAAACACCCAGAAACACTGGAGGACGGGCTGTTCGCTCCACATAGGCGAAACGGGCAGGCGGATTCATCACTAACGCCAGGTAGCGACAGAAGAGCGTCTGTAGCAGGCATTTTCAGAGCGCCTACTAGTAGTCGCAGTGCTCGGCCGTGAGTCGCTAGTTCATAGCGACTCAGTCGCTGTTCAGTAATGTTGAATACATTGTGAGGAGTCGCTATTTGACCAGTACAGCGCTGTATGGGAGCGCATGGTAGCGACTGCTCATAGCGATCGACTCACAACATATTCAAGAAAAAAAAAGCCTCACACAACGCGGGCGCAGAAAAATGCTTATCTGAAGCCCAGAGCGCAGGAGGCGGTGTGTTTAAAGTGTGTTTTTCAGCATCTATCCACTAGTAACAAAGCGAAAACATATGGAATTACATTGTAATAACATTGTAACATGAACACTTTAATGGCAGACCTGTAATGTCATTTCTGAAGAAATATATAAAAAATGAAAAAATGTGAAAAAACTGCTTTTTCAATGCCAGAAGAGGTCACAGAATTTTGATTGTGATTTTTTGAAAAAAAAAATTTAAAAATACCCCGTTTAAAGAGAAGAAAAGGTTCGTCCATTGAAATGTATGGGAGAGCGACAGGTAGCGAGAGGTCATACCTGGCGCTGTGCAAGGCTGAAAGCCGGCGCTGTTCGCTGAGGCTGTGAAAATGATGAATCAGACGCTACATGGCGCTATCCCAGTCGCTAAACAGATTCTGCTTAATAAATGTGTAATTGCGTGCCGTGTCTGGCGTTCACCAGTTGCTACCTCTCATTAACCAGCCACTTCCTGACGCTATCCCTTCTGAAATAAGGGCCTTAGTCTAAGCCGCGAAATCCGCGTGCACAATGCTTTTGCTGGCTTACGCAACAGTGAAGACAGACCGAAGCACTCCTGATGAAGGCTCTGAATCATGTGAACGCGCTTACAAACAACATCATTACGTGTAACAAAGCTCTTCCGCACAAAAATGAAAACTATAATCGACCTTAAACCGGACCTTCACTCTCAATAAGAGCCTATCTTATATGTTTCCCACACCCTGTACATACAGATTGCTCACATTAAAAATCATCCTACCTGCATCTATTTCATTTTCTGAGACTTTAAACATCCAAGATGGCGGCCCATGGAGGTGCAGGTTACCTGCAAACAGGAAGTGTGTTCTGATTGTGCCACTCTGCATTCTAGGATTGCTGACCTTTTCCTGACCCCACCTCTGCTCTGTTTGTACAAAGCACAGCTATATCCCTGCTTCCCTGCACTTTTGAACACTCTCCTCTCCTCAGTATGTGATGCTACTGAACCAAGATGGCGGCGCCCGGATCCTAGAGTGCTGAACAGAGTTGCAGGCCAGTAAGGGAAAGAATAAAATGTAAGTGACTAAAAATGTTAAATATATTCATTTTAGATGCTGGGGAATAGTTTTTTAAGGGTTTGGGCTTTTCATTAAATGATGCTGAAGGTCCGCTTTAATGTTTCCCAGCTGCAAGATGCCATGGGAGCAATTACCTGTGGAATGTCATGGAAACAGCAGCATGCAAATAGTGCAAAGGGAACCCACACCTGTGTCACCACATCAAAGACGGGCAGGCTGATTCATTACTAACGCCAGGTAGCGACAGATGAGCGTCTTTAGAGCGGATTTCAGAGCGACCACTAGTAGTCGCTGTGCTCGGCCATGGATCATTGTTTCAGAGCGCCTCAGTCGCTGGCCGGAATTGATGAATATATTGTGTGAGTCGCAGTACTGCGCTGTATGGGACCGAATGGTAGCGCCAGCTCAGTGCGACTGACTCACACCACATTCATCAAAAAAACAGCCTCAAACAACACCGGCGCTCAAAATCGGGTAGTTGTAGCCCATAGCGTCAGAAGCTGTGTGATTAAAGTCTGATTTTGAACATGTATCCACTAGTAACAAAGCGAAAACATATGGAATTACATTGTTATTACATTATAACATGAACACTTTAATACCAGACCTGTAAGGACAATTCTGCATAAAAACATTATTAATCAAAAAGGTTTTCAAAAATGTCATTTTCTTGCCCAGGATACGCGTCAGAAGTTTTGAGGTTTTTTTTAAGGAAAAAAAAATTGGGATCAGGAAAGGGATTTAAGGATCGTCCATAGAAATGTATTGGAGAGCGCCAGGTAGCGACAGGTAATACGTGGCGCTCTGCAAGGCTGAACGCCGGGGCTGTATGCTGAGGCTGGGATAATGATGAATCGTACGCTACATGGCATTGTTCCAGTCGCTCACCAGATTTGGCTTCATAAATGTGTAATTACGCGCCGTCTCCGGCGTTCACCTGCCGCTTACTGGTGCTGCCTGCCACTGTACAGGCACTACCTGGCTCTATACCTTCATGAATAAGTCCCTTAGAGCGTAATTCTCTAAGAGAATCCCCAGGTATGTGAAGCCCTGCAGAACACCTTTAACCACTCATGTTTCCTGTGATCTCACACCACATTTACAGGCTGCAGCCACATCCACTGCATCTAGCTGCTGAGGGACGCTCCAAGTCCGAGGCATTTAGATAAGCTGGACTAGTGCGGCTACTCTGCTTTCTCTAGCTGCTCTCTGTGTGTAAACTAAGCTGTATGTCGTGCATTAATATGCACAGCGCTCATTGGACAGAAGCCGACACATGCACCGTAGGCCCAGCGGAAAGGAGAGTTTTTGAGGACAATCTGGGGGTTTCATAGAGCAGGACATCCAATTTGGGATGGACCTATCACAAGGATAGTAAAAATTCTGGTCTACTTTAAAGCCTCCAATAAAACATCTTTAACTCAGCAACGTAGAATGTCTTGCTCCCCTGGTACATGCTGAATCTGTTTTGCCAGCGGATTACTGCCCCCATGACCGGCCCATGCTGCAAGCCTCACTGGCCAGCGGGTGATACATGGGGCCATGAGCCACCATAGAACATGGGAATCAGTCCTACCAATGCCTCAACAGAAGGGTTTAATGGAAGTCCAGAGTCCGAATATTGCAAGCTGCAGATTACAGTTGTGGTATCCAGAGGGTCAGGCTAAAGCATAGTCAAGAAACTGGTGGGGTCAGACTATGATTACTAGTACAAGTACTCTAAAACCAATTTGACTTAACGCTATCATGGGAAGGAATAACAGGGATAAGAGAAGGGCAATCAGGATATGTGTGGCACTGGTAAAATAAATGAGACTAGGGGGTTTATTTATCAAGGGATAGCGGCAGGTAGTGCCTCATAGCGACAGGTAGGGAACGGTGAACGCTGGGCGCTATTCGCAATACCACATTCATCAAAGCGATTCCGGTGAGCAACTCTAACAACGCCAAGTAGCGTCCAATTCATCATCACAGACGGCTCAGCGTATACTGTCGGTGCTCTGGCTTCCAGAGCGCTTGGTATTACCTGTCGCTACCTGTCGCTCTCCCATACATTTCCATACATTCCTTTTCTTCTGTTTAAACAGGGTTTTTAGTTTTTAATATTTTTTTTCTCTCAAATTATTGTGTCACCTCTCCTGGCCTATTAAAAGTCATTTTTGAAAACTTTTGAGATTTTTTATTTTTGGATGCAGAATTATCATTACAGGTCTGGTATTAAAGTATTAATGTCACAATGTAATAACAATGTAATTCCATATGTTTTTGCTTTGTTACTAGTGGATATGTGTTCAAAAACGGACTTTAATCACACAGCTCTGGGCTAAAGCGACCCAATTTTGAGCGCCAGCGCTGTGTGAGGCTATTTTTTTGATGAATGTGATTTGAGTCGCTCACACTGACCAGTTGCTCACTACCGTTCACTCCCATATAGTGATGTACTGGTGTTATAGTGATTCACACATCAAATTCATCAATGCTGGCCATGTGACTACAGCGACTGAGGCGCTCTGTAATAGCGACTCACGGCCGATCAGAGTGACCACTAGCGGCCGCTCTTAGCGCCGCTGTACAGGCGCTCATCTGCCGGTGCCTGGCGCTAGTAATGAATCAGCCTGCCCGTCTCATTGGCCCTTTAACCCCCTAACAAGCCGTGCTTGCGCATTGAAAAAAGGTGCTTATAGTTTTCTTGAGCAGACTACCGACACTTACTGCCCATTCACCATGTGCTGCTAGGCCCTCCATCATGTCAGCTATCATGGCCAACCTGATGGTGTACAGAAATGGTCCTGGTGTTGAAAGAGTTAAGAAACAAAAAGCCTTGGCTGAATTAAGGTAAATGTTTAAAATGTCTACAAGGAATGTCAGGTGAACAGGCGCCGTACACTTGCGGCTGATGAGCCCCGGCAAGAGGAAAAAACTGTTTGTTGTTGAGCCACCTGCGACTATTCACTGAGATTTTTGAGTGCAGCCTTTTGTGGACAATATCAATGAGAGATGGATTTTATTGCTCAGCGCTTAATAACACAACGCATAGCAGTAATGAGCACCTCTGTGATAGGATGCCTGTTCTTTGGCAGAGACCCAAGCAGCAGAATGCTGAAAATCAATGCTTTCTTCCCCACAAATAAAAGTGTCAGCTGCATCCTGTATTGTGGAATCTTAACATATGCATTGAATATCCTATGTATGGCGGAGAGATACAGACAGTGGAGAACTCAACAGCCAAAGACCTTCTATATAATGAACCCCTGCAGCTGTTCCATCCTACTCTAGTTACAAGAAACCTACCGATTCCCGGGACCTGTGGCATACATGGGATGTAGCGCCCCCCCCTTACTACTCTGTTAAATGTAATGTGCATGCTTGGGTCACTGAGAACTCAGGGGTTGGCCCTATGACCCTATGTGTTTGCCAGTGAACAGGCCTGAGGGAGTGAATCTCAGGACCCAGTACGTTTCATTAATTAATACAGTGAAATAAAGTGGCATAAGGGTACAAGGTAAATAGCACTTTCTTAAAGCATCCCGTCGGGCAATAATAAGATATAAACTATTTGAGAGGACATAATCCCATGCAGATTTCGTGGAAAACAGGCAGATTATTGAACTCTTAAAGTGGACCAACACCCAGGATTTTGACTATCCTGGGTTTTGGTCCACTTCGGTGGGGCACCGCGATCGGGGGTGCCCCGCTGTGTGAAACCCCCCCCGAACCCCCCGAAAACTCACCTGACCCCGCTCCCACGTGACCGCTGCAGCCAATCCCCGCCGCTGGACAAGCGAGAGGCAGCGCCGGACAAGCAGAGCGCGTCCGCCGCCGCCTCCCGCGCGTCCCTCTTACAGGGAGCACACCCGCGCCGGACATTCACAAACGGCCGACGTGGGAGCGCGCCCTGCTAGAGGGACGCGCGGGAGGCGGCGGCGGCGGACATGCATGCGCCGCTGGAACGTGGAAAAGGTAGGATTGTGGGCTCCCTGGGGGTTTCACCCCGCGGGACATCCCGATTTTGGATGCCCCGCGGGGAGGGATCTGATCGGCGATCCCCCCTGGGTGTTGGTCCACTTTAAATTACAAGATGCCATCTTGGTTTACACCTGCTTCTGAAAAACTCTAAAGATCTAGTAGAAATCCATCTGCTGTATTGACTCTTCATTGCTCTGCTCATAGCTGAGAGTCTTAGGCCCTTATTTAAGAAGGAATAGCGTCAGGTAGTGGCTGGTTAATGAGAGGTAGCGACAGGTAGCGACTGGTGAACGCCGGACACGGCACGCAATTACAAATTTATCAAGCAGAATCTGTTTAGCGACTGGGATAACACCATGTAGCGTCTGATTCATCATTTTCCCAGCCTCAGCGAACAGCGCCAGCGTTCAGCCTTGCACAGCGCCGGGTATGACCTCTCGCTACCTGTCGCTCTCCTATACATTTCAATGGACGATCCTTTTCTTCTCTTTAAACGGGGTTTTTGATTTTTATTTATTTTTTTTCAAAAAATCACAAATAATTCTGTGACCTCTTCTGGCATTGGAAAAAGCAGTTTTTTCAAATTTTTTTATATATTTCTTCAGAAATGATATTACAGGTCTGCCATTAAAGTGTTCATGTTACAATGTTGCTACAATGTAATCCCATAAGTTTTCGCTTTGTTACTAGTGGAAAGATGCATAAAAACAGACTTTAAACACACCGCCTCCTGCGCTCTGGGCTTCAAACAAGCATTTTTCAGCGCCTGAGTTTGGTGAGGCTGTTTTTTTCCTGAATATGGTGTGAGTCGGTCGGTATGACCAGTCACGAACATGCTCTCCCATACAGCGCTGTACTGGTCAAATAGTGACTCCTCACAATGTATTCAACATTACTGAAAAGCGACTGAGTCGCTATAAACTAGCGACTCACTGCTGAGCACAGTGACTACTAGGGGGCGCTCTGAAAATGCCTGCTACAGATGCTCATCTGTCGCTACCTGGCGTTAGTGATGAATCAGTCTGCTAGATACATTGGCTGAATGCTCTGCAGCTGCCGCACGATTGACATAACATGAAGAAACAAATATAACAACTTCCCCCTCACACAGAATTCTTCCAGCAGCTGTTTATTTAGTGTGTGAATGATAGCTGTGGAGCTCATAGATCTGAAATGACACAGCAGCAGCCCATTTTTACTGGCAATTTAAGAGAATGAATGCCAACCCTTTCTTTATCATGCTTGCTGCACAGGCTCAGAAACTCAGGCCCTTATTTATGAAGGAATAGCGACAGGTAGCGACTGGTGAGCGGACGGTAATGACGGGCCCCGCCACGAGAACGCCGGCTCCCCACCACAATCACACATTTATCAAGCCAATCCTGCTTAGCGACTGAGATAGCGCCATATAGCGACTCATTCATCATTATTCCAGCCTCAGCCCACAGCGCCAGCGTCCGACCTTGAACAGCGACAGGTATGACCTCTTGCTACCTGGCGCGCTCCAATGCATTTCAATGGAACAATCTTTAAATATTAATAATTCATTGTTATTAATGTTTTTTTTTTTTTTAAATGTGAAAAGTTCTGTGACCACTTCTGCCATGTTAGATAATTTTTTTAAGGGAAAAAAAATTAAAAACAAATTGTACAGAATTGATATTACAGGTCTGATATTAATGTATTCATATTACTAAATTATTTAAAATACTTTTTTTTTTTCGGTTTCCAAAAATATGGTGGTTTGGGGGTTAAAAAACTACTTTTAACACATCGCCTCCAGCGCTCTGGGGTTTAAACATGCATTTCACAGCGCGAGAATTTTTTGAGCGTGATTTTTTGATGAATATGGTGGAAGCTGGTCGCTCTGACCAGTCGCTATCATGCGCTCCCATACATCGCGGAACCTGTCAAATAGCGACTAGTAACCTTGTATTCAACATTACGCCACACCGACTGAGTCGCTGTCAACAACCGAACAACGGCCAAGCACAGCGACTACTAGCGGGCTCTCTGAAAATGCCGCTACAGTCGCTCAACTGTCGCTACATGTCGCTATTAATAAATCAGCCTCCCCACTTTGTCTCCTGAAAGTATTTGCTGTCTTGGCTCAGGGATTAAGGGCACCTACTCTATCTTCGGTCTATCTTCAGTCTATCCAAGTTATTTTAGTGTAGCCATTAATATGTATTTTTTTGTGTGAAATATTGTTTAAAAAGTATCTGCACTTTAGCTAGATCAAAAGTACACATAATAGTGCGGAAACATATTGAACCCTTGTATATCCGTTGTCTCATCTGTCGCTTTCTCCTGAGCTTGTATCATTCAGGCTTTGGCCAACACAGAAAACACTAAACTAATGAAAAGTTTTGTGTTCTTACCTTCAGGAATTATATTTGCTCATATCATTCTCTTTCAGCATTCCCGGAAATTAAATCAAAGAAGCTCTTCCTTTCTTAAGTGTCTGTGATATGTTGTTTTGGCTTTGGCTGGCTTCTGTCTGATGTAATCTAAGCAGGAGCCTTGTCGGGTAGACTGCACTGTGCACAGAGCAATAAATCCTGCCTGACAGCAGGTACCTGCGTGATCATTTATTTACTGCACAGCTTACTGACGATTCTGATGTCTGTGTTTAACATAAGCCAAAAATGCTCATTTTTAGGTAATATATTTATGAAGCTGTCATTGTAAAGTATGTCTAAGTGATCAGCACCCTTGCACCACCAGGGCTCGGGGTATTCAATGGCAACAAATCAAGAGGACCATGTGTATATCTACATGTACAGTTGGCCCTTGGTTGATGATGGCTTCATTTTCAGATCTATTTATGGTAAAGGTTTCATAATAAATGTAATCAAGAAAGGACTGCTTTAAAAAGGCTTAAAGGGATTTTTCATTTAAATAGTAATAAATGGAGAGGCTGCTGCCTCTCAGTGGTGTTGTATCTGGCTGGGATCGGGGCAGGAGGAGAAACATGACCACACTTCCCCGCCACCCCTGCCAGCATTCGTACACACAGCGAGCTATCACATCCCTTGGATCCTTGACATGTAACCTCCCATTCAAGTAATGCTCGCAATCCCGAAGGCACATGCCCGCACTTACAAACATGCACACACACACGCACACGTCCCAAACGTACTTGCGAGCATCCCAGATGCAGATGTGCACAAACCCAGACAAGCATGAGCATAATGCCAAAGTGCATGCACACAATGCCAAAATGCACATGTGCACTCCCAAACGCACATGTGCACTCCCAAACGCACATGTGCACATTCCCATAGTACATGCGTGCACTTATAAAGTGCATAGAAAACCTGCACAAAAATGCACTTGGTTCAGCACCATCCAAATCAAATGCACATATGGGCAAGAGTGTGCCAATTAAAGCATCCCAAATACACAATATACTGAACAAAACACCTTGTGACCCAGTGCACATCAAGAACAGGCACTAAGCAAAAAAAGGCACCACTCCTACTCAATTAATAAACCAACATCATCACTATCTATAAACAGTAGTTTAATTCATCAGAAAATCTCATTAAAAAGACACAAAATACATTGATCATCAGAAACATTTAAAAAAGACATACCAATACACAGCCCAACCCAGCAAGAGAAACCCAATTAATCCTAACCATTTGTGCTAATCACACACATCTTAACATCACATGGATGCATCCATATCAATCTTTCTAAAGTGCCTATGTGCAATATTAAAGTGCTATACATGAATGTGCAAAACTATATAAGAAAACTAACAAGGAAATAATCACCTCAGTGAAAAATGGATTAACCTCCTGCTGAGCGAGACAATCAATCACCCACGCATTCCGTGACGGACTGTCACTTCCTCAAGGTGCCACTTATAAAGTGCATGCGCGCTCTCCCAAAGTGCATACAAGCGCTCCCAAACACACATGTGCACATACTCGAATGCACATACGTGCACAATTCCAAATGCACTTATGCGCACTCCCAAGCGCACATGCACACACTCCCAAGCTCACATGCTTGCACTCCGTAGGGTGGGGGCAGCTGCTCCCACAGCTCTCAAGGGAGGATGGCGGTGTGCATACTATTTGTAATATACAGTGCATCCCTCACACACAATAGCTGTGTCTGGCAGTGATGTCCCCGCTCTATGATGCTTCCTCTGTGATATGCGCTGAGGAGGCATCAGGAAGCAGGGACAGCTGTCAGCGTGGACAGGATCGCTGCATGCACTTTGGGAGTACGTGCATGTGCATTTGGGTGTGTGCACATGTGCGTTTGCTTGCATGCACTTTGGGAGAGCGTACATGCACTTTATGAATACACGCACATACTATGGGCGTGTGCATTTAGGAGTGCACACGGGCATTTGGGAGTGCAAGTATGTGCGTCTGCAATTGTGCGCATATGGTGTGCGCGCAAAGATATTTCGGAGTGTGTGCATGCATGTTTGGAAGTGCAGGCATGTGCTTTTTGGATTAAGGGCATGCTTGTCTGAGATGAGATGAGATGTGCGGATACACATCTGAAGTACGCGGGAGCACGTTTGAGAGTGTGTGCATGTGCGATTGGGATTGCGGGCATGTGTGTCTGGGAGTGCTACTCTAGGCTCCAATGTTGCCTAGCAACAGGGGGAGGGAGGAGAAGCACAGCCAGGGTGTGAAGTAAGTTCTTGCTTCATAAGGGAAGACATAAGGTGAATAAAACATAACCTACTCGTCTTGCCACTGCGGCATAGGGGGAGGAAAACCACGTCTGCCACTCACGCTACTAGTTCCTGCCATGTCAGGTCAAAATTACTATGTGAGCATTATGTATTTTAAATACTTTATATCCACTTTGCACCATGTCTAACTTATTTATGGCAAATTTTCATTGGTGGGTGATAAAATATATTTGTTCCTCGAAAGCCCTTAAAACAATCCCCCCACCACAGTTAAATGTCCCACTTTGAGGCCCCATTATTATGGCCAGTTTACCTGACAATTGTCTTAATTGTTTTGTTTTGTACTTTATATTCCCCTATCCTATGTTCAGACAATATTTTATTTACCTCCTCTTCTCATATCAAAGTTACTTGCCACCCTGCTACAATAAATTCTCTCTACATATAATGTATATACTTGGCCCATAATATTTTATTTG
Source organism: Gastrophryne carolinensis (assembly GCA_027917425.1). NCBI lineage: Eukaryota > Metazoa > Chordata > Amphibia > Anura > Microhylidae > Gastrophryne > Gastrophryne carolinensis. Next base: position 540,053,261 of record CM051234.1, read on the forward strand.
ATTCCAACATCACTATAGTTGACAATGTACTGGCCCATGTAATGACCTGGACCTCTATTCCTGCCGCCTGGGTCTTGTTTGCTGTTTGGAGACTTAACTTTATTGCGTAATTGACCCACTTTATTCAAACTGTGGTATCAGAAGATGGTGCACGCTTTCAGGCTTGTTTTCTCTGTTTATAGAGAGCGCAGAAGGTGAGAAATAAAATGAAGCGAACAGCAGCAGAGAAAAGTAACTATACACAAGATACAATGTTAATCAGAGAAGCCATCGGATACATTAGAAACTATGGGCCTTATTCATGAAGTGATAGCGCCAGGTAGTGCCTTGTAAGCGACAGGTAGCGGCAGGTGAACGCCGGACACAGCACGCAATTCCATATTTATGAACGCGAATCTGGTGAGCGACTGGAACGCCATGTAGTGTACGATTCATCATTATCCCAGGCTCAGCGTACAGCGCCGGCGTTCATCCTTGCAGAGCGTCACGTGTTACCTATCGGTACCTGGCGCTCTCCCATACATTTCTATGGACGAGCCTTATATCCCTTTTCTGATCCCAATTTTTTTTTTAATAAAATCTCAAATCTTTCTGACATGTATCCTGGGCTAGAAAATGACATTTTTGAAATAATTTAATAATATTTTTATGCAGAATTGTCCTTACATGTGTGGTATTAAAGTGTTCATGTTACAATGTTATAACAATTAGGGATGAGCGAATCGATCCGGACGAACCCGGATTCGATCCGAATTTCAGGAAAAATTCGATTCGGATCGAATCCGAATTTCCCCGCGATTCGATCACTCGAAGTTTTCCTTTAACATCCATTCATTTACATTACAGGCATTCTAAGATGGCGGGCGGGACATGTCTGGACATGTATTCCGCGCCAGTGCAAGCTGGGGCAGTCACATGCAGCCTATCAGCAGCCAGCAAGCCCGGTGACGTCACACAGCGGTATTTAACGGCGGCCATCTTGCTTTTCCTCATTTCTCTATTGCATTCGTGACAGACAGACAGAACGCTGTGTAGCTGAGGCAGTTAGACAGGCTGGAGACAGGCTGGAGACAGGGACAGACAGGGACAGGCTGGAGACAGGCAGGAGACAGGCAGGAGACAGACAGGAGACAGACAGAAAGCCAGGGAAAGGTAGGAAAAACGGAGCTGGCTGACAGGGAGATTTTTTTTTTTTCATCCAGCCTTTGTTAGCGTTTTCAGGCTGCTTATAGTAACTAACTGTGCATATATACTGAACTGATCTTAAGTCTGCTGTGAGGCATCCCATTCTGTGACTAAAGCAGCCTCTATTTAATAGCATAATAAACATTTGCACTTATTCTCATAGAAATCAGGCCTGATAAAGACACTTTTGCTGTGCATGCTCTCTGGTTTTTGTGGCACTGGCATCCCATTCTGTGACTAAAGCAGCCTCTATTTAATAGCATAATAAACATTTGCACTTATTCTCATAGAAATCAGGCCTGATAAAGACACTTTTGCTGTGCATGCTCTCTGGTTTTTGTGGCACTGGCATCCCATTCTGTGACTAAAGCAGCCTCTATTTAATAGCATAATAAACATTTGCACTTATTCTCATAGAAATCAGGCCTGATAAAGACACTTTTGCTGTGCATGCTCTCTGGTTTTTGTGGCACTGGCATCCCATTCTGTGACTAAAGCAGCCTCTATTTAATAGCATAATAAACATTTGCACTTATTCTCATAGAAATCAGGCCTGATAAAGACACTTTTGCTGTGCATGCTCTCTGGTTTTTGTGGCACTGGCATCCCATTCTGTGACTAAAGCAGCCTCTATTTAATAGCATAATAAACATTTGCACTTATTCTCATAGAAATCAGGCCTGATAAAGACACTTTTGCTGTGCATGCTCTCTGGTTTTTGTGGCACTGGCATCCCATTCTGTGACTAAAGCAGCCTCTATTTAATAGCATAATAAACATTTGCACTTATTCTCATAGAAATCAGGCCTGATAAAGACACTTTTGCTGTGCATGCTCTCTGGTTTTTGTGGCACTGGCATCCCATTCTGTGACTAAAGCAGCCTCTATTTAATAGCATAATAAACATTTGCACTTATTCTCATAGAAATCAGGCCTGATAAAGACACTTTTGCTGTGCATGCTCTCTGGTTTTTGTGGCACTGGCATCCCATTCTGTGACTAAAGCAGCCTCTATTTAATAGCATAATAAACATTTGCACTTATTCTCATAGAAATCAGGCCTGATAAAGACACTTTTGCTGTGCATGCTCTCTGGTTTTTGTGGCACTGGCATCCCATTCTGTGACTAAAGCAGCCTCTATTTAATAGCATAATAAACATTTGCACTTATTCTCATAGAAATCAGGCCTGATAAAGACACTTTTGCTGTGCATGCTCTCTGGTTTTTGTGGCACTGGCATCCCATTCTGTGACTAAAGCAGCCTCTATTTAATAGCATAATAAACATTTGCACTTATTCTCATAGAAATCAGGCCTGATAAAGACACTTTTGCTGTGCATGCTCTCTGGTTTTTGTGGCACTGGCATCCCATTCTGTGACTAAAGCAGCCTCTATTTAATAGCATAATAAACATTTGCACTTATTCTCATAGAAATCAGGCCTGATAAAGACACTTTTGCTGTGCATGCTCTCTGGTTTTTGTGGCACTGGCATCCCATTCTGTGACTAAAGCAGCCTCTATTTAATAGCATAATAAACATTTGCACTTATTCTCATAGAAATCAGGCCTGATAAAGACACTTTTGCTGTGCATGCTCTCTGGTTTTTGTGGCACTGGCATCCCATTCTGTGACTAAAGCAGCCTCTATTTAATAGCATAATAAACATTTGCACTTATTCTCATAGAAATCAGGCCTGATAAAGACACTTTTGCTGTGCATGCTCTCTGGTTTTTGTGGCACTGGCATCCCATTCTGTGACTAAAGCAGCCTCTATTTAATAGCATAATAAACATTTGCACTTATTCTCATAGAAATCAGGCCTGATAAAGACACTTTTGCTGTGCATGCTCTCTGGTTTTTGTGGCACTGGCATCCAATTCTGTGACTAAAGCAGCCTCTATTTAATAGCATAATAAACATTTGCACTTATTCTCATAGAAATCAGGCCTGATAAAGACACTTTTGCTGTGCATGCTCTCTGGTTTTTGTGGCACTGGCATCCCATTCTGTGACTAAAGCAGCCTCTATTTAATAGCATAATAAACATTTGCACTTATTCTCATAGAAATCAGGCCTGATAAAGACACTTTTGCTGTGCATGCTCTCTGGTTTTTGTGGCACTGGCATCCCATTCTGTGACTAAAGCAGCCTCTATTTAATAGCATAATAAACATTTGCACTTATTCTCATAGAAATCAGGCCTGATAAAGACACTTTTGCTGTGCATGCTCTCTGGTTTTTGTGGCACTGGCATCCCATTCTGTGACTAAAGCAGCCTCTATTTAATAGCATAATAAACATTTGCACTTATTCTCATAGAAATCAGGCCTGATAAAGACACTTTTGCTGTGCATGCTCTCTGGTTTTTGTGGCACTGGCATCCCATTCTGTGACTAAAGCAGCCTCTATTTAATAGCATAATAAACATTTGCACTTATTCTCATAGAAATCAGGCCTGATAAAGACACTTTTGCTGTGCATGCTCTCTGGTTTTTGTGGCACTGGCATCCCATTCTGTGACTAAAGCAGCCTCTATTTAATAGCATAATAAACATTTGCACTTATTCTCATAGAAATCAGGCCTGATAAAGACACTTTTGCTGTGCATGCTCTCTGGTTTTTGTGGCACTGGCATCCCATTCTGTGACTAAAGCAGCCTCTATTTAATAGCATAATAAACATTTGCACTTATTCTCATAGAAATCAGGCCTGATAAAGACACTTTTGCTGTGCATGCTCTCTGGTTTTTGTGGCACTGGCATCCCATTCTGTGACTAAAGCAGCCTCTATTTAATAGCATAATAAACATTTGCACTTATTCTCATAGAAATCAGGCCTGATAAAGACACTTTTGCTGTGCATGCTCTCTGGTTTTTGTGGCACTGGCATCCCATTCTGTGACTAAAGCAGCCTCTATTTAATAGCATAATAAACATTTGCACTTATTCTCATAGAAATCAGGCCTGATAAAGACACTTTTGCTGTGCATGCTCTCTGGTTTTTGTGGCACTGGCATCCCATTCTGTGACTAAAGCAGCCTCTATTTAATAGCATAATAAACATTTGCACTTATTCTCATAGAAATCAGGCCTGATAAAGACACTTTTGCTGTGCATGCTCTCTGGTTTTTGTGGCACTGGCATCCCATTCTGTGACTAAAGCAGCCTCTATTTAATAGCATAATAAACATTTGCACTTATTCTCATAGAAATCAGGCCTGATAAAGACACTTTTGCTGTGCATGCTCTCTGGTTTTTGTGGCACTGGCATCCCATTCTGTGACTAAAGCAGCCTCTATTTAATAGCATAATAAACATTTGCACTTATTCTCATAGAAATCAGGCCTGATAAAGACACTTTTGCTGTGCATGCTCTCTGGTTTTTGTGGCACTGGCATCCCATTCTGTGACTAAAGCAGCCTCTATTTAATAGCATAATAAACATTTGCACTTATTCTCATAGAAATCAGGCCTGATAAAGACACTTTTGCTGTGCATGCTCTCTGGTTTTTGTGGCACTGGCATCCCATTCTGTGACTAAAGCAGCCTCTATTTAATAGCATAATAAACATTTGCACTTATTCTCATAGAAATCAGGCCTGATAAAGACACTTTTGCTGTGCATGCTCTCTGGTTTTTGTGGCACTGGCATCCCATTCTGTGACTAAAGCAGCCTCTATTTAATAGCATAATAAACATTTGCACTTATTCTCATAGAAATCAGGCCTGATAAAGACACTTTTGCTGTGCATGCTCTCTGGTTTTTGTGGCACTGGCATCCCATTCTGTGACTAAAGCAGCCTCTATTTAATAGCATAATAAACATTTGCACTTATTCTCATAGAAATCAGGCCTGATAAAGACACTTTTGCTGTGCATGCTCTCTGGTTTTTGTGGCACTGGCATCCCATTCTGTGACTAAAGCAGCCTCTATTTAATAGCATAATAAACATTTGCACTTATTCTCATAGAAATCAGGCCTGATAAAGACACTTTTGCTGTGCATGCTCTCTGGTTTTTGTGGCACTGGCATCCCATTCTGTGACTAAAGCAGCCTCTATTTAATAGCATAATAAACATTTGCACTTATTCTCATAGAAATCAGGCCTGATAAAGACACTTTTGCTGTGCATGCTCTCTGGTTTTTGTGGCACTGGCATCCCATTCTGTGACTAAAGCAGCCTCTATTTAATAGCATAATAAACATTTGCACTTATTCTCATAGAAATCAGGCCTGATAAAGACACTTTTGCTGTGCATGCTCTCTGGTTTTTGTGGCACTGGCATCCCATTCTGTGACTAAAGCAGCCTCTATTTAATAGCATAATAAACATTTGCACTTATTCTCATAGAAATCAGGCCTGATAAAGACACTTTTGCTGTGCATGCTCTCTGGTTTTTGTGGCACTGGCATCCCATTCTGTGACTAAAGCAGCCTCTATTTAATAGCATAATAAACATTTGCACTTATTCTCATAGAAATCAGGCCTGATAAAGACACTTTTGCTGTGCATGCTCTCTGGTTTTTGTGGCACTGGCATCCCATTCTGTGACTAAAGCAGCCTCTATTTAATAGCATAATAAACATTTGCACTTATTCTCATAGAAATCAGGCCTGATAAAGACACTTTTGCTGTGCATGCTCTCTGGTTTTTGTGGCACTGGCATCCCATTCTGTGACTAAAGCAGCCTCTATTTAATAGCATAATAAACATTTGCACTTATTCTCATAGAAATCAGGCCTGATAAAGACACTTTTGCTGTGCATGCTCTCTGGTTTTTGTGGCACTGGCATCCCATTCTGTGACTAAAGCAGCCTCTATTTAATAGCATAATAAACATTTGCACTTATTCTCATAGAAATCAGGCCTGATAAAGACACTTTTGCTGTGCATGCTCTCTGGTTTTTGTGGCACTGGCATCCCATTCTGTGACTAAAGCAGCCTCTATTTAATAGCATAATAAACATTTGCACTTATTCTCATAGAAATCAGGCCTGATAAAGACACTTTTGCTGTGCATGCTCTCTGGTTTTTGTGGCACTGGCATCCCATTCTGTGACTAAAGCAGCCTCTATTTAATAGCATAATAAACATTTGCACTTATTCTCATAGAAATCAGGCCTGATAAAGACACTTTTGCTGTGCATGCTCTCTGGTTTTTGTGGCACTGGCATCCCATTCTGTGACTAAAGCAGCCTCTATTTAATAGCATAATAAACATTTGCACTTATTCTCATAGAAATCAGGCCTGATAAAGACACTTTTGCTGTGCATGCTCTCTGGTTTTTGTGGCACTGGCATCCCATTCTGTGACTAAAGCAGCCTCTATTTAATAGCATAATAAACATTTGCACTTATTCTCATAGAAATCAGGCCTGATAAAGACACTTTTGCTGTGCATGCTCTCTGGTTTTTGTGGCACTGGCATCCCATTCTGTGACTAAAGCAGCCTCTATTTAATAGCATAATAAACATTTGCACTTATTCTCATAGAAATCAGGCCTGATAAAGACACTTTTGCTGTGCATGCTCTCTGGTTTTTGTGGCACTGGCATCCCATTCTGTGACTAAAGCAGCCTCTATTTAATAGCATAATAAACATTTGCACTTATTCTCATAGAAATCAGGCCTGATAAAGACACTTTTGCTGTGCATGCTCTCTGGTTTTTGTGGCACTGGCATCCCATTCTGTGACTAAAGCAGCCTCTATTTAATAGCATAATAAACATTTGCACTTATTCTCATAGAAATCAGGCCTGATAAAGACACTTTTGCTGTGCATGCTCTCTGGTTTTTGTGGCACTGGCATCCCATTCTGTGACTAAAGCAGCCTCTATTTAATAGCATAATAAACATTTGCACTTATTCTCATAGAAATCAGGCCTGATAAAGACACTTTTGCTGGCCAAAGGCCTACTGGACCCTGCCAGCTCGATTCCTGCCCGGGGCATCCCATTCTGTGACTAAAGCAGCCTCTGTTTAAGACCATATAAGCATTTGTTCTTATCATATTTGAAATTAGGCCTGATAAAGACACTTTTGCTGGGCATAGCACTACTGGACCCTGCCAGGTGCACTCCTATTTGGGGCATCCCATTCTGTGACTACAGCAGCCTCTGTTTAAGACCATATAAGCATTTGCTCTTATCATATTTGAAATTAGGCCTGATAAAGACACTTTTGCTGGCCAAAGCACTACTGTACCCTGCCAGCTCGATTCCTGCCCGGGGCATCCCATTCTGTGACTACAGCAGCCTCTGTTTAAGACCATATAAGCATTTGCTCTTATCATATTTGAAATTAGGCCTGATAAAGACACTTTTGCTGGCCAAAGCACTACTGTACCCTGCCAGCTCGATTCCTGCCCGGGGCATCCCATTCTGTGACTAAAGCAGCCTCTGTTTAAGACCATATAAGCATTTGCTCTTATCATATTTGAAATTAGGCCTGATAAAGACACTTTTGCTGGGCATAGCACAACTTGTCCCTGCCAGGTGTACTTACTGCTGGTTTTTAGGGCATCCCATTCTGTGACTACACCAGCCTCTATTTAAGAACCTAACCATTTGCACCTATTCTAATTGAAATTAGGCATGATAAAGACACTTTTGCTGTGCATAGTCTTACTGCTGCCTGCCAGGTGCTCTCTGGTTTTTGGGACATCCCATTCTGTAACATACCATTAGCCTCTGCATTAACTGTAAGCTGCACAGTTATTTAAAGAAATTTGGCCTGTATGAGCCTGCTAACACACTGCTGCTGTGTGCATATATACTGATCTCAAGTCTGCTTTGGGGCATCCCATTCTGTAACATACCATTAGCCTCTGCATTAACTGTAAGCTGCACATTTATTTAAAGAAATTTGGCCTGTATGAGCCTGCTAACACACTGCTGCTGTGTGCATATATACTGATCTCAAGTCTGCTTTGGGGCATCCCATTCTGTAACATACCATTAGCCTCTGCATTAACTGTAAGCTGCACAGTTATTTAAAGAAATTTGGCCTGTATGAGCCTGCTAACACACTGCTGCTGTGTGCATATATACTGATCTCAAGTCAGCTTGGGGCATCCCATTCTGTAACATACCATTAGCCTCTGCATTAACTGTAAGCTGCACAGTTATTTAAAGAAATTTGGCCTGTATGAGCCTGCTAACACACTGCTGCTGTGTGCATATATACTGATCTCAAGTCTGCTTTGGGGCATCCCATTCTGTAACATACCATTAGCCTCTGCATTAACTGTAAGCTGCACAGTTATTTAAAGAAATTTGGCCTGTATGAGCCTGCTAACACACTGCTGCTGTGTGCATATATACTGATCTCAAGTCTGCTTGGGGCATCCCATTCTGTAACATACCATTAGCCTCTGCATTAACTGTAAGCTGCACAGTTATTTAAAGAAATTTGGCCTGTATGAGCCTGCTAACACACTGCTGCTGTGTGCATATATACTGATCTCAAGTCTGCTTTGGGGCATCCCATTCTGTAACATACCATTAGCCTCTGCATTAACTGTAAGCTGCACAGTTATTTAAAGAAATTTGGCCTGTATGAGCCTGCTAACACACTGCTGCTGTGTGCATATATACTGATCTCAAGTCTGCTTGGGGCATCCCATTCTGTAACATACCATTAGCCTCTGCATTAACTGTAAGCTGCACAGTTATTTAAAGAAATTTGGCCTGTATGAGCCTGCTAACACACTGCTGCTGTGTGCATATATACTGATCTCAAGTCTGCTTTGGGGCATCCCATTCTGTAACATACCATTAGCCTCTGCATTTACTGTAAGCTGCACATTTATTTAAAGAAATTTGGCCTGTATGAGCCTGCTAACACACTGCTGCTGTGTGCATATATACTGATCTCAAGTCAGCTTGGGGCATCCCATTCTGTAACATACCATTAGCCTCTGCATTAACTGTAAGCTGCACAGTTATTTAAAGAAATTTGGCCTGTATGAGCCTGCTAACACACTGCTGCTGTGTGCATATATACTGATCTCAAGTCTGCTTGGGGCATCCCATTCTGTAACATAACATAACCTACCTACCATACTAAGCAGCTCTCTTATTTAAACTAAGCAGGCCTCTTGGAGGCTGAGTGTCCACTTTTGGGTGTGCATTTATATTCGGTTTCATATACAGTGGGGTATCCCAATTTGTAAGATAACCTACCCCAACCATGTAAACTAAATAGGCCTGTTGCAGCCTGAGTTTCTCTGCTTGCGTATGGCCTGCATTACAATCTGTCTCTTTCAATGACACTGCTGCCTGTGGTATCCCAATTTGTAAGATAACCTACCCCAACCATGTAAACTAAAGGTTACGTCCTTCCAGAAGGAAAACTTATGCCGAACACTATTTTTGTTAGGGGCATTGACCTTTGGATTGATCGGCATGAAATTAATTTTTTTTTTTCAAAGTATGGCGCTGTGAAGAAGGTCAAAATGATGTCTCATACTTGGATTATTGTTACTTTTTGTTCAGCTTGAAATATAACAGGCCACACGGGCATCCCAAGGCACATGCTATTTTAAACCTATCTGTTATACAACATAAGCGTTGATCAGGCTACTTCAGTTTGCACTTGTTTTTGACTGATTTTAATAAACCAGGCCGCAGGGCACCCCAAAGCTGCACCTTGCACCCTATCTGGTATACAACATAAGCGTTGATCAGCATCAGCTTCATTAAGCTACTTCAGTTTGCACTTCCTTTTTGACTGCTTTCATTTAACCAGGCCGCAGGGCACCCCAAAGCTGCACCTTGCACCCTACCTGTTTATACTAAATAAGCATCTACAGCCTCAGCTTTATTAAGTTATTGCATTTTGAATTGGTTTTGGTCTGCTTTAAATACACCAGGCCGCAGGGCATCCCAAACCTGCATGTTGCACCCCATCTGTTATACTAAATAAGCGTTGATCAGCATCAGCTTTATTAAGCTATTGCATTTTGCATTGGTTTTTGTACTGCTGCCAAAACACTAGCCCATATGGGCATCCCAAACCAGCACATGTCACCCTATCTGTTATACTAAATAAGCTTCTACAGGCCCTTTTTTTATTTATTTATTTTTATTTATATAGAGCTGCAATAGCTTATATTGTGAGGTTAATTTGCCATTTTGCAGCATAATATAGAGCAGCCCCTGTGTAAATCTGAGGGGCAATAGCTTATATAGTGAGGTAAATTTGCCATTTTGCTTCGTTATATAGAGCAGGCCCTGTGTAAATCTGAGGGGCAATAGCTTATATTGTGAGGTAAATTTGCCATTTTGCAGCATAATATAGAGCAGCCCCTGTGTAAATCTGAGGGGCAATAGCTTATATTGTGAGGTAAATTTGCCACTTTGCAGCATAATATAGAGCAGCCCCTGTGTAAATCTGAGGGGCAATAGCTCATATAGTGAGGTAAATTTGCCATTTTGCTTCGTTATATAGAGCAGCCCAGTTGCCATCTAAATCAACTACTGTCCGGCCAGTACAGCTTTTCCAGGGCAAACTCTGCTAGTTGCGGGCACAAGTCAAGTTTGGCTTCCCAGCAAATCCAGTGGATCTTGAAGGTGTGTTGGCATGGTCATGTCAAGGTATGACATGACCTGCTGTTTGAGGTCCAGCTCCAGGTCTTCCTGCTGCTCATGAGTAGACTCACTATGCGGGTGTAGAAAGCTACTCACTAGCGACTGAAGACTGAGGCTGCTGCTGATGGAGCTGCTGCTGCTGCTCCTTCCACCCCCCCAGCAGCCATGGCAGTGGAAGGTGATCGCAGAGGTCCCCCCGAGTCAGACCTGCGGGAGTATGGGCCATGGCGCAGATAGACATCGCCCAACTGACTACGTGGGATGTCTCTGTAGTAGGTCAGTTTGTCCTCCCTCTCAGTGGGCGTAAAAAATGCCCCCATTTTGTGCCGGAAGCGAGGGTCCAATAAGTTGGAGAGCCAGAAGTCTTCCCGCTGACAAATGGAGACAATTCTGCGCTCACTAGTACGCAAGCATGTGAGCATGCATCGTGCCATTTGTGCAAATGACTCGGAGGGACTACCTGTCTCCATCTCCACTGTAAACTGCCACGGTGTGTCTGGGTCCTCTGTCTCACCTTACTCACAACCCTCTAGCTCCTGTGGCTGCTCCTGCTCCTCCTCTTCTGTCAGATGACTAGATAAAATGGTCATTTTGTGAAACCTAAACTGTGGTTTGCTTTGCCCCACCCCCTCCTCCTCCTCCACTTCAGCCCCCACAGGCTTCATGTGGCTGTGAAATGTATGTGCCATGTCTCCAGTGCCCTGACCAGCCATGGTTTCCAACATGTGTTGTAGTACATGAAGCAGTGGAATCTCATCGTTCATCTCATAGTCCTGGCAACTGACTAATAACGTAGCTTCCTCAAAGGGCCTGAGCAAACGGTCGGTGTCACGTATGAGCTGCCAATGGTTTACATTGAATTTACACAGGTGTCCCCCTATCCGTTTGGATCATCCAGAAATCCGTGATGGCTTTTCTCTGTTCCTATAGTGCAGTGGTCCTCAACCCTGTCCTCAAGGCCCACCAACAAGTCATGTTTTTTGGATCTCCAAATAGCCAGCTCTATTGCTCTGCAGCTGCACTAATTACTCCACCTGTGCATCTTTGTGGAGATCTGCAAAACCTGGCCTGTTGGTGGGCCTTGAGGACAGGGTTGGGGACCACTGCTATAGTGGATCCTGCATATGGAGGGTGGAATTCCAACGGGTGGAAACATCGCAAATCAGACTATGGTGGGGTACACCGTTGTGACGCTGAGGCTCAATAGGGTTGTGCTTCGTGGTGTAGGAGTGCCAGAAGTGCATGCTAACTTTCTTTCCTGTTGTTCTTTCAGATGGGGGCAAGACTTAAAAACTAGACTGAACACGTGTGCCATGTGAGGACGCATGACTTTGGCTTCCTTGTCGCAGCGCAAACAAGATGTTCTTCCAAGTGTAATGCAGCAGGCTGGACTTATGGTGACGCTGTCTGAGAGGAGAAATCCCTCAGACATCAAGATTAAAAATTCCAAGAATTTTTGAGGGCTAATTATTCAGAGGCAAATGATAGCTAGTTGTTTCTGATTTAATTACAAGGTGGAAACACACCCTCAAACAAAACTTCACTTTGGCAATACTATTGCATTTGTCTATTCATAATTTTATGTATATACACTAACTAACCTACTTTTTCTCCCCAGGATGCTGCATGAAACACTGCCACATCGCTGAGTAGCTGATTTTTCCGAACAACAGTCCGCAATAATCTGCTGCTGCTGCCGCCGCCACCGCCGCAGACTCCAGGGACCCTCTTCCACTACCTCGGCTTGCAACACCTCCTCCCACGACACTCTCCTCATCACTAATTGCCGGCTACTGGAAGAAGAGGCGAGTGTCTCCTCCACTTCTTGGCTGGGCAGTAGCTGCTGAATTTTATGATTATCAGATCTTCATCAATGGATAGTGGAGCTGAACCCAAAGCATAACAGACAGACAGTTGACTGGGGGTGTCAGATGCCACTTGTGATGCAGTGGACTGCTTTTGCAGCACTTCGAGACAAAGTTGCTTCATTGGCTGACACAATGACTGGTAAATCTGTGGAACATATGGTTTACAAGCAAGAATAACCATTTGTTTTTATATGAAAAAGACCCTGGTTTATACAGACTTTTTTTTTCCAGAGACTGCCCTGCGTGGAAATGAATGGCGCTTGGATCATCCAAGCTTTCCTCCCAACAATGCCTGATGTATTCCAGTAGATTGATGACGGGGCCAGACCTACACTAAAGAAAGATGGATCGTGCAAAACAGATTTAAGGCGCTGCTCTCCAGTTACAGACATTCCTCCGCATCGGACCACAAGTAAGTATTGATAAAAAATCCTTTCCGTTACTCTTACTTTTTATTAATATTCTTCGGATAAGACGGATCAGACATGATTCCAGATTAAAAATTCCAAGAATTTTTGAGGGCTAATTAGTCAGAGGCAATGATACCTTCTTGTTTCTGATTTAATTAAAAGGTGGAAACACACCCTCAAACAAAACTTCACTTTGGCAATACTTTTGCATTTGTTTATTCATAATTTTATGTAGATATTACTAACTAAGCTACTTTTTCTCCACATGACTCTCCACAGGGTGTGATTCATCCAATTTTTGGGCTCCTGAAGCCAACCCCAGTGTCTCTTTAAAGTAATATTTGGGCTCCTGCTGCTGCCAACTCCAGGGTGTGATTCATCAAATTTTTGGGCTCCTGAAGCCAACCCCAGTGTCTCTTTATAGTAATATTTGGGCTCCTGCTGCTGCTGCTGCCAACTCCAGGGTGTGATTCATCCAATTTTTGGGCTCCTGAAGCCAACCCCAGTGTATATTTGGGCTCCTGCTGCTGCTGCTGCCAACTCCAGGGTGTGAATCATCCAATTTTTGGGCTCCTGAAGCCAACTCCAGGGTCTCTTTAAAGTAATGTTTGGGCTCCTGCTGCTGCTGCCAACTTCTGCCAACTCCAGGGTGTGATTCATCCAATTTTTGGGCTCCTGAAGCCAACTCCAGTGTATATTTGGGCTCCTGCTGCTGCTGCTGCCAACTCCAGGGTGTGATTCATCCAATTTTTGGGCTCCTGAAGCCAACTCCAGTGTATATTTGGGCTCCTGCTGCTGCTGCTGCCAACTTCTGCCAACTCCAGGGTGTGATTCATCCAATTTTTGGGCTCCTGAAGCCAACTCCAGTGTATATTTGGGCTCCTGCTGCTGCTGCTGTCAACTCCTGCCAACTCCAGGGTGTGATTCATCCAATTTTTGGGCTCCTGAAGCCAACTCCAGTGTATATTTGGGCTCCTGCTGCTGCTGCTGCCAACTTCTGCCAACTCCAGGGTGTGATTCATCCAATTTTTGGGCTCCTGAAGCCAACTCCAGTGTATATTTGGGCTCCTGCTGCTGCTGCTGTCAACTCCTGCCAACTCCAGGGTGTGATTCATCCAATTTTTGGGCTCCTGAAGCCAACTCCAGTGTATATTTGGGCTCCTGCTGCTGCTACTGTCAACTCCTGCCAACTCCAGGGTGTGATTCATCCAATTTTTGGGCTCCTGAAGCCAACTCCAGTGTATATTTGGGCTCCTGCTGCTGCTACTGTCAACTCCTGCCAACTCCAGGGTGTGATTCATCCAATTTTTGGGCTCCTGAAGCCAACTCCAGTGTATATTTGGGCTCCTGCTGCTGCTACTGTCAACTCCTGCCAACTCCAGGGTGTGATTCATCCAATTTTTGGGCTCCTGAAGCCAACTCCAGTGTATATTTGGGCTCCTGCTGCTGCTGCTGCCAACTCCAGGGTGTGAATCATCCAATTTTTGGGCTCCTGAAGCCAACTCCAGGGTCTCTTTAAAGTAATGTTTGGGCTCCTGCTGCTGCTGCCAACTTCTGCCAACTCCAGGGTGTGATTCATCCAATTTTTGGGCTCCTGAAGCCAACTCCAGTGTATATTTGGGCTCCTGCTGCTGCTGCTGCCAACTCCAGGGTGTGATTCATCCAATTTTTGGGCTCCTGAAGCCAACTCCAGTGTATATTTGGGCTCCTGCTGCTGCTGCTGTCAACTCCTGCCAACTCCAGGGTGTGATTCATCCAATTTTTGGGCTCCTGAAGCCAACTCCAGTGTATATTTGGGCTCCTGCTGCTGCTGCTGTCAACTCCTGCCAACTCCAGGGTGTGATTCATCCAATTTTTGGGCTCCTGAAGCCAACTCCAGTGTATATTTGGGCTCCTGCTGCTGCTGCTGTCAACTCCTGCCAACTCCAGGGTGTGATTCATCCAATTTTTGGGCTCCTGAAGCCAACTCCAGTGTATATTTGGGCTCCTGCTGCTGCTGCTGTCAACTCCTGCCAACTCCAGGGTGTGATTCATCCAATTTTTGGGCTCCTGAAGCCAACTCCAGTGTATATTTGGGCTCCTGCTGCTGCTGCTGCCAACTCCAGGGTGTGAATCATCCAATTTTTGGGCTCCTGAAGCCAACTCCAGGGTCTCTTTAAAGTAATGTTTGGGCTCCTGCTGCTGCTGCCAACTTCTGCCAACTCCAGGGTGTGATTCATCCAATTTTTGGGCTCCTGAAGCCAACTCCAGTGTATATTTGGGCTCCTGCTGCTGCTGCTGCCAACTCCAGGGTGTGATTCATCCAATTTTTGGGCTCCTGAAGCCAACTCCAGTGTATATTTGGGCTCCTGCTGCTGCTGCTGTCAACTCCTGCCAACTCCAGGGTGTGATTCATCCAATTTTTGGGCTCCTGAAGCCAACTCCAGTGTATATTTGGGCTCCTGCTGCTGCTGCTGTCAACTCCTGCCAACTCCAGGGTGTGATTCATCCAATTTTTGGGCTCCTGAAGCCAACTCCAGTGTATATTTGGGCTCCTGCTGCTGCTGCTGTCAACTCCTGCCAACTCCAGGGTGTGATTCATCCAATTTTTGGGCTCCTGAAGCCAACTCCAGTGTATATTTGGGCTCCTGCTGCTGCTGCTGTCAACTCCTGCCAACTCCAGGGTGTGATTCATCCAATTTTTGGGCTCCTGAAGCCAACTCCAGTGTATATTTGGGCTCCTGCTGCTGCTGCTGTCAACTCCTGCCAACTCCAGGGTGTGATTCATCCAATTTTTGGGCTCCTGAAGCCAACTCCAGTGTATATTTGGGCTCCTGCTGCTACTACTGTCAACTCCTGCCAACTCCAGGGTGTGATTCATCCAATTTTTGGGCTCCTGAAGCCAACTCCAGTGTATATTTGGGCTCCTGCTGCTGCTGCTGCCAACTTCTGCCAACTCCAGGGTGTGATTCATCCAATTTTTGGGCTCCTGAGGCCAACTCCAGTGTATATTTGGGCTCCTGCTGCTGCTGCTGCCAACTTCTGCCAACTCCAGGGTGTGATTCATCCAATTTTTGGGCTCCTGAGGCCAACTCCAGTGTATATTTGGGCTCCTGCTGCTACTACTGTCAACTCCTGCCAACTCCAGGGTGTGATTCATCCAATTTTTGGGCTCCTGAGGCCAACTCCAGTGTATATTTGGGCTCCTGCTGCTGCTGCTGCCAACTTCTGCCAACTCCAGGGTGTGATTCATCCAATTTTTGGGCTCCTGAGGCCAACTCCAGTGTATATTTGGGCTCCTGCTCCTGCTGCTGCCAACTTCTGCCAACTCCAGGGTGTGATTCATCCAATTTTTGGGCTCCTGAAGCCAACTCCAGTGTATATTTGGGCTCCTGCTGCTGCTGCCAACTTCTGCCAACTCCAGGGTGTGATTCATCCAATTTTTGGGCTCCTGAGGCCAACTCCAGTGTATATTTGGGCTCCTTCTGCCCCTCATAGTGATGCCACTTCAACTCTCTGCAATTGTGCCGCTCTGCGATTCTATTAGCGATGCCTCTGATCTGCATGTGATATTTCTTCAAAGTATTATTTAACAAACCCAGCACGCATCCTGTGCGTGTTACAGCAAGGCTGAATGGTTTACAACCCTATTGAGGCTGTAGGAGGCTCAGAAATAGCCGTTTTTAATAGCGATTCGTCGCGAATTTATTCGGGTCGAAACGATTTTTGTCGGAAAATTCGGCGAATCAGTCGAATCGAATTTTTCAAAAGTTCGCTCATCTCTAATAACAATGTAATTCCATATGTTTTCGCATTGTTACTAGTGGATACATGTTCAAAAACAGACGTTAATCACACAGCTTCTGACGCTATGGGCTACAACAACCCGATTTTGAGCGCTGGCGCTGTTTGAGGCTGTTTTTTTGATGAATGTAGTTTGAGTCAGTCGCACTGAGCTGGCGCTACCGTTCGCTCCCATACACAACATATTCATCAATGCCAGCCAGCGACTAAGGCGCTCTGAAACAACTAACCATGGCTGAGCACAGCGACTACTAGCAGTCGCTCTGAAATCCTCACTACAGACGCTCAACTGTCGCTACCTGGCGTTAGTAATGAATCAGCCTACCCGTTTATTTGATTTGTGTTATTAAATCATTTGTCTACACTAGATTATTTTTGGACCTGTCCGGTTAAACCGGACCTTCACCCTGAATAAGAGTCTATCTTGTATGTTTCTCACACCCCGTACTTTTAAAATCATCCTACCTGCACCTATTGCGTTTTTTGAGCCTTTATACAGGAGAGGCTTAGGGCAACCTCAGGTAAGCCTGCTCCCAATTTATCTATTGCATTGTATGTCCCAAATGGGCTCTCAGAGATTAGAGTTAGGACTGCACCCCACAGAGGCACTTTGGCGTAGTGGTGCAGCTTAAGCATACTTCTGCAGATGTGTGTGACCGAGTCCTCTGTTTTTAACCAAGTTTAGAGACAGATTATAGGCTGGCCTGCAAGCTAACAGGGTTGAGTGCTGTGGCTCCTTTAAGACTTTTGACTTCAACAGAGCCCGATAGCCGATCACAGCGTCTACTAGCGGTCACTCTAAGCGCCTCTGTACAGACACTCATCTGCCGATACCTGGCGCTAGTAATGAATCAGCCTGTATGTATCATATGAATCCTCCCTAATCTGTGCACTGGCCAATTCAGATTCATTTAAGCCAGGGTGCGGGATTTGAGATCTGCAGACACGGGAAAGGTGGCGTTAGTCATCGGGCAAAACTCTGCAGCTGCCTATTGGTGTATTTGCTGCCGTTGTCCACTCTACATGAATGCGGAAGTGAAGCCGAGGACAAGCAGCACAGCCAACAGTAGTCGGCTTTGTTATGTGAGAAGATCCAGACAAGCACTGTGAAGCCAAGTAATTTCTCTGTTTACACCTCTCCCTTGTGTTAAAGTGGACCAAAACCCACACTGGAGTCTATGAGACTCCAGGGAAAGCATATTCGCTCCCCTCGGGGCATCCAGATGTTGCCCTTGTGCGGTATCAAACCCCCCAGGTTGCCCAAAAATGTACCTTTCATCCGGGCCCAATGGCTCATGCCCAAACAGTGGCCGCATCCCCACTATCCCTTTAGCAGGGGGCAGGCCCGCGCTAGGTGTTTGTGAATTGCCGGTGCGGGCAGGCTCCCTGTTAAAGGCCGGTGGGGGATGCTCGGATCCGCTCGCCTTAGACAAGCTCTTGGACGAAAGGGCGGAAGCGGACCCTGGAGCATGCTGACTGGACGAGAGGCTGCGCATGCGCTGTAGGACCTAGGAAGGGTGAGTGAGATCAGGTGACCAAGGGGGTTTCGCACAGTAGGGCATCCTTGATCAGAATGCCCGGGAGGCAAAGACCAAAACCCAGGATAGTCAAAATCCTGGGATTTGGTCCACTTTAAAGACCTTTAGCATCATTTAATGAAAAGCCCAAATCCTTAAAAAAACTATTTCCCAGGATCTAAAATTAATATATTTAACGTTTTTAGTCACTTACTTTTTATTCTTGCCTGCAACTCTGTTCAGCACTCTAGGATATGGGTGCCATCATCTTGGCTCAGGGAGAGGAAAGGAGGGGGGTGAAAAGTACAGGGGGCGGGTTATAGCTGTGCTTTGCACAGACAGAGCAGAGCTGGGGTCAGGAAAAGTTCAGCAATCCCAGAATGCAGAGCGGCACAGTCACATGACACTTCCTGTCTACAGGCAGCCTGAAACTGCCATCTTGGATGTTTAAAGGCCCATAAAATGTAGTGGATGCAGGTAGGATGATTTTTTATGTGAGCAATCTGTATGTACAGGGTGGGGGAAACATATAAGATAGGCTCTTATTCAGGGCGTTTTGTTAATATGCCAAAGGGCATTGTATCAAATCAAACCCTGTGATTTTGATGTGTTAGCAATGTGTTTGTGTTGAGTTAATAAGTAAAAGGTAAACATGGTAACATACACACATAAAGATCATACTGTATCATGTCCATTTCTTGATAGGGATTATTAAGAAATACAAAATGCTGGTAAATTAAAGACATGGCCCTTAGCAGCCACCATGAAGTCAGCAGAAAGCGGGATAATTTAACCCTTTTCCTGGACTGTCCCTTTAAATATAACGGCGCACACAATAAACATAGCACGCTTTGTTATATTTCTGTGAATTTTAGCATTTATTGGTATTCCGTGTGTCAGCACGCCATTCGTTTCTACCACATTGTTCACCTGTCATTGTGTAGTTTCAATAAACTACAGCAAGTGAAACAATGCTATTTTTGTCTCATGGCTGAACAGTTCTGTCATTATTTGATGGTGACAGAAAAAAAAGCGTCTATGATGAGCAGAGAACGTCTGAAATATAACATTTCCTAGAAGCAGAACTGATTACTTGTCTTAATAGCACACCTTGACTCCAGCACATGGCGTATAGAGTCTAAACTGAAAGATTGGAAATAAAAAAGATAAAAAAAGTGAAAGAAAATGGGAGCTCTAAGGGTCGCCTTGTCTATTTTCTGCACATCATAGTGTAAGATAAATGACTTTTTGCTTTTACAGGTTAACTGAAAGTATTATTTGAAAAGTTAGAGCTTGATCCTGCTTCCAGACACGGAAAACACGGAAATGATCTGTAGCCCAGGTGATCCCCAGACACAGCCACACACGCACCACGGCTTCTGACTACCATCGTCCTTTCTATGAGCCATCCATCCAAGTGACAGCCAGAAAACGCAATTACCAAGGTAGCCTCCATCTGCTGGATATTAGCATTAATTCTTCCACAAAGATATCGGATACTGACAACTGTTCAAGAATAATCTCAGTCCAAATATTTGTCAGTTCCAAATTCTAATAATGCGACCAGAACAGTGTTCTTCTGTTTCAAATCTCATTTACACTAGTTTCATTTTTTGGTTTAGACAGAACTGCCTATTAATAATCTAGTCTGCACGTTTTGTCATCGGCAGCATCTTGGTAAACTGATGCTGGGAAGGTGAACTGAAGTATTTGTCATAGATTAGCAGAGAGAAAGTGGTGACAACGAATTAATGAATGTTGTACAATGAGAGAGGTGGGGTTGGATTTCAGGTGACTTTGAGAATATATTATATCAGAAGACCATGTTAAAATGCATATTAGCATACAGTATTAAATAGGAAAGGCCCAAAACTTTATGTATGCAAATAAAGAACATATTGACTGTACAAGTTCCTGGTATCCAAGCGATGCCAGAAGTAAGGCCTGGGAGGATTACCAGTCTTTAGAGCAGGTCTTTAGGTCTACTGAATAGCTTCCCTCCCAGGCATCTTGATTTGGGATATCAAACTGCTTACCAAGGCCTAGGAAACCTGAAAGCTCTTAATACTCACCCTTCTGACAACCTAAGGAGCAGCAAACGCAGTCTTTTTTAGGTCTGTTGCAATTGCACCCTACGAATTGATTGGTTTGCTGGCAATGAAAACGGTGCAGTAAGTTTGACCAGATTAGGACAGTGTTTGAGTTTTCTATGGCTTGTTAGGCAGAAGGGTATTCTAAATAAGGAGCAGACTTTCACCCCATCTTCCAATTGGCTGCCCTTTTTTGCTCCAAAACTCTAAACCTCCAGTAAAGGTTGACGTTTCCTTCCCACCAAGCAGACAAGGATTCTCCTAGTACAAGCAGTTCTCTGCTTTCCTCTCAACTCTATGTTGCCTGGGTAGAAGGCTCCTATTGTTTTCCCTTGTCCTGAGAAGCCAGTTCAAGTTTTGTCTTTTATATGCCATAAGGGATGTTTTGTTTAATTTTCCCTCTCCACTGACCTTGTATGAGTCAATGTACTTATGTACCAACGTACCATGTAGGCTGGCATATTATGAAAGGCATGACGGTATGTCTCCTGGGCACAAAGACCTATCTTCTGCTCATTAACCCATTCACTGCCAGCCAGTTTGGGTCCACATAAGGGTATGTCCCAAGGCACAAGGACCTATCTGCCGACAAGGACTTGTAACTACTCCCAGTGGTCACGCATCTCATAGCCAGTGATTTGGTCCTTATATGTATTATGGCATAACTCTGTATGCTTCTGAATTGTGCTATATGATTATGTAATATTATTCTCTGTTGTACCAGGGCTGTCACCCATCACTGCCTTTTGCCTTTGTAATGACCCTGTTCATATAAATAATATCTGTTTTGCGACCCCCTATCCCCCCTATGGGCCTGGGCTGCATCCCTGGATTTCTGAAGTTCTGGATTTATCAAGTCCATCAAAGAAGATTTAGGCCTAAAGTGACCAGAAGGAAACAGGCACCAGACTCTGCTCTTATCCCCCTACCTGTCCTCACATGGGTGGATCTCGCTGGTCAAAGGGCTCTCCCATTTTCCATGCACCAGTAAAACCGGCTTTGCCACTTTAAAATCCAGCAGTCACCTTCTCTCCCTTTCTCTGCTCATACTTGCCGCTGGTGACATCTCTCAAAACCCAAGCCCATTTACTACACCTCCTTGCTCCTCAACACCCCCCCAACCCATTACAGACAAACCTTAACCACAGTGTTATGCCAGCAAACACACAGAACCTAGGCAATCTCAGAAAAATCACTCCCTCCCCACGCACTCCCACCATTGTCACCTGTGCACTGTGGACTGCACACGGGGAGGCCGATTCATTAATAGCGCCAGGTAGCGACAGATGAGCGACTGTAGCGTGATTTTTTCAGCGCCAGCCAGTATTCGCTGTGCTTGGCCGGCATTAGCTTGATGACAGCGACTCAGTCGGTGTGCGGTAATGTTGAATACGGGCTGGGGGGTCGCTGTTTCACAGGTCCAGCGTTGTATGTGAGCGCCTGGCAACGAATGGCCAGAGCGAACGGCTAGCTTCATATTCATCAACAAATCACGCTCCGAATGTGCTGTCGCTGTCCATTCCTTGTTTAAACCCCAGAGCGCTTGCGGCGATGTGTATTAACTAGTTTTTAACCCCTAAACAACCATATTTTTTGAATGTAACATTATACATGTTTTTAGAATCATTTTGTAATATGAATACATTAATCTCAGACCTGTTAGATCAATTCTGCACATATTTTTTTTAATTTTTTTTTTTACTTTAAAATGAATCCTAACATTGCAGAAGTGGTCTCCGATTTTTTGACATTAAAAAAAAAAAAAAAAAAATTAATACCAATTAATTATGAATAATTATAGATTGCTCCATTGAAAAGCATTGGACATCGCCAGGGAGCGACAGCTCATACCTGGCGCTGTGAGGGAATTTGCAGCGGCGCTGTTCGGTCCAGGCGGCTTCATGATGAATGCTGCGCTAGCCGTCGCTCTCGCCGGCGCTAGCCTCATTTTGCTTGATAAATGCGTCATTGTGACCGCCGCCGGGCGTACTTGAGTCGGTAGTCGCCGTTAGCTGCCGCTACCTGGCGCTCGTCAGACACTACCTGGCGCTATCGCTAGATGAATAAGGGCCTTAGTATGCAACAAACTTGCATACATCCATGACCTGTTCACTACCAACTGCTTCACCTTAGTGGGCTTTACACCCCAAGATCAAGCAACAAATAGGGTGTTGGCATCCTGCTGTCAGAATACTGCTCATTTAACCTTATCCTTCCCCACCCTTCCTTTCCTTCTCATCTTTGAAGTTTACTGGGCCTGTCTTTATTCTCCCGTCACCTAAATATTGGCATTATATATTGCCCTCCTTGACCTGCCACTTTCTTCCTGGGCCACTTCACCTGGATTCTCCACTTCCTGTCCACTGACTTCCCTGCTATAATAATGAGCAACTTCAACATACCCGTTAACATCAACAACTCTGCGACCACCAAATTACTATTGCTAACCACCTCTTTTGGCCTCAAACAATGGTCTGCTAGCCCCACCCACAAAGATCGACATACACTTGAACTGCTCTTCACTCACCTTTGCTCTGTATCCAATCTTTCTTCATCCACTTCCCCTCTCTGATCACAACCTCCTAACACTAACACTCTCCTCCCTTACCATTACCCCCCTGCACACAAACCTGCTATTCTGTGCAGGAACCTCAGAAACCTAGACCTTCAATTTCTATCTAATGCTCTACAACCCCTCCACACCCTACCCTTATTCACCAATGTAGACACTGCAGCCTCACACTACCATAATATACTAACCGCTGCCCTTGACTCTGTTGCTCCCTTTAACTACAGCCACCCCAAGGCCAAAAAACAACTCTGGCCTAATACCAACACTGCAACATTGAAACGTCATTTACCACTCATATCAGCACAGGCCCAGAATCCTAAACAGCTATTTAACAGTTTCAACTTCACACTCTGCCCGCTGCCACCTCCTCCATCCTCACAGCTAACAGCAGAGCAATTTGCCACATACTGTAAAGATAAAACTGACATGACTGGAAGTGGCCTCACCCCTCAGATCACCTCTCTCCTACCACCCCCCCTCCACCCCACTCATTAAAGTGGACCAACACCCAGGATTTTGGCTATCCTGGGTCTTGGTCCACTTCGGTGGGGCACCCCCGATCGGGGTGCCCCGCTGTGTGAAACCCCCCCGAACCCCTCACCTCTCCCCGCTCCCAGCGCCGATGGACAAGCCGCGGACAAGCGGCTCCTCCGCCGCCGCCTCCCGCGTGTCCCTCTTGACGCGCCCGTGCCCGCGCCGGCCATTCACAGACGGCCGACGCGGGCGCGCGCACGTCTAGAGGTAAGGAGTTTGGGGGGGTTTCACCCCGCGGGACATCCCGATCTCGGATGTCCCGCGGGGAGGGAGGTGATCGGCCCGGGAATCTTATAGATTCCCGGGCCGATCACCCGTGGGTGTTGGTCCACTTTAACTCATTTCACACAGTTAACTGCACAAGGTCTCTCCTCTTTGGTCTCAAAGGCTCACCTGACCACCTGCCCCTTGATCCCATTTCCATCCCACCATATCCCTCAACTGTTTCCATCTGTCATTCCAGCCCTAACATCTTTATTCAACCTCTCCCTCTCCACTGGTACCTTTCCTTCTTCCAATAAGCATGCTGTTATAACTCCACTTATCAAAAAACCCTCTCTGGACCCCTCTGCCCTCCCCAGTTACTGTCCTATCTCTCTGCTCCCTTTCTCATCCAAGCTTCTTGAACAGCATGTCCACACAGAACTGGTTCACTGTCTGTAAACTCCCTCCTACATCCGCTTCAGTCTGGTTTCCACTCAAGTCACTCCACCGAAACTAACCAAAGTCAGCAATGATCTACTGACTGCCAAGGGTCACTACTCTGCTCTCATTCTTCTCAACCTTTCTTCTGCTTTTGACACCGTCGACCATGCTTTGCTTCTCAATATTCTTTCTTCTGATCACACGTTTAGTGTATCTTACTCTAACACAACTTCCTCTCCCCGTCCTCTGTCTGTTGGAGTACCACAAGGCTCAGTTCTAGAACCCCTACTTCTTTCAATATACACTAATGGTCTTGGCCAGCTAATAACATCACTGGGCTTCCAATATCACTGTTATGCAGATGACACTTACATCTACCTCACTGGCCCAAATCTCCCTTTCCTCCTCTTTTGCCTTCCTGGCTGTTTAACAGCCATCTTGTCCTCCATGACATCTCGCTCCGTTAAACTGAGCATGGACAAAACAGAACTGGTCATTTTCTCACCATCTCATTCCCCTCCCCTCTCTAACACCACAATCTCTGTAAATAATCTTACAATACCTGCAACTCCTCAAGCTCGATGCCTGGGTGTTATTCTGGACTTCTTTCTTTCATACACATTTCTATGTATGGCTTTTTTTCTGTCTATGTTATCCAAAATTTAAAGTGCTCTTCTTCTACGGCACTCATCTTCCAGTAAAGCCAGTTCCTGCTACACCACAAATGTCTATCTGGATTTGACTGCACTGCACCCAGCACTCACACTTAAGTTATGGGCCCAGTGACTGAATGAAGCCCCAGTTTAAACTCTCAGTGGTCAAGCTGAACAAGGACAGTCATCGGCTGTGGAATATGCTATTATTCATAGATGACTTGTGGGAGGTTATCACTAAAGAGAGGCCATAGGACAATAATTTGGATTGGACCATAGGACAATAATTAGGATCGGGACAGAAAAACAGACAGACACGGGCCACCATAAGCTGTGAGAATACAGCAAAAGGCATGTGAGATGTACTAAAAAGACTGCATGAGAGATCCAGTTTAAACACCATATAAATGCCATGCTGGAAGTGATCACACAACTCATATCAGTTGGTGAGAATATAACAGACAGTCACGCCACAGCCATGTTGTTGCGCAGCTTATACATTTCACTGATCAATTAGTTGCAACACTTCTCACTTCCCACCCTGCAACATTTCTCTCTCTCTATATCAGCGGTTCTCAACCTGTGGGTCGGGACTCCGTCGGGGGTCGAAAGACCAAAACACAGGGGTCGCCTAAAGCCATCGGAAAATACATATTTACGATGGCTTTAGCTGCTGAGAAGTCTCGCTACCGTTTGCAGCAGCGATATTCAGCTGGAACGCACGCCGTTATGGATGCACGTTCCAAACTGAATGCCTGCGCAAACGTGATTGCATCATCTGTCCAGGGCCTAAAGGGCCTAAGTGGCGGGGGGGACTGCTCCATAGTCGCGCATTACGTGTGTCCGGCGCTTGCTGACATCAGTGGGCGGACGCAGCAAGTGCCGGAGGACAGAAGCCTAGAAGGCGGAGAGGCAAGGGAGCCTGCAAGACAGCCTGCTGGTGTAAAAAAGGTTAATAATGTAAAAACAGTACACACACCATACACACAATACTGTAAGTGTAAGGTGCTTTGTGTGTAATCATTACACAGTACACAAAGCAGCTTACACTTACACAAAGCACCATACATTTACACAGTGTGAACTACATCGGTCTTATACTATAAGAGACCACTATAAGATGTAGTTCACACTGTTCACCAATGTATAATTATCTCCCATATCTCCCTTTATTTTCCCATATTCTGAATGAGGAAACTGCTGAAATCAGCAGTTTCCGGCATTGAATCCGGCTCCTATTGATTTCATTGTGAGTGTGGCGGATTTTGTGGAAGAGAGCTCCCGAGAATCTCGAGTTACCACACAATCTGCCGCAGCCTCCTATTAATTTCAATAAGAGGCGGAGAAATGACAGTTTCCGACACATGCTATGCCATGGTGAAATGTTATTTATTGGAATTAGTAATAAATATTTCTCAACATATAAGTAAATATTGTTTTTGTGATTAATCACTATGTTTAAATTATGTTTGATTTGTAGCAATGAGAATACATAATGCATATCAGACATTTACATTCCGAACCATAACTGTAGCAAAATGACAGTTTTGAAGTAGCCACCAAAATTATTTTTTGGTTTGGGGTCACCGCAACATGAGGAACTGTATTGCGGGGTCACGGCATTAGAAAGGTTGAGAACCACTGCTCTATATATATATGTATATGATGTGAGCCATTGGAAGCTCATCTAAACTGAATGGACTTGATAAATCAGGTTGTGCCCTTTACTGCTGTTTATGTGGGGTGGTTGGCACGAGGCCTGCACCCAAGCAGTCAGGAACTTACTATGTTAAGTTAGTGCCCGACAGGCCTAGGATTTCCTTTGTTTTATTTTGCATTTTTATTTTTATAACTGATAATTATAACCGGCTACTGAACCTTGCAAAGAATGAATGTGAGAGTGTAGCAACATAGCAAACATAGCAGCTCCAACACTGTGTAGAATAGATTGATATTAATATTACAATCTATTATAAATTATTTATTAGCTGGTGCTTCCCACCAGCTGCTTCCATCTGGCTGTGCATGCCCTCACTTGCCATTTACATAGGCCTGGCGCAGGAGCACACATCAGCCAGAAGGATGGCACAGAAGCTGCTGCGCCCCACGAATGTGCTAGAAAAGTACATTTTACAGCAATCTCAAAAGATTTTGCACAGCAGGGAATCCAAAATTGGGATGCTCTAGGAAGAGGGAATCAGATAACCCTAGAGTCTGAGTCCTTTAGAGTCTATTAGACTCCAGGGACAGCCAAAACTGGCTTTGGTCTGCTTTAAACCATCTTTGGCACTGACTGCAAGAGGGGGGTGTGATGGAATAATTTAGTCAACTTTTTTGACTGCCACTAGAAGGAGCATGCTATAATGACATCTGTTTTCCAGACGGGGAGGCCGATTCATTAATAGCGCCAGGTAGCGACAGATGAGCGACTGTAGCGTGATTTTTACAGCGCCAGCCAGTATTCGCTGTGCTTGGCCGGCATTAGCTTGATGACAGCGACTCAGTCGGTGTGCGGTAATGCTGAATACGGGCTGGGGGGTCGCTGTTTCACAGGTCCAGCGTTGTATGTGAGCGCCTGACAACGAATGGCCAGAGCGAACGGCTAGCTTCATATTCATCAACAAATCACGCTCCGAATGTGCTGTCGCTGTCCATTCCTTGTTTAAACCCCAGAGCGCTGGCGGCGATGTGTATTAACTAGTTTTTAACCCCTAAACAACCATATTTTTTAAATGTAACATTATACATGTTTTTAGAATCATTTTGTAATATGAATACATTAATCTCATACCTGTTAGATCAATTCTGCACATATTTTTTTTATTTTTTTTTTTAACTTAAAAATAAATCCTAACATTGCAGAAGTGGTCTCCGATTTTTTGACATTAAAAAAAAAAAAAAAAAAAAATTAATACCAATTAATTATGAATAATTATAGATTGCTCCATTGAAATGCATTGGACATCGCCAGGGAGCGACAGCTCATACCTGGCGCTGTGAGGGAATTTGCAGCGGCGCTGTTCGGTCCAGGCGGCTTCATGATGAATGCCGCGCTAGCCATCGCTCTCGCCGGCGCTAGCCTCATTTTGCTTGATAAATGCGTCATTGTGACCGCCGCCGGGCGTACTTGAGTCGGTAGTCGCCGTTAGCTGCCGCTACCTGGCGCTCGTCAGACACTACCTGGCGCTATCGCTTGATGAATAAGGGCCTAGATCTTTTTGCAAGGGGCTGAATGGATATCTGTTCCTAAATATGAAATTCAAGTTTGATAAAACCTCACTTTTGCATTTATACATCCAGAATATAACATAGACTAACAAAGACATATTATACAATAAACACAGACAAGTATGTTTCTCGCTGGGGCCTAATACGTAAAGTTAAAGAGATTGGCCCATCACAATTCTCTGGTCTAAGATGGCACCTGCCGTCGAGTCTAGTTTTTGCCCATGCAGCCCACCCACTACACATACAAATGTGAGTATAGCGTTTTTTTTTATTATCTGGATAATCCCTTTTAGATTCATGTTAATAAAATTCCCTAAAAGAAATTATTTAAAAGAGCTCCACACCTTAGTAAATAAGCCATGAAGTGAAAGTCCATACCTTGTTAAATTATCCACTAAAGCTTTTGAAATCCATTCTCAGTCTTGTAACAGCATCGATATAAAAGCAACTGCCTCTAAAAAGAGTAAGAAACAAGAAAAATACATGTCGATATTTAATGGGAGCTTTTAGGAAGTCAATCAATTTTATATGCAAACCGGGAAATAACATGATTTTATTTTAGTAGTCATCATCTCAAGGGGAATATATCTGCATAATTTGACTTTAGATATTGCACATGCCAAAAAATGAAACAGAATCATTAGAAAATGAGACAATAATATCTTATATGAAATATCTTTTATTTTTCAGACACAATGTATTTTCAGTATATCAGGTATTTTAAAATGCTAAGCACTCCAAACACGTACAGATACAGTATTTTACTATTCTAAGTGAAATGTCAATATATATTTCCAGATGATTGGTATTCATGGACAGAGTTCACTGTAAATACATGTTATTCTGTTTTAAAGTACAAAGGTCTGATTTCCCTAGAAATGATTTTATTTTATCGATGTCTTTGGCCTCTGCACTTTTGTAAATGTAAATGATCACATTGTGCTGCAGTTTACAAGTACAATTTTTACTTAGACAGAAGGTTTTAAAAAGACCTGTGGGGATAAGGGCAATAGTTTGACTCAGTTGCAGACTGGGGCCAGAAATCAGCCTGGAATTTTACAGGCCTAGCCAGCCTATGATCAGCTAATGACATCCCCACTAAGCCTGCCACCCCTCCCCCCCCAGTGTGCCCCCTGGTCCGTCAACTAGTGTGCTCCAAGGCTGAGGACATGGCATTGCAAGTACATACAGGTCAAGGCTGGTGTAGGTATGGACAACTAGAGGTTACTAAAGCTTTCATTTTCTGGGGAAAATGTGGCAGATACAGGTATGCCCCCCTTCCACAACCACGATACTGAGGCTATATAGCATTGGGGACAGAATATTTGCTGAGATTTCTTGGCTGTGGTGGTACAGTTAGTCTAGGTACACAGAGGAATTGGAGGACAACTAGGAAGGCAGCGATTGGATGGACATATAAGAAGCAGCAGCCCAACCGGCGACTCGCCAGGAATTCTCCCAGGTCTCTATGGCCAGTCCGCCCCTGCTTTTAGTTATAGTGGAACTCCAGGAAAATTGTTTTACTATGTACTTACATTCAAATACATTTTATTTTGTCTTTCCATAGACCTTTCCTGATGGGGGTGTCAGGAACTCATTCCTTAAATGCACGGAGAAACAGGAGCAGACCTGTACCACTATCTTTGTGACTGCCAGGTAATAAAACACCAACAAGTGGTTATATATAGTCTAAGGTTTCTTAAAAACTATGTTTCCTAGACCCCAGAATCTGCAATATTGGGGATTTGGCCAGATGAAGTACACAGACTAACCAAGGGTAGCAAAAGGTAGGCCAATGTCATATCTGAAGTGGCCCAAAAAACTGTACTACATTGGTTGATCCTCCCTCCCCACCTCTCTTCCTTACCAAATGAAAGCATCTTTCTAAAATGGAATGGGTGGAAGCTCAACTCACTTTGGAAATTAAAGGGGATAGGTTCCTTGGTACATGGGGAAGCTTTATACTAAACACTTTCCCGCAAGACCATAGAACCAGTCTGGCCTCAACTTTTAACCAAACCAACGATTCTTGAGACACTTTTTTGTGCACCAATTTTTGTGCGTCAATTTGTACATGGAGTAAGATTTCATGCACAAATTTTCTTCAAGGGTAAATTACCGTGCAATTTAGGGCTTGTTTTAAGGGGCGAAAAGTCTACACAAATGTGTATAGTTGATCTTCAAGTTATTTTTTTAATATTCTTAAAAATGTTTTCAAATGTTGTCAAAAAACGATTTGGTAAATAGTTTGAAAGTTGACAAATATAATATTGTTTTAAGCTAAATAAAAAGGTAGACATTTTGCAACAAATGTTTTATTTAAAATATTAAATAAAATAAAAAAATAAGTTAGTAGCTCAATTATTAAGCACTAAGCCACTAAACAAACAAGGCAGTGAGGGAGGGCTATAGAGAACATAGAAACATAGAAAGGTGATGACAGGAGACCATACGGTCCATCTAGTCTGGGACCAAACATTGGGAAACACAACACTGTAGGTCAACTGGAATCAAGATATCACCAAATATAACACTACACATAAAAGCAAGAAGAGCACGAGCGTCACAGGGAATCAACTACAGGTTGGAGAATATGAGCTGGAGATACAAATTCACCACTGCTGCAGTAAAGACATGGGAGAAACATGAGGGCCATTGGGACCAGTAAATGGCTTAGCCAGCAAAATGCACATGGAGCTGGACCATTTCCACATAAAAAGGACTGAATATCATATATATATATATATATATATATATATATATATATCAATTCAGCCCCAGGTGAAAAAAAACATTTTTTGAGAGAAAACTACCATTCACTTTCATAATCTACCTTGGGAGTGATTCAGCAACCAGAAATACATTTTTGGGAGTTATGGGAGTTTTCTCACCTGGTGCTAAAGTATTATTGATGGCAAATTAGAGCCTTCTCTGCACATAGATAGCTTGGTTTTCATAAGCGTGGGCCCATCTTCTAGAATAATACTACAGCTGCTCTTTTTAGATGGTGTAGATTTGAGATTTTTTTTAGTGAATAATAAAAAAAATCCAAGAAATGGATTTAAAAGAGAAATACAGATTATTGTCACCAAACAGAATGAAATGAGCTATAACGTAAGTTGTAGAATAGCATTTTGCATGTATATAGGCCGCTTTATGCTTTCTAATTGCAGTAATAATTGCTGTTTGTGTCACTCTTGTTTAAATTGCTTTCATTTGTTAAGCTGCAATGGAGCTGACAGCTGGTGCCTAGACCAATAACAGTGTTAGAACACATAAATATACATGCAAATAAGTACAACAACAATAAGACTTTTATGTATTGATATCTGGTTGCTGTCGACATCTTGTATATTTAACTAAATGTAATATTTAGGGCCTCTTGCATTACTGGTGGTGGCAATTGCAAAGGTGTAATGGCTACAGTTCATATTAATGACAAGCTGACTTGCTTCTCAGGTTCCTTTCATTAAAGTACATTTAACCTACGTTATTTGTATTTGATTTATCTCTAATAAGTTGGCCACCAATAATTCCTTGAGGACCTAGTCCAAACTGTTGCAAAGGGTGAGTACTGGGTGAAGACATAGGTGAGTCAAATCCAGATAGAAATTTGTAGTTTAACAGGAACTGGCTTTGCTGGAACATGAGTGCAGTAGTAGAAGTAGAAGATCACCTTACATGGTGGATAACAGGAAAAATAAGTCATAGAGATTACCTCAATGTACAGAAAAACAACACAGCAGAAAAATGCATAGAGAGACTAGAGATAAACGTTGGTAACAGCAACATCTAGAGCAGTGATACTCAACTGGCAGACCAGGGTCCGAATGCGGACCTCGATGCCAGATTTCCGGCCCACTGACCTGACAGCCCTGCAGTCAGTTGCTTCTGTGTTGCTGTACTCAGAGCTATCCCTTGATTGGCGATGTAGCACTTAGTCTCCCTGCCGGTGTCATGGCTCCCTGGCACCTAGCATTGCAATATGTTAGTAATGCACGGGCAGGAATTGGCATTGCAGGGTACATACAAACTTTAGTTCTCGGTCTCTTTACCCCATTCAATCCAATTTTGTCTGGGGAATCTGTGTTGATTTCTAACTATCCACCCCCGCGACAGCCCTCGCCCGGACCTTCACCTCTCAGCGGATGCCTTTAAATGGACCTTTACAAGAAGTGGTTGAGTACCCCTGATCTAGAGCCTGATCCATCAAAGCATTTCAGTGCAACTGTGAAACAGGCATTTAGTAATCCATAAGCGCACATACACTTGCTATTTCACTGCGCCTGCTTTTTGTAGCGTATAGTTTGTACTCCCATAGGATATAATGGGCAAATTATTCTTTGTGTTATTTTATCAGTTTTAGTTTTTAGCTTTAAATCAAATTTCACCTATGGCATAAGAGGAGCACAGAAATGTAGTTTATGACTTGTTTTTTAACTTCTCTTAAATTGATTTCTTTTACATATGTTATGTCTGTCACATTTATAACATTATGGTTTTCTACTTTTTTGACAAATAATTAACCTTTTATGATCAGAAGTGTGTGTTTTGTGTGCACCAGTCTGAGCCACACTGGCACAACATTGGCGCATACTATGTAGAGGCTGTCTTATTATTACAAGTTAAGCAGACTACACCACTTTATTTCACGCTGACCCACTTTACGGCACACAGTGTGCCAAAAATGAGCGCACAGTTTTTACTATGGTGTAAGTAGTGGTGTGAAAAATGGCGCACTGTTGGAATATTAAGAAATCAGCCCCCTAGTGTCATAAATGCAAGCTGTAGCCAGTTCAGGAAAATAGACGTGGAGGCTGATTCACTACTAGCACCACGTATTGCCAGATGGGAGTCTGTATAGCAGCGCTTAGAGAGACCGCTAGTAGCGGGTAGCGGGCACTGTAACCTAGCGTTGCAGCCGCTGTAGTAACCTGGCTGGCATTGATGAATGTGATGTGTCTTGGGTGCTCTAACAACAGTATAATGCTGCAGCGAGCGAGATGTAGCGCCAGCTCAGTGCGTTCCACACCATATTTAACACGCGCACAGCGTCGGCGCTCTAAATCTGGGCACTGTAGCAAAAAGCATCAGACACTGTGTGATCAAAGTCTGTTTTTGAACACATATACACCAGTAACAAAGCGAAAACACATGGAATGACATTGTTTTAACACTGGGACAATAACACTTTAGTGCCAGACCTGTAAATACAATTCTGCATAAAAATCCCAAAAAATGTATAAAAGTGTTTGTTTGCAGCCAGGAGAGGTTACACAATGATTTGAGCAAAAAAAAAAAAAAACTAATGAAAAAAAAAAAACTAATGAAAGCCCATTGAAATGTATGGGAGAGCGACACTGAGCGAAAGGTAATACCTGGCGCTCTGGAACCTAGAGCGCCGACGCTATACGCTAAGCCACCTCTAGTAATACATGTAACGCTACATGGCGCTCACCAGATTCGCTTTCTTAAATGTGGTTTTCTGTACAGCGCCCAACGTTCACCAGACACTACCTGCCGCTACGAGGCACTACCCGGTGCTATCCTTTCTTAAATAACCCCCTAAGCTTGACTGTTGCATAGATATTGTATCTCCAACACAAACCACGTCCCCTTTGTATAGATGGCTGCTTAAATGGCGCTCTCAGAGCCATTCAAGCACTGCTAAAAACACAAACAGGATGGTGTGAATGCTTGTGCCTGAATCAAGATCTCAAGCTCTTACAGACCATTATGTTGATTATTATGTGGCATCACAGCTCCAAGGGCCTCGCTCATATGCTTCAGAAGAGAAATCATAAAATAAAACTGTAAACCTTGATATTCTTCACTTAAAAAAACAGAAAACAGTTTAGAACAGTGCCAAACCACGGTTTAACAATTGGCTTTGGCTGAAATATCACTTTAAAATATACTAAGTCTACAAAAGGTATCACTTTTTTCTTCAATGTTCTACTGTTCTCGACACAGTACAACACAATACTGCGTACAAGGAGAAAAGCATAGTCAAGGTTAAGGTGAGGTCAAAAAGGAAACATCAATAGTAGTCACAAGATTCATGAACGTGAATAGATGAGCGACTTATCAGCAAGGCAGGGGAATTGTGTGCGTACCAGCGTCTTTGTATACAGTATGCGCACCTGCTGGGGTCGGAGAGATTTTGGCACTTCGTTACTTTAGGAATTTTGTTCTTAGTAAACACAAAGGTTGCTGGCCACTCATTTCTGAACTGGGCCCTAATGAGGCTGTTTTAGATTCTTAGATTTAGATGTAGAGGCTGATTCACGCCAGGTATTGCCAGATGAGTATCTGTATAGCGGCACTTAGAGCGACTGCTAGTAGACGCTGTAAGCGGGTATCGGGCGCTGTAACAGAGCTGCTCGGTCGCTCTAGTAACCTGGCCAACATTGATGAATATGGTGTGTGTAACAGTATAGCGCTGCAGCGAGTGAGAGGTAGCCCAGCTCAGTGTGTCCAGCACTCGGTGCTCCACACCATATTTAACAAAAAACTACAGACACACAGCGTTGACGCTCTAAAGCTGGGCGCTGTAGCATAGAGCACCAGACTCTGTGTGATCAAAGTCTGTTTTAGAATATATATATATATATATATATATATATATATATATATATATATATTGTTTTAACACTGGGACAATAACACTTTAGTGCCAGACCTGTAATGGCAATTCTGCATAAAAATATAAAAAGTCCAAAAAATGTATAAAAGTGTTTGTTTGTAGCCAGGAGCGGTCACACAATGATTTATACTCAACTAATGAAGCCCCATTGAAATGTATGGGAGAGTGCTACAGAGCGACAGGTACTACATGGCGCTACTGAGCCTAGAGCGCCGGCGCTATACACTGAGCCGCCTGGATTAATGCATGTGATGCTACATGGCGCTGTTAGAGGTGCTTACCAGATTTGCTTTCTTTAATGCGGTTTTGCGTACAGTGCCCAGCGTTCACCAGACTCTATCTGCCATTACGAGGCACCACCTGGCGCTATCCATTCTTAAATAACCCCTATAGTTATACCATTTAACCCATTAAACATATTTGAGTATAGAGCATTAGCATGCTTAGAAGCTATTGTAGTTTCATTCCAACTCATCTGTTTAGACCAGAGGCGCTCAACTTTTTGAAGAAAGCAAGCCACTTAAGGGATCTGATAATCAGTTGCGGGTCACAATTACATTTAGTGGTTCAAAATTTCACATTATATATTTTGATTAGTATGATGAAACAATCTGGATCCCCAATGTTAAATCACAATCACAGGAAGAAGGGGTGGAAGATAATAATGTTAACTCCATCCAATGATAAGTGTTTATTTCATAATTGTTCCAGGGATTTTCCCTAGAGACTACTGTGTTCTTATACAAGGAAATTCCCTCTGTATTAGTGTCTGGGATTGCTTTGGAAACTTCCTATCCCTAATTTCATGCGTGCCAGTTCAACCCTTTTAGGTGCCAGTTCTACCAACCCTTACCAAAAACCAGCTAAGTCATAGAATACACTTATAATAACAATAGTTTAAAGTTTTTGCAGAAAGTGATCACCAAAGGGGATTTTTAGAGTTGCCATTAATAGGCATCATTTATAGAGGAGCTACCACCCCCTAGATTTTATAGGATGCTAGGGCTGGTTGCCTCACGTTTTATGGACCCTATCTCTGAGCCATTGCCAAATCTCCTGGCCACAGCTGCATCCCCACTATACCTTTATAGCTATACTTTTAGCTGGGATGTGTACCCACGCCAGGCATTTATGAATGACTGGAAGAGGCACACTCTCAATAGAGGCCAGCAGGGATGCAGCAGTTGTTGCAAGTCCCATTCAGCTTTCCTTGAATGGATTGCGAGCCCTCATTGGCTGAGCGTCCAGCGCATGCACCATGGGAATGTGTAAAAAGTATGTTTTTGGGCAATCTACGGAGATATACATAGAGGACATCTCAAATTGGGATGTCCCACCAGGTGGAAAAAAACCCAAGATAGTTAAAATATTGGTTTTGTTCCTCTTTAATGATTTGATTTTACTAAAAAAATACATTTCATATTTTAAAGTTTGTCAGATTGTAAAACAGTTGGCTTGGAAATGTGAAGTAGAAGGGAAATAAATCAACTTAAGTTGGTGAATGTTGAGGTGCTTTTCTAAAAATAAATTTAGACATGGATACAAATCAGTTCCTGACTAACAGATGGTTAATGAAGACCAGCTAGAAAACTTCCGTAACTCACATTAATGATTATGGTAATGACTGAGCTTCTGAAACAGAATCTCAAAGTGATGCACGGTGTGTGCTTCAGAGAGCAATAAGATTGCTATAGAAAAAAGATTATAATTTGCATTGCAAGAATATCTTTGTGTGGCAGAGCTGCAAGTTAAGGTAGAGCTACAAGTAGACGCCATGGTTAAACTTCCACTAGGCCATCAAAAATGGCTGTGGACAGCATACACTATTGGGCCAAGGCTGTACAGCCCTGATGTAGCCACGTCATGCCTGTGTGAGTGGAGGAGGGGGGGGGGGGGGTTGATGTAAATCAACCACTTATTGCACCAATGCTGAAACTAGTTATTAGACCCAATTCCTGTGCTTGGCTGCTCGCCAGTGACTGTGAGATTTACAGCCTTATTTAAGAAGCGTCAGCACCACACAGCGCCACTTTTTTGGCCTCAGCAGCATTCAGCATTTGATTTAAGAAATAAAAAAGTCAGAGCTGATGCAGCTAATTTAAGTGTTTAATGCTTATAATTAATGAAAAACAAAAACAAAACCACACCAGCCTTAATCTAATAGAGTGTGCACATAAGGGTGACAGAAGCACAATAGTGCGTATATAAGACAAAACTAAGAAACAAGGAGTCCCACCACTCCCAAGTCTGTCCTCCCAAACAATGGCACCACTCACTTATATGATTAACCTTGATGATCACTTTATTGATGTCCAAAAATGCATATGTACAATATACACACTACTAAAACCAATTAAAATACATGTACCGTATATACTCGAGTATAGGCCGACCCGAATATAAGCCGAGGCACCTAATTTTACCCCAAAAACCTGGAAAAAGTTATTGACCCGAGTATAAGCCGAGGCACACAACACAGCACACAATACAGCACACATACACACACAAGGCACACACAGCACACAACACAGCACACAATACAGCACACAATACAGCACACAATACACACACAAGGCACACACAGCACACAACACAGCACACATACACACACAGCACACATACACACACAGCACACATACACACACAGCACACATACAATGCACACAACACACACACTCACCAGTTCAGCTCCTGCAGGATCTTCAGCGAGGCTCCTTCCAGCGACGGTGCGGGAGAGAGGACGGCGCGGGACGACGGCATGGGTCCGCAGGGCAGAAGAGCCGCCTCAGAGGCTTCAGAACTCGGCGGGGAGATCAGTACACCCAGCGCGAGGTGGGTGTACCAAGATGGCGGCCGGCGCGCTCCGCGCCGCCACGTCACGTCGCGTCACTGAGGCCCGGGCCGCCATCTTGGTACACCCACCTCGCGCTGGGTGTACTGATCTCCCCGCCGAGTTCTGAAGCCTCGGCGTCTCGTCTGCCGCCTCGGAGGCTCTTCTGCCCTCGCTCAGGTAAGTCTGACTCGAGTATAAGCCGAGGCTGCTTTTTTCAGCCCAAAAAGTGGGCTGAAAAACTCGGCTTATACTCGAGTATATACGGTATACAAACTGTGGAGATAGAGAGGGGGGGGGAAACAGGGGGGTAAGGATATGTAAACACACCCCCCAAATGGTAATAGGTACTGAGGCCGTGAATACAATATCAAGTATAGATAAAGAGTGTGTACGCTGCTCCAGACCTGGCTGATAATTATTTGTTATGTGTTAAAACCTAATTAATACACTAATGTAAACTAATATTTTTCTTAATTTATGTGCAAAACAAGATAAATAAAGTGCTGGGTGCAATGTGTAAACTATCTACCAAAGGACAGCCAGGTAGAGAAACAAAACAGACACATATATAATGAATAAGTAAACTTACATCTCAGAACGGCCAGTAATCAGACCCCCCCTCCATCACCCGTCACTTCTCCAGGGCACCACAAACACACAGCCACACGCATACCTTGTATGTATACCCCGCCTGCCCCTTGCTTTACGCCCATCACCGCATGTCTTCGTAGTAACGGAGACGCATATCACCGGAAATGCGTCATCTGAGAGGCCCCCCCCACATGACGCGCGCCAGCCGGAAGCGCGTCAGTGGACCGCCTGCGTTCCAGCAACCCGGAAACAAAGTCTCCGGAGTTTGCTGTAGAGAATGAAAGTATATAGAAGAAGACAAGCGGCGCGGGAAATGGGACGGGGAAGGGTAAATATATACACATGGATATTAAAACTATATGTATATCACACAGCCATAAACAAAAGCCTAAGTGCATATGAATCTATCACAATATTTGAAAACCGTTTAAACTAAATGATTCTAATGCCCATACAAATGGGTAATTGGCATATTATATACATATATTACAGCAGTATGCTTTTACACCATGTGTCCATAAGACCCGCCTAAAAAATATTCTAGATACACTTATTTTTATGTGGTGATACTGGACCTAGACGGGACCTGTATCCATGCCTATACACTATGCTGCATGAATTGCATTCCTATGAGCAAAGAAAAAGGGAGAAACTGGAAAAGGGAAAGAAAGAAAGAAGGGGAAAAAATAAAAAGAAAAAAGGGGGGGAGAAAACAAAAAAGAAAGGGAAGGAAAAGCTAACAAGGAAATAATTTATCAACAATTGATGTAAATATATATACGCATTACAAATATTTTTACCTATAAATATACATTATATTGACCAACAGTTTTAAGAAGCAGGTGGGGCTTCTTGGGTAATAGTGGCAACCACAATATAAGAGGGGGGGGGGAGCAAGATGTTACAATATTTGACAAGCCGCAAAAGTCACAAGTTACACCCCCATGAACGGTAAGTCTTCTTCGACCTTCCTCTTGAGGGTGCACAAACACCTCGTACAACGGATCTCCAAGTTGTTTCATGCCTCCCATCTGTATCGAAATTCCGACCTGGACAAATCACTGCGTGACGACTCTGTGACTGAAACATAATCCCATAAGTCTCTGATGAGATTGTGACAGTAATAAAGTGAACAACAACTATGAAAACCCATATGCTACCTGAGCCCATCAAGTAACTAAAACAAGTGATATAACAACTAAAAAGAATATATAACAAGGATATAGTACTAACGATACAAAAAAATACTAGTTATGCATAAAAAATAACCTATAACCCCAAAAAAGGTGTGAAAGCCAGGTCTTCATTAAGTCCCACGGGAGCCTGAGAACTCAGGTTAAAAATCCAGCGTAACTCTTTTTGTTGCAGCAGTCTTTTTATGTCCCCTCCCCGTGGTCCCACACTCACCCTTTTAATGCCCTTAACTCTCAGGCAACTAAAGCCACTGTGATGTTTATTGAGAAAGTGTGTGGCCACCGGGGGCACCATTTTGCCTATTTGTACATTTCTGGCAGCCAACCGAATACTGGACAAATGTGCTTGTATCCTCGCTTTGAGGCTATTACGTGTCTCACCTATATACATTTTGGGACATCCACAAGTGAGGGCATACACAACACCGACCGCCTTACAGTTAATAAACTGTCGTGTATTGAACATTTGCCCGGTATGTAGATTACTGCTAACTTTGCTTTTTGCCATGTGAGGGCAGATGGAACATCCACCACAAGGAAAATTGCCACTTATCTCCCTGTGGTCACGAAGCCAGTTGGATGACACATTAAAATGGCTGGCGCATACCCTATCCCGTATGTTCGGGGCACGTTGTGCCGTCATGCGGGGTCCACCCCGGACCCACCTGGCAAGCTGTGGGTCTGTTTTTAATATGTCCCAGTGTCTTTGGAGAATGTTTTTTAATTTAGGCCACTCACTGTTAAAACGTGTGACGTATCTTACCTGAAATCTATTGCATGTTCTTTTCTTAGGAACCAATAAACATGACCTTGGAGTCGTCTTGGCACGTATTAGGGCCCTATCCACCACTGCCTTCGGGTAACCCCTTATCTGGAACCGTTGTGCCAGATCTATCGCTTGTCGTTCAAATTCTTCCTCAGTGGAGCAATTTCTGCGAATACACAGAAATTGTGCCGTTGGTATCCCCCGTTTCAAATTGGCTGGGTGGAAGCTTTCATAATGTAACAGCGAATTGACTGCGGTCTCTTTTCGATACAGACCAGTACCAGTAACGTACCATCTCCCACTAACGTGATGGTGAGGTCCAAAAGCGTAACCTGTTTGGATGAAATCTGGGCAGTCAAAAAAATGTTAAAGCTGTTAGCATTAAGATGATTAAGATACTCATTAAAGCATGCTTCGGAGCCCTGTCATAACACCAGTATGTCGTCAATGTATCTGTACCAGCTCAACACGTGCCGGTGATAGCAATGCATGTCATCAGAGCAGACTCTCTCCCTCTCCCACCACCCCAGGAACAGGTTGGCCACAGAGGGGGGCAAAACGTGCCCCCATGGCAACCCCACACACCTGGCGGTAATAATTTCCATCAAACATGAAGAAATTGTGTGAAAGCACAAAATCTAGTAGCCTGAGTAAGAACTTTTGTAGGGAGGGAGAGTCTTGACTGCCCATGCTGAGGATTAATATTATAATTAATATTACACACATTCATTTGTACAGAACTTGCATTGTGACTTATCAGTAATGAAAACACAGGACCTAGATGTCACAAAATATATTTTTTTGGGGGGGGTTATTAAAATTGGTTTTAATGGCTTCTTTTGCTTAACAATATGTCATTTGGACAACAACTAAGATGCAACCTAAACACATTGTAAAGTTTGTGCTCTTTGTCCCCAGCAGTGATTTCTTGTAACTGTAATGACCAGGGCTGACCCAAGACATTGTGCTGCCTGGGTCCAAGAGGGAAATGCTGCCCCCATCCAAATTTAACAAAAAAAAAAAAACGCCAACAGCCACATTATTTTGAACCTCAGTATTTTTTATATAACTCTATTTAAATAAATAACATAGAATAAATAGAAAAACAGCTTGTCATGGGCAGACAAAATCAATAACAAAAACATTGCAATCAACTATACATGAAATCAGATTGGTACTTTCCGTGCCTGCTTCCTTCAGGTGTACTGTTTGGGCTGGTTCGTGTTCAATTGATATTGTTGCCAGGCCCACCAATCTTTCTTGTGTCATTGTGGAGCGCAGGTACATTTTTATTAGCTTCAGCTTTGAAAAGCTTCGCTCTCCACTTGCAATGATTACAGGGAGTGTTAGCAGTATACGCAGAGCAATGAGGGCATTTGGAAAGAGTGAAATCAACTGGTTTGTACAGATATCCTGGAAAGGGATGCCCCAAGGTCACTTGATCAGCCTGCCCCGGCAGATGGTCCACTCTACACCCCCCCTAATTTAACCCCCACAGCCCTCGGGCGGTAAGACTTACTTTAAGGTTGGCAAATTTGGAGGTGCTCCCCCACTCGCGTGTACATCTGATGGAGCGCCTGCCGAGACCACGCCCCAACTCCGGCACTTAGCTGACATGCCGCTCCTGTCATAGGAAGGAGACAGGTGGCAGCTGCCAGCAGGGAGGGGCGGAGCTGAGCTGGGCTGGGCGGTAGAGGGAGCTGGGCAAGGTGGAGCTGGGCGATCTGGGCGGAGGCAGAGCTGGGGGAGGCGGAGGCGGAGCTGGGCTAGGCAAGCTGGGCGAGGTGGAGGCGGAGATGGAATGGCCTCGGGGAAGCGGAGCTGGAATGGGCTGGGGATTGCGTGCACAGTTGAGTAGAGGCAAAGAGCAGAAAGTGGGGGGAGTAATAGAGGGATTGCCGCCCTCCCTGTATGCAGGGAGGGTGGCCAAGAAGGAGGCATCGCTGTGCCTAGGAGGCATCGCTGTGCCTAGGAGGTTGCTGTGCCTAGTGGCAAATACGGCCCTGGCCGCAGTCACAATGTTCCTGCCCGCTGCTGCTGCCCACCTCCGCCTCCAAATATGTTCCCGCCGCTGCCAGCAAAGTGCCGCCCCCCTTAAAGTGCCACCTGGGACCGGACCATGGACCCACAGGGACCCATGGTAAGGCCGGCCCTGGTAATGACAAAACACTAACCAGCACCAGAAAAATACAGGGCTAAAGATTTAAATGAACAAAACCGAAAAAAACCTGCACCAGCTAACAAAGAAATAAATGTGTGCTCAAAAGAGGAAAGGTGTGCAATTGCAACCTGCTGATATAAGCAACAAAAATAGGGAACCCCACTATTCCCCAAAATTTATCCTCAGAGAAGGCACCACTACTATAATAATTGTTTAATGATAGTCAATTTTATTTATCAAAAAAATGTTTGCTATACACATATACAGACACACATTTTAAAACCTTATTTTAAAAAACATATACACATTCTTGGAGGAAAGGACAAAGAGGGGAGGGAGGGGAGAGGGGAGGGAAGGGGGAATTTAGCCCCCAGACACCCCCACACAGAGAAAAATGGCCCTCTTGTTTATATTATGCCAAGTTGTAAATATCAATGATATCTGTTAGTCCTGCTGTCGTGCTAATTAATAGTGCTAATCTATTACATAAAAAATCTCAAGTCATATAACTCCTTGTGCCAGTAAACCTTTTAAAGTGCTTAGTGCATATAGTGAAAAAACAATGTTTGTATAATATAATATGTATATAAGGCTAAACAGGACAGCCAGGACGCCAAAGAACAGACAACCATACAAACAAATCACTGCTTAACTATAATGGCCAACCAACTCACCCCCCTCACCAACACATGTGTGTTGTCGACGCGTTGCGTGACGACGACACGTCACTTCTCCAGGACAATAGGGCACACATCTAACCCCTACTAAACCTCCTTAAGTACTCACACAAACCCCGTTCCCCCGCCGCGCGCCGCGCCTCCGTGATCTAAGAAGACAGAGCGCAGCTGTGATGGCGCTCGTAACCGGAAGTAGCAGTCCGCATGACGCGCTCCGGCCGGAAGCGCGTCAGCGGGCCGCTTGCGTTCCAGCATACGGAAGCGATAGATTTCCGTATAGCTGGTATAACCGGACGACAACAGCGCGGGACCGGGGGCGGGACAGGTAAGTAAATGGGTGGAGAAAATGTCATTCTAAACAAACATCCTAAGTACTTATATCACTAATATATACAAACTTTACAATATTATACTACAACTGTACAATCTATCTACATGCCAAAAGTGAATTAACTCTATATAGACCTATATATGCAGCTACAGCTGAGCTGCATATATCTCTATTAGTGTAAACAGCATGAAAACTCTGCAGCAAAGATTATTAAAGGGAATTGGATAACACACCTACACTGACCATAATCCTGGTACCCCTAACCGGGGAAGCTATTCACAAATATCCATCTTATCCTCCAATTAGCAAATAAACATTATGTACATGACAGTGGGGGCTAATATCTTCCATGTTATCAAATGAGCATTATATACTTTGCCAAGCATTTGGCTGCATCAAAGTAGCACAGGGGTCTCATGGGCTAACACAGCGTAAAGACACTACTATTCAAGACATTCATGGGGGGGGGGAGAAAAATTTGGGCCATGGACCTACACTAACCATGGTCCCAATATCCCAGTTGGCGGGAACTTGTTCACAACCAGCCCACATAATTATGCATGATTTTGTTTACAAATAAAAGGGGAGAAAGGTACAGAGGGAGAAGAAACACACAACCAGAATTTTATATGACAGAGGTCGCTGTGCGATGGCGTCTTCATATGGGACTCTCGTTGTATCAAAGGTCCGGAGCCTGATGTAATAGTTCTCTTAAAGAAGACCCGGATCCATTAAGTGC
Source organism: Gastrophryne carolinensis (assembly GCA_027917425.1). NCBI lineage: Eukaryota > Metazoa > Chordata > Amphibia > Anura > Microhylidae > Gastrophryne > Gastrophryne carolinensis. The sequence continues at coordinate 540,097,277 of CM051234.1, forward strand.
CACCTATAACTAGAGAAAAAGCCGTGAGCGTGACAGAAAAAACAAAATACATGTGAAGGGGCACTGCCAATGCCCTCAAGTTACTAGAACAATGTGTAAATATCTGTGAAAACTCAACACCAATGAACTATACCAAAAAAGGTGACCCACATATTAAAAATAAACCCTTACCTAAAATCCATACTGGCCATATATGGCCCAACAGACTCCCCCCGCCCCCTATCAACATAAACCTACTCCCTTGTCACACCCAAACACGTGAACTCCTAAAAATACATACTATACACCTAGTGAAACTCATTATACCCCCAAAAAAGGTGTGAAAGCCAGGTCTTCATTCAGCCCCATGGGGACCTGAGTGCCCAAATTGTATATCCATCTGAGCTCCCTTTGTTGCAATAGTCTTTTCAAGTTACCACCCCGTGGACCCACACTAACCTTCTCAATACCCACTATCTTTAAACAGCTCATGTCGCTGTGGTGTACATTGTAGAAGTGTAGTGCCACCGGTGGTACCACTTTCCCAAGCTGTAGATTTCTGCCCGCCAGACGGATACTAGATATGTGAGCTTGTATCCTCGCCTTGAGACTATTCCGTGTCTCACCTATGTACATCTTGGGACACCCACAGGTAAGAGCATAAATAACTCCTGTGGTTCTACAGTTTACAAATTGGGCTATTCGAAAGCTTTTACCGGTTTGTAAATGGCTAATATTTTTACACTTAACCATATTCGGGCAAATGGAACAGCCGCCACATGGGTAGCTGCCATTTATATTTTTGTTGTCTCGTAGCCAGTTTGGTAAAGGATTAAAGTGACTTGAGCATACTTTGTCCCGAATACTTGGGGCCCGTTGGGCCGTCATCCGAGGACCCCCCCGGACCCATCTCGTCAGATACGGATCGGTTCTTAGGATGCTCCAGTGCCTATTGAGGATCTTTTTTAGGTTTCCCCAATCATCGTTATATCGTGTAACAAATCTTACCTCTGATCTGTTGTCATGTCTCTGTTTAGGAATAAGTAGACGTGATCTTGGTGTGGATCTGGCTCTTGCCCAGGCTCTGTCTACCACTGCTTGGGGATAGCCTCTCATACAGAACCGTCGTGCCAAGTCACCAGCTTGTTTTTCAAAATCTTCCTTCTTGGAGCAATTTCTGCGAATCCGCAGAAACTGCCCCATTGGGATGCCTCGCTTCAGGTTGGTTAGGTGAAAGCTATCGTAATGTAATAATGAGTTGACCGCAGTGTCTTTTCGATATAGGCCCGTACTCAATGTCCCGTCTCCCATGACCATGATGGTGAGATCCAAAAATGTCACCTGTGTTGATGAAATCTGAGCAGTCAAAAAGATATTTAGCTCATTCTGGTTTAAGAGATTTAAATATTCATTAAATTGTGTTTCAGAGCCCTGCCACAACACCAGTATGTCATCAATATATCTGTACCAGCCCAACACGTGCCGGTGATGGTCCCGCATGTCATCACAGCCGACTACCTCCCGTTCCCACCAGCCCAGGAATAGATTGGCCACCGAGGGGGCACAACGTGCCCCCATGGCGACCCCGCACACCTGGCGATAGTATGCCGTATCAAACGTAAAGAAGTTGTGCATTAGCACAAAATCCAAGAGCCTTAATAGAAAATCCTGGAGGGACGGGGGGTCTCGGCTGCTCGTGCTTAAAAAATACCGGCACGTGTGGGCGGCAGATACATGCGAGATACTGGTGTAGAGTGCTTCCACGTCTAAGGTGATAAGTAAAATGTCTGTGGGTACAACTATGGAATCTAGTTGTCTAAGTAAGTCCATAGAGTCCCTGACATAAGACTCTAGAGAGGTCACAAAGGGCTGGAGATGTTTATCAACCAGAGTACAAGCTTTCTCTGTGAGCCCCCCGATACCCGCCACAATAGGTCTCCCGGGCGGGCATCGGGGGTTCTTATGAATTTTAGGTAAAAGGTAAAAGGTAGGGACCACCGGATGTTCAACTTTAAGGAAATCATAGGTCTTCTGACTGATGACTCCATCAGCCCAAGCTTCTCCAATCAAAGTTTCAAAGTCCTTTTTGTAATTCAATAAGGGATTACTAGACAGTTTCTCATATTTACTTGTATCCTGTAGCTGCCTCAAAGCCTCAGTACGATAGTATTCTCGTGACATTACCACCACATTACCGCCCTTGTCGGACTCTTTAACTATTATGTCATTACGTGTACGTAGGTTATTGAGAGCAGCTACTTCCCCATGTGTCAAATTGTGGGGAACCTTCGACCCAGGTAGTTTCTGTATACTGTCGCTAACCACCTTAAAAAAGGTATACACAGCTGGACTAATGGACCAGGGAGGCATATATTTTGATGGTCTATGAAGTGGATTTGTAATACTCACCTCAAGTTGTTGTTCCTCCAACAAAGTTGTTAAATCGTCTATCGCCTCCCCTTCCTGTCTGGATATGTGTTCCATAACATCAGATGGAGTGTCAAATTGTTTTTTAAGAAGCAAGCGTCTACAAAAAAGGTAAAGATCCTTTATGGCAAGAAACTTATCAAGGCGGTTAGACGGTGCAAATGTCAAACCTTTCTGAAGTACTGACTTTTCTTCAGGGGTGAGTATAGCACCAGATATATTAATCACCGTCAGTTCCTGGTCATATGGATCTTTTATGTTTTGTAGGGATTCATTGGTAGCCATTATGGACTGGGTCCCATCCTGGATCGTTTCACGGCTGACTGCCGGAAACGACGATGGTCCCACTGTTCCGAGGTTCTGTTTGCATCGGTATCTCTTCTTGCCCCCCCGGCGTGTCCTTTTACCCTGCCCTCGTCTAAAAAATGACGGTGTGATCTAACACTGTCTTCAGAAGATTTACTGGACACTGAGGCTCTACGGCTTGACGGACGACTGCCAGCATATGTATTCCTTCTATTACCTTTATGTGCCCATTTGTATACATGGCCTGTGTCATAATCGGCTCTGTCCCTGTTTAATTTATCTATTTTACCACTAATGATGTTATCTTCCAATTGTTTCAAGTCATTATCCAATACTTCTTGTAGTCTATCCACTTCTGCTTGGGGTGTTTCCAAGGGAATGCTGTCATACAGATTTTTTAAGGTTTCTTTACTTTTAACCAATGCTGTTTTATCCAGGCAGATAAGCTCTTCTATTAAGCCCATTGCACATTTATTCAAATGGGCTTCCCATCTATGGCGCGTCTCTACCGGTACCTCCCATGCGGGGAATATTTGTACTCTGAGACCCCTAGGTATTAATGATTGTTCTTTGTACATCTCTAAAGTCTGTGTGTTCCACCACATTTTGGTATATTTAATTTGCTCCTTTTTGATTTGATGAAAAATATCCCTTAGACCAGGTTGGCGGGTGTTATGGGACATAGAGTCTCCTTGTGATTTCCATTGTTGTAATCTTATATTCCATGTGTTTTCTTTAGTATCTAAATTAAATGGCATGTTTGCTGTGCAAGGAAAGGAGTGAGACAGGGCCCAATAGAACCAAGTCCACCGTGGGTAACAATATATGAACGAAACCGAAAAAAACCTGCACCAGCTAACAAAGAAATAAATGTGTGCTCAAAAGAGGAAAGGTGTGCAATTGCAACCTGCTGATATAAGCAACAAAAATAGGGAACCCCACTATTCCCCAAAATTTATCCTCAGAGAAGGCACCACTACTATAATAATTGTTTAATGATAGTCAATTTTATTTATCAAAAAAATGTTTGCTATACACATATACAGACACACATTTTAAAACCTTATTTTAAAAAACATATACACATTCTTGGAGGAAAGGACAAAGAGGGGAGGGAGGGGAGAGGGGAGGGAAGGGGGAATTTAGCCCCCAGACACCCCCACACAGAGAAAAATGGCCCTCTTGTTTATATTATGCCAAGTTGTAAATATCAATGATATCTGTTAGTCCTGCTGTCGTGCTAATTAATAGTGCTAATCTATTACATAAAAAATCTCCAGTCATATAACTCCTTGTGCCAGTAAACCTTTTAAAGTGCTTAGTGCATATAGTGAAAAAACAATAATATAATATGTATATAAGGCTAAACAGGACAGCCAGGACGCCAAAGAACAGACAACCATACAAACAAATCACTGCTGTAACTATAATGGCCAACCAACTCACCCCCCTCACCAACACATGTGTGTTGTCGACGCGTTGCGTGACGACGACACGTCACTTCTCCAGGACAATAGGGCACACATCTAACCCCTACTAAACCTCCTTAAGTACTCACACAAACCCCGTTCCCCCGCCGCGCGCCGCGCCTCCGTGATCTAAGAAGACAGAGCGCAGCTGTGATGGCGCTCGTAACCGGAAGTAGCAGTCCGCATGACGCGCTCCGGCCGGAAGCGCGTCAGCTGGCCGCTTGCGTTCCAGCATACGGAAGCGATAGATTTCCGTATAGCTGGTATAACCGGACGACAACAGCGCGGGACCGGGGGCGGGACAGTTAAGTAAATGGGTGGAGAAAATGTCATTCTAAACAAACACCCTAAGTACTTATATCACTAATATATACAAACTTTACAATATTATACTACAACTGTACAATCTATCTACATGCCAAAAGTGAATTAACTCTATATAGACCTATATATGCAGCTACAGCTGAGCTGCATATATCTCTATTAGTGTAAACAGCATGAAAACTCTGCTGCAAAGATTATTAAAGGGAATTGGATAACACACCTACACTGACCATAATCCTGGTACCCCTAACCGGGGAAGCTATTCACAAATATCCATCTTATCCTCCAATTAGCAAATAAACATTATGTACATGACAGTGGGGGCTAATATCTTCCATGTTATCAAATGAGCATTATATACTTTGCCAAGCATTTGGCTGCATCAAAGTAGCACAGGGGTCTCATGGGCTAACACAGCGTAAAGACACTACTATTCAAGACATTCATGGGGGGGGGGAGAAAAATTTGGGCCATGGACCTACACTAACCATGGTCCCAATATCCCAGTTGGCGGGAACTTGTTCACAACCAGCCCACATAATTATGCATGATTTTGTTTACAAATAAAAGGGGAGAAAGGTACAGAGGGAGAAGAAACACACAACCAGAATTTTATATGACAGAGGTCGCTGTGCGATGGCGTCTTCATATGGGACTCTCGTTGTATCAAAGGTCCGGAGCCTGATGTAATAGTTCTCTTAAAGAAGACCCGGATCCATTAAGTGCCACCTATAACTAGAGAAAAAGCCGTGAGCCTGACAGAAAAAACAAAATACATGTGAAGGGGCACTGCCAATGCCCTCAAGTTACTAGAACAATGTGTAAATATCTGTGAAAACTCAACACCAATGAACTATACCAAAAAAGGTGACCCACATATTAAAAATAAACCCTTACCTAAAATCCATACTGGCCATATATGGCCCAACAGACTCCCCCCGCCCCCTATCAACATAAACCTACTCCCTTGTCACACCCAAACACGTGAACTCCTAAAAATACATACTATACACCTAGTGAAACTCATTATACCCCCAAAAAAGGTGTGAAAGCCAGGTCTTCATTCAGCCCCATGGGGACCTGAGTGCCCAAATTGTATATCCATCTGAGCTCCCTTTGTTGCAATAGTCTTTTCAAGTTACCACCCCGTGGACCCACACTAACCTTCTCAATACCCACTATCTTTAAACAGCTCATGTCGCTGTGGTGTACATTGTAGAAGTGTAGTGCCACCGGTGGTACCACTTTCCCAAGCTGTAGATTTCTGCCCGCCAGACGCATACTAGATATGTGAGCTTGTATCCTCGCCTTGAGACTATTCCGTGTCTCACCTATGTACATCTTGGGACACCCACAGGTAAGAGCATAAATAACTCCTGTGGTTCTACAGTTTACAAATTGGGCTATTCGAAAGCTTTTACCGGTTTGTAAATGGCTAATATTTTTACACTTAACCATATTCGGGCAAATGGAACAGCCGCCACATGGGTAGCTGCCATTTATATTTTTGTTGTCTCGTAGCCAGTTTGGTAAAGGATTAAAGTGACTTGAGCATACTTTGTCCCGAATACTTGGGGCCCGTTGGGCCGTCATCCGAGGACCCCCCCGGACCCATCTCGTCAGATACGGATCGGTTCTTAGGATGCTCCAGTGCCTATTGAGGATCTTTTTTAGGTTTCCCCAATCATCGTTATATCGTGTAACAAATCTTACCTCTGATCTGTTGTCATGTCTCTGTTTAGGAATAAGTAGACGTGATCTTGGTGTGGATCTGGCTCTTGCCCAGGCTCTGTCTACCACTGCTTGGGGATAGCCTCTCATACAGAACCGTCGTGCCAAGTCACCAGCTTGTTTTTCAAAATCTTCCTTCTTGGAGCAATTTCTGCGAATCCGCAGAAACTGCCCCATTGGGATGCCTCGCTTCAGGTTGGTTAGGTGAAAGCTATCGTAATGTAATAATGAGTTGACCGCAGTGTCTTTTCGATATAGGCCCGTACTCAATGTCCCGTCTCCCATGACCATGATGGTGAGATCCAAAAATGTCACCTGTGTTGATGAAATCTGAGCAGTCAAAAAGATATTTAGCTCATTCTGGTTTAAGAGATTTAAATATTCATTAAATTGTGTTTCAGAGCCCTGCCACAACACCAGTATGTCATCAATATATCTGTACCAGCCCAACACGTGCCGGTGATGGTCCCGCATGTCATCACAGCCGACTACCTCCCGTTCCCACCAGCCCAGGAATAGATTGGCCACCGAGGGGGCACAACGTGCCCCCATGGCGACCCCGCACACCTGGCGATAGTATGCCGTATCAAACGTAAAGAAGTTGTGCATTAGCACAAAATCCAAGAGCCTTAATAGAAAATCCTGGAGGGACGGGGGGTCTCGGCTGCTCGTGCTTAAAAAATACCGGCACGTGTGGGCGGCAGATACATGCGAGATACTGGTGTAGAGTGCTTCCACGTCTAAGGTGATAAGTAAAATGTCTGTGGGTACAACTATGGAATCTAGTTGTCTAAGTAAGTCCATAGAGTCCCTGACATAAGACTCTAGAGAGGTCACAAAGGGCTGGAGATGTTTATCAACCAGAGTACAAGCTTTCTCTGTGAGCCCCCCGATACCCGTCACAATAGGTCTCCCGGGCGGGCATCGGGGGTTCTTATGAATTTTAGGTAAAAGGTAAAAGGTAGGGACCACCGGATGTTCAACTTTAAGGAAATCATAGGTCTTCTGACTGATGACTCCATCAGCCCAAGCTTCTCCAATCAAAGTTTCAAAGTCCTTTTTGTAATTCAATAAGGGATTACTAGACAGTTTCTCATATTTACTTGTATCCTGTAGCTGCCTCAAAGCCTCAGTACGATAGTATTCTCGTGACATTACCACCACATTACCGCCCTTGTCGGACTCTTTAACTATTATGTCATTACGTGTACGTAGGTTATTGAGAGCAGCTACTTCCCCATGTGTCAAATTGTGGGGAACCTTCGACCCAGGTAGTTTCTGTATACTGTCGCTAACCACCTTAAAAAAGGTATACACAGCTGGACTAATGGACCAGGGAGGCATATATTTTGATGGTCTATGAAGTGGATTTGTAATACTCACCTCAAGTTGTTGTTCCTCCAACAAAGTTGTTAAATCGTCTATCGCCTCCCCTTCCTGTCTGGATATGTGTTCCATAACATCAGATGGAGTGTCAAATTGTTTTTTAAGAAGCAAGCGTCTACAAAAAAGGTAAAGATCCTTTATGGCAAGAAACTTATCAAGGCGGTTAGACGGTGCAAATGTCAAACCTTTCTGAAGTACTGACTTTTCTTCAGGGGTGAGTATAGCACCAGATATATTAATCACCGTCAGTTCCTGGTCATATGGATCTTTTATGTTTTGTAGGGATTCATTGGTAGCCATTATGGACTGGGTCCCATCCTGGATCGTTTCACGGCTGACTGCCGGAAACGACGATGGTCCCACTGTTCCGAGGTTCTGTTTGCATCGGTATCTCTTCTTGCCCCCCCGGCGTGTCCTTTTACCCTGCCCTCGTCTAAAAAATGACGGTGTGATCTAACACTGTCTTCAGAAGATTTACTGGACACTGAGGCTCTACGGCTTGACGGACGACTGCCAGCATATGTATTCCTTCTATTACCTTTATGTGCCCATTTGTATACATGGCCTGTGTCATAATCGGCTCTGTCCCTGTTTAATTTATCTATTTTACCACTAATGATGTTATCTTCCAATTGTTTCAAGTCATTATCCAATACTTCTTGTAGTCTATCCACTTCTGCTTGGGGTGTTTCCAAGGGAATGCTGTCATACAGATTTTTTAAGGTTTCTTTACTTTTAACCAATGCTGTTTTATCCAGGCAGATAAGCTCTTCTATTAAGCCCATTGCACATTTATTCAAATGGGCTTCCCATCTATGGCGCGTCTCTACCGGTACCTCCCATGCGGGGAATATTTGTACTCTGAGACCCCTAGGTATTAATGATTGTTCTTTGTACATCTCTAAAGTCTGTGTGTTCCACCACATTTTGGTATATTTAATTTGCTCCTTTTTGATTTGATGAAAAATATCCCTTAGACCAGGTTGGCGGGTGTTATGGGACATAGAGTCTCCTTGTGATTTCCATTGTTGTAATCTTATATTCCATGTGTTTTCTTTAGTATCTAAATTAAATGGCATGTTTGCTGTGCAAGGAAAGGAGTGAGACAGGGCCCAATAGAACCAAGTCCACCGTGGGTAACAATATATGAACGAAACCGAAAAAAACCTGCACCAGCTAACAAAGAAATAAATGTGTGCTCAAAAGAGGAAAGGTGTGCAATTGCAACCTGCTGATATAAGCAACAAAAATAGGGAACCCCACTATTCCCCAAAATTTATCCTCAGAGAAGGCACCACTACTATAATAATTGTTTAATGATAGTCAATTTTATTTATCAAAAAAATGTTTGCTATACACATATACAGACACACATTTTAAAACCTTATTTTAAAAAACATATACACATTCTTGGAGGAAAGGACAAAGAGGGGAGGGAGGGGAGAGGGGAGGGAAGGGGGAATTTAGCCCCCAGACACCCCCACACAGAGAAAAATGGCCCTCTTGTTTATATTATGCCAAGTTGTAAATATCAATGATATCTGTTAGTCCTGCTGTCGTGCTAATTAATAGTGCTAATCTATTACATAAAAAATCTCCAGTCATATAACTCCTTGTGCCAGTAAACCTTTTAAAGTGCTTAGTGCATATAGTGAAAAAACAATGTATGTATAATATAATATGTATATAAGGCTAAACAGGACAGCCAGGACGCCAAAGAACAGACAACCATACAAACAAATCACTGCTGTAACTATAATGGCCAACCAACTCACCCCCCTCACCAACACATGTGTGTTGTCGACGCGTTGCGTGACGACGACACGTCACTTCTCCAGGACAATAGGGCACACATCTAACCCCTACTAAACCTCCTTAAGTACTCACACAAACCCCGTTCCCCCGCCGCGCGCCGCGCCTCCGTGATCTAAGAAGACAGAGCGCAGCTGTGATGGCGTAACCGGAAGTAGCAGTCCGCATGACGCGCTCCGGCCGGAAGCGCGTCAGCGGGCCGCTTGCGTTCCAGCATACGGAAGCGATAGATTTCCGTATAGCTGGTATAACCGGACGACAACAGCGCGGGACCGGGGGCGGGACAGGTAAGTAAATGGGTGGAGAAAATGTCATTCTAAACAAACATCCTAAGTACTTATATCACTAATATATACAAACTTTACAATATTATACTACAACTGTACAATCTATCTACATGCCAAAAGTGAATTAACTCTATATAGACCTATATATGCAGCTACAGCTGAGCTGCATATATCTCTATTAGTGTAAACAGCATGAAAACTCTGCTGCAAAGATTATTAAAGGGAATTGGATAACACACCTACACTGACCATAATCCTGGTACCCCTAACCGGGGAAGCTATTCACAAATATCCATCTTATCCTCCAATTAGCAAATAAACATTATGTACATGACAGTGGGGGCTAATATCTTCCATGTTATCAAATGAGCATTATATACTTTGCCAAGCATTTGGCTGCATCAAAGTAGCACAGGGGTCTCATGGGCTAACACAGCGTAAAGACACTACTATTCAAGACATTCATGGGGGGGGGGAGAAAAATTTGGGCCATGGACCTACACTAACCATGGTCCCAATATCCCAGTTGGCGAGAACTTGTTCACAACCAGCCCACATAATTATGCATGATTTTGTTTACAAATAAAAGGGGAGAAAGGTACAGAGGGAGAAGAAACACACAACCAGAATTTTATATGACAGAGGTCGCTGTGCGATGGCGTCTTCATATGGGACTCTCGTTGTATCAAAGGTCCGGAGCCTGATGTAATAGTTCTCTTAAAGAAGACCCGGATCCATTAAGTGCCACCTATAACTAGAGAAAAAGCCGTGAGCGTGACAGAAAAAACAAAATACATGTGAAGGGGCACTGCCAATGCCCTCAAGTTATTAGAACAATGTGTAAATATCTGTGAAAACTCAACACCAATGAACTATACCAAAAAAGGTGACCCACATATTAAAAATAAACCCTTACCTAAAATCCATACTGGCCATATATGGCCCAACAGACTCCCCCCGCCCCCTATCAACATAAACCTACTCCCTTGTCACACCCAAACACGTGAACTCCTAAAAATACATACTATACACCTAGTGAAACTCATTATACCCCCAAAAAAGGTGTGAAAGCCAGGTCTTCATTCAGCCCCATGGGGACCTGAGTGCCCAAATTGTATATCCATCTGAGCTCCCTTTGTTGCAATAGTCTTTTCAAGTTACCACCCCGTGGACCCACACTAACCTTCTCAATACCCACTATCTTTAAACAGCTCATGTCGCTGTGGTGTACATTGTAGAAGTGTAGTGCCACCGGTGGTACCACTTTCCCAAGCTGTAGATTTCTGCCCGCCAGACGGATACTAGATATGTGAGCTTGTATCCTCGCCTTGAGACTATTCCGTGTCTCACCTATGTACATCTTGGGACACCCACAGGTAAGAGCATAAATAACTCCTGTGGTTCTACAGTTTACAAATTGGGCTATTCGAAAGCTTTTACCGGTTTGTAAATGGCTAATATTTTTACACTTAACCATATTCGGGCAAATGGAACAGCCGCCACATGGGTAGCTGCCATTTATATTTTTGTTGTCTCGTAGCCAGTTTGGTAAAGGATTAAAGTGACTTGAGCATACTTTGTCCCGAATACTTGGGGCCCGTTGGGCCGTCATCCGAGGACCCCCCCGGACCCATCTCGTCAGATACGGATCGGTTCTTAGGATGCTCCAGTGCCTATTGAGGATCTTTTTTAGGTTTCCCCAATCATCGTTATATCGTGTAACAAATCTTACCTCTGATCTGTTGTCATGTCTCTGTTTAGGAATAAGTAGACGTGATCTTGGTGTGGATCTGGCTCTTGCCCAGGCTCTGTCTACCACTGCTTGGGGATAGCCTCTCATACAGAACCGTCGTGCCAAGTCACCAGCTTGTTTTTCAAAATCTTCCTTCTTGGAGCAATTTCTGCGAATCCGCAGAAACTGCCCCATTGGGATGCCTTGCTTCAGGTTGGTTAGGTGAAAGCTATCGTAATGTAATAATGAGTTGACCGCAGTGTCTTTTCGATATAGGCCCGTACTCAATGTCCCGTCTCCCATGACCATGATGGTGAGATCCAAAAATGTCACCTGTGTTGATGAAATCTGAGCAGTCAAAAAGATATTTAGCTCATTCTGGTTTAAGAGATTTAAATATTCATTAAATTGTGTTTCAGAGCCCTGCCACAACACCAGTATGTCATCAATATATCTGTACCAGCCCAACACGTGCCGGTGATGGTCCCGCATGTCATCACAGCCGACTACCTCCCGTTCCCACCAGCCCAGGAATAGATTGGCCACCGAGGGGGCACAACGGGGGGTCTCGGCTGCTCGTGCTTAAAAAATACCGGCACGTGTGGGCGGCAGATACATGCGAGATACTGGTGTAGAGTGCTTCCACGTCTAAGGTGATAAGTAAAATGTCTGTGGGTACAACTATGGAATCTAGTTGTCTAAGTAAGTCCATAGAGTCCCTGACATAAGACTCTAGAGAGGTCACAAAGGGCTGGAGATGTTTATCAACCAGAGTACAAGCTTTCTCTGTGAGCCCCCCGATACCCGCCACAATAGGTCTCCCGGGCGGGCATCGGGGGTTCTTATGAATTTTAGGTAAAAGGTAAAAGATAGGGACCACCGGATGTTCAACTTTAAGGAAATCATAGGTCTTCTGACTGATGACTCCATCAGCCCAAGCTTCTCCAATCAAAGTTTCAAAGTCCTTTTTGTAATTCAATAAGGGATTACTAGACAGTTTCTCATATTTACTTGTATCCTGTAGCTGCCTCAAAGCCTCAGTACGATAGTATTCTCGTGACATGACCACCACATTACCGCCCTTGTCGGACTCTTTAACTATTATGTCATTACGTGTACGTAGGTTATTGAGAGCAGCTACTTCCCCATGTGTCAAATTGTGGGGAACCTTCGACCCAGGTAGTTTCTGTATACTGTCGCTAACCACCTTAAAAAAGGTATACACAGCTGGACTAATGGACCAGGGAGGCATATATTTTGATGGTCTATGAAGTGGATTTGTAATACTCACCTCAAGTTGTTGTTCCTCCAACAAAGTTGTTAAATCGTCTATCGCCTCCCCTTCCTGTCTGGATATGTGTTCCATAACATCAGATGGAGTGTCAAATTGTTTTTTAAGAAGCAAGCGTCTACAAAAAAGGTAAAGATCCTTTATGGCAAGAAACTTATCAAGGCGGTTAGACGGTGCAAATGTCAAACCTTTCTGAAGTACTGACTTTTCTTCAGGGGTGAGTATAGCACCAGATATATTAATCACCGTCAGTTCCTGGTCATATGGATCTTTTATGTTTTGTAGGGATTCATTGGTAGCCATTATGGACTGGGTCCCATCCTGGATCGTTTCACGGCTGACTGCCGGAAACGACGATGGTCCCACTGTTCCGAGGTTCTGTTTGCATCGGTATCTCTTCTTGCCCCCCCGGCGTGTCCTTTTACCCTGCCCTCGTCTAAAAAATGACGGTGTGATCTAACACTGTCTTCAGAAGATTTACTGGACACTGAGGCTCTACGGCTTGACGGACGACTGCCAGCATATGTATTCCTTCTATTACCTTTATGTGCCCATTTGTATACATGGCCTGTGTCATAATCGGCTCTGTCCCTGTTTAATTTATCTATTTTACCACTAATGATGTTATCTTCCAATTGTTTCAAGTCATTATCCAATACTTCTTGTAGTCTATCCACTTCTGCTTGGGGTGTTTCCAAGGGAATGCTGTCATACAGATTTTTTAAGGTTTCTTTACTTTTAACCAATGCTGTTTTATCCAGGCAGATAAGCTCTTCTATTAAGCCCATTGCACATTTATTCAAATGGGCTTCCCATCTATGGCGCGTCTCTACCGGTACCTCCCATGCGGGGAATATTTGTACTCTGAGACCCCTAGGTATTAATGATTGTTCTTTGTACATCTCTAAAGTCTGTGTGTTCCACCACATTTTGGTATATTTAATTTGCTCCTTTTTGATTTGATGAAAAATATCCCTTAGACCAGGTTGGCGGGTGTTATGGGACATAGAGTCTCCTTGTGATTTCCATTGTTGTAATCTTATATTCCATGTGTTTTCTTTAGTATCTAAATTAAATGGCATGTTTGCTGTGCAAGGAAAGGAGTGAGACAGGGCCCAATAGAACCAAGTCCACCGTGGGTAACAATATATGAACAAAACCGAAAAAAACCTGCACCAGCTAACAAAGAAATAAATGTGTGCTCAAAAGAGGAAAGGTGTGCAATTGCAACCTGCTGATATAAGCAACAAAAATAGGGAACCCCACTATTCCCCAAAATGTATCCTCAGAGAAGGCACCACTACTATAATAATTGTTTAATGATAGTCAATTTTATTTATCAAAAAAATGTTTGCTATACACATATACAGACACACATTTTAAAACCTTATTTTAAAAAACATATACACATTCTTGGAGGAAAGGACAAAGAGGGGAGGGAGGGGAGAGGGGAGGGAAGGGGGAATTAAGCCCCCAGACACCCCCACACAGAGAAAAATGGCCCTCTTGTTTATATTATGCCAAGTTGTAAATATCAATGATATCTGTTAGTCCTGCTGTCGTGCTAATTAATAGTGCTAATCTATTACATAAAAAATCTCAAGTCATATAACTCCTTGTGCCAGTAAACCTTTTAAAGTGCTTAGTGCATATAGTGAAAAAACAATGTATGTATAATATAATATGTATATAAGGCTAAACAGGACAGCCAGGACGCCAAAGAACAGACAACCATACAAACAAATCACTGCTGTAACTATAAAGGCCAACCAACTCACCCCCCTCACCAACACATGTGTGTTGTCGACGCGTTGCGTGACGACGACACGTCACTTCTCCAGGACAATAGGGCACACATCTAACCCCTACTAAACCTCCTTAAGTACTCACACAAACCCCGTTCCCCCGCCGCGCGCCGCGCCTCCGTGATCTAAGAAGACAGAGCGCAGCTGTGATGGCGCTCGTAACCGGAAGTAGCAGTCCGCATGACGCGCTCCGGCCGGAAGCGCGTCAGCGGGCCGCTTGCGTTCCAGCATACGGAAGCGATAGATTTCCGTATAGCTGGTATAACCGGACGACAACAGCGCGGGACCGGGGGCGGGACAGGTAAGTAAATGGGTGGAGAAAATGTCATTCTAAACAAACATCCTAAGTACTTATATCACTAATATATACAAACTTTACAATATTATACTACAACTGTACAATCTATCTACATGCCAAAAGTGAATTAACTCTATATAGACCTATATATGCAGCTACAGCTGAGCTGCATATATCTCTATTAGTGTAAACAGCATGAAAACTCTGCTGCAAAGATTATTAAAGGGAATTGGATAACACACCTACACTGACCATAATCCTGGTACCCCTAACCGGGGAAGCTATTCACAAATATCCATCTTATCCTCCAATTAGCAAATAAACATTATGTACATGACAGTGGGGGCTAATATCTTCCATGTTATCAAATGAGCATTATATACTTTGCCAAGCATTTGGCTGCATCAAAGTAGCACAGGGGTCTCATGGGCTAACACAGCGTAAAGACACTACTATTCAAGACATTCATGGGGGGGGGGGGAGAAAAATTTGGGCCATGGACCTACACTAACCATGGTCCCAATATCCCAGTTGGCGGGAACTTGTTCACAACCAGCCCACATAATTATGCATGATTTTGTTTACAAATAAAAGGGGAGAAAGGTACAGAGGGAGAAGAAACACACAACCAGAATTTTATATGACAGAGGTCGCTGTGCGATGGCGTCTTCATATGGGACTCTCGTTGTATCAAAGGTCCGGAGCCTGATGTAATAGTTCTCTTAAAGAAGACCCGGATCCATTAAGTGCCACCTATAACTAGAGAAAAAGCCGTGAGCGTGACAGAAAAAACAAAATACATGTGAAGGGGCACTGCCAATGCCCTCAAGTTACTAGAACAATGTGTAAATATCTGTGAAAACTCAACACCAATGAACTATACCAAAAAAGGTGACCCACATATTAAAAATAAACCCTTACCTAAAATCCATACTGGCCATATATGGCCCAACAGACTCCCCCCGCCCCCTATCAACATAAACCTACTCCCTTGTCACACCCAAACACGTGAACTCCTAAAAATACATACTATACACCTAGTGAAACTCATTATACCCCCAAAAAAGGTGTGAAAGCCAGGTCTTCATTCAGCCCCATGGGGACCTGAGTGCCCAAACTGTATATCCATCTGAGCTCCCTTTGTTGCAATAGTCTTTTCAAGTTACCACCCCGTGGACCCACACTAACCTTCTCAATACCCACTATCTTTAAACAGCTCATGTCGCTGTGGTGTACATTGTAGAAGTGTAGTGCCACCGGTGGTACCACTTTCCCAAGCTGTAGATTTCTGCCCGCCAGACGGATACTAGATATGTGAGCTTGTATCCTCGCCTTGAGGCTATTCCGTGTCTCACCTATGTACATCTTGGGACACCCACAGGTAAGAGCATAAATAACTCCTGTGGTTCTACAGTTTACAAATCTATTTTTATGTAATAGATTAGCACTATTAATTAGCACGACAGCAGGACTAACAGATATCATTGATATTTACAACTTGGCATAATATAAACAAGAGGGCCATTTTTCTCTGTGTGGGGGTGTCTGGGGGCTAAATTCCCCCTTCCCTCCCCTCTCCCCTCCCTCCCCTCTTTGTCCTTTCCTCCAAGAATGTGTATATGTTTTTTAAAATAAGGTTTTAAAATGTGTGTCTGTATATGTGTATAGCAAACATTTTTTTGATAAATAAAATTGACTATCATTAAACAATTATTATAGTAGTGGTGCCTTCTCTGAGGATAAATTTTGGGGAATAGTGGGGTTCCCTATTTTTGTTGCTGGGGAGCATCGGAAAAAGAGCGGTATAAAGTGGAGATCACTGGCGCTGGGATAATCGGCAGCTGAATCCAACAGGCGCTGACAATGGCGGGCCAATACCTAAGTGCAACAATCAAAGTTAATTGGCTAGTACACAGCGCAGCGCCAGATAAGACAAAAATGACCGTGATCCAAAACCACAAGAAAGATGCTAAATGCCACACATCATAAATGGGGACCTTAAAGTGGACCAACACCCAGGATTTTCACTATCCTGGGTTTTGGTCCACCTCACCCCGCTCCTACGGTGCATGAGCGACTGCTCGTCCAATCAGCGCGCTCGGAGACGCTGTGGTATGCGCGTCCAAGGGGCGTACAACCACAGCGGCTCCGAGCATGCTGGCGGGCGGATCTCGCGCTTCCCTCTAACAGGGAGCATGCCCGTGCCGCCCATTGTGGGCACGCTCCCTGCTAGAGAGAAGCGTGAGATGCGGCCCGCGCATGCGCCGTTGGACCAGGAGTAAGGTAAGGCTAGAGGGCATCCTGGGGGGTTTCACACAGCGGGGAAACCCAATTTTGGATGCCCCGCAGGGAGGGATTTGATCAGCCTGGGAATCTTATAGATTCCCGGGCCGATCAACGAGGGTGTTGGTCCACTTTAATTCAACTAGTGTACAAGACAAATTTTAATTTGAGGACAAGGGCTCTGCTATGCTGGACAGGGGATAGGTATGCTCTTAGCTGAACAAAATCTGCGACTATTAGATGGTTTCAGAATCCCCTATACACCAGGCTGTGCAAGCAACTTCATACATAAAATTAAGGTATGATTGAATGTCAGTTCAACAAAAAATTGAGATGCTAAACATCCTGAAAAAGCAGTTGTCATTGAGGATCTGAGCAAACCAGCAGAACAAGATGTTTCTGAAAAAAGTGCATTGGGCTTACCCTGTCATAGGTACAATCAAAGTTATTGTCTAGGCAAAGGTAAATCTTATCATGCAGGTCCCCTGCTTGTAGCTGTGCCAACCTTGGTGTTTGTGTTCAGCCAGAGCATCACCCCTTTCTGGGCAACCCCCCTTCTCCCACCCTCTGGGCATCGCCCATCCCATGCTGACATAAGCTGTAAAAGCATGTTTACAGTTAGATTTCTTTTATCTTCAAAACCAAATCCGCCGCAGCACACCACTTTTACTGCCTAATGGTTAGCTCCCCCCTACATCCACTGCTAGAAATATAGCTCTGCCAGAATGAACTAATGAAAATCAGATACCCCCCCCGGGAGAACTGGCCCGTCACATATGCAGGGGATTTTGATTTTTGATTATTTTACTTTATTGTGTGCTGAGCAAGAAAAGCTCTGGTTGCCTTTCCAAACTCAGTATCTACAGTAATTTATTATATTATAATTATTATTAATAATTATAAAAAGTATTTCATATTGTGTGATGAGTTGTAAGGTCTCTCAAAACTCAGACTCTTTATAAATGACAGAGGGTCAGAAATTTTTTTTAGGACAGCTGTTAATACTGGGATACAATTGCAGATTGTTAATAATTATTCATTCACAAGATAAAAAATGAATAAGATAAGATAATCCGCATTTAAAATAGTTCAAATTTTAAAACTTTTGAAACACAGCTCAACATTATAAGGAGTTCTCATCGCCTTCAAAACAGTAAACATACAAACAACATGCTATTATTTGTTTGTATGTTTCATAACTAATATTTAATTAACTATTAATTAACTATTAATGATATTATATTGATGGTTGTGAATTGTGCTAATGAATATTATACAATGCAATATTAATGCATTATTTATTAGAATATACATATTAAAATACTTTTCAAAAATATTATTAAACATATTTTCTTGTAACACTCAACCTGATTTCCTGTGAATCAAACCCCAACCCATCACTGTTGCTAATGCACAATGGAGTTTAACTAAGGGTCTTATTTATGAAGGGATAGCTTCAGGTAGTGCCAGTACAGCGGCAGGTAGCGTCAAGTAGCGTCAGGCGAACACTGGAGACGGCACGCAATTACACATTTATGAAGCCAAATCTGGTGAGCGACTAGAACAAGCCTGTTTTAGGCTGTGTTTTTGATGAATGTGTTGTGAGTCAATCACACTGAGATGACGCTACCATTCGCTCCAATACAGCGTAGTACTGCGAATCACATAACGCATTCAACAATGCCGGCCAGCAACTGAGTCGCTCTGAAACAACGAGCCACGGGCAAGCACAGCGACTACTAGCGGTCGCTCTGAAATCCACTCTACAGACGCTCATCTGTCGCTACCTGGCGTTAGTGATAAATCAGCCTGCCCGTCGCTCTAGAACAACGAACCACGGGCAAGCACAGCGACTACTAGCCGTCGTTCTGAAATCAACTCTATAGACGCTCATCTGTTGCTACCTGCCGCTATTAATGAATCAGCCTGCCCATGATTTTGGAGTTTTCTGGTTAGGCTGCAAAGTAAAATAAAATATTGTTTTCTTATACTTACAAATCAAAATCCTCAGTACATTTTTTATGTATTTGGATTTCTAATAAGCTATACTATTTAACTGTATCCATTTTATTGTATAACAATATAAAATCTCTCCCTGCCTCTCAAAACGCAACCTTTCCACAGGCCCTCAGAATGCTAAAATATTGGGTTTTAAATTTTAGTTCAGCGTTCATTACCATTAACCCAGATATACTCATCAGTAAGCTGACTCTAATGTCTGTTCCACCTGAGATGTGTGAATGGCTGTGGAGCTTTCTAAAAAAATTGATCTCATTGTGTGAAAATTGGTAACATCATTCCCAGTGTGAGACTCACGAACATTGGTGCTGCTCAGGGCTGCGTACTGTCTACATTATTCTTCACACTGTACACCAATTACTATGTCTCCAATGAGGATTCTGTCAAAAATTTGCAGCTGACACCACAATAATAAGTCTCATAAATGACAACAATGAACTGCCATATCGTTAGGAGGTGAACAAACTGATATGCTGGTGTAAATCCAAAAACCTGTTTCATAATACTACAAAGACAATGGAGTCTTTGACTTCAGAAAAACTCCACCAGAGCTCCCTTCCTTAACTATTGAGGGAACTGAGGTAGAAAGAGTGGAAAGCACCACATTTTTAGGAAAAATGATTTCTAAAGACCTCAAATGGAGCAAACACATCGACTTGTTTGTTGCTAAAATTGAATCCATCTTGTGCACTTCCATCACAACGTGGTACATGAATATATTGAAGAGGGAGAAACGAAGGGAAGTTATTTAAGAAACAATAGCGCCAGGTAGTGCCACGTAGCGTCGGGTGAACCTGTGAAAACCACATTTAAGAAAGCCAATTTGGTGAGCGCCTCTAACAGCGCCATGTAGCGTCACATGTATCACTAGAGGTGGCTTAGTGTATAGTGCCGGTGTTCTATGTCCAGCAGCGCCATGTAGCACCTGTAGCTCAGTAGCGCTCTGCCATACATTTCAATGGTGTTTCATTTGGTTGTTTTTAAGGAGCGTGTTGCTAAAGTAAAGTTTAATATTCGGGTTTATTTATCAAGGGCTTGCGCCAGGTAGTGTCTGACGAGCGCCAGGTACCGCCAGCTAACGGCGGCTACCGACTCAAGTACGCCCGGCGGCGGTCACAATGACGCATTTATCACGCTAAATGAGGCTAGCGCCGGCGAGAGCGTCAACTAGCGCGGGATTCATCATGTAGCCGACTGCAACGAACAGCGCCGCTGCTAATCCCATCACAGCGCCAGGTATGACCTGGCGCTCCCTGGCGTTGTCCAATGCATTTCAATGGAGCAATCTTTAAATAATCATAATTAATTGCTATTAATTTTTTTTTTTTTTTGTAATGTCAAAAATTCTGTGACCACTTCGGCAATGTTAGGTTTTTTTTTTAAGTAAAAAAAAAAAAAAATTAAAAATTGTGCAGAATTGATATTACAGGTCTGATATTAATGTATTCATATTACAAAATGTTTAGAAAAACTTGTATAATTTTTACATTAAAAAAAAATGGTGGGGCGTGGCTTGACATGGCGCCGTAGAGACGCACGTGAGGGGAGCTCCGCACATACCTGTGGATTCTGGCACTCAGGTGCTCCAGGAGAGCTGCTTTCCTTGATGCCCAGGAAGGGGAGAGGCAGGGGAGCCACCAGGAAGCTCCGGGATCGCTCCATTCCCTCCTTCTTCAGCGCCCTGGAAGAGGGTCCGGCGCACAAGGAGGTGAGGAGCAAGATGGCGGCGGGACGCACACAGTTGAATGGGGCTGCGGCCCCTCCCGCTCATGAGACCCCACGCAACCCCGCACAGAGGAAGAAGACGGAGGATGGACGCCCCGGCGGCAGTGAGGCTCTGGAGGCCCCGTCGGCTGAGGTGAGCGGCGGGCGCGAGTCGGCGGGGAGAGAAGGGCCCCCCCCCCCCCCCTGAGGCCGCCGGCGCCGGAGGCCGGAGGCGACAGCTGCGCCCCGGCTGGTGTGGAGACCGCTGCCCTTACTCCACAGAGGGCGGGAGGCGGCGAAGGAGCGCGAGCGGCGGTCGGGAGCTGCTGCCGACGTGTGACAGCCCAGATTCACTGGGGGGCGGACGGCAATGCGGGAACTACCGGCGGAATACCCGGCGGCGCAGGTAACAGCACCTCCCTGAGCCACGAAAATGACATGCCCAGTCGGGGCATGATGAGAGATGGCCCACAGCTGCTTGGGGATCAGCATGGGGAAGGGGGGGATCAGCAGTGGAAGCCTGATGGCAGCCTACCCCCGAGAGAGCACACCCAGAGGCAACTAGATAAGTCCAGATCTCTGGAGGCGGACAGTATTTCCCCTGACTCGCCACCCCATAACTGGGGTATGATCTATGCGTCCCCGGACAGGGGACATGTGACGCCACTCTCGCCGGAGCCCATGACCTTCTCCCCAGAGCCAAGGAGTACGCCGGGTGTCCCGACATCTTCGAGGGGTCCCTCTCCGCTATGGGGGTCTCACCAGGAGCCAAGCCTGAGGTTGAATGACACTGATAAGGGACCTTGCAACCACCCCCCATGGGAAGCGCATGAGCGGCCGCGGCGCGATGGGCATGGCCTTGGCCCCTTAGCCGAAAAGGAGTCGACCGACCCCCCCTATCATGCAGCCAGTCGTGTTGAGCACGGGGCACACGGCCTCGGGCCCAGTCCCGGTGCGGACGAGGTGATCCCACATGCTCCCGCGCGACCAACCTATAGCCGGGGTCCCTGTCCTTCCATCCCACTGGATCTTCTGTCGCACGTGGTTGCGGAAGCTGTTAAAGTCAATATCAAAGAGGCCCTATGTGGTCTCCCTACCAAAGGTGACTTTGATGGATACGTCTCCAGGATGGAGGGGGCGTTTAAGAAAGAGCTGGCGACTTTACAGGGGGCTGTGACGGAGGTCGCATTGAGAGTCGACGGCGTGGAGAACTCATGCGGGGCACTGGAGGCACGTGTGGTATCTCTGGAACGACAGCAAACAGAGAGCAGGCGCCACGTGTCTGACCTACTCCTTATACAAGACGACGCTGAGAATCGCAACCGCCGAAACAATCTCCGCTTGAGGGGGGTGCCCGAGTCTGTGGAACCTCGAGATCTTGTGGCTACGACGACATCGATCTTTAACGAGCTTTTGGAGCTTCCCAGCACCAACCATATTGAACTTGACCGTGTGCACCGAGCGTTGGGCCCTCGCCCTGCGGAGGGAGATAGACCCCGCGATGTCATATGCAGGGTCCACTTTTTCAAAATTAAGGAGGAGATCACCCGTCGAGCTTGGGAGAAGGGCCCCGTTGAGTTCCAGGGCGCCCGGGTGATTATTCTGCAGGATCTATCTCGTAGGACTTTGCAGATGAGGAGGCTACTAAAACCCCTGCTAGAAGTTGTTCAGTCTCGGGGCGCTTCCTATCGCTGGGGTCACCCTTTTCAACTCAGAGTCCGGAGAAATGGAGCTCTCTTCGTGCTGAGATCCCCAAGCCAGCTTCAGGACTTGTTTCATTTTTTGGAGACGGCCCCAGTGGATGTGCCTGATTGGACTGCTCCGGACTTGCCGACCTTCGGCGGACGAGCGCCGCGAGGCGATCCTGGCCCTGTCCGTGGCGGTGGCAGAAGAAACAGACGAGGTCGCTGACCCTGCCGTGCTGACGCCCGGATCCTCCCTGTGCCGGCTAACCCCACCACCCTGTGATTTAAAGCTTGGGAGTGGGCGGCCGGAGCGGGCGAGGTGAGAGGTGTAGTGTTAACAATTTACTGATTCCCTAAGTTCTCTGTTGTTTTTGGTATTCGGAATTATTCCTGTCTGATAACATATGTATATGTAGGGCTGCGGACCGGTCCAGGTTGAGCGGGGTCCTCTGGCCGCGTGGTGGGACGCCCCTCCCCTGGTGGGGGGTCCTCCGCGTGGACAGGGGCTGCTGTTGTGGATGATGGGCGACTGTGTCCGCGGCGGCACCCTGCGGGTCCCGATGCCCTCTCACACGGTTATCAGCCACTGAATCAACTGATCCCTCCCCGGTAATATTGAAGCCCATGAGTGCAACAGCTTGGAAACTTGCAATAAAGTGCGGTCACTCCCCTGTGGACTGCGACCCTTGTCCTCCTCTCCCCCTATAGTACAGGTGCACCCCTCTACTGACGACTCCAGTCCTCGTGGAGGGGAAAACAGAAGCGGTCCGCCATCTGCCCCCATATCTGGGGAAACAGAGCGGAATCCCACCATCCTCCGCTAAAAAGCACCATCTCCGGGACACGTGTCCCGTGGACTACCGGTTGACTATCACCTAGTCTAGTTCTTTGTTACTTAATTGTTTGCTCCCCTGTCCCCGTGTCCCCCCTGACCCTCATTACTGTCCCTACTCCTGATCCCTCACCCGACCACTCAAAACCCCGGAGGGTTTAGCAGCAACCTCCTATTGCCACTTTCTCCCGGGCGCGGTCTACGGGCACTCGAACAGCATGGGCCCGCTGAAGGTGGTGTCCCTTAACGTGAAGGGCCTTAACACGCCAGAAAAAAGAACAATATTGTGGCAAGAATTGAAGAGATATAGGGCGAAAATAGTCTTTATCCAGGAGACTCACTTTAAAAGAGGGGCTTCCCCAAGATTGAATAGTAGATTTTTCCCACACGTCTTCACCAGCTGCGCCTCGGAGGGCAAGAGAAAGGGGACGGCTATCTTGTTAGCTAGAGACACCCCATTTACATTGCTGGACACCTGGGCTGACGACTCGGGGAGAGTGGTCATGGTCAAGGGTACGATTAATCAGAAACGATACACCCTGATCTCGATTTACGCGCCCAACCAGGGACAGGTTCAGTTCCTCAAGCAGACACTGGATAAAGTGGAAAAATTTGCAGAGGGCGAACTGATCCTCGGCGGCGATTTTAACTTGCCAATTGACCCTCTCATCGATACTTCAGCGGGGAGATCGTCGATTACCCAACCGGCATTGCGCTCCCTGAGGAAGAGGCTGCATAGCCTGCAGCTGGTGGACGTGTGGCGAATTAGAAACCCCACTGCCAGGGACTACTCATTCTATTCGAAGGTCCACGGGACTTACTCCAGGATTGACTATCTTTGGGTCTCACATAGCATGCTGGAGCGAGTGTCAGGTGACGGCATTTACCCCACCTCTTTCTCGGACCATGCCCCAGTCTACCTGGATCTGGATCTGGCAGACAGGCCCTTCCCCCCCTTTACTTGGAGGCTGAACGAATCCCTGCTGCAGAACTCGGTGGTACTGCAGGCCGTCAGGGATGGTATTACCTCATACTTTAATGAGAACGACAACGGTGAGGTTTCGCCCCTGACCCTCTGGGAGGCCCACAAAAGCGTTATTCGGGGCATTTTAATCAGCCACGCCTCGCGATTAAAGAGGGAGAACACAGCTTTATTGGCGAGACTGACGGAGAGGGTCAATACCCTGGAGCTATCCCACAAACGGACTGAGGCGGCGAGTGTACTCGGCGAGCTTACGCAAGCCAGAGTGGCTCTCAACGCCTTACTAAGACAAAAAGCCAAACACGTAATCAGGAAATGTAAAAGGCGATACTATGAGTTTGGCAACAAAAACAGCGCTCTCCTTGCGAGAGCCCTGAAACAGCAGCAGGCCCAGAACTTTATATCGGAAATTATGAACGACTCTCAACAGCGACAGCATACCTCTGAGTCGATAGCGGCCACATTCAGGAACTATTACGCGGGTCTCTACGGGTTGCGTGGAGACACGCCGGGAGTGAGGCAGGTAGAGAGAATTAGGCAATATCTGGAGGACTCTAAGATGCCTAAGATCTCAGAGGAGGCCGCGGCCTTGATGGAGGCCCCAATTGGTGCGGGAGAGCTGGCCGAGGCCCTTAAACAAACACCAACGGGCAGGGCACCGGGGCCGGACGGATTTACGTCCCGGTACTACAAAACCTTCGAGGCCGTGCTAGGCCCGCGGCTGGTAAGGGCCTGGAACACAATATTGGATGAGGGGAACCCGGGAGCTTTCTCTGGCAGGGAATTGGAAGCTCATATCACGGTCATACATAAGTCGGGTAAAGACCCGCTATCCTGTAAAAGTTACAGACCCATCTCCCTGCTCAACGCAGATATGAAGCTTTATGCTAAAATCCTGGCAAATAGGCTGGCACCTCTGATCCCTCACCTTGTGCACCTAGATCAGACTGGGTTTGTACTCCGTAGAGAGGCCAGAGACAACGTCATCCGGGCCATTAATGTTATCCATGCGGCCAAATCCTCGGGGACCCCCCTGATGCTCCTCTCCACCGATGCCGAGAAGGCTTTTGACAGGGTGAGCTGGCCCTTCCTGAGAGAGTCTCTTCGGTTCATCGGGTTAGGGGTTAACATGAGATTGCTGATAGAGGCACTTTATACCACTCCCTCGGCCCGAATAAGAATCAACGGCCACCTCTCTGACCCGGTGTGGATCGGGAATGGGACCCGCCAGGGCTGCCCCCTTTCACCCCTCCTCTTTGCTCTGTCACTCGAGCCGTTCCTGTGTACAATTAGAAATAAAGATGACATTCGGGGACTTGACTCGGGTGAGAGCACGCACAAGGTCGCCGCCTACGCAGACGACCTGCTCTTTTTTATCACTAATCCATCCGTTGCCATCCCCGTCCTGATGAGGGAATTCGAGACCTACGGGAGGCTCTCATACCTAAAAATTAATTTTGATAAATCTGAGGCCATGAATGTCTCCCTTCATGGGGACCTGGTTCGGACCCTACGGCAGTCCTTCCCCTTTAAGTGGGCCAAGGCTTCATTGACATACCTGGGAACCCAGTTGCCATGCTCCCTGTACAACATAGTGTCCCTGAATTTCCTCCCCTTGGCCAGAAGAATCAGAGCAGACCTGGAGAGGTGGGACCTCCCCACATTCTCCTGGATGGGAAGGGTGAACATAATTAAGATGACAATATTGCCCAGACTGCTATACTTGTTCCAGGCCCTGCCGGTTCGGATCCCTGCGGGTTTCTTTGCTGATCTCAGCAGGTCCCTCTTGAGCTTCGTATGGAACAAGAAGCGCGCGAGAATTGGGAGGCGCACGCTTTGCAGACCCAAGATCCAGGGGGGCATGTCTCTGCCAGACATCAAGCTCTATTGGGCGGCCTCACATCTGCAGAGAGTTTGCGAGTGGGCGACATGTCGGGACACGAAGAGATGGGTTCAACTGGAACGCGCTGTGACCCCGGCCCCAGCGGACGTCTCGCTTTGGGGCAGGGGGGCCCCACCCCCGGGCCTAAAAAGACACCCGACTATCGCAGCAACATTATGGGTTTTCGGGAAGTACAGATCTTACTCGGAGATCTCTCCGTGGCCATCCCCCATGGTGCCTATAATCACTAACCCACTACTGGCCCCTGGACCATCCAAAGCAGACCTTAGGGAGTGGGGGGGACTGACCCAACTGAGGGCAGGAGACTTAATTACGAAGAGTGGTTGGACGCCGTTGTCAGACTTGAGAGCTAGATGGGAGAATGCGAACCTGGACCCTTGGACCCTGGTTAGGTTGCAATCTTTTGTAGCGGGACAGGGATTTAAGAAGGACAAGTGCAGGTCCCACTCTGAACTCGAGAGGATTTGCCTGGGTGAGGTGCCAAACGACCATCTGACCTCCAAACTGTACTCGTTATTGGCGGGAGAGGGGGAGAACCCCCCGGCGTTCTGGAGGGAGTGGGAGGTCGACTTAGGAACTGAGTTAGATAAGAAGCAGAGAGAGAAGATTGCATCTCTGGCCCACAGATCCTCGATAGCCACGAGAGTACAGGAGTCTAACTATAAGGTTCTGACCAGATGGTACTATACCCCTGACAGGCTTAATAAAATGTGTGCCTCGGTGGATCCCTACTGCTGGAGGTGTGGGGTCGAGCGGGGTACCCTGTTACACATCCTGTGGTCCTGTCCCAAGATCCGTGCATACTGGGAGGGTGTGTTGGCCGTGGTCTCTCAGCTTACGGGGGGCCAGGTCCTCACTGACCCAGCTCAGGTTCTGCTGCACTCGACGAATCTCTCCGTAAGCAAGTATAAGAAATCATTGCGGGTCCATTTGTTGAATGCAGCTAAACTAGCGATTCCAAGATTTTGGAAGCAAAAAAGACCCCCCACGGTGAGGGACTGGGCCTCGGAGGTTTCATGCATCGCGGAGATGGAGGATCTCACGCTCTCTATGCACGATAGGGACGAACAGTATAGGAGAACGTGGACGCCCTGGCTAATCTACCAGGAGTCTGAGGAGTTTAAGCAGCTATTCAAGGAGCCAGGGAATCACTGAGTTAATATTACGTTGCTACTCTGGCGTGTAGTACTTGGGATCCTTCCCTGCTCCCCCCCTTTCTACTTCTGATCCCCCTGGTGGTGGGTCTTTACCATAATTCCGGGAGGCCCAGTGGACGACACGCGGTGAGCGAAGTTGACACCGTGTGCACAGACGAGGCCGTTCTGTGCCCAAAGGGAGCGGCCGCGCTTGGCGGCCTCTAAGCAGTGTTGTTGTGCGTGCCTGTGGACCTGCGCACCATATAGGTGATTTAGCTGCTGCCCCGTCCCTCCCCACACTTGCCCACACCCACCTGCCCCTCCCCCCTTACCCTATTGTGCATTGTATTGTAATGTATGGTGCATTGTAATTCCTTTATGTCTGTTATATGGAAAAATCTTTAAATAAAGAATTAAAAAAAAAAAAAAAAAAAATGGTTGTTTGGGGGTTAAAAACTACTTTACACACATCGCCGCCAGCGCTCTGGGGTTTAAACAAGGAATTCACAGCGCGAGAAATATTTGAGCGTGATTTGTTAATGAATCTGCAGCAAGCCATTCGCTCTGGCCATTCGCTGTCAGGCGCACCCATACAACGCGGAACCTGTGAAACATCGACCCCTAACCCCGTATTCAACATTACCGCACACCGACTGAGTCGCTGTCAGCAAGCAAACCCCGGCCAAGCACAGCGAATACTAGCTGGCGCTGTGAAAATCACGCTACTGGCGCTCATCTGTCGCTACCTGGCGCTAATAATGAATCGGCCTCATTGTTGTCTTGAATCATTGTGTGACCTCTCCTGCCCAGCAACCAAACACTTTTATAGGTTTTTTTTTATGCAGAATTGTATGTGTAGGTCTGGCATTGCAGTGTCATTGTCACAGTGTTAAAACAATGTCATTCCATATGTTTTGTGCTGGTGTATATGTGTTGAGAAACAGACTTTTATCACATAGCATCTGGCGCTCTATGCTAGAGTGCCCAGCTTTTGAGCACCAGCACTGGTTGTGTATAGTTTTTTCTTGAATACGAGCTTCAGCACCAAGTGCTGGATGCAATTAACTGGCGCTACCTAGCACTTGCTGCAGCGTTGTCCTGTTGTTAGATGTAGCGTTGTCTTGGCCACTTTAACCTGGGACACCACCTAGCGTTCTCGATTGGCTCTGTAGTGAATCAGGGAGAGCGCTTCTACAGTGCCCTCCAGACATCACATTTATCAATGCTGGACAGGATAGTACAGTGCCACTTGTCCGCCTGCTAAGCTAGGTCACAGCGCCACACACCTGCTTGCAGCGTCTACTAGCGGTTGCTCTAAGAGCCGCTACACAGACGCTCAGCTGACACTACAAGGCGCTAGTCCTAAGTGAGCCTCTAAGACGTATCACCGGATCAGCTGAAAGAATCATATGATCTGATTTATCAAGCACTTCTGCCAGACAGTGCCACATTGATGCAAATTAGAGTAGTAGCAGTGCAGCAACAGTGCACTACTCTAATTTGAACTGAAATGGCACCAGGGTCAAAAGTCTCTCCCCTACCTTCCTTAGAAAGCTGTTTATGCTCACAGGACTAAGTCAAGAGCTACCAAAATAATCAAATAATCCTGGCTACCACTTCTTCAACATATTGCACCGGTACAGAGCATTGCTGATGAAAACAGTGAGGGACAAAACATGTTTTCCCCCCTTGCTGTGAAGTTGCTGAACAAGGACAAAATCTTGATTTATAAACCAAACTCATTTGCCTGTCACTGTACTGGGACTCTATGTTTAACCGGACTTGTATTCTACAGGTCACTAGCTAAGCAATATTATATATTACGCTAGTGACCGGTAGAATACAAGTCCCGTTAAATATAGGTGTTGAATTGTATATACGGTATAGGCATACATGTTAGTTTTTTGCATTGCCTCTTGTCACTTAAAATTCCTAGTGTGTACTTGTATTTACAACACGAAAAAATTCTAATTCTGATTTTGAATTATTGGCTATCCTCCCAAATCTCTCAAAAGCTCTCAAAACTCATCCGCTCCTCACATTCAAAAAATACACCTTTTGGTGGCAGTTTGTACAGTTTGTTGACCCCCTCCAATCTGTTCCCTTTCTGTTTCTTGGGTACAGAACTAACCTACTTGCGACCCCCCACCGCTCTATAACCAACAGCTTTATGACTTTTGAGGGTTTTCGCTTTCACTGCACAGAAATCTTATACGCTTTTTTTTACCTTGTAATTAACTATAGGCAATGTCTTTATGATGATTTACTTATAAGTCCTTAAGCTGAATTAAAGCCCTGATGGATCATCCCATTCCATCAGGAGCCCTCAGCAGAAATATCTATGCTTCTGGCTATAGTCGATACTCTCAAAAGAGCTTTGGAGGGTTTGTTTTATTTAAACCATCACTCAAGTGAAAAATGTATTTTACATAGTGCTATCCATTATTTAGCAGACATCCTGTACCATAAATATTCTGCTCAAGAAGAACAGTTCATGGGAGCCACTGACATTTAATGCTACAGGATTAAAATTATTTTGCCGCTTCCTAAAACTATATAGCACAAAGTGATTTGAGTTGGTAATCACAAAAAGATCTTATCACCTACATCTTACACCTCCATTGACATTACCATCGTAAAGTTCACATAAAAGACCATCACAGGAGATGTGGCAATTTACATTCATGATTATGATATTTAGAAAATCTCAAGTGGTCTTTTATCCTTCATTGATAAAGCAGATTTCTGTGATTCACAGAAAAGTCACAGTGGAATGGTTAGATAAATGCTTGATTGCCAGCTCAGGGGGACATCAGCTCTACAAAGGTAAAGTAGGCTTCTTAAGTAGTTGTCTTCTCAACTGCAGAAGTTGAAATGCACACAACTTTTAGCGTCCCGATGTTCAGTCGAGCATTTTGAGTAACTAAACTAATATTCCTTATGCAGGCAATAAAAAAGTACTTTATTAATGCAATGCAATTCACCAGAACAATCGAAAATTATATATGGAAATTGAGAGTGCAATTTTGCAACTAGCTAGAAAAATAAAATTTACAATCTGCCTGAAATACAGCAGTGGTTCTATGAATAATTCCTAATAATCCTGAATACAAAATGAGCATATAGCAGTCCTCATCCACTTGTCATGTTCTTTTGCTGCCTGGCTTTCTCTACTTTTCCCAAATAATGCACAAAAGAATTCAAATTTATGCAGCACAATTGTGTGTTTCTTTTTAATTCTTTTCTTAAGATGCAAAGTAATAGAGCTGCTAGGAACAAAATAGCAGGAGCGCATTTGCATAAAAAATGAACAAAATCATTGTAAATCTAAAATGACACTTTGTACAGACTCTAAACTTTTGACCTTTCTAAAAACTGAATGTCACTGGTTCAAGCCAAATGGGTTAATAATAACAGCTTGGACAACACACATCACATTACACCCTTGCAGTGACATTGGGGGCCATTCTAATATGTACAGACTTTTCATCCTCTAAGAGCATCTGGAAGTTAATTTCCAGTCCACTTTGGGTGTCAGGTTCATATTGCCGTTCACATGTCCGCCTATTTCTGAGAGCAAGCTAGAGAGGCCTTTTGCAAAACACAGAACAGATTGTGGTCCACTGAAAACTACATGTTTTAGATCTTGGTTCAAAATGTGGTTAACTTTAGCATACCTACTTACCCCCTAAAAATAAATGGTCCACATGGTTCACATTTCTGTGCTAGTAATCACTCCCCTTTCCTCGGCACAACCGAGCATATGTGAGCTCTCATCCAATCAGAGCCTATTGTCTTTGGTTACGTAAGTTGTCCTTTCCTTTTATTGCTTGGCTGTGGCATCCCTTTTTAGGGTAATATTTTTAGTGAAAAAAACCCTTAGGCTTCCACCACTCACCGTGGCTACTCATGCCAGTATTTTTCTTTGCCCAGCTGTATGTTTATGTACCAGGTGTTTAATAGCTGTAAGAAAAGCCGTAATTTAGGGTCAATCTACGTTAGTTGTTACATTTGTGTCTGGTAAAAAATAATAAAGTGAAATCTACAGAGACATCTTCAGACATGCAACCTTGGAGGGACACTTGATAGAACTGGTCAGATCTGGTAGAAGAAGTGATTCTGTGCCTGGGTGGAACAAATTCATCAAGTGTTCATACTGAGGACAAGTAAACATAACCCAGCTCTAAAGAATTCCATACAATGCAAAAGAAAAAACAAACAAGGCAAGACCAAAAAAGCATACAATCCGTACCTCCCTTCTTGGAGATCACAACTTGTCTACGTCCCCTTTGCAAGGCAAATTGGGACTAACAGGTCAATCAGCCAATCCCTGGTGCAGAGCCCTCCCATTCCCTCCACATTAGTGGATTTATTTATTTTAATGCCTTGGACTAAGCACAGGGGGAGGAAGGACAATATCGTCCTCTTTTGTTTTGACTTGAACTCTACTTTAGCCTGCAAAAAGGTGAGACTGCAGTGATGGTGGTTTATAGTGGTGTTAGTCATTAAGGCTCAGCAGGTTAATCAAAGGCATCAGGCATACTGGGATAAAACTCTCTGTGTATCTATTTTAGATTTATTTTGATGTAGGTCAGTCTCACAGGTAAAAGCTGGTTCTGCTTGTTTGTCACAAAACCTCCTGCTGTGCTGAAAATTGTCTTGGAAAGCATGCAGAAGGTAAGACAAGAAAGTCAGGAAAAACATTCTTATCTCTTAATGGTAATTACTGTATTACATTCGTGACCTGTACATTGGACATGGGTTGAAGTAAAACAAGCACACTATGGCTTACCTTCTATGTAGATCATTTACAGGTTGTGTGGGGTATTATTGTTTTGAAACACACTGACCTCCTATAAGAGTCCCTAAACTGGAACAAAACCAGTGAATTTGACTTTCCTGGGTTTTGTTCCACTTGGGGATATCCTGAATTGGGATGCCCCGCTATGGGAAACCCCACAGGACACCAGTTTTCACTCCCCTTTCCTGGGTCCAGCCTCTTATCCCAGCGCCAGTGAGCACCACTTTGTGCTGCAGCTTTTCCAGGGCTGCCCAGCATATTTATGAAACTTTTCCTCCTTGAAATCTTTGGCTCTGTAGTTTTCCAGTGTTGGTCAGTGTTTCTTCATTACAGTTACAAGATATTACTGATATCACAAAGGGGACAAACTTTACAGTGCGTTTTGGCTGTGTTTTATTTGTTGATGTCCAAATTACACATTGTTAAGAAAGAGAAGCCATTAAAATCAATTTTAATAACCCCCAAAAAACATTTTGGACAATCTGTGCTCTATGGGATCTTGAGCTATAGCACCAGGTTTCGTCTGCCGCTGCTTCAATCAAAACGCCGGGCACTGCATCCCTTTGCGCACTACTGTTAAATAAGCTGCATCAGCGTTACAGTTTGTTTAATCAGATGCTGAGTCCAAAAAAGTGACATGGCTTCTGAGGCCAAAAAAGTGACATTGTGTGGCACTGATGCTTCTTAAATAAGGCTCCCTGTCATTTGGCAAACGTCTCTAAATGACTTCAGTGAGGAGCATAATCGGGCGCATCCCCAGTGGTGCATGCGCTCATGTCCCAGCCTATCTGAATGACCGGGGCAGGAGCGTGCACACAGCCTGAGGATGCAAGGGATGCGGCTGCTCTTGCTCCCTATTAAAAGCAATGTGAACAGTTTGTATAATGAGATTTTGTTCTGCTTTAATTCACTGCCCCAGTCTATCACGATAAAATAAAAATCTCCCAGAAAAAAGAACCCCATGTCTTCTTGATTCCTTCTGTGTTTGTAGCAGAATTTGAGCATCATTATCCTCATAAATATTAGAGATGAGCGAATCGAATCTGACGAACCCGAATTCATTACAAATTTCAGGAAATATTTGATTTGTTACGATTCCGAATATCGCCTCGATTCAATCGCTCGAATCGCTTCTTTAAAACTCCATTTTCTGCTATACAGCCCATCTAAAATGGTGGATCCACATGTCAGGACGGACATGTCCCATGGGGCAAGGAATTCTGGGTAGGTGTCACATGCTACCTATCAGCAGACAGGCTTACCGATGATTTCACAGCCCCATATAAAGGGCGGCCATTTTGCGAAGATCATTCTGACACTGTTTTGCGGCCAGAGCAGATCAGGCAGGGAGCGAGGGATAGATAGATAGATAGATAGATAGATAGATAGATAGATAGATAGATAGATAGATCAGAAGAAGCGAGGGACAGATAGAAAAGGAGAGAGCCTGTGACAGTGACAGAGAAAGACAGGGACAGTTTAAAGTGTTTGCATTAGCTTCCAAGCCTATTTAGTGTTAATAACACACCTGCCTATTTAGCTTTTCCTTTTCCTGGTGTCATTCTTTAAAACGCATGCTAGCATTAATATTTCAAGAGTACCTGTCTATTAGCTGGTTGGATTTTGTAATCAATGTCACTTTACCACTATAAAAGGAGCCAACCTCTGTATGTGAAGAGGGGGCATCCCAAACACTAGCATAAATATTTCAAGACTACCTGTGTACTAACTGGTTGCATTTTGTAATCAATGTCACTTTACCACTATAAAAAGAGCCAACCTCTGTATGTGAGGAGGGGGCATCCCAAACACTACCATACATTTTTCAAGACTACCTGTCTATTAACTGGTTGCATTTTGTAATCAACATCACTTTTCCAGAATCAAAGGAGCCAACCTCTGTATGTGAGGAGGGGGCATCCCAAACACTAGCATAAATATTTCAAGACTACCTGTCTATTAACTGGTTGCATTTTGTAATCAACGTCACTTTTCCACAATCAAAGGAGCCAACCTCTGTATGTGAGGAGGGGGCATCCCAAACACTAGCATAAATATTTCAAGACTACCTGTCTATTAGCTGTTAGGATGTTGTAATCAATGTCACTTTACCACTATAAAAGGAGCCAACCACTGTATGTGAGGAGGGGGCATGCCAAACACTAGCATAAACATTTCAAGACTACCTGTCAATTAACTGGTTGCATTTTGTAATCAAAGTCACTTTTCCAGAATCAAAGGAGCCAACCTCTGTATGTGAGGAGAGGGCATCCCAAACACTAGCATACATTTTTCAAGACTACCTGTCTATTAGCTGGTTGGATTTTGTAATCAATGTCACTTTACCACTATAAAAGGAGCCAACCACTGTATGTGAGGAGGGGGCATCCCAAACACTAGCATAAACATTTCAAGACTACCTGTCTATTAACTGGTTGAATTTTGTAATCAAAGTCACTTTTCCAGAATCAAAGGAGCCAACCTCTGTATGTGAGGAGGGGGCATCCCAAACACTATCATAAATATTTCAAGACTACCTGTCTATTAGCTGGTTGGATTTTGTAATCAATGTCACTTTACCACTATAAAAGGAGCCAACCTCTGTATGTGAGGAGGGGGCATCCCAAACACTAGCATAAATATTTCAAGACTACCTGTCTATTAACTGGTTGCATTTTGTAATCAACGTCACTTTTCCACAATCAAAATAGCAGGAACGCATTTGCATAAAAAATGAACAAAATCATTGTAAATCTAAAATGACACTTTGTACAGACGCTAAACTTTTGACCTTTCTAAAAACTAAATGTCACTGGTTCAAGCCAAATGGGTTAAAAAGAACAGCTTGGACAACACACATCACATTACACCCTTGCAGTGACATTGGGGGCCATTCTAATGTGTACAGACCTTTTATCCTCTAAGAGCATCTGGAAGTTAATTTCCAGTTCACTTTGGGTGTCAGGTTCATATTGCCGTTCACATGTCCGCTTATTTCTGAGAGCAAGCTAGAGAGGCCTTTTGCAAAACACAGAACAGATTGTGGTCCACTGAAAACTACATGTTTTAGATCTTGGTGCAAAATGTGGTTAACTTTAGCATACCTACTTACCCCCTAAAAATAAAAGGTTCACATGGTTCACATTTCTGTGCTAGTAATCACTCCCCTTTCCTCGGCACAACCGAGCATGTGCGAGCTCTCATCCAATCAGAGCCTATTGTCTTTGGTTACGTAAGTTGTCCTTTCCTTTTATTGCTTGGCTGTGGCATCCCTTTTTAGGGTAATATTTTTAGTGGAAAAAACCCTTAGGCTTCCTGTCTTACACCACTAACCGTGGCTACTCATGCTAGTACTTTTCTTTGCCCAGCTGTATGTTTATGTACCAGGTGATTAACAGCTGTAAGGAAAGCCGTAATTTAGGGTCAATCTACTTTAGTTGTTACATTTGTGTCTGGTAAAAAATAATAAAGTGAAATCTACAGAGACATCTTCAGACATGCAACCTTGGAGGGACACTTGATACAACTGGTCAGATCTGGTAGAAGAAGTGATTCTGTGCCTGGGTGGAACAAATTCATCAAGTGTTCATCCTGAGGACAAGTAAACATAACCCAGCTCTAAAGAATTCCATACAATGCAAAAGAAAAAACAAACAAGGCAAAACCAAAAAAGCATACAATCCGTACCTCCCTTCTTGGAGATCACAACTTGTCTACGTCCCCTTTGCTATGCTAAATTGGGACGGGGAGGCCGATTCATCAATAGCGCCAGGTAGCGACAGATGAGCGACTGTAGCGTGATTTTTTCAGCGCCAGCCAGTATTCGCTGTGCTTGGCCGGCATTAGCTTGATGACAGCGACTCAGTCGGTGTGCGATAATGTTGAATAAGGGCTGGGGGGTCGCTGTTTCACAGGTCCAGCGTTGTATGTGAGCGCCTGACAACGAATGGCCAGAGCGAACGGCTAGCTTCATATTCATCAACAAATCACGCTCCGAATGTGCTGTCGCTGTCCATTCCTTGTTTAAACCCCAGAGCGCTGGCGGCGAAGTGTATTAACTAGTTTTTAACCCCTAAACAACCATATTTTTTGAATGTAACATTATACATGTTTTTAGAATCATTTTGTAATATGAATACATTAATCTCAGACCTGTTAGATCAATTCTGCACATATTTTTTTTTTTTTTTTTTTGACTTAAAAATAAATCATTGCAGAAGTGGTCTCCGATTTTTTGACATTAAAAAAATATAAAAAAAAAAAAATACCAATTAATTATGAATAATTATAGATTGCTCCATTGAAATGCATTGGACATCGCCAGGGAGCGACAGCTCATACCTGGCGCTGTGAGGGAATTTGCAGCGGCACTGTTCGGTCCAGGCGGCTTCATGATGAATGCCGCGCTAGCCGTCGCTCTCGCCGGCGCTAGCCTCATTTTGCTTGATAAATGCGTCATTGTGACCGCCGCCGGGCGTACTTGAGTCAGTAGTCGCCGTTAGCTGCCGCTACCTGGCGCTCGTCAGACACTACCTGGCGCTATCGCTTGATGAATAAGGGCCTAACAGGTCAATCAGTCAATCCCTGGTGCAGAGCCCTCCCATTCCCTCCACATTAGTGTTTTTTTTTTTTATTTTAATGCCTTGGGCTAAGCACAGGGGGAGGAAGGAAAATATCGTCCTCTTTTGTTTTGACTTGAACTCTACTTTAGCCTGCAGTGATGGTGGTTTATAGTGGTGTTAGTCATTAAGGCTCAGCAGGTTAATCAAAGGCATCAGGCATACTGGGATAAAACTCTCTGTGTATCTATTTTAGATTTATTTTGATGTAGGTCAGTCTCACAGGTTGCTGGTTCTGCTTGTTTGTCACAAAACCTCCTGCTGTGCTGAAAATTGTCTTGGAAAGCATGCAGAAGGTAAGACAAGAAAGTCAGGAAAAACATTCTTTTTTTTTTTTTTTAATTGTAGTTTTTATTGAAGAAGCATGTAGTATGACAGAACACGTTCAATGCAGATAAACAACAGTTTACAATAAGAATGGGTGCACATAGACAGAAGTACATCGAGAAATTGAAAACGGTCAACATTAACGCCGACGGCATAAGATGTATCCCCTACCATCCTGGACCTAAGGGGGTCGAACCACCTTTGGAAGACAATGGATCATGGTCTCTGGGAAACGGCTATCCCCAACACCCCGGTGACTACGGGTGGAGAGGGGCCCCCCCGAAGGATGACTCAAATTCTTGGTGCACATTAAGGTGTAATAAAACGTGTAATCCGCACACCATGCCTCAAACGTTTTATTATTCTAAGCATAAATTGAACTCACATAAAACTAGCTATTGGAAATACCAGAGGGACAAACGGGAGGGAGGGAAGGACGAGACAAGACAGAGATATAACTGGGGGTGGGTGGGGTGTGTGGAGAAGGAGGGGGGGCGAGGGGGGATGAAGGGGCGTGCGGCACGGGGGATGAGGAGGCAAGAGGGAGTGGGGAAGCTGAGGACCCCGACAGGGAGGCTTACTCCTGCAAGAGGTTAAGGTAGTCTGCCGTGGCGGTAAATCGATTCCAGGCCTGCCATCGCTCTCTGTGTTGATCCATCCTCCCCCTTAACGAGGCCGTCATCTCCTCCATTCTGCCAATATCGCCAACCCTGGTCAGCCACATGGTTGTCGTGGGGGGCGACGTTGATTTCCAACAGGATGGGATGCATGTCCTGGCCGCATCCAGAAGAGGAGCAAGCAAGGACTTGGTCCTTCTCTTGATGGTTGTAGGAGCCAGGCCAAGGAGGTAGCTCGCCGGGTCCCCACCCAGGTCTATGTCCGTCAACATCAAGACTATTCTCCTGACGTTGCTCCAGAACCCGGCCAGTGCCCCGCACTCCCAGAAAATATGCATCATTGTGCCCCTGGCCCCCGAACATCTCCAGCACAAGGGAGAGGCGGAGGGAAATATTCTCGCTAATCTCGACGGCACGAGGTACCAGCGTGAAAGAACCTTAAAGGAGGCCTCTTGGTATCTGCATGACATCGATGACCTGTGAGCTACCTGTAGCATGGCCTGCGTCTGCTCCTTGGTGAAGGTTCTATTTAGTTCCCTTTCCCAGCCCTCAATGTACGGGGGTTTATAGGATTCAGGTGGGGAGATGAGCAGTGAGTAAGCGTGGGACAACGCTCCCCTGAAGTGGCCGCTGCCTGAACAAGACTGTTCAAAAGGGGTCAGAGGTCTTGTAGCGTCCAAAGCCCTAGACGGGGAGCCCTGGAAGTGCGTGAGCTGCAAAGTCTGCCATACATTTAGTGGGGGTAGTGAGAATCTCATCGCCAGGACCCCCGCCTCGATCCAATCCGGTCCCTCTCTGAGGTGCATGACCCTGAAGCAACCCCGTTTTATCCATTTGCGGAAAGAGCCATCAGTTTGGCTTGCTGGGAAGTCCGGATGTCCCAGTACGGGGGTCATTGGCGAGGCAGAGGGGAGAATGCCCAACCTCGGGAAGAATCTGCTAGCTATTTTACGGGTGGGGCCTATCGTGGGATGTTTGTTCAGGGCGGGGGTCCGATCAAGCGGAGTCCAGGGGAGCCCCCGTAAAGGGATCTCCGAGGACTCCTGCTCGACGAGCGTCCACTGCTTCAGAGAGGAGTGCCTACACCAGTCAAGCACGCGTGATAAGTGCGCAGCCGCGTGGTATGCCCTCCAATCAGGAAGGCCCAGTCCTCCCCTCTCCTTGGAGAGAGTGAGGAGGGGGGCCGCCAGCCGATGTGCCCTCCCCGCCCACGCAAACCTGGTACAAAGCCCCGTCAAACGTTTAAAGAAAGTATGTGGGACCTCAGTCGGGAGGGCCTGGAAGAGGTACAGCACCCTCGGCAGGATGTTCATCTTAACGATGTTGGACCTGCCGAACCACTAGAAGGCGTTTTTATTCCATTTCTTCAGGTCCTCTTCTACAGTTTTCAGTAATGGGGGGAAGTTCAAGTTATATAGTCTCTGTGGAGTGGACGAGATCTGAGTCCCTAGATACGTTATCGCTTCCTGTTCCCATTTGAAGGGGAAGTTTTTAGAGATCTGCGTTAGTCTCTCAAGAGGTAGGCTGATGTTCAGGGCGGATGATTTTTGGTGGTTTATCTTATAATTGGAGACTGTTTGGAAGGCTTTGAGTTCTGCCATGAGTACGGGTAGGGATGTCTCAGGTCTGGAGATAAAAAATATCAAGTCGTCGGCGTAAGCCGCGACCTTGTGTTCCTCACGCCCGACCCCTATGCCAGCAACGTCCCGGTTCTTCCTCACCCGTCTCAGGAAAGGCTCGAGTGTCAAGATAAATATCAGGGGGGAAAGCGGGCAACCCTGACGTGTCCCATTTGTTAGTGTGAATGGGTCTGATGTCCAGCCGTTCACCAAGACGGACGCCGAGGGGACCGAATAGGAGGCCATCACCCAACGGGTCATGTTCTCCCCCATGCCAATTAGACGAAGGGTAGCGGAGATAAAATCCCAGCTCACCCTGTCAAAAGCCTTCTCGGCGTCCGTCGAGAGCAGCATCGCAGCAGGGCCCCCCAACCTTGCCCGGTGAATCAGGTTGACAACCCTAGTGGTGTTATCTCTGCCCTCTCTCGAGGGGACGAATCCTACCTGATCCCAGTGTATGAGGGATGGGATGAGAGGGGCAAGCCTGTCCGCCAGAATCTTGTTAAACAGTTTAATATCGCAATTCAACAGGGAGATGGGTCTATAATTCCCACACTGCGCCTGGTCCTTTCCAGGTTTGGGAATTACGGTGATGTTTGCTCTCAAGGTATCCCTTGGAGGGGGGTTCCCATCCCTCAGAGAGCCAAAAGACGCGATAAACCTCGGGCCGAGAATCCCAGCAAACTCCCTATAGTAATCTAAGCTAAAGCCGTCAGGGCCCGGCGCCCTGCCCGGTCTGGTATTCTTGATGGCCTTCGTAAATTCCTCAATCTCTATGTCCCTCTCAAGGGCTTCCGCCACCTCGCGCTTAAGTCGGGGGAGTCCTGAATCCCGGATGTAAGTCTCGATGTCGCTCATTGAAGGGGTCGGGTGCTCCCGCGGCAAGTTATATAATTTTTCATAAAACTCTCTGAATGTCCTGGCTATGTCCTTCGTCAAGTGGAGTTTCCTGCCCCCCTGGTCCTGAACGTGGGCTATAAAGTTTCTGGTGCGTTGTGCTTCCAGGGCTCTAGCCAGGGCTCTCCCACATTTATTGCTGTACTCATAATAGAATCGCCTACATCTAGCCGCTAAGCCCTTGGCCTCGGTGAGGCAGACGTCTCTTAGGGATTCCCGCAGGCGCGTCAGCTTGGCGCCTAACGCCGCGTCATGGGTAGTTTTGTGCTTGATCTCCGTCTCAAAGATCTCCCTAGTCAGAAGGTCCATTTGCTTGTTCCTCTCTCTCTTGAGACGGGCCCCATGCTTGATCAGCACACCCCTGACCACGCATTTGTGGGCCTCCCATAGAGACATCCGCGAAACCTCTCCTGTGTCATTAGTCGCAAAATAGTCAGTGATGGTCTTGTGGATGTCGTTTTTTACCTCTGGGTCTTGGAGGAGAGAGCTATTCAACCTCCATTGGCCTCTCAGGGGGACCGTGTCGGGTATGGAAATAGTTAGGGAGACTGGGGCATGGTCAGAGATGGTAATCTGACCTATGTCCATATCGGCCACGAGGTGCAGGAACCTATGGGGGATCAAGAACCAGTCGATGCGAGAATAGGAATTATGGGGTGCTGAGAAGAATGTGTAATCTCTCCCCTGGGGATTGAGAATCCGCCAGGCGTCCATCAACTGGCTCTTGAAAAGCAGAGTTCTAAGTCTTTTTAGGGCAGAGAAGGATATGTGGGAGGACCCACGGGAAGTATCCCAAGCTGGGTCAAGGACCGTGTTGAAGTCGCCCCCGAGCAGGAGGACCCCCTCCGCAAACTCATCAAGCTTTTCCAGGGTGGAACGCATAAATTTAAGTTGATTGGTGTTAGGGCAGTAACAGGTTGCAAGAGTCACCCTTAAGGAAAAGAGGGTGCCCCGGACAAACAAGAACCTGCCCTCCGGGTCCTGCAATGACGCCGAGTGCGACCACGGCAGGGACCCCGCTAGAATGATAGCCACTCCCCGTGATTTGGAATCAGGCGACAAGGAGTGGTATTGAGTCTTGTAGTAGCGATTAGTCACGTTATGCGTCCTCCCCTCCTTGAGGTGGGTCTCCTG
Source organism: Gastrophryne carolinensis (assembly GCA_027917425.1). Classification (NCBI taxonomy): domain Eukaryota; kingdom Metazoa; phylum Chordata; class Amphibia; order Anura; family Microhylidae; genus Gastrophryne; species Gastrophryne carolinensis. Next base: position 540,138,682 of record CM051234.1, read on the forward strand.
CAGGAAGGCAACTTGTGTATGTAGGCGCCTTAGCTCCCTGAGGACCACAGCTCTCTTCAAAGGAGAATTGAGTCCCTTCACATTGAGGGTTGTAAATTTTACCTTGGACATATCAGAGTTTCTGGAGTGGGCGGGGGGCAAGTGGAAGGTGGGAGGGGGGGAGGGCGTGGGGTCACAAAGGGGCGACAGGGGGTAGGACAAGACAGGGGGGAGGGGGGAAGAACGGTGAAGGGAGTAGTTAACTTGGAAGGGTAACAGAGAAACACAAAAAAAAACCAAAGAGATAAGGAACTGATAAACTAGACTAGCTCCGGAGCTCCAAAGAGACACAGAAAGCTAGTCAGGAAACAGGGTACTGTTTCCCAATAGGGAATCTCTCCCCGCCCCCAAAGTGAGGACAGGGGGAGACTCCGGCCTACTGCGGGGGCGAAACGGGTCCGAAAGGCATGAGGGGTCCCTCCGGCCAACCCAGTAAAACATGCGGAGCCCCCCGAAGGACCCACATGGGATCCCCAGGGCCGCCCCTTGTGAAGACTTCTATCCCCCGCCCGAACAAACCACACAAAGCTCCAGCGCAGCCCGCCCCGCCCCGCGACCCCACACCAGCCGCAGAGCGGCAGGCGCACGGTCCCCGAGCGGCAGTGGGGGGCGCCGAATGACCACAAGAACAAGCAACAATTCAATCAAGCAATAGGCGAGAAGTGAGAAGAAGAAAAAAACAAGAACAAATACAATATCAAGTATAGGTGTGAGGAGCAGCATCAGAGCCACACCCGCGGCATGGGACTGGGCCCTCCGCCCCTCAGGACTCACTTGCCGAAGGCCTCGGCCCCACTGCCCGACGACCGGGGCGCACGGCCCGCAGGGGGCCGGCGCCTCTCTCCCGCCGAGGTCCCCGCAGTCGCCCGTCTCCAGCAGGGAACCGCGTGGGTAACGGGGACGGGTCTAGCCAGTCCCGAACTTCCATGGGGGGGGAGTCCAAGAATGCAAAGAGTTCCGGGAGGTCGGTCCTAGATCTCAGGGCGAAGACACTCTGATTTTTGCGGACCAGCAAGTGAAAGGGGTATCCCCACCGGTAGGAGGCTCCACATTCTTGAATCCTGGCGAGCAGAGGTTTCAGGCATCGCCGCATCTGGAGTGTCCTTCTGGATACATCCGGGAACACCTGGATCGTCGCCCCGTCGAAATTGATTCTCCCCCTGTCCCAGGCTCTCCTAAGAATCTCCTCCTTGACCGTGTAGTAATGCAGGCGGCAAATCACGTCACGTGGGCGGTTGGGGTCCGTCGCTCTGGGCCCGAGCGCTCTGTGAAGGCGATCTATTACTATTTCAGTGTTGGGCGGACGATTAAGAATTCCATTGAAAATGCCTACTAGCGTGGGCGCCAGTTGGTCTTGGCCCGTTGCCTCCGGCAGACCCCTCACTCTTATATTGTTGCGTCTACTCCTGTTTTCAAGATCGTCCAAGTGGAGGACGGCGGCTTGAGAGATAGCTTGTTGGAGTGACAGGCTCTTTTCCAATGCTTCTACCCTTTGTATAGTTGTGAGCTGGGATTGTTCCAGACCAGGAAAAACATTCTTATCTCTTAATGGTAATTACTGTATTACATTCGTGACCTGTACATTGGACATGGGTTGAAGTAAAACAAGCACACTATGGCTTACCTTCTATGTAGTTCATTTACAGGTTGTGTGGGGTATTTATCTTGTTTTGAAACACACTGACCTCCTATAAGAGTTCCTAAACTGGAACAAAACCAGTGAATTTGACTTTCCTGGGTTTTGTTCCACTTAGGGACATCCTGAATTGGGATGCCCCGCTATGTGAAATCCCACAGGACACCAGTTTTCACTCCTGTTTCCTGGGTCCAGCCGCTTATCCCAGCGCCAGTGAGCACCACTTTGTGCTGCAGCTTTTCCAGGGCTGCCCAGCATATTTATGAAACTTTTCCTCCTTGAAATCTTTGGCTCTGTAGTTTTACAGTGTTGGTCAGTGTTTCTTCATTACAGTTACAAGATATTACTGATATCACAAAGGGGACAAACTTTACAGTGCGTTTTGGCTGTGTTTTATTTGTTGATGTCCATATTACACATTGTTAAGAAAGAAAAGCCATTAAAATCAATTTTAATAACCCCCAAAAAACATTTTGGACCATCTGTGCTCTATGGGATCTTGAGCTATAGCACCAGGTTTCGTCTGCCGCTGCTTCAATCAGAACGCCGGGCACTGCATCCCTTTACGCACTACTGTTAAATAAGCTGCATCAGCGTTACAGTTTGTTTAATCAGATGCTGATCAGATGCTGAGGCCAAAAAAGTGACATGGCTTCTGAGGCCAAAAAAGTGACATTGTGTGGCGCTGATGCTTCTTAAATAAGGCTCCCTGTCATTTGGCAAACGTCTCTAAATGATTTCAGTGAGGAGCATAATCGGGCGCATCCCCAGTGGTGCATGCGCTCATGTCCCAGCCTATCTGAATGACCGGGGCAGGAGCATGCACACAGCCTGAGGATGCAAGGGATGCGGCTGCTCTTGCTCCCTATTAAAAGCAATGTGAACAGTTTGCATAATGAGATTTTGTTCTGCTTTAATTCACTGCCCCAGTCTATCACGATAAAATAAAAATCCCCCATAAAAAGAACCCCATGTCTTCATGATTCCTTCTGTGTTTGTAGCAGAATTTGAGCATCATTATCCTCATAAATATTAGAGATGAGCGAATCGAATCTGACGAACCCGAATTCATTACGAATTGCAGGAAATATTTGATTCGAATATTGCCTCGATTCGATCCCTCGAATCGCTTCCTTAAAACTCCATTTACTGCTATACAGCCCATCTAAAATGGTGGATCCACATGTCAGGACATGTCCCATGGGGCAAGGAATCCTGGGTAGGTGTCACATGCTACCTATCAGCAGACAGGCTCACTGATGATGTCACAGCCCCATATAAACGGCGGCCATTTTGCGGAAGATCATTCTGACACTGTATTGCGGCCAGAGCAGATCAGGCAGGGAGCGAGTGAGGGACAGATAGATAGATAGATAGATAGATAGATAGAACAGAAGAAGCGAGGGACAGAGGGAGAGAGCCTGTGACAGTGACAGAGAAAGACAGGGACAGTTTAAAGTGTTTGCATTAGCTTTCAAGCCTATTTAGTGTTAATAACACACCTGCCTATTTAGCTTTTCCTTTTCCTGGTGTCATTCTTTAAAAAGCATGCTAGCATTAATATTTCAAGACTACCTGTCTATTAGCTGGTTGGATTTTGTAAACAATGTCACTTTACCACTATAAAAGGAGCCAACCTCTGTATGTGAAGAGGGGGCATCCCAAACACTAGCATAAATATTTCAAGACTACCTGTGTACTAACTGGTTGCATTTTGTAATCAATGTCACTTTACCACTATAAAAAGAGCCAACCTCTGTATGTGAGGAGGGGGCATCCCAAACACTAGCATAAATATTTCAAGACTACCTTTCAATTAGCTGGTTGGATTTTGTAATCAATGTCACTTTTCCAGATTCAAAGGAGCCAACCTCTGTATGTGAGGAGGGGGCATCCCAAACACTAGCATAAATATTTCAAGACTACCTTTCAATTAGCTGGTTGGATTTTGTAATCAATGTCACTTTTCCAGAATCAAAGGAGCCAACCTCTGTATGTGAGGAGGGGGCATCCCAAACACTAGCATAAATATTTCAAGACTACCTGTCTATTAGCTAGTTGGATTTTGTAATCAATGTCACTTTACCACTATCAAAGGAGCCAACCTCTGTATGTGAGGAGGAGGCATCCCAAACACTAGCATAAATATTTCAAGACTACCTGTCTATTAACTGGTTGGATTTTGTAATCAATGTCACTTTACCACTATAAAAGGAGCCAACCTCTGTATGTGAGGAGGGGGCATCCCAAACACTAGCATAAACATTTCAAGACTACCTGTCTATTAACTGGTTGCATTTTGTAATCAACGTCACTTTTCCATAATCAAATGAGCCAACCTCTGTATGTGAGGAGGGGCCATCCCAAACACTAGCATAAATATTTCAAGACCGCCTGTCTATTAACTGGTTGCATTTTGTAAAGAAACTCACTTTTCCAGAATCAAAGGAGCCAACCTCTGTATGTGAGGAGGGGGCATCCCAAACACTAGCATAAATATTTCAAGACTACCTGTCTATTAGCTGGTTGGATTTTGTAATCAATGTCACTTTACCACTATAAAAGGAGCCAACCACTGTATGTGAGGAGGGGGCATCCCAAACACTAGCATAAATATTTCAAGACTACCTGTCTATTAACTGGTTGCATTTTGTAATCAACGTTACTTTTCCAGAATCAAAGGAGCCAACCTCTGTATGTGAGGAGGGGGCATCCCAAACACTAGAATAAATATTTCAAGACTACCTGTCTATCAGCTGGTTGGATTTTGTAATCAATGTCACTTGACCACTATAAAAGGAGCCAACCTCTGTATGTGAGGAGGGGGCCTCCCAAACACTAGCATAAACATTTCAAGACTACCTGTCTATTAACTGGTTGCATTTTGTAATCAACGTCACTTTTCCACAATCAAAGAAGCCAACCTCTGTATGTGAGGAGGGGGCATCCCAAACACTAGCATAAATATTTCAAAACTAGCTGTCTATTAGCTGGTTGGATTTTGTAATCAATGTCACTTTACCACTATAAAAGGAGCCAACCACTGTATGTGAGGAGGGGGCATCCCAAACACTAGCATAAATATTTCAAGACTACCTGTCTATTAACTGGTTGCATTTTGTAATCAACGTTACTTTTCCAGAATCAAAGAAGCCAACCTCTGTATGTGAGGAGGGGGCATCCCAAACACTAGAATAAATATTTCAAGACTACCTGTCTATCAGCTGGTTGGATTTTGTAATCAATGTCACTTTACCACTATAAAAGGAGCCAACCACTGTATGTGAGGAGGGGGCATCCCAAACACTAGCATAAATATTTCAAGACTACCTGTCTATTAACTGGTTGCATTTTGTAATCAACGTTACTTTTCCAGAATCAAAGGAGCCAACCTCTGTATGTGAGGAGGGGGCATCCCAAACACTAGCATAAATATTTCAAGACTACCTGTCTATTAGCTGGTTGGATTTTGTAATCAATGTCACTTTACCACTATAAAAGGAGCCAACCACTGTATGTGAGGAGGGGGCATCCCAAACACTAGCATAAAAATTTCAAGACTACCTGTCTATTAACTGGTTGGATTTTGTAATCAACGTTACTTTTCCAGAATCAAAGGAGCCAACCTCTGTATGTGAGGAGGGGGCCTCCCAAACACTAGAATAAATATTTCAAGACTACCTGTCTATCAGCTGGTTGGATTTTGTAATCAATGTCACTTGACCACTATAAAAGGAGCCAACCTCTGTATGTGAGGAGGGGGCCTCCCAAACACTAGCATAAACATTTCAAGACTACCTGTCTATTAACTGGTTGCATTTTGTAATCAACGTCACTTTTCCACAATCAAAGAAGCCAACCTCTGTATGTGAGGAGGGGGCATCCCAAACACTAGCATAAATATTTCAAAACTAGCTGTCTATTAGCTGGTTGGATTTTGTAATCAATGTCATTTTACCACTATCAAAGGAGCCAACCTCTGTATGTGAGGAGGGGGCATCCCAAACACTAGCATAAATATTTCAAGACTACCTGTCTATTAACTGCTTGCATTTTGTATTCAACGTTACTTTTCCAGAATCAAAGGAGCCAACCTCTGTATGTGAGGAGGGGGCATCCCAAACACTAGCATAAATATTTCAAGACTGCCTGTCTATTAGCTGGTTGCATTTTGTAATAAATGTCACTTTACCACTATAAAAGGAGCCAACCTCTGTATGTGAGGAGGGGGCATCCCAAACACTAGCATAAATATTTCAAGACTACCTGTCTATTAACTGGTTGCATTTTGTAATCAATGTCACTTTACCACTATAAAAGGAGCCAACCTCTGTATGTGAGGAGGGGGCATCCCAAACACTAGCATAAATATTTCAAGACTACCTGTCTATTAACTGCTTGCATTTTGTAATCAACGTCACTTTTCCAGAATTAAAGGAGACAACCTCTGTATGTGAGGAGGGGGCATCCCAAACACTAGCATAAATATTTCAAGACTACCTGTCTATTAACTGGTTGCATTTTGTAATCAACATCACTTTTCCAGAATCAAAGGAGCCAACCTCTGTATGTGAGGAGGGGGCATCCCAAATACTACCATTAATATTTCAAGACTACCTGTCTATTAACTGGTTGCATTTTGTAAAGAAAGTCACGTTGTCAAATAACCAGCAGCCATTGCCTTTAGCCGGGGGGGGGGGGGGCATCCCAAGTATGCTAGCATGTGTCTTTTAAGAGTGCACACATTGGAGTTGGCAGCAGCAGCATTAGGAGCCCATATATTGCCTGAAAGATACACATATGAGCTGGCAGCAGCAGCATAGGGAGCTCATATATTGCCTGAAAGACACACCCTGGAGTTGGCAGCAGCATAAGGAGCTACCATGCATCAGCTATTACCATGGATCAGCCATTGGTGGCTGGAAATCCTGGCTGATCCATGCCTGAATTATCTTCACAAAGGTGAGTCTCTCCACATTTTTCGTGGACAGACAAGTTCTCCTTGGCATGACTATGGCCCCCGCCGCACTAAACACCAGCTCAGATGGCACACTACTCGCTGGGCAGGACAGTTTTCCCAGGGCAAATTCTGCCAGTTACGGCCACAAGTCAAGTTTGGCTGCCCAGAAGTCCAGCGGGTCCTCAAGGTGCATTGTCATGATCATGTCAAGGTATGACACTACCTGCTGGTTCAGGGCCTGCTCCAGGTCTTTCTGTTGCTCATGATTAGCCTCACTATGCGGGTGAAGAAAGCTACTCATTAGCGACTGAAGACTCTGGCTGCTGCTGATGGAGCTGCTGCTGCTACTCCTGCCACCCCCCCCAGCAGCCATGGCAGTGGAAGGTGAGCGCAGAGGTCCCCCCGAGTCAGACCTGCGAGAGTATGTGTAAGGGACTTACCTCTGCCAGGGGGGCGGCGGTGAGCGTCTGCTGAGCAACGCGGCGCTCCTGCTGCTGGGAGCGCGGCACGTCACTCTGGCAGCCTCCCTTGCCCATCTTTAGCTGTGCAGGAGCGAGTCTGTAAATCAATGAAATTTCCATATGGTTTCCCACTCTTATAGGAATTACCGACTTAACGCCACCCCTAATACTGAATTATTGATGGTAGAAGGACTCCATGATATGGTCATGTAAAGAAAAAATATAAAATCCATAGTGCAACATGCTAAAACCAAACTGCTGTTTATTTCTATGCCGATGGGACACTCACATTAAAGTGGCTTGAAACCCAGGGGGGATCGGCCCGGGAATCTATAAGATTACCGGACCGATCAGATCCCTCCCCGCGGGGCATCCGAAATCGTGATGTCCCGCGGGGAGGAACCCCCCAGGAGGCCCACAAACCTTACCTCAGCCCCGTTCCACCGGCGCATGCGCGAGCCGCGGCCGCGTCTCGCGCTTCCCTCTAGCAGGGTGCGCACCTGCGCCGGCCGTTTGTGAATGGCCGGCGCAGGTGCGCTCCCTGTTAGAACCGAGCGCTTATCCTCCAATCGGAGCGCTCGTTACATCTTAAAAATGGGATTTGACAGCACCATTTATCTTAACTTCACAGACCCGAGCTTGTATCAGGACAAATAAAAGTTTTTTTAAAAACAACGCTTCAAAAAGTAACAGCTCATCCACTCATTTCTAACCACTCCACGAGCTGTAAACAACAGGAGTATTAACTCCTTCAGGCAATAAGAGGATCAAAATAGCACTATGAAAGATAATTAAAAGGATTTTTAAAATTTGGCTGGCAAGCTTCTCAGAATTATAAAAGTTACAAAGGTTGATATGGAAACAACAGAAAATGTAAATCCATCCGGGATTCAGCAGGGTAAGTTAGCCTTACAGGTATAAGGATACAAAATCAATATTTATTTTTATAAATAATTAAAATTAAAATAGTAAATTAATACCAGGGCAATTGGGGCATTTTTCTTGACTTCCAATGTCCAATCCTCCCCAAAATATTAAAGATATATTAATGCATACCCTATGCAAGAACCTCAAAGGGGACCTAAACATGGGTGCACACTAAAATAAATCAAGGAAACGATTAATGACTTACAATGTCCTGTCCCACCTAGCAAATTAAGGCATACCCAATACGAGACACCTCCGAAGGGGACCTAAACTAGGATGAATCCAAAAAACAATTCAGGTCAAACTCTAGATTTAGCCCATTAGGGCTTAGGGTATCTAAATTAAATATCCAATAACTCTCCTTCTTACATACTTCCCGAGTCCGATTCAATCCACGCCAATGACTATCAACTTTGTCCAATGCCACAAAAGACATAAAAGAAGAATCACAATTGTGTGTAGTCTTAACCCTTTAAGTGCCAGCCTTCCTGGAGATTTTGTCACACTCTGTTGCCAGACCATTTTGCACTATTTTGCGCTCCCCATGTTCAACTGTGATTTTTGAAGGAATTTCCAGGGATTTCCCAGGAAAATGATATATTGTTTTTTTCAGCAGAGCTTGGGCTTTAACATGAAATGTCTTGTTTGTCATTTTCTAAGTGTATTCCCAATATTTTGGGGTGAAAATTGTGCAAAAAAATAAAAAAAAACATTTTTTTTTCAATTTGTAGTGTTTTTTTGTAATAAAAAATGTAAGTTTGTCAATAAAATCTTATTTTGTGTGAAACCCCAATTTCTCCTGGTTACAGCGGGCTCACATATGTATAGGTAGACACCCTTTCCTGCCCAGGAGACTCCCCCAAACTGAAACAACGCTTTAGGAGATTTTGAGATAAAATACAACTATGCTTTGCAATATGCGCACCTTGCAGTTTTTCAAGAAAAACAATCCTTTACATTTGAAATACCCCGACAAACTATATATTCCCTAGAAGTATACACCTCAGGCTTTCTAGGCATACCAGGCTTGTTGACATAGGTGGCGTTTTCTGGAAGTAATCCCTCAATGTATTCTTTGGTTACAAAGGGTTTCTCTAAAAATGAATAAAAAAGCAGAATCAAAACCACATTTTCCTAAAAAAAAACTATATGCAAACCATAAAAAAAAATCTGAAAAAGCAACATCCCCTGAACAGAACGATACCCAACATGCGTAGGTTCAGTCAAGGAGAGAGTTGCCAAACACACCAAAGTAAAGCATGTGCGTAATGGTAATTTTACTTCAAAATTTCAGCTCTTCAAAGTGCGCACCTTGTGCTTTTTCTACCAAAACAACCATTTACATTTGGAATATCCCCCATAAACCATATATTCTCTGAAAGTACACATGTTAAGCTTTCTAATCGTACCCAGCTTGTTGTAGTGGGCTCATCTTTCTGGGAGTAATATCTCGAAGAATTCTTAGGTTGCACAGGGTTTCACAAAAAATTTTATAAAAAAGCAGAATAAATAACACCTTTTCCTAAAATATCAATATGCAAATAAGAAAAAACAAGGTAAATCTGAAAGCGCAAGGTCTACCGAGCAGAACAGAACAATACCCAACATGCATAGGTACCTGTAACCTTTTAACTGCCAGCCTACTTGAGATTTTGTCACCCTCTGCTGACAGGTAATTTTTCACCATTTTGCGCCATGCTTAAGTGTGATTTTTGCAGGAATTTCCAAGAAAATGGCAAATTTTCTTTTTGTGGCAGAGTTTAGACTTTAACATGAAATGTCTTGCTTGTATTTTTTCTACTTTTTTAATATATTTTTTCTACTTTTTTAATATATTTTTTCTACTTTTTTTAGATATTTTTAAGTAAATAAGTAAAAAAAAATAAAAAAAATATATATTTTTTTAAATTGTCTCCTTTATTTTAACAAAAACATTTATTTTATTAAAGAAAACCATATTGCACGTGAAAGCCCCATTTCTCCCGATTACAATGATACCACATATGTATTGGTAGCCCCCCGTTCCTGTCCAGGAGATCCCCTAAACTTAGAAGAGCACTTTATAACATTTACAAATAAAATACAACTACTATCCACATAATAAAGGGTTAAATAAAAAAAATTGGTGTGGGGTCCCCCTTAACAGGGGGGGGGACACCATTTCTTGGGGGAATATAAGGGGTTTTTTTGGAGGCAGGTAATGGCGGGGGACACACCATTTCTTGGGGGAATATAAGGGTTTTTTTTTGAGGCAGGTAATGGGGGGTCTAGGGGTTAATGGCAAGTCACACACTAGCCGCAGGTGACTTGCCAGACCCCCGAGCCTTGTGAACTGGTATAGGGGTCACATGGACCCCTTACCAGTTCACAAAGGGTTAAAAGTAAAAAAAACACACAGACACACTTTTTAAAAAAATATCTTTATTAAAAAAAAATATTTTTTTTTTATTATTATTTTTTTAATACTTACCTCCCATCCATCCCTGTGTCCCACGCTGATCACTTAGGCTTCTGCTCTCCTGCTGGGTTACAGGTAACAAAGGGTTAATAAAAAAAAAAATGACATAGGGCCCCCCCTCGAAGGGAGGGGGACCCCATTTTTTTGGGGATTTTTAAGGGTTAAAACCCTTAAAAATCCAAAAAAAAATGGCGTGAGGTCCCCCCTACCCAGCGTAACCAGCCTGTGACCAGCTATGGGGGCTTGTAGAACAGGGTGCAGGGGCCAGCTTTAGTGGCCCCTGGCCCTGCGGCTACAAGCCGTCATAGCCTAGGGCCACGGCTCTTCTGCCCCCCCCCCTGGGCTTTGGGGAGGCAGGTAATTTGGGGGGCCAGGGGTTAATGGCAAGTCACCCGCTAGCGCAGGTGACTTGCCAGACCCCCGAGCCCTGTGAACTGGTATAAGGGGTCACATGGACCCCTTACCAGTTCACAAAGGGTTAACAGTATTAAAAAAAAGACACAGACAGGTTTTTGTAAAACTTTATTAAAAAAAAAAAACATTTTACCTTTACTCACCTCCGATCTTCAGAAGCAGTGTCCCGCGGTGATCTGATGCAGGTGACAGCTGGGCAGAGAAGGGGGGAGGCAGGCGATCGGATGATCGCCTACCTCCCTCCTTCTCTGCCCAGCCGTCACCAGCACCTGACAGGAGAACTGCCGGGTGCCCCATGACACCCGGCGGTGACGTCATTAGCCCCGCCCCGAAGATGGCGGCCGCCATCGGAAGCTGCGGCGGAGGGAGGGCTGTTATGCCCCCCTCCAGAAGACAGAAGAGCCGGGGGGGGTGATCGGAGCCCCCCCCCCATGAAGAGGAGAGGCGGCGGGAGCCGGCGGGAGCGGAGGTGAGTAACTGTCATTTTTTTTTTTTTTTTTTTTTAACAGGCAATCCCGGCGGCTGCTGAAACGGGGGGGGGCACCCTATTCCGGGCCCTCCCCTGCAGCCGGAGGAGCCCCGATCGGCAATTGGAGCCCCGCTGGCTGAAGAGGAGACCCGGCCGGATCAAACAAGGGGTCAGGTAAGTGACTTTTTTTTTTTACTTTTTTTACTGTGATTGGGGAATGCCAGGCACGTAAAATTTACGTGGCGGAGAGGCAACCACGTAAATTTTACGTGGCTGGCATTTAAAGGGTTAAAGTGCGCTGAAAGGCTGTGGGCCTCCAAACCTTTCCTTATATTGTAAATATGCTCCCCTTTGAGGTTCTTGCATAGGGTATGCATTAATATATCTTTAATATTTTGGGGAGGATGGGACATTGGAAGTCAAGAAAAATGCCCCAATTGCCCTGGTATTAATTTACTATTTTAATTTTAATTCTTTATAAAAATAAATATTGATTTTGTATCCGTATACCTGTAAGGCTAACTCACCCTGCTGAATCCTGGATGGATTTACATTTTCTGTTGTTTCCATAGCAACTAGGGATGAGCGAATCGATCCGGACGAACCCGAATTCGTTCCAAATTCCAGCAAATATTCGATTCTGAACGAACCCGAATTACCCCGCTATTCGATCGAAGTTTTCCTTTAAACTCCATTTACTTCAATTACAGGCATTGTAAAATGGTGGATGGACATGTCTGGACATATCCCCTGGGGCAAGTTATCATGGGAAGGTCACATGCAGCCTATCAGCAGCCAGGAGCCCCGGTGACGTCACAGCGCTATATAAACGGCGGACATCTTGCTGGTGCGCATTTCAGCCTTGTATTGCGGCCACAACGGAGCTGTTTAGAGACAGGGAGAGACTAAGAGAGAGTCAGGGAGACCCACAGAATGCCAGACAGAACCAGGGAAAGATAGGGAAAAATCGGGAAAGATCGAGGCAGGGACAGCAGAGAAAGTGACAGGGAAAGCTTTTTTTAATTTTCATTTCACTTCACTTCATTTGCCAGATCAGTTTTAAATTGCTTTTGTTTGTGCTGTAAAAACTCCTTGCCACTGTGCATGTCATGTTGGCAGTGGCATATTTAACCCTATCTGTTACACACAAGCATTTCTTATAACTCGTTTCAATTTTTTTTGTGTCTGCTGCAAAAACTCAGCCCACATGAGCATCCCAAACCAGCACATGTCACCCTATCTGCTATACTAAATAAGCGTTGTTCATCCTCAGCTTAATCAAGCTATTGCATTTTGAATTGGTTTTTGGTCTGCTGCCAAAACACTAGGCCGCAGGGTATCCCAAACCTGCACGTAGCACCCTATCTGTTATACTAAATAATCGTTGTTCATCCTCAGCTTAATAAAGCTATTGCATTTTGAATTGGTTTTTGGTCTGCTGCCAAAACACTAGGCCGCAGGGTATCCCAAACCTGCACGTAGCACCCAATCTGTTATACTAAATAAGCTCTGTTCATCCTCAGCTTAATCAAGCTATTGCATTTTGAATTGGTTTTTGGTCTGCTGCCAAAACACTAGGCCGCAGGGTATCCCAAAGTTGCACGTAGCACCCTATCTGTTATACTAAATAAGCATTGTTCATCCTCAGCTTAATCAAGCTATTGCATTTTGAATTGGTTTTTGGTCTGCTGCCAAAACACTAGGCCGCAGGGTATCCCAAACCTGCACGTAGCACCCTATCTGTTGTACTAAATAAACGTTGCTCATCCTCAGCTTAATCAAGCTATTACATTTTTAATTGTTTTTTGTCCTGCTGTCAAAAAAACACCAGGCTGCAGGGTATCCCAAACCTGCACGTAGCACCCTATCTGTTATACTAAATTTGCGTTGTTAATCCTCAGCTTAATCAAGCTATTGTATTTTGAATTGGTTTTTGGTCTGCTGCCAAAACACTAGGCCGCAGGGTATCCCAAACCTGCACGTAGCACCCTATCTGTTATGCTAAATAAGCGTTGTTCAGCCTCATTTTAATTCAGCTATTGCATTTTGAATTGGTTTTTGTCTGGTTTAAATACACCAGCCCACATGGGCATCCCAAACCAGCACATGTCACCCTATCTGTTATACTAAATAAGTGTTGCTTATCCTCAGCTTAATCAAGCTATTGCATTTTGAAGTGGTTTTTGGTCTGCTGCCAAAACACTAGGCCGCAGGGTATCCCAAACCTGCACGTAGCACCCTATCTGTTATACTAAATAAGCATTGTTCATCCTCAGCTTAATAAAGCTATTGCATTTTGAATTGGTTTTTGGTCTGCTGCCAGAACACTAGGCCGCAGGGTATCCCAAACCTGCACGTAGCACCCTATCTGTTATACTAAATAAACGTTGTTCATCCTTAGCTTAATCAATCTATTGCATTTATAATTGTTTTTTGTCCTGCTGTCAAAAAAACACCAGGCCGCAGGATATCCCAAACCTGCACGTAGCACCCTATCTGTTATACTAAATTAGCGTTGTTCATCCTCAGCTTAATCAAGCTATTGTATTTTGAATTGGTTTTTGGTTTGCTGCCAAAACACTAGGCCGCAGGGTATCCCAAACCTGCACGTAGCACCCTATCTGTTATACTAAATAAGCGTTGTTCATCCTCAGCTTAATCAAGCCATTGCATTTTGAATTGGTTTTTGGTCTGCTGCCAAAACACTAGGCCGCATGGTATCCCAAACCTGCGCGTAGCACCCTATCTGTTATACTAAATAAGCGTTGTTCATCCTCAGCTTAATCAAGCTGTTGCATTTTGAATTGGTTTTTGGTCTGCTGCCAAAACACTATGCCGCAGGGTATCCCAAACCTGCACGTAGCACCCTATCTGTTATACTAAATAAGCTTTGTTCATCCTCAGCTTAATCAAGCTATTGCATTTTGAATTGGTTTTTGGTCTGCTGCCAAAACACTAGGCCGCAGGGTATTCCAAACCTGCACGTAGCACCCTATCTGTTATACTAAATAAACTTGTTCATCTTCAGCTTTATTAAGCTATTTTGAATTGGTTTTTGTCCTGCTGTCAAAACACCAGGCCGCAGGGTATCCCATATTGCCAATTTTCATAGTATCTGGTGCAGAGAAGCAGTTCCTCACTTTATTTAGCTTCTGCTTTTTAAAGTAAACACATTTTTTAAAGTACCTATTGCGCATTTCAAATACATAAAAATGTCAGGCAGACAAGTGCCAGGATGTTCAAAGAGGAGTGGCAGAGGCCAAGATTCAGCAGGCAGAGGTCGCAGCAGACTAGGGGCAAGTGGCAGCAGTAGTCACGGTGAGAGACCTGATCTGCCAGTATCTGCTAGCAGTGGTGTCTCCGCCAGTAACGCATCTGCCGTGGTAGATTGGTTAACGCGGTCATCCACATCATCACAAGTTACATCTGAGACCCCCAGTCTAGAGTCGGTAGGTTCCTCTGACACAGCGCTGAGTTGGCATGCCCCGAGAGCAGTCCCTGTCCTCCCATTGCCTCTGTCCTACGCCGTTCCCTCCCCCAGCGACGTATCTTATGCTTTGGGTTCAGCTCCACTCTTTAATGAAGAGGACGATCAGATAGAGGACAGTCAGCAGCTACTGCCCAGCCAAGAAATGGAGGTGGCTTCTTTAGCTAGGCAGACAAATAGTGATGTGGAGAGTGTCATGGGTGTTGCGAGCGTTCCAGCTCCTGCGCCAGACACTGTTGAGGAAACCGAGAACATCAGTGACGTACAGCCACAACTGATGATGATGATGATGAAGAAGCTGATCGCACTTTTGAGCCGGGTGCAGAAAGGGCTTCATCGTCATCATCAGGAGATAAGGGGTGCAGGTTGCCCCGGAGTCAGCAGCTGAGGCAGCAAGGTGTTAGCAGCATGGTTGGCAGTCAGCATGGGGGCACAATTGTAAAGCCTGGAGCCAAACGGGGCCGGGGTCGGGGTAGAGCACCTGCTGCATGGCAGGCTACCTTATCGGGAGGTAGTGGAGCAGGGGTTCCTGGAGTTGGCGACAGTAGCATTGAATCAGTACGGCCTGTTGGTGGGAAAAGTAGCTACTCGGCAGTGTGGCAGTTTTTCCTGAAGCATCCGCAGGAGGGTAACATGGCCACATGCAAGATATGTAGGCAGAAGGTGAAGCATGGCCAGGGCCCAAATGTTGGCACCACGGCCCTGCGTCAACATATGATGCGTCACCATAAAGCAGCCTGGGAGAACCGAGGCTCCAAAGAGGTGGTCCAACCTGCTTCCTCACCAAGTGGCACGCCGCTCCCAATTTCTGCCAGCCAAGGCTCCAGCACCTCAGCCGAAGGCAGCTGTGCATCCTACCCATCCTCTATCGCTCCTGATGCTCCTGCTCCTCCTCCTCCAAGTCATGCATCCCGCCAGCAATCCATCAGCCATGTCCAAGAGACAGCAGTATGCGCCCACTCATCCTACGGCGCAGAAGCTGAATGTGCTCCTGTCCAAGTTGCTGGTGCTGCAGTCGCTCCCTTTTCAGGTGGTAGACTCTGCACCTTTCAGAGAACTAATGGCTTGTGCTGAGCTGACATTTCTTTGCCAAGAAGGTAGTACCAGCGCTGCACACTTTTGTTGAACAGAAGGTGGGCCAGTACTTGAGCCTGTTGGTGTGTAGCAAAGTGCATGGCAGCGCCGACATCTGGAGCTGTAACTACGGTCAGGGACAGTACATGTCGTTTACGGCCCACTAGGTGAATGTGGTCCCTTTGCAGCAGCAGCAGCAACTTGGACAGGTCACGCCGCTTCGGCCTCCACACTCCCTGGCCGTTGTGCCTGTGACACTGTGACACCGTGCGACTCGGCCTCCTCATCCTCCGCCATCTCCTCACCCTCCACTGTAGGGTCAAGTCTCAGTGCCTCTCCAGTCTACCATGTGTGCAGGGCACAGAGGTGTCATGCTGTGCTTCACATGGTTTGTCTTGGCGAACGGAGTCACACAGGGGAGGAACTGCTTAAATTTATTCATCAAGAAATCCAAACATGGCTTACTCCAAGAAAACTGAAAATGGGAACCATGGTTACTGACAATGGGAAGAACATTTTGTCTGCGCTGCGCCAAGGAAGCCTGACCCATGCGCCCTGCATGGCTCACGTCTTCAATTTGGTTGTCAAACGGTTTCTGAAGTGTTCCCCCGATCTGCAAGACATCGTAACAACTTCAAGAAAACTTTGCATGCACTTCAGCCACTCATACACCGCCAAACACACCCTTCTTGAGCTACAGCATCAGAACGGTAGCCCCCAACATAGTCTGATTTGCGATTTTCCACCCTTCACATGTTGGACCGATTATATGAACAGAGAAAAGCCATGATGGATTTCCTGATGATCCAAGCGGATAGGGGGACTCCCCTGTGTAACATCAATGTCAACCAGTGGCAGCTCATACGTGACACCTGCCATTTGCTCAGGCCCTTTGAGGAAGCCACTTTATTTGTCAGTCGGAAGGATTACGGGATGAACAACGTGATTCCACTGCTTCATGTACTACAGCACATGTTGGAAACCATGGCTGGTCAGGGCACTGGAGACATGGCGTCTATATCTTACAGCTACATGAACCCCGTTGGAGCTGAACTGGAGGAGGAGGAAGAGGAGGAGGAGTGGCCCAGTGAAGCACAGTTTAGGCTTGGCGAAATGGCTGGTTTATCTAGTCAGCAGACAGGAGAGGAGGAGCAGGAGCAGCCAGAGGAGCTAGAGGGTTTTGAGGAAGGCGAGACAGAGGACCCGGACACACCGTGGCAGTATGCAGTGGAGATGGAGACAGGTAGTCCCTCCGAGTCACTTGCGCAAATGGCAGGAAGCATGCTCACGTGCTTGCGTAGTGACCCCAGAATGGTTTCCATTTGTCGCCGGGATGACTTCTGGCTGTCCACCTTATTGGACCCTCGCTTCCGGCACAAAATGGGGGCATTTTTTAAACCAGCCGAGAGGGAGGGCAAACTGAACTACTACAAAGACATTCTACATAGTCAGTTGGCCGATGCCTATCTGCGCCATGGTCCATACTCTCGCAGGTCTGACTCGGGGGGACCTCTGCGCTCACCTTCCACTGCCATGTCTGCTGGGGGGGTTGGCAGGAGCAGCAGCAGCAGCTCCATCAGCAGCAGCCTCAGTCTTCAGTCGCTTCAGTAGCTTTCTACACCCGCATAGTGAGGCTACTCATGAGCAGCAGGAAGACCTGGAGCAGGACCTCAACCAGCAGGTCATGTCATACCTTGACATGACCATGCCAACACACCTTGAGGATCCGCTGGACTTCTGGGCAGCCAAACTTGGTTTGTGGCCGCAACTAGCAGAGTTTGCCCTGGAAAAGCTGTCCTGCCCGGCCAGTAGCGTGCCATCTGAGCGGGTGTTTAGTGCGGGCCATAGTTACGGCGAGGAGAACTCGTCTGTCAACTAAAAATGTGGAGAGACTCACCTTTGTCAAAATGAATCAGGGATGGATCAGCCAGGATTTCCACCCACTAATGGCTGATGCATGCAACTAGATTCAGCATGGTGCCACGTTTTACACTTTCCAAATGGTGCAAAATATATTTATGTCTTTAGGCCAATTTTTGGGCTCCTGCTGCTGCCAACTTCAGGGTGTGCCTTTCAGCCAATTTTTGGCCTCCTGCTGCTGCTGCTGCCAACTCCAGGGTGTCTTTCAAGCAATGTTTGGGCTCCTGCTTCTGCTGCTGCCAACTCCAGGGTGTGCCTTCCAGCTAACGTTTGTGCTCCTGCTGCTGCCAACTTCAGGGTGTCATTCATCCAATTTTTGGGCTCCTGCAGCCAACTCCAGTGTCTCTTTCACGCAATGTTTGCGCTCCTGCTGCTGCTGCTTGCAACTCCAGGGTGTGATTCATCCAATTTTTGGGCTCCTGCAGCCAACTCCAGTGTCTCTTTCAAGCTATGTTTGTGCTCCTGCTGCTGCCAACTCCAGGGTGTGATTCATCCAATTTTTGGGCTCCTGCAGCCAACTCCAGTGTCTCTTTCACGGAATGTTTGGGCTCCTGCTGCTGCTGCTTGCAACTCCAGGGTGTGATTCATCTAATTATTGGCCTCCTGCAGCCAACTCCAGTGTCTCTTTAAAGTAATGTTTGGGCTCCTGCTCGCAACTCCAGGGTGTGATTCATCCAATTTTTGGCCTCCTGCAGCCAACTCCAGTGTCTCTTTCACGCAATGTTTGGGCTCCTGCTGCTGCTGCTTGCAACTCCAGGGTGTGATTCATCCAAGTTTTGGCCTCCTGCAGCCAACTCCATTGTCTCTTTCAAGCTATGTTTGGGCTCCTGCTGCTGCTTGCAACTCCAGGGTGTGATTCATCCAATTTTTGGGCTCCTGTAGCCAACTCCAGTGTCTCTTTCACACAATGTTTGGGCTCCTACTGCTTCTGCTTGCAACTTCAGGGTGTGAGTCATCCATTTTTTGGCCTCCTGCAGCCAACTCCAGTGTCTCTTTAAAGCAATGTTTGTGCTCCTGCTTCTGCTTGCAACTCCAGGGTGTGATTCATCCATTTTTTGGCCTCCTGCAGCCAACTCCAGTGTCTCTTTAAAGCAATGCTTGGGCTCCTGCTGCTGCTGCTTGCAACTCCAGGGTGTGATTCATCCAATTTTTGGCCTCTTGCAGCCAACTCCAGTGTCTCTTTAAAGCAATGTTTGTGCTCCTGCTGCTGCTTGCAACTCCAGGGTGTGATTCATCCAATTTTTGGCCTCCTGCAGCCAACTCCAGTGTCTCTTTAAAGCAATGTTTGGGCTGCTGCTTGCAACTTCAGGATGTGATTCATCCAATTTTTGGGCTCCTGCAGCCAACTCCAGTGTCTCTTTCAAGCTATGTTTGGGTTCCTGCTGCAGCTTGCAAATCCAGGGTGTTATTCATCCAATTTTTGGCCTCCTGCAGCCAACTCCAGTGTCTCTTTCACGCAATGTTTGGGCTCCTGCTGCTAGCAACTCCAGGGTGTGATTCATCCAATTTTTGGCCTCCTGCAGCCAACTCCAGTGTCTCTTTAAAGCAATGTTTGGCCTCCTGCTGCTGCTTGCAACTCCAGGGTGTGATCCATCCAATTTTTGTCCTCCTGCAGCCAACTCCAGTGTCTCTTTAAAGCAATGTTTGTGCTCCTGCAGCTGCTGCTGCTGCCGCTGCTTGCAACTCCAGGGTGTGATTCAGCTAATTTCTGGGCTCCTGCTGCTGCCAGCTCCAGGGTGTGTTTTTCAGGCACTATAGGGGCCCCTCATAGTGATGCCACTTCAACTCTCTGCAATTGTGCCACTCTGCGATTCTATTAGCGATGCCTCTGATCTGCATGTGATAATTACTTAATGTATTTTTTCACTAACCCAGCATACATCTTATGCGTGTTACAGCAAGGCAGAATGGTTTACAACCCTATTGAGGCTCTAGGAGGCTCAGAAATAGCCATTTTTAATAGCGATTCGTCACGAATAAATTTGGGTCGAAACTATTTTTGTCGGAAAATTCGGCGCATCAGTCGAATCGAATTTTTCAAAAGTTCGCTCATCTCTAATATCAACCTTTGTAACTTTTATAATTCTGAGAAGCTTGCCAGCCAAATTGTAAAAATCCTTTTAATTATCTTTCATAGTGCTATTTTGATGCTCTTATTGCCTGAAGGAGTTAATACTCCTGTTATTTACAACTCGTGGAGTGGTTAGAAATGAGCGGATGAGCTGTTACTTTGTTGAAGCGTTGTCTTTAAAAAACTTTTATTTTTCCTGATACAAGCTCGGGTCTGTGAAGTCGGCTCACCTAGCCGCGCCGGCGGTCCTGGATACCCTCTCCCCCTGTGAGGTTCTGGGGACTGAGCAGCGTGTATGATTGATGCGCAGTTTTGATGTTTTAATGTGAGTCTCCTATCGGCATAGAAATAAACAGCAGTTTGGTTTTAGCATGTTGCACTATGGATTTTATATTTTTTCTTTACATGACCATATCATGGAGTCCTTCTACCATCAATAATTGAGTATTAAGGGTGGCGTTAAGTCGGTTATTCCTCTAAGAGTGGGAAACTATGGAAATTTCATTGATTCAACGCATTCCAATACCATTCATTTGGTAAGAGCATATGTATGGTGGTGGGATTGCACAAAGTTTGATCGCACAGTTACTGGTGGATCAAAAGCGTTACTGGACACAATTTAAAGATGACTTTTACTTGAAGATAATTTAGCTCTGAGCTTTTTGAGCTGGTTTATGTGGACTTATTGGTGGGATATAAGTTTTTGCACATGGAGCTGTATAATTGTTGGTTTTGTTGTAAAATATTGGGTTCTAAAGTATTTTAGCGCGGTATTTTCACCTATATATTTTGATTCCTGTCTGCTGCCTGTACTGACCTCTGCTTTGTCTGACCACGAACCTGCCTGCCCGTCTGGATACCCCGCGATCTCTGACCTCCTGGCTTGACCCTTTGGCTACCCCTGACTACGCACCTGTATCATCCCTGTACTCTGACGCACCCTCCGGATTGACTACCTGTGAACGACCTCGGCTTCGGATAACCTCGTGGTTCATCGGCCTTCACCGTAAGCAGCCATCCTTTGCGCCTATTAAGACCTGGGGACAACCGTGTCCGGTGAGGCGTACCTAGCATCCCGGCAAACGGGGGCTAGACTATAGGCAGAAGCGGCGGTGGAGATTGGGGGTTGCCTGCTTACAGAAGGTGTCCCGCTGGGCATCACAGTATGGACCATGGCGCAGATAGGCATCGGCCAACTGACTACGTAGAATGTCTCTGTAGTAGGTCAATTTGTCCTCCCTCTCAGTGGGTGTAAAAAATGCCCCCATTTTGTGCCGGTAGCGAGGGTCCAATAAGGTGGAGAGCCAGAAGTCACCCCCGACAAATGGAGACAATTCTGTGTTCACTACGCAAGCACGTGAGCATGCATCGTGCCATTTGTGCAAGTGACTTGGAGGGACTACCTGTTTCCATCTCCACTGCATACTGCCATGGTGTGTCTGGGTCCTCTGTCTCGCCTTCCTCACAACCCTCTAGCTCCTCTGGCTGCTCCTGCTCCTCCTCTCCTGTCAGATGACTAGATAAAATGGCCATTTTGTCAAACCTAAACTGTGCTTCGCTGTGCCCCACCCTCTCCTCCTCCTCCTCCACTTCAGCCCCCACAGGCTTCATGTGGCCGTGAAATGTAGGCACCATGTCTCCAGTGCCCTGACCAGCCATGGTTTCCAACATGTGTTGTAGTACATGAAGTAGTGGAATCACATTGTTCATCCCGTAGTCCTGGCGACTGACTAATAATTGGCTTCCTCAAAGGGCCTGAGCAAACGACAGGTGTCACGTATGAGCTGCCACTTTACATTGAAGTTACACAGGGGAGTCCCCCTATCCGCTTGGATCATCAAGAAATCCGTGATGGCTTTTCTATGTTCGTATCGTCGATCCAACATATGGTGGGTGGAATTCCAACGGGTGGAAACATCGCAAATCAGACTATGTTGGGGGATACCGTTCTGACGCTGTAGCTCAAGAAGGGTGTGCTTGGCAGTGTAGGAGTGGCTGAAGTGCATGCAAAATTTCCTTCCCTTTGTTAGGATGTCTTGCAGATGGGGGGAAGAGTTCAAAAAACGCTTGACAACTAGGTTGAACATGTGTGGCATACAGGGCGCATGGCTCAGGCTTCCTTGTCGCAGCGCAGACAAGATGTTGTTCCCATTGTCAGCCACCATGGTTCCCATTGGCAGTTTTGGTGGAGATTTATGATTTTTAGCAGTTCCTCTCATGTGTTACTCCGTGGCTCAAGGCAAACCATGTGAAGAACAGCGTGAAACCGCCGTGTCCTGCACACATTGTAGGCTGGAAGGGCACTGAAAAAATAAATAAATAAATAAAAATACAGAAAAAAAAAATTCGAAAAAACAAAATACAAAAAAAAAAATTGTAAAAAAATTAACAAAATATTAAAAAAAAGACGATAGAAAAAAAAATTTAAAAAAAAACAAAAAAAATGTAAAAATTTAAAAAATACATATTTTTTAAAAAAATACAAAATATAAAAAAAAAAAGAAAATGAAAAAAAAAATACAAAATTAACCAAAAAACAAATTAATAAATTTTATGTTATTGTTATTATGTTATATGTTATTGTTATTATGTTATATGTTATTGTTATTATGTTATATGTTATTATTATAAATGTGTTCAAATAAGATAAATGTTAACAATAAATATGTAATTGACAATTAGGCACTTTTTTCTGTGACACCATTGCTAAGTGCAAGTGCACTGTCACAGGCACAACGGCCTAGGAGCGTGGAGGCCACAGCGGAGGGACCTGTCCAAGTTGCTGTTGTGGTTGTGCAGGAACCACAATCACCCAGTGGGCCTTAAAGGATATGTATTGTCCCTGACCGTAGTTACAGGCACTGCCGTGCACTTTGGTACACACTGACAGGCTAAAGGACTGGCCCACCTTCTGTTCAACAAAATTGTACAGGGCTGGTACTACCTTCTTCGCAAAGAAATGACAGCTTGGGACTCTCTACCTCGGCTCGGCACAAGCCATCAGTTCTCTGAAAGGTCCACCACCTCAAAAGGGAGGGACTGCAGCACCAGCAACTTATACGGGAGCACATTTAGCTTCTGCACGTTGGATGAGTGAGCACATACTGTTGTCTATTGGACATGGCTTGGCCAATGGATTGCTGGCGGAATGACTGACTCGGATTAAGAGGAGGAGGAGCATCTGGAGCGACAGAGGATGGGTATGACACACAGGAGGTGGTGGAGCCTTGGCTGGCTGGAACAGGGAGCGGCGTGCCACTGGGTAATGCAGCAGGCTAGACCACCACTTTGGAGCAAACTCTCCCAGGCCGCTTTATACACTGCAAATGTTGATGCAGGGCTGTGGGTACAACATTGGGACCCTGGCCAAACTTCGCCTTCTGCCTACACATCTTTCACATAGCCATGTTAACCTCCTGCGGATGCTTGATGAAAAACTGCCACATCGCCGCGCCGCAAGTGGTCTTCCCCGAGCACATTTGCCTCCATACTTTCCCCTTCTGTCACCATGCTGACCACTAAATCTGTCACTCTCCATCACTCCAAGCCTTTAAATGTGCCCTAAAAACTCACTGATGTCCTCCTCAGGTTCCTCAACAGTGTCTGCTTAAGAAGCCAAAACGCTTGCAACACTACCTCCCACACCACTCTCCTCATCACTACTTGCCCGCCTAGTGGAAGAAGCGGCAAGTGTCTCCTCCACTTCTTGGCTGGGCAGTAGCTGCTGATTTTTCTGATTATCAGATCATCCTCACTGAATAGTGGAGCTGAACCCAAAGCATAAGATATAACCGACAATTGACTGGGGGTATCAGATGTCACTTGTGATGAAGTGGATGATCGTGTTAACCAATCGATGACGGCAGATGGGTTGCTGGTCAAGACACGACTGCTAGCTGATACTGGGAGATCAGGCCTTTCAGGCAATATATGGGCTCCTAATGCTGCTGCCAACTCCAGTGTCTCTTTCAGTCAATATATGGGCTCCTAATGCTGCTGCCAACTCCAATGTGTTTTTCAGGCAATATATGAGCTCCTAATGCTGCTGCCAACTCATGTGTGTGTCTTTCAGGCAATATATGAGCTGCCTATGCTGCTGCCAACTCCAATGTGTTTTTCAGTCAATATATGAGCTCCCTATGCTGCTGCCAACTCCAATGTGTTTTTCATTCAATATATGGGCTCCCTATGCTCCTGCCAACTCCAATGTGTTTTTCAGTCAATATATGGGCTCCCTATGCTGCTGCCAACTCCAATGTGTTTTTCAGGCAATATATGGGCTCCCTATGTTTCTGCCAACTCCTGGGTGTGTCTTTCAGGCAATATATGAGCTCCCTATGCTGCTGCCAAGTCCAGAGTGTGTCTTTCAGGCAATATATGGGCTCATCATGCTGATGCCACTTCAAGGCTCTGTAATTGTGCCGCTCTGCGACAGCAAATCTAATAGCGACGCCTCTGATCTGCATGTCATACTTCTTTACAATATTATTTCACTAACCCAGCATGCATCCTATGCATGTTACAGCCAAGCAAAATGTTCTGCAACCCTATGGAGGCTCTCGGCCGCCCAGAAATAGCTGTTTTTAATAGCGATTCGTCGCAAATAAATTCGTATCGAAGCAATTTTTCCCGTAAAATTCAGCGAATCGTTCGCTCATCTCTAATAAATATGCAGTGGTATAGGATAACCCAGTGCTTCCCTGTATGTAAGGGTAAGGTCATAAACATATATATGTTATGTATAGTACCTATATGTCCCCTCCCTAATTCTCTCTACTAAGCTGTATTTGCATGTGCATATTTAGAAATGTGATTGTAAAGATATTAGTGTAAATACTGATTGTAACACATTTAAAACAATTGTCTTTTATGTTTTTACCAACTCATTGAGCAATATTGATAGTCTGCAGTGGTATTAGAACCTGCATTCTCTTTTTCTCTATTTTCTTTTCCACAACCTGGTTGCCGAGCGGTTTTCTCTTGCTGTCCGGATTCTAGTCATAAAATTTACAAGGATGCTGGAAAAAAAACAAGTTTGTGCCTTTGATGGTACAAGTCTAGTCAAAAATTGATTTAGGCCCGGTTAAAGTTCTTCTAACACTGGACACACTTGCATAATATAAAGTTTATATATATGACTGCATTTAATGCCAATCACAATTACAACAAAATGTTAAACAAAACATAGTACTCCAAAAGCTGTTACAAACAAATATTTCATGACCTACCCCAGTAAAACTGGCTTATCATCCAAAACTCCCACTTCATATCATAATATCATATGCATTTTACATTCTCCCAGGTGAGGGGGGGGGCATCAGTTGTCCGGGACTACAGGGGCATGCAGAGTCATTACATCAGCATAAGAACACTGTATGTGGAGGGGAGGATACCAGAGAGAGGACTCATTTACTATGACAGTTAGGGGCAGATGGCGGTCAGGAGCCAGTGCATTACATTGGTGGACGAGAGCTGGGGGCAAGTAGGAAGAAGCTCTATCATACTGCAGGGGCAAAAATGAAAGAGTTTGCACCTTCGGCCAGCACTCACAGGAAATATAAAGTCCTTACAGTTTAACCTTTGCCTGGACAATCACTGAAATCCATTTCTAGGTTCTCTGCAGAAAAAAAAAACATGTCTAATGATTTTTAAGTAAAATGGTTGAATTTGTTTTATTATCAACTTTTTAAATCATTGCTCCAGTCTAAAATATAAGGTAATTTTTAACAAGAAATTACAAAATGGCTAGAATACAATATTATTTGTAATCAATGTAAAATAAATACAGTCTGTCATTGCTGGCATTCTTCTACAAAACAATTTATATCCAAGGATGTCATAGTGCACCTCCATCTGCAATTCTAAATGAATCAATGACCCGAAACAAGGCTACAAATCCGATTTTGCTGAGGATAATCTGGTGACAGCCATACACTGTCAGCAATGGGCACCTCCATATTACATTCCAGACAGGTTCACACTGAGGATTTTAATCCTAACCATGCTACCAATGCATGGGTGCAAATTAGAATAGCTGGAGGAAACCTGTGGGCAAGAACAGAAAATGCCATGCAAAGAAAAATAAATAACTGCTGCACTGCCATTATACTAGCAGGAGTAATTCTTCATAACAGTAGAAACACGTGTAAGCAAAACACTGTTGCTGGGTGGAGGATTTCAGCTTTAAAATGACAGTCCAGGCATTGGCAATATTAAAACAGCAAGCAGCTAATCTGATGCCTGTCCCACGTGTCTTTCCACCCCAACTCCTGCAGCGACTCTGTCCCTTGGTGCTCTCAGGATGTGCGAGCATGGCTAGCCACAGTGGTCCTGGAACTATCTCTGCCCACAGCAGCACAAACCCTTGACTCTTAAAGCCGCACAATGACATGGCTTTCCCAACTCAACTACGCCCCAGAAAAGAAAGCAAAGTACCCAGACAGGCAGTTAAAATAATACATGCTCAAATTTGAAATAATAACAGGATAAACAATCAAACAACAACTCTACTTAGCTGTTCTGATTAAAATGTCTGCATTACTTAATTGTTGTTATAATTGTTTGCTATGATTCAATGCAGTAGTGATGTGTTTCTTATATGTTGCCACCAACTACTGGTTAAAATGTATTGCGTATGTAAGGCACTGAGTCTGTCTGGATAGTTTCTGTAGGGAATTATTATTCAGGTGCACAGAAGATTACTTCATCTTCCTGCAAATAAAAGCATAGGCTTAATGTTAATGCATACCAGGCAAGTGGATGGCTATTTTTGTACTTCTGACTGTCTGCAGCCCTTGAATATACATATGGACAGGGTAGGACCATACCAGCTTGCTATTTTATAGATAGACTGTAATCTGCAGCTAGACCTAGCCACATGTTCAGCTAACATTGTCAGTTATTGCAGTTACTTGTTGTTCACTGTATATTCTGCTGTATGTTATTTAATCCAGTTTATTGATTGTAGATTTGTTCACATTTCTTCTCAGTTTTACACTTTTCCCATGGCTGATTAATAAATCTACAGACCATCATTCAGTCTCACTTGTTGATCTGTGGGAAGGCGTTTAGCTGCCTGTTGAGCCACACATAGATCCTGGGGATATGTGGAGCAGGGGCAGGACATTAGCACCTGCTAAAAAGTAATCTTTTTAACCTGTTTAAAGTTCCCTCTGAAGCTAAGCAACATATTTGCTACTCCTAAAAGTAATCTAGTAAACAGTGACAAGTCATAAAAATAATAGAAGAAAATGCATAGAATTACTGGCAAGATTCAACAAATATTGCCAAGCTGTGTAAATTAGAACTGACTTCTAAGCATAGTTAATTAAGAAAGCTATATGGCTTGTTTGTTGCTTTGCACTGATACACCTTTATTCTTCTGATTAATATTTATAGTGTTTGAGCTTACAGTCAGTGTTGCCTCTATTCATTTAAAAGATGCAAAGCATAGAATCTCTAAGAACATAATACATAAAAGATGTATTGAAGTGTAAGCTTATTTTTGCACTTCAATGGCATTTGTGTATGCCATGTGTTGATGTGCTGATGATTCAGTTTCTAATATACTTAAAACTTGAATATCTTTAAATGCATTTTGTGCTTAGGAGCTTGCAATACATTTACATTATTTTGGTTTTCAAAAGTATTATTTTCAAAAGGTGGGCAATTGTGTATGGTAATAGGTGCAAGTAGTGGTGATGGTGCTCAGTCTACCTTTAGCAACCGGTACAAAGACAGAATTGCTAGTTTCTGGATTATTATTATTATTGTATATTTATAAGGTATAAATTATGGTCGAGGGGGTTAAACAAATCCTATATAATTATAATACAAAGGGTACTATGAGTCAGATGCAACAAAAACTTATTGATACAGAAATAGAATCACAGACGCTATGGTGGTAGGTGCTGTGAAGGTGCATTGCTTAAGCTTGCTTTTGGAGGCACTTGGAGGGTTGGAGAGTAGTGACTTGTATAAGGGAGGGCTTTTCTAGAAAAGTAAAGCAGTGCATGGAAAGTCCTAAAGAAGAGAGTAGTTAAAAAGTTTTGGTAAGAGCAGAGGCTGTACGTGGGCTGGTATCTTTTGAGAAAGGTTAGAAATTTAGAAAGGTTTGCTGGAGAGTGCTTTGTATGTGAAAGTGGACCAAAAGTGGTCCGAGAATCTAAAGACTCCAGTGCCCTTGATTCCTTCTCCCCAAGGCTTCCCAATTTGTGTGAAACCCCCTGGATTTCCAGTAAAACTCACCTATACGCAATCCAATGGCATATGCGCAGTCCTTAGACATGCTCCGCTGTACCTTTAGCCAGGCATGTGCCCACTCCAGGCATTTGTGAATAACTAGTGGGGATGGCTAAAGGCTAGTAGGGCTTTCAACGCACTTGGCTCCATTTGGCCCTTAGCTGATGAGACCTCTTGTTGGCTAAGAAAAGCCTAATAGAGCCGCTTGTGCAGATTGTCTGCACTATTGTGCATGCGCCAATGAAACGGCGGTCAGGTAAGTTTTACTGGGGAATTTACACAGCCAGTTTAGGAACACAGAGAGTAGGACAACACTAGTAAAGCAAGAGGAGTGGTGGATGAGGTGAGCAGCAACTGAAAATATATTGAAGTCTGGAACACCTTGCTAATGGAACCCTATAATCCTGACCCAATGGCAGGCGGGTAAAAAAGGGTTGGGTGGAGTGGACATTATTGATTTTAACCACATGTGTTTTTAGCCTTTGTGAAAATTGGTTATCGATGTAAGATGATGTGATAATCCTTTCAGCTACACAGTGATTGCTTTCTCTGCAAATAGCTTCTTGCCATGGGTTGTAATAGATGGGTGTGCCTGTCCTCTGGGCTGTTGCACAAAAAGGCTTTATTCAAACAAAGCTCTATCCCATGGACTCCTGTAGGTGGTTTCAGCATTGTCAACTCTGGTGCCAACAGCATGCTGCCCAGCCAGCATCAGGGTTAATTCCTGTCTTCAGTATTGATGGAGCAGGCTCCTTTGTTGATTGTATGGAAGGTGTACAAAACATAGGCTTCCACCACGATATGCTTTCTGTGTTAGATATTTATATTTACACCAGGGGTCAGGTTGGACTAATGCTTTCAGTAACTGTGCCATATAGGATCCAGGTCTGCAGGACCCTAACCTACCCACTTCCACAGCGTGTCTATGAGTATTTAGTAGATATTAATTTTTTGCTCATGGAAATTTTTAAGACAGGGTACCAGGAAACAGCTTTACACTGCAGTGTGCATACCTGGTATTGGATGCAGTGTAGGATGTGTTTGCAGTCTTGCCTGGACAGGGACATTCATTTTTATTTTATTTCTTTCATTTATTGTCTTTCTGACACCCTTTAACTGTGTTAAATTATCAAGTCTTCTGTATAGGCAAATCTTTTGAGCCTAAACATCACTTGGAATATTATGTGCATGGAATAATGCCCTTCATAATAATAATATAATATAACAGTAGACAAAAACCAGATATGAAGTAATAATGTCTATAACCAAATAAAACAGGCAATATTTTTTATAATCCCAACAAAATAAATATCATAGTCCAGAATTACCTCTTCTAATTGTTTTAAAAAAATACAGTAGGGGAACGAGCAGAGGTAAGTTAAAAGCCTTTGTATATAGTAAGACTGTTGTGACTGTCCAACTGTATACTTATTAGGTGAACTGATAGGATCTTGGACCAGTGACAGAGCAATAGCAGCACAGCTTTCCTCTCTAGAACATTAAAGGACATCTTTGATTCCTTCTCCGACCATTCTTGTCTCAGGACACCTCTCCGTCCCACCAGGCTGGCATCTGTTGTGAGAATACACCACTGCAAAGGTAGAAGAGACCATTCCATTGCTGCTACCATGAGACCTAAACCCTTCATGCATTTCCACAGGGATGAAAATTCTTGCCTAAAGGGTGTCTATCTCCATCACTAAAATAAATTATTCGATTGGATGGAGTCAGAGAGGATGTTTGTGGTTCCCCACTCATCCAAATTGCTTCAGGGTTGATAAAACCAATGACACTATGATGTCTCATCCATGGATGTAACTTTGATCAAAAGAGGATGGGGTTACCTGAACCCCTTTGCATCGCAGAATTGCCCTTACTTTGGCTAAAACACTGGTTACCACTCAGGGTGGATTTGCCAACACAAACGGCAGTGCAACAAACTGAAAATTATACTGGATTTGCAAGCCTAAGGAAACGATGTACCCAAAAAGTCGGTATGTGTAAAAAAGGTTCTTTGATGTCAATTGCAGCTAGAAATTTCTCTGCAACAGGGAAGCTTACACCAGTCTGAGGGACTCCATATGGAAGTCCTTGTTGAAGACATAGATTTTAAGGTGCTTGAGATCCAGAATAGGTTTGTAGAAGACATATCTTTTTGGGACCACCAAAAGAATGCAATAAAACCGCGAACCACGCTGCAATAAGGGAACTGAAACAATAGCTCCTGAATGTAAGAGATTATGAACTGCCTGATTGATCTGAGAAAACCGAATAGAGTCCTGTGGCAGATTTGAAGAAAAAACAACTGGGAGAGAAGGAGTGAAGTTTTAATTTGTAACTGGTGGAAAATACTAAACAGACTTGTTCAAACCTGTGCAATTGCCCACCTACCTGAATGGGTGAAGGTGTCCCTTCAAGTGGTGCAAGATTTGGGGCCAGCACTTGGCTTATGTTTCCAAGGCTGCTTACCTTATAGGAAGACTTGTCCTTATTTGTGTTGTAAATGGCATCCTGGTCTACTGTATCTATTGAAGTAGAAAAAATTATTGTTTTCCAGTTGTTTTTCTAGAGGTATTTGAATATCTTCTTAAAGGAAAACAGTGCTCTTTCATAACATGACCTCTTCAATCAACGCCTCAAGGTAGCCTATAAAAGCCTTATCATTTCTGTATGGAAGGGAAAACAAAATTCTTCGAGCATCTTAGGTCTTGGACATTAGATAAAATTATGGCCAGAGAGGCGTGGTTATTAAAATTATTTTCAAATCCCCTAGCCACCTGTTCCCCAACCCTCTCCTTGTGATCCCCCAACAGGTCATGTTTTGCAGATCTCCACACAAATGCACAGGTGTAACAATTAGGACTTAGGCAGGCCTATAGAGACAACTTTGTGTAAATCCACAAAACATGACCTGTTGGTGGCTCATGAGGAGAGTGTTGGGACCTCGCTCATCCACTTTGGCCATTGGCCACTCTACCCTTTAAATGCAAATATCTTCTGGGCCATGACACTCGTGATAGTGTTTTCCTGCTAGGTTGTGCCTCAGTTTTTTGTGATTGCTAATCCTTTACCAACCACTGCTTCATTTGACCCTACCTACAGGCCACCTGGCCATCAGCGCCTGCCGGTCTGACCCCTAAGTTGCCTGTCTCTTTGGATTCCGTGAACCATCTGACTACCCAGCTACAACCCTTGGTTTGACCCCCGGACCACTCTCCTGCCTAACTCTGTGTTAAGAAGTTTTGAAGGATTGATACCCAGTGTATGACCTCAGATAGTCTGAACTTTCCTCTCAGTCCTAGGTTCATCTTCACCTTGCATCATTTATGCTTGAAAGTCCTGGGGCAACCGTATCCGGTAAGGCCTGCATGCAACCCAGCGAACGGGGGTTTGACTATGGGTAAAGCAGTGGCAGAGATTGGGGGTTGCTGACTGACCTGAAGGCAGGTCTCCCACAGGGCATTACAAAATGCTGCTGCGGCCTCCTAATGTTCCAGAGGAAATTGTCAGGGACCGCTGGACACCCTTCTCTCGTGAGCCAACAATCCCCAATCTCCACTGCCTCTTGTGCCTATAGACAAGCCCACACTTGCTGAAGACACGGGTTATGCCTCTCCAGACTCGGTTGCCCCCAGGACTTACTGGCGCAAAGATTGCTGGCTTACGATAAAGACGGATGAACTGCGGGGTATCCCAAAACAGGAGTTCCTGCACAAGAGTCCGTAAACGTCAAAACCAAGGGGCAAGGCAGAGAGTAGTCGGGACTGGCAAGGGTCAAGGCCGGGTGATCACAGAAGCCCGGTATCCAAGGGGTTAAGCAGAAACGAAGTCAGACAGGCAGAAGGTCAGTTCAGTCAGCGAGCAGGAGTAGTCAAGGATGAAGCCGGATCAAAAACACTAAGACGAGATTCAGAAGCACACCCAAGCTAGTAAATGGCTGCCGGCGCGCCCGACGATGGAGGAGCGGCTGCCCGGCGCGGCCAGTGAGCGCGCGGAGGCGCCGCGGGACAGACTTCCAGGTAAGTTCCTTACAGAAATAATACTTTTATGTATGTAAGATATATGACATGTATATTTTGTGCTGTCAATATCTATTTGCAGAGAAGTTGATAAAATATTTCCAAAAATGTGCTTAGTCTTTTAGTCTGCTTTGGAAACATTTGGCTGTAATGAAAGGTGAAATACCATGCCATGTAATATGTTATTTGTGTGTAAGGCCAGTTGGTGCATGTATGCTGGTGCACTGCGGCACTGTGTTTGTAAACCAGATCTTGTGGATTTCTGAAACCAGACAGAGGAATACCAAGGAAGTAATTAACTAATGAACTAATTACCAATCAGATCACCTGGTAACCCCTCTGTTCTGCGATTCTCCCCTTGCACTGAGGCAGACTGGGTGGGGGTTACAAAAAGCTCCTTACTATACCTTGCTCAGGATACTGTATCTGCAGCTTCCCCT
Source organism: Gastrophryne carolinensis (assembly GCA_027917425.1). Lineage (NCBI taxonomy): Eukaryota > Metazoa > Chordata > Amphibia > Anura > Microhylidae > Gastrophryne > Gastrophryne carolinensis. The sequence continues at coordinate 540,171,298 of CM051234.1, forward strand.
GCACGGTTATAGTTTATCAAGAAAGATAAAGAAGTGATATGATTTTTTTTATTTTCTTCAGTCCAATTTTATTTCCAGATAAGACAGATGCATAAAACAAATTCTTCTGCTAAAAAAAGAGTACACATATGTCGTGACATTTTAGATTTCCTTTTTGGGAATGTGTTAAAATATACAAAACTGAATGAAAATGCATTCTCCTGATATGTTCTAAACTCAATCTCAGAGATAATTTGCTCTTCTATAGGAGATTCAGACAATGTATTAAAACAGCTTATTGGTTTCCTAAGCCTGCTTAGGAACAGCCCCTCCACTTTAATATTAACTTTTGTTGCTACAACACAAGAATAGATATGAAAGGTGTTAGCCCAGGCCTTACACCAGATTTCAACAGGCCATCTGCAATATTATCAATAAGTGAAAAGACATGAGGATGTGAGGAATGTGTATAGTCCTGTCTCGAGGGAAAGGATTCCCGCAACACATCTGAGAAAATGTATTGCTGTAATAGAGAGCAGAAAAGTTTAGAGGACAAGGTGTCCTGGGCCTGTTTTGGCGTGCAACCTGCAGGAATATACCTGTACATATGTGAATGAATCACCTGGTTCAAATCTCCACACAGTACAAGCAATTCCTTGGTGTGCTGCGATACAAGCCTGAACAAGAATTCAAAAACCTAATTTTGCTTGGTATTGGGTGTATAATAATTTACCAATGTAACTTAAGAATCTTGCAGATGGGCTACAAAAATTAAAAGCTTGCCCCCTGGATTCCAGATGTTATGCTCTAGGGTAAAGTGCACTGAACGCTTCAAGGCAATTTGGAGTTGGCACAGGCCAAGTAGAAGACAGTATATTTTGCACAGAGATATCTGGGGTCTTAGTTTCCTGAAAAAATGCGTTTCCTGCATACAAACAATGTCCGCATGCATGGAGCACATCTGCCTAAATGCTTTGACCCATTTTTTGTGGAGTGTTGAGGCCTTGTACATTAAGTGAGACAATTTTAACTGACATACCTGCCAAAAAAACGTGATCAAGGATAAACCACCTCTTAAAAGGGGACTTAAAGAAGAGCTGAAGAGAAGGGCTGATGAAGAGCCAAGTGATAATTTACATCAGATAGACAATGAAAGTGAATGCCAGTTTTCTCTCCTAAAAAAGAAGTGAGTTTTATCACCAGGCTCTGAATGGACTCCATATGTGTTGCATGTTCAGGCGTGATTCAACCTGCACAGGCAAACACAGCACTCCAACACCGTCTGAACATACTGGGGTAGATTACTTATTGAACACCCCTACTATTTGACTGTAGCTTTTCCTTCTGGCCAGACCCAGAAGCCTATGCAGCACCTTATAGCAGCCTCTTAAAGGGCCCTAAAAACTATACCTTTCGTGGCCCAATCAAGAACCTTGCTGTCTAGAAAGGCCCGTTCTTACCATTTCCACAATTTTCATTGAACCACCTGTCAATATATATGTGTAATGGGTTATAAACCAAGATGCTGCAAATTGCCAGTACATTTTAGGAAGCCTGAAGACTGAATTGTGAGTGAAAGGTGCCTTTTGATATTTTACTGGTCCTTTAGGGGTTGCCAATAAGGTACCTGATAAACCTGCAGGCCAGCAGGGAGAGCTGGGTGGGCCCTGTTGGCTGTTTCTCACAATCCAGAACTCCAGGCAAGGAGGCATTTAAAGAGGTTGAAATGTAGGCTGGCCATGGTCAGGAGGCAACAGGAGCTGGGCCATGTAGAGGCCTGCAGCCAGTGGTGCATGTCTGCATAAGACCGATGCTGGGGAAGAGGCACCCAAAGTAGCTGATGAACAACAAGAAAGTTTTCAGCTACTTAGACCAGGAGCTCTGACTAAAGGAGGCAAGGAATCCTATTCTAAGTCACTGAAGCTTTCTTGTTGCATCTTTGAGACTTTCTGTATCAGCATCAATCTTTTGCAGACATGCACGACATGCTGCAGGCCTCCACAGGGCTTCCAGCACCCAGTCAACCCACATTACAGATCCTGTATGAGTCTTGTCAGCCTCTTTATATGCCTCCTGGCCTGATAATAATGCAGTCAAAAGGCAGTAACATGGTTCCGATAATTGGAGGCAAAGTGGAATAAGGGTGTTGAAGTCATGAGGGACTACTCTGAAAAGTAGAAAGTTCAAGTTTTTTGTAGAAAATATCGTATTGTATATAACATTTTGAACATCCCACATATTAGCTAATGCTAGAAGCTAAAATCAACTCAAAGAGTACAAGCATTGCCAGCAGACATCAGGTTTATGATACCATGTGTAGCTGAGCCATAGCATGAGAAATTGCTCACTGGTGACTTCGCATGAACGTAAAACATTTTCACAATATTTATACACAAGAATTAGAAAAAGACATGCATACATTTCTAATGTCAGTGGATGCAGATTCTGGTACTTATTAAAAATATTATACATTTTCAATTCAAACCAAAAACTGGACCTGGAGCTATTTGTATCTTGTAATATAGTATAAAGCCCTGAATTTCTATTACTTTCCAGAACAAAGAAATCAATATAACTCCTTTGAATCCAATTCTCTTAAGACAAAATCTCTTTTACGTGAACAAAGGTAAAATCATCCACAGTTGCAAGATTCTAATGTTTAATAGCAGAAGGCTCCAGGACAGTTTCGTTCCTGGGGTCACCTGTCAGATACATCTGCCTCTGCGGCCAACCTGGTACCACAGAGGCGTGATAGTAGACAGACTTAAAGAAGAAAAGGGCCTATGTAGGTGGTCCTGGGGATCTTTTATGCTGTTACCTAGCAAAGAAAGGTAAGGTTTATATGAACAATATTAAATTATTGAAATCCAGTGTTGCCTATTTATTTGTATGTGTGCAGCCACTAAACCTGGACTTATTCTTCCAATTACTCTTTTGCTTAAGGATTCCCAACCTGTCTTACCATGGGAGCCACATTCAGTATTGTGTTCCGGAGCCACGCTCAAATTAAATAAAATGTAGGAGCCATATGACTATTATATAGCAAGAAACAAATCAAAGTGGTTCAAGCCTCCAAATACGAAGTAGGCTAATATATAACAAAATGAGCGATACACATGCTACACACTAGGGATTCAAGGCGCTGTACATGGCATTAACAGCTCTGTGTGTGCGGTGCTGCTTCTGTGATGAGATTGCCAACTGACTCAATAAATATAAAAACCCTGTGTGGCTGACCCTGGAATCTAAAAGAAAAAGGTTGGGTGCCCAGGGATGCTGCTGCTCCGGGTCCTCATTGCCAAGCTCTGCATGCAAACAGTACCGATTGGATGAGAGCCTGTGCATGCACCATGGGACAGGGAAAGTTACATTTTGACAGGGAAGCTGGGGGCATTTATATAGCGGAGCATCCCAAGTTGGGATGCCCCGGGGAAAGAAACAACTGGGGATAGTGAAAATCCGGGGTCTTGTTCTGCTTGAAACACACAAAGCTGAAAAGAAGCGAAAATGGGAAACAGAAAGATATTGCAGACAGCAGCAGAGGTAAAAAGAAAGACAAAGTGACAAAATAATAAATCTGGAGAGCAACAAAAACAGTCTCTCTCCTGCAGTCTCTCTCCTTCTGACAGCAGCAGAGATAACATGAGAAACACTGTGAAAAGAATAAATATGGGGAGCAATGAAAACATAGAAATACAATTGTGGAAAAAGGGAAAATTAAAAAAATTAAAAAGTAGGAATCAGGATTCTAACTGTTACTGTAAGAGTCTTTATGACTCTTGGGGGGAGTTGGTCTACCTCTGTATGAAGCATCATAAATTGGGATGTCCCACTGTGTGAAACCCCTTGGATCACCCAGTCCACTCACATCACTTTCACAAGCATGTGCCGCATCTCCGCCCATGGTCATATCCCCAGCATACCTTCATTTAGGCTTGCACCCGCACCAGATCTTTCTGAATGGCTGGTGGTCATATGCCAACCGCTAGATGCAAGAAGAGGAATGGGGCTGGTGACACTTGCTTCATTCAGATTTGTCTGCCACACCAAGGTCAATGAGACAAAGGAAATCTAAATGGAACTGGGCTGCTGATTGGATGGCAAAAAGGTGAGCTTACGGGCAAATCTGGGGGCTATACACAGTGGGAAATCCCAGTCACGGTCAAAGTCAGTTTATTGGTTGTTGTGCCTCTTTAAGAAACCATCAAAAGTGTACAACAAAATGTAACAATTACTTGTGTATTTACCATATTTGTCGATCCATAAGACGCATCCAACCATAAGACGCACCCAGGGGTTAGAGGGAAAAAAATTAGCAAAACTGTATTCTGACAGGTATTTTGAGCATATACACTTTCTCGCTACTCCCCCGTTGGTCTTCCAGTGTACAGCATTCCACACACACACGTTGCAGCGCTCCAATGCAGCTGTTAACTCTATCGCAGCCCAAGCTCGGCAGGGGTGAGTGTGGCCTATGCCTGCCTAAGCCATAAGCCATGCCCACCCGCCAGAGCTAGAACTGAAATAGAATGAACAGCGGCACAAGAGCACAAAAGATGTTTTGTGTTTGTGTGTTTGGGGATCCCCATATCCTGGAGGGTTAGCAGGAGATAAGTGTAACTGCTTTGTTTCTACCCACCAGGAGGAAGCAAGTGTAATGGTTTCCTGGTCACCCACCTGGCCTTGATTGTCTGGTTCTCCCTCCTTTCAGCACCATAAAATATGTGTGGGGGGGGGGGGGTGGCAAAATAAAAGTCAATATCTTATAGCATTATGCACTGCTGTTCATGCTGCCGCACCCCTATTTCCAATGGATAGGCGTGGCCATGAATTTACAATGGCCATACTTAGGCCACACCCACCCACAGGAGCTACCCCAAAAGACCCAGCTGAGACCAGAAAGGGATGGCAAATACCATAGCAAAAAATGGCCGCACCACTGAATAACTAAAAATGAATTAAGTAAACATGTTATTACATTTGATCCTTCAACATATGGACAATACAACAAGACATATTAAAAACATAAGACGGGGGGCACTAGACCACCAGGCAGGGGCTAATACAAGATGGAAACTGTCCCCAAAAAATAAACATAAATAAAGTGACAAGTCCAGTTCAAGAGCATAAAAATCACACAACTAAGCAACCATGTATTACTCAATGCTCAATCACTGATTCCCTGAAGCAGTGGTACATAGTCACAGACCGCCTGGGCTCTGTATACGGGACGTCTCGGCCAGGCATACCACCTGTCTATTACTAAGTATCCAATTTCGTCTTTTAGCACTTGGCACTTTTCTTTCACTATCAATTTGTTTATGATCTTTGTGAAACATTGTGTTGGAATAGCTGTTGCTTTTCATCCACTTGCACTGCACTTGTCACTTTATGTTTATTTTTGGGAACTGTCTCCATCTTGCATTAGGCCTTCCTTACAGTCTAGTGCCCCCTGTCTTGTGTTTTTAAGGTCTTGCTGTATTTTGCTCTGATACTTGCTGGGTCTTTTGGGTTGTTCATTGCTGATCAGAGCAGCCTTCCACACATTAAGTTATTTCTAGTGGTGCCCACAAATCTTTTCTCTACACCCACTGTAGCTAGGGATTGCAACATGGGAGCACTGTAAGCACATAAGATGCACAATTATTTTCCACTCACTTTGGGGGAGGGGGGTGCATCTTATAGAGTGGAAAATACGGTAATAACATAGTGATGAATATGTGATGTAACATGTGCATACTGATGATTGCAACATGTTTATGAACCTTATACCAATATTTTATACATTTTTGTCTTTTTGGCATTTTATAGATCCTCTCCTGTGAGTTTCTCAAGTGTCTGTATGCAGGAAAATAATCTATTAAATGTAAAAACATATATTCTATATAATAGCAAGTGTAATGGTTTCCTGGTCACCCACCTGGCCTTGATTGTCTGGTTCTCCCTCCTTTCAGCACCATAAAATATGTGTGTGTGTGTGGGGGGGGGGGGGGGGTGGCAAAATAAAAGTCAATATCTTATAGCATTATGCACTGCTGTTCATGCTGCCGCACCCCTGTTTCCAATGGATAGGCGTGGCCATGAATTTACAATGGCCATACTTAGGCCACACCCACCCACAGGAGCTACCCCAAAAGACCCAGCTGAGACCAGAAAGGGATGGCAAATACCATAGCAAAAAATGGCCGCACCACTGAATAACTAAAAATGAATTAAGTAAACATGTTATTACATTTGATCCTTCAACATATGGACAATACAACAAGACATATTAAAAACACAAGACGGGGGGCACTAGACCACCAGGCAGGGGCTAATACAAGATGGAAACTGTCCCCAAAAAATAAACATAAATAAAGTGACAAGTCCAGTTCAAGAGCATAAAAATCACACAACTAAGCAACCATGTATTACTCAATGCTCAATCACTGATTCCCTGAAGCAGTGGTACATAGTCACAGACCGCCTGGGCTCTGTATACGGGACGTCTCGGCCAGGCATACCACCTGTCTATTACTAAGTATCCAATTTCGTCTTTTAGCACTTGGCACTTTTCTTTCACTATCAATTTGTTTATGATCTTTGTGAAACATTGTGTTGGAATAGCTGTTGCTTTTCATCCACTTACACTGCACTTGTTACTTTATGTTTATTTTTGGGAACTGTCTCCATCTTGCATTAGGCCTTCCTTACAGTCTAGTGCCCCCTGTCTTGTGTTTTTAAGGTCTTGCTGTATTTTGCTCTGATACTTGCTGGGTCTTTTGGGTTGTTCATTGCTGATCAGAGCAGCCTTCCACACATTAAGTTATTTCTAGTGGTGCCCACAAATCTTTTCTCTACACCCACTGTAGCTAGGGATTGCAACATGTAAGCACTGTAAGCACATAAGATGCACAATTATTTTCCACTCACTTTGGGGGAGGGGGGTGCATCTTATAGAGTGGAAAATACGGTAATAACATAGTGATGAATATGTGATGTAACATGTGCATACTGATGATTGCAACATGTTTATGAACCTTATACCAATATTTTATACATTTTTGTCTTTTTGGCATTTTATAGATCCTCTCCTGTGAGTTTCTCAAGTGTCTGTATGCAGGAAAATAATCTATTAAATGTAAAAACATATATTCTATATTATATTCTGTACAGTATCTTGCAATTTTGCAAATAGGAAGTAACCACAATAACTGAGTGTAAATTTTATCTATATTTGTCTACAGCAATATTATGTGAAATGTGTTGAAAAAGCAGCGCTGAGGTGAAATGCATGCGCAATAAATCAGCTGCATATTTACAATGTGTGAATAAAGAAATAGGTTCCATGGTATTGAATGTTAAGATCAACTAACAATTAGAAGATTTAGGCATGATTGATACTTGGAGATATTGTAACCCTGATACAAAAGACTATACATTGTACTCGAACATGCATAGGAAATATTCTAGATTACACTACATTTTTATATTGCAGCGCAAATTTATACAAAAAATGGAGATAGGCAGTACATTCGGATCACGCCCCAGTATTTTTAGATTTTAAGCGGCTGAATAGAACATAGACAGATTGGCAATGGAGATTAAATATGAGCTTAAAAGGTAAAAGGAATATAGATCAAATTGCCCAGAAGTTAAGCAAATACGTTGAATTAAATGCTATAGAAGATATGAACCGTTTGACAGTTTTGGAAGCCCAGAAGTGCACAATTCGTGCATAGTTCATAGTGTTGGGCTTGGCCCTAAAGAAAAATAGTGCCAGGATAAACTAGATGAATGCAGTCAGAAAGTGCATAGATTAGAGCAGGCACATAAACATAAACACGCATTGCAAAAAAGTTTGCAAGAGGCAAGGAAGAAATTAGTAGCTTTGTTGAGCACAAACCTTCAAAAATGATCTTAGATCCTTAAGAGATAAGCCTAAGGAGGCTCAAATAAAGAAGATAATAGACAAGAAGGGCAAGATTCATATGGCCCCAGAAGCAATTGCACAACAGCTTGCTCAATTTTATAAAGACTTACAATCTAAAAACATATGGAACAGAATAAATAAGGTGATCATGGAAATGTTTTTGAGAGGCTCAAAAATGTAAAAAATACCATCAGAGGCTTCAAGAGATATTGAGAGATCCCTAGTGGGGGCAGAATTGAAACAGGCGATATTCCAACTTGAAACTAATAAAGCCCCAGGACTAGATGGGTTTCCTGTTGCATATTATAGAATCTATGGTTAAATATTGTTTCTACATATGCTTCAAGCCTACAAAACTTCCCACATACTACACTTGCGGTGGATATGATAGTTCCACCCAAATAGGGAAAGAATCCTTGCCAGTGTGCAAGTTATAAACCTGTTGCACTCCTGAACATGGATGTGAAAATGTACGCCAGCTCTGGTGATCAGAATAATACCAAATATCCCTAAACTTATATCTAAGGCACACATTGGGTTTGTTCCTGGCAGAGAAGCCAGGGACAACACCAGCAAGACAGCTGATATCTAGGGATGAGCGAATCGATCTGGACGAACTCGGATTCGTTCCGAATTTCATGAAAAATTCCATTCTGAACGAATCCGAATTTCCCCGCGATTCGATCAATCGAAGTTTTCCTTTAAACTCCATTTATTTCAATTACAGGCATTCTAAAGTGGTGGAAGCACATGTCCGGACATGTCCCCTGGGGCAAGGTATCATGGGAAAGTCACATGCAGCCTATCAGCAGCCAGGAAGCTCGGTGACGTCACCGTGCTATATAAACCGGCGGCCATCTTGCTGGTGCGCATTTCAGCGTTCTATTGCGGCCCGAGCACAGCTGGTTACAGACAGGGACAGAGGGTTAGAGATAGTTAGGGAGAGTCAGAGAGGCAGACAGAGAGGTAGACAGAGCCAGGGAAAGATAGAGAAAAACCGGAACGATCATAGAACAGCATAGAGGTGACAGTGACATTTTTTTTTCTTCATTAGCCAGATCAGTTTTCAATTCAATTTCAGTTCTTTGTGCTGTAAATCTGCCTTGCCACTGTGCATCCCATCTGTGCAGTGGCTTATTTAATCCTATCTGTTACACACAAACATTTCTAAAAACTGGATTAGTTTTAATTTAGTTTTGATCACTTTTAAATTGGTGTGCTTTGTGCTGTAAATCTGCCTTGCCACTGTGCATCCCATCTATGCAGTGGCTTATTTAACCCTATCTGTTACACACAAGCATTTCTAAAAACTGGATTAGATTTAATTTAGTTTTAATATTTTTTGGTCTGCTTTAAATACGCCAGCCCACATGGGCATCCCAAACCTGCACTTAGCAGCCTATCTGTTATACTAAATACGCTTGTTGATCCTCAGCTTAATCAAACTATTGCATTTTGAATTGGTTTTTGTCCTGCTGCCAAAACACTAGGCTGCAGGGTATCCCAAACCTGCACTTAGCAGTCTATCTGTTATATTAAATGTGTTTGATCATCCTCAGCTTAATCAAACTATTGCATTTTGAAATGGTTTTTGTCCTGCTGCCAAAACACTAGGCCACAGGGTATCCCAAACCTGCACTTAGCAGCCTATCTGTTATACTAAATACGCTTGTTGATCCTCAGCTTAATCAAACTATTGCATTTTGAATTGGTTTTTGTCCTGCTGCCAAAACACTAGACGGCAGGGTATCCCAAACCTGCACTTAGCAGTCTATCTGTTATACTAAATACGCTTGTTGATCCTCAGCTTAATCAAACTATTGCATTTTGAATTATTTTTTGTCCTGCTGCCAAAACACTAGGCCACAGGGTATCCAAAACCTGCACTTAGCAGCCTATCTGTTATACAAAATACGCTTGTTGCTCCTCAGCTTAATCAAACTATTGTATTTTGAATTGGTTTTTGTCCTGCTGCCAAAACACTAGGCCGCAGGGTATCCCAAACCTGCACTTAGCAGCCTATCTGTTATACTAAATACGCTTGATGATCCTCAGCTTAATCAAACTATTGCATTTTGAATTGGTTTTTGTCCTGCTGCCAAAACACTAGGCCGCAGGGTATCCCAAAACTGCACTTAGCAGTCTATCTGTTATACTAAATACACTTGTTGATCCTAAGCTTAATCAAACTATTGCATTTTGAATTGGTTTTTGTCCTGCTGCCAAAACACTAGGCCGCAGGGTATCCCAAACCTGCACTTAGCAGCCTATCTGTTATACTAAATACGCTTGTGGATCCTCAGCTTAATCAAACTATTGCATTTTGAATTGGTTTTTGTCCTGCTGCCAAAACACTAGGCCGCAGGATATCCCAAACCTGCACTTAGCAGTCTATCTGTTATACTAAATACGCTTGTTGATCCTCAGCTTAATCAAACTATTGCATTTTGAATTGTTTTTTGTCCTGCTGCCAAAACACTAGGCCGCAGGGTATCTCAAACCTTCTCTTAGCAGTCTATCTGTTATACTAAATACGCTTGTTGATCCTCAGCTTAATCAAACTATTCCATTTTGAATTGGTTTTTGTCCTGCTGCCAAAACACTAGGCCACAGGGTATCCCAAACCTGCACTTAGCAGCCTATCTGTTATACTAAATACGCTTGTGGATCCTCAGCTTAATCAAACTATTGCATTTTGAATTGGTTTTTGTCCTGCTGCCAAAACACTAGACGGCAGGGTATCCCAAACCTGCACTTAGCAGTCTATCTGTTATACTAAATACGCTTGTTGATCCTCAGCTTAATCAAACTATTGCATTTTGAATTATTTTTTGTCCTGCTGCCAAAACACTAGGCCACAGGGTATCCAAAACCTGCACTTAGCAGCCTATCTGTTATACAAAATACGCTTGTTGCTCCTCAGCTTAATCAAACTATTGTATTTTGAATTGGTTTTTGTCCTGCTGCCAAAACACTAGGCCGCAGGGTATCCCAAACCTGCACTTAGCAGCCTATCTGTTATACTAAATACGCTTGATGATCCTCAGCTTAATCAAACTATTGCATTTTGAATTGGTTTTTGTCCTGCTGCCAAAACACTAGGCCGCAGGGTATCCCAAACCTGCACTTAGCAGCCTATCTGTTATACTAAATACGCTTGTGGATCCTCAGCTTAATCAAACTATTGCATTTTGAATTGGTTTTTGTCCTGCTGCCAAAACACTAGGCCGCAGGATATCCCAAACCTGCACTTAGCAGTCTATCTGTTATACTAAATACGCTTGTTGATCCTCAGCTTAATCAAACTATTGCATTTTGAATTGTTTTTTGTCCTGCTGCCAAAACACTAGGCCGCAGGGTATCTCAAACCTTCTCTTAGCAGTCTATCTGTTATACTAAATACGCTTGTTGATCCTCAGCTTAATCAAACTATTCCATTTTGAATTGGTTTTTGTCCTGCTGCCAAAACACTAGGCCACAGGGTATCCCAAACCTGCACTTAGCAGCCTATCTGTTATACTAAATACGCTTGTGGATCCTCAGCTTAATCAAACTATTGCATTTTGAATTGGTTTTTGTCCTGCTGCCAAAACACTAGGCCACAGGGTATCCCAAACCTGCACTTAGCAGTCTATCTGTTATACTAAATATGCTTGTTGATCCTCAGCTTAATCAAACTATTGCATTTTGAATTGTTTTTTGTCCTGCTGCCAAAACACTAGGCCGCAGGGTATCCCAAACCTGCTCTTAGCAGTCTATCTGTTATACTAAATACGCTTGTTGATCCTCAGCTTAATCAAACTATTGCATTTTGAATTGGTTTTTGTCCTGCTGCCAAAACACTAGGCCGCAGGGTATCCCATATTGCCAATTTTCATAGTATCTGGTGCAGAGAAGCAGTTCCTCACTTTATTTAGCTTCTTCTTTTTAAAGTAAACACATTTTTTAACGTACCTATTGCGCATTTCAAATACATAAAAATGTAAGGCAGACAAGTCCCAGGATGTTCAAAGAGGAGTGGCAGAGGCAAAGATTCAGCAGGCAGAGGTCGCAGCAGACTAGGGGCGAGTGGCAGCAGGAGTCACGGTGAGAGACCTGATCTGCCAGTATCTGCTAGCGGTCGTGTCTCCACCAGTAACGCATCTGCCGTGGTAGATTGGTTAACGCGGTCATCCACATCATCACAAGTTACATCTGACACCCCCAGTCTAGGGTCGGTAGGTTCCTCTGACACAACCCTGAGTTGGCATGGCCCGAGAGCAGTCCCTATCCTCCTATTTCCTCTGTCCTACGCCGTTCCCTCCCCCAGCGATGTATCCTATGCTTTGGGTTCAGCTTCTCTCTTTAGTGAGGAGGACGATCAGATAGAGGACAGTCAGCAGCTACTGCCCAGCCAAGAAATGGAGGTGGCTTCTTTCACTAGGCAAACAAATAGTGATGTGGAGAGTGGCGTGGGTGTTGCGAGCGTTCCAGCTCCTGCACCAGACACTGTTGAGGAAACCGAGAACATCGGTGATGTGCAGCCACAACTCGATGATGATGAAGCCGATCGCACTTGGGAGCCAGGTGCAGAAGGGGCTTCATCATCAACATCAGGAGAAGAGGGGCGCAGGTTTCCCCGGAGTCAGCAGCTGAGGTAGCAAGGTGTTAGCAGCATGGTTGGCAGTCAGCATGGGGGCAGAATTGTAAAGCCTGGAGCCAAACGGGGCCGGGGTAGAGCACTTGCTGCATGGCAGGCTACCTTATCGGGAGGTAGTGGAGCAGGGGTTCCTGGAGTTGGCGATAGTAGCAGTGAATCAGTGCGGGCTGTTGGTGGGAAAAGTAGCTACTCGGCAGTGTGGCAGTTTTTCCTGAAGCATCCGCAGGAGGGTAACATGGCCACATGCAAGATATGTAGGCAGAAGGTGAAGTGTGGCCAGGGCCCAAATGTTGGCACCACGGCCCTGCGTCAACATATGATGCGTCACCATAAAGCGGCCTGGGAGAACCGAGGCTCCGAAGAGGTGGTCCAGGCTGCTTCCTCACCGAGTGGCATGCCGCTCCCAATTTCTGCCAGTCAAGGCTGCAGCACCTCAGCCGAAGGCAGCTGTGCGTCATAACCATCCTCTATCGCTCCTCCTGATGCTCCTGCTCCTCCTCCTCCTCCTCCAAGTCATGCATCCCGCCAGCAATCCATCAGCGAAGCCATGTCCAAGAGACAGCAGTATGCGCCCACTCATCCTACAGGGCAGAAGCTGACTGTGCTCCTGTCCAAGTTGCTGGTGCTGCAGTCGCTCCCTTTTCAGGTGGTGGACTCTGCACCTTTCAGAGATCTGATGGCTTGTGACGAGCCGAGGTGGAGAGTGCCCAGCCGTCATTTCTTTGCCAAGAAGGCAGTAACAGCACTGCACAATTTTGTTGAACAGAAGGTGGGCCAGTCCTTGAGCCTGTCGGTGTGTAGCAAAGTGCATGGCAGCGCCAACGGTCAGGGACAGTACATGTCGTTTACGGCCCACTGGGTGAATGTGGTCCCTTTGCAGCAGCAGCAACTTGGGCAGGTCACGCCGCTTCGACCTCCGCGCTCCCTGGCCGTTGTGCCTGTGACACCGTGCGACTCGGCCTCCTCATCCTCCGCCTTCTCTTCACCCTTGAGCTGTAGGCTCAAGTCTCAGTGCCCCTCCAGTCTACCATGTGTGCAGGGCACGGAGGTGTCACGCTGTGATTCACATGGTTTGTCTTGCTGAACGGAGTCACACAGGGGAGGAACTGCTTAAATTTATTCATCAAGAAATCCAAACATGGCTTACTCCAAGAAAACTGAAAATGGGAACCATGGTTACCGACAATGGGAAGAACATTTTGTCTGTGCTGCGACAAGGAAGACTGACCCATGCGCCCTGCATGGCTCACGTCTTCAATCTAGTTGTGAAGCAGTTTGTGAAGTCTTCCCCCCATCAGTAAGACATCCTAACAACTTCAAAGAAACTTTGCATGCACTTCAGCCACTGATACACCACCAAGCCCTTCTTGAGCTACAGCGTCAGAACGGTAGGCCCCAACATAGTCTGATTTGCGATGTTTCCACCCGTTGGAATTCCACCCTTCACATGTTGGACCGATTATATAAACAGAGAAAAACCATCACGGATTTCCTGATGATCCAAGCGGATAGGGGGACTCCCCTGTGTAACTTCAATGTCAACCAGTGGCAGCTCATACGTGACACCTGCCGTTTGCTCAGGCCCTTTGAGGAAGCCACTTTATTTGTGAGTCGCCAGGATTACGGGATGAACGACTTGATTCCACTGCTTTATGTACTACTGCACATGTTGGAAACCATGGCTGGTCAGGGCACTGGAGACATGCCGTCTACATCTTACGGCCACATGAACCCCTTTGGAGCAGAACTGGAGGAGGAGGAGGAAGAAGAGGAGGAGTGGCACGGTGCACAGTTTAGGCTTGGAGAAATGGCTGGTTTATCTAGTCAGCTGACAGGAGAAGAGGAGCAGGAGCAGCCAGAGGAGCTAGAGGGTTGTGAGGAAGGCGAGACAGGGGACCCAGACACACCGTGGCAGTATGCAGTGGAGATGGAGAAAGGTAGTCCCTCCGAGTCACTTGCACAAATGGCAGGAAGCATGCTCACGTGCTTGCGTAGTGACCCCAGAATTGTTTCCATTTGTCGGCGGGATGACTTCTGGCTGTCCACCTTATTGGACCCTCGCTTCCGGCACAAAATGGGGAAATTTTTTAAACCCGCCGAGAGGGAGGAAAAACTGAACTACTACAAAGACATTCTACGTAGTCAGTTGGCTGATGCCTATCTGCGCCATGGTCCATACTCTCACAGGTCTGACTCGGGGGGACCTCTGCGCTCACCTTCCACTGCCATGCCTGCTGGGGGGGTTGGCAGGAGCAGCAGTAGCAGCTCCATCAGCAGCAGCAGCCTCAGTCTTCAGTCGCTAATGAGTAGCTTTCTACACCCGCATAGTGAGGCTACTCATGAGCAGCAGGAAGACCTGGATCAGGACCTCAACCAGCAGGTCATGTCATACCTTGACATGACCATGCCAACACACCTTGAAGATCCGCTGGACTTCTGGGCAGCCAAACTTGGCTTGTGGCCGCAACTAGCAGAGTTTGCCCTGGAAAAGCTGTCCTGGCCGGCAAGTAGCGTGCCATCTGAGTGGCTGTTTAGTGCGGCGGGGGCCATAGTTACGGCGAGGAGAACTCGTCTGTCAACTAAAAATGTGGAGAGACTCACCTTTGTCAAAATGAATCAGGGATGGATCAGCCAGGATTTCCACCCACCAATGGCTGATGCATGCGACTAGATTCAGCATGGTGCCACGTTTTACACTTTCCAAATGGTGCAAAACATATTTATGTCTTTAGGCCAATTTTTGGGCTCCTGCTGATGCTAACTTCAGGGTGTGTCTTCCAGACAATTTTTGGCCTCCTGCTGATGCCAACTTCGGGGTGTGCCTTTCAGCCAATTTTTGGCCTCCTGCTGATGCCAACTTCAGGGTGTGCCTTTCAGCCAATTTTTGGCCTCCTGCTGCTGCCAACTCCAGGGTGTCTTTCAAGCAATGTTTGGGCTCCTGTTTATGCTGCTGCCATCTCCAGGGTGTGCCTTCCAGCTAATGTTTGTGCTCCTGCCAACTTCAGGGTGCCTTCCAGCCAATTTCTGGGTTCCTGCTGCTGCTGCCTACTCCAGGGTGTGTCAGTCAATTTTTGGGCTCCTGCTGCTGCTGCCAACTCCAGTGTCTCTTTCAAGCAATGTTTGGGCTCCTGCAGCTGCTGCTGCTTGCAACTCCAGGGTGTGATTCATCCAATTTTTGGGCTCCTGCAGCCAACTCCAGTGTCTCTTTCAAGCAATGTTTGGGCTCCTGCTGCTGCTTGCAACTCCAGGGTGTGATTCATCCAATTTTTGGGCTCCTGCAGCCAACTCCAGTGTCTCTTTCAAGCAATGTTTGGGCTCCGGCTGCTGCTGCTGACAACTCCAGGGTGTGATTCATCCAATTTTTGGGCTCCTGCAGCCAAATCCAGTGTCTCTTTAAAGTAATGTTTGGGCTCCTGCTGCTGCTTGCAACTCCAGGGTGTGATTCATCCAATTTTTGGGCTCCTGCTGCCAAATCCAGTGTCTCTTTCAAGCAATGTTTGGGTTCCTGCTCCTGCTGCTGCTGCTTGCAACTCCAGTGTGTCTTTAGTCCAATTGTTGGGCTCCTGCAGCCAACTCCAGTGTCTCTTTAAAGCAATGTTTGTGCTCCTGCTCCTGCTGCTGGCAACTCCAGGGTGTGATTCATCCAATTTTTGGGCTCCTGCAGCCAACTCCAGTGTCTCTTCCAAGCTATGCTTGGGCTCCTGCTGCTGCTGCTTGCAACTCCAGGGTGTGATTCACCCAATTTTGGGCTCCTGTAGCCAACTCCAGTGTCTCTTTAAAGCAATGTTTGGGCTCCTCCTGCTGCTGCTTGCAATCCCAGGGTGTGATTCATCCAATTTTTGGGCTCCTGCAGCCAATTCCAGTGTCTCTTTAAAGCAATGTTTGTGCTCCTGCTCCTGCTGCTTGCAACTCCAGGGTGAAATTTATCCAATTTTTGGCCTCCTGCAGCCAACTCCAGTGTCTCTGTCAAGCAATGTTTGGGCTCCTGCTGCTGCTGCTTGCAACTCCAGGGTGTGATTCATCCAATTTTTGGGCTCCTGCTGCCAACTCCAGTGTCTCTTTCAACCAATGTTTGGGCTGCTGCTGCTGCTTGCAACTTCAGGGTGTGATTCAGCAAATTTTTGGGCTCCTGCTGCTGCCAGCTCCAGGGTGTGTTTTTCAGGCACTATAGGGGCCCCTCTTAGTGATGCCACTTCAACTCTCTGCAATTGTGCCGCTCTGCGATTCTATTACCGATGCCTCTGATCTGCATGTGATAATTATTTACAGTATTATTTCACTAACCCAGCACGCATCCTATGCGTGTTACAGCAAGGCAGAATGGTTTACAACCCTATTGAGACTCTAGGAGGCTCAGAAATAGCCGTTTTTAATAGCGATTCGCCGAGAATATATTCGTGTCGAAACGATTTTTGACGCAAAATTCGGCGAATCAGTCGAATCGATTTTTTCAAAAGTTCGCTCATCTCTACTGATATTCATCATTGGGTGCTGGAAAATACTAGAGCTTTTGATAGGGTGAGCTGGGCTTGGATAGGTATGGGCACTAAAATGCGGATGGGATTATGGCTTTATGCTCTAATCTGACAGCCAGGGTTAGTGCATCAGACACAGGATCAGAAAACATTGGAATATCCAATGACACACGACATGGGGGCCCCTTGTAGCCCCTGTTTTTTTTACTGTCTTTAGAACCGTTTTCACGCCAGGTTAATGAACATCACATAACATGAGAGGTATAGAAATACAACAGGTACAATATACATTTTCTGCTTTTGCTGATGTTATGCTCTTCTATATTACATATCCAAAAAACCTCACTCCCAAATCTTCTCGACTTCTCGATTCAATCAATTTCAATTTATTTCAAATCTTGAAATTAACTACAGTAAATCCTTGGCAATCTGGGAATCTTATAGCAACAATAGAGTTATGTAAGCAACATTTTCATTTTCACTGGCAAGCAAAATATATAAATTACCTGAGAGTATATATACCCACGAATCTAGACCTCATATTTGAGTTGAACTATATTCCTTTATATAGGCACATTAAAAAAGATTTGGAGAACTGGCACAAACATAAACCAGCATGGTTTAGCAGAATTAAAGTGGTTAAAATGAACATCATTCCCCAGGTATTATACATATTACAGACACTACACATTTGCATGCATATCATTCTAAAAATGAAAGGATGAAAGAACTAAATTATAAAATAACCACCCAATGGTAAAAGATGCCAGATCCTCAGATCTTGTATCTTTGTTGGATATGTGCTCAAGAGAAGGGAACCTTCTCATTAGTGTTTTGGGATGTAATAGAGTTATTGGTCACAAATGTATTCAAACGCCAAATCAGACTGGATATTTGGATAAGTCTTTTGCATAGCCATCCAGCTAATATGAATAAGAATGGCTCCATGCTATTATCACACATATTGTGTGCAGCCAAACTTTTAATAGCCAGAAACTGGAGGTCTAGAGAGATCAGATCTAGGTAAAAAATAGAACATTTGATCGGCTTTTTGGCAGAACAAGATGAGATATCGGCAATAAAAGAATGTTCAATGGGAGTATACCAAGGTATTGGGTTGGTGGGGGGAGTATCTTCAATCACTTCATCTACTTTAAATGAGGGGGGCGGACTGATGGGATAATATTTCAGATCTCACTGTTTCTTCCCCTCCTCCTTCTTCTCTCTTTTCTTTTCATGGGGGACTGATTACCCGGGAGTCCCACATTTTGGACACCCATTTTTGGGGTAAGGGGGGGGGGTGTACGTATTAGGAGGGAAATGAAGCAAAGAAATGTGAAATGAATGATTAACAGTTCTAAAGTTAACTTTAAAGTATTGCAATGTATGTGATAAAGATTTAAAGCAGACCAACAGTCAAAAATAACTTAAAGCAGACCAAGAAGGCAAACAGTGCTCATATACATCCCACCCCAGGGCATTTTAGATTGCTGCACATAAAAATTAATTTACCTTTTTCTAAGTCATGCTGTGGTAGATTTTAAACACAAAATGGCGGCTTATGCATCTTCAGGCCACCTGCAAACAGGAAGTGCTGCTGTGCTTCCTGTTACTGCGCATTGTCAGTTATGTCAGTTGAATCCAGGCAGCAGCATGGCTGAGATGCTGGAAGGGGAAGTTCCAAAATGGCCGCTACCTTTCTTTTCCAACTGTGGCTGGCTGTTGGTCTGGTTTAAGCAGTGGCTTAGGAGAACTGTTGTTTTTCCCCACCTGTAGGGTAAATGTGGAGATTTTTTACTTTGGCTTGTTATTTGCTATGATTATGAATCGTTTTATGTAAATGACATATATATGCTTAAAAACAAGTTATAATGTGTTTATATAATGAAAATAAAATAAAGATTTAGACAAAAACTATATTTATGATTATAGGATTAATTTTACTTTCCAACCTAATTTAAAAAGGAAAACTACCTGTAACATATGTTTCAGATATAAATTATACATAGATTACAGTAAACGCAAAACTGTATTGACCTGGTTAGGTTTTATTGAAATTAATTGGGCATTTACAAGAGGGCGCAGATTTAAAAACTTGTGGCATGTAGACTGGCTGTAAGAACTGGGGAACTTGCAGGGCAAAAGACAATACCAATTGCTTATTTCGTAAATAATGAGTGCATTTTAGGATTAACAATTCAGATCGAGAGTTCATCAAAGTTACAACTAAACAATTTCAGCCCTTGGAAATATTGTATCCCTCATTTCTTGCTATCCTCTGTTTTCCCCTACAAATAATATAAAATGAGAGATGCATTATCTAGTGGGATGGTGAGGGGGCAACGCAACTGCTACATAAACAAAACAGTAAATCAAAAGAATGGAGCACCAGCATCTATAATCAAATCAAATGGGACTATATATAAAAAAAAAAACTTTCCGTAACATGAATTATTGGTCCTTACCATAAAAGCTATGATATATACACAAAATACACCAATGTGGCCCGGGAAACAATACATTTATGAATCATATTTGTGTTTTTCTTTTAACAAAATCCTTAACTTACTTACTAAACTCGCTCAATGCACCCACTCAATTTCGACTAGATCTGCACATGATCATGTTTACCCAGTTAAGCTGTTGAAATTCTGTTAGTAGCAAGTGCAGGTGCACATTTTGAAAGTATTGCTTTAGACTAAACCATTTAGAATATGGGACATCACAAACCAGATTGGAAACAAAAACAAAACTGCAAAACAAAATAAAAATATAAAAATATGCAAAGGCTAGCTAAAATATTTGGACCAATTCTCAAGGTTCTTATCGCTGACCAATCCCCACGGTTCATAAAGTATAGGCATTCTTGGGCCCCAGTTCAAAGAGCCGGCAAGCCACCTACTGGCATGCGGGTGACTTGCTGAAACCCTCAGCCAGATTACCTGCACCCTCACTGGCCCCGAGCTGCAAGCCCGCATAGCTGGTGCCCAGGCTGATTTTGCTAGAAAGGGGGGATTCCGAACATTTTTTCAAATGTAATTTTTCCCAGTAATTCTTTAAAAATCAACAAACTCACTATCATTTACCTGCACGCCGGCTCCCCCATAGTTCCGGTCCGGCGGCTGCCGATAGGCTCTGTCTTAGCAGTGCCAGATGCAGGCTTGCGCAGCTGAAAGTGGGGCCAGTGGGGGGAAGATGGCATGAGCCACCATCCAGCGCTGCTGAGGCATCGCCCAGCATGGAACATCAGATCGGAGAGGTAGGGGAGCCAGTGGGCAGGTAAGTGACAGTGAGTTTTTTTTTTAAAAAAACAAATTTTCAGGAAAAATGCATGAATCCCAAGAATTTTGGCTTTGTGTCGAAACTAATTTTCAGGGTTTTAGGGTGATTTTTTAGAATTGGTTTGCTCATCAATACTTGAAGTAACAGCAAATTAACAGTGCAACCTTTAGAAATACACAATATCATGTGCATTATGGTGCCCTAATAAAGGTATAAAAAATGTTATCTGCAAGATAGCTCATTGTTTCTCAATATTCCTAAAATGTATTAAACAACCCCATGTGTGCTTAATTTATGCTGGCCCTCAAAGGTCATAATAGACTATTTGAACAAATAGTTATATATATATTTAACAAAAGTACAAGGTTAGATTTAAACCAGGTTCATCCCCAGTAAATGCAAGAAAATTCAGGGAATTGTATGACACAATTCACTATGGCCTAATATATAATGCATTAATAGAGCTAGAAAACAGTTGCTGAATTCTTATTATGTACAGTTATTTGCATGCAAATAGCGCTGTATTTAGAACACTGAGAGAAAACTGGGGATTTAAATTCCATGAATTAGATAAATACAGTAATGGCATTTATGGAATAATTCATGTGTACACAAACAGACAAAACAATGAAAATCTGCTACTAATAAATGTAAAGAGAAAGTTTTCTGCAGTGCTTGGTAGCAACTTTGCTCTCATTTCAATTTCATTTCTCCAGGACCACTCAAAAAAATGGTACAACAGCCACTCTGTCCCTTGGAGCTCTAAGCACAAGTGAGCATGGCTAGCCACAGTGGTCAAGAAGATGTCCCAAGACTCATTAAGCTGCACCCCAACATGCCCTTCCCAGATCAGCCTTGACCCAGAAATTGAAGTGAAAAGCAGCCGTACTTAGAATACATAAGGTATTTAAATATAAGCAGAGATTCAGTGATACGAGGCCCTTATTTAAGAAGGGATAGCGTCAGGTAGCGCCTGGTTAATGAGAGGTAGCGACTGATAGCGACTGGTCAACGCCGGACACGGCACGCAATTACACATTTATTAAGCAGAATCTGTTGAGCGACTGGAATAGCGCCATGTAGCCTCTGATTCATCATTTTTACAGCCTCAGCGAACAGCGCCAGCGTTCAGCCTTGCACAGCGCCAGGTATGACCTCTCGCTACCTGGCGCTCTCCCATACATTTCAATGGACGATCCTTTTCTTCTCTTTAAACAGGGTTTTTTTTTTTTTTTTCAAAAAATCACAAATAATTCCATTACAGGTCTGGCATTAAAGTGTTCATGTTACAATGTATTCCATATGTTTTCGCTTTGTTACTAGTTGATAGATGCTTGAAAACAGACTTTAAACACACAGCCTCCTGCGCTCTGGGCTTCAAACAAGTATTTTTCAGCGCCAGAGATTTTTGCAGCTGTTTTTTTCCTGAATATGGTGTGAGTCGGTCGCTATGAGCAGTCGCTAACATGCGCTCCCATACAGCGCTGTACTGGTCAAATAGCCACTGCTCACAATGTATTCACCATTACTGAACAGCGACTATAAAGTAGCGACTCACGGCCGAGCACTGCGACTACTAGCGGGTGCTCTGAAAATGCCTGCTACAGACGCTCATCTGTCGCTACCTGCCGCTAATGATGAATCAGCCTGTTAGATATAGCTTATGTTACACTGATTCAGAAGGGGAATACAGTGGAAGAGGTTTAGTGTTTCTATAAAGCAGACCAAAACTCCCGAAAACAAATCAATCTATTTTGCTCTCCCACCCCAGATACATTACCATTTGGATGTTTTCTGCTCTCAATTCTGCTTGGTATTCCTGCTATAGTGTTTTTAATTTTGTTTTCTCCGTGTATGCCATTGGTTTCTGACAGGATACAATTGTTCTAAACTAGCTGATTACGTCCCCCTTAAAAAGGTGTTAAAGGAAGATAAGAGCCAAAAGAAGGTTGAATTTTCTCTCAATTTTTCATTTGAAGATAAAATAGTTTGTGAGTATTTTTATCCAAATGATTACCAGGACACTAAGGGGAGTTGATACATGGGTTTTGTAATGTGCAGGCTGATTCATTACTAACGCCAGGTATCGGCAGATGAGCATCTGTATAGCGGCACTTAGAGCGACCACTAGTAGATGCTATAAGCGGGTATCGGGCGATGTAACAGAGCGCCTCAGTTGCTCTAGTAACCTGGCCGGCATTGATGAATGAATGCAGGGAGCGAGAGGTAGCGCCAGCTCATTGCGACCGACTCTCAGCGACTCAAACCATATTTAACAAAAAAGCACACACACAGCGTCGGCGCTCTGGATCTGGTCGCTATAGCATAGAGCGGCAGACGCTGTGTGATTAAAGTCTGTTTTTGAACACATATCTACCAGTAACAAAGCAAAAACACATGGAATTACACTGTTGTAACATTGTGACATTAATACTTTAATGCCAGACCTGTAATGACAATTCTGCATAAAAATATAAAAAATCAAAAAAGTTTTAAAAAATGACTTTTTCTAGGCCAGGAGAGGTGACACAATTATTTTAGAGAATAAAAATTAAAAACAAAAAAGCCTGTTTAAACAGAAGAAAAGGAACATCCATTGAAATGTATGGGAGAGCGCCGACTCTATACACTGGGCCGCCTGCAATGATGAATCTTACGCTACATGGTGCAGTTCCAGACGCTTTACGGAATCGCTTTCATAAATATGTGGCATTGCGTACAGCGCCCAGCGTTCACCAGACGCTGCCTGCAGCTATAAGTCACTACCTGCCGATATCCCTTAAAGTGGACCAACACCCAGGATTCTGACTATCCTGGGTCTTGGTCCACTTTGGTGGGGCACCCCCGATCGGGGTGGCCCGCTGTGTGAAACCCCCCCGATCACCCGAAAAACTCACCTCTCCCCGCTCCCAGCGCCGACGGACAAGCAATCTGACAGTCCCGGACAAGCGGCTCCTCCGCCGCCGCCTCCCGCGCGTCCCTCTTGACGCGCGCGCGCCCGCTATTCACAGACGGCCGGCGCGCGCACGCCTAGAGGGGCGCCAGGGAAGATAAGGTAAGGGGGTTTGGGGTGTTTGGGGGGGTTTCACCCCGCGGGACATCCCGATCTCGGATGTCCCGCGGGGAGGGAGATGATCCCGTGGGTGTTGGTCCACTTTAATGAATAAACCCCATAGTTTTTCATAGGATGTGGTTGGTCTGCTTTAAGGTTAAAACTAGTGTTCCTGCTTCTGCTTAGGGGTGTACAAAGGTTTTTATACTGTCTGATAGCACACCAATGGAGTAAGGACTGGCTCTGTCTTTTTTATTGTGCATAATGTCACCTATGAGAGCCTTGTATTTATTATTTAATGATCTTTATTTTTTTTACTTTTTTTATGCCATTAACTAAAGATCAATCACTAGCATTTTAATTTTAAAAAAATGAGCAAAATTCTGTTAGTATTAAAGCAAATTAGGTAAAGTAACTTTAACCCAAATCCAACACTATTAATCATATAATACAACCTTTAAAATCGATCATCCTTAATATCTTTTTAGGTTTGTACTTTCATCACTAGGTCCACTCTAAGATAGCAAACCTTGAAAAAAAACATGACATTTTACATATTCATGTCTTATCTTAAGATCATAACAAGAGCGTATTGATTGAAACAAATGTGTGTGAAGTACGATCAAATGTCTCATGAATCATAAAAGAGCTACATTGATTTTCTTATTCTTTCAAGTCCACTTTCTAACAGCGCATGACATAATTAGCATGACACTTTCTAACAGTACATGACATAATTAACATGACAGGTGTATTAGAATAACAGAATTTTTTGTGTCAGTGCATCTTATATAGGGAAATATTAAAAACAAAACACAGATTACATTCCCGGCACTCCTGGTACAGACACATAAACACATGCATATACACACACGTTACTGGTGCCCCATACACTCTCACACACACATACCCTACTGGCGTCGGCCACCGGCACCACACATACTCATGTTCCTGGTACTCAGTGCTGGTTCATTGACAGGCATGCCCATTCGCGACCCCGGAAACGTGTGTGGTTGCGGTGGATGGCGGTAGGTGTGTGTGTGAGTGTGTGTGTGTGAGCGGAGGGGGATGTCCGCTGGTAAGAGATGTCTGTGCAGCGCAGGAAAAGGGTTATGGGGAGATGTCGATCACTGTCTGTTATAAGGGATGCCCCTCACTGCCTGTAATGAGAAATGCCACTCACTGCCTGTAATGAGGGATACCTCTTACTACCTGTAATAATGGATACTCCTCACTGCCTGTAATGAGAGATGCCGTTCACTGCCTCTAATAAGAGATACTACTCATTGCTGTAACGAGGGATGCCCCTCACTGCCTGTAATGAGAGATGCCGTTCACTGCCTCTAATAAGAGATACTACTCATTGCTGTAATGAGAGATTCCGCTCACTGCCTCTAATAAGAGATGCCGTTCACTGCCTCTAATAAGAGATACTACTCATTGCTGTAATGAGGGATGCCCCTCACTGCCTGTAATAAGAGATGCCGTTCACTGCCTCTAATAAGAGATACTAATCATTGCTGTAATGAGGGATGCCCCTCACTGCCTGTAATAAGAGATGCCGTTCACTGCCTCTAATAAGAGATACTACTCATTGCTGTAATGAGAGATTCCGCTCACTGCCTCTAATAAGAGATGCCGTTCACTGCCTCTAATAAGAGATACTACTCATTGCTGTAATGAGAGATTCCGCTCACTGCCTCTAATAAGAGATACTAATTATTGCTGTAATGAGGGATGCCCCTCACTGCCTGTAATGAGAGATGCCGTTCACTGCCTCTAATAAGAGATACTACTCATTGCTGTAATGAGGGATACCCCTCACTGCCTGTAATGAGAGATGCCGTTCACTGCCTCTAATAAGAGATACTACTCATTGCTGTAATGAGGGATACCCCTCACTGCCTGTAATGAGAGATGCCGTTCACTGCCTCTAATAAGAGATACTACTCATTGCTGTAATGAGGGATACCCCTCACTGACTGTAATGAGAGATGCCGTTCACTGCCTCTAATAAGAGATACTACTCATTGCTGTAATGAGAGATTCCGCTCACTGCCTCTAATAAGAGATGCCACACGCTTTCTGTAATGGAGGATGTCCCTCACTGTCTGTAATGAGGGATGCCGCACGCTGCCTGCAATGAGGGAAGCCGCACACTTCCTGTAATAGGGTATGCAGCACACTGTCTGTAAAGGGGTGATTGGGAGGATTTAAGCACCCTATTTGGCTTACAATATTTTTTTCTTATTTTTGTCTTCTTAAAACGGACCAACAGACTGGCACAGTTTGAAAAGAAATCTCCCCAAAACTCACTTGCCCTATCTGCATGCATGACACTGAATCATTGTCAACACTTACATTTGCCCCTGCACCCAATAAAATCTGAAACACTGCTTCGCTGATTTTCTAGTGGTAGATGCCATTTTTGAGGTTCTTTTCCCAGCATCTTAGCCATGCTGCTGCCTGGATTCAACTAACATAACTGATAATGCACAGTAACAGGGAACTCAGCAGCACTTCCTGTTTGCAGGCGGCCTGCAGATCCATGAACAGCCATTTTGGTTTTCACTGTTTGTTGTGTTGGGCAACCTGGTTGGCATCCACCAGAACCCAAACCAGCATCTCCATCTGCTGGTGGTGGCACTGCTGCTCCACAATCACTGCATCCAGGTCTTTGTGGAGCAAACGGGCATTCCGTCATACAACTTTAAAATATCTATTGCCATTTTGCCGAAAAGTGGTGCTGTTGGCCCGCCAGTTTGCCTTCATGATTTTGCACGACCTTACCAAAAACAGGTGCCGTCTGACCAGGGCTGTCTTTTTCCTGGGCACTCTGTGGAGCTGGTGGGGCTGCTGCTGGCAGAATGGAGCTGTAACTGCAGGGAGGAGTGGTGAACGCCAGTGTCCATGATGGCAGCAGTTGGTGGAGGCATCCAGATGATATTGTGGGTCTCATCCAGATGTTAGGAGTACCCTTCTTCTAGCTCATTAATTTCATCCAGAGGAGGTGCAATCTATGTGGAGAAAGGTCAGCATTTGTTACCATACAGCCTCCAGGGCTCCAAACTTTACCCTGGGTTCACCCTCCTCATCTACCCTGCCCCTTACCCTTTGCCTATTAAGCTCACTCATTTACCTCATCACTGTCTGGACTCGGCTCCCTTGGTGGCTGGCTGGTGGGTGGTCCCGACCTTGATAATGTCTCAGTGGTAGCCAAACAAGACAGGTCAGCTGAAGCTGCAGGTGGCAGGTTTTGCGGTGAGGTGCTGCTGGCTGGGATGTTGCAAAGTCAAGGTAAATGCACTGGTAGTTTTCAGTATATGTGCCCCTTCACAATCCCTACATATTGGGTCCCACATTGACGTGGGCCCCCAAATTTTGGTCTGCTCATACTCATGTTAGGGGTTACATATAAAGGTTGCCAAATACCCATGGTGTGTCTTGTCGCACAACATATGTTGTGTTTGCAAGCCCTCAAAGTTGGCTGTGCATGTGGGAACTAATATGGGGTGATATATTCAAGGTTGCGCTATTAGTTAACAATATAACAATTTAGAATTAATTTAGAATCTAGAGATTAAACGTCCACTCGCTAGGAGTAATATCAGAACTGTAGCCATAGCAGTCCCAAGAAGATGCAAGCAAGTTTTGGTATATAGCCACAGCCGGTTATATATCGGTCACTCCGCGGGACATAAAACTTCAAAGTTCAACACCAAAAGTGTTTTATTTCCATTGAGGTGTAACACGTACCAGATTTCTTTAGAAAAAACGCCTTGTAATCAAATAGCAAATAATTTAGTTCCTCCTTAAGGATTGGGATCTGCTACTTTCAAATTCATCCACTTTTTCACTTCTTAATGGGAATAAAAACGGGTCTTGTGATATTTTTACATCAAGGAGTAAGTCGATAGGACAAAACGCGCTGGGCGGAGCCTAGTGACCACGTGACTTTCGAAGGAAGACAGAGATTACCGAGCCTGCGGCAGTGGCGTCGGGTAGACATATATGCAGAGCGGTAGGAGCCTGAGCTGATTGGGGTGGCGAGATCGATGGTGGTAACACGCAGCTTTGCCTTCTCAAAAATACTATATGTTGAATATTATTGATATATTTGGTGAACATTGCATAGTGGGGGCAATTGAACCAGGAATCTGTTGGCGTTTTTGTTTTTTATTGCAAATCAACATTAAATTTGGAGCGAATGCTTGATGTAAAAATATCACAAGACCCGTTTTTATTCCCATTAAGAAGTGAAAAAGTGGATGAATTTTAAAGTAGCAGATCCCAATCCTTAAGGAGGAACTAAATTATTTGCTATTTTCAACACTTTTGGTGTTGACCTTTGAAGTTGTATGTCCCGAGGAGTGACCGATATATAACCGGCTGTGGCTATATACCAAAACTTGCTTGCATAAGGTTGGTGGGTGCCATGTTTTGTTGGCATACTCCCCCCTGTGCCAGCTACAATTTGCTAACAAGTCTTACAACTGGTGAGCACATACCACCTATCGGTGTCCATGGTGCCCTGCACCCCCTGGTAGGTGTTGGGGGGAGCATCCTCAATATCTGCTCCTCAGCATGGGTAGTTTTGAGGAGACCCCCACAAGTTTGCAAGCTGGATTCAAACAAACGAAAGGGTGGCTTTAGTGAGTTGTCCAATATTTCCTGTACCAGCAGCCCTCTGGTTGTTCAGCACTTACCCTTCAGCCTGTCTGGTGTTTAGTATCTGCCGAACCACCACCTTCAGGTTGTCCCACTATATTTGGCCTGGGCACCATCCCTGGGTTCTGGGCCTGCCCCTGTCATCGCCCAGCTCTAGCATTCTCCCCTCACATGGAGTGGAATTACTATCGCCACTGCTGGCTTTTGTGTAGCTATCTGACTGCTCTGCAAATGCCAAAAGCCGATGTGGCCATGAATTACTATGTGCAATGTTGCACTGGTGAATGCAGGGTGCTCGTCAGAAAGTGCAAGCACCCTACAATCACGCTGATTCTAACCAGCCTAAGGGTAGCCAGCCATAATAATAATCTCAGTTACCAGGAGAAGGTGTGCAAATGAGCTCTGGCTCTGACCAAACAGTTACTTCTGGTTGTGGAAAATATAACTGGAGGTCTTCTTTATTTAGCACAATGTTCTTTACATATTTAGCGGTCTTACAATGCATTATGGGGACATTAACGGTTTTAGTTGCTTTCCAGAGAACACAGGAATATTCAAACTATGCTGCAGGCTGGATACTTCTGATCCTTTGAACACAGTTTAAAAGACTGATTCATAATAAATATGTCTAAAAAAATGGAAAATCACGTTGTTGATGGCTAAACTACAAGCCACTCAAAATTGCTCAGGCACTTTTGTGTAACCGTGACATCATGTAATTGGCCGGAATAAGTCACACGACTACCTGGCAGTACTTCATTGGGTCATCCAGGTAGTCTTTGATTAGTTAGACGGTAGGGCTCAAAGCTGAATACATGCTCAAGTCCCTGGAGCTAAGCTCTCCTTGTCCTCTGCTCTCTGAATTGAAGACCATGTTACAAGTCTGTCACGCATGTGGATTTGAGAAGCTGCCATTTGGAAAGTTGTTTTGATTTGCCTTTTCTTTAAACCTGCGCACTCAGGCTGTGGGACTTTCTACAATTTTGCTGGAAATGATTTATTCAGTTATCTTTTAGATTTGTGATTTTTGGAAATTACTGTGAACCCTATGCAATATTTGCACCTAGCAAAACAAGACTAAAGGAACATTGCTTCAGAAAGGCAACCACAATGACCAAGACCAAGATGGTCAGCATTAACATTTTGTTGCTACTGGTAGCTGTACACCAAGAAAAGAGAAGTAAGCCCTGCACACACAGAATGCTGCTGCTGGGCATTTGTAAGTGTGAGTGAGCTCCTTTATTTTAGCAGCGGCCATAGCAGCAGTGTTCTGTGTCTAAAGGCCTTGTAGGACTGTGGCCAAAAATCAGCCTGGGATTTTACAAGCCCATGGCCAACCCATGGCCAGCCCAAGACATCCCAGTTGAGGGCACCCACCCCACACAAGCATGATGCTGGAGCTATAGCATTGGGGGCTGTGATTCCTTGGCTTGTGTGTACTGAGGGTCCGGATACAGGGGGAGTGAGACGACTAAGACGACAGGGATTGAATTTGGGTGTTAAAAGCAGCATCCGAACTGGCCCCAAAGCAGTACAGCCACCGGGAACTCTACCGGGTCTCCCTATGCCTTTCTACATGGCTCAATTCTCTTTTTGTAGATCTTAGTGTACAAACTTGATGTACAACTGCCAACAGCAACAGATCGCAGGTAGCAAAACTGCTTTTATAAAACACACATTTGCTGGTTAAGCGCAGCACCTAGAGAACATCCTTTTTGCAAAAACATATATACATTTTCAAGAATACCATCAAAATTGGCCCATCCGCTTAAAGCGGAACAAAACCTAAGCCAGATGGTACCAGGACCCACCACTGGCATTCCCCTGGTATATCCTTAATCGGGATGCCCACTGTGTGACACCCACCAGGGTGCAGGTATTCACTCACCTTTAGATGGTCCAATGGCACATAAATGGGCTCTTGTTCAATCAGCCGTTTGCCATGCCTATGAAATTCGGCAAACGGCTCTTATTGTTTACAATGGGGAGCAAGGTGGCTGCATCCCCTGCATATTTGGGCTGTGCGTGCGCTCCTGCCCCAGTCATTCAGATAGGCTGGGATGAGAGTGCATGCCATTGGAGAAGCGGCCTCTTTCACTCCCCATTGAAGCCTATCAGAGCAGTTTGCCGAATTACATATTCTGCTCTGTCGGACCAGGAAGAGGTGAGTTGTACTGGCTGATCTGGGGGGTTTCACACAGGGGGCATCCCAACTCAGGATCCCCCAGGGGCATGGAGTTATATTTTTCCTATACATCTTGGTTCGAACTACATCACAAGAATGGAAAAGAATAAAGTAAATACACTACTTATTAAAATGCATATTATTATTTTTTATCTTAGACAATGGCTGTATATGAGGGAATACATGCACAATACTTTCCTTTGTATTGTTTTGTAATGTTGTTTTCGACTATCAGTAGAAGTAGTTAATGCTAAAGTAATGTAACTAAAGTATTATTAGACGCATTTGATGGGTTCAAAATAGAACCAGCTATGGCAAAGAAACACTTAAACAATCAAAACTTCACACCTTTGAAAACCTCCAAACTTCACAGTTCTTTACACTTAAATAATTTAGAACTTACTTATGTGTTTAGCTTGACGCATTTATGAAATCTGAAATCTCCTAAACTAACTTTAAAAAATAACAAAACATTTAGGCAGAGCTGGCCAGAAGTTTCATTTTAGTTTTTGGATAATATAGAATATAATTAAATCTATGGGCAGAATTTTGTTTGCTGTCCGACCTGTTCGAGGGGTTCTTCCCTGTCCTTCAGTGACAACGGCTGCTTAAAACAAAAAGAAAGCTGTGGACATCTGTTGGTAGATAATAATTCTAACCTCAACGGGGTATTTATTTCTAATTTTTGGTCTAGCTCTGCTGGCTACCAGCAACGT
Organism: Gastrophryne carolinensis; assembly: GCA_027917425.1. Taxonomy (NCBI): domain Eukaryota; kingdom Metazoa; phylum Chordata; class Amphibia; order Anura; family Microhylidae; genus Gastrophryne; species Gastrophryne carolinensis. The sequence continues at coordinate 540,202,206 of CM051234.1, forward strand.
ACCTGCCCTATAATGAGGAATGGGTGTATCTAACCAATACAAGCAATTTTCCCCAGTGCAGCACTTATAAAACTTGAGATATTTAAGATCAGCTCTTTCTACAGTAATATTGTAATGAGATTTACAATTTATTTAGAAAAATTGCTCTATATTTCATTGAAAACGTCTTGCTCCAAGAGCTTTTCCATCTCAAAACCCAATTAGGGGGAAATCATTTTAAAAAGACTGTGCATTTTCCTGTGGGTTAAGTAAAGAAAGCTCTCCAATTTTCATTATAACAAACTCAAGGCAAAGAGGCCAATGTACAGAGCTTCTTTATTGTTTCATTTATTAAAATAATTGAAAGGGATCATAGACTCTCCTAGGTAATTCTTTCTGAGGCAGAAGTCTTCTAGAGGGGTATACCTTACACAAACATAGAGCTTTGGGACTCAAAAGTACTATCAAATGTTACTTGGCTCTATGAGAGATCATATTAAGCAGACATGTAGGGATATTTACAATATAAAAGGCATCCTATCCTAAGGAAAAATACCCATAAGCCCTAATGAATGTGCTAATAGAGAAGCTAAACAGGCTACAAATGAGGATTACCATGATTAAATAATAACTGGTTATTACCCTGTTTTATATTATGCACAGCTAACTTTTTAGGCTCCATGACCTGTGCTACCCAGTTGATAACATATCTGTAGTTAGCGTATATAACAAGGAAATCACAATAGTAAAATATCAACTCGGCATTCTACGTCACCACTCATAGTGAGGCTCACGTATCGGCCTCCAATTCGGTGTCCTGTGTGACCCACTCAACTGATTTTTAATGCAATCTGACAGCCGTCCCTTAGCAGCATAATGCATTTGGAAACAAGCTGTCTGTAGCATTTTATTGGTTGTGCTTTACACCTCGAGACAAACCACTTTTCTTCATTCTAAAGATATTTGCCATTTATAACAAATAAAAAGCTTTTTGGGGTGTTTTTATTTGTTATTTATGGCAAAGAATAAAAATATTTAAGGTGAAAGAAAGAGGCTTGCCATGAGGTGTGTAAACCACAACCAACACAATGCTACACAACAGCTGTTTTCCAATGGTATTACACTGCTAAGGGACAGCTAGTCAGTTAGCACTCAAAAACAGTTGAGTGGTGACGCAGGACACAGAGTTGGAGGCTGATTCATGAATCTTCCTTCGGAGGAGACGAAAGAAGCCAAAGCCGAAAACAGCTGAGTGGTGACGTAGGATGTCAAGTTGCAGGCTGGTCCGGGAGACACACACTGGGAGGAGACAAGGCACGAGTAAAATCAACGCAATCTTCTGCCAGTTCATGGGTATTTGCTTCCCCAGGCGGTGGCAGTGAGTAACTTCTTATCCATTTTTCCTACATTTATAACAACAAAGTATCTGAATGAAAAAAACTTCTAACATCTGATCCTTAAAGGGGACATTAACAGTGTGGGCTGCTTATATTGTGCGTTGTTCACAGGGTAAAATATATACTTTACATAAAGGGTAAGTCCACTTTCAATAGAATTTTTGAAAGTGTATATGTTTGTGGGGCAAAATTATGTATTAACTGTGTTGAGCTGATCCAGTATTTTTCTAATGTTAGCAAATGGTGGTTTTATGGAAGCAGTTTTCATCTGTTGCAATTGGCTATTGTGCAGACTTGGTGTACATTGCCAATACAATTGCACACTACTGCTGGGAATGGGTAAGTGTGAGTGAGCTCCCTCACCTTATTAGTGGCCAAAGCAGGACAGTGTGTACAGGACTCACTCCTCTCCTCTTGGTGGACATTGGCAATAGCAACAGTTGCAGATAGAGAAAAATGCTTCCATAACACACACATTCATATGCTAGCATAGGAAAAAAATATTAGATCGGCTCAGCACCTTGAGCACATTGTTTTGGCACCAAAAAAAAATACACTTTCAAAAATGTATTCGGAAGTGGATTTACGCTTTAAAGCAGACCAAGAGTAAAAAGGTAAATTAATTTGTATGTGCAGAAATCTAAATTGCATTGGGGAGGGATGCATATGATCACTGTTTGTTGTGTTGGTCTGTTTTAAGTCATTTTTTCTAACTCCTGCTGTGGTAAATATTAAAATCAAAATGGCAGCTCATGCATCTGCTGCTGGGCTTACTGTCAATGTGCACTGTCAGTTATGTCAGTTGAATCCAGGCAGCAGCATAGCTGAGATGCTGGGGAGTGGAAGCTCCAAAATGGCCGCTACCTTTCTTTTACAACTGTGCTAGGCTGCAAACGGTTGGGCAACTACAGACTCTACAGATCTCAAAAATATAAAGACAAAAGACCCCATTGGGTATGTACAGGCCCTAGCATGACTCCTAGCAGAGCTCTAAACTTTTTGACACATGATGTTGCAGTCACTTTGTTGGAAGACCTGGCTACATATCACTTGAATGCACCCCCTGTGGCAACTGTTCCATCTCGTGTAAAAAGAGACTATTTATTCATTTTAGGACTTGCTCTGTAATCGGGGAGGCCGATTCATTAATAGCGGCAGGTAGCGACAGTTGAGCGACTGTAGCGGCATTTTCAGAGCGCCCGCTAGTAGTCGCTGTGCTTGCCCGTTGTTCGGTAGTTGATAGCGACTCAGTCGGTTTGCCGTAATGTTGAATATTGGGTGAGGAGTCGCTATTTGACAGGTTCGGCGCTGTATGGGTGCGCATGATAGCGACTGGCCCTAGCGACCGGCTCCCACCATATTCATTAAAAAATCACGCTCAAAAAAATTCTTGCGCTGTAAAATGCATGTTTAAACCCCAGAGCGCTGGCGGCGATGGGTTAAAAGTAGTTTTTTAACCCCCAAACAACCATATTTTTGGAAACCAAAAAAATCAAGTTTTTTAAATAATTTTGTAATATGAATACAATTTTTTTTATTGTTTTTACCTTTAAAAAATTATCTAAAATGGCAGAAGTGGCCACAGAATTTTTCACATTTTTATATAATAACAATTAATTATGAATATTTAAAGATTGTTCCATTGAAATGCATTGGAGAGCGCCAGGTAGCGAGAGGTCATACCTGTCGCTGTTCAAGGTCGGACGCTGGCGCTGTGGGCTGAGGCTGGAATAATGATGAATGAGTGGCTATATGGTGGGATTGGCTTGATAAATGTGTGATTGTGGTGGGGAGCCGGCGTTCTCGTGGCGGGGCACGTCATTACCGGCCGCTCACCAGTCGCTACCTGTCGCTATTCCTTTATAAATAATGTATGTTCTGAGATGTGAATGTCCCAAATACTATGTAGGGAGAGCTCAGAACATCCTAAAAACAGAATACAAGCACATCTCTCAAATATTTGGCTGGCAGGAAGGGATGCAGATAATGGTAAGACACATTGTGAATACCCACAAGGACAATCCTGGAACCCTGTAGGTTGTGGCAGTTGGGCAGGCAAAATTGGGTAACGGGGGTAGTAATTTAAAATGGCAACGTCCTTAGTGGGAATCAAGGTGGATATTTATTTTACGGATTCATGCAACCACCGAATTGAATGAGGGGGCTTCTTTTGGTTATAATTCAGCACCTTGTTGATGTGCCTCACCTTTTTCCTTCAGCTGTGAACGTATACACTGCTTTCTCTACACTTCATTAGACTGAAGAACTTCAAAGCTCGGAATGTGATACCACTTCTCATTTTTGCCTCGTCTTTTGCTTCATTTTGTGCTACACTTTTGACCTCTGTCAATGGTTGCCTCGCCTTGCACTTGCTGTTTGTTGCCATTTCGCAAATTCTAGTGCTCGGTTTTAATAAATAGTTGTAAACATATAGCACACAGTAACTTTTTACTTTTAGATTCACCAGAGTAAGTATTCATTTCACTTATTTGCATGGGTACACATCATTATGCGTAATGTGTATTCTTTCCTGACACTAAAACTAAATTCCTCCATTCTGGCCCAGGATAGGGTCCAGCGCTCCAGTAAATATGTGTGTGACTATACTGTTACACGAGCCTTAAAAGTTGTTAATTAGGTTTTATACATATATGATTCTGATAGATATTTATTGTTGATTTATGTTTAATGTTTGATCATTTTAGGCTTGTTACCTGTTTTGTACTAGCAGTAGGATTTATCACCCATATGATCCGACCCTGCAGCAGATGTTGCTGGCCAACGCCCCTCCATGGCCCACCCACCCCCTGTCTGTGTTGTGGTGTGGGCAGAATAAATCTACGTAATTACATTCCTTTGGGCAGAGTTCTCTCACGGCCTGATGGAAGTACAGGTGGAGTAGAGATCAACTGGGGGCTGCTTTCTACCCTTTATGTACAGGTAACTCGGAGCAGGAATCACTTCACCCTTGGAAATGGCATGGTAGCCACAGATGTGGAGGTGTTACCCTTTGGGATGCACCACTAGGCATTTGGTCATCTATTATATTTCTCATTATTTGTTACTATTGTCCTTTTTTGTATTGCATTTCTTGCTGCTTCTTCTATATTTGCACCTAAATAGAACAAAACTCAGTGGCTATCCATAGAATCTAAAAGTTCCAGGGCTGGTTGCTGCCCTCCCACCCCAGAACTCACCTGCTTCCTGGCCCCCTTTGCAATGTCAACATCTACACCTGCATCCTTGCATCTTGGGGTTTGCATAAATCCCTGCTCCCAGCCATTTAGCTCGGGCACTGCTGGGAATACCGCCACTGCACTCCTGATTGCTGAAGCCCTGTATGTAAACAGAGCTGTGTTACATATGCATGGCAAACAGCTTTGATTGGACAAAAGCCCGCACATGCAGTGTTGGACTGGGAAGAGGTGAGTTTTTCTGGGAATTCTGGGGGGCTTCACACAATGGGGCATCTAAAATTTGGAATTTCCTGCAGGGGATGGTGGCTTTGTTCCACCTTAATACTCAATGCTGCAATATATTTAATGATGTTATTGTGCACAATTAAACTCAATGATTTTTTGTTCCATTTTTTATTTATATTGTTTATTTTGTGTTTGCACTTTCTCATGTGTTATTTCAAGCAAACAGCTGTTTATTGACCATTTCTTTATTGTAATATTATTGGCTATATCATATATGTAATCTTCTCTTTAAAGTTATTGACCATCAAAAAAAGTAAACTAAGGGAGAGATAGCTGCCCCCATCCTTTCACATCAATTGTCCCTGACGGCAAGGGCAGTGGCAGCCTAGTCGCCCCCATCTCTTTACAGGAAGTAACCCTGAAGGCAAGGGCAGTGGCAGCCTAGTCGCCCCCATCTCTTTACAGGAAGTATCCCTGAAGGCAAGGGCAGTGGCAGCCTAGTCGCCCCCATCCCTTTACAGGAAGTATCTCTGACGGCAAGGGCAGTGGCAGCCTAGTCGCCCCCATCTCTTTACAGGAAGTAACCCTGAAGGCAAGGGTAGTGGCAGCCTAGTCGCCCCCATCTCTTTACAGGAAGTATCCCTGACGGCAAGGGCAGTGGCAGCCTAGTCGCCCCCATCCCTTTACAGGAAGTATCTCTGACGGCAAGGGCAGTGGCAGCCTAGTCGCCCCCATCTCTTTACAGGAAGTAACCCTGAAGGCAAGGGTAGTGGCAGCCTAGTCGCCCCCATCTCTTTACAGGAAGTATCCCTGACGGCAAGGGCAGTGGCAGCCTAGTCGCCCCCATCTCTTTACAGGAAGTATCCCTGACGGCAAGGGCAGTGGCAGTCTAGTCGCCCCCATCTCTCTACAGCAAGTGTCCCTGATGAGGGCATTATTAGACACAACTCTTGGTAACAGCGGATCCTTCATTTCTTTTTTTTTTTGTTTTTAATAAACCAGGAGAATAAATGTACAGTTGTAGTCGCTGTACTGTTCATGTCACCTCCAGCTGCTCCTACTAAATACCTGAGCCTCTCCATTATAATATAACACAATATTAGTAACTCTGGACCAAGATTGCCCTGAAAAGAAGCACGACAGACTGGTAATGACTGAGCTCTAGAGTTATTTCATAAGCACATTGTCTTTATGAGAAGATGTTGCTTGGAGGGCACAATATCCATAAATTGGATGTGTCTCTTTCTCCATAAACTGCTTTAATTGTTCTGTCAATATCTTTCAAATTAGCATTGTAACATGTTTGGATCTGTGCTAATTCCCTTTGCAACTCAAGACTACAAGGTTTGAGCAGCATTTTTAGGAAGGTGCATATTTAATCTGCAATAACAGGTGCATTTGCCAAGCTGTCATCTCATTTGCATTTTATTATAAGATGCAACAATAGGAGATAAATGTAGGGATTAAGAAGGCTAATCCAAATGATTTTGCAGGGTTCTTTGGATAGTTTGAGAAAAATGAGCAACAAAATAAAGTAGAAATACATTGAATTGATTAGAGGTGAAGCTGTGAATAGAGGTACGCAGAGGTGAGGGGAAAATAGGCAGTTCTGGGCCACATTCCTGGTCTAATAAATTGCAAAAGTCTCTACCTTCCACGCCAGTTCTCTGGTTGTCCTAATAGATGATATTCTCTTTTGGGCAGGCTGATTCATTACTAGCGGCAGGTAGCGATAGCTGAGCGTCTGTAGAGCGGATTTCAGAGCGCCCGCTAGTAGTCGCTGTGCTCGGCCGTGGTTCGCTAGTTCAGAGCGACTCAGTCGATGTGCAGCAATGATGAATACCTTGTGGGGAGTCACTATATGACCAGTACAATGCTGTATGGGAGCGCATGTTAGCGACTGGTCAGTACGATCGACTCACACCATATTCATAAAAAAAACAGCCTCACACACCTTCGGCGCTCAAAAATGCTTCGCTGTAGCTGAGAGTGCCAGAGGCTGTGTGATTAAAGGCTGTTTTTTAACATGTATCCACCAGTAACAAAGCGAAAACATATGGAATTACATTGTAATAACATTGTAACATGAACATTAACATGTAACATTAATGCCAGACCTGTCATGTCAATTCTGCATAAATATATAAAACATGAAAAATATTTTCAAAAATGGCTTTTTCTATTCCAGGAGAGGTCACAACATTATTTGAGATTAAAAAAAAAATTAATAAAAACCCCGTTTAAAGAGAAATAAAAGAACGTCCATTGAAATGTATGGGAGAGCGACAGGTAGGGATAGGTAATACGTGGCGCTCTGCAAGGCTGAACGCCGGCGCTGCACGCTGAGGCTGGGATAATGATGAATCGGACGCTACATGACCTTATCCCAGTCGCTCTACAGAATCTGCTTGATAAATGTGGAATTGCGTGCCATGTCCGGCGTTCACCTGACGCTACCTGTCGCTACCTTTCATTTACAAGGCACTACCTGATGCTATCCCTTCATGAATAAGGCCCTTCGTTTTAGTCCTTTATTGTAGTGATGTGTATTTGGCCTAGGAAGCATTCTAAACAGGAGTCCTATCAAACTTCACTATGGAGTCCCCAGCATTTGTTGTTACATCCCTGTGGTTGGCATGACATACACAATGTAAATACCAGCGTGATCAATTATATGCAGTAAAAAGGAAAATGCCTTACAAACATCAAATTGTGTACCTTCCTATTATCAGACTGTAAACAGACAATGCAATGAAACAAGTGTTCTGACCACTGTATAATAAACATTGTTAAGCTGTCACTGGCATTGTCTTGCCATCATTGTGATTAATAGGGAATGCATTTAAAATCCTTGTAATGGCATTCCCACTAGACATTTTACAGCTAGAGAAGATAGGAAAATAGCAACATTTCTTTTCAGCCTTCCAATCTGTAATAACAGAGAAGCAGAGGTTGAAATGGGAACACAGCATGAGGATTAAATCACAGTTTGTGTTAGCAGTATATTCTATGGAAATGCTGTGTGATGTATTCATTGTAAATACCAGGAAGCTAATTCTCCCGATACTGTAAAGGCTACTGTATTTTCTATGCTCATTTACCACTCATTTCTCCATTTATGAAACAAGGCCATTCCAAATTATACATGTTCACTTTCTGATTTCCGTTTTTTAGGGACTGTGGTGCTAATAAATCATTAGAAAGCAGCAGTCCATCCAAAACTTGTTTTAGTTTTGGCAAATGAGAAGCGTTTCCATATTTAAATATATTAGGGCGATTCCTGCGTAATTTCTCCCTTAAAAATTTCAAAGGTGCAATGTAAAAAGTTCAGTTCATGCACATTGAACTGAAAAAGGGGAAAGCTAAATAGAACTAGAAATAGAAACTTAGAAGTTTGGTAGGAGAAGAAGACCACATGGTCTATATGTTGGCTTTATATTATGACAGACCAGGGGCACACAAACTTTTTGGGTCTTAGGGACACATGGCCGGGGAGCAAAAAAGGTGGAGCGCAAACGATTCCGCATGCATCTAGGCGCACGATTCATGTCTGCGTTTGAATGCCGGGCACAGGTGCATATAGCACCAAATAGCAAGTTAATGGGAGAAGCACAAATAGCCTCTTCTTGTGTTAATTTGCGCCTTCCACAAAGAAAATCTTCTGTTGAAGCACAAATGGCCCTGCCCCATGAGCATTTGGCCATAACTGGTCCCAATGGTCACCCATGTTTTTCCCCTTTCCTTTACTGTTTCTCCATAGTGATTTGATCTCTCCAGCTTCTGCGAAGCTCTATTCGCCATTTTGGAGTGTATACTCTGGAGAACCTGTATTCTCCATTTTTTGTGGGTGTTTTTTGGGGGGAATATTCTAATTCCAGTTAACCCTTAATGCTTTTTTCCCCAATGTTTTGTCCCAGATGTCCTCTTTAACCCTCCAGCCCCTGTTTGATTTGCATATTGATGCTTAATAATTTAACTATCATTTTGTTTTTGCTAAACGTTGGGACCCAATATCCACATTTTTATTGTTTTGTGATTTGGACAACTTTTTAATCTTTTTCTCGAACAAAATAAAAAAAAAGTTCCTATCCTTAAACGCAAATTACTGCCGAAACGTTCTTTCTTCAAAAACTTGCTGGACGCTGCTGGCATGTGTTTTCGGAATAAAATAAGCCTGTTAGTCATTGGAATTGGCAGTTTCCTCCACCTATTAGCTGGAGGAAATTCACTCTTCGAATTGACACATTTCCATTTTCTGCCCTCTTAACATACCGCAAATCAGGTTCCGGAGACAATTTTGTACACCAAAATGGTACGAGGGAAAATTTCTGGTGCAATTTGGTGCATTGGCGACCGCTAGTGACTATGAATCTTATTGTTCCACTTCTAGGGACCAAAATAAAACGTAAGCAGAATACAGTTTACTGCAGGAAAAATGTAACATTAAAGGATTGTACATGCTTTTATGTATACGCAAATGTGGAAAGAGATGAGGTGGGAAAAACTGGTGATAGGAGAGGTGATTAGAGGTAGCAAAATGTGAGTTGAGCAGAGGAGAGGTGGAAGGAAGTGGGTAGAGGAAAGGCGGGAAGAAGGGGGCAGGAGTCAGACAGGAAAAGATTAGATGGGAAGAAATAACTGAAAGTGATGTAGGCAAAGGTCAGATGAGCAGGGGTGGGTAGAGGTAGGTAGATGCACCGGGGGTCACAACTGAGATCTGCGCGGGCCGCATGTGTGCCCTCAGGATGTAGGTTGTGTATCCCTGGGATAGATCTATGTTTAACTCACCCATGTTAAAATTCACCTATTGTTGATTTTCCTACCTTTTCAGGAAGTTTGTTCAAAGCCTTTACTACAATAATATTTCTGACATTGCTCCTGATCTTCACCCCAGCAAAAACACACCACACACAAAAATAATTTTAAAGTTAACTTTAAAGAGTCTGCAGCTTCTCCCCCCCCCCCCCCCCCCGTCTCCAGTCCTGTTCATTGTCCCACACCAGGTGTCCCTCTATCTTCTGGGCACTTCAGGGGCCCTTCCAATGTCACATTTAGGCGGTGGCGGCAGCAGCAAATGATGACCAGGCTCATCCGCACCCCCCTACCAATTGACAGTGCAGGTAAATTTATGAAGGTATGGAGGGGGTTTCAGCAGGAAAACCACCTCCATACCCCTCCCCTCCAGTTATGTAGTTGGTCAAGGGGGGGGGGAATCCTCAGAGGCTCCAACTCTGAGGTATGAAAGCCTTTTACCCTGCTAATCATTCCCAGCTGGCAGCTAGAATATGAGGAGGGGCGCTGGATACTGAACACCCCAACCAACCAGAGGAGAACAATGCCAGAGGTGGAAAAAATAAACAAGCCATGGACTTGGTGTTTTTTAAGTAACTGGGGAGAATTGGTAGGGGGGGGGGGGCAGGAGCCAGTATGTCACCTGCCCAATTATCCGCACCCCTGGGGGTGGGAAAGAACCCAGTGTCCATTAGTACAGGCCTGGTGTGCTGTAGCATTCCCTGGAAGAGCAATGGTCTTACATCGAAGGGCATAGGTTGGTAATACTAGCAGGGTCAGGGGGCAACCAGTTGCCCTCTGAGCCCAGGGTTACTGGGCGAACATGCGAACATACAATTACCTGCTACATATACCACCCCTGGAGGAGCAATGGACCCATACCAAGGGGCATAAGGGCTGATACACTGTCAGGGCCAAGGGCAGGAGCTTGATGTGCTTGTGGGGAGGGGGATTTTTAAATAAAACAAAAAAAAGTAAAGTCATGTTTGCATTTGCAACGTGGCTTTTTTTCGAAAGACAGACATTGTACAGAGTACAATGAAAAACTTGCATGTGAAATTAAAACATCTTGCATGCCAGTCACACCATCTCTTACATGGGGTAAATATTCTCTGAATCAAATATTTTACACATGCGAGTTTGCCAGAATGCTTTCTCATAAGCGCTCTCGCAAGGTACAGAATTTCCCCTTTTATCTCAGTAAATGATGGTCAGTTGACCAGTTGCTTAGCTTGCCACACTTAATAAATCAGGTCTTAGAGTATAAAGGAAGACAAGATTTGTGCTCCTACACTTACAGCCATGTCAAGTCTGTTATTGTGGGAGAAGGTGAAGGATTGAATATACAGTATGTAAGTACTGATGTGAAAATATACCACTTGAACATTAATCATCTGCAGTATCCCTGGGCTCTGTAATCCAACTTTGCAGCCTTGTCTCAGGGAAGGAAACATTCCCCGCAATTCTGTAGGAAATTCTGCTTTCATATTTAATATACAAAATACAGTTATTATAAAAACTATTCACTGTCTAGGAAGATTTGGAAATCTTCTACTGCAAAATGCAATACTGTGTTAGCCTTCAATGTAAGCCGAAAATGTGAAGTTAAAGTACTGTAATACAATTTATGAGCTTGTAGATTGTGCTTTAAAAACTTAAAAGGTTTGTCTTCAGGCAAAATACAAATCTGGATCTTGCAGCCACACATTTATACATGTAACTACAACGCAATACACATGTTCAAAACATTAAATAATAGTGTATCTGTAGATATAAATCAAAATGAATTTTAATTAAGACAGCAGAGGTGACTAGCAAAATGCCCTCAAGGAACATACCACAAATTCAACTGACTTTTATTACAACAGATATATGATGACCTGGATAATTGCGAACTTGTAGAGATATGAATCATGATGTATTGCATTTGGTTTTATTGACAAGGATTAAAATAAATAGCTTTTTCATGTTAAAGGGACTCTGTAGGCAAAGTACATAAACAGTCATTCAATAGCTCACCATGTCATTGCTGCTCCCTTCCTGTCAGAATGCAGCTGCTCCTGGAACTATAAACAAGGCAAAAGAGTAGTGGCACTCCCCCCTCATTTATTTGCCATAGATAACCAATGATCTGCCTTGCCTGGTGGTCTATATTCCCCCCCTTTTTTATCAGCTCCACCTTTGCACCCCTTTGAAAACTATTAGCATTTCAATCACATTGCATGCGACTGGAAGACAATAGAGCCTGCGACCCCCTCTCTGCACCACTGATTAGTTTATAACTCCATATAATAAAAATTAAATTGCCATATTTGTTAGTCTATTGTTTGCCTTATGTTATTAAAAAAGTTCTTATAGTGTACAGTATATATATTACTATAATATATATATATATATATATATATATATACATAGCACAATATTGGCCTGTTAAAGATCCCCACCATTATGCTGCTTTTTATGCAGCATCACAGAGCCAAGGGCCACGCCCACTTGCTTCTGAAGAAAAATTATAATGTGAAACCTCAATATCTTGGCCATTTCTCCTTCAATTTAAAAATGGAAAAGATTTTAGGACAGTGCCAAACATAGCCAGACGCAATGGGTTAACAATTCCCTTTGCCTACATAGTCCCTTTAAGGTTAATACATATCTCTGGTTTACCCAACTGTTTCAGTCACATAATAGAATTTAAATGGGGATCATGTTTTTTTGCTCATCCTATTTATAGTATCCCCCTAAATATTGCTTCTTTAAAGTGGACCAATCACCAGGATTTTATCTATCCCAGTGATTGATTCTTGTCCTCAAATCAGGATGCCCTGCTGTGTGAGCCCCCCCAACCCAGATTACGCACTCAACTCACTTGCTGGCTCTCATCCAATCAGCCCTTTATGTTGTTCATACTAATGCACACCATAAAACATTGGTTAGAACAGGGAGTCGTCAGAGGGAGCAGGGTAGCAACTTCACTGGTTTCCTTGAGGAGTGCATGCGCTTGGGTGCAGGGATACTGGGAAAGTGGCTGCGGCCCAGAATTGCAGCGAGGGACCGGCGGAAAGGTAAGCAATTGCAAGCCACTGAATCGGTATGTCCTAGAGGGTATTGATCCACTTTAAGCTTAACCTTTGCTGGGGTGAGTTTGTGTGTATCATACTTTGTCTCAAACCATAGATCAAGCTACATACTGTTTAAATACATTCTTGCACAAGGAACATTTGATTAAAATGCTGAAAAGTCTACAAGACAATAGTCAATTTTCAAATGGTAGAATGGTGTGGCTCCTGGGCTTCCTTGTGAGCATGAAGCCCATTACCTGGGCACTGTATTGGAAGAAAGACCATATGGGTGGCAGAACTGGGAGATCTGGGAGTTAGGAGCCCCACAAATATGTAAATGGACAGGCAGGTGACAGCACACGCCCCACAATGGGCTTTATGACCATTGATATGCCCAGAGACTCTCAGTCAATTATTAAAAACAGATACTGTAGCTGATTAGGCAATAAAGCAGCCACAAATAGTCCAAATCTACATAATGTCAAGACAATGGAGGGGGGGTAGCTACAGGATGGTCATCCTGGACCCCTACCCTACCCTACCTGATATTTTGGGTTCCCAGGATGCAAATTGGTTGGGTATATGAAGGATTAAAGTCATACACTATACTCACCTTTCATTCGCCCTGCAGGCTATTGCTGCTAGTCCCATGCTTTAAAACTTACCAGATAGCTCGATGTAAGATCCCTGCCACGCACTGCTCCTTCTTTCTCCACTGCATTGCCTCACGACAATACTGTTGAGATGATGTGGCGCGCCATAGAAACTATGGCACTCCCCCCACCTCCAATGCAGTGAATGGAGATGGGCGTGACATAGTTCCCATGACGCGCCACGTTGTCTACAATAGCACAGCCATGTTATGAGACTATGGCCCTTATTTATGAAGGAATAGCGACAGGTAGCGACTGGTGAGCGACCGGTAATGACGGGCACCGCCACGAGAACACCGGCTCCCCACCACAATCACACATTTATCAAGCCGATCCTGCTTAGCGACTGAGATAGCGCCAGATAGCCACTCATTCATCATTATTCCAGCCTCAGCCCACAGCGCCAGCGTCCGACCTTGAACAGCGACAGGTATGACCTCTCGCTACCTGGCGCTCTCCAATGCATTTCAATGGAACAATCTTTAAATATTCATAATTAAATGTTATGAATGTTTTTTTTTTTTTTAAATGTGAAAAATTCTGTGACCACTTCTGCCATGTTAATTTTTTTAAGGTAAAAAAAAAAAAAAAATTTGTGCAGAATTGATATTACAGGTCTGATATTATTGTATTCATATTACTAAATTCTTTAACATTTTTTTTTTTTTGGTTTCCAAAAATATGGTGGTTTGGGGGTTAAAAAACTACTTTTAACACATCGCCGCCAGCGCTCTGGGGTTTAAACATGCATTTCACAGCGCGATAATTTTTTGAGCGTGATTTTTTGATGAATGCGGTGGGAGCCGGTCGCTCTGACCAGTCGCTATCATGCGCACCCATACATCGCGGAACCTGTCAAATAGCGACTCGTCACCCCGTATTCAACATTACTGCACACCGACTCATTCGCTATCAACAACCGAACAATGGCCAAGCACAGCGACTACTAGCGGGCGCTGTGAAAATACTGCTACAGTCGCTCAACTGTCGCTACCTGCCGCTATTAATGAATCGGTCTCTTAGTGACGTAGGAGGAAGGAGCGGTGCGGATCAGACATCGGGGTATCCGGTAAGTTTGAAAGCACTGAATTAGCAGCGATAGCCTGCAGGGGAATGAAAAAGGTGAGTATAGCGTTTTCTATATTGTGAGTAAAGTATGACTTTAACTTCTTTGGCCAGCCTTTTCTTTATAATTGCTTTGCGACCTTTAAATTGTTAAAACAAGATAAAAATATTTCAAATGAGGCAAACACAGATTTGTACTCTGCAAATGCCGCTGGGCCAGCTGGAGTTACAGTGTTTACGGTGTAGTGGGCAGATGGAGAAACAAATGAGTACTATAGGGCCGATTAAGCACCATGCAAATATATGTTCTTATAATGCAAAAATATATTATAAGTTTGTATGCATGTGCTATTTAGCACTGTCGTAAAACACATTCTGTTTTCTCATGAATATGAAAGTGTGCTTATATGCGGAAAAGTAGAGACAACCACATGTAGAACGGCAAGAAATGTATGAGAAAAAGATCTGTGCAAAAATATGCATGTATGGGTGCTTTTCTGCTTAAAGGAGAAACCATGTAGCTATTGACACAGATACATGCATGTATGGCATGTGTTTGGTTAAGTAGTGTCCTTGGTTGTAATGTGTGTCTAGCCTTAGTATATTTGGAGTTGTCATTTTGAAGGTTGTTTTTCCTTCCTAGCTACTTACCTATTGGGTCATTTGAGAGTGGTAGCACAACATACGCGTGGAAGAGTCTATTTTCATATGAGAAAAGGCAAAATTTGCCAGATAAATGGTGGAGAGCAATATCTGCATATCTTGGCGTCTCTTTGTCACATGGCAGGTTCGGTGGCTCTGCTGAATGATGTGAACATGCATGCGAAATGGATTTGCTGAAACAAATAAGTATCTGTACACTTGATTCACGAACGAAAATTGCTAAAAAAAATTGGTGCAGAATCGCGACATTGAAAAAGAGGGTGTGAAAATGCATACTTCCCAAAAATGGTGTGAAAATTCAAATTTGCACAGTGATAAATCGACCCTTATATTTGCCCATGTGCAGCTATACAGTAGACATCCTTTCACTGAAGCCTCGGCTCGCTGGCAAGGAAATTTTGTAGCACCTGGGGAATATGACTGGGAGGAATTAAAGGGCTGGTACTGCCGATTTAGTTCAGGTTTTGGTACGGTCTCAATTATGCGCCTGAGAGGCTTTGTAGAATAGGTTTATTGGACAGGGTGGAGTGAACCATGTTGCACATGTTTTGGATATGTTCCATTATTAATGTATATTGGGGATAGTATGTTGTGGACATATTAGACCTTGTTGTGGACATATTAGCATTTCAGCCTTGCATTGCGGCCAGAGCACAGCTAGTTAGAGACAGGGACAGAGAGTTAGAGATAGGTAGGGAGAGTCAGAGAGGCAGACAGAGAGGTAGACAGAGCCAGGGAAAGATAGGGAAAGACAGGGAAAAACCGGAACCATCCAGCCAGGGACAGCTTAGAAGTGACAGTGAAAATGTTTTTTTTTCATTAGCCAGATCAGATTTTCAATTCGATTTCAGTTCTTTGTGCTGTAAATCTGCCTTGCCACTGTGCATGCCATCTATGCAGTGGCTTATTTAACCCTATCTGTTACACACAAGCATTTATCATAATATATAACTGGATTAGTTTAAATATTTTTTTGGTCTGCCTTTAACAAAAAAAACACCAGCCCACCTGGGTATCCCAAACTTGCACTTAGCAGCCTATCTGTTATACTAAATACGCTTGTTGATCCTTCCTCAGCTTAATCAAAGTATTGCATTTTGAATTGGTTTTTGGTCTGCCTTTAACAAAAAAAAACACCAGGCCGCAGGGCATCCCAAACCTGCACTTAGCAGCCTATCTGTTATACTAAATATGCTTGTTCATCCTTCCTCAGCTTAATCAAAGTATTGCATTTTGAATTGGTTTTTGGTCTGCCTTTAACTAAAAAAACACAAGGCCGCAGGGCATCCCAAACCTGCACTTAGCAGCCTATCTGTTATACTAAATACGCTTGTTGATCCTTCCTCAGCTTAATCAAACTATTGCATTTTGAATTGGTTTTGGTCTGCCTTTAACAAAAAAAAAACACCAGGCCGCAGGGCATCCCAAACCTGCACTTAGCAGCCTATCTGTTATACTAAATAAGCTTGTTGATCCTTCCTCAGCTTAATCAAAGTATTGCATTTTGAATTGGTTTTTGGTCTGCCTTTAACAAAAAAAACACCAGGCCGCAGGGCATCCCAAACCTGCACTTAGCAGCCTATCTGTTATACTAAATACGCTTGTTCATGCTTCCTCAGCTTAATCAAAGTATCCTCTCAGTGGGTGAAAAAAATGCCCCCATTTTGTGCCAGAAGCGAGGGTTCAATAAGGTGGAGAGCTAGAAGTCATCCCGCTGACAAATGGAGACAATTCTGTGGTCACTACGCAAGCATGTGAGCATGCATCGTGCCATTTGTGCAAGTGACTCGGAGGGACTACCTGTCTCCATCTCCACTGCAAACTGCCACGGTGTGTCTGGGTCCTCTGTCTCGCCTTCCTCACAACCCTCTAGCTCCTGTGGCTGCTCCTGCTCCTCCTCTCCTGTCAGATGACTAGATAAAATGGTCATTTTGTCAAACCTAAACTGTGCTTCACTGTGCCCCACCCCCTCCTCCTCCTCCACTTCAGCCCCCACAGGCTTCATGTGGCTGTGAAATGTATGCGCCATATCTCTAGTGCCCTGACCAGCCATGGTTTCCAACATGTGTTGTAGTACATGAAGCAGTGGAATCTCATCGTTCATCTCATAGTCCTGGTGACTGAATAATAAAGTAGCTTCCTCAAAGGGCCTGAGCAAACGGCAGGTGTCACGTATGAGCTGCCACTGGTTTACATTGAAGTTACACAGGGGAGTCCCCCTATCCGTTTGGATCATCAAGAAATCTGTGATGGCTTTTCTCTGTTCCTATAGTCGATCCTGCATATGGAGGGTTGAATTCCAACGGGTGGAAACATCGCAAATCAGACTATGTTGGGGGATACCGTTCTGATGCTGAAGCTCAAGAAGGGTGTGCTTGGAGGTGTAGGAGTGCCTGAAGTGCATGCAAAGTTTCCTTCCCGTTGTTAGGATGTCTTTCAGATGGGGGGAAGACTTCAGAAAACGCTTGACAACTAGATTGAACACGTGTGCCATGGCAGGATGCATGGCTCAGGCTTCCTTGTCGCAGCGCAGACAAGATGTTCTTCCCAGTGTCAGTCACCATGGGTCCCATTTGCAGTTTTCGTGGAGTAAGCCATGATTTCATATATTGAATTCTCATTTTTAGCAGTTCCTCCCATGTGTGACTCTGTTGCTCAAGGCAAACCATGTGAAGAACAGCGTGAAACCGCCGTGTCCTGCACACATGGTAGGCTGGAAAGGCACTGGGAAAAAAAAAAAATTAAAAAGAGAAAAAATAAATATTTAGAAAAAAAACTAAAAAAAAAAAATTAAAAAATTAAAAAAAAATTTGTACAAAAATTCACAAAATATTAAAAGGCAATTGAAAAAAGAAATAATATATATATATATATATATATATATATATATATATATATATATATGTTTCTAAAAAATACAAAATATAAAAAAAAATACAAAATATTAAAAAAAATACAAAATATTAAAAAAAAAAAAACAATACAAAATGAACCAAAAAAAAAAAAATGTTGATACATTTTATATGTTACTGTTATTATGTTATATGTTATTGTTGCTATGTTATATGTTATTATATGTTATTATTATAAATATGTTCAAATAAGATAAATGTTAACTATTAATATGTAATTGACAATTTGCCACTTTTCTCTGTGACACCATTGCTGAGTGTAAGTGCACTGTCACAGGCACAAAGGCCTAGGAGCGTGGAGGCCACAGCGGAGGGACCTGTCCAAGTTGCTTTTGTTGTTGTGCAGGAACTACAATCATCCAGTGGTCCTAAAAGGATATTTATGGTCCCTGACCATAGTTACAGCTCCAGACGTGGGCGCTGCCTTCACTTTGGTACACACTGACAGAGGACTGCCCCACCTTCTGTTCAACAAAATTGTACAGGGCTGGTACTGCCTTCTTCACAAAGAAATGACAGCTTGGGACTCTCCACCTCGGCTCGGCACAAGCCATCAGTTCTCTGAAAGGTCCACCAACTCAAAAGGGAGGGACTGCATCACCAGCAACTTATACCGGAGCACATTTAGCTTCTGCACGTTGGATGAGTGGGCACATACTGTTGTCTCTTGGACATGGCTTGGCAATGGATTGCTGGCGGAATGACTGACTCGGATTAAGAGGATGAGGAGCATCTGGAGCGACAGAGGATGGGTATGACACACAGGAGGTGGTGGAGCCTTGGCTGGCTGGAACAGAGAGCGGTGTGCCACTGGGTAATGGAGCAGGCTGGACCACCACTTTGGAGCCAACTCTCCCAGGCCGCTTTATGGTGACGCTGCAAATGTTGACGTAGGGCTGTGGGTCCAACATTGGTACCCTGGCCACACTTCACCTTCTGCCTACACATCTTTCATATAGCCATGTTAACCTCCTGCAGATGCTTGATGAAAAAATGCAACATGGGATTATAGCTGATTTCTCCTACAAACAGTCCGCACTAATTCACTGATGCTGCTGCCGCCGCCGCCAACTCCAAGGACCCTCTTCCACTACCTCCTGGGAAGATAGCCTGCCGCGCGAGTGGTCTACCCTGAGCACATTTGCCTCCATACTTTTCCCTTCTGCCACCATGCTGGCCGCTAAATCTGTCACTCTTCATCACTCCAAGCCTTTAAAAGTGCCCTCAAAACTCACTGATGTCCTCCTCAGGTTCCTCAACAGTGTCTGCTTAAGGAGCCAAAATGCTTGCAACACCTCCTCCCACGACACTCTCCTTATCACTAATTGCCCACCTAATGGAAGAAGCGGCAAATGTCTCCTCCACTTCTTGGCTGGGCAGTAGCTGCTGATTTTTCTGATTATCAGATCGTCCTCACTGAATAGTGGAGCTGAACCCAAAGCATAACATACAACAGACAGTTGACTGGGGGTGTCAGATGTCAATTGTGATGCAGTGGATGATCGTGTTAACCAATGGATGACGGCAGATGGGTTGCTGTTCAAGACACGACCGCTAGCTGATCCCGGGAGATCAGGCCTCTCACTGAGACTCCTGCTGCCACTCACCCCTATTCTGCAGAGACCTCTGCTTGATGAAATGAGGCCTTATATGTTACTATGTTACTAATATGTTACTATGTTACTAATATGTTACTAATCTGTCACTCTCCATGTTTTTTTTTGAGAAACTGGCCTGTGTGGAAATGAATCGGGCATGGATCAGCCAAGATTTCCACCCACCAATGCCTGATGCATTAGAGTAGATTGATGATGGGGCCAGACCAACACTAAAGAAATATGGATCGTGGAAAACAGATTTAAGGCACTGCTCTCCAGTTACAGACATTCCTCCGCATCAGACAACAAGTAATTATTGAGAAAATGCTTTACGTTACTCTTACTTATAATTAATATTCTTCAGATAAGATATATGTGGTGAAAATCTGTATATGTTCTCTTCATGCTGCTGTCAACTCCAGGGTGTGTCTTTCTGGCAATTTTGGGCTCCTGCTGCTGCTGCTTGCAACTCCAGGGTGTGATTCATCCAATTTTTGGGCTCCTGCAGCCAACTCCAGTGTCTCGTTCAAGCAATGGTTGGGCTGCTGCTGCTGCTTGCAACTCCAGGGTGTGATTCATCCAATTTTTGGGCTCCTGAAGCCAACCCCAGTGTCTCTTTCAAGCAATGTTTGTGCTGCTGCTGCTGCTTGCAACTCCAGGGTGTGATTCAGCTAATTTTTGGGCTCCTGCTGCCAGCTCCAGGGTGTGTTTTTCAGGCACTATAGGGGCCCCTCATAGTGATGTCACCTCAACTCTCTGCAATTGTGCCACTCTGCGATTCTATTAGCTATGCCTCCGATCTGCATGTGATAATTATTTACAGTATTATTTCACTAACCCAGCACGCATCCTATGCGTGTTACGGCAAGGCAGAATGGTTTACAACCCTGTTGAGGCTCTAGGAGGCTCAGAAATAGCTGTTTTTAATAGCGATTCGTCGCGAATAAATTCGGGTCGAAACGATTTTTGCCGGAAAATTCGGCAAATCAGTCGAATTGAATTTTTCAAAAGTTCGCTCATCTCTACTATCTATCTATCTATCTATCTATCTATCTATCTATCTATCTATCTACCTATCTACTAGGATCTGGTATGCTATGCACGCAAGGCTATAGAATTTAAATGGAAAGACAATAATGCCACACAATTATCAATTGTGATAAGTACAATTAATAAACATGTTTCCCAGATTTAAAATTGGATAATTGTCATGTTCATGGCCTCAGAAACGCGAAAAGAGACAACAGAGTTGTCTGCCCTGGTTTACTGTGTTACTGGCTGGCAATTAGTGACGTATTTGCTGTATGTGCGTTGATGTATGTACTGTATTTTTTATATTATGCAAAATAAAGGCATTATAACAAAAAACATATCAAGAATAAATGAAGAATATAACATTTATGGTATTCCCTATTATTTACAGAATACAGAAAAATGCATACTAAAGCCCATCTTTCCCTGATTATTATTATTTGTGTTTTTGTTGAATATCAACATAAAATTTCAAATGTATTCATTGTTATGTATGAAAATATTCAAAAAATGTAGGTCCTAAAGATTCTGAGCTTATCTCACAATTATTTGATGTTTCTTATGTTAGCAGATGTGCGTTTTCACTACTCGCCTACACTAGTTTACCACGACCACTTTGAAAGTGGACTTCAGCAAGGTAAATGTAGAGAGTAAATGTGAATGTGTCAAACTAGGTAAATGTAGATTACTCATTTTTTTTCTTTAATCAAGGATCCCTATTAGTTCTCAAAGGGTTAAATATAAAACACACACCTTCATTTTGTCCTACTTTCCACCCAATTTCCTCCAATTTCCTCCAATTTTGATCCCAAATGGAGGGAAACATTTTTTGGGCCGCAACTGGGGAAATGCCAAGAACGTAGAACCTATGGCCTTGGTGTTTTGGGGGTAAATGTCCAAAATTCCCCATAGAAATGAATGGCAGAATGTTCCAGACATAGCACACATGGCCGGCCCTTGTCCTCTCTCACTCACACACCCACACCAGCAATTGGATGCTCCCGCTGCAGCCACATCCACGCAACCCAGCGAACGTACCTGTTACACATGCACATGCCCCAACACACCCACACCAGCAGATACACACCCCCCACTACAGCTGCAGCCACACCCCTGCACACTCGCAACCAAGGACACCTACCCCTCACACCTGCACACACGCCACCAGCAGATGCAAACTCCAACACACCCGCAGGCATACACCCCAACAGAAATGTTTATTGAACTTAATGCTGATTTGACTACTTATGTGTGTCTGTTGCATATATATATATATATATATATATATATATATATATATTATTTAGAGCACAATGGCACATTGATATCTGTGTTTGATTAGTATTATCCCAGTTGGTTAGGCACCACATTGGGGATCATGCTAATACTTGATGAAGTAAATTCATCTTTAGCCATGCCTTGCAATGTGAATTGCATCCTGCATCTAAGAGGGTTTTTTTTTTAACTTATTTAGTTCTAATTTTTCCAAAATAATCATCTTTACCTGTGATGGGGGTGAAGTTAATTTTTTCTATTAGGATACGGATAATTCTCCTGGGTGGAAAAGACACGTCAGAAAATGAGAGAGCATGCCACCAGAAGGGGGACCTGAAGAAGAAGATGTGGAGCAGTAAGTACAATAGTTGTAATTTAGAATATTATAGAATAATAGAAGTTTTTTGGGTGTTGTGGCTTTTTTTCACACTGTTGGTGAACTTGTGGTGAACCCTATACCAGTTCACAGGGTACAAGGGCCAGCATGTCACCTGCCAGCAGCAGCTGGTGATACAACATTACCCCTGCCCGATTACCCACGTCAGAGGTGCAGAACAGACAGGTGCATTTTGGTAGGAGTCTGTTGCTGCTCCAGGGTGCTGGGAGGGCACAGTTGGAAGTGCAACAGACCTATAGAGAAAGGCATAGGTTCTGGTAAAACCTTCAGGGCCAGGAGTGGCTAGGTCATGTGTTAACAGCACCTATGCCTGGTGCCCTGGCTGGTTGGCTTTAGGGGGATACACTTGTTAGTTTTTTCAAATTTTAAAACAAATTTTGTAAAACACTCATGCGTGTCAATATCATTAAAAGAAACCAATGGGGCAGGGATCCTACTGCTTGAAGAAGACAGATCACTAAGCGAAACACGCTTGGGTAATCTAACAGTGTTTTATTCAGTTTGATTTTAAACCAGATATTTATTATTTGTGCATTTTTATTCAAATTGTACAGAAAAAAATTAAATGTTTGGTCTTGTGAATTTTTCTGTAATGGAATTCATTCATTTTTATTTTATAATTACTTGGCCAGTAAACAAATATGGTTTTAAATCAGCTCAAATCAGCAGCACAGTCCTTGAGAATAAAAGACTCAGGGGCTGGTTGGTAGCTTGCCCCTGGTACCCCACTGTATGAATCCTCCGGGTCGGTAAAGGTTAATTTACTGGCGGCTCCCACAGCATTGTCTTTATGTGCAGCCACGTAACTACATGTGACAGGGCCCTGGTGCGAACGTTAAATGGGTCCCTTTCACGACTAAAACTGTAAACTTTTTCCTGTCTTTTATCTCATTTGGATGCAACTAGACAACTAAATGCTGAAACAGAAGAGACAAATGCTGCTTCTTTTATCTAAAAGAAGCCAAGCGGGCACAATATGTAAAAATAAGAGGAACAAACAATGGGCCCCCCTGACCTTCTGGGCCCCAGTGCTGTGGCACCCCCTCAAGTTACTCCCTTGCCTGTAGCTGTGGTGAACTTTAAGGAAGAGCTACCACTGGCTTAATGTAAGTGTGGTTGCTTTTGGGAGTGGAGTATGTAAGTGAGGCTACTGAAGGTGGACTGGGGGTGTGAGAGCTGAGGAATACCTTTTTACTATCCCCATAAGCAGTGTGGCATTCCGTGCTCCCATTCCCATAGGCAGTGAGGTATACTCCCATTCCCCATATAGGCATTGTGGCTTTTTCCCCATCCCATTGCCATAGGCAGTGTGGCAATCCCCCCACCCATTCCCCATATAGGCAGTGTGGCATGCCCTCATCCCATTCCCAATATAGGCAGTGTGGCATGCCCCCATCCCATTCCCATAGGCAGTGTGGCATCCCCCATCCCATTCCCAATATAGGCAGTGTGGCATGCTCCCATCCCATTCCCATAGGCAGTGTGGCATGCCCCCATCCCATTCCCATATAGGCAGTGTGGCATGCCCCCATCCCATTCCCATAGGCAGTGTGGCATGCCCCCATCCCATTCCCATAGGCAGTGTGGAATGCCCCCATCCCATTCCCATAGGCAGTGTGGCAATCCCCCCACCCATTCCCCATATAGGCAGTGTGGCATGCCCCCATCGCATTCCCATAAGCAGTGTGGCATCCCCCCATTCTCAATAGAGGCAGTGTGGCATGCCCCCATCCCATTCCCATAGGCAGTGTGGCATGCCCCCATCCCATTCCCATAGGCAGTGTGGCATGCTCCCATCCCATTCCCAATATAGGCAGTGTGGCATGCCCCCATCCCATTCCCATAGGCAGTGTGGCATGCCCCCATCCCACTCCCATAGGCAGTGTGGCATGCCCCCATCCCATTCCCATAGACAGTGTGGCAATCCCCCCACCCATTCCCCATATAGGCAGTGTGGCATGCCCCCATCCCATTCTCATAAGCAGTGTGGCATCCCCCCATTCTCAATAGAGGCAGTGTGGCATGCCCCCATCCCATTCCCATAGGCAGTGTGGCAATCCCCCCACCCATTCCCCATATAGGCAGTGTGGCATGCCCCCATCCCATTCCCATAGGCAGTGTGGCCATTCCCCCACCCATTCCCCATATAGGCAGTGTGGCATGCCCCCATCCCATTCCCATAGGCAGTGTGGCATGCCCCCATCCCATTCCCAATATAGGCAGTGTGGCATGCCCCCATCCCATTCCCAATATAGGCAGTGTGGCATGCCCCCATCCCATTCCCAATATAGGCAGTGTGGCATGCCCCCATCCCATTCCCAATATAGGCAGTGTGGCATGCCCCCATCCCATTCCCAATATAGGCAGTGTGGCATACCCCCATCCCATTCCCATAGGCAGTGTGGCATGCCCCCATCCCATTCCCATAGGCAGTGTGGAAATCCCCCCACCCATTCCCCATATAGGCAGTGTGGCATGCCCCCATCCCATTCCCATAGGCAGTTTGGCAATCCCCCCAATCCCACTCGCCATATAGGTAGTGTGGCATGCCCCCATCCCATTCCCATAGGCAGTGTGACATGCCCCCATCCCATTCCCATAGGCAGTGTGGCAATCCCCCCACCCATTCCCCATATAGGCAGTGTGGCATGCCCCCATCCCATTCCCATAGGCAGTGTGGCATGCCCCCATCCCATTCCCATAGGCAGTGTGGCATGCCCCCATTCCCAATATAGGCAGTGTGGCATGCCCCCATCCCATTCCCATATAGGCAATGTGGCATGCCCCCATCCCATTCCCATAGGTAGTGTGGCATGCCCCCATTCCCAATATAGGCAGTGTGACATTCCCCCATCCCATTCCCATAGGCAGTGTGGCATGCCCCCATCCCATTCCCATAGGCAGTAAGGCAATCCCCCCAATCCCATTCCCCATATAGGCAGTGTGGCATGCCCCCATCCCATTCCCATAGGCAGTGTGGCATGCCCCCATCCCATTCCCATAGGCAGTGTGGCATTTCCCCATCCTATTCCCAAAATAGGCAGTATGGCATGCCCCCCAATTCCATTCCCATAGGCAGTGTGGCACCCCCCCCCTCCCATTCCCTATATGCAATGTGGCATTCTCAACCCTGCTATTTCCCTGGTGATAAAAAAAGAAATATACTCACATGCACCAGCACTCCCACACTGCTGGCTGGGCTGCCACAGCCGGCAGGAGGCCAGAAAGTGGAGCTGCGGGTGGGCAGGGTAGCTGAAGCCTGAAGCCTGCCCGCTGTCTCCCCGCAGCTGCCTCCTCACTGCTGCTGCTTTTCCTGGAGTGGGAGACACGCTAACACCCAGCTCGGTATAGCAGGTGGACGTGGCCACGCCCACCCACTGCACAGAGCCGAGTGTTTGCGTGTGCCTGTGCCCATCTGGTGGAGCAGCGGCAACTGCAGCGGGGAGACAGCAGGCTTCAGTTACCCTGCCATTCTGCCACTCCTCTTCAATCTTCTGGCCTCCCGACGGATGTGGCAGCCCAGTGCTGGTACATGTGAGTATCTTTTTTAGACGTAAGACACACACACTATCCCCACATTATGGGGACAAAATACAGTATATACTTCACATATTACAATTAGTGTTATTGAAACAGTGAGTCTGATTTATGAAGCGACCAGTTTCCAGCATTGCTGTGGGCCAAAATCCCATAGAGCACAATGGGCAGAACTGTATTGAAGTGCTTTATGCTTTTCATTCATATTACACACATTTATTTGTACAGAACTTGCATTGTGACCTGTCAATAATGGAAATGCAGGACTTCATGATATGTCATTGTTTTTTTATGGTAAACTTATTTTTCATGACTTCTATTGCTTAAAGCGGTCCTTCACTCTGAAGAAGAGTCTATCTTATATGTTTCCCACACCCTGTACATACAGATTGCTCATATTAAAAATCATCCTACCTGCATCTACTGCATGTTATGAGCCTTTAAACATCCAAGACAGCTATAACCTGCCCCCCTGTACTTTATCCCACTCTCCTCTCCTCAGTAAGTGTGATGCTTCTGAGTTAAGACGGCGGCGCCCGAATCCTAAAGTCCTGAACAGAGTTGCAGCCCAGTGGGGGAAAGAATAATAAGTAAGTGACTAAAAACTTTAGATGTTGGGGAATCGTTTTATAAGGGTTTGGGCTTTTCAATTTTTTTAACTCACTGTAAAGTTTGTCCCCTTTGTCCCCAGCAGTGATATTTCCCAGCACGGGAAATATACGGTGCCATCTTTCCAAGGCTGAAAAAATGTATAAATACGCTGTGCAGCACAGAACAAACTGGCAGTCATTGGCACTGGTATAATCTGGAGATGGGTCCAACAGGTACTGACACAGGCCGGCCCATGCATAGTGAAACAATCAAAGCAAATTATCATGGGAAGCTGGGATTTCTAGTGTCATTGTAGTCAAGGTCGCAGCACCAAAAAAGACAAATGCTGGAGCACCTAAACTGGCGCTATAGCCACCAGAAATATGCTAAATGACGCACTTCATAAATAAGACCCAGTGTTTCCCTTACTCTTAAAGCGGACCTTCACCCTGAATAAGAGCATGTCTTATATGTTTCCCACACCCTGTACATACAGATTGCTCACATTAAAAATCATCCTAACTGCATCTACTGCATGTTATGAGCCTTTAAACATCCAAGATGGCGGCCCATGGAGTCTCAGGCTGCCTGCAAATAGGAAGTGTGTTCTGATCGTGCTGCTTTGCATTCTGGGATTGCTGTCCCTTTTCTGACCCCAGCTCTGCTCTGTCTGAGCAAAGCAGCGCTATAACCCTGCTCCCTGCACATTTGCCCCCCCCCGCTCCTCAGTATGTGATACTACTGAGGCAAGATGGCGGCACCCTTATCCAAGGGTCCTGAACAGAATTGTAGCCCAGTGGTGGAAAGAATAAAAAGTAGATGGCTAAAAACGTAAATATTTTAATTTTAGATGCTGTTATAGAATAGTTTTTTTAAAGGTTTGGGATTTTCATTAAATTATGCTGAATGTCCAGTTTAAGTACACAAGTAATGCTTCCAGTTTGTTTCAATAAAGCGGTTGTTCCTTTGCTAGGAAAAAGCAGACAGAGATTTCTTTTTAAATAAAAAAACATACTTTATGAAGAGATGCTGAATCCTTGACATAAAACTTGCTGACAAAAAAACAGAAGTAGAAGCTATAATATAAAAAAGAGATGTTGATGTCTTTTATTATGTGGAGTATGATTGATTTTCAGTCTCACAGTCTCAGTCTTTGTTACTTTTCTTTACATATTGCTCTCTCTGGTCACCAAGTCTTCAGGTGGCTAATTGTGGCTCTGCCATTGATCCTGAGCTTTCTTATAAAAAAGGCAACCCACTGAGCTAGGGGCAATCAGGGATCTCACCCTGTCATTGTAAAGCCATAGGAGATATCTAATGTCAGATCTAAGTGAGGATGTACAATAATTATATATATATATATATATATATATATATATATATATACACACACACTATATACTAGGTAGCACTGGTTAGTAGGAACCCCTAGTTAGGAGTGCCATTAGATATCCTGCTTTCCCCGGGACATTCATGGGATGCCCCTGCATGTCCCGTGCCTTTAAAAAAAAAAAAAGGAGATGCTCTGTTACAGCGCCCGATAGTCGATCACAGCGCATACTAGTGCTCACTTTTAGTGCCTCATTTGCCGATACCCGCCACTAGTAATGAATCAGCCTGCCCTTGAACTTCTCTACTTATCTGCTTTCAGGTGTGATTTTTATATTGCCCACACCTGTTACTTGCCCCAGGAGAGTTTAAAGGTGCATCACATGCATCACATCACATAAAACATGAATTTTATTTATCCACAATTTTGAAAGTGTGCCAAAAATTTTGTCCAGTCCATTTTTGGAGTTTGATGTGACATTATGTCCAATTAGCTTTTTTTACCTCCTTTTTTTATTTTAGTTCCAATACATACAAAGGGAATAAACATATATATAGCAAAACATATGTTACCGCAATCCTTTTCTGTAAGAAACACTTCATTTTCTTGAAAAATGTCAGGGGTGCCAACTAGAGATGAGCGAACTTTTGAAAAATTCGATTCGACTGATTCGCCGAATTTTCTGACAAAATCGTTTCGACACAAATTTATTCGTGACGAATCGCTATTAACGGCTATTTCTGAGCCTCCTAGAGCCTCAATAAGGTTGTAAACCATTCTGCCTTGCTGTAACACGCATAGGATGCGTGCTGGGTTAGTGAAATAATGTAAATAATTATCACATGCAGATCGGAGGCATAGCTAATAGAATCGCAAAGCGGCACAATTGCAGAGAGTTGAGGTGGCATCACTATGAGGGCCCCCTATAGTGTCTGAAAAACACACCCTGGAGCTGGCAGCAGCAGGAGCCCAAAAATTAGCTGAATCACACCCTGGAGTTGCAAGCAGCAGCAGCCGCCCAAACATTGGTTGAAAGAGACACTGGAGTTGGCAGCAGGAGCCCAAAAATTGGATGAATCTGTTAGGGCCAGCGCTGCGGAGACGCCTCATGGCGCTTCCAGCCGTCCCTCTCCCGGGGCGAGAGCCGCGCTTCCTCCCCGCGGCTTTCCCCGCCGGGTCTCCCCTAGCCCGAGCGCTGTGTCCCTTCCTGGCAGCGCTCCTCGCTTACCTGGTGTCCTGCCCTCCGTCCGGCGTGGCTGCCGGGGCCTGCGGGCAGCTCCCTCACTTCCTTCTTCCTCCTTGCCTCTCCTGCGCGCACGTCCCCGGCCACTAGGGGGCGCGCGCTGCAATACTGTGGAATTTAAAGGGCCAGTGCATCTCTAATTGGTGTCCGGCCGTCCAATCCGGTAATATCACTTCCTTTATATGCTGGCCAGCCCTTCCTCCCTTTGCCGGATTATCGGTGTGTTTCCGTGATTGTCTGTAGTTAAATCTGTGGCTTTTTCGTGTATGACCTCGGCTTACCTTTTTGACCACGAACCTCCGCTGCCTGTCCCGACCTCGGTCTGTCCCTTCGTCTGTGAACCTCCGCTGCCTGTCCCGACCACGGCTTGTCTACTCGCTGCTGAATCCTCGCTGCCTGCCCTGAATCTGGCTACTCACCGTGACCATCGTTTATCTCTGCTGTACAATACCTCGGCAAATTGTGGAACTGTGCCGCCGTTGGGGGGTAGCGACCTGGGAGTCATCAGCCGCACAAGACCAACCTGCTTCGCGGCGGGCTCTGGTGAAAACCGGTGGCTCCTTAGACCCCGCTTCCCTGACGCGGTACTCACCAACATTTCCGCAGTTCCAGTGGGTCCACGCTTCATTAGTTTCATCCGGTTGTAACAGTATAATCCGGCCATGGATCCCGCCGAGGTGCCATTGCCAGACGTCTCTGAACTACCTGCACTAGTCGCCATGCAGTCACGGCAGATCAATCAACTTACGGCCATGATGCAGCAACTTCTGTCTATGCAGCAACCGCAGACGCCACCGCCTGCTCCTGCTGTTCCACCACAGCTTCCGGTGGCTTCCTCCGCGAGGATTCGTCTCTCCCTGCCAGCTAAATTTGAAGGAGACGCAAGACTTTGCCGTGGCTTTCTTGCCCAATGTTCCCTGCACCTGGAGCTATTGGCTGACCAATTCCCTACTGAGCGCTCCAAGGTGGCCTTTATTATCAGCCTGCTCTCTGGGAAGGCCTTAGCCTGGGCTACCCCATTGTGGGACCGCAACGACCCCGTTACCCTCATGGTTCAAACTTTTGTGGATCACTTTCGCCAGGTTTTTGAGGAACCTGCCCGGGCGTCTTCAGCCGAATCTGCCTTATTGAATCTGGTTCAAGGTGATCTGTCGGTGGGAGAATATGCCATTCGCTTCCGAACTTTGGCAGCCGAGCTAGCTTGGAACAATGAGGCTCTCTGTGCCTGCTTTAAGAAGGGTCTCTCTAGTAGGGTCAAGGATGTTCTTGCTGCCCGGGATCTCCCTACTTCTCTGTCTGAACTAATCCAACTTGCCACCCGTATAGACATTCGTTTTACAGAGAGGCGTGATGAATTCCGCCAAGATTCTCTGCGTGCCAAGAGGGCATTCCGTTTGGCCCCTACGTTTCAGAACCCTCAGTCTACGCTTTCGTCTCCGTCTGAAGAAGTCATGCAAGTGGACCATACTCGCTTGACTCCCCAGGAAAGGTCGCGCCGGAGACTCGAAAGACTTTGTCTATACTGCGCCAGCCCAGAACATTTTTTGAAAAATTGCCCAATCCGCCCACCACGCCAGGGAAACGGGCGCACCTAGAATCGTTTGGAGAGGCGTCTCTGGGTGTCTGTGCTTCCTCTCCTAGGTTCACTGTGCCGGCACAACTTCACTTGGGCTCCACTTCCGTCCTGAACTTACCGGCCTTCTTGGACTCTGGTTCGGCGGGCAACTTCATCGAGTCCTCCTTGGTCTCTAAGTATGATATAGCTGTCTACCGTCTGGCCAAGCCACTATTTGTCGCGGCCGTTAATGGGGACAGATTGAACTGCATGGTGCGCTACCGCACCAAACCTCTACTTCTGAAGATCGGCCTCTTCCATCAGGAATTTCTGGAATTTTTCGTATTACCCCACTGTACCTCGCCGCTTCTCTTGGGGCTTCCCTGGCTCCAGCACCATAACCCTACCTTGGATTGGTCCACTGGGGACATCAAGTCCTGGG
Source organism: Gastrophryne carolinensis (assembly GCA_027917425.1). Classification (NCBI taxonomy): domain Eukaryota; kingdom Metazoa; phylum Chordata; class Amphibia; order Anura; family Microhylidae; genus Gastrophryne; species Gastrophryne carolinensis. Next base: position 540,233,147 of record CM051234.1, read on the forward strand.
GCGCAACATGTGTTAAGAACTGTCTTACGTCTTTGCCAGTCCAAATTACAGCTCCCACGACTCCATTACCGGGTCTACCTGAAGTTTATCGGTCTTTTTCCGTCGTATTTAGCAAGAGGCAAGCTGAGTCACTTCCGCCTCATCGCCCTTACGATTGCCCGATTGATCTTCTACCTGGCGCCACTCCTCCTCGCGGACGCATCTATCCGCTGTCTGTTCCTGAAACCCAAGCAATGTCGGAATACATTCGGGAGAATTTACAAAAGGGGTTCATTAGGAAATCCTCTTCCCCAGCTGGAGCGGGCTTCTTCTTTGTACAGAAAAAGGACGGGTCTCTTCGGCCCTGCATCGATTACCGGGGCCTCAATAAAATTACGGTAAAAAACCGTTACCCATTGCCCTTGATCTCCGAACTTTTCGATCGTCTTCGCGGAGCTAAGATTTTTTCAAAATTGGATCTGAGAGGCGCTTATAACTTAGTCCGCATTCGAGAGGGTGATGAATGGAAGACGGCCTTCAACACGCGAGACGGTCATTTTGAGTATCTCGTTATGCCCTTCGGCCTCTGCAATGCCCCCGCAGTTTTTCAGGAGTTCGTTAACGACATTTTTCGGGACCTGTTGTACACCTGTGTTGTGGTCTATCTTGACGACATTCTCATCTTCTCCTCGTCCATCGAAGAACATCATCAGCACGTCAGACAAGTCTTGTCTCGTTTACTGCAACACCATCTTTATGCTAAGCTCGAGAAATGCCTTTTTCATCAAACCGCATTACCTTTTTTGGGGTACATAGTTTCTGCTCAAGGTCTCCAGATGGATCCTGCCAAGTTAAAGGCGGTCCTTGAATGGCCTCGACCAGTCGGTCTTCGTGCAATCCAGCGATTCTTGGGGTTCGCGAACTATTACCGCCAGTTCATTTTACACTTTTCCACGACAGTAGCCCCCATCGTGGCCCTCACCAAAAAAGGAGCCGATCCCAAGGCATGGTCTCCGCAGGCTGAAGCAGCCTTTCTTGCATTAAAGAAGGCCTTCGGCTCGGCACCGGTACTTTCCAGACCTGACCCGTCTCGTCCTTTCGCTCTTGAGGTGGATGCCTCTTCCGTCGGAGCTGGAGCAGTACTTACGCAACGATCCTCGACCGGCAAAGCTCGAACTTGCGGATTCTTTTCTAAAACCTTCTCTCCTGCCGAGAGGAACTACACCATTGGAGATAGAGAGCTATTAGCCATCAAATTGGCGCTGGAAGAATGGAGACATCTCCTCGAGGGATCTATCTTCCCAATTTCCATTTTTACTGACCACAAGAACCTCTCTTATCTGGAATCCGCACAACGCTTAAACCCTCGTCAGGCCCGTTGGTCACTCTTCTTTGCACGCTTTAATTTCCAGATCCACTTCCGTCCAGCTGCAAAAAACATCAGGGCAGACGCTCTCTCCCGTTCCTCGGATGTCTCGGATAAGGTCTCTTCTCCACAGTTTATAATTCCACCCGATCGTCTGGTTCACTCTGCTCCCGCTGCTCTAGAATCAGGTCCTCCGGGGAGGACTTTCGTACCTGTCTCTCGTCGCCTTTTAATACTAAAATGGGGTCATGCCTCCCATACTGCTGGTCACCCTGGAATCAAGAAGACCTGCGCCATCATCTCCAGATACTACTGGTGGCCCACGTTAGCAAAAGATGCCGCAGAATTCGTACAAGCCTGCACCTCGTGCGCGCGCAACAAGACCTCTCGTCAACGTCCCGCAGGTCTTCTCCAACCACTTCCCATTCCGGACATCCCCTGGTCTCACATCGCCATGGATTTTATTACTGATCTTCCGCCTTCACAGGGCAATACCGTCATCTGGGTAGTGGTGGACCGATTTTCGAAAATGGCGCATTTCATTCCGTTGCCTGGATTACCTTCTGCTCCCCTATTGGCAAAGAATTTCCTTAAACACATCTTCCGTCTACATGGGCTCCCAACCCACATTGTCTCCGACAGGGGAGTTCAATTCGTATCGAAATTCTGGAGGGCTCTCTGTAATCAATTAAAGGTGAAATTGGACTTTTCTTCCTCGTATCATCCCCAATCCAATGGGCAAGTGGAGAGGGTAAATCAAACTTTGGGGCTGTATCTACGCCATTTTGTTTCCACTCGCCAGGATGACTGGGTGGACCTGCTGCCCTGGGCAGAGTTTTCTTATAACTTTAAGGACTCTGAATCCACCGGAAAATCTCCTTTCTTTATAGTCTATGGTCGTCATCTCCTTCCTCCTCTGCCTATACTAACGCCCGCCCTCCTCGGTACCTGCGGTCGATGACCTTTCGCACCAGTTTTCTTCCATCTGGCGTGAAACACAGCATTCACTGGAACAAGCCGTGTCTCGTATGAAAATCCAGGCTGATAAGAAGAGAAGGACTCCTCCTTTATACTCACCGGGGGATAGGGTATGGCTTTCGGCCAAGTATATTCGTTTTAAAATCCCCAGTTACAAACTAGGACCTCGCTTCTTGGGACCTTTTAGGATCCAACAACGTATCAACCCTGCCTGTTACAAGCTGCATCTGCCACCCTCTCTCCGCATAACCAATTCCTTCCATGTCTCTCTGCTCAAACCGGTGACTGTTAATCGTTTTTCCCCCAAATTATTGGAACCTAAGCCAGTCGCAGGTACTGAAGATACCTTTACGGTCAAAGAGATACTTGCTTCGAAGATCTCCAGAGGAAGACGCTATTTCTTGGTGGATTGGGAGGGCTACGGCCCTGAGGAGAGATCCTGGGAACCGGAAGAAAACATCCTTGATCGGACCCTTATTTCGGACTTCCTTGGTCCTAAGAAGAGGGGGAGACCTAAGGGGGGGGTACTGTTAGGGCCAGCGCTGCGGAGACGCCTCATGGCGCTTCCAGCCGTCCCTCTCCCGGGGCGAGAGCCGCGCTTCCTCCCCGCGGCTTTCCCCGCCGGGTCTCCCCTAGCCCGAGCGCTGTGTCCCTTCCTGGCAGCGCTCCTCGCTTACCTGGTGTCCTGCCCTCCGTCCGGCGTGGCTGCCGGGGCCTGCGGGCAGCTCCCTCACTTCCTTCTTCCTCCTTGCCTCTCCTGCGCGCACGTCCCCGGCCACTAGGGGGCGCGCGCTGCAATACTGTGGAATTTAAAGGGCCAGTGCATCTCTAATTGGTGTCCGGCCGTCCAATCCGGTAATATCACTTCCTTTATATGCTGGCCAGCCCTTCCTCCCTTTGCCGGATTATCGGTGTGTTTCCGTGATTGTCTGTAGTTAAATCTGTGGCTTTTTCGTGTATGACCTCGGCTTACCTTTTTGACCACGAACCTCCGCTGCCTGTCCCGACCTCGGTCTGTCCCTTCGTCTGTGAACCTCCGCTGCCTGTCCCGACCACGGCTTGTCTACTCGCTGCTGAATCCTCGCTGCCTGCCCTGAATCTGGCTACTCACCGTGACCATCGTTTATCTCTGCTGTACAATACCTCGGCAAATTGTGGAACTGTGCCGCCGTTGGGGGGTAGCGACCTGGGAGTCATCAGCCGCACAAGACCAACCTGCTTCGCGGCGGGCTCTGGTGAAAACCGGTGGCTCCTTAGACCCCGCTTCCCTGACGCGGTACTCACCAACATTTCCGCAGTTCCAGTGGGTCCACGCTTCATTAGTTTCATCCGGTTGTAACAGAATCACACCCTGGAGTTGCAAGCAGCAGCAGCAGGAGCCCAAACATAGCTTGAAAGAGACAGTGGAGTTGGCAGCAGGAGCCCAAAGATTGGCTGAATGACAACCTGGAGTCGCAAGCAGCAGCAGCAGGAGCCCAAACATAGCTTGAAAGAGACACTGGAGTTTGCAGCAGGAGCCCAAAAATTGGATGAATCACACCCTGGAGTTGCAAGCAGCAGCAGCAGGAGCCCAAACATAGCTTAAAAGAGACACTGGAGTTGGCAGCAGGAGCCCAAAAATTGGATGAATGACACCCTGGAGTTGCAAGCAGCAGCAGGAGCCCAAACATAGCTTGAAAGAGACACTGGAGTTGGCAGCAGGAGCCCAAAAATTGGATGAATTACACCCTGGAGTTGCAAGCAGCAGCAGGAGCCCAAACATTACTTTAAAGAGACACTGGAGTTGGCTTCAGGAGCCCAAAAATTGGATGAATCACACCCTGGAGTTGCAAGCAGCAGCAGGAGCCCAAACATAGCTTGAAAGAGACACTGGAGTTGGCAGCAGGAGCCCAAAAATTGGCTGAATCACACCCTGGAGTTGCAAGCAGCAGCAGCCCAAACATAGCTTGAAAGAGACACTGGAGTTGGCAGCAGGAGCCCAAAAATTGGATGAATCACACCCCGGAGTTGCAAGCAGCAGCAGGAGCACAAACATTACTTTAAAGAGACACTGGAGTTGGCAGCATCCTCCTCACTAAAGAGTGGAGCTGAACCCAAAGCATAGGATACGTCGCTGGGGGAGGGAACGGCGTAGGACAGAGGCAATGGGAGGACAGGGACTGCTCTCGGGGCATGCCAACTCAGGGTTGTCAGAGGAGCCTACCGACCCTAGACTGGGGGTCTCAGATGTAACTTGTGATGATGTGGATGACCACGTTAACCAATCTACCACGGCAGATGCGTTACTGGTGCAGGCACGACCGCTAGCAGATACAGGCAGATCAGGTCTCTCACCATGACTCCTGCTGCCACTCGCCCCTAGTCTGCTGCGACCTCTGCCTGCTGAATCTTGGCCTCTGCCACTCCTCTTTGAACATATTGGCAATTGTCTGCGTGACATTTTTATGTATTTGAAATGCGCAATAGGTATGTTAAAAAATGTGTTTACTTTAAAAAGCAGAAGCTAAATAAAGTGAGGAACTGCTTCTCTGCACCAGATACTATGAAAATTGGCAATATGGGATACCCTGCAGACCAAAAACCAATTCAAAATGCAACAGCTTGATTAAGCTGAGGATGAACAACGCTTATTTAGTATAACAGATAGGGTGCTACGTGCAGGTTTGGGATACCCTGCGGCCTAGTGTTTTGGCAGCAGACCAAAAACCAATTCAAAATGCAATAGCTTGATTAAGCTGAGGATGAACAACGCTTATTTAGTATAACAGATAGGGTGCTACGTGCAGGTTTTGGATACCCTGCGGCCTAGTGTTTTGGCAGCAGACCAAAAACCAATTCAAAATGCAATAGCTTGATTAAACTGAGGATGAACAACGCTTATTTAGTATAACAGATAGGGTGCTACGTGCAGGTTTGGGATACCCTGCGGCCTAGTGTTTTGGCAGCAGACCAAAAACCAATTCAAAATGCAATAGCTTGATTAAGCTGAGGATGAACAACGCTTATTTAGTATAACAGATAGGGTGCTACGTGCAGGTTTGGGATACCCTGCGGCCTAGTGTTTTGGCAGCAGACTAAAAACCAATTCAAAATGCAATAGCTTGATTAAGCTGAGGATGAACAACGCTTATTTAGTATAATAGATAGGGTGCTAAGTGCAGGTTTGGGATACCCTGTGGCCTAGTGTTTTGGCAGCAGGACATAAACCAATTCAAAATGCAATAGTTTGATTAAGCTGAGGAGCAACAAGCATATTTTGTATAACAGATAGGCTGCTAAGTGCAGGTTTGGGATACCCTGTGGCCTAGTGTTTTGGCAGCAGGAAAAAAAACAATTCAAGATGCAATAGTTTGATTAAGCTGAGGATCAACAAGCGTATTTAGTATAACAGATAGGCTGCTAAGTGCAGGTTTGGGATACCCTGCGGCCTAGTGTTTTGGCAGCAGGACAAAAACCAAATCAAAATGCAATAGTTTGATTAAGCTGAGGATCAACAAGCGTATTTTGCATAACAGATAGGCTGCTAAGTGCAGGTTTGGGATGCCCTGCGACCTAGTGTTTTGGCAGCAGGACAAAAAACAAATCAAAATGCAATCGTTTGATTAAGCTGAGGATCAACAAGCGTATTTAGTATAACAGATAGGCTGCTAAGTGCAGGTTTGGGATACTCTGCGGCCTAGTGTTTTGGCAGCAGGACAAAAACCAATTCAAAATGCAATAGTTTGATTAAGCTGAGGATCAACAAGCGTATTTAGTATAACAGATAGGCTGCTAAGTGCAGGTTTGGGATACCCTGCGGCCTAGTGTTTTGGCAGCAGGCCAAAAACCAATTCAAAATGCAATAGCTTGATTAAGCTGAGGATGAACAACGCTTATTTAGTATAACAGATAGGTTGACATGTGCTGGTTTGGGATGCCCATGTGGGCTGGTGTATTTAAACCAGACAAAAACCAATTCAAAATGCAATAGCTGAATTAAAATGAGGCTGAACAACGCTTATTTAGTATAACAGATAGGGTGCTACGTGCAGGTTTGGGATACCCTGCGGCCTAGTGTTTTGGCAGCAGACTAAAAACCAATTCAAAATGCAATAGCTTGATTAAGCTGAGGATGAACAACGCTTATTTAGTATAACAGATAGGGTGACGTGTGCTGGTTTGGGATGCCCATGTGGGCTGGTGTATTTAAACCAGACAAAAAACAATTCAAAATGCAATAGCTGAATTAAAATGAGGCTGAAAAATGCGTATTTAGTATAACAGATAGGGTGCTACGTGCAGGTTTGGGATACCCTGCGGCCTATTGTTTTGGCAGCAGACCAAAAACCAATTCAAAATGCAATTGTTTGATTAAGCTGAGGATCAACAAGCGTATTTAGTATAACAGATAGGCTGCTAAGTGCAGGTTTGGGATACCCTGCGGCCTAGTGTTTTGGCAGCAGGACAAAAACCAATTCAAAATGCAATAGTTTGATTAAGCTGAGGAGCAACAAGTGTATTTTGTACAACAGATTGGCTGCTACGTGCAGGTTTGGGATACCCTGCGGCCTAGTGTTTTGGCAGCAGGACAAAAACCAATTCAAAATGCAATAGTTTGATTAAGCAGAGGGTGAACAAACGTATTTAGTATAACAGATAGGGTGCAAAGTGCAGGTTTGGGATGCCCATGTGGGCTGGTATATTTAAAGCAGGACAAAAACCAATTCAAAATGCAATAGTTTGATTAAGCTGAGGATCAACAAGCGTATTTAGTATAACAGGCTGCTAAGTGCAGGTTTGGGATACCCTGCGGCCTAGTGTTTTGGCAGCAGGACAAAAACCATTTCAAAATGCAATAGTTTGATTAAGCTGAGGAGCAACAAGCGTATTTTGTATAACAGGCTGCTACGTGCCGGTTTGGGATACCCTGCGGCCTAGTTTTTTGGCAGCAGAACAAAAACTAATTCAAAATGCACTAGTTTGATTAAGCTGAGGATCAACAAGCATATTTAGTATAACAGATAGGCTGCTAAGTGCAGGTTTGGGATACCCTGCGGCCTAGTGTTTTGGCAGCAGGACAAAAACCAATTCAAAATGCAATAGTTTGATTAAGCTGAGGAGCAACAAGCGTATTTGGTATAATAGATAGGCTGCTATGTGCAGGTTTGGGATACCCTGTGGTCTAGTGTTTTGGCAGCAGGACAAAACACAATTCAAAATGCAATAGTTTGATTAAGCTGAGGAGCAACAAGCGTATTTTGTATAACAGATAGGCTGCTAAGTGCAGGTTTGGGATACCCTGTGGCCTAGTGTTTTGGCAGCAGGACAAAAACCAATTCAAAATGAAATAGTTTGATTAAGCTGAGAATCAACAAGCTAATTTAGTATAACAGATAGGCTGCTAAGTGTAGGTTTGGAATACCCTGCGGCCTAGTGTTTTGGCAACAGGACAAAAACCAATTCAAAATGCAATAATTTGATTAAGCTGAGGATCAACAAGCGTATTTAGTATAACAGATAGGCTGCTAAGTGCAGGTTTGGGATACCCTGTGGCCTAGTGTTTTGGCAGCAGGACAAAAACCAATTCAAAATGAAATAGTTTGATTAAGCTGAGAATCAACAAGCGAATTTAGTATAACAGGTAGGCTGCTAAGTGTAGGTTTGGAATACCCTGCGGCCTAGTGTTTTGGCAACAGGACAAAAACCAATTCAAAATGCAATAGTTTGATTAAGCTGAGGATCAACAAGCGTATTTAGTATAACAGATAGGCTGCTAAGTGCAGGTTTGGGATACCCTGCGGCCTAGTGTTTTGGCAGCAGGACAAAAAACAATTCAAAATTAAATAGTTTGATTAAGCTGAGGAGCAACAAGCGTATTTTGAATAACAGATAGGCTGCTACGTGCAGGTTTGGGATACCCTGCGGCCTAGTGTTTTGGCAACTGGACAAAAGCCAATTCAAAATGCAATAGTTTGATTAAGCTGAGGAGCAACAAGCGTATTTAGTATAACAGATAGGCTGCTAAGTGCAGGTTTGGGATACCCTGCGGCCTAGTGTTTTGGCAGCAGGACAAAAACCAATTCAAAATGCAATAGTTTGATTAAGCTGAGGAGCAACAAGCGTATTTAGTATAACAGATAGGCTGCTAAGTGCAGGTTTGGGATACCCTGCGGCCTAGTGTTTTGGCAGCAGGACAAAAACCAATTCAAAATGCAATAGTTTGATTAAGCTGAGGATCAACAAACATATTTAGTATAACAGATAGACTGGTAAGTGCAGGTTTGGGATACCCTGCTGCCTAGTGTTTTGGCAGCAGGACAAAAACCAATTCAAAATGCAATAGTTTGATTAAGCTGAGGAGCAACAAGCGTATTTGGTATAATAGATAGGCTGCTATGTGCAGGTTTGGGATACCCTGTGGCCTAGTGTTTTGGCAGCAGGACAAAAAACAATTCAAAATGCAATAGTTTGATTAAGCTGAGGATCAACAAGCGTATTTAGTATAACAGATAGGCTGCTACGTGCAGGTTTGGGATACCCTGCGGCCTAGTGTTTTGGCAACTGAACAAAAGCCAATTCAAAATGCAATAGTTTGATTAAGCTGAGGAGCAACAAGCGTATTTAGTATAACAGATAGGCTGCTACGTGCAGGTTTGGGATACCCTGCGGCCTAGTGTTTTGGCAGCAGGACAAAAACCAATTCAAAATGCAATAGTTTGATTAAGCTGAGGATCAACAAGCGTATTTAGTATAACAGATAGGCTGCTAAGTGCAGGTTTGGGATACCCTGCGGCCTAGTGTTTTGGCAGCAGGACAAAAACCAATTCAAAATGCAATAGTTTGATTAAGCTGAGGATCAACAAACGTATTTAGTATAACAGATAGACTGGTAAGTGCAGGTTTGGGATACCCTGCTGCCTAGTGTTTTGGCAACAGGACAAAAACCAATTCAAAATGCAATCGTTTGATTAAGCTGAGGAGCAACAAGCGTATTTGGTATAATAGATAGGCTGCTATGTGCAGGTTTGGGATACCCTGTGGCCTAGTGTTTTGGCAGCAGGACAAAAAACAATTCAAAATGCAATAGTTTGATTAAGCTGAGGATCAACAAGCGTATTTAGTATAACAGATAGGCTGCTAAGTGCAGGTTTGGGATACCCTGCGGCCTAGTGTTTTGGCAGCAGGACAAATACCATTTCAAAATGCAATAGTTTGTTTAAGCTGAGGATCAACAAGCATATTTAGTATAACAGATAGACTGGTAAGTGCAGGTTTGGGATACCCTGCTGCCTAGTGTTTTGGCAGCAGGACAAAAAACAATTCAAAATGCAATAGTTTGATTAAGCTGAGGAGCAACAAGCGCATTTAGTATAACAGATAGACTGGTAAGTGCAGGTTTGGGATACCCTGCTGCCTAGTGTTTTGGCAACAGGACAAAAACCAATTCAAAATGCAATAGTTTGATTAAGCTGAGGATCAACAAGCGTATTTAGTATAACAGATAGGCTGCTAAGTGCAGGTTTGGGAAACCCTGCGGCCTAGTGTTTTGGCAGCAGGACAAAAACCAATTCAAAATGCAATAGTTTGATTAAGCTGAGGATCAACAAACGTATTTAGTATAACAGATAGACTGGTAAGTGCAGGTTTGGGATACCCTGCTGCCTAGTGTTTTGGCAACAGGACAAAAACCAATTCAAAATGCAATAGTTTGATTAAGCTGAGGATCAACAAGCGTATTTAGTATAATAGATGGACTGCTAAGTGCAGGTTTGGGATACCCTGCGGCCTAGTGTTTTGGCAGCAGGACAAAAACCAATTCAAAATGCAATAGTTTGATTAAGCTGAGGATCAACAAGCGTATTTAGTATAACAGATAGGCTGCTAAGTGCAGGTTTGGGATACCCTGCGGCCTAGTGTTTTGGCAGCAGGACAAAAACCAATTCAAAATGCAATAGCTTGATTAAGCTGAGGAGCAACAAGCGTATTTAGTATAACAGATAGGCTGCTACGTGCAGGTTTGGGATACCCTGTGGCCTAGCGTTTTGGCAACAGGACAAAAACCAATTCAAAATGCAATAGTTTGATTAAGCTGAGGATGAACAAACGTATTTAATATAACAGATAGGGTGCTAAGTGCAGGTTTGGGATGCCCATGTGGGATGGTGTATTTAAAGCAGGACAAAACCAATTCAAAATGCAATAGTTTGATTAAGCTGAGGATGAACAAACGTAATTAGTATAACAGATAGGGTGCTAAGTGCAGGTTTGGGATGCCCATGTGGGCTGGTGTATTTAAAGCAGACCAAAAAATATTAAAACTAAATTAAAACTAATCCAGTTTTTAGAAATGCTTGTGAGTAACAGATAGGGTTAAATAAGCCACTGCATAGATGGGATGCACAGTGGCAAGGCAGATTTACAGCACAAAGAACTGAAATTGAATTGAAAACTGATCTGGCTAATGAAAAAAAAAATTTTTCACTGTCACTTCTATGCTGTTCTATGATCGTTCCGGTTTTTCCCTCTTTCACTATCTTTCCCTGGCTCTGTCTACCTCTCTGTCTGCCTCTCTGACTCTCCCTACCTATCTCTAACTCTCTGTCCCTGTCTGTAACCAGCTGTGCTCTGTCCGCAATAGAATGCTGAAATGCGCACAAGGAAGATGGCCGCCGGTTTATATAGCACGGTGACGTCACCGGGCTTCCTGGCTGCTGATAGGCTGCATGTGACTTTCCCATGATACCTTGCTCCAGGGGATATGTCCGGACATGTGCTTACACCATTTTAGATTGCCTGTAATTGAAATAAATGGAGTTTAAAGGAAAACTTCGATCGATCGAATCGCGGGGAAATTCGGATTTGTTCAGAATCGAATTTTTCATGAAATTCGGAACGAATCCGGGTTCGTCTGGATCAATTCGCTCATCACTAGTGCCAACATTTACAGCCATGACTGTATGTCGGAGGGAGATTGGGTTGGGGTAGAGATCTGTCGGAGGGGTATAGGGTTGGGGTAGAGATCTGTCGGATGGGGATCGGGTTGGGGTAGAGATCTGTCGGATGGGGATCGGGTTGAGGTAGAGATCTGTCGGAGGGGGATCGGGTTGGGGTAGAGATCTGTCGGATGGGGATCGGGTTGGGGTAGAGATCTGTCGGATGGGGATCGGGTTGGGGTAGAGATCTGTCGGATGGGGATCGGGTTGGGGTAGAGATCTGTCGGATGGGGATCGGGTTGGGGTAGAGATCTGTCGGATGGGGATCGGGTTGGGGTCGAGATCTGTCAGAGGGGTATAGGGTTGGGGTAGAAATCTGTCGGATGGGGATCGGGTTGGGGTAGAGATCTGTCGGATGGGGATCGGGTTGGGGTCGAGATCTGTCAGAGGGGTATAGGGTTGGGGTAGAGATCTGTCGGATGGGGATCGGGTTGGCGTAGAGATCTGTCGGAGAGGTATAGGGTTGGGGTAGAGATCTGTCGGTAGCGGTTTGGGTGCAAATTGGGTGCTCCACTTCTTCCTTGGTTAGACAAGTGACATTAAATGCAAAGTTTGTTATATGTCTTAGCATTGTCAGGACTATACCAAACACCCGTCTGTCTTAAGCCGATATCCCCCAATCTCCACCGCCACTTCCGCCTATAGACAAGCCCCCGCTTGTAGGAGACGCGGGTAATGCCTCTCCCAGTCGGTTGCCCCCAGGACTTAAAAGGCGCAAAGGATAACGGCTTAAGGTGCAGAATGATGTTTGGCAGGGAATCCCGAATGAGGATGCCAGGTGCGAAAGTCCGTAATTCAGGCCGAGGTCAAACCAGGAGGTCACAGGCGAGGTATCCGAGGGAGATAACGAAAGGGTAGTCGAGGGTAGCCGAGGTCAAGTCCAGGAGGTCACAGGCGAGGTACAGGAGGGTCAGGCAAGAGAGTGGTCAGGCAAAGCAGATGGTCGGGGCAGGCGGCAGGCGAGAATAGTCAAAGTCCAAATCCAAAGTATTCACTAGAGACACAGCAACGCACATCCAGAACCCAGAAGCTATAACGGGCACTGGGATACTGGAGCAGTGCAGCTTTATAGGGAGTACTGGCCAGTGGGGAAAGGGGCAATGGCGGGAACAAGGGTGATTGGTGCACACAGTAAAACAGGAGTGGTCCCAGGAGCTGGACGGCCCAGGCCAGACAGGCCGACCAGTCCCTGGGTCCACTCCTCAGATTGGGTCACGGATTGGATGTTTTTGACACTTGCCCCCGGCGGGCGCGCTGGGGAAAGCGCCGCCGGGAGGCATAAGGAAGACGTGCTCGCGCGCGCGCGCGAGCACGTTGTAGATCGGGCGCGCCCCCGTCGGGAGGAGGAAGCGCCGCATCAAGGGGAAGCCTGGCGGGCCCGCGCAGCCGCGCAGAGCGGGCTGCGGCGCGGCCGCCGACACCGTCCCGCGCCGCCGACCCCCGACCCCCACGACAACGCTGAGGAGCCGGCACACCCGGGGACCGTCGGGCAGCAGCCAACCGGGCGCCACCCGACAGCGCGTCGCGGGACCAGGGACGGCGACGAGGTAAGTGCCTAACATTACCCCCCCCCTGAGGAGGGGCCACTGGACCCTCCAAGCTGGGTTTCAAAGGATTCTCTCTATGGAACCTCTTTACCAAATTCTGCGCATGGACCTCTCTGGCCGGAACCCAAGATCTTTCTTCCGGGCCGTATCCCTTCCAGTCAATCAAATATTGAAGAGAGTTTCGAAAGAAGCGGGAGTCAAGAACCCGGGCAACCTCAAACTCCTGATGCCCATCAACTAACACAGGACTAGGAGGACTATTAGACTCATGGTTTTTTGCAGGCTTAAGAAGTGAAACGTGAAAGGATTTACAGATTTTCATGGAGGAAGGGAGGGCCAAACGATACGTAACCTGATTAATTTTTCGTGTTATGGGGAAGGGGCCGATAAATTTAGGGCCTAACTTAGCGGAGGGCTGGCGTAAGGCCAAATTCTTGGTGGAAAGCCAAACCCAATCTCCCACCTCATACCCAGTATTGGAAGAACGTTTACGATCTGAAAATTTTTTGTGTTGAAAAACAGCCTTAGTCAGATGTTGCTGGATTCTATTCCATAACCCTGGCCATTTGGAAACCCAGTCATCCAAGGAGGGAACACTGGAGGGTTGATCCGAAAGGGCTGAGAATTTCAGATCTTTGCCATAAACACAGTGGAAGGGAGAAACCCCTGTGGAAGAATGTGAAGCGTTGTTTAATGCAAATTCAGCAAACGGCAGGAAGAAGGCCCAATCCGTCTGAGTATCAGCCGTGAAACAACGCAAATACTGTTCTAAAGATTGATTTGTTCTTTCGGTTTGCCCATTCGACTGAGGGTGGAATGCCGAAGAAAGAGAGACGGTGAAGCCCAGCTTAGCACAGAAAGCCCTCCAAAACCGGGAGACGAATTGGACCCCCCTATCCGAAACAATATCTACCGGGATACCGTGGATTCTAAAAATGTGCGTGATAAAGAGTTGTGCCAAGATTTGAGCTGTGGGAAGCTTTTTTAAAGGGATGAAGTGGGCCATTTTGCTAAAACGGTCCACTACCACCCAAATAACGGTATATCCCTGGGAAGGGGGAAGATCCGTAACGAAATCCATGGCCAAGTGGGTCCACGGAGAGGCAGGAATGGGCAATGGTAGTAGAGGGCCTTCAGGGGAGTGTCTTAAAGCCTTACTCCGAGCACAGACCTTACAGGCTAGGACAAATTTCTGTGCATCGCTCCTAATGGATGGCCACCAGACTTGGCGGGACAATAAAGCAATAGTTTTCTTTACCCCCGGATGACCCGCTGTTTTGGTTTCGTGAAAATGAGACAAAAAGGCAGTGCGGTAAGGAGAGGGCACAAACTGGACCGAGTCAGGTTTTTCGGGTGGGGCTTCGGCCTGAAACCGAGCTAGATCAGGAAGTTGAGGTTGGATGGCGGCTACCACCAGGGAGTGGGGCAAGATGGGCACATCCATCCTTTCGGGAAGGTCAGAGAAAGAAAAACTCCGAGACAGGGCATCAGCTTTAACGTTTTTGGACCCAGGTTTATAGGTTATAGAGAAGTTAAACCGGGAAAAGAATAAGGACCAGCGAGCCTGTCTTGGAGTTAGTCTTTTTGCGGATTGGATGTATTCTAGATTTTTATGGTCCGTAAAGACTGTGACTGGGTACTGAGCCCCCTCTAGCCAGTGCCTCCACTCCTGAAAGGCCAACTTGATAGCCAACAATTCTCGGTTACCGATATCGTAATTCCTTTCGGCCGCCGAGAATTTCTTAGAAAAAAAGGCACAAGGATGAAGGCGCTCAGGTGACCCGCGATATTGAGATAGAACCGCCCCCACAGCAATCTCGGAGGCGTCCACTTCCACAAAAAAGGGCAATTGGCCGTCCGGATGAACCAACACTGGAGCGGAACTAAAGACCCCTTTCAATTTCTCAAAAGCCTGAACAGCTTGAACCGGCCAAACTGATGGGTACCCCCCTTTCTTGGTAAGATTTGTCAACGGGGTTACTAGGGAAGAAAAGTTTTTAATGAACCTCCTGTAAAAATTCGCGAAGCCTAAAAACCTCTGCAGGCCTTTCAGATCCCTGGGTTGCTCCCAATCTAATACTGCCTTCACCTTAGATTGATCCATGGATAGACCAGAATTAGAAATTATGTAGCCGAGAAAAGGAACCTCTGAGACTTCAAACTGGCACTTCTTTAACTTAGCATACAAACAGTTTTCTCTAAGTTTTTGCAAGACCATGCGTACATGTTGGCGATGTTCGACAAGAGATGAGGAGAAAATCAAAATGTCGTCTAAATAGACAACTACAAATCGGCCAAGGTAGTCTCTAAAAATCTCATTTACAAAACTCTGAAAGACCGCGGGGGCATTGCATAAACCAAATGGCATAACTAAATACTCATAATGCCCCTCGAGAGTATTGAAGGCCGTTTTCCACTCATCTCCTTGTCTTATCCTGATAAGGTTGTAAGCGCCCCGGAGATCTAACTTAGAGAAGACTTGGGCCCCAGCCACCTGCGTAAACAGCCCCTCAATAAGGGGTAAGGGATATTTGTTTTTAATAGTTATATTGTTTAGACCCCGATAATCGATACATGGGCGGAGCCCCCCATCCTTCTTCTCGACAAAAAAAAATCCTGCTCCTGCTGGGGAAGAAGATGCCCTGATAAACCCCTTTTCTAGATTTTCTGCAATATATTCCCGCATAGCCTGATTCTCAGCTCGGGTTAAATTAAAAATTCTACCCCTGGGAGGCATGGTACCAGGAAGGAGTTCAATGGGGCAATCCCACGGTCTGTGGGGAGGAAGTTTGTCTGCCGCCTTTTCTGAGAAGACGTCAGCAAATTCTAGGTATGGAGTGGGAACTCTAGTTGGAGATAATTCCGTGACCCGAACCGGAAGTTCCAAACAAGTCTGAAAGCATTGACGCCCCCACTTCATAATTTGTCCCGAGGCCCAGTCAATTTGGGGATTGTGCTCCTGTAACCAAGGCAATCCCAAAATTAAAGGGGTGCTAGGCATACTCAGGACTAGAAAGCTGATAACTTCAGAATGATTAGCTCCCACCTTAAAATGTATAGGAGGGGTCCTAAACTGTACTAACCCCCCTGCAACAGGTGTGCCATCGATGGCTGAAACTCGGATGGGTGTGGACAAGGACTGGAGCATAATTCCTAAACTCTGGGCTAGCTCAGCGTCAAGGAAGTTCCCTGCTGCTCCAGAGTCTAAGAGAGCCTTTAAATTCAAAAATTTACAATTAACTTTAAGCTGCACCGGGATAAGAACTGGTGACGATACATGAGGTGATACCTTACAGCCTAGGAGGGCCCCCTCGAAACCCCCTAGGCTCTGAAGTTTCCCGACGGCTTCTTTGGGCACAGTCTGACCATGTGACCAGTTCCGCCACAGTACAGACACAGCCCCTCAGATAAGCGCCGACGTCTTTCGACTTCAGTGAGTTTTGTGGCGCCCAGTTGCATCGGTTCTTCAGCTGGTTGCGCTACTGGGGCCTCAGGTCTTAGAACTGACTCGGAATGTGACCCTTTCTCAAGGCGTCTTTCCCGAAGACGACGGTCGATGCGAATGGCGAGGTGCATTAACTCGTCCAGGGTCTGAGGTTCCGGATAGTTCACCAATGTATCCTTAATGGATTCGGCCAATCCAAGCCGGAATTGGCCGCAGAGGGCAGGATTATTCCAGCGCGAGTCCACCGCCCAGCGCCGGAACTCTGAGCAGTAGTCCTCGGCTGGACGGCGTCCCTGGCGAAGAGCACGCAGTTTAGCGTCAGCCGTTGCCCCTTTATCGGGGTCGTCATACAGAACTTCCATCGCGGAAAAGAAACTGTCCACGGAGAGACGAGCCGGGTCCTGAGATGATAAGCTGAAGGCCCAAGATTGTGGATCCCCTTGAAGAAGAGAGATGATCAGTCCAACCCGCTGCTCTTGAGACCCCGCAGAGACAGGCCGAAGCTGGAAATATAATTTGCAGGAGTCTCGGAAGTTGGCAAACCTTGCTCTGTCGCCATGGAATTTCTCCGGAAGTGGAATTTTGGGTTCCACAGCGGCTGCGGCCGGAGTCCCCTGAGGACTAGGGACCATAGGAGCAGGACGGTTCTCCTGGGCCGCAACCCGGTGAGCCAGGTGCTCTACAGCCGCAGTTAAGGCTTGTACCTGTTCCAGGATTTGGTCCATTCTTTCTGGCCCGTTATAATGTCAGGACTATACCAAACACCCGTCTGTCTTAAGCCGATATCCCCCAATCTCCACCGCCACTTCCGCCTATAGACAAGCCCCCGCTTGTAGGAGACGCGGGTAATGCCTCTCCCAGTCGGTTGCCCCCAGGACTTAAAAGGCGCAAAGGATAACGGCTTAAGGTGCAGAATGATGTTTGGCAGGGAATCCCGAATGAGGATGCCAGGTGCGAAAGTCCGTAATTCAGGCCGAGGTCAAACCAGGAGGTCACAGGCGAGGTATCCGAGGGAGATAACGAAAGGGTAGTCGAGGGTAGCCGAGGTCAAGTCCAGGAGGTCACAGGCGAGGTACAGGAGGGTCAGGCAAGAGAGTGGTCAGGCAAAGCAGATGGTCGGGGCAGGCGGCAGGCGAGAATAGTCAAAGTCCAAATCCAAAGTATTCACTAGAGACACAGCAACGCACATCCAGAACCCAGAAGCTATAACGGGCACTGGGATACTGGAGCAGTGCAGCTTTATAGGGAGTACTGGCCAGTGGGGAAAGGGGCAATGGCGGGAACAAGGGTGATTGGTGCACACAGTAAAACAGGAGTGGTCCCAGGAGCTGGACGGCCCAGGCCAGACAGGCCGACCAGTCCCTGGGTCCACTCCTCAGATTGGGTCACGGATTGGATGTTTTTGACACTTGCCCCCGGCGGGCGCGCTGGGGAAAGCGCCGCCGGGAGGCATAAGGAAGACGTGCTCGCGCGCGCGCGCGCGAGCACGTTGTAGATCGGGCGCGCCCCCGTCGGGAGGAGGAAGCGCCGCATCAAGGGGAAGCCTGGCGGGCCCGCGCAGCCGCGCAGAGCGGGCTGCGGCGCGGCCGCCGACACCGTCCCGCGCCGCCGACCCCCGACCCCCACGACAACGCTGAGGAGCCGGCACACCCGGGGACCGTCGGGCAGCAGCCAACCGGGCGCCACCCGACAGCGCGTCGCGGGACCAGGGACGGCGACGAGGTAAGTGCCTAACAAGCATTTCACCTGGCATATCACATCCTCTGTGAATATGGAAGTAAAGAAGATGTTTAAGGGGCTTTTCTCTTCATTTTCTTCATAACCCACCTCCTTTGCTTTTCAGGGGGCCCACACATTCAGGTTTTTATCTTTTACTAATTATATAATGCTATCTGCCTCATTATCCTAATTTTCCTGCCCCCCCCCCCCCCCCATACTACCACCCTCCCCACCCCCTAATACAGAGATTGCTTGCTCAGTGAGCACCAGACTCCTTTCCATGATATCTATTCTTTTCAGTCTTGCCAGTTGCACCTTTAGACTGTCAATGTCGTGTTCCACACATCCTGCACAGCTGTATGCACCTTTGACTGGCTGTTCAAGCAGTGCATACGTAGCACAAGACGTACACTGGGCAGCACTGTTAGGCATAGAGCACAGTTTTTCCTAAATTGGGGCACTAACTAATAAAAACTAATAAATCATTTACAAACAAGTAGCAAACAGATAAAAAGACAAGCCAGTCAACAGTGAATGCAAAGGTAAGATACTCACAGACGCAGCAACCTCTCCATTTACCTCTGCTTATTTTATCTCACTACTTTAAGCAGCCACGTTGAATGAACAGGCACAGAGAATGGTTCAGAACCTGATTTTAAAGGCACATGTGTCAATTAAGAGCTAATTAACCCCTCTCCTTACACAGGCAGGCTGATGAAAGAGAACAGAGGGGAAAAACTCTCTCAGTCTCTGTCAGTTTAAACCACACTGAATCACTAGCAAGCCTTACAATTTTTAAATATATTACCAGTTTCAGGCTAGTTTCACCACAACTTACCAAAAAAAGCATTTTTTTAATCTCAGCCAAGTAAACACATTTTAAAAGATTTGTCCTGAACTGTGTTTGTACCCAGGCAAAAGAATTGCAGCAACCCACATCCCACAAGTGCCACACAGACCACCTCAGGACCCGTAAGCTCAAGAGCTCCACTAGCTGCACCCCCTGTTTCACCCCATGGCCATGTTTGCAATATATATATATATATATATATATATATATATATATATATAATGCGTTTCCTGTATTTTACATAGATTGCTTTGTTATAATAAATTGAGCACCATATGCTGTGGTGCTCCCCATAGAGTGCTGTCCATTAAAAAAAGTTTTTTTTATATCCCAAGCATGTTAGGGGCTACACTCAGTCATGGTGGTGCCAAAAGCAGTGTGGCCCACTAGGATTCTTCCCTTTGCTTCTTATGGCCAGCCCATGAGGACTTTTTATGACAACTTAGTGAGGAAGGCCTTTGCTATGGCACAACTTTTACAGCTTCACCAGAGCATCACAGGCTGCCTTGGGAATAGCACCGAGCAGGATAGACAATCTCCTCAAATGGTTGTACAAACAGCTGAGCGACTTGCTGACATAAACCTCCAATAAGTTAATAAAGGACCAGGATCACCCAAATAATGAAATCTGATCTCTTCTGTGATCAGAGGAACATTTCTCCTCCCCGAAAGTAAACATAGAGAGAATAGGAGGCGTTTCTTTATGCATGTCACCCTGGCCGCAAGCCAGGACAACGTGGGCTCAAGATTACTGCATATATATATATATATATATATATATGTATATAGGGTTTATCTACCAATAAGTACATGTACTGTATAGACACAAATGTAGTTTCTCATTTTACATACAAAGCTACCCTAGGCAGTCGTATAAGAGCATTACACTGCATGCCATACATGTGGTCATATATAGTATGTGACCAGTAGTATGTGACCAAATGACCACAATAAACAATAAATTCGATCAATCTCGATTAGTTTTTGTGTTAAACTTGTGTTTTTAACCAGAAAGTAAGAGACTAACAAATTCAGCTTTATTTGTCAAAGTACTGTACATAAATTACACACATGCTAGGAATTCAATATGGCAGGGAGGCTACAAAGGTACAAGAAGTAGAGGAATAAAGTGGCGCAAAAACCCAGGATTTTGACTATCTCCGGTTTTGGTCCTTGCCCCTGGGACACCCCGCCGGGGATGCACCGCTGTGTGAGGCCCCCCCAGATCTCCCAGTTTCACCCACCTTTCTCTGGACCTACGGCGCATGCGCAACCTCTTGCCCAATCATTTGACTGCGATGATGAAAACTTGTCTAAGCCGAGCGTAACCAATTGCAGTGGTGGCCACATCCCTGCTACCTCTAACAAGGAGGCGTTCACAAATGGTGCGGGTGCGCACTGTGCTGGAGATATAGCAGGCGGCCGCTGGATTGTAGGAGATGAGTTTACTGGGTGACCTGGGGGATTTCCCACAGGGGGGAGGTAATCAGACGGCCCTGGGATCTTATATACTTCAACAAAATTAAAACAGGGCCCCAAATCTAAAATAGTATAACAACCCTACGCCAAGTGCCTGTAATCCTATCCCACATGTGTAGTTCCTATACAGTCTCACTACGTGCAAGGTCCCTGCTTTTCTCCCCCATGTACTCAGTCCCAAGTCCATTTAAAGAGGAACAAAAGCCAGCCCTGGTGTCTAAAAGACATTCCTCTTCTGTGTCAAACCCCCATGTATGACCATAACTGTTACCGGACCAGCAATCCAAAACATGGGAATATCCTGATGATAGGGCCACTTTGAAGAATGCTCACTTCCATCCTTCCTGCATTGCATGGACTACAGTGAGATGGCCCATAAGTGAGTGTAGCAGCCAGCTGCCAGCGTCCTCACTCATGGGGGCAGCCATTCTACTGTAGCCCATGCTGTCAGAGGAAAAAACACTGGCTATTAATTACAGGCAATGGGTAGGCAGTTGATGAAAAAAATAATGGACACATTGCAACCCTAGTGCCAGCCAAGGGCCCTCCAGGGTCCTGGGGGCCCCAGGCAGCTGTCTGGTTTGCCTGCCCCAAGAGCCAGCCCTGATACCCGACCACCTCTATCTGTGGGTGTTGGGACTTCAAAAAGATGACTGTCCCCATGAGTGAGGAAACTGGCTGCAGCTAACAGCACTTTTAGTGCCAGCTGCCAGTGCCCTCACTCATGCGGGTGGCCATTTTTTTGAAGTTCGGCCGTGGCCATTTTCAGGTAAGTGTACAGCTGCTTCCTATTGCTGCACACTGATTAAAGGGGAACCCTCACTCGCTGCCACCGGAATGTCTTTAATATTACAGGTGGGTGAGGAGTCGGGGAGCCCTTGTGGGCAAGTGAGGAGTTAGTGGGGGGGGTGGAGGGGCCCGTCATTTTTGGGTCTCAAAGTTCAGGTCCCCATTGATTTCACTGGGGGCTGGTCAAGTTCAGTTCGGCCACACTTACCGAACACGAACTTACAGGAGTTTGCCCGACCCTATATATGGCGGATTTGTATGAGAAGACAGAAAATCCTGTGCATAAGCCACACCCCCCATCCAGGGCTGGCTCCAGGTTTATGTGGGCCCTTGGGTGGCATGGTCTCAGTGGGCCCCTTTGTAGTGAGGAGTCACATCACCAAGGGACGTCCCAAATCTGGATTCCCCCTAAGGATCATGCTATTTGGATCAAAAAAAGATCTTGGAGTCCAAACGAATCTAGATTGTCCTGATTTGGATGCCCCTGTGTGTGACCCCCTCCCCCCTTTGTTCATTACTTTTCTGGAACTGGTGAATACACTGTGGGATCGCCAGTTTGAGTGAATGGCCAAACCAAAGGGGGTTCTTTCATAAACAGGGGAATCCCAAATTGAGAGCGGAAAGCGGACCAAAACTCAGTGGTGGAATTGCTTGCATAGTGGGTATGCCAGCCATCCCAGGGGGTTTCACACAGTAAGGTATCACAGATTGGGATGCTCCAGGGATAGAAGAAAATCAGCTGGGGTGGGCAACTTAAAGCGGATCTTCATCCTGAATAAGAGCCTATCTTAAATTTGATTAAGCTGAGGATCAACAAGCGTATTTAGTATAACAGGCTGCTAAGTGCAGGTTTGGGATACCCTGCGGCCTAGTGTTTTGGCAGCAGGACAAAAACCATTTCAAAATGCAATAGTTTGATTAAGCTGAGGAGCAACAAGCGTATTTTGTATAACAGGCTGCTACGTGCCGGTTTGGGATACCCTGCGGCCTAGTTTTTTGGCAGCAGAACAAAAACTAATTCAAAATGCACTAGTTTGATTAAGCTGAGGATCAACAAGCATATTTAGTATAACAGATAGGCTGCTAAGTGCAGGTTTGGGATACCCTGCGGCCTAGTGTTTTGGCAGCAGGACAAAAACCAATTCAAAATGCAATAGTTTGATTAAGCTGAGGAGCAACAAGCGTATTTGGTATAATAGATAGGCTGCTATGTGCAGGTTTGGGATACCCTGTGGTCTAGTGTTTTGGCAGCAGGACAAAACACAATTCAAAATGCAATAGTTTGATTAAGCTGAGGAGCAACAAGCGTATTTTGTATAACAGATAGGCTGCTAAGTGCAGGTTTGGGATACCCTGTGGCCTAGTGTTTTGGCAGCAGGACAAAAACCAATTCAAAATGAAATAGTTTGATTAAGCTGAGAATCAACAAGCTAATTTAGTATAACAGATAGGCTGCTAAGTGTAGGTTTGGAATACCCTGCGGCCTAGTGTTTTGGCAACAGGACAAAAACCAATTCAAAATGCAATAATTTGATTAAGCTGAGGATCAACAAGCGTATTTAGTATAACAGATAGGCTGCTAAGTGCAGGTTTGGGATACCCTGTGGCCTAGTGTTTTGGCAGCAGGACAAAAACCAATTCAAAATGAAATAGTTTGATTAAGCTGAGAATCAACAAGCGAATTTAGTATAACAGGTAGGCTGCTAAGTGTAGGTTTGGAATACCCTGCGGCCTAGTGTTTTGGCAACAGGACAAAAACCAATTCAAAATGCAATAGTTTGATTAAGCTGAGGATCAACAAGCGTATTTAGTATAACAGATAGGCTGCTAAGTGCAGGTTTGGGATACCCTGCGGCCTAGTGTTTTGGCAGCAGGACAAAAAACAATTCAAAATTAAATAGTTTGATTAAGCTGAGGAGCAACAAGCGTATTTTGAATAACAGATAGGCTGCTACGTGCAGGTTTGGGATACCCTGCGGCCTAGTGTTTTGGCAACTGGACAAAAGCCAATTCAAAATGCAATAGTTTGATTAAGCTGAGGAGCAACAAGCGTATTTAGTATAACAGATAGGCTGCTAAGTGCAGGTTTGGGATACCCTGCGGCCTAGTGTTTTGGCAGCAGGACAAAAACCAATTCAAAATGCAATAGTTTGATTAAGCTGAGGAGCAACAAGCGTATTTAGTATAACAGATAGGCTGCTAAGTGCAGGTTTGGGATACCCTGCGGCCTAGTGTTTTGGCAGCAGGACAAAAACCAATTCAAAATGCAATAGTTTGATTAAGCTGAGGATCAACAAACGTATTTAGTATAACAGATAGACTGGTAAGTGCAGGTTTGGGATACCCTGCTGCCTAGTGTTTTGGCAGCAGGACAAAAACCAATTCAAAATGCAATAGTTTGATTAAGCTGAGGAGCACCAAGCGTATTTGGTATAATAGATAGGCTGCTATGTGCAGGTTTGGGATACCCTGTGGCCTAGTGTTTTGGCAGCAGGACAAAAAACAATTCAAAATGCAATAGTTTGATTAAGCTGAGGATCAACAAGCGTATTTAGTATAACAGATAGGCTGCTACGTGCAGGTTTGGGATACCCTGCGGCCTAGTGTTTTGGCAACTGAACAAAAGCCAATTCAAAATGCAATAGTTTGATTAAGCTGAGGAGCAACAAGCGTATTTAGTATAACAGATAGGCTGCTACGTGCAGGTTTGGGATACCCTGCGGCCTAGTGTTTTGGCAGCAGGACAAAAACCAATTCAAAATGCAATAGTTTGATTAAGCTGAGGATCAACAAGCGTATTTAGTATAACAGATAGGCTGCTAAGTGCAGGTTTGGGATACCCTGCGGCCTAGTGTTTTGGCAGCAGGACAAAAACCAATTCAAAATGCAATAGTTTGATTAAGCTGAGGATCAACAAACGTATTTAGTATAACAGATAGACTGGTAAGTGCAGGTTTGGGATACCCTGCTGCCTAGTGTTTTGGCAACAGGACAAAAACCAATTCAAAATGCAATCGTTTGATTAAGCTGAGGAGCAACAAGCGTATTTGGTATAATAGATAGGCTGCTATGTGCAGGTTTGGGATACCCTGTGGCCTAGTGTTTTGGCAGCAGGACAAAAAACAATTCAAAATGCAATAGTTTGATTAAGCTGAGGATCAACAAGCGTATTTAGTATAACAGATAGGCTGCTAAGTGCAGGTTTGGGATACCCTGCGGCCTAGTGTTTTGGCAGCAGGACAAATACCATTTCAAAATGCAATAGTTTGATTAAGCTGAGGATCAACAAGCATATTTAGTATAACAGATAGACTGGTAAGTGCAGGTTTGGGATACCCTGCTGCCTAGTGTTTTGGCAGCAGGACAAAAAACAATTCAAAATGCAATAGTTTGATTAAGCTGAGGAGCAACAAGCGCATTTAGTATAACAGATAGACTGGTAAGTGCAGGTTTGGGATACCCTGCTGCCTAGTGTTTTGGCAACAGGACAAAAACCAATTCAAAATGCAATAGTTTGATTAAGCTGAGGATCAACAAGCGTATTTAGTATAACAGATAGGCTGCTAAGTGCAGGTTTGGGAAACCCTGCGGCCTAGTGTTTTGGCAGCAGGACAAAAACCAATTCAAAATGCAATAGTTTGATTAAGCTGAGGATCAACAAACGTATTTAGTATAACAGATAGACTGGTAAGTGCAGGTTTGGGATACCCTGCTGCCTAGTGTTTTGGCAACAGGACAAAAACCAATTCAAAATGCAATAGTTTGATTAAGCTGAGGATCAACAAGCGTATTTAGTATAATAGATGGACTGCTAAGTGCAGGTTTGGGATACCCTGCGGCCTAGTGTTTTGGCAGCAGGACAAAAACCAATTCAAAATGCAATAGTTTGATTAAGCTGAGGATCAACAAGCGTATTTAGTATAACAGATAGGCTGCTAAGTGCAGGTTTGGGATACCCTGCGGCCTAGTGTTTTGGCAGCAGGACAAAAACCAATTCAAAATGCAATAGCTTGATTAAGCTGAGGAGCAACAAGCGTATTTAGTATAAGAGATAGGCTGCTACGTGCAGGTTTGGGATACCCTGTGGCCTAGCGTTTTGGCAACAGGACAAAAACCAATTCAAAATGCAATAGTTTGATTAAGCTGAGGATGAACAAACGTATTTAATATAACAGATAGGGTGCTAAGTGCAGGTTTGGGATGCCCATGTGGGATGGTGTATTTAAAGCAGGACAAAACCAATTCAAAATGCAATAGTTTGATTAAGCTGAGGATGAACAAAGGTAATTAGTATAACAGATAGGGTGCTAAGTGCAGGTTTGGGATGCCCATGTGGGCTGGTGTATTTAAAGCAGACCAAAAAATATTAAAACTAAATTAAAACTAATCCAGTTTTTAGAAATGCTTGTGAGTAACAGATAGGGTTAAATAAGCCACTGCATAGATGGGATGCACAGTGGCAAGGCAGATTTACAGCACAAAGAACTGAAATTGAATTGAAAACTGATCTGGCTAATGAAAAAAAAAATTTTTCACTGTCACTTCTATGCTGTTCTATGATCGTTCCGGTTTTTCCCTCTTTCACTATCTTTCCCTGGCTCTGTCTACCTCTCTGTCTGCCTCTCTGACTCTCCCTACCTATCTCTAACTCTCTGTCCCTGTCTGTAACCAGCTGTGCTCTGTCCGCAATAGAATGCTGAAATGCGCACAAGGAAGATGGCCGCCGGTTTATATAGCACGGTGACGTCACCGGGCTTCCTGGCTGCTGATAGGCTGCATGTGACTTTCCCATGATACCTTGCTCCAGGGGATATGTCCGGACATGTGCTTACACCATTTTAGATTGCCTGTAATTGAAATAAATGGAGTTTAAAGGAAAACTTCGATCGATCGAATCGCGGGGAAATTCGGATTTGTTCAGAATCGAATTTTTCATGAAATTCGGAACGAATCCGGGTTCGTCTGGATCAATTCGCTCATCACTAGTGCCAACATTTACAGCCATGACTGTATGTCGGAGGGAGATTGGGTTGGGGTAGAGATCTGTCGGAGGGGTATAGGGTTGGGGTAGAGATCTGTCGGATGGGGATCGGGTTGGGGTAGAGATCTGTCGGATGGGGATCGGGTTGGGGTAGAGATCTGTCGGAGGGGGATCGGGTTGGGGTAGAGATCTGTCGGATGGGGATCGGGTTGGGGTAGAGATCTGTCGGATGGGGATCGGGTTGGGGTAGAGATCTGTCGGATGGGGATCGGGTTGGGGTAGAGATCTGTCGGATGGGGATCGGGTTGGGGTAGAGATCTGTCGGATGGGGATCGGGTTGGGGTCGAGATCTGTCAGAGGGGTATAGGGTTGGGGTAGAAATCTGTCGGATGGGGATCGGGTTGGGGTAGAGATCTGTCGGATGGGGATCGGGTTGGGGTCGAGATCTGTCAGAGGGGTATAGGGTTGGGGTAGAGATCTGTCGGATGGGGATCGGGTTGACGTAGAGATCTGTCGGAGAGGTATAGGGTTGGGGTAGAGATCTGTCGGTAGCGGTTTGGGTGCAAATTGGGTGCTCCACTTCTTCCTTGGTTAGACAAGTGACATTAAATGCAAAGTTTGTTATATGTCTTAGCATTTCACCTGGCATATCACATCCTCTGTGAATATGGAAGTAAAGAAGATGTTTAAGGGGCTTTTCTCTTCATTTTCTTCATAACCCACCTCCTTTGCTTTTCAGGGGGCCCACACATTCAGGTTTTTATCTTTTACTAATTATATAATGCTATCTGCCTCATTATCCTAATTTTCCTGCCCCCCCCCCCCCATACTACCACCCTCCCCACCCCCTAATACAGAGATTGCTTGCTCAGTGAGCACCAGACTCCTTTCCATGATATCTATTCTTTTCAGTCTTGCCAGTTGCACCTTTAGACTGTCAATGTCGTGTTCCACACATCCTGCACAGCTGTATGCACCTTTGACTGGCTGTTCAAGCAGTGCATACGTAGCACAAGACGTACACTGGGCAGCACTGTTAGGCATAGAGCACAGTTTTTCCTAAATTGGGGCACTAACTAATAAAAACTAATAAATCATTTACAAACAAGTAGCAAACAGATAAAAAGACAAGCCAGTCAACAGTGAATGCAAAGGTAAGATACTCACAGACGCAGCAACCTCTCCATTTACCTCTGCTTATTTTATCTCACTACTTTAAGCAGCCACGTTGAATGAACAGGCACAGAGAATGGTTCAGAACCTGATTTTAAAGGCACATGTGTCAATTAAGAGCTAATTAACCCCTCTCCTTACACAGGCAGGCTGATGAAAGAGAACAGAGGGGAAAAACTCTCTCAGTCTCTGTCAGTTTAAACCACACTGAATCACTAGCAAGCCTTACAATTTTTAAATATATTACCAGTTTCAGGCTAGTTTCACCACAACTTACCAAAAAAAGCATTTTTTTAATCTCAGCCAAGTAAACACATTTTAAAAGATTTGTCCTGAACTGTGTTTGTACCCAGGCAAAAGAATTGCAGCAACCCACATCCCACAAGTGCCACACAGACCACCTCAGGACCCGTAAGCTCAAGAGCTCCACTAGCTGCACCCCCTGTTTCACCCCATGGCCATGTTTGCAATATATATATATATATATATATATATATATATATATATATAATGCGTTTCCTGTATTTTACATAGATTGCTTTGTTATAATAAATTGAGCACCATATGCTGTGGTGCTCCCCATAGAGTGCTGTCCATTAAAAAAAGTTTTTTTTATATCCCAAGCATGTTAGGGGCTACACTCAGTCATGGTGGTGCCAAAAGCAGTGTGGCCCACTAGGATTCTTCCCTTTGCTTCTTATGGCCAGCCCATGAGGACTTTTTATGACAACTTAGTGAGGAAGGCCTTTGCTATGGCACAACTTTTACAGCTTCACCAGAGCATCACAGGCTGCCTTGGGAATAGCACCGAGCAGGATAGACAATCTCCTCAAATGGTTGTACAAACAGCTGAGCGACTTGCTGACATAAACCTCCAATAAGTTAATAAAGGACCAGGATCACCCAAATAATGAAATCTGATCTCTTCTGTGATCAGAGGAACATTTCTCCTCCCCGAAAGTAAACATAGAGAGAATAGGAGGCGTTTCTTTATGCATGTCACCCTGGCCGCAAGCCAGGACAACGTGGGCTCAAGATTACTGCATATATATATATATATATATATATATGTATATAGGGTTTATCTACCAATAAGTACATGTACTGTATAGACACAAATGTAGTTTCTCATTTTACATACAAAGCTACCCTAGGCAGTCGTATAAGAGCATTACACTGCATGCCATACATGTGGTCATATATAGTATGTGACCAGTAGTATGTGACCAAATGACCACAATAAACAATAAATTCGATCAATCTCGATTAGTTTTTGTGTTAAACTTGTGTTTTTAACCAGAAAGTAAGAGACTAACAAATTCAGCTTTATTTGTCAAAGTACTGTACATAAATTACACACATGCTAGGAATTCAATATGGCAGGGAGGCTACAAAGGTACAAGAAGTAGAGGAATAAAGTGGCGCAAAAACCCAGGATTTTGACTATCTCCGGTTTTGGTCCTTGCCCCTGGGACACCCCGCCGGGGATGCACCGCTGTGTGAGGCCCCCCCAGATCTCCCAGTTTCACCCACCTTTCTCTGGACCTACGGCGCATGCGCAACCTCTTGCCCAATCATTTGACTGCGATGATGAAAACTTGTCTAAGCCGAGCGTAACCAATTGCAGTGGTGGCCACATCCCTGCTACCTCTAACAAGGAGGCGTTCACAAATGGTGCGGGTGCGCACTGTGCTGGAGATATAGCAGGCGGCCGCTGGATTGTAGGAGATGAGTTTACTGGGTGACCTGGGGGATTTCCCACAGGGGGGAGGTAATCAGACGGCCCTGGGATCTTATATACTTCAACAAAATTAAAACAGGGCCCCAAATCTAAAATAGTATAACAACCCTACGCCAAGTGCCTGTAATCCTATCCCACATGTGTAGTTCCTATACAGTCTCACTACGTGCAAGGTCCCTGCTTTTCTCCCCCATGTACTCAGTCCCAAGTCCATTTAAAGAGGAACAAAAGCCAGCCCTGGTGTCTAAAAGACATTCCTCTTCTGTGTCAAACCCCCATGTATGACCATAACTGTTACCGGACCAGCAATCCAAAACATGGGAATATCCTGATGATAGGGCCACTTTGAAGAATGCTCACTTCCATCCTTCCTGCATTGCATGGACTACAGTGAGATGGCCCATAAGTGAGTGTAGCAGCCAGCTGCCAGCGTCCTCACTCATGGGGGCAGCCATTCTACTGTAGCCCATGCTGTCAGAGGAAAAAACACTGGCTATTAATTACAGGCAATGGGTAGGCAGTTGATGAAAAAAATAATGGACACATTGCAACCCTAGTGCCAGCCAAGGGCCCTCCAGGGTCCTGGGGGCCCCAGGCAGCTGTCTGGTTTGCCTGCCCCAAGAGCCAGCCCTGATACCCGACCACCTCTATCTGTGGGTGTTGGGACTTCAAAAAGATGACTGTCCCCATGAGTGAGGAAACTGGCTGCAGCTAACAGCACTTTTAGTGCCAGCTGCCAGTGCCCTCACTCATGGGGGTGGCCATTTTTTTGAAGTTCGGCCGTGGCCATTTTCAGGTAAGTGTACAGCTGCTTCCTATTGCTGCACACTGATTAAAGGGGAACCCTCACTCGCTGCCACCGGAATGTCTTTAATATTACAGGTGGGTGAGGAGTCGGGGAGCCCTTGTGGGCAAGTGAGGAGTTAGTGGGGGGGGTGGAGGGGCCCGTCATTTTTGGGTCTCAAAGTTCAGGTCCCCACTGATTTCACTGGGGGCTGGTCAAGTTCAGTTCGGCCACACTTACCGAACACGAACTTACAGGAGTTTGCCCGACCCTATATATGGCGGATTTGTATGAGAAGACAGAAAATCCTGTGCATAAGCCACACCCCCCATCCAGGGCTGGCTCCAGGTTTATGTGGGCCCTTGGGTGGCATGGTCTCAGTGGGCCCCTTTGTAGTGAGGAGTCACATCACCAAGGGACGTCCCAAATCTGGATTCCCCCTAAGGATCATGCTATTTGGATCAAAAAAAGATCTTGGAGTCCAAACGAATCTAGATTGTCCTGATTTGGATGCCCCTGTGTGTGACCCCCTCCCCCCTTTGTTCATTACTTTTCTGGAACTGGTGAATACACTGTGGGATCGCCAGTTTGAGTGAATGGCCAAACCAAAGGGGGTTCTTTCATAAACAGGGGAATCCCAAATTGAGAGCGGAAAGCGGACCAAAACTCAGTGGTGGAATTGCTTGCATAGTGGGTATGCCAGCCATCCCAGGGGGTTTCACACAGTAAGGTATCACAGATTGGGATGCTCCAGGGATAGAAGAAAATCAGCTGGGGTGGGCAACTTAAAGCGGATCTTCATCCTGAATAAGAGCCTATCTTAAATGTTTCCCACACCCTGTACATAGAGATTGCTCACATTAAAAGTCCGCCTATCTGCATCTACTGCATGTTATGAGCCTTTAAACATCCAAGATGGCGGCTCATGGAGCTTCAGGCAGCCTGCAAACAGGAAGTGTCTTCTAACTGTGTTGCTCTGCATTCTGGGATTGCTGTCCTCTCCCTGACCCCAGCTCTGCTCTGTCTGTGCAAAGCACAGCTATAACCCACCCCCTGTACATTATCCCGCTCTCCTCTCCTCAGTATGTGTGATGCTCCTGATTCAAGATGGCGGCCCCCGTATCCTAGAGTCCTGAACAGAATTGCAGCCCAGTGTGGGAAAGAATAATAAGTGACTAAAAACTTAATATATATTAATATTAGATGCTGGGGAATAGTTTTTTAAGGGTTTGGGCTTTTCATTAAATCATGGTGAAGGTCCAGTTTAAAAGCAGAAAACCCAGCACTTCCTCCCCTGGAATCTAAAACGAGATGCCCCATTGTGTGGAACTCCGCCATTCGAGGAGAAGTTGGACACCAGCTGTTGTGGTGCCCTCCCAACCCGCTGCTGGCCAAGCGCCGTGGCACACCTGGGCCCCCCAGAGAGTTAGGGCCCCTGGCAGCTGTCCTGCCTTGCCGGGTGCTGACGCCAGCCCTGCCCCCACCATCCCTGAAAACTGCTCTCCAATGTACACATGTATGCATAAGCAGGATGTTTTTTTTTTTTTAAACAAAAATATAATTGCCATCTCTGCTTGCCTCATACACAGAGACAGGAGAGTGGCTCCTCCTCTGTGAGGGTCACCAGGCAGCGAATGAGTTAATAGAGAGCGGCCCGTGCACGGCGGGAGGGGCGTGTCTGGAGGCGGGGCCGGACGATGTTACTTGCAGCCCCAGCCGACATCGGGAGCGAGCAAGGAAGCGACCTGCTGATAGGAGTAACGCGGCGCTCGGTAGCGGGGATCCCGGGCAGCAGGTACGGCGAGGGCAGCAGGCGCCGGGCTCTGCTGGGGAAGCTCGGCCGAGGTGCAGGGAATATGCCGGCCGGCGCTTATAAACAAAGCCTGCGGCCGCCTCATACTAACACGAGCAGATAAGGCCCGAGGAGAAAGGGGGCGGGGCCTCTGCGCTGCGTCACTACTCTGACGCCACATAAACACAGGCTGTGCATGGAGACGCTGCAGGAAGGCCTGGCTGGAGCCTCAGTGCGGGTGACATGTTGCTGCAGGGCGGCCATTGCTATAGCTCTGCTGACCTACTGCAAGGCCAAGACAGAATTGCATCTCACAGTCACAAACTAATTTAGGGAGAAAAATCCTAGATGGCTTTAAAGGGGGTCTTCATTATTATTCCCTCAGTTTTACACCCCACATCCTCTAATTCCAGACCTTGGCCCTTCACTTTTGTCCTCTATTCCATGTGGGTGTCTTTGGGTGTAAGTGTGTATGGCAGGGGTGCCGGGATGCACCTGCATTCTCACCTTGTGAATCTATCCCATGGCATCCTGGTTTGGGATGGCCTGCTATTCAAAACCCCACCTGTTATATATTCCTCTTTGGTGATCCCATGATGCATGCATGGAAGCAGGTGGCATCCCCTTCATCTGTCTATACTATGCATGGCAGGAGGTGGCATCCCCTTCATCTGTCTATACTATGCATGGAAGCAGGTGGCATCCCCTTCATCTGTCTATACTATGCATGGCAGGAGGTGGCATCCCCTTCATCTGTCTATACTATGCATGGAAGCAGGTGGCATCCCCTTCATCTGTCTATACTATGCATGGAAGCAGGTGGCATCCCCTTCATCTGTCTATACTATGCATGGCAGGAGGTGGCATCCCCTTCATCTGTCTATACTATACATGGAAGCAGGTGGCATCCCTTCATCTGTCTATACTATGCATGGCAGCAGGTGGCATCCCCTTCATCTGTCTATACTATGCATGGCAGGAGGTGGCATCCCTTTCATCTGTCTATACTATGCATGGCAGGAGGTGGCATCCCTTTCATCTGTCTATACTATGCATGGCAGGAAGTGGCATCCCTTTCATCTGTCTATACTATGCATGGCAGGAGGTGGCATCCCTTTCATCTGTCTATACTATGCATGGCAGGAGGTGGCATCCCTTTCATCTGTCTATACTATGCATGGCAGGAGGGGGCATCCCCTTCATCTGTCTATACTATGCATGGAAGCAGGTGGCATCCCCTTCATCTGTCTATACTATGCATGGAAGCAGGTGGCATCCCCTTCATCTGTCTATACTATGCATGGCAGGAGGTGGCATCCCTTTC
This sequence comes from Gastrophryne carolinensis, assembly GCA_027917425.1. Lineage (NCBI taxonomy): Eukaryota > Metazoa > Chordata > Amphibia > Anura > Microhylidae > Gastrophryne > Gastrophryne carolinensis. The sequence continues at coordinate 540,266,066 of CM051234.1, forward strand.
ATCTGTCTATACTATGCATGGAAGCAGGTGGCATCCCCTTCATCTTGTCTATACTATGCATGGCAGGAGGTGGCATCCCCTTCATCTGTCTATACTATGCATGGCAGGAGGTGGCATCCCCTTCATCTGTCTATACTATGCATGGCAGGAGGTGGCATCCCCTTCATCTGTCTATACTATGCATGGAAGCAGGTGGCATCCCCTTCATCTGTCTATACTATGCATGGCAGGAGGTGGCATCCCCTTCATCTGTCTATACTATGCATGGAAGCAGGTGGCATCCCCTTCATCTGTCTATACTATGCATGGAAGCAGGTGGCATCCCCTTCATCTGTCTATACTATGCATGGCAGGAGGTGGCATCCCCTTCATCTGTCTATACTATACATGGAAGCAGGTGGCATCCCTTCATCTGTCTATACTATGCATGGCAGCAGGTGGCATCCCCTTCATCTGTCTATACTATGCATGGCAGGAGGTGGCATCCCTTTCATCTGTGTATACTATGCATGGCAGGAGGTGGCATCCCTTTCATCTGTCTATACTATGCATGGCAGGAAGTGGCATCCCTTTCATCTGTCTATACTATGCATGGCAGGAGGTGGCATCCCTTTCATCTGTCTATACTATGCATGGCAGGAGGGGGCATCCCCTTCATCTGTCTATACTATGCATGGAAGCAGGTGGCATCCCCTTCATCTGTCTATACTATGCATGGCAGGAGGTGGCATCCCTTTCATCTGTCTATACTATGCATGGAAGCAGGTGGCATCCCCTTCATCTTGTCTATACTATGCATGGCAGGAGGTGGCATCCCCTTCATCTGTCTATACTATGCATGGCAGGAGGTGGCATCCCCTTCATCTGTCTATACTATGCATGGCAGGAGGTGGCATCCCCTTCATCTGTCTATACTATGCATGGAAGCAGGTGGCATCCCCTTCATCTGTCTATATTATGCATGGCAGGAGGTGGCATCCCTTTCATCTGTCTATACTATGCATGGCAGGAGGTGGCATCCCTTTCATCTGTCTATACTATGCATGGCAGGAGGTGGCATCCCCTTCATCTGTCTATACTATGCATGGAAGCAGGTGGCATCGCCTTCATCTGTCTATACTATGCATGGAAGCAGGTGGCATCCCCTTCATCTGTCTATACTATGCATGGCAGGAGGGGGCATCCCTTTCATCTGTCTATACTATGCATGGCAGGAGGTGGCATCCCCTTCATCTGTCTATACTATGCATGGAAGCAGGTGGCATCCCCTTCATCTGTCTATATTATGCATGGCAGGAGGTGGCATCCCTTTCATCTGTCTATACTATGCATGGCAGGAGGGGGCATCCCTTTCATCTGTCTATACTATGCATGGCAGGAGGTGGCATCCCCTTCATCTGTCTATACTATGCATGGAAGCAGGTGGCATCGCCTTCATCTGTCTATACTATGCATGGAAGCAGGTGGCATCCCCTTCATCTGTCTATACTATGCATGGAAGCAGGTGGCATCCCCTTCATCTGTCTATACTATGCATGGCAGGAGGTGGCATCCCCTTCATCTGTCTATACTATGCATGGCAGGAGGTGGCATCCCCTTCATCTGTCTATACTATGCATGGCAGGAGGGGGGCATCCCCTTTATCTGTCTATACTATGCATGGAAGCAGGTGGCATCCCCTTCATCTGTCTATACTATGCATGGCAGGAGGTGGCATCCCCTTCATCTGTCTATACTATGCATGGCAGGAGGGGGGCATCCCCTTTATCTGTCTATACTATGCATGGCAGGAGGGGGGCATCCCCTTTATCTGTCTATACTATGCATGGCAGGAGGTGGCATCCCCTTTATCTGTCTATACTATGCATGGAAGCAGGTGGCATCCCCTTCATCTGTCTATACTATGCATGGCAGGAGGTGGCATCCCCTTCATCTGTCTATACTATGCATGGCAGGAGGTGGCATCCCCTTCATCTGTCTATACTATGCATGGAAGCAGGTGGCATCCCCTTCATCTGTCTATACTATGCATGGCAGGAGGTGGCATCCCCTTTATCTGTCTATACTATGCATGGAAGCAGGTGGCATCCCCTTTATCTGTCTATACTATGCATGGCAGGAGGTGGCATCCCCTTTATCTGTCTATACTATGCATGGAAGCAGGTGGCATCCCCTTCATCTGTCTATACTATGCATGGCAGGAGGGGGGCATCCCCTTTATCTGTCTATACTATGCATGGCAGGAGGTGGCATCCCCTTCATCTGTCTATACTATGCATGGAAGCAGGTGGCATCCCCTTCATCTGTCTATACTATGCATGGAAGCAGGTGGCATCCCCTTCATCTGTCTATACTATGCATGGAAGCAGGTGGCATCCCCTTCATCTGTCTATACTATGCATGGAAGCAGGTGGCATCCCCTTCATCTGTCTATACTATGCATGGAAGCAGGTGGCATCCCCTTCATCTGTCTATACTATGCATGGAAGCAGGTGGCACCCCCTTCATCTCTCTATACTATGCATGGAAGCAGGTGGCATCCCCTTCATCTGTCTATACTATGCATGGAAGCAGGTGGCATCCCCTCCATCTGTCTATACTATGCATGGAAGCAGGTGGCATCCCCTTCATCTGTCTATACTATGCATGGAAGCAGGTGGCATCCCCTTCATCTGTCTATACTATGCATGGAAGCAGGTGGCATCCCCTTCATCTGTCTATACTATGCATGGAAGCAGGTGGCATCCCCTTCATCTGTCTATACTATGCATGGCAGGAGGTGGCATCCCCTTCATCTGTCTATACTATGCATGGAAGCAGGTGGCATCCCCTTCATCTGTCTATACTATGCATGGAAGCAGGTGGCATCCCCTTCATCTGTCTATACTATGCATGGAAGCAGGTGGCATCCCCTTCATCTGTCTATACTATGCATGGAAGCAGGTGGCATCCCCTTCATCTGTCTATACTATGCATGGCAGGAGGTGGCATCCCCTTCATCTGTCTATACTATGCATGGCAGGAGGTGGCATCCCCTTCATCTGTCTATACTATGCATGGCAGGAGGGGGGCATCCCCTTTATCTGTCTATACTATGCATGGAAGCAGGTGGCATCCCCTTCATCTGTCTATACTATGCATGGCAGGAGGTGGCATCCCCTTCATCTGTCTATACTATGCATGGCAGGAGGGGGGCATCCCTTTCATCTGTCTATACTATGCATGGCAGGAGGTGGCATCCCCTTCATCTGTCTATACTATGCATGGAAGCAGGTGGCATCCCCTTCATCTGTCTATACTATGCATGGAAGCAGGTGGCATCCCCTTCATCTGTCTATACTATGCATGGAAGCAGGTGGCATCCCCTTCATCTGTCTATACTATGCATGGAAGCAGGTGGCATCCCCTTCATCTGTCTATACTATGCATGGAAGCAGGTGGCACCCCCTTCATCTCTCTATACTATGCATGGAAGCAGGTGGCATCCCCTTCATCTGTCTATACTATGCATGGAAGCAGGTGGCATCCCCTCCATCTGTCTATACTATGCATGGAAGCAGGTGGCATCCCCTTCATCTGTCTATACTATGCATGGAAGCAGGTGGCATCCCCTTCATCTGTCTATACTATGCATGGCAGGAGGTGGCATCCCTTTCATCTGTCTATACTATGCATGGCAGGAGGTGGCATCCCCTTCATCTGTCTATACTATGCATGGAAGCAGGTGGCATCCCCTTCATCTGTCTATACTATGCATGGAAGCAGGTGGCATCCCCTTCATCTGTCTATACTATGCATGGAAGCAGGTGGCATCCCCTTCATCTGTCTATACTATGCATGGCAGGAGGTGGCATCCCCTTCATCTGTCTATACTATGCATGGAAGCAGGTGGCATCCCCTTCATCTGTCTATACTATGCATGGAAGCAGGTGGCATCCCCTTCATCTGTCTATACTATGCATGGAAGCAGGTGGCATCCCCTTCATCTGTCTATACTATGCATGGAAGCAGGTGGCATCGCCTTCATCTGTCTATACTATGCATGGAAGCAGGTGGCATCCCCTTCATCTGTCTATACTATGCATGGAAGCAGGTGGCACCCCCTTCATCTGTCTATACTATGCATGGCAGGAGGTGGCATCCCCTTCATCTGTCTATACTATGCATGGCAGGAGGTGGCATCCCCTTCATCTGTTTATACTATGCATGGCAGGAGGGGGGCATCCCCTTCATCTGTCTATACTATGCATGGAAGCAGGTGGCATCCCCTTCATCTGTCTATACTATGCATGGCAGGAGGTGGCATCCCCTTCATCTGTCTATACTATGCATGGAAGCAGGTGGCATCCCCTTCATCTGTCTATACTATGCATGGAAGCAGGTGGCATCCCCTTCATCTGTCTATACTATGCATGGCAGGAGGTGGCATCCCCTTCATCTGTCTATACTATGCATGGCAGGAGGTGGCATCCCCTTCATCTGTCTATACTATGCATGGCAGGAGGTGGCATCCCCTTCATCTGTCTATACTATGCATGGAAGCAGGTGGCATCCCCTTCATCTGTCTATACTATGCATGGCAGGAGGTGGCATCCCCTTCATCTGTCTATACTATGCATGGCAGGAGGTGGCATCCCCTTCATCTGTCTATACTATGCATGGAAGCAGGTGGCATCCCCTTCATCTGTCTATACTATGCATGGAAGCAGGTGGCACCCCCTTCATCTCTCTATACTATGCATGGAAGCAGGTGGCATCCCCTTCATCTGTCTATACTATGCATGGAAGCAGGTGGCATCCCCTCCATCTGTCTATACTATGCATGGAAGCAGGTGGCATCCCCTTCATCTGTCTATACTATGCATGGAAGCAGGTGGCATCCCCTCCATCTGTCTATACTATGCATGGAAGCAGGTGGCATCCCCTTCATCTGTCTATACTATGCATGGCAGGAGGTGGCATCCCTTTCATCTGTCTATACTATGCATGGCAGGAGGTGGCATCCCCTTCATCTGTCTATACTATGCATGGAAGCAGGTGGCATCCCCTCCATCTGTCTATACTATGCATGGAAGCAGGTGGCATCCCCTTCATCTGTCTATACTATGCATGGCAGGAGGTGGCATCCCCTTCATCTGTCTATACTATGCATGGAAGCAGGTGGCATCCCCTTCATCTGTCTATACTATGCATGGCAGGAGGTGGCATCCCCTTCATCTGTCTATACTATGCATGGCAGGAGGTGGCATCCCCTTCATCTGTCTATACTATGCATGGCAGGAGGTGGCATCCCCTTCATCTGTCTATACTATGCATGGAAGCAGGTGGCATCCCCTTCATCTGTCTATACTATGCATGGCAGGAGGTGGCATCCCCTTCATCTGTCTATACTATGCATGGCAGGAGGTGGCATCCCCTTCATCTGTCTATACTATGCATGGAAGCAGGTGGCATCCCCTTCATCTGTCTATACTATGCATGGAAGCAGGTGGCACCCCCTTCATCTCTCTATACTATGCATGGAAGCAGGTGGCATCCCCTTCATCTGTCTATACTATGCATGGAAGCAGGTGGCATCCCCTCCATCTGTCTATACTATGCATGGAAGCAGGTGGCATCCCCTTCATCTGTCTATACTATGCATGGAAGCAGGTGGCATCCCCTTCATCTGTCTATACTATGCATGGAAGCAGGTGGCATCCCCTCCATCTGTCTATACTATGCATGGAAGCAGGTGGCATCCCCTCCATCTGTCTATACTATGCATGGAAGCAGGTGGCATCCCCTTCATCTGTCTATACTATGCATGGCAGGAGGTGGCATCCCCTTCATCTGTCTATACTATGCATGGAAGCAGGTGGCATCCCCTTCATCTGTCTATACTATGCATGGCAGGAGGGGGGCATCCCCTTCATCTGTCTATACTATGCATGGAAGCAGGTGGCATCCCCTTCATCTGTCTATACTATGCATGGCAGGAGGTGGCATCACCTTCATCTGTCTATACTATGCATGGCAGGAGGGGGGCATCCCCTTCATCTGTCTATACTATGCATGGAAGCAGGTCCCTGTTAGAGGGAAGCGAGGGATGTGGCCGCCACCGCGCTCTGAGCCTCTAGCCTTAGACGATGGCTTAGACGACGTGACGTGAGCGGCTGTGCATGCGCCGTCGGACCGGAAAGAGGTCTGTTAACTTTGGCGATCTGTGGGGTTTCACGCAGCGGTACACCCCCATTCGGGTTGCCCCGGGGGAAAGGACCAAAACCCAGGCTAGTCAAAATTCTGGGTTTTGGCCCACTTTAAGGGGCTTCTGAGAGACGCCAAAGAGATGATTTGCATGGCTCCTCCTACCTGCTAAGAATCATGGTAGTTCTGTGCTTCTTGTCCTGTATGCTCAATGGAAATACTTTCTTCTGGCTTGATTTCACGTAAGAATCTGAAGCTCCATTTTCCTTGCACTAGCTGTGCCCCAGTGCAGCATCGCATGATGCCTGGGCTCCACAACTCCTCCAGGTTATGGTTAAATGTCTACACCCTGTCCTTGACAATTTTGGATGCCAGTCTAGTTAAAGCTGACCTAATCATCCTTGCCAGATATGAGATCCAAGATGAACAACACATCCAATTCTGACCTTTTGAGTTTTTACTCTTTGCAGCGGCATCCCAAATTGGGATGCCCTGCTGTATGTATCCCCCGCAGGCCGCCCCATACACTCGCCTTCCTGTCACTCCCACAGCACAGACTCGGGCGAGAATGAGCGCGTTGATTGGCTGAGCGGGCCACACTCGCTCCCTTCGGCTCGGCTGCCAGCCACATCCCCAGCTCACCTTCTAGCCATGGTGCAGAGGGCCCTGAGAGAAAGTGAGTGTATTGGGCCTCGGGGGGGTACTTACACAGGGGGGCATCTCAATTTGGGATGCCCCAAGGAGTAGACGCCAGGGCCAACAAAGTTCATCATTAACCACCACTCCCACTGCCTGTTAGCCCTTAAATTAGGAGGTTCTCAACTTTTCCTCATAGAACACTGACAGGTGGCCAGGAAACAGCTGCACAGCTCCTTTGGTGTGACTTCTTCATGTGTGTGCAGCTCTCTTCTGTCCCCTGTCGAATGGAGTGCTGCTAGGTAAAGGTGAACATATATAAAACAGGGCTTTAAAGGAGGTGTATCGCAAAATTGTGTGGCATTAAAAAATCCATTTAAACGCGTTGCCTAATGAGGGGAGGGGTCACTTATACACCCAAACTGAATAAAGCTGCCACCAAGCTTGTGTTTTCTTTTCTCCTGGTCAGAATATTATCCAGGGGAGACAAGTTCAGTGATGACACTCACCCCTGACCACCTCGTCCTTCCAATAAAAGAAAGAAACAAGCCTGGCTGGATATTTATTGATGTGGGGTGTATAAGTGACCCCCTCTTCCTGCCATCCAGCATATTTATAAGGATTTTTATAATTTATTCACGATTCTCATTGGGTGACATGAGAGGGTAGTTAAGGTTGATTTAGCGTAACTGTGGAGGGACTTATGTCCACTTTAATAAGCAATAGGAAGCCTGAAATGTGGCAGTACTCACCCTCCCACATTCCATTGGTGTCAGAGCTGACGCCATTAGCCATGCTCCTACACCTCTCTTGCACCCCATGTGCATTTGACAACCAGGCAGGAACATATATTCTGCCTGGAGAACCTCATTAGCTATTGTGGTGAGTGATTCTGTGTGATTTACAGCCACCACCTACTCAACCCAGATAAAGTGTAAGTGGACCTCCAGTTATTTTTAACTAAACCAGCACCCCTGTCCAATGTAACCACTGGTGGCCTCATGCAGATGTTTATTCCAGTGCTTGCATGCGCTCTCCCTGGCCAGCCCTTGCTTTTACTCAGTGGGGAGCAGTCAGCAGGGGACCTCATCATTGCCCAAAAACCCCAAAGACTGGCAACATTGCACCACATGAGCCTCCATGATTGGCAGCAGGGGGTGCACTACAGGACCCTCCATGATTGGCAGCAGGGGGTGCACTACAGGACCCTCCATGATTGGCAGCAGGGGGTGCACTACAGGACCCTCCATGATTGGCAGCAGAGGGTGCACTACAGGACCCTCCATGATTGGCAGCAGAGGGTGCACTACAGGACCCTCCATGATTGGCAGCAGGGGGTGCACTACAGGACCCTCCATGATTGGCAGCAGAGGGTGCACTACAGGACCCTCCATGATTGGCAGCAGGCAGTGCCTTTGTTGTTTCTCCCATGCTGTATATCATTTGTGGGCTATTGCAATGATCGGTAACTTGGACTGTCTTTGTTTCCCGTATGCTGTGTATGGGTTGTGCGTCAGTACAATGGCCAGTGTCATGGACTGTCTTTGTTTTTCTTATGTTGTGTATGGGTTGTGGGTCAGTACAATTTCCAGTAATGCGGACTGCCTTTATTGTTTCTCCCATGCTGTATATGGTTTGGGCCAGTAATGTGGACTTTTCTCTTGTTTCTCACATGTGGTGTATGAGTTGTGGGTCAGTGTAATGGTCAGTAATGTGGACTGCCATTATTGTTTCTTCCTATACTGTGTATGGGTTGTGGGTCAGTAATGTGGACTTTTCTTTGTTTCTCCCATACTGTGTATGAGTTGTGGGTCAGTGTAATGGTCAGTAATGTGGACTGCCATTATTGTTTCTTCCTATACTGTGTATGAGTTTGGGTCAGTAATGTGGACTTTTCTTTGTTTCTCCTGTGCTTTATATGGGTTGTGGGCCAATGCATTGTTCAGTACTGTGGACTGCCTTTGTTTCTCCCATGCTGTGTATGGGTTGTGGGTCAGTGTAATGTTCAGTAATGTGGACTGCCTTTGTTTCTCCCATGCTGTGTATGGGTTGTGGGTCAGTGTAATGTTCAGTAATGTGGACTGCCTTTGTTTCTCCCATGCTGTGTATGGGTTGTGGGTCAGTGTAATGTTCAGTAATGTTCAGTAATGTGGACTGCCTTTGTTTCTCCCATGCTGTGTATGAGTTGTGGGCCAGTGTAATGGTCAGTAATGTGGACTGACAGTATTGTTTCTTTCTATACTGTGTATGAGTTTGGGTCAGTAATGTGGACTTTTCTTTGTTTCTCCCGTGCTTTATATGGGTTGTGGGCCAATGCATTGTTCAGTACTGTGGACTGCCTTTGTTTCTCCCATGCTGTGTATGGGTTGTGGGTCAGTGTAATGTTCAGTAATGTGGACTGCCTTTGTTTCTCCCATGCTGTGTATGGGTTGTGGGTCAGTGTAATGTTCAGTAATGTGGACTGCCTTTGTTTCTCCCATGCTGTGTATGGGTTGTGGGTCAGTGTAATGTTCAGTAATGTGGACTGCCTTTGTTTCTCCCATGCTGTGTATGGGTTGTGGGTCAGTGTAATGTTCAGTAATGTGGACTGCCTTTGTTTCTCCCATGCTGTGTATGGGTTGTGGGTCAGTGTAATGTTCAGTAATGTGGACTGCCTTTGTTTCTCCCATGCTGTGTATGGGTTGTGGGTCAGTGTAATGTTCAGTACTGTGGACTGCCTTTGTTTCTCCCATGCTGTGTATGGGTTGTGGGTCAGTGTAATGTTCAGTAATGTGGACTGCCTTTGTTTCTCCCATGCTGTGTATGGGTTGTGGGTCAGTGTAATGTTCAGTAATGTGGACTGCCTTTGTTTCTCCCATGCTGTGTATGGGTTGTGGGTCAGTGTAATGTTCAGTAATGTGGACTGCCTTTGTTTCTCCCATGCTGTGTATGCATATTGCTATGTGTCACCTTTGCCTTTCAGGTATGGGTCAGGAAGCTGGGAAGGCTGCTGCCTGGCCTAAGCCTTCCGGGGGATACCAGACCATCACAGGACGCAGATATGGAAGAAGACACGCTTATATTGGCTTCCGGCCCACCCTGGAAAGTCCAAACAGAATTTCAGCTTGCCAGAAGAGTGAAAGCGAAGACCTGGAGCTGAGCAGTGTGCCAAAGGAAACTGATTTAAGTGCGTAATGTGTTATCCTTTGTTCTTATATTTAGAATGTAACAGATTTAATACTGACCACTTTATAGGGTGTGTCTTATCCACTGGCTTTTGAGGAACAAATATCTGCAGTATTCTATGCTACTTCTGTCTGTGAGTAGATATATCCACCATCCATGGGCATATGCTTAAAGTGGATCGGCCGCTAGCTTGCCCCCAGAGCATCCTTTTGCGGATGCTCTGCTTTGTAAAACCCCCCAGGGCGCTATCGCCTATCCTGGTGATTGGTCTGCTTTAAAGGGACTGTCCAGGCAAAATGTAAAAAACATGATTCAGCAGCTTACCTAATTATATCTGCCCTCTCCCTGCCCGTAACCTTCATCATATAGAAGCAGAACTTGGCATGGACTTCTGGCACTACCCCTCGTTCCCCGAGCAGTAAACTACAAATCATAGTGCTCAGTTGGGACAGTCCTTTTGCAACCCGTTGTAACAACTTAACAAACTGTATATCTTTGGTCCATAAAGAATGTTGGTGATTGACTAACGGTCAGTCAATCCATATTTTCCACTACCTCCGCTTAGCCAATGAGCCGTAGCAAGGTCCCGGTTGTGAATTGACCGAATGCGCTGGATTCCGATGGTAAGTCTTCCCCATGATGTCAGCAGCAGTGGGACATTTAACATTCCTAGAGGGACAGTGGGACAAAATAGCAATACTCATGTTCCAAAAAACAAACAGGCACTCACCTTCTCTTCTGCTCAGGAGGTTCTGGATGGTCCTTCTGGTTTCTGAAAACAGGTTTTCCATGCCTTGCATGCTGTCCCGCTCCTCACATCAGCCACAGCGCCACACCTACATATCTCCATGACCGACAGCGACTGTGGGCACATGCTCTTGTGTCTTGTGCTCCTCATTCTCGGAAACCAGGTGGGATGCCCCACTGTGTGTAACCCCCCCCCCCCCCCCCCAGCTTCACTCGCCTTCCTTCTGCTCACACTGTGCAAACTCATGTGAGAGATGATGAGTGCGCTGATTGGCTGAGTGGTGCCCTTGATGTTCCTCCTTGGGAGGCCAGTCCGCTTAATGCTTCCTGCCAACAACATCCAAAGTACAGGCAGAAAACTTGCATGTGTACGCCCACCCAGCAAAAAGCATTGCACACTAACAGTCACATGGGCCCTAAAGCATTTTAGAGAGGTCGAGTAATTTGGGGGGCTAAAGCCTCTTTATGAAAAAGGCATTTTCAAAATGCTGTAAATGCAGATACATGACACATGCCCCATGCTTGTTTTCAGGGGCTGCATCTTTTTTTCCCAGCACTTCCTTTGCATTTCCTGATAAACCCTAGAGGACTTACTTCCTTCTGCTGACTCATTTTTCAGGGTCCCCTAAATGAATTGACTGCTAAAGGAACCCTCACATTGAAACCTTTATGAAACAGTCATCTACTGCTGAGGAGGCCCCATAGAAGAGAGAGAGTTCATTAGGAGTTACTGTGACCCAACTGAATAAAGGCTTGATGAAACGTGCAACTCCTGTCCGCCAACATGGGGAGAGCAGAAAGCAGGTTAATCTAACCCTTTGCCTGGAATGTTCCTTTAAAGCGGACCTTCACCCTGAATAACAACATATCTTATTGTTCCCATACTCTGTACATACAGATTGCTCACATAAAAAATCATCCTACCTGCATCTACTGCATGTTATGAGCCTTTAAACATCCAAGTGTCTTCTGCATTCTGGGATTGCTGTCCCTTTCCTGACCCCAGCTCTGCTCTGTCTGTGCAAAGCACAGCTATAACCCCGCGCCCTGTACTTTATCCTGCTCTCCTCTGCTCAGTATGTGATGCTTCTGAGACAAGATGGCGGCGCCCGTATCCTAGAGTCCTGAACAGAGTTGCAGCCCAGTGGGGGAAACGGAAAACGTAAAATATATTAATTTTAGATGCTGGGGAATATTTTTTTAAGGGTTTGGGCTTTTCATTAAATCATGCTGAAGGACCGGCTTAAGCCACCTACCTACCTGCCTGCCAGCTCATTTCTGGTAGCCTGAATAGAATTGCAATGGATAGCATGTTCCATTCACACTGAAAGCCAGGGAAGTTCCTTGTTTCTGCATGTCTGATAAATTCTGCACTGCTGCAGGGAGGGGAATTTCTACCCAGGGAGATGACTTTAGAGTGAAGCCACGCCCCAAGATATGTGACTCCCTGGTCACATGACAAATAATTATGGTTTGTATAACGTTATTTAAAGTGGACCAAAACCCTGAATTTTGATTATCCTGGGGTTTGTTCCTTTCCCTAGGGGCACCCCGCTGTGAGAAATCCCCCAGGATGCCGAGACGAGCTCACCTCTTCCCAGTCCCACAGCATGTGTAAGCGTGCAGCGGCCGCATCCTCCACGTCCCTCTAACAGGGAGTGTGCCCACGCGGGCCAGTCACAAATGCCCTGCTAGGGGGAGAGCAGGATGCAGCCACTGCTCTTAGACGTGCAGTGGCACCGGGAAACGAGATAAGTGAATGGGGTGACCTGGGGGGGGTTTCACACAGCGGGGCATCCTGAATATGGATGCCCCGTGGGGGAATCTTATAGATTCCCGGGCCGATCAAGCTGGGTTTTGGTCCACTTTAATCAAATTGCCTTATAGTTGAAAAGAATAGGGCCCCTATTGCCTCTGTTCTCAATGGTGGTTGTCTACCATGGCTCATTGTTTTAGTTCATCCCAAGGCTCAGTGTGTTCAGATCCGAGGTCTGTACAACACAGCCAGACTACCTCCTTTTCCAACATTCGTGTTCTGATAGCTTGTTTTCTGTAAAAGTGACATCCTGTGACGGGACTAGCCACAGAGCAGTTCAGTGCGAGCTAGAAAGGTTTGCCACATGCCACTTAAAGTCCTTGTCCAGACACACACTTTCTTCCTCCCACCCTATGTAAAAATAAGCCATTTCAAAGAACCTCCAAAACCGTGGCTGACCTGGGAAAGGTGTGTCATGGCACAGTTTTGAGTCATGTGCGCACTCTGCTTTGCTCAGAGACAGATGTAGGACCTATGGCTTGCCAGACTTGGACTTTCCCTGACAGACCGTGGTAAAGGGCACAAGACTACCCACTTACCTGTATATGTACATCATCCTTTGTTTAGAGGTGCCCATTTTAGGCAGTGGAAGTGCTTTGTACTGAAGCCATTGGCTCGGGTAAAGGGTGGGCTGCCCAAGAGCGGGTGGCAGGTAAGTGGGGAGTCTTGTGATAATTAAATACACGAGAACTCTACCAGCGTTAAAGTAGACCCAAGATTTTGCCACCCACCCAGGTTTGGATCTGCTTCCTTGGGCTTTCCTGCTTCTTGAAATCCAGGCATGCCCCATTCTCCCTATGGCTCGCCTTGATTTGGCAATCCATGGTGCTGTGGCAATGGCCTGAGTGCCCCAGCGTGCTCCTCATTGCTGCTGCATCGGCGGCTTCTCTGCATGCTTTATCTTAACCTCCATTAAGGCATTTAGATGAGCATAGGTTGAACAAGGTGGTTTAATAAAAGCAGGGCATCCCAAACAGGACAAGCTTTAACCTTTGATTTGATTGTGTGTTGTGTTAGATACACAAACATAGAGTATCTTCCCCCTCCTCTGATCAGTGGGGCCTTTAGGTGTTGCATCCTTGCCAGTTAGCATATGGGTGTTGTGTGTTATTTGAGAGGTTTACCGTTAGTTAAAGTAACCCAACTTTTTAACGTTAACAGCCAATACAGTTTGAAGAACTTAAAGGCTGGAGCAGATTTATGGTGAAGGGCACCATGCAGAAAGTCTTAGTGAAAGGCTCAGATCTGTTTCTGTAATAATCCTCCGTAATGTCTGCCTGCTCACTGGCATCAGGCAGATCATAATGGTGTTCTTCAGGGAGAAAGCTCATAAGCATTAATCCATTTCATGCCTTGTTCTGCTTTCCAGAAATCTGTACTGGGATCTAATTATCATTTGATGGATTGACACAAAGATGCATCTGGAAACATTCTCTTGAAGAGTTCTATGTGTTTGCTGCTGTTAAAGTTGTGATGAATGACTGTGTATTAAGTGTAACACTTGGGTATCTCACCTGAACTGACTAATCCAACATCGGGCTGTTTAAACAGTATACAGAAAAGCTTCCACAGTTACTGGCTTGTTACTGGGTAGAAGCTGTAACTGGGATCCATCTTTGCTTTTAATTTCATTTCTCCAGGACCACCCAAAAAGTGGTGTAAGAGCCACTATGTCCCTTGGTGCTCTTAGCGTAAGTGATCATGGCAATTTGCAGTGGTCTCACAGCTGTCTCTGACCACTCTCTCACCACAGAGTGCGCACATGACTCTTAAAGCTGCTCCGTGACATGTCCAGCCCAAATTAGCTATGACACATAAATTAAAGCAAAGCAAGCAGCTTTACTTAGAACACATATGAGATTTACATATAATCTGAGATTGTGAGATGCTTTAAAATGGCTTGTTCCCATGTGGATTAAAGGGGGGGGGGGTTGTGTGTGTCTGAACTGGGACTTTAACGTGGACAGAAACCCGGAATCGTTACTATGCAGGGTTTTGGTCCTTCCCCCTTGGGGGGGATGCCCAGCTATGTGAAACCCCCCAGAACGCTGCGCAGACGCTCCTCCAATCAGCTGCTCCTGCTGCGCATATTATTGTGCGGCTAGAGAAGCTAAATGGAGATCCTAGCCGCACATACATCTCTCGCTCCCTTTGGCTGTGTAGGGCCCCAATCTCATAGACTCCACTTTAAAGTGGACCAACACCCAGGGGTGATCGGCCCGGAAATCTATAAGATTCCCGGGCCGATCACCTCCCACCCCGCGGGACATCCGAGATCGGGATGTCCCGCGGGGTGAAACCCCCCAGAAACCCCAAAAAGATCTTACCTGATCCGCCGCCGCTTCTGCCGCCGCCGCCTCCCGCGCGGCCCTCCAGACGTGCCCGCGCCGGCCCTCTGTGAATTCACAGAGGGCCGGCGGGGGGGCGCGCGCGCTGAGAGTGACGCGCGGGAGGCGGCGGCGGCTTGGATGTTCCTGTCCCCCTCCTGGACGTTGGCGGGGATTGGCTGCGGCGTTCACATGGGAGCGGGGAGAGGTGAGTTTTTGGGGGTTTCTGGGGGGTTTCACACACCACCACCGAAGTGGACCAAAACCCAGGATAGTCAAAATCCTGGGTGTTGGTCCACTTTTAAGTACAGGGTTAGTTTGTTAAAGCAACACAAAAAAGTATAAAAAAAAAAAAATCCAGGGCTGGCTGTTAGCATGCCTCGTGGCACCCATAATCGGATGCCCTGCCGTGTGAAACACGTGGTCCCGGGTAAACTCACCTTTACCTGCAGCTCCCACAACACTGGCTTTGGTGGCCACATCTCCGGCTTACCAGTAGTTTAGGCGCGCGCCTTCACACAGCCATTGCTATAGTCTGTGAGCATTCCCCAGGCTACTGGAAAGCGGGGATTTGGCCGGCATTCTTGAGATTAGCCAAAAATGGTAAGTGAGCTGGGCAAAGAGTTTGACTTTCCCGGGTTCTGTTCCAGCCACCCCTCCCCAGCTTTATTAAAACCCTCTCCACTCCCAATGATGCATGTGCTGGCTCTCGTCCAGAACCGCCTATGACAACGTAATTCGGCAGGCGGCTCCCATTCTAATCCGTGGGGAGCATGCACTGTCACATCCTCTGACTCCCCAGCCAATCTAAAGTCTGGGGTGGGAGTGTGCGCACAGTGCTGGGGCTGCAGCAGTGTGCACTCCCCATTGTAAACAATGAGATCTGCCTGCTGAATTATGTTGTCATAGCAGACGGCTCTCATTGGACGAGATCTGGCTCGTGCGTCGTTGCTTGAAATAGCCATTTAAAGTGGTCCATTTTTCTGGTAATGTTCGCAGAATTACGGTGTTTGCCAAGAACTGAAAGAAAGCTGCAAATCTCATGCTTGGCATCAGATAAAAAAATGTTTCTGCAATGTTTTTTTTTTTATTATTATTAAGTATATCATTATTATAAAATGGTACATTACTATACAAAATACTACATAACTAATTAGATACGTTTTTGTGTCACCTAAATTATGCATTTTTGCAGGTCTCTATAAATCTTGTGGCTTATAGGGGCAAACTGGCAGGAAGCGAAAGATATTGCACATAGTGTCCAATCTCCTGGGATTGATTTTCTGATCCTTCCCAGTGGTCCCCTCCCACACACTCCAATATTCATGTGCTGTGAGACGGCTTTCTCTGACAGGAGAAGCAGCATGGCCTGTGTCACAAAGTTGAGAGATTAGGTAACATGGGGGGGGGGGTGTCGTCAGTTGAGGGAGAATGTGTGGAGTTGGCCTTTAATACTGTATTTTACTTGATTTTATGTTAATGGTCTAGATGAGTATTTTACTGGTAGATGGTCTTTTGGCCCACATGGGTTTGCGCTTTTGCTGTAAATTAACAAAGGCATTCTCATTAATCTAGTTTTATATATTTTATTCCCATCAAAGGCTCCACTGGAAATGCTGATTTACGACTTTTCCACACAGCAAATAAATTGACCTCAGATTCGCAAGAAGAGAAACGAACACTGGATTGTAACGTGGGCCTGTCTTTGTTCATGGAAGCTAATGGACCTGTAAAGGACTGTCAAACTTTTAACAATAGCACTAAATGCAGTGGCAGCAGTAAAACCCTTGTCACGCATGTTCCAGTGAAGACCCAAACTCGCTCTTATGAAAAATGCATAGTTGCTGGTGATACTGACTCTTTTGAATCAAAATGCAGTGACGTAGCAGAAAAAGTTAGCTTTTGTGAAGATATTTGTTTAAAGGTTGATGCTATTAAAAATCTGGAGCCTGTAAACAATACGGTATGTGAACTCCAAAGAGGATCTCCCGGGGAGCTACTTTCTGAATTTTCCAGTGGAAATCACAGCTCTACAGAGGACAGTTCATCCCAGGGGAGTGCTACATCACTATCCAAGCACAGTAACCAAGACTTGTACACTGCCCCATGGAGTCTATCTGGCAGCTCTGTATCGGAGGATGAAGCCATGGGTTTTGGCAGTGCAGAACTTTGTGAATCCCGACAAAACAAAGGAACACCTGGCTTAATAGGGGGAAACACTCTACAAATATCTAGTGACATTTCTGCATTAACTCCTAAATTAGATCCAATAAATGAACCAGTTGTCCGGCCTAAAATTAGGAAAACTTGTCCTCCTTCAGGTTCTTCTAGAAAAGACCCACTGATAATGGACGAGACTGGAAAAGATGTTAAAAACTGTAGAAAAGAGAAGCGGGATACATGGTCCCATGCTCCAAAATCTAGCAGAGCTGAAAAAAGTGCTCAGGAAGCTGACACAGTTAATGTTGAAGCACCCCAGAAGAAGATAAAGGAAGCTGGTAATGATAATGTAAATCTGGAAGACAGTAAGCCGTTGGTGGATGACACTTTCTGGGACGACTTTGAAGTTTATGGCTTGAAAATGTTTGATTCGAGAAATGATGAGGAAAGGTAGGACAAATATACCTTTTTAATCTGAAAGTGATCTAAATATATTTTTAAGTTTTTACCAAAACTGTATAAGAAATGTTATATCCTGTATCATTCTAACAGACACTGTTTTAACCCTTTAAAGTGGACCAACACCCAGGATTTTCACTATCCTGGGTTTTGGTCCACTTCCGCGGGGCACCCCGATCGGGGGTGCCCTGCTGCGTGAAACCCTCCAGATCGCCCTAAAAAACTCGCCTCACCCCGCTGTGGTATGTACGGACAAGCGACGGACAACCACTGAGCACGCTCGAGGCCACATCTCGCGCTTCCCAACGGCGCGGGTCGTGCATGCACCGTTGGAACGGGGATAAGGTAAGGTTTCTGGGCGTCCTGCGGGGTTTCACACCCCGCTTTTGGATGCCCCGCGGGGAGGGATCTGATTGGCCTGGGAATCTTATAGATTCCCGGGCTGATCCCCCCCTGAGTGTTGGTCCACTTTAAATGCCAAGCACGTAGTTTCTATGTGGTTGCTTCACCTACCGTTAAGTACCAAGCACTTAGAAATTACGTGCTTGGCATTTCCCCCTGCTAGTTAAAAGATAGAAAAAAAAAACCTCACCTCTGGTATGGATGCGAAGCCTGGGTACTCCTCTTCCTCCGGGGGGCATCCGATCCCCCCCTCGGGGTCTCCCGTCTTCAGGAGGGGGGCAGTTTTCGCCGCTGACTTGCGGCTGCAAAAAAAGAAAAAAAGACATTCACTCACCTCCTCGCCCGATCCCTCCGTCCGGGTGTTCTCTTCAGCAGGAGGGGTTCCGATTCCCCCCCCCGGGCTCCGCAGGCTTCAGGTGAGGACCCTCTTCCGGGTCCTCACCACCTCTGATGACTGCGCTGGCCCCATATGTGGTACCGTTGTAATCGGGAGAAATGGGGCTATCGCATGCAATGTGGTTTTCTTTAATAAAATAAATGTTTTATTTAAAATAAAGACCATTTTTTTTTTTTTTTTACTTAATATTTGTAAAAAAAGTTGAAAAATTACAAGCAAGACATTTCATGTTAAAGCCTAAACTCTGACGCAAAATATTTATATATAATTTTTCTGGAAATTCCTGCAAAAAATGGCGCAAAATGGTGAAATTACCTGTCAACAGAGGGTGACAAAATCTCAAGTAGGAGGCAGTTAAAAGGGTTAAAAGTATCTATGCATGTTGTCTATTGTTCTGCTCAGTGGACCTTGCGCTTTCAGATTTTAGCTTGTTTTTTCTTGTTTGTATATTGATATTTTTGGAAAAGGTGTTTTCTCAAAACATCCTTCGGGCAGCATATGGTTGAGACCTCCAGGCTCCTCCTACCAATTGGGAACACCTGACCACCAGTCGGAATAAAACCTTGACTCCTCCTCCCATTCACCAGTTGTTTTCGTGTTCCTCCGTGAGGTAGGAGCCAGACCACTAGCTCCTGAACCAGGAAGGTTTAGGTAAGTATTTTCGGCGCTGTGGGCCTTTGCAGGGGCTCTTTTCTCGGTCCTGGAGGCTTGTTTTGTTGCCTGGGGCCCGGGATACCCTCTGGATTTTTAGGCCAAGAATTAGGCAAGCTTTATTTGCAAGCTTTATTTTCCCTCTTACTGAGGATGACTGTTTGGAAAAAGCTGGGGTGGCCGGCCCTAAAATAGTATTTATTATGTTGTGATGGCTCAGAGGAAGCTTTTCCCTGAGAATTGTTTGCACTGAATATATATTATTCTTCATTTGTGGTTTGAATGATTTTTTTTCAGACTGTACTTTTAAGAGGCGGGGAAGAGAGGTGAATGACTCTTCTCTCTCTCTTCCCCACCTGACATTACTACAACGCCAATGGCGCTTACCTCAGTGTCAGCGGGCGAGTAGTGTTCGGCCAGGGGGATCGATCGGCAGCAGTGCAGCCAACCATCACGCGTTCCTCCACAGGTGGGACGTCCTCCCCTCTTTTTCCTCCATGGCAGCGATGGCATTCCCGGAAGGCAGGTACGGCGCGTGGAAATTTGAACTTGCTTGCTTTTGGAAGGAAGGGGAAGGGGAATCTGCTTCTTCCGCCGTAATCTGTGAGGTTTTTCCACGGATTTCCAGGTATCCGGCCCGGGAAGAAACACATGTTTTGTCTTAAAGGGACAGCACCAGTGTCTTTCCATTCATTGCTGTTGGCCTCCCTCTTGATTTCCAGGAAATAGAGGGTTAAAAGTTGTTAAGGGGATTTCGCTCCTGCCCTATTTAGGAGGATTCAGGAAGCTAATTCCCCTGGTGCCTCGTACCAGACAATGGCGGATCAGGCAGAGAACATTTCCATTGTGAAAAATGCCCAAAGGGAAAAAGCATCCACAGATGTAATAAATGCAGACCAAAATCCAGCACCAGCTAATCCGTCTGCTGCCGGTTTTGGGACGAGGAGGCACAGCTCTGCCCGGTGAGTTATTATATATATTTGTATTTTAGTCCAAGACCCCGGATAAAACTCATTAAAGTGTACCTGAAATCTTCTTTGAGATTTAAATCACTAAAGAAGGGCATGAGATACCTTATATGTGAGAGTAATTCATATAAGAAAACCCCTATGTCTATACTGCATGAAAAAGATGGTTGTACGGAACAAGAATCCACTCTGTTTGAAGATGGGAGATGTTTCTTAAACCTTTCACCATTTCTAACATGGGCCAGATATTACCTAAGGTTTAGGTAACCAGGTTATTTTTTTTCAAACAACCACCGGGCCCTTTAATTCCTCTCCGCTGTTGGGACATATGAGGGGTTCCTCCTATTTTTTCCAATTTAGAGTCCTATAAATCAGATGAGGACTCTGAGGAAGGGGGGATTTCTTCCCAGGGGGAAAAAAATTAGGCCTCCGACACATCATTTTTGTACCCCCCCCCGAGGGCTTACCTTTCCTGTTACGGTTGATATATTTATCAATGGGTATAGAGGAAAAAGAGCCGGACCCCAGATCCATATAGACCCACGGCCACACCACCCTGAATGCACCCGATCTCGGAAGCTAAGCAGGATCAAGCCCGGTCAGTGGATGAGAGTCTGCCTGAGATTTCCGGGGGCCCTAGGCTTGATGGGTTCTACTATGATTGGCCCTTGATTCGTCATCTCCATTCCCTTTCCATAATTTTCTCAAACATATGATTTTAGAAGTATGAAAGCAGGGTGCTCCCCTTGCTAAAGTTCCCAAAGGGGCAAGGTTAGTCTTTGAAGATTTGGGGTTCTGTGTGATCCCCTAGATAAGAATATGGATTCCCTGCTCTTGGCAAGCAGAATACAATTCTTTAAGACCAAATTTTGGCTTCCGCATGTGTCCTTTAAAAAATTGGGAGATACTAAAAGCCTTACCTATCCTTTTTTGTCAGCAACAAGGCGTCATGGCTGAATCAGATTTGGGGCGCAAAGTATGGCTGTGACCAATTCCGGGCACAGGGCTCTCTGGCTGAGGACCTGGTCTAGAGCATCGGGTCAAAGATGGGTCTTGTGCAGTGCCCTTTTAAAGTGGACCAACACCCAGAATTTTGAATATCCTGGGCTTTGGTCCACTTCGGGGGGGCACCCCGCTGTGTGAAACCCCCCAGAAAGCCCCAAAAACCTCACCTCACCACGTGACCGCGCCGCCCAATCCCCGCCGACGGACAAGCGGGTGACAGCGACGGACAAGACAGCGCGTCCGCCGCCTCTTGCACGTCACTCTTACAGGGCGCGCCCGCGGCGGCCATTCACAAACGGCCGGCGCGCGCACGTCTAGAGGGGCGCGCGGGATAAGGTAAGGTTTTTTTGCGGTTCTGGGGGGGTTTCACCCTGCGGGACATCCCGATCTCGGATGAGGTGAGGGGTGTCCCAGGGTGTTGGTCCACTTTAAGGACTTAAGGGCAGATTTGGAAAAAGTAGGGATAGGGCCGCCGATAGGAACATGTGTTCCCTGCCTGACCTAGGCCTCCTGTTTTAAAGGGAGTTCCTTCCTAGGTCCTCTTTTAGACACTCCTTTCATACAGGGACGCTACTAGATGACCCGGGGGTACCTTCCTCTTCTGCAGGAAAGGAGGATTTAAAGGTTCCACTCTGTATGGAACTGGGCGGTCCAACCCAAGAAACAATGACGCCATGTCTCGGGTTGGGGCCTGATTAAGAGTTTTTGTTCACAGTGTTGGACAATACCTTGAATTGCCCTTTTGTTTCCAGGGACATAAAAGATGGGTTCACTTAGAATTTACTTGTACCCCTCAAAATTCTGGTTTCTCCTATACCCATGAGGTTGGAGGAACGATCAGACATTCAGAAAAGTCTGCTAGACATGGGGGCCGGGGGAGTCATTATCCCAGTTCCCCGTCACCAGCGAGGAATGGGTTTTTATGCCACTGTTTTTCTGGTGAAGGAAGCCTTGCGTAGAGACTCATTTTAATTTTAAATGAATCATCTCTGGGTTGATACAGACATTTGAAAAAAAAATAATTTTCAGTGAAAAATATGCTTCCACAGGGCCCTTTCATGGTCTCAATAGATCTGAAGGATGCTTGCTGACAAGTTCCAATGAGCCTTGGGCTCAGTCCTGTTTTTTAAGATTGACAGTAAAGGACTGGGTTTTTTTTTACACTTCCAATTAGTTTGCTTCCCTTCTGGCTGGATTCAGCCCGAGAATTTTTACAAAGATATTGGCAGAACCTCTGGCATATCGAAGACAGAGAGGAATCAGTATTTTGCTGATCCAGACTATCTGTTACTTTTTTGCCCATTTAAGGGACAAATTGCTACAGAGCCTCAATTACATCTTGAAACTGTTTTCAGCTCGGTTGGGTTTTGAGCCTTGAGAGTTCAAGTCTGGTTCCCTCTCAGGCAATGAGTTATTTGGGGTTTGAAGTCAACACTTTTCTTCAGACTCTTATTCTGCCTTCTCAAAAGATTTTGGCCCTTCAGGAAGCCGTTTGATTCCTTTGTGCCAGTTCCAACATCTTAAATGAGACAAGCCATGTGGGTGTGAGGACTGTTAACATTGGCATTTTTTCTGCAGCAAGATGATGTCACTTGTATTCAAGGACTATTCATATACATATCCTGAGCATTTGGAACGGCTCCCGGTATGGGTTGGAAGATATAGTTCCTGTGCTGGGTCTAGGGAAGCTATATCTGGAACCCCAAAAGGAAAGTTGGTTACTTCAGATACCTCAGCTTGGGGTTAGGTAACCCATTGCGAGAGTTGGGCAGCACAAAGAAAGTAGCCCAAGGCCCTGAGCCAGTCCTCCTTGAACCTAAGAAAATGGATAACAGTAAAGTAGCCTTGATGGAATTTGTAGAACATTGGAAAATCAGCATGTACAGATAAGATGAGACTATGCTACGACTGTAGCATACATTAATCATCAGGGGAGAGCGAGGTTCATCGCTAGATGGGGGTCACTTTAGTGATCCTTATTGGTTTAGAAGGAAACCTGAAGTCTCCGTCAGAAGTGTTCCAAAATGAACTTTGAATCATGTGGCATATTTTCTGAGTGCTTCTCATGAGAGGGTCAGATAGGTCAGTCACCTCTAGGGTGTTCAAGCAGATCGGATTTTTAAGGGACTTTTCAAATATGGATCTATTGTTTCAGCAAGAAGTCACAAGCTGGTCAAGTACTTTGAATTCAGCGGGTCCAGCAGTGGGAGCGGACACCTTATCCCTTACACAGCATTTCAGTCTAGCCTATGCATTTATGGTGTTATCCATTCGGGCCCCTAGGCTGTCTCTAACCCTAGGATGTTTTAACCCTAGGCTGCCTCTAAGCCCTAGGCTGCCTCTAACCCCTGCCTCTAACCTTAGCCTGGCATTACTTTTAACCCTAGGCTATCTCTAACCCTAGGCTAGTCCTTATACTTACCGTAGCATCTAATCGGGTTAAGGAATTCAAACCCAGGTTATGTTACTTCAGACCTGATCTATTTTTGCAAAGTGTTATTTTCGGGGCTATCACTTCTGCACGCAGAATCAGTGAGGTTCATGTCTTATATTCATCCTGTTTTTTTCCAATTTTTTATTTTTTTTTTCCAGATCCAGTAATTTTGAGAATGGATCTTGGCTATTTTACCTAAGATCTCATCGGATTTTCATAGACGCAAGGATGGTCCTTTTGTCAATAGCTGATGAAGAAGCTTCAAATTAAATGCTTTGGATATTAGATCACGTCTGTTGAAGTACCTTAACCGAACCAAGGATTGGAGGAAACCCAACAGTTGGTTTGTGTCCTTCGTATGTCTGAGGAAAGGAAAAAGAGTGTTTTAGACTACTTTATCAAAGATAAAGAGTACACTTGAGATAAAATTATACCATACCAAGAAGTAATTCTACATCTTGGGCATAGCAGGATGAGGTCTCTATGGAACGGGTATGTAAAGCAGCCACTTAGTCCTCAGCCAAGACTTTTGCTAGATACTTTCGGTTGAATCTTCTGTCCCAGTGGGATCAGCTTTTTTGGTAGAAGTTTCCTTCGTGCTGTTCTTCCCACCCAATGAGGTAGTACTCGCCTATCTCTCAAGCGTATGCTGCCCGAAGAATGTTTTGAGAAAACTTAAGTTAGGTACCTGTTAACTTTTTTTCTAAACTTCCGAAAGGGCAGCATATGCCGTTTTCCCTCCCTTTACTTATGTGGAGTTGGCTTATGTCTTATGATAAAGTGGAGTTGTGGGTCTGTTTCTTTTTCTCTTTCAGATCTCTACAACAACTGGGGAATGGGAGGAGGAGTCAAGATTTTATTCTGCCTGGTGGTCAGGTGTTCCCAATTGGTAGGAGGAGCCCGGAGGACTCAAGTGTATGCTGCCCTTTTGGATGTTTTTTTAGGGAAACCCTGTGCAACCAAAGAATTCTTCGAGGGATCACTACAATTAGCTGGGTATGCTTAGAACGCTTAACGTGTACTTTCATAGAATATAAGGTTTGTGGGGGATATTCCAAATGTAAAGGGTTGTTTTGGTAGAAAAAGCGCAAGGTGCGCACTTTGTCTACAGAGCTGAAATTTTCAAGGAAAATTACTGTTACGCACATGCTTTACTTTGGGGTGTTTGGCAACTCTTCCCTTGACAGGACCTATGCATGTTGGGTATTGTTCTGTTTGGGGGATGTTGCTTTTTCAGATTTAACTTGGTTTTTCTTGTTTGTATATAGTTTTTTAGGAAACTGTGGCTTTGATTCTGCTTTTTGATCTTCTTTTTTTTTTTTTTTAGGGAAACTCTTTGCAACCAAAGAATACATTGAGGGATTACTTCCAGAAAACTGTGGCCACATCAACAAGCCTGGTACAATGAGAAAGCTTGAGGTGTGTACTTCCAGAGAATATATAGTTTGTTGGGGGTATTTCAAATGTAAACGGTTGTTTTTATTGAAAACCTGCAAGGTGCGCCTTGCATAGTTGTATTTTATCTGTAAATCCCCTAAAGCGCTGTTTCAGTTTGGGGGCATGTTCTGGGCAGGAAAGGGTGTCTACCAACACATGTGTGGTATCTCTGTAACCGGGAGAAATTGGGATTTTACACGCAATAAGATTTTATTGGAAATGCTTGTAGACTTGACCCCTTTCCCGTGGGAAAAAGGTAAGTAATAGATGCGCTAGGGATGGAAAACATTTTTTTTACCTATCTCTCTTGATCAGTCTGGGATCTTGATATAATGGTTGTAGGTCCGCTTGATAGTGCTCAGAGATTGAAGATGTCCAAGGTTAAAAATTGAGGGACTGATGTCTTTATTGATAGGGTACAAGGACCCCTCTATATTAAAATGCAGCCAAAGAAGGTCTGCTTTAGGTGCTTTTAAAATGTTGTTTGAGGGAATCCTGGAATAAAAGTGCAGGTCCCTTTCAAACTTGCAAGTTTGCTTTATATACTTTCAACAATGCTGCTCGCAGGCTTATAAAAGAAAAAATAGGTGATACCAGTCTTAAAAATAGTCCTATTTTTTTCAGTAATAAGGACTTTTATTTGTGTTATATTTTGTGGCCTGCTGTCTGTGGCTGAAGACTGTGAGCTAAAATATGTAGCGTGGCCGGCAGGCTTGCCCTCCTGCGTCTTTTAGTATCCTGGGTAAACTGATGTTTATAAGTTGCAGCTTTTATGCCCCTGTAGCATGGCCGGCGGGCCAACCGTTTTAACAGCTTCTCCTCTGGTTGTATATAGTCTCCTGGGGCAACAGGAGGATATGGCGTGGCCAGCAGGGTCAAAAATGGATGGCCGCAATTATGGCCTAATAGGATCCTCTGTAAAAACCACAGGTGCGGTTTAGGGTAAAAAGATCTGTGAAGTCGCTCTTATGATAAGAATAATGTAGCGTTGCCGAGGGAGGCTTAAGTTGCTGTTATGCTGTCTCTCCCTTCAGCTGTCTACATTGTCTACTTTTATTCCAGGATTCCCTCAAACAACATTTTAAAAGCACCTAAAGCAGACCTTCTTTGGCTGCATTTTAATATAGAGGGGTCCTTGTACCCTATCAATAAAGACATCAGTCCCTCAATTTTTAACCTTGGACATCTTCAATCTCTGAGCACTATCAAGCGGACCTACAACCATTATATCAAGATCCCAGACTGATCAAGAGAGATAGGTAAAAACATTTTTTTCCATCCCTAGCGCATCTATTACTTACCTTTTTCCCACGGGAAAGGGGTCAAGTCTACAAGCATTTCCAATTTAACAAAAAAGGACCGGTTCGCCTTACACTAGGTGCAGCTATTAGGTATTTGCGCTGAAGTAAACACAAACGTCTCTACAATAAGATTTTATTGACTAACTTACATTTTGTATTACAAAAAAACACTACAAATTGTAAAAAATAGATTTTTTTTAAAGTTTCTTTTGCACATATTTAACCCAAAAATATTGAGAATACACCTAAAAAATGGCAAACAAGACATGTTAAATCCCAGACTCTGCTGAAAAAAAACAATATATCATTTTCCTGGGAAATCCCTGGAAATCCCTTTAAAAAATCACATTTGAACATGTGTAGCGCAAAATAGTGCAAAATGGTCTGGCGGCAAAGGGTGACAAAAACTCCAGGTAGGCTGGCACTTAAAGGGTTAAAGCATAATTACAGAAACCCCTAACCCCTGGGTCCTGTCACCCACCCCTGGTGCTGAGGCAGGACAGGGGGGGGGGGGCTAATACAAAGAAGAAAACCCTTTACCTTACAGGCGGTTTACTATTATACACACAGGCACGTGTTGTGTCATACAGACGGAGCACAGAGACCTCTCCTGCTCTGACCATTTAAGTTAGCTCTGTGTGAGAAGCTGCTTTGTGCTTTTTCACCAAGATAGCGGCATCCAGGATCCGGAGCATTGAGAGAATAGTGCTGGAGCGTGGCTGAGTTAAGGGTCCCCCCCCCCCCCCCCCGTCTTGCCAAGGGAGTTAGGGGCTGACTGGACTAGTTCCCAGAAGGTTGAACACTCGGCCCAGGCACAGGAAGTTGCCTTGATTTTTTTTTAAGTCTCCATAGAGGTAAGGGACAAGCTGCAGTCTTCCTATATGGATTTTCGAACATTATCGTTTAATATATTTTTTTACTTAGAATTAGAAGGGATTTAAAGTGGAATGAAATCTGCCTAGCGTCTATAGGACAATAGGTCCTATCTGCATTTGATGCTCCGCTGTGTGAACCCCCCCCCCCCCCCCCCCCACCAAGTTGCTTGACACTCTTCCGGATGGACTCGCTTAAGCTGATATTGTTAGATCAGGTCAGATAGCAAAAGTGGACCCAGGGCTCTTAAAGCAGTCCCACACCCATTCTCCAGTGAACGAGTTCGAGGCCCCATAGTGACAGACTTGGAGGGGCAGCCAGATTGCTGAAGCCTCCTGCGCAACACCCTGAAACATTGATCCTCGGTTAAAAAGCAGTCCTCTGGCCACCGGGGACGCATTGTGGGCTTTTACATGAAATTTTTTTTTTTATTTAAAAAAAAATAAATAAAAAAAACTTAAAGCAACAAAACTTTAAAAATATTTTTTTTATCCAAAAATATAAAGAAAATACTAAAAATTAAAATAACAGAGCCGTCTGCTCGCCACTGGTTGCATATTGCAGGACGTGGATAATGGATGAACTTCCTAGAGCAGATCTAAATGATTTCCTGCAGCAGCCTTTGGCTGCCATATCCCTCAGCTCTCCAACATCTCCATTTTTTTGGAATGCCCATTTTGCTGAAAGCTCAATTGGCAAGTCCAAAGATTTGAAAGGTATACTCACCCAGTCACTGGTCAGTTTTCCCACATGCCTGCAAGTAGCTATTGTGGTACACTGGGCAAGCATACACAGTGAGTACATACCCATCCCTGGAAAACTGTTACCAGTAGTGCAGTGGATGGGACTACATCGCCCAAGCTTTAGAGGGCTTCTAGCAGACGAGCATCCTAAATCGGGATAAACTGGGCCACAAAATGAAAGGTTCTTTTTAAATCTAAAAAATGTCTGTTAAAAAGCTAACGTTCTTTTCCAGTCACTTTTATGTTTTATCTGTAGTAAGTGTGTGTGTGTGTGTGTATATATATATATATATATATATATATATATATATATATATATATATATAATACCGTATATACTCGAGTATAAGCCGAGTTTTTCAGCCCACTTTTTGGGCTGAAAAAAGCCGCCTCGCTTATACTCGAGTCAGTGGCCGCTCTCACACACACTGACACTTACTGGCTGTTGCGCGCAGGTTGGTGGGAGGCGTCCATTGTTTCTATTGGACGCCGACCACATGGGGCACGCCCACCAACCGGCGCGCAACAACCAGGAAGTTCCTGCGCGCGTTTGTGAGAGCGGCGGCGGAGGCAGTGGCCAGCGCGCGTTTGTGAGAGCGGCGGCGGAGGCAGTGGCCAGCGCGCGTTTGTGAGAGCGGCGGCGGAGGCAGTGGCCAGCGCGCGTTTGTGAGAGCGGCGGCGGAGGCAGTGGCCAGCGCGCGTTTGTGAGAGCGGCGGCGGAGGCAGTGGTGGCGGCGGAGGCAGTGGCCAGCGCGCGTTTGTGAGAGCGGAGGCAGTGGCGGCGGCGGAGGCAGAGGGAACGGAGGTGGCCAGCGTGCAACAACAGGTAAGTGTTGGGGGGACCACTGGGTTTTTTTTAGCCAGCAGTGTTCCATTTGAATGTCATGTTTTCCTTATCTACAGCTATGCAGAAGCAACTACCGGTATGTGAATCCCCCACCCATCCACCTTTTCAAGTCACATGCGGTCTGTATTTTGTTTGTAATGAAAACATGGCAACACATCAAAATATATCCAGACTAGTTCACTGGATTTCCTCAAATGACCCTGTACTGCATATATTGTACATACAGGATTGCGTACTTATTCTCCTTCCATTTCTGAATATAACCCAGGATGTTAGTATTATATAGTTCCTTCATTATGTTTTATTATCTCCGGATAAACATAGAACTTTCTGGATATAGTTGTAACATTCGCTGCTCAAGTTTGCTATAAGGCAGATATGGAGATTGAGAAGCAGCTTCAGCTGCAGGCAGTGATGGGAGAGAGGAACGTTCATTCACATTCTGCCACATAAATTTGAATAGTGTTGGGACCTGAACTTGAACAAAAAATTAAAGATGGGCCCAACACTAGTGCTTAATTAATTTGTACTGTTGCCACATTTATTATGATCTGTTTGCCCTCTTTTACTTTCCATTGGGGTCTGCTCACTGTTGAACTCTTCAATAGTTTTTCTAAAGTGGCTGTGGCACTTACTGGCTGTTGCGCGCAGGTTGGTGGGAGGCGTTCATTGTTTCTATTGGACGCCGACCACATGGGTCAGGTCAGAGTGGCCATTATTAGGGCCACCTAGCCGGGCCCCCTTTTCATCCCTTGGACCCCTATACCTGAGTCCCTAATGGCTGCTGTCATCACATCCACAGCCTGCATTTCCCACCCTCAGCTTATACTCGAGTCAATAACTTTTTCCAGTTTTTTTGTGGTAAAATTAGGTGCCTCGGCTTATATTCGGATCGACCTATACTCGAGTATATACGGTATATATTATTCTTAGGAGCCACGTGATAGTTGCCATCCAAATTTGATTGATTCTTATTACATGTCTGTACCAGGACTTAGTGTTGCAGAAACACCCCTTTTGGTGTAGTGTCGCACAGAGGGCCTTAATGTATATTTTACTGTAATGACCATAAAGAAATCGATTCCAAGCAGCCTTGTAAAACCCCTGTATAATTTCTGCTGATATAAAGGTTACAGTACATTTAGTTTTAGGTGATGCATAGTAAAAATGCTCAAATTGTTGGTGGTGGGTTGTGTCCATTAGCACATGCAAGGATGATGAATAATGTTGTATTTGGTAATATATTTAATAATGTTATTAATGTTATTAATAACTGTTCTACCAATGGGACACCTTGTTAGAAAAATGGTTACTTATCCTAAATCCGATGCCCTGCTGCATGACCGGGAAGAGGGTGGGGAAGTTGTGATGTCTAGAGCTGTCATTAAACTCTGACTTGCTATGTTTCCTTTTCATATTGGTTTTTTTTTTTTAGCTCTGAATGCAGTGATGGCGAGTGGTCTACATGTCTGCCCCCCTATTTCTCTAGTGACAGAGATCATTCCTCTAGTGATGAGAGCTGGGAGACTTTACCTGGAAAAGAGGAGCATGAAGTGCAGAGCAACAGCAGCAGCCTAGAGGAGGAGAACTCCGACTTCTGCTTCCAGGTTGAGTAAGTGTCTTTTCCACAGCTCTTCAAATGTTTTATAATATTATTACAGGTCATCCCAATATTTTTAGTTTTGGATAAGGTCAGCAAAACTGAACTGGACTGGACATCCATTTTAATGATAATCTTCTGCCCTGGCAGCCAATTCATTGGTTGTTAAAAAAGAAGCTGTTGGGATCCCAGAAAAGCATTGAATGCCATTTTGGGGTTTCCTAGGGGTTCCAAAGTACTGGGTCATCCCAAATCTGAATGCCATTGGGGAGGGTGGGTTCTGGAGTTGTTAGCTTTCATCCCCAAGTGTCTGCTGGGGGTTAAATTATTGATCGTTAAAGAGAAGGATGTAATTACTGTCTTGGTGCTCTCGGAAGGTCTAGTAGTGGAAGCCCCAAGAAGAGGGAGTTCTATTACTCCACAATTTATGCTGAACATGGCTTGTTACCATTTCTCAGTATAAGAAAGCTTTGGGGACCTCTGGTTTAATGGGACACTTTTATTAAGTCATCCCTTCCTCATTCAGGTTTGTTTTGCAAGCCCACTCTGCAAACCCCATGACAGCCATACAATGATTTAGGAAGTTTGATGACTGATAGTGCTGCTTTAAAGCCTAGCCTGTTTATATAATGTACTTGCCTCCCTTGTTTATGCTGTGTCACTAAACCAGTAACCTTCCACCTTTTTTATACAAATTTTTCTGGATGAAAAGTCCACCACATGACCAGAAAGGGTGAGAGCCATGGCTGCTGGCCAGCTTCATTTGCTTTGACATTGAATTTAAAGGGGTTCTGGTTAAGCAAAATTGGGGCAACACAATATGAGTAGCTATACCTATCCAAATAACTTGGATGCCAACAGGGGAAACAGAAAATTTCACACATACGTCTCCACCAATTGGTACATGAGTTGCTTTTTGTGTCCCCTGTCGGCATCCTGCATCAATCAGTAAGTGCATCTGTTGGCGGACAGTAATTGGGCAGGAGGCATCTCCAAACTGGATGTCTGCAGGGGGCTGGATGCTGCTGTGGGGTGACTGTCTGGGCTATCCAATAGATGTCTGCTTTAAGGCAAGAATGTTTAGATACCCTGAAAGTAAAAGGTAAGGGGTCCATGAGACCCCTTATACCAGTTCACAAGGCTGGGGGGGTGGCAAGTCACCTGCCCTAGCGGGTGACTTGCCATTAACCCCCGGCACCCCCATTACCTGCCTCCCCAAAGCCCAGGGGGGGGCAGAAGAGCCCGGGCCCACATAGGCTATGTAGGCTGTAGGCTGCAGGGTGGGGGGGCCACAAAAGCTGGCCCCCCCACTCTGTGCCTACAAGCCCCCATAGCTGGTCCCGGGCTGGTTACTTTGGGTAAGGGGGACCCCACGTCTTTTTTTTTTTTTTTTTGATTTTTAAGGGTTTTTAACCATTAAAAATCCAAAAAAAAATGGGGCCCGCCTCCCAGGGAGGGGGGACCCTATGTCATTTTTTTTTCTCGATTTAACCCTTTGTAGTGTGGATGGTAGTTGTATTTTATTTGTAAATGTTATAAAATACTTGTTTCAGTTAGGGGGGTCTTCTGGGCAGGAACAGGGGGCTACCGATAAATATGTGGTACCATTCTAATCGGTAGAAATGGGGCTTTCACATGCAATATGATTTTCCTTAATAAAATACATTTTTATATAAAATAAAGGAGGCAATTTTCTAAAAATGTTTTTATTTATTTATTTTTTACTTAATAATATTGTAAAAAACAAAATAAAATTTACAAACAAGACATTTCATGTTAAAGCCTAAACTCTGCTGCAAAAAAATATAAATATAATTTTCCTGAAAATTACAGCAAAAATGGCGCAAAACATGGCGCAAAATGGGGAAAAATGACCTGTCAACAGAGGGTGACAAAATCTCAAGTAGGCTGGCAATTAAAAGGGTTAATAGTGCCTCTGCATGTTGGGTATTGTTCTGTTCGGGAGACCTTGCGCTTTCAGACTTAGCTTGTTTTTTCTGGTTTGCATATTTATATTTTAGGAAAAGGTGTTTTTTATTCAGCTTTTTTATACATTTTTTTAGGGAAACCCTGCGCAACCAAAGAATTCTTTGAGGAATTAATTCCAGAAAGATGAGCCCACTAGAACAAGCTGGATACACTTAGAAAGCTTAACATGTGTACTTTCAGGGAATATATGGTTTATGGGGGATATTCCAAATGTAAAGGGTTGTTTTGGTTGAAAAATCGCAAGGTGCGCACTTTGTCTGCAGAACTGAAATTTTCAAGTAAAATTACCGTTACGCACATGCTTTACTTTGGGGTGTTTGGCAACTCTTCCCTTGACAGAACCTATGCATGTTGGGTGTTGTTCTGTTCGGGGAATGTTGCCTTTTCAGATTAAACTTGTTTTTTCTTGTTTGTATATAGTTTTTTTAGGAAAATGTGGCTTTGATTCTGCTTTTTTATCCTTTTTTTGGGGAAACTCTTTGCAACCAAAAAATACATTGAGGAATTACTTCTAGAAAACTATGGGCACATCAACAAGCCTGGTACACCTAGAAAGCTTGAGGTGTGTACTTCCAGAGAATATATAGTTTGTTGGGGGTATTTCAAATGTAAAGGGTTGTTTTTCTGGTAAAACTGCAAGGTGCGCATAGCGCATATCACAGTTGTATTTTTTCTGAAAATCCCCTAAAGCGCTATTTCAGTTTGGGGGAGTCCCCTGGGCAGGAAAGGGTGTCTACCAATACATATGTGGTATCGCTGTAACCGGGAGAAATTGGGATTTCACACGCAATAAAATTTTATTGGCAAACTTACATTTTTTTATTACAAAAAAACACTACAAATTGTAAAAAAAATAATTTGTTTTAATTTTTTTTCACATATTTCACCCAAAAATATTGAGAATACACCTAAAAAATACAAACAAGACATTTCATGTTAAAGCCCAGACTCTGCTGAAAAAAACAATATATCATTTTCCTGGGAAATCCCTGGAAATCCTTTCAAAAATGACAGTTGAACATGTGTAGCGCAAAATAGTGAAACATCGTCTGGCATCAGGGAGTGGGAAATGCTGCAGGTAGGCTGGCACTTAAAGGGTTAAGACCAAAGAGATAGATGACAATTAATCGAAAACTGTGCCCCTTTAAGACCAAAGAGATAGATGACAGTTAATCACTAACATCTAACCATGAGCATAACCACTAAATATAGATTAAAAGGATTTACCGTAGATACTATAAAGGGTGGCACTTGTATCCTCCTGCAGATGGCTTACAAATGTGGAATGCACAGAGATAGTGTTGCTCAGTGATGCTGGTTACATCAGATGTGTTAACCTTCCTCTAGTGTTAGCTTTCTGTTACTCTTTCTTATGTTAACGGGTCGGTTTTGACCCATGTCTTAAATCACCCCTAGGATACCCTAAAAACAGTTATTTATGATCCAATTTGTTTCTTACCTCTTAGTTACCTTGTTAGGGTTTCTCATCCATGGAAGGATTGATTTTAATATTTTTGTTGTGGCCCCCTGGGCCTTCCATTTGAGAGCATACCCTTAATTTTCAATATAAAAATATTGTCAAATGAACCTCAAGAGAATAATATAAACTTCAAAAACTTTGTTATATTACCTGACTATTACTGAAGGGTTTTAGAACACATTTTTTAAATGTAAAAAAAATATACATATATATATTTTATATTTTTAACTCTAGTAACATCTATGGTGTTACTGGTCAATTTTGACCCATATCTAACTACTTTATGAAAAAGGCAAAAAAACTGATTTTTTTTTTATAGAACTTTAATAAAAATAAAAGATGAAAATTATATTAACATTAACAGCAATAATAATAAAAAGTAGCTTTACTAGGTCAAACACACAAACAACAATCAATCAAGCAAATCAAATCAACAAATCAAATACTAGTTTTTAGATGCATTAGTATTTAGATGCATGTGTGGCAAAAAGTGACACTTTTTGTGTGTTCTTTGCAGAGGTATTTTTTGCAGGTGAAGCACGATGTGTTTGTCTTTCTGTCCTTATTGCTAGGGCAGACCTGACACCTCTTTCTTTTAGAATCAGGTGGTCTCACTGGGGTTGTGGCTGTTGTGGTTGATGTTGAGGAGGATGCTGGTGATGATGCTCTTTGTGTTGCTGTGGGTGTGGGCGAAGCACTTGTTGAGCTCTGGAGTTGTTGGACCAAGGCTGCAGCGGCTGGGTCTCGGGGCACCCGTTCCCTTTGGTCTATGTGCGCCTTGACAAGGGATCTTCCTAGTTCCTCAAGAAACATCCTCCGCTTGTTTTTTTTCTTTGAATTCCATCCTTGGTGAATGTGGGTCCACAACACAAACCCATTGTATGCTGAAACATCAAGGATGTTGTAAAATACCACCATTGGCCATCTCCTAGTCATTCGCTGGCAAGTGTAGGTGGCAGTCAGCTTGTCCAGGTTGTCCACTCCACCTTTGTTTTTGTTATAGTCCAGGATGATTCTGGGCTTTTTGTCACTTCCTGATGACACAGCTGCATCTTTGTGAAGTGTGGACATCAGTACCACATTCCGTCGTTTTTTGGGGCAGTATGAAACAGCAGTGGTGGTGTCTGTAAAAACAAACTTTGAGGAAAGTGGAGCCCTGTCCTTCATCTGCAACAATTCAGCGGGCAGCTCAGGTTTGTTTTTTTTCACTGTGCCCACCATGGTGATTTTCCTCCTGAGAAGTTTTTTCCTTCAAGGTTTGTCATAGCAATAATGACTTTTTTTATTGACAATGGCATAAACAGATCAAAACATGTCTTGATGTCACTTGCTCTTGTCACAGCAAACCTTGTGAACCCAGGGGTCATTTTTATGACATTTGCAGCATCTGCCCTGCCATGTACATCTGGAGGTACTGAGCTCCAACTGATTTTGCCACTTTTGGATTTGAATCTTTCAGCGGGTGCAGCTTCAGCACCAGTGACCTCCTCATCAGACTGAACAGAACTGTCTGTGTCTGTGTCTGGTTGATACTCCACATCATCTTCCTCCTCAGAAACCTGTTCATCTGTATCAGTTTGCTGCTGTGTGTCCTCTGATTCATTATCATCCACTATATAATCCAGAATTTGGCTTGCATCTAATCTTCTCCTCATTGTTGCATGGAGTAAACTGGAGATGTATACTCTGCAAAGTACCAACTCTAAGCTGATTTGGCCATACATGCCTGGACATGTCCCTAACTCAAGTTGTTGGAGGTAGAGCTGGCTGTGGGCTGTTGGTTTAAATTGTGTTTATGAGTTCAGTTTTGGGACTTATTATTGTTTTTTTACTCTAATATTAGACCTGGGTCGAAATTGACCCCAACAACACAAATGTTATAATTTTAATAAGAGCATTTAACAATTTAATAAAATAGTTTTATTTTATTGTATTTTGTTTAAAAATAAGTTCCTGCAAAAGTCAAAAAGTCTTGATGCAATAAACAAATGTATGTAGAATTTGTATGCATTTAAAAACTAAAACGGGTCGGTCACGACCCTAACACTAGAGGAAGGTTAAGGAAAGCATATATGGCAAAACGTGTATGTGTACAGGAAAGCAAATGGTGATCAAAACGGTATACCCTGCCTCTACACACCTTTTTAACCAGCAGAAATTGAGCAGCAACAAGGATCTGGTATATAACAAGGCACAATCACATCTGAACCTCAATAATAGTGTCACATGAGTAAGTAATTACAAACAAATACCCTCAGATAGGGACAGCAGAGATCGCTAAATACAGCCAACGTTTCGGGGGCAGCGATAGTGACCAGTGATATTACCTTTCCTTAAATACAATGCCTAAACCGTGTCTACCCTTGGCTGGCCAATGCCACACACCGGTGCATCACTTCCGGTGACGGGGTCCCAGCCTGGAACTAATCAGCCTTTGGTTGGCATAATTTGCCAAGTCTCCCCGGAGTGCTTGAAGCAAATAACTTTATTACAATTAACAAAACGGACATGCAGTAAAGCTGGGACCGCGGAATGGATGACAATGCAGTGTTGAAGGGAGAATAAAAGCGGTTTGTCTATGCATCAATCTACAAAAGATCAATTAAAAGGTCAGTTTTAAAAGCAAATAAAAATGTGCTGAGATCGAATACCATATCCTATCTGGGGTATATAGCTACTCATCATCAGTTATATATGTTGTACATGAATATAGTGCATGCGGGTAGTCGGAGGTCCCTAAAGAAATGTATATCTCTAACCTAATTTAGTGTCCACAGGTATGCACCCCTAAGGGCTGGGGTTGAGAAAATACAATTACTTCCCATTTTGTTTGATGTGGTCCCTGTGGTGAGGTATCTGCTCTTATAAGGTACTCACGTAGATTTCTTGAGCGTCTATGTACAAACATAGGTGGGGGTGAAAATGTCTCCCTTAGGCCGCATCCCCCCATTGCAAATGGGAAGCTGCACCCCCCCCCCCCCCATTACAGTGTGTGGAGCTCCTCCACCATTTCAGGCAGTATGCAGCACATCCCCCCCCCCTACAATTACAGGCAGTGTGTGGAATATCCTCCCCCCATTACAGGCAGTGTGCGGCATATCCTCCCCCCATTACAGGCAGTGTGCGGCATATCCCCCCATTACACACATTCACAGACAGAAAAACGCCATACCTCACATCGCTCCTGTACCATTGATCGTGTTTGTGCTTCCGATGAATAGACATGGGCTGTTTACGGGCCAAATTTATGAACGGATGCTATCTGTGCACAGGGCCACCCGCCAGATCTAGGCCTGTGGGAGCGCTGTAAGATATGGTGGTCTGATAGATCGATCTATCCATCTCTAATATTATAGGTTAAGCTGTCCTATATTGATTGATTGGCTTAACTGATTACTCAGTTGCACTACTGAACATGTATTCTATTTCTTTTACAAATAAATGTGTGTTTTAAAACCATTTTGTTTCTTATTGCTTTTTTTTGCACGTTTTTGTAATAGATTTTTAACTACAATTATTATGTGACTCTTATGTGCTATCTAAAAGCTGTGATCAGTGCTTTGATCAATTCAGGGCTGATTTCTTTGTTTCAAAATGTTTTTTGTGAGTGAATCACTAAATCCTCACTGGCCATTTTAACCCATAGTGCAGACTAAAAGCTGTTTCTTTTTTCAACAAATATTACTGTGACTGGATTAATGTTTGTTTTATTGGAGATAATTGGAGATAACTATGTAAATGCCTTCTCTATCTACTCTTATGGGCCAGTGCCTTCCTGCGAATATTAATCACATCAGACCAACCAACAAAGTTTAATTTTTTTTTATTAGCTACAAAAAATAGTTTTTACAGAGCTACACTATATGCAAAAAAAAAAAAAACAAAAACAAATATATATATATTAGTCCCAAGTCCATAAAAACGCGTTGGCTAATGAGAGGAGGGGTCACTTTAAGTGGACCAACACCCAGGATTTTCACTATCCTGGGTGTTGGTCCACTTCAGTGGGGCATCCGAGATCACCCCTGTGTGTTGGTCCACTTTAAACACCAAACTGAATAAAACTCCTGCCAAGCTTGTGATTTTCTTCTTAAGCGCCATTGGACGCTGGCACGAGTCACAGGCCGTGTCCACCTGGTTACCAGTGGAACCAGCAGGGAACACATATGTTCATGTGCAGGCAGCAGGCGAGGGGTGCGGTATGTATCTGTGTGTGTGTCTTTTTCTACCTATGTTATCTAGATGGGAATGCACTACTCGGCGGTTGCGTGTGCTCACTCCTATATACAGACCATGAAGCAAAAAAGGGGTGTGGACCAACTTTTTTTATCAAACATTTTTATTTGAAAAAAGCACCATAAAATGCAAACATACTACACAACACACATTAAAAACAAAGCTGAACCTTTCCCTCTGTATTGTCCCAACACATGGATAAACCCTATAAAATAATAATTGGGTCTTTAATATTTTTGTGCCGGCACAAAAAACTGTTTATGGCGACTGTTCAAAAGAAAAAAGGGGTGAAGAGAAAAAAAGGAGGGGGGATTTTTTTTCCAAATGCCCCAATAAAGTAACTAGTGCAAAAAGATTTCATCAGACACCCAATATATCAAATTTGGGTTTTTATACCCATTTAAAGTGACTAGTGCAACAAAAATTCATTACAAATGCCCAAAGATACAAACCAATATAATATCCAACATTCAAAGAGTAATCTACTCTTTTCTAGATTACCTATGTGTTCAGGTCGGCAGGAGATGGCTTGCGGCTTGGGAGCTCGGGAATGTGAGGGGTGTGTGTTTTATTTTTTTTTTTTACATTCGCCCAATAAGATGCGCTGACGTTTCCCCTCTGCAAAAAATGCAGTAAATGGTGCTTAAGCCTGTAAATTCCTTCCTGAGGATCCCTAGTAACAGATACACCTTATGTATTTGTGTATTAATGACAAGAACACCTGTAATTTATAGCTTTATTTGCATGCTTATAAATAAGCAGCAGTGTTCATGACTAAAAACCATGGTACAAATATCTTTTGTAGGGAGCAAACCTCTTTGGAAGATGGGGAGATCCCTTGGCTACAGTATCATGAGGATATTGAGAGCAGTACCGATGATGAAAATGAATTTGAAAACCATTATTTACCACCAGGATTTTTCATTTTGGATGGGAATAATAATTTAGAAGATGATTCAAGTATGAGTGAGGACTTAGAAGTTGAATGGAGGTAAGACATATGTTTACTTTTATATATAAGGAACAATACAATTTAAAAGTAATAATGGTCAAATGTTGCATTAAAATTATATTAACAGTATAAACAGTACTGACACATTTTTTCACAGATTGCTAGATGACTATGGTGATGGTATTGGTGTGGCTCAAGCTATGTCCTATATGGATCCTCAGTTTCTCACTTACATGGCTCTTGAAGAGCGTCTTGCACAAGCTATGGAGGTATAGTATATAAATGTTTTTGTTTTTTTTTTTTTTACAATATATCAGAAGATTATTTAAAATAGTAGTATCTTTAGGTTTTAGGCTCTGTTCATACCTCTCCACTTGTGCTGAGTTCTGCGCAAGATAAAATGTTGCCCATTGTTCACTTCACATATATACACTGCATATGTATGTGAACTGGCCCATTAAACATAATGGGCAGCCTTTTCCTTTGCATTGAGACTGTGTTCCCCAGTGCAGGGCAAGTGGAGAGGTGTGAATAGAGCTGTTATCTCTCTTTGGGCGTAGAACTCTTATTCCAACAGTCATTTACAGTTTCCTCTTTTTGTCTGGGAAAGTGGTGTTTTATTAACATGCCTTCCATGTCTGATACTGGAACCTGTTCCTCTGCTCTAAAGAACCAAGCAGCATCCTTGGTACCAGCCTTTCCCAAGCGGCACATTTATAAATCCGCCGCAGACTATTGCTCTGGTGGGTTCAAAACCTATATCAGTGATGGCAAACCTTTTAGGGGCCGAGTGCCCAAACTGCAACCCAAAACTTTATGTGCAAACAATGTAATTTAACCTGATGCCTCTGGTGCCGGGGAGATAAAAAAACAAGAACAAAACAAGTGTACTGGAAAGAGGTAGGTGCCCAAAGAGAGGGCTCAGAGTTCCTCCTCTGGCACGCATGCCATAGTTTCGCCACCACTGACCTGTATCCTAGTATGGGTCTTTCTTTTGCCTTTTGTCTTCTCCTCCCCGAGCTCAGTTACAGATCCTTGAAAGCCATTCCTCCCTCGCCCCGTCTTTCTCTAGGGCCCAATGGGCACAAGTGCCTGGTCAGCTCACACTGGGATGAGGTAATTTTTCTGCAATGCCTATACTCTCTGGAGTTTGGCGTTTTTGGTACACTAGACATTAAGGAGTCTCACATCCATGCTAATTAACTTCCTGCAGTCCTGGTGGTCCTAAAGCAGAACAGGATCAGCATTATTCCCTATGCTGATGACCTTCTGCAGGTGGTGTCCTTGCAGCTGGAAGCTTTCCAGCGTTGACATGGTTTTGGTAACTTTTTTTTTGTTTTTCAAATCTGCTTGTGCATGAGCCTCAAAGCTAAAATAATGTGGTTCCATCTTCTAATTGAGGAGATATTGTTCATCCAGAGATGGATTGGAGGGATGATTGACTGGCCTTTCACCAGTGTATAAGTCTCTAAGGCTAATGGTGGCCACAGTGAAGAAAAAGTGATTTATTCTTAGTATACAGTACGTCCTGCTCCAGATATAATACTTACACTTGGGTTATCCTCCGCCAGATGGCGCTGCACTGCAGAGACATGGAAAACGGGCTCCTCCCGGCCCTTCAAATACCCAGGGACCTCCCACAAATCCCCAGATTTCTCTGCAGTGCTGACTGCGAAGACATGAAGTGTCACTCTCTCGCAGGTGCAGGGCTATCAAAGTCTGCGGCCATGTTGGACTATTCCCACCCGTCCTCCCTGTGATGTGCCTCCTAGCCTGGGCTGCGCTGGTCGGGTGAAGGTAGGCAGCACCATGCGTGCTTAATGGAGCCATGCTCCACCGCAGTCCCCCACCAAAGGGTAGGCGGTTTAGACTGATGGTGAGCCTCTAGGAGATGCCCCGTGTAGCGGTGGGCCCTGTACAAAGGGTCGCCATCCTCCCTCGTTCCCCCCGTAGCCCGGGGGGAAAGAGAGGGGGGGGTGGTCTTAGTGTATGTTTACACGTTATGGCCTTAGTCTTGCCTCGGACTGGTATTCCTGGTGTCAGAGCCACGCTGTTTGCATTTTACTGTGTATTTGTCGCCACCGCGCGCACCCCTTCCTTTACTGGATGTGCTACCGGGCGGCGGCGGCGCCTCAGACGCTGCGGCGTCTTCATTGGCAAATCTTTTTCTAAGTGTGTCATACACTTCGCTCCTCATGACAAGTTGAAACTATCTCAGAGCTTCGCGCTCTTCGGGGGGCAGGGACCCATCTTGGCGCGCTCCGCGTCACAGCCCGCTCTGGCCTGCCCTTCGAGGTTCGCTTGGCGCCATTTTGATGCTGGTCGCACGCACGCGTGGTAGCGGTCCTCCTCCTCCCTTGGTCTGTAAGTGCCCTCGCGGGAGATTTTCATGATCCTTGATTACTGCGCTTGGTTCTGACACCCTTTTATGTCTTTCAGACTGGTGAACACCATTGGCTTCTCCCGGCCTGGTGTAAAATTATAGCGGGTCTTGTAATATTCTCCCACTTCCCTAGCGGGTCTTTGGGGCATCCAGGGTTACTTATTGTGTAAATCTCTACTGGCATATTGTGCGTACCCTGTGCCGAGCAAGCCCTGGCCCTGCAATCAGGTCGGCCAGTGGCTACACCTAGCTTCAATTCACCTATCTCCCCAGGCTTAAATCTCTCTCCTGGTGAGTCGCCTACAAGTGGAGAATTGCAGCCTGCTGGGCCTCCCAGACTGCCTACGGCTGAACAGATTATTGCTAGGTTGTCAGAGCGAATGGGCCCTGGTAGGAAGCGGCACCTGTCGCCTCATGTTTCTGTATGTTCTATGAGAACCGAGGAGTTTACTACTCCGTGTGACTATACCCCTTCTGATGAAGGGGAGTTGTTCTCTGACTCAGGCTCATCTGATGAGAGGCAGAGGAGTCATGACGATTCTGGCCCTGAATACTGGGGCCAGTGTGACACTGACGACTTGTTGATTAAGGTCTTTAAGGCACTGTCTCTCTCCCCGGTCAGGTCCCCAAGCCTAGAGGGGAGCGTTTCCATACTGCGACTGCACGTTTGGAATTTCTAGAACAGGCTCATTTCCATGCCCTTGTGCTCAAGGAATTGGAATGCCCCAGTAAACTTCCAGGGGACTGGGATAGGAAATACCCTTTTCCCCCTGAGGTGGTTAATTGTTGGTCATCACCCCCCTTGGTGGATGCGCCGATCATAGGGGTCCCTAATCCCCCCCTTTATTACAACCCCTGCTTATAGTACCCTTCGGGATGCTGAGGACCGGCGCATTGAGCTGCTGGCCTCCCATGCCTTTTCTTGTGCTGGGACGGCGCTGCGCCCCGTCTGTGCCGCAGCTATTACTGCAGTGGCCGCTAGAACCCTCATCAGAAAGTTGCTTGATCATCACCCCGAGGTTGTTTCCCTGTCCCAGGATCCTATGTCAGTGGTCCGGATGCCTTTAGTACCGTCTTGACAGGACGTTCGGTTCTGTATGTCCTTCTCCATTCCCTCTGCTAGGCAGGGTTCTGCGTAAGATTGCTCTGGTAAGGGCACCAGTGATTCTGGTGGCCCCCAGGTGCCCTTGTAGAGTGTGGTTTGCAGACATGGTACTGAGGTCAGTAGTTTTCTGTACCTTGCCAGGAGTGCCAGCTTGATCACTCGGGGCCCCCCTTTACGTCACTCCAATCTACAGTCCCTGGCCTAGTCGGCCTGACTGCTGAAACATACATCTTGATGGAGACAGGCTTATCTGTCTCGGTGTTTGAGACTATGGGAAGGCTAGGAGTAAGCCTCTTCCTCGTCTTCTTCTATCTGTTGTAGGGTATGGCATACCCA
This sequence comes from Gastrophryne carolinensis, assembly GCA_027917425.1. Classification (NCBI taxonomy): domain Eukaryota; kingdom Metazoa; phylum Chordata; class Amphibia; order Anura; family Microhylidae; genus Gastrophryne; species Gastrophryne carolinensis. The sequence goes on from CM051234.1 coordinate 540,308,701, forward strand.
CGTTGATTGGGGTGAGTCTAGCTCTCTTACCTGTTGGGCGTTCTCGGTTCCCAGGGTTCTAGTGTTGTTTTCAGCATGAATTGGAGTTGGTTCCCCAACTCGGTACTCTGATGGGTCAGGTTCTGCTCTGTCCACCTTGCCTTAGTAGTCTCTGGTTCAGTCTTCCTTGGTTAAGACTTCCTTCAGGGGGTGCTCATGTGCGTCCTCCATGTAATCCTATGGTCCCTGTTGGGATTGAAATTGAATTTCATTCTGTCTACTTGCAGGATTTTGGCCCTTGGTCCTATTCAGGATGCTGTCTGGCTGTCCTTATCCTCAAGGTTGTCCTTCTGGTGACTGTTACCTTGGTCAGGCGTGTGTTAGCGGGCGGCTCTGTCTACTTAGCCCCCATTCCTTTAGATACACCAGGATAAGGTGGAGTTCCGCCTGAAGCCGGACTCTCTGCATCTGGAGGTGTCTTATGTTCATTGATTTGAGATATTGTTATCCACGGCTGTGCCTTTTTCCTAGCAACGCGGAGGAAAGGGTTCTGCATTCCTTATACAGGTGTTGGAAGTTTCTCCTTGGGAGTCACTGTGTCCTTTAGGGGAACTGAGGTTCCTTTGGGGCTTGTGGTCATTACATCCTGAATGTGCCTGATCTTGCCTGCTCTTGGGAGTTGGGTGGCTTTGGTCCTGGTTATTACCTTAATGGATGCTACTCCTGGTACTTTGTTCGGCCTTTTGGCTTCTGCCAAGTCTACTGTAGCGATTGGCTTCGTCAGGCTGTTACTCAGGCCTATTCCAGCAAGGGGAAGAATCTCGCTTGTCGCCTTGATTCTTTTTCTACTCGTGCTTGATGCCTTTTGGGCTTTTCAGCACCGGGCTTCTGTTGAACTGGTTGGCTAGGCCGCTACCTTGGCCTTCTGCTCATACCTTTTGCAAAGTTTTACAAGATTGATGTTAGGGCCTCAGCTCATGCTGTCTTGGCCATATGGTTCTGCAGGTGACAGTGGTTTTAAACTGTCTGCTGTTGTCGTTTTTGTTGGGGATCCCACCCTACTTTATGGACACTGCTTTTGGATGTCCCAAGTGTTAAGTATTATATCTGAAGCAGGGCGTACTGTATACTAAGAATAATACAAATCTGTGAAATACTCCCCTGTAGAATTGATATTATTTGTATACAGTACGTCCTGCTCCACCCCACCCTGGTTTTTGCATTATTCTGGATCCCCTGTATGGTGATTGTTATCATTGTTATCATTACCAGTGGTTCTGGGTGGTTTAATTCTCCCGGCTTCTTGTTCACTGCTTTTCAATGCTGGTGATTTGTGGGAGGTCCCTGGGTATTTGAAAGGCCGGGAGGGGCCTGTTTTCCATGTCTCTGCAGTGCAGCGCCATCTGGCGGAGGATAACCCAAGTGTAAGTATTATATCTGGAGCAGGACGTACTGTATACAAATAATATCAATTCTACAGGTGAGTATTTCACAGAATTGTATTTTTTCACATTGAGGTTCTATTGTCCATTTATATATTTTTTTTCAAATCCACAAGCAAGAAGATCCACATTTTCTGGATGTGGCCAAAGTGAATATACAACAGTGTCAAATATCTGAGTATAGTTCACCAAAAATGAGAATTGATTAGTGGTTTTAGTGGCTAACCAATCACTGGTGAGTGAATATGAACAATATTCACCTGTTTATTCAAAGGGTGAGGAAAACAGGATGGAGAACCTCCTATTTCCTTCCCCTGAAAGCCGCGCTAATTTTATAGCAAACACAAGTGAGAATTAGGCATTTATATCCCCAGCACTTATAGTTGTACACATTAAAATCCTGCGCAGGGAGTCACAAGACCGTGTCAGACCAGTCCTTATTAATGTAGGGAGAGAAAAAAAAATGCAAATATCATAGCTAGACTCCGTGGGATAAAACAAAGGGTTAATTAGTCCAGATTTTCTTTCTCTTTCACGGGAAAGGCTTCACCAGCAGTGATCATATAATTTTACTGTGCACACCAGCCACCGAAAAACAAATGCACGTACCAGATGATTCATTTCAATCCAGCATGTCACAATCAAATAAACCTCATATTGGAACAACCTCTGGTTAAAATCAATCTTCCGTCCTTATACTCTCCGTGATTATTAATTTGAAGTCATTAGGCAGGGAGTAAATACAAACCGCACATAGCGTGACACCGTTTAAATTCAAAAACTTTTAAAACTTTAATTGCGCTTACCATAAAACTCAAATCAAGATGCGTATCATAAAACCAGTACTGTAGTTCTTCTCGGCAGAAGTTTTTCTTCAAAGCAAAGTAAACCTCGCTGCTGCCCCGCGGGCTGCAAAGGCGAAGCTCAGGCGCACGCAGCTGTCTGAAAGAACGTTGTGACGATGTGGTAGGGTTCCGCCATATTCACCTGTTGTGTGTTTTTCCAAGTATGCAGCATGTCCTGTTTCACTGATATTCTTTACGCTTGGGATATCCGCCACAAGGTGGCGCAGTGGACTGCAGAAGAGACTTGTGGCGTCTCCCGGCCCTATAAAAGGACAGGAACCTTCCACAAATTCCCAGTTTCCTTCTGCAGTCTGGACTGCGAAGATAGAAGATGGCTCTCTATATTACGCAGGTAAGGGGGGCTTACCAGCCTGCGGCCCTGCAGGACTATTTCCACCCGTTCTGGACCCACTGCCTCCCAGCGTCGGCTGCCTGGTTCGGGTGAAGGTAGGACAGCGCCAGGGTCAGGTGCTGGAGGAGCGCTGCTCCAACCGCAATCCCTTTACCTACAAGGGTAGGCGGATCAGGCTTATGGTGAGCCTTGTGGGATGCCCCTTCCTGCCTTATTGTGGGCCTTCCCTTGCCCCCCCCCCCCCCTAGCTAAGCATGCTTTGGGTGCGCCTACCGTTGCTCTTCCCTGCCTCGCTCTCTCCCTGGGGAGCTCTCCGGGGGGGGGGGGTAGGCGGTGTGTTTCACATTGTATTTTGGCTGCTTTTTACTCTTATTGTCCACGCTCGCCGCCGCTCCACGGCTGGTGGCGACATTCCCCTCATGTTGCTGCGCTGTCATTGCTGCTGGGGGGTCACGTGGAGCGCGGTTAGCGTTCTTGGGGGGGGCGGGTCCCGCGGATGCCGCTTTTTGCGTCATACCTCCGCGGCCCGCCCCTCAAGATCCTTGCGGGGCGCCATTTTGTTTGAAGTGTGTCTTCTCCTGACCTGCGGTACTGCAGCGCGCTGCTGGCCTGCCTGGATTCGCGATCGGCTTCTTGGTCCGTGAGTCCCCTTCTGGGTTGTATTGTGCTCTTGTCACCACATTATGGGAATGTTTTATGTGTGGTTTTCTTATGTCTTTCAGGCGGGATAAATGTGACTGTGGTTTCTCCTGGCCCTCTTCCCTTCCTTCTCCCACCTTCCCTAGCAGGATTTTGTGGCATCCCGGGTGGCTCTTGTTAGCCTTAACCCTATACTTGCCAGTGTGCCCACTCTAATCACCATATGGAGGCTTCCGGGGATAATGTGCTTGGGGTTCCTTCGGGACAAGCCCAGCTGTATGCCGCGTGTGGGGTATCCCCTGTGAGTGACGGTGTCAGGGTATGTGTGCCCTGCGCTCAGAAGGTACTTGCGCTGCAGTCTGGGTTGCCTGCTACGCTGCCCAGCTCTGCGCCCCTTCTACATCACCTACCCCCCCGCGCCTGTATTTGACCCCTAGTGAGGGGCATGCTAGTGGGGAATCAAACTATGACTTGGCCTTGCGGGTTGCCAGCCTGGAAAGGTATATGGCTGGGCCGGTCCCTCGTAAGGCTTCTGGCAAGAAGCGGCATTCTACTCCCACTGTTTCCCTTTTTCCTGAGGAGGATGAGGGACAGTTTTCTTTCCCTGGCCTGTACCCCCTAGAAGAGGGGGAACTTTTCTCTGATTCTGATTCCTCTGAGGAGCAGCAGGAGGTTTATGGTGCTACTGGGTCTCCTTTTGTAGAAGACTCATGGTCTCCTGAGGATACTGACAGGCTGTTGACTAACATTTTTGAAGTACTGTGTCTTACACCTCCTGTCCCGGCTAAGATGCAGCAGGGTGAGCTTTTTTACACTGTTACACAACGCTTGGAGTTCCCTGAGCAGATCCACTTCAATAATTTGGTGCTCAAGGAGTGGGAACGTCCTAGCAGATTGCCCGTGGTGCCTAGAAGTTGGGACAGGAGGTATCCATTTCCTGCTGATGTGGTTAAGCGCTGGTCGTTTCCCCCCGAGGTGGATGCTCCCGTGCTTGGGTTGTCCAATACCTCGGTCATGCATTCCCCTGACACTTCTACTCTGAGGGATGGTGAGGACCGGCGTGTTGATCAGCCCTGTCACGCATTTGCTTGTGCAGGAACTGCGCTGCGCCCTGTGTGCGCTTCTGCCATCACGGCTCTTGCTATTAAAGGGATACTCAAGTGCCTTCTGGGTAATGCCTCGGATGCCAATATGGGGGAGGCATATAGATCCCTTCTGCTTTGCTATGAATTTGTGGCATTTATTCTTTCTGCTATGGATGATGCAAGCAGGATGTGTGGTAAGACTTCTGCCCTTTTGGTGGCTATAGGCCGCTCTGTTTGGCTGCGTCAGTGGGCAGCTGATAATGCTGCTAAGAAGGCTCTCACTGGCTTCCCCTTTACTGGGCTACGGCTCTTTGGTGAGCATCTGGATCTGTTTACCAAGGATGGTAGGCTGCCTCAACGCAGGAGGCAGCCGCGGCCCTTTCGGGGGGCTGGTTCTTCCCTCCCCTCTTTCCGTGCTCCCAGGTCTGGTCGGGGTGCACCATTTGCGGGGGCATGTAGAGACCCTTGGGGCCCGGGGTAGAGGCCGTGGTCTCCCCGGTCTCTCATGGGGTCACAAGTCCAAATCTTCCCCCAAGCCCCCTCAGGCATGAGGAGGCGCCCTCACCCATCCGGGTGGGGGGACGGCTGCAGCTCTTTGCTCACGTTTGGAGACTGCGTGTCTCAGACCGGTGGATTCAGGAGGTGGTGTCCTCCGGGTACAAGATAGAGTTTGCAGCATGGCCGCCCCCAAGATTCATCAGATCCCGGATGGTTCAAAATCCATTGTCAGCTCAGGGCTTGCGGTCCAAAGCCTTTTGGATTCGGGGGTCATTTGCCTGGTGCCCTTCCAGGAAAGGGACAGAGGTTTCTATTCCAATCTGTTCACTGTTCCCAAAAAGGATGGTTCCCTGGGGCCCATCCTGGATTTGAAGCGCCTCAACAAATTTGTCAGGTTCAAGCATTTTCGCATGTAGACTCGGCGGTCAGTACCTTGCGCCCGGGCGATTTCATGACTTCTGTGGACATCAAAGATGCTTACCTTCATGTTCCTATCTTTCCAGGTCATCTGAGATTTCTCAGGTTCGCTCTGGAGAATCAGCACTACCAATTTGTGGCTTTACCGTTCGGTCTTACCTCAGCCCCTCGGGTCTTCACCAAGGTGTTGGTGGGGGTGATGGCTCTGTTGAGATCTCAGGGCATTCGCATCCTTCCTTATCTGGACAACATTCTGATTGTGTCTCAGTCCTTCCATCAAGCTGAGCTGGATACCCAGATGGTGGACTCCACGCTCGAGTCCTTAAGTTGGGTGATCAACTATGCCAAGTCTTCTCTGTCTCCGTCCTTGGTGACGTCCCTTCTGGGCATGACTCTGGATACATCTCGGGTCAAGGTTTTTCTGCCTCAGCAGAAGGTGGAGAGCCTGCAAATGCAGGCACGGTCTCTGATTTCTTGCCCTCATCCCTCCATTCGGCAGGGGATGCAGCTGGTGGGCCTGATGGTGTCATGCTTCGATGCGGTTCCCTATGCTCAGTTTCACATGAGACCTCTTCAGTTGCACCTCTTGTCAGTTTGGGATCGGGACCCTGTGTCCCTGGATCAAACCTTTTGTTCTGTCCCTTCTGGTCAGTCAGTCCCTCTCGTGGTGGCTGGACTCAAGGAGTCTCCTAGTGGGCAGGACCTTTCTGCCTCCGTGCTGGGAGACTGTCACCACAGATGCCAGTCTGACAGGTTGGGGGGGTTTTGGAAGTCTCTGAAGTTCCAGGGTCAGTGGGGCCCTCAGGAGGCTCATGCCCCCATCAACATTCTGGAACTGCGGGCGATAAGGTTGGTCCTTTCCTAGTTGACCCCACACCTTCGGGGTCGGGCAGTTCAGATCCGATCGGAAAACCAGACGGCGGTCGCCTACATCAATCATTAGGGAGGGACTCGGAGCAAGCGAGCCCTCAAGGAAGTGCCCCTGATACGCTCCTGGGCGGAGAAGCATGTCCCCTGCATCTCGGCAGTTTACATCCCGGGGTGGAAAACCTGGAGGCAGACTCTTTGAGCAGGGGGATGTCTCGGCTGAGGGAGTGGTCCCTCAGCAACAGGGTGTTTCACTCCCTGTGCCACCACTGGGGTCAGCCGGATGTGGACCTGTTTGCTTCACGTCACAATCACAAACTTCCATTCTTTGTCTCTCTGTCACAGGATCCTCTGGCCTTTGCCACGGATGCGCTGGCAATGCCTTGGAAGGGGTTTCGGCTCCACTGTGTTCCCCCGTTTCCTCTGTTGGGCAGGGTGCTGCGCAAGGTAGCCCAGGAAGGGGTGCCAACCATTCTGGTGGCCCCCTGTTGGCCAAGAAGGGTGTGGTTCGCAGACATCATGCAGTTGGCAGTAGATCAGTACGTCCTGCCCATGGATCCAGATCTGCTCACTCAGGGGCAGCTGTGCCATCCCAATTTACAAATGCTGGCTTTGACGGCTTGGCTGCTGAAACCTCCATCATGGAAAAGGGTTGGCCTGCCTCTGTTGTTACCATGATTAGGGCTAGGAAGAAGTCCTCGTCCTTTATCTACTGCAGTGTCTGACATGCTTACATTGCCTGGTGTGAGTCCAAATCTCTTCCCTGTCGGGTGTTTTCTGTTCCCAGGATTCTGGAATTCTTGCAACATGGTTTGGATTTAGGCCTTCAACTTAGTACCCTCAAAGGTCATGTTTCAGCTCTGGCAATTTTTTTCCAAAGATCTTTTTGCCAGTCACCGTTTGGTTAAAACTTTTTTCCAGGGGGTCTCCCATGTGCGTCCGCCACGTAAACCTATGTTACCAGTTTGGGATTTGAATCTGGTGTTATCTGCTCTGCAGGGTCGTCCTTTTGAGCCTCTCCGTGAGGCCGCTTTGCCCATCTTGACTCTTAAGGTAGCCTTTTTGGTGGCTATCACTTCTGTCAGGCATGTTTCTGAGTTGGCGGCGCTTTCCATCAAACCTCCTTATTTTGAGCGACACCAGGACAAGGTGGTGTTTTGGTTTAAGCCAGATTTCTTGCCTTAAGTTGTGTCTGCTTTTCATCTCAATCTGGACATTGTCTTGCCTTCCTTGTGTCCTAATCCTGCTAATTCCAAGGAGCAGACTCTGCATTCCTTGGATGTGGTCAGGGTTCTGAAGTTTTACTTGGTAGCTACTGAATCTTTCAGGAAGACTGATGCTCTTTTTGTTCTTCCTTCTGGTCCTAGCAAGGGTTTGCCTCTGGCTAAGTCCACTATAAGCAAGTGGATGCGTCAGGCGGTGGTGCAAGCCTATTCTGCTAAGGGGAAGGAACCTCCCTTCCGCCTTACTGCTCATTCCACTGGTGCTGTTGGAGCCTCTTGGGCCTTTCAGCACCAAGCTTCTGTTGAACAACTTTGTAAGGCCGCAACTTGGTCTTCTGTTCATACTTTTTCCAAGTTTTACAAGGTTGATGTTAGAGCCTCAGCTGATGCTGCTTTTGGCCGCAAAGTTCTTCAGGCGGCAGTGGTTTAAACTGCCCGCTGTTGTTCTTGGGGATCTCGCCCTACTTTACGCCCTACTTTACGGACACTGCTTTTGGATGTCCCAGACGTAAAGAATTTAGTGAAATGTGCTGTATACTTGGAAAAATACAATTCTGCGTGTACTCACCTGTAGAATTGATTTTGTAGTATACAGCACGTCCTGTTTTACCCCTCCCTTGTTATCATTATTCTTGGTTACCTCTGTATGGTGATTTGTTCAGATGTTTGGTTGGGGTTTCCTTCATTATTTTTCTCCCGGCTTGTCTAACTGCTTTGTAACACTGGGAATTTGTGGGAGGTTCCTGTCCTTTTATAGGACTGGGAGAGGCCACAAGTCTCTTCTGCAGTCCACTGTGCCACCTTGTGGTGGATATCCCAAGCGTAAAGAATATTAGTGATACTACAAAATCAATTTTACAGGTGAGTACTCACAGAATTGTATTTTTCCACTTTCATTGGTTCCTCAGACTGCTTTGGCCCATTTGGAATCTCTAGCCGTGGATGTGGAGCAGGCTCACCCTCCAGCCACCAAAGAAAGCATAGACTGTCTTCCTCAGATTGTTCTTACAGATGACCACCTATGTAAGTAATTACCCATCAACAAATTTTCTGTAGAATGCTGCCTTTATTTTAATACATGTTGCCTTTATGTTAATACATGTTTGACAGACCCCAGCTTGCTTGGCCTTGTAGCTCAACAATAGCGAAATACACTCCGGGGCTTGCATGAAACTGAACTGAAAGCTTGGCATGAAAAAGGTGCACTTTTACCCACACATTGGTGATTGAGAGGCTTTCAGACTAATGTCTGGGTTTTTTTTTTTCATATGCAAGCTACTCCTCTACCTTTATAAATCGTAGAACCAAAGACTTTTATTCATTACACACACTGGGGTTTTTATTTTAGTGCCCTTCACATTTTAACCTGAAGTTGTTTTTATTCAATCTAAGATTTGTGGTTTCTGATGCTCCCAGACTTAATGGATTATTGCCATTAAGTAGCAAACTCTGCTACAAATGCCAAACTTCTCTAGAATACTCTTATTTCCATTTTCATGTCAAATTACATTACATTGTTTTATATATTTCATTTTGCTTTGCTGATCTGTAGAGCAAACCTAGTAAAGTCAAGCCCACAACAGTTACATTATTTGTAAGTGTCTTTGTTCGCGCATAGCTGGATCCATAGACCTTTTTTCTTTTCACCATTGGCTTTTCAAAGCCAGAAAGATTTTATTCTTTGTACATCATGCCCTGTTTTACAGACTCATTAGTCTTTCTTCTTTTGTAGTTGTAGGTCAAGAGCAGTGCTGTGCTATATGCTGTAGTGAATATATCAAAGATGAAATATTAACAGAACTTCCTTGTCACCACCTCTTCCATAAGCCCTGTGTGACACTTTGGCTACAAAAAGTAAGTGTTCTTTAAAATGGGTTTCCTAGAATGTTTGTGCTCTACCTTTAAATTATATTCTTGCTTATTTTAAGCTTACTACTGCCTAACGCTGTAAGAAACTTATGAGGATGTTTTACTGGACTTTTTATTATCATATACAAAGTCGAGAATTAATGGTGCTATATACACTACAAAGCCACCCCGAGCCCTGCTACAGTATTTTAGGTAAACTGTGCACTATCGAGGTTACAGTACAGCATTATGAAAAATGTTGCTGTATGTCAGACTGTACAGTGTGGCTGCTAGAAAGTTGCTGGTTATTACATTTAAAACCTAAAGGCCTTACATAGTAAGAGTTTGAGCTAAGGTATCATTACAAAACTTTTGGGGCTCTACTTTTCAGTACAAACAAGAATCAAAAGAAAATTGCAAAAATGGCTGGTTTAGAAAACCAAACTATCCAATTTTCTGTACTTCTTTGTTTTATTTGATTTGTGTGCCTAGTAACACTGGACTAGTCATTAAAGGGACTGTGTAGGCAAAGTGCAGAAACGGTCATTCAGTATCTCACCTCACCATGGCTGCCCTCTCCCTTACTTTCAGAACCCAGCTGCTTCTGAAACAAGGAAAAGAGTAGACCACCAATAATAGGGCTAAGCGGGTGGTGTAAAGCTTCACATCAGACTGTGGACATTGGAAAAGAGGGAGAACAGCCAGGGTGATGAGAATGTTGGTCTTACAGATCCCACCCATTATGCTGATTATTATGCGGCATCACAGAGCCAAGGGCCACACCCACATGCATCAAAAAGAGAAATAAGAAAGGTGAAACTGTAAACTTCGATATCTCTGCCATTTTGCCTTCAATTTAAAAACGTAAAAGAGTTTAGGACAGTGCCAAACATAGATTGACACAATGATCTAAAAAATTGCCTTTCCCTTCTGTATCCCTTTAAATTCGGGATCTTGCTCACAATAGAATTAGAGATCTGTTACCTATATAAGAATACCATAACGTCCTTTCTAAGGCTGGTAGGAGGCTAGTAGAGATTATGTCCTTCTCTAATTTGGTGGATATCTGGGGGGAATGTAATGCTCTCAAAAAAGACTTCACTTTCTTCTCCTCGGCTCACCACAGGTATTCCTGCATAGATCATGTTTTTGTACCACTATTATTGAAAGCCCCTGGTCAGATTGCACTGCTGTTATGTTGTGTATCAAAGGGCTTTGGGCCAAAACGAAAAAGGTGGAGATTGAACAAAGCTATGTTGCAAAATGTGTCCAGGAGATAAGAGCTTGAGGGAATACTTTTGTGTGTCAGCCAGTTATAGGCTGGATTCGTATCCACAGCTTGATTCCACTCAAAGTATATAGAAGGGGCAGACTGATTGATTCAAATTGCTTCTAGGCTCAAGAAGGATGTCCTGTTCCCACTACACGTATTCCCAGTATCTATGTGCAGCTTTTTACAGGCAGTCCAACAGCCTCCTACAGGTTAATAAGGAGACCAGTTTGAAGTCTGTAGCTTTAATAACCAGGTCGTAGGGTTGGGTTAAACTGGGATGAAAAAACAATCCACCATAAATATACATTAATTGCAATGCTATATGCAACATACTGTAGCATAAGCAATAATAGTCAGGCTTTTGCATCATGGCTGTTATCTAAGTGTCCCATTACAATTTGCCTGGCTATCAAAGGTCATATTCTATGCACAAAATATAAGATAACATTTTCCAGATTGGCTGTAGAATGAGTCTCTTACCCACAATGCTCTCTACAAGGCGAGATTGAGGTGGATAATCGGAGTCCCTGCAGCCTCATGTACAAAATGGAAAAAATGGGCTTCCCCTTTCCAAAAGACTTTGCTGAGGCAGGAAAAGGAACTTGCTATTCAGAGGTGCGTCTGCATTATCAATCTCCTTAGGAACATCTTGAAACGCATACTGACCTACCGGTTATAAGAAATAGCCAGTAGGTTGCGCAAAAGTATGAAATGCATTGAATTATTAAAATGAAGAATGTTGAAAAAACTTTAACACGTCCAGAGGACAGAACAAAGGAATATACCAATAATCACATAGACGTCTGAAGTGTAAAATCAACTTGCTAAACATATGATAAGCCTTAACAGAATGGAGATAAATGTATTACTTACCACCAGAGCGGAAAAGTCGCTTAGATGGGGGAAAGCTAAATTATATTTGACCAAAGACATACCGGGGCAGCTTTTGGCCAGATGTCTGACGCCCCAAAAACAGTGAAACCTCTTTTCTAAAAATTAGAGATTGTAGGGGAATTCTTAACTCAGAATCCGGAAAAGGTATTTGCAGAGTTTTTCACTTTTACTCTTCAATATATTCAGAAGTGAATTTGAGCTAAACAGCTATTGGAAAAAAATCTTTGCCTCCCAATGTGGGATTATGGAAGAGGACATAACAGAGGGGAAAATTCCTCCCGGCTATCCAAAAAATGGATTGAACAAAAGTCCGGATAGATTCTTCAACTGCTATACTAAACAGCATGATGTGGCTTTGGCTCCTCATTTAGCACAGTGGTATATGTATAGTTTATGGTACAGAGCAAAAGGAAGAGAGGTTTTGTTCACAACAATTCATCAATGAGAGCCCACAGTTGGCCCAAAGAGGTATGTACTATCAGCAGTTAAAGCAATTTTTCAATAAAACATATATACAGTCGGGGCCAGAAATATTTGGACAGTGACACAAGTTTTGTTATTTTAGCGGTTTACAAAAACATGTTCAGAAATACAATTATATATATAATATGGGCTGAAAGTGCACACTCCCAGCTGCAATATGAGAGTTATCACATCCAAATCGGAGAAAGGGTTTAGGAATCATAGCACTGTAATGCATAGCCTCCTCTTTTTCAAGGGACCAAAAGTAATTGGACAATGGACTCTAAGGGCTGCAATTAACTCTGAAGGCGTCTCCCTCGTTAACCTGTAATCAATGAAGTCGTTAAAAGGTCTGGGGTTGATTCCAGGTGTGTGGTTTTGCATTTGGAAGCTGTTGCTGTGACCAGACAACATGCGGTCAATGGAACTCTCAATTGAGGTGAAGCAGAACATCCTGAGGCTGAAAAAAAAGAAAAAATCCATCAGAGAGATAGCAGACATGCTTGGATTAGCAAAATCAACAGTCGGGTACATTCTGAGAAAAAAGGAATTGACTGGTGAGCTTGGGAACTCAAAAAAGGGCTGGGCGTCCACGGAAGACAACAGTGGTGGATGATCGCCGCATACTTTCTTTGGTGAAGAAGAACCCGTTCACAACATTAACTGAAGTCCAGAACACTCTCAGGGAAGTAGGTGTATCTGTCTCTAAGTCAACAGTAAAGAGAAGACTCCATGAAAGTAAATACAAAGGGTTCACATCTAGATGCAAACCATTCATCAATTCCAAAAATAGACAGGCCAGAGTTAAATTTGCCCAAAAACACCTCAACAAGCCAGCTCAGTTCTGGAAAAGTATTCTATGGACAGATGAGACAAAGATCAACCTGTACCAGAATGATGGGAAGAAAAAAGTTTGGAGAAGAAAGGGAACGGCACATGATCCAAGGCACACCACATCCTCTGTAAAACATGGTGGAGGCAACGTGATGGCATGGGCATGCATGGCTTTCAATGGCACTGGGTCACTTGTGTTTATTGATGACATAACAGCAGACAAGAGTAGCCGGATGAATTAAGTGTACCGGGATATACTTTCAGCCCAGATTCAGCCAAATGCTGCAAAGTTGATCGGACGGCGCTTCATAGTACAGATGGACAATGACCCCAAGCATACAGCCAAAGCTACCCAGGAGTTCATGAGTGCAAAAAAGTGGAACATTCTGCAATGGCCAAGTCAATCACCAGATCTTAACCCAATTGAGCATGCATTTCACTTGCTCAAATCCAGACTTAAGACGGAAAGACCCACAAACAAGCAAGACCTGAAGGCTGCGGCTGGAAAGGCCTGGCAAAGCATTAAGAAGGAGGAAACCCAGCGTTTGGTGATGTCCATGGGTTCCAGACTTAAGGCAGTGATTGCCTCCAAAGGATTTGCAACAAAATATTGAGAAAATAAATATTTTGTTTGGGTTATGTTTATTTGTCCAATTACTTATGAGCTCCTAAAATGTGGAGTGTTTGTAAAGAAATGTGTACAATTCCTACATTTTCTATCAGGTATTTTTGTTCAACCCTTCAAATTAAACGTTACAATCTGCACTTGAATTCTGTTGTAGAGGTTTCATTTCAAATTACTTGACCAATGCGGTGGCATGCAGAGCCCAACTTGCAAAAATTGTGTCACTGTCCAAATATTTCTGGCCCTGACTGTGTGTGTATATATATATATATATATATATATATATATATATATATATATCTGCAAAGTTCTTCAATACATGTTTCAGAAGTGTCCCAAGATGCATGCACCAGTGTTAAATGTGACAGCTCTCCAACAAAACAAAAGTTCGCTGAGTTCCATGAATATCCCAAAAAGCATGCACCCTTTAGAGGTGATCACCCTTCACTCAATATGCGCTTACCAGAGCGAGGCATAAAAGACTCCTTATAAACAATGTGCTCCATGAATGATAATACGTATATTCAACATTTCCAAAAAACTCAGTCCGTAGTGGTCAAGTAATCATATGAAAGAAAACATAGAGAAAAAAATAGTGCAACCCCATCTGATTGGTATTAAAGTGTTTAATGTTAAAATTGCACTTACAAAGATCCAAACATGAATGCACAAATAGGTCACTGAAGAAGTAGTCCTCCTTCCCCTAGTCCACTATGGCCAGTAGTAGATGTGGGTGCAGTGGGAACTAAAACTGTGCCTGAGTGAGTGCGCTTCCCCTTTTAAAAGATAATAATAAATGCCGCTGCCCCGCCTGACGCGTTTCACTGTTAAAGCTTTTTCAAAGGCTAGTGGCAGGGAGCCAAAAAGCGGCATTAGATACATACTACTTATCCAAACATTAACTTATTTAATTAATCGTACCTTCCGTGGTGGCGCGCTAGTCCCACTCACTGACCGGCTGGTGTGGCAGCGCCGGAAAATAAACATTACAGAGGAGACTTCATAGCCCCGCCCACCCCAACACGTGCGAACTCGGCCTTGTTAAGGGAGGCGGCTCTAGTATTGACAACAGAAGCAAAACACGCCCCCCCCCCCCCCCCCCGAGCCGATATGTCTTTGGCAACAGTCAGGAGGGTGTCAGCAAACTTCGGCTCATTCCGCTGCATATACAAAAGAAGGCGGCTGGCTGTGAAGAGGGGAAAACTCCCCAAATACACAGCAACCATAGCCGCCAATCAGCGGGGAGCGGTTTCATAGAATAGAAGGATTATTAATATATCCACATAATGTTTGCAGAGCATGTTAGGATAATACATTTAAAAATTAAAGATTACAGGTTAAAAATTAAAATAAGCCTTCAGTATCAAAAAGACTAAAACAGGGTAGATAATGTCACAGCACCCCAGATGACAGATATACTGCTATTATAATAAAGAATAGCTGGAAAAACAGTCCCAGTTATGTACAAAAAAAGGTGATGATTCTAATTAGAAAAACAGCAAACCACTAGCCATACTGGAACTAGGCAAAGGGGAACCAATCCTCCACAGGGAACAAATATTGGTCCATTCAGATAAAATTTAAATATGTGAATAAATAAAAAAAAAATAACATAACAGACATAAGATTCAACAATCTAATACATAAAAAATATTGTTTATAAATACATATTTTAATAAATGCAATACCCAATCTTTAATTGTTTTATATTAATAGTAAAACCTAAGAATTATCTAAACAATTTAAATCAAATTCTACATTAAGCCCCTTAGGGGATAGGTCATTGAGTTCAAAAATCCACCTGCTTTCACGCCTAGATACCTCCCTAGTTAAATTGGATCCTCTCCAGTTTTTTTCAACACGGTCTATGCCCATAAAGGACATGAATTGAGGGTCACTTTGATGTACTTGCTGAAAATGAGCCGAAAGACTATGAGCCAAAATACCACGCTTAATGTTATAAACATGTTCCCTGATTCTAGTTTTCAGGTCACGGGTGGACCGACCCACATAATACAGTTGACAGGGACACCAGATTAAATACACTACATACTTGGTGTGACAGGATATAAATGTGGAAATCTCATATGTTTTACTTGAATCACTCAAAGCAAAAGTTCTTTTGGGTTTCTCAATCGCCTTACATGTCTTACAACCCATACAGGATCCACATCTATAAAAACCTTTCATGATATTATCAGTTAAGGTAATTCTCTTGGGGGGGTCTACATAACTCCGGGTTAATAGATCTTTTAGATTTGGAGCCCTTCTAAAAACAACTATAGGGGTGTCAGGTAGAGAGGAACTTAACACAGGATCATCTTTCAAAAGGTGCCAGTGTCTAGAAACCAAATGTTTAACCTCTCTATGCTGAACGTTGAAATCAGTGATAAAAAGTGGGGTCGTCAAGGGTCCTTTTACCTCCTTTCCATTTCCAAGGTTGTGAGGAACATTTCCCCAGTTGGGGAAAGAAATCTCTTGGTTGGGGAGAATTTGTGCAATTAAAATAGATCCAAAGAAATTGGAATCGATGCAGGGGAGAAATAAGAGTTAAAAGGAATATTTTATGCCCATATATTCAGGGGAATTGGCGAGGCCCGGTTTAATTAAATACTATTATGTAGCAAGGGTGAACCAAATTTCTGTCATGTATAAGAAGGAAAGTCCCAGATGGCTGTCACTATAAACAGAAGCCTCAAGCTGTAAATACATAGATTCCCTTTTTTGGCAAACATATGACATGGAAACCTAGACCTTTGTTTCTGTCCCTCCACCTAGTTCTTTGAATACTAAAATGGCTCCCCTGTCCCCCATTTTTGTCAACCTTGCTTTAAATCTGGGGTGGAGGGGGAGAAAACTGATGGAAAAGGTTGTATAGGGTTGGCCACTTTTACCACCAAAAGAGCATACTAACTTTTAAGGCAGTGAAATGATCTCTATGCCATGCCCCCAAGGGAAAGTTTAAGGGTCAAAGTAAAGCCGAGAGGAATATACAACATATGAAAAATATAAACCTCTTTGGTCCTGGGGGCATTTCCCTGATTTACGCAAACTTAACAAGTTTAAGGGGGAAGCTTTCTTACATGGAGGCATGGGGTAGGGATCTAGAACAAGATCTGGCAATGAATGGTGGGGAAAGAGTTTAAAAGAACTAGCAGAGTCTTTAAAATTATTAATAAGATGGTATATGGTCCCAGTCAGAATATATAGATCTCCATCAGACCAGCTATCTAAATGTATTCTAAGCATACAGCACGTCCTGCTCCAGAACATATTCATAACGTATGGGTATACCTCCGCCTTCAGCGCCGTGCACTGCAGATCACAAAGAAAACAAGCTCCTCCCGGCCCCACATACATCGGAGTACCTCCCACAATCCCCAGATTTCTCTGCAGTGCTGAAACTGCGAAGACATGAAGTATCATGCTCTCGCAGACGAGCGGGGCTTGACAGCCCGAGGCCCTGCGGGACTATTTCCACCCGTCCTCATTGTGAAATAATGCCTCCCAGCCTGGGCTGCGCGGGTCGGGTGAAGGTAGGCAGCACCTGGTGTGCTTATGGAGCTAGTCTCCACCGCAATTCCCCAACCATAGGGTAGGTGGTTTAGGCTGATGGTGAGCCTCCAAGGGATGCCCCTCCCGCATTATTGTCCCCTACCCCGCGTAGTGCTGAGCCCTATTCGGGTCGCCATTCTCCCTCTTTTCCCCGTCTACTGGGGGAAAAGAAAGGGGGGGGGGGTACGCGTGTGGCGGTCTTAGTGTACCGGTGTCTCGTGGCTTCTATTCTGCCCTTACTAGCATCAGAGATGTCAGGGCCGCGCTGACTGCTTCCTTTCGGCTGCCCGTGTGTATTTTTCTATTTGATTGCCACTTAATATGGTTGCCGTGGTGTCCGAGCTTACTGTCGGTGTCCGCTCTATGGTACGTTAGGCCGGCTGTTGCACCATTGCCTTATTTTTTCCTTCAGAGCTTCGCGCTCTTTAGAATGGGCGGGGCCTTTGTCTGGCGCGCTCCGCGCCACGACGGAGTATTTAGCCCGCTCTTCGAGCTTCGCTGGGCGCCATTTTGGTTAGCTTCCCGCGCACGCGCCGTGGCGGTCTCCTCCTCCACTAGAGCTGTAAGTGCCCTTGCGTATAAGGAGCGGGCCTTCCCAAAATCTCCCACATTGATCAGCGGGTAGTTGGGGCATCCAGGGTTGCTTACGGCATAAATCCCTATCGACATACTATAATTGAACAATCACCATATGGAGGCATCTGCGCGTTATGTTCTGAACAGATGCTGGAACTGCGCGTTATGTTCTGAACAGATGCTGGAACTGCGAGCGATACTTGCGGTTGTTGCTCGCTCCTTCCCACCCCTTACCCCTTCCCGAAACCTCACTTCTGTTGAGTCTTGTACAAGTGGGGGGTTACAAATAGATCCCTCTCCTAGACGGCCCACGCTGGCCCAGATCGTCGAAGGCTTGGCTGGCCGGATCGGCCCAGTTAGACAATGGCCTTCTTCTCCCGCTGCTTCGGCCTGTGCTATGGGCTCTGTGGAGTCCTTGTCTACCCGTGCTAGTACCACTTCGGAGGAAGGGGACTTGTTCTCTGACCTAGGCTCCCCTGACGAGAGACCGAGGGGTCAGGATGATGCTGATCTGGATGTCTTGGACCAGCTTGACATTGACGGCATGTTACTCAGGATTTTTAAGGTACTGTCCGTTTCGTCTCCCAGTGCGGTCTCCAGACCGAGAGGGGGGCGCTTTCATACCGCGCCTCCTCGCTTGGAGTTTCTTGAGCAGGCTCACTTCCATGCACTTGTTCTTAAAGGGTGGGAATGTCCCGCTGCTCTCCAAAAGACTCCAGATGATTGGGCTTGGAAATACCCTTTCCCCCCCCCCCCGAGATGGTAGATATTTGGTCCTCGTCCCCAGCCGTGGACGCTCCGATTATTGGGGTCCCTAACCCCCCATTCCTTACTTCTCCGGCTTACAGCTCCCTGCGGGACGCCGAGGATCGGCGTATCGATAGGCTTGCTTCCCACGCCTTTACCTGTGCTGGCACGACGCTGCGCCCTGTCTGTGCCGCGGCTATCACGGCAGTGGCCGCTAAGACTCTTATAAGTAAGTCACTGGAGCATCAGCCTGAAGATTTACCCTGGGAGGTGTTTTATGCACTCTCTAATTGCGATATATTTCTTAAATTTATCCTTATGGCCTTGGATGACACCATCAAAATGTGTGCTAGGACTTCTGCCCAAGTGGTGGCTATACGTCGCCTGCTCTGGCTTCGTCAGTGGGGGGCAGAAGATGACACTAAAAGGATCTTGATGGGGCTCCCCTTTAGAGGGCATCACCTGTTTGGGGCACGTCTGGACTTATTTGAGAAACAGGCCAGTCCACCCAGTCAGAGGCGGCCGCTGCGCCCCCCGCGGAGCAGGGAGACCCCTCCCCCTCCATATCATTCCGTTGAACAGGAACCGGGGTTGCCCCCTGCTGGGTCTGGTTCAATTTCCTGCCCCAGGAGTGACGTTCAGGGCCCGGGGCCCTCCGGTCGGGCTAAGTCTTTTTCCTTCCCTGATTTCCCTCATGCATGATGGGACGCCCTCACCCACCTGGGTGAGGGGAAGGCCACAGCACATTACTCTTGTCAGGAGGCATCTTGCCGCGCTCTGGTGGCTTTAGGTAGTTACCCCAGAGATGGAACGGTGTTTGCTGGGCAGTCCTTCCCTGAGTCGGTTAAGAGGACTATGTTTCCATGCCCGTCTTCGGGCATGGGTGCAGGCTTAACTGGGCCTGCCAGGTATGGCTTCCCTGCTGAACGCCATTATCATATAGAATCTGGGGCCCCTGAGCGGGTCTGCCCCTCCTTCTCTTCCTCCTTCTCTCCCATCCTTCTAGGATGAGGGAGCTTATATGCCTAACACCTAGGAGGGTGTGACATCTGTACCATAATCTTTCGGCCTGGCGCCCTCGACAGGGCTGTCTGTGCCCCATGCCCAAGGGACCCCCTGGCTGCTGGGCGTGTTTGGATTTTCCAGGCTCTGGGGAACCTTCGGGATACTGAGCCCTCTACGACTGGTATTGATGTTCACTAACACCGTCGAGATTTAAACTATGCCCCCTGTTTGCGCCCTCGTACACACTGGGCTCAGGAAGGGTGTGTTGGCTCACACGACACCAAGGGGCGTTTTTTACAGGGGACCTTTTAGGCTCTCCTGTTCCCTCACACGGAGCTGTGGGGATGGAACTTGACAAAACCGGAGTCCTACTCGGCTCCACCCTCTAATCCCTGGTGTACACCAGACGTAGGTTTCGCCCAGTGCCCCCTTTTTTTTCCTTGACTATAAGGAGTTTACAGGTATGAGACCTCCGGTCCTCCGTCCTGTGTAGTGATTCCTCCAGACAGCTTCGCTTTCTGGTGAGCTGATTGGCGGCTCGTCCTTGGACACCATTCGTCTCGGGGATCTTGGGCTCTGAAGTGACTTAGCCATTAGCCCTGGATGAGGGGTTTGCACCCTGGGCCTGGTTTTGCTTACCCTACCCCCTTGTGGAGGCACTTACTCTTCTTCTGGTTACTCGTTGGTACCGTGGGGGAGCATTCCATACTCCTTGCCTTTCCCTGATGGTTACCATGTTACCTATTCTGGCAGGATAACAAAGGGGGCCTATTCTTCTGAATCCCCCGGGGGTTCCTAGGAAGGGACCTTGAAGGTTCTGGTTTCCTAGGTGAATTTTGGTCATAAGGAGCACGTTGTGGGTCCTAGTTGGGGACTACTCCTTCTTGTACCCGTCCATTGGGGGACTTTTTGCCTTAATAGGACAGTGGTTGCTCCTTGTTCCTGCGGAATTCTTGGGCCTGGATCCTTTCCAAGGGAGCCCTGATTCCTTAGGGGACTTGATATTCCTTGTCCTTCCTGAAGTATCCCTCCCTTGGGAGGTTCTCGGTTGTGCCTCTGGGCTCACACTGGCAGGGTTCTGTGGGACCCCGCCTCTATTACAGGGGTCTACCCCTGTTATTGGCCAGATTGGTCTGCCCTGGTTGGGGCTAGTGGTTCTGGCTGTGTAGTTTACTTGAAGATGTTATACCCTTGCCCTACCGGGCGCGGGGAGAGCTTGCGCTGGTCCCTGATGACAAGCAGCACCTTATGCTTGGGGCCTGGGAGGCCCAGTGGGGTGTGGGTTCTCAGGGAGTTCTGCTGAAGTACAGCTGGACGGTATGTTCCCTCATGAGGACTATTTTTAACATAGTATGGTGCCTTTACTTTAGACCTACTTTAGTGTTGGCAGGATCTGGGGCTTACCCTGCCGGAGATGACAGATCTCGGGGTGTCTTGTTCCTTGGAGGATCTGGACCTTGTCTTCCTCATTTTCTTCCTTCTGCCACGCTGGTTTAGCTTATGTTGTCCCTATGCTATTCGCTGGGTCTAAGCCCCTTCCCTGGCGGGATGGTATCTGCTCCTGGGATTAGGGTCCTACAAGCAGTGTTTGGTATGGGCTCACTATTGACTCGGTCTATGGTTGGGGCCTGATCTGTTTTTCTATTACGAGGCCTGATCCAATCTTTTGTTTGCATTCCTCAGGGTCTGCTCAGGTGCTTTCCTGGGGGATCCCTAGTTCCCCCTTTGGGGGAGGACTTATTCTGAAGCCCTACCAAGGGTTCCCACAGGTCTTAGTCAGGTCCCTGTCTGACCTGCTCCTTCCATCAGCTTGCTCTTCTGGGGAGGTTACTCCAGGCAGTGGTGTGCCATAAGGAACGGCACTATTGGTGGTCCTAGTAATTATATATATATATTTCTTACATATATGCATACCTTGGTATAGATCTATACCATGAGGTGAGGGTACCCGCCTCTCACTAAGTTGGATTCAGGCGTTATTTCGTCCCTTATGCCTTGGACGGATTCCTCTGGTCTAGGGACTATGATCTAAATTACTATGAGATGAAAGGGATCTGTGCCCCTCTACTGGGGTTAGAGATCTGCCGGAACTGTCTTGTCCCTGGGATCTTATCTTTGGGTCTACCGGTGCCCCCTTCTTGAAGCACCGGATTGATTGTTTCCATGGATTAAGGGCCCTCTGGCCTAGTCCTAGTTGGTTGGTCGTCCTTCCGGACCTGTAGGACTCTTTCGGCTCTGCTGAGTATTGTTGTTAGCAATTCTGTTGGTTCTGTCTGTGACCTGGACATGTATTCCCCGTTGGGAAAAGTTTTGAGTTACCATGGCTACCCCCTCTTGTAGTGGCATGGTTAGGCAGTTATTTGGGGCCTATCCTTCTAGAGGAAGATTCTTCCGCCCTATTGTTTTTCGTTCTTTTACTATTAGTGCTTGGCTTGCCCTGTAGCACTATGTTCTGGCGATTAAGCTGGCTAGTCCGCTGCTTGCGCTCAGTTCTCCCTTTACAAGGTTCAAAGGTTGAGGTTAGAGCATTGCTCTCGTTGTTGATAGCATGATTAAGGGTGACAGCGCTTTACTGTTGGCTGTGCCTTTTCACAGGGATCCCACCCTATTGTGGACACTGCTATTGGATGTCCCATACGTTATGAATATGTTCTGGAGCAGGACGTGCTGTATGCTTAGAATAATACAATTCTGTGAGAATCTCACCTGTAGAATTGGTATTATATGCATACAGCACGTCCTGCTCCACCCCACCCTGGTTCACTTTGTTCTGGATCCCTTGTGTGGGGATTGTACTCACTTGGCGTTATTGCCAGACATTCTGGGTGGTTTGTTTCTCCTGGCTTCTCTTCTCACTGCTTTTCAATGCTGGGGATTGTGGGAGGTCCTCCGGTGTATGTGGGCCGGGAGGAGCTTGTTTTCTTCGTGATCTGCAGTGCACGGCGCTGAAGGCGGAGGTATACCCATACGTTATGAATATGTTCTGGAGCAAGATGTGCCGTATGCATATAATACCAATTCTACAGGTGAGATTCTCACAGAATTGTATTTTTAGAGGCTATGATGTGAAGGGAGATCTATGGCATATATGGTCGATTTGACTAAAAGCTAAGACTTGCTGTAATATTATAATTCGGTTAATGAGGAAAAACAGCCAGTGATGTGTGATTCGAAGATGACACGGTTGGGTTTAGAGAATCCAAGCCTAATAGTAATAACAGATTGGCATAGTCCTGGAAATGGTCATATATTCCTTTTGGTGCTTCAAAATAAGAAGTGAACTGCTGGTTGATGGTGAATAAAAAATAATGCGGTATTATGACCAATAGGCAACACAAATTTGAATTACACCAGAGGGAAAAGCTAGACCCCCCTCCCCCACTTTTTTTTTTTTTTTTCTCTCTATATCTGTGTTTTTCTTTTCTGCATTGGCAGACTTATAACAATAGCCAAGGTTTAATATATAGATGGTAATAGAAACAGGATGAATTGAGAGGTAATATGGCTTTCTATTCAAGATAGATTTATTGATTGATATAATACTGTTGTTGTAAGTAAATATCATCTGGTTATTATGAGATATAAGAATACCATAAATTCTCCTTGTATAATAAAGGACTTTGTAGTGCAGCAGAGACCAAATCTTTTACAGAAAATATATGTAGACTTGGTGTGTTGGTTAAATAGAACATCCACTATCTTATCTCTTCCATTCCGTGTGGGCTACTCTCAGCCGTAGACGTCCCCAAGCCTAGAGGGGAGCGTTTCCATACTGCGACTGCACGTTTGGAATTTCTAGAGCAGGCTCATTTCCATGCCCTTGTGCTCAAGGAATGGGAATGCCCCAGTAAACTTCCAGGGGACTGGGATAGGAAATACCCTTTTCCCCCTGAGGTGGTTAATTGTTGGTCATCACCCACCCCCCCCCCCCCCCCGTGGTGGATGCGCCGATCATAGGGCTCCCTAACCCCCCCTTCATTACAACCCCTGCTTATAGTACCCTTCAGGATGCTGAGGACCGGTGAATTGAGCTGCTGGCCTCCCATGCCTTTTCTTGTGCTGGGACGGTGCTGCGCCCGGTCTGTGCCGCAGCCATTACTGCAGTGGCCGCTAGAACCCTCATCAAAAAATTGCTTGATCATTACCCTGAGGATTTCCTCTGGGAGGTGTTTAATGCACTCTCCAATTGTGATGTATTTGTGAAATTTATTCTATTAGCACTGGATGACGCGATTAGATGTGTGCAAGAACTTCCGCCCTTGCGGTGGCTATTTGTCGCTTGATCTGGCTGCGACAGTGGGGTGCTGATGATGCTACTAAAAAGACTCTTACTGGGCTCCCCTTTAGAGGGCAACGCCTATTTGGGGCCCTTCTAGACCTGTTCGGTAAAAAGGGCGAATCACCCCTTCGCAGACGGCCGTCTCGGGGCAGGGGCACCCCTCCTCCCCCCTACCTTAGTTTTAAACAAGAACCAGGGGTGTCCTTCCGGATTTTTCGTGCAGACTCCTGCCCCACGAGCAGCAGACAACGCTAAGCCCAAATCTTCCACCAAACCCCCTCAAGCATGATGGGGCACCCTCGCCCGTCTGGGTGAGGGGATGGCTGCAGCACCTTGCTCTTATCAGGAGGCATCTCGCCTCATTCTGGTGGATTCAGGAGGTTGTGTCCTCCAGATACAGGATAGCGTTTGCTGCACGGCCTTCCCCAGTTTTGATCAGGTCCCAGGTACTCCTGATCCCTGCCGCTGTTCAGTTGCTTGCACAGGCCATGCTAGGCCTGCAAGGTCTGAGGGTCTCTTGCAGATTGCCCGTAATAGGCAGAGGCAAGGACCGCTATACCACCTTTCCACAGTCCCCCAAAGGATGGGTCGGGTTGGCCCATTCTGGATTCACAGCAATTCTCTAATTACAGGCAGTTTCCTGCATTGAAACTCTGAGTTGGGCCATCTGGGGAACTCTACAATGCTTATGTTTACATCCCTGTGCCCTCAGGTCTCTGAGGCTCTGCAGGTTCGTGTTGGAAGTCCAACACTGTTAATTGTGGCCTTGTTATCTGGCATCTCTTCAACTCCCAGAGTGTTCACTCAGGTGCCGACGATGGTGATGTCTCTGAGACCAAGGGGCGTCCGCGCGATGTCTACCCGGACGCCCTTCCTCACTTCCCTGTCTCTGCGTCAGGATAGTTGGATACCCGGCTGGTGGGTCCATTGGGAGTCATTTGGATGGGTGTTCAATCACCCCGAGTCCTCGCTGTTCCCTTAAGTGGTAACTCCATTAATAGGAATGATTCTGGATTAGGTTCAAACCAGATTCTCCCCTTCTCAGCAATTAGGTGGGCAATCTGGTCTCATGGGCCCAGTCCCTCATTGCTGTCCCGGTCTCTTAACACCAGGCAGGGATGCAACTGGTGGGCCCGTTGTTAACTTGCTCAGAAGAGGTCCCTTATGCTCAGTTCCCCTTGAGCCCTTCTGCGATTTCTATTGGTAACACAAGACAGGGATCCAGCACCCCTGGAGCAGGGTCTGTGGGCCTTCCCACCTGTATCACGGGTTTTCTATTGAAAATGGATGAACTCGAGGGACCTGTCTGGGCGCAGTTCCTTCTTGCCCCTTCCTGGAAACAGTCACCATGGATGCCAACCTTTCAGGTTGAAGGTTAAGGTTTCTTCGGAAACTCCCTGCGATTCTGGTGGTGGCGGGGCCCTTAGAAGGTCCTTACGCCTATTGAATTCTAAACAGTGAGCGTTTTTCAGTTTGGCTCTATCTCGCTTGACCACTCCCCTTCCGGATTGCCAGTCTGGGGGTGCTCGGTCCGTCTGACGACAGATGTCCTACATTAATCATTGGAAGGGGCCTGGAGTTGGCGGACCTTCCAGGGAGTGTCTATATTCCCTTTCTGGGTGGAGACAATGCTCCCTGCACGTTAGTGATATTAGCTCCGGCGGAGCCCCTCTGCGACAGGATGTGCTAATCCCCGTGTCGCTGTGGAGTCCAACCAGTCGTGGATCTGTTGGGTTCCGTCACCTTCACAGGCTATCGGCCTTTGTTTCCCTGTCCCAGGATCCTATGTCAGTGGTCCGGAAGCCTTTAGTACCATCTTGACAGGACGTTCGGTTCTGTATGTCCTTCTCCATTCCCTCTGCTAGGCAGGGTTCTGCGTAAGATTGCTCTGGTAAGGGGACCAGTGATTCTGGTGGCCCCCAGGTGACCTAGTAGAGTGTGGTTGCAGACATGGTACTGTGGTCAGTAGTTCTGTACCTTGCCAGGAGTGCCAGTTTGATCACTCAGGGCCCCCTTTACGTCACTCCAATCTACAGTCCCTAGCCTAGTCGGCCTGACTGCTGAAACATGCATCTTGATGGAGGTTTATCTGTCTCAGTGTTTGTGACTATGGGAAGGCTAGGAGTAAGCCTCTTCCTCGTCTTCTTCTATTTCTTGTAGGGTATGGCATACCCACATTGATTGGGGCGACTCTAGTTCTCTTACCTGTTGGGCGTTCTCGGTTCCCAGGGTTCTAGTGTGGTTTTCAGCATGAATTGGAGTTGGTTCCCCAGCTCAGTTCTCTGATGGGTCAGGCTCTGCCCTGTCCACCTTGCCTTAGCAGTCTCTGGTTCAGTCTTCCTGGTTAAGACTTCCTTCAGGGGGTGCTCATGTGCTTCGTCCATGTAATCCTATGGTCCTTGTTGGAATTGAAATTGAATTCATTCTGTCTGCTTGCAGGAATTGTCCCTTGGTCCTATTCAGGATGCTGTCTGGCTGTCCTTACCCTCAAGGTTGTCCTTCTGGTGACTGTTACCTTGGTCAGGCGTGTGTTAGTGGGCGGCTCTGTCTACCTAGCCCTCATTCCTTGAGATACACCAGGATAAGGTGGAGTTCCGCCTGAAGCCTGACTCTCTACATCTGGAGGTGTCTTATGTTCATTATTCGAGATATTGTTATCAACGGCTATCCCCTTTTCCTAGCAACGCTGAGGAAATGGTTCTGAATTCCTTATACAGGTGTTGACAGTTTTTCCTTGGGAGTCACTGTGTCCTTTAGGGGAACTGAGGTTCCTTGGGGCTTGTGGTCATTACATCCTGAATGTGCCCAATCTCGTCTGCTCTCGGGAGTTGGGCGGTTTGGTCCTGGTTGTTACCTTAATGGATGTTACTCCCGGCACCTTGTTCGGCCTTTGGCTTCTGCCAAATCTATTGTAGCTATCGGATTCGTCAGGCTGTTACTCAGGCCTATTCCGGCAAGGGGAAGGTTCTCCCTTGTTGCCTTGATTCCTTTCTACGCGTGCTTGATGCCTCTTGGGCCTTTCAGCACCCGGTTTCTGTTGAACTGGTTGGCTAGGCCACTACCATTGCTGCTCATACCTTTTGCAAGGTTTTTACAATGTTGATGTTAGGGCCTCAGCTCTTGCTGTCTTGGCCGTATGGTTCTGCAGGTGACAGTGGTTTAAACTGTCTGCTGTTGTCGTTTTTTGTTGGGGATCCCACCCTACTTATGGACACTGCTTTTGGATGTCCCAAGTGTAAGTATTATATCTGGGGCAGGACGTACTGTATACTAAGAATAATACAATTCTGTGAAATACTCACGTGTAGAATTGATATTATTTGTATACAGTACATCCTGCTTCACCCCACCCTGGTTTTTCTTTTGCATTTTTCTGGATCCCTGTATGGTGATTGTTACCGTTGTTATCATTACCAGTTGTTCTGGGTGGTTTAATTCTCCCGGCTTCTTGTTCACTGCTTTTCAATGCTGGGGATTTGTGGGAGGTCCCTGGGTATTTGAAGGGCCGGGAGGAGCCTGTTTTTCCATGTCTCTGCAGTGCAGCGCCATCTGGCGGAGGATAACCCAAGTGTAAGTATTATATCTGGAGCAGGACGTACTGTATACAAATAATATCAATTCTACAGGTGAGTATTTCACAGAATTGTGTTTTTTAGTTACAGCAGGGTGGTCTCTCCCTTCCATCGGCTGCTAGGTCCACTCTTGGCAGATGGATCAGGCAGGTGGTTACACAAGCCTACGCCTGCAGGGGGAAGGAGGCTCCCTTACTCCAACAGGGCGATTGCCGCATCTCGGGCTTTCCAATACTAGGCGTTTGTGGAATAGGTCTGCAAGGTGGCGAACTGGTCGTCTCTTCACTCCAAGTTTTACAGACTTGATGTCAGGACATCTGCCAGTGTCACTCTGTCATAAGGTGTTGCAGTTGGTGGTGAACCCCACTCTGACCCAGTAGTGACATATGCGCCTCACCAATGTGAACCAAAATAGTGGCCACACGGGCCAACACACGTCAGCGCCGGGAGGGCGCCCACAACTCTGGCGGCGCACGCATCCTGCCCCGCCACCCCAGCAATCGCTCCCCAGGATAGAACAGGGGACCCGCGCATGTCAACCGATCCCCGCCGTGTAACCAGACACAGCGGGAGAGGGGAAGAGCAAGCACGGGCGCACGGGGCCCGGTGGCATGCGGGGGACCGCACCACCTATGGCTGAGAAACTGGCAGCATGCAAATGCCTAAAAGATTATATATATATATATATATATATATATATCAAATTTAGACAAGCTAGATGGGCAGCACTAGCCTTTTAGCCACATGCAATATTCCACAATAGTCAGGTTATATAATGGTGTGCACACTACCCCCAGCAACAGAAATGCAAGCACAAAGGAAACAAAGGGGGAGCCCACACTTCCCCAAAAGTTACCAAGGGTACACAAAATAAGTGGCACCACCCTCAAGAGTATAAGAAAGTATCTCAATTTTATTATTTACAATTACATATAATAAAAAAACATAATAACACTTACACAGACAACATAAACACATAACGACACAAGGGGGCGCCGGTGGTCTAGTGGAAATCATAATAAAAATGTGTCACTTGGTTCAAATAACAATATATAAACTCCCAATAAACTAACCAGGTTGTGCAAAATACGTAAAAAATGTGCAAGATACATACTGGCCAGTATAAAAATCACAAACATTCCTAATTCTATATCCAACAACCTAATTAATGCATATAACTTGCACCATAAAGCAGGAAAACGAGCCAGGGTGAACAAAAAAGAGTAACAGAGCAAAAAATGTGTATACAGACCAACCGGAGCACCTCCACAAGAGTGAGACGCCAACGCGTGTCGTAGTGTCACCTGCACTACTTCCTCAGGGCGATTGCATGCAGAGAGCCTTTCCACCCCCACTATATATGAGCCCACATAACCGCCCAGTGATGTGAAGCGCCAATGAACGGCCATGGCCAGCCAGTCTGTCAACCA
Organism: Gastrophryne carolinensis; assembly: GCA_027917425.1. Lineage (NCBI taxonomy): Eukaryota > Metazoa > Chordata > Amphibia > Anura > Microhylidae > Gastrophryne > Gastrophryne carolinensis. The sequence goes on from CM051234.1 coordinate 540,337,148, forward strand.
CTCCCCCACCCCTGAAAACCCCCCGCTAACCAGCGCGCGCAAAGCCACACGCCAATTTCGATGTTCTCTTTGCACATGGCGTTGGGTAGCTCCTCCTCTCAGGAGATCTGGGGCATGGTGTCCAAAATCCAAATCAAAACGTGCATCTTGTCAGGAAATCTACATACCGTATTTTTCGCCCTATAAGACGTACCTGCCCATAAGACGCACCTAGGATTTGGGGGAAGAAAATAAGAAAAAAAATATTTTAAACCAAAAACGCACCATTACAGACAGTGTGGCATTCCCCTATCCCATTCCCATAGGCCGTGTGGGATGCCCCCATTCCATAGACAGTGTAGCATGCCCCCATCCCATTCCCCGTATACCCAGTGTGGCATCCCCCCCTCCCATTCCCCATATACCCATTGGCTGTGTGGCATCCACCTCTCCCCCCATTCCCATAGGCTGTGTGGCATCCACCTCTCCCCCCATTACCATTGGCTGTTTGGCATCCACCTCTCCCCCCATTACCATTGGCTGTTTGGCATCCCCCCTCCCCCTATTACCATTGGCTGTTTGGCATCCCCCCTCCCCCCATTAGTATAGGCTGTGTGGCATCCCCCTCTCCCCATTCACATAGGCTGTGTGGCATCCCCATCCCCCCATTCCCATAGGCTGTGTGGCATCCCCATCCCCCCATTCCCATATGCTGTGTGGCATCCCCATCCCCCCATTCCCATAGGCTGTGTGGCATCCCCATTCCCATATGCTGTGTGGCATCCCCATCCCCCCATTCCCATAGGCTGTGTGGCATCCCCCTCCCCCCATTCCCATAGGCTGTGTGGCATCCCCCTCCCCCCATTCCCATAGGCTGTGTGGCATCCCCCTCTCCCCCCATTCCCATAGGCTGTGTGGCATCCCCCTCTCCCCCCATTCCCATAGGCTGTGTGGCATCCCCCTCCCCCCATTCCCATAGGCTGTGTGGCATCCCTCTCTCCCCCCATTCCCATAGGCTGTGTGGCATCCCCCTATTCCCATAGGCTGTGTGGCATCCCCCTCTCCCCCCCCATTCCCATAGGCTGTGTGGCATCCCCCTCTCCCCCCCCATTCCCATAGGCTGTGTGGCATCCCCCTCTCCCCCCCCCCATTCCCATAGGCTGTGTGGCATCCCCCTCTCCCCCCCCATTCCCATAGGCTGTGTGGCATCCCCCTCTCCCCCCCCATTCCCATAGGCTGTGTGGCATCCCCCTCTCCCCCCCCATTCCCATAGGCTGTGTGGCATCCCCCTCTCCCCCCCCATTCCCATAGGCTGTGTGGCATCCCCCTCTCCCCATTCCCATAGGCTGTGTGGCATCCCCCTCTCCCCATTTCCATAGGCTGTGTGGCATCCCCCTCTCCCCATTCCCATAGGCTGTGTGGCATCCCCCTCTCCCCCCATTCCCATAGGCTGTGTGGCATCCCCCTCCCCCCATTCCCATAGGCTGTGTGGCATCCCCCTCCCCCCATTCCCATAGGCTGTGTGGCATCCCCCTCTCCCCCCATTCCCATAGGCTGTGTGGCATCCCCCTCTCCCCCCATTCCCATAGGCTGTGTGGCATCCCTCTCTCCCCCCATTCCCATAGGCTGTGTGGCATCCCTCTCTCCCCCCATTCCCATAGGCTGTGTGGCATCCCCCTATTCCCATAGGCTGTGTGGCATCCCCCTCTCCCCCCCCATTCCCATAGGCTGTGTGGCATCCCCCTCTCCCCCCCCATTCCCATAGGCTGTGTGGCATCCCCCTCTCCCCCCCCCATTCCCATAGGCTGTGTGGCATCCCCCTCTCCCCCCCCATTCCCATAGGCTGTGTGGCATCCCCCTCTCCCCCCCCATTCCCATAGGCTGTGTGGCATCCCCCTCTCCCCCCCCATTCCCATAGGCTGTGTGGCATCCCCCTCTCCCCATTCCCATAGGCTGTGTGGCATCCCCCTCTCCCCATTCCCATAGGCTGTGTGGCATCCCCCTCTCCCCATTCCCATAGGCTGTGTGGCATCCCCCTCTCCCCATTCCCATAGGCTGTGTGGCATCCCCCTCTCCCCCCATTCCCATAGGCTGTGTGGCATCCCCCTCTCCCCATTCCCATAGGCTGTGTGGCATCCCCCTCTCCCCCCATTCCCATAGGCTGTGTGGCATCCCCCTCTCCCCATTTCCATAGGCTGTGTGGCATCCCCCTCTCCCCCTATTCCCATAGGCTGTGTGGCATCCCCCTCTCCCCCCCATTCCCATAGGCTGTGTGGCATCCCCCTCTCCCCATTCCCATAGGCTGTGTGGCATCCCCCTCTCCCCATTCCCATAGGCTGTGTGGCATCCCCCTCTCCCCATTCCCATAGGCTGTGTGGCATCCCCCTCTCCCCCCATTCCCATAGGCTGTGTGGCATCCCCCTCCCCCCATTCCCATAGACTGTGTGGCATCCCCCTCCCCCCATTCCCATAGGCTGTGTGGCATCCCCCTCTCCCCATTCCCATAGGCTGTGTGGCATCCCCCTCTCCCCATTCCCATAGGCTGTGTGGCATCCCCCTCCCCCATTTCCATAGGCTGTGTGGCATCCCCCTCTCCCCATTTCCATAGGCTGTGTGGCATCCCCCTCCCCCCATTTCCATAGGCTGTGTGGCATCCCCCTCCCCCCATTTCCATAGGCTGTGTGGCATCCCCCTCCCCCCATTTCCATAGGCTGTGTGGCATCCCCCTCCCCCCATTTCCATAGGCTGTGTGGCATCCCCCTCCCCCCATTTCCATAGGCTGTGTGGCATCCCCCTCCCCCCATTTCCATAGGCTGTGTGGCATCCCCCTCCCCCCATTTCCATAGGCTGTGTGGAATCACCCTCCCCCCATTTTCATAGGCTGTGTGGCCCCTCTCCCCCCATTAGAATAGGCTGTGTGGTCCCTCTCCCCCCATTAGAATAGGCTGTGTGGCCCCTCTCCCCCCATTAGAATAGGCTGTGTGGCCCCTCTCCCCCCATTAGAATAGGCTGTGTGGCCCCTCTCCCCCCATTAGAATAGGCTGTGTGGCCCCTCTCCCCCCATTAGAATAGGCTGTGTGGCCCCTCTCCCCCCATTAGAATAGGCTGTGTGGCCCCTCTCCCCCCATTAGAATAGGCTGTGTGGCCCCTCTCCCCCCATTAGAATAGGCTGTGTGGCCCCTCTCCCCCCATTAGAATAGGCTGTGTGGCCCCTCTCCCCCCATTAGAATAGGCTGTGTGGCCCCTCTCCCCCCATTAGAATAGGCTGTGTGGCCCCTCTCCCCCCATTAGAATAGGCTGTGTGGCCCCTCTCCCCCCATTAGAATAGGCTGTGTGGCCCCTCTCCCCCCATTAGAATAGGCTGTGTGGCCCCTCTCCCCCCATTAGAATAGGCTGTGTGGCCCATCTCCCCCCATTAGAATAGGCTGTGTGGCCCATCTCCCCCCATTAGAATAGGCTGTGTGGCCCCTCTCCCCCCATTCCCACCCCCCCTCCCCCCATTAGTATAGGCAGGTGCCATGTATATATAAAAAAAAAAGTTAAACTCACCTGACCGATGCGCCGAGCGGCCAGCTCCGTGAACGGGGTGGGCGTGGCCTGCGCCGCCACTGAGCTGGCTCTGTCCCGGCCCCGCCGCTGCGATCGCTGTCTTTTCAGGCAGCGATGACAGCGGCGGGGCCAGAGACAGAGCCCCTGCCTCTCCTCCATCTGCTGTTCCTGGGCACATGCGAGCACGAAGGTCCGGGCAGCGGGTGGGCGTGGCCTGTGGTGCAGGCCACGCCCACCCGCTGCCCGGACCTTCGTGCTCGCATGTGCTCTGAGCCCGGAAGAGGCAGCAGGTGGAGGAGCGGCAGGGGCTCTGTCTCTGGCCCCGCCGCTGTCATCGCTGCCTGAAAAGACAGCGATCGCAGTGGCGGGGCCGGGACAGAGCCCCCGCCGCTCCTCTGGCCTCTCGCAGTGTGGCAGACAACGCGGGAGCGCCGGGAACGGGTGAGTTTTTTTTTTTGTATTTTTTTTTTTTTTTTTTTACATTCGCCCGATAAGGCGCACGGACATTTTTTCCCCCACTTTTGGTGCGTCTTATAGGGCGAAAAATACGGTAGATCCAATATGTGAAAAAACACAAACGTGAAAAACATATCTCTCATAAAAAAGTGCAAGAAAACATATATAGTGCATAACAACCCAAGAAGAAGCATCATTCAGCCTGGTCAACAACAGAGACCAGGTAGCAACTAGATGCTAACCCACAACCAACTCAATAAACTCAACACCATAAACTGAACACAAACCTTATCCTCATTTAGACCACCCGGGTGCTGCGTGTTCAAAGAATAAATCCACCTAAGTTCGTGTTGTAGTAATTTACGCTTAAGGTCACCCCCCCTTGGTCCCACCCCAACCATCTCAATACCCATAACCTTAAGATGTTTGTAATCACCACTATGTACATCTAGGAAATGTCTGGCAACCGGAGTTATTATTTTGCCTTGCTCCAAATGCATAGCCGCCAGGCGTATACTAGAGATATGAGCCTGCAGTCTGGCCTTGAGGCTATTTCTAGTTTCCCCGATGTACATTTTGGGACAGGAGCACCATAATGCATAGATGACACCTGTGGTACGACAGTTGATAAACTGTTGAATTTTGAAGATTTTACCGGTGATCAAATTGCGTACACTGCTGTCCTTGACCATATGTTGACATACGGAACATTTGTCGCAGGGAAAATTCCCTATAACTTTATGCTCCGTGAGCCAATCCGAAGTCTGTCTAAAGTGGCTAGGGCATAGGAGATCCCTCATATTTGGTGCCCATTGAGACACCATCTGTGGACCCCTATGTGTCCACCTCACAAGATCCGGATCCGATTCCAATATGCTCCAGTGTCTCTGTAAGATGTGTCTCAGTTTGCCCCAATCCCGGTTATATTTGGTGCAAAATCTGATCTCCGAATTTCCTTGTTTCTTTCTTTTCGGGGTCAAGAGCGTATCCCTTGATGTGGATTCTGCTCGATCCCACGCCCGTCTAATTATTTGCTTGGGGTAACCCCTCTTTTCAAAACTGCCACTGAGATCTCTGGCTTGATGTTGAAAACTCGCCTCTTCCGAACAGTTCCTACGCGCCCGTAGGAACTGACCGACTGGTATCCCATTTTTCAATGCGGTGGTGTGGAAACTTTCGTAATGCAAAAGTGCGTTAGTCGAAGTAGCCTTACGAAATAAGTCTGTCTCAATCTTGCCATCTTTGGCCATCATGATATTTAAATGATATAGCCCATATTCAAGCCAAAGTTGCCAGTGCTGTAATAAAAGGCTGGGGCTAAATAAGAACAAACTAAATAAAGACACGTCCTATGCTCATAACAGCAGAGATAAATGCTGGCTCAGGACCTTTGTTACAATTACAGGGGTTTTCAGGCCGCAAAGTAAAACCAGATTCTGGGACCATCTTCATCTCTTCTGATTACACTCCGGATGTTCCATCCTGGTTATGGTGACCCTAAAACCTAGATTAATAAAAGATTTTTATTTTCCAATGAGCATAATAAAGATATACAAGCAGTGGTATTATAAAATTTTTGGTACAGAAAAAGATTCATAGAAAAGCATATGCATAATTTTACATACATTATCAAGAGAATATCACATCACAAAGATTGTCAAATATCAACTTTATATACTTTATATACCCAAACCCCCCCTTCCCCTCCTCACCTTCCCCCATCCTTATTTCAGAAAATATTGTCCTTCTCATAGTGGAGAACAGAAAAAATATCCTCCTCTCCATACTCGAGATATATATTACATATCATTCCCCACAAAGAAGCCCCTAGAACAAAGAGAAGAAGAAAAAAAATCCCTTCCCTCTCCTCCCCTTCCTGCCTCCCCCCCACACCCCATAATACCAGACATACACCCTCCAGACTATAAAACTAGCAACCCCTTATCAAAACTGACCGACAAATACTTATCAACCCAAGGCAGCCAGATTTGTTCAAACTTGCCTATATTTCCTGCCTTCAAAGCAGAGAGTTTTCCGTCGCCATACACGCGCTAACTCTGTTCCGAAACTCAGCAAAGCTAAGTTTGTCAGATTTCCAGGCTTTAGCTATAACTAATTTTGCTGCAGTTAATAAATGATGCACCAATTTACCATATCGTCCTCCCCCCTGGCCCAATGATTTATTCAACAATGCAACCCAAGGATCTACTGGTACATGACTCCCAACTACGTTCGATATCACCCTAAAAACTTTCTTCCAAAACCTAACCACTACCCTGCAATCCCACCACATGTGTCTAAATGTCCCTACTTCCTGGCACCCCCTAAAACATTTCTCAGAATGATCTAAGTTCCTACTTCGAGCTAATCTTTCCGGGACCAGGTACCACCTCAACATAACTTTAACATTTGCTTCCACTGCTAACACTGAGGCATTACCATGTAACACAGTAATCCACATACTCTTCCAATTCTCCCAATCAATAGTACCTCCTAGGTCCTTCTGCCAACAAGAGACGTACCTCGGCTGCCCAGCAGCAGAAGTGAGGGACAGGGCTTTATACACATCTGACAATATGGCTCTCCCTCTAGGATCTTTTAAGCACCGCTTCTCATAGCTTGTTAAAATTTCTAAACCTATATTACCCCGGACCAAGAGTTTTACAAAATGCTGCATTTGCATATAGCCAAACAGTGCCCTATCACTCAGGCCAAATGTATCCTTAAACTGTTGGAAAGTAAGGACCCTACCATCCTGTAAACAGAATCACATAATCCGCAAATAGGCAGATCTTATAAAATAGTCCATCAGAACTATACCTAGAAATATCAGTTGCCCCTTTTATAGCATAAGCCAAGGGCTCCATCACCAGGACGAAAAACGGGGGAATATATATATCTTTTAGGTATTTGTATGCTGCCGGTTTCTCAGCCATAGGTGGTGCGGTCCCCCGCAGGCCACCGGGGCCTGTGCGCCCGCGCTTGCTCTTACCCACTCCCGCTGTGTCTGGTTACACGGTGGGGGTCGGTTGACATGCGCGGGTCCCCTGTTCTATCCTGGGGAGCGCTTGCTGGGGTCGCCGGGGCGGGATGCGTGCGCCGCCGGAGTTGTGGACGCACTCCCGGTGCTGGCGTGTGCTGCCCCAGTGTGATCACTATTTTGGTTCACATTAGTGAGGTGCATATCACTACTACCTACCGGATCAGTGCTGGAACGCAGCTCCGGGGACGCTGCTTCCGGCCTCGGGCGCCCGGAACGTGAGCGTGCGGTGCGAATGGCAGCGGGGGACAGAGCAACATAAAAGGCAGCAAGGTCAGTACACAGGTCCCCCTCACCCAAAAGAAGCGGCATGGGAGGCCGCGTGCGCAGGTGGACTCGCCTGCATTCGTTCTCTAGCTTTTGAAGCCCTGGGATACTATCTGCTGCTTTAACTGGTTTGGTATTAGCCCTTACTGCGCTGGCAGCATTCTCTCTTCACTATATTTGTTGTTTAGCTTTTTTGGAGTTCATAATTGATGATGTCTAATATTTATTTCTAATGTTATTTATTCTTTAAGAGTGTCGAGTATTATTGACTGCATATATTTAGTTTTGTGAGCACGATAGTAGTAATTTTGTGATTTTTTTTTCCACGTTAGTGTAGTGCACAAATTGTTAAGATTAGTCCACATATTTATTAATTTATTTATACATTTATTATATATACGTATACATTTTTTTGATCAATAAGTTATCTAATGAGATTTATTTACACAAAACAATTTTTGTTTTTTTTTTAATTTGCCTCAGTTTCTTTCTGGGGGTTTGTGCCGGCACAATATAAGATAAAAATATAATATAAATATAATAAAATAAAACTTCAGTAAAATAATATAAAGTAATATATAAACAATTTAAATAATACAATATTGCTGTATATTAAATCTTTGCGCAGATAGGCAACAGGTATTTAATTGGATTTTGGCAGCTTTCCCCAGGGTGACTATATTTGTATTAGGATATTGGTTTCATGATGGTTAACATGAATTTGTACTAGGCAAAGCGGTTTTGGACGAATGCAGCCGTATTTTTATTAAGTGTTGTATGTGTCAGTGTGTTGTTTTTATAATCCGCATTTGATATGTTTTTAATAAAATGAACTTTTGATATTTTATGGTGTCTTGGTGCTCCTATTTGGAGGGGATTGTGGATAGGGTGTAGTTCCCTAAACCTCCCCTCTGCGTTTATATTGGCATTATGCGCAGGTTAGCGTTTCTGCCCTCCTGGGGCTGTGGCGGAGCTGCTCTTAATTAACTGAGGATATCTGGCCACAACTTGCCCTATATAGGCTGGGCGGAGTTATTTTTTTTTTTTCTATCCACCAGTCCCCGCCTATGGCTATTACCTCACGTATTGCTAATGGTGCCCCAGAATCTTGTTCCAGTATTAATCTGTGTCGGGGTAAATGTTATTAGATATGCTCCAATAATACCAGTCAAATACTAGCATGGGGTACTCAACTTGCTGGTTCCCATTTTGGGACACAGACCCTTATGGTTTTATTTTTCTAAGCTTTGAGTTAACTGCTGGTTTTACCATTGCCTCCTCTGTCTGCACCCACTGGGCTATATGGCACCATCAAGTTGTAATCCATATCAAAAGAGAAATCTAGATTATTGTGGCTTGTATTTGCACACCAAGGGTTTTGTTGGAATGCTCAAGAAGGACAAAATGGGTATTATGTTAATGTTTAATCATGATGTGTACAATAAGCTGTATATCCTTATAGCTGGCCTTTTTTTTCTTCCCTAGTCTGGAACGTGTCCTGTGTGCCGTCATGTCCTTACAACAGAAGCTTCTGATGCTGCAGCAGCCACTTCCTTTCTGTCTGACCATGAGAGCCCACCATCGGTTCACAACGCAGCTGGGACTCGATAAAATCTAAAACCTTATTTCAGTAGCTTGTTTGTCTTGTAAATTGTACTGTAAAAAAATAAACGCCTAACAACATATATATATTCTGTACATGCAAGTTGGGACACTTAACATAGAAGTAGAGAAGCGAAATGTTACTCATAGTAGCCAATCAAATTGCATGTACTGTACTCTTTTCCAGAGAAAGAAATGTTAAACCTGACTGGCTGCTATAGGTAGTACCTTCTTGTTTCTTTTCTTTGTAAACTGCCCCAAAAAGTCTTATCTATATTAATTTTTAGAGAATAAGGCATTTGTAAGAATTGTTTAGTTTATTTAGATTAACATTAGTTAAGTATTATAAACTGATGGTTAATAGTATCCAGAAGATTGCAAAAAATTATATTGTCATGCAATGTAATCTAACTTATGTTCACCTTGCTTTTTTGTGGCACAACATATTGTGTTTTCACAACTGCAATGCAGTTAAGAGCTTTAGAAAAGCTTCAAAATACTTTTTTGTTTTTTTTATTTTCCAATGTTTATTTTTGTTCTTGAACAGTGGGCCAAAGACATTTTGCAAAGTAATTTGTTCTTGAGCCGCCTAATAGTAAAAAGGTTTCAGCTGTGCCACTGACTTTTGTAACTCTCATGTTTGCATCAAATGTGAAGATGTTCTGTGAGCAAAACAACAAATGATTCCACTAAAAATAAAATGCATTTCTGAGACATTATTAAACAGCATCTTTTGTATTACAAAGGGGTTAGACATTGTGTAGATTAAACTAACCTGACGTTGTGCAGTAGTCACAGGATGTAGAATACAAAAATCTAGGAAGGCATTATACAGCATATTGGACGAAGCTGTGCTGTCCAGACCTGGAGTCTTGTAGGCTGCTTGGCTGCCCTGGGCATCCCAATTTGGATTGGCCCACTTTGTGAAACCTGCCCCTCCTACACACCCACAAATCTTTACTTTCCCACAACATGGATGCAGCTTATCCTTAGCTATGGTGTGCTCTAGCTCCCAATCATGCATATAGGTTGGGGGCACTGGAGTGCACCTCAGACTAGAGGGAAGCCAGGGACCCAGCCCACAGACTTGTGCACCTCAGCCATTCAAGCCCTTAAAGTGGTGTTCCTGGTGGTCACCACCTCAGTCCACAAGGTATCCAATGTCAGCAAGGGGATGCTGCCAGGCCCCTACAGCTGTCAGCAGGCATATCACAAGGCTTGGCCAATAGGACAATTTGCTTTAAAAACTAGTGCTTAGAAAATAGTTGTGCCATCAATGCTGACCATTGTGGACAGCTACCAGGACTCAATATGGGATCAAGTCGTGGAGGCTGATTCATTACTCGTTCCACCGCTAGTCAGGGCCAGCTCCAGGTTTATGTGGGCCCTCAGGTGGCATGGCCTCAGTGGGCCCCTTTGTGGTAGAGAGTCACGGGTTAGGGATCTATAAATTCTTTTGGTCAAAACTAAGAAGGGATACAAATAGTTAATACACTGGTTGGCACACTGTGTATTTAAAGGTAAGTGTGAACGTTTGAGTTGGGTGCTTTACCTCCTGGGATCTTTCCTCAATATATCCCAACATAAGGTACAAAAAATTTTAAAGAAAGAGGAAGCACACCAATATTTTCAAAGTTTGCTCTTTGTTTATAGTATCAAAAAAAATAATAGTAATACATATTTACATATGATATACACACATATCCATGTATGTTATATACACTATGCACATGGTATATTGAATATAACTATAGCAGACAAAAGGATACAGTTGCTTGATCTGATATGTAGTTCTGTCAAGACTGTGAATACCTTACTGTCAAAGGAAAAAAATGATATATGGTGATCTTAATGGTAACAGTACCTATAATAGACTATGAAGTATTGGTAAAAAATTACCTGTTGCTAGTGAATTCTATAGTAAGGTATCTACAAGATCGTTCTCAGATTGTATTGCTTGCATACAGTGTCTGAGCATACCATGAGTTAAAGAAGTTACAAGAATATAGATATACAGTGTATTAAATGATGTCTGTCTCAGAGGTACACAGTTCCATCATTTCACAGACCATTTAAATGCGCAGCAAAAGAAAGATGCCTCAGTCATGACATCCCAATCATGGCATCAGTGTATAACATATAACACACAGTTTGCAGAGTCAAGACATTACAACAAAAAAGGCATGGCTGTTAGTATATAGGATCGCATATAAGTTACCAACGTTTCACGGCCGCTGGCAGTTTCATTAGGGTAGCAATAGTGATATGTTACCAGGCGCGCGTTTTTATGTGTAATGGTATCCCCCTGGCCGGCCAGTGAGTGAGCGTCACGGACGGCGTACTTCCTGCCGCCGGCTGTGACGTCACATCCGGAGTCGATGTCCCGACCCAGCTAGAAGCGCCTGGTTGGCGGAAGTGTCATATCGCTCATCAGATGGTGGGCGGATATGATTTGTCGCCATTCACAGGCGCAGCAGCCTGGCGCACGGGGCGCCGGTCCTCCGGGACTTCGAGAAAATGGCTGCTGCGATAGACAATAAATGTAATATAACACATTAAGCAGTGATAATGATGTGTATTTATAGAAACACTATCCTCTGGCACCAAAGGGCCCGAATGAGTAATTAGACTACACCCCATTCATCTAATACATTGATAGAAACACTATCCTTTGACACCATCTCTTATGAACATATGTGCACCATACGAGTCACATATAAGGACAGGAATGGCTGGGTAGAGCTGGTGTGGGGAGGGATAGGTAGGCACACCTGGAAGAACAATGGATAGACTGGCAGAGCTGGAAGGAAGAGTGGTAGATGGACAAAGCTGGGAGGACAGGGATGGAGAGGCATATAGCTGAGGGGACGGGGCAGAGCTGAGGGTAGAGGGGTGTATGGGGCAGAGCTGAGGTGACATGGATGGGGCAGAGGGGTGAATGGGACAGAACTGAGGAGACGGGGATGGATGGGGCTGAGCGCACCATATTTAAGAAAAAACTACACACACAGCGTCAGCGCTCTAAAGCTGGGCACTTTGTAATAGAGAGCCAGACGCTGTGTGATCAAAGTCAGATCAAAGTCCGTTTTTGAACACATATATATGTGGCCGCCAGCGTGCTCAGAGCCGCTGAGGTAAGACGTCGCTTTGACACGCATGCAAGCAGACGTGCATGCGCCGTAGGAGCGGGGTGAGTTAAATCGGGCGATCTGGGGGGTTTCACATAGCTGGGCACCACCGATCGGGGTGCCCCGGGAAGTGGACCAAAACCCAGGATAGTCAAAATCCTGGGTGTTGGTCCACTTTAAACACAACCAAATAAAATCCCATTAAAATGTATGGCAGAGTGACACTGAGCGAAAGGTAATATGTGGTGCTCCTGAACCTGGAGCATCGGCGCTATACACTGAGCTCCCTCTAGTGATACATGTGACGCTACATGGCGCTGTTAGAGGCAGTCACCAGATTAGCTTTCTTAAATGTGGTTTCACATACAGCGCCAGCGTTCACCAGACACTACGTGCTGCTAGGTAGTATTACCTGGCGCAAGCCGTTCTTAAATAACCCCCAAAATGTAATCACAGTGTGAATAAGGACTAAACACAGTCGGATGGGTTGGTATTTTTTATTCAGGCTTTGAATATTGATTTAAGGGAACATCTTCCAAGAATCCAAGGCCGTATATCGTGTTTGCACTTGCGGGTGCGTGTCTTTGGTAGCACAATGCAGGGGACAGCGATGTCCTGTTTTTGTATCTTAATGTTTTACCCTACTAAACATTTGCAATAAAATTCAGTATTATAGTTGGAGGGTGCATGCGTATGTGGAAACTAGCTGGTCTATTGTAAAACTGAACTCTCAAAGCATTTATTTTCTATATTTAATAGTGTTTAATAATGTGTTTTTTTATCTATTGTGTGCTTCTGCATGTTTTCTCCTCATTTAACCCATCCTTGCAATGAAAGCAAACAGAAACCCACCAGTAAACAGTCTGCAAACACTTGCCTGTAGCAGTTGGGGGGGTTGGCTTTCCTGCTTAAAGGAGCACGATCGCAAAAAATTACATTAAAATGATAATTAAATATCCACGCAGTAGCTTCTAACGTGTATAAATAATGTGGCAAGAAAAATTTTAAAATAAAAATGGTTCAGTCCATTTGCTGTATGGGGGGGGGGATCTGCTGGGTTTTATTCCGTGAGGTTATATAGCAGACAGCCGCTACATTTAGCCCACTGGTCTCCTAGCAATAGCTGCAGTGAACTATAAATGGCGGTAACAGCTCTCTGTGTGTGTGTGAAGTGCTGCTTCTGTGATGAGACCCCAGGTGACTAAATAAGTATATGCAATCTCTACAAAATAAACTAAACTATGTAGGTATAATATATATACAAATATATATATTAAAGTGGAACTATGGTCAAAAATTACCATAGTTTCACTGCAGTATATAGCAGCAGGGCAGTGCGACCTGGGTTGTCCTACTGCTCATCTATGTCAGAAAAACAAGAAATCAGGCGACCGGATACTCTTCCGGGCTTCTTCTGCAGCTTCCATGGCACAGCCTGACAGCCTCCAGGGCTAGCGGGCCAGTGCTGATAGGCTCGGACGGTGGTGCTGATAGGCTGCCTGTGATCATGTGGGAGCGTCATCCGGGTCGGGCTGCCCTGCTGCTATATAGGATACCGGAGCTATGGTCTTTTTGGACCATAGTTCTTGAATTAAAGCGTAAAAAAAAAACCCTGAGTGGCTGACCCCGGAGTGTAAATGACTCCAGTGCCACTAGCCTTCCCCTGGGGCATCCCAAATCAAGTCACTACAAAACACACCTTTTTCCTTGGCAAGAGCCCATGCATGCACCAAGGGATGGTGAAAGGTATATTTTTATAGGCGAACTGGAGGGTTTAACATAGCGTGCTGTCTAACATGAAAGGTAACATGAACTAAAAAAAAACTATAAAAATAATAAATCCAGAAATCAATAATGATCGATGAAAACAAAAAATATAAAAAACTAAATTAGACACATTTGGACCAAATCAGGAATTAAACTCTGGACACTCTGTGTCAAAATTCATCACTTTACCTGCTGAGCTATCTAGCTTGCTTAGGTAACTCTCTCACTCTTGACATGACAACAGCAGCACACGGCCGTCTCAGCTCTGCTCCTGACATTACAGCAGCACACCCCTCCTCCGTCACCACTAATTCTACTAGGCAAACGACCTCTCTCCTATGTACCATCACAGAACACAGGCTCTAACTTTGCCCACTGTGGCACTGCCCCCTTCTCATCTACACATCCCTGGATTACGCTGCATGAAAGGTGCATTTTTAGGTGAACATTCTAACATGAAACGTTACATGAATTAAAAACTGTTAAAATGATAAATCTGGAAAACAACAATGATCAATGATGAAAAAAAAAAGAAAAATCTTATATTCTAAGTATACAGTACGTCCTGCTCCAGATATAATACTTACACTTGGGTTATCCTCCGCCAGAGGGCGCTGTGCACAGCAGACATGCAAAAACAGGCTCCTCCCGGCCCTTCATATACCCAGGGACCTCCCACAAATCCCCAGATTTCTCTGCAGTGCTGACTGCGAAGACATGAAGTATCACTCTCTCGCAGGTGAGCAGGGCTATTACAGCCTGCGGCCCTGTGGGACTATTACCACCCGTCCTCTTTGTGATGTGCCTCCCAGCCTGGGCTGCGCTGGTCGGGTGAAGGTAGGCAGCACCATGCGTGCTTGACGGAGCCATGCTCCACCGCAGTCCCCCACCATAGGGTAGGCGGTTTAGGCTGATGGTGAGCCTTTGGGGATGCCCCTCCCGCTTAATTGTCCCACGCACCATGTAGCGGTGGACCCTGTGTAAAGGGTCGCCATCCTCCCTTGCTCCCCCCCTCCCTAGCCAGGGGGTAAAGAAAGGGAGGGAGGGGTTGTGAGTATGGCGGCCTCAGTGTACCCTATTACACGCTTATGGCCTCGGTGTCATGTTTGACTGGGAATGGATGTCAGAGCCGCGTTATGTACATTACTTTTATTGGTAGCCGCCGTGCCCTTTCTATATTGCACGAACGGCGGTGGTTTTGTTGATGCTGCGGCGTCCTTTGTCTTAATCCGTAGTGGCTCTGCTGCTGTAACCCGCTCGATCATGTTTTCAGGCGTCACTGCCCTGTTCCCTTCTTCTCTATTTGCATCTCGCTTTCGGAGCTTCGTGCTCTCCGGGGGGGGGCGGGGTCCTGACTTGATACGCCCTGCGTCACGATTTGACGCGCTCCGCGTCACCTTCAGCTCTGGCCCGCCCTTCGAGGATCGTTTGGCGCCATTCCTTTTCGCGCGTGGTGAAGACCGCCCTCCCCCTGCTGTCTGTAAGTGCCCTCGCGGGCGATCATATATTATCCTTATAATTACCTGTATCTTACCTAGATTACACTTTGCGCTTGGCTCTGACATTCCTGTCCCTCTTATGTCTTTCAGACCGGGAATCCCAGTTCTCCCGGCCCGGTGTATCCCCCGGTTGAGACTATTAAAAATTACTCCCACTTCCCAGCGGGTTATTGGGGCATCCAGGGTAGCTTATAGCGTCAATCCCTACGGGCCTATCGTGCCGATACAATCACCATATGGAGGCGTCTCAGGATATTGTGAACGGGATTCCTTCGGGACAAGCCCGGCTGTGTGTAGCTTGTGGGGTCTTACCTAGCAGCGGTGACAATGCACGGGTCTGTGTTCCTTGTGCACAGCAGGCGTTATCAGTTCTTCCCGCCTCTTCCGTGGCTGGGCCTGCACCTCGCCTCACTTCACCTACTCCCCCAAGCCTGAGTCTAACCCCCAATACAAGCGGGGATTCTCATCCTGATATGGCTACTAGACTGGCCAGTGTTGAAAGATTGCTCGCTAGCTCGCTAGCGTGTAAGGCCACCGCTAAGAGGCGGCATTTAACCCCTGACTCTGCCCTTTTCCCTATGGAATCTGATGACTTGTTACAGCCTTACGGCCAACCCCCCTCAGACGAAGGGGAGCTGTTCTCTGACTCTGGGTCATACGACGAGGAGTCCAGGGGTCATGATGAATCTGGTTCCCAGCACTGGACCTCGGATGATATTGACAGACTGCTGGCTCAGATATTTGAAGTTTTGTCCATCTCTCCCCCTGTTGCTGCTCCCAGACAAAGGGCGAGCTTTTTCATACGCCTAAGGCTCGTCTTGAATTTCCTGAGCAGACTCATTTCAATAGCCTCGTGCTTAAGGAATGGGAACACCCCAGCAGACTGCCTGGGATCCCTAAGAGTGTGGATAGGAAGTATCCCTTCCCGGCTGACTTGGTTAAGTGCTGGTCATCGCCTCCCGAGGTCAATGCTCCTATTCTAGGGCTGTCTAACACCTCTATTATGCACTCCCCTGACACTACTATGCTACGGGACTCTGAGGACCGGCGTCTTGATCAATTGGCATGCCATGCCTTTGCATTTGGGAGAGCGACCCTGAGCCCGGTTTGCGCCTTTACGGCAGTAGCGCTCAGGGCCATGGTCAGGAATGCACTTGATGGCACAGACGAGTTGCCCTCTGATACTGTCAATACTGTCTAACTGTGATGTGTTCATAAACTTTATCCTGTCTGCATCGGACGATGCTATAAAGATGTGTGCCAGATCTTCTGCCCTGGCGGTAGCTATGCGACGCACGGTTTGGTTGCGACAGTGGGCGGCTGACAACGCCGCTAAGAAAACCCTTACTGGGCTTCCATTTACAGGGCTACGTCTGTTTGGAGACCGTCTAGACCTCTTTGCCAAAGGAGGCAAGTTGCCCCAGCGCAGGCGGCAGTTTCGGCCTTTTCGAGGCCAGGGCACCCTTTCAATCCCCTACCGCGGGGCAAAACAGGGAAAAGGGGTGTCCTTCGCGGGGCCCCGCGCAGATTCCTGGCACAGGAATAGAGGACGCCATCCTGGTTCCTCCTAGGGGCCCAAAGCCCCTCCCAATACCCTTCAGGCATGAGGGGGCACCCTCACCCGTCGGGGTGGTGGGACGTCTACGGCACTTCGAGCACGTCTGGCGGCGCCACGTCTCAGACCGGTGGATTCAGGAGGTAGTGTCCTCCGGCTACAAGATAGAATTTGCTGTACGGCCCCCCACCAGATTCATTGGGTCCCGGATCCCTCAGGACCCTGCCTCAGCTCAGGTCTTGTTGCTGGCCGTGCAGGGTCTCCTGGATCTAGGTGTCATTTGCAAGGTCCCCTTAGGAGACAGGGGCACGGGGTTCTACTCCAACCTCTTCACAGTACCCAAGAAGGATGGGTCAGTCAGGCCCATTCTGGACTTAAAAATCCTCAACAAATTTGTCAAGAACAGGCATTTCCGCATGGAAACTCTGCGCTCGGCCATTGGCTCATTGCACCCAGGGGACTTCATGACGTCAGTAGACATCAAGGATGCTTACCTTCACGTCCCGGTGTTTACAGGACACCAAAGGTTTCTCAGATTTGCACTGAAAGATCAGCATTACCAATTTGTGGCCCTGCCATTCGGCCTCACGTCGGCTCCCAGGGTGTTCACCAAAGTGCTGGCAGGGGTGATGTCCCTGATAAGGCTAAGGGGCATACGCGTGCTGCCTTAACTGGACGACATCCTCATCATCTCTCGGTCTCTGCGGCAGGCAGAGTTGAACACCCAACTGGTAGTGTCCACCCTGGAGTCCTTCGGTTGGGTGATCAATTACCCCAAGTCCTCTCTGTCCCCATCCTCGGTGACCCCTTTCCTGGGAATGGTTCTGGATACGGTTCAGTCACGGATATTCCTTCCTCAACAGAAGGTGGAAGCTTTGACTGCGCAGGCCAGGTTCCTGCTCTCGTGCCCACAGCCCTCCATCAGGCAGGGAATGCAGCTGGTGGGCCTGATGGTGGTGAGCTTCGAGGCGGTGCCCTTTGCTCAGTTCCATTTGAGACCTCTGCAGCTTCACCTTCTGTCAGTATGGGACAAGAACCCAGCGTCCTTGGACGGGGTCTGTGTGCTTCCCCCCTCGGTCAGACGGTCCCTTGCGTGGTGGTTGGACCTCGAGAACTTGACAGGGGGCAGGTCCTTTCTGGCCCCTTCCTGGGAGACGGTCGCAACGGATTCCAGTCTGTCAGGTTGGGGGGGATTCTGGAAGTCCCTGCACTTCCAGGGGACGTGGGGCCCTCGGGAGGCCCATTTACCCATCAACATTCTGGAACTGCGGGCTGTCCGGTTGGTACTGGAGCGGTTGACCCACAACCTGGGGGGGCTGTCGGTCCAGGTACGCTCAGACAACAAGACGGCGGTTGCATACATCAACCATCAGGGAGGGACTCGGAGCAAGGGTGCCCTCCGGGAGGTGTCTCAGATTCTGACATGGGCAGAGGCCAATGTACAATGCATTTCGGCTGTTTACATTCCGGGGGCGGAGAATCTGCTTGCAGATGCTCTGAGCAGGGGGATGTCCCGTCAGGGAGAGTGGTCCCTCTGCAACAGGGTATTCCAGTCCCTGTGTCACCGCTGGGGTCTACCGGATGTGGACCTGTTTGCGTCCCGCCACAACCACAAGCTTCCGGCCTTCGTGTCCCTGTCTCAGGACCCTCTGGCCTTGGCCACAGATGCCCTGTCCATGTCATGGAAGGAGTTTCGGCTCCTGTATGTATTTCCACCATTCCCCCTGCTGAGCAGGGTTCTGCGCAAGATTGCTCTGGAAGGGGTGCCCGTAATTCTAGTGGCCCCCCGGTTGCCAAGAAGAGTTTGGTTCGCAGACGTGGTTCAAATGGCAGTAGACCAGTACGATCTGCCAGGGGTGCCAGATCTGCTAACTCAGGGATCCCTACGCCATCCCAATTTACAAACACTGGCTTTGACGGCCTGGCTGCTGAGACCTCCATCTTGATGGAGAAGGGTTTGTCTGGCTCCGTGGTGGGCACTATGGTGCAGGCTAGGAAGAAGACTTCTGCTGCTATCTATTATAGAGTATGGCGTACCTACATTGACTGGTGTGAGTCTAGGTCTCTTCGCTGTAGGGAGTTCTCTGTCCCCAGGGTTCTGGAGTTCTTACAGCATGGTTTGGAGTTAGGTCTAAAACTCAGTACTCTGAAGGGTCAGGTTTCTGCCCTGTCCGTCTTCTTTCAGAAGACCTTTGCTCATCATCATTTGGTTAAGACCTTCTTTCAGGGGGTCACTCATGCGCGTCCCCCTCGTAAACCGGTGGTTCCCGTTTGGGATTTAAACTTGGTTTTATCTGCCTTGCAGGGTGCTCCCTTTGAGCCTATTCAAGATGCTGCTCTGGCTGTTCTTACTTTCAAGGTTGTCTTTTTGGTGGCCATAAATTCGGTTAGGCGTGTGTCTGAGCTGGCTGCTGTATCCATTCAGTCTCCATACTATGAGAGACACCAGGACAAGGTGGTTTTCCGCTTCAAGCCGGATTTTCTGCCTAAGGTTGTGTCTGCTTTTCATTTGAATCAGGACATTGTTCTTCCTTCCTTGTGCCCCAATCCTAGTAATGACAAGGAAAGGGTTCTGCATTCCTTGGATGTGGTCAGGTGCTTGAAGTATTACCTGGTTGTCACTGCGACTTTCAGGAAGACTGATGCTCTCTTCGTTGTGCCTTCTGGGCCTAGGAAGGGTTTGGCTCCTGCCAAGTCTACTATCAGCAAGTGGATCCATCAGGCTGTGGTTCAAGCCTATTCTGCTAAAGGGAAGAGTCCTCCCTTCCGTCTTACTGCTCATTCTACTCGTGCTATTGGGGCCTCCTGGGCCTTCCAGCACCAGGCTTCTGTGGAGCAAAGGCCGCTACTTGGTCTTCTGTTCACACCTTTTCAAAGTTTTACAAGGTTGATGTTCGGGCTTCAGCTGATGCTGCTTTTGGCCGCAAGGTTTTGCAGGCGGTTGTAGTTTAAGCTACGTGCCGTTGCCTTTTTTGTTGGGGATCCCACCCTACTGTTATGGACACTGCTATTGGATGTCCCAAGTGTAAGTATTATATCTGGAGCAGGACGTACTGTATACTTAGAATAATACAATTCTGTGAAATACTCACCTGTAGAATTGGTATTATACGTATACAGTACGTCCTGCTCCACCCCGCCCTGGTTTTTGCATTATTCTGGATCCCCTGTATGGTGATTGTTGTTATTGTTATCATTACCAGTTGTTTCTGGTGGTTGGATTCTCCCGGCTTCTGGTTCACTGCTTTTCAATGCTGGGGATTTGTGGGAGGTCCCTGGGTATATGAAGATCCGGGAGGAGCCTGTTTTTGCATGTCTGCAGTGCACAGCGCCCTCTGGCGGAGGATAACCCAAGTGTAAATATTATATCTGGCGCAGGACGTACTGTATACGTATAATACCAATTCTACAGGTGAGTATTTCACAGAATTGTATTTTACAGTTGAACCAAGTCAGAAATCAAACGCTGGACCCTCTGATCCTTAGCCCATTACTCTACCCACTAAGCTATATAGCTTGTTAAAGTACAGGAGGCATCTCTCTCTCTCTCTCTTAACATGACTGCAGCAGCACATAGGCATCTCTGGGCTCTCTTCCTGACACTCTACTAGGCGAACGGCCTCTCTCCCATTACCATCAGAGAACACAGGCCCTAACTCCTACTGCTGCGGCACTGCCCCCTCCTCATCCATATATCCTTGCATTACACTGTGCTCCCGCACACTACTTGGACTCATCCTGACTGACCGGACGCTTCACCCAGATGCTTTTTAAAATAGCCAGCGCTCTATAGCTGCACAATGTATGCCTTTTTTTCTATACATATTACCTTCTAATTACATCCTTTACATACATTACAATTATCATTTACATCTACATTGGCATTAAAAATTCACGATAGTGATCCTTTAAGAGTTCTGTCATTTCCCAGATCATAATTGATCTTCACTCTGGCCACAAAATCTGACCCTTAACCACTGGGCCGTGGTTAACTTGTACTACCCTTTTCAGTTTTTGCGTGGACCTCAGACTTAGATCTCAGATCAAAGCAAGCCATGGAATCCCAGGCTCTGCTTACGTTCCACCTTCCTCCACACCACTGATTGCTCTCATGCTGCCTTGGTATGTGAAGCTGGGGGCTGGCATGGCCTGTGCATGTAGGTTCCTTTTGAGAATAATGAGTGCCCATTGTTCATAATTTGAACCTTCTTACCCAGACCACACCCACCCCCAGAAGTTATGCAGTTTCCAGCTGCAGCAGGGCTGCGGGAGACCAATTAGTGGTGGGGGAGGTAAGCAGGGAGCATCATTCCATATGGCACCAACCTGATCCGAGGTCTACTATCAGTCCATGAAAATTGGTTTTCTGTTATGGCCTTTGGTTAAAATGCGCCTAGGGTGGCATGAATCCTAAAACAGCCTTGTATGTATCCAGAATTTATTTATAATGTCTACTCTGATTAATATTATCCATAATAGAGATAGTATATAGGACAGAATGATTATGTGATGTGTTCTGTGTGCCTTTGTAAATAACCTCCTAAAACACAAGCAGAGGATATGCCAGTATGTATGGGAGAGAAAATTCCTGGCAGTAGATTGTTCCAGTTGAAAGTAGGACAATGGCAGGGTTCAATTTAATTGTAAAAATGCCTGTCATGAACCAGTGTACCAGAGCAGTGTTCCTTCTCCTTGAGAGCCACCAACAGTTAAAGATCTACCTTAAAAAATAAATATTAGCGCTCTCCTTCCTTTGCTGGCAGGCTAGAGATGCTCTTAGCCTGTAGCTTCTCTCGTCCCCTTTTTTGATCACACTATGGGCTGCCAGTAATAACTAGAAGCACAACAATAAATTATTTTATTAATACCCCTCAAGCATAAAGGGGTGCCCTCGCCCGTCAGGGTGGGGGGACGTCTACAGCACTTCAAACATGTCTGGAGTCGCCACGTCTCAGACCTGTGGATTCAGGAGGTAGTGTCCTCCGGTTACAAGATAGAATTTGCTGTACAGCCCCCTACCAGGTTCGTTGGGTCCCGGATCCCTCAGGACCCTGCCGCAGCTAGGGTCTTGATGCTGGCTGTGCAGGACCTTCTGGATCTAGGGGTCATTTGCAAGGTCCCCTTAAGAGACAGGGGCAGGGGATTCTATTCCAACCTTTTCACGGTACCCAAAAAGGACGGGTCAGTCAGACCCATTCTGGATTTAAAAATCCTCAACAGATTTGTCAGAAACAAGCACTTTCGTATGGAAACTTTGCGCTCGGCTATCGCCTCGCTGCGCCCAGGGGACTTCATGACATCTGTGGACATCAAGGATGCTTACCTGCACGTTCCGGTGTTTCCAGGACACCAAGGGTTTCTCAGATTTGCGCTGCTGGATCAGCATTACCAGTTCGTGGCCCTGCCATTCGGCCTCACGTCGGCTCCCAGGGTGTTCACCAAGGTGCTGGCAGGGGTGATGTCCCTGTTAAGACTAAAGGGCATACGCGTGTTGCCCTACCTGGACGACATACTCATCACCTCTCGGTCTCTGCGGCAAGCAGAGCTGGACACTCAGTTAGTAGTGTCCACCCTGGAGTCATTCGGCTGGGTGATCAATTACCCCAAGTCCTCTCTGTCCCCCTCCTCAGTGACCCCGTTCCTGGGGATGATTCTGGATACAGTTCAGTCAAGGATATTCCTTCCTCAGCAGAAGGTGGAAGCTCTGACAACGCAGGCGATGTCCCTGCTTTCGAGCCCTCATCCCTCCACCCGGCAGGGAATGCAGTTGGTGGGCCCGATGGTGGCAAGCTTCGAGGCGGTGCCCTTTGCCCAGTTTCATTTGAGAATCCTACAGCTTCGCCTTCTGTCAGTTTGGAACAAGAACCCAGCGTCTGGAAATCCCAGCACCGATCTGATCCGCTGTCGGGAGGTGGGGCCCTCAGGAGGCCCATCTACCTATCAATGTCTTGGAACTCAGGGCGGTCAGATTGGTGCTGGAGCAATTGACCCATCACCTGAGGGGTCTGGCGGTTCAGGTACGCTCAGACAACAGAACGGCGGTTGCCTACATCAACCATCAGGGAGGGACCCGGAGCAAGGGGGCTCTTCAGGAAGTTTCTCTGATTCTAACATGGGCAGAGGCCAATGTCCAATGCATCTCGGCTGTCTACATTCCAGGGGCGGAGAACCTGCTGGCAGATGCTCTGAGCAGGGGGTCGTCCCGTCAGGGGGAATGGTCCCTCTGCAACAGGGTATTTCAGTCCCTGTGTCACCGTTGGGGTGTGCCAGATGTGGATCTGTTTGCTTCCCGTCACAATCACAAGCTCCCGAGCTTTGTATCCCTGTCTCAGGATCCTCTGGCTCTGGCCACGGATGCCCTGTCCATGTCTTGGATGGAGTTTCGACTCCTGTATGTGTTTCCACCAATTCCCCTTCTGGGCAGAGTTCTGCGCAAGATTGCTCTGGAAGGGGTACCCGCGATTCTGGTGGCCCCAAGGTGGCCAAGTGTGGTTCGCAGACGTGGTTCAAATGGCAGTAGATCAGTACGATCTGCCAAGGTTGCCAGATCTTCTAACTCAGGGGTCTCTACGCCATCCCAATTTACTAACTCTGGCTTTGACGGCTTGGCTGTTGAAACATCCATCCTGATGGAAAAGGGTTTGTCTGCATCTGTAGTGGCTACTATGGTGCAAGCCAGGAAAAAGACTTCCTCTGCTATCTATTATAGAGTCTGGCGTTCTTACATTGACTGGTGTGAGTCCAGGTCTCTTCCCTGCTGGGAATTTTTAGTCTCTAGGGTGCTGGAGCTTTTACAACATGGTCTAGACTTAGGTCTTAAGCTTAGTACTCTGAAGGGCCAGGTTTCGGCCCTGTCTATCTTCTTTCAGAAGACCTTTGCCCAGCATCCTCTTATCAAGACCTTCTTTCAGGGGGTCACTCATGTGCTTCCCCCTCGCAAGCCTATGTTTGGGATTTAAACTTGGTTTTATCGGCCCTGCAGGGTGCTCCTTTTGAGCCTATTCAGGAGGCTGCTCTCGCTGTTCTCACGCTCAAGGTTGTCTTCTTAGTAGCTATCACCTCTGTTAGGCGTGTGTCTTAGTTGGCTGCCTTATCTATTCAGCCTTCCTACTATGAGAGACACCAGGATAAGGTGGTGTTCCGCTTCAAGCCAGACTTTCTACCTAAAGTGGTGTCTGCTTTTCATTTGAATCAAGATATTGTACTTCCTTCTCTGTGCCCTAATCCTAGTAACCCTAAGGAAAGGGTTTTGCATTCCTTGGATGTGGTTAGATGCGTCAAGTATTACCTAGTTATCACTAAGGCTTTCAGGAAGACTGATGCTCTCTTCGTTGTGCCTCACGGGCCTAGGAAGGGTTTGGCTCCCGCCAAGTCTACCATCAGTAAATGGATTTGTCAGGCTGTGGTTCAAGCCTATTCTACTAAGGGGAAGTCTCCCCCCTTCCGTCTTACTGCTCATTCTACTCGAGCTGTTGGGGCTTCTTGGGCTTTTCAGCACCAGGCCTCTGTGGAACAAGTTTGCAAGGCCGCTACTTGGTCTTCCGTTCATACCTTTACTAAGTTTTACAAGGTTGATGTTAGGGCCTCAGCTGATGCTGTGTTTGGCCGCAAGGTTTTGCAGGCGGCAGTAGTTTAAACTGCTTGCTGTTGCCTTTTCTGTTGGGGATCCCACCCTACTTTACGGACACTGCTATTGGATGTCCCACATGTAATTACTACATCTGGAGCAGGACGTGCTGTATGCTTAGAATAATACAATTCTTTGAAATACTCACCTGTAGAATTGGTATTATATGCATACAGCACGTCCTGCTCCAACCCACCCTGGTTTCACGTTGTTCTGGATCCCCTGTTTGGTGATTGTTATCATTGTTATTATTGCCAGTTTTTGGGTGGTTGGTTTCTCCTGGCTTCTCCTTTCACTGCTTTTCAATGCTGGGGATTTGTGGGAGGTCCCTCGGTATATGTAGGGCCGGGAGGAGCCTGTTTTCTACATGTCTGCAGTGAACAGCGCCTCAGGCGGAGGATTACCCACATGTAATTACTACATCTGGAGCAGGACGTGCTGTATGCATATAATACCAATTCTACAGGTGAGTATTTCACAGAATTGTATTTTCTCCTGCTTCGCTGAATATCCTATGCTCTAATAATTTTACAAATAACGAAAACTACAGGATCTTTTTACAAATGGATTGAGGTTTGAGTACAATGTGTAGTCCCAGACAATGGGACAACAGTCGGGCTTGTCTTTAGTATAACTTTAAGTGATCATTTTTTCAGAGGAACAAATTTGTAAAGCTTAAATTGTGGCAGCTTAACAAGTTACTAACTTCATTTTCAAAAGCTATTGAAAATTACAATGAATGTTAGTTAAATTTACAGCAGATTGACCCTTAAACTATTTCCAGATTGACCCTTAAGCTATTACCAGATTGATTTTTTGTATTTCAGACTTCGTGATGATACTGTTTACGTTAATATTGTTGGTAACAGGTGTAACACTCCCCTTGCATTGATAATGGCTCTTTCTCACCTTCATTGTCTTTAATAATATTTAAAATATTTTTTTTCCTTTGAACATACTTGCCTAGCGTGCTGCCTCCTTCCTCCCTATCTGGTCCAGGGACAGTGCCATTTTTTGTCCTGCGGTGTCACTGTGGCTTGGTGTTGGTGGGTGTTTCCGGGGCTTATGGTGGGGACTGCTCCTGGGAATGGTCATTGGATTTTCCTTCAATGGGTGCCTGGGCCACGTCTTTGGGTATTCCTTCCAGCCTCCTGGCCTGCTCGTTGTCTGTGGTGCTGCTAGTGCATGCAACCCCTGTGCCCACTTTTGCCTCAGCCCCCTCTTGGCGCTGGCGGTCTGTTACTGGGTTCCACGTCTTTGAGGGGCGGGTTCTCTGAATCAGCTGGCCAGATCTGCTTCCAGATCAGCATTAAATCTATGGCAGGAAGAGGTGAGTATCAGCAGCATGATTAAGGGGACCCCATCTCTGAACACGTCGCTGGGTAGGTGGACTTGGATCTCTTTGATCGAACGACCTTCTAGCAATATTAACATGCCACAGTCAAAGCTATGTTTTTTCACTACTGCATTGTATCAGCCGGGTGCTGGACTTTGTTGTGCTATTGAAAATTAATCTAGCTATTTATTAAGCTGTTATTAAGAACTAATTAATTTACCTGTGCATCGGTGTGGAGATCTGCAAACCATGACCTGTTGGTGGCCAGGCCATCCAAGAAGAGGATTGGGGAACACTGATCTACAGGGTTCCTATGACGAAATATCCTTGCTCATGTACCCGGTAATTGTTCAGTAAATCTGCAGAAGGTTATCACTTTGCCCTTTCCAGTAAAATACATGAATAATTTTGTATTCCAAAGGCTAAATGGCATGTAGAGTAGAAATTGGGAACTATGAAAGGGGTGTGTCACTGCTTAAGTCCTTGAAAGGTAATAATTAAACCTGATGTTTCTCCGCTAAATCTGATATATGTTTTACTGCATTAGCCTTAAAGAGTATAATTGCTGAATATCTCATATTCTGACAAGGTAATTTGCATGTATAAATGTACAAATGTGTCTTAGTTGTAGCAATTCTTTAACCAGGGGAGAATAGATGCCTAAAACCCTTTTTTAACTTTCTAAACAGATTCCTGATGAATACATTTTATTTTCCATTATTCACTCTGCTAACTCACAAGGTGCCCGGTTCTTTTCAGCCCCCACGCGCTCACACCGGCTTGTAAATCTCATTTTCTTTCAATGTAAATTAAGGTTAGCAGGATATATTTTCTATATTCTTTTTTATGAAAGTCTTAAAATTAATGCGAAGGCTAATATTAATGCTTTTTGCAATTTCATGTTACTTAAAGTAGATTAAGCTTCGGGTATTGTAAATGTAAGAAAAAATCTTTCTTTTATAACAGGTATTGTGGATCTGATGAAAACACAGGTACCTATGAAATTGTTAGCTTGAAACAGATGCCAGGTTTGATTAATAACCGCAAGAAGCATATGATTGCTTAGCGCCTGTGAAATGGGAAACCTGCTGAGTAGAAAAAATGACAATAAATGGAGTATTTTGTCTTGTAAATTGGTTAACAGCATTCGACAGTGACCAACTAATCTAAAAGATGACCTTAAGAAAAACAGAGATAATTTTTATTGAGCGCACGGAAATCTCGCCATTCTTCGCTAAAGTCCAAATACATAATGCATTAGTGTCTTGCTTTGTGAAGCTTAATGGGGCTCAGAAGTAATTAAGCTTTGTAAAATGAAATAGACATACTGGGCATGCCTGGGAATCGTACATTGTTGAAGGTTACCATGGTTTTAATATATGTGAAGCGAGTAAGCAAGCCAACAAGTTGGAAATATATATTACATTCATTCTAAGGAGCAAAAGCTTCTATTAGGGTGGGGGTCAACAATATCATTAACATTACAGCTCTGTGTAAAAAATGAATAGGTAACTCTTTTTTAAATACATTTTACTGAGATTTTTAGCTTTCAACTATAAAGTGGAAAATATGTGTCTGGGTCCAGATGGTAATTAAAGATCATTGGTGGAATTTATCCCCATCCAGCTATATATCATGCCCTGTCCCCTTTTCTACCAAGCCCACTGGGTGAGAATGTCTGGAAGTTGGGGAATGGGATATAG
The DNA here is from genome assembly GCA_027917425.1 of Gastrophryne carolinensis. NCBI lineage: Eukaryota > Metazoa > Chordata > Amphibia > Anura > Microhylidae > Gastrophryne > Gastrophryne carolinensis. The sequence goes on from CM051234.1 coordinate 540,364,656, forward strand.
GAGGCACAGGCTTCACAAATATGATAAACTAAGTTAAACATGGTGTGTCTCACTTTAATATTAAACTATACATATACATTTCTGGCAGATATGTAACATGAGTATTGGAGTTCCTCACATGCATGTGTAAATAAATATGAGTGAATCAATTTTTTTTAATTAGCTAGCGCCCGTTCGCCATAGCCATATAGAGCATTATTTAAAATGCATCAACAGCAAACAGTGCCACTTTTTTGGGCTCAGCAGCACTTGGCGTACAATTTTAACAACTAAAAAATGAGAGCCAATGCGGCTGCCGCCTAGCGCCGAAGAGTATACAGCGCGGGGGGCTGTGGTTAATGCTGTGCCAGATGAACCTGTTGCTCAAGATCCCATACAGCACGATAGGCAGAAACTGTATTGAAGTGTTTAATGTATTAAACACATTTACGGTATATAAACAGAAAATTCATTGGGACTTGTCAATAATTGAAACGCAGGACCTAGATGGTCCAAAATGTTTTTGGGAGGTTATTGCCATTTCTGATCCTGAATGATCCCGAAAGGGTTCCATTGATTTTTACCCTAGCGGTGGGGTCCTGATAGAAGGCCATAATTCTCCCCACCATTACCGGACCCATCCCCACCTGGATTAGGGAGGCTCTCAGGAAACCCCAATGCGCCCTATCGAACGCTTTTTCCGCGTCTACCGCCAACATACAGGCAGGGAACTTTCGCGCCTGAGCATAGTGCATCAGGGAGATAGTCTTAATAACATTGTCCCTAGCCTCCCTACCCGTGACAAACCCCACCTGGTCATTGTTAACCAATAAGGGGAGTAGGGGCTGGATCCTATTGGCAATAATTTTAGCGTACAGTTTGACATCTATGTTAATTAATGAGATTGGTCTATAGTTGCCAGGTAGGGTTACATCCTTGGCCGGCTTCGGGATAACCGCAATATGTGCTTCCAGAGCCTGTCTTGGGAAGGGATTACAGCCAGAAACGGAGTTAAACACTTTCACCAGGAAGGGGGCAAGCAGGGGACCCATGACTTTGTAGAACCGGGGAGTAAACCCATCAGGGCCCGGACTTTTCCCTGCTGGGGTCTTCCCTATGGCCTCCGTCACCTCCTCCCCTTTAATGGGGTCCTCTAGGGCCTCGCGTTCTTCCAAAGGTATAGTTGGTAAAGCCGTTTCCTCAATATACATATCAGTCAGAACTGTGGGGTCCTGCCGCAGCCCCCTGCCGGCCGGCTCTCTAATATTGTATAGTTCGGAGTAGAAGGTCTGAAACTCACTGGCGATTAACGGGGTTTTTTTTGAACCTCCACACCTCCCACAATTCTAATGGTGGGAATGAATGTACAGCCCTGCCTTGGGTGTAGAGATCGAGCTAACGTTCTCCCACATTTATCTGAGTGCTCATAGAAATGTGCCCTACATCTATCATGGAATCTGAGGTAACACTGGTCGTATAAGCCTCTTAACTTCTGCCTGGTTTCCAGTAGTTCTTTCAGCTCTGCGTGGTTAGATGAGGACTTGTGTGCACTCTCCAATTCATCTATCCTATCCAGTGTAGCCTTAATCTGCTGCGCCCGTTCCCTCTTGAGCCTAGCTCCATGCTTAATAAAGATCCCACGCAACACACACTTAAGCCCCTCCCACTGTATCGGCAATGGGGTATCATCGCTACAGTGGTCAAGATGAAAACCGGTCATAGTGGCTTTAATTTCTGCCAAGCAGGCAACATCCTGTAGTAGGTTGTCATTGAGGCGCCAAGTGTATTGTCTTGGGGTCGCATTCAGGATCGGGAGGGTCAAGAAGACAAGCGCATGATCATCGAGGTCCCCGGATCCCGTGCGAGGGCATGGTGACTAAGGAAAAGATAGTCCAGTCGGCTATACGTGTTGTGGGTATGAGAGTAAAATGTATAGTCCTTTTCTCCCCCATGCAGCACTCTCCAAGCATCAACCACCTGCAGGGCCTGGAGGGCTCTGCGGAACTTGTTAAGCGCAGAGTGGGAGATCCCGATCTGCCCTGGGAGGAGTCCACCCTCGGGTCAATTGCTAGGTTGAGGTCCCCCCCGACAATCAAGGTGCCCTCAGCGAACACCTCCAGTGCTCGTAACATCCTCAGACCTGCCTCCACCTGCCCTTGATTGGGCAGATATAGATTGGCCAGGGTGTATTTAGCTTCACATAGCACAAATTTAAGAAATAAAAATCTACCCTTCGGGTCTAATTTAACCTCTAGATGCTCCAGGGGGACGTTCCTATGTACAGCTATAGATACTCCCTTGGACTTCTTTTCGGGGTTGGGACTGTGAAACCATCTGTCGTAGTATCTGTTTTTGATCTCCGGCATCTTCCCCAGACAGAAGTGTGTTTCCTGAAGCATTACCACGTCTACCCTTTCTTTATGGAAACCATACATAATTTTTGCCCTCTTCTCAGGTATATTGAGCCCCTTGGCATTGAACGTACATATTTTTAGGTCAGCCATCTGGGTCAGGCGGCTCGCGGAGCGGTCACTCGACTACATGGGACGACGGCGCTCCAGGCAGCACTACAGTGACCTGTGTCCTAGGGTCGGGGGCCGGGGTCGGGTCTTCTAACAAGAGAAAGGGGAAAGTGGAAAGAAGAGTGGAAGAAGTGACAGAGAGATAAGTAGAAAGGAGTAACTTGTCTCTCCCGGTTTAAGGCAGGAGAGACCTAAACTTTAGAAACCTTAGAAAACTCTCCATATAGGGGAGGCAATTGTGCTAACTAACTAATGGGGCCTAAGACCCCTTGCCTTTGCAGATCCTGATAGGCCTAGACCCCACAGGATGGCGCGGCAACCTATTTGGGAGAAGTGGCTTCTCAGGAAAGAGCGTGCTCCTGTAAGCCCATCACTGGATTCAGATATGTATCCGACCCCACTTCCCCCCCAGGCCAGACAGGCAAGCAGTTGTCCTCTATATCGGCCCAGACTTCTACACGGCACAGCCCCCACCTCCCTCAAAACGATGTTAACCCATAATGCAAGACAATTGTTATTTAACATACAGTTATACTTAATCAAACAATGCTTCCATCAGGAGGCCGAGCACCGGGGAAGCGCACAAGCCCGCGCGTCCCCAGCCCCCGCCCCCCCTACCGGGGACAGTGCGCCACCCCCCCACCCCCCAACATATTAAACAACGGTGCAAAGAGAGAGGACGGACCCCCCACTCCGGAGCGAGGCGCGACCAAGACACAGGATGCAAGGCACTAAGCTATTGTGACGCGACAGAACTTAACATACATCCTGACTCCGTGAGGCCCCCTACATCTCCGCAGCCGAGAGAGTCCCAGAGTACATAGTGTCCCCTCGTAAGTCCACCTGTGAAGAAACAAATAAGAACCAGAACCACAAAAGAGAAAAAGGGGGAAGGGGGGGGCAGGCAGACGAAGGATGGGGCCCAAACCACGTCTAGCGATCCGGGTGTCTCCGGAGCCCACCTCCACCCTGCCCATGATGGCGGTCCAGATTCCTCTCGGGTGCATCCCCGCCCCGCTCCCGGACCCACCGAGGACGTCTAGGAGCCCTCTGTGGCGGGGGGGGCGGCATGCTGAAGTCTAACCAATCCGGGATCGGGAAGGCCTCCAGACCCAAAAAGATAAACATTCCGGGCAGGTCCGCCTTACTACGCAGAGTAAAAACAGAATTGTCCTTGCGGATTATGAGGTGGAACGGAAGACCCCATTTGTAGGAGGCCCCTATTTCTCGCAACTTATCGAGCAGAGGTCGGAGCATTCTATTCATCTGCAGAGTGCGGCGCGATACGTCAGGTAAGATCGTGATCTGGGAGCCCCTCCATTCCAATCTGCCTCTTTCCCAGGCCCTGCGCAGGATGTCTTCCTTGACAGTGAAAAAATGGATCCTACACAGGACGTCTCTGGGGGCCTGTGGATCTCCGGCCGGGCGGCCACCACTGGATCCGATCGATAATTACTTCCGCATCCAGTGGTCTCTCTAACAGGGAGTTAAATAGTTCCGTTGCTGAAGAACGCAGTGCCTCCGTTCGGACCGACTCAGGGATGCCACAGATCTTAATGTTATTGCGTCTATTTCTATTTTCCTGGTCGTCCACTTGAAGCCGAAGCTCGGTCATTTGTTGGTGGTGTACTTCTTGCATTCTTTCTAGGTTGGACAGCCTAGCCTCATGGTCCCCACGAGAGTCCTCAAGGGTGGCAACTTTGGTTTCTAAGGCAGACGATTTTTGCTGTATATCTTCAATTTCCCTGTGCAACGCTCTCTCAATTCTGGTAGCCACCGCCTCCAGGTCCGCTCTGAGCTCTGATTTTGTCGGCAGGTATTGAAGAATAGCACGGAGGTTATGATCGATGGCTGGAGTTGCGGGCTGTTGATCAGCTGAACTTTATCCTCACACACAATACTTTCACCTTCAATAAACAATTATACCGCCAACTTCAAGGTACGGCGATGGGCACGGTCTGTGCCCCATCTTTCGCCAATCTGTATTTGGGTTGGTGGGAGAGGGAGATCTGGGCACAGGACTGCTACACCAAATACATGGAGAAGGTAACATCTTGGTATCGTTACATAGATGATATACTCATCATATGGGAAGGAACTAGTGAACAATTGGAAACATTTGTAAGAAAACTAAACCAGAATAATTACAACCTAAAATTCACACTTGAACATAGTGAAACGGAAATCAATTTTTTAGACCTCAAGATTAAAATAGACACTGAAGGAGTGATTACAACAAACTTCTATAGAAAAGAGACAGCAGCCAATAACATCCTTAGGGCTACAAGCTCCCACCCCAAAAAACTGAGGGACAGTATTCCCTATGGGGAATATTTGAGGGCCAAAAGAAACTGTACGACACAGAGTGATTTCAAAACAGCAGCAGATGGAATCAGACAAAGATTAAAACTGAGAGGCTACTCCAATAAGGTTCTAAAAAGCGCGTATAAGAAAACACTAGAAAAGGATAGGACAAGTATCCTGAATCAGAGGCAGAAGGGTGAGAAAGACCAACTAGAATTTGCACCATTAATATTAACTTACAACGCACAACAGGAACAAGTCAAACAATTTAACAACACTGGTACATTTTGAAGAAAGACCCATTAGTGGGCCCCCTAATCCCAGATAGACCGAGAATTACCTATAGAAAAAACAAGGCAATCAAGGACCATCTTGTAAGTAGTCACTATGTGGAGGAAGCCACAAACACAAAATGCTGCAAAGTGGTGGGCACGTACAGATGCGAGGGTTGCACAATGTGCCAATATGTTAAGACCAGCCAGGAAATTTCCCTACCCACGGGAATACACATAAAACAGAAACACTTCGGCAATTGCATCACCATGGACCTCATTTATGTCCTCATATGTCCCTGCCCATGCTACTACATTGGGAAAACCAATAGGAAACTGAAAACTAGGATGTATGAACATATCAAAGATATTAAGAACAAAAACATACTAACCCCGGTAGGACGACATTTCTCCCAACACCATGAGGGATCCCCAAAGGGGTCCAATTTCAAGTACTGGACAGGATACACACCCACCCCAGAGGAGTAGACATACGGAAAAGGACTCTCCAGTTAGAAACAAAATGGATTACAAAATTGAAAGCTACAACCTACCTGGGGTTGAATGACACAGTCAGCTTCGCCCCCTTTCTGAAAACCTGATGAACCAAAACAAGATCCCCCACTATAAGAATCAATTAGGCACTAAAAATCAGGTACCTATTGGAGTGTTCGACCCCACAAAACTTTTCCACCCCAGCAAATAGGCCCCGGTTACCTTTAGAGACTTTCCCCTCCCCTCCTTCCCCAGCAGAAGCTTGATAGGAATATTATTTATTTCAAAGCATAACAAGATTGGAATAATAAAAAATAAAATAGTCAACAATATTTTCTACGTGTGTGTACAGAAAATACTTATTAATGTACTAAGTGACTAGATGCAGAGAAACCCAGATGCCCTTATAATATACGTAGAACAGCCAAATTAGGCTACCTATTTTAAACATAAAAAAACTTCACAGACATTGGCACTACAATGTGAATACAAATCAATGATTCTTATATATGAGGAGAAGTAGGCTTAATTGTCCCCATACCGAGCATGTAAATCACAGCTTTAGACACAAAATAACATGCACGGATTATGACAATCCAGCGGATACACACAAAATGGCGCTTCCCTAGCTGGAGACACTGTGGGAGGACGCGGGGCCTCTATTGATGGGATGACGCCAGACGCATCCAGTGCGCAGGCGCATCCCAAAGCCTAACCCATTAGGCGGACAAGCGGGCGAGGGGCGGGATCCCTGCCTGTCGCGGGCCGCGCCCAGTGCGCAGGCGCATCCAGATGCCTGCCTGGTTGGCGGGGGACGGCGTGAGGGGCGGGGCGCCCGCCCTTTAAACCCGCCGATGGCGGCCTAGCGAGGGACATAACACACATACAGGGAGAGGCCCGTGAATGGCCCGTCGGAGCGCACGTCCACAATTGACACCAATGAGAACTACTACACAGGTGCAACTAGCGCGGACACGCAGCATATAACCGGATTGAACTTTATACAGCAATTTATCCTCAGCCTCTCACATAACCACCAGAGGTAAGCACCGCAGCATCTGACCTATCTGTATCTTGGGGCACCTAAACAAGCCCATCTCACTACCTCTTATTACCCCTACAGATCCCTAGGAGACAAATCTCCACCCCGGCCACATAAGGTACCACTGTAATTATTAATCCATAACATTGTATAGACTTACTATTACTAGAGACCAACATATGATGAATATATGTTCACAGGCAAGATATATAATCCGGGGGAGAGGCCCAAAGGAAGGCCAAAAAGGGCATCTGGGAAGTAAGTGCACCTAGTCAAAGTTAAGTTTAGGAATAATCTCACTATACTATATTGTGATACAAACATGATGGCCATTTCACTGTGTTCACACTAGGAATAATTAGTGCACTGAAGAAGCTGTTTGCTCAGCGAAACGTTTGCACTTCTCAGAAAACAGATGTAACAAATCCCACTTGCTACAACTGAACAGCGCAACAAGACTTGCTACAAACATGTGCTAAGCACACTTGCTACAAACGATAAACTGTTGCGCTGAAACACTACAACCATGCTAAGATACTGACAACTCTGTTCGTATTTGTATACTGGATGTGTTATGGTGAAATGTATATTATAATACCTATTGTATGAATTAATGGAAACTTTGGTGTAAATAAATTTATGTATATACAGTAATAACAAGAGAATTATAAAGTTATCTTTCATAGTTATAATAAGCCTCACTAAAATACTCCTTTTATGGTTAGGAACCATACAGACTTCCTGTGGCACTAACCATAAAACCCCCCCAAATCCTGAAGGTGACCCCGGTGAAGAGCCGGCACAGGAAACATCCATATGTCGGGGGGGGGCTCAAGTCGACCTCCCCTGGGACTCCGCCCCTTCTCTGCCCAGATGAGGAGCCGCCTGCAGAGCCGGTATTAGACCCACACGACCATTCCAAATCGATGGTTTTAAAGCTCTGTAAGTGCCCTGGATGGGGACTGTTGACATCACCCGTGTTGGCCGGGACTGAGTGGACCTCCGCACTAATCATTCTACCCACAGGGGTAAAGGTAGCTGCCTTTATATTAGGGTCATTGCGCTCGCTTGTGTGGCATGGGGAGTTCCTCCTTAAGTCTGCTGGTGACCTGGATTCATGTGGGGATGCTGGCTGCCCACCGTCCCCACCACTTTCCCTCTCCCAGCAGGGACCCACCAGGGATTCAGTCACCTGTGTAGCCAGTCCGCCCCCGCCTCTGGCCTCATAAGTGTGCCCGGCATCATAGGGGGACAAGCAGCCGTCTGCCTCTCATCCTTGCAGCGCGGCTGTCACTGTCTCTCCCTCCTGCGCCCTGCAGCCCCTCCCTTCACTCCCCCAGCTCACCTCCGAGCTGCTGCTGACATCACTCCCCGAGGCCTCCTCTTCAGAGCCGCCTCGAGACACGGTGACTGCCGGCCGCCTCCGCACTTCACTGCTCCTCTGCTCTTCGCGGGCACCTCCCTGCACCGCGCCGGACAGCGTTCCTCTGGCCTCGGCAGCGCTCCGGTCCACCGCGTCACCAACCTCTCCAGCCGTGTGCAAGGTGGGTCCCGGCTCTCTCCCCGCATCGATCACTCCCTGGGATTTGTCGGGTGATAACTCTGCATGCTCTTCAGTTTCTTTCTGCCCACCACGATAAGCATGTGGTGGGTCCGGCGCCATCTTGCTGGGAGGAACCGCTGGCCCCAACTGGGCTTTGGACGTGAAAAAACTGCCAATAGCGGGCTTAGGGGGTCTCTTGATGCTGCCCCCCGTCTTCCTCTTCCTGTTGCCCCTCATCTGGCCGAATGGGGCAAATTGTGGGGTGCTAGATCAACTGTAATGACCAGGGCTAGTCGGCAGCTCTCCTAAACGTGCCTTCACTCTTCTATGCCGAAACCACGCCCCCCACAAATTGTTGTTTTAATATAGACAATTAAAATTGCCTTTGACAAGTCTCCAAAGTATAATAGTTGCAACATTCTATTGTATGATGGGACAGACTTAAAAGGTCCTGCGATATTATCTCAGGAAAAGTTTTAACTCTGCTCCATCTGTACATAAATTGAAGCATTTATTTACATTGGTTTACAATTGCATGCATAACTTAGTGATGAGAGTGTCTATACCTTGTGCTCAAAATGGTTTCAGATCCACTTGAATAAGATAGAGGGGGGTTGTTCTGATAACGGAGTTTTAACTCCGCTTTGGGTTGATCATTCAGTTTTCCTATTTGCTTATTTTTTTCGAATGTGTCATAATGGGTGGTTTTAGCTCTGCCTCAAGGTTTTGCCAATGGATGTTTTCGGGAAGGTCTAGCTGTGTGCATAGGTCAAAATGGTATTAGATCTTAATGCTCGCTTTAAGCAGTATTTTCACACTGTGTGAAGATGTTTTTAAGTGAAATTTTAAAGCAGACCTAAAACCGCCTGTTACACTTAACACCTTAAAAAAAAAAAAAGTAAATAGGTGAAACTAATGATCAGGGCAAGGTGTAAGATCACCTTAAAGCGGACATAAAAATACTAGTTACCCTTGAAGAATACAGTTTTGTAAGTACCACTAAACTATGTATTTGGTTATAAACAAATGTAAATAATTGTTTCAATTAATGCACAGCAGTATGTTGCTGACTATGCTATGGAGACCTGACCAAAGACCATTGTTATTGTCTGTATTAAATAACAATTGACTTCAGTAAATTGCCCTGGAACCAAAAGCCTGTCCAATTCACAAAAATTATAGCTTTTATGGACGCTTTGCAAACTAAAATGTAAACAACTTTGCAATATATTGCTTTATTCAAAAACTTTTCATCAAAATGTTTTGGTGATTTTCAGTGGACTTCCATTTATTACGTTTAATATTCCTAAGCATCTAGGCTCTATGCATCTTGGCGTGTATAACTGTGACGGCTTAAAGCTGTGCATTTATTCTCCAAATCCCTCGGTGACCTCGAATTCATTATTAGATTCATATGGTTCTACAAACTGTGCCATTCATTTTTTAAAAGCCTGGTGTTTCAGAAATTCTCAATATATGTACTTTGTGTCTTTGTTATGCAGAAACCAAATGAATGTGATGTTGTGTTTGTCACAAATATGTGACTTACGCTGATCAATGTATAGATGGTGTTCATTTATGTAGGATTGCTGTCTTATGGATTTGTTCTTATAGTGACCTGAATATATGTTACTAAATCCACAGGGGATCAGGGAGGCTGTTGTACATAAATCAAACATGTTTGCTGAAGGAGAGATTTTTCCAGTGAATTCAGTTTGATAGTTAAATCTGCAATCCCCAGTACATTGACATAGTGCCACACAGCGCCACTTTTTTGGCCTCAGCGTGGGATTCAAGAAAGAAACTTCAGCAACGCCGGTGCGGCAGTCAGCTAGCGTTTTATTTAACACTAGCGATGAAAATGATGCATCGCCGGACACTCTGGTTGAAGCAGCGCCAGATGGAACCTGGCGCTGTAGCTCAAGATCCCATAGAGCACAATGGGCAGAACTTGATTGTAGTGTTTAATGCTTATAATTAGAACTTGCATTGTGACTGGTCAATTATTGAAACGGAGGACTTAGATGGTCAAAATGTTTTTTTGGGGGGTTATTAAGATTTTAATGGCTTCTTTTGCTTGACAATGTGTCATTTGAACAACAACGACTAAAATGCAGCCAAAGTCACTGTACATTTTGTCCCCTTTGTCCCCAGCAGTGAATTCTTGTAACTGTAATGAAAAAATGCTGACCTGCACCGGAAAAATACAGCGGAAAAATACAATACGTTAATGCTTAAACTGTTTCCCTGGTGCCCACCCCAGCTGCAGGTGCAGGATTAGAATCGGAAGGTTCAGACGATCCAGAATCCCAACCTGACAACAGCCAAGAGCTGGAAGTCAATGTGAGAGCCAGCACTAGCCAGCAAGTCTACACATCTGCAGCCAGCTCCTCCTCCAGCCAACCGGAGCCTGTCTGTAGTGCTAGAGTAAAGTGCTCTCTTCAATCATTATTTCCAAATTGTGTGTGTGTGTGTGTGTGTGTGTGTGTGTGTGTGTTCCAATTGCCTTGGCCCATGCTTTCATCTGTTGCCATGTATGTGTTTGCATTGTTTAAATCTACTCTTGTTTGTAGACCACAATGTTCCACGCTCCACACCCACAGCCAGCTCTTCCTCCAGCCAACTGGAGCATGTCTGTGTTGTCTTTATTGGCTAAAATAAATTCATATTCTCCTGTTGCCTGATACCATGCCTAGTGAATGCTTTATTTGTTGCTCTTGATAGTGATGCTTTGCCCATTTGATTTCAGTCCACACTGTTCTACACTCCACACCCAGCCCCAGCTTCTTGTTCAGCCAGCCTGACCCTGTTTGTGATTGCTTTATTGTATTGTGTTTTCTTTGTTCGTATTGTCCAAATATCTTGCCCCTGTGTTTGTAGGCTGCATTCATGGGCGCAACACCTATGGCTGTTTGGAAATCTCCAGCTCAGCTCAATGTGCTACCTCTGTCTGTCTGTAAGTGCAACTTTGGCAGGTGTCTTCTACTGGCCAATGTAGACATGCTCCCCTACTCAGTCATTTCATGTGATCTGTTTTGCTCATTCATTGTTAGGCCTGCCCTTTGGAATTCCAGTTCTGCTGCAGAGTATGAAGGAGATGGTCAGTATGTGAGTAACCATACCTGTATTGTGCTTTGGCATTTTGATGTTTGTTCCACATTGTCTATGATATCTCCTCTTTGGGGCATAAGCCACATATTACATCCAGTTGGACTGGCCTTGCTTTGTATTCTGCTGGTGGATATGTAATGTTTCTATGCCATTGGCAAATGTATTGTTCTCTACTTGTAAGAATCAACAATGTCCTTTGTCTCCCTCCTCTAGTGTGATATGACTGCTGACCCTTATCTGAGGAAGACCAGAAGTCCCCACCACCACAGATGTCACAAGCATCAGGGGATGAGGCTACACAAGTATTTGAGCAGTGATTAAACATCTGGACCAAAGGCCAATTCAGGGTCAAAAGGGTGCATGTTGCTGGCCTATTTTGCCACACACATTTTACATTTCACCTGTGTTTATTTACATTGTGTCATCCGCTTCCACAAAGCCCTTCTGGAATGGAAACAACCGATGATTCAGGAGTTCTGGCAACCCAGCCATCTGTGTCCCCCTCGGTAAGTTACGTGGTTACATATAATTCAAGACAACAACCCTTTGTGCAAACTGTGCTGGACTGCATTAATGTGGCCAAGCAGCAACATAGTCCCAATTAGCATCACTAACACACTGCAATGTAGTGTGTGTGGCTATTAATTTAAATATTTTGCCAGTCCGCATATGCTGACATTTTACTTCCGTTACATCACATAACAATCTGATGTGTGAGCTGGGGTAACAAGAACCCTACTCCAAACTCAGCCATTTGTGTGATGTAGCTTTCTTCTCTAATTTCAGCCTCCATTGTTGGTAGTTGCAGAGCCAGAAAGGCAACCCAGTAGCACACAGCTATATGAGCTTGGTACGCAAATGCTTCAAGCCTACAGTAGGCAAAAACAACATGGCCAGCTGGCAGAAAGACCCACGGGCATTGAAAGAAAATTGCAGCAGCTTCAATCAGAAATGAATCCTTGGGCTCAGTAGGCAGCACAGGCACAGGAACAATAGATGGAGCTGCAGCACGTGCACAGGAACAACATTTGGCCATTATTGCAGTAATCAAGGAGAGTTTGGGAGAAATGGCTTTGCTGAAGGTCCTCTAACAGCAGGTGGAACAGCAAGACATATTTTTCCAGGCCCTGTTTGGTGCTGGGTCAGTGCCTTTAAACCCTCCTGCGGACAATAGCCAAACAACAGAACCACAATATCCAGCAGTTCCTCCTGGCTGCCAACCCCTGGATGGTCCCTCACCATATGTCCGTGATGCCTGGTAATGTGTGCATTTTTGCATTCGTACATTTGTTGGAAGATTGTTGCCCATAAATTTTGAGTTATCAGAAGCAATACATTTGAATGTGTTTATGCCCAATGGCACTGTGAATGTTGTGTTTGTAGTTTATGTGAAAAATGGGACCCCCCCCCCCAAAACACAATCTCAATTTCATTCCTTGGACAGATAGAAGGATGATTCAACCACAAACACTCCAAAACCAAAAATGCTGTTGTGCCAGCCAAAAACTGGAAAACTTGTAACGGAAAATCTTTCAAAACATTATATGCAAGGCAGCAAGTGTTTTCCCCCTGGGTTACTCACCATCATAGCTCTGGCTTTGGGTCATGCTGCTGGCCAATGGATGTGCCATCAGGAGCATGAAGACATGTTAGAAGTATAAAAGAAAAATAAACAAAACAAAGCAATAAACAGTGAGTCAAACACACAATGTATTAGGTGCAGAGGCACACATTAGCTAGTTTTATGCATATGTTTGACATCAGCCCACGTGAAAAGACCGGAAGGGGTGTGGAGGAAGTCACTGGCCTATGATACCCTCCAACAATATTAAAACCAAACACAAAAATCACATGAGCAGCACACTTGTCAGTTCAACAGCAAAAATCACATGAGCAGCACACTTGCCAGTTCAACAACATTACAACACACAAAGTCTACTCCCCAGTGAACGAGGTGCTGCCCTGAACCCAGAGTGGGATGTGAGGGGAGGAAGGGGGGAAAGTGCTCCTCCAATTTAGACCCTCGGAGCCCAACTCAGAGGGGCCAGACTCCTCCAATACCCCACCAGCAACCTCATGGAGTGATGGGGAGTCAACCACCTCCGGACTCCCCACCTGAGACTGGCCCCACTGGTAGCCATACTCCTGATTATACTCATCAGAGGATCCCCTACCTCAATGGCTGACTCCTCTGGGACATCATCCTCCTCGGCCCTTTCCTCCCCTTGGTCCTACACCTTGCCATGGTATGAAGGCCAGTCCTCGATTGATCTGTTGGAGTCCTGACCTCGGGTGCAGGGGAGAACCTCCTTGCCATGTTTGGTGAGGGGAAGCCGCTTATCTGTGAAGACAAAAAACAGGAAGCGCCATTAAGGACAAGTCCTTGCTGTAGTTAGAATCTAACCTAGGTTGTCCTGCATTCTTACCGGAGGCATAGGCATCATAGAGTCGGTACACAAACTCCCAACGCTTGAAGTCTGACCACCGTTGGCAGGCGGACTTGGGATGGAGCTGACGTCAAAGCACCGGGCCACAGTAGCCTTAATCTCCTCCCCAATGTTCCCCTTCCGGGCCAGAAGTCGAGCATAGTCATACTCCTGCTGACACATGTCCTACATGCACAAAAAAACACAAAATTGTAAAAGACAAAATAACAAAATACACCAATAATTATAATAGATGTGTATTTACATAAAAACGCATTGCAGCACACTAATAGATACGAATACTAAAATACTCATCACAAAAGAGGCCTCAGACAAAAGTGAACAAGAAGGCAGCAACAGGAAAGACACGCCCACACAAAAACAGCATGTGCATAAAACACACACAAAACACTTTTATAATCTGGCCATTTACAAGGGGCTGCCCATTGGTGGGTGGCCTTGCAGGGGATGGCACGGCGCAATCTGAGCTGCTTGAGGAGCTGCTGGGAAATCTGTTTGCCCCGTATTTTTTTTTGGGGGGGGGGCATCTTTAAACCATAGAGGCAAACCGGAAGTGCACAAGGCGAAACCAAATGCAGAACAGTAATGGCGGAGCCTGACAGCGTTAAAAACAAATAACATTGCCCCATTTTGGATTGATTGATGAGAATGCTAGATAGTGCTAGCGGTGAATGCGAGAAAGCAACCACTGTGTTTAACATCAAAAGAATGCAGCACAGGATGAGAGGCAGCGCAATAAAAGAATATCTGAAACCTGGCGCTCAACCCAACATTTAACAACAAAAAACACAGCGCCAGTGTTGGTGCTGTAAAACTTGTCAGTAAGGCACACAGTGCCTGTTGCAACATGAAAAAAGCATGTAAAATATCTGTCACGATCAGCTTACCTGTGCCGCGTTCCAGCGGTGTCCCCGTCGCCCCGCCATCCAGGCGCCGGCCGCGCCGGGCGGCAGCTCGCGCGGCTGCGGGCGCGGCCCCTCCTTCTCCTCCTGCCGGCGTGTCCGGCATCTGCACACGTGCTCGCGCGGGTGCGCGAGCACGTTCCTTCTATGCCCTCCGGCGGCGCTGCATTCAGCGGGGCCGCCGGAGGAGGTGAATAAATTAAAAAGGGGCACGCCCCCTTTTTAGTTAAAGGGCCTATGAGCCCAGCTGGCCAGCACGTCCCCTATTCCTTCTGAAGGGCCAATGAGCCCTGGGTTCAGTGGGGGGACACGCCCCCTCCTGTTGTGCACTCCAATCATTATCATGATCCTGTGTGCACCAATCACAATTCCTTCCCTCTTATGTCTGTCCCTATAAAGCTCTTTTCCCCGCAGTTGGTGGTTGCCTGTGATAGCGCCTAGACCCCAGCCATTGTCAATCCCTGATTTTGATCCAGATTCCCGTTGCTGACCCTCGCTTGTTTGACCATCTGTGATCTCCACTCCTGTTGCCGACCCTCGCTTGTTTGACCATCCGTGATCTCCACTCCTGTTGCCGACCCTCGCTTGTTTGACCATCCGTGATCTCCACTCCTGTTGCCGACCCTCGCTTGTTTGACCATCCGTGATCTCCACTCCTGTTGCCGACCCTCGCTTGTTTGACCATCCTTGATCTTCACTCCAGTTGCCGACCTTTGCCTGTCCTTGGACTCCCACCATACGCTCACATACCGGCTACCCGATTCCACTTCCAGCCGCGGGCTCTCCAGTACTCTGTACCATAAGACCTCAACCTTTGAGCCATTAAGTCCTGGGGGCAACCGATCCCGAGCAGGCGTGCTCTGCGTCTCGGCAAGCGGGGGCTCCTATAGGTGAAGCTGGCTGCGGAGATTGGGGGTTGAGGTCCTTACCAAGAGAGCTGGAGTTGTCCAAGTGGTAAATTGTGGTTCCGGGAGCGTGATATTATCACAGGCCCTCATGGATGACCTGGTACAGCAAGTTCAGGCTATGGCCACAGCTATAAATCAACTTGCCCAGAGAGTGGCCAATCAAGAAACCAGGCAGATTCCTGCATCCGCTGTACCACCTCACGTGTCGGAGCCGAAGGTCCCGTTACCAGAGAAATTTTTTGGAGATCGAGCCAGATTCTCCAATTTCAAAAACTCCTGCGAGCTGTACTTCAGATTGAGACCTGGGTCCTCGGGCACCGAGACCCAACGGGTGGGGTTAGTTATCTCCCTTTTGCAAGGAGATCCCCAATCATGGGCCTTTAGCCTGCCTCCAGATGATGCTGCCCTGCACTCCGTTACTTCCTTTTTTCAGGCTATGGGTGTGTTATATGCTGACCCAGACCAGCAGTCCACAGCCGAAAATAGGCTTCGGGCCTTGAAGCAAGGTCGGAATACTGCCGAAGATTACAGTTCTGAATTCCGGCGGTGGGCAGTAGACTCCAGATGGAATGACCCAGCCCTGTGTAGCCAGTTCCGAATGGGTCTATCAGAGGGTATCAAGGACGCTTTGGTCAATTTCCCTACACCAGCAGATCTAGACCAGCTAATGCAGGTCTCCATCAAAATAGATCGGCGTCTTAGGGAGAGAGCCAGGGAAAGGGTTAGGACTTCTTCGTCCTTTAAGCCATCTCAGTCCTCCAACCCACTCCCTTCCCCTGGGGCAAACACACCTTCCTCCTCACTGGAAGAACCCATGCAGATCGGTAGAGCTCGTCTTACCCAGGACGAGAAGCAGCGTAGACGCTCCATGGGTCTCTGCTTATATTGTGGGAATCCGGGACATTTTGCTAGGTCCTGTCCTAACAAGGGATACCCGGCGGGAAACTTCCTCGCCTAGATCAGGAGGGGAGTACTGGTCTAGGTAAATCAGTTAATTACTCTCACTTGAATAAAATGTTAATCCCCATAGAGCTTTCTTGGGGTCCCTCCAAACGGGCAGTATCCGCCTTTATCGACAGTGGAGCTGCAGGTAATTTCCTGGACCGGAGCATGATCTCCGTCCTGGGGATTCCGCTGGTACCCCTTGGAAAATCTCTACAGGTTCTAGCCATAAATGGGAAGGCCATCCAGGGAGGTCCGGTTAGTACCAAGACCCCACCTCTCAATTTAATCGTTGGCTCTTCTCACTCTGAATATATCGAGTTCTTGGTTTTTGACTGTCCTGAAACCCCGGTAGTACTGGGATATCCCTGGTTAAAACTCCACAACCCCATTTTAGACTGGCAGACTGGGGATTTAGTGAGGTGGAGTAATCACTGCAAGACACATTGTTTTTCCACTGCCCTCAAAAGTTTTCAGATGCTGCCACAGGGATTGCCTCAGCCTTACGCAGATTGGGCTGATGTTTTTTCCGAACGTTCTGCCGATTCCCTTCCCCCTCATAGGCCCTATGACTGCCCTATTGACCTGCTCCCTGGGACCATCCCTCCTAGAGGGAAGGTTTATAATCTCACTCGGCCGGAAGAACTGGCCATGAAGGAGTACATCTCCGAGAATTTAAGCAAGGGGTTCATCCGTCCTTCAACATCACCCGCGGGGGCTGGCTTCTTTTTTGTGGAGAAGAAGGATGGGGGTTTAAGGCCTTGTATAGACTACAGAGCCCTGAATAAGATCACGGTTAAAAACCGGTATCCCCTTCCCTTGATTGGGGATTTATTTAATCAAGTAGTAGGAGCTCGGGTGTTCTCCAAGCTAGACCTGAAGGGGGCCTACAACCTGATTCGTATTCGACAAGGGGATGAGTGGAAAACTGCATTCAATGTTAAAGATGGTCATTACGAATATTTAGTCATGCCCTTTGGCCTTTGTAATGCCCCTGCGGTCTTCCAAGACTTCGTTAATGACGTCTTCCGAGACTATTTGGGCAGGTTCATGGTAATTTATTTGGATGATATCCTCATTTTCTCTAAGTCTTTGTCCGAACATAGACTGCATGTGAAAATGGTACTTCAAAAACTAAGAGAGAATAACTTGTATGCAAAGATTTCTAAATGTATGTTTGAGGTCACCACCGTTCCCTTTTTGGGTTATATAATCTCTAGCCAGGGGTTAGAGATGGATACGGGGAAAGTTTCAGCGGTGCGGGAATGGGTACAACCCAAGACTTTAAAAGAATTACAGCGTTTTTTAGGTTTCGCTAATTTCTATCGACGCTTTATTAAGGGTTTCTCCAAGATTGTTGCTCCTCTCACCAACCTTACTCGCAAGGGCGCCTTCACTGTAAACTGGTCATCTTCGGTCAATGAGGCCTTCCAGACTCTAAAACAGGCTTTTACTTCGGCGCCAGTTTTAGTTCATCCTGACGTAAATAAACCTTTTACCATCGAAGTAGATGCATCTGAGTTGGGTGTGGGGGCGGTGTTGTCTCAATACTCTGGTCATCCTGATCGTTTGCATCCTTGCGCCTACTTCTCACGGAAATTTAGTACCGCGGAACAGAACTATGATGTTGGAAACAGGGAGTTATTGGCGATTAAACTGGCTTTTGATGAATGGCGTCACTGGTTGGAGGGGTCATTGTATCCGATCACGGTCTATACTGATCACAAAAACCTCGAGTACATTAGCTCAGCTAAGAGACTGAACTCTCGTCAGGCCCGTTGGGCATTATTTTTCTCGCGTTTTAATTTTATAATTACATTTAAGCCAGGAGTGAAAAACTCTAAAGCGGATGCTCTGTCCCGTTTGTTTGGGGATTGTAAGGATCGGGGTGATATGGGTGAACCTATTTTGCCTGTGGGATGTGTGATTGGGGCCTTGCTTCCTGATCTTTCGAATGCACTGGCACCATTTCAAAATGAGTCCCCTGTAGATGTACCTTTAGGATGTCAGTTTGTACCTCCGCATATGCGTTCCGATGTAATTCGCGAGTTTCACGATGCCAAAACTGCTGGACATCTAGGAAATCGTAAAACTTTCATTTTAGCCCGACGCCTTGTATGGTGGCCTACTATGCGCCGTGATATAACTACCTTTATCGACGCATGTTCTGTTTGTGCACGAAGTAAGGGGGTTCACAAGGCCCCTAGTGAGTGTTTAGTCCCACTTGAGATTCCTAAAGAACCATGGACTCATATCTCTATGGATTTTATTGTAGATTTGCCTCTCTCACATGGGAACACTGTGATTTGGGTGGTCGTCGACCGTTTCAGTAAGATGGCACATTTTATTCCTTTATCTAAGCTACCATCAGCTCCTGAGCTTTCGCGGTTATTTATCTCGCACATTTTCCGTATCCATGGCATACCATCTAACATAGTTTCCGATCGGGGTGTGCAATTTACTTCGCGTTTTTGGAAGAACTGTTCTCGCTTGGGGATTCAGATATCTTTGTCTTCTGCTTACCATCCTCAAACCAATGGACAGACTGAGAGAACCAATCAGAGTCTAGAACAGTATTTGCGGTGTTACATTTCCGACGCACAAGAACAGTGGTCAGAATATATTGACTTCGCGGAATTTGCATACAATAATGCGCCGAGTGAAAGTACCAAAGTCTCTCCGTTTTTCTGCAATCTTGGGAGGAATCCCAGGGCTTCCTCTCTCTCTGGGTCCCCTTCCAATTTACCGGCATTGGAAGAGTGGCTCCAAGAGCGGAAGAACATCTGGACCCGCGTCCAGCAGACTTTGAAAGAAACTATTCTTAGATACAAAAGGTTTGCCGATCGCCACAGGTCTCAAGAACCCGCGCTTCAGATTGGGGACTTTGTTTGGGTTTCTACAAAAAATATTTCTCTGCGGCAACCGTCCAGTAAGTTAGGGCCCAAGTTTATTGGCCCTTTCCCCATTATTCAGAAATTAAGCAACGTGTCCTTTAAGGTTCAACTCCCGCAAACCATGAGAATCCCAAATTCTTTTCACGTGTCACTGTTAAAACCAGCCAAGAATGTACCGCGTCCATCATCGCCGCCTATTCTAGTAGATAACGAACCAGAATATGAAGTAAACAAAATTCTTGACTCGCGCAAGCTCCGTAATTCTTTACAATATCTAATTGACTGGGTTGGTTACGGTCCTGAGGAGAGATGTTGGGTTGCGGCAAAAGATGTGCATGCTAAAGTTCTTATTAAAAAGTTCCATCGTGACAATCCGGGGAAACCTGGTGAGGGTCCGGAGGCCCCTCATGAAGGGGGGGGGGTAGTGTCACGATCAGCTTACCTGTGCCGCGTTCCAGCGGTGTCCCCGTCACCCCGCCATCCAGGCGCCGGCCGCGCCGGGCGGCTGCGGGCGCGCCCCCTCCTTCTCCTCCTGCCGGCGTGTCCGGCATCTGCACACGTGCTCGCGCGGGTGCGCGAGCACGTTCCTTCTATGCCCTCCGGCGGCGCTGCATTCAGCGGGGCCGCCGGAGGAGGTGAATAAATTAAAAAGGGGCACGCCCCCTTTTTAGTTAAAGGGCCTATGAGCCCAGCTGGCCAGCACGTCCCCTATTCCTTCTGAAGGGCCAATGAGCCCTGGGTTCAGTGGGGGGACACGCCCCCTCCTGTTGTGCACTCCAATCATTATCATGATCCTGTGTGCACCAATCACAATTCCTTCCCTCTTATGTCTGTCCCTATAAAGCTCTTTTCCCCGCAGTTGGTGGTTGCCTGTGATAGCGCCTAGACCCCAGCCATTGTCAATCCCTGATTTTGATCCAGATTCCCGTTGCTGACCCTCGCTTGTTTGACCATCCGTGATCTCCACTCCTGTTGCTGACCCTCGCTTGTTTGACCATCCGTGATCTCCACTCCTGTTGCCGACCCTCGCTTGTTTGACCATCCGTGATCTCCACTCCTGTTGCCGACCCTCGCTTGTTTGACCATCCGTGATCTCCACTACTGTTGCCGACCCTCGCTTGTTTGACCATCCTTGATCTTCACTCCAGTTGCCGACCTTTGCCTGTCCTTGGACTCCCACCATACGCTCACATACCGGCTACCCGATTCCACTTCCAGCCGCGGGCTCTCCAGTACTCTGTACCGTAAGACCTCAACCTTTGAGCCATTAAGTCCTGGGGGCAACCGATCCCGAGCAGGCGTGCTCTGCGTCTCGGCAAGCGGGGGCTCCTATAGGTGAAGCTGGCTGCGGAGATTGGGGGTTGAGGTCCTTACCAAGAGAGCTGGAGTTGTCCAAGTGGTAAATTGTGGTTCCGGGAGCGTGATAATATCCGAAGGGAACAGGGACACAAGGAAAACACTTGGCAGGGCTTCTGCATGTCCCTAATGTAATTTCACCAGCAAAACACCAAAGTACTATAATGAAGGTAAAAGACATGCGAGAAGGTCAGTTATTATCTTATGACAATACTTAATTTGCTAAGTATAAATACTCACAGGCAAACAGCAATTAGAATGGTTACCTGAATGGTAACTGCTGGTCACCTTGGCCATGTTAATGAAATATGCTGTTTAGCGTCCTCTTGCTGGCATATGGCCTGTTTGTGAACATCTTTCATTTTTGGCACTGCTATTTTGACAAAATGGCGCTGCAAGTCACAATGCCCGATGTTAACTAATTAGCTTTAACTGGTGCACTAGGTATTGATCGGCCTGTGTCAGCGCCTGTTGGACCCAAATGTCGATAATAACAGCACCAGTGAGCGCCACTCTGTACTGCCGTCTTTTAGTCGCTGCACATAACAGTTCAGTGCAGTTTTGTCCATTGTGGTTATGAGATCATAACCTACTGCGTCAATAGGCAAACAGCTTAGCATTAACAAGAGCACTGGTCACCGCAAACTATATAGCGCTAGTGATAAATTAGATGCAGGCTGCCGAAAATATCGGTGCTGCCTCTTTTTTGTTTGTTGAATTGGGCACTTGGTGGCGCAGCAGCTAAATATTGGCGCTTGGTGGCATTAACAGGCACTGACACTTGATAAATCAGGCTAATAGTGAGCTGTTGGCTCTATATGTACCTGGGGAGCCTTATTTAAGAAGCGTCAGCTCCACACATCACCACTTTTTTGGTCTTAACAGCACTCCGCATCCGATTCAAGAAATATAAGCTAGTGTCATATTTAACACTAGCGCCAAAAAGGTTGCAGCGCCGAGGACTCTGGTTGAAGCAGCGCCAGATGAAAACTGGCACTGTAGCTCAAGTTCCCATAGAGCACATTGGGCAGAACTGGATTGAACTGTGTAATGCTTATAATTAAACACATTTTTTGAACAGAACTTGTAGATCCAAGATGTCACAGAATGTTTTTTTTTGTGTGGGGGGGGTCTTAAAATTGATTTTAATGGCTTCTGTTGCTTAACGCAGCCTGAACACGCTGTAAAGTTTGTCCCCTTTGTCCCCTGGAGTAATTCCTTGTAACTGTAATGATGAAATGCCAACCAGCGCCAGCAAAAAAACAACCCCAAAGATTTCAAGGAGGAAAAAATATGCTGTTGAGAAAAATGGTGGTCCAAAGTTGTGCTCACTGGAGCTGGAATAATCAGCAGTCAGGTCCAACAGGTGTTGACATAGGCCGGCCAATACCTTGTGCAACATTCAAAGCTAATTAGTAGTGTTCTGTGTAGCGACTGCTAGCACCAATGTAGTCCACAGCAGTGGGCCAGAAAGGACCAAAATGCCGGCTCTCCAGAACTGACGCTATAACCACAAAAAAGATAATTAATGGCGCACATCATAAATACGGCCAATAGCAATGTATTTCCTATATATTAATGACAGTACTGTTTGAGGCGTATCCCATAGTTGGATAGTTTCAGTAAAGGATTTTGACTATCCAGGTGACTGGCCTAAGTTATTGTCCCAAATTTGGGATGCCGTGCTGTGTAAAATTCCCCAAATCTCCATGCTCATCCAATCAGTGCTTTATTAAATAGCACAGGATGACAGTCGCAGCTTGCTGAAACAATACATTTTACTCAGCCTTACAATCGCCAGCAAAATGTCCAAATTCAGGTATGTGAAATTTAACTTCAGTTACACTGTATGGTTTATACTGTATGTGTTGTTAATTTGAGGACTTTGTGTATCTTTACCAACTATTGAGATAAAGACATTATTGCATGTTCATACTGAGTGCTGTAACTTTGAATGCATTGTGATGTCTATATCTTGATCCCTGACAACTGTGTTAAAGCACAATCCAATTATCCTCATTTGAAAGTAGACATTTCCACTTCCAATTGCAGCACAATGCCCATCCTGTTTTTGCATTCTGGAAGCATTACTCAGTTGGAAAGTGCAATAAAATGATTAGTTTGAATAATTATTTCTCTCTCTGCCTAGCATTGATCTGCAACCTGTTCCCGCTCTGACCTTTCCTACGCTCAGCTCCGGCTTGTTATTGAAGGGACATGAGCTTATTTCCAATATGAATTGCTTTTTATGTTCACTCGATACGTTTCCTACCAGCCTTTTGTTCCAAAATAATGATGACATATGATACACGTTAGCTTTATTACCAAGTGCTGCTGTCCTCTGCAATAACTAGAAGCTGGGTCACATATTGAAAGGCAATGACAAAGCTAGGATTGCAGCTTATTTGGGTTTTGCATGATTACCTACCTCTGTGCTTCTAACAACATTCTTTGTATTCTTTACTAATATTAGATTCTAAGCAACCCCAATATATAAATAAAAATAATTGTTAACCCCTGTAGACAATGCAAATACAAAAAAAATATTTTTTACTCTATAAGGCGCACTTAGTTTTTCAAAGTGGGGGTGGAGATGTCGGTGCGTCTTATTGGGCGAATGT
Organism: Gastrophryne carolinensis; assembly: GCA_027917425.1. NCBI lineage: Eukaryota > Metazoa > Chordata > Amphibia > Anura > Microhylidae > Gastrophryne > Gastrophryne carolinensis. Next base: position 540,387,994 of record CM051234.1, read on the forward strand.
AAAAAAAAAAAACCTCACTTTGCATTATCCTCATGCTGCTGGACAAGCCGCCACAGCCACGGGAGGCCAGAAGATAGAGGAGCGGCAGACGGGCAGGCAGGGCAACCAATCCCTGCTCGCTGCCTCTGACGCATTGCCTGCACATGCACACACAGAGCAAACACCCAGAAAAGTGAGTTTACATTTTTTTTCTTTTACCTATGAGGAATGAGAGGAGGAAATGCAACACTGCCTAAAAGAATGGGGGGGAATGCCACACTGCCTATGGGAACGGGAGGGAAAATGCCACACTGCCTATGGGAAAGGGAGGGAAAATGCCACACTGCCTATGGGAAAGGGAGGGAAAATGCCACACTGCCTATGGGAAAGGGAAGGGAAAATGCCACAATGCCTATAGGAATGGGGGGAATGCCACGCTGCCTATGAGAATGGGATGGGGGAAATGCCATGCTGTCTATGAGAATGGGATGGGGGGAATACCACACTGCCTATAGGAATGGGAAGGGAAAATGCCACAATGCCTATGAGAATGGAATGGGGGGAATGCCACGCTGCCTATGAGAATGGGATGGGGGAATGCCATGCTGCCTATGAGAATGGAAGGGGGGATTGCCACTCTGCCTGTAATGGGGGGGATTCTGCACCTTATTAATAGAAGGTCAAAGCACACCCATAAAAATCTCAGTAGATAGTAAATGTGGGAGAAAAGAAAGCCGAGGGGTTCAGCATAATCCTGTACATTGACCCTATATGCACATACAATAACCTTACATGTGATGAGGGAATAAGCGAACACCCACTCAAAGCAGCTATGCATCAATCAAAGTGATTTAATATGTGAATAAACAAGTATGTACATATACAATAACCAGTCTAAACACTATACAGATAGTATGTTTGACCACCAGGGGTCAGTATGTTGTAAAAACCAGGTACAGATATGAGCTCGCTGTACCTGGTTTCTACAACATACTGACCCCTGGTGGTCAAACATACTGCCTGTATTGATGCATAGCTGCTTTGAGTGGGTGTTCGCTTATTTCCCCACCACATGTAGGGGGATTCTGCACCTTGCCTATTATTTGGCTATTGAGGGGATTGTGTTTTACCACAACATTTAGTTCAGAATATATATTTTTTTATTTTCCTCCTCCACTAGTAGGTGCATCCTATGGGCAGGTGCGTCTTATATGGCGAAAAATACAGTAAGTTACCTTTGTTCTCCCACAAGTCCTGGTCTGGATCTTCAATTACCTGGTGAGGAGATCCGGTCCAGCTGTTCATGTGTGCCCCTTCTGATATACAATAATAATATTATTTTCCTAAAGAGCAGTTTAGATTATAGATAAACATTATTGATTTTGAAAGGCAATTTCCTCAATTTGTACTTTTGTCCCTGATACCTGGTTCTATCTCCAACTTAAAGAAAGATTCCTCCTAACAAGAGCCAGGTTAGTGATCCCCAGGCATTGAGCAACTTGTCAAACAAGTTGCGCTAACAGGCGTCACTCCTGAAACCGTTGCCCTGACAACGGTACACGTGTCAGACGCTTCTGACACGTACGGGCGGCCTCGAGGCCCCGCCCCTCCATTTCCTGTCGGCTGGAACAAAATGCACACCGCCACCTCCATTCAGTGCGGCGCGCCATCCAGCGCACAGGCGGGAGCGGGACCTCGGACGCCACCCATTCTATAGAATGGGAAAGAGACTCTGGACAGAGGTAAGTAAACTCCCTATTACCTATACCCTTCCCCCTTCTCTGCTGGCCACTAACTTTGAGACTCGTCCACAGCATATCCTGAATTTGCAGCATATAGTGACATACACAGCCCCAGCCATTTACCAGGGGACCAATTGAAAACAAGGTAAAGCACCAAATCTACTTATTAGCCCTATACCGCTAATTAGAACTACACTTACAATTATTACTTATCTACTATAGATCTTAAAAAGAAGATTTAACCTTATTAAAGAGAAAGCAAGCGCTCCTTCATACAGAGGTACTATTTTTACCCCTCTTTTTTGCATCCATTATGAGATATACCTTCTACAACAAGTAAATGTCTGTTTGAATACATTACTAATGATTGTATCATTTATTAGAGAGTGCACTGAGGAAGCAGTTAATGCGAAACGTCTGCACACCCTGCTGTATATTTTTAAAGGTGACACGCTTGCTGCATACTGGTAATCAGACACTTGCTACAAACTGTATTCAACAGATTACAGAACATTTTTGGGGATGACCAGATAAGGATTTATCATCTGTTGATCTCCCCTTATTATTTAAAATATGTGAACTAAATATGTAAATGTAAATATATACCTGTGTATATACTATCTGTAATATGTGAAAAAAATGTACAAGGAATGTGAAACTTATGTGAAGTGACACAATGCATGAATAATTTATGAACAAATAAATCTATTAATGCTACCACCAACTTCATAAGGTATTCACTGACCGACAGTCCATTTAACTGCTCAACCTTCAGGGGGCTTTCTAACAGAAATACCCCCTCCCCCCCTTCAATTAAGATAACCAGAGTAGGGACACAAGATCCTGGACAACTTCCCCCGCAGGTACATCCCAAGAGGAGTATCTACAGGGACCCCCTCACCCCCCCATTCTGCAATTTAGTCAAAACATTGGGTTATCCCCAAGAAACTAAGTTGCCCAGGATAATACTGTCAGAGACCCATTAGAATATTATACTACCTTGCAGACCAAGCACCAGCCAAAAAAAAAGACACAACTATCCGGCCAAGAATGGGACCAGTTATTTAAGGACTTCTCACAGACCATTACAGTTAGTTCAGATACAGAAGGATCCCATGAATCAATACAGGAGAAATTCAGATCCCTAGAAGTAGTACTACGTAACAAAACTAAAGTACATTGGAACATAGTATACTTACGTAAATACTTAGAAGAAGGAATAGTACCTTTTGGCCTGAGAATTAAGATATTCCCCCAGATAGGTGAAATAGATCACACTTTCAAAGAAAAATGGGAAAAGAATCTTCAAACCTGCTCCTTTAATATGTTAAAACTGCTTATAGAACAACAAGAGCTCACCCTAAATAAGGTGGAAGAACAATATCAAAAGCTGTGCGAAGACCTAAACAAACACAAAAACTGGAGCAGTTTTGAAGATAATAATTTGAAAATAAAAAAGAAAATAGAGACCCTCATTAAAGTGGACCATCACCCTCCGGTGATCAGCCCAGGAATCTATAAGATTCCCGGGCCGATCACCTCCCTCCCCGCGGGACATCCGATCCGTCTGTGAATGGCCGGCGCGGGCGCGCGCACGTCAAGAGTGACGCGCGGGAGGCGGCGGCGGAGGAGCCGCTTGTTCGCGGCTGTCAAACTGCTTGTCCGTCGGCGCTGGGAGTGGGGAGAGGTGAGTTTTTGGGGTGATCGAGGGGGTTTCACACAGCGGGGCACCCCGATCGGGGGTGCCCCACCGAAGTGGACCAAGACCCAGGATAGTCAAAATCCTGGGTGTTGGTCCACTTTAAAGCGGTCTGGGAATACAAGAATACCAAACTAACAAGAGACAGAAGGGCGTATCAAGAACAGAGAGCATACAGGTGGAGAGTGAATGTATCCAGACACCCAGAAGGCAACATAGACCCATACACATCACAATACTCATCCTCCTCCTCCGACAGCTCCCTTAGGGGAGACAAACCAAGAAGACAATACAAGCTTTTCTCCAAACACCATAGGGGAGGCCAACATAGCACACAACAGGCCAGAACAGACACAGTATCTAAGCCACTAACAAGAGGAGATAAACGGAAAAACTTCCCATCCCCAGACTCTGGGAAACCCACAATATAACCCTCAAGGGGCACATTTTTTAGGAGGGATCGGAGACCCACCCGCAGTGACGCAACAAACAAAGAAAGGTACTCTAACACAACCAGACCCATAGCCACCGCTAAGGAGGACCCTCCTACACCCAGGAACGCCATATCACACCAAATTGACAACAACATTATCAATCTAGCTGAACTACCATTATCTAGAGCCCAAATAGAGGTGCTACAGCTAGGCTTAAACTTCTGCCCTGAACAAAATATGAATAAGTTTGAGACCATAAAAGACCTACACCTATATGTGAGGAAGATCCTACTCAAACAACAATACTCAACCAACAGACTATCATCTGACACGACACAACTAACACAGGGAGACATAACTAGCTTAAGAATTCTGGAGTCACTAAGCGATCATCCAGAGGAAACTGAGAGCATAGAAGAAGGGAATCAGACAAGATACACCAAAACATTTAGGAAACCCTCAACTTACTTCCCGCCCCTGTCAGTGAACTCAAGCATCAAAACATTTATCAACTTGGTATCACAGGATATAGAGAAAGTAGACACAAAGGGGATCAGAGCAGTGAACTTCTCTCCAGCACAGAAACAAGCCTTAAAAGAATTAGTAAATAACACTGAGATAGAAATCAAACCAGCAGATAAAGGAGGGAATACTGTAATCATGACGAAGGAACAATATGAGAGAATGTGCTACAAGATTCTTGAAAACAAGGAGTGGTACCACAAAACATCCATACAAAAAATAAGGACAGACCAAGAGGAATACAACAACATCATAATGACCGCATACACCCACAAAGTCATTAACAAATCCACCTGGGAATTTCTGACAGTGAGAGACCCAGTGATACAGACATTCTACGCCCTACCCAAAATACACAAAAATACAATCAACCCCCCAGGCCGCCCCATAGTTGCGGGGATAGATTCACTCACCAGCAGAGCTAGTGAGTATGTAGATCACTTCCTTAGACCCTTCGTGGAATCACTCTCATCATATGTCAGAGACACCGCACACCTTTTAAAAATCCTCCACGACATGACTATACCCCCAAACTCAAGACTAGTTACTCTCGATGTAGAAGCACTCTACTCGTGCATCCCCCACACCCAGGGCCTAAAGGCAGTGAAATACTATCTAGACCAATTAGAGCTCACCGAATACGACCATAACCAGTTCCTGTTAGAACTACTGAGGTTTATCTTAACTCATAACACCTTCCTCTTTGGAAATCAACTATATCATCAGCAACAAGGGACGGCGATGGGCACAATCTGTGCACCATCCTTCGCTAATCTGTACCTGGGATGGTGGGAGGGGAAAATCTGGGATGAAGAGCCCACCAACAAATACATGGAACATGTCATTACATGGTATAGATATATCGATGATATCTTCATTATTTGGGATGGCACCACTCCACTACTGTTAGAATTTGTTCAAACACTAAACAAAAATACCCTAAACTTAAAGTTCACACTGGAACACCACCACCAAGAAATTAGTTTTTTAGATCTCAAAATTAGACAAGACCCCAATGGTACCATATCAACCAATTTCTTTAGGAAACCCACGGCAGCAAACAACATCCTGAGGGCAACAAGAGCACATCCCACCTCCCTCAAAAAAAGTATCCCCTATGGGGAGTACTTGAGAGCCAAGAGAAACTGTACTACCCCGGAAGACTACAAGCTAGCAGCAGACGGGATTAGACACAGACTTAAACAGCGAGGATACTCCAACAGAACCTTAAAAAGGGCATACAATAAAGTACAAACTAGAGACCGAATATCCCTTCTAGACACAGGGACGCATCAGACCAAAAATAAAAAACTAGAGCACACACCAGTCATACTCACTTTCAACGCACAACATCAGACGATTAGAAACATCCTATTGAATCATTGGCACATCCTACGGAGGGACCCAGAAATTGGGGCTTTCGTATCCGACACCCCAAGAATCACCTTTAGGAAAGGTAAATCAATTAAGGACCAATTAGTCAACAGCCATTTCACCAAAGAAGTTAAAAAGAACTGCTGTAAGGTGGTAGGCACGTACAGATGTGAGGGATGTTCAACCTGCCAGTACATCAAAACGGGACCGAATATAGAACTGTGTAGTGGAGAGACCATAAAACAACGCACTATGCAAACTGCAATACCTCTGATGTGATCTATATCCTAACATGCAACTGCCCAAAATTCTATATAGGAAAAACAAATAGAAAGCTGAAAACCCGCATCTACGAACACACCAGAGACATAAAAAATAAAAACCCACTTACCCCAGTAGGGAGACATTGGGCTTACTACCACAAAGGGAACACGATGGACATTGCCTTCCAAGTCCTAGACAGAATACATAGCCACCCCGGAGGAGGTGATATCCGAAAAAAGACCCTACAACTAGAAACCAAGTGGATTTCCAAATTAAAAGCTCATATCTCCCCAGGGCTGAACAAAACTTGTAGCTATGTCCCCTTTTTGAAATAGATCCGCCTAATCCCTATGTCTAGAAAGTGAATCTTCCTCTCCCCTTACACACACTCACACCCTCCAATATTTTGACATACAAGCCACAAATGAATATACATACACACGAGCCTTAAGTTGTGCCCCTCTTGGCCCCATACATAGCCATCAGCACCAACACTATTAAAATATTGGTTACTGACAGTATACACAAAATAGAGAACACCTAACACAGACCAGCTATCAGCACACCACAATTATATTTTAAACATCAGCATAATAAGTAATATCACAAAGCTGTACTTTTTTTTAATAAACTGTAACAGTATGAAGTACAGAAGGAGCGCTTCTTTTCCTTTATAGGTAGACTGACTACAACAAAATGGCGCCGTTTTATCCCTCATAGAATCCAGAGCCTGTAGAGGCCGCCCGGCCCGAAAGTGATGCGCTAACAGGCGTCACTCCTGAAACCGTTGGCCTGACAACGGTACACGTGTCAGACGCTTCTGACACGTACGGGCGGCACCGAGGCGCCGAGGCCCCGCCCCTCCATTTCCTGTCGGCTGGAACAAAATACGCACCGCCACCTCCATTCAGTGCGGCGCCCCATCCAGCGCACAGGCGGGAGCGGGACCTCGGACGCCACCCATTCTACAGAACGGGAAAGAGACTCTGGACAGAGGTAAGTAAACTCCCTATTACCTATACCCTTCCCCCTTCTCTGCTGGCTACTAACTTTGAGACTCGTCCACAGCATATCCTGAATTTGCAGCATATAGTGACATACACAGCGCCAGCCATTTACCAGGGGACCAATTGAAAACAAGGTAAAGCACCAAATCTACTTATTAGCCCTATACCGCTAATTAGAACTACACAATTATTACTTATCTACTATAGATCTTAAAAAGAAGATATAGAGGCCGATTCATCAATAGTGCCAGGTAGCGACAGATGAGCGACTGAAGTATGGCGCTATGAGCGCCGCTAGCGTCAGCCGCGGGCGGTAGCGATTCGCTATAGCAGGCCTCCTCAGTCGCTACCTGGCGTTGTTGGGAACAACGCCTACATTGCTGAATATGATGTTGGCCCTCAGCTTTGTAGGCGCTGTCAGTCAGTTTGACCACGCTATTCAACACAGCGCCTGCGCTTTGCTTTGCTGTGGGCTGGGAATCAAGTACCTTCAGAATAAAACACATTGCAACATGTTTCTTTACTTTTTTTAGTTTTTATTTTGTGTTGAAAAGGAAATTAAATTAAAACAGATATTAGAATGTAAATGCAAAATAAAACATAATTAAACACATAGCCACATGTATTTTTTTATTTTTTTAATTTTTAAAGAAAAAGGAAATACAATTAAACCACCAATGAGAAAGAAAAGGAAAATAAAAACAGAACTGAGAAAGAAAAGGAAAATAAAAACAGAAATGAGAAAGAAAAGGAAAATAAAAACAGAACTGAGAAAGCAAAGGAAAATAAAAACAGAACTGAGAAAGAAAAGGAAAATAAAAACAGAAATGAGAAAGAAAAGGAAAATAAAAACAGAAATGAGAAAGAAAAGGAAAATAAAAACAGAAATGAGAAAGCAAAGGAAAATAAAAACAGAACTGAGAAAGCAAAGGAAAATAAAAACAGAACTGAGAAAGAAAAGGAAAATAAAAACAGAAATGAGAAAGAAAAGGAAAATAAAAACAGAAATGAGAAAGAAAAGGAAAATAAAAACAGAAATGAGAAAGAAAAGGAAAATAAAAACAGAAATGAGAAAGAAAAGGAAAATAAAAACAGAAATGAGAAAGAAAAGGAAAATAAAAACAGAACTGAGAAAGAAAAGGAAAATTAAAATAGGAATTAGAATGAAAAGGAAACTTACAACAGAATTAAACACATAGCCACATGTATATATATAATTTTTTTTTATTTTTACACTAAAAAATAAATAAAAATAAAACAGAAATGAAATTGAAAAAGAAAAGTCCAACAGAAATTATAAAGCAAAGGAAAGTGCAGGAAAGTTTTTGAAACGGAAAGTATGGATCAGGGTGCATCTCGGGGTGCCTGAAAAAATAAGAAAAGTGCAGTTAGTATATATCTTTAAAGTTGTTTTGTCGTTGAAAATAAAAAAATGCATTACTTGATAACCAACATTGGCGTCTTACACCCCCCCCTTAGAGTGGTTTTGTTCATCTTACACCCCCCTTAGAGTGGTTTGGGTCATCTTACACCCCCCTTACAATGGTTTGGGTCATCTTACACCCCCCTTAGAGTGGTTTGGGTCATCTTACACCCCCCTTAGAGTGGTTTGGGTCATCTTACACCCCCCTTACAATGGTTTGGGTCATCTTACACCCCCCCTTAGAGTGGTTTGGGTCATCTTACACCCCCCTTAGAGTGGTTTGGGTCATCTTACACCCCCCTTACAATGGTTTGGGTCATCTTACACCCCCCTTAGAGTGGTTTGGGTCATCTTACACCCCCCTTAGAGTGGTTTGGGTCATCTTACACCCCCCTTAGAGTGGTTTGGGTCATCTTACACCCCCCTTACAATGGTTTGGGTCATCTTACACCCCCCTTAGAGTGGTTTGGGTCATCTTACACCCCCCTTAGAGTGGTTTGGGTCATCTTACACCCCCCTTAGAGTGGTTTTGGTCATCTTACACCCCCCTTAGAGTGGTTTGGGTCATCTTACACCCCCCTTACAATGGTTTGGGTCATCTTACACCCCCCTTAGAGTGGTTTGGGTCATCTTACACCCCCCTTACAATGGTTTGGGTCATCTTACACCCCCCTTAGTGTGTTTTTTTGCTCATTTTGATGGGAGGTCAAATACATTTACCCAGTAGTGCAGTACTTGCATTAGAGTGAAGGGTAGTTAGCTTACCGCAAAAAAAGAAGTGATCATCCTTTCCCTTAGCTCATCGCCAGTCTGGGTGTCCTCACTTCTTTCTGCGGGCAGGTTGGGGATTTCTGGCACCAGTGCTGTCTCCTCGGGGGCTTGAATTCGGTGACAAATGCAAATGTTGTGTAGCACACAGCAGGCAAGGATGATCTTGGAGACCTTCTGTGGGCTGTAGAGCATCTCTCCTCCTGGCCGTGCCAAACAGAGAAAGCGTGCTTTCAGCAGGCCGATGGTTCTTTCCACAATGCTTCTGGTCTTGCGATGCGCTGCATTGTAGCGTTCATGGGCAGAGGTCCGTGGGTTCCTGACCGGAGTCATGACCCACGTTCTCTGCCCATATCCCTTGTCCGCTGTAGAAAAAACACAAAAAGGAGAGAGACAGCAATTAGTACTAGTACATGTTTTTTTTTATTTTTTTTTTAAGAATTTGGCTTACTAGGCCACATATTATTTTCAAAATACATTGACATGGTTAATTTATTACCCAGTAGCCAGCCAGCTGGCATTTCGTTGTTATCAAACTTCCGGCACAGGACTGTCCGCTGCAAGACGTAAGAATCGTGGCATGAGCCGGGGAACCCCGATCTCACCGCCCGCAACCTCATGTCTGGGTCACAGACAACCATGATATTCATTGAATGGAAATGCTTACGGTTTCTGTAATACAGCTCCTGTGCACGGGGAGGGCGGAAAGGGATATGTGTACCATCAACGCACCCTAGCACATTCGGGATCCCTCCCATCAGATAGAAAGCATGTTTTATTTTGGCAACCTCTTCCTCATCCTCAGGAAACTTGATGTAAATTGGGATTAAATCACAAATGGCCAGAACTACCTGGATTAATATGCGGCTCATAGTAGCCTGGCTTATCCCGCTGAGGAGGGCGGAGGTTGCCTGGAAGGTCCCTCGTGCCAAAATATTACGAGTGGCACACAGGCGTACTATGCCTGGAATGGATTGAGTGCGTTTGGTGGATGGCTCGATTTTGTGCTTAATCTGATCATATAGGGACTGTAGTGCAGCACGATTCAGACGGAAGCGGCTCCTGATCTGCTCGTCACTTAAGTCCCATACTGAAAGGCGGATTGCAAAGGAGCGGGGTGCCCTAAGCCTCACAACACCCCGCTCCCTTTCCTCCTGCTCTTTCAGCATACACATACATACATACACCCAGACACCATACATCACCCTCTTATCCATCACACACACTCAAGATATATACAAAATCAAACAAAAAAAAAAAAAAACCACAAACACACCACACACACACAAACAATCACACTCCACACACACCCGCTACAATGCAGCTCACCACAAAACCAGAACTATAGTGGTCCAAACCACCAGCCTGCTGAAAAACAGCTTTCTAAGTTAGGCACAACCAAGAGGGGAGTTGCTGCACAGCCCACAAAAGGCCCCAAAATCAAGCCTCACTTGCTGTATGCTACACAATATTTGCATATGCCACCAAAAACAAGCTCCTAAAGAAACAGCACTGATGTCAGAAATCACCCAACAAGCCACAGAGAGTGAGGACAGAACCCAGACAGAGGCTCAAATGAGCTAAGGGAAGCAAGCGAGCACCGCACCACACCACAGCCTTTGCCACAGTGTAAGAATACCAGAAGCTTGCAAATTCCTTCCATTTATACTTCTCTTTCAAAAAGGACAGGTCCGCTTTGCCGCCTTTTGCGTTGCTCTGCTATTTCCGGGCGACAATTAGCCGACCCAGGTGTGCGTAAAACGGAGTGCGCACGCGCACGCTAGTAGCGCTACTAGCGTACGTGAGCCGAAACTTGCGTGAATTAACGGACATGGCCGAAAAATCAGTGGTGGGCCAATGAAAGGTAAGCTGCTGTTTATTTAAATAGCCGTTAGGCTAGCCACATGTCACAAGGGGTTCAGATACATCAGTCCATTGTTGTATTTGGGTGTGTGTTGTTTGGTTAATGAGGTCTGTAATGAGTTAATTGGGTAACACACATGCTTCAGTCAGTGCAGTGGAGGTGTGGCTAGAAGGAACTGGGCTGTATGTGTGAATCAATTAAGTGGCCTGGTTTTGGATTGGCTGTTAGAGCACATAAAACCTGCCCAACCCAAACAGATTGCGATGCCATTCTGTAGTCTGCATGCGTGCTTGTTGGGTGTGTATTTGTGTGTGTGTGCAGCTACAGGATGGAGCCAAATTCAGGACATCTGCCGGCCACAGCAGGCCCAAGTAGGAGTTTGGTGGGTGCTGTGCGCAGACCTCCCTTACGGAAAAGGGCGCAGCCTGAAGGTGGGGCAGCACCCCAGGCTAAGCGCCCAGGTGCCAAGAGGGAGCCTGAATTTAATTTGGCTGAGAATAATCATCTTGTGCGCCTTACCCTTGCTAAATGGGAGCTACTCTTTGGCTCCCAAAGCAAGTCCATAGGCAAACAAGAAAGAAGCAAACTGTGGGATGCCATTGGTGTGGAGCTTAGTAGCACTGCTCAACACCCACGTAGTGGCCCATCCTGCAGGAAACGCTTCTACACTTTGAGAGGGGCCCTTATGAAAAAGATGAATCACGATCTTGATGTGGACAGTGGGACCATCCAGGCTCCAAAGAGTACCTACAGGCCGTATGAGGAGATGCTGAAGGCCAAAATTCCACTGGCTCGGCTGCAGGGTGTGGATCCTGGGGATGACACCACAGGTTGGACTGAAGGTACATATTTTCTGCCTTTTTAGAAAAGCTACTGTTAATGTATGTGATTAGCATTTTGTCTTTCTGACCAACTAACAGTAGGACCTGTGAAGTAGTACATTAGAGCTCAAACATTTTTTACTTTCCTGTCTGTTGCTTTCTGCATAGGTGCACATGCTGCTGTCCGGGATGTGCCTCAGGACACCCAAACTCCTGCCCTTCCAGCAACCTCAAGGCTACCCCAGTCTGCCATTGAAGGTATTTACCACTAATTTTGGTGCTGGTTGTTTGGGGAACAAAGGGTGTGGGAGCAGCTCAAACAATCGACTGTTGCACTGTGGAGTATTAATAATATGGGCCTGCGGCCTAATTTCACGCCCACTGTAACACTCACAGCAACTAACTAACAAGGCCCTAACATGTGTAGATATGTTTGAAGCCAGAGATGTGTGGCCATATATCTGCATATAAATGTGGAAGCCACACTGGCCTTGATTAGTGAATATTAGTGAATGAGCTGCTCACACACACCTTAATGCATGTTGTATTTTTGCACGCACATTAACTATGGCTCAATGTTTGCTTGATTTTTGCCTAGCTCCCATGCCATTGGCCCCAGCATCTCCTCCGGATCCAAGCTACTCTTTGGATGTCGGTAAGTGCATGTGTCCACCTTGCTTTATCCACTTTAACCCAAGTGCATGTGTCTCATTCCTCTTTTTTCTTGGTAGGCCAAGTGACTGGTTCATCTTTGGACCCCACTTCCGATGTTGCAGGTCAACAGGACCCTGTTGGTGTGTATAGCAATACATAATGTATCCTTTATGCTGTTTCTGTTACACTGGTTCAATTTGGTTAGTCTAATAATCTACATGTTTGCTTTGTCAACTTGAAGATGCCTCTTGGGAGTGCTTCTTGCCTCCCCAGGGTCAGTCTAATAGTTATTGGAGTGATAGCAATGTATTTTGGAGGACATATTTTTGGCCAAACATTCCCCGTAGTAGTTTGAGGAATATTTAGAGCCATTACTTGTGTTTTTTAGTTGACCCGAATATCGGAAGTGGCTGTCCAGAAAGGGCCCCTCAAGTTCAGGCTGCCAGAGATGAGGGTAAGTTGTTTTGCCTTGCTCTAGTCTGTATTTAGGCTCTACTTTTGTTGCACTTGCTTCTGGCAACTTGTGTGTCCACATGTATTTTAAAGGTCCAAGCTCGAGTGAGGGCCCCACTCCAGACATCTGGGAGATTGCGGGTATGTGTAATTTAAGCAATGTGTCTGATGTTATTTGCCAAAATTATTGCCTCTTAGTCCTGTAACATACATGTTAACAATCTGAGTTTAACAGATACCTTTGGTCTAGTGTGTAATTTTGCACTTTGTTGAGGTATGGCCTCGATAGCCTAGCCAGGTTACATTTGAGTTTGTTCCACTGACCTACTAACCTGACTTTCCTGTTTAGCATATGCCAACTTGCCGGACATCTCGGATGTGGAATTGCCACTCTCTGGCAGCGATACCTCGAGCCTACCTGTGCCGGAGGACACGCAGGTAACATGGCTGATGTAGATGACCTATAACCACATTGGCATGTTCGTGGGTAGTGGATGAAGCAACATGTCACATTTCCTTTCTTTGTTGTTTTTGCAGGAGGCGGAACCAGAACCCCAAGCTGGGACCTCTTCTCAAGTCCCATGTGGCCAAGCTTCCGAGGCTCAGACAAGGGTAAGTTGTATAGTGACTGTTTTGGCTAATTATTTTGAGGGGCATACCTGCATTGGTTCGGTTTGACTAAAATGTTGTTTTCTATTTTGTTAGGCTCAAACCACAGCAAGAGGAGGTGTGGCACCAACCAGTGCTGATTTTTATGAGCTAGGGGTCCGGATGCTGGAGGACTACAGTCGCCAACAGCCGCGTGATGGAACTAATGAGCGCATTGCGGCGTTGGAACAGCAGGTGCTGATGTGTCAGCAACAACATGAGGCCCAGCAGCGCCAGATTGACCTATTGATGCAGAATCTGCATCAAAACCAGCAACTTGGTCGGCTGGCCAATGCAATTGAAGATTCCATACACCAGCAGCAACAAGCGATCCAGCGGCAGGACCAAACGTTGTTGTTGATACAACAGCTCATACAACAGCAGTCTATATTTTTTACTGCACTGTTGTCCCCCAACACCGCCCCTAGCAATGACTCCCAACCTCCCCAGCCACCCAGCCAAGAATATTAATTTTGTTTGTTTTGGTTTGTGTAAATATATTTGCTTAACCCACCTCTAAATTGTGTTTTTCCTAAGACCTAGCTAATAACACAGTCAGGGATGAGTATCTTGATCTAGATATGTCAATGTATTTGTAAATTTAGGCCACACATTTGAGACCATAGCTTACTATGGTTAACACATGAAATGGCTCCAAAGGTATGGCTAAATTGACACACAAATGGGTTTTTAGACAGTTAAACTATGCTTTGCAAGGCACCACACTGTAATGATGTTCATCAAAATATTTAATTAAAAAAAAGGGCCAACAGGGCCAACATTGCCCAACAAAGGGCGTAAACAGGCCAGCCTTCCCCCCACCCTAACGACGCCGCCGGCGCCTCTTCTTGGCCAGCAGCATCAGCTTCAGAAACCTGATCTCCCGCCACAGTCTGCGATGCTGGTTTTCACAAGCTGTAGAGATGTAGAAACAACAATTTATTAATAAATTGAATGTGACCTCAACAGACACAGATGTAGCAATGTAATGTCAGTGTGTCCAATTAGGTGACACTCACATTAACATTGTTGACCACTGTGCGCTTATTGGTTAACATGATATGAGTACTATTGACTGGCAGGAATGTGAACAACACATCCCAAGCATACATTTACTCTTAAAGTGTACCAACACCCACCGGTGATCGGCCCTGGAATCTATCAGATTCCCGGCCCGATCACCTCCCTCCCCGCGGGACATCCGAGATCGGGATGTCCCTCGGGGTGAAACCCCCCCAACACCCCCCCAACACCCCAAAATCCCTACCTCAGTTTCGTTGTGGCACGGCCGCCGGGCCCTCCCTGGCGCCCCTCTAGACGTGTGCGTGCCTGCGCCGGCCGTCTGTGAATGGCCGGCGCAGGCACGCGCGCGTAAAAAGGGACGCGCGGGAGGCGGAGGAGGAGCCACTTTGCCGCGGCTTGTACGTTTGCTGGAGTCAAAGTGAGTTCAGGGGGTTGTCACACAGCGGTGACGATCAGGGGTGCCCCACCGTAGTGGACCAAGACCCAGGAAAGTCAAATTCCTGGTTGTTGTTCCACTTTAACTCTGGGGAAGCAAAGAAGGTATAAGTCCCAGTGTGTCCATTTTTGTGTTTAGTCACAGCCAAACCTCAGGGCCTAAGTCCTAACGAGTACACGAGTTTGCCCTATAATGTTAGAGGTCCAGACCTAATACGGCCCATTTGGTTGTGTCTAAGGCAAAAATAGTCTCTGTGGCCAAATGAAGAATGTGAGGCAACAATCAAGCATGCAGACAGGCATGTTGGATTATTGTACAAACACATGGAATCTAGATGTGTGTGAAATTAACACATAGGTACATTTTAAATGTCTGCAGATGTGACTAGAAGACATAGGTTTCACAAGTCTTTAGGCATATGAAGTGGGATGTACTCACCATCGCAGCTGTGGCGGGGGCCCATGCTGCTGGCCGTCCCTGGAGCTGGGGTGGGGAGGAGGTTTTCTGGCTCCGTCTGCGTAGCAACATCTGTCAACAGAAAGCAAAAGACAAAAACACAATTAGTGGGCCAATGACACCTGACTATTTGACATCCATCTGGTTATTGAGTCTGAAAAATCAAAGGCTTGCATGGTTACATACAGGTTGTCCAAAATTAGCATATTTCCTGGTCCATGAGTTAATGTCAATTAGTTAGGGTTGCAACATGTATCCCTAAAGATAATGTGCAAATAACATAGACAGTGCTATGTAAAGGACTCATTAGCAGTTGATTGGCTAATGTTACTAGTGTGCCACATGTTTTAGCGGGAACAACTTAACCCAAGAAAAGAAATGAGAACAACCATCATGGTGTGGGCAGAAACATAGGGGTGGTTGCCAGTTGGCTAGCACTGTAGTGGGGTTTGTGAGGTTAAGGTACATTATCAAACCAGCTGTGACAATGGACCAGGAAACATGTGTCTGTTAAAAGTGGGCCAAAACACAGGATTGCAGCAAATCTGGGTTTTGGTACGCTTTGGCAGAGCACCACAATTTGAGTGAGACAACGTACTCCGCCGCCGCTGCCTTCCACACATCACTCCTCCAGTGTGTGCGCCCGCGCAGCCCATTAGGAAACAGAGCGCAGGCGCACACACATCTAGAGTGTCACACAGGAGGCTGGGACGGTGGCTTTGGCAACCCCCAAAGAGGTAAGGAGTTTGTGGTGTTTTTTTTTGGGGGGGTGCCCTGGGTGAGGGATGTGATTTTTCAGGGAACCTTCGAGAATCCAAGCACTATCAATGTTTGTGGGTCCACTTTAATGAATGTCATTACATAGGGAATGTGATGGATAACAACAAACACTTACCACGACTATGCCCGTGGAGAATGCTTCTCCAAAAGGCCATGGAGGTGCCGCCTATATGATGCCCTGCAAATTAGAGAGGAATGGCAAGGGCTAAGTACAAATTGCAAGATGAAACCTGTCACAGACTAACAATGAAAAAAAGGACACTCACCAGGGGATGACCCGCCACTTGAAGCCCAGGGAGGGCTCTGAGGAGGAGGCGGGGAGCCTCGGCTCCTCACACTCTGATCGGAAGATCCACCAGGCAAAGGGCCACCCTCCTCCCTCTCACTCCCTGCTCCTTCAGGGAGTGTGGGCGAGTCCATTTCTACCACCCCACTTGGACTCCCCACTTGAGAGTGTCCCCTTGCCTGGTGAGAGTCCTCAGACTCAGAGTGTGAGGAGCTGAGGCTTGATCCTGCCAGCCCCCCAGCAGCACACTCCTCTGGGGCGTCATCCCCTTCCTCCCCTGGGTCCTCTAAATAGGACCCGCGGGAGGGACCCTCCCCCGATGACTCCCCCGAGTCCGCCTGCCTGGTTCGGGGGAGGAATCCCTTCCCACGTTTCCCCAGGGGAGGACGCTTATCTGTGTTGAGGGGGTGAAAGAAAATAATTAATATAAAGAGCACAAATGGACACAGCTTAGCAGATGATTCTGCAAAAAGTATAAACAGAGCATAAGCTTTAACTTACCTGATGCGTAGGCATCATATAGGCGGTACACGCCTTCAGGGTCCCGGCGCTTAAAGTCCGACCACTTTTGCTGAATTGCTCTGATCGAGAGCTCGGTGTGGAAGCGCCGGGACACTGTGGCCTTCACCTCCATGGCAATTTGTTTTTTTCCTCCACGGGCATAGTCGTACTCGGCCACGCAGAAGTCCTATGAAAAATTAAAAAAAAAACACAAATCAATACATGACATCAGAACAATGGCATAAACAGTTATACAGAGACCAGATCAAAGTGGACCCACACCCAGGATTATCACTATTCTGGGTTTGTGTGCACTTTGGTGGGCCACACCAATTGTGGGTGGTCCGCTGTCTGCAACCCCCTTGGAAGGCCACAAGTACACCACTGAGGACGCTCCCACGTGACTGCGCCAGCCGAGCACAGCGCTCTGCGCCGCTGTGGTATGCGCATACAAGGCCGTTTGGACGTGCATACCAGCTCAGCTGGGTCTGCACGGCAAAGTACGCATGTGGCGTTTGACTCTAACAGGGAGTGCGCCTGCACACAAAATTTAAAAATGTCTGGCGCAGGGGTACACCCTGCTAGAGGTAAGCGCAAGAGGCATCCGCAGCTCACGCATGCACAGATGGGACGGGGCTGAGGTAATTTTTAGGGCCCTCCAGGGGGGGGGGGCATCCCCGCAGGACATCCAGAATGGGGATGCCCCACCGGAGTGATCCAATTTGGCCAGAAAACTAAGAAATTTCAGGGCCAATCCCCCCTGTGTGTTCTGCAACTTTAAGGCTAAAAATACACAAACCAAATACTCACTTTGACCACCTGGCCATTAACGCGGCTATCCACCCGGTTGCGCCTTTTCTTGGCCTGCCCAGGAGGGGAAGGGGTGGGAGGGGTGCTAGGTGGGGGAGGTGAGGTAGGTGGGGGAGGTGGGGGAGGGGTGGTGGGGTCAGAGTCGGAGGAGGAACTGGGGAGGCGCATCACTCGCTGTCTGGGCAGCATTGTGGAAACGCTAAGGAGGAAACAGGAACCGGAAATGACCAAAGCGACATGGGAAAAATTAAAAAAAAAAAAAAATGCTTCGCGCACCAGGAACAAGCTATTCTCAGCTATGTGCAAGCTAAGTGGCGGAAAAACTAAAATGACGCTTGAAAACAAGCTATTGGCATAAGCGCTAGACATTTTTAGCTTTAGGTGGCGTTGAAACGCAAAGGAGGATACCGGAACCGGATATGACGCAAGCAACTGTGATTAAAAATTCAAAAACAAACATGCGCGCAACAGGGACAAGCTAATATCAGCTATGTGCAAGCTAAGTGGCGGAAAAATTTAAAATGACGCTTGAAAACAAGCTAGGGCCCAAGGCGCCACGAATTATTAGCTTGATTTAGCAGGGGGTTCTACATACTGTAATGCATAGGTCCTTATAAAGCATACCCCGTGGTGCTTAAATATACAAATCTTATTCCTTCCCAAAGTCATCACAAAATCAAACTAGACAACTACATGAAAATGTGGCACACATGAGAATGCATAACGGGTTGTTGTGAGCTGGTACGACTGAATGTTAATCCTGCAATATGTGGCCAGGCACGCTCACAACTACAGTGTATTCATTAACAACGACTGGGGTCGCGGGAAGTGAATTCCTTGCAAATGGCAGAAGGGCACATGTATGAACAGCACAGCGCCGCACAACGCAGCGCAGCGAGGCACAGCGCCGCTCGCGCCGCCACATAGCGAATTAAAACAGCGACTGCACAAACACTGACCAACACAGATTCATCAAGGACAGGGCTGCCGAATAGCTTGGGCGCTGACAATTTCGAAGAGCGAACGTGACCGCCCAACCTGACAGGCTACAAAATAGCTTTACAAGCCCCGTTTGTGGTGAAAACAAGCGATTTTGATGCCAATGAGTTTGGGTGGAGGAGATGCAATTCCCATGTCACTCACAACATTACATTGTCAAAAATAATAAAAACTTCAAAAACATATAAATAACCAGCCAGATTAATAAAACATATCAATATAAACATGTGTTGAATTTTGTGCCAAAGAAGAAAACACAAAAACCACTAAAAACAATCATTGCAGCGTCTGCCATTGAAATGTATGGGAGAGCGGCAGGTAGCGCCAGGTCATACCTGTCGCTGTGAAGGAATTTGCAGCGGCGCTGTTCGGTCCAGCCGGCTTCATGTTGAATGCCGCGCTAGCCGTCGCTCTCGCCGGCGCTAGCCTCATTTAGCTTGATAAATGCGTCATTGTGACCGCCGCCGGGCGTACTTGAGTCGGTAGTCGCCGTTAGCTGCCGCTACCTGGCGCTCGTCAGACACTACCTGGCGCTATCGCTTGATGAATAAGGGCCATAACCTTATTAAAGAGAAAGCAAGCGCTCTTTCATACAGAGGTACTATTTTTACCCCTCTTTTTTGCATCCATTATGAGATATACCTTCTACAACAAGTAAATGTCTGTTTGAATACATTACTAATGATTGTATCATTTATTAGAGAGTGCACTGAGTAAGCAGTTAATGCGAAACGTCTGCACACTCTGCTGTATATTTTTAAAGGTGACACGCTTGCTGCATACTGGTAATCAGACACTTGCTACAAACTGTATTCAACAGATTACAGAACATTTTTGGGGATGACCAGATAAGGATTTATCATCTGTTGATCTCCCCTTATTATTTAAAATATGTGAACTAAATATGTAAATGTAAATATATACCTGTGTATATACTATCTGAAATATGTGAAAAAAATTTACAAGGAATGTGAAACTTATGTGAAGTGACACAATGCATGAATAATTTATGAACAAATAAATCTATTAATGCTACCACCAACTTCATAAGGTATTCATTGACCGACAGTCCATTTAACTACTCAACCTTCAGGGGGCTTTCTAACAGAAATACCCCCTCCCCCCCTTCAACTTGTCAAACACCCATTCTACTAGAATAGATCATGGAAGCGAACACACTGAAAAGGATGGAAGAACTGCTTTCCGACACAAAGGGCACACACACAAAAATTAGGGGAGATGGTGTCAGCGGCTGTTCAACTTAAAGTGGACCAAAACCCAGCTGGATTGGCCCGGGCCAATCCATTCCCTCTCCGTTGGGCATCCAAAATTGGGATGCCCTGCGGTGTGAAACCCCCCCAGGATGCCTGCTACACTTACCTTAATCCCGGTCCAACGGCGCATGCGCGGGCCGCATCTCGCACTTCTCTCTATCAGGGCGCGTGCCTGCGTCGGCCATTTGTGAATGGCCGGCATGGGCATGCTCCCTGTTAGAGGGAAGCTCGAGATGCTGCCATTGGGTTCGGAGCTGCTGAGCTAAGACACCTCTTAGACGTGCATAGCTCAGTGGCTCCGAGCATGCTGATTGGACGAGTGGCCGCGAATGTGCCGTAGGATCGCGGTGAGGTGAGTTGATCCGGGCGATCTGGAGGGTTTCACATAGCGGTGCACCCCCCAATCGGGGTGCCCCGGGAGAGTGGACCAAAACCCAGGATAGTCAAAATCCTGGTTTTTGGTCCACTTTAATAGTGCTTTGACATTCCTTTTGCCCCTGCTTTTATGTTCTTTTCTCTTTCTTCCCTATCCCCTAATTGCACCACTTCTGTACTTAAAACCATACCACTCTTTAATTTCTGCATTCACCTTAAGGGTACTCATATTGATTGGCTGACCATGCCACTCTTAGACTTTTTACTCCAGTTCCCATAAATATCACATTAGTGTGATTGTGGGCCTTTTTTATGAATTGCACAGTTTAGCATCTTTCTGGTGGCTATAGCACCAGTTTTGGAGCGCTGTCATATTTTTTGTTTTTGGAGCTGCTATTTTGACTACAATGGCTCCCACTGCTAACTAATTTACTTTGATTGCTGCATTAGGAATTAACCCAACTTCCAGTTATAACAGCGCCAGTGTGCGCCACTTTGTAATGACGTCTTTATGGCGCTGCACAGCATATTTATTAATGTTTGACACAATGGTGCTGCCCGTATCTTGTGCAGTTATAAGATATCATTGCTGGGGACAAAGGGGACAAACTTTACAGAGCATTTAGGCTGTCTTTTAATTGTTGTTGTTCAAATTAAATATTGGTAAGCAAAAGAAGCCATGAAAAATGATTTTAAATCTTGGTCCTGCGTTTACATTATTACATTATATACAAGTCACAATGCAAGGTCTGTACAAATACATGTGTGTAATATTATTTATAAGCATACAACAGTTCAATACAATTCAGGCCATTGATCTCTATGGAATCTTTACCTGCAGCACCACTAGAAATTGGTGCAGCTTCAGCCAGAGCGCCCAGCACTGTGACCTATGTGGTGCTAACGTTAAATTAGATGCATGCTGCAGCTACATTGGCGTTGCCAGGTTATTTGATTTGTTAGATCGCACACTGAGTGGTGCTGAGGCAAAAAAAGGCACCAAGTGGTATCAACAGATGCTAAAGCTTCATTAATAAGGCTCTGTATCTTTCTAAGGCCTATTAGAGTGTAAGACCAATGACATGCACCATGTTTCATAGTATGAAATAAGCAAAATAAAATGGTGAGCTCTTATGGGTGCACTGCAATCATAATAAAATAAATGGTAATCTTCCTCCACAGCACATACATCTCCACCTCTTCAGGACTTACTCTGGGAGGATATCTGGCGCTGCTATCCATAGATCTCCTTTCTGACATTACAGTGGGTCTGGCATCTAGCTCATTTCCCTTGGGAAAGAGATTCCCCACATTCTCACGAGCCTCTCCAATCATTGAAAGAAAAGTCGACTTTTCTGTTTCGAAACATTGGACACTGTAAGACAAGGGGCTATAATGCGGAACACAACTGCAAATATTAACAATCCAGGGTTTAGGTCCCACTTTGTGGAACCCTCCAGACTGCCCATAAAAACTCACCAACTCACCTATCTGAATGGCTGGGCATGGGATCGTGTCTCAGCCCAGAGATGCTGGGGATGCGGCTGCTATCACTCGCAATTGTTTACATCGCCGGGGAGCCACCAGAAAAAGGTGAGTTTTGCGGCGGCCGAGGGGGTTTCAAATGGCAGGGCATCCTGATCTTTTATATTCCAGGGCCGGCCATGCTCTGTTTTGTTTCACTTTAAAAATTAACATTTTATTGCAAAGCAAAACAAAGCAAATAACAAAATATCAAATAATAAACAGAAGATCAATATGACATTGAAAGCAAACCTTCCTCAAGGTTCTAGATCTATTAATATTTAGCAATTCACAGCCTTCTACAACAGCTTTCATTTTTGTGCGTAAAAGCATTAGTTACACGTCATTTACATTGTTTGTAAGTGCGTTCGCATGTTTCAGAGCTTCCATTGGGAGCACTTTGTTCTGTCTTTGTTGCGTAAGCGTTGTGCTTACTACTTTTACTTCTTAGGCAAACTGTTAAGCCAAAGCAGAGCGGAGGCAGGCAAAGAACTAGGCCAAGCCAAAGCAGTTCCAGCAAAACTGCTAAGCCAAACCAGAGCATTGGCAGGCAAAATGCTAGGGCAAGCCACAGCAGTCCCATCCATAGTTCTAGGGCAAGCAAGAGCAGTTCCAGCAAAAGTGCTAAGCCAAAGCAGAGCAGTGGCAGGCAAAGTACTAGGCCAAGACATAGCAGCCCCCCATGAACCCCTTCTCCCAATGGAGCTTGCACCCAACTTCTTACCATGTCAGACGCAGCAGGGGACTAGGACAGCAGCATGGCAGCTTCAATATGGATACCCTCCTCTCCATCAGCAGCCTCCACTCCAGGTTCATCAAGGCCAACCCAGGGCAAGACACCCAAGGTGTCTGGGGGACAGCCCTGTCCAGTCACCAGTCAGTGACCAATATTTACAGTGGGATTCCAGGGCTAACCCACTTCACCATCCACACCGCACAACACTAAATCAAATTAATTACTTTTATTAGAGAAATGTACATAGTACACAAATCAACATATACACACACAATATACATACATCACACTTTAAAAGACATATAAACCCCAAGTGGGGAGGAACTCCAGTGACCAATCAGGATCTTCCTCAACACCCTTAGTGCAAATGTCCCCTATTCCTCCAAGTACACAGGGAGAAGATGGCCAATCCTATGTTGGGTGACACCTGCGGCAGGGTACCCTGAGTGTCAGGTTTAATGATGCCCAATGTATGGCTTTAGTGACTGGTGTATCTGACCATCTTGATCAGCTGTATGTACGCAGCTCGAGAGCTACACCAAAATCAGTGCCAGACCAGAGCAAAAGGATGTGGATCAGGTGCAAAGGAAGTTTGCTGAGATGAAATATGCATTGAGGCAAAAAATCAACATAATAAAGCAACAAGGGTAAGTGTCACAGATTTCTCAGCAGAGAAACCCCCTTTTATAGGATGACCAGTAATTGAGAGCTGTGGGACAGAGGCGGTTATGCGGCAAACCATGTTTAATGGTGATAAACAGTAACAAGTAGCACACAACAACCAGGCTGCTGTACAGATACACAGATACGCATGTGTGAAACATACACATGCTGAGGCAGCTGTATAGAAATACAGGTGAAACTACAACATATGCGCGTTAAGGATGCTATACAGAAATACAGGTGAACCCAGAAAATATACACACGCTGAGGCTGCTGTACATATACATGCACTACATACATACATGCACTGGGATCCAGTTCACAGTCCAAAGTCCAAAAACAGATCACGAGGCTGTGGCAGGGAAAGCAAATCACGAGGCTGTGGTAGTGATCCTGGGTCTAACTTGAGAAGAGGAAGACAATGCAATGCTGATCCACCGGCTGCAGGGGTGGATCAGCTTATAAAGGAAAGGAAGTAACACAGATGCTGGCTAATTACCAGCACCTAAAAATGCGAACCAGGGGGTTATTGGGCCCCCCTATTTTTTACCCACTTGGGAACTCAAGACACAGTTCAACCCCGCCAGGGAATAAATATCTTAATGTGACAGCATTGTAAAAAAATATATATCACAAATTTATTTAGTTATGTAACATTAAAAACTTGCAAATACATCTGCCTCAGCACATTTAGTTAAGAGCATAAATACATGATCCACATCATAGTATGCATATGTACACAGTCCACATAGTTATCAAGTATATAGGATTTGTGGTTTCCTTATCTTCCTGTGGATGAACACTTGTCTTTGGTGTATCAAGTATCAAGTATATATGTTCTATAATTTATAGGGGAGTAGAAGTATTTCCCCAAGTTTATATGCAGGTGGAAATCCGAGTGGAGAATGGAAACAAAGCGGGACCTGTGATGTGTCCGTATTCAGCAACCGCGTGAGGAGGGTCAGATGGAGAAGCCACCTCCCTCCCTTGTCTGCATTTCCCCCGGCGCCCGTGCGATGTGGAACAATCGTTTTTTTTCCCATTCTTTCATGTAGAGGGATGGGTCGTGGCAACGTTGGGCTGTAGAACAGCCCACACTGGTTTTCAAGTATAATTACCAGCACCTGTGCAGGAGAGGGCCACCTGCTGGTGGAGCAGCATATGGCAGGGGAAAACCCAGGAAAGGGAGCCAGACAAAATCAGTACAAAGCAGATGCATGCTCCCATGTTGCAGAGGAACTCCAGACCTGACAGTAAGGTACTTTGTGCTGTTGTTGATGTTGGCTTTGACCTTTGCATGACTATGTCCTTGGTGTATTTGTTGAAGCTTGCAAACCGGAAGTGGAATACCACACAAACTGCAATTTAATGTAGCAGAAGAAATGGTCTATGGGTTGTTGAACCCAGCTACATTCCAGGGCTTGCCGGGATCAATCGACTCAGACGTGTGTTGCTGCTGTAATAGGTCAGTTGTTCAATAGTTTGGGTTGTTTAGTTATAAAAATGTATGTCTCATTTCAATTGCCTAGTTCATGATGTCATCAGGGCCTAAGGGTGGTTTCTGGACCATGAAAGTCAAATATATAAAAAATACACATGCCACCTCACAGCTAATTAATGATCTTTTTATGCATGTGTCTATGCCACACCTTCCTTACTTGTAAAACATGGAAGCAGATGGGTTAGCCATTGCTTAGACACACAACGTATGTGACTTGAATAACCTTTAGTCCTATTCACATTGCAGGAAAGAAACCACAAATACACATGCCCAACCAAGCACACCAGCAAACAAGAACTGGGGAAACCTCGTCAAGGACTGCATCTTCAAGGATTGCACCGATTGAAGAATTGGATCTGGTAATGTGCCCAATGTCCCCTGAAACCCCATGAAGCTCTATTTTGGTGTACTGTGTGTATATCTAACAGCAACGAGCTAAATTTTTTTGTCTGGCTCTACAGACACCCTCGCTACTGGCTGCCATACAGGAGCTGAAGGAGGAGGATCCACTGCATCAGCTTCTACAACCACATCAGCAGCAGATGCCTCCACCACCCCCTCTGCAGCAGATGCCTCCACCACTCCCTCTGCAGCAGATGCCTCCACCACTCCCTCTGCAGCAGATGCCTCCACCACTACCTATGCAGCAGATGCCTCCACCACTACCTATGCAGCAGATGCCTCCACCACTCTCACTGCAGCCACAGCTGGATCCAAAGCTCCAGAATGACCAGCAGCTGGAGCGTGAGGAACAGCTGTATCCATCACCTCTATGGGCCAGCTTTGCTGTAGAGGATTTGCCATCCCCCACAGAACAAACCTTAAATGGCAAGGCTTGCCTCAAATCCAAATAGACATAATAGACATAGATACATAGACACATCACAAAATTACACCGGGGTAAAACATACAAAAAATAACTAAAATTAGACGGGACAAGGTGGTTCGACACAGATTGGCCTGAAACACTGTGTGTCCCGATACAACTCTGCAGGGACATCCATCATGACTGCAGAGGGGTACACATCTACATAATGTGGAACCTGCTCTTGGATGGCACAGTTGTGCAGAACCATGCAGGCCACTATAATTGTTATAACCTTCTGTGGGTGGTACTGGAGGGCCCAGTATGGTCCAGGCACCTAAACCGGGTATTGAGCAAACTGAATGGGCGCCCGAGCATTGCCCCGGTCTTGGCAGGAAGAAACAGGAAAAAAGCCAGCTCACCAACTTCTCTCAGGACGGGGAGATCCCAGGCAGTCCTCCTCAGCAACTATCAATCACAGTGTTTAGTCCAGCCTTGCAGTAAAAATTAACTTTTAATAAGTCCGTTTAAAAAGAAAGGCCATACGTGGAAATATATGCAGCCAGAATAAAGCAAAACGTGGCCCAGACGCAGCAAGTAACGGGCGAACACGTTCCACTTATGGTCTTTTTTTTTAAATGGACTTATTAAAAGTACATTTTTTCTGCAAGGCTGGACTAAACACTGTGGCTGGTCTTGGCATGAGCCTGAGTTTGAGGGTGCAAAATGGGTGTCATACATACATGTATACATACATACATATATTCATGTATACATGAATATATAACATCAGCAATTAAGGTGGATTAATCACAATACATACCAAGTAGCCTCCCACCAAACAGCTTGTCAGACACGAACCGACCAAACTGAGAAGAATTCATAAGTATAAAGGCATCCTGGATCGAGCCTGGTTATCCTGCCGTAACACTTAGAAATCTATGATCGGGACCAGCAACTCATTGCACATTAATGCTATGTCCCATCTTACAGTTCCTGCACAAAAAACACAAAGCACAGAGGTCAATAGCATGCCAAGTGCATGCAATCGATCGCACCCATGACATCAGGCAAATCGACCAGCTTGTAAAAACCCAGCTTGGCTGCATTCCAGGCTACCATGGTGTCAGTGAAACAGATGTACTTGTCCACCAAGCTAGCCATGCCATCAAGAAATTTATTGAGCATGCGACTGAGTGTAGGCTGGGACATGCCCACAGAGAGGGCATCCAGCCTCTGGAATGAGCCGCTTGCCCAAATTAGAAGGCAGACAACCAATTTGGTCACACCAGCAATTGCATGCCCCTTGCTTGTGGTTGGGCCAACCATGCGGCCAACCATGGCCGCAACTCACGATACAGTTTCTTGAGGGAAACATGGTTAATTTGGGTCAGCTCATATAGCTCAAAGTCATGCATATGATCAACATCCACACATGGCCGATGCAATCTAAAGTCCAAGAGACACATGCATAGAATACCGTGGTGCTGTAGATGCTACTCAGCAAGGTATTCCTTGAGGGCTCCATCACGCTTTCCTGTACACCATAACACTACACTCCCGCCGGAAATAGAGGCTGTAAGTGGTGCGTGAAAAAAGCCGATAAGGAAAAGGCTGGAACGCATTTGCGCAAATGCTAATACCTCCACAAAATCACGTCAGAAGCTGAAAATGGACCAGAAATTACGAAAACGATATGCATGAGCTCACTTTTTCACGTGTAAGTGCATTTAAGGCTGTGAATTGACCCTATTGTCTAAGATTGCAGGGGATTTAATGAGCTAGCAATAAGCTAATCTAACTTCATGCTTTTTGGGGGTCTACATTTTTATAGTGAATGAAAGCATTCATACCCACAAATATCGCTTAAGATGCAACGCTTTATTCCATTCACAGCACTCCTTATTACAAGCTATGCAAGTTTATTGGCCTGTGAACTGTGAATTTGACTGTCACATGAAGCATTAAACTTACTTTTCACGATCCTGCAATAATAAAACAAACTGATGCTTTCACTTATCCTGCTTGCTGTTCGGTGTCTGTTTGCTGTGATACCATCTTGTCAGCTCCCCATTCTGCGGTCCGATTAACCCTCAGCTACCATACCTTTGTGTTATGATATTGCCTGAGATAAGTTAACACCGTGACTTATTTCTGTGGATTACAATTTAAAGCTGTACGTGATTGCTGCTGGTTAATCCTGATAACTACTGTTAAATGTATTATACAGCATCAAAGCTCCAAGGGCCAAGCCCTCATGCTTCAGAAGAGGAATCATGAGGTGAAAATGTAAACCTCAATATCCCGGTCATTATCTCTTCAATTTAAAAACAGAAAACAGTTTAGGACACGACCCAACACAATGGTCTAACAATCACCTTTGCCTGAAATATTACTTACTAATATAACTAAATAGATTTGAATGATCAATGAAGTTCCAAACAAGAGGCGGTGGCTACAGCACCTGTTACACACACCATTAGGAAATGTTAGCTGATGTGCCAAAAAATAGGTCACCTTGGTCTGATATATAAACCACCATCGCCAGGGCCGGCGTCAGCACCTGGCAAACCCTGTCAGCTGCCGAGGGCCCCCACCCCCCAGGGGGGCCCACTGACAGCTGGCACAATGGGGTTAACCCTTCTAGTGCCAGATTCGTGAGTATCAATAAAAAACAGCTCCAATAGGGGGTTGGAGGGCAAGCAGCCCTTCTTAGGTTTGGCCATGGAATTTATAGACCCCTGACTCTGCACCATAAAGGGGCCCACCGAGACCATGTCGCCTAAGGGCCCACATAAACCTGGAGCCGGCCCTGACCATCGCTGAAGGAACACTCCACCTCTACAATAACTCTACCTCTTCACCCTCTCTAGCTATGCCATTAGTTGTGACATGTTTTTTACCGTGAATTATTGAATCCTATATTGGCTGACACATTTGAAAAATGTTTTGAGTTAATTAATTTCTGATTATTTTCCTACAAGCTACAGTATTCTCTTGCCCAAGTCTTAAAACAAGCATCCATCTACACACTTCAGACCATATATTATAGTCTATCACTTTTAAGACTTACAGTAGTTTCAAATGGAAGCCACATACAAGACATCCCTGTAGCTTCTATATGCAAAGATTGTCAGTGTGAGTGCACTAAAGATGATTACTAACTTACTAACTCAATTTGATGATTTATGGAGTCAAATAATGTATTTTTGATTACTGGGGCTTGTTTGATCAAACAACTGAATAAAAAGAAAAAAAAAATGAGCTAGATGGAAAATGTACAAAAATTATATATGAAACATTAATTTATATTTGTATTGCCAGCATTAGATTAAAGGGCTGGTCTGCAATTCACATTTAGTTTGAAGGCAGATGGCCTCAGTACAGACATTGCAGTGCTGCAGCCGCCTCCATCTAGATAATATGACTGTAACCGACACATAGGATGATGGATTACCAAATATTCATAAGAAGGCACATCAGCACAGTCTTGGCTGAATCTGGATTAGTGCAGATCTGTTTACTCGTTGCTACGTCTTGCCTCTTTATGATATTCTTTTATGTTTCATTTTGTTGAATTATTTTATTATCTTTTATTGTAATTCAGCAGATGAGAAGTGGCTGCTCAGCTCTGCATTCTGTCAGCAGTTCTTTCTAATGTCTCTGTCTTATAGCGCTCTCAGCAAGAGAAAGGTTTCAGAGGATTATGCATAGTTCTGATGGTGGGAGGGTTGGGATAATAAAACACTATTATATTTTCCTTGAGGAGTTTAGAAGAAATAGCTAAGCTTGAAATTCCCCTTTTCTTGTCCTGCTTTAGATAAAAAAATAAACAGCTTCAGAGTAGCACAAAGGAAGTGGACTATAAGTTGTGTGATTTAAAGTGTCCTTACATTTATGGCTACATGCTCTGGTTCATGGGCAAACACACACATTATTGGGGCAGTTTGGCTATATTTTTGTGAAGTATTTATGATAGAAAGGCAAAGAAAATATATGGGTCTACAAGCACTAGAAAAAGGACTAATAGTAGCATATATCCTATCTCAACATGTACATTATATTGTGCCATTTTTCTTTTAAAACGGACCAACACCCTGACACAGTTGGAAAAGCAATATACCGGCCATTTTGAGGCTTCCTCTACCTCTACCTCCTGGATTCAACAGGCATAACTGACAATGCACAGTAACAGGAAGGCCAGCAGCACTTCCTGTTTGCAGGTGGCCTACAGATGCATAAGCCACCATTTTGTTACTACAGCAGGTGTTAGAAAAAGGTAAATTATTTTTTATGTGCTGCAATCTAAATTGCCCTAGGGAGGGTTGCATATGCAACTGTTTGTAGCGTTGGTCTGGCATTTTTCCCCCTCAGTCAGCACTCCTTACTAGGTATAACCCTCTGCCTTAGCATGATTGGGTTCTCCTACCATAGTATTGCATGTTTTAGGCCGGCACCTCTTCAGAGTTAGCACACTTCTTCTTCAGAGAAAAGATGAGTTCACTATCTTCTATTGTTGATGTTAAAGGTTGACCCTTCCCGCATCCTTCATTCGCACCCCCCCCCCCCCCCCCGACCCATTACCCTACTAACTTTGTTTCCTAGTATCTGGAAGATAGTCACTTAATCTGGGTTACTTTTAATAATGCCTCCTTCAGCATTTGGTTATCTCTTCGTCTACCTTCACCATCAATTTCTTTTTTGATGAACTGCGTCCCTCCATTTAAGAGTGACACATTTTTTTGTTGTGCTCAGTACTAAGAATTACAAAAGTAAAATTTGGACATTCCCCTCCTGGCTAGTTGCATGTGGGTCTATATTAAGAAGACAGTGGGTGGAGACTAGTTTAATATGAATATTAAACTCTTTTTCCACATATCTAATCACATCCACCCAGAGTTTCCTAATGTAGTTACACTCCTACCACAAATGTAGTAGAGATGCATTTTGTTGCTTGCACCATCAACATTGGAAAGGCTTCATCGTGTAGTTATAGTCACTTGTTAAAAGTGATCTGTTAAAAAATGTGTTAAAAATTACTAATGCATCTGATTTTGCCAAGTTTTGTAGTGTCCCTATCCTCCCCCACTGAGCTTCACTCAGTTTCTGCCCCAGATCGCACTTCCATTTGGACTTTTGTTTTTTTGGGGATTGGATATTCGAGTTCCATTGATTGAACATACCAGAATGCGAGACATGACTTACCAAAGAGGGTCTGCGTGAAGCTTGTCTCAAAAGATAATAGATGATGGTTAAGCTGAGGACATTTTGACATCTTTCAACCTTTGAAAAAAATTAATAGTTGACCTGGACCTGGTTGTTTCAATCTTTTTCCATCTAGTTTCAGCATTGTAGCTTGTTGGTCAGGATAGAGTTTAGTTAGGGTATACTATGTAAGGGTGTCATTAGCTCGAACGCAGCTAAAAGATTTTTATTCCGCATTTTTGACATGAAAGTCCTCAATATGGCAGTGTGGCATCTCCCCCCTCCCATTCCCCATATAGGCAGTGTGGCATCTCCCCCCTCCCATTCCCCATATAGGCAGTGTGGCATTCCCCCCTCCTATTCCCCATATAGGCAGTGTGGGCCCCCCCATTCCCATAGGAAGTGTGGCAGTCCCCTCCCCCCATTATCATAGGCAGTGTGGCATTCCCCTCCCCCATTTATCATAGGTAGTGTGCCCCCCCCCATTATCATTGGTAGTGTGGCATCCTCTTCCCCCCATTATCCTAGGCCGTGTGGCATCCCCCTCCTCCAACTATCATAGGCCGTGTGGCATCTCCCTCCCCCATTATCATAGGCAGTGTGGCACCCCCCTCCCCCATTATCATAGGCAGTGTGGCATTCCCCTCCCCCCATTATCATAGGCAGTGTGGCATCCCCCTCCCCCATTATCATAGGCCGTGTGGCATCCCCCTCCCCCCATTCCCATAGGCAGTGTGACATCCCCCCTCCCCCCATTCCCATAGGCAGTGTGGCCCCCCCCATTATCATAGGTAGTGTGGCATCCCCCTCCCCCCATTATCATAGGCCGTGTGGCATCCCCCTCCCCCATTCCCATAGGCAGTGTGGCATCCCCCTCCCCCATTATCATAGGGAATGTGCCCCCCCCCATTATCATAGGCCATGTGGCATCCCCCTCCCTCCATTATCATAGGCAGTGTGGCAGAAGTAAAAAAAAAAAAGTAAAACTCACCGCTCCGCTGAGCGGCAGGCTCCGTTAATCGGATGGGTGTGGCCTGCGCCACGTCGGTGCAGACCACGCCCACCCAATTCATGGAGCCGGCCAGTAAGAAGCAGCGACAGGCTCTGTCCCCGTCCCCGCTGCTGCTATTGCTGTCTTTTCCGGCAGCAATAGCAGCGGCAGGGACAGAGACAGCGCCCGCCGCTACTCTATCTGCTGCCTCTCCCTGGGCATGGACGAACACCCAGTTAAGGGCAGCGGGTGGGTGTGGCCTGCACCGACTTGACAGAGCCCGCCGCTCCTCTGTCTTCATCTGGCCTCTCGCAGTGTGGCAGGCAACGTGGGAGCGCCGGTAACGGGTGAGTTTTTTTTTCTTTTTACATTCGCCCTATGAGGCGCACGGACATTTTCCCCCCACTTTTGTGTCTTATGGGGCGAAAAATACGGTATAACCTGGACCAGTCACCTATTTTCTCTTGGGAAAAGGTTTAAAATAAAGAGCAGGAAGCTCTCTTAGATTCCTTGTGTGAGGAATAGTGCAAATATTATGTAATTTTATTGCTGATGCTTGGCATCCCCCTTTAAGATTCTCTGTTCTTAGCAAATGTCACCCTTATAAGGCTAGCAGTAAAAGGAAGTCCATATATGGGCATGAGGTTCTGACACCCAGAAATGGATGTTTGAGGATGAAAGCCCACCTGCGCCTTTCCTAACGCCTTGGTCAGACCACCGGGAGTCAGCATCCTACTTTGCTGGGGAGGTGTGATAGCATATGGGGCTTCAAAAGAATCATACAGGACCTGTGTCTGGGAAGAGGGAGGGGGAAGGGGCAGAGACCGTGGCATAAAGTGGGATGACCATGGGCCAGCAATTGTCACTCTCTGGAGAGGGATCGCGCTGCAGCATGCTGGAGGTGCCCAATCATCTAAAGCTCTTGACATACCCCTTGTGGGAGCTTTTCATCACCACTCTACATCTGCATGTAACTGACTATTATATCTCTGTGTGTAACTCACTGTTAGCTGTAAACCACTTTTGAGAGCGACATTTGTATTCATTCATATTCCACCATAGCCATATGTTTGTTATCACTGCCTTGTTTGCTCATTGCATTAAATCTTTTTGCTTTAGCCAAGAATCTGTGTGTCCGTAGGCTTTGGGCCTGGTACTCCCGCTAGGAGGGAAAATGGATGGGGTTTAAGATGGCGGGCTGCATGATCGGTGGTCCCTAATTGATAGTTGGATCACGTGACTCGCACTTTCCTGACACCTCGGTATGGTTATCCCTAGATATTTATATGTCTCTCCAACGGAACAAGTGTTATTCCTTGAGTTTCCAGAGGGTTGTATGATAAATGTCATTGCTGCAGATGTACTGATGTTTATTTTATAGTTGGCATGAATGCTAAATGTATTAATATGGTCCAGACAAGTAGCGGTTTTCTTGATCTGATATTATCAGTAGCAGATCATCTGTGTATGCCAGGATATTGGTTTCAATTCTCCTTATATGAATTCCTTTGTTTATGTTATTTTCAGTGATTTGGTGATATAGTGTCTCTAAGTGTAGGTTAAACAGCAAGGGGGAAATGGGGCACCCATGTCTAAAACCATGTTTAAACTGAATCTTCTCTGTTTTGAAGTCATCAATATTCGTACCAATTGATTTTGATTGAGTGCCATAATCTTACTAACAAAGGTGTTTTCTAGCCCATATGCCTGCAGAGATTCCTGCCTACAGACCCATGATACCCGGTCGAATGCTTTCTCAGCGTCTATCACCAACACCATTGCCGGTATCTTGCTGGTCATGTGTTCCTCCCTTGCATGAAACCAGTTTGGGCGGGGGGCAATTAATGATGGCAAAATATTTGCAAGACGTGTAGCAGGGAGTTTAGAGTATAGCATAAGATCGAATTTTTGAGGGATATAGGTCTATAGTTGGTACAAAATTTGGGGTCTTTTTTTGGTTTTGAAATAAGTGTAATTTTGTCTTTGTTAGGATCTGCAGAGGGAGGGTTTGATAAGTTTATATTATTATATAGGTTTACTAGGTATGTAATGTGTTCTGTTTCAAAATGCTTATAAAATTCATTGGAATAGCCATCTGGGCCAGCACTTTTACCATCCTTTAACCCTTTATACGCCAGCTACGTAAAATTCACGTAGCTGCCTCTCCTGTCATTAAACGCCAGCTACGTAAATTTTACGTACCTGGCTTTCCCCCCTGCTAACTGGCAAAAAAAAAAAAAAAAAGACACTCACCTGACCCCTCGTTTGATTCGGCCGGGTCTCCCCTTTAAGATGGTGTGCTCCGATCGTCTGTGGGACCTCCTCCGGCTGCAGGGGAGGGCCCGGAATAGGGTGCCCCCCCCCCCCCGTTTTAGCTGCCACTGGCTTTCCTGTAAAAAAAAATAAAAATGACATTTACCTACCTGCATGTGTGCTGGCTCCCGTCGACCCTCCTCTTCACCTGGGGGGCCTCCGATCCCCCCCCCCAGGGCTTGCCGATCTTCATGAGAGAGCCCGGGAGGCTCTCTCCTCTCTCCTTCTCGATGGCGGCCGCCATCTTGCCAGCCCCTTGGGGGCGGGGCTATGACGTCATCCCGTCCCGTCTCCCTGTCAAGCCCCGCCCCTTTGGGGGCGGGGCTATGACGTCATACCGGTCCCGATCACTGGCTTCAGCTGTTTCAGCTGTCAGGTGCCGGTGATCGGTGCACTGGAAGGAGGTGGCAGGAGATCCTCTGATCTCCTGCCCCCCCTTCTCTGGATGCCGATCACCGGCATCTGTCATCAGAGCGGCGAGGGACAAGAGCTTGCAATCGGAGGTAAGTACAGTAAAAAAAAATGTTTTTTTTTAATAAAATCATTTTGTGTGTGTGTTTTTTTTTTACAGTTAACCCTTTGTGAGCTGGTAAGGGGTCTATCAGACCCCTGTACCAGCTCACAAGGCTCTGGGTCTGGCAAGTCACCTGCGGGCTAGCGGGTGACTTGCCATTAACCCCCAGCCCCCCATTACCTGCCTCCCCAAAGGCCAGGGGGGGCAGAAGGGCCCGGGCCACTATGGCTATGTGGGCCTGTTCTACAAGCCCCCATAGCTGGCCCGGGTCGGTAACGCTGGGTAGGGGGGAACCTACGTCATTTTTTTTTTGGATTTTTAAGGGTTTTTAACCCTTAAAATTCCCAAAAAAAAGGGGTCCCCCACCCTGGGAGGGAGGACCCTATGTAATTTTTTTTTTAATTAACCCCTTATGTCCTGTCACCCAGCTGGTAATAAATGCTTCCAGCATTTTGTGGTGTGTTTTTTTTTTTTACATTTTAAGTGGACCAACACCCAGGATTTTGACTTTCCTGGGTATTGGTCCTTTCCCCTGGGGCATCCCGATTGGGGATGCCCCGCTGCGTGAAACCCCCCCGATCACCCACAATAACTCACCTCACCCGGGTCCTACGGCGCATGCGCGGCCGCTTGTCCAATCAGCGCGCTCAGAGCGGCTGAGTTATGGACGTCTAAGAGACATCTAAGCTCAGCCGCTCTGAGCGTGCTGGCGGCCGCATCCCCCACTTCCCTCTAACAGGGAGCGTGCCCGCGGCGGCCATTCATAAATAGCCGGCCTGGGCACGCGTCCTGCTAGAGGGATAGCGGGGATGCGGCCTGCGCATGCGCCGCAGGACCGGATTCAAGTAAGTGGTAGCAGGTGTTCCGGGGGGTTTCACACAGGGGGGCATCCCGATTTTGGATGCCCCAGGGGGAGGGAATAGAACGGTCCAGGAATCTTATAGATTCCGGGGCCGATCAGCCCTGGGTGTTGGTCCACTTTAACCCATTGTGAACTTGTAAGGAGTCCATGAGACCCCTGTACCAGTTCACAAGGCTCGAGGGCTGTCAAGTGACCTGCGGCTAACGGGTGACTTGCCATTAACCCCGGCCCCCCTATTACCTGCCTCTCCGAAGCCCAGGGGGGGCAGAAGGGCCCGGGCTGATTTAGGCGGTGCTGGCTTGTACTTGGCAGGGCGGGGGGCCACCAAAGCTGGCCCCTGCGCCCTGTTCTACAATCCCTGCATAGCTGATCCCTGGGCTACTTATGCTGGATAGGGGGGACCCCATGTCATTTTTATGGGAATTATTAAGGGTTTTTAACCCTTAAAATAAAAAAAATGGGGGTTACCTCCCCCCCAGGAAGGGGAACCCCACACCGATTTTTTTTCTTGATTTAACCCTTTATAGTGTGGATTGTAGTTGTATTTTATTTTTACATGTTATAAAATGTTTTTTCAGTTTGGGGGGTCTTCTGAACAGTAACAGGGGGCTACCGATACATATGTGGTACCGTTGTAATCGGAAGAAATGGGGCTTTCACATGCAATATGGTTTTCTTTAATAAAACAAATGTTTTATTTGGAATAAAGGAGATAATTTTCTAAAAAAAAATTTTTTATTTTGTTTTGTTTAATTTACTCAAAAATATTAAAAAAAAAACGGTAAAAAAATTACAAACAAGACATTTCATGTTAAAGCTTAAACTCTGCCGCAAAAAAAAAATATATGATTTTCCTGGAAATTCCTGCAAAAATCACAGTTAAGCATAGCGCAAAATGGTGAAAAATGACCTGTCAAGAGAGGGTGACAAAGCCTAAAGTAGGCTGGCAGTTAAAAGGGTTAGTAGTACCTATGCATGTTGGGTATCGTTCTGCTCGGGGGATTTTGCGCTTTCAGATTTAGCTTGTTTTTTTTTGTTTGCATATTGATATTTTAGGAAAACTCATTTTTTATTCTGCTTTATTATACATTTTTTAAGGAAACCCTGTGCGACCAACGAATTCTTTGAGGGATTACTTCCAGAAAGATGGGCCCACTACAACATGCTGGGTATGCTTAGAAAGCTTATCATGTGTACTTTCAGAAAATATATGGTTTGTCACGGGTATTCCAAATGTAAAGGGTTGTTTTGGTAGAAAAAGCGCAAGGTGCCACTTTGTCTGCAGAGCTGAAATTTTCAAGCAAAATTACCGTCTCCCCAAGCTTTACTTTGGGGTGTTTGGCAACTCTTCCCTTGACAGTAGCAATGCATGTTGGGTATCGTTCTGTTCAGGGGATGTTGCTTTTTTAGATTAACTTGTTTTTTCTTGTTTGCTTATAGTTTTCTTTAGAAAAATGTGGCTTTGATTCTGCTTTTTTATCCTTTTTTAGGGAAGTTCTGTGTAACCAAAGATTACATTGAGGGAGAACTTCCAGAAAACTGTGGCAACATCATCAAGCCTGGTATGCCTAAAAAGCTTGAGGTGTGTACTTCCAGAGAATATATAGTTTGTGGGGGGTATTTCAAATGTAAAGGGTTGTTTTTATTGAAAAACTGCAAGGTGCACATAGTGCTTAGCATAGCTGTATTTGATCTGAAAATCCCCTAAAGCGCTGCTTCAGTTTGGGGGAGTCTCCTGGGCAGGAAAGGGCATCTACCAATACATATGTGGTGCCGTTGTAACCGGGAGAAATTGGGATTTCACACGCAATAAGATTTTATTGACAAACTTACATTTTTTATTACAAAAAACACTACAAATTGTAAAAAATAGATTTTTTTTTATTTTTTTGCACATATCTCACCCCAAAATATTAAGAATACACTTAAAAAATGACAAACAAGACATTTAATGTTAAAGCCCAGACTCTGCTGAAAAAAACAATATACAATTTTTCTGGGAAATCCCTGTAAATCCCTTCAAAAGTCACAGTTGAACATGCATAGTGCAAAATAGTGAAAAATGGTCTGGCAACAAAGCGTAACAAAAACTCCAGGTAGGCTGGCACTTAAAGGGTTAACCCATCTATAGCTTTCTAAGTCCTTATGCTGATCTTTGAAGGTATCCCCCAAGCTCCCTATCCTTGGCCACCTTGAGGTTGTAATTGCCTTATAGAATTCTGTAAATTCCTCTTTTATGCTTTCAACCATTGAATATATTGTGCCATCTGCCATAAGAATTTCTCCTATATAGTTTGAGCTTTTGCATTCTTCTAGTATATGCACTAAATATTTGGTTTGGGTTGATGTCTTATTTTGCCATTGGATTTCCTCAATGGATTTAAAAATGTCTATTTGTTCCCTCACTGCTGACATTTCTTTGAACACTGTTTCTGCTGGTTGATTTTTATGTTCTAGTTCTAAAGAATTGAATTTAGCTATTAGTGATGTTAGCATCACTTGCCTTTCTCTTGTTCTCCTGAACCCTATCTTGATGCAAATCCCTCTCAGGAAGCATTACAAGCCTACCATAGGGTAGCAGGGGAGCTTACAGAGAATTGATTGTTCACAGAATATCCCTTGTCACGTCTCTTAACTCTTGCATGGTCTCTGGGTCAGATAGCCAGCTCCCATTAACTGTCCAATCTGGTCTACTCTTGGGTCTATTAAGCCAACGCATTGTTACCGTGATCTGACAGCGTCCTCTCCCCAATGGTGCCATGTTAGCTAGATCTTCTTGCATATTGAATATATAGTCTATTCTCAACTGTGTTTTATGGGTGTTGTTTATATGTGTATATCCTTTTTCGTTAATGTGAAGCACCTGTCAAGTGTCTACTAATCTCAGAGTCCTAATTTTATTGCACATTTTTCTGTACCACCAATATCACTGCCCCTGGTCTACCTGGTCCTGTCATGTCCATTTTTGAGTCCCTAAATTTTTAAATTGCCCCCCAAGATGATTGTACCCTTGCCTACATTTTCTATATTTTTCATTATCTGCATAATAAATGATGTCTGTTTACTGTTCGAACAGTAAGCATTCACTAGAGTACAGAATTTCCCATCCAGCTCTCCTACGAGCATAATAAATCTGCCCTGCTCATCCTTGTATTCCCTACTTAGTTTGAATTTAGAGTTATAATTAATGAGTATGGCTACCCCTCTTTGTTTTTTATATCACTAGCAAAGAACATAATGCCAAAGTCTTGGAATATTCTGGCTTTTCCCTGATTTCCCTTCCGCTGGACTTTGTGCAGATACGGAAAAGCCTATGTTTTTTCCAGGGGTACACAGTAGGTCTTTGTCATTCAGAGCATGAGCTAATGAGATCCTTTGTTAATTTTGGTCAATGTCCACCGGTGTAAGTATACCAGCCCCTCTGCTTACTTCATTTTACGTTCATTTTATTTTGTGGGGTTCTAAGGCTGTGCTCTGAATTGGAGAATGCATCCCGCTCATGATATCCTTTCATGGGTACCATTAAAGTGGCTGCCCCAGTTTAGATTGTGTTGCTTGCCCCATAGTATATGCCGCTATTGTTTCCCCCCCTCCCCCCCCCCCCACAATGCCTTGATTCCCCTGTTACCGTTTTTGAAATAAGACTACTAATGCCACAATATACCAACTCAGTTAATGATCAGACAATGTCATTCTAAACTAAACTCGGCCAGTACAGTACACTCAGTTTTTAAAGCTTAATTTAGGTGAATCCTACAATGAATCACACTTTTGCACCTTAATTTAGGGGATAAAGCTTCAAATACACAATAAAAAAGAAAAAAACTGAGAATTCAGGCTCACCATTTCTGTTTCACTCGTTGGACTGTAAACCTTTGTTTATACTCCGTGGTCCACTGGGAAGCTCTCTGGTACCTGCGTGTGCCAGTAGATCCTCCTCTCTGACCATATGGTTGTAGCCCTGTCATAGCAGCAATTTCAGCTTCTACTTGCACCTGCAAAAGGGCACCATCCATGACTGCACTCACAACCTTCACTTACAATAGCATTTGACTACCCTGCCTGACCCAATAATCTTTGACAATAGTAAGTAGCTTGGGTAGCTGGAAGTTCAGGTTGGCTCTGGAGGCCCTGTCTGGAACAGAACGGGTGTGTGATGTACAGGAGGGGCTCTGGTTCTACATGCTTGTCACATAAACGGAGTGGAAGCAAGCTCATAGAAACTATGTGC
This sequence comes from Gastrophryne carolinensis, assembly GCA_027917425.1. Taxonomy (NCBI): domain Eukaryota; kingdom Metazoa; phylum Chordata; class Amphibia; order Anura; family Microhylidae; genus Gastrophryne; species Gastrophryne carolinensis. Next base: position 540,427,931 of record CM051234.1, read on the forward strand.
TTGTCACTGAAAGTGATATACAATGTATAAAGTGAGGGAGAAGGTAAAATAGTGTGTAAGTATAACAGGGAAAAAATCATAAGCAGGGCTCCAAATGTTGCCCTCCTTTCAAATGCATTTCTCCAGAACCACGCAAAAAGGTTGTCTAATAGCTACTCTGTCACTATGGCAAGCCACAATTGTACCTGACCAAGAGGAGCATGCTTATGACTCATGAGGTTGCACTATGACATGATTTTCCCAGCCACAACCCAGAAATTGAAGAGTCTTCACCTAGAATGCATAAGGTATTACCTTGGAGATTTTTATATTCTTTGAGAGGTCTAATTTTACACTCCCAGGGGGGATAAGGTGAGAGGAGGTTAATGTGTGCCTGACATGCAGAAAAGAACTCCTCGGTCTTTCCATGTTGAACATCAGGGGACTGGAGCACTTCCCCGATTGTAATATGGAGAACAGTTCATGGTTTGGGTTGTGGGTGATCAAGCCTACTACTACTCTATTGTCAGTGAATTTAAACGAGAGTGGGTTTTACTTGAGGTGGTACATGTAGTACAATAGTGGGCACAGGAGATGGCCTTGGGTGGGCTCCAATGCTGAGCATAAGGGTGGAATAGACATGGTTACCCACCAGTACTACATGTGGCCTGAAATAATTTAGACACCCACTGGCACTAAGCTGAATTAGGTTCCAGGTTATCCAGTTTTGTGGAAATTATGGTGTTAAAAGATCAGCTGTAGTCAACAAACAGTATTTTAACATGGCTATCCTTCCTTTAGACAGGCAGATTGAGGCCTCTTTACGACGGACACAAGGATAGACTGAAGAAAATTAAGATTATGGTGCTAGGGTGATGTTAAATATGTTTGTAAACACCAGTGCAAGCTGATCTGTATAGGCTCAGCTATATCGGCTTTCACACTCACTTTGTGTTCCAAGATGGTGAAAGAGCTTCTTTTTCTCCTGTGCACCAATTCCACGTTTCTGAAGGTGCTGTTAGTATAGGTGGCATAGTTTGGTCTGGGGTCCTTGTTTGCTGTAGTGTTGAACCAAGAATGAGGTATTGTGCTTATTGTCTTGTGTGTAAACACCACCAAGCTGGATGGCAAACATGCATATGTAAAAGGGTTATCGATGTTTGCTATGCAGCTTGATGGTGTTTAAAAATCCTTTATACACCGTGTTATTTGCCCGTCTTTAGTCAACCTTTTTGAACTGTGACTAGCCCAAAGTGCCTCTTTACCTCCTTCATGGCTCTGCTTAATTCCATTTATGTTTCCCGTGGTGATCCTCGCATTGAAGGCAGTGGTATAAGACTTGAGACTTGATTCTGGTTGTATCCTCCACTAGTTTCTCAGTAAATGCTAATACTGTTTCAGTGCACTCTGAACCAATGACCAAATCTTTAATGTCCAGGGCATCCTGAAGAGTAGTCATATATTTACACTCTGAGTTGGTGGATATTGTTTTAGCTTCTGCTCGTACGTTAGCCAGAGGTAGATGGCAGCATGGTGTGATCTTTCAAATGATCGATAAGGCGTTGCTTTGTAAGCACCTCTATAGTATAGTGTTTTATGAGCTTTCTGTCTATGCAATCGGGTAAGAAATGGCAAAAGAGTTACCGTAAATGGAGTTAATTCCTCAGCTGCCTATCTTAAAAGGCTGGGTGTCAATGTAGTAAAATATTTGTAATATACCTAAAAATCTAATTACTGTGCCTGCTTAGTATGCAGTAGTTTTCTTTTTAGGTCCCAATAGGTTTTTATTAAATAAAGAAACCAAGTATAACATAAAATAAAACAGCGGAAAAATAATAATAATCATAATAATAATAATCAAATTACAAATCATTGGCATAACATATGTGCTTATATATCACATGTATAGTTCTGTGGTAACATAGGTTAATAATAAATTACTTAGTAAGGAAAAATAGTCAAATAATACTATAATCACTTAATAAATTATTCAAACCTTACAATAATCAAGGAGATGATACCCTTCTTTAGCCTATGATTTTGCAGAATAAAGGTATTGTTGCTTTAGGTAATAATAACACATTATAAATGTGATGAAATTATAATGAAAACAAAAGCAAACATTATAAGCTCAACTAGACAAGAAGACTGACTTATCTACATTAAACAACATACATACGTATTCCTCACACAGAATCAGAGCCTTAGAGACAAAAGGGGGTGGCTAAGGACAGAGGAAGGGAGCCCTGTCATATTTAAAAGTAAAATAAACTTTATTTGATGATTCAGGCCATATAGGGCATAACATGGCTCCCAGATCTTAATGAAGCAAGGGACCGTCAGACAAAATTACTTGAATAAGAAGGTTGGTTTCCTCCAAGCCTTGGCTAAAAAAATGGTAGTAAGTTCTACCTGCTTCCTATTGACGAGTTCTTCAAAAGGACTCTTTCTAAATGTCCACTCCAAAGTGGAATAAATTTATCAGTAGGCCCGTGTGCACAAGGAGTAGGCCTTCGGACAATCCCACTATATGTGACGGGATAAACCATCTGTATCGCTTCCTCGAAAACACTTTGAGGAGCAATTTAAAACAGTTTAGTAGCGACCATACACCACCTATGAAGAACCTTCAGATAAGTCCCAGCTAGCCTTGCACTAATAGATGATCTAGCTGAGCTTTCCCAGATCTGCTCCCAGCCCTCATGCACAGGCCCTCCCCCAGATGAGCCTCCTATTTGTGTGTATAAGATGGCCTACCAGAATTAGGAGTGATAGAAGTTCTGAGTATATCAAAGATATCATACTCAGTGTCGGTAGCAGGACACAACGTCACTCAAATGCTAAAATGTTGTAGGGAATTTTTATCCTAAGTGTAGTTGTTCACAAAATCTTATTATTAAAATTATTATTATTATTAAAATTATGCTGGAAATAACGAAAAACCTCACGTAGGAATCTGCTTTTCAGAAACGTCTGGAAGGGAAGTATACCATCAGCACCCAACAGATATGTAAAGTAGGTAATCCCATCTTTCATCCAACTCCTGAATTCAGTAGGGGAATAACACCCAGGATAAAACATCGGGTTATGAAACTATTTTGTTAAACATATATGGGGGATATCAAATTAGATGATGATTTAAAAGGCCTAAATGTGGGTAAAGTCCATAGGAGACTGTCAACTGTTAATGGATCTCAAACTGCCGCCTCTAAACTGACCCATAGTGGTGGTTTAGTGATTACATGATACTGTAGTAACTGTGCGGCAATACAATATTGCACGACCCCTAATCCTCCCCTTGTACAGGAATGGTACATTAAGGATTTCGTAATTTGTTGATGTTTCCCATCCCAAATGAAAAACAGGACAGTCGATAAAATATGAAGGTACTGGTATTGGGAGGTTTCTAAATATATACAAGAGCTTAGCCAGAACAGTAATTTTTACTGCTGCAATGCGTCACAGCCAGGAAAGATTCTAGCTGTGATAGAAACGCCTAAATACTTAATCTTAGAAACCTCCAAATGATAATGAAAATGATCAATGATCAATTTTAATTCTGCCGGTAAAGAGACAGTTAAAGTGGACCAAAACCCACTGAACTTGTGAAATTCATTTGGCCAAAGCTCTTGCCGATACTCCCTTCTTAGGGTGTAGAACTAGAAATGTATATTTTCGCTCTTCGAAATGTCCTGGAACACTTTTCTTGCTTTCCCTCTCTGTAAGATGGCAGGCGATGAGTCAATGCATAGGTATAGCAATGACATCATTGCCACACACAACAGTGGCATTGAATGGAGGAGGTGGAGCTTTACAGATAAAACTAGCAGCATTATCTAGGATTAGAGTGAAGCAGGAGCAGTGAAAATTGGCAAATGGTATACTTCATGTGGGGAGCATGTCAGGTAATGCTATTTGAAAATGTGGGGTTTGGTCCGCTTTAATGCCTTGGATTTCAAATCACTGACCCCAAACCAAAACTATCTAACACTCTATTTAAATTAGGACATGAAATTAACAGGTTAGTAAGAAATAAAAGAGCATCATCTGCGAATTGGTAGATTTTATGGTGGTGCCCAGCTACCTCAATGCCCGAAATATCAGGGTGTCCCCTCATCTTAATAGCTAAATGCTCTATTGCCCATATGAAAAGTATTGGTGATAGAGGACAACCCCGTCTTGTACCCCTGGAAATAGGAAAAAGATAAGAAATGTAGCATATTAAACATGCACCTTTGGGGCCCGATAAAACAACCTAACCTATGAGATCAGGTTTTTGCCAAACCCCTATTTTCCAGTGCGTTATAAAGATAGGACCAGGAGACAGCGTCAAACACTTTCCTGATGTCCAAACAAAGGAGCATAATCAAAATATTTTGTTTTCACGATTCATGGATTAGTCAGAGAAGGTGCCTAACAGTGTCCCCAGCCTGCCGGTTAGATATGAAACCTACCTGGTCCAGACCAGGTTTGGGAATCATGCTGATAGCAGCATGTAATGATTAAACTGAAAAAATCCAATAGAGAACTAAATAAACCAACCAGACCTGGAGCCAATAGGTCAGAGAATAGGTCTGGACCCACTCTCTTGTTTGTTTTTAAAAGATTTTATGGCCATTTGTACCTCATTAAGTGTGCTTTTTATTTCTAGCTGTTCCCATCTATATCAGGAGAGTCAATGTCAGCTAAAGAATAATGTGCATGTCTGCCTAGTGATCCATTTTGTCTTGCATGAATTTGGGACATATTGTTACTGAATTTAGCCACCACTTCTTTTGGATTACTGATAATTATGCCAGCATGAGTCTTTAGTCTGATTAGCTTGGTGGAATAAAATGCATCATTTAATGTATTAGCTAAAATAGAGCTATGTTTCTTAGCATATAGAGAGTAATGCCCCTTAGTCCATCTAATTCTTTTCCCAGTATTCAGATCTAGTTGCAGCCAAACGCTTTTTAATTTCAGTGGTGGGTGTGGCCATATGCGGTGTCTCAAAATCTTGCTCCAGCTCAGTAATACGTTTTTTTTCCTGATGCACGTAAGCTGAATGATATGTCCCCTAAAGGTGGCTTTATTATCTTCCCATAGGGATACTGGGGAGCCCAAACTGCTATCAGTTTCTATTGAATCAGACCAACACAACAAACAGTCCTCTTGCATCTCTCTCCAGGGAAATTTAGATTGCTGCACGTAAAAAATAATTTACCTTTTTCCAACGACTTCTAGGATAAATTTTAAAATCAAGATGGCCACTCATGGGCTTGCAGGCCACCTGCCAACAGAAAGTCATGCTGGGCTTCCTGTTACTGTGCATTTCAGTTATGTCAGTTGGGAGAGGAAGCTCCAAAATGGCCGCTACCTGTCTTTTCCAACTGTGCCAGGCTGTTGGTCCGGTTTAAATAGAGAGAGAGATGGAATCCTGTATTTAAGAGCAAAAGTCCGGCTTAGAGAGCAATTCATTTAAGGACCAGAAAATGATTTGCCCCTCTGTATAAGGGAATCAACTGTAATAGTAATGACACGGTGATCAGACCATTAAATCGGCTTTATAATAACATCTATTAGACATCTATCTGTGTTTACTAAGCCATCCCTTCAAATCAATTCTCTATAGAATCGAGAGTTAGTTGTATCTCAAACATCAGTAATGTTAGCGGGATCCTTTTTTGGTCTAAGAAGGGGTACAAGACAAGGTTAAAATGGGGTACAAGACAAAATAAAATGATAGAAACATCCCTTAGAACACTTGAGATTGAAAAAATCAAAAAGATGGAGTCATACTGAAGCAAAAAGTGCAGCCCAACAGCAAAAGTCACTACCATAATGGCATAAAAGTGGCAACGCTTATGGATAATAAAGTTGCCTTGCTTGTAAGGAAGAAGCAGGGGCTGACAATCTCAGGCTAGATCTGGATCTGGTTCTGAACTGACGAGGATCACAATCTTTGGGACCAGAAATGGTTGGGTGTATTGCATGGGCGTGATAAATGGCTGAACCATGGGACCAGGTGGTCTGATAGTTTAAGCTCAAATAGTGTTAATTGCAGATCATAGTAGAAGCTTAATAAGATTTGTTTTGATGTGAAAATTGCAATTCCATTTCAGCATGTGGTGAGGGTATTCCAACACCCTGACAGAGCACCCACAAATGGGTCATACAGTTGCAAATCCCATGTGTCTATTGAGCAGTGCGCTGTGCATGCACCTTCAGTAGTTTTTTTTATTGTGGCTAATCCTTGAGGCTGCAATTTTACCTTGGCCTATATCCCATCATTAATATCCTAATGGAACCTTGGTTATTCAATTATTCAATCCCTTGATTATTCAATCCCTACAGTAATGATGCCAATAACATAATGCTGTGTGGACATACACTGCACACGTGCTTTACATGCACTTGGGTAGAAGGAATCCCTGCTCTGAGTACCATATGGGCAGTACTGTGTTAGCCAGGACCTCGGAGGAGAGAGATTTAGGGGTGCTGATTACTGATAGCTGCAAGATGAGTGGACAGTGTAGCCAGGCAGTGGGGAAAAGCAAGCAGGATGTTCGGCTGCATAGCTTGAGGCATCACCAGTATGAAGAGGGAGGTTGTGATGCCGCTGTATAGAGCCCTGGTAAAGCCACAGCTAGAATACTGTGTGCAGTTCTGGAGACCTTACCTGCAAAAAGACATTATTCAAATAGAACAGGTCCAAAGGTGGGCAACAGAAATGTTGGAAGGACTTAAACTTAAAACTTATCAGGAGAGACTTAACTTAATTTGTACAGTCTGGAGGAAAGAAGGGAGAGCTTTAAATATGTGAAAGGATTCAATAAGGTTCAAGAGGGAAGTGTTTTTAAGAAGAAACTTAATGATAGAACAAGGGGAAAAACCTGAAGCTAGTTGGAGAGAAGATCAGGAGCAATGCTAGAAAATATTATTTTACAGAAAGAGTAGTAGATGCTTGGAACAAACTTCCAGCAAAGGTAGTTGAAAAATCGTCAGTCAGTGAATTTAAACATGCCTGGGATAAGCACACAACTATCTTAGATTAAGAGTACATACAGTATACACATAAGGACAGACTAGATGGACCGTATGGTCTCCTTCTGCTGTCAACCTTCTATGTTTCTACCTACTGGCATTCCTCAAGTTAGTTAAACATTTTTTGAACAAGCTCCATAAAGTGAAACAGGGTAGCCCAAATGGGAAAGCTTCAAAGACTCTTTTTAGGAGGAAGTTAAGTTTTGTTACCATGCCTCCAAGGTTGTATTGCCTGTGCATTGCGCTACACATGAACAACAGCAGGAGCATAGAGAGTTACATTTATGGTCCTGGTGCAGGGCAGGAGGATTTGGGTTCCTAGAGCACTTGGGCTAATTTTTCACAAAGGGGAAGACAGGTTACTTAGTGGACAGCATAAGATAGTGGGTGGAGATATTGGAGCGGGGAGGAGGACTGCCATGTTGTATAAGGAGATCCATGTGTTGCACACCGGCAGTGAATAAGTATGTGGACACAACACTGCAAAAGTTACTAACACTAAAGCCAAATGTGTTAAACTGGATGGCAACTTGAAGTGCATGTTCACAAATGCCAGAAGTATTGTAAACAATTATACTCCTGAATGGCTAGTCCAATTTAGTAAACAATTAATACCAATATCTCCTTGAATAACTAAAATATTGATATTATATATCTCCTGCCCGGGTCAACTAAAATAGGCAAACAAATATATAAATATGATTAATAAATTGCCAATGACAACGCAATGGATACACGCAAAAGACTGTAGAATCTTTGAACATCTTGTAACTAGTAGGGACAGTGAGACAAATGGTAAATATTGAGATAAATATTGAGATAAAAAAATATTGAGATATATTATTGGAAAAATGTCAAAAGAAAATACAATTTAACCTATATGCAACCCCACATATAATAGCCACTAATGGGTGGATTTACATCACAAACAACTTTCTGAGCCAAAAATCACACAGGGAATGTATAGTCAAAACCATGCAGAAAAGAAAAGAACACCACAAGTTAATATAGACACCCAAAACAATGTAAACAAGTAATGGTTATTGTTTACAACACAGTGATATCCTCTGGCAGCCCTAACCAGTTTTTAGTTATGGCACATTAGTAGCAGCTATCTCTCAGTTACCTTCCTGGGCCGCTCCTGTAGTCTGTCTCCGCAGTTCCTCTCAGCTCCCTCAGTTGCTGGTCTCTCCTCGGGTCTATGGCAAGGCTGTTCTTGTGGGCTCAGTTTCCCCTTCTTGCTTTCCTCCCCCTCGGTTGCTTCTCTCCCTCAGATATATCCTGATATACTCTTTGATATCTAGGCTTGTCTTCCCAGTCTGGCTACTCTGAACTTGTCCCAACCTGCTTTGCTGGCCCCTGGATGGGCACGTATCAGAATTTCCAGTCATCTGCCCTCCCAAACCTACGTTGCTTTTTTGGTTGAAACTGATTTTATTGTTTAGTTTCAGAATGCTGATACTAACTAATGCAAAAACAGTTCCTGTCCAGGCAATCTAGGCCTGCTGATATTCTTTGCAGCTTTCCACTGATGTCATGCCATGATATATTTTGCTGTACGGTATATCCATATATATCTAGGCCTGCTGATATTCTTTGCAGCTTCCCACTGATGTCATGCCATGATATATTTTGCTGTATATCCATATATTTAATAAATGAGCAAAATTAGTAACAATATTGGTTTTCCATAAAGGCCCATTGTTTACAGTATGGCAAGTAAAGTGGGGGGGAGGGCTTGAGGCCCTGGTACTAGAAGAAAACATTGATGATTTTGGTGTGGCTGAGACATACTTGGACGCCTCACATGATTGGGCTGTTAATCTTCAAGGGTTTACCCTCTTTTGGAAAGACAGAGCAAATAGTAAAGGGGACGGAGAAGGATGTGAAGATGTAGAATCCTTGTCAGTAGAAGTGTTGGGTGATGAAAACAACGTTAGAATACATTTTGCTGTAATGTAAACCCCCCCCCCAACATAACTGAGGAAGCTGAGGCACCCCCAACATAACAGGGTCAGCTGCATAAACAGAGAGAGGGGGCAGCACAGGCAGGTACAGTGAAGATAATGGGGGATTTCAACTACCCAGGTATTGACTGGAGCCATGGATCTGCTTCAGCTGCAAGGGGGAGAGCATTCCTCAGCTTGCTACAAGATAACTATATGAGCCAGTTGGTGGAGGCACCCACTATGGGTGATGCTCTATTGCATCTGGTTATATCAAACAATGATGACCTGGTAGGGACTGTAACAGTCCAAGAAAATCTTGGTAACAGTGACCACAATATAGTTGTATTCAACATAAACTGTAAAAAACATTCTCTGGCTGGGAGGGCAATTTTACAAAGGCCAACTTCCCCAGGTTCAAGGCTGCACGCCAGGACATTCCAAAATGTATTCCTATAGGTAACAAGTGTAAGCAAATCGAAATAAATCCTTCCTGGCTGACACCTGCAGTTAATCAGGCAATAAAAAAGAAGGAAAAGAAAAGAGCATTCAAAATTACAAATAAAATCTCTCAGCAGTTAAGTGAAAAGTATAAAGCAGTTAAATAAATAAAATGTAAACAAGTAATAAAGCTGGCAAATGCACAAAATGAAAGAGATGTGGCCAAGGAAAGCAAGCGTTTCTTTAAGTATATAAACAAAGATAACAAATTAAACAAAATGAGAACAGTTAGGTCCAGCATAATTCTTGATGGGCTAAACTTGATATCTAGGGATGAGCGAACCGGTTCGGACGAACCGGAATTCGCTCAGAATTTCAGGGAAAATTTGATTCGGCACGAACCCGAATTTTTTTTGGTTCGTGCCGATCGAATTTTCCCTGAAATAAAAAAAAAAAAAATGCCGGCATGGTGGGAGCGGGCAGGCCGGCTACGCTGTCAGCGGGCGGCGGAAGCCGGCCCGCTGACAGCGCAGCCGGCCTGCCCACTCCCACCATGCCAGCATTTTTTTAAAAAAGCAAACACTTACCTGCATGGTCGGAGCGTGGAGGCCGGCGCCGCTCTCAGGCGCCCTCTGATGACGCGCCCTCTGATGACGCGTCCTCTGATGACAGCTGAGAGCGGCGCCAGCCTCCACGCTCCAACCATGCAGGTAAGTGTTTGCTTTTTAAAAAAATGCTGGCATGGTGGGAGCGGGCAGGCCGGCTGCGCTGTCAGCGGGCCGGCTTCTGCCGCCCGCTGACAGCGTAGCCGGCCTGCCCGCTCCCACCATGCCGGCATTTTTGATTAAAAAAAAAATGCCGGCATGGTGGGAGCGGGCAGGCCGGCTGCGCTGTCAGCGGGCCGGCCTGCCCGCTCCCACCATGCCAGCATTTTTTTTCAGATGAGCGATTCATGAAAGTTCGATTCGGGCGAACCCGAATTTCTTGGGGAAATTCGGCGAATCGCCCGAATCGAACTTTCAAGAAGTTCGCTCATCTCTAATGATATCATCCAAGAAAGACTAAATTTAAATGTGAGTAAGATTCCAGGACCAGGTGGACTTCACCCAAGAGTTCTCAAAGAACTAATTTCAGTTATTTCTTCACCTCTGCTCCTGATCTTTAAAGACTCACTAACAACTGGTATAGTACCAAGGGATTGGCACAAAGCAAATGTGGTGACCATTTTAAAAAAGGGCTCTAAGTCTTCAAGTAATTACAGAACTGTAAGCTTAACATTCATTGTAAGAAAATTGCTTGAGAGACTCCTAAGGGACTATATACAGGATTATGTAACTATTCATAATATTTTAAGCGACAGCCAGCATGGTTTTACTAAGGACATAAGCTGCCAGATTAACCTGATTGGCTTTTATGAGGAGGTGAGTAGAAGCCTGGATAGAGTTGCGGCTGTAGATAATGTTTTTCTGGATTTTGCACAAGTATTTTACACTGTCCCTCATAGACGCTTATTGAGGTCTAGAAAATATAGTTTGTGACTGGATTAAAAACTGGCTTAAGGATAGTGTGCAAAGAGATATCTATTCTGAATGGTCTCCAGTTGTAAGTGGTGTACCCCAGTGTTCAGTGCTGGGACCACTATTAATTAATTTGTTTATAAATTATGTAGAAGAAAGCATTAAGAGCACTGTCAGTATTTTTGTAGATGACACAAGATATGTAGAACAGTGCAATATTTTGAAAATGTTCACATGCTTCAGACTGATATGAACACTTTGTGTTTCTGGGCATCCACTTGGCAAATGAAATTCAATGTGGAGAATTGTAAAGTAATGCACTTGGGGTCTAATAACCAGAAGGCCACATATTTTCTTGGTGGAGTAAAACTGGGAGAGTTACTAATTAAGAAGGATCTGGGGGTACTGGTAGTCTACAGACTACATAACAGTGTACAATGCCAAAAAACTGCTGCTAAGGCCACCAAGAAATTATCATGCATTAAAGGAGGCATGGAATCATGAGACAGAGATGTAATTTTGCCTCTTTACAAGGCACTGGTGGACCCTCACTTGGAACATGCCATCCAGTTCTGGGCACCAGTTCATTGAAAGGATGCCCTGATTTTGGTGCAGGGTGCAGGGGAGAGCCATCAATCTGATAAGGGGAATGAATGATCTTCATTATAAAGAATGATTACGGGAATTAAATCTGTTTTGTCTTGAGAGGAGACGTCTGAGGGGGGACATGATTAACTTGTAAAAAATATACAAATGGCCAATACAAAATAGATGGGGGAAGACAATTTCAGCTTAAATCCTCTCTAAAGACAAGGGGCACTATGAAAGAAAAAAAAGATTTTATCTCCAGAGGCGACAATCATTTTTACCATGAGCCTGTTACAGCATCAACTGCTGACAACTTCAGAAAAAGGATTAGATGCGTTTCTTGCAGAAAATAACATTAACAGTTACTATTAGCTGTTATCAGTAAAAAATAAATAAATAATAATAACTCTCCCCAACTCCGACCCTTGATTGAACTTGATTGACGTATGTCTTTTTTTGACCGTAACTATGTAACTATGGGGGTTATTTAAGAACAGCTAGTGCCAGGTAATGCTACCTAGCGCTCTAGGTTCAGGAGCGCCACCTTTTGCTTAGTGTCACGCTGCCATACATTTCAAGGGGGTTTCATTGGTTTGTGTTTAAATAGCATTTTGGGCAATACAAATTTACATTTTTTGCTCAAATCATTGTGTGACCTCTCCTGGCCTGCAAACAAACACTTTTATACTTTTTTTTTTTTATATTTGTATGCAGAATTGTATTTACAGGTCTGGCACTAAAGTGTCATTGTCACGATTTTAAATCAATGTCATTCCATGTGTTTTGGCTTTGTTACTGGTGTATATGTGTTCAGAAACAGACTTTGATCACACAGCGCCTGGCGCTCTATGCTAGAGCACCCAGCTTTAGAGCGCCAATGATGTGTGTGTAGCTTTTTGTTAAATATGGTGTGGAGTGTCGAGTGCTGGACGCACTGCCGCGTTGTCCTCTTGTTAGATGTGCTGTAGTCTTAGGCGCCTTGACATTGGGACACCACCTAGTGCTAGGTTACAGTGCCTGACACCCGCTTACAGCGTCTACTAGCGGTCTAAATGCCGCTATACAGATGCTCACCTGGCAATACGTGATGCTAGTAGTAAATCAGTCTCTATGTAATGTTAGGCTACAGGGAGTATAATAAAACCCTAGGTTAGGTTATCTAGTATAGGGCCTAAGTGTTTATTCGGCATACCTTGCATCCGCCCCAGGATTTGGATTATCTTTGATTCAATAATGCATGAGAAAAGATCTGTGTACAACTTTTCTGACTATTGTCTCCTGCAGGAAGGCCTAAGACAATAGACTCGATTCAGAGAGACAAAAAAAGACTTTCGCTTTTGTGCCGATTTCGTATTATTTTCAAATTTTCCCGCTCTCATATGAGTGTGCGAGCGATTCTATGCATGCATTGCAATCCTTCTGTAAAGTTTCTGTCCGTTCGTATGCCAGAGTACGAGTACGAGGATGTCATTTTCCATCGTGACTTTTCTGTTTCATTTTCTCATGTTACAACGTAGGCTTTCGATTTAGCCCTTTTCCCATTGTCTCCTCCCACAAATCCTTTACGTTTCCCGATAGATTCTGTTTCACTTTTTCATTAAAAAATCGTCCAGACGGAAATCCTTACGATCTTGCACCTACACACTACGAACTTAACTCATTAAAGTGCTCGCCTACATATTTGCCACCCTCACTTCTACTACAATGTTTAGCTAAACCAGCGCTATCCTCCATCTTCCCTTTTGGACCCTTAAAGCTTACCCCAACCACTTAGCGCTATCCTCCATCTTCCCTTTTGGACCCTAAAAGCTTACCCCAACCACTTAGCGCTATCCTCCATCTTCCCTTTTGGACCCTTAAAGCTCACCCCAACCACTTAGCACTATCCTCCATCTTCCCTTTTGGACCCTTAAAGCTCACCCCAACCACTTAGCGCTATCCTCCATCTTCCCTTTTGGACCCTTAAAGCTCATCCAAACCACTTAGCGCTATCCTCCATCTTCCCTTTTGGACCCTTAAAGCTCACCCAAACCACTTAGCGCTATCCTCCATCTTCCCTTTTGGACCCTTAAAGCTCACCCCAACCACTTAGTGCTATCCTCCATTTTCCCTTTTGGACCCTTAAAGCTCACCCCAACCACTTAGCGCTATCCTCCATCTTCCCTTTTGGACCCTTAAAGCTCACCCAAACCACTTTCCGGTTAGGTTCTTCTTCCATTTTAGGCCCCTAAAACTTACCCAAACCTCTTCCCGGTTAGGTTAATCTTCCATTTTAGGCCCCTAAAACTTACCCAAACCACTTCCCGGTTAGGTTAATCTTCCATTTTAGGCCCCTAAAACTTACCCAAACCACTTCCCGGTTAGGTTAATCTTCAATTTTAGGCCCCTAAAACTTACCCAAACCACTTCCCGGTTAGGTTAATCTTCATCTCTAAATATTTATTTCACCCTTCGTTTGGTGTTAATGTATTTGTGCAAAAGAATGATACTGAAACTTTGATTTTGCTTTTTTTTTATATTGTTAGGCCATTTTTTTTTTTTAATTTTTGTTTGTGTAAAATTATTTTAAATTTTTTTCTTTTTTCTTTTTTTTAAAAAAACATTAATTTTTTTTAAAACTTTAAAATGTAAAAACTATTTACACAAAAATAACAGTGACAGGACCCAGGACACTGTTGCCCCCAACGAGTCATGCAGCCTTCTATTCATTTCTTCAACTCTTGCCCGTGGGGTCCCTGTATAAAATGTTTTTAAAAACATTATTTGGCGACAAATACATGTTTCTCACCTGTGGGTGGAATGTTTGTTAGTTGCCAACCTAAATAATGACAATATATGTCAGTCTGCTAAGTCATTACTCTAAGGAAGTGGCCACAGGTCACTCTGCTAATGCCATTGACTATGGCTTGATGTATCTGGGTGATCATGTCAATTACCACATACTGCAAAGAATGACATTACAACTTACTTGGTTGGTGGCCGACTGATGCCTCGTTGGGGACAACCCTACGTCCTGGGCCATGCCACTGTTGTGAAGTAGAGGCTGTTGAGACATGGCAAATAGGGTCACTTATAATGTCTTAGTCAACAGTAATCAAATGTCATTTTCAATGTGTGTGTCACATCACCTTCTCCCTGTGCCTCCTGTGCGAGATCTGCTGCAGCCTGCACATCTTCACCCACTCCAGAAGCATTTACAAAAGATGAGGGGAATCAGCTTGGGTGGAAATAGCATGTATATGTGTGTGCGGTTACATGAAGAGTCACATACCAGAGGCTCCCGCCTGCGTCGCTGGGTACGACTCCTTGCCCACGCCGTGCCGCCCCGCGGGGTAGGACCGTCGCACTGGAGATCCACCACCTTCACTTCCAGCTGCAGATTCATGGTCAGCCTGTGCGCCTCCGGGTGCGGCGGATTCGGTAATCCATTTCCAACACTAGAAAAGAAATACAATTATAAATGAATGCCTACCTTCTGCATGAGTTACATCTGCCATGCAATCGCTATGTACTTACTAGGGAAATGGATTCCGAAAAAGCGCCGCACCCGGGCCATGTGCAGCCGTTTCAGGCCCACCAATGCTGCATGATCTGCGTGTGGGTGAAGGTGGTGTCCATTTAATGTTGGATTTTGGCAATGATCTCCAGGGCGACGGTGCGCTTCTCAAAAGAGTTGGGCAGGTAGTTGTACCTGCGCTCCAGCATGGTCTACAAAGCACAAAATAAAGCAAGGTTTTAGTTAAAACTGCATCCAAATATCTGTCAACAATCGATCATTTGACTAAATGACATTAAAGGAGCAGTATCGCAAATTTTTCTTGGTGACTTATATTTAAATGGTACTTTGAATGTAGGTAAGTGTTGGAGTAAGAATTACAAATGTAGAAAAAAATGATATGTGTGTTGAGCAGCTGGAGACTAATAGCTCATGTTTATGTCTTCTGAGTGTCGAGACCCGACATGCTGAGGAGAGAGGTGAAACAATGTATCAAAGTTTCAGCTGTTCAGTGCTGGCAGCCTCCAGCATAAGATAACAACATTGCAACATTGCCTGGCCAGAACTTATATATCTAAAACAGAGAGAAAAGCTCTATAAGTCATTTAGCTGATTTTGACAGTTTTCCCTTCATGTTGGCTCTGCTGCAGAATCTTTCAGTTTACCATTTTCTCTTTCATATTCTTATTTTTCATTTTTCCATATGATCTTTCTTTCAGCTTTGTGTGTTTTGAGCAAGCCCAACCCAGGATTTTCACTATCTGGAGTTTTGTTTTGTGCCCCTAGGGGCATCCCGACTTGGGATGCCCTGATATGTGAAATCCCCAAGTTTGCCTGTGAAAATGTACATTTCCCTGTCCCACAGCGAATGCGCGGGCTCTCATCCAATCAGCTCTGTTTGCAAGCAGATGGGGAGCCTGAGCAGTAACCTTCCTGGCCGCCCGGCCTGTCTAAATGACTATCTGCGTGAGCGCGCCAGAAAAATGGGGGGATCTGTGGTTATCCAGGGGTCGTTTCACACAGTGGGCATCCTGATTTAGGATGCCCAAGGGGGAAGGTCAATGGCCGGGTCTTATAGACTTCAGGGTCGGCCACTCAGGGTTTTGTTCCACTTTAATACCTGCACAGATTTTCCTGCACAGTTATTCAAAGAAGAATTTCAGTCAGTTTAGTTTATTTTGTATAGATTTTACACATTTGAGTCACCTGGTCTCATAACAAAAGCAGCACCTCACACACACACAGCCGTTACCACTGATTCCAGTGTCAGCCTCTGAGGTAAAGTGTTGCTAGGAGACCAGTGGGCTAAATGAAGCAGCTCACTAAAAACAACCCAGCAGATCCCCCTATTCAGCAAATGGACTGAGCCATTGTAATTATACAATTTAAAAGAGAGGCATATATTTTTTCCTTTTTCTATCGCCAGATTATTTATACACATGTTATAAGCTATTGTGTGGCTATTTCATTATTTATCTTTTTTAATGCAAATTTTATGATACTGCTCCTTTAACAGACACATTTGTAGCCAAATACAATTCTTGAAGCTGGCCTCAGTGTTGGTTCGCACGTGTGCGCCCTCACTTCGGTTTGGCACGGAGTTTGAGACACTTTTTAAAACAACCGTTTCTTCATGCGCTTCCTTAAGGGCTAGGCATGCATTTAGATGGCAAATCAAAGCCAGTAAAAGACACTTACAAGCATGATGATCTCTTCTTGTTGGTGGGTGAAGATTGTGGGCACCATCTTGCCTCTTGTCAGCAGATAAGTAATGCTCCTGCGGTTTCCGGTTTCCGCACGGCCGGACGAACGGGCGTACGCGAACGAGTAAACGTCAGACCCCGGCATTAGTATTTAAAGGGTCCTGGAGCCACAGCTCATTCTCTTTCAGAGTCTCATCATTATGCCACCAAAAAAATCTGCCGCTAAGGCCAAAGCAGCCAAGGAAGCCAGCAGGAAAAAGGCAGAGAAGTGTGAGAAGGCTTCAGCAGGCCCCACCACTCGCTCAAAAATGCCAAAGGTGAAGCAGCCGGGAACCCGCAGTGGGCACACAGGCACCCACAAGCACAAAAACCAAGGAGCCAGCACCAAAGAAGAAGGCCCAACCCAGCAAGCACACAGGTACGGCCCCTAAAAAGCACACCAAGCGGGTGAGAAGCCCCAGCCCCCAAAGGTCACCATCACCCCACACACGTGGGAAAAGCTCACATGCAAAGAGGCCAAGCCACCGGGCCCGAAGCCCCAGCAGCCAGAGCTCAACATCACCCCACACACGTGGGAAAAGCTCACATGCAAAGAGTCCAAGACACCGAGCCCGAAGCCCCAGCAGCCACAGTTCACCATCACCCCACCCACGTGGGAAAAGCTCACATGCAAAGAGGCCAAGACACCGGGCCCGAAGCCCCAGCAGCCACAGTTCACCATCACCCCACCCACGTGAGAAAAGCTCACATGCAAAGAGGCCAAGACACCGGGCCCGAAGCCCCAGCGGCCACAGTTCACCATCACCCCACCCACGTGCATCAACCTCCCAGGGCCATGAAAGTGTGAAGGAGCCACAGAGGCAAAGGCCAAGAAGCCCAACATCATCCACCACACCCTCTCCTCCTCGCCCACATTTGGCACCGGCACCGGTGGAAAGGCAGGCTGAATATGCCACAGCTACGCCTGCTAGTTCAGCCAAGAACCCCAAGTCCATATCCAAGTCCAGTTCAATCAGAAGCCAGCCACCTGTCCTACATTTCTCCCCAACACAGCCAGCCCAGAATGTCCTCCGATTTGCCGCCAACCACTGATGAGCCAGAACGTCTAGCAACAGGGCGCACATTGTGCCGAGGCCAGTGGAGTGGCAGGTTTGGTGAGGCCCAAACTCTGGCATTGGCTAGTGGCCTCACCTTGTATTATGATGAGCTATATGGGCGCAGACCCAAAGCTACAAGCAAGCAGCGCAAAGCCGAGATTTTGGAGGAGCTCACCAGACAGATCAATGCAGTGGGGGAAGAGCTCAAAGATGTGGAGCAGATACAAAGGAAAATATCAGACCTCAAGTATGCAGCACGGAAGAAAGGAAATAAACGGCGTAATTACAGGTACATATATACTTTGTGGATTTGGCTTCGTCTTGTATTGGAAAGATTTAGCTAAATGTGTGCTACTCTCTTTTTCAGCTTACAAACTGGCGGCGGATTCCCCACCAAACTGCAATTTACCCAAGCTGAGGAGATGGTGCTGGGCCTGCTACATCCTGTGGCCTTAGAGGGACACTCGGCCCGACAGGACACGGACATCCCCACTATTCCTGCAGGTTAGTAATGTTAGTGTGTATGTGAAATGTGATCTACGTGTAAAATTGCGCACAAACCCATATATTAACACATGCCCCTAGGGTGTGCCTTGTAGTGGAGGTAACAATTTTAACAGGGTGTGTTATGTGTGGCGAGACATTATTTGCTTTTTTCCTTCCTCATATATTATTTTGGAGAGTCTTGAGGAACACTATTGAGATTAGCAAAGGACTGGCTGTTATGTATTCAATTACATACAACACTTCCATCTTTATCTGTAGCCAATTTGGGTTTGAGCTGTGCTTTGCTCAGAAAGACTTGATCTGGGGTGCTTGAAAGTTTGACCTAGAAAGAATGTCAAACAGCCTAATCTAATGGCAAATGCTATTTGCAAGCTGAGTGTGGTCCCATAATGGGCTTTTAGGGATGTGTGAAGCCTCAGAACAGCCAGTACATGCATGTTTATTTTGGTTAAGGAGACCAATGTTTATGTACTTGTTGACTAATACATCTAACAGATAATGGCATTCATAGTTAAGTTTAACTTGGTCCGTTGGGGGAGTTGCCATTCATGCGTAGCCCCATGTTTTAGTGAACCATATGTGTTAATACACATCAGCAATGCCTAGTTGTATGTTAACATGCCTTCTTTTCCCCAATGCAGCCCAGCATCATCCCTCAGCTAGTGGGGAATCCTCTGCCAGTTTTACCATGCCGTCTACTTCCGTGCTGCCTCGGACCCAGGATCTGATATATACGGTAAGTGTCTTTTTATGATGTTGCTTATGCATGTGCCTTGCCATGTTTCTTTTTGCGAATTACATATGTATTCCCCAAACTGAACCTTTTTTTTACATGTCCCAACAGACCCACACACTGATGGAGGAAATCCAGGAGCTGGAGGAAGATGGAGCCTTCATTGAACTTTCAGAACACCTCCCCCTGGGAGAGAATCTGCAACTGTCCCAACATGTTTCGACACCAAATGCTCAGCAGCAGAGTGAAGCTGGCTGCATGCTGCCAGCCCACCGTGGGCAGCATGCAGAGACTGAGCCGACAGTCCCCAGTGTTAGCTCTGCTGCTGAGGATTTGCCAAGCAGACCTGTGGCTGTTGGTGGACCTAGAGGCACATCATCTGCATGCCCCCCAACCCAGGGAATAGGGAGGCGTAGTCGACTACGTCGCCCAGTTTCCCAGGGGAGGGGCACGCAGATGATGGAGTCAGCATGGCATGGCCATGAGAGGCGGCTATTTCGCCTCCAAAATCAACGAAACCACGAACATCTTCATGGCCAATTTATGTTTTGGGGGAATAAAGATGAGTTAAAGTAGGCAGTAACACATTTGGAACATCCCAAAAACCAAAAAAGTTAATCAGGTGTGAGGTTCTTTGAAATTATTCCGTTACTGTTTGTAAAAGTAGAAAAAGAAAGAAAAGAAACAAACACAAAGGTCCAAAAACACAATTATCCAAAAAGGGACAAAACAAAGGAACACCAAATTAGGCAAAATGTGTCTCAATTAAATTAGTCCGCATGGCTTGGGCAGACGCACTCGGTGGGCCACGATAGTCCTCTTCTGGGTCATCGATGGGTGGAGAGGGGGGCATATCCGCATACCGGGGGACACGCTGCAAAATAGCAAAATTATGCAACACTGCAAAGGCCATTATAATATCTATGACCTTTTTGGGGTCATACTGAAGTGCTCCCCCGGTATGGTCCAAGCATCGGAAGCGGGTCTTCAACAGGCCAAACGCCCTCTCCACCACAGCCCTGGTCTTCCTGTGTGCCCTATTATATGCCTCCTCGGCTGCATTCTGGGGCCGGAGGACGGGCGTCAACAGCCACGGAAGGAGTGGATAGCTGGAATCACCTGCCAAAATGTATTATAAAAAACATAAATTACAAATTACTCAATAAATGGAATCCCCTAAATGGGCCATCAACATTACTAAGAGCCTAGGTCACATTTGCAACACAGCATACATAGTGTACAGACCCTGAAAAAAAACAAAAAACATCAAATAGATGTGGGAAAAAATTAAACATCCAAGATGGCGGATGAGGGCCAATCAGCCAGACTGCTAACAGGTATTGGTTTAGGACTGTGCTGCTCAGCATTCTTGGATGTCTTAACTTTTCAGGACCCTGTAGCTGCTTTGTGTGAGTCCCAAACAGCTCTAACCCGCCCCCTGCACTTTATCCCACTCTCCTCTACTCAGTAAGTGTAATGCATCTAATCAAAGATGGCGCAGACCCTAGTATAAATTCAAGGACATAATTTAAGCAGAGTGTGTGGAAGACTAATTATTATTTTACTCTAAATTCAATTCCCACATTTTGCTAATGCAGGACTAACATTTGGCAAGGCTTTGTTGCTTGAAAAATCTAATGGTTAAGGTTGTGTTTCACAGGTAAACAAAGTGTTCAAATAGGCATAGTTTCATACATGGAACACAAATTAAATTCCTAGCCATACATATCCAAAAAAAGGACGTTATTGGCGTCAACTTACCAAGGAGCCATCCACCGGAAAATTCCCCAGACTCAAACCGACCATACAATCATGGGATGAGCCTGGGAACCCGGCGAGCAGACTTAGGCCCTTATTCATCAAGCGATAGCGCCAGGTAGTGTCTGACGAGCGCCAGGTAGCGGCAGCTAACGGCGACTACCGACTCAAGTACGCCCGGCGGCGGTCACAATGACGCATTTATCAAGCAAAATGAGGCTAGCGCCGGCGAGAGCGACGGCTAGCGCGGCATTCATCATGAAGCCGCCTGGACCGAACAGCGCCGCTGCAAATTCCCTCACAGCGCCAGGTATGAGCTGTCGCTCCCTGGCGATGTCCAATGCATTTCAATGGAGCAATGTATAATTATTCATAATTAATTGGTATTAATTTTTTTTTTTTTTTTTTTAATGTCAAAAAATCGGAGACCACTTCTGCAATGTTAGGATTTATTTTTAAGTCAAAAAAAAATTAAAAAAAATATGTGCAGAATTGATTTAACAGGTCTGAGATTAATGTATTCATATTACAAAATGATTCTAAAAACATGTATAATGTTACATTCAAAAAATATGGTTGTTTAGGGGTTAAAAACTAGTTAATACACATCGCCGCAAGCGCTCTGGGGTTTAAACAAGGAATGGACAGCGACAGCACATTCGGAGCGTGATTTGTTGATGAATATGAAGCTAGCCGTTCGCTCTGGCCATTCGTTGTCAGGCGCTCACATACAACGCTGGACCTGTGAAACAGCGACCCCCCAGCCCGTATTCAACATTACCGCACACCGACTGAGTCGCTGTCATCAAGCTAATGCCGGCCAAGCACAGTGAATACTGGCTGGCGCTGAAAAAATCACGCTACAGTCGCTCATCTGTCGCTACCTGGCGCTATTAATGAATCGGCCTCCCCGGAACCGCATGTCCGGGGCCAACACTGCTTGGACATTCATTGAGTGGCCCATTTTGCGGTTCCTGGGATAAAAAAAAAACAACAAAAACATAAAGGGGATGAAAACTAGGGGGACACTAACTAATCACACCCTAAGCATATGCTGGGGCCCAATTTAAATAGCAATAAACAAGTACATAAGTATTTTGTCTTGCCAAAAAACAATATGTATGTTTGAAAAAGGAAAGATTAACTTTCCCGGGTCTATTTCAGGTACACATTAAAATTTTTCCGTGGTGAACACATATGACATTTATATGCCGCTAAATACGGTCCATGGTTCCACAATGACTCTTTAAAAGGAGGGAATACTTAAAAGGAGGGATACATTACAATGTGGGCTAACTTACAAGGAGGGATAAATTACAAGGAGGGAATATTTCAAAGTAGTAAATAATTACAAGGAGGGATTACTTCCAAGGAGGGAATATTTACAAGTAGGAAAAAATACAAAGAGGGATTAATTGCAAGGAGTGATTATGTAAAAGGAGGGATTAATTAAAAGGAGGGATAAACTACACGGAGGGATTAATTAAAATAAGGGAAGTATTTGAAAGGATGGATAACTTACAAGGAGGGATTAATTACAAGGAGGGACTAATTCTAAGAAAGGACATTTTACAAGGAGGGACGTTTTTGGGACATTAAAAAAATAAATAAAAATAAAAGACTGATTGGACTTGCCTGTAGATATACTCGTCGACTGCCGGAGGGACCAGGGCAACGTGGGTGCAGTCAATTGCACCCATGATGTTGGGCATGTCGGCGATGTTATAAAATGCCAGCTTAATCGCGTTTCTGTGTACCATTTCGTCAGGAAAACAAATATATTTCCGAGTAATGGTAGCCGTGCCTTCCAAAAACTCGGATAGCGCGCGGCTCAGCGTAGGCTGGGAGATCCCCACGGAGAGGGCACCCAGCCTCTGGAATGAGTCCGTCGGCAATCAGCTCTCTGAATGAGACGCAAGCCCATAGCAATAACGTAAGTTATCTAAACGAACGAAAAATATCAGATTTGGTTTGGAAAATGACTCGAACTAACGCAAATGTTCCGATTTGCTTTCGTTCATCGAAAGCGCATATACGCATTTTCCCGAACGTTCGTACGAATGAAAAATGGACGAAGAATACTTTCACAGACAGCTACAGAAGTGCAGACGAATGTGCCTCTGAATCGAGCCTAATGTCAAGGAAGTAAGGATCATCTGCTAATATTTGCAGGGGCAATTTTTTATATGCAATGCTGTGCTATCAACTACTATCAAACTTCATTTGAAGTTCCTATTTTGCAATAGAGCCTGCTAAGTCAAAGCAACAGAAAGATATCATCTATTTATTTGATACTAACACATTTTCCAGGGCACCTGAATTCAGACATGCTTAGGGGGTTAAGTTAGTATCCTAGTACAATGAAGAGCTATGGTAATCAACATTTTGGCAACTCAACTTCAGTGTAATTGTCAGTTTTTTTTGTTTCAGGACTGTTGTAAGTCTGAGAATCATTTGCCCATTTGTCACGTGTGCCCATAATAGACCATAACTTTTATTTTGTGAGATTCTAAAAAAGCTTTAAAAATACATATTCTGCATGGTGTCTAGGTGGTTATCCAAATGAATTGAGTTTTGAGAATAATTTCTCAATAAACATTGCAACAGGACAGTTGTACAAGTGGGGTACATATTTCTTCCGGTGTGGTGTATATTTTGTTTCTATCAACTTAGCCTCTCCAAAATTGTATGAAATATTTTGATAACTCTCTATAATATATATATATATATATATATGTATATATATATATATATATATATATATATCATTATAAGTTTATAACTTCAGGTTCATATATTATCTGGACTAGAGTTTCATTAATCACTTCTGTATTAGAGAAAACAAATATAATATAGAAAATGTGTGTGTCTGTGTGTGTGTCTGTGTGTGTGTAAGCTTGTCATTTTCAGGGACATTAGCCAAAAGATACAGTATATACACCTAACTTTTCAGATGAACTCAATCACATTTTATAGCACAATTTTTTAATATAAATGTTTATGTTTCAGCTTTGTATATTTTATAAGTCTACATATTAGCTGGTTTGACACTATGGACCATATTATTTTCTTAATTACATTGAACAGTGATAAACAAAAGATAACATCAGACAGTTAGGGACACATTAAATTTTGTCCCTGGCAAAGATTTGTTTAGCAGCAGAAAAGCAATCTCACCGAGGAAAGAGAGGAGAAATACTCCATAAAGTTCTAGGAAACAAGACTGATGAGTCAGGGAATGGAACAAGAAGAAATAATTTGTGAAATGTGGGATTTCCAGATGATGTTAAGAGGATAGACACCATTACTTTCTTAGGACAAATTACTTGTTATCCTGAAGCCGACAATAGAGCCTGGTTTAAGTACCAAGAGATTGCATAGATCTGTCTTCCTCCTGAAAAAAAGATTACAAATTATTGGCCTGGCTCCATTCAGGCAATGCATGGCAAACATCCTACCAGCTCAATCGAATAATGTCTAGTTGCAAGCAAAGTTAATTACGTTTAAAGTCTACTAGCTTCATTTCTGCATTTACTGGGGTTTTGTGTCCTGTGGACCAGTCACCAATGTTCCTTCTAAGCTTTGCAGTTTACAGTTTCCTTTAATTTTAGAAATACACTAATATCTAATGTACACTATTATTTTATTGCAGGTCTCCGAAACAAGCTATAAGCAGGAAGTAATGTATGTGAGATTTCTGTGCTATTCAGGGGTTGCTGAAACATACCTTAGGTTATATGCTATGTAAAAAAGAAACAAAAGCTTAAACAATGCAAAAAGAGAGGACATGAAAGAGGAGCAGCATAAAGCAAGACGAAAGAAAATATATTTCTCTAGCTTTCTTCCCAAACGGGTGTGCTGCTCAGGACAGTCCAATGCCTCCATCTTGAAAAGGTTGATAGAGGCTTTGGGCTGTCATACAAATTATTTTATCCATTTATAAGGTAACATACCAAAAATATAGTTAAAAACACGACATACTTACAGACTGTGAGGTACAATTGTTGTTGAGGGCTAGGCACGCCCACACACGAGAAAGAAACACATTTGAGACTAACCACGCCTGTTCACATATGATACTACAAATATTCTCTATAGTTTCTCTAAAACGCTAGTTTTTTATTAGACAAATATTACAACATTTGTTGAGATGCCCTTAAGTGTGGACAACATGCCACAGGCACCAACAACAAAATTACAATGATTACTTTTGAAACTTGATGTACATTTAGGCAACTATAACAACATGCAAAACACTATTACAAGGTTAAAATCTGTACATGTATCAAAATAGGCAATTCATGAAGGCACCCATCAAGGGCACCAAGACCTTTAAGACCGCAGACGGACTAGTTTCGCCCAACTCAAGGCTTTTTCAACGTCAGATGCCCATTCGGTTCCATTTACCGAGACATACAGATTGCCTGGATATGACTGTTATTTTCTGTTCCCAGAAAAAAAAAAAACCCAAGTGCCCATCACCAAAGAAAAAGACATACATTAGAAATATTGAATTTGAGTACCATATATGGTCAGGCATGTTAATACATATCAAGATTTGACAGAAATAAAAAATGATTTACCTGGAAGCCATCAAAAGAGGGACATCCAAAGAAATGCTCTTATAGGCTACTTTTTACATTCTCCTTCTCAGTGTGTATTTAAACAGCATGTACTGAACAGCTGCATGGCCCACGTATCTATAATATGAGTAATAACACAGCTAGCTATCTTTTAGAGTTCCTGAAATTCTGTGTATCAAGACAAGGGTAAAAACATTAAAAGACTGTTACTCACATGTTGTACTGAGGAAGTTACCAAGTAGGGACTCTTGTGGTGTGTCACCACTCCTTCCTAAGGACCACTGGCAGTGAAAACTCTTGCAAAATGAAACAAAGACACGTGGGGGAAGGGGGGATTGTCTAATATAGACATCCCCCCTCCCACAGATCAGCGTGTCTCATAAAGAACACATGAGACCGGGGAGTTCTCATTATCGGAATATGGACGCCCCGTCCAGCGGGGAGATGCGAGGTCTCGCTGCTGTTGCTTGCGGGAGGGAGGGGAGAGCAGGAGGGAAGGAGGGAAGGGAGGGGCAAAGCCCCGCCGCCATGCTGGGGGCGGGGAGTGCGCGCCAGACCGGTGCACACTCGTCCTACAGACTGGCTTGATTTACTAAAGCAGTTCTATTTTAAAAATAAAAAATATAATTTATAAGTGTGCAAACCGATATATGCTTATCAGTGGAATGTGCCCTTTATATGTATGGCAGATCCCGAAAATCGAGCAGCCGGTGCCGCCATATTGCCACACACTAGAGATGTATGTAATCCACAATCCTCCCAGGTGCAGCATCAAGTCAAGTACCTGCACCCTGGCCAAATTGATTCATTCATAAGTCAATGTGTCCAGTGCAAGATAAGAGATGTAGATTTGGAAGAAATCAATTGCGCCATTATATGCGAGAGCTGGCATAAACCACATACACACGTGGTTCCTATCCTTCCGTCACTGAAATAACTTGAAATTCAAAAAAAATGTTAGAAAAAATGTTTAATTTACTGTTCAACGAATCATTTCTTTGTTAATTGTGCATTATTAACTTGCTTCAACTTTTTGTTACATTTTTCAAAATACTATTATAATAATATTTTGCCTCCGTTGCTGAAAAGCACTGCAGGTAATGGTCACATGATGTTGCTTTAGCTTCTAAAACAATAGACTACGGAATGGCAAATGATGCCCTTGATTTATTGAAAGAAAAGAAAATGTATATTCTCATAATGTTTTCCATACTTTTGTTGCAATCAGTACATATGGTAGATGGGTTATTTTCTGCCTCAGTGCTTAAAGCCTTGTATATGCAGAGGAGCTTAAAGCAGCCTGTAGCTCCCCAGTCACTGATGCATTATGGAAGTGCTGGTTATTTTTGCTCAGCTGGAAAGACAGAAGATTTTGTGGCCCCCTGTTGTATTCTTAGCTCTACCAGCATTGAATATACATGAAATTTTCTCCACTGTAATTGAATACATGCACCGTACTGTTTTGAAACAGTGGTATTAGTGAGGGTAAGAGGAAATAACACAAAGCAAAGAAATAAACAAAGTACAGGTGTTTCTATCAGCAAGTAAAGCCCAAATAGGTTTGATGTGAGTTTTGTTTCAGATATATACTTATTATCACAGCAGGATTATGCTATTTACTTGATCATGAATTACTCCTCATGTGTGTGTTTTTAATTGAATGCCTGGCTGGCAGTGGAAATGGAAGTGTTCATGCTGCTGCGCCAATGATTTGTACTATCAGAGGATACATTTGGCAACTATGGCTTCCAAAAGAATGGAAATGCTTACCATGTGTGAATAGACCTGGCAAAAGCTGTATACAAAGTAAAGAGTGATATAGTTTGGAGTTATCTATTTAAAACTAGAAGTAAGTTCAAATGACACAAACTCTTGAAATAGCTGGTGCATGTTTTCCTAGCACAAACAGTTTTGGTTGACAAAGTCAAGGCAGAAGAACCATTTTTACTGTTAGGAAGATGGCAGATATAACGGGTTAACAGGTACTCAAAATACTAACTTAAGCAAAATAGCAAGTAGGAGAATCTATATGATACTACTGTACAATATTTGTTTCAGTAATTTATTGGCCTAATGATCAATGGTAAATAATTTTTTTGGGAATCTGGTGTTTCTGCAGTGTGGTACCTTGAAGGGATAAATTGGAATAATAATTTCTGTACGAAACAATCCTCTCTGTTTGTACATTGGTTCTCCTTCCATGGATGGCAGCTAGAGTGCCATTATTTGTTTCTGCAGATCTAACCATTCTTAGTATTTTTATGTTATGTCCCTCTTCACTGCTCTCCTGAACCAGATGTTGAAGGAACTCAAAAGTTACCCAATTATTATGTCAAAATTGACAAGTAGTAGTAGAAGTTGACAAAGGTTTGGCCCCAAGCATGGATTCTCACAAGTAGCACGTATTAGCCAAATAGCAGGGATGATTGCAGTAACAAGGTCCTCCTAAGCTTTGACAACAAGGTTTACCTTCCTTACTCTCTTGTGCAAGGGTATCCAACCCTCTTATACAAGGCTAACCAACAGCTCATGTTTTGTATATCTCCACATAGCTGCTCTCCTCTATAGTGAACAACGGGGGAGTGGCAGCTGCTCAGACCTAACCTGGGAGGTACAAGTCAGCAGGGCAATTAGGTTACTAAAGACTTAAAGGAGCCGCAGCACCCAACCCTGTTAGCTTGCAGACCAACCTATAATCTGTCTCTAAATCTGGTAAAAACAGAGGCTCGGTCACACACATCTGCAGAAGTATGCTAAGCTGCACCAAGCACCAAGGTGCCTCTATGGGTGCAGTCCTAACTCTAATCTATGAGAGCCCCATTTGGGACATACAATGCAAGAGATAAAATGGGACATCTTACCTGAGGTTGCCCTAAACCTCATGTGCAAGCCATGGGGTGGAAGGGTCAAGACCTTGCAATACAGCCTAGACCCCACACCCCATGTGGACAAAAGGGGAGTGACAGCTGCTCAGACCATTTTATAACTAACCTGGGAGGTGCAAGTCAGCATGTCAATTAGGTTACTAAAGACTTAAAGGAGCTGCAGCACTCAACCCTGTTAGCTTGACTTGCACCTCCCAGGTTAGTTATAAGAAGGTCTGAGCAGCTGCCGCTCCCCCTTTGTTCACTTTGAATTTGTGCAAGCACATGGTGTGTGGGGTCTAGGCTGTATTGCAAGGTCTTGACCCTTCCACCCCATGGCAACCTCAGGTAAGCTGCTCCCTTTTTATCTCTTGCATTGTATGTCCCAAATGGGGCTCTCATAGATTAGAGTTAGGACTGCACCCATAGAGGCACTTTGGCACGGTGGTGCAGCTTAGCATACTTCTGCAGATGTGTGTGACCAAGCCTCTGTTTTTACCAGATTTAGAGACAGATTATAGGTTGGTCTGCAAGCTAACATGGTTGAGTGCTGCGGCTCCTTTAAGCCTTTAGTAACCTAACTGCCCTGCTGATTTGCACCTCCCAGGTTAGTTATAAAATGGTCTGAGCAGCTGCCACTCCCCCTTTGTTCATTTTGAATTTGTGCAAGCACATGGGGTGTGGGGTCTAGGCTGTATTGCAAGGTCTTGACCCTTCCACCCCATGGCTTGCATATGAGGTTTAGGGCAACCTCAGGTAAGCTGCTCCCATTCTATCTCTTGCATTGTATGTCCCAAATGGGGCTCTCATAGATTAGAGTTAGGACTGCACCCATAGGGGCACCTTGGCGTGGTGGTGCAGCTTAGCATACTTCTGCAGATGTGTGTGACCGACCTTCTGTTTTTACCAGATTTAGAGACAGATTATAGGTTGGTCTGCAAGCTAACATGGTTGAGTGCTGCAGCTCCTTTAAGTTCTCCTCTATAGTTCACTATTGATTACACCTGTGCATCTGTGTGGAACCCTGCAAAACCTGGCCTATTGGTGGGCCTTGTAGAGTTGGGGGCCCCTGTTTTAGTGGGACAGATACACAGAAGTAAAACTAGATGCAGGCCAATGTCAGAACCTGGATGAATAACCATGCAGAGTACTGAATAGGCTGAGGAACATCAAATAAAATCAGCTTTTGCCAGGTCTATTTCAAAGCTGTAGACAAAGTAAACATCAAATAAAATCAAGGAACATGATCAGATGAGCCAAAAAAGAATCAGACAGAGCAGGTTTAGAATATAATCACCTCATCAAGAAGAGGTCATGGAACATAAATAAAAATGTAGAAAAAAAAAGAAGAGGTCATGGAAAAAATGAACAGAAAGTGCTGAGACTATCAACCACAGGTTTTAGCCACTTGGTCTGTGAGCATACATACACAATTTAACCACCAACAGAGGCAAACAAATACACCTGCAAAGGGTAAACACACATGTGCTATAACCTGCGTGATATGCCAGTACCACCACTGTTAGTGAAAGAGTGGAGCATGCCGATTAGTGATGCCCCCTGCACCAGACCGCAGAAGCCCATGCCTCCAGAGTCTGGAACTTACGCCATCATTGCTTCTTTTACAGGATCTGGCCTACGAGACCACGGCAGACAAAAGCTGGCTGCCGATGGATGAAAACCAAGAAGAGATGAGTATTTAGGTTCCTGTGACATAGACTTGGATGCTATATGTGAGGGGGGCATCCTGATTGGTGACCAGTCATGAGTTACTGTAGTAAATTAAAAAACGTGGGATCACTGGAAATGGCAAAAAGCTACAATGCAATACACTCTGATGCCCAACTACAAAGGTCCTAAAGGATTGTTATATAATTTGCCCCTTTTGCTATTTTTATTTCCAAATATAGAAAAAACTGTTGTAAATAATAGTTTTTTTATAATCATAAGTTAATTTATGTAATATATTTTGGGTTGGGGCTATTTTTGGTGCTTTTTAGGGGGACTTTGTCCATCCCACTAAGAGTATTTTT
Source organism: Gastrophryne carolinensis (assembly GCA_027917425.1). Classification (NCBI taxonomy): domain Eukaryota; kingdom Metazoa; phylum Chordata; class Amphibia; order Anura; family Microhylidae; genus Gastrophryne; species Gastrophryne carolinensis. Next base: position 540,458,202 of record CM051234.1, read on the forward strand.
TTCTAGTACTTTTGTGAGAAAACTATTTTACTCAGGGTTTTTTCCTCGGTCCATTATAGCAGCATATTTAGCTGTGCATTTTTTAAAAACAAATCATAAGAAAAACTGTGTTCTCACAAAATGTTAGAAAAAAATTCTCACGGTGCTGAATTAGCCCTTAAGCTACCTGACAAATGCACAGGGACCATAAGCGACTAACTTGGGAATAACACTGGATATTTCTTCTATTTTTTTCCGTTTCTGTATTTTTTTTACGTGTTAACAACAAATTACTGGCAGTATATCCAACAACACAACACATTTGCACAGTTAGTGACAAGACAAAATTGCACATAAATACGTTATAAAATGTCAAAATTTCAAAGGCCACACTGAGAAGAGATTTAGAAAGATTGACGAGGAAAATATGAAAAGAGAGAGAAGGAGAATAAAAGCAGGGGGTGGAAATGGAATAGGACAGAGGGACAACACTTCTATGAACAACAAGAGCTGCATATATTTAGGGAATCCCAGAAACCAGATAACAAGGTTTAGGTTTATTTTTGGGATCAATTATTTAACAAAAGTTCCCATTCAGAAATGCTCTATCTTTTGTCCACACTCATCAGCAATATCTTGTTTAGGAACCATTTCTTTTCATTTTTTTTTAATCCCCTGCACCTGGCAGCTAAAATGACTGTTGGGAATTCAAACACATTAACATTATAAATTAACCTCTCCAAATTTGTATACATTCTGCATAGACAGCTATTATTTCCAAACATGTAAAATAAAATATATACCTTATTAAAAATAGATTGTGCATATGTAGATCTGCCCTATTACAGGTGCAGGGGATTGTCTTAAACAAAATTAATGAAAAACAGTTGTTGCACTTTATTGTACAAAGTCTTCCAAAACGCAGATTGTAAATTGCGAAGGGTCTGAAAATTATTTGCATAATGCTTCCTGTTTTCCAATGCAGATAAAAGCATATTAGTAGATGTATGAGGGAGTTAATGTAAGAGAGGTAACATCCAGGTGTCTAATTGGTCATTACTAGACCCCTAAGGGTTTTTTTTAAGAACAGATAGCGCCAGGTAGTGCCTCGTAGCGGCAGGCAGTGTCTGGTGAACGCCAGGCACCGTACGCAAAACCACATTTAAGAAAGCAAATTTCTAACAGCAGCATGTAGTGTCCGATGTATTATTACAGGCGGCTTAGTGTATAGCGCCGGCGCTCTAGGTTCAGGAACGCCATGTAGTATCTGTCGCTCTGTAGCGCTCTCCCATACATTTCAATAAGCTTTCATTAGTTATAGTATATAAATAGCGTGTTTGGCAATTTATTTATTTATTTTTTTGCTCAAATCATTGTGTGACCTCTCCTGCAAATAAACACAATACTTTTTTGGAACTTTTTATATTTTTATGCAGAATTGGCATTACAGGTCTGACACTATAGTGTTATTGTCCCAGTGTTAATTCCATGTGTTTTTTCTTTGTTACTGGTGGATATGTGTTCAAAAACAGACTTTGATCACACAGCATCTGGGCCTCTATGCTACTGCGCCCAGCTTTAGAGCGCCAACTCTGTGTGTGTCTAGTGTTTCGTTAAATATGGTGTGGAGTGCCGAGTGTCGAGTGCCGGACGCACTGAGCTGGCACTACCTCTCACTCGCTGCATCGCTATACTGTTGTTACAGCGCACCACACATGACATTCATCAATGCCAGCCAGGTTACTAGAGCGATCGAGACGCTCTGTTACAGCGCCCGATACCCGCTTACAGCATCTACTAGCGGTCGCTCTAAGCGCTCATCTGGCAATACTTGGCGTTAGTAGTAAATCAGCCTCTATGTTTATACTGCTTGAATTCAAGAGCTGGCCATTATTAATTTACTGATATTATAAAATGTTGTTTTAAAATGAAAGCCTTGTGTAGTACAGTTACAAACAAGTCTATCTGCATTAGCCTGCATATACTGTAGATGATGTATTTCAGTTAACCTTTTATGAACTGGACATATATTTTATGATCAGCTCTTAATGCTTTTTTTCCCCAACACATATTTTATTGTGTTCCTGTTATGCCAGCAAACCACACAACTAATGGTGTTAATATCCCCTGTGCGCCAATCTATTGCCTTTTTATTTACCTTAGCTCAGCAAGCTGCTTGAATGTCTCCTCTTTTATTATCCTTTACACGGTTCCACCAGTAGCCAAAGGATTTGTTCGTATTTTTATTGAACCAATAAGCAGCCTGTATGCTAAGTATTTTGCTTTTGCCTTGAGTGAAGTTCCTTTAAGCTTTGGTTTTATTTGTGTTTTGAGGTTTTGCTTTGTCAGCAGCTGGATTTTTCAGTGCATCTATTTTTGTAGAGATTTTACTGATATAGCTTCATGGCTAAGTAAAAAGGCCTCGTCAATATGTTAATTTTGCACACAAGGAAGAGAAACTAAAATTATCCCATAAATGACACTATTAATTAGTACTAATTTGTAACGCAGAACAAAGTGCTGGCATTTCATATATCCATCTTAGTCAGTTGGGTTTCAACCCGAGACATCCTTACCCTGGTCAGCCTTGCCATGGGGTCACTCTGCCACACTTTTTGAAGCGAATACAAGCTTTACTTACAAATTAATTATTAATTAATTAATTAAAATCAAGTCCAGTTGGGTGTACATAAGTAACATCAAATAACTAGCAGTGGTTTCTCTGTGAGAGCCTAAACCGGAGCTTCAGCGTAATGAAAAGCCAAAACCCTTAAAAACTATTCCCCAGCATCTAAAATTAATCTAATATTAATACATTTTAAGTTTTTACCCACTTACTCTTTATTATTTCCTCCACTGTGCTGCAACTATGTTCAGGACTCTAGGATATGGGCGCCGCCATCTTGCCTCAGAACATACTGAGGAGAGGAGGCAAAAGTGCAGGGGGTGGGTTATAGCTGTGCTTTGCACAGTCAGAGCAGAGCGTCTTATTTAACACTAGTGCTGAAATGATACAGCGCCTGGCTCTCTGGTTGAACAATTCCAGATGAAACCTGGCACTGTATCTCAAGATCTCATAGAGCACAATGGGCAGACATGGATTGTTTTGTTTGATGCTTATAATTAATATTAGACACATTTTTTGTATACAACACGCAGTGTGACTTGCCAATAATTGAAATGCAGGACCTAGATGGGCCAAAATGGTTTTTCGGGAGGTTATTTCAAGGAGGAAAAAATGCTGGGGAGCGCCAGTAGTACAAAGTGGCGCTCACAGCGCCAATTAAGACGTGAATGCCAGCGCTCCTGAACTGGCTCTTTAGCCATAAAAATAATGCTAAAAGACGCACATCATAAATAAGGCCCTTCATTTTAGCATTTTAGTTTCCCCCAACATGTGCCAAGATGTGGGGCTGATATAACTGGCAGTGCTGCCGGGAGAGGGTTGGGCAGGGGGTGTTGGATTTTACTTTAATACACAGATCCCCATACTAGGATTAGATGTTCTAGGCTCCTCAGCTGTAAAACTATAAAGGCTGCATATGAAAGGAAGATGATTGCCCTGTACATTACATTGTGTATAGTAAATCTTCTGTTCCCCCCCCCCCCTACACATTTCTGGAGGTCTTCCTGGGGGGGCACAGGGATTGCTTTTACCTTGGGCTTTCTCTATGTTTGGTTGGTAAATATAAGCATGTAACCATTTTAAAGGAACTGTCCAGGCAAAAACGATATACAATACAAAACAGGGATGTGTTTGCACCTCCGGGCTTCTGTTCGTCTGTTGGTTTCTGGCCTTGAGGAGTGATTCTCCCTATAAAAGCTGTGATTGAATGATGAGACTGTCACTGATCCCTGTGCAGCTCAACAGAAAGAAAGCCAGAGAAAGAACAGCTACGGCCATCTCACAGCATGAGGTCGGGACCACGTAAATAATTATTTTATTTTACCAACTTTACTGGGCATCACTGGTGGGAAGATTTTTGTATCAGGCACTGGACTGCAAGTAAAACGTGAGATAATTGCCTGGTAGAAGAAGTTGGGTGAATCTAGCATTTCACCAAATGCCCTGTGTTGAAAGTGTTGATATTAAATCTGGAATATAGAAAGCTGTTATCAGGTGAATGTCAGGTCCCAGGGCAAAAGGTGTATTTATCAAGTCAAAAAGCCAAAGCGCCTGTGAGCAGGGCTGTATTTCCCATTAGGCAACCCTAGGCACGTGCCTAGGGTGGCAACCTGGAAGAGGGGGAGGACACTGTCCTTACTACTGTAGTAATGAAAAGAAATAAAAAATCCCATAGCCAGAACATTAATGCTGCCTAACAAGCACCCCATCCCCAGCCACATAAGGACATAGAGTGTATTTGTGTAAAGGGGGGGCAATGGGTTGAACACAGGCCGCAGCATCTCCCCTCCACTGCTTTGGTGATGTGACTCCTGTATGTCAGAATGCAGTAAAAGATGGAACATGCCCGTCTGCTTCTCTGCATTTCCCCCTTTATGCCCTCCTCCACACACATTCTCTGCATCTAGTGAGGGCGCAGATAGTGGCTAGTGCAAGCCACTCATCTGGCAATTGCTGAATTTTGTAATAAATTAGGCTCTACAGCACCTATGTGACATGTGTGGTGGAAGCTTTGTCAGGCATTTAGGAGGGAGATGTTAATTCAAAATAATTCAGTCTGTGATTGTCCATAAGTGGTAAGAAACACCCTGTATGAAAAGGCCAGAGGAGGACATTTTTTGTACATTTTCTATGCTTGAGGCAGAAATACTCCTGTGAGAGGGTGAAGTATGTATTGCATTAAATGCTGATAAACTGTGAGTTTCTTTTTAAATGCCAGTTTATATTCACCTGTTTTTAGTGAATAAAAAGGATTTGCAATCCCAGGTATGATTGGCTTCTGGTGCCTTATTGTTTTCTGTACCCTTTTTTTTTATTAGAGGCAACCCGCAAGACTAATTACCATATTTTTCACCCTATAAAACACACCCAAGATTTGGGGGAGAAAAATTAGAAAAAATATATTCTGAACAAAATGGTGTGCTAAAATACCCTCTCCCAATCACCCCATTACAGACAGGGTGCAGAATTCCCCCAATCACACTATTACAGACCCCACATTACAAGCAGGAAGGGGCATTCCACATTATAGGCAGTATGTGGTATCCCACATTACAGGCAGTTAGGAGCATCCCAATTACAGGCAGTGTGAGGCATTCCAAATACAGGCAGTGTGCGAGCATCCCAATTACAGGCATTGTGCGGGCATTCCAAATACAGGCAGTGTGCGGGCATCCCAATTACAGGCAGTGTGCAGGCATCCCAATTACAGGCAGTGTGCAGGCATCCCAATTACAGGCAGTGTGCAGGCATTCCAATTACAGGCAGTGTGCAGGCTCCCAATTACAGGCAGTGTGCAGGCATCCCAATTACAGGCAGTGTGCGGGCATCCCAATTACAGGCAGTGTGCGGGCATTCCAATTACAGGCAGTGTGCGGGCATCCCAATTACAGGCAGTGTGCGGGCATCCCAATTACAGGCAGTGTGCAGGCATCCCAATTACAAGCAGTGTGCGGGCATCCCAATTACAGGCAGTGTGCAGGCATCCCAATTACAGGCAGTGTGCAGGCATCCCAATTACAGGCAGTGTGCAGGCATCCCAATTACAAGCAGTGTGCAGGCATCCCAATTACAGGCAGTGTGCAGGCATCCCAATTACAGGCAGTGTGCAGGCATCCCAATTACAGGCAGTGTGCAGGCATCCCAGTTCCAGGCAGTGTGCGGGCATCCCAAATACAGGCAGTGTGCAGGCATCCCAATTACAGGCAGTGTGCGGGCATTCCAATTACGGGCAGTGTGCAGGCATCCCAGTTCCAGGCAGTGTGCGGGCATTCCAATTACAGGCAGTGTGCGGGCATTCCTGCTTGTAATGTGGGGTCTGTAATAGTGTGATTGGGGGAATTCTGCACCCTGTCTGTAATGGGGTGATTGGGAGAGGGTATTTTAGCACACCATTTTGTTCAGAATATATTTTTTCTAATTTTTCTCCTCCAAATCTTGGGTGTGTTTTATAGGGTGAAAAATATGGTAATTAGTCTTGCGGGTTGCCTCTAATAAAAAAAAGGGTACAGAAAACAATAAGGCACCAGAAGCCAATCATACCTGGGATTGCAAATCCTTTTTTATTCACTAAAAACAGGTGAATATAAACTGGCATTTAAAAAGAAACTCACAGTTTATCAGCGTTTAATGCAATACATACTTCACCCTCTCACAGGAGTATTTCTGCCTCAGGCAGAGAAAATGTACAAAAAATGTCCTCCTCTGGCCTTTTCATACAGGGTGTTTCTTACCACTTATGGACAATCACAGACTGAATTATTTTGAATTAACATCTCCCTCCTAAATGCCTGACAAAGCTTCCACCACACATGTCACATAGGTGCCGTAGAGCCTAATTTATTACAAAATTCAGCAATTGCCAGATGAGTGGCTTGCACTCTGAAACAACTAACCATGGCCAAGCAAAGCGACTACTAGCGGTCGCTCAGAAATCCTCGCTCATCGGTCGCTACCTGGTGTTAGTAATGAATCAACCTGCCTGAAGGTTTGTCTGGGCAAATAAAAACACACACCTACCTTATCACCTACAGGTTCAATACCTTGCAGCAGTAGATGCTTAGAATAAACTTATTCAGCAGTAAGTAAGACAAACCTTCAGGCAGGCTGATTCATTACTAACACCAGGTAGCGACAGATGAGCGTCTGTAGCGAGGATTTCTGAGCGACCGCTAGTAGTCGCTTTGCTTGGCCATGGTTAGTTGTTTCAGAGTGCCTCAGTCGCTGGGCGGCATTGATGAATATGTTGTGTGAGTCGCAGTACTACGCTGTATGGGAGTGAACGGTAGCGCCAGCTCAGTGCGACTGACTCATCAAAAAAACAGCCTCAAACAGCTCCGGCGGGTTGTTGTAGCCCATAGCACCAGAGGCTGTGTGATTAAAGTCTGTTTTTGGACATGCATCCACTAGTAACAAAGCAAAAACATATGGAATTGCATTGGTATTACATTGTAACATGAACACTTTAATACCAGACATGTAAGGACAATTCTGCATAAAAATATTATAAATCAAAAAAGTTTTAAAAAATGTCATTTATTAGGCCAGGATCAGGAAAGGGATTTAAGGATCATCCATAGAAATGTATGGGAGAGCGCCAGGTAGCGAGAGGTAATACGTGGCGCTCTGCAAGGCTGAACGCCGGCGCTGTACGCTGAGCCTAGGATAATGATGAATCGGACGCTACATGACGTTGTTCCAGTCGCTCACCAGATTCGGCTTCATAAATGTGTAATTGCGTGACGTGTCCGGCGTTCACCTGCCGCTACCTGCCGCTTACAAGGCACTACCTGTCGCTATCCCTTCATGAATAAGGCCCTGAGTTTACACTTTTAGTTTAAATAAGTTTAGGACATACACTGATACATACATTGATTGTACCCAACCCTAGATTAGTGATTAAAAATACTTACCACCCTCCTGATTTAAACCAGACCAACAGCCTGGCACAATTGGAAAAAAAGGTAGCGGCCATTTTGGAGCTTCCTCTTCCTGCATCTCTGCCATGCTGCTGCCTGGATTCAACTGACATAAATGACAATGCACAGTAACAGGAAGCCCAGCAGGACTTCAGATGCAGATGTCTGCAGATGCATGAGCCGCCATTTTGTTTAAAAATTTTACTACAGCAAGAGGTAAATGAATTTTTATGTGCAGCAATCTAAATTGCCCTGGGGAGAGATGCATATGAGCACTGTCTGTTGTGTTGGTCTGATTTAAGTCATTTTTGACTGTTGGTCTGCTTTAAGTGTAATTTGAGTGCTCGGGTGAAGTTATTTCGCTCTCCTTCCTCTCCTGCTAGGGGGATCTGTTTCACATGACTGTGACACAGGTTAAAGTGGACCAACACCCAGGATTTTGACTATCCTGGGTTTTGGTCCACTTCAGGGGGCACCCCGATTTGGGGTGCCCCGCTGTGTAAAACCCCACAGAAAGCCCCCAATACTCACCTCAACACGCTCCCACGTGGCCACGGACAAGCGGGTGACAGCGGCGGACAAGACAGTGCGCCCGCCGCCGCCTCCCGCACGTCGCGTCCGATCTCGGATGTCCCGCGGTGAGGGAGGTGATCAGGGTGATGGTCCACTGGGTGATGGTCCACTTTAAGTCACTGGAGATTAGAGGGGGATTAGAAACTGCTGGTGGCAAGGTGTGAAAGGTTGCCTCTCTCAAGGCATGACAGTAAATAAAACGTATTCAGTCAGATAAGGTGGTAGGTATGTATTTTAATTCTCTGTATGTACTGGCACAGTAACAAAGAGTGTATAAAGGCCATTGCCTTGATTTCTTAGTCATTGATTCATTGTCTTTCTAACTTTCAAAATTGTTGCATGTGCCTTCATTAGGAGGACCATCAGAGTGTGGGTTCCTGGCACATAAAGCCATGGGCCAGCAAGGGGCAGCATTATGCTCAGGAAAAACTGATATGGGGTTATTTAGCATTATTTAGTTAGGAAAATCAGTTTGCTTATAAATTCACATTAAAATTCTAATTCACGTCAGCTTCTGTAGTACTTCTCTAGTTTTTAATACATAAAGTAATTTCTTTTATATTTAAATTCTGGATATGAGTTTCACTAACAATCAAAGTGTAATTATTTTTGGAAATGATTAATGTTTGTAATGTTAATGCTGCACAAATGATTTATGCTGGCATTATAAACAATGTTATCTGGTACAAAGAAGTTGTTGAAGAAGGTAATTTGATACTGCTAAGAACCTTTATGTTAGTCAAAGAGAAAAAGTCTTAAATAGGTTACTCTGTCCTAACTTTCAAAATTAGTTATGAGCATTTTAACGTGGTAGCTATTGCCTCTACATGAATGTGTGCTCAAAGTGTGCTCTGGCAAAAGCTGCTTGCTCTGCAGAAAGGGCTGTACTGTGTCAACTACCTAATCATAGGGGCTGATAAGGTTAATAGGCTGGGGGTCCTGTTAAGGCTAAAATGGTAAATACTAGGGTTGAGCAAACTCAAGTTCGGGTCTGTGCTAAACGTTGCGAGTTCGGTTTCCCCACCCTGGACATGGACTTCAGTCAGAAGTCCGTGCCAGGGTTCGGCATTCAGCCCAACACTGAAGCTGTGTATGCTATGTAAGATGATGGGGGGCTCTGTCACAGTCTGCTATGTAAGGTGATGGGGGGCTCTGTCACAGTCTGCAATGCAAGATGATGGGGGTCTTTTTCACAGTCTGCTATGGAAGATCATAGGGGGGCTCTGTCACAGTCTGCGATGGAAGATGATGGGGGGGCTGTGTCACAGTCTGCTACAGAAGATCATAGGGGGGCTCTGTCACAGTCTGCTATGGATGATGATGGGGGGGCTTTGTCGCAGTCTGCAATGGAAGATGATGGGGAGGCATTGTCACAGTCTGCAATGCAAGATGATGGGGCTATTTTTCACAGTCTGCTATGGAAGATGATAGGGGACTTTATCACAGTCTGCTACAGAAGATCATAGGGGGGCTCTGTCACAGTCTGCTATGGAAGATCATAGGGGGGCTCTGTCACAGTCTGCTATGGAAGATGATGGGGGGCTCTGTCACAGTCTGCTATGGAAGATGATGGGGGGCTTTGTCACAGTCTGCTATGGAAGATGGTGGGGGGGCTCTGTCACAGCCTGCTATGGAAGATGATGGGCTCTGTCACAGTCTGCTATGGAAGATGATGGGGGGCTCTGTCACAGTCTGCTATGGAAGATGATGGGGGGCTCTGTCACAGTCTGCTATGGAAGATGATGGGGGGCTCTGTCACAGTCTGCTATGGAAGATGATGGGGGGCTCTGTCAAAGTCTGCTATAGAAGATGATGAGGGTTGTTCTGCCACACAGTCTGCTATGGGATGATGGGTGGATTCTGTCACAGTCTGCTATGGATGTGATGGGGGGATATAGAACTATAGGGGTGATGGGGTTGTTCTGCCACACAATCTGCTATAGGGATGATGGAGGTTGCTCAGTAACACAGTCTGCTATGTGGATGATGGGGCTTGTTATGCCACATATTCTGCTATGGGTATAATGGGGGTTGTTCTACCACACAATCTGCTATAGGGATGATGGGGGTTGTTCTGCCACACAGTCTGCTATTGGGAAGATGGGGGGCTCTGTCACAGTCTGCCATGGGTGTGATTGGGGGAATTCTGCCACACAATCTACTATAGGGATGATGGGGGTTGTTCTGCCACACACTCTGCAATTGGGAATATGGGGGGCTCTGTCACAGTCTGCCATGGGTGCGATTGTGGGAATTCTGCCACACAGGCTGCTATAGGGATGATTAGGGTTGTTCTGCCACACAGTCTACTATAGGGATGATGGGGGTTGTTCTGACACACGGTCTGCAATTGGGAAGATGGGGAGCTCTGTCACATTCTGCCATGGGGTCTTGGGGGGATCCTGTTACACAGTGTTATTATAAAGGATACATATCCAGGGATACATATCCCTACCCAATTTTTCTGTATTAATTTGTTTTTTAATGTATGTATTTATTAATTTTTTCTTGTTTTCTGTGATTATTTAGAGTACTTTCCCTACCCGATTTTGTGCAGTCCCCCCCCCCCCTCTGATTTTCCTTCTGACACCCATAAAAAACAATAATTTAATTTATTTGGAATGTATCCATTTATTTTTTTCGTTTTCTGTTGTTATGTTGAGTACTTTCCCTACCCCATTTTGTGCAGGGCAACCGCCCATTTGCAGCCCTCTAGCTCTTGCCAATGAGGTTCGGGTCAAGTCTGGATACCCAAACTGAACTTTGGAAGCAAGTTCTGACCTAGACATACCCAAACTTCTACCGGTTTGCTTATCACTAGTAAATACACAAGTGAATTAATAGCACAGCGCAAAGTTTTAAAGAACTTAGTATCAGATCTATATTATCACGTATCTACATTATATACATTCTAGAAATGTGTTGTCAGAGTGATGCTAGTACAAGTACAACACGTAAATAGTGGAATAAATGGTTAACAATTGCAATTTCATCAATTAGTTTGTAATAATATCTGATTTCTATTCAACAAATAACAAATGTAATTTACCGAAGGAATGACAAACGAAAAAAAAATCGCTGTTTTAGTATTGGATCTCTTGTACTACCCTGGTGGCAACCGTAGGTTAGTCCATAGAGCCCACTAGAGGATCCTATGGTGCTATGCTGGGCCAGGCCAACACTGAAGGCAGATTTGGTTTATCACTATATGCAAATGTATATATATATTTTATTAGTATTATAATATTTGCCATTTGCTGTGCATTAGCTAGTTTTATTTACTATGCTAAAATTAGCCTATTCGCCAGGCGAAGGTTGTGTTTGCCATATTTACGATCGCTCGTCTTCCCCGGGCAAATGCTGGCGAATGGCTTTTCAGTGTGCCAGCTTTTAGTGGTGAACCCCATAGGAATCAATGTTATGTTCAGCAAGAATGGCTGTTTTTACATCTGTCATTAATACGTTGAGGGTGATGGTCAGATTGATAACTAGTATTTGAGAAACAACTAATAAATGGTTTTCACATGATTTTTTATTATTTTGTCACTATTTTTGAAGGCTTCAAAAACACCCCAGACTCTCTAGAGACACAATACGTTCTGAGACAAGTTCCGAGCTGCAATTAGCTGTTAAGTAGGTTTCCAGCACGATTTTTTGGTTTTGTTACAGCTAATTATGCCGCCTCAAATACCACACATTTTGATTGGCAAACTGCAGCGAAGACACAGCAAAATGCATTGCAAAGTCTGTGTTCACTGGTGTTTGCTGGCATAAGTGTTGCTTACTCGCTGGTCTGCCATGCATGTGTCACACGTTCTGCGAACATACTTTTGTGTAAAGCAGTGAATGGTAGAGAACATAGTAAACCACCCCTCTATACTTAAATGTGTAACACTGAGCATTTATTACTAGTCCACAAGGTTTGAACCTAAGCTGTTATCCTGTCTGTCTTCTTATTTCCTACCCCCTCACCCCAGCAATCAAGGAATTTAAAACACTGGCATGCCTTGGCATTTATTACAGGTACATTGCATTGCATCTCATGACCTTTAACTGTAGAATGCCCATGTTTGAAATATTGAATGCCTATAATAAAACTATATAGAAAACATGACAGATTTACACAACAGCTGGAGATTACAGTAGGATAAGCAAAATAAGATCTATTTGATCATAGGATCAGACAAGCTTACCTCTTTAACTGGGTGAGAATAAGACTTACAGAGATCACTACAGCACCATCTATGCCACTGCCTCTCCCAGGAAAACCTTCATGGAATTAGACCCATAGGCCTCGATTCAATAAAGGTAAAAAACAATTCTCATGGTAGTAAAAGATTCAATTCATGAGAAAAAAGCCAGAGAATGTCACTGTTGCTGAATCACCAGATAAGAAAACAATGAAAGTCAATGGCACTTTTTTACTCCTAAGAAAAGTAGAACTCCTTTCTACACTGTAGTAAAAGCTGCCATTGACTTTCATTGTCTTTTTTTCTAGTGATTCAGTAACAGTGACATTCTCAGGGTTTTTTCTCATGAATTGAATTTTTTACTACCATGCGAATTTTTTTCTACCTTTATTGAATCGAGGCCATTGTGTGCAGTCTGTACTACAGCCTAGCACCCTCTGATTGATCTCATCTGTCTCAAGTGAGTCATTAAGGTATTGTATTAGCTTTGCTATGTAATCCTAGTTCCCACTATTAGACAGGGAATTCATCATGGATCTATATTAGCTTTTGTTGTGCTTGCTTGAACAGAAATCAAGCAAGCACAACAAATTCCAGTGGCCCTGCAGCTGTCTCTGACCACAGCAAAATTCACACAAGACTCACATAGCTACACCAGGCTGTGACCTTATTGGCTCAACCATGCCCAGGAATGGGAGCATAGCCAGGTATTTGCATTACATATGTATGATTTTGCATGCCCCGGGGGGAGGGAATTGATCGGCCCGGGAATCTAATAGATTCCCGGGCCAATCACGCTGGGTTTTGGTCCACTTTAAAGAGTTTAGAGAAAATGTGGATTCTCCATGCTTGTTACCCTTTGTCAGAAATGTCTTAATGTGATTAGCTGACAGCTGGACATAGATACTTGAATCAGACACCAATATATATCTAATTAAATTGTAAGGAACAAGTTTGCCAGACAGAGACTGACACTGATGAAGGGAAGTATTGCTTTGTTATAAATATGATTGTTTAAAGTGAGTTCAGGATCTTTTGCGAGTTCCGGTTGTATTTTCAAGTGAAGTTGTGTTATAAGTAAGGGGACTTTTCATTAAGGGACTTTTGATTGGGGGACTTCAAGTGTTCTTATTGCCTAGGGAGGGAAAAGGCGAAAAAAAGAATTGTTGTGTTACTGTGTTTTTTTTCTTGCATTGCAGGGTTTAGCCCTACATTAAAATAAATTGGTTGCTTGCATTTGATAGAGAGCAGAGTTAACTGGGTGGGGGTGTTCCTGCCTAATTAGAAGCCTATTTATTTCACCTGAGTGTTTGCCAGACAGAGACTGACACCAGTGAAGGAAAGTATTGCTTTGTTATAAATAAAATTGTTTAAAGTGAGTTCAGGAGCTTTTACGAGTTCTGGTTGTATTTTCAAGTGAAGTTGTGTTATAAGTGAGGGGACTTTTCATTAAGAGACTTTTGATTGGGGGCGGAGTGTGTCTCTATGTAATGCAAGAATTCAAAGCCTATATTAATGAGGGGATACTAGCAGAACATCAGGATTTAGAATCCTTGTGGGTAGAAGTGGGGGGAGATGTAAACAATGTTAAAATACATTTTGGTGTAATCTATAGGCCCCCAAAGATAACTGAGGAAATAGAGGGTCAAGTGCACAGATAGAGTGGGCTTCACAGGCTGGTACAGTGGTGGTGATGGGGGACTTCAACTACCCAGGAATTGACTGGAGACATGGTTCTGCTTCTTCTACAAGGGGTAGAGCATTCCTCAGCTTGCTACAAGATAATTATATGAATCAGTTCGTGGAGGCACCTACTAGGGTGATGCTCTGGTAATATCAAATAATGATGACCAGGTAGGGACAGTAACAGTTTGTGAAAATCTTGGTAACCGTGACCACAATATAGTTGTATTTTACATAAACTGTGATAAAGATTTTCTGTCAGGAAGGGAAAAAACACTACATTTTAGGAAGGCCAACTTCCCCAGGCTCAGAGCTGCACTCCAGGACATAGACTGGGATACAGATGCCAAATGGGAGTGCTTTAAATCAATTGTGAGTACCAACGTTGCAAAATGTATTCCTACGGGTAAGAAATATAAGCGGCTAAAATGAAACCCCTCATGGCTGACACCTGCGGTTAAAAGGGCAATAAAGAACAAAAAAAGGACATTTAAACATTATAAGGCATGTAAGAAAGGAATAAGGTAGACGAAAGCACAAAATGAAAGAGATGTGGCCAAAGAAAGCAAAACAAACCCAAAACGTTTTTTTAAATATATAAATTCAAAGAAAACTAAATCAGAACATGTAGGTGCCCTACTTGATGCTAATGGGGAAATGGTCACTGGAGATGAAGATAAGGCGGAGCTGTTGAATGGATTCTTTAGCTCTGTGTACACAAGAGAGGAGCAAGGAGCCAACAGAGGAGATGCCACTGATAGCAATAGCCCAAGTATAATAATTAACATTACTCACTAGCAACTGGTATAGTGCCAAGGGACTGGCGCAAATGTGGTGCCCATTTTTAAAAAGGGCTCTAGGTCTTCTCCGGGCAATTACAGACCTGTAAGCTTAACATCCATTGTGGGGAAATTGCTTGAGGGGCTTTTAAGGGACTACATACACGAATATGTAACTATGCAAATTATTATGACAACCAGCACAGTTTTACTAAGGGCAGAAGCTGCCAGACTAACCTGATTGGCTTCTATGAGTAGGTGAGTAGAAGCCTGGACAGAGGGGAGGCTGTGGATATAGTTTTTCTGTATTTTGCAAAAGCATTTGGCACGCTCATTGGGGAAATTGAGATCTTCAGGATTAGAAAATACAGTTTGTAACTGGATTGAAAACTGGCTGAAGGATTGTGTGAATAAAGGGGGGTGGGAGCAGCTCAATCACTATTATTTATACAAAATTATTATTATTATTCAGGTCCTGGGAACTAATTTACCGCCCCCAGTTTAACCCTCTCATCAACTAAATATCTAGCAACAAACATGTCTAGCTGTGTGGAAAGACAGAGATTTGGTTGCATATATCTGCAGATACATGTGGAAGCCACACTGCCCCGGCAAGGCACTCTGTGTTTAGTGTGGTCCCTACTCTTAATTTTGAGTCTCCAACATTGGGACATGCAATGCAGACAAATATTTGAGAGCTACTGAAGGATTGTGTGCAGAGAGTTGTGGTTAATGATACCTACTCTGAATGGTTAACAGTTGTAAGCGGTGTACCCCAGGGTTCAGTGCTGGTCCCACTATTATTCAACTTGTTGCTGTTGTCAAGATGAAATTAAAAGCACTGTCTCTATTTTTGCAGATGACACAAAGATATGTAGCACAGTGCAGTCTATTGAAGATGTTCACAAGCTTCAGGCGGACTTGGACACATTGAGTGTCTGGGCATCCACTTGGAAAATGAAGTTCAATGTGGAGAGATGTAAAGTCATACACTTGGGGTC
Organism: Gastrophryne carolinensis; assembly: GCA_027917425.1. NCBI lineage: Eukaryota > Metazoa > Chordata > Amphibia > Anura > Microhylidae > Gastrophryne > Gastrophryne carolinensis. The sequence goes on from CM051234.1 coordinate 540,473,949, forward strand.
CAACAACCCGAAGGCCACATATGTCCTCGGGGGAGTGAAACTGGGAGAGTCACTTGTTGAAAAAGGTACTGGTAGATTACAGGCTAAATAACAGCATGCAATGCCAAGCAGCTGCTTCCAAGGCCACCAAGATACTATCATGCATTGAAAGAAGCATGGAATCACAGGATGTAATTTTGCCTCTTTACAAGGCAATGGTGCGCCCTCACCTGGAATATGCCGTCCAGTTCTGGGCACCCATTCATAGAAAGGACTATGGAAAGGGTGCAGAGGAGAGCCACCAAACTAATAAGGGGAATGGGGGAATGAAGGGTCTTAGTTATGAGGAAAGATTACGAGAATAAAATCTGTTTAGTCTTGAGAGGAGACGACTAAGGGGGGACATGATTATAAATATATAAATGGCCCATTCAAAAATATGAGGGAACACTATTTCAGGTAAAATCCTCTCTAAAGACAAGGGGGCACCCCCTTCGACTGGATATAAATCTATGTAATAGCCTCCCACAGAAGCTTGTTACAGCATCAACCGGTGACAGCTTCAAAAAAGGATTAGATGCTTCTTTAGAAGAAAATAACATTAATAGTTACTATTAGCGGTTATCAGTAAAAAAACAAAAAATAAAATAAATAACTTCCACCTATAAAATAAAATAAAAAGTAACTTCCCCTACCCCAACACCCTTGGTTGAACTTGATGGACATATGTCTTTTTTCAACCGTATTAACTATGTAACTATGTAACTATGAACAGAACTGGTTCATGGATTACAGGTTAGGCCTGCAATTCAGTTGTGTTGCTGACTTACTCTTACTAAACTTACTTTAATTTGTGGAAATCCTATATAGCCGTAGCGACAAATAATCAAAACCATAACAAGTCATCCTACTAAATCTTCAGATTTTTCTCCACATTTTTATGCTGATGTTAGTTTTTAAGTGCATTGTCTTGGTTGCTATAATAGAGCATGTTGAGTTGAAAGCACTTTTGCTTTTAAAATCAAGCTGTATTTTGCAGCAATCAAAGAAAGACATGAGCAATCAAAGCAAAGTTAAATGAGCCATCCAAAGAGTAAAGATTAGGTGATACTGAGCTTAAATTGCATAGACATGTCTATGTCAGAAAATACTCCATTACATTGATCACACTAGCTCAAAATTTCAGATCCTTATTTTTCTGTGATTTGCAAAATGCATGCTCTATGAACACAGCTAATTTTCATCAAAGTATCATCTGTTTCTTTCATAAAGTCAATGAGTTGGTAAATCTACAGCCAGCATAGTAGCTTAGTTCTGTCATGTCAACTGGGACCAAAAATGTTTCATTTCTAAAATGGTATCAAGTTTTTATGGTTATCCTATAATTGACTCTCAATGGATGCCAATGAGAAACCACTGGACACAAATGGATGGCATAGTCTTTCAAAAGGCTTGAAGTCTATTAGTCTAAGGGGCAACCAGCTCTCAAGGGTTTGGCAGCAAGCTTACACCCAGGTTGCAGTTTCGAGGATTTCCTAATTTGTTGAATGCCAAAAAGTACATAATGTTTGGAGGATTGGAGCAGGTCTACAACAGGATGACTTGATGCAGAGTAGGTATCTCACAGGACAAAGTATCTGTATGTATGTAGTATTTAGAGTGAAGCCTGAGCATTCTGGAATGTCTATGAAGGTTCTCATTTATGATCATGGTATATCTATAGTCATAAATTAAAGCAGCTTGCTGTATTTTTTCTTAAAGACTTAGCACTGGTTACCAGGCTGAGTATTTAAATTCAAAATGTGAAGAGGAAACAGTATGCTGGGTTGGGGTAGGGGCTCCGGCAGTGCAACACAGCTTGCGGACAGCTAATCTTCAACATTATAAAAGCAAAAAAGTATTATTGCGCTAACTCAAGTTAGAAAGGAGGGCAGCAACCTGCACAATGCAACCCCCAATACTCCAAAGGGGGCCTAAACAAAAGTTAAACAAAGATGATTAAAAGCACGTACAGTCTCTGTCCAAAATCTCAGAAGCACCTTCAAATTCTTCAGTGCTAATCCCACCACCAAATGGGGTAATAAATCAGAGGCCTTCTTTAATAGTATGCATATAATATCCATAATTCAGTTACACAGAGCTTATTTCCAAGAATGTTGTTCAAACTATGACTTGAATGACCGATCTCAAGGTTGATTTCCTCTCTTTTTGTCCTCCTGGCTTTGTTTCTAGATTTATAATGATACCAGCACACTAACCATCCGTTATAAAACAGCTAGGAACTGTTGTAAATAATTTTAAATTAAAATGTCTTTGTAGGTATTCAATTTGAATGGCAATGGTAAACTTGTATTTTAAAGAATGTATCCCTACGTACACCCCCTTCACCTCTTGGAAGAAATTCTTGTATGAATGCTTGTATAGAATTGGTGAACATAAACTGATCTGATAACAAACCAAAACTTAAAATCTTCAACCTTTTGCTCTAATGTAAAAGAGCTGGGGTTACCCCAAAATATTAATGCTAGCAGAGTAAATGAAGCCAAATACCAAAACATTGTTGTTTGTACAATGCACCATTGTTTGGTGCCAGTGACTCTAAGAGGCCGATTCATCAATAGCGCCAGGTAGCGACAGATGAGCGACTGTAGCGTGATTTTTTCAGCGCCAGCCAGTATTCGCTGTGCTTGGCCGGCATTAGCTTGATGACAGCGACTCAGTCGGTGTGCGGTAATGTTGAATACGGGCTGGGGGGTCGCTGTTTCACAGGTCCAGCGTTGTATGTGAGCGCCTGACAACGAATGGCCAGAGCGAACGGCTAGCTTCATATTCATCAAAAAATCACGCTCCGAATGTGCTGTCGCTGTCCATTCCTTGTTTAAACCCCAGAGCGCTGGCGGCGATCTGTATTAACTAGTTTTTAACCCCTAAACAACCATATTTTTTTAATGTAACATTATACATGTTTTTAGAATCATTTTGTTATATGAATACATTAATCTCAGACCTGTTAGATCAATTCTGCACATATTTTTTTTTTTTTACTTAAAAATAAATCCTAACATTGCAGAAGTGTTCTCCGATTTTTTGACATTAAAAAAATTAAAAAAAAAATTATTACCAATTAATCATGAATTATTATAGATTGCTCCATTGAAATGCATTGGACTTCGCCAGGGAGCGACAGCTCATACCTGGTGCTGTGAGGGAATTTGCAGCGGCGCTGTTCGGTCCAGGCGGCTTCATGATGAATGCCGCGCTAGCCGCCGCTCTCGCCGGCGCTAGCCTCATTTTGCTTGATAAATGCGTCATTGTGACCGCCGCCGGGCGTACTTGAGTCGGTAGTCGCCGTTAGCTGCCGCTACCTGGCGCTCGTCGGACACTACCTGGCGCTATCGCTTGATGAATAAGGGCCTAAGGCTCTATTCACAGCTCTCGGCTTGTGCTGTGTGAAATGCAAGTGAAAATGATGCCCATTATTTTCAGTGGGCCAGTTCACAAATGTTTGCTGTGTAAATAAATAATGTTATATAATAATGGGCAGCATTTTCACTTGAGTTGTGACTACGTTGGCCAACACAGCGCAAGCGGAAATGTGCGAATAGAGCCTTATACATTATTGTTATATATACTTCCTGTTTCAGGTGACCAAACAAATAGGGAGGCTGGATATCCATAACTGTATCACAAAGAGCAGCAGTTAGCTCTAACTCTTTCACGTGTATCCAAATGTCAGGTGTAGAAGGGGTAAGCTCTAATCAACTTCTGTTAGAATGGGGAAGAAATCATTTCCTTTTACAAAGTGAGGTTACACTAAGGTCCACCATCTCCACCACAACTTTAAAATAGCCTCAATTCAAATTTTTCAAAAGATTTGTAGAATTGTAGACATGCAGATTATTTTGGGGCTAATTTCTGCCTAGTGCTGATGACAGACAAAAGCTCAAAACACGTGTCCAATATGAATTGCATGGCCTCATCCACTGCAAGGAGTGATGGATAATTCTATTAATCCTTGTGTTGGCCGTTCTGCAAATACTTTCCGTTCTAGGAAAGCACCTCTTTTTACCTTTGTGTAGAGGGTCTATTTGTCTCTTTAGCCCCCCTATATTAAAACTAACATTGGTCTCCCTACATGGTGGCTTACAACTCTGCTTTGTAAATAGAAACTATAACCAGAAAAACATCACCTCAAACTGTGAAAAGCAACCATGGTCAAAGCTCTGAAGACAGAATTGCTGCAGGCACCAACACCACAAGATAAAACATTGTTATGTAAATCACTATATAAACTTAGGACCAAAGGAATCAGAGAGATCAACCATTAATAGTAAAGCAATTATATTAAGGCTTACCATGCAGAGAGTATGCGGTGCACTGGGCCTCGAACATAATACACAGCAGTAATTATCTCCCCCACTAAAAGATTTATTATTTACTCTCCACCATATAATAGCAACATATAAGCATATCTCCTCGGAGAAGAATGCAGCATAACTCCTAGCATTCGTCAAGGTTGGTTGGGGGATTCATATCAAAGGGGTTACTTGACAGCTCACCCAAAGTTGATGAGGCAGGAGTCATGCTAAGATAGTGCAGGCTTAATTTAAACAAGATGGGCCTCTCTTTTAAGTTCCAATGTGTCGTGGGCCGGATCTTTGCTTTTTTAGTGTTTTGGCCAGCTTCCCAGACTTGTCCTACTTTGTTTTTATCTTGAGGATTTCCTGTTTACACTAGTTTTGAGAGTGGCAAGCTGACTGGTGGTTGGCTTGTGGGTAAGTCTGTTTATTGCTGGAGTTGATCTGCATGTTTGCTGTTTATGTTGCATTTGTAATGTGTTTTTCTTTTCTGTTATGTGCCACCTTTTTGTAATTGGTCCAAGTTTATTGTGTGCCAATTGGTATTCTCGCCCTACCATCACTTCGACTGAGCTCATGCCCCCCTTTGTATGTCCCCTTCTCCCTGTTGCATTTACAAATGCTTAGTCCGAGCATCCTGCCTTACCTTGCTTGGCCCTACTCTTTTGTAATATTTAAAATTTGGTCTAGGCTGTTTTGATGTTGTGTTGCCTGTTAGCAATTTAATTTCCATTTTCCGTTGTCTCTTAAGTGATTCTGGTTATCCGTTGCTGCCCTGGCTCCTGACGCACTTCTTAGGGCCCCAAAATCTGGCCAGGAGGCTCATAATGGGGCCCACTGCCGCACACTGGCTGTAATTGAACAGGCCTTCTGGCTGTTGAAGGCCAGATTTCGCTGTCTGGAGCGCAAAGGGGGCGCACTTCATTACAAACCAGAGAAGGTTGTGAAAATTTTTGGCGTGCATCACCCTTCATATTAATGCCTTGAGTGAGAGAGTGGCAGCATATTTGGAGGAGACGACCCCTGCTTCTGCTCCAGAGATTCCTGGCCATCTGTATGCCGGCACTCAGAGCTGTGCGGCCAAAAGCATTATTATCTTGAATTGCTGTTGCACCACTTTAAATTATCTATTGAAGTTTTGCCGAAAAATGGGCCTGTTGGCCCGCCAGTTTGCCTCCAAGATTTGGCACCACCTTAACAAAGACAGGTGCGCCTGGCTGCAGGCCAGAGCTGTCTTCCTCCTGGGCGCCCTGTGGTGATGGGGCTGCTACTGGCAGAATGAAGCTGTAGCTGCAGGGAGGAGTGGTGATGGCCATTGTCCATGGTGCCAGTAGCTGGTGGAGGTGTCTAGATGATATTCGGGTACTCAGCCAGATGTTCAGAGTGCCGTTCCTCCAGCTCATAAATTTCATCAAGAAGAGGTGCCATCTGTGTGGAGAAAGGTTCAGCATTAGTGTTAGTTTTTTCTAATGTTACCACACTGCCTCCAGGGCCCCAGACTTTACCCTGGGTTTACCCTCCTTCTCCACACTGCCCCTTGTCTTTTGCCTATTAAGCTCACTCATTTACCTCATCACTGTCTAGACTCCGCTCCCTTGGTAGCTGGCTGGTAGGTGGGCCCAGCCTTGGTCTCAAAAGTAGGCAAACCAGATGGGCCAGCTGTGTCCCTTCAAGTGAGGTTCTGCTGGTTGGGGTGTTGCTGCAAAGTCAAGGTAGTTTCCTCTTAACAGTATATGTTCCCCTTTAAAATCCCTACAAGGGCTACATACTGGGTAACTCATTGACGTGGGCCCTCAAATTTTGGTCTGCTCACACCCATGTTTGGGGTTACATGTAAAGATTGCCTAATACCCTTGGTATGTCTTGTCGTACAACATATGTTGCACAGGCAAGCCCTCAAAGTTGGGCGTGCATGTGGGGAACCCAGGTTGGTGGGTGGGGTGTTTGGATCGCCTACTCCCCCCTATGCCAAGCTACAATTTGCTAACAAGTTTACGCAGGAACCACCACCTTCATGTCAACCCACTTTTTCTTGGCCTGGGCACCATCCTTGGGTACTGGCCCTGCCCCGTCATGTTGCGGGCAATCTTTAATCGATCATCATTTTTGGCAGCACCATCCAGCAAAAATTCCAGCTGGGCATCATTAAATCTGCTATTCAACTTGCCACTTGTTAGCTTGCGCCCAGGGTCAGTGGCTGATGCTGTTGTGTGCTGGGTGGTGTCATGGCTAAAGAGGAAGTCACTATGCCCACTCCCAGGCCCAGAATAGATGGATTCCAGGCTAGTGGCCAGGGAAAGAGCTGGCCTGGCTGTGACAATGCTGCTCAGCCCTTAATTCCCCCGTTGACTCCGCATGCTGCTTGAATCCAGCGACCAGGTGTGTTGCTGATTGTTGGACTAGCATTGATTAGCTGAGGGAAACAAAGTACCCCTTTGTTTTTTGGTTTGGCTGTTCAATTACTTTAATGTTTGACTTAGCATCGGTATATAGTGAAATGTATCTTTACTGGTGCTGCTCTTCACTTTAAAGCCTGGGCCAGTGCTGCTGTTGTAGGTATCAGAGAAAGCCATGAGCAGCAAAACCTTAATCTTCAGAGTTACCTTGAGGCTGGTTTCACAGCAGCATGACTGCAGGGCATTCATGCTTTCGGGCAAGAACCTCGCAATCGCTGGTGTTCAGCGTGTGGAGGGCGCCAGCACTTGTGCTCTCCACTTCTCCAGACACTGCTGGAAAGGCATTTGTGAAGCATTGTGATCACTCCACAAATGCCCAAAGCATATGAGAAAGAGCTCATCGATTGCTATGGGCAACTTTAAAAATGTGAATGTGAACTTCTCAAAGTCATGTCGACGTAAAGCTCCTTTCACATTGCTGAACCTTTGCACTGTGCTGTGTTGCGCTGCATTTGTGTTTTGCTTGCCTTTGTGTTGCTCTATGGAGCTGCGTTTGCGTTGGAAACACAGCATGCAGGACTTTTCAAACACAACGACTTTCAGTGAAAATTCAGACCAGCCCATTGATTCTAGTATGAACCTACACACTGCCATTTTGAGCCCTTCTGGTAACATATTCACTTTAAGAGGTTAAAGTTTTACTAAAGGCAAGTCCATTCATTGTCCCATTGTCTCGGGCTACATGTTGCACTGTTCCAAACTTCAATCCGTTTTCAAAAAGACCCTGTAGTTCTTACATTATCTTTAAAAGGATTAGAGCATAGGAGATGCAGTGAAAAAATAAAGAGAAACAGTGGGTGTGGCAACAGCGATGTGATGTAAGCACACTGTGTACTTTACATATATCATAGTAAACAAATAAGTCCATTGTTGTGCCTCTGGGTATTACTGCCAGCACATAGTGTGATTAGAGAGGAGGGTTTCATAGCTGCAGAGAGAGGCAGCCAATCAGGGCATCTGCAGAGGAAGTGGGGGTGTTTCCATTCTTGGGCCACTGAAGGTTGTTTGGTTTGACACCAACACTAGACACACACAGCTTCGCGCTCTAATCTGGGCGCTGTAGCATAGATCGCCAGACGCTGTGTGATTAAAGTCTGTTTTAGAACACATATACACCAGTAACAAAGCAAAAAGACACGGAATGACATTGTTTTAACACTGCAACATTAACACTTTAGTGCCAGATCTGTAAATGCAATTCTGCATAAAAATATTAAAAGTCAAAAAAGTTTCACACAATAATTTGAGCAAAAAAAAAGAATGTAAAGAATGACAGCCCATTGAAATGTATGGGAGAGCGCTACAGAGCGACAGGTACTACATGGCGCTCCTGAGCGTAGAGCGCCGGCGCTATACGCTGAGCCACCTGGATTAATACATGTGACACTACATGGCGCTGTTAGAAGCGCTCACCAGATTTGCTTTCTTAAATGTGGTTTTGCGTTCACCAGATGCTGCCTGCCGCTACGTGGCACTACCTGGTGCTATCCCTTCTTAAATAACCCCCATAGTGTGAGAGAAGGGTTTCATAGCTGCAGAGAGAGGCAGCCAATCAGGACGTCTGGGGAGGCAGTGGGGGGTGTTTCCGTTCTCTGTCCACTGAAGGTTGATTGAAAGACCAGGTCAGTGGGGTTGAGACTGAAAGCTGAATGAGGAAGTGACTTTCCTCGCTAAGACACAGACATAGCAGGAAGTAGGGAGCTGGAGGGGCTCAATGTAATGTAAGCTACTGATATTTATTTTGTAACTTTTGACTTGCCAATCACTTTAAAATCACAAATGCAGTTTGCCGCACATATTGTAAGAAGGAAGATAGTGTTTGTAATCTAAGCTGCCAGTGAGATTTGATACAGCTGACTTGTTTGTTTGTATTCAACTGTATTTGTGTACAACTATAGTGATTCATCTTGGGAACATTAGTATACAGTGTTACATTTGTTGAGATCAAATAAAGCTGGGCGCACTGCATACAGGAGCATCATACTCATCAAATATTCCACTGTTTTTGTATTCAATAAAATGAACCTGTAGTGAAAGAAATATGGAAGCTGACACTACTGACCTTTTTAATAAATTATAGTGGCCTGGTTTAAATATTTCACTTGATGAAATAATTGTTGGTTCCAAGGTCAGTGGTTGACAGTATATTAAACTTTGTGTGGCAGCATAAAATACAAAACTATTTTTCAGCAGGCAGTTAGCAGTGCCTGTACTTTCTTAACTACATGACTGACATATTTGTTACAAATGATAATAGATTCCCTTAAACCTTCAGTTTCATAAATAGTTAATTCAATGACTGAATAATTCACAGAGAATATCTAAAATATAATTTCTACATTTGAAATGAGGATTCACTACTACAAATGCAGATATGTCCTTTGATGATATTGTGGACCAACTTTCTTTTATTTCAATCCAGAATATTCTAAGCCTGCCCTTAAATAAGGTCAGTCAGTGATTTTGAAGACTGGAGGCTGGTGTGACATTGTTTGTGAAGTCTCAGCAGCCTCTGTGCATCATTTGTCACTTTTACACTATTATTGACAACAATTAAAGTTAATTAAATCATGTGCCACTCTATCAATGTCTCTTCTGAGTGTGCACATCTGTTTGTAATTAGCTTAATACATGTTGGTGGCAGGCTAGACTAACATTGTGCTGTCATTTTAATGATAATGAAGTTCCTTAGAGACTTTACATTGTTTTCTCTACCGACTTTATTCTATGTCTCTCTTTAAAGGACATTCTTTGTTAACTTACCATGCAAAGTGAATTTGACCATAAATTCTTTAATAATACAGGGGTATTTTAATAGAGGTCAAGCTTAAGGATCATAACATAATGAGTGGAAATACATGTATCTAATGCAGAACTTGCAGTGTTCATTGCTGCAGTGTTGCGGTGGCAGCTCAGGAGGCAACCCAGCAACAGCTGAAGATGGGAGGACACCTGTCTACAGACACTCCAAAGGCCACCCAGCTGTGGCTCCATAGTGTACACAGACAGCAACCTTAGAAGGTCACCAGGGGATCCAGAGGCTGTTGGAAAGAAGACTGTAGTGGAGAACCAAAATGAGGCCTGAGAAGATGTGGGAGAATATGCAGAGAACAGCAGCAGGGCAGTGTAGACCAGAGGTTGCATTGAAAGAGCTTGGGAAGGAGGAGGCAGATAGTCAGCAGAGGCCAAAAGCAGCAGAGGAGAAGGCAGTGGCTGAAGAGGAACCAGCAAAAAACAGCAGCAGCAGTAGAGACCAGCAGCCAGGAGACGAAGACCAGCAGCAGAAAGGAACCGAGGCGATGGAGCAGGAGGCAGGGGTGAATATAGAGCTGCAATGTGAACGCAGCACAGGTCAAACAAATCTTTATACAGACATTACAACCAGGGGTGAGCTAATCATTTCTTTGGCCCCATGCAAAGTTGTGTCTGGGGGCCCTAATCAAAGACAAATTTTGTATAGCGGAAAACAACATTAACGCACCTCGTCGGGGTTGTAGCTGCAGAACTGTGGGAGTGCGAGTGAACCAATATTGTCTCACACAGAGAGGCATTCTGGCATTGTCTGTCCATGGCATAGGGAATTGTGTGGGAATTGCCCATATGGTTGTCCAACTTCTACTCCCCCTGGCATCCCAAACTAAGATGGCCCACAGTGTGAAACCCCATTAAATTACCTTACCCACTCACCTAACCAGGTTCCAATGATGCATGCGCATCACTATACCTTTAGCTAGACGCATACCCAGGGCAGCTATTTTGTGATTGGCTGGCCCTGGCATCCCCCCAGCTAGAGGTGAGTATGCAGTCAGTGGTCCGCTCTCCACCATTCAGCTCACTATGCATAACTGAATGAAGCTGAGTGCAATGATTCTGCAGCAGCTGGCTCACGTAGGTGTACAGTGGCTTCCTATCCATGGGACCCCCCCCCCCCACATAGGTGTACAGTGACTTCCTATCCATGGGACCCCTCCTGTAGGTGTACAGTGACTTCCTATCCATGGGACCCCCCCCCCCCCCCCCACATAGGTGTACAGTGGCTTCCTATCCATGGGACCCCTCCTGTAGGTGTACAGTGACTTCCTATCCATGGGACCCCTCACGTAGGTGTACAGTGGCTTCCTATCCTTGGGACCCCTCACGTAGGTGTACAGTGGCTTCCTATCCATGGGACCCCTCACGTAGGTGTACAGTGGCTTCCTATCCAGTTCAAATTTAAGGTAAGGTGTAAGGTGAAAAGTCAACGTTTTTATCATTTTTAATTCACTTACCATTATCCGTGGCTAATCTGGAGCTGCATCAATGACATTTATGCCGGCAGGGTGTCTATTGACATTTCCCCTGGTATTTGGAAAGGAAGGGATTGCATGTTCCCCTCATTTCATCCCCACCCCAGGCCTTTTGTAGTGAGAGACAAGCCTCTCTGGGATCTTCCCCACGTGGCTTACACATCACAGGAGAGGAGGGTCATGGAAATAAAATGTGTGTTTTACGGAAGCAGTTTTTACTATCTGCAATCTGCCTCCATTGCCACCTAGTCTGCTATTTGTCTCTCTTCTTGTTGTACAGTCTTGGTGCCAATGACAATAGATTGCAGATAGTAAAAACTGCTTTCATAAATCATAACCAGATATGATACCATAAATACCATAAATTTTCACCTAGCTCTGATTCACCTCCAAGGAAGGTGATGGGTAATGGAAGTAAATGACAGTTTTCTCTCCTAAAAAAGATGTGAGTTTAGTCCTCCTAGCTCTGAATCAAGGCTTAAAAGCCAGCCTAGACAAACTCTAAAGTCTGTTGCATTTGCTCACAGCAAGGATATCTTGTGACTGTAATGAAGAAACGCTGACCAGCGCCTGTTAAATACAGTATTACAAATTTTCGGCATGTCAAAAATGAATAAATACTGTGTGCAGCGCCAGTCCCTGATGCTCTTATAACCAGCAAAACGGTCCAACAGGCACTGATAGCCAATACCTAGTGCATCAATCTATGGGGGTTATATAAGAAACGCAAGTGGCAGGTAGTGTCGCGGCATGTAGCGTTGGGTGAACGCTGGGCGCTGTATGTGAAAACCACATTTAAAAAAGCAAATCTGGGGAGCACCTCTAACAGCGCCATGTAGCGTCACATGTATTACTAGAGGCGGCTCAGTGTATAGCGCTATGTAGTACCTTTCACTCAGTAGCGCTTTCCTATACATTTCAAAGGTGTTTCATTTGGTTTAGAAAACGTTTTGCTATAGTAAACTTTCACATTTTTGGCTCAAATCATTGTGTGGCCTCTCCTGCCCAGCAACCAAACACTTTTATCGTTTTGTTTTTATTTGGTGCATATGTGTTGAGAAACAGACTTTTATCACATAGCTTCTGGCGCTCGACGCTAGAGCACCCAGTTTTAGAGCGCCGGTTGTGTGTACTTTTTTCTTGAATACAGGCTTTAGCACCGAGTGCCAGATGCACTTGCTCTGTCCTGTTGTTAAATGTAGCGTAGCCTTGGGCTATATGACCTTGGGACACCACCTAGCGTTCGCGATTGGCTCTGCAGTAAATCAGGAAGAGCACTTCTACAGAGCCCTGCACACATCACATTTATCACTGCTGGACGGTATAGTACAGTGCCACTTGTCCAGCCGCTACACTAGGTCAGAACGCCCGACACCTGCTTGCAGAGTCTACTAGCGGTCGCTCTAAGCGTCGCTACACAGGCACTCACATAGCGAAATGTGTCAAATCAGCCTCCATGTAATCATTTTGCATTCTGTAAAAATAGCAATGTCAAAATATAAAAAGACTGACACCTCCAAGGCGGGCGTCAATGCTAGCAATTATAAGATTTTTGATTTGTTTTATAAAGGATATTATAATAGCTTTAAAATATCCAATAGCTTTAAAATATTATTTTGGGCAAATAAAGCTATTTATGAACGGATAGGCTATAAACTGTTAGAGAGGTCAGGTCTTCTCTTGACCAATTGTATTCAGCATGTTTCATTCAGAAAACATTTCAAGAACAGGCAAGTACAGTATATACAATCTTCTTGAATCTGAAAATGCCAAGGACAAATTGTCTTTATACCTGGAAATCCCACTACACAAGATCTGCCGAATAGTAGATTTTTTCTTGATTAGTAAAAGACAGCAGCTTATGGATATTAATTAACATTTGGAGAGGCTGTTATTACGTTATTATGGCAAAGCCTAGACAGGCTTTCAGCAATTTATTCCACCACAGTCACCATCTTTAAAAACATTGTCCAGGCACTGCTGTTAACCTAATATCCAAGTAGCCCTACATGTCCTCATGCTGACAGCTTTTTTTTTATAAAGCATTTTAAAGCGAAGTTTGCAATGCAAAGAAAACATACTTTTTATTTTGTACTGATCTCTACACGATGGTTGAGTTGAGAGAGAATGTGATGAAACATGCATCTATGGCTTATGCTTTGACCCACTTGGAGGAGAGAAAATGATAGACATTTTCCACGTTAGAACTGACCCTAGGTGATGGTCCCAGGTAGCCCCCGTATGACATGGCCTTGGACTCATGATCCACCTACTATGTATAGGTTTCGGGTAAAAATGAGACTCAATGGTGTTGGCTGGAACAATCACTTCTGGACCCCAAAGCTATACAAACAATATAAAGTTAAGATGGGGTAAGATAATGCAAATTATGGAGCAAAATATGGACCACTATGGACATGAGGGACAAGTATATTTGTGAGCCCAGATGTTGCCCCACAATGAAAATTCTATTGGGGATATTGGGGGATGCAGGACAAATTTGGCTCTACATGCTATGTAGGATTTTTGTTAAAAACATGTATTGTACATATTTCTGTAGGAGTGGCCATGAAAAAATCATGCCTTCCTCCCATGAGGAGCACCAAGAGAAATGTACTGACAAACTATCTATGCAAAAGTAATTTTATTGACACAATATAAAGGTTAAAAAGTACATAAAGACATACAGACCACAGGACAATTTAAAAACAAGTAGCAAGTCCCTATAAATATCACTAAATATATAATATCAAAAACCCAAATAATGGGCCATATCAGTAATATGTGATGCTGGCGCTCCCAAAATACTGAATGCAGTAAGACAAAAAATATATATATATGAGTATATTGAAAGGCACCGGAGTCTGTCAGCGCAGGGACAGAATGTCCCTGCACTCACCTACCCCCGCACCTGTGCCGGCACCACCCAGAACAAAAGACAATGTGTACTACCCAAATCACCCCAAATATCTAAATGAGAGAAAAATGAAAAAAACTGTAAATGAGAAAAAAAATAATAATAAAAAATAAGATCTACTCCTAAAAAGACTAAATACAGACACTAGAAAAGTGACAAAATACACACAAAAATGCCATAAAAAATGTGAATACAAAATAAACTCCCTGCAGTGAACATAAGCAAATATCCTCTATTAATAATGTGATGAAATTATCAACTAATGAATAGTAATTAGATCCCTATAAACGTGTGGGCATAATCAATATCATGATACCGGTGACCACAATAATACAACATGTAAATGCATGAACAATAATTAACCTAATATAAATACATAAACTAAGTGCCTTAAATAAATATAAATACACTACCAATCTCAACAATATACTAACAATCTCAACAATATATACCCAAGTGTAATGAACCAATATGTCCAGGTATTGCAGATACCAATATTGAGAGACAACAGATGGTGTCAGCAAAGATAAATCAAGATACTACCAAAACCATGAAAGTGGGAGACATAGCCAGCATCACGTCGTGTCAAACTAGGGACCGCACACAACCCCGGCCACCCGCGCCCGCTGCCCCCATGCGGCTTCAGAAGGGTGAAAGGTGAAATCCATCTCCGTTGCAAGTCCTTATAAATAAATCACCCACCTGTTGTGTATCAAGGTGGTGCTCCCGCCAAATGCGCCGTCAAGACGCTCCGCCCGCACACAGCCACACCGCCAGGCGTGGCCGGATGACGTGAGGCCGCCAGCCGCGGCCTGTGTCAGAGCAGACGCGCAGTCCCCGGCCAGCGTGCGCGTGCCTGCCCCCTGTGCGTGTGACCGCAAACGTGGCTGTGAGCAGACAGCCGCCCAGTCAGTACCTTGGAGAGCGCCCCAGCAGCACGGAGGTGTGAGGCAGAGCGCGGACGGGGCATAAGGAGGGAGAAACACCGAAGGGACACACGGGGGCCATATCCAGATATCATTTTAATTCATATTACCTAATACTGATACATTATGCTTTAAAGTAAATAATCATATATCACATTGGGCCAGAATCACTACTACATGGGGCAATTGATGCCCATAAACACAGAAATCAATGTAAGTGCACCACATATTTAGGTGTATACTTCAGGAATATAGACAAGTGAAAAACAAAAAAGGAGAAAAGAAAAATTTGAAGGAAAAGGCAATAAAAAGCCAAATAAACAATGATAATACTGTGAAAATCAATTCCTAAAACTGCATAGCACTTAAAGGGAAGTAACCAATATTAAGGTGTCCATAATATCTGTAAAGGGGAGTCCAATCCAGATGCACTCCTGAGGCCAGCCACATAGTAGGGGTATCGACTAAACATACTCCCGTAAGCCACCAATTCCAGAATTACGGTGCTGTTGTTTAGGTATCCAAGCGGCACAAAACACAGTTGCATCCAGACCCATCGGTCATCCAACATCCTGGATACCACTGCTGTGGAAACAGATGAAGGCCATGTACAAACCGAAAAACATGTTCAATGTCGGCATGATGACTGTCTCCAGGGGGGAATCTTTTTTAGGGCAACAGTGGAACCTCCCATCTTCAAACCAGACTCGATCCCATAAGGGAAAATTCATATAAGTGAAATAACCTGTGAACCACAAAATTAATAACGTGACCATCATGTGCATAACTACCCTAATAAGAATATGTGTAAATAATAATTAATAAGATGAACACACATTGTCAATAAAACTAAAAATATGTAAGGGGTAACCCCGTGCATATATATAAAACTACAAAATAATAAAAGGCAAAAAGGGAAGAAAAAAGGGGGTAATGTACTGCCGACCAGCTTTAAAGCATACTGTATACTTTAAAGCATAATGTATCAGTATTAGGTAATATGAATTAAAATGATATTTGGATATGGCCCCCGTGTGTCCCTTCGGTGTTTCTCCCTCCTTATGCCCCGTCCGCGCTCTGCCTCACACCTCCGTGCTGCTGGGGCGCTCTCCAAGGTACTGACTGGGCGGCTGTCTGCTCACAGCCACGTTTGCGGTCACATGCACAGGGGGCAGGCACGCGCACGCTGGCCGGGGACTGCGCGTCTGCTCTGACACAGGCCGCGGCTGGCGGCCTCACGTCATCCGGCCACGCCTGGCGGTGTGGCTGTGTGCGGGCGGAGCGTCTTGACGGCGCATTTGGCGGGAGCACCACCTTGATACACAACAGGTGGGTGATTTATTTATAAGGACTTGCAACGGAGATGGATTTCACCTTTCACCCTTCTGAAGCCGCATGGGGGCGGCGGGCGCGGGTGGCCGGGGTTGTGTGCGGTCCCTAGTTTGACACGACGTGATGCTGGCTATGTCTCCCACTTTCATGGTTTTGGTAGTATCTTGATTTATCTTTGCTGACACCATCTGTTGTCTCTCAATATTGGTATCTGCAATACCTGGACATATTGGTTCATTACACTTGGGTATATATTGTTGAGATTGTTAGTATATTGTTGAGATTGGTAGTGTATTTATATTTATTTAAGGCACTTAGTTTATGTATTTATATTAGGTTAATTATTGTTCATGCATTTACATGTTGTATTATTGTGGTCACCGGTATCATGATATTGATTATGCCCACACGTTTATAGGGATCTAATTACTATTCATTAGTTGATAATTTCATCACATTATTAATAGAGGATATTTGCTTATGTTCACTGCAGGGAGTTTATTTTGTATTCACATTTTTTATGGCATTTTTGTGTGTATTTTGTCACTTTTCTAGTGTCTGTATTTAGTCTTTTTAGGAGTAGATCTTATTTTTTATTATTATTTTTTTTCTCATTTACAGTTTTTTTCATTTTTCTCTCATTTAGATATTTGGGGTGATTTGGGTAGTACACATTGTCTTTTGTTCTGGGTGGTGCCGGCACAGGTGCGGGGGTAGGTGAGTGCAGGGACATTCTGTCCCTGCGCTGACAGACTCCGGTGCCTTTCAATATACTCATATATATATATTTTTTGTCTTACTGCATTCAGTATTTTGGGAGCGCCAGCATCACATATTACTGATATGGCCCATTATTTGGGTTTTTGATATTATATATTTAGTGATATTTATAGGGACTTGCTACTTGTTTTTAAATTGTCCTGTGGTCTGTATGTCTTTATGTACTTTTTAACCTTTATATTGTGTCAATAAAATTACTTTTGCATAGATAGTTTGTCAGTACATTTCTCTTGGTGCTCCTCATGGGAGGAAGGCATGATTTTTTCATGGCCACTCCTACAGAAATAGGTTGGATGGTTTGAAGAGTGAGCACAGTATCCTAGTTTATTAGTGGTGCACCCCTTCAGGTTTACAACATGTATTGTACAGTTATTGTTATTGTAGATACTATAGTATCTAGGAAGTCATTTAACATATTTGTAGTTTGTAATACTATATGGAGACATATATAGAGATTAAGACATACATTAGCACTTTTCGAAAACATATTGTATATTGTAATTCGAAATCTCTGCCAAATGACCGGTGAAAAAATGCCCAACTAATATTCCCCCTCACAGACTGCCCCACAAGTTTGAGAGCAGGTCTGGTAATGGGGTCTGGGGTAAAAGTGTACATTATGCGAGTGAAAGCCCCTGATGTGGAGGCTTCCCTCGCTGAAGGGGGGCTGCTGACAATTGGGGGGTAGACATGACCGCAGGGGCTTTGTTTTCGCATATGCATGGTTGAAGAATGTGCGGCGGAAGCATCTGATGTGTATCATGCATGTCCTCGATCAGGGGCAGCCTTGGGTGCGTTGGCCAGCAGTGCTTGCTGGTCCTGCATGATTGTTTTGAATCACATGGCTGTGAGCTTAGATGGTATAGACTACACTGAGCAGGTGTGCAGGTATTGCTATCTTGGTGGATCCCCACACCATCTACATGATCGAGTGATGTGTCGAATTTCCTCCTCTGTGTTTGTTACCTATTTATTTATAGCACTCTATTAGTAGAATAGTTTATGTGCCAAAACTTTAGCGCACCTAGGGCCTGATTTATCAAGAACTGTCTGCCAGACTAAGAGGCCGATTCATTAATAGCGCCAGGTAGCGACAGATGAGCGCCAGTAGCGTGATTTTCACAGCGCCAGCTAGTATTCGCTGTGCTTGGCCGGGGTTTGCTTGTTGACAGCGACTCAGTCGGTGTGCGGTAATGTTGAATACGGGGTTAGGGGTCGCTGTTTCACAGGTTCCGCTTGTATGGGTGCGCCTGACAGCGAATGGCCAGAGCGAACGGCTTGCTGCAGATTCATTAAAAAATCACGCTCAAAAAATTCTCGCGCTGTGAATTCCTTGTTTAAACCCCAGAGTGCTGGCGGCGATGTGTGTAAAGTAGTTTTTAACCCCCAAACAACCTTTTTTTTATATGGAAAAATTATACAAGTTTTTCTAAACATTTTGTAATATGAATACATGAATATCAGACCTGTAATATCAATTCTGCACATTTTTTTTTTTTTTTACTTTAAAAAAAACCTAACATTGCAGAAGTGGTCACAGAATTTTTGACATTAAAAAAAAAAACACAGTAATAGCAATTAATTATGATTATTTAAAGATTGCTCCATTGAAATGCATTGGACCACGCCAGGGAGCGCCAGGTCATACCTGTCGCTGTGATGGGATTAGCAGCGGCGCTGTTCGTTGCAGTCGGCTACATGATGAATCCCGCGCTAGCTGACGCTCTCGCCGGCGCTAGCTGACGCTCTCGCCGGCGCTAGCCTCATTTAGCGTGATAAATGCGTCATTGTGACCGCCGCCGGGCGTACTTGATTCGGTAGCCGCCGATAGCTGGCGGTACCTGGCGCTCGTCAGACACTACCTGGCGCTAGCCCTTGATAAATAAGGGCCCTAGCCACATTGGTGCGAATTAGAGTAGTGCAAAATATAATTTATAGGTTTATAGGTTTTTGTATAGTTAATTACATTACATTTAATTTACAGTATATGCATTTATTAAATAGGATAGAGACTGCAGTTGTATGTATAGAGAGCATGGGAATGAAGCCAGCATTGTTTTAAATGCCTTGTGGATTTTGACATGTTTTGTAATTATTGGTGCTTTCTATAAATTACTACCATTTTATTTAAAGCAGAACAGAACCTAGCAGCGACCAGCCTGGAATCTTTTACCAAACCGGGCGCAGATAAACATCTACCTTTTCCCGGTCGAATGGTGCATGCACTGGCTCCCGTCAGAGCCGCTTGCTCAAATGACTTGATTTGCCAAACAGCTCTGATTGTTGACAACAGGGAGCACGATTTCCTGCATCCCCGGTGTTGTGCGCTCTCCATTCATACCAATCAGAGCGGCTTGCCGGATAACATCATCAAACCGGGCGGAGGTAGGCAGGGTGATTTGGTGGTGTTCTACACAGCAGGACAGACCGGATCTGATGCCCCAGGGACGTGGAATGAAATGTAAGAAAGTAAACAAACTTTGCAGAGTGCTTTTGGAGAGTTGCCTTTGGGCCTTATTTGCCCCTGTATGGTGATAGATGGTATTGCTTTAAAGTGAACTAAAACCCAGGATTTTGATCCTTGCCCCTGGGGCACACCGGGGGTGCCCCACTGTGTGAAACCCCCTATAGGGCTGTTTGGGGGAGTGATGATAAATGCCCCACTCAAGACAGTCTATGGCGCTGACCTGTTGGTAACAAAATGAGGCTGAGCCTTCGCTTAGTGGAAGAGTGGGATACATGTTCTGTGTGGCAGTGCCTCCACCCAGAATAGGGCCCTTGTAACTGTCGGGGAACCTTTCTGGGAAATAGATCAAGTCTAAACAAAACCATACAATGAAAGCAGAGGGACTACTGCTCCCAGCAATCTCTTAAAGCAATCACTGGCACAGTTGAATATAATACTATAAACTTTATATATCAAACATTAAAGGTACAAGACAAATAAAGCATATACAGTGTAATATATAGATAATGCAATAATGAAAGACCTAGCTTCAATCAGTCCGTGCACATATACCCAGGTATATAGTTACTCTATAGCCCAAATACCTCCAAGAGAAAGAGTCTGCGCAGGATGAAAGCTGCAGGGACCCCTGATCTTGATAGTTGATCCACTCTTGGCGTGTAGAACTCGACCACACAGGTGAAGCTTCTCCACAGGGTACACTGTACATGCAGGTCAGCAAGCTGGGAGTAAAGAAGGAGTTCCAAAACAGCTACAGATGTTCTCCACTTGGCACAGTCAGCTGAACTGGCAGGTGGACAGTCTGATAGTCAGTAGAAGGATCCAGACTCCACCTTAAGGCTCTGGATACAGAATGCAGCAGCACAGCTCCTGACAGCAAGCTGTGTGCTCAGGTCTCTATGCTTGCAGGATGTCTGTCCTCTACTTATAGTCTTTTTGTACCTCCAGCACAGGGCTGCAAGTCCAAGCTAGCTGGGGCAGGAAGTATACTATCACTGGTTAAGGAGGGAGTGCTCTATGATTTCCAAGATACATGCAATGTTCAGTGCAACTTTGTGGTAAATCAGCACTTCCCTACACCCCCATATCACCTGAACAAACTCTCCCTGTCCTATGACGCATGCACAGCCACTCGTCCAATAAGCCTGCTTGGATCTGCTTGAGTCCCTTCGTCCAGTAGCTCGTCTAATACAAGCAGATCCAACCACAATTCGCCACACGCCTTGCTAAAGGGATAGCGGGGATGCAGCCGTGGTTTGCGCATGTGCCGTTGGACCGGTAAAGAAGGTGAGTATATGGGCGACCTGGGGGTTTCACACAGCGGGTATACCTATTTTGGATGCTCCGGGGAGAAGGAATGCATCGGCTTGGGAATCTTATAGATTCCTGAGCCGATCTCCATGGGTTTTGATCTACTTTAAAATATTTCATAGTACAAAAGGTTTTAAAGAAACTGTTTTTCCACTACTGCTAGGAACAGCAATATCTTGGCTCGCCTGTTTAGTTTATCTTTAAACATATACACAAGAAAAACCGGGGTGTGTAGAATTTTTTTGTCCTATTTTGAGTAGGGGAACATTGCTAATTTTATATGTGTGTATTACAGAACTGAGCACATATTGTGAGATCTAGTTCTAGTTTGTTGCTCTAAAAACTCAGTGAAGAATATATGGTCTCTTTGTCACGTGAAGGTAAATGTCCACAATTGTTACCAAATATAAAGACATTTCTATTTTTTCTCTATTTTTCAAGTGTTGTGCTCAGCTAAAAGTAGAGGTCATACAATATGATTGCTCCAGCATTTGCCAGCTTTGGGTTATTGTATCATTCATTCAGAGGAAGTGATAAATCATTCTTAGAAGAGGTCAGAAGAGTGAATACAGTGAAGGCTAAAGCGACAATATAAAGGCAAGAAACATGGTTTGCTCGTCCTTTATGAATGGCATGAATGTGGAAACCTTTTTTTTTTTTTTTTCAAGCGAACAGCATTTAACTAGATCTTCATTTCCAGTAGGTAATGCATAGTGCTTGGGATATACATTAAAGCAGAACTGAATTGCCTGAGAGTGCATTACAGGAGAGGGGATGTGCCTGTGTGCTGTGTCTGTGAGGCTGGGATGTAGCTGAACTCATATCATCGATGGCAGTTAAATCATCATGGAATAAAATTATCATAAAATAAAATATATAAATAAATAATAAAGTGACACAGTTGGCTTGTGTTTGTAAACTCTGTCTGTAACACTGAGTAGTTGTTGGCTGCAAAATTATACATCACGCCACTCAGTGACGAGGTCTCCGTAACGCAGTATCAACAGCGTCTTGATGTTTTGCGGTTTGGGGTGCATTAGTTGCGGCAATGTGGAGAAGAAAAATATCAATTTAAAAAAAGGAATGGATTTCAATATATGTGCTTGTCCCAAGCACTATAATAAAGCGGATGGAGATGAGAAGTCAACAGATTACAGTATAGTGCTTGTTCCCGAGCCCTATAATGAAAAAAATCTAAATTTTTTTACAGTATCTACACAGATACAGTAAAAAAAATGCAGCGTTAAAAAAAATAATATCGTTTCAAGATGCAGTAGAATTTCCATATATATTTCTTCTATATTGATGTAGCTAAAGATGCAACCTTTTCAAAATTGTGCTTTTCTGATTCCCATGGATATTGAAGAAAAATTGGCCCTGTTAAAATATGATTCAAAACAGCTGAGACTATTCTTGCACAATCCAATAATACATCACATTTCATGTATAATAACGGACTCTGAGCAATTGATGCCCAATTCCAAGGCTGGGATCTATATTTATTGCTAGATCGCTGCACATCTCAGTGATTACAAAAGTTAGAATATGCCTTCTCTTACTGTCTGTTTTGTAGAGTTTCTTTCCAGAAAAATGCCACACAATCAGTAGCCAGGATATCTATCATCCAGTCACTAAGGGGTCTGTGTGGCTGATTCATTACTAATGCCAGGTATCGGCAGATGAGCGTCTGTATAGTGTGCGCTTATAGCGGCCGCTAGTAGACGCTGTAAGTGGGTATTGGGCGTTGTAACATAGCGCCTCAGTCGCTGTAGTAACCTGGCCAGCATTGATGAATGGTGCTCTAACACCAGTACAGTGCTGCAGGGAGCGAAAGGTAGCGCCAGCTCAGTGCGACCGACTCTCAGCGACTCACACCACACACACAGCGTTGGCGCTCTAAATCTGGTCGCTATAGCATAGAGCCCCAGACGCTAGGTGATTAAAGTGTTTTTGAACACATATACACCAGAAAACACATGGAATTACATTGTTGTAACATTGTGACATTAATACTTTAGTGCCAGACCTGTAATGACAATTCTGCATAAAAATATAAAAACTCTAAAAGAGTTTGTTTGCAGCCAGGAGAGGTCACACAATGATATGAGCAAAAAATAAATAATGTCAAACACGCTGTTTAAACACAAGCAAATGAACACTCATTGAAATGTGTGGGAGAGCGACACTGAGCGAAAGGTAATACCTGGTGCTCTGGAACCTAGAGTGCTGGCGCTATACGCTGAGCCATCTGTAATAATACATCGGACGCTATATGGCGCTGTTCAAGTTGTCACCAGAATCGCTTTCATAAATGTGGTTTTGCGTACAGCATCCGACGTTCACCAGACGCTGCCTGCCGCTATGAGGAACTACCTGGCGCTATCCCTTCTTGAATAACCCCCTGTGTCCACCAAGTGGACTAGAGAACCAATTGCAATATCCCTAATCTACTTTTTTTGCTCCAGAAAACAGATTGCCCCTTTTTTTTGCTTATTAGATGTCTTAACTTATAACTTTAACATTTTTAGAATTACTCAAGGAAATGTATTAGGCTGTAGCAGATAAAATTCCCATTTTTTATTATCTGGTTATCAAGGCATCTGTATATCATCAGCTTACAGTCAAATGTCTAATTAAAGTGGAACAAAACCCACACCCCAATGGCTCTGGAATCTAAAAGATTCCAGGACTTCTAGATTCCCTCCCAAGGGGCATCCAGAATCGGATCTGCCCCCTGTATGAAACACCCCCAGGTCTCCCAGAAACTCACCTTGTTGCCGGTCCAAATGCACATGTGCCAGCAGCGGGTGCAACCATGACATCCCTTTAGCAGGACTCGTGCCTACTTCAGACATTTGTGAATGGGCAGACACGCTCCCTGTTAGAGCAGAATGGGGGATGGGGCCACCAGCACGCTCGGATCCGTTTACCTTAGACGAGCTAATAAGACGAAAGGGCAGGAGCAGATCCAAGCACGCTGATTGGACGAGAGGTTGCACATGCATCATAGAAACAGGGAAGGGTGAGTCAGATCGGGCAGCCTGAGGGATTTCACATTGCAGGGCATTCCCGATCAGAGTACCCCAGGGGCAAGGACCAGGATAGTCAAAATTCTGTGTTTTGGTCCACTTTCGGATACACCATAAACTAGGATCTCACAGATGAGTTTTATCTTGACACTATCTAAAGTTTTTTAAGTATTATATAAACCTCTCATAATTTAAATTGCAACACCAAGAGGAAACGTTGGAATTAGGGAAATCACAGGAAAGATAGTCATGTTGATGATGTGCAATTGAAATAAAATATTTTAAATATCTAGATTTATTCAGTATCATGTATAAGAACTGTGCACAGAAATGCACACACCTACACCCCTCAACATACTATAAATCAGATTTAGTCAAGTCATCATTTCCTTATTCACATATTTGGCTGTAAATAGCAACCAGTCGTGACCACCAGCAGCCATTCAGGTTTGATGTTCATTGGCAGCCCCAGGTGGTTACCAGAGTGTGAGTGGCAGGCAAAAAATCAATAAGGAAGTTTGCTGACTGGTCTATAGTGCCTCTTTAAGAGGATTGTCCAACCAAAGTGTAAAAACACATCATTATTTGCTTACCTGGCATGTGGAAGATTGATCCTGGTGGCCTGCTGAATAAAGCTGTTGCTGGGATTTAGCCTCCTACCTGTAGCCTAAACCCCAGATTTTATTTATTTATGACTACCTTTTCTTAGCATTGAGAAGTGGACCTATCTCCACAGCTCTTTCATCAGACTGGGACACATGCATGCTTGTGCAGGGGAGAACAGCTGCTCTCTGCTTTGCTTGTCTGTCTTTTAACTGCCTCTTTGTAAAAAAAAAGGCATAAACATGGCCATATTATACACAGGGCCCAAGGCCCAACCATTTTCCATGTCAAAAGGGCCTCTTTCACTTTGGTCATCGGGAGACCATGCTTAAATTGGAGGGATGCTTAAATTGTGACAGCTTAACAAATCACTAGGTTCATTTTCGATGGCGACAACATTGGTGACACATACAATGCTGTCTCTATTGAAAATTAAACTAGCACTTTATTATCTGTAACAATTTAGGCCAAAATGGTCGGCTTACACTTACATCCCATGTTAATTTGTATTTGAAGACAGTGAAGTGTTTCTGAAATGAAGGCTACACGAGTCTGAATACCCTACATTGCCACCCCGCACCTTAGTCCTGGGAGTAGGATTCCTATGACTTTCGCTTGTGAAGGCCATTTCATGGCATTGCCCATGTGGAGTGCGGATGTGTGACTCATTGTGGAAGAGGATAGATCTCCATTCTAGACTAATTTCCCATTTTGCTTTACACCATCATAGCCTTTAAAAGTGGTGGTGTGACGTCAATAAACACCAGTAGCCAGACATCTGGCTCATAGACCCAATGTGCAAACACCTTCTAATGTGTTTGCTTCACTAGACTTGGTATTTGACATCCAATATCACTTGCAGAACAGATTTATTTCTAAGACAATCAATCCCCCATAGGGTCTTGCTTTTGTTCCATTTTGTCTTTATTCTCCTAAACCTCGGTGCACACAATGCTGAACAGTGCTGACAGCTAAGGCTTGGCCAGGAGGACAGCTGGCATGAGGTCATGTGAGGCTGCCAGCTTTAGCAGCAGTGCAGGAGGGGCTGCAATCGGGGGACAATTTATATATTTTTACTCATTGCTGGATAAGCGGGAACCACTGTCACAATCAATTCTGAATCAGCAGGGGTGCGATCGCACTGGAGGCATACTGGCGGGCTGAGCAACAGCCATGGAAGAGAGAGTTGGGGGCAATCAGCCACTCTCCTTTTTGTCATCACACATGGCCTGCATGCAGCCTGCCTTATAGCCCCAGAGAGATGGCGGCTTCTCAGATGCTCCAGACCAGACTTCCACAAACATAATTTGCCGTAGCAGCAGATGAACTTCAAGTCCCAGTGTAATTCAAAGGAATTGTCAATAAAAGCTCACCTTTTGGAATTCCCATGTCCTGTGAGTGCAGCCACATCTGGCTAGCTGTGTGTTGTGTGGTGGCCAGCATGACATGCATGACAAACTCCATGGGCCACTGGCAAATTATATGGGCAGCAGGAGCTGGAAGGGGGTGAGCTATCTTGCTCAATGTTAGACAGGAGAATGTCATCTACTGGGCACCCCTTTTTTTAATTGGAACAAAACCTGGAATTTTGACTATGCGGGTTTTGTTCCCTGCCCCGGTGGCATCCCGATTTCCCACTCCAGAATTTGATCACAGCCCCCAAATAACCAACCAACTGGCTTAGAATCTAAAACATTCCAGGACTAGTGGCTGGATTTTCTCTGGGACATCCTGAATCAGGGTGTCCCACTGTGGGCTTTCTGGGGGGTTTCACATAGCGGGGCATCCGGGATCGTCAAATTTCTGGGTTTTGTTCCGCTTTAAGCAAGCTGGTAAATCGATTGTGATTTGGGGCTGTGCTGCATCCAATGACAATAGGAAATTGTCATGAGTAGCATGGAAAATGGCTTCAGTATAAATAAATCACATTCTAGAAGCAACAATAACACCAACTATAAATAAAGAAGTTGAAATTAGGATGGCTTCACCAAATGGAGAGTGAACACAACTCAGAATCTACAATACCTTACCAAGTGCAAGCCCTCAATGGTACAATGACTCTCACAGTCCTCTTATTTGATCATTAAAATATGTGGATAGACCTCAAATATAAAAGACAACTCAGGAATCTCACAGAGCTGCAAGCCTTTTGCAAGAAAGGATAGCCCCCTAACATGCCTACTCTCTTCAATGTTATGCAGAGAGCATGCCGTGCCAAACCTGCCTTGGTACATGCTCCCAATTGATATAAATAGAGTAGGCATGTGGAGCAGAAATATGGCTCCATGAATACCATAAGAGGTGACAAAGCAGAGGGATGTAATTCATGGCTCCCTGTCCTCAATATGTATGACAATGTCAGCGCTTTACCAACGGGTCTGGTAGGGAACACCAGACCCGCCCAGAGAAGCTGCAGCAATGGGTGAACATAGGTGTTTGATTTATCCTGTACAATCCCATTAACAAATATAAATAGTAGACATTTTTAGAAACATTGGACCCAAATGTATATAGGGAAACCCTCCTTACATTAAAGTAGCCTATATAGGAATGTGCCAGGGATAGATAATGAAGCTTCTTGAAGTGCGTGGGAGTGAGTATAGAGAGGAAGGAAGCATAAGCTATAGCAGAAGAGCAGAGGAACCAGTCTATTCACCTATCTAAAAAACCACAGGCAAGGCTAACCTTTCAACTCAAGTTTTGTAGGAGGAAAATAATGACCACAGTATTGTTTAAGGGGGGCCAGAAAGTGATACAGCCATCTGTTGATGTTACCAGGGGAACTAGGGCTGGACCACATGAACTGCTGTGAAAGAGTGGATTATAACTGTATGACTACTGCTGATGATGGAAAGCAGTGTACCTGAAGTCCTTCAATAAAGTATGTACTTTTGATATAGACTGTCTCTTGGGAGTTACTGATGATAAAACCCCAATCTAGATTATTGACCCCCTTTGGTAGCGTGTGCTCTAAAATTCTCTTTTTCTTTTTTCTTTTTTTCTCTGATCACATTCTTACCTTCTAGACACAACTATTGTTTTCAAGCATTAATGCAGCATCGTGTAACAATAGCAAACTGCTTTTCACAAATGATGAATAAAGCAAATTGAGAAGTTAAAGAAATTGCTGTTGAGAGAAAACTTTTAGGAAATAAGATATTTTATGCAATTCACAAATGTCAGTACATTGCTTGGAAATGTCAACTGTTTAAAATATTAAGCTTGTCTGTTACATTAATATTGTTCCAGTATTTGTCTACAATGCCTTTTCAATGGAAACACGATTTTTTGTTAAACTTGAAAAATGCCAATAAAACTTTATTGAAACCCCCAAAAATGATTTTCTTGCAGTAATAAAATTGTAATATTCCAGCAGAGCTCTACATATGTATAAGTTTAGCTAATTGAATGCCCTCACACTGAACTGATTCCACTTCTGAGCAGAGCAAATATAAAATTCTGCCATAATGCCTTATTTCGCATATTTCCTCATCTTGTTCCTTTTTTACTATTTCCTCTCTTCACATATTTCTTTGCAGCTAGTGGCAGTCTGTGAAATAATCATGAGAGCGATCACAAATCAGTTTGTCAGGGGGAGCATGGCTTGGAAAGTCATCGGTCAATTTGTCTTATTAAACTCAAGAGGTAATAAAAGGTTCTTGGCTTTACAATACATTGAGCCTAGTAATAAATGAGGTTGTACACTGACCTGACCAACTTTGGACCATAAGGCTATTTTTCAAGTGCTTTTATGTGACACCTCGACATAATGGAATATATGAATTAACTTTCAAAACATGTCATGCTGTTTCATTTAATAACTTTTAAATATTTTTAAAGAAGGCAAGACAGCAAGGCACTATTGTCTAGAAAATGGTGGGGGAGCAAAAAGAGAGCAATAGTACATAGAAAGTAACACCTTGTGATCTCTGTTCATAGTGACAGAATTCTAAGGGCTTCTTTCTGTTTGTCAGACAACGTGTTTATCCCTAGATGAATAGCTGGACAACATTGTCGAGTCTCTGGTCACTTGTTGCTGGAGATCTCCAAGCCGCACTGTGGCATAAGAACAGATGTGGCATCCTCTGTATCCAAGTTATACTTCTCTTCAGCAACTTAACACTGCTGATTACTTGACTGTCCCAACTCTTTTTCATTCTGCTATTGCTTTTTTGTATGGTGTTACTTGGGGAAGGAGCTTAAAGTGGTCCAACCCCCCACTGGCTGGCCCTGGAGTGTTTTAAACCTGTCTGCTTGCCTAGCCCCCAGGGAATCCCAATTTGGAATTGCTTGGTGTATACAACCCCTGGCATTGCCCCCAAAAAGTCACCTTTCCCAGGGCTTTTGCTGCATTTTGAGGATTGAGACCTTATCCCTGACTTCTCTCTCACTCAGCCCAGCAATTCAGGCCAGCGGGCTTGTCACATCACCTGACAATTGACTATGGTTTTAAAATAAAATGTTCAATAGGCACACACAGACTGGAATGTAACAAGGGCAAGTGCAAGGGTTGCCACTGGACTGGTGCCCATGAGGTCAGGGGGACCCACTGTTGTTGCTCCTCCACCCTACAGTATTTATGAGATGAGTGCTAGTGTGGCATCATTTACAGAAAGGAAACACCATGTTTATCCCTGTTTCAGTCTTTGTAGTCTAACACAAAGACAAATGTTTTTGTTGGAGTGATGGACCCCATTTACTGTCTGTATCAGGGCCCAGTCATATTTAGTTATGCCACTGTACACTGGCTTGTGCTGAAGTACCTATAGTTGTCTATGTTTGTAAAGCCCTCCCTCCCTCCCCCAACCATAAAGTTTTCTTTTTGTGGTCTGTGAGTACTATTTAGGATCCTCGCCTGCAGTGACAACACAGAATGTTAATTAAACAGAAAAAAGCTAGTAAATTCCATTCAGCTTACCAAGCCGCACCTTATTTGGGTTAATTCAGCCCTGTCTGTATTTCTATTAGTTTTCCGGTCTGTGCAATTCAGCATCATATTTAGCTTTGCAACTGTTAAAAAAGATGCACAGCTAAATATGGTGCAGAATTGCACCAAGGAAAAAAGATCATGAGAAAAAGTGTTTACTCACGGTGCTGAATCAACCCTATTGTGTGTTGAGTTGTAAAGTTTCTCCAGAGCTGCACAGGCATTAAATTAGGGCCATCCTAATTATTTGGTGAAGCCAATGTGACTTCTGGTATGGATTGCGCTGTGGATTACAACCTGCATCCGGTGAGCTTTTTAGCGTTAACACACAAAAAAGTGCCTACAAAAAGTTTGCCCTCCTTTTTATCCCAACATTTTTTACAGGTGAGGTACATCATATATCCAATAAGGTAAGGATATTTACCTTAATAACTGCACACTATGGGGTATGCTAAAGAATTTGCCTTTGTTTCTGCATAGCCCATAGTGAGCTGTTGTTTCCAAACTTAAAAAAAAAATCCTCACCTCATAGCCCATCAGAAGTACGGGTAATTTTTGGGGAAAACAGGTAGAACAAACTTTTGTTTTGCGCTTTTTGGTGTCTAAATGCTAAAAAGCTCACTGGGATGCAGATTGCAATCCACACTACAATGCACATACCACAAGGTTTATAAATGGTTGTGGGTGTTACGATTGTGGGCGTTAAAAATGGTGACACGTGTTGGTTTTATGGGAAATTGTAAAGTTGTTTTTTGGTCCCACCTTCTCCTTGCTTACCTAATGTTATCTCAATACACTATCTGTTTGTTTTTACAGCTTGACCTTAAAAGTTTGCCAATTTTTGTTTTTTTTATTGTGCTCTTGGTGTTGTTTACCTGCTTTACTAATTTTTTTTTGTTATCTTTTCAACAGCCTGCATAAGTGAGCATCACAGACTCTCAGACTGGCAATATGTCTTTGAGTCCCAAGAAATGCTGCTGGGAATGCGTGAAAAGATGCTGGGTGGGGGCAAGAAATAAGGTAGCTGCTTTGCAGCAGATATTGTTTTCTATGGCCATGTATTAACATTTATACTACTTTCTGAAATGTGTTGGATTCTGTTGATATATGTTACTTTGCCTGCTGTAATTTTCTGAGTTTTGACTTAAACTACTAACACAACATTCACAGTTCCATTGGGCAGAAACACATTCAAATGTATTGCTTGTGAGAACTAAGACGTTATTGGCAAGAATCTGCCCACAAAGGTAAACTTCAAACAAAAACAAAATTACCAGGCTCCCTCACGGGCATATGTTGAGGGACCATTATGGTGTTGTGCATCTGGGGATTGGCATCCAGGATGACCATGTGGAATTTGTGTTGGTGTTGTTTGGCCATTGTGCACAGAGGGGTTATTGGAAGGCCCAGCCCCAGATCCAAAGAGGGCCTGGAAAAAAGATGTTGTTCTGTTGCACCTGCGGGTTGAGCAAATCAGCCATTTCCCTCCGACTCACCTGGATGGCTGCAATAATGGCCACATGTTGTTCCTGTGCACGTGCTGCCTGTTGTTCCAGCTCCATCAATTGTTCCCGTGCCTGTGCTGTTTGCTCGGCCTAAGGATTCATTTCAGATAGAAGTTGCTGCACTTGTCGATCAATGCCTGCGACTCTTTCTGCCAGTTGGCTTTGACCTATTTGCCTATTGTATGCTTGAAGCATTTGTGTCCCTAGCTGGCATAGCTGGGCACTTCAGCTCCACAACCTCAACAAATAGAGCCTGAAAATGATACAAGAAAGGTTAATCACACAAATGGCTGTGTTTGGATTAGGTTTATTGTTACCCCATCAGCTCACACATCGCATTGTTTGCCGTGTGTTGTTAGGTGTGGGCCATATGCTGGTGAGGGCACACAAACGTTTATATCTGTGACTGGCCAAACCTTAAAATTAACACACATACTACATCGAATTGTGTTACTGATGGCAATTGGGAGTGTGTCACTGGTTGCCAACATTAAGTGCAGATGGCCAAGGGGCTGTTGTCTCTAATTATTTGTAACAATATAACTTACCAAGGTGGATCAAGATGGCTGGGTTGCAGGAACACCTGTATCATCAGATGTTTCCCTTCCAGATGGTGTTTTCGTAAGTGGAGGAAACAATGTTTCATCCTGTAAATAAACACAGGTGACATATGAACTATGTGGCAGGCCAAGCTGGGCAGCAACATGCACACTTTGCAAGCAGAAAGTGTGACTTGGCCCAAGATGCATGATCACCACTGTGGAAATATCTGTGAATCCTCATCCCCTGATGTTTGTGGCATTTGTGGTGGTGTGGACTGCTGGTCTTCCAGACAATATTGGGCAATCATGACACACTGGAGGAGGGGCACAAAAGGTGTTGACACCTTGCAATTGTCAAGAAAAGTACATAAAGTATGTCCAAAGCATCAAAACATGACATATCCCACAAATGCAGTCTACTTGGATGTATTATGTGGGCCATGACCCATATAGGGGACATATCGACTGTGTAGGACAAACATCAAAATGGAAATGCACAAGACAGATGTGGTTATTTACATACCAGCCATCTCCTCCCTACTCTGTGGCAGAACTGTGGAATCCCTAAGGGGGGGGGGGGGCGGCTAACAATTAATCCGGAAAAAAAATCACATGACATGAACAAGTAGGGGACCAATAACTATTACATTGACATTGCCTAATATAAGACAGCTTTACGGACAGGGATCGCACGTTGATCTCGGATGGAGGATTTCAGACAGCCATAGGTGTTGTGGACATCAATGCTGCTGTCACGGACCGGGTGTGGCGGCATAGGTGTGGATCTGCTGTGACTTTGATACTGATAGCAAGTACCGTGTCAGGGGAGTGGAGTCTAAGAGGCTACCGGTAATCACCAGGTCTTGTAGCGGCGGGTGACCCCCAGGTCGCTACCCCCCAACAGCGTCTCAGCCACACAGTCAGCCGAGGTACTGCGTGGTGCAAAGGAGGCAGGCAAAAGGTGATGTCAAAGTTCAAGCAGAGGTCAGGGCTGGCAGCATAAACTCGAGATCGAAGATAAGTAGCCAAGATCGGGACGGGCAGCGAAGGTTCAGAGTCGGAGACAGGCAAAGGTCGGTACACGGGTGAGCAATCCTGAAAACAACTGACTTTCTGCATACATAGGAAGACCAAAATCCGGCACTGATGGAAAAGGAAGTGCCACTTAAATAGGGGAAGTGGATGCAGGATTGGATGACTGGGCACCAATCAGTGGTGTACCGGCCCTTTAAACTTCAGGAAACCGGCGCGCGTGCCCCCTAGAGGACGGGGACGTGCTTGCACTGGACCATGCGAGGAGGCAGAGCGAGGAGAAGGGAAACGACTGGGAGCAGCCGCCGCGCCGGAAGCCGCGGCCCCGCCGGCAGGAGCGGGTAAGGAGGGAGAATGGGGAGCGCTGTGAGATGGACGCGCAGCGTTCGCCCTGGCATCGGGAGCAGCAACGGAGGTGAGGGGAGTGCTGCGAGATGGGCGCGTGGCGCTCGCCCTAACAGCTGCCTACAAACACACAGACAAGCAATTTGGGTAACATGGACTAATAAAAAGCAAATATCAAGATTGTGCAATGGCCATTAAAAAATTAAAAAGGGCACCCTCAACACAATAAAGCACAACCAGAGTCAGGCTGGCAGAAGCAGAACCTGAGGGCGGAGGTTTAGCGTTGACAAGTGTGTCCGCAAATCACAAGGCCTAAGCAGCAATATCAGGAAATACAACTGAAGCATTCAGCAGGCATGGTACCAGGCCACATGATCATACAATTTTCACTTAGACAATGAAGAGGGAACCTACAGACAGGCTCCGGACAGCTGGAGGAAGAGCTGTCTGTGGGTGTGGAGTGTGGAACACTGTGGGTGAGTAACCAGAGTAAAGGAAAACAATGGTAACAAATACATGGCAACAGATGAACACATGGAACAAGGCAATTCACAAAAAGCAAAGGAATAGAAGGAGGGAATAGGCCGCTTACAGACAGGCTGGTTTGGTCAGGTTGGTTTGAGGAACAGTTGGCTGTAAATGTGTTGACTTGGTGCCTAGTGCTGGCTCCAACATTGAATTCCAGCTGTTGGCTGTTGTCAAGTTGTGATTCTGGATCATATGGCCCCTCGGAATCTAATTCTGCATCTGCAGCTGGGCCGGACAACAAGGCAACAGATTAAGCAGGAACATTAAACAAGGACTGAGAAACCCTGCTGCCAACATAAAGGGTATTCAACATGATCTCATATTCATGGTAGCTATGCATGGGGACTTCCTGTTCTCCATGCTCGATGAGCAGGTCCAACTCCCATTTTTCTAGTGAGGGCCCTGTGCAGTGTATTGAATTGTTTTTTTGGTTGCTGCAGTGGTCTGCTGATGTGCAGTGGTGCAATTGAGGGTCTCAGCAATCCCAGCTCTTGGTCTGCTCTTGGTCTTGCTGAGGCCAAGACTCTGTGGCCCATACAAGAATGATTATTCGGCAAGGGTGAGCTTTAGGGATGAGCGAATCGATCCGGACGAACCCGGATTCGATCCGAATTTCAGGAAAAATTCGATTCGGATCGAATCCGAATTTCCCCGCGATTCGATCACTCGAAGTTTTCCTTTAACATCCATTCATTTACATTACAGGCATTCTAAGATGGCGGACGGGACATGTCTGGACATGTATCCCGCGCCAGTGCAAGCTGGGGCAGTCACATGCAGCCTATCAGCAGCCAGCAAGCCCGGTGACGTCACACAGCGGTATTTAACGGCGGCCATCTTGCTTTTCCTCATTTCTCTATTGCATTCGTGACAGACAGACAGAACGCTGTGTAGCTGAGGCAGTTAGACAGGCTGGAGACAGGGACAGGCTGGAGACAGGCAGGAGACAGGCAGGAGACAGGCAGGAGACAGACAGGAGACAGACAGAAAGCCAGGGAAAGGTAGGAAAAACGGAGCTGGCTGACAGGGAGATTTTTTTTTTTTCATCCAGCCTTTGTTAGCGTTTTCAGGCTGCTTATAGTAACTAACTGTGCATATATACTGAACTGATCTTAAGTCTGCTGTGAGGCATCCCATTCTGTGACTAAAGCAGCCTCTGTTTAAGACCATATAAGCATTTGCTCTTATCATATTTGAAATTAGGCCTGATAAAGACACTTTTGCTGGCCAAAGCACTACTGGACCCTGCCAGCTCGATTCCTGCCCGGGGCATCCCATTCTGTGACTACAGCAGCCTCTGTTTAAGACCATATAAGCATTTGCTCTTATCATATTTGAAATTAGCCTGATAAAGACACTTTTGCTGGCCAAAGCACTACTGGACCCTGCCAGCTCGATTCCTGCCCGGGGCATCCCATTCTGTGACTAAAGCAGCCTCTGTTTAAGACCATATAAGCATTTGCTCTTATCATATTTGAAATTAGCCTGATAAAGACACTTTTGCTGGCCAAAGCCCTACTGGACCCTGCCAGGTCGATTCCTGCCCAGGGCATCCCATTCTGTGACTAAAGCAGCCTCTGTTTAAGACCATATAAGCATTTGCTCTTATCATATTTGAAATTAGGCCTGATAAAGACACTTTTGCTGGCCAAAGCACTACTGGACCCTGCCAGCTCGATTCCTGCCCGGGGCATCCCATTCTGTGACTACAGCAGCCTCTGTTTAAGACCATATAAGCATTTGCTCTTATCATATTTGAAATTAGCCTGATAAAGACACTTTTGCTGGCCAAAGCACTACTGGACCCTGCCAGCTCGATTCCTGCCCGGGGCATCCCATTCTGTGACTAAAGCAGCCTCTGTTTAAGACCATATAAGCATTTGCTCTTATCATATTTGAAATTAGCCTGATAAAGACACTTTTGCTGGCCAAAGCCCTACTGGACCCTGCCAGGTCGATTCCTGCCCAGGGCATCCCATTCTGTGACTAAAGCAGCCTCTGTTTAAGACCATATAAGCATTTGCTCTTATCATATTTGAAATTAGGCCTGATAAAGACACTTTTGCTGGCCAAAGCCCTACTGGACCCTGCCAGCTCGATTCCTGCCCGGGGCATCCCATTCTGTGACTACAGCAGCCTCTGTTTAAGACCATATAAGCATTTGCTCTTATCATATTTGAAATTAGCCTGATAAAGACACTTTTGTTGGCCAAAGCACTACTGGACCCTGCCAGCTCGATTCCTGCCCGGGGCATCCCATTCTGTGACTAAAGCAGCCTCTGTTTAAGACCATATAAGCATTTGCTCCTATCATATTTGAAATTAGGCCTGATAAAGACACTTTTGCTGGCCAAAGCACTACTGGACCCTGCCAGCTCGATTCCTGCCCGGGGCATCCCATTCTGTGACTACAGCAGCCTCTGTTTAAGACCATATAAGCATTTGCTCTTATCATATTTGAAATTAGCCTGATAAAGACACTTTTGCTGGCCAAAGCACTACTGGACCCTGCCAGCTCGATTCCTGCCCGGGGCATCCCATTCTGTGACTAAAGCAACCTCTGTTTAAGACCATATCAGCATTTGCTCTTATCATATTTGAAATTAGCCTGATAAAGACACTTTTGCTGGCCAAAGCCCTACTGGACCCTGCCAGGTCGATTCCTGCCCAGGGCATCCCATTCTGTGACTAAAGCAGCCTCTGTTTAAGACCATATAAGCATTTGCTCTTATCATATTTGAAATTAGCCTGATAAAGACACTTTTGCTGGCCAAAGCACTACTGGACCCTGCCAGGTCGATTCCTGCCCAGGGCATCCCATTCTGTGACTAAAGCAGCCTCTGTTTAAGACCATATAAGCATTTGCTCTTATCATATTTGAAATTAGGCCTGATAAAGACACTTTTGCTGGCCAAAGCCCTACTGGACCCTGCCAGCTCGATTCCTGCCCGGGGCATCCCATTCTGTGACTACAGCAGCCTCTGTTTAAGACCATATAAGCATTTGCTCTTATCATATTTGAAATTAGCCTGATAAAGACACTTTTGCTGGCCAAAGCACTACTGGACCCTGCCAGGTCGATTCCTGCCCAGGGCATCCCATTCTGTGACTAAAGCAGCCTCTGTTTAAGACCATATAAGCATTTGCTCTTATCATATTTGAAATTAGGCCTGATAAAGACACTTTTGCTGGCCAAAGCCCTACTGGACCCTGCCAGCTCGATTCCTGCCCGGGGCATCCCATTCTGTGACTACAGCAGCCTCTGTTTAAGACCATATAAGCATTTGCTCTTATCATATTTGAAATTAGCCTGATAAAGACACTTTTGCTGGCCAAAGCACTACTGGACCCTGCCAGCTCGATTCCTGCCCGGGGCATCCCATTCTGTGACTACAGCAGCCTCTGTTTAAGACCATATAAGCATTTGCTCTTATCATATTTGAAATTAGGCCTGATAAAGACACTTTTGCTGGCCAAAGCCCTACTGGACCCTGCCAGCTCGATTCCTGCCCGGGGCATCCCATTCTGTGACTACAGCAGCCTCTGTTTAAGACCATATAAGCATTTGCTCTTATCATATTTGAAATTAGCCTGATAAAGACACTTTTGCTGGCCAAAGCACTACTGGACCCTGCCAGCTCGATTCCTGCCCGGGGCATCCCATTCTGTGACTAAAGCAGCCTCTGTTTAAGACCATATAAGCATTTGCTCTTATCATATTTGAAATTAGGCCTGATAAAGACACTTTTGCTGGCCAAAGCACTACTGGACCCTGCCAGCTCGATTCCTGCCCGGGGCATCCCATTCTGTGACTACAGCAGCCTCTGTTTAAGACCATATAAGCATTTGCTCTTATCATATTTGAAATTAGCCTGATAAAGACACTTTTGCTGGCCAAAGCACTACTGGACCCTGCCAGCTCGATTCCTGCCCGGGGCATCCCATTCTGTGACTAAAGCAGCCTCTGTTTAAGACCATATAAGCATTTGCTCTTATCATATTTGAAATTAGCCTGATAAAGACACTTTTGCTGGCCAAAGCCCTACTGGACCCTGCCAGGTCGATTCCTGCCCAGGGCATCCCATTCTGTGACTAAAGCAGCCTCTGTTTAAGACCATATAAGCATTTGCTCTTATCATATTTGAAATTAGGCCTGATAAAGACACTTTTGCTGGCCAAAGCCCTACTGGACCCTGCCAGCTCGATTCCTGCCCGGGGCATCCCATTCTGTGACTACAGCAGCCTCTGTTTAAGACCATATAAGCATTTGCTCTTATCATATTTGAAATTAGCCTGATAAAGACACTTTTGCTGGCCAAAGCACTACTGGACCCTGCCAGCTCGATTCCTGCCCGGGGCATCCCATTCTGTGACTACAGCAGCCTCTGTTTAAGACCATATAAGCATTTGCTCTTATCATATTTGAAATTAGGCCTGATAAAGACACTTTTGCTGGCCAAAGCCCTACTGGACCCTGCCAGCTCGATTCCTGCCCGGGGCATCCCATTCTGTGACTACAGCAGCCTCTGTTTAAGACCATATAAGCATTTGCTCTTATCATATTTGAAATTAGCCTGATAAAGACACTTTTGCTGGCCAAAGCACTACTGGACCCTGCCAGCTCGATTCCTGCCCGGGGCATCCCATTCTGTGACTAAAGCAGCCTCTGTTTAAGACCATATAAGCATTTGCTCTTATCATATTTGAAATTAGGCCTGATAAAGACACTTTTGCTGGCCAAAGCACTACTGGACCCTGCCAGCTCGATTCCTGCCCGGGGCATCCCATTCTGTGACTACAGCAGCCTCTGTTTAAGACCATATAAGCATTTGCTCTTATCATATTTGAAATTAGCCTGATAAAGACACTTTTGCTGGCCAAAGCACTACTGGACCCTGCCAGCTCGATTCCTGCCCGGGGCATCCCATTCTGTGACTAAAGCAGCCTCTGTTTAAGACCATATAAGCATTTGCTCTTATCATATTTGAAATTAGCCTGATAAAGACACTTTTGCTGGCCAAAGCCCTACTGGACCCTGCCAGGTCGATTCCTGCCCAGGGCATCCCATTCTGTGACTAAAGCAGCCTCTGTTTAAGACCATATAAGCATTTGCTCTTATCATATTTGAAATTAGGCCTGATAAAGACACTTTTGCTGGCCAAAGCCCTACTGGACCCTGCCAGCTCGATTCCTGCCCGGGGCATCCCATTCTGTGACTACAGCAGCCTCTGTTTAAGACCATATAAGCATTTGCTCTTATCATATTTGAAATTAGCCTGATAAAGACACTTTTGCTGGCCAAAGCACTACTGGACCCTGCCAGCTCGATTCCTGCCCGGGGCATCCCATTCTGTGACTAAAGCAGCCTCTGTTTAAGACCATATAACCATTTGCTCTTATCATATTTGAAATTAGGCCTGATAAAGACACTTTTGCTGGCCAAAGCACTACTGGACCCTGCCAGCTCGATTCCTGCCCGGGGCATCCCATTCTGTGACTACAGCAGCCTCTGTTTAAGACCATATAAGCATTTGCTCTTATCATATTTGAAATTAGCCTGATAAAGACACTTTTGCTGGCCAAAGCACTACTGGACCCTGCCAGCTCGATTCCTGCCCGGGGCATCCCATTCTGTGACTAAAGCAGCCTCTGTTTAAGACCATATAAGCATTTGCTCTTATCATATTTGAAATTAGCCTGATAAAGACACTTTTGCTGGCCAAAGCCCTACTGGACCCTGCCAGGTCGATTCCTGCCCAGGGCATCCCATTCTGTGACTAAAGCAGCCTCTGTTTAAGACCATATAAGCATTTGCTCTTATCATATTTGAAATTAGCCTGATAAAGACACTTTTGCTGGCCAAAGCACTACTGGACCCTGCCAGGTCCATTCCTGCCCAGGGCATCCCATTCTGTGACTACAGCAGCCTCTGTTTAAGACCATATAAGCATTTGCTCTTATCATATTTGAAATTAGGCCTGATAAAGACACTTTTGCTGGCCAAAGCACTACTGGACCCTGCCAGGTCCATTCCTGCCCAGGGCATCCCATTCTGTGACTACAGCAGCCTCTGTTTAAGACCATATAAGCATTTGCTCTTATCATATTTGAAATTAGGCCTGATAAAGACACTTTTGCTGGCCAAAGCACTACTGGACCCTGCCAGGTCCATTCCTGCCCGGGGCATCCCATTCTGTGACTACAGCAGCCTCTGTTTAAGACCATATAAGCATTTGCTCTTATCATATTTGAAATTAGCCTGATAAAGACACTTTTGCTGGCCAAAGCACTACTGGACCCTGCCAGGTCCATTCCTGCCCAGGGCATCCCATTCTGTGACTACAGCAGCCTCTGTTTAAGACCATATAAGCATTTGCTCTTATCATATTTGAAATTAGGCCTGATAAAGACACTTTTGCTGGCCAAAGCACTACTGGACCCTGCCAGCTCGATTCCTGCCCGGGGCATCCCATTCTGTGACTACAGCAGCCTCTGTTTAAGACCATATAAGCATTTGCTCTTATCATATTTGAAATTAGCCTGATAAAGACACTTTTGCTGGCCAAAGCACTACTGGACCCTGCCAGGTCCATTCCTGCCCAGGGCATCCCATTCTGTGACTAAAGCAGCCTCTGTTTAAGACCATATAAGCATTTGCTCTTATCATATTTGAAATTAGGCCTGATAAAGACACTTTTGCTGGCCAAAGCACTACTGGACCCTGCCAGGTCCATTCCTGCCCAGGGCATCCCATTCTGTGACTACAGCAGCCTCTGTTTAAGACCATATAAGCATTTGCTCTTATCATATTTGAAATTAGCCTGATAAAGACACTTTTGCTGGCCAAAGCACTACTGGACCCTGCCAGGTCCATTCCTGCCCAGGGCATCCCATTCTGTGACTAAAGCAGCCTCTGTTTAAGACCATATAAGCATTTGCTCTTATTATATTTATATTATAAGACACTTTTGCTGGGCATAGGCTTACTGCTGCCTGCCAGGTGCACTTCTGTTGAGGCATCCCATTCTGTAACATAGCATACCCCTCTTTATTTACGCTAAGCAGCTCTCTTATTTACACTAAGCAGGCCTGTTGGAGGCTGAGTGTTACTGCTCACTTTTGGTGTGCATTATATTCTGTTTCATATAGACCCACCGCTGCCCGGGGTTTTTTTAAATATCACCTACTACCACGCCAGTTAGACTATGTCGGGCAGACAAGTGCCTGGAAGTGAAAAGAGGAGTGGCAGAGGCCAAGATTCCGCAGGCAGAGCTCGCATCAGACTGGGGGCCAGTAGCAGCAGGAGTCACGCTGAGAGACCTAATCTGCCAGTATCTGCTAGCGGTCGGGTCTCCACCAGTAACGCATCTGCCGTGGTAGATTGGTTGACGCGCTCATCAACAACATCATCACAACTTACGTCTGAGACCCCCAGTCTAGGGTCGGTAGGTTCCTCTGACACAACCCTGAGTTGGCATGCCCCGAGAGCAGTCCCTGTCCTCCCATTGCCTCTGGCCTACGCCGTTCCCTCCCCCAGCGACGTATCCTATGCTTTGGGTTCAGCTCCACTCTTTAGTGAGGAGGACCATCAGATAGAGGACAGTCAGCAGCTACTGCCCAGCCAAGAAATGGAGGTGGCTTCTTTAGCTAGGCAGACAAATAGTGATGTGGACAGTGTCGTGGGTGCTGCGAGCGTTCCAGCTCCTGCGCCAGACACTGTTGACGAATCCACGAACATCAGTGACGTACAGCCACAACTCGGTGATGATGATGATGATGACGATGAAGCCGATCGCACTTGGGAGCCGGGTGATGAAGGGGCTTCATCGTCATCATCAGGAGAAGAGGGGTGCAGGTTGCCCCGGAGTCAGCAGCTGAGGCAGCAAGGTGGTAGCAGTCAGCATGGGGGCACAATTCCAAAGGCTGGAGCCGGCCGGGGCCGGGGCCGGGGTAGAGCACCTGCTGTGCGGCAGTCTACCTTATCGGGAGGTAGTGGAGCAGGGGTTCCTGGAGTTGGCAACAGCAGCAGTGAATCAGTGAGGCCAGGGGGTGGGAAAAGTAGCTACTCGGCAGTGTGGCAGTTTTTCCTGAGGCATCCGCAGGAGGGTAACATGGCCACATGCAAGATATGTAGGCAAAAGGTGAAGCGTGGTCAGGGTCCAAATGTTGGCACCACGGCCCTGCGTCAACATATGATGCGTCACCATAAAACGACCTGGGAGAACCGAGGCTCCCAAGGGGTGGTCCAGTCTGCTTCCTCACCAAGTGAGCTCCCAATTTCTGCCAGCCAAGGCTCCAGCACCTCAGCCGAAGGCAGCTGTGCGTCATACCCATCCTCTGTCGCTCCTGCTCCTCCTCCTCCAAGTCATGCATCCCGCCAGCAATCCATCAGCGAAGCCATGTCCAAGAGACAGCAGTATGCGCCCACTCATCCTACGGCGCAGAAGCTGAATGTGCTCCTGTCCAAGTTGCTGGTGCTGCAGTCGCTCCCTTTTCAGGTGGTGGAATCTGCACCTTTCAGAGAACTGATGGCTTGTGCCGAGCCGAGGTGGAGAGTCCCAAGCCGTCATTTCTTTGCCAAGAAGGCAGTACCAGCGCTGCACACTTTTGTTGAACAGAAGGTGGGCCAGTCCTTGAGCCTGTCGGTGTGTAGCAAAATACATGGCAGCGCCGACATCTGGAGCTGTAACTACGGTCAGGGGCAGTACATGTCGTTTACGGCCCACTGGGTGAATGTGGTCCCTTTGCAGCAGCAACTTGGACAGGTCACGCCGCTTCGGCCTCCGCGCTCTCTGCCCATTGGGCCTGTGACACCGTGCGACTCGGCCTCCTCATCCTCCGCCATCTCCTCACCCTCCACTGTAGGCTCAAGTCTCAGTGCCCCTCCAGTCTACCATGTGTGCAGGGCACGGAGGTGTCACGCAGTGCTTCACATGGTTTGTCTTGGCGAACGGAGTCACACAGGGGAGGAACTGCTTAAATGTATTCATCAGGAAATCCAAACATGGCTTACTCCGAGAAAACTTAAAATGGGAATCATGGTTACCGACAATGGGAAGAACATTTTGTCTGCGCTGCGCCAAGGAAGCCTGACCCATGCCCCCTGCATGGCTCACGTCTTCAATCTGGTTGTCAAGCGGTTTCTGAAGTGTTCCCCCCATCTGCAGGACATCCTAACAACTTCACGGAAACTTTGCATGCACTTCAGCCACTCCTACACCGCCAAACACACCCTTCTTGAGCTACAGCGTCAGAATGGTATCCCCCAACATAGTCTGATTTGCGATGTTTCCACCCGTTGGAATTCCACCCTTCACATGTTGGACCGATTATATGAACAGAGAAAAGCCATCACGGATTTCCTGATGATCCAAGCAGATAGGGGGACTCCCCTGTGTAACTTCAATGTCAACCAGTGGCAGCTCATACGTGACACCTGCCGTTTGCTCAGGCCCTTTGAGGAAGCCACTCTATTTGTCAGTCGGCAGGATTACGGGATGAACGACGTGATTCCACTGCTTCATGTACTACAGCACATGTTGGAAACCATGGCTGGTCAGGGCACTGGAGACATGGCGTTTACATCTTACGGCCACATGAACCCCCTTGGAGCTGAACTGGAGGAGGAGGAGGAGGAAGAGGAGGAGGAGGAGTTGCCCAGCGAAACACAGTTTAGGCTTGGCGAAATGGCTGGTTTATCTAGTCAGCGGACAGGAGAGGAGGAGCAGGAGCAGCCAGAGGAGCTAGAGGTTTTTGAGGAAGGAGAGACAGAGGACCCGGGCACACCGTGGCAGTATGCAGTGGAGATGGAGACAGGTAGTCCATCCGAGTCACTTGCGCAAATGGCACGAAGCATGCTCACGTGCTTGCGTAGTGACCCCAGAATTGTTTCCATCTGTCGGCGGGATGACTTCTGGCTGTCCACCTTATTGGACCCTCGCTTCCGGCACAAAATGGGGGCATTTTTTAAACCCACCGAGAGGGAGGACAAACTCAACTACTACAAAGACATTCTACGTAGGCAGTTGGCCGATGCCTATCTGCGCCATGGTCCATACTCTCGCAGGTCTGACTCGAGGGGACCTCTGCGCTCACCTTCCACTGCCATGGCCGCTGGGGGGGTTGGCAGCAGCAGCAGCAGAAGCTCCATCAGCAGCAGCAGCCTCAGTCTTCAGTCGCTAATGAGTAGCTTTCTACACCCGCATAGTGAGGCTACTCATGAGCAGCAGGAAGACCTGGAGCAGGACCTGAACCAGCAGGTCATGTCATACTTTGACATGACCATGCCAACACACCTTGAGGATCCGCTGGACTTCTGGGCAGCCAAACTTGATTTGTGGCCGCAACTAGCAGAGTTTGCCCTGGAAAAGCTGTCCTGCCCGGCAAGTAGCGTGCCATCTGAGCGGGTGTTTAGTGCGGCGGGGGCCATAGTTACGGCGAGGAGAACTCGTCTGTCAACTAAAAATGTGGAGAGACTCACCTTTGTCAAAATGAATCAGGGATGGATCAGCCAGGATTTCCACCCACCAATGCCTGATGCATGCGACTAGATTCAGCATGGTGCCACGTTTTACACTTTCCAAATGGTGCAAAACATATTTATGTCTTTAGGCCATTTTTTGGGCTCCTGCTGCTGCTACTGTCAACTCCTGCCAACTCCAGGGTGTGATTCATCCAATTTTTGGGCTCCTGAGGCCAACTCCAGTGTATATTTGGGCTCCTGCTGCTGCTGCTGCCAACTTCTGCCAACTCCAGGGTGTGATTCATCCAATTTTTGGGCTCCTGAGGCCAACTCCAGTGTATATTTGGGCTCCTGCTGCTGCTACTGTCAATTCCTGCCAACTCCAGGGTGTGATTCATCCAATTTTTGGGCTCCTGAGGCCAACTCCAGTGTATATTTGGGCTCCTGCTGCTGCTACTGTCAACTCCTGCCAACTCCAGGGTGTGATTCATCCAATTTTTGGGCTCCTGAAGCCAACTCCAGTGTATATTTGGGCTCCTGCTGCTGCTGCTGCCAACTTCTGCCAACTCCAGGGTGTGATTCATCCAATTTTTGGGCTCCTGAAGCCAACTCCAGTGTATATTTGGGCTCCTGCTGCTGCTACTGTCAACTCCTGCCAACTCCAGGGTGTGATTCATCCAATTTTTGGGCTCCTGAAGCCAACTCCAGTGTATATTTGGGCTCCTGCTGCTGCTGCTGCCAACTTCTGCCAACTCCAGGGTGTGATTCATCCAATTTTTGGGCTCCTGAGGCCAACTCCAGTGTATATTTGGGCTCCTGCTGCTGCTACTGTCAACTCCTGCCAACTCCAGGGTGTGATTCATCCAATTTTTGGGCTCCTGAAGCCAACTCCAGTGTATATTTGGGCTCCTGCTGCTGCTGCTGCCAACTTCTGCCAACTCCAGGGTGTGATTCATCCAATTTTTGGGCTCCTGAAGCCAACTCCAGTGTATATTTGGGCTCCTGCTGCTGCTGCTGCCAACTCCTGCCAACTCCAGGGTGTGATTCATCCAATTTTTGGGCTCCTGAGGCCAACTCCAGTGTATATTTGGGCTCCTGCTGCTGCTACTGTCAACTCCTGCCAACTC
Source organism: Gastrophryne carolinensis (assembly GCA_027917425.1). Lineage (NCBI taxonomy): Eukaryota > Metazoa > Chordata > Amphibia > Anura > Microhylidae > Gastrophryne > Gastrophryne carolinensis. Next base: position 540,518,861 of record CM051234.1, read on the forward strand.
CAGGGTGTGATTCATCCAATTTTTGGGCTCCTGAGGCCAACTCCAGTGTATATTTGGGCTCCTGCTGCTGCTACTGTCAACTCCTGCCAACTCCAGGGTGTGATTCATCCAATTTTTGGGCTCCTGAAGCCAACTCCAGTGTATATTTGGGCTCCTGCTGCTGCTGCTGCCAACTCCTGCCAACTCCAGGGTGTGATTCATCCAATTTTTGGGCTCCTGAGGCCAACTCCAGTGTATATTTGGGCTCCTGCTGCTGCTACTGTCAACTCCTGCCAACTCCAGGGTGTGATTCATCCAATTTTTGGGCTCCTGAGGCCAACTCCAGTGTATATTTGGGCTCCTGCTGCTGCTACTGTCAACTCCTGCCAACTCCAGGGTGTGATTCATCCAATTTTTGGGCTCCTGAAGCCAACTCCAGTGTATATTTGGGCTCCTGCTGCTGCTGCTGCCAACTCCTGCCAACTCCAGGGTGTGATTCATCCAATTTTTGGGCTCCTGAGGCCAACTCCAGTGTATATTTGGGCTCCTTCTGCCCCTCATAGTGATGCCACTTCAACTCTCTGCAATTGTGCCGCTCTGCGATTCTATTAGCGATGCCTCTGATCTGCATGTGATATTTCTTCAAAGTATTATTTAACTAACCCAGCACGCATCCTGTGCGTGTTACAGCAAGGCTGAATGGTTTACAACCCTATTGAGGCTGTAGGAGGCTCAGAAATAGCCGTTTTTAATAGCGATTCGTCGCGAATTTATTCGGGTCGAAACGATTTTTGTCGGAAAATTCGGCGAATCAGTCGAATCGAATTTTTCAAAAGTTCGCTCATCTCTAGTGAGCTTGACCAGCTTGATGTTATCCGCCAGATTGAACTCTGGCTCATGCTTGGCAGCTGGTTTCTTACGTCCCTCAAACACACCTGTGGCAACATCAGGGGTGCCAGACATATGTGGCTCATGCTTAGCAACTTTGGGGTACTGGGCATGCTGACCACCATCACTAGATTGGCTGGTAGCATTTAGAGGTACATGTGCACCAACAACAGTGTGAAGCCTAGTAGGTGCCATCCTTGCAATAAACAGACACCACACCAATGGTTTTCAAAAAAATGATTAGTGTTTCTCATGGAGGTGGCAGATGTTTCTTGATCAGGAAACACCCAACAACTCATGGCTACAGGCGCTGACCTCTTCCTACACAACTGCATAACGTTTTAGCTTGGTGAGCTAGCGTGGAGGAGGAAGGTGGTGAACATGAGACATGGTGCTGCACTCCAAACACCTGAACAGCTGAGTATAAAAGAAACACTGTGTGAATTGTAAAGTGGATTTGTTTGCATTTGCAGTGGCAGTGTTTATGTGTGTGGAGTGACCACTACAGGTGTGCCCCAGACAGAGCTAGTCTGGGTTTGGTGTGCAGTGTCTGGACACTGTCTGAAGTCTGTGCTTTGTGACGTCAGTAACGTTTCCTTGTGCTCTTCCATAAGCTGGTGTAAGATTGTGTAGCACATTGCTAGACAGGATTGTATTAGACATCTTCTCTGGGCTGTCTAGCATCTCCCCTCTTGGCCAGGCCAATCCTAAGAAACATGCTTTCCTCAAGATATTGGTTGTTTCACCAATGCATATGGTTTAGTGGTGAACTACATGTGAGTTTCACTTTTTTGTATAAGAGTGTTGTGTTAGCATGTTTATTGTAGGTGTGCATTGTGTGTGTGTGTTTGTGTGTGTGTGCACGCTTTTAATTGAATTTGTAGTTGCAGTGGCAACGCAGTGCAGAGCCAAATTTTGGTGGCATGTTTGGTGTGCGGAGTTGTGTGGCCGCTGCCGAGAAGAAGATTGGAGTGATGAATAAATCCTCAGCCACTTCAGGCTGAATTGTGCTTTTAGCACTGTACTACCAAATCTACCACAGAATTGAGCCCACAACTGGCTGCAGCCCCACAGTTTCTGGAATAGTGCCCCTATGTGCCACCCTGAAATATCCCTCGAGGGGCACATTTCAGGCCAGTGCTGCTCTATTAAGTGGCATTAGCCAGCCTATCATGTGCTGCATCTTTCATGAGTTGGTCCTGGCCATCTGTCACCTCCTCCCTAACTACATCAGGTTTCTGGCCAATGCTGAAGAGGTACAAAACATCAAGCTGGCTTTCTATCATATGGCAGGAATACCAAATGTGCTTGGCTGCATTGATGAGACCCATATTCCCTTCCGCCCCCTCTTTAGCACAAGAGCTGCATTACCACAACCAGAAGAGCTTCCATTGCATTAATGTGATGGTTGTGTGTGATAATGAGATGTGGCTGCGTGCTGTGAGGTCAGGCATTCTGGAATCCTGCCATGACTCCTATGTGTTGCACCAATCTGCCCTGTTTGAGAACAACAAAGTGCTGCTGGGATGGCTACTAAGCAATTATGTGACCACATTTTAAGACCTATAAACAGTGGACAAGCAAAACTAGGGGGGAGGGGAAGGTGAAGGCAAAATGCACCTAAGGGGGTGGGGGTCTGCATTAACCCATGTGTTTGTATTTAGCTGATAAGGGATATGGGCAGATGTGGCTCATGACCCCTGTGCCGAACCCACAGACAGCAGCTTAAGTGGGCTACAATGCAGCTCACCGCAAGACCAGATGCATTGTGGAAAGAACCATCGGCCTGCTGAAAGCATGTTTCCTATGTTTGGCACGGCCAGGAGAGCCCAGAGAAGGTGTCCAAGATAATCCTTGCTTGATGTGTGTTACACAATCTCTGCATACTCCATCAAATGGAAGAGACAGAGGAAATGCAATTGGTGCCTGAAGTCCCAGACAGGCCCACAGACAGTGCCAAACCAGACTGGCTTTGCCAGGCAGGCACAGTAGATTAATTCCTTTTTCAGGTAAGTGACACAAATTGGGATAGGATTGGTGCAGTAGGAAGCACAAGGAGATATGGGGACCTAGCTAAAGCATACTTAAAAAGTTGCCTGTAAACATTTAAATAATTAACTAATAGTCCCAATCGATAGGTGGTCAACATTCAGAAATAACCCCAACAGAGTTAGGTAAGCCACAGACAGAGAAAAGGAGCAAAAGTGAAACTGATTTTAAAAACTGTCATTTTTCTTCTCTAAGCATCGTAAAGTCGACAAAATACTGAATCGTACTTAACATTTTCTTTTGGTTTAGAGAAACACAATAAAATATGTTCTAAAACGTTACATTAAAACAATAATAAAAATGTGTCTGAGCTGTATTGTGTGTGGTTGTAGCAGAGAACGCTGCCTACAAACAGCTAGCAGCATTGCATAGCACAATTTAACTCAGCGAGCCCAATTCATTAGCGCCCATCGGGCATTACTATTTTCAAAGACATACTGAAAAATGCTGTGCCACTTTGCCGGAAACTCTAAACTTCAATAGTGCCATTGGCCTGTCTGCAGCGTTCTGACTTGGACGATGTCAGTGCCTTTTCTTAGTGGCCAAAGTGGCACTCAATGATGCTGTCTACAAATTTGTAAGAAAATCTGCCTTTTACCTGTAGAACTGCTCCATGGCAACACTCAATGGGCAGGCTGATTCATTACTAACGCCAGGTAGCGACAGATGAGCGACTGTAAAGCGGATTTCAGAGCGACCGCTAGTAGTCGCTGTGGTCGGCCATGGATCATTGATTCAGAGTGCCTCAGTCTCTGTCCGGCATTGATGAATATGATATGTGAGTCGCTATACTACACTGTATGTGAGCGAACAGTAATGCCAGCTCAGTGCGACTGACTCACACCACATTCATCCAAAAAACAGGGCTCAAAATGGCGCTTAAAATCATGTAATTGTAGCCCATAGCGCCAGGAGCTGTGTGATTAAAGGCTGTTTTTGAACATGTATCCACTAGTAACAAAGTAAAAACATATGGAATTACATTGTTATAACATCGTAACATGAACACTTTAATACCAGAGCTGTAAGGACAATTCTGCATAAAAATATTATTAATCCAAAAAGTTTTCAAAAATGTCATTTTCTTGCTCAGAATACATGTCAGAAGGTTTGTGTGAAAAAAAAATGGGATCAGGAAAGGGATTTAAGGATCGTCCATAGAAATGTATGGGAGAGCGCCAGGTAGCGACAGGTAAGACATGGCGCTCTGCAAGACTGAACGCCGGCGCTGTACGCTGAGGCTGGGATAATGATGAATCGAATACTACATGGCGTTGTTCTAGTCGCTCACCAGATTCAGCTTCATAAATGTGTAATTGCGTGCCGTCTCCGGCGTTCACCTGCCGCTACCTGTCGCTTAACAGGCATTACCTGGTGCTATCCCTTCATGAATAAGGACCCAAGTGCAATTTAGTGTGTGTTGAGTGAGATAGGCCATCAAAACTTATGCACAGCAATTCCAAAAATATCAGAGATGCACTCCCGAAGTGAGCTAAGATCCTTATTTAAGAAGCGTCAGCGCCACACAGCGGCACCTTTTTGGCCTCAGCAGCACTCAGCATCAGATTTAACAACTAAAAAAATGCTAATGCTGATGCGGCCGCCGGCTAGCGTCTTATTTAACACTAGTGCAGAAAAAAATGCAGCGCCAGGCCTTGTTGCTCCAGATCCCATAGAGCACAATGGGCAGAACTGGATTGAACTGTTTCATGCAAATAATTAATATTAATATTATTATTAGAATTAATCATTGTTTTTTGGGGGGTTATTAACATTGATTTTAATGGCTTCTTTTGCTTAACAATGTGTACTTTGGACACCAATAACTAAAATGCAGCCGAAACACACAGCAAATGTGTCCTCTTTGTCCAGAGCAGTGATTTCTTGTAACTATGATGAACACTAACCATTGTCGGAAAAATAAAGCACCAAAGGTTTCAAGGATGAAAAAAAAAAAAATTTGATGTTGAGTGCCGAAATAACAGCAGTACAAAGTGGTGCTCACTTGCGCTGGGATAATCGGGTGGCAGGTCCAATAGACAAGGACATATGGCTTGATGCAGAGCCTCCCCGTTCAGCTCCCCCGTGCGTTTCCCCGTTGGTTTTGGGCTTTGATCGGGTCAGGAAAGGGTGCTACGTTGATTTTAGTGCGCTCAGGTGTGCGCTCAGCCGCCTTTCCGATTGTCGGCTCGCAAGAGGCTGTTTGCCGGCAAAACGGACTCCTCGTTCATTGGCCCGTTTTTTTCAGTGATGCAGAGCCTTGATTTCCGATTGGATTCAGCCTAATAAAACGGGGCCGCCGAGCCTTCACTTACGGCCAGTCTGACCAGCCGTATTGGAGCTCCGTGCTTTTTGGGAATGCATTCCTCTGTGGGCCAACATCAAAGGCGCCAGCTACGCCGTCTGGTACTTCTGAGTATGGCAGAAACCAGGCTGCAGCGCACGCCTTTGGACATCGATGGCATGAGTGACGTTGACCTATTCGAGCTCACCCGCCTTAACCGTGTTTCTCTCCATGCCTTGTATAGCGAGCTGCGGCCATGGTTAGCCCCCACCACAAGAAAGGGGCATGCAATTGCAGGTATGACCAAATTGGTTGGCTGCCTGCAATTTTTGGCGAACGGCTCGTTCCAGAGACTGGGTGCCTTCTCCCTGGGGATGTCCCAGTCTACGCTGAGCCGCAGCCTAACCAAGTTTTTGGATGGCATGGCTACCCTGGCACAGAATTACATTTTTTTCCCTCAAACAGGGGAAGCCTGGAATGCGGTTAAGTTGGGCTTTTATAACATAGCCGACATGCCCAACGTCCTTGGTGCAATCGATTGCACACATGTCTCGCTCATCCCCCCTGCGGACCAGGAATATCTGTTCAGGTATGTGGTTTGGTTCTGCTTTTTTTCTGGTTAACCAACATTTTTTAAGGCTCACACTAATTCCACTGTTGTTTTGCTTGGTGCAGGAACAGGAAGATGGGCCATTCCATCAATGTTCAGGCAGTGGTGGGCCCTGATCTTCAATTTTTCAGTCTGTTTGCTGGCTTTCCTGGGTCCACGCATGATGCGCACATTTTGAGGAACTCCAGCCTCTATCAACGGTTTCAATCTAGAGATATTTCTGGAAGATGGTTACTGGGTATGTGTATTAAATTTGTATTAGTTGGGCCCCAGGTTTGAATGTGGATTTGCCACTACCCCACTAATCTGTGAGACCTTTCCTTGAAATGTGAAAATGTTTTTTATTTATTTTTTTTAGAAATTAATGGGTGAAAGTATTCCACACTATTGGTTTATGTTTTGGCACTCTTATCTAAGTAGCATTACACAGACATTTTTAATGAGTGTACAGGTTGCATGTGTTTGTAGGCTAATTAAAAATGTAAATTACTACCACCATACCTAGCTCACCGATTTGTCCCTGTGTACTAATGTTTCTATGCACACCTAAACCTTTTTTTAGCCATCCACCTCATGTTTGTCTTTTGGATTTTTGCAGGTGACTCAGGCTATCCCTTGTTACCATGGCTGCTCATACCCATCCTGCACCCATCTTCCCAGGCACAGGAGCGCTACAACACAGCCCATAGGAGGTCTCGCTCTGTGGTGGAACGTGCCTTTGGGTTGTGGAAGATGCGTTTCCGATGTCTGGATCAGAGTGGGGGTTCTCTTCAGTATCAGCCTGGCAAGGTTATCCAAATAATTATTGCTTGTGGGGTCCTGCACAACCTTGCCATTAGAAGCAGGATTGCTCGATATACTGACCTGGGTGCAGAACCTTTACCTATTTCTGACGAGCAGACCCCTCCTTACACTGGTACACAAAGTGGGCCAGCACACACAATCCGTGCCGACCTTGTGGCCAATGTATTTTCTTGAAACCACCCCCTGTCTGCAGGCTGGGGAAGATTAAATCACACCTAATAAGTGTTACATGCTGGTCCAAAAGCGACTCTAAATGCATTTGGGCTTTACCTCTGCTGCCGGCGCATGTCCATTTTTGGACAACTATCTGATTTCAGGTCCACAACTGTCCGCTTGATTTGTTTAGTATCTCGACGGACAGACCCCCATAATGTACCCAAACAGCATTGGCAACAGACAATTTTTTGGAACCCCAATTAAATTGGGGTCCCAGTAAGCGACCTCAAAGACAACCCCTATTTTTCCAGGAATCACGGGTTGATACACAGACCGGCCTTATATTGAAAATGCAAACTTGTTCCGGGCTAGGTTATCCCGAGAAAATGTTTTGGGCTCAGCACTGCGACCACACCCGAGACTTTGTGAATTTTAAAACTATTTATTCATCTGGTCAATAAAAACAATTTCTTTGCATATTGTGAAAAACATAAATTTAGCATTATTTGTTTCGTGTACTATATTACATTACAGCATTTCATCTCTGTCAAGCACTCTCTGGCGGGCAGACATGTGTCATGTTTCGCCATTCCTGGCTTTTTCAGTGCCCTATTAGTGTAACAGATAGACAACATACAATAATGTTAGTGGTATATTAGTAGTAAATTAGTGACTTAATAGAATAATATGAGTATGAATGTATTTATCATTGAGTTTGACATTTAACAAAAACATAGATTCAAGGAGACAAAGTAGTACCTGATAGCAATTTTCACATACAATTGTTAGTAATTAGTATGCATAATTGATGTTCCCCAGAGTGAGCCGGTGGTGTGCTTTTTCCTGCAGTTAAAGGTTCTCCCATTATTTTCTATTCCATATGACATTGGGGACAATGCCCTTATTTATTTGTCCCTGTATCCCAATACCTGATTCCACTATCGATTTAGTCGTGCTTTATGGATCCCGCCTTGCTCGCCAGCCCTGTATTCAACAGGAGCAACAAAGAAAAATGGACCCATGATAAGCCATCTGTATAGTCAGAATTCCAATTACTGTTACATATATTTGTAGCTAAGCAGATTAATCTGACTTGCCTGTATGTAGAGAAGGAGAAAGTTTTTCCTGTATATACGGTGATCACGGTGGCAAGGGAATCCTGTGTGTAGAGTGGTCGCGGTGGCAGGTCAATCCAATGTAACCAATACGGCTGTAGCAGGAGTATTATGTCACTTTGTGTCCTAGGCGGCTTCCCCGCATCTCCAACGTTTGCCCTCTGTCCGTCCCGTCAGCCCGTTACACTCACCTGCCACCGCGCCAGCGCCGCTCATTTTATGCGCTCCATTATCTGGACCGCATTGATCTCGGCCTCCGGCTTCCGCCGGAAGTGACGAGACGCGGTGCTGGTCCGGCACCCCGTCTATCCTCCATTTTCTTGAAGACACGCAGTTCTCTTAGTGGTCTGATGTATTGTATATATGTGACGATCAGGGCCTCATGTTTACACATTGAACTGGCGTTTACTAAACACCCCATATTGGTTTTATCCTAAACAGGCCCTAAATCCATATTACTTTATCTTTTTTATGTGCGCCGTTGTACAGGGGACCGGAACTACTCTTACATAGATTATGGATAATAATCATAGGTTTTAATAAGTGAGTGGCATTAGATAAAGGGTAACTCCCAAATCTCAGGGGGTAATAGGGTATCTTTGTTTACAGTATTCTATCACTGGTAGTTCGATTATCAAATAGGAGAATGTTTTTTAGCCACCGATTCACTTTAGGTATACATATTATTTTATTGCATGTAATATAGTTACATTAGATTCTAATAGATCGTATGCAACTTTTTAATAATACAATGTGAGATCATATAAAAGACTGTCATTCCATATAATTTTATAGTCTCCTAGGTTGTGGTTCTTCACATTGAGGTGTGCCTATTATTCATAGATAAAGAGGAGCCAATAATATTTTTCTCATTTTATCACGCCGGGAGTTGTGTTAAGGGCTCACTATGCATTTTAGATATAGGAGGCGAAACTCAGGGTTTCATTGAGGCCGGGATAGCGGTGGGCCCCCAACCTGAAAATCCATCTAGTTTCTAGTTGGAGGGTTAATCTTTCAATATTCCCTCCTCTTACTGTTGAATGTAAACGGTCCAAGCCCTGCACCTGTAATGAACTAGGGTCCTTATTATGGTATTTCAAAAAGTGACGGCTTACTGGTGTTTTATTTGAGCCCGTTTTTATGTTATACTGGTGCTCATACACTCTCTTCTTTAGTGGGCGATTCGTTTTGCCTACATATAGACAGCCGCAGGTGCAGGTTAACAGATATATTACATTGATTGTATTACAATTGATAAAATGTTGTATCGTGTGGCTATTGCGCCCCCCTATGGAGATGGTTGGGCCCACTTTTATGTATTTACACATATTACAGGATCCACACCGAAATGTGCCTTTTGTCTTGCAACAGGCTTTCCCCCTGTTCTGCTCATAGTGGCTATGCACCAATGTGTCCTTCAGATTTTTTGGCCTTCTGTATATAACTTGGGGCACTTTAGGTAGGAAGGTCTGTAGGTAGGGATCATTCAAGAGGATTGGCCAGTGAGTTTGTAATATCCTTCGTATTTGTTGGTGCGCTCCTGTATACGTCATGATAAGGGCTGGCCCTGTACATTCTTTCTTGATTCTAGGTTTATATAGCAACTCTTGTCGATTTGAGCGTTTGGCCTTCTTATATGTGGACCTTAGGACATTGGCCCTATAACCCCTTTCCATAAGTCTAGTTCTAATATTGGAGGCCTCTAGATCAAAGAGATCCTCGGTGGCGCAATTGCGCCTTGCTCGGATGAATTCCCCATAGGGGATGCTGTTAAGTAAGTGCTTTGGGTGCGAGCTTGTAGCACGCAGCATATTGTTCGCCGAGGTCTTTTTCCGAAATAAATTGGTTGTAATTTGACCATCAGAGGTCTTGATGATCTCTAAATCTAAAAATGTCACTTTTTGGTGGTCATATTGGCATGTAAATTTTAGGTTGGCGTTATTACGATTTAACGCCTCCACGAACCCTATTAGTTCCTGCCTCGGCCCCTCCCATAGGACCAGGATGTCATCTAGGTACCTGGCCATGGTGTCCTCACTCCACAACCCCCTCTCCCACCATCCCAGATACAGGTTGGCGAACGATTCAATATCCCGTTCTATTTGGGTAATATTAATAGGATCTTCCTGGTTAGGTATGGCCAATTCGTCCTCTTTGTCCATGAAATGATATTTACATAGCACCTTTCGTGCAAATAAATGAATGTCCTTAACAGCTTCAAATATGTCCAATCTCTTTGTGGGACAAAAATTCAATCCTAACTTTAGTAATTCCTGTTGTTCTTGTGTTAGATTATGTTGGGAAAGGTTGATAATGTCTCTCTGTTGTTTAGTGCTATTGACCTCTTCTACATTTATTTGGTCCCCGAATGGGGGAATAGGGTTAATTTTTTGTACCCTTCGGCGAGCCCTAATCCTCCTCTCGTTTCGCCGTCTGTTTTTTCTTGCTTTGTGCTTAGGTTTTGTGGGTCTGCTTGGTGTGTTGAGGTTGAGTATGCTGCAGGGTCTTACTAGATTTAGCACCCTGGTGTGTTTGTTTGTTTTTTTCTGGCGGGGGTGAATGAGTTAATGTCTCCTTGCTCCTGCGTTTTGGGGAATGTGCCTGTGTCTGTGGAGTACCCACCGTTTAAGTTGGTGCATGTTCTGCATGTGTGTTGTGCCTGCTCTTCTGTTTTATTTAGAATGGGGCATGTGTGCGGCTGCTATGTGCCTTTGGCCTTGCTTGCCTATTTTTTCTCACTTTAGGTCTGCCAATATTGATATGGTATCCTATACTGAGCGGAGTGGCTTGTTCTTTAAATATGTTTCCCGTGTGGGCGTGCACAACAGCGAGTGCGCGCCTGCGCGCACGCACGCACGTCAACGCGGGGGAACGTCAGAGCTATCTAGCTTTGTAAAGAAGACAAGATGTCACCCGCCATCTTTACCCCGGAGCAGGAAGACATCATCATGGATGTGAGTATGCGAGCGTGCGTTTATGTGCGCGCACACATTCCTTGTAATTAAAAAAAAAACAAAAAACAAGAATAGTCTGAACCAACTTAGTTTGTCACGTTACATACCAGCCCACCTTAGTTTAACACATGTACGCAGCAACAAACTAGCCTACATGCAGAGAGCAGAACTAGGGCAATGTGAGGCAGCAAGAGGTTAATAAAGTGACTTGAGTTAGGCCAGGAAACTTGTTAATGTATTTGGTGGCTTAATGGTGTGTCCTTGTATTTTTTATTAACAGATGATGCTGAGGAATCACTACGACTTCCTGCCGTCTGATTATGCCAAACGGACGTTGGCCCTGGAGGTGGTGGAGGCGATAGAACGCAGAACCCAAACCACCTATACCTTCACCCAGATCGCCCAACACTGGTTTGATTTAAAAAGAAGGCATAAGCCCCGGGTGAGGCGGTACTTCAACAAACATTTTCCATGTAAGTGTAGAAAATGTAAATGCACCTATAACCCTGGCATCGCCTGGGCGTGGTTTAATGATTGTGTTTGTATTTCAGCCCATGAATGGAATCTACGGTTCCACCCCACACGGACCAGGACACGCAGCCCAGTGTTGGGCGAAACAGGTGAAGGTGTAGGTGGCCCACCGCCAGGGTCAACGGCCACCCCCTCCTCTGTAAGTGACTCGGAGGAGCCGCTGGACCTCAGCATGCAGGGGAGGGGGGGATCTGACGGCAGGGAATCGAGCATAACAGAGCCTCAACCTGACTCCGGTAAGGGAAATATAGTTAGATATGTGGAAATACATGCATTAAATACAGATACTCATGTGCACTATTGTTGTAGATTCAGACGTCGCTGGAACATCCCAAGGGATGAGTGAGGAAGGGGGCGAGGAGGAAGAGGTTGCTGGGGAAGGTGAGTAGATTGATACCTAGAAGCCTAACTTAATATTCTATTCATGAAAGAACAACAGTCTCTAATATCAGTGTGTTTGTCATCCATACAGATTCACAACAGCAACAGAGGGAGGCTGAAGGGAGACTCCGCCCCCGACGCAATGTGCAGGCCAAACCTTGTAAATGGTGTTTATTTAAACTAAAGAAAATGAGCAAACAATTACATTTGAAAACTAAAATTCAGAGACAAAATTAATTTTTATAAAAAAGCACTTAAAGCGGACCTTAACTCTGAATAAGAGTCTATCTTAAATATTTCCCACACCCTGTACATACAGATTGTCCACCTTGCAAATCATCTTACCAACCTTTTCCAGAGCACAGCTCTGCTCTGTGTGAGCAAAGCACAGCTATAACCCACCCCCTGTACCTTATCCCACTCTCCTCTCCTCAGTAAGTGTGATGCTTCAGAGTCAAGATGGCGGCGCACGTATCCTAAATTCCTGAACTGAGTTGCAGCCCAGTGGGGGAAATAATAATAATTGATTGACTAAAAACTTACTATATATTATTTTAAGATGCTGCGGAATCTTTTAAAAATAGTTTGTGCTTTTCATGAAATCATGCAGAAGGTCCGGTTGGGAAAGGGCCCCAAAAAAAACACACCCAACCAAACCAAAAGAACAATGCTAAACTAATGTTGTTTTTCATTCACAGATCAAAGAAGACAACTGGCTTGATGCAGAGCCTCCCCGTTCAGTTCTCCCGTGTGTTTTCCCATTGGTTTTGGCCTTTGATCGGGTCAGGAAAGGGTGCTACGTTGATTTTAGTGTGCGCTTATGCGCTCAGGTGTGCGCTCAGCCGCCTTTCCGATTGTCGGCTCGCACGAGGCTGTTTCCCGGGAAAACGGACGCCTCGTTCATTGGTCCGTTTTTTTCAGTGATGCAGAGCCTTGATTTCCGATTGAAAACACCCTTGTCAGGTCGCGAGGGACGCCCGCCTTCCAACTAAGTCTGCAACCCCCAATCTCCACTGCTAGCTTCGCCTATAGACAAGCCCCCGTTTGCCGGGACGCTGGACACGCCTCACCGGACACGGTTGCCCCCAGGACTTCTTAGCACAAAGGATGCAGACTTATGCAGGGGAAGGCAAACGAACCAGGAACGAGACTGGGTAGGGTCAAACGGGCAAGGTCATACACGGTAGATCAATCCAAGGAGGCACGGTACAGGTGGATGAGACAGAAGAATGGTCAGGTCAAGCCAAAGGTCACACCGGGGAATCAGAGATATGCAGTACAGAGGAGCAGGCAGAAATCGTGGTCAAAAAACAGGCAAGAGGTCGGTCCAGGCAGCAATCAGGGATGTTCATACACGGCAAGATACGTAACGAAATAGACACCAATTCACACCCAGCAGCAGGCTATCATGGGCAATCACACACTGCAGTGGAAATCCCTTTATAGTGGGCAAACCGGCAGGATTGGACAGGGAGACAGTGGCTAGGATTGGTGCACATAGGATCTGGCGGCAGATTGGAGCACTGGCCCTGTAGTCTGATTGGTGAGCTCTGGGCTGATTGTCCCAGCTGAGCTTCCCAGGCAAACTGCTCAGTGCTGCACCTTCTAGACTTCGTTCTTTTAAACAGCCTCCGGTGGCCATTCTGAGTATTGCACCACCGGAAGACATGAGCTGACTGTATAGGCCAGCAAGCACAAGCTGAGTGACAATGGGCAAGGGGGGAGGCCTTACTCGGCGACACATGCGCCACTGGGGATGGCAACCGAGGCATAAGCGGCTGTTGGGCAGGAGGAACCCGAGCCTAGGGACACCACGGTCATGGGTAGAAGGCAAGTCATTCGTGACAACCCTAATAAAACGGGGCCGCCGAGCCTTCACTTACGGCAAGTCAGAGCAGCCGTATTTGCACTCGGGCAATAATATGCAGTCCTCTGTTGGAGCACATCAGCGGCGCCAGCTCCGCGGTCTTGTCCTGCTGAGTATGGCAGAAACCAGGCTGCACCGCACGCCTTTGGACATCGATGGCATGAGTATTTGATATTTTTTATGGGTTTTTTTTGGGGGTCCTTTTTACAGGGTCTCCATAATTTTGATTTTATTGTCTGTGTGCAGGCATTTGAAGATGGGACATAGCATAAATGTGCAGGCACTGGCTGGCCCTGATTTGGTTTTTGGGAGTCGTTTTTCTGGCTTTCCCTGCCTAGGAATTCCTGCCTACATGAGCGATTCAAATCAGCCGATCTTTTTGGTGGCTGGCTACTGGGTATGTGTATGAAACTTGTATTGGTTACGCACCCTGTCTGACTGTGTTTTTTCCCTTAACACACTATTTGGTAACTATTTTCGTAGTATATTTGGAGCCCAATTATTGATCTACAAATTAAATGGGTTAAGTGATTGTACCCTATTGCGTCATGTTCTTGCCCTCTTATGTAAGTAGTATTCCCCAGACTTTTTTAATGAGAGTACAGGTTGGATGTGCATGTAGTCTCATTACAAATGTCCTTTCCTCCCACCCTACCCCGCTCACCTATTTGTCCCTCTTTTCTATTGTTGCAATGCACACCTTTTTTTAATTTTTTTTTTTTTTTTGGTTTTAGGGCAGGAGACTCTGCCTATCCTTTGGTCCCCTGGATGAAGACCCCCATCCTGCACCGATCTTCACAGGCAGAGGAGCGCTACAATACTGCCCCCAGGAGGACTCGCTCTGTGTTGGAGCGAGGCTTTGTTCTCTTGAAGATGAGGTTCCGTTGTCTTGATGAGACGGGGGGGCACTACAATAGACGCCTGCAACGGTCCTAAACCTAATCATGGCTTGTGGGCTACTCCACCACCTTTAGTTTCAGCCCTCCCCACCCCTCCTTTTTCTTGCACCCAAAGTGGCACCGCGCAAACCATACGTGCACAACTAGTGTTTAGTGTTTTTTCAGAGACCACATTTTTTTTTTTGTTTTTGTTTTTTTTTATTTTTCAAACAAATTTTGTTTTGTCATTTGTTTTTTTGGGCCCAAAAGAAAAATTACACGTGGGGTCAGAAAATGTATTCCCCACAAATTAGTGATATGTTGGGTTGCATGGTGACGAGGAATGATGTTGTGCCTGCAAATTGGCTGCAATGTGGGCCAGGCTTTGATTAATCTCACCCATATGACTGGTTAGGGCAGAGATATTTCTGTTTAATACCTCTACTTGGGCGTTGAGGTTTGTGAGTTGGGTGCACACAGTCTCATTGAATTGCTGTGTTGTCGCAGCAAAGGTGGTTGGTTCTGGTTCCGAAGGTGGTTGTGGATGTGGTGGCTGTGCCGGGGTTGACTGCGTTGCTGCCACTGGTGCAGTAGTGGTTAGTGACATATGTGGGGTATCCTCCTCCAAATCTCGTATATGGTCGATGATGGGTGGCCTTCCTGTGGTCTGTAAAGAAATATAGCATCCTTTTAGTTTATTTCTGTCCACAAAAGCTCTGGGCCCATTGACTTACCTCATCGCAATCCACAATTTGGGTTTGTGGTGTAGAAGCCTGGTGTGCCCTTGGCCTCGGTGCTAACGCAGGGGTTTGTGGGCCTGGTGTGTCCTGTTGACTTGGTCCTTAGAATGTAGATAGGAAGATTAGGTAAATGGCCAAGTACAGTGTGTTGTGTAGCATAACACTGCCTTCTTGAACTTTTTGTAATAGGTCATGGCAAAATCAGACTCACCTTGGGACCTTACATTCCGGTCTGTGTCTTGTGCCTCTGCCAGGCCCTGGATGCTGGCCGGGTGTATGTATGTATATACATGTTCCTCGGCGGGAGTAAGGATTATTTTAGTGGGTAAGCCACCCCCTGTCTGTTGGCTGGGGAAGATTAAATCACACCTAATAAGTGTTACATCCTTTTAACCATGCGACTACAAATGCATTTAATTTGCCCTTTACCTCTGCTACACCCCCTGTCTGTTGGCTGGGGAAGATTAAATCACACCTAATAAGTGTTACATCCTTTTAACCATGCAACTACAAATGCATTTAATTTGCCCTTTACCTCTGCTGACGGCGCATGTCCATTTTTTTTTACTGTAGTATTTCAGGTCCCCAAATTTCCTTTTGATTTGTTGAATATCTCGCCTGACAGATCCCACACTATTTACTTGGCGGCAAATATTCGTCCAGATCTCCAGCTTAGCCTGCTTAGTGGTGGATTTGGAGGTCCTGCCAAATAGGGCATCATAATGCTCACAAACTGCATTTGCCACAGCCATGCTTTGAGCATCGCAAAAACGTGCAGTTAGGGAGCCACGGCGTAGTTGTCGGCCACATGGGTGTGTGGTGTCCCCTGCATCTGTGGAAATTGATGGTTGGCTATCTGGTGAGTCGTGTGTGGTTCTTGGGCTTATGGGGGAGGGTGATGTGGTGTGTGTGCTGCTATGGCTTAATGTCTGGGTTCCTGTTGAGCTATCAGATGTGGAGCTGCATGTGGAATGTGAGGTACTGGAATTGGGAGAACCAGAGGGTTGAGGTGGAGGGGTGGGTGACCTTGGTGGGGTGGTGGGTTTGGCAATACGCTTTCCCTTGCTGATGTGTTTTGTTTTGTGGGTATGTTTTGTGTGTTGAGGCTGATGATGCTGCAGGGTCTTAGTCGACTTTGCACCCTTGTGTGTTCGTGCTTTTTTGGCAGGTGGTGGTGAATGGGTGAATGTCTCCTTGGTCCTGCGTTTTTTTGAATGTGCCTGTGTGTGTGGAGTATCCTGCGTTTTATTTGGGGCATGTTCTGCCTGTGTCTGGTGCCTGCTCTTCTGTCTTTGGGAGGATGAGGCATGTGTGCGGCTGCTATGTGCCTCGGCCCTTGGTTGGCTCTTTTTGCTCCCTTTAGGTCTGCCCATAATGATATGGTATCCAACACAGAGCTGAGTGCCTTGTGCTTTAAATATGTTTCCCGTGTGGGCGTGGTCAACAGCGGGTGCGCGCCTGCGCGCACGCACGCACGTCACCGCGCGGGGAACGGCAGAGCTATACCTTGCAAAACAAGAAAAGATGTCGGCCGCCATCTTTACCCGGGAGCAGGACGACATCATCATGGATGTGAGTATGCGAGCGTGCGAGCGTGCGTTTATGTGCGCGCACACATTCCTTCTAATAAAAAAAAAAAAACGCAAGAAAAGTCTGAAACAACTTAGTTTGTGACGTAAAATACAAGCCCACCTTAGTTTAACACATGTCCGCAGCTACAAACTAGCCTACATGCAGATAGCAGAACTAGGGCAATGTGAGGCAGCAAGAGGTTAATAAAGTGACTTTAGTTAGGCCAAGAAACTTGTTAATGTATTTTGTGTATTAATGGTGGGTCCTTGTATCTATTTTGGACAGATGATGCTGAGGAATCGCTACGACTTCCTGCCGTCAGATTATGACAAGCGGACGTTGGCCCTGGCGGTGGTGGACGCGATTGAACGAAGATCCCAAACCACCTATACCTTCACCCAGATCGCCCAACACTGGTCTGATTTAAAAAGAAGGCATAAGCCCCGGGTGAGGCGGTACTTCGCAAAACATTTCCCATGTAAGTGTAGAAAATGTAAATGCACCTATAACCCTGGCCTCGCCTGGGCGTGGTTTAATGATTGTGTTTGTATTTCAGCCCATGAATGGAATTTGCGGTTCCGCCCCACCCGGACCAGGACACGCAGCCCAGTGTTGGGCGAAACAGGTGAAGGTGTAGGTGGCCCACCGCCAAGGTCAACGGCCACCCCCTCCTCTGCCAGTGAGTAAGAGGAGCCGCTGGACCTCAGCATGCAGGGGAGGGGGCAATCTGACGGCAGGGAGTCGAGCAGAACAGAGCCTCAACCGGACTCCGGTAAGGGAAATAAAGTTAGATATGTGGTAAGACATGCATTAAATACAGATACTCATGTGCACTATTGTTTTAGATTCAGATGTCGCTGGAACATCCCAAGGGATGAGTGAGGAAGGGGGCGAGGAGGAAGAGGTTGCTGGAGGAAGGTGAGTAGATTGATACCTAGAAGCCTAACATAATATTATATTATACAGTCTCTAATATCAGTGTGTTTGTCATTCATCCAGATTCCCAACTGCCACAGAGGGAGGATGAAGGGAGACTCCGCCCCCGACACAATGCGCGGCCTAAACCTTGTAAGTGGTGTTTATTTAAACTAAAGTAAATGAGCAAACAATACCATTTTTAAACAAAAAAACTTTAACCTTTCCATCAAAATGAATTCAAAAAAGCCCTTAAAGCGGACCTTAACTATGAATAAGAGGCTATCTTAGATAGTTCCCACACCCTGTACATACAGATTGACCACCTTACAAATCATCTTACCAACCTTTTCCCGAGCACAGCTCGGCTCTGTGTGAGCAAAGCACAGCTATAACCCACCCCCTGTACCTTATCCCACTCTCCTCTCCTCAGTAAGTGTGATGCTTCAGAGTCAACATGGCGTTGCACGTATCCTAAATTCTGTGACTGAGTTGCAGCCCAGTGGGGGAAAGAATAATAATTGATTGACTAAAAAAGTAATATATCTTAGTTTAAGATGCTGTGGAAACATTTCTGAAGAGTTTGGCCTTTTCATTAAATCACGCAGAAGGTCCGATTTAAAAAGTGCACAAACCAAAAACCAAAAAAACAAAACATAAAACAATGCTAAAGTAATGTTGTTTTTCATTCACAGATCAAAGAAAACAGGCTCCAGACCCCGAGGCCTAATTTTAATTGTTTGGTTACACAATGTAAATTTTTTTTTTTTCGTTTTAAAATCTAAAATGTTTTTATGTATAAAAAAAAAAACAAAAAAACAAATTTAACTAATAAAAAATTCATAAAATTTCGAGAGTTGTGTTTCCTGCAAAAGTACCATCACACAACATCAGCACACATTTACATGACACACAAAAGGTTTAGATATGGGACAATAAAACATAAAAATACACAAACAATAAAGGTATGCATTAAGGACAAGGAAAAAGGAACTACTAGATGATTAAGGTATGCATTAAGGACAAGGAAGAAGGAACTACTAGATGATTAAGGTATGCATTAAGGACAAGGAAGAAGGAACTACTAGATGATTAAGGTATGCATTAAGGACAAGGAAGAAGGAACTACTAGATGATTAAGGTATGCATTAAGGACAAGGAAGAAGGAACTACTAGATGATTAAGGTATGCATTAAGGACAAGGAAGAAGGAACTACTAGATGATTAAGGTATGCATTTAGGACAAGGAAGAAGGAACTACTAGATGATTAAGGTATGCATTAAGGACAAGGAAGAAGGAACTACTAGATGACTAAGGTATGCATTAAGGACAAGGAAGAAGGAACTACTAGATGATTAAGGTATGCATTAAGGACAAGGAAACTCCCAGAAAAAAACAAAAACAAAAAAAAAGATGTGTGTCAAATTCGCATTTGTGGCCATATGCATATTCCAATGGAGGTTTAGGGATGTGCGCTTGCGTGTAGCCAGATTGGCAACTGAAGAGCCATGGAGATGTAAGTATACTTGCTAAAACCACCAAAATGGAAGGTCAAATATGACGGAAACCAAGCAGGTACTTTCAAAAAGGCAGGAAAAATCAGGGAAAAACGGGCCGCCTGTGTGAACGTGAACGGGAGGCCCGATCAAATTGAAGGCACCCGAGAGAGCAAAAAAAGCTTTCCGAGTAAAGTGAAATTGACGGATCAGTTAGGGAGCCATTCCGACGGAGGCTCTGCATCACATTTGAGCCACGATTCAAACGGGAGCCCCGGACAATCGGAAGGTTTTAAGGGCAGTTCAAAGGAGGCTCTGCATCAGGCCCAACATCCCGAAGACCCCGAGGCATAATTTTTAAAACAATTTTAAAAATGTAAAGATTTGTTTCTGTTTTACCCCCCCCCCCAAAAAAAAAACCTAAAAAAAAACACCAAAAAAAAACAACGTTTGAATAATAAAAAAATTAACATATTTTGAGAGTTGGCTTTCCTGCAAAAGTACAATCATACAACATCAGCACACATTTCCATGACACCAAAGGTTTAGATATGGAACAATAATTCAGAAAAACACACAATTAAGGTATGCATTAAGGACAAGGAAGAAGGTACAAGCAAGGAGATTAAGGTATGCATTAAGGACAAGGAAGAAGGAACAAGCAATGAGATTAAGGTATGCATTAAGGACAAGGAAGAAGGAACAAGCAAGGAGATTAAGGTATGCATTAAGGACAAGGAAGAAGGAACAAGCAAGGAGATTAAGGTATGCATTAAGGACAGGGAAACCCCCACAAAAAAAACAAAAAAAAAAAAAGATGTGTGTCACATTTGCATTTGTGGCCATATGCATATTCCAAGGGAGTTTGAGGGATGTGCGCTTGCGTGATTGGCAACTGAAGAGCCATGGAGATGTAAGTATACTTGCTAAAACCACCAAAATGGAAGGTCAAATACGACGGAAACCAAGCAGGTACGTTCAAAAAGGCAGGAAAAATCAGGGAAAAACGGGCCGCCCGTGTGAACGTGAACGGGAGCCCCGATCAAATTGAAGGCACTCGAGAGAGCGAAAAATGCTTTCCGAGTAAAGTGAAATTGACGGATCAGTTAGGGAGCCATTCCGACGGAGGCTCTGCATCACATTTGAGCCACGATTCAAACGGGAGCCCCGGACAATCGGAAGGTTTTAAGGGCAGTTCAGAGGAGGCTCTGCATCAGGCCCATAGACCAGCCAATACCTAAAAGCAACAAACAAGCAAATTAGTAGCGTTCAACACAGAGGCGCTCAGAAGCTGGCACTATAGCCACAAAAATTCCCCCCCTTTGATGTCACATGAACTGAGAAGTGCATACACTTCCTAAAAACAAATTTCTGGTCCTAGAATTTAGCTTTAACAGATGCAAACTGAAAACCATAAAAAGTGAAAACTTTCTACATCAAGCTTATTGGGTTTGAGTATAGACCCTTGGTGAATAATTTAGTCAAAGTTTTATATAACAATTCTCTAACGGAAAGGGATGAATCATGTAAATTTGAATTCATTTAAACCCAGGAAAGTTCTACAACTGAAATACAGCAGAGGTTTTATGGAAGCGGCTTTTTTATTAGGGAAATTTCAAGTGTGTAATAAGCTCCTTTCGAAAATATTGTGATCATTCTGCTGGGGCTTGCAAGGATTGTTTGACATTTGAAGATGAGAAATGTCACCAAAAACACATAAAAAGTCTATTCATGAAGCATCTTTCTAATTCCCCATCTGCAAACGAAAATATTTTTTTTATATATTCCATCTGACGTTACTTTTTACATTTGCATTGTAGATATCATTATATCTAAGTGCAAGGATAAAAAAAAGACGTCACATTTTTATAAAGCTATGTCTATAAAGACTGTATGACTGATCATCACGGCAAACAGTTATTTATCATAATTAATGGCATAACAAATTAAAAAATGGTGTGACCATATGGCTGGTTCAAACATTTATTCATTTGTAAACACAATATGATGTTGCCCTGGCCCATGTTTAGGGCTCCGCAACAAAATATGTCACTGGGAGCCTTATTTACCATGTGTCAGTGGCACTGACGATGTGGCCACTGGCTAGCATCTTATTTAACGCTAGCGCCGAAAAGGATGCAGAGTCAGGCGCTGTGGTTAAAGCTGCGCCAAATGAAACCTGGTGCTGTAGCTCAAGATCCCATAGAGCACAATGGGCAGAACTAAGTTGAAGTGTTTCATGCTTATAATTTATATTAAACACATATATTTGAAAAGAATTTGCATTGGGATTTGTCAATAATTGAAACACAGGTCCAAGATACCACAAAATGTTTTTTTTGGGGGTTAATAAAATTGATTTCAATGGCTTCTTTTGCTTAACAGTGCATAATTTGGACACCAACAACTAAAGCGCAGCCAAAACACACTGTGAATTTTGTCCCCAGCAGAGACCTACCAGTCCTGGAGAAAACAGCGCCAAAGAATTGAAATATAATATGATGGAGATGGAGGTGCCAAACATTCGCTCAAGCATTGGTGCTGGATCTGGGCAAGGTAAGTGTTTTTTATTTTATGTTAGCCCCCTGTCCTGCCTTACTGCTAGGGAAGAGTGATGAGGGGGGATCTAACTGGAACTTCCCCATCATTGTGTTACTATTTGAATGGGAAATAACATATGTTGCCCACTGCCAAAAGCTGGGATAAAATTTGTTTTAAGACAGAGCCTGTAATTTAAACTTTAGGCTGGATTTATCAGATAATGTTATTAAATATTTTTGAAAATATGAGTATTCAATTACGTATGAACAAAAATCCTGCCTGGGAATATTGCAACAATAAGTGAATGAGCATAACACAAGATTTAAAACAGGGACATTTCTCAATCTTCATTTGAAATCCCAAACAATTTGTAATGAAGTGTTTTGCTACTGTGTCATTTGCTTTGATTTTATTGGTCAGCATATACAGTAGGTCCTCCTAAATCTTCACCGGAGACTGGTCAAGACATCAATCTCATTGAAATAACAGCTGTGAGAAACTTTGCTCTATAGTGACCACATCCCACATCAGGCAGTACTGGAGGTCCGAGACTAACAAAATGGGTCAAGGTGACTTACAGTGTACATTGTGGTGTGGGTTGCAACCTGCATCCTGGTTAGCTTTTTATTATTTAGACACAAAGTGCATATAAAATGTTTTTTCTACCTCTTTTCCCCAAAAGTGACCTGTACATGTAACGGTATTATTCTTGGTGTGCCACACACCCCGCTTCACCTTTAATTCTTCACAATTGGGTTACTCACCGCCAGGTGACGCTGTGCAGAGAGGAAGTCTTGTAACGAGCCCCCTTCCGGCCTATATATACCTGGTACCTCCCATTTATCACCAGTGTTTTTTTCTCTGCTTGACGACAAGACAGAAGATTGAAGTCTCCTGCTTACAGGTAGCCGGGGTCTTACCCCGGCACCCCCTTTTGGTCTATTTCTGCCCGGTTTTTGATTGTTTGTCCCTTTATGGTGGAATGGAAGCCTCCCAGCCTAGGCTGCTCACTGGGCAATTGGTAGACGGCACTATAGGTGCCTAGGAGCTTATCTCCTCCGCTCGACCCCCTCTTTTGGGGACAATGCGGCTATCCGGCATGGTGATCCGGAAATGGGATGCCCCTGTCCCGAGGGTCCCCTTAGCCCCTTACTCTCCCGTTGCGGTCCCTTCTCCCTTCACTGGGGGGGGGGGGGTAGAGGGCTGCTGTGTGTATGTGTGTGTTTTATTTCACTGTATATATTTGCTGCTGCTGGCCTGTTGGGCCAGAGCTTTGGGTCAGCTTTAGGGGGACTGGGTTTTGTTTTTTCACTTTTTACAGTTTGTTCAGCTTCCCCTCCCCCCTCCCCCCTTCCCCTTGTCCTTTTGTGCGGCAGTGGGATGTTCTGGGGCAGCTCAGGCTGCCATAGTGACTCCATTTTCCCCTCCCCCCTTTGACTGAGGGCTTGTTCTGCCCTCCGATTGCTTCACTGCCGTTCGGCGGCGTGCATTTTCAAATTCGGCGGGGGGGGGGGGCGCATGACGTCATGGGTTAGGGGCGTGGCCGGCGGCGCGCCGTTCACCGGCCGCGGCCGCACTTCCTCCTGGCTCATTAGGAGGCCGTGTGCGGGCTCGGGGCCGCATGTCTCTCTGCTGTTGCTGCTGTTCCTCCGTGCAGCCCGGCTCCACCGCTGCCACCACGCTGACGCTTTTGCGGCCAAGGTAAGCGGCCTCACCTGTGTGAGGCCGTCTATTTTATTTATGGTCTGAGTGTTTGAAAAAAAAAAAAAAAAGAGGGATTAAATGTTTAATCAGTGGCCATGTGTTTTTCATTTGAGCACGCTTGTGCTCTGTATTGTGTATATACTTGTTGCCATTTTTTTGGAGGGGGGTCTGACTCTTGGTTTTGTCTCTTTTCCCCACAGATCCGGGGATTCCCTCAATTTGTAGCCTCCCGGTTCTATATTTGCCTGGCTAGTCTCTTTTTCTTCTAAATTGGGACATATTCATATATTTGTATATATATATACTTGTATATATATTTAAAAAAAAAAAAAAATTTATACTTTAAGGGGGACCTTTATTATCATTAATTAAATCCTCCCTCCCGGGACATTAACTTAAAGGGGCATCCCGGGTGGCTTATGCCTTAAACCCTAATTTTTGCGAATACCATAAATCACCATATGGAGGCTTCCGATATTACCGGAAATGGTTCTTCTGGGCCATCTAGGGTATGTGGAGGATGTGGGACTCCGCTCCCAGCTGATGATGTTTTTGTTTGCATTCCTTGTGCAAAGCAGAGTATTGCGCGTCAGTCCTTTGCTCCGGCCGGCTCCGGCTGGCCCTTCGCAACTCCCATCATCCCCTACCCCTCCCTCCCTATTCCGGACCCCGCGTGACATTGTCAAGAGTGGGGATTCGCAATCCGAGTTGGCGGCACAGTTGGCCAACCTCGAGAAAATAGTTTCCGTTAAAGCAGGGTTAAAGGCCACTGCGAAACGGAAGCACCTGACTCCTATACCTACGGCTTCACAGGATGTATGTGAGCCTGTGGTTTGGTCCGATTGCTCCCTGGACGAGGAGGGAGAATTTTTGGTGGAGTCAGATGAGCCTGCAGATCAGCTTGAGGTTGATGCTGTTGGCGATTTGTCTGTGGGGGGTTTTCGTGACACCCCCTCCATTCTTGCTCAAATGTTTGAAATTTTGAATTTAGATCCACCTGAGGCTGTCACCCTGCCAAAGGGTCAGTTGTTTAATGTCCCTCAGCCGCCTTTGGTTTTTCCCAGACAACACCACTTTGAGAAAATTGTGCTCAAGGAATGGGAACATCCCACGCGGTTAACTGGAATTCCTTCCAGTTGGGAGAAACTTTATCCTTTTCCGCCAGAATTGGTGAAGCTTTGGTCGGTTTCTCCTGACGTCGATACCCCTGTACTAGGGCTCTCCAGCACGGCTATGGTGCAGTCTGCTGAGACTACTGCCCTTAAGGATGGTGAGGATCGTCGGATTGACCAGTACGCTCGCCATGGTTTTAGTTATGCCGGGTCAGCGATGCGCCCGGTGTGTGCTTCATCGCTTCTTCTTTTGGCGGTTAGATCTGTAATTCAGGGTCTGTGTGTGGATCTTGATCCCACTTGCAAGGAGCTTATTGCTCTCAGGCAGTGTGAGTCTTTTGTTTCCTATGTTCTGTCCGCTCAGGACGATGCGCTGGCTATGAGTAGCAACACAGCGGCAATGCTGGTGGCTATTCGTCGGGCAGTATGGCTGCACCAGTGGTCGGCGGACGCAGCTTCTAAAAAGGTGCTCACAGCTCTCCCCTTTTTGGGGTTGCGGCTGTTTGGTGATAAGATTGATTCAGTTGCCAAAGGTGGTAAAATGCCCCAACGTAAGAAGCCTCGTCGTCCCTTTCGGGGGGCAAGTTCTGGTAGGCCTTCCTTTCGGGGATTCAGAGCGGGTAGGCGGGCTTCCTTTCCCGCTACCAGAGGTGCAGGTTGGACTCGGGGGAAGGGCCGTGGCCGTCCCACTCAGTCCTGGGGCACCAAGCCCAAACCTGCTGATAAGCCCGCTCAGCAATGAGGGGCTGCCCTCACCCGTGCGGGTGGGGGGACGATTGCGACACTTCTCCCAGGTTTGGAACCAGGAGTATCCGGACAGATGGATCCAGGAGGTAGTGTCGTCCGGTTACAAACTGGAGTTCGAGTCTCGCCCTCCTTCACGGTTCTTTCGGTCTCGGGTGCCCGTCGATCCTTTGGCCGCACAGGGGCTCCTGGCGTCGGTAAAGAATCTGTTAGAAATGGCGGTCATCCGGCCGGTGCCGCGCTTAGAAATGGGCCTCGGTTTCTACTCCAATCTTTTCGCAGTCCTCAAGAAAGACGGGTCAGTTCGTCCCGTCCTGGACCTGAAATTTCTCAACAAGTTCATCCGTTTTCGGAAGTTTCGCATGGAAACTTTGCGAACGGCCGTCGGTTCCCTTCGGCAGGGGGACTTCATGACGTCCATAGACATCAAGGATGCTTATCTTCATGTTCCCATTTGCCACGCTCATCAACGTTTTCTTCAATTCGTGATGGAAGATCAGCATTTTCAATTCGTGGCACTTCCGTTTGGCCTTACCTCGGCTCCAAGAGTGTTCACCAAGGTGCTGGCAGGGGTGATGGCCATTTTCAGATCTCGGGGCATTCGTGTCGTACCTTATTTGGACGACCTTCTCATCATGGCTCCGTCATTCACTCAATAGGAGACAGACACCAGGATGGTGGTCTCCACGCTGGAAAGCTTTGGTTGGGTGATCAACTTCCCCAAGTCCTCCCTTGCTCCGGCCAGGGTGGTGTCCTTTCTGGGGATGCAGTTGGACTCTCTTGAACACAGAGTGTTTCTCCCCCTGTCCAAAATTCATCTGATTCAGGAGTTGGCTCGGGTCCTACTTTCCAATCCTCGGCCGTCCATCCGTCTGGGGATGAGGCTGGTAGGGTTGATGGTTACCTCCTTCGAGGCAGTTCCTTTTGCTCAATTTCACACAAGGATGCTTCAGCTTTATCTGTTGGCAGCCTTGGTCGCTGGATCAGCCCTTCCAGTTGTCCTCCCGAGTCCGGCAGTCCCTCCAGTGGTGGTTGGTCTCGACCAATCTCGTGAAGGGCAGGGCTTTCCTGACCCCTCTTTGGGAAATTGTCACCACGGACGCCAGTCTGTCGGGATGGGGCAGATTCTGGAAGGAGCTGCAGTTCCAGGGGCAGTGGGGGCCGCAAGAGGCCCACTTACCCATCAATATTCTGGAACTGTGAGCCATCCGTCGGGTTCTTGCTCTCCTGACTCATCACGTTCTGGGCCTTCCGGTCCAGGTGCGTTCAGACAATCGAACAGCGGTTGCTTACATCAATCATCAGTGAGGGACTCGCAGTCTGAGTGCTCTCAGAGAGGTGTCCCTGATCCTGACCTGGGCAGAGGCCCATGTTCCTTGTCTCTCGGCGGTATACATTCCAGGAGCAGAGAACCAGGAAGCGGACCGGTTGAGCAGGGGCTCTCCCCGTCGGGGAGAATGGGCTCTCCATCCTCAGGTTTTTCGCTCACTGTGTCTCCGATGGGGGACACCGGAGGTGGACCTGTTTGCCTCTCGTCACAATCACAGGCTCCCAAACTTCGTGTCGCTCTCCCGGGATCCTCTGGCTCTGGCAGTGGACGCCATGTCCCTGAGCTGGGGGGATCTGGGATATCTATACCTGTTTCCTCCGATACCCATGCTGGGCAGGGTGGTTCGGAAATTGGCTCTGGAAAGGGTGTTCGCCGTTCTCGTGGCCCCAAGGTGGCCAAGGCGAGTGTGGTTCGCAGACATCGATCGGCTGGCAGTGGACCAGTTCGTTCTGCCTCTTCGGCCCGATCTGCTCACTCAGGGTCGGTTGTGTTACACCAATTTACCAGTGCTGGGTTTGACGGCCTGGCTGCTGAAACCTCCATCCTGAAGCAGGAGGCTCTTTCTGACTCAGTCGTTAAGACTTTGATCAATGCCCGGAAGAGGTCTTCTTCTATCATCTACTATAGGACTTGGAAAGCCTATATCGCTTGGTGTGAGATTAGATCCTTTCCTTGTAGGGTCTTCTCGGTCTCCAGGATTCTGGAGTTTTTACAATCTGGGTTGGACTCTGGTCTTCAGCTGAGTACTTTGAAAGGGCAAGTTTCTGCCTTATCTATCTTTTTTCAGAAGCGTTTTGCGCTTCATTCTTTAGTTAAAACTTTTTTCCAGGGGGTTACGCATGTGCGGCCTCCCAGGAAACCATTACTCCCGGTTTGGGATTTGAATTTGGTTCTTTCTGCTCTTCAGGCTCCTCCTTTTGAGCCTCTGCAAGATATTGCTTTGTCTACCCTGACTCAGAAGATTGTCTTCTTGGTAGCTATCACTTCGGTCCGGCGTCACTCAGAGTTGGCGGCCTTGTCTATCCAGGCGCCCTACTTTGAGAGGCATCAGGATAAAGTGGTCTTTCGGTTCAAGCCAGACTTTCTTCCTAAGGTGGTTTCTGCTTTTCATTTGAATCAGGATATTGTTCTTCCCTCCTTATGTCCTAATCCTAAGAATGACAAAGAGAGGGTTTTGCATTGTTTGGATGTAGTACGCTGTGTTAAGTACTACTTGATTATCACGTCTCCTTTTCGTAAGACGGATGCCTTTTTTGTTGTGCCCTGTGGGCCTAGGAAGGGTTTGGCACCAGCCAAATCTGCCATTAGCAAATGGATACGTCAGGCCGTTACTGCGGCCTATTCTGCTAAGGGGAAAGTTCCCCCTTTTCGTATCACTGCTGATTCTACTCGAGCCATTGGGGCGTCTTGGGCTTTTCAGCACCAAGCTTCTGTTGAACAAGTTTGTAAGGCCGCCACTTGGTCTTCTGTTCATACTTTTTCTAAGATGTACGAGCCTCAGCGGATGCTGTTTTTGGCCGCAAAGTTCTGCAGACTGCAGTCATTTAAGTTATGCTTCACCTGGCCTTGAGTTGCCCATCCCTTGTGGACACTGCTTTTGGATGTCCCAATCGTGAAGAATTAAAGGTGAAGCGGGGTGTGTGGCACACCAAGAATAATACCATTTTGTGAGTACTCACCTGAAAAATGGATATTGTTGGTGTGCCACACACCCCGCTTCACTCCCACCCTTTTCGGTATTCCGAATCCTTTATATGGTGAAGCTTTTATTTATATTGGTTTATTTTGAGGTTACCGTTAATTTACTGGTACCTTGTCTTTCTGCTTTTTAATACACTGGTGATAAATGGGAGGTACCAGGTATATATAGGCCGGAAGGGGGCTCGTTACAAGACTTCCTCTCTGCACAGCGTCACCTGGCGGTGAGTAACCCAATCGTGAAGAATTAAAGGTGAAGCGGGGTGTGTGGCACACCAACAATATCCATTTTTCAGGTGAGTACTCACAAAATGGTATTTTTACACGTTAAGTACGTCACTTTTCCTATGAGATGAGGATGTTTTTTAAGGGTTGTAAATAACAGCACCCAGTGGGCTATGCTAAAGAATGTGGCAAATCTTTCTGCATAACCCGTAGGGTGCTGTTGCTTCGAAACTTAAAAGAAAAACACCCTTACCTCATAGGGAAAATAAGTGCTTCATCTGTAGAAATGCCCTATCACAGGTACAGGTCATTTTGAGGAGAAAATGGTAGAAAAAACATTTGATATGCACTTTTTATATCTAAGAGCTAAAAAGCTCACAGGGATGCAGGTCACAATCCCCACCACAAGTCACACTGGCTTCACCAAATAATTAGCATTACCCCCCATGTTTTAGGCTTTCCTGATGTGCCCCAATGTGCTCTGTGAGTTTGTTGTTTATTAAGTACGTTACCAGGTATTTAAACAGCACACTTTATATTGTGAAACATAATAAGAGGTCTCAATGGAAGTGTATTATTTTTGTGTACCAAAAATGATGTCCTTAAAGGAGCACTATCGCGAAATTGTGTAATTTTAAATATCCATAAAAATACCTTGGCTAATGAGAGGAGGGGTCACTTATATGCCCGTACTGAATAAAACTTCCACCAAGCTTGTGTTTTTTTTCTCCTGGTTGGAATAAAATCTAGGGGTAACAGGTTTAGTCTATGAGGGGTGACAGAACCTGTCACCCCTGATTTCCTTTTCCTTCTATCAAAATAAAAGAAACAAGCCTGGCTGGATATTTCTTGATGTCGGCTGTATAAGTGGCCACTCCTCCCTCCATCCAACATATTTATATAGATTTTTATCATTGGGCCATTTTTTCGCGATAGTGATCCATTAAGGTGCTGAGCTTATTTAATATTGTTTTTTTTTTCTTATGCTAGTAAATGTGTGTTTTATGGAAGCAGTTTTCACTATCTGCAATCTGTTGCTATTGGTAACCATCCACCATGTCTGTACGCCAAGATCTACAAGAAGAGAGAGGTGAGCCCTGTACATACAGAAAACTGTTTCTGGGTATGTGTAGGGATGAATAAGGTCCCTCATCTCTGCAGTGTCCAAAGCAGCAGTGTTCTTATAGATCTTGGTGTACAGACTTGATGGTTTATTTAAAACACTAACACTAGGTAGCGGCACGTAGCGACAGGTACTTAGCGGCGCGCATGCAGAAAGCCTTATATATGACAGGCAAAATGTTTAGCGCAAAATAGCATCAGGTAGCGTTCCAGGCATTATTAGCAATCGGTGTCATCAGAGCGCCGTTGCTGTCTGTCCTGCAACACCCCATCCTATCAGATGCTCAGTGGCATTCTCCCATACACTTCCATTGATTTTTATAGTGACGTTATTTGTACAACCTCTACTTAGCGTTTTTTGGCAACCATCAACTGACAGGGGATTTTTGGCCTGCTTGGGATGGATTTCACACACATTAACCTGTTTTTAAATATTTTCGTAAACTTGCATTTTTGTGCCTTCCCTTCAGGTGGCAGTGCCTTTGCATGTCTCCAATGTCAGCCCATGTGTTTTTTCTGTGTCCCAGTTTCCTCTAGCTATTTTTTAGGTTTACAGTCCCCATGCTAACGCTGTGCTTTTTGTTCATAAATATAGGCTCAAGTGGCAGGTTTCTGGCTTTCAGAAATGGCGCTAAATATTTTCCTGTGCTGCATCTTTTATGTGTTAAATATGGTGGCCACTTTCTAGCGTTCACATCTAGTGCAACCTAGCGTTCTCCTAAATACTGCTAAATAACAGCACTTTCATTGATTTGAACACAGTCATTGATGCTCCCCTTTGATAGTTTTGCTTTCTGCACTTTCGGTTTGCCTCTGCGGCGACAAGATGCCACCCCCCAGATGCAGGCAAACCCACAGCCCCAGCAGCACTTCCAACGGGTCCGAGGCTAACAGAAAAAAATAATCTAACCACCGATATGTTCCTATTTAAAAACAAAGCATTACTCGACCCCTGGTGAATAGCCTTTGTGTTTATTATTGTGGTGCACTATTGTGGAAGTGACAAGTGTGTGGCTCGTGTTTTGCTTTTGGCTTTGTTCTTATTGTTTCAAGGCATCATAGGCCAGTAACCTCCTCCACACCCCTTCCAGGATTTTCACCAGAGCCAGTGTCAAGTAATAGTGCCATGCACAAACACACAGCAACAAATCTAATATGTTTATATGGTGCAAGAAAATATACTCAACAGATCATTTATTAATGGTTTTTTTTTTTGCATTTGCATTTGCACAGCTCCTCCTATTCCTGCTGGCACATCCTTTGGCCTCCCCAACCCAGCTTGTCCTCACCAGCATGAAATTGGGTCCAGCAGCATGGGTTAAAGCCAGAGTTGTGATGCTGAGTAACATAGACCCAGGGTTGCAACTATAGCTGCCTTGCTGATCTCGCCTGCGCGCTAGCTTCCAGAGCGCCAGGTATTACCTCACTATCACTCTCCCATACATTTCATTGCTCATTTGCTTGTGTTTAAACAATGGGTTTGACTTTTTTTTTTTTGCTTAAATCATTGTGTCACCTCTCCTTGCTGCAAACAAACATTTTCAGAAACTTTTTTGACTTTTTATATTTTTATGCAGAATTGTCATTACAGGTCTGGCACTAAATTGTTAATGTCACAGTGTCAAAACAATGTCATTCCATGTGTTTACGCATTGTTACAGGTGGATATGTGTTCAAAAACAGACTTTTAGCACACAGAGTCTGGTGCTCTATGCTATAGCGACCAGATTTAGAGCACCAAACGCTGTGTGTGTCTCCTTTTTTGATAAGTATGGTGTGGAGCGCCAAGAGTGAGGCGCACTGAGCTGGTGCTACCTTTTGCTCCCTGCAGCGCTGTACTGGTGTTAGAGCGCCCAACATACATCACATTCATCAATGCGGGCCAGGTTGCTACAGTGACTGAAGCGCTATGTTACAGTACCCAATACATGTTTACAGAGTCTACTAGCAGCCACCATACAGACCATTATTGGCATTAGTAATTAATCAGCCTCCACATTTTTTAGGTCCTTAAATTACAGATAGCTCCTTACAGGAATGCAAAATGATAATAAAATATTGAAACTTCACATGTACAGGTTGTGGCTAATAGTCTGTCTAATAAATTGTGTCAATAATATTTGGTTGTCCGATGTTGTAGTCAAACCAGGATGCATTTGGAAGTCCACACAACACTTCACAACTAAACTAACACTGCCTTGACTTCATATTTTGCCTGAGCACCATTGTGTGCTGTCCCTTTTCCAAAAACATGCTTATTGTGCATTGTAACTGCTGACACATGTCTTTGGCCCTTGGAGAACTAATTATTTTTGTGGTTATGTTTGAATTTGTTTATTGTGCCTGTAAAAATATGTTTTGCTGCTGCACCTGCTAGTTGATTACCTGCAGCAATTCTACTATTTCCCTCTGACTCTCTTGGATGGCTGATATTGCCACATGTTGTTCCTGTGCATGTGGTGCCTGCTGTTGTAGCTCCACCCATTGTTCATGTTCCAGTGCTATCAGTGCAGCCAAAGGATATATTTGCACTTGGATTTGATTGAATTGACATTCAATGTCTTCCACTCTTTGGGCCAGTTTGCCATAATGTTGTTACTTACTGTATGCGTACAGCATTTGGGTACCCAGCTCATATAGTTGGACACTAATGGGTTGCCTTTCTGCCTTCACAACTACTGCCAATGGAGCCTGAAAAAATATGGATTCTTATTTAAGCTTATGTAAACCCATCAGCTCCTAACGCATTTAGTTTGCTGTGTGTTGTTTTGGTCAGATGCATGTGAGGGAAACCAAACTTCTCTATCAGTGTCCAGGCCTATATTTAAAGTATGTTAGTTGTGGCATTTGCCAGTTTTGGTTTGGATACACTAAGGCCTTCAACATGAATGGGCACGAAGGGCCTTGAACGTAGTATGGGTATTCATAAATTAACGTACCAAAGCAGATCCAGATTGCTGGGTTGCTTGGAAACCTGAATCATCGGATGTCTCCCTTACAGATGGTGTTTGGGTAAAGGCTGGAAACAATAGATTATCCTGGAAATCAACACACGTCCTATTTAAATTTTGTGGCAGACAAATTGGTCCAGCAACATGCACACATTTTAAGTGTAATTTGGGTAAAGCGCTAGATTCACTGTTCATATACCTGTGTTTCCTCATCCCCTGAGGCTTCTGACATTTGTGGTGGTATGGACAGCTGGTCTTTATCAGATAATGGTGTGCAATCCAAACAAGCTGTATGAGAGACACAAAAGAAGAATGTAGAGAAAAACAATTGCTGAGATAAGTACTTTAACATTTAAAAAAGCGGCCAAACATAATCCACACAAAGAACAAACCCTCATTGTATGTATCATATGGGGCCTGCACCATATAGGAGACATCAGCAACAATTTTAGGAAAACAGCTAAAAGGAAATGGTCCAGACAGCTGGGTTGACTCTGAGAACAACAGTCCATACTCCATACATCCATGTTACAGAATTTCATTTTACGCCTTGCAATTTGTCTACCTAAAAATGGCACAAAACCCTTAACAAGTAGGGTAAGAAGCAAATCTATCTACTCCACTTACAGACAGGTTCCAATTGCCCTGAGTAACAGCTTGGTGTGGATGTGTGGACTTGGTTACTAGAGCTGGCTCCAACATTGACTCCGATCTGTTGGTTGTGGTCAGTTTCTGATTGTAGAGCTTTAGGGCCTTCCGAATCTGATCCTGCATCTGCAGCTGTGCTGAACAAAAAGCAAACATTTGAGCATGAACATATAAAAACGAATATGAAACAAGTAAAACAACAATAGCAAGGCTGTTATATCAACCCATACATCCATACCCTGAAGACTACATAAAGGTGCTTCAACATGACCTCATATTCATAGTAGCTATTCATTGGTCCTTCATGTTTTCCCTGCTCAGTGAGCAGATAAAACTCAAAATTTCTGTGAGGCCCTGCGGAGCGTGTTGAATCTTAGTAGCTGCAGTGGTCCACTCATGTGAACCGGAGCTATTCCTGCCCAAACCATGGTGCGCTCTTGCTGTGGCCTATACAAGAGTGCCCATTTAGCAATGGTGAGCTCGACCAGCTTGTTTTTATCAGCAAATTGAACTTTGACTCACGCTTGGCAGACCGTTCCTTGTGCCCCTCCAACACACCTGTGGCAACATCAGGGGTATCAGACATATATGCTCAGCAACTGTGGGGTGTTGGGCATGCTGAACATCAGCACTAGGTAATCCAGGAGCATTTTGGGAAATATTGGCAGCAGCCACTGAGCTCACTAAAGCCCTATTGTTGTTGCATCTAATTCTGTCACCATGCCCTCCAAACACAGCATGAACGAGTATTACCTAGCCCACAGCTACAAGGCAAAACTCTGGAGCTGTGCCCCACAGGAGACTGTACAAGTGTGTGTGTGTCCCGACTAGTCGGTGCTATCATTACAGTAAGACAGTAAGATGAAACTCCGTGCCAGAGGAGATAGTCACGAGGAATATACTAAAAGAGTTTAAAAGTGGCCTGGATGTATTCCTTGCATATAATAGCATTACTAGCTATGGCTGCTAGACCACTGAAAGGAGATCTATAGTGGCTGGGATGCCCTATTTGTATGTTATAACATTAAGACTATGTCTACTAGACCACTGGAAGGAGAGCTTCTTTTCTATACATGCTGAATTGGATGAACTAAGGACTTTATTCAGCCTTACATAAGCCATGGCAAACTGTTGTACCTGAAAACAATGCATCTTAAATACCCAGGAATTACTTTACAAAACAAGTACCAAGTTACCTTTAGCTGCCTATGGGTTTTGCTTGGGAGGCTTGCATATTACTTTGAGCTAGCTCACTAGTTGTGAACATCAGCCATCAAGGTAATTAATAGGAGGTCTGTATGGTCCACTCCACCCCTTCTTGTTTAAGGGGTATACATTGGGGTAAATTAGTCCCAATGCCCCTGCTCCTTTCCCTCTGTCTTCCCCCAGGCCTCTAATTGGCAAGTACATTGCACACATTATTCAATTTATCTTTCATATAGCAACCACATGTCTGGCTTGTAACACTTCAATTTTACTTATGGTATGGTTTGCTTATGACCGATCTGTCTCCCTATTTTGGTGAGTGTCAGACCACAACACTATAATTGGTCCATAAAAAATGCATAGATTTTTGTCCCCAAAATAGGTCAGTCTTCAATAGTTAATTAGTCATCAAGAAATGAAAACTTAGATCTTTTCTATGTGGACATTAGAGAGCAAATTTTTCAAAAGTTTGGCTCTGAAAAAAGTTTAGTCCTTTATAACACTCACCCCAAAAAATTTTTTTTTGTGAACTAATTAGTAAATGAATCACCCCAATTAGCATTTGAATAGCCCATGTCTATTGTTGCTAGTTTAAAGCACATAAAAAACTGGAGAGAAGGGTTGGCATTCCTGGAAAGTAAAAAGAAAAATTGAACATTGAAAAATGTACCAATTTTGGGCACCGCAGGAGGTAGACCCTGGCAATAGCAGGCAAGCCCTCAAAGAATTGTCCCACTTGTAATGGGAGGTAGCAGCGGGATTAGCACCCTTAAATTTTGTCTGAAAAAGAAGCTATGGCTTTCAACAAGCACTTTTTACATTTTGGGCATCACAGGGTTAACCTGCATGTGTGTTGGCCTGGCAGTAGCAGAGGGTGACAAGCTGGCAGCAGAGGTGCTGTTGGTGATAGTAGTGACATGCTAATCAGTGGCATCAGGCGGCATCAGGGGTTTTAAAAGCATCACCTATTCACACCTTCATCTTTACAAAAGTTCGTTTTTCCTCGCTCTTGGTAGAAAACATTGTCTGCTTAGGGGTGACAACAACACCTGCTGGCTGAAAACCCTTTCTGACACTAAGATTAATGGTGGACAAGACAGAACCCCCATGGCAAACTGTGCTAGCTCTTGCCAATGGTCCAATCTGCTCACCCAGAAGTTCAAGGGGTCTGAGCACAGTGTAACTCCTGGAGAACGGGCACAGTCGAGGTAGGAGTGCACCTGGCTGTTCAGGAGGTGGTGGTGTTGCTGGTAATGAACATCCCTTCTATGATGATATGATGATGTGTGTCAGGTGGGCTTGTAAAAACTTATGTACATCATATTCCCCAGTGCTGCTGCCCCTGCCTGTTGGGGAGGTAGCGAATTGACTCTGGGAGCGGAAAGTGGACACACGACAGACATGCTTGCAGCAGATGCCGGCCATTTAAAAGCCATGGCTAACTGGCTGCATGTCCTCTCATAAATAAGCCATTTTTGCCTTCCTCTTAGAAGGTGTAAAATTTTCCCCATTTTGGCTTTATACCGAGAGTCTCAAAATGTAGTGATCCAGTACAAAGCATCGAAGCATACAGCTGGCCATCCTCGACAGCAATTCTGAGGGGCCGGTTGATTCCACCTCCACTCCATATTGCCATGTTTGTTCATCATCATCGTCATTACCACCACCATCATGGTGGCCATCATCATCGCCATCATCATGTGTCTCCTCCCCTATCCCTTCCTGTTATAATTTGGTTGTTTCCATCTCCTGGGGTCTGATTTCCTCCTCACCCTCCTCCACCTCTTCTTGTAGGTCCTAAGAGCCAAGAGACAGATGGGATCCTTCCTCCATCCCTTGCTGAATAATGGCTGTGACCAAAATGAATATCAGTGGCATAACATCATTCATTACGCTCTTGACAAATCTTGTCATCTCTTCAAAATGCCTCAGCATGCGACACGTCTCTGATCATCTGCCAATGCTGAAGCTTAAAACCACACTGGCTGGAAAAGCTGGCCATTTGCTGCATGAAGAAATCATTTACCACTTTGCGCTGGTGGTAGAGGTAGTCCAGCATATGTAGGGTGGAATTCCAGTGCATGGGGACATCACAGATTAAGTGGTGTTCGGGAAGACCATTCTGGCGCTGCAAATCTAGGAGAGCGTGTTTGAAGACATAGGATCGGCTATAGCAAACACGTACCCTCCTGGACATGGCCAGAACATCCGCCAGACCAACATATGTTTTTCAGAAGCATTTGAACACGTGCTCCAGGCATGGGGCATTTGTCATGTGACCTAGATACAGAGCAGCCACAATGTTCATTCTGTTAACTGCAACGACATTGCCCAATCTAAGTTGACGTGGAGACAGTCAGCTGGAGATTTCCTCATGCATGCACGACAGCATGCATACTCCTCAGCAGTGTGTTTTTTCTCGCCCAGGCTTAGCATGTGTAATATGGCATGGCAGTGCTGCACCTTGCATTGATGAAAGGATGGAGGAGGAGAAAGGTAAGCTACTGGCTACTAGACAGATAACAGGTTATAGGAGCCACTTGAGTTGGAATATAACCGCGCTAATTAATTTTTGATACTAAAGATTTCAATGAATTACTGTTGCTCAACGTGTGTTAATCCTTTTCCCCTATGGATCCTGCATACACATACTCATCTAAAAACACAGAGCAATCAATGGCATAACATCACAGTTTAGATCAGCTTGAACTGCTAAAATAAATTAAAAAATATAAACTGCTAAAATATGTTCACAAATATAGATATCCTAAAAGGTTAAGTGTTTTAGTGTCCTTTTAACATAGGGATGCTCGCGCTCATGCGATAATTTTCAAGTGTCCACCACGTGTGTGTGACATCGATTTGCTAGTTGTACGTTGTGCCCACCACCTTCTTCAAATTACTCTTACCAGATAGCGGTGTGCTTTAATGCACCGTGAATTCCTCTTTGTTAATCCATTCCTCTCCGGTTAAAAGGAGAGCATGCTTGGTGCTCTTATCCCGGCTTTGACTTCAGTCCGTGGTGTCCTTTGGGCTGCCGAGCAGCATCAGGCGCCGAGCATGCCTAGTTTTGGCTGCCAGAGGACATAAGCTGACTGTGCTCGAGCTCAAGCCGCATGACAGTGGGTGAGGGAGGAGAGCATGCTCGGCACCTGATGCTGCTCGGCAGCAGTTTATATTTTAAAATGTATTTTAGCAGTTCAAGCTGATCTAAACTGTGATGTTATGCCATTGATTGCTCTGTGTTTTTAGATGAGTAGGTTATAGGAGCCGCACCATCAGCAGCAGCAGCAGCAGCAGCATCAGCAAGAGCAATAAGGTTTTGATGAGGCCTAGCTACTAGACAGATTACAAGTTATAGGATCTGCACCATCAGCAGCAGCAGCAGCATCAGCAAGAGCAATAAGCTTTTGACAGGGCATTTGCAAGACATTTTGATATTCCCAGGCAGCCTTGTGATGCCATTCCAAGTGCTTAGAGAGCCGTAGTTCCTAGGTTTGTGCCCTGGGAACGGCTAACTTTCTGCTTGCCGATCCGGCAATGTGCCAAGATTTGTTCCTCTGAGAAAGTACACAGCAGAGTACCATGCAGAGCAACCCTTTCCAACACCACCACCAGACTTTGTGCCTTCTCTGGCAGGCTATTTTCTGGAGGCTTACAAAAGCAGCATCAGTGTCGCTGTCACCTGCTCCTGAGTGGACCAAACCTTGGCTCAGCTCTTTGTCGCTGCCAGTGCCAGAAGTACCCTCCTGGTCTGATGATGTCCATTCCTTGTTGTCTGGTTCTCAGGTCCAGTCCAAAACTACATCAACATACTCCTCCTCCTGATTCCCGACACTTCCCTGTTCTGATGTTTCATCATGGTCTACTTGCCTCCCCACACCACAACCACCTTCATGCTAATGTCAGTATGTCCATGTCTACCACAACCCCCACTGCCAGAGGTAAGCATCTCAGACACCGCTTTCACTTCCACCACCTCTGCAACACACTCCAAAGGCTGACTGTCATCAAACAAATTCTCCTACTCACTATCCATAGTAACTGGGCTTCTGAGAAAAGCTGATGCCCCACTTGGAGGGGGCAGTAAAGAGACAGATGATGAAAGAGAAAGGCTTCTCTTACTGTGACGTGTAGCTGTAGTGGAGGAAAATTCCACTGAAACCTGGCTCAAAGTCATTGCATCAGAGTCTTCCTCCTCCTGAGATGAGCGACAGTGATTCACAATGGTCCACAATGGATGCATTGTCTGAAATAATGCCCACTGGAAGAAATAGACAACTCAGGGTTTCTGATGCCACTACTACTACCACGTACATTACTGCTGCTGCTACTACTACTGTGTACATTGCTGCTGCTGCCACTACTATGGCTGGGCCTGGGCAAATGGCTGCTGACCACAATGTTGCTACTGGCACCAATATCCATAATCTTAGTGGCGGGAAGCATTTCATGCTGTCTTTTCCTCTACCCTGTCCTTTTCCACCCCTTCTTTTCCCAGAAATTTTACTTAGTATTTTCTAAAACAGATAGATATTCCCTAAAATATTCATTGGCATGTGAAAAAGATTGTTTTTTTCAAAACTGTATTTGAGAGATGGGCCTGCACACTTAAAACAGAGCTGCCCTCCTTTTTTAACTGTATTTAACAAAAAGGCACTGTGGTCCCCAACTTAGAGAGAGACATGGCCTGCACAGCTAGAACAAAGCTGCCCCCCGCTCCAAAAAAACCCATGACAGATGAGAAAGATTGTCTTTTTAAAACTGTATTTAACAAAAGAGGCACTGTGGACCCCAACTTAGAGAGATACGGTGCATGTACACTAAAAACAGAGCTGCCCCCCTTGTTTTTGTTAAACTGTATTTAACAAAGTGGCACCGTGAACCCCAATTTAGATAAAGATGGGGCCTGCACACTTTTTTTTTTTAAACTGTATTTAACCCAACTTAAAGAGAGACAGGGCCTGCACAGCTAAAACAGAGCTGCCCCCAATAAAATTCCTTCACAGTTAAAAAAGATTGTCTTTTTTTAACTGTATTTAACAAAGAGGCCCCGTGGACCCCAACTTAGAGAAAGAAGGTTGCGTGCACACTTAAAACGAAGCTGCCCCCATCAAAAAAAATGGGGGATAAAAAAGATTATGATTATTTTTTTTAAACTGTATTAAACACTAAGGCACTGTGTACCCCAAATTCCCCAATGCAGGGACAGGGACCAGCTACAATAACCAGCAGTGACCCTGTCTTTCTGCTTCTCCATGACTGGCCATACACATGTGGGGTGGTGTTGGTGAAATCCCGCCAGGTTCATCTTCCATGTTTCTGAAATTCGCGTCAAAACTGGGTTCTACTGGTTTGGTCTGCTCATCTCTAGTGGACATGTTTGAGACTCATGTCAACCATAAGGTAAAAAAAATCTGTAGGTCAGAACAAGCATCCACTATCACAGGCTATTGTTTACTTTTGGCCTTTATTGTTCTGGATATTGACTGGGTCTTAGCTTGGGTAATCTTGTCCAATCCTTACCAATGTAATTTGGCTTGGACGTTTTTATCTTAGAAATTCCTAGCAAGAACTTTGGACAGATTTGCCTTCATTATTTCACAGACTTTGACCTGGTCCATGGCTGTGGATACACCCTTCTGAAAATAGGGTGGCAGGTACTAGCAAGGACAAGAGTAATCTACATAAGACTAATTTACAATGTTTTTGAGTCGCCTTGGAATTTAAGTCTAGTTCTTTCAGCAATGCAGGGAAATGCTGCTTAACCATTTAGCAGATGTCCCACTGCCATCACTTCAGTAACAAGGGTCTTGTCATAAAAGTTACCTTACCTGATATTCTGCAAAGACAAGCTACAAATACACTTGTAAGGTCTAAATCTAGTCTTTAAGTTCCAAATAAATAAATAGATGGTTCATTTTGTCATGTGAACCTTGTAAAATAAGCCATTTTAAAGTATCTCAAAATCCCTGATAAATAGCTTATGTATTCTAAGCGAAGCTGCTTTCTCTGCTTCAGTTTCTGGGTTGTGACTCATCCTTGTACTTTGCTGCTGTCAGAGACAGCTGTGGGACCACTGTGCCAGGCTTGCTCAGGCTGAGAGTACCAACGGACAGAGTGGCTGTTAGACCACTTTTTTGAGTAGTCCTGGAGGAATCAAAATAAAGTGAGGTTGAACCTTGAAGCTTTGCTACAGGAGGAGAGGATGAGTGAACAGCTTGCTGCTGTATTATTGCATTTGTGTTTACAGTCCCTTTATGACTGAAATTATTTGTAGTTTCTTAGCAAGGGTATAAGCATCTGCCCTTCTGTGTCCTGATGCTTTCCACAAGGATGGTAGGTTCCTTTTGGGCATTACATCACCAAGTATTGCTGGGTCACATGACCCAGTGGTCTGTGAGTGGCAGTTTCAGGTTTTGGGGGCTTGCAGGTTTCCTTTGTGATGCTGGCTACTGTTGCCCCCTTGATGTTGTGAGTTCATGCCAATGTGTTGTGACTGATTTGGGGCTTCCCTAGCAACATGTCTCCCCAAATAAAACCAAGAGAGAAAAAGTTTGCACCGTAAGCACCATATAATCATTTTTTTCACAATATTCACATCTTGTTTTCTCTTGTTCTAGTTCTTTGCTATGTTGTGTTGTTGACTGAACGGGAAAGGTTACACACAGTGGGAGGTTGTATACTGGTGTATAATTGTCGGTGTTCCTAAGTGAATATTCTGAGCATTTCCTGTAAGTGCACTTGAACTATAGCACAGGAAGGGGACATATAATACATTTCTACATTTATAAATTCATGGTTATTTTTAATTTTCATGTAAATCATAAATGTAGAATTCCATTTAAAATGTTTGTTCGTGATGTTTTCTAGAAGAACCAAAATAATATTTTCAAGAAATCAGTTCAATCAAGTGGTTGTTTGGTTGTATTCTTTAAATGTAACTTCTTTTATTTATAACTGTAATTTTTCCAAGCCATATGGACGCACAAAAGCACAAAAATGCTTCTCAACAGAGTAGCTGAAAAGATCAGCAGAAAGTTCAGCTCAGCACATTGTAGCTCGTGCCCTTTACGTGAATTCCAGAGGGGCTGTATTAAATTAAGGACAGAAGCCAGCCCAGCTCCATGGGCATAGTGACCTTGTACCTCTTGTCCCTGGTAAGCAAAGTGAAACATTTCTGCTAAATTTGATATAGGTTACATATTTTACAGTGAAGGTTTTCATGGGCTGCCGCCTTATTTAATTGTTTCTGGCAGACCTTCAAAAACAATGTTCATTAAACTAAATGTGACAAACACATGGGAAGGCATGCGGCACAATGTAATACTGCAGAACTGCTTGTTATGTGTGTAGCTTCATAAAATGGACAGGCGGATGCATGGTGGATTGCAATGAAGGCAGATGGGAAAGTAATACCTAAGTACCTTTGCAGCCATTATATATACAGCATTTAAAATGCTAATATACATTTGATTAAGTAGTAGTTGGCAGGAAAATAAAACATATTGGCCCGTCTATATA
Source organism: Gastrophryne carolinensis (assembly GCA_027917425.1). NCBI lineage: Eukaryota > Metazoa > Chordata > Amphibia > Anura > Microhylidae > Gastrophryne > Gastrophryne carolinensis. Next base: position 540,560,886 of record CM051234.1, read on the forward strand.
AAAGCTATGTACCATAGAATTAGAGAACCACTGGGGCTGAAAGCTGGGACAAAAGAAAGCAGACATAGGATGCAAATGTAGGGCTGTTTTGGGGGGTGATGGTAAACACTCCACTCAAGACAGGCTACAGCGCTAAGCTGCTGATAACAAAGAGAAGCTGAGTCTTGGCTGAGTGGAACAGTGGGTTAAATGTTTGGTGTGGCATTGCCTCCACCCAGAATAGGGTCCTTAAAGTGGACCAACACCCAGGATTTTGACTATCCTGGGTTTTGGTCCACTTCGGCGGGGCACCCCGCTCCCACGTGAACGCCGCAGCCAATCCCCGCCAACGTCCAGGCGGGGGACAGGAACGTCCAAGCCGCTTCCGCCGCCGCAGCCTCCCGCGCGTCACTCTCGGCGCGCGCGCGCCCCCGCCGGCCATTCACAGAGGGCCGGCGCGGGCGCGCGCATGTCTGGAGGGGCGCGCAGGAGGCGGCGGCGGCGGAAGCGGCGGCGGATCAGGTAAGATCTTTTTGGGGTTTCTGGGGGGTTTCACCCCGCGGGACATCCCGATCTCGGATGTCCCGCGGGGTGGGAGGTGATCGGCCCGGGAATCTTATAGATTTCCAGGCCGATCACCCCTGGGTGTTGGTCCACTTTAAATCTAACAGGGAACACCTTTTTTGGAAAAAAAGCAAGTTGTCTAAGCAAGTTGTAATATTTGCAACTCTGTGGTAACTGAGCACTTCCCTACATATACATGTGAAAAAACTTGCAGTACTTACTTTCATTAATGGCTGTCATGATAGTCCTCAAAAGCCACCAAGGCACAGTCAAAGTTGATCAGCTAGTTCTCTACACCTCATTGTAAGTAAATTAGGGCTGAATTAGCCACTGGACACAAGGGGCTCCTGTCCCAGGTTCTCCACCACCGAGGCCTCCACCACTGATGTGCAATCCAGGAAAACCAGGCTGTTGGTGGTCAGGTAGGGAAACAAACTGGCAAGAGAATGCAGAAGGGGCAGGTATGAGCTATATGGTGCAGCCTGGTGCAGCAGGACATCCCAAACCACTGGGTATGCAGCCAGAGTCAGTCCTACTGATGAGCCCAGGACATCCCAGTCTGACAATGACTTGCACCACAGGTTCGCACAGGGTATTTGACAGCTACAACACGCTTGATTGACATTGCCTTCTGTGACAGAGGCATTCATGGTTTTGTCACAGAAAGCATTTGCAATTGTTGTGCCCACAATTAGCTGGCAGGATGGCAGCAGATGAGTCATAACCTATAACATACCTGCTTTCAGCCTCCCAGCAACTTGATAGTCCCCTCATGGATAATGGCAGGAAAGGTACATGCTGAATACGCCGTGGACCTCCACCATACTTTCTGCTACTTTCTGCCCACACTTCATCCACTGCTGAATACAACAGTGATAACACCTTGAAAAATATTACCAGAAATGCCATGTACAATGCTAATAAATACTAATTAAATGCTAATGGTATGCTAATATTTGAATTCTATTCTAATCTCCAAAATAGTGTTGCTGGCCATTGATGCGCACTGCTGGGAAAGTAAAGGTGGAATCAGGTGCTGTAATATGGCTGTTGTAATGTCTGTATAATGGGGGAATACTAGTCAAAGCTTTACTATAGGATTTGCTCTCCTATTTCAGTACATACTTCCAAGAAACATTTCTTTAAATCTGCGTTACTGCCTCGGCTACCCAAATAAACAAAACGGCAGACTTCAATCTGTTTTATTTTTCTAGAGTATATTGAGCTTAAGTTCCAGCATCTGCTTCTTGTGTCGCTTGTTAATGTGCAATACGCATTCAGGCATGCAGGTACATACGAGGGAACAGAGAAATGTCAACATTGAGATGAGCTGGCAATAGAAACAGATGGCTCATTCACTTAAACACAGTGTCTTGTCAACTTGGTGGAACAAATGGTACTTACGAAATTCCCCTTTCCTACATTAAATGCACATTTTAAATACTAAAATGAAAATGAGCGCTTCTATTTTTAATTTATTGGATTTAGATAAAGCAGTTTAATTACGCTTTAACACCTGAATAATGCTGTCTAGTGTATATGATACATTAATTGTATGATTTTAAACAAGACACCGCTGGTGACTTTGCGTATGTCAGCATCTAGTAATTTGCAGAATACAACATTTTTGGAGTCTCCTGGGGCTACAATAATTAGTACAAATGTTACTTTTTGCATATTTTCCGCAAATCACATCATAATTGCATCATTTTCAAGATTTTGAGAAATTCCTCAAAATAAAGCTAAAACAAATCAGAACTAAGAGGATAACTATTAGGGATGAGCGAACTGAACTCCTAGAACTGGAATTTGGTCCAAATAACAGGGAAAATGTGATTAATGAATCCAAACTTTTTTTGGTTCGTGCCAACTAAATTTTTTCCTGAAATTGCAATACAAAATATAAAAAGTAAAAATGCACCTGCTCCCTCACTGTCCTCCGGTCCATCCAGTCCACGCTGTCCAGCGACACTCTTCGCAGAATCCACAAGCTGTCTGGGCTCCCTTTATCTCCCGCGTTGCTGCAGGGAGGGGCTTTTATACCAGGGGTTAGCTGAAATAAGCTCACTCTGTTGGTATAAATAGCCCCTCCCTACGATGGGGAGCAAGATGTCAGAACCTGAAGAGATCTCCCATTGTCAGTGACAGCAGGGGTGGACAGTGTGGGTAGGGATTGACGATGAATTAGAGGTAAGTATGGGAACAATATATATATATTTTTGGTATCAGTCTGCTTTTTACATTTAATTCTTTGAGAACTGTTAGGTCTTTAAATCTTCCTCCGATCTCTCCTGCTTCTGAAATCTTGCTCCCCATAGCAGGGAGGGCCTGTTTATCCTGGTATTGTGAGCTGACATCAACTCAATCCTGGTATAAAATGCCCCTTCCTCCAGTGGGGGGCAAGATGCTGGGAGCCCAGCAAGGGCCAGCCTAGAGGATAAGGACGTTGCCCAACGCTGGAACGGGGACTGAAATAAGCTTGTTTTTTTATTGTTTTTGGAGCGAGTTCATTAAAATTTCAGATTGGACTAACCCAAATATCTTGGGGAAATTACCCAAACTTTTGAAGGTTATATTATTTATGTTATATATATATTATATATGAAGTATATTAGTTGTGTCTATGATACTCCAGGGCAGTCCAGATTTCCTCTCCCAGGAGCATCCCAAACTGGGATGTTCTACTTTGTAAAACCCCATAGTTTGCCCAGAATTCTTACTTCTCTCTTGAGCCAATGGCCGACTTGCATCCCCTTTTGCCAGTGCGTGGCCACGCCCACCGTAACTGAATGGCTGTGCATGGCCGTACACAGCCAAAGGATGCAAGTGATGCCCCACGCTGCTGATGTGTGTGGACTGGGATTCTATTCATTCATTCCATTAATATCTGCAGCCGGAGAAGCTGATTGGATGAGAGGCCACACATGCACCATTGGACCGAGGACAGGTGAGTTAAATGGATGAATGGCGGGGTTTCACATAGCGGCGCACCCTGGTTTGGGGATGGACCATAAACCAGGATAGTGAAAATCCTGGGTTTTGGTGCAGTTTATTGGGGAGATAAAAGGGAAGAAATGGTTGATTACTGAGTCTACAAGGTAATATAACAAAGGGGGTTATTTAAGAAGGGATAGCACCAGGTAGTGCCTCGTAGTGGCAGGCAGCGTCTGGTGAACGCTAGGCGCTGTGCGCAAAACCACATTTATGAAAGCGAATCTGGTGAGCGACTCTAACAGGGCTATGTAGCATCCAATGTATTATTACAGATGGCTCAGCGTATAGCGCCGGCGTTCTAGCTTTCAGAGCACCAGGTATTACCTTTCGCTCATTGTCGCTCTCCCATACATTTCAATGGCTGTTCATTTGCTTGATCACACAGCGTCTGGCACTCTGTGCTATAGCGACCAGATTTAGAGCGCCGGCGCTGTGTGTGTGTGTCCTTTTTTGAAAAATATGGTGTGGAGCGCCGAAAGTCGGTCGCACTGAGTTGGGGCTACCTCTCGCTCCCTGCAGCGCTGTACTGGTATTAGAGCGCCCAACATTCATCAGTGTGAGCCAGGTTACTAGAGCGACTGAGGCACTCTATTACAGCGCCCCATACCCACTTACAGCATCTACTAGCGGTCACTCTAAGCACACATCTGCCGAAACCTGGCGTTAGTAGTGAATAAGCCTCAAAGTCACATCTTTTCCAGCTCTACCCTATGCATTATGTAATACACAAATGTCCAAATGACACATTGGTAAGCAAAAGAAGCTATGAAAATTATTTTACAATAAAAAAATACAATTATATTTGGTGACATCTAGGCCCTGCGTTTGCAATACAAGTTCTGTACAAATAATTGTGTGTAATATTAATTATAAGCATAAAATACTTCAATACTGTTCTGTTCATTGTGCTCTATGGGATCTTAACCTACAGCGCCACTATAAACCGGCGCAGCCGGCACCATATAGACGCAAGCTGATGTTCACATAAGCGCTGCCAGTTTTTTGTTTGATAAACTGCCACTGAGGCAAAAATATTGGAGCTGATAGGTATTATCAGGTGCTAATAACTCCTCCTTTATTATATGAAACAAAAGTTGAAATATTATCTGTACCCTTGCCAGTTGCTAAAAAGGTGCACATGGAATTGCTCTGGGTATTGGTATATACTGTACATCAAGGGTGTCAAACTCATTTTCACGAGGGCCTTCTGGTTGCCCTCAAAGAGCCAGTTAATAACAGATAAAAAACAAAATAGAAGCACAACCATTCAAATGTATTTTGTCAAGGACATATGCAGAATTATGTTTTCCAGGGCAGATGCGAGATTATTTTGCCCAGGGCACATGCGGAATTATTTTACCCAGAGCAGCACTTCAACAATTTTTTCCCACCCTACTTGGCAATAGCTATCAAGAACACCTGAAACAGATGTAGCACTTTCTGCTGCGGCAGTTAGAACAGTTGCAGACACTACTCTCTTCTCCCCCAATACATGAAAAAGTTGGCCACCAGTTACTTTTGTAGGCACCACACCTGGAATTAGAGGTGGTACTGTGTTTCACAGTGGAGTGCTGCACACCCGTGCTTTAATCAGCAGTGCCTCACACTCGGACATGCTGCTGGTGTAAGAAGTCTTGGAGTGACTGGGCCAGTTAGAAAATATTCAACATAACCACCACTGCAGGTACCTGCCAGAGGGCAACATAAAAAGGCTTGGAGGGCCACATCCGGCCCCTGGGCTTCGAGGGTGAAACATGTGCTGTAAATCGTTAACCAAGTATTTGGAGTCAACGAACACAAAGCTCAAAAACTGCTGGGTCAGTACAGGTTACCTGACCATGCCCCAGACCCAATTGTTACCACCAGCTGGCTAAACAGATTTACAATAATTGAATCTTAACATCACATTATCATAAAACATGTAAATCAATAAACAGGAAATAGGCAAAAAGAACAGCATTTATATAAACATACAAAGGCTAACAAGTGGACTGAAACTGAGGCGGATCGGCAGATCCAAAATCAGGATGCCCAGCTGTGTGAAAGCCCCCAGGTCGCACGCTACACTTACCTTACTTCCCGGTCCAAAGACGCGTGTTCGGGCCTCACCTCCGCTATCCGTCTAGCAGGGCGCGTGCCTGCTCCTGCCATTTGTGAATGGCTCCCTGTTAGAGAGAAGCGTGTGATGCGCCCGCCAGCGTGCTCTGAGCCGTTGTGCTAAGACGTCAGTTTAGAAGTTCATACCTCAGCGGCTCCAAGCGTGCTGATTGGATGAGCGGGCGCTCATGCGCCGTAGGACCGCGGTAAGGTGAGTTGATGTGGGAGATCTGGGGGGTTTCACATAGCAGGGCACCCACGATCGGGGTGCCCTGGGGGTGAGGACCAAAACCCAGGATAATCAAAATCCTGGGTTTTGGTCCACTTTAAGTATTACCAATGTTTCAAAGCAACAAGTCATTTCATCGTTAAATATTACATGCATAACAATTTACAAAGGAATGCTTGAACATTCAGATACATTGACACTTTGGGGTTTATTCATCAAGCCATAGTGACAGGTAACTACTGGCAGCGATAGGTAGCGCGAGGTAGAGAACGGTGACCTCCGGGCACTGTACGCAATAACACATTTATGAAGGCGATTCTGGTGAGGGACACATAGCGACTGATTCATCATCACAGACGGCTCAGCATATACCCCCGGGCTCTGGCTTCCAGAGTGCCTGGTATTACCTTTGGCTACCTGTCGTTCTCCCATACATTTCAGTGGACGCTCCTTTTCTTCTCTTTAAACTGGGTTTTATTTTATTTATTTATTTTTGGGAATTATCAAATAATGGTGTCACCTCTCCTGGCCTATAAAAAGTCATTTTTGAAAACGTTTTAGTTTTTTAATATTTTTATGTAGAATTGTCATTACAGGTCTGGTATTAAAGAGTTCATGTCACAATGTATTAACAATTTAATTCCATGTGTTTTTGCTTTGTTACTAGTGGATATGTGTTCAAAAACTTTAATTTTTAATCACAAAGCTTCTGGCTCTCTGGACTACAACGACCCGATTGTGAACGGCAGTGCTATGTGAGGATGTTTTTTTGATGACTATGGCGTGAGTCGGTCGCACTGAGCAGTCGCTACCATTCGCTCCCATACAGCGCTGTACTGTTATTATAGCGACATACATACAACATATTCATTAATGTCGGCCAGCGACTTAGACGCTCTGTAACAGCGACCCATAGCCCATCACAGCGACTTGTATTGGTCGCTCTAAGCGCCTCGCTACAAACGCTCATCTGCCGGTACCTGGCGCTACTAATGAATTAGCCTGTGAGATAATTAACTTGGTTTCCTCCAGGGAAAGGCCAGGTGACTGCCTTCTTAAATGGACATCCCCCACAGTATGGAGAACTATTGCTGATATATGTGGCAGCTAAATGTAAACAATATATTTATATATATTGTTTTAATGATCATCACGTTATAGTTAAAGTTCCTCTCCAGGCACACACTAACTTTCTCCAACTTGTCATCTTGAGAACAGTGTACATTTCAAAATTAAAATCTTTGTACCTGATGTATTATTTTTTCCTATGTGATTTATGAGCTGGAAAGGGCATGCCATGGAGCAGTTGAGCAAGTGTTGAGAATGCTCTGATGTGGTCAGAGACAGCCGTGGGACCACTGTGGCTTGCTGTGCTCACTCATGCTGAGAGCTCCAAAGGACAGAGCAGCTGCTGAACCACTTTTTGCGTGGACCTGGAGGGATAACATTTAAAAAATGGCAAACGGGGCCCTGTTACGGCTTCTACCCTGCACTTCAGGAAATTTTGGAGAGACACATGGGACAGGCATACAGTTGGGTTTAGAGTCCCTTTAATTAATAATAAATAATGTGTCCAAATTTTACTACATTGCGTGTTTATAGATTATTAATAGTACATTGTTTTGCCCTTTGTACTACGGACAATGACCAAGGGTTATCTTAATATGACTATATACCAGTCTTACCAGTTATATATATTAAAAATAAATCACTGAATAAATCATGTAAAAAAACCTTTTGTCAGTAGATTATAGTATTTACAGTGCATTGAAAAAGTATCCACATTGTTATTGGTCATATGTTTGGGGCAGTTGTTGAGTCCTGTTTGTCCCAGTCTCAAGTCTTTTGCAGTCTCTAGAAGAAAATACTCCCCACAGCAAGATCCTGTCACTTTCCTGAGGACCTGAGGACCTAGCATATAACATTTATGTAAAAAAGTTCAACTTTGGTCTTATCTGAACACTGAATGTCACCTTCCACATACTTGCTGTGTCCCCATATATTGCTTGGAACAAACAAAAAACAGCTCTTTTCCTGTAAAATAACTCTATTTTGGTGGAGAGAAAGAACAGAAGTATGCACAGGTTTTAGCCTGCCGCAATGTTTCTGCTTCCACTCCAATAGGGGATGCATCAGAAAGAAGAAAGACGTTTGGGGCAAAAAAGCGCAGAACCAGGAATTAATGATTTCTGGAGACCAACATTTTTTTCTTGCTATGGATACTTAACCCAGCCTACCTGGAGTTTTTGTCACCCTTTGTTGCCAGACTATTTTGCACTATTTTGCGCTCCCCATGTTCAAATGTGATTTTTGTGCAATATATCTTTATTGGGTTTTATATAGATTTTTCATACATAAAAAACAAGAAACACAGTAAGAAAAGCATATGGTCACAGCGCCTGAAACACATGGTAAAAATATCAAGTATGGGCATATAAACAGCAAGACTGTGGTGAGTTACAGGTAATGATTTTAACAGTGGGAACCACATATTGTCTGAACTTACTCACTATATATTGTTAGAACCATAATGCCCGTGTAGTAACGTGCTAAATGGAAATAGAGACTTAGAAGATAATAACGAAGATAGAGTGCAAAAAAGCAAAAGAAAGGAAGAAAGAAAGAAAGAGAAAAAGAAAGGATGTGAGAAAGAAAGAGAGAAAGAATGTCCACCTCACCTGTTCCTCTCCAGCAGCTCCCGGATCTTCGGGGAGCACTTAGACATTTCCCATATTGTCCAGGTCTTGTAGTGCTTCTCAGCTCCACCTTCGACCCCAGCTAGTGCCAGCTCCTCCATCCTTTTGATATTCTCTAATTCCCCGTACCATTCCAACATGGAGGGTACAGTATTGGATCGCCAGTGTCGGGGTATTATTGATCTGGCTGCTGTAAGCATGTGTCTCAGGAGGCCTCTCCCCCCTGCCGCCACCGAACCCGGAATCATAGAGAGGAGGGTCACCTGAGGGGAGTTGGGGATCCTTAGAAGCGTCCTATATTCAAATATCTTCAGCACCCCCTCCCAGAGAGTGTGTATAGCGGGGCATTCCCACCAGATGTGTGTTAGGGTCCCCCGTGCTCTGTCACACCTCCAGCATTTGTCTGTCTCGGAGCCCTGGTATCTTACTAGGTCCGCCGGGCTCCTATACCATCTGGTTAGGATTTTATAGTTTCTTTCCTGAGCCCTACATGCCATCGAGAGTTTGTGTGTTAGAGCAAAAGTCTTTTCCCACTCGTCCGCTTCAAACGTCTGACCCAATTCTTCCTCCCATCTTCTACAAAATAGTGGTAGACCCTCTTCCATACCTCCCGCTTGGTGAATCCTGTATAGGGTTGATATTGCCCGGGGGGGGGTGACCGAGCCCTGAGGATCGTCTCTAGCGCTGTTAATGGCCAGGACAGGGTGTTCCTATGGGCTACCGAGCCGATGAAGGCATTCAACTGGGCATATAAGAACCAGGACAGTTTCCTCCCCTCCCCCCGATCCCCCAACTCCGATAGTGGTGGCAGACCAGATCCAGAGGCGATCTCTCCCAGTCTTGTGTCCTGAGACGCTTCCCACACAAGAAAGGTTTTGGCCCCCATTCCCGGGGTAAACGCCGGGTTATCAAAGAGCGGGGTGAGAGGACCCGGTCTACATGATATGCCCCTTAGTTTCAGTGACCTGTCCCATAGGGTCAGCAGGGGATTCACAAGGTAGGGAAGCTCTCGCCTCTTCGGACGGAGCTCCGGGTCCACCCAGGGCAGGGCAGTCAGACTGATTGGGGAAGTATCGTTTTCTAGGCCCACCCATTGCTTACTCCCTCTGTGGTGGAACCAGTCCACGAGCCTCACCAGGACCGCAGCCGCGTGGTACGACTTCATGTCGGGTACCCCCAGTCCCCCCGCAGATTTAGGTCTACATAGCGTCCTCCGGCTTACCCTAGGCTTTTTGCCGTCCCAAATGAAGTTGAAGAACGCAGCCTGTATCTGTTTAAAGAAACCCCGTTCCGGCAACAACGGTAAGGTCTGAAAACATATAAGAATCGGGGCAAGACGTCCATTTTTAGGATATTAGTCCTCCCCAGCCAGGAGTATTGTTTTTTAGCATATGTTTTCAGGCTTCCTATGGTACTGTTAAGGAGCGGCACATAGTTTAATTTATAAAGTTTCCCGAGATCCGTCGACACCTGTACCCCCAAGTATTTTATTGATTCCTTCTGCCATTTGAACGGAAAATTTTCCTGTATTGATTCCCGGGTCTGTTCCCCTAGGGAGATGTTCAAGATCTCCGTTTTAGTCATGTTGACTTTGAAGTTACTTAATTTGCTGAATCTTTCAAACTCCTTAATGACAGACGGCAGAGAGGTATGTGGGGAGGTCACATACAACAGTAAGTCATCAGCAAAGAGGGAGAGCTTATATTCCTTTCCCCCGGCCGGTATTCCCCTGATGGAAGGGTTGGCTCTTAAAGCGTTCGCCAAATGTTCCATCACTAGGACATAGAGCAAGGGGGACAGAGGGCATCCCTGCCGTGTGCCATTCCTTATGTTGAAGGATCCAGATAGGGTGCCGTTGATTTTAACTTTAGCCGTGGGGTCATGGTATAAAGCCATGATTCTATCTCTCATGACTGGTCCCACCCCCACCTGGGAGAGCGCGGCCTCCAGAAACCCCCAATGTACCCTATCGAATGCCTTTTCTGCGTCCACCGCCAGAAGGCAAGATGGGATCCCCTTCGATTGGGCGAAGTGGATCAACGAGACTGTCTTGATCACATTGTCCCTGGCTTCCCTGCCCGAGACAAACCCAACCTGATCCCCGTGGATCATCGAGGGTAACAAGGGCTGGATCCTGGTCGCTATAATTTTGGCGAACAGTTTGACATCCACATTGATCAGTGAGATCGGTCGATAGTTACCCGGAAGGGTATTGTCCCTCCCGGGTTTCGGAATGACCGTAATGTGAGCTTCCAGGGTCTGTCTCGGGAAGGGGCAGCGACCCGATACAGAGTTAAACACCCTCGTCAGGAAAGGAGCAATCAGAGGTCCCATGACTTTATAAAACCTGGGGGTGAACCCATCTGGCCCGGGGCTTTTTCCTGCTGGGGACTCCTTTATGGCCTTCTCTACCTCCGTCTGCCTCCAAATGTGATTTTTGAAGGGATTTCCCGGGAAAATTATATATTGTTTTTTTCAGAAGAGTCTGGACTTTAACATGAAATGTCTTGTTTGTCATTTTTTAGGTGTATTCTCAATATTTTTGGGTGAAATATGTGAAAAAAAAATTAAAAAATCAATTTTTTACTATTTGTAGTTTTTATCGTAATAAGACATGTAAGTGTGTCAAAAAAATCTTATTGAGTGTGAAATCCCAATTTCTCCCAGTTACAGCGGTACCACATATGTATAGGTAGACACCCTTTCCTGCCCAGGAGACTCCCCCAAACTGAAACAGCGCTTTAGGGGATTTTCAGATAAAATACAACTATGCTATGCGCACCTTGAAGTTTTTCCAGAAAAACAACCCGTTACATTTGAAATACCCCCAACAAACTATATATTCTCTGGAAGTACACACCTCAAGCTTTCTAGGTGTACCAGGCTTGTTGTGGCCACAGTTTTCTGGAAGTAATCCCTCAATGTAATCTTTGGTTGCAAAGAGTTTCCCTAAAAAAAAGGATAAAAAAGCTAAATCAAAGCCACGTTTTCCTAAAAAAACTATATACAAACAAGAAAAAACAAGTAAAATCTGAAAAAGCAACATAACCCAAACAGAACGATACCCAACATGCATAGCTACTGTCAAAGGAAGAGTTGCCAAACACCCCAAAGTAAAGCATGTGCGTAACGGTAATTTTACTTGAAAATTTCAGCTCTGCAAACTAAGTGCACACCTTGCGTTTTTTCAACCAAAACAACCCTTTACATTTGGAATATCCCCCATAAACCATATATTCCCTGAAAGTACACATGTTAAGCTTTCTAAGAGTACCCAACTTGTTGTAGCGGGCTCATCTTTCTGGAATTAATCCCTCAAAGAATTCTTTGGTTGCGCAGGGTTTCCCTAAAAAATGTATAAAAAAGCTGAATAAAAAACACCTTTTCCTAAAATATAAATATGCAAACAAGAAAAAACAAGCTAAGTCTGAAAGCGCAAGGTCCCCCAAACAGAACAATACCCAACATGCATAGCTACTTTTAACCCTTTTAATTGCCAGCCTACTTGAGATTTTGTCACCCTCTGTTGACAGGTCATTTTTCCCCATTTTGCGCCATTTTTGCTGGAATTTTCTGGAAAGTTATACATTTTTTTTTGTAGAGTTTAGGCTTTAACATGAAATGTCTTGTTTGTAAAATGTATTATGTTTTTTACAATGTTATTAAGTCAAAAAAATAAATAAATAAATTTTTTTTTAGAAAATCGCCTCCTTGATTTTAAATAAAAAATGTATTTGATTAGGGAAAACCATATTGCATGTGAAAGCCCCATTTCTACCGATTAGAACGGTACCACACGGTAGCCCGCCGTTCCTGCCCAGTAGACCCCCCAAACTGAAACAAGTACTTTATAACATTTACAAATAAAATACAACTACCATCCACACTACAAAGGGTTAAATCGAGAAAAAAAATGACATAGAGACCCCCCTCCCGGGTTAAAAACCCTTAAAAATCAGAAAAAATGACATGGGGTCCCCCTTACCCAAAATAACCAGCCCGGGACCAGCTATGCAGGGCTTGTAGAAACAGGGCGCAGGGGCCAGCTTTTGTGGCCCCTGGCCCTGCAGGCTACAAGCCCGCATAGCCCATGGCCACGGGCTCTTCTGCCCCCCCCTGGGCTTTGGGGAGGCAGGTAATGGGGGTGCCGGGGGTTAATGACAAGTCACCCGCTGGCCGCAGGGGACTTGCCAGCCCGCAACCTTGTGAACTGGTATAGGGATCTCTTGGACCCCTTACCAGTTCACAAGGGGTTAAGTGTAAAAAAAAAAAAACACCACACACACAGAGAAAAAAAATATATATATATATATTTTTTTTTCTTTTTAATACTTACCTCCCATCCATCTTGCTCTGTGTCCCTCGGCAGTCACTGGCCTCTGCTCACCTGCTGGAAGCCTTTTATAGCTGCTGGGTGACAGAACATAAGGGGTACATTTAAAAAAATATGACATAGGGTCCCCCCTCTAAAATCTGTTTTCAAATATGACTTTTTCTAGAACAGGAGAGGTGACACAATAATTTGAGAGAAAAAAAAAATGAAAAACAAAAAACCTAGTTTAAACGGAAGAAAAGGAAAGTCCATTGAAATGTATGGGAGAGCGACAGGTAGCGACAGGTAATACCTGGCGCTCTGGAAGCTAGAGCACTGGCGCTATACGCTGAGCCGCCTGTAATGATGAATCGGACGCTATATGGCACTGTTAGAGTCACTCACCAGAATCGCCTTCATAAATGTGGCATTGTGTACAGCGCCCGGCATTCACCAGATGCTGTCTGCCACTACGAGGCACTACCTGACGCTATTCCTTGATGAATAAACCCCATAGATTGGGGTATCTTGGGAAGTATCAGTCTGGGGTGTCTAAAGGACCAATTGTCTAAACGAGCAGTTAGGAAGATGTCCGGGAGTCTATGAGGAACCCTGGCCCTCACCATAGACTGACGACACACATTTAACCCTTTCAGTGCCAGCCATGTGAAATTACAATGCAGAAACCATTAAATGGCAGCAATGTAAATTTCAAGTGACTGGCATTTACTCCTCTCAAACTACAAGCCCACCTTTAGACACATTCCAGCATCAGGCAATGTACTCATCCTTAGGTGGGCCGCCAGTGTTATCAGTAGGACAGAGTACACAGATTCTCTATGCCAAATTGGGCTACCGGCAGCTCACTCCCCGCTGCAGGGAGGAGCTTTTTATACCTGCAGCGGGCGAGAGCAGCAGAAGCCGGGAGTGGGGCAGAAGATATGTGTCCTCTGACCTGCTGTAGACAGCAGAGATTGGCATGGGAATGCGATGGACAGCATAGGACAGCACACGGCTATAGAAGGGGGTAAGAAATGACGTTTGTGTATTTTTCACTTAACCCTTTGTGAACTGGTAAGGCAAGTCACCTGTTGGCAAGCTGGTAATTTGCTTGATTACCTGCAAACTCAAAGTCCGGGGGGTGCAGAGGTTGGATTTCATGTGGGATTTGTGGACTGGTAACCTTTAGGGATTGGGCACTCTGCCCCCATGCCCTGGGCTACCAACCCACTTAGAGGGTTTAACCCTTGATAGTTATTGCAAGTTTCCTGCAAGGTACTATTTTCAGTTTGGAGTGTCTACGGATACACATGTAGCATCATTGTAATCGGAGAAATAGGGCTTTTCCAAGCAATATGGTTTTCTTGAAAACCTTTTTCTATTAAAAAGCATTTTGTAATTTTTGTCCATGCATATTTTACCTAAAATATTACAACACCACAAAAAAACATTTCAGATTCTGCTGAAAAAAAAAACTATAAATAATTTTCATTTAAATATATAATCACAGTTATATAGTGCAAAATGCTTAAAAATAGCTTGGCAACATGGGTTGACAACAGCTCTAGGTAGACTGGCACTGAAAGGGTTCTGGACAATTCTGGACAACAATTTGGACAGGTAGCACAGAATGAATTGAGATGGACTGACAAACTGAGGTCAGAGAAAGGCAGCTTAGACACAAAGGCTTTGTGGGAAGCCGATATTAGGGGAAGGAAACAGGAGATACAAAATTGAGTAAATATGCTGGTTTGACACACAAAGGAAACTGGGATCAATGACGTCAGAAGGCAGACTAGGATGAATGCAAGAACAGGAGGCAAGCTGTGCACAGGAATACGCAAAATGTAGAATAAACAGAATGTAAGAAGAGTCTGGGGGTAAGGGATGGATAAAGGACTTCATCTGGGCACTAGATGAATGCTGTAAACAAAGGATACAGGAACATTGATCAACCAGCCAGCAAACCACACACAAACACTGCCTGAAGACTTGCATGAGAAGGGGTGAGTATTCCTGACACTTGTTTATTTTAGTTTACAACTTCTTCCTCTCTATCAGATTTTGCCACAAGTTCATTATCCACACATCTTAGTTGTGTGACAGAATGTGAAAACTGAACAAAATGTCTACCCACTGATCACACCATCTGTTTAATTTGATTAACAAATTATGACGAGCATTCCTTTCCTAAGCTTTTTGTGTATTTAACATACACAGCAAAATACATTTGGATCATTTTATATACAAACAAATTAGTCTTGTGTTATTGAGTAATTGGGATATTCATTCTTGGTCATTACATATAATGTAGCCTATAAGCCTTTGCGTACTGATTCCTATAGTACAATACATCTTTTTTTTTTTAACAAGCTGAAAATGTTTCAGACGGGTTGATGGATTAGAAACTTAAATTTCAATCTAGGAGTATATGTTTCTTAGACCATGGCAAAGTCCCTGCCCCCCAACCACATAAGACCAGTCACACTATGATTGAATTCAAGAAGCATAAACTTTCATTCTGCTCTGCTCTTGGTCAGAAAAAGTAGAAAGTAACTTGGTGACCTGAAAAAGGTTGTTTTTTTTTGTCTGCCTGATTGGATTTCCTGTATATTTGTATTGAGGCAAAATACATTTGTAGTTCAAGTTCCTCAGTTTCCTACAACATGTTAAATATTTGAAGATATAACATTTACTCAGAACATTACACAGTTTGTAGCCTTTCCACCATCCTTTTTTGCCACTTTATATACTTAACTGTTTTTGGTTAAATAGGAATATATATTACTGTGGGCCTTATTTATGATGTGCCGCATTTAGCATCTCTCTTGTGTCTATATATCCAGTTTTGGGGGCCTGCATTTTTGTCTTATCTGGCGCTGCTCTGTGGACTACATTTGCGCCAGCACTTGCTGCACCGAACGCTAAATAATTAGCTTTGATTGTTGCACTAGGTATTGTTGGGCCAATGTTAGTGCCTGTTGGACCCAGCTGCCGTTTATCCCAGCGCCACTTTTTCTGGAGCTCCACAGGATATTTATGAATTTTTTTCTCCTTGAAATCTTTGCCGTTGTATTTTTTTGGTGCTGGTTGGCATGCCATCATTACACTTATAAGAAATCACTGCTGGGGACAAAAGTTACAATGAGTTTAGGCTGTGTTTTAGTTGTTGTTCAAATCACACATTGTTAAGAAAAAGATGCCATTAAAATAGATTTTAATAACCCCATAAAAAACAAGCATTTGGTGACATCTAGGTCCTGTGTTTCCATTACTGACAAGTCTCAATGCAAGTTCTGTACAAATAAATAGGTATAACATTCATTATAAGCATTAAACATTTCAATCCAGTTCTGTCCATTGTGCTCTATTGGATCTTGACCTACAACTGGTACTGTTGTAACTAGAGTGCCCAGTGCTGCAACCTTTTCAGCGCTAGTGTTAAATAAGAAGCTAGCTGGCGGCCTCATCTGCGCGGCCCTTTTTATTTTTTTTATCTCTATTGCACGCTGAGGCCAAAAAAGTGTCACTTTGTGAGTTTACCCACTCACTTCCTGTAACAGGTTTTCCCCAGGTAATCTAGTAAGATAATATGCTTTCACTAAGATCTTGTGGAAATGTAGCTATCAAACTCTCGTATGTTTTTTTTTCCTCATTTAGGTTTGTCCCTGGTACTCTGAGCCTTAGCCCTGTAGTCTGGTGTGCATAGCCAGGCATTCCTGTATGGGCAGCATGGGCAAGCATCAGCTAGAGGGAAGCACCCAGTAGGATGTTCCTGGCACTCCATTTATTCAGATGGGGGCAGTACCCCCTTGTTTTTAGAAAGGTTAATCATGTCCCCCCTTAGACATACCCTCCCCAAACTAAATATATTTAAATCCTTTCATCTTTACTCATAACTACGATCCTTCATTTACCTGATCAATTTAGTGGCTCTCCTCTGCACCCTTTCCATAACCAGGGCATTCTTTCTGTGAACTGATTCTTTGTAACCCTGAACTGACAAGAAGAGGTTTCATATTAGCATTAACATATGACTGTTAATAAAAGAGACTGGCATGAACGTAGAGGTACCTTGGATTCAATCCTTTAGATATTTCATGAAAGCCAAGGGAAAATAATCCATCTGTTTGAGTACAGTTGGAATAACATTGACATATTGATTAATATGCAAATGGTGTTCCTGTCCCCAAATAAATGTTCTGCACTGTTTATTTTTTATTGCCTCTATGGGATACGAGTTCTGCGCTGTTTATTTTTTATTGCCTCTATGGGATAAGAGTTTTAGGAGACTGCAAACAGTATAACATTTGGGCAAGAACCACTACCCAGGAAGGGAAGAGTAAGACATTTCCAAGCTTCAATTGCCCCTCTAATTTTTCTTAATGTATGGTGTTAGCTTCATACAGTTTGCAGGGATTCTTAATGATGTGGATACCCATACATTACATTGTCTTTCTGTGCCTTGTGAATGCAAAGTCCTCAGCTGAGGATGGCTTCAATATATTATGTAAATAGAGAGCATGTGAGTACCTTAATATGGCGCCAAAGTCCTAGGAGCCCCAAGATTGCAGAAAGGGCTTCTTTTTAGTTGGAAATCAGTTAGTTATTAGTCATTCAGTCGGGGCTCCTATTCTAATGCCCCTAAAAAGCTGTAGTGATTTGAAGGCTCTTATTATGGGATCTAATGCATTGCTTATTCATCCATAATTTGAGTAGTTTGTAATCTATACTAAGTATTAATATATGTCTAAAGAGTTATTAACTACAAATCTAATTATTGGGGCCCCAAGCAGTTATTCTAGAGCCCCTTTTTTGATCAGTGTCACTTCCTCTGGATGAATATACCTTTCTGTAATAGTCTACAAAGGTCACTCTAATGTCCACTTGGTGACCAGAAAGATTATTTTAGCCCTCTCGGATTTACTATTTTGGCCACTTTTTAGTGTTTAAAAGGGTACCCACCATATATAGTGAGGATATTTTGGTGTAAGGTCTACCGTTTTATTTTAAAAGTCACATAGACACTGGCTATCCTACATCTCGGGAAAAGATTATAAATGAACCCTTTTATCAGTGCATAGAAGAGCAAGGGCTGGAGTATCTTGTTGCAGATTCCAGCTTACCCCAATCGGCTTGCTTATTCATCCTGGAGATTTAAGTTTCCAAATATTTTTGACATAAATGATGATATTACGAGAAATGTTTTTGATTGCCCGGCATAACCAATGCAAACATAGGAAAGGCTATGGTATAATAGAATATCAAAAGTTCAGTTGGAGCAGAAAAGTGTTAATGACAAATAGAAAACCCCTCAGAGCTTTCAGGTCAAAGGATGTAATTTTTTAATTGCAGTGATTAGACTAGATTGAATTGGATTTATTAAAGGTCATTTTTTGCATGCATTCATCAACTGAAATCTTATTTATTTTCAATGATAGCATTCTTTTGCTGTGATTTCAGGCCTTTAAGTCTGTACACTAGGAAGAGAGAAGTTAGCCCTGTACACACAGAGCACTGCTTCTAAGGCCGCTGCTGAGCTGAGCCCAGCAGCAGTGTTCTGTGTGCACAGTACTCACATCTCTCTTCTTGGTATACAGACTTGGTGTAGTGAAAACTGCTTCCATAAAACACACATTTTCTACCATAATTAAAATATACTAAAAAAAATAAGTGAGCACCTTAAGGACATCATTTTGGCACATAAAAATTCCTTTGAATGTGGACTTTTGCTTTAAGTACCATATTTTTCCCCAAATTGTCGTAAGTGCGTCTTATCAGGCAAATGAGTGGCAGTCGGACGGACAGGTCAACTGAGCTCTGCTCAATGTCCCTGTCATTTGTGCTGTCCCCGCTGTCTCTGCTGCCGCTGCTGCTTCTTCTCAGGAGGCTCCACACGCAGCAAACACCCGACTCTGTGCATTGGATGGGCGTGGCCGATGCTCAAGTTGCCGATATGCCCATTGTACCTGGAATCACCACCCCTGTTTCCATTTTGCCCTATGTCTACATCCAGTGTCCCTAATGCTGTCCTGCCAAGGATTGTTATTATACCTGGGACCAGATGCAACCCAACCCAAGTAGTGACAATAGTTGGTCGTCAAAATGGAGGCAAGGAACTAGTATGAACAACTGAAACCTCCTGGGGGCATGAGCAAAAGTTGTTCCATCTGGCAAGGCTGTTGTACACTCCAGTGATGGGCTCCAGCTGTCTGAAACAGATAATGATGAAGGTCCTTCACCTCATTTAATTAGCCTAGACCATGTGCTCCCTGGCCACATCTCTGATGGCCTCTAGGCTCAGGTCCCGGCTGTGGCACCTTCGTAGGCTCCACTGTTCTCCAAGGTACTAATGGGGGCCTAGGATTTGTGCCCCAAATTCTCCTTTCAGTAGTCACGTTCTAGAAAAAGAACTCTTTCAGAGTTGGAACTGGATTCTACAGATATGTCTATTTTGAACTATAGATAATCAAGTCAAAAGCCCTGTTTATCCTGGACTGCAGAATAGTCCAGAGGCCGTTCTTAAAAGAGGGAGCTATGTAAGTTAGAGGCAGGGTTCATGGCTGTATTACCTATAGGTCACCAGCTGATGGCACTATCTGATCTGGATATTTGGATTGAGTCTATCTAAAGGCCACTCCAGCCCAGGAATGGCATTTTTTAAATTGATTAAATTGTTAAATTGTTAATTGAATGGAAGGGTGAAAGTGTGGATGGTGTGGCAAATGCACACAACCGGCTACCTTCTAGGCTGCAAGAATATGGCGGTGAGTATCAACGGCATCGGCAGCATGATCTAACCTTCTCCTCTGGATTCAGTGGCAGGTAAGTGATTTTGCTTTATAGACCCCCCCCCCAACCTGCTTTAGCACTAGGGAAGGATGGCAGGGTGGGGGGGGGGGGGGGGGTTAAAAATGGCATTCCTGGACTGGAGTGGTCCTTTAATCATACCAGCAGGTGGCTCTGCTGGCTCCCACCTCCGGGGTAACTGGCTACAGATGAAAGCAATTAGTAATCCTTAAATAGGCTCTGCAGACAAGGAGGTGTGCTCTAGTATTAGGTTTTCCTCCCTTGCTTCCAGACACACTTTTCCAGCTATGATTCCTATCCCGTCTGTTCCTGTTGCCGCCCTAGTCCTCCCGTTTATCCTGCTCTTATGCTTCCAGTTTGAATTCTGTCCTGCCATCTTACTCTCCTTCCCGTCAAGTGATTCTCAGATTTCCATTTTCATTATCTCATTCAGGTAGCCATGCCCCCTCCTTGCTGTGGAGAATTATCCATTTCTATATAGTAACATATATTTGTATAGGGTTTTTTGTTATATAAAGACCATAAAGTGCCAAAACCAAAAGTTTGTTTTGAGCTGAGTGGTGAGCCTTTCTCTGTATTCTGCTAATTGTTTAGATGCCATGTTCGCAGCAATGTCTAGAAACGTTCAAAATACAATGGCTGCTACGACCTAATAGCACCATATGTGTCACCCACCTCAACAGAGAAATTAATCAGTGCCTCAGTTCCTGCATGAGAAGTTAATGCTACATTGCATCTAGTGACCAGCCGCATGAACTTCAGGCAAAACATTTAGATTTAGGGGTATCACAGGGGCATAACTAATTGCGAAAGGGCCCTGGGGCCAATATTAAATGGGGCACTGCCAAGGTTGCATGGATGCAGATAGACAACTAAAGACTGAAAAAGCAGAGATACATTTCTCTAAGTGATGCTAAGTAAGCACAAATATGGCAATTAGGTGGAAGAGAAACACTCACTCAAAACTCAGCAGAACACCCTCTGCACGCTCTATAGTTACGTCCCTGGGTATTAGGGGCTGCAACTTAGGGTTGTGCAGGCCGCAGGTTGTGCATCCCTGTTATAGCTCCTGGCCAATTGTGTTTGGAACTAGAACTTGTAGCTACACTTTAACAACATCCTAGCAATATTGTAACTGCCATGTAAATACACACACACATATATATATATCTCTACTTCAATATATATTCTACTATCCTACATACTTGATCTCCGTCTCTCTGGTATAGGTATTGTTCATGAACCATGGAAAATAATTCCTATTATGACGAAATGCTTAGGAACCATTGTTTCTAAGATTACATTTTGTTTTGTAATCAGTTATACATATTTTTCAAGAGTCTTGCAATAGAAAAAAATGCTATTGAATATGTAGCTGTCAAAACAACTGTTTGGGAGCAGAGGAAGTCTGCATGCATAGTACTGTGAGCCAGTGTTTGAAAAATAAATGCCTAATAATAAAGGAACATCAGTGTCTTAGTTTAAAATTGGATGGAGAAACCATCATTAGGGCAATTTGACAAGTGTGAAATTGGAGCATTAGTAAGTAGTTACCATGCATAGTTGACTTTTATACAAAACAGGCAGTTTGGAAGTCAGTTGGCTCTTGCTCTCTTGGCTCTTGCTTAATGGATTTATTAAACGTTGTGCTCAGTTTTTCATAAAATATGCATATATGCAGTCAATAATATATGGTAGGTAGATACTCCCTTACCCATCTATCTTAATCTCAGTCAGGGCAATTACGGTATTGTTGAAGTTGATGCCTTTGGAGACAAATAAAATATTGAATTCTGCATTATTAGATAGATATATAGATACAAGTATCTAAATTGCATATTACCTATTGTATTGAATATAAACCTCACATAGCAACTTTCTAAATCACTGCACACACCACATCATATGCTGAAGGGAAGAGGCTGAAAGCCTACATGGCTTTATTTGCAGCTGCTTCTAAATGTCACACAGCGTGCTGGCTGGAGGTGGCTGGTAAACCATTTGGCAATCTCCTCGTAGATCATGTGTGATTTGGACTCAAGAAGACTCAGAGTACAAATTTCCATGTCAATTTTAAATTTACTTTTGAAATTCACATTTGTTGAGGTGTTAAGAAATGTTGTACAAGCCACGTGTATATTTATCTGAAAAACACCTAGAAAGGGGGGAAAAAGCTTTCCAACAGAAATGTGATTACGCAGGTTGAGATAAAATTACAATAACTTCCTGTTGTGCTACAATAGGCAGAGCAGCTGTGTTCTATATATAGTGGCCTATTAGCAGAAGTAAAATAGTGGAAATGGGCTCAGTTTAGCTCTCTTTAAAGCTTTTATTACAGTTGAAGCTTACCTTAACAATAGAATTCTGTGAGAACTCCCGCTATCCTTAGTTTGTATGCAGCATGTAAATACTTTCTGTTTAGGAAAGCATTCTCTGCCTTGTACCTTTATATAGAGGGTGTTTAGACCTCTTTAATCCCACTATATGGCCTAGCATGGGTCTCTCCCTATCCTGACCTTATTTATTTGTATGTTTTGGCACTCCCAAATCTCCTCTACACAGCCATCTACTTCCTTCCCTTTGCTGATAAGGGGCAGTTAGTGCAGCAGCTGTCCTCGCTAGGTCCTCAGCTGCTGCTGTCTGCTGCTGATCCTCACTGCCCCATTTTTATTCCCCATCCCCACTGCCTCACAAAGGTTTTGCCCCCCCCCCCCCTCCCCACAGACTCACAGACTTCCAGCCCAGGCCAGTGGCCTCCCACATCCTCACACACTTCCAAACTAGCCCAGCATTGCCCCACACAGCTTCAAATACTTCCACGCCAGCAGCCTTACAAACTTCCTGTGCCCCCCAGCCTCACAAACGTCCAGGCCCCGGCCAGGTGAGCAGCCCCTCCCCCCCAACAGCCCCCTCCTAAAGCCTCAAACTCTACTGATTCTGGGTTTTAAGCATAGCCCAGTTTTGTTATATTATGCTTTTGACCTAGACCTCACTATTTAGATTATGAAAACATTTATGTATACATGATTTATAAAATTTACATACATTAAAACAGATTCACTGAATATACATTCCTCTACAATTTTATAGAACAGTACAGTGTATCATACACATCACAGGCCTTTATACCGCTACCATGTAGCATTGTGCTCCCTGATTCACCATGAAGCCCTTTCTTTTGGGCATTTGGGCAAACATGTTTCGCCTGTTGATACTGGCTTCCTCAGTGCCCTTATGTTAAGAAAAAGGTGGTGGATGCCTCCACGGCTGGCTTCTTGGAGTCCCCATGCCCGAAAATTACAACGTTTTACGCACTCCCGAAGGTGCACAAATCCATGTTGTCACCTCCGGGACGACCTATCGTATCGGGCATGGGGGATCTGACCGAGAATGCCAGCCGTTTTGTGGATCAGCATCTACAGCCCCTAGTGTCGGGATTGCCATCGTACGTCAAGGATACGGGCCATATTGTTCGGATCCTTGACGGCCTGTGGGTGAGCCCTGATGCGTTCCTGGTGACTCTGGACATGGAGGCCTTGTACTCCAGCATCCCACATAGCAAGGGACTTAGGGCAGTAGAGACATTTCTTAATGAGCTAGACATTGAAGAGCACAACCACAACCTCTTCCTGCTTCGGCTCCTCAACTTCGTCCTCTCCCACAACCTCTTTCTCTTCAAAAACACCCTATACCACCAGATACAGGGTACGGCGATGGGAACAACTTGTGCCCCATCGTTCGCTAACCTGTATCTGGGATGGTGGGAGAGGGGGTTGTGGGCGGAGGACCAGATGACCAAATATGGCACAGGTATATCGATGATATTCTGGTCATCTGGGAGGGGCCGAAGCAGGACCTGGAGGAATTTATTACCCTTCTAAATCAAAATACTTTCAATCTTAAACTAACATGTGAATATAATTCTCACAAGGTAACGTTTTTAGATATTACCATTTTAAAGGATAGTAACGGCCACATTACAACTACCCTTTACCGGAAAGACACGGCGGCAAACACTATGCTTAGGGCCACCAGTTCTCATCCTTCGCACCTACTCAAAAGTATTCCATATGGTGAATACATCTGGGCGCGTCGCAATTGTAGCACCCTGGAGTCATTTCAAGCGGAGGCCAATTTAATTAGACAGAGGTTATCCCAGAGGGGTTATAAGCAAATTATTTTGAAACAAGCCTTTCGGAAGGCCAAAAAACTTGATAGACAGACCCTTCTATATAAACCTAAGAAAGAGAAAAATCAGCAAGGTCCTGCATTAATTATGACATATAATGAGTCACATCAACATATACGTCAGATTCTTAAAAAATATTGGCCGATCCTCCAAAATGACACTTATCTCAAAACTTTTTTACCAAGGGAACCAAGAATAACATTCAGGAGACCTCCCAACTTACGAGATCGATTAGTCCATAGTCACTATAACATCAATAGAAAGGAACAATGCTGTAAAGTAAAGGGGACATACCACTGTGGTGAATGTAGCATGTGTCGCTACATAGAAACAGGTACCTCAGTGACAGTAACAAACAAAGGGAACTACAAATCGCCAATTGAGACGACGCATGTACGAACATCTCTACAACATCAGAACAGGGAATCAAAAAACACTGGTCGCCACTTTACAACACATCACAGTAAAAATCCTAGCTCTTTAAAGTTTCAAGGATTGGACCGAGTGCATAACCCCCAAAGGGGTGGGAATCTTCAAAAAATAACATTGCAGGTTGAAACGCGGTGGATCTACAGACTTGGGGCATCCCGATATCCGGGACTAAATGACACACTTAGTTTTGCCCCATTTCTGTAGATCCACCACTAAAACAATAATTTGAAAATAATATGGGATCATGATAGTGATTGGGATTGTGGGAGGGGAGAGAGTGACACAGAGAGGACTGTTCTGACTAGGGTGTATAAGAAATCAACATGATTTAATTGTCTTGTGATTTACACTGTTTGAATGCAATCGAAAAAAATGTAAACCCAGAGAGGTGTGGACAAACACCAGATCATAAAGGAATGTGGTAATTATGTCACAGCAAGGGGCACCTTAACTAACATAAAAACTGTGGAGATATTACATTTAATGTCTGCAGTTTGAAATGGCTAATATTGCTGTTTTTGGGATAATAGAATAAGAGTAAATGAGGGTTTTCCTCCGTTACCTTTGTATAATAACAAACAGTAATAAACAATGATAAAGGGGCATAATATGATGTCTCAGGCCACATGACAAATAGGTATATACCTTTTGGTCAAGGCCCCTTTAAGGATTTTCCCACAGAGATAGGTAAGAAAGGTTAACAATAAACAAATATAATAAAGATGTAATTACGAGAGCTGGACTCCAATGGGAGGAGCCAGCCTCATAGATAAATAACACGCAGCTAGGTTTGTCATCAAGTCAATACAGAGAACAGTAATAGCATCTTTTTCCCACATAGGTGGGGAAGAACAGCTTATATACAGCATAGACACGGTATATACTTATACTGCAGTATAATAGAACTGCACAAACATAGGTGGCCTGGTGTGCCTTCTTTCATTTATTTATTATTCATTATAACAAATCTCCTTCCTAAAAAACATTGTAGTATTATATTGTATTCAAGTCCCAGGCAAAGGATAGATATGTCAGTGGAAAGGTGGAGGATGGGCCTCAAGAAAATGGAGTCCCAATGCAGATTGGCCATACCACGCATAAAGGGTTCCAACAAAATGGAGCCAAAACATGGAGAACGGGCGGCGGGTGACGTCATATCCGGCTTGGAAGCCGGGTTGACGTAGTGTGCGTTCCGAGGCCTGGAGAGCATGATGTAACTTCCGGTTAAACCGGCGGATTGGTGCGCTCCCGGCCTCGGACCGCACATAAAAACGCCACCCGCGTGGCGTCTAAAAAGCCCCTAGACTGACGAGCATATATGAGGTGAGAAGAGCCCAGAGTTGGGCCTACACCTGACGTGTGAGGGTGCAGAAAGGACGCCACGTCTGCAGCGCAGTGCGAGTCGTGCTCTTTAAAGGTATAGTGCCAATATTGCAGAACTTGGTTTTTTATTATCTGAGAATGGTCCCTGGAATGGCAATCAATTATAGTTTTCCAACTCTTCAATCTATTTCAGCCCTTGTGAGAACAAAGAAGAGACTGCACCAACAATATAAACAAGAATTAAACCAGTGTGCTAACAGTACAAGGTTGGAAACAGACTAACCTGTTACAAATATGAGAAACACAAGATGGGGGTTCCACCTACCCCCAAAAAAATCTGTACAGAAGCACCACTTGCAAATGTTGCAAAGTCATATAATCAATTTTATTCATATCTAAACATTAATATTTACAGAAATCCTATACAAAACATCTTAAAACACCATAAAAAACACATATATACACCAAGGGATAAAAAAGGGAGGGGGGAGACAATTGGGGGGGGCCTGACTCAATAACTTGTGGTCGCTGCTCTACAATTAATAAAGGAAGCCCTCTAAAAGGTGACCTATGGGCTCCCTAATCTAATCAACATAATAGGGGCCCTTATCACAGAGCCAATTGAGAAATCTCTAACTGCCGACCAAATTTTGAAGCTGTCATATGCTATGACAAGGTACAATAATGAATTCAAGCGCACCAATACCAAATGGCTATACACCTCTTTGAAATCTAGGGCTATGTTTAACTATTCTTAAAGGGCCGGTATTTGACGATCCCACATTCCGTTGGTGTTTGAGCCACACTTCTCTGAGGATAAGTGAAACCACAGCATTATGCATCATTAGTGAATTACCAGTGAATGTTATGGAAAGAACAAATAGCACCCATGGATCTCCTTATTTAAGGTATATATATTTATGGAATTAATATGAGTTAGAAATATACAGCTATATCAGTAGAAATAATTAATCTCTACATATATTAATGCTTCCTTTTTCTTAACATAAGGGCACTGAGGAAGCCAGTATCAACAGGTGAAACATGTTTGCCCAAATGCCCAAAAGAAAGGGCTTCATGGTGAAATCATGAACATAGAGGAATCAGGGAGCACAATGCTACATGGTAGCGGTATAAAGGCCTGTGATGTGTATGATACACTGTACTATTCTATAAAATTGTAGAGGAATGTATATTCAGTGAATCTGTTTAAATTTTATAAATCATGTATAAATAAATGTTTTATAATCTAAATAGTGAGGTCTTGGTCAAAAGCATAATATAACAAAACTGGGCTATGCTTAAAACCCAGAATCAGAGTGTGGATAGTGCTTGACCATGCACCAACTGAATACTTTGATACATGCAAGGGTCACTCTTTTTGGGGTAACCTGTTAAAGGTTGCTCTGTATCTGGAATGTCTAAAGCCTCAAACACTTCCAGCCACCCCCCACCCAGGGCCTCACACATTTTCAAACCAGCCCAGCAGTGCCCCACACAGCCTCACACACTTCCAGCCCCTCTAGCAAAAAGCTGTTATTCCAGCACAGACTTATCTCTGGAGACAGGCTCCAAGACTTTGTGGACCTTAGGGCAAGAGAGATTCAATGAGCCCCTTTGCAATGTGTCCTTGCCTCCTTCCTGCAGCTGCTCAAAGATTGACCATTGCTGACAGTTGTTCTCTGTTACTCACTGCTGCTAAAGGGTCTACTACTGTTGCTTCTAGCATTCACCCTCCATTCCTTGCCACCTTCTCAATTGCTGCTGATCAGCCTCTGGTCCTGTAGTCACTCATGAGTAGGTCTGTAGGCCATCCACCTGGCTTATCAGTCCGGTGAGTGGGTCCATCAGAATCAAGTTGTGGCCCAGTCCAAGCTCCAAGCCTGGCACTTGCCTGATATGGGCCTGGCATGATGCATGCTAAACCTGAAGTGCCCTGGGCCCCTCAAAGTCTAAATACAGGCCAGATTAAGACTTCCTTTGTGTTTTTGTGGTCCTTAAAAGTAAAAAATGTGGTTGGCCGGGGAACTTTTTTGGATAATTCACAATTATTTATATTTTTTAGTATTCAGAAGGCAACAGCAGTTGCCTTAAAGGAGCTGTATTGCAGAATTGTGTAAAAATCCATATAAATATGCAGCATATGCAGTGACAGTAAAAGAGGCAGTTATACACCTCCATTCAAAAGAATTCCTACCAAGCTTATTTTCTTCTTCTGGTAGGAAAAATATCCCCAGATGACAGGTTTTTGAGTTTACTATTCCACTGGGGTGATCTGGTCCATACCAATGCCTGTTTGTTGAGCCAACCCATGCAGAGCAGTAGCATTAACCACTCTAAATATCTGCCCAAAGCATTACATGATGGGTAAAAGCATCTACAAACATCAGCCTGTTTTCATGGATTTTTATTATTGCATCATTCTTTTTTTGTGATAGTGCTCCTTTAATCTTTCCCCGACATGTACCTTTTAAGCAAAAAGTAGCTTTCATTTTCAAACTAACAGGCTTAGACCTTGTCATCGTGAAGTTTTTCTAAATGGGAGTCAATTATAAAAATGATATGAGTGACAATCTTTGTATGGTCATTTGATGAAAAGACAAATGATAATAGATGTCATTAGTTATATAATGTGAGTTCTGGCTGCTGTTAAAATATAAGCATCCCTTAGGGCAATAGGCTAAAACACAGCCATAGTTCAGATGAATGTATTTTATAAGATGACAGTCCAAGCAGGATTTTATAAATTAACATAATTATTCTGTCACGTCTGTTCAAATGACATAATTAATGCCACAAATTTAAGTGATAAATGTCATCACAGAAATATTGCCGGCCAGGAAAAATCATAATATTTACATGATAATGGTATTTGACTAAAGAAAAACGGATGGCAGAATAATAAGAAAAAGGCTTTTTAGAGGAGATTGTATTTCTACAATTATTAAAATGTAGAGAACATTTTGATCAAATCATAGGCGGCTAGCTTATAACCATTGCCATGTGGCCAATATTTGGTCAAATGCTAAAGAAAGTTATTTTCCTATTGTTAATATATAATTCTTTTATTCTACAGATTTGCTTGGTACCCCAAACCCAAAAATATTTTTGGCTTTATTGAGGAACAATGGCCTATTGTGCCAGCGCTAGAATCCTAAAGACTTTGGATGATATCCTATCCATGAGGTATTCCCTTGTGAAACCCCGACATTCAGCGTGTATACTTACAGACCTGGCAGTCCTAGACTGCATGCGAGTGCTTAATAATTTAACTATATATTTTTTATTGTTTGTGTTTTAGCTAAACTTTAGCGCCCAATATCTACATTTTTGTTGTTTTGGCCTAAATTTTTGTCATTTTTGAAAACTTTTTATCATTTTTTTTCCATCAAAACAAAAAGAGTTCAATTCCTAAAAATAATTTGCGGCTGACACTTTGGACACCACCGGCATGTGTTTTCAGAATGAAATAAGCTTGGTACTCATTAGAAAAGGTATTTTCCTCCCTTCAAATTGCCACATTTGTGCATGCTTTTCTGCCCTCTAAACATTCCATAAATCTAGTGCCGGAGACAGTTTGGTGCACAAAAATGGAGCTAGCGGAAAATTTCAGATGCAGTTTGGTTCATTGGCGAATGATAGTGTGTCCATTGGCGCATCCCATTTTGCCGACCATGAATTATGCGGTAGCACGATCACAATAGTCAATGGCGCATGACCATGAATCAACCCTATACTGTAAGTGCAGGGAAACGGTACAGAATAAAAATCTCCTGCACCAGATTAGGTTCAGTATCAGCCTGCTGGATGAGTTGAGAAAATGTTTCAAATCAGGTACAGCAGCAAATGTGTATATTTTTAGCAAACGCAGCCTATAAGGCATTCAATAAAATATTGTATATAGGCTGTTTCTTAAAAGGATCCGATTTAAGGTAATTTAAAGAACAAATTATTGGGACACACCTTAACATTTATAGTAAAATGGCCATTTTACTATAAATGTTAAGGTGCGTCCCAATACATTTGTCCTTTAAATTACCTTACCCAAATGTGGTGTCACCAAGTGTATATAACATTGGATACAGTGTTTTAAGGCACAATGCCACCACTGGATTCTGGAACAGTGGAAAGATGTCCTGTGGAGTCACGAGTTCTGCTTCAAGATCTAGGAATTTGATGGACTAGCCTGGGTTTGGTAAATGCTAGAACATTGCCTGTCTGAGACATTGCCTGTCTAAATAAAAATGCTGTTCATTTGCTCGTGGTTCATTTTATTGTGTGTGTTTTTCACATACCCATTCATCAGTAAATACAGCTTAAAAGTGACATTTTAAAATATGGGTGAAAGCATAAACCAAAAGGGTGCCAATTAATTTACTTGTGAAGAGGATAGACGAGGCGGCTGATGGTTTTAAACTAATTAAGTGGGAGAGGGTTTACATTGAACTGCACACTAATTGGCTGACTAGGCCACGGCCAGGGTGTAAGCTCACAAACTTTTGCTCATAAACAGATTTCTTTTGCATTACAAATGTACTTCCTAGTTTCTGAATGTAGTAGATTTGCTAACTAAAGCAATGATCCTGCAAGAATAACATCTCTGGGTAAACCTTTGGGATTAAAATAAAAATGACTTCCCTATAAAACAAAGAAATTGCTCGGATGTTTACGTGGCTTATTCCAGCAATGGATTAGCTGTAACGCAGCAGACTAATACATTCCTTGTTCTCATGAAATACTGTATAGCCAAGAGGCAAGTAAACGCTATAAATTATTTAGCAATTTAATTGTGGCGCATCTGTCTGTGATTGGTAATAGGGTTTTTTCACTGTAGAAAACAAATACAGCATATTGTTTTTGAAATTAAAAACAGAATATGTTAACTCTGTTAGCTTATTAAAACGATAATTGGCATCAGATTGTGACTATCAATAAGGGAGTTTCTGGCATTGGCCCGACAAAGTGCTGCAAATATCCTTTAACTTGTGTGAGAAAATGGGAGAAGGATTTGGGCACTTGTTAAAATGAAGCATAGCTAGAATGCTTTTTAAAAAATCGATTGTGTTATTTAAGAAAATTGAGAGCATCGAACAGAAAAAAATAAAGAATTAAATCACCAATGAAGAGGAATTAAAGACAATTTCTCATTTACTTGTATGGCAGCCAATCAGGAGCCTTCTGACAACCATTCAGACATGATTGGCAGCCATACATTGAAAAAGGAAGTGGTAAGCCCTGCCTGACTTGTAAAAACAGTTTTAAAGTGGACTAAAACCCAGCACTTTGATTTCGGTTTTGGTCCTTGCCCCGCTGTGTGAAACCCCCCCGGTCGCCCGAACAAACTCACCTCTTCTCGATCCTATGATGCATGGGTGGCCGCTCGTCCAATCAGCTCGCTCAGATCCGCTCGGGCCCCTTCGTCCTGGAGCTCGTCTAATATGAGCGAATACGAGCGAGTGCTGGTGGCCACATCCCACGCTACCATGTAGCAGGGAGCACGCCATTCACAAATGCCTGACGCGGACATGCGGCCCTGCTAGAGCAATAGCGATAGCCATAGGGGATGTGACCGCTGCTCGCACATGCGCCATTGGACTGGGAAAGAAGGTGAGTTTATGGGTGACCTGGAGGGTTTAACACAGATGGGCATCCCAATTCTGGGAAGAACTTCTCACCTCTGGGCACCTGCATTCTGCTTACTGGGTGCTTGATAAAACTACTAACCTCTGCCCACCTGCATTCTACTTACTGGTGCTAGATAAAGGCAGTCAGGGCAGTGCACAGTGTTTTCCTTGACTCAGGGTAGCCTGGGTCACATGAGCCACTACATGCTCCATTGTCTGCGGAACAGTCACACAGATGCCCACATAGTCACCAGCGCTAGTTATGGGGTGACCACCCTGCTAAATCTCCACTATAGGGATAACATCACCTCCTTGATTCCACCACTGGAGAGATGATGTGCATGTACAAACCTACTCTGGTGGACACACTCTTGGCAGAGTTCCCTTTAAAGGCTCAGTGGCGGCACAAGACTGAGGAGGAAGAAGAGGAGCAAGTCACCAATGCATGGTCACAATGTGAAACACCTTACTTTATTGTCCGCTGCATCCACCACCATTGGATATGGCCCATAGTACCACTAGGCAGACTTTGACTCGCATGGTGGATGACTATCTGTCATCGGTCTCCAGGTACTGAGCGATAGGTTTAGCAGTCACTAAATTGGACATGTGGCCAGAGCTTGCCCTCTATGCCCTGGAGGTGCTGGCCTGCCCTGAAGCAAAAAAGCCATACATTGAAAAAGAAAGTGGTAAGCCCTGCCTGACTTGTAAAAACAGTTTTAAAGTGGACTAAAACCCAGCACTTTGATTTCGGTTTTGGTCCTTGCCCCGCTGTGTGAAACCCCCCCGGTCGCCCGAACAAACTCACCTCTTCTCGATCCTATGATGCATGGGTGGCCGCTCGTCCAATCAGCTCGCTCAGATCCGCTCGAGCCCCTTCGTCCTGGAGCTCGTCTAATATGAGCGAATACGAGCGAGTGCTGGTGGCCACATCCCACGCTACCATGTAGCAGGGAGCACGCCATTCACAAATGCCTGACGCGGACATGCGGCCCTGCTAGAGCAATAGCGATAGCCATAGGGGATGTGACCGCTGCTCGCACATGCGCCATTGGACTGGGAAAGAAGGTGAGTTTATGGGTGACCTGGAGGGTTTAACACAGATGGGCATCCCAATTCTGGGAAGAACTTCTCACCTCTGGGCACCTGCATTCTGCTTACTGGGTGCTTGATAAAACTACTAACCTCTGCCCACCTGCATTCTACTTACTGGTGCTAGATAAAGGCAGTCAGGGCAGTGCACAGTGTTTTCCTTGACTCAGGGTAGCCTGGGTCACATGAGCCACTACATGCTCCATTGTCTGCGGAACAGTCACACAGATGCCCACATAGTCACCAGCGCTAGTTATGGGGTGACCACCCTGCTAAATCTCCACTATAGGGATAACATCACCTCCTTGATTCCACCACTGGAGAGATGATGTGCATGTACAAACCTACTCTGGTGGACACACTCTTGGCAGAGTTCCCTTTAAAGGCTCAGTGGCGGCACAAGACTGAGGAGGAAGAAGAGGAGCAAGTCACCAATGCATGGTCACAATGTGAAACACCTTACTTTATTGTCCGCTGCATCCACCACCATTGGATATGGCCCATAGTACCACTAGGCAGACTTTGACTCGCATGGTGGATGACTATCTGTCATCGGTCTCCAGGTACTGAGCGATAGGTTTAGCAGTCACTAAATTGGACATGTGGCCAGAGCTTGCCCTCTATGCCCTGGAGGTGCTGGCCTGCCCTGAAGCAAAAGTTCTATCAAAATGTGTGTTCATCCACAGCCAACCTGGACATCCTTACATTCCTTAAGATAAACCAGGCATGGATCCCACGAAACGTGGCTGCGCCAGTGTCTGAGAGAGTGGTTTGAGTGTTGGCTACCACCTTCCCCTCCACTGCCTTTTCCATCTACATAGACCTCCTCCGCTTCTTCCACATACACCACAACATTCACCTCCTCCTCTTCCTAATATTTTATTTGTTTAAAATTCTTTTTTCATTTATTTAGTATGTACTACTTTGTTTTCTGTTTTTGTTTTGAGTACTTTCCCGCTTCCATTTTGTGCAGTCATCCTGGTGTTACCCTCAAATTGGCCTCTAAAAATATATTTTTTCTTACTCTTTATTTAATTTTTTTGTTTTCTGTTATTGTTTTGAGCACTTTCCTTAAACATTTTGTGCAGGACAATCTCCCTAGTGTTTCCCCCAATTTGCAACCCTCTAGCCCTTACTACCCCCATTTTACAGCCATTTTTGTGGTCCCCAAGTTTGGGACCCCATTGATTTCAATCAGGTTTGGGTTTACATAGAGTCTGGTGACCTGAACTGAACCTTTGCAGCGTGTTTGGCCAAACTTTCCAAACCCAAACTTTTAAGGGCTCGCGCATCACTAATCATGAGAGAATGGTCCAATAATAAAATTCCATAAAATATGCTAAACAGCAAGAGGGGGTTCCTTCTATAACCTGATTCAAATGAATTCCAGGCAAACCTGTTTCTTTATTTTAGTGCCAGGGTGACGGACTGAACATTTCATTCCACTTTTACATGGGAACATCTGCTCAACCCCAGTGGCCTGCTGTGTGCAGATGCTTTTACCCATCATGCAATGCTTTGGTAAGATATTTAGAGTAGATAATGTTGCTGATTCCTAGAAGCTGGCTCGTGATACAAGCATTGGAATGGAGTCGAAGTGGAATGGAAGGCTCAAAAACCTGTCACTCCTCAATATAATTTTTACTAGTAGAAGAAATCCACAAGCATGGTGGGATTTTTTTTTTTCAATTGGGGTTTATGTAACCTCTTACTATCCATCATGGTTATATGGATTTTTATTATTGCACAACTTTTCAATACAGATTGGAGACATTTACAAGCCGCAATAATACACATGGATTTATTTGGGGTGTTTTCCTCTTTAGCCTATGAAATAACGGCATGTAAGTAACAGCATGTGTACACTGTCTAGTGGGTGTGGAGGGAAGTTATGTTGCTACAAAAAACATGCACTACAGTAGTTTGACCAAAAATGTGTTAAGATATTTGCTAGTTATATTATTTACCAGTGTACAAAAGCACAAGATTTGTCGGCAACCCATTTCCTTCAAAGGAAATGTTGGAGAGGCTTTCAAGAATTCGTTTTTCATTAAGATGTAAAAACAACCATTCTCAAGTTCTAGACTAGAAATGGAAAATGTGTTGATCACAGGTTCCACCTGTTCAGTAAAGTGAGCATATGGCGATTAATGTACACTAGTTAATCAAGCAAGTAGGGCAAAGTTTGTTAATTCAGGAGCTCATTATATGATAAAACGAACCTAAAGTAACAGAAGTTGTGTACATTAAAGCCTAACCTTAGCAGACAATGAGAACATAAATGCAGTAACTGTACTTAATTAAAAGCAATTTTATTTTTGCCAGAAAAAGACAGAATTTTAAAGAAAAAGTCTATTTTACTTATATTAATTTTCCTGTTATATGAAGACTTCAAATCTTTATTGTTTAGTTATGCAGCTAATGTGAATTTACATAGCATCTCCAGGCTAAACAAAATCCTTTACTGTTTCCGAGGAGGCTGATTCACTACTAATGGCAGGTATCGGCAGATGAGCGTCTACGTATAGCGGCGAGCGACCACTAGTAGACCCTGTAGGTGGGTATCATGCATTGTAACAGAGCGCCTCAGTCACTGTTGTAACCTGGCCAGTACAGCGCTGCAGTGAGCGAAAGGTAGCGCCAGCTCAGTGCGACCAACTCTTGGCATTCCACACCATACTTATCAAAAAGGACACGCACACAGCGTCGGCGCTCTAAATCTGGTCGCTATAGCATAGAGTGCCAGACGCTGTGTGATTAAAGTTAATTTTTTCACACATATCCACCTATAACAACAAAGAAAACACATGGAATGACACTAGAGCGCCGGCGCTATATGCAGAGCCGCTTGTAATAATACATAGGATGCTACATGGCGCTGTTAGAGTCGCTCAGCAGATTCGCTTTCATAAATGTGGTTTTGCGAACAGTGCCCGGCGTTCACCAGGCGCTGCATGCCGCTACGAGGCACTACCTGCCTCTATCCCTTTTTAAATAACCCACTTAGTATCCAGATCTTTAATAATTACCCATCTTGAGTATTTTGCCTGTGGTGGGGATGCAAGCCCCCACTGCCTTGTACAGAGGGAGCATGCAGAGGGGGATCCTGGCACACACCCTCTGAACATGGTGAATTAAGTATATGAAGTACAATGGCAGTGCTGGAGTTCTGTCCACCAGTTTGCTATTGCAAATAGATAACTTGCAGAAGACTGTGATGGGCATGTGCACCTCAATTGGCCAAATTCTTAATGGACGAGTTTAATTGCGCTAATGAAAATCCATCTAGATAAATGTTAAAGGACAATTTGGGCATCTTTGAATTTTCTGTTCCACCAGTTTGTTGATCATAGTCTAAGCTAGGGGTGCACAACCTTTTTGGTGTAAAGGCCTCATTGTCTTATTGTTTGTATTCAAGGGGTGGCAATAAAATTTAGTCCGTCAACAACACCAACAACTGGAGGAAAGCTTTAACCCTAAAGCACCGAATATGCCTTTATGTATATGTATAAGGTGAGACAGGACAAGGTGGGGTTAACAGAAGAGGAAGAATTGAGATGAGAAGAGGTGAATGAAGGTGGGTAAGACAGGAAGAGGTGAGGTGGGGAGGAGTGGTAAACGGGTAGGTAAGTGGTAAGTGGGCAGAGGCAGTTAGGTGAGGTGGCCCAAGGTAAGATGTTCTGAAAAGTAATGGACAGAGGCAAGGTGGAAAGAGATGTGTAGAGATTGGTATAGGTGAGGAGAGGTGAGATGGGACAAGTTGGGAAGAGGTGAGGTAGGGAGAGCTAAGTTAAAGAAGGCAGAGCTAAACAGGTGAAGTTTGAACAGATAAGGATCAAAGAGGTAAGCAGAGGTGAGGTGGGAAGAGATGAGCTGGAAAGAGCCTACATAAACACCCAGCATAAACAACAGACCAGTAGCACATGTGTGTCACCCTCCTCTACAGAGACGATCATAGGTGCCCCACTTTCTGCTTTGGGAGTTAAAGATGCACTGCCCTCAACTGACCAGCAGCTTGCACTGCAAGGCAAGCTTTGCTCTCCAACCCTGCAAGGGGTACTGAGGGCTGCAACTGAGGGCAGTGAGGGCGACATGTGGCCCCCGGGCCACAGATTGTGCTTTCATAGCCAAAGTGATGTCTGGGAAAAACAGAAATCCATCCAAAGCTCAGAGGGAAGATGTAGCTGTTTCTGGCCTTCTTGCTGATATTTTACTGGGCAGAAGCAGCTGGGGGTATACAACTGATGTGTTTTCCATAGTAATTAGTAGCAGGTTCCAGCATTTCATTCAAACCTAACTTTTAAATGACTGCATTAAAATTTGCAGATGGTCTGAACCTCATGTCTTGACAGGACATATCGAGTCGCTTAAGACAGGTTAATCAGGTTAAGTACAGTAAACACCTTGCTAGAAAAAGGATATAGCTATGTCTCTGTCCCCATATCTTCGAGCCACTTTAAATACATTTGCTGCCTTTATTTGTACCATCATAGAATGGGGTGAGCAACAGAATTGGAATAAGGTAAAGTGAAGTAATTTTCTATTCCTTGTTCTATAGTTACTTGGCACAAATGGTTAATTTGTTACATTTTATTTTTACTTTACTCATTTAGCCGTAATATATTTATTGGTTATATATATTTATAGTTTTTTAGCTCACATTTGGTACATTACATATTTATCCAAGTAAATAATAAGTTGTAGTTTTAGAAAATAATAAATTGTTGAGCTATTAAGTAAATGTGCCTTTCCCAAGGATTTTGAAAATTAATTAATTGTGCTTTATATTCTTTTTAAAGAAATTCAATTTCTTGTCTATGAATATATAACAACCATATTTAACTCCACAGACATATATAGTTTGACATTCAATAACTAGCATTCGACTTCTCTTTTTCATGTCGCCTCTTTTTTTATACCAGGCCTCCTTTTCCTTTCTGTTACTGAACCAGGCAGCACAGCAAAGCACAGGCCAGGGCACCAGGCCCATACCAGTGGGCACCAATCTCTTTCCCATGTGACTTTCTGCACCATTTAAGGGGAGGGGATTTCCCAGTGAATCCCATCTATGCCCCCCCCTCTAGTGACACAGTCAAACTGGGGAGACCTGCCTCTGGAGTGGGAAACCATTCCTCCACAGCAGAACTACCTTTACCTCTAACAGGAGGACAGAGAACCCTGAACACCAGATGCCACCGAAATCAGAGCGGCTGCCTGCCAGATCTGGAGGAAGCCCTGGGCCAGTCATAGCTGTGAAAGGATGTGGCCAGCATCCTCTTGTCGAGGGGCGAGTACTCTTACATGTAATTTAATAATATTTCTGTGTTTTATTTGTACTTATGTACTTATGACATCCTTAGGACCCCAATAACCAAGAGACCTCAATAATAGGTTAAAGGATAGAGGGAGTGAAATACTAGCAAGTGGCTTGCCCATGCATCCCTTTTTTAGGTTACATTATTTTTCAAATGAGACCTATTGCCTTGATGCAGAGCCTCCCCGTTCAGCTATTCTGTGCGTTTTCCCGTTGGTTTTGGGCTGTGATCGGGTCAGGAAAGGGTGCTACGTTAGTTTTTGTGTGCGTGTATGCGCTCAGGTGTGTGCTCAGCCACCTTTCCGATTGTCGGCTCGCCCGAGGCTTTTTCCCGGGAAAACGGGTCCGTTTTTTTCAGTGATGCAGAGCCTTGTTTTCCGATTGAAATCACCCTAATAAAACGTGGCCGCCGAGCCTTCACTTACAGGCAGTCTGACCAGCCGTATTTGAGCTCCGTGCTTTTTGGAAATGCATTCCTCTGTGGGGCTTTACCTCTGCTGGCGGCGCATGTCCATTTTCTTTTTACTGCAATATTTGAGGTCCCCAAATTTCCGCTTAATTTGTTCAATATCTCGACGGACAGAACCCGCACTATTAACTTGGCGGGCAATATTAGTCCAGATCTCCTGCTTTGCCTGCTTTGTGGTGGCTTTTGAATTACGGCCAAATAGGGCATCATAATGCTCACAAACGGCATTGGCAACAGCCATGCTTTGTGCATCGCAAAAACGGGCTGTTAGTGACCCACGGCGTAGTTGCCGCCCACATGGGTGTGTGGTGTCCCCTGCATCAGTTGAAATAGATGGTTGGCTATCTGGGGAGTCGTGTGTGGTTCTTGGGCTTAGGGGGGAGTGTGATGGTGTGTGTGTGCTGCTCTGGGTTAATGTCTGGGTGCCTGTGGAGCTTTCACCTGTTGAGCTGGATGGGGAATCTGAGTTAGTTGAACTTTGAGACCCAGAGGGTTGAGGTGGAGGGGTGGGTGACCTGGGTGGGGTGGAGGGTTTGACACTACGCTTACCCTTGCTGGTGTGTTTGTTTTTTTGTGTATGCTTGGTGTGTTGCGGAGTAGGATGCTGCAGGGTCTTAATAGATTTGGCACCCTTGTGTGGTCGTGTTGATTTGGCAGGTTGTGGCGAAGGTGTCAAGGGATCCTGGCTCCTGCGTTTTTTGTGATGTGCCTGTGTCTGTGGCGTAACCACCGTTTTAGTGGGGGCATGTTCAGCATGGGTCTTGTGCCTGCTCTTATGTTGTTTAGTAGATGATGCATGTGTGCTGCTACTCTGCGCCTCTGGGCTTTTGTGGCTCTTCCTGCTCCCTTTTGGTCTGCCCATATTGATATGGTATCCAACACAGAGCTGAGTGCATTGACCTTTAAATATTTTTACCGTGTGGGCGTGTTCAGAAGCCTGTGTGCCTGCGTGCGCCCACGCACGCACGTCACCGTGGGGGAACGTCATAGCCATACCCGGAAGAGCATCCAAGATGTCGCCAGCAATATATACACAGGAGCAGGACGACATCATCATGGGTGTGAGCAGGCGAGCATGCGTTTATGTGCGCGCATACACTAAGCACAAGATTAGTGAGGAACAACTTACTTTGTAACGTTAAATACAAGCCCACCTTAGTTTTAGACATGTACGCAGCGACAAACTAGCCTACATGCAGATAGTAGAACTAGGCCAATGTGAGTAAGAAAGAGGTTCAGAAAGTGACTTTAGGTAGGGCAAGAAACTTGGACATGTATTTTGTGGAGTAATGCTGGGTCATTGTGTATTTTACAAACAGATGATGCTGAGGAATCGCTACAACTTCCTGCCATCAGATTTTGAGAAGAGGACGTTGTCGCTGGCGGTGGTGGACGCGATAGCCCGAAGAACCCAAACCACCTATACCTTCAAGGCAGTACTTCGCCAAACATTTTCCAGGTAAGTGTGTATACTTGACATGCAAGAATCACACTGGCCTTGGCTGGGCGTGTTTTTATGATTGTGCTTCTATTTCAGCGCATGAATGGAAGATGCGGTTCCGCCCACCCGGACAAGAGCACGCAGCCCAGTGTTGGGCGAATCAGGTGAAGGGATAGGTGGTCCACCGCCAGTGACAACGGCCACCCCCTCCTCTGCCAGCGAATATGACGAACCGCTGGACCTCAGCATGCAGGGGAGGGGGGAATCGGACGGCAGGGAGGCGAGCCTCACAGACCCACAACCTGACTCCGGTAAGACTAAGAAAATTACATATGTGCTAATACAGGCAAGAAATACATATACTCATGTGCACTATTGTTATTTGTAGATGTCGCAGGACCATCCCAAGGGAGAGGCCAGGAAGGGGGCCAAGATGAAGTGGTGGCTGTGGAAAGTGAGTGATTTGATGCCTCGAATCATAACCTAATCTGACATTCAGGAGGCACAAAGAGTAACTAATATACTTGTGTTTTGGATCCAAACAGATTCAGAGCCGCACGTACTGGTTGACCCAGGGAGGAGGCTGCGCAACAGACGCCCTGTTGGCCAAAGGCAATGTAAGTTTAATTTTAATTTTGGACAACTAGTTTAAACTCATGTCCCCACAAATAACAAAAATCACCTAAATAAAACAATAAAAATGATGATGTTTTTCTTTCACAGATCAAAGAAAACGGCCACGCACATAAAGGAGCCACCCATTTTGCCGCCAATTTTACAGTTTTGAAATTTAAAAAAATTAAAACATTTTTACAAGTTACAACAAAAAAAGGATTACATAAAAAAAAAAACAAAAAAAAAACAAAGAAGTGTGGTGTGTTTTATTTGGTGGCAATGTACGTTATCACAACATCATCATACTGTTACATGTCCCAAAAGGTAAGTATATGGGACAAGGAATAGCAAGAAGAAGGAGAAGAAAACACAGAATAAGAAAAGAGATTAAGGTAAGCATTAAAGACAAGGCAGAAGGAGAAACAGAGATTAGGGTAAGCATTAAAGGCAAGGCAGAAGGAGAAACAGAGATTAAGGTAAGCATTAAAGACAAGGCAGAAGGAGAAACAGAGATTAAGGTAAGCATTAAAGGCAAGGCAGAAGGAGAAACAGAGA
The DNA here is from genome assembly GCA_027917425.1 of Gastrophryne carolinensis. Taxonomy (NCBI): domain Eukaryota; kingdom Metazoa; phylum Chordata; class Amphibia; order Anura; family Microhylidae; genus Gastrophryne; species Gastrophryne carolinensis. Next base: position 540,601,621 of record CM051234.1, read on the forward strand.
TTAAGGTAAGCATTAAAGACAAGGCAGAAGGAGAAACAGAGATTAAGGTAAGCATTAAAGGCAAGGCAGAAGGAGAAACAGAGATTAAGGTAAGCATTAAAGACAAGGCAGAAGGAGAAACAGAGATTAAGGTAAGCATTAAAGACAAGGCAGAAGGAGAAACAGAGATTAAGGTAAGCATTAAAGACAAGGAAAAATAAACCAAAAATAATTTAATATTAAATTTAGGTATGTGTCAAAGTGCCAGTTTGTGTCATATGTACATTTACATGGAGGTTTAGAGATGTGCGCTTGCGTGGACCCAGATTGACAACAGGAAATCCATGGAGATGTAAGTATACTTGTCAAAAATAACAAAATTGGTGTGAAAAATTACACGGAAGGCAAGCAGGTACATTAAAAAACCAAGGAAAAAGGAGGAAAAACGGAACGCCCGTGTGAACGTGAACGCAAGCCATGAGGAAATTGCATGCTCCCGAGAGGGGCAAAAAATGCTTCCCAATTGAAGACAAATTAACGGATCAGTTAGGGACCCATTCCGACGGAGGCTCTGCATCACATTGGAGCCACGATTCAAACGGGACCCCCGGACAATCGGAAGGTTTTAAGGTCAGTCCAGGGGAGGCTCTGCATCAGGTGATATTACCTTATTTAACATTAGTAAGCCCTATGGGCTATGCAGAAAAAATGCATTTTCTTTTGCATATGTCAAAGGGCACAACTTTTCAAAAAATGATATACCTTACTTTACCTGCAAAAATGCATCACAGGTACCGGTTATTGCAAACCAAAATTGTTATTGCACTTTTTTGTGTGTTAAAACTAAATAATCTGTTGTAAGTTTCAGTTCAGACCCAAAAGCACAACTAAAGTTAAACTCTATTTACCCTTTGGCCTGTCCTGTCTGCAGGCACAAATGAACCATACCCCTCGATTCAAAGAGCAAAAGTTAATTGATTTCGGATCGAGAATCGTAAGTTTGGGTGGGTGTTAGTCATTTTTTCCTGTTTTTTTGGCCATTTCCGACTCGCACGAGCCTACGTACGAATTCGTATATGCTCTTACGGTCATCGCAAGTTCGTTCCTAAATTTTAGGATCAAAACGTAAAACTTAGGATCAAATCCTAAAACTTAGGATCAAAACGTAAAACTTAGGATAATTGGATGTGTTTCGGTGTGATTCAGAGAACAGTTTTCCAACCTCTAAATACGTTTTAAAAGAAAGCCACTGCCGACACCTTTTAGCAGTCGGATTGCTGTTCTTGAACAGGTTTTTTGGCTATGTGGAGGAGTCTGCGCGTCTTGAGCTCCAATGAACTGCATGTATCAGCATGGCCGAGGCCATAAATTGTATAGCAATGCATACCTGATTCATGTAGGCCTTATAAAAGCATTTTAATGTGGACCTTAATTAGTCCTTTGCATGTAAACCTTTATTTTGCAATACATCCATATATTTGCGTTAATTAAAGAAACTTATGTCCTTTGTTATTTTTTTTAAAATTGATGTACTAGAATAATATTTTTAGATTGCATTTATTGGTGTAGTTGTTTACCTTTGCTTTGTTTAATTATTTAAGCTCATCTTTGGTCAGATGCATCACACTTACTGAGGAGAGGAGAGCGGGATAAAGTGCAGGATGTGGGTTACTGCTGTATTTTGCACAGACACAGCAGAGCTGGGGGCACGGAAAGGTCAGAAATCAAAGAATGCAGAGCAACACAGTCACAAGGCCCTTTCTGTTTGCAGGCTGCCCGATAATACCTGACCCGCCATCTTGGCTGTTTCTAGACTCATAACATGCAGAAGTTGCTGGGTGTTTTTTTATATTTGAGAGCAATCTGTATGGAGAGGGTGTGGGTAACCACACACAAAATTTTATGTTGTACCATTTGAAGCCAAAATATTAAAATTAAATCTACAAGTAAAAAATGCAAGTTAACTAAAAATTAAACAAAGTAAGATTTGCTTATGCAAATGCATTCATTAATGGTTGGTTACTACAAAATGAAAGAAATAAAGAAAAATAAAAGACCAAATATTTAGAATGCACTTTAATGTGGTAAGTTTGTAGTGCGCAGCCGCAAGATCAGAAGGATTTACGTCCAGACAAAAAAGGAAAAAAGGGCAAAACCAATGTTGCAACCTGAGAAATGAAACGGAAAATTCAGGATGGAAACTGACATAGGTCTGATTCCCGAACTGCCATACGAACGGACGTACATTTTAGGATAGAAACGTATTTGCTTATAGAATCACTCGCAAGTTCATACGAACGCACGAGCGTACGGGAAAAATAGGATGATCGGCACCAAAATCCAAGCTGTTACATGTTTCTTTGAATCGACCCAAATAGTGTAGGTTTCTTACAAGTTTGTGACTGCATCTAAGCAAATGGAACTGGAGGTTTTAATTTAGGGGTTTATTGAAGAAACGCTAATGCTATGTAGCGGCAGGTGTTTTAGCAGCACTCCTGCATATACCCATATGTATGACAGGCAAAATATTCTTGTATTAATAGTGCCTGGTGTCATCAGAGCGCCAGCGCTGTCTGTCCTTCAGTGCCACATCCTATCAGATGCTCAGTGTCGTTCTCCCATACACTTCCATTAAGTTTAATAGTGATGTTATCTGATTGTGGCAACAAGCTACTTGGCCTGCTCGGGATGTATTTCACACACATAAAACTATTTTTAATTAATTTTTTAAACTTGCGTTTTTGTGCCTGCCCTTAAAGTGCCAGTGCCTTTGCATGTCCCCAATGTCAGCCCATGTGGTTTTGCTGTGTCCCAGTTCCCTCTGGCTTTTATGCAGGGTTTTTTAATCCTGCATTAGGCGCTGTGCATCTTAGAAACCCAGTTCTACAGCACCCACGCTAGCACTGTGTTTTTTGCTTATAAATATTGACTTGAGTGCCAGATTTCGGGCGTTCAGTAATGGCGCTACGTCTCGTCCTGTGCAGTGTTTTTCCTGTGTTAAATGTGGCAGACACTTTCTAGCGTTTGCACCTAGCGCAACCTAGAGTTCTCGCAAATCCAGCCAAATAGTAACACTTTTATTGGTTAGTCTGCTATGACTGTTCTGCTTTCGGTTTTGCTTTGTGCACTTCTGGCCTCTGCAATGACAATGGCCCCCCTAGATGCAGGCAAACCCACAGCCCCACCAGCAGGTCTGATGCTGGCTCACCCCCCCACTATGAACACCTGCCAGCAGGTCGACCCTTGGGCCAGTTGCGAGATTATTAAGGTAAGTGTCATTTGTGTGCTTGCTGCACCTATTTTTCTGTGAGCTGGTCTTTATTTCTGTTTCCTTTTTTTCTCATTTCTGACACTCCTTTATGCCTTTTTGTCAGTCCACATGTAATCTTGCTATGTGTGTTTGTGGTCGTGTTGTCCCTTCTACTTTATTTCTGACTCAGGCCTCTTCTGGTGACTGTAGGGTTTTTTATCATTAGCGTTTTTTTGTTAAATACATCTTAGCGTTGTGCTTAGTGTTTTTCTATGTATATTTACTATTTTCATATGCGTCTTTTAACATTCGCATCAATTAGCATGCAGAAAATACTAATACTAAATAGATTAAAAACTAACATACTGGTGGATACTGTTATGATCTGTTTTTTTTCTCTTTTTTTCTGTCTTTGTTTATTCTCATGTAGGACATGTGCCAGTGGGAATATGACAATATCCGACCCTTGGAAGGAGATCATTGTGGAGGAGATTAGGGTCATCGTGTCCCGGCACTTTAAAGTAAAGTCCGTTTACCAAAGGTGGTCGGACTTCAAGCGCCGGGACCCAGCATCGGTCTACCGGCTCTATGATGCCTATGCCTCTAGCAAGTGAAGAATGTAGGGCAGCAGTGGTTGTTTTAGGAGCTCAAGAAACGCCTCTGCTAGTTTTTTGTTTCCACAGATAAGCAGCATTGTCTCCACAAACATAGCATGGAGGTTCTCCCCTGCCCCCAAACCCTGATCCTAACAGATCTGGGGGGGGGGGGGGTACTTCTGACTACTTGTCTACCATTTGGGCCAGTCTCAGGTGGGGAGTCCAGAGGTGGAGTTGGTGGACTCCCCACCACTCCATGAGGATGCAGGGGAGTGGAGGAGTCTGGCCCCTCGAACTTGGGCTCTGGAGGTCCAAATTGGAGGAGCGAAGCCCACACTTCCTCCCCTCACAGCCCTCCCTGGGTTGAGGTCAGCACCCCCCCCCCCCTGGTGAATACACTTTGTGTTTATGATTGTGGTGCACTATTGTGCAAATGACAAGTGTGTGGCTCATTTTGTTTTTTACTTTGTTCTGTGAGCTCCTCCACACCCCTTTGAGGATTTTCCCCAGAGCTGATGTCAGGTAATTGTGCCATGCACAAAAAACAGCAACAACTCCAAAATGTTTTTCTGATGCAAGAAAACATAGTCAACAGATAATTTATCAATTATTTTTGGTCTTTTTTTGTTTCATTATAACACCTCTTCCTATTCCCACTGGCACATCCATTGGCCCCCCAACCCATATTGTCCCCATCAGCATAAATTTGAGTCCATCAGCATGGCCCAAAGCCAGAGCTGTGATGGTAAGTAACCAGGATTCTAACCCAGGGTTGCAACTTCAGCTGCCTTGCAGATCTCTTCTTCCTTTTATTGAATCCACCAAAGGAACCATTTTTTTTTCAGGGGTTAAATAATGCTTCTATGTTTAATCATGTATACAGGTAGTTGTTCACAATGTTTTGTAACATAAATTTTAACATAAACCCTCCACCTTAGTGTTTTATTACACGTTCACTACACCATTTACACCTGGACCTGTGTGGATTCCCTCAGATATTATGTGTGTTTTCTCCAATCAACATTTAGGTGTTAGGTGTAAGTTTTGGAGTTATTGGAGAGAGGTTAGCATCAGCATGTATTGCCCCTGCTGGCATTCAGCATTTGGGTACCCAGCTCATATAGTTGGACACTACTGGGTTGCCTTTCTGCCTTCTCAACTACCACCAATGAAGCCTGAACATGAAACGATGAAGGTCAATAACCCCAAAAATTTGCTTAATATATAAGTTCTTGTGAACTTATCAGCTCCAAATGTATATTGTTTGTCGTGTGTTGTTTTTAGCCAGATGCATGTGAGGAGAACAAATCTTAACTATCTGTGTCCAGGCCAAAACTTCATTGAAGTATGTTAGTTTTGGCATTTATTACTTTTTTAATGTTTGTCAACATTATTGGATTCAACATGAGTGGGCACAAAGGGATGTGATTGTGAAATATGTAAACAAAAATTAACATACCAAGGCATATCCAAATAGCTGGGTTGTGGGGACACCTGAATCATCGGATGTCTCCCTTACAGATGGTGTTTGGGTAAGTGCAGGAAACAATGGATCATCCTGGAAATCAACACACATCCAATGAAAATTTGGTAAGACAAATTTGTCCAGAAACATGCACACATTGGAGGCCCAAATTGTAATTTGGGTCAAGCTCTAGATTCACTGTTCACATTACTGTGTTGCCTCATCCCCTGATGCTTCCAACATCTGTGGTGGTGTCGACAGCTGGTCATCATCAGATAATGGTGTGCCATCATAACAAGTTGTATGAGAGGCACAAAATGAGAATGTGGAAAAATAGCAATTGTCACTATAACTACTTTAACATTTAAAAAAGCAGCCAAACATTACATAACCCATACAAAGTAAAAATCCAATGACAGTCTAACGGGATGTATTATGTGGGGCCTGCACCATATAGGAGACATCAAAAACAACATAGGAAAAACAACATTGACTGGAAAAATGCCCTTGAAAACAAAAGCATAGACAGTAAATAGGATACTTTCAAACAAATTCTCAATTTACATTGTGATAGATATATACCTTACAGGAACACACTGTTAGAAACACGTGTAAACCGACGTGGCTAAACAAATGGTTAGGGGAGGGGGCGGTGAGATCCGGATCTAATCTATATGCTGATTTTACTTATATGTTTGTGAGTGTATTTTATTACTTTTAATTAAAACGAGTCTTGAGGAATTTATTTCATTTCCTTTCTATATGTCTCTGTTTGAATTTGGACATTTGTCTTGCTATGAACAATATTGGTGAGCATTTATCTTAAAGAGGAACATATTAGAAGCCTGTTTGCTGCCATTTGGGATATCATTGAAGTCTTTTTATTTTTATAAAGCTGGTAAGAGTTTACATTGCTGGTCGTGGATTTCTCTTAATCACCTCACAGTGTGAAGTGCATGCACTCTGGGATACTATCGTATTGCATTGCCTGACTAGTTCTTCATCTATTGCTCTGTGTTTATATTCATAGGGGGGGCAATAAACAACAACAAAAAAGGTATTCAAATGTTTAAAGCACTAATGGACAGTGGAAGCATTAAAAAACTATAAAGAAGAACATCAACAGTAAACAACAAATAAGGGCAGCAAAGCTGGAGACAGAAAGACTGATCACCAAAGAGATTCAAACTAACCCCAAATTACTTTTTAGCTTCATAAACAGTAAAATCTGAGGGTGTGGGCCCCCTGAAAAGCAAGGGACACCTATAGAGGGGAATGAGTAGGATTTATGAGGGGATTAAGAACTCCCCACTACCACAGAGATCTAAATATGGTGTGGGGAGGGATACCAACCACAGTTCAGATTTGCCCCCTAGACCTGAACGGCATGGACCAACCAGAGATTCTGTCCTGAATTGGAGAAAAAGAACCCTCTCTTGAAGGGATATGAATCGGCCCTTTAAGAACAGAGAAGGTGACATGTTCTATAAACGGGGTTTACAAGAATCGGCTTTACACCCCCCCTACACCCCGAGGATCCCTGGAGGTTTGCCAATTACAGGGGGACCTCTCCAATCAGGGACAGAGACAAGCAGCCCCAAAAAAGGAAAGAATGGGACGCCGGGGAAAGCGCGGAGGGGTCAAACATAAGAAAGCAGAGAAGAGTTTAGGGCAAGGCATCTTTAATTTCGGTTCTGACTAATGAGGAACTAAAGGTGTTGGATCTGGGGCTGAAATATGCTCCGCCCAAAAATATAGATAAATTCAACACACATGTGGATTTTCAAAAATATATGAGAAAACTGAATGTAAAAATATTTTTTCTTCAGCAGTCAAAATCTTCTACTGTGGAGCTAGATAACATTAACACTACAGTTATGAGGGTATGCAGGCGAATGGGGGCCTACTAATTGACCCGAGCCAATTCCTACATATGGCCCTAAGAAATAAATCTACTTTTAATCCTAATATTCCTTCCAATTCCCATCTAGAAGTGTTTAGAAAACTTGTTACTAAGGATTTGAAAAATATTAATATCAAGAGTTACCGCAGTCACTCTTCGGTGGCGTTTTCAAATGGATTAAAGTCATTGGAAAGAAACCATGACTTGGTTATTAAGCCAGCCGATAAAGGCGGAGGCTTAGTCATTTTGGATAAAAGCGATTACATAGAGGAAATGAACAGGTTACTTTCCGATTCGGAGACATATGGGTCGATTCAAAGAAACATGTAACAGCTTGGATTTTGGTGCCGATCATCCTATTTTTCACGTCCGCTCGTGCGTTCGTATGAACTTGCGAGTGATTCTATAAGCAAATACGTTTCTATCCTAAAATATACGTCCGTTCGTATGGCAGTTCGGGAATCAGACCTATGTCAGTTTCCATCCTGATTTTTCCGTTTCATTTCTCAGGTTGCAACAATTGGTTTTGCCCTTTTTCCTTTTTTGTCTGGACGTAAATCCTTCTGATCTTGCGGCTCCGCACTACAAACTTACCTCATTAAAGTGCATTCTAAATATTTGGTCTTTTATTTTTCTTTATTTCATTCATTTTGTAGTAACCAACCATTAATGAATGCATTTGCATAAGTAAATCTTACTTTGTTTAATTTTTACTTAACTTGCATTTTTTACTTGTGGATTTAATTTTAATATTTTGGCTTCAAATGGTACAACTTTAAATTTTTGGTGTGGTTACCCACACCCTCTACATACAGATTGCTCTCAAATATTAAAAAACACCCAGCAACTTCTGCATGTTATGAGCCTAGAAACAGGCAAGATGGCGGCTCAGGTATTATCGGGCAGCCTGCAAACAGAAAGGGCCTTGTGACTGTGTTGCTCTGGATTCTTTGATTTCTGACCTTTCCGTGCCCCCAGCTCTGCTGTGTCTGTGCAAAATACAGCAGTAACCCACATCCTGCACTTTATCCCGCTCTCCTCTCCTCAGTAAGTGTGATGCATCTGACCAAAGATGTGCTTAAATAATTAAACAAAGCAAAGGTAAACAACTACACCAATAAATGCAATCTAAAAATATTATTCTAGTACATCAATTTAAAAATAAATAACAAAGGACATAAGTTTCTTTAATTAACGCAAATATATTGCCAAATAAAGGTTTACATGCAAAGGACTAATTAAGGTCCACATTAAAATGCTTTTATAAGGCATACATGAATCAGGTATGCATTGCAATACAATTTATGGGCTCGGCCATGCTGATATATGCAGTTCATTGCAGCTCAAGACGCGCAGACTCCTCCACATAGCCAAAAAACCTGTTCCAGAACAGCAATACGACTGCTAAAAGGTGTCGGCAGTGGCTTTCTTTTAAAACGTATTTAGAGGTTTGAAAACTGTTCTCTGAATCACACCGAAACACATCCAATTATCCTAAGTTTTACGTTTTCATCCTAAGTTTTAGGATTTGATCCTAAGTTTTACGTTTTGATCCTAAAATTTAGGAACGAACTTGCGATGATCGTAAGAGCATATACGCATTCGAACGTAGGCTCGTGCGAGTCGTAAATGGCCAAAAAAACAGGAAAAAATGACAAACACCCACCCAAACTTACGATTCTCGATCCGAAATCAATTAACTTTTGCTCTTTGAATCGAGGGGATACTCTCTCCTTGGGGGAGATCCTACGGGTAAGTATCTGAAAGCTCTCCAGGCTCTTCTTATTAAGGGGAAGAGTACTGGTGTTTTGAGTAGTATAGAATTTGACTATTTAAACATCAGTAGTCCTAAAATCCCTACCATCTATCAGTTTCCGAAGATTCATAAGAGTACAACTAAGCCCCCTGGACATCCTATCGTAAGTGGGATTGACTCGATCACGTGTAGGTTGGGGGAGTATGTAGATGCCTTCCTGAAGCCACTTGTGCAGAGTCTACCAGCCTACTTACGAGATTCAGGGGAGGTGTTAAGTCTTGTTGAGACACAACAAGTGTCTGCAGAGTCCCTCCTGGCGACAGCTGACGTCACATCGTTATATACCGTCATACCCCACCAAGGGGGAGTCGATGCAGTCATGCACTTTTTGAATCAAGACTCAAATCTTCAACAGATTCAAATTGACTTTATCATTGAATGTTTAATTTTTGCATTGAACCATAATTATTTTTGGTTCAGTGGCAAATTTTTTTCTGCAGATCAAGGGTGTGGCCATGGGGGCGAAGTTCGCCCCCAGTATGGCCAATCTGTATGTGGGTTTGTGGGAGGCTCAATTCATTTTTGATCGGATCAGACCCTCTCTAAAACTGTGGAGGCGCTATATAGACGATGTCATCATAATTTGGGAGGGCACGGAATTATCCTTAAGGCTGTTCTTAGAGGAAGTGAATGCTAATAAACGGAATTTAGAGTTCACGGCCGAGATCAATGCTGCCATAGTTAATTTTCTTGATCTTACCATCAAAAGAGAAAATGACCAGTTGACCACCCTTACATATTTTAAGGCCACGGACCGCAACGGTTACGTGCCCTTTAATAGTTGCCATCACCCAAATTGGCTAAAGGCCATTCCGCGTGGTCAATTTTTGCGACTTAGACGCAATAGTAGCCATTTGGATGATTTTGAATGACAATCAGGCTGCCTAAAGGATAGGTTTATAGAAAAAGGTTATAGTAGAGAGGACGCGGATCACCAATATGAGATGGCTAGACGCACTGAACGTAAAATTACGGCAGATCCCACAGATGGGAAGGTGAAGGCTACTAATGGCGGGATGGCCTTTATTACAGGTTATAGCATGCAATATCGTCAGGTGCAACAGGCCTTTAACAAGCATTGGCATATTTTGAAGGAAGATCCCCTGTTGGGTCCTGAATTACCAGAAAAAACGACATTTATCTTTTGCAGGGCACCTAGCTTGAGGGATAGGCTCAAGAAAAGTTTTATTGATCCCCCGAGACCAATAGCATTGGCCAGTACCTCACTTTTAAAGGTTTCCATAGATGTGGTACTTGCTATGGATGTCGGACCACATTATCCACCACCAAGTCCCACAAATTGTTTCAGGATGTTAGAACAGGTAAGGAGGTGGAAATTCCAGAACGTATCACCTGTAGCTCCAAGTACGTGGTTTATCTATTGTGATGCCCATGCAACTTATTGTGAGGCGCACCACTAGAGAATTGAAGATCAGAATCCGGGAGCATATGTACAATATTAGACGGGGCTTTGAAGCGCACAGTGTATCCTCCCATTTTAAATCGGCTCATTCTTCAAATCCTGGTTTATTGTGATTTATAGGTTTGTATAGGGTCAAAAGTCATTGGAGAGGTACCCACTCGATGAGGGAACTCTCTAAGCGGGAGGGCTATTGGATTTACTCTCTGAATACTCTATCCCCTCTGGGGCTCAACATAGAGCTTGATTTGAATTGTTTTTTGGACACTGCATGAACATGTATTTTTATTTTATTTATCTGTGTGATTATTGTAAAGTGACTCTCAAGGCAAGGTATCTCCCGGAGTCCTTGTTATGTTTTTATCTTTATTCCCCTTGTGAGTTAAGAGACCTTTTCTGATTAATTTTTTATTGTAGGATTTGTCTTCACACACTTTTTTAATCACATTTTTATATACTTGGCAGTTTGTAATACCGGTTTGCTGGTTAGGCTGTGGACAGTGTAGTGACTGCCCTTAGCCCTCGCTTCGCATGTAATCTGGTTAAGCTGGTAACATGCACTATGGATGAAGCTTTATGGATCTGTCATTGGTTTTGCTGCTATGTGGCTAATGCTATCTGTGTTGCTGTTTAACGCTAATAACGTACATTTACGCAACGGGCGCAACAGTGGCTTTGGCTGCTACAGGCTATTTCTATTTAGCCTGCTGCTTCTACGCTTACAGCGTAGCCTTAGGTTGGGGGTGCAACTCCTGCAGCATCCGCTGCTGTACATGGCTGGGCGCGGAGATCTGATGTTGTGTCTCGCTGTGACGTTTGGTCACGGGGGCGCTTCCATCCCCTGTCGACTGCGTGGATGATGCACTTCCTAGTCTCTACCCACGCCTCGCTTTGGGCTATTATTCATACATGCCCCGACACTCGGCACTGCGCATCAATTAACAGGTATTTAATCTCGCAGCAGCTGTGGTACCCTTTCTATACACGCCCATGATAGCAGCCATTGGATGAGCTGCGTCATCTTGCTGTTTGATTGGATTGGTGGCATCTGGATGGGTGTCCCCTTTCTCCCTTTTCCCTATTAAATTGTTTGGATTAGTTAGTTCCTGTAAACCCTGGTTAAAGCCGTTATGTAGCGGCGAAACGCGTTGGGACCCTTACTACCTACCTGAAAACGAACAGGAACAGATTTGTTTTTAAGAAAACGGAGGAGTCCAGTGGACCGTGCGGCGAGAGTCACTGTTTTACCCTCTAGCTTGGAGATTTTACGCTTGTTTCTTACTTTTTTTGAGAGTGCATATGTTTACTCTTTTGAGATATTAAATTTAGTTTTAGCGATATTGCACTATCTCTGTCCATATTTGCTCTTTTTACATGTTTACCACTATTTGGGATTAAAACATGATCCCCATTGAGACGTGTCTTCATAACCTCTAAGAAGATCTGTTTTTGGGGTTTGATTGCTTTGGGATCGATTCTGTGCTGAATTCATGGAGGAGTGATCTATTGTGGAGATCCGTCTGCTTCCCTTCTGAATGCCAGTTTTATTGAACATCTGGTAAGAGTATAAGCCTATTGGTGGTGGTGTCATTTGTGAATTCATTGGATGCATGCACTGTGGGACTCCGCTATTGGATACTCTAAAGCCTCATGAAAAGACTTTTTATGCTAGCTCTGAGTATTCTTATTTGTTTTTATCTTCTGGAATTGGGACTTCCACACACGTTGAGTTACAATTGTAATATCTTATCTCTATATATGTGGATTATTTTGAAGCGCGGTATTATATAGATTGGTTCGCTAGTTCTATATATTTTTGTTTAGGATTTATGAGGAATCACTCCTGCCAGACAAACCTAGCTTTTATGAGGAAGTTCAAGATTGGATCGGGGGGGGCCATCGGATATCATATATCTTCACTTTTCAAAAGCATTTGATACTGTGCCACATAAAAGCCTGGTACAAAAGATGAGACAGCTTACAGTGTATATCTTAATCCCTCCTTGTAAATTGTCCCTGTGAAACAGCTTACAGTGTATATCTTAATCCCTCCTTGTAAATTGTCCCTGTGAAACAGCTTACAGTGTATGGCTTAATCCCTCCTAGTAACTTGTCCCTGTGCCCCATTTGACCGTGTATAGTTTAATCCCTCCTTCTCAAGTGTCCCTGTGCCCCATTTGACCATGTATAGCTTAATCACTCCTTCTCAAGTGTCCCTGTGCCCCATTTGACTGTGTATAGCTTAATAACTCCTTGTAAATTGTCCCTGTGATTCATTTGACCGTCTATAGCTTCATCAATGTTTTTAATGTCGGCCAAAGCCAAACATTTTCATGTGGACCTTAATTAGTCATTCGAGTGTTAATCTTTATTTGATCCAACATACATATCCTTTTTTGCTAAAAACTAATTATGTACTTAGTGTTATTTGTATTGGCCAACATGTTTTTTGAAGGGTGTTAGTAGTTAGTGTTTGAGTAGTTTACCTTGCCTTGCTAATTTTTTTTATTTTTCTTTTTTCCCAGGAACCGCAAAATGGGCCACTCACTGAATGTCCAAGCAGTGGTGGCCCCGGACATGCGGTTTCTTAGTGTCCTCGCCGGGTTTCCAGGCTCATCCCATGACGTACATCTTGGGAAGATCTGGATTATACCGTCGGTTTGAGTCTGGAGTATTCTCAGGTGGATGGCTCTTTGGTAAGTTGACGCAAATTACGTCATTCACTTTTCAATGTATGCCTATGAATATAGTTTATGACCCATGTCTGAACCTATGGCTGCTTTTACCCCTTGATGACATGTTAAACCGGACCTTAACCATGATCTTCAGCAAAGCACAAACCCTTAAAAACTGTTTTTCCAGCATTTAAAAATAATATATTTCTAGTTTCTGTAACTTACTTACTATTCTTTCCCACACTCGGCTGCAATTCTGTTCTTGACTTTATGATTGGGTCGGCGCCATCTTTGCTCAGATTCATGACACTTACTGAGGAGAGGAGAGCAGGATAAAGTGCAGGGGGCGGGTTAGAGCTGTGCTCAGACAAAGCAGATCTGGGGTCCTGAAAAGGTAAGACATCCCAGAATGCTGAGCAGCACAGTCCTAAGCCAATTCCTGTTTGCAGGCTGATTTGCCCTCAGCCGCCATCTTTGATGTTTAAAGGCTCAGAACATGCAGTAGATGGTGTTAGGCTGTTTTTTTAGGTGAGCAATCTGTATGTACAGGGTGTGGCTAAAATATAAGATAGGCTCTTAGTCAGGGTGAACGACCGCTTGCACATAAATTTTTGTTTGGAATGTGTAATTTATGTAAGTATTTTATTATTCTTTCAGGGGATTCCGGCTATCTGCTTCTTCACTGGCTGATTATACCTGTCCTTCGGTCACAGATTGCGGGTGCACTGCAAAACCTGGACCGTTGTGGAGAGGGCCTTTGGCCTCTTAAAAACTTGCTTCAAGTGTTTGGACCATAACGGGTGGCAACCCAGTATGACCCCCAACAAAGTCATCGATATCATACTGGCCTGCTGTGTCCTCCACAACTTTGCCATAATGCAGCGTGTCCCCCCGGTATGAGGATCTGCCCCCTTCTCCACCCAGCCGGGCCAATTTGATAAGCACCCATTTTGCCTAATTTGGTTTTTCTGTGTTTGTTTGTTGCATGTAATTGTTTATTTTTACTTGCATTTGGCTTTGTGAAGGCTTTTATATTTTATTTTTAAAAAATAGTAATGAATTAATTACTAAAATATTGACACATGATCTGAGCCTCATGCATTTTTTTGCCATGTTTGTTTAGAAAAACCTTCAGTAATCTCAAAAGTACCCAAACATTAATGCATCAACTTAGTCAACAACAGCTAAAGTCACATTTCATATATTTTATTGAAATATGAAAATTTGGAGTTGAAGGGCACTCGCAGACTTCATGTACATACATAGTACAACAGAAATATACATTGGTGCAGACTCATGGCACCTAGCAATTGGCCACATCCAGGAGTTTTAAAGTAACGCACTCCAGGCCAAAGTTTCAATAACCAATAAAATAAACATACATAGGGAGCAACCATTTGCATGATAATATTTGGCTAGTAATACATATACACCCTCTCCTACTTTTATACACATTTGCCACAGGCACAGGTGGAAAGCAGCCATACCTATGCCACATCTACGCCTGTAAGTCAGTGGCCCACCCAAACAATAACCCCTAGTCCGAATGCAAGTCCAGTCCAATCATTTCCATGGTTCAAGTTAGTAGTTTCCCAGCCCAGAATGTCCCCCAATCTTGCCAACAAACAGGATGAGCCAGACACAATTTCATTAGGCCCAAGCCTGCAGCGTGGCAGCTTGAGCGGCAGCTTCAGTGAGGCTTTAGCTCAGGCATTGGCTAGTGGGGTATCTTAGCACTCTAATGAGCTATATTGGCGAAAATCAAAATTATACAAGCAAAGCCATAAAAAGGCCATCTTGGTAGCGCTCACCAGACAGGTCAATACAGTGGGGATGTAGAGGACAGATGTGGAGCAGATACAGATGTTAAAATGGGTGTTGCCCATAAAGCCCTGGTGGTGAGCCTTGGAGGTGGCCCATCACCTGGGCATGTGTGGCATTCATAACCTGCCACTGTTCCAACATGAGTCTATTGCTTGTTCGAACTTCCTCGAGCATGGCTGTGAAATTATTATTTAAGGTGTCCATGTGGCTGTTGCTCATCCTAAATACCGTCAGCATGGAGGTGAATGTATTATTTAATGTATCTAATTGTGCAGTAAGCTGCTCTGTGGTTCTTTGAGTCACCTGCCGAAATAAACAGCTGTCATGGCACACGCCTCCCCTGGGAAACTGGTCGACGTTGCTGACTACGTCTACCAATTCCCCGGGATTGAGCGCCTGCAGATGCTGGACCTCTAGGGCGACCAAGAGTCGCAGATGTGCTCGGCAAATCCTCTGCAGCAGAGCTACCACAGGGGACTGTGGGCTTAGTCTCAGCTTGCTGCCCACGATGGGCTGGCAGCATGTGTCCAGCTTCACTCTGCTGCAGAGGATTTGGTGCAGTAGCATGTTGGGACAGTGGCAGATTAGGTTCCAGGGGGGGTCAGTTCTGAAGGTCCTATCAAGCTGGCATCCTCCTCCATCTCCTGGATTTCCTCCATCAGTGTGTGGGTCTGTTTGGACATGTGCAAAAAAAAGGTTCAGTTTGGGCCCTAAATATATTTGTTAGGCAAATTAGTCTTGTGCATTCACATGCATCAGCAGTTTCATCAAAGTCCATTTACTGTATATATCTGTTCCTGGCTCCTAGGCAGCACGGGAGTTGACGGCGTGATCAAACTGGATGAGGCTTCCACACTTGCTGAGGCTTGATGCTGGGCTGTGTTTAAAATAAAAAGGCACGTAAACACCAAAAAATGCATTGATGATCTGGATTACTACATATGCTTTAAAAAACACGTGGCCAAGCAGGAATGCAACCTCCAACAGCGGGACAAGGTGTCCTTCACTATGAATGTCAGTATCTGTTATATGTATGCCTCACCCTGTACATACACATTGGTCACCTTAAATAGTCCAAACATGCATGTACTGCATGTAATGAGGCTTAACACATCCCTAAAGGGCCATTAAGGGCCCACACTCAGCTTGCAAATAGCATTTGTCTTCAGAGTATGCTGGTGGGCATTCTTCCTATGTAGACCTTTCCCTGACCCCAGATCAAGTATTTTAGACCAAATCACAGCTAAAACCCAAGTGGTATAAAGACAAAGAAGGAAGTGTTGTATATGATTGAGTAGATTCACATAACAGGCAGTGCTTTGCTAATATAAAGACTTTAATAGTGACCATAAATACTGTCCAAGGTCATGTATGGGCTGCCAAAATTTAAAATGAACATTCCGCAGACATTTAACACCCAGCTAAAACTGTAACCTCCCCTCAAAGCCACTCCCTAGGGGCATGTGTTCATATATGTCTGTGAGCCTCATTTCACATGTTTAAATCATTTCACATACACACTAACATTACTAACCTGCAGGAATGGTAGGGATGTCCGTGTCTGCCAGAGAAGCCCTCTAATGCCACAGGGTGTATCAACGCCAGCACCATATCCTCAGCTCGTGTAAACTGTAATTTTGTTGGGAAGCCTCCGCTAGTTTGTAAGCTGAAAAATAGAGGTTAGCAAATGTAGGGAATTGTGGTCAATACAACAAGCTGACAAATGCACAACTCAAATATGTACCTGTAATTGCGCCGTTTATTCTGTTTCTTCCGTGCTGTATACTTCAGGTCAGATATTTTGCGCTGTATCTGCTCCACATCTTTAAGCTCCTCCCCCGCTGCATTGACCTATCTGGTGAGTTCCTCCAAGATTTCTGTCTTTCTCATTTTGCTTGTAGATTTTGATTTTCACCCATATAGCTTGTCATAATGGAGTGTGAGCCCACTTGCCAATGCAAGAGTTTGGGCCTCACCAAACCTGCCACTCAACTGTCCTCGGCCTATTGCTTGCTGTTCTGGCTCATCTCTGTATGTAGGCAATTCGGGGGACATTCTGGGCTGGCTCTGTTGTGTTGAAATGTGTGACAAGTGGCTTGAGAACGAATGGACTGGACTTGCAATCAGACTGGGGTCCTTGCCTGGGTGGCCACTGAACTTCCAGGCGTGGATGTGGCATATGGATCATTGGTTGCCACCTGTGCCGGTGGCAAATGTGGCCTAGGAGGAGAGGGTGTGCTTGGGGGTGTGGGGCTTTGGCCTAGTGCCTCTTTGTGCCCTTGCCACTTGTGCTTCGATGCTCATGGGAGGTACTGGCACGTGGGTCAGGAGAGGCAGTGCTGGATGGGCTGGGGCTCTTGGTGGCCTCGCCACTAGTGGTTTGATGCCCATGGGAGCTTTGACCACGTGGAGCTTGAGAGGCAGAGCTGGCTGGGCTGGGGCTTCTGGGCCTGTGGCTCTTGGTGGCCTTGCCACGAGTGGTTCGATGCCCATGGGAGCTTTGCTCACGTGAAGCTGGAGAGGCAGAGCTGGCTGGGCTGGGGCTTCTGGGCCTGTGGCTCTTGGTGGCCTTGCCACTAGTGGTTTGATGCCCATGGGAGCTTTGCCCACGTGGAGCTGGAGAGGCAGTGCTGGCTGGGCTGGGGCTTCTGCCACGCTGGCTCTTACTGGCCTTGCCAGTGGAGCGTGGTTTATGTAGGGATGTGCTAGGCTGGGGAGGAGGGGAGGGTGTTCTTTGGGGGCTGGGGCTTCTCACCCTCTGCTTCTTAGTGGCCTTTCTTGCCGGCGTACCTGCCTGCTTTGTTGTTGTTGGCTTCTTCTTAGCTGCTCCCTCCTTGGCTTTGGTGGTTGGTTTGGGTTTTGCGGCCTTGGTGGGCAATGTCGCCTTGGGTTGGCCACTGTGGCTGCGCATTTCCGGCACCTTGGGAGTAGGTAGTTGTGACCGAGTGGTCGGACGTGAGGAAGAAGGCTCCTCAGGCCGCTGGGGCCTTTTGCTGGTGACCTCCTTGGCTGGTGTGGCCTTAGCGATGGCTTTTTTAGCTGGCATTTTGAAAATCTCAAAGAGAATGAGCTGTGTGTCCAGGACCCTTTAAATACTAATGCCTGGGTATGACGCTTATGCGTTCGCATACGCATGCGTCCGGCCGTTCTTCCGGCCGTGCGGAACCCGCTGGGGCATTACTTATCTGCTGCGGACAAGAAGAAAGATGGCTCCCACGATCTTCACCCGCCAACAACAAGAGCTGATTATGCTCGTAAGTGTATTGTAAGGACTTTGATTTGCCATCTAAATGCATGCCTAGGCCTTAAGGAGGCGCAGGAAGAAAAAGTTTGGTTTAAAAGTTTGTAAAACTCTGTGCAAAACAGAAGTGCGCACATGTGCGAACCAAGTCACTTCCATCTAGAAGGATAGTTTGAGGCTAGAAATGTGTCTGGGAATGTCATTTAGTCAACTGATCGATTTGTGACACATATTTGTGTGCAGTTTTAGCTAACAACTATTTCTATTTTGTGTTTTTTTAGACGATGCTTCAGCGCAGGTAGGACTACCTGCCCAACTCGTTTGAGAAGAGGAACGTCGCCCTGGAGATCGTTTCCCGGATCCAGCAGGAAACGGACACCACCTTTACCCATACACAGATCATGCAGCATTGGTCGGACCTGAAACGACTACACATGCCCCGGGTGCGGCGATTTTTCGGGCTCCATTTCCCAAGTGAGTACATAGTGATTGCATGCTAGATGTAAATAATACAGAAGGTAGGCCTTTATTTATAAATGCTTTGCTTTTCTAGTGTTGGAAATGGAGTACCGAATCCGATGCACCCAGAGGCGCACAGGCCGACCAGTGCTGCATGAATCTGCAGCAGAAAGTGAAGGTGGTGGATTTCCAGGGCGACTTTCCTACCCCTCCTCTGTAGCGGCCTCCAACCAGCCCCTGGACCTTTCTACAGAGGAGGGGCATCACGGCGTGGGCAAGGAGTCGTACCAAGCGACGGAGCCATTAGCCTCTGGTATGTGACTCTTAATGTAACTGCACACACATACATACTATTTAAACAAAAGCTGATTCCCTTAATCTCTTTTTCTAGATGATTCGGTAGTGGGTGAAGGATCTGGAGCAGAGACTGCAGCAGATCAGGCCCAGGAGGCACATGTAGAAGGTGACCCTATTTGACATGTCTCTACAGCCTCAACTTCCCAGCAGTGGCAGGTCCCAGAACGGAGTGTGGTCCCCGAAGCAGACCTCGGCCACCAACTAAGTAAGTTGTAATGTCATTATTTTGAGTATGTGGGAATTGACATGATCACCAAGATACCTAAAGCCATAGTCAATGGCATTAGCATAATGACATATGCCCTCTTCCTTTGATTAATTCATTAGCATAATGACATATGCCCTCTTCCTTTGATTAATTCCTTAGCATAATGACAAATGCCCTCTTCCTTTGATTAATTCCTTAGCATAATGACAAATGTCCTCTTCCTTTGAATAATTCCTTAGCATAATTACATATGGCCTCAAGAGTTAGCTTGCAACCTAATAAACATTCCATCCCCAGCTGATAAACATGTATTTGCCAACAAATAATGTTTTTTTTCTTGCACAAATGAGTGCAAGGATCCTTGTAAAAATGTAAAATGTTTACATTTAAAAAAAAAATGTTAAACATTTAGAAATGGTACTTTTAAATAAAAATAATAAACAAAGTTGTTACATTTTTTAAAAAAATATAAAAAAAAATAAAACGAACACAAAGTGGCATTTGTGATTAAAAAAAACAAAAACAAAAACCTGTTTCTGTGTCATTTCCTTTTCTAAATACATTAATTAAGGGTTGGTTACCACAAAACGAATGGGGCAGGAAATACTTAGAGATGAAGATTCGCAGGACCGCGAAGAAATTTGGGTAAGTTTTAGGGGTGGGAAATGCAAGAAGAATGAGAGCGCAAAGTAATTTGGGTACGTTTTAGGGGTGGGAAATGCAAGAAGAATGAGAGCGCAAAGTGATTTGGGTAAGTTTTAAGGGTGGGAAATGCAAGAATATACTGACCGCGAAGTGATTTAGGTAAGTTTTAGGGGTGGGAAATGCAAGAAGAAAGAGACCGTGAAGTGATTTAGCTAAGCATTGTAGCAAAATATAGTGAACCAAATATGTAGGCGAGCACATTAATGAGTTAAGTTTGTAGTGCGCAGGCGTAAGGTCGTAAGGATTTTCGTATTTTCGATTACTTATTGTAAAAGGAAATCAGAATCTAACAGGAAACGTAAATGATTCGTGGGAGGAGACGATGGAAAAAGGGCAAAAACTAAAGCCTACGTTGTAATATGAGTAACATAAACGGAAAACGAAAGCTGGAAAATGGCATACGAACGGATGAAGACATTACTGAAGGCTTGCAATGCATGCAATGAACTTACCAAGAGAAGATCTCACAATGGTGAACATAATAATTTGAAAGTTGACCTACCACAGGTACCACCATAAAGAGGACTCCAGGTTCACATGAGGGTGTGTGAAAATTACCCTCATGTGAGCCGTATATTCATAAATGCACAATTCTAGGTGGAGGTACCGCAAATTGTGCTTAGACACACAGAACTATGCCGCAGTCTCTGTATATAGATACCCCTTTCTGCTTGCTGATATTGATAACATCCTCAGTCGGGTGTGCTACCAGTATTGATACTTGCATTGTATATAGTTATAGTAGGCACACATTATGTGTTTTTTAATGTTGTCTTAATTGTCATATTGTTTATCACTTTTTAAATGCACATATTTTGTACCACCATGTCCCCCCATCAGACTCCAGCCGGGGTTCGCCTACACAGATTTCATCTGAGTTGGGGTTCCCCCATAAAAGTGGCATCTGAGCTGGCAGGGAGGCGGCGGGGGGCCACGCGCGTTGCCGTGCGCTCCGGCGGGCGGGTGCCTCCTACTGCAGGGGAGTGCGCCTGTGCGCCGGGCGCTGGGCGCGCGGTCCCGCACCGTACTTTTCCTGGCAGGTGCGTTCCGGGGATGTGGGGGGGTGCGCACCGTCACGTTGCCCTTACGCTCCCCGTATCAGGGGGGTGGGCGGGGCGCATGGTGACGTGCACCCTCGTCGCGTCACTCTGGAAACACACGCTCTGCAGTTTAAAGGCGGACATTGCGGCGGGACGAGCGAGACGGCCTGAGGAAGTGATCCAGCAGCGATCACGCAACGCGTCGTTGTCTCTGCCCGTTCGGACCCCTAGGGGACAGCTCCTTATACCCGGTGATGTACCTTATTATATTCTAGTTCCAATCTGTCATTTACATTGGCATCTCACTTATGTTTGATAACAGCTTAGGAGGTAAGGTTTAATACATATGTTCGTTTGGCACCTGGCACTTAAATCTTGTTTGCACTGACATATAGGTCTCACACATTTTAGAAGCACTGTTTTGCACAGAGTATAGCTCAGAACACAGTATTCAGATGAATTGATTCATATTTGCACTTTGCTGTGTAAATGGTTACAGATTTTATATAGGGACTTGATATTAATTGTTAACATATGAGAGTGTGATATGATAACCCATGGGGTCTGATGTTTTTAACTTTAGATTTAAACTTCACAAGTGTGACCTAGCATTGTTGGAATACCCATATATGAAATAAAGGGCTATTATCAATTTATGTCCTTTGGTTTGTGTGGTTACAATTATACAGGTATATTGTGGGGTTGTTCTGGATTACCCCACTCTTGTTGAGTATTGTATGTCCTATACCATTTGGGGTTGGGACCTGTATATAACCGGCACACCTTGATTTAAGCAGTGGTGTGGAGTAACATGGTGTATCTCACTCGTACACTCATACGAGAGCGGGAATATTAAAAAAAAAACAGATCGACACTAAAAATTAAGTGTTTTTTTGTCTCTCTGAATCAACCCTATTGTGTGAATAGTAGTTGTATTTTATTTGCAATGTTATAAAATGCTCTTTTCAGTTTGGGGGGTCTCCTGGTTAGCATTAGTAGAAATGGGGTGAAATTCACATGCAATATGGTTTTCATTAATAAAATAAATGTTTTATTTAAAATAAATGGGGCATTTTTTAAAAATAATCTTTTAATTATTTTTTTATGTTTTACTTAGAAATATTTTAAAAACAGGCGAAAAATACAAACAAGACGTTTCATGTTAAAGCCTCAATTCTGCTGCAAAAAAAAATGTAATTTTTCTAGAAATCCCTGCAAAAATCACAGTTAAACATAGCACAAAATGGTAAAAATGACCTGTCAACAAAGGGTGACACAAGTAGGCTGGCAGTTAAAAGGGTTAAAAGTACATATACATGTTGGGTATTGTTCTGCTCGGGGACCTTGTGCTTTCAGATTTAGCTTGTTTTTTCTTGTTTGATATTGTTTGTTTTTTTCTTTGTTGATATTTTAGGAAAATGTTTTTATTCTGCGTTTTTATAGATTTTTTTAGGGAAACCCTTTGTAACCAAAGAAATCTTCAAGGGATTACTTCCAGAACGACGAGAGCACTACAACAAGCTGGGTACACCTAGAAAGCTTGACATGTGTCAGGGAATTTATGGTAGCCATTCTGTCACTCACTTTATTCCCTATAACCAGGGGTCAGCTTCTGACCCTTCCTATTGGGCACAGCAATTTGAGTCACCCACTGTAGGACTGGTTAATATCGAATTTGAATTCTCCATCTTTCGGTACCTGATGGTTGGTCCATATGATTCCTCTCCTCTGTTCTGGGATTCCAGAGGGAGGAGGAATGAGGGGAACATTCCATGGAAGGGGGGCAGGAGATGGGTCCTGTCTCTGCTTGAAAGCATAAGGTGTGTACTTCGAGAGAATATATAGTATTTCAAATGTAAAGGGTTGCTTTTCTTGAAAAACTGCAAGGTGCGCATATCAGTTTTATCTGAAAATCTCATAAAGCGCTGTTTCAGTTTGGGGGAGTCTCCTAGGCAGGAAAGGGTGTCTACCGATATTTATGTGGTACTGTTGTAACTGGGAGAAATTGGGCTTTTACATGAAATAAGTGTTTTTATGAAAAACTTTCATTTTTTATTACAAAAAACACTACAAATTGTAGTACATATTTCACCCCAAAATATTGACACTTAAAAAATAACAAACATTTCACATTAAAGCTGAAAAAACAATATATAATTTTCCTGGGAAGTCCCTTCAAAAATTACAGTTGAACATGTGTATTGCAAAATAGTGAAAATGGTTTGGCAACAGAGGATGACAAAAAAATCTAGGTCGGTTGGCAGGTAAAGACTTAATGGCTTATTTTGCTTAACAATGTGTAACAATTTGGCCAATGACCAAAACGGAGCCTAAATGCACTGTAAAGTTTGGCCCCTCTGTTCCGAATAGTGATTTATTGTAACTGTAATAATGAGACACAGACCAGCACTGGGAAAATACAGGGCGAAAGATTTCTAGGTGGAAAAAATCATAAATATTCTGTTGAGCACTGGAAAAACGGCGGTCCAAAGTGGTGTTCCCTGGCGCAGGGCTAATCGGCAGCCGGTGCTGACATTGATGGGCCAATACCTAGTGTGACAATTGCATGGGTTGATCAGACCGCATGATCGTTCACCTGATCAAACCAGCCAATCGCACCCCACGCGTGTCACCGGGACATTGTTTAATTGGCAACACACATGGTGATACAAAGCTGCTACAAGAATACGAAATAGTTATATGTCTTCCACTATCTAAGCCACATACAACACAAATCAATCAACCCATGACCACTTCCAGGCAGGGGGTGTTCGAATGTCCTTGACAAATAATGTAGCCAGGCTCTTCAGTTATTTTAGATCCTTAATTCAGAGCATCAGTGACCATGTGCTGTTTGAACAGAAACAACAAGAAAAATGTTGCAAGGCAAACAGGATAAATGATAAAACACAGTGCAAAGTAGTCTGTCTGGGCTGTGGTTTCGATTTAATCAGTTGTCTGTCAGTCCTCACACTTTTCCGAATGACCAACGGTTCCCGGTCTCCCCCTGCTTAGATGTTAAAATGGAGCGTGTCTTACCCTTGATGGTAAGATTTAAGTCCCCCAATAGCCATTCTGTCACTCACCTTATTCCCTCTAACCAGGGGTCAGCTTTGGCTTTGGCTATGGCGTTTGGAGTCCCCCCCTCTGTCCTGGGATTCCAGAGGGAGGAGGAATGAGGAGGACATTCCATGGAAGGGAGACAGGGGCAGGAGATGGGCGCTGTCTCGGCTTTCTATGGGGGGTCAATTTTTCTGATAACCCTTACTCCTTTACTTTGTTTATGCTGGGGAGTTTTTTGAGGGGGAAAAGTCATCCCAGCTGATGCGGTGTGCATGCAGGGAGTTATATGGCAGGCAGGTGGAACAGGGAGCCATGTGGAGAATTAAACAGAGCGGGGGGGTCAGCTAGGCTGAAAAACATATAATATATATATACACACACACACACACACACACACACACACACACACACACACACACACACACAATGGATCTTTCGCCCTATAAGATGCACCCAGGATTTTGGAGGAGAAAAATAAGAAAAAAAATATTCTGCTAAAATACCTCCCTCCCAATCACCCTATTACAGGCAGTGTGCAGAATCCCCCCATCACTTTATATCAGACCCGCACTACAGCCAGTGTGTGAGCATCCCAATTACAGGCAGTGTGAGGCATTTCAAATACAGGTAGTGTGAGGTATCCAAAATACAGGCAGTGTGCAGGCATCCCAATTACAGGCTGTGGGAATGGCATTCCATTTAAAGGCAGTGTGAGGCATCCCAAATATCGGCAGTGTGTGGGCATCCCAAATACAGGCAGTCTGCAGCATGCCCCAAAAACAAACAAGAAAACCCTTACATTTCCCTACACGCACGCAGCGTCTCTTTGAAGGAAGCTCAGGTGAAACACATTTATCAAAGGGTTAATTTGGTGACTTGGATTTGGATACACTAGCAGCCACATCCCTGGCTTCCCTGCGGCCATGTGCACTCCTATGCCCAGCCTTTCTGAATGGCTGGGTGTTGGAACACGTGTGCCGGGGCTGGAGTCAGCTGACTGCACCTCGTCCCTGCCGCACCTGTGAGATTAGCCTTTAAAAAATGCAGATTCATGCATCTTCAATAATATAATGAAATAATTGAAATAATTAGAAAAAGGCAAATAAATGAGTTGAAAAGTTTGACTTAACAATTTATTTCCACGTGTAATGATCCATCTGCAAAAACAAATGGAAGATCATTAATTTCTCTTTAATGAATTACAGTACTAGAACAGAAAGAAATCTTTCTAATTAGAATGGAACATGGAACTACTACTTAATCCTTCCTTGTAATCACTAAGCTCGTCCTTGGGGAAAAAAATTTACTTTGATTTTTTCTGTAATTAGAAAAGATGTGCGATGCCTGGCCCATAAATTCCAACCTTCCCCAAAACGGGAAAACAGTTTGTTATCGTCACCTCAGGAATGAGGCGGTAAACAAAGCATTTCATCTGATAACTAAAGTTTAATGCTGATTGCTTTTTATTCTACTGCATTACGCAGCAATACAGCCGAGATTTACAAGTCTAAGAATTTATGACATCTTACACAGTGAATTATTATGCTTAGAAATTGGCTTTACTAGATACAATTAAAACGCATATACACAGAGCTTCCAATAGAAGTTACAGAAATGTATGAAACATTTATTGTGATCTCTCATAATTTATGACTGTGAAAAGCTTCCACTGAAAGATGTTCGATTTTCAAAAATGTTTAATTGAATATTCTGCCAGTGATCAAATGATTAAAGGCCCTAACAGGACAAAGACCAAAGAATACTTATCTAGTCTCCCCTGTAGTTGCATCCTCTAGGTTCTAGGGCCTCTACTCCATCACATCCATCCACATCATCACAGTAATTAAAGTCACTTTTTATGGTATTATTAATCTTTTTGGGGGGGTTTTGCTTAAATTCTTAAAGTGGGGGGCGTGGCTAGGCACCGAGGAAGATGGCTGCTTCCTCTTAGTGCTCGGCATCACGGAGCACAAAAGCCACCTCACAGCAGCTTCAGAAGCGCCTAGACGGCCCACACCACCACAGCCGATACCCTGCTTACCTTCCCCGGCCCGCGAATGGGAGGAGCGGCGTCCGAACAAAGGAGAGGAGGACGGGCAGAGAGAGGGGGAGCGCCACGTGTCCTCGCCAGCCCGACATCAAGGCGGGGCTCAGGCGGCAGGCCCAGACCGCCCAGCACGTGCACCGCGAACGGGACACACAACGCGAGTCCCCGCCGAGCCTGCAGCAACAGCAGCAGCAGCTGAGACCCCCGCGGCCGCCTGCGTCGGAGGAGACGGGCCAACTGACAGAGCGGGAGGTAGGAGCCGCGTTGAGCCCCGAGCATGCGAGCGGGAGACGGCCGTCCCCGCCGCCGCCGCTGACACATGTCCTGCCCCTGACACCCGGCATAACAAGCTCTCCCCCGCTCATAAAAGCCAATTCAGCCCGAGAGGGCGAAATGAGGGAGCAGTCACCATCATCCCGTCCCGCAGCGTGGGCCCCGAGATCCCCCCTGACCACTCACACTGAGCCCCAGGCCACAACAGAGCGGTCCCCCCCGCAGTGGACACACAGTGACCCCCACCTGGAAGACATGGCTGGTGATCCCCGGCCCACGCAACACAGCCCCCGGACGTCTGGGATCCCTGGAGGGGACTGGGCCCCACATACAGGCTCACCTGGCCGCAATGGTTGGGACCCGGACGGCTCGCTTCTGTCCCTCCCGGATGATGAGTTCCCCGCAGCTCCTCAGAGAAACCCCCGCAGCCGCAGTGATCGATGATAACGCTTCCCAGATCTTGCTGGAAGACACTCCAGAAGGAGATAGGCTGAGTGCACAAAATATTCCCGGCCCAGCTGATCCTATCGTGCGAGATGAGCAACTATTGGCTAAGTTCAAGCTTCTGCTGCAACAAGAATTGGCTGCCGCTGTAACTCAGCTCACCGCCAGCTTTACCAGAGATATCAGGGACCTGGGCGACCGAACCAATACTCTGGAGGAAAGAGTGGACGAAATCGTGACGGTCCTGGAATCCAACGGGTCCGCCGCCGAAACAGTGCGGGATGAAGTGGACCTATTGCAGCAAAAATTAGAGGACCTTGAAAATAGATCCAGGAGAGAAAATGTCCGGATCCGGGGCATCCCGGAATCTATGGAGGATGTTCCCGCTACGGTCACAGCGCTACTCCAGGAACTGCTCCCTTTATTGTCAACTGACCGCTTGGAACTGGACAGAGCACACAGGGCCTTGGGCCCAAAACGATCGGACGGTCGCCCCAGGGACATTGTAGTTCGACCCACGTTTTACCGCACGAAGGAGGCCATCCTCCAGGCCTCCAGAGAAAAGGCCAACTTGTCCTTCCAAAACCATGCTTACCAGATATTCCCCGACGTCGCCCCCCAAACGCTTCAGCGTCGGCGTGAGATGAAACCAGGACTGGACATTTTGAAGTTCCACAATGTCAGGTACCGGTGAGGATTCCCCTTTAGATTGCTGTTCTCCCATGCGGGTCGGCAATGCTCGGCTGGCTCTCTTAGCGAGTTGCTGGCAATTATACGTGAGCTTGGCCTGCCCGTGGTCGACCCGCCAGTGGCCACGCCCGACCAGGCGGCCGGGCGGACACCCGAGCGCCGGCCCTTGCGGCCCTTGTGGGAGAGGGTCCGTCCGCGAAGGAGACGAGACCGGGGGGTCGGCCGCCCTCCCTCGTTGGGCTCGGGCCCGGGCTGAGGGGGTTTGTTCGCCCTCGGTCCGGGCCGGGGCCCCCTTGGCGGGGTGCCCGTCCCACCCGATCTTAGGAAAACTGGTGACCGCAGGTTAAACTACCCTTTACATTGTTACTGGTTATACTTGATATTTGTGTCACCTAACCTCATAGTATTTCTAACATAGAGTTTATTGCTGTTCTTGCCCATCCTGTTGGCCCCACGATGCGGCTTGCCGTGGTTTGGAACCCTATGGCTTTGGAAACCCACGCCAGCGGATGCGAGTCGGACGGGCCCGGGCAGCACCTGGCAATGCCCGGCTCCTCCTCCTCCCTCCTCTCTAATTTGAGTTCCAGCATTCTATAACCTCCTCTCATGGGCCATTTTTGGAACGAGGTGGTAATATGTGCCTCCGAGAGACACCCCCCCCACAAAACATGTCGACCCACGCTGGGGTACCCCCGTCCCCAGCGCCTGAGTCGTCCCCTGCTGCGTCAGGAATTAGTCGGGCCGCTTCCGGCCCAAAGTGTTGCACTGGACCTTGGTCCCCTTTATTTAGATTGTTCATTGTATTTGAATGGTTTATTGTGTTAAGTTTTCTCTTGTCTTTTCTTCTCACTACCTGTCCCCCCCCTCCCCCGCCCAAACCTTAGCTCCTCCCCTCGCCCCCCCCCCCCCCCCCCCCCGCGCCTGGTCTGCCCCTTTTTCCCACTTGTAAACCGATTCTGCCTAGATGGTGGGGCTTAACATTAAATTAATTTCCCACAACGTCCAGGGTTTTAACAGCCCTGTTAAGAGGAACAAAGCTTTTCACTATTACAGGTCTTGCAAAGCGGATATACTCTTCCTACAAGAGACAAGGTTCTCGACCCACTCTAGGCCAAAGTACCTGAGCCATCACTACCCGGTGTCCCATATGTCATGCGCTAGAGAAAAGAAAAGAGGGGTGTTGATAGCTTTTAGTAAGAACCTCCCCTTTATCTGTTGTAAAGAAATCATTGATCTGACGGGCAGATATGTGGTTCTTCAAGGGTCCCTATACGATATCGATATCACTCTGGTCACATATTACACGCCCAACTCCTTCCAGACACGCTTTTTTAAACACCTACTGTCGGTAGTCCAGAACAACACTAAGGGCATCTTAATAATGGGTGGAGACTCAAATATGGTTGTGAACCCTAAGATGGACAGACAGAGAATGGGGCAACCCGCTACTGTGACGCAGGGTGTAGATCCCCACACTACTGGCTTTGGTGATCTTCTGGATACATACGGCCTTTGCGATGTCTGGAGGGAAAAAAACCCCACTACCAGGGACTTTACGTTCTACTCTAATCCTCATGGATCCTTTTGTCGGATAGATCACATCTTTGTCCCTCAGGCTATACTCCCGGCAATCATTAGCTCTAAAATCTATAACTCGACCTGGTCAGATCATAATCCTGTAACGGCGGCGGTTGACCTACTGGTCCCAACCAAGCGATCTTATAACTGGAGATTAAACGACTCCCTCCTGTGCTCTCAGGACACGTGCCTGAAGATCCAAGACGCCCTTAAGGATTATTTTGCCCTGAACGTCGACTCAGTCCGCTCCCCGATCACCCTTTGGGAGGCCCAGAAAGCTGTTATGCGGGGTAATATCATCAATATTTCTTCCCTTAGGAAAAGAGAGAGACAGAAGCGACTCAAGAAACTGACGGTGAAAAACGAGCAGGCAGAGGCACAATGGAAGAGAGCCCCGAACTCTAAACATAAAAAGATCGTTGATAGGCTTAGGACGGCGCTCAACGCGCTCTTAGATGATCAGGCTGAAAAACGGCTCCGCTGGGCCAGACAAAGATTCTATGCTAGGGGCAACAAACCGGATACTATGATGGCCCGGAAACTAAAAACTACCGCCTTAGACAAACAACAGCCGGTGAAGCTTAGGCTTGGTTCGGGTTCCACAACGGCCAATCCGGACAAAATTGTAGCTGCATTTCGGGGGTTTCTATCTACATTATACTCGGCCCCCCCAAAGGCCAATAGTGCCGACCTTGAGGGATTCTTCGAGCGCGTTGAGCTACCGCCTGTGACCCCAGACCACATTGCCCTGATGGACTCCCCAGTCACACCTCAGGAGATAATAGCGGCCATTAAATCTACCAAGGCCTCCAAGACCCCGGGACCTGATGGTTTCAGTAACCTTTATTATAAAAAGTTTGCACCCCTCCTGGCACCCCACCTGGCCAATCTCTTCAATGCCATGTGTGCGGAGGCTGCCTTGGGCCCTTGTTCCCTGCTGGCAGACATCTGCATGATACCGAAGCCCGACAAGGATAGCCTGCTAATACCTAACTACAGGCCCATATCTTTAATCAAGGCGGATGTGAAGCTGTTGGCCAAAGTGCTGGCAACCAGATTGAATACGTTTTTGGAAAGCCTTGTTCATAGAGATCAGGTGGGTTTTGTACCTTCCCGCCAGGCAGGGGATAATGTCAGGAGGGTCGCTCACTTGGTACACCATGCCCGGGCAAGAAACATCCCAGCCTTTCTGTTGTCCCTTGATATACAAAAGGCTTTTGACACTATTTCCTGGGATTACTTGTTCTGGGTGTTGAAGAAATGGGGTTTTGGGCAAAGATTTATTGATTGGATCAAGGCCCTCTATAAGGATCCAACAGCACGGGTGCGGTACTCGGGCTTCACCTCCGAGACCTTTCGGATTTCCAGGGGTACGAGGCAGGGATGCCCCCTCTCCCCAATCCTTTTTATCTTGGCTTTGGAGCCTCTGGGTATAGCAATAAGGCAAAATCCAAACGTTAGGGGACTGGAAGTGGCGGGAGTCCACCATAAGGCCCTCTTCTTTGCGGACGACGTTGTGGTGGCGATCTCGCAACCCCTTACTTCCCTCCCAAACTTGTACGCCATCCTGGATAAATTCGCCCACATCTCCGGTCTGACTATAAATAGCGACAAATCCCAGGCCCTTAATATATCTTTGACCTCAGAGACGGTGACGCAGATTAAAAATAACTTTCCCTTCAAGTGGACAACAGAGCCACTCCCATACTTGGGGGTACACATTACGGCGACATATGAGGATCTTTATGGGGCTAACTACCCACCCCTGTTTAGATCTTTAACACAGCTACTCGATACTTGGAAGTCACACTCGCTCTCCTGGCTGGGACGTATAAACGCGGTTAAAATGTCCATCCTCCCCAAACTCCTATACTTTTTTAGAACACTGCCAGTACCAATCCCAATGTACAGACTGCGTGCGATGCAGAGGAGAATACTGACTTTTATCTGGTCTGGCGCCCGTCCGCGAGTACCCAAGCGCACCATGTTCTGCCATAAATCGCTGGGTGGGCTTGGTGTCCCTAACATTAGTTTGTACTATAAGGCCTCCCAGATAGCCCAGCTGGCCCCCATGCATTCCTCCTTGAAGCCTCCCCTCTGGACGTTTCTGGAACTCCCAGACTGCTCGCCAACCCCGATAGATGGCCTACTATGGATGGACCCAGCGTCCAGGCCCGGGACACTTAGCCCCCTAATGAAACATTCACTTTCAGTATGGGACTCGGTGAAGTACTCCGCCTCCCTGATGTCCCCCCATACTCCTCTAGCGCATCTCTGGGGTAACCCGTCCTTTCCCCCGGGAATGGATAATAGCTCAACTTATAAATGGTGGAGGGAATGTGGGATGACTAAGGTAATTCACCTCTTGTCAGAGGAGGGGTTCTTGTCTTATGGCTCCTTGAGAGGAAAATTTGACGTTCCCCAGAGGGCCTTTTTCCAATATCTACAGTTGAGACACTGGTTAACACCTCTAACTAGATTAGGGCAACCCTTTCGGAGGTGTACTCCCTTTGAGGAGATCTGTAGTGAAGACCCGTTCCGTAGGGGATTGATATCCATGCTGTACTCTAAGTTGAATAGCACGGGGGCGGGAGTTCATGCCTATGTGGAGAAATGGGAAAGAGACCTGGGTCCCTGTCAATCGGATAGGGGGTGGGCGGAGATTTGGAGTGCGACCTCCTCATGCTCCATGAACATTCTGACAACTGAGACGGCTTATAAAGTTCTGTTTCGTTGGTATTTGGTACCCAGTCGCCTCGGTAAAATGTTCCCAGGGCAGGCCAATACATGCTTTAGGGGTTGTAACGCCGAAGGTACCTTTATGCATATTTGGTGGACCTGCCCCATGCTAACCCGTTTCTGGTCCCATATACACAGGATAGCCGGTAGAATGTTTCAAAGGAACGTCAAAAAGGATCCCTGGGTGGCCCTTCTTCACTGTAGACCTCCAGAGCTTACTAAGAAACAGAGCAAGCTGTTCATTTACTTGCTCCTGGCGGCAAAGCAGACCATCGCCAGAGCCTGGAAAAAACAGATTGTTCCAATATCGGAGGTGTCGTCTAGAATGAATGGATTCTTGGTTAACGAGAGGCTCTCAAGCATTCTGGCCGACACCCAAGATAAGTTTCTCTCCATCTGGGAACCATGGATACAGTTTGCCTGGCCCAGTGCTCCATTGGTTTTGCTTCATTAGGCGATCGTTACAGACCAGGCTGCGGGGATCCCCCCCCTCCCTACCCTACCCTCCCCTTGTCCTTTACCCTCTCCTCTCGTTTTGCTCACCCCCCATTCCCCCCCCCCCCCTTTCCCCTCTTTATTTCTCTATTTTCTTGTGTTTTCTCTGCCTCTTGTCGTGTGGCTGGCCCCCTGTCGGTCTCCTCGGCCAAGGCCGGGGTGGGGCGGCGGGGGGGCGGACCGCGATGAGATGCCATTATGGTTTGTATATGACGGCAAATAATTGGCGCAAGAGACAGCGTGATTGAGGATTGATAAAAATTGACAAATTTTGATGTATTCACTGTTTATTCAAGCTTTTGCTACACTGTAATCATATTGTCAATCGTTTTCTTGTTGAACTGAAATACTGTGTCTCGCTATAGGCTTAGACCACGAGAACTTGCTGTAGCCACTGTGTTGTTTGCCTCCCCTGCGTGGGATGGATCCTTGTTTGGCTGACCATATATTTCCTTTGTATTGCCTCTTTTGAATAAAATAAAAATATTGAAAGTAAATTCTTAAAGTGGACCAAAATCCTCCCAATTCAACTCAATCTATTTTGCACCCTCACCTCATGTTTGGATATTTAATGCTTTCAATGCTGCTTGATATTCCTGTTATGGTTATTTTAATTTTCGTTGTCCCCAGGTGTTCCATTTGTATGCTACTGCTTTCTGACAGGATACCATTGTTATAAACTAGCTGTTTAAGCCCCCCCTTCTTGCATTATCATGCTGACAGAAATGAGAGCTTATTGAAATCGGCCCTAGAAGGAAGATAAGAGCCAAAATAAGATTTACTTTTTCCCTTAATTTTCTCCCAATTTTTCCTTTAAAGCTGAAATCATTTGTGAGTATTTTTATCCAATTCATTACCAAGACACTAAGGCGAGTTGATGCATGGTTTTTTTTTAGGAAGTTGAATGTTCCATAGGACGTGGTTGGTCCGCATTAACCTCAGCTTTGATACTGAAGAGTCTATGCAAATAATTTGAGTCCAACTGACTCATAAGGACTCATAAGGAAGTTTATAAAGTGGCAAGAAGGCCACTGGGAGTTGGTTCTCATGAGCTGGGAAATGTTAAGGTCTTGGACTACTGGAGTAGAGTTCACTATGTTCTATTGCTATTTCTGCTCCTTCCAAGTTGATCTTTTCTGTACAGACCCTGCTGGATAAATGTCCTACAAGCTTATAGCATATCTTGCAGGATAATGTATGAATTTAGTTGTCTCTTCCACACTGCGATTGTCTTTTTGTTTCTGTCTAAAATGTTCCTCGCTGTTTCCACCACTGATCCATTTGTCCTACCAGGCTTCAGTTCGGTAAGTGCTCTACACTTCTAAAAATTGTCTCTCTTCATTCTACACCAAATCTCTCCATTAGTTTTCAGCCTGTCTGTTTCTGTATGCATCCATATCTAGCCTACAAGTCCTTATCTTCCTTGTCTGGACTATTAGCAGATCTGAAATTCAAATGCAGCAGTACCAATCCTTTCTACTTTCTACTTTGGAGAGAATGTTTACTAGTCTACAAAATTAGAAATCATATTAGTGGTCCTTACAGCACTGTATATGCCCAATTACCACCTAGGATGGGTGGTAATAAGACATCTTTCTAGGAATGGGGCACAAACGAACGTCAGATGGATAGGCTGTTCTTATTATTAATGAAATGGACAACAGTCAAACACTTAGGCCAAACTTCTCCTTAGAACCTACAAGCAACCTATGTCAAAAAGAGAATAATTTATATTCAAACACTCGATTCAGTAAGAGTTGGAAAAAATTGTCTTGTTAGTAAAATAATTCATATAATAAGAAAAAAGCACCAGCTAGGAAAACAATAAACATCAATTGCACTTTTTACTACAGAGTAAAAAAGGAGAAAAAAGTTAATTACTTTTCTTAAAAAGTAAAAAGTGTCATTGCCTTTCACTGACTTCCTAGCTGGTGATTCAGCAACAATACAACACATCCTCGTGCTTTTTTCTCATAAGACTGAATTTTTTTACCACCTAGAAATGTTTTTCAACTCTTACTGAATCAAGGTTCTTGATTGTTCTTGACTGAATTGTGTTTTTTGTCAAGGTTTGTCAAAGAATTTGCAACTGTAGCTAAAAAATCTAAAATGTGGATGTCAGAGCAAAATGCCACATAGGATTTGTCAAGGAAAGACAGGAATTTCATGCTGCTGTATTACCTATACAAGCTAACTAAACTGATCATGACAGAAACAGTGACTATATCAGACTTTTATATGCTTGGTGCTGAGAATTCAAGAACCCACCTGCCAAAACAATGGCACATTGCATATTTTGATCTCAGTCCTGAAGACCATTGCAGATGTGTTGTGGCAATTCATCTTAACGTGGACTAAAAAATGACATGGGGGCGTGGCTTGCGCATGGAGGAGTAGGACGCCAAGACACGAGGCTCCCTACTTGACCCCTGTAATAGCCATATTATCACGGGCCAGCAACACCCCGGACAAATGACAAAACGCAGGAAGACCAGAAACACACTGCTGTCCCACAAGGGAGCACCTATAACAGCATTGTTTGGAGCTAATACCCCGGGGAGTCCCAAACCCTCGCCGATCAAAATGGCGGCTGCAAGCACAAGGATTGAGGGAGGAGGAGACCCGTCTTCCCCCACCACAGCGAGAGCGGACTCACCTGCAACCGTGGCCCGAAGGGGAGAAACCAGAAGCAGATCGCCTCTGCGGCTGGAGAAGCATGAAACCTCACTGCTGCACCAGCCTGTATCTGCGGAAGTGACAGGCAACATGGCACTGTCCATGCCGGAGCGGAGGGTGGATGATGCCACTCCACAAGATGAGCCCTGGATGATCAAAGGGGACCAGGCGGCTAAGCCTGCTGCCTTCCTGTGCCCCAACTGGAGAAGAGAGGAGAGAGGGGCCAGCGTAGGTTCTCTCCTGCCGCCGGCGGGAAAGAGTCACACACCCCCACGTCGTCGGAGAGAGGAGGAGAAGATGGGCAGCTGGATGCAGCCGCCCACAGTGGAGGAAAGAGCACCTGCGGCACCACAAGCGAGAAGGTGACACTGCGGAGGGCACAGCAGCTATGACGGCTGAGAGGCGAAGCACCGAACAAGTGGGTGCACGCGACCTTGAGGCTGGGGGGGGGGACCAGAAGCAGGGGCAGACACCCAACATATGGGTGGCAGGAGACAGAGGAGGGATAATACATGCGGCCCCTGAAAGAAGAAGGCAAGTGGAGATTATTGCAATGGTGCACTGCAGCCTGGGAGCCTAGGGATATGGGGGAGGCGCACCGACTTCCAGGGAAGCAACTGTAGAAACCATGCATGTGGGACCGAAGATCCTGCTGCCACCTTTCAATACACAGCTCCAAGGGACATGGGAGGTTCAGAGGCGGGAGTCTGAGAGGGAGGAAAAGGGTCCCCCCCAAACCGAGCATGATGAGTGACAAAGATGACACCAGTGCCACAGGATGACCGCATTGTCCCCTCATAACTACCGCTATGCAACACTGCCAGAGTGCCAGGAGAGGGCATGGTCGCCCATGTCGGAGGAGAGACCCGCGGATCCTGCCGGAGTGGACTCCACGGCGGCCACCTTACCCCGGGCCCTGATCTCAGCTATTGCAGTCGGTCAGATTTAATATTGCAGATGCCCTCTAGAGCGGACTTTGAAATTTACATAACGAGGATATGGAAGGGAAATTCTGTAGGGAAATAACATCCATGCAGAACTCTGTGGCAGACCTATCTATTAGATGCTAATAACGCCACGCAGATGGAAATTCAAGCAAAAGTGAAAGCACTGGAATGCGAGGGGGATACCACTAGGCAGCTGCTCTCCTCTTTTCAACTACAACAGGATGATCATGAAAACAGAAACCATCACAACAATATACGGCTGCAGGGCATCCCTGAATCGGTTGCCCCGTCAGAGTTAAAGTCAAGAGTCTGCGGACTGTTTAACAACCTGCTGGACCACCCAACCTCGGACCACATTGAGATTGACCGTATCCACCAAGCCCAAGGCCCCGCGCGGGATGACCCTAACATGCCAAGGGATGTGCTCTGCAGAGTGCATTTTTACCAGATCAAGGAGGCTATTATGCAGAGGGCCTGGAACAGGGGTCCGATCGACTTGGAGGGGGCACAAATCACCTTACTGCCGGACCTCTCTCGCAGGACCCTCCAAATGCAGAGATTGCTGAAGCCCCTATTGGAGCTGATACAACTTCAAGGAGCAACATATCAATGGGGACACCCGCTTCAGCCGATTGTACGGAAGGATCTTATATTCTGAGGGAACCGTCACAACTAGCGGAGCTGTTCTGAGGGACACCCATCTGGGGTGTAGCGGGTCCTTTGACTTGGAATACTCCTCGCCTCCCAAAGTGCAGCTGATCCTCTGATGCAGGAATTTTCCTGCCCTAGGCGTGGCTTGCTTTCTGATTTGAGAAGCCCCCTTGATGTTTGTGCTGCGGTTCATCCCCGGGGTGGGGGTCTTCCTCGCCTTTGGGAAGATGGGCATCCCGGGGGGAGGATGTTCTTGGGCCGCCCAGGGTGCGGGCTGCCTCTTGTGCTGGGGGGCCCTTTGCCTGGGCCTCGGGCGGCAGGATGCCCCCCCAGGAGACGAAGTCCATTGCTTATGTGGCTTAGGGTGGGAGTAGGCCTTGAGTGGGATCAAGAGCCTGCTCCACTGGTCGAGACTCCTGAATGACTGCTGGGGATGGTATATGGTATGAGAGAAAAGAGAAGATTGTGAGCCCCTGGGAGGCGCCCCAGCGGAGGGGGTAGGTGGGAGGTGGTCCGGGGGGGCCCTTGCCCGCTTAAGGTACTGTAGGTACCATTGGATTTGACCACAGGCCGAGATGTACGGAGCTCGCTTGACGGGGGAGGCCCCACCTTGGGAGAGGGGTGGGGATTGAAGTTGTCCGCCCGGTAATTACTCTTAATCTTAATGTGAATGCTCAGATTTCTTTGATGACTGATGAACATGTGTTGCTGCCTAACTGTTTATGTGTTATGTGGGGAGGTGGGGATGCCTCGGATGACGAACAGGGACCAGCCTTTGTAGTCGTTTGTTGAGTTTGGCTCCTCTTTGCCTGGCCTCCATTTCCCCCCCAGTGGTCTAAGTGTTCTCTCAGGGGAAGTTGCTGGAGACTGCTGCGAGAGACACGGGACTAGACTTCCCTATATTAGGGTGGTTGGTATAGTTATCTTAAGCTAACCCAAAACTTCTTTGGGTCCTCTGCGGAATTTAAAGGTTTCTGAATTTCTAATCTCTGTTTTGATTCCTACTCTTCTATTTCTGTCTTTACTCTCACCCACTTGCGCTTTACCTACCTCTCTCTCTTCTTACCTTCTCCTTCCCCCTTTTTCTCTGGGGGCGTAGTCCGGGTGTCTGGTTGTGTGCCAGGGGAAGAGGGAGGGGTGGTGGCCGACTGGGCGACGGGCCTGCTGAATACCTCCGTGAAGATAGTCTGCATGAATCGCAGAGTGCTCAACCTACTGGAAAATCGTTCTGCCGTGGTGTCGGAATTGAGGCAGTTGAGAGCTCAGATAGTATTCCTCCAAGAGACTCATTTTAAGAGAGGCAGTCGCCCAAGCATCTCTCCCAGGTATTACCCCCAGTCGCTCCAAGAGGGGGTAGCGATACTCCTATCCAAATCCATATCATTCCAGCCTCTTGACTCGGTCGCAGATGGGGAGGGCAGGTATGTCATGGTTAAAGGAATTATGTCAGGAGAGATGTTTACCCTGGCCTCTATGCGCCCAAATGTGGCCAGGCGGATTTCCTGGTGGAGTTTTTTTCTAGATTGGTGGAATTCCAAGAGGGAAGTGTGCTTCTCGGGGGGAGACTTGAACCTCACACTGGAACTTGTCATTGATTCCTCTTCAGGGAAATCCTCTATCCCCTATAAGGGGTTGAGAAGAGTGAGACAAGCACTCCACAACCTGCAGTTGTGTGACATTTGGAGGATCTTTAATCCTACTGGGAGGGATTACTCCCATTTCTCAATGGCTCACACAACGTATGCCAGGTTGGACTATGTGTTCCTCTCTCACAACTTGTTACCCAGGACCCTACTATAGGCACGGTATCCTTGTCGGACCATGCTCCAGTGAGCGTATCGTTGGCTACCCACGAGAGAAGCCGCAGAGCTTGGACGTGGTGCCTAATTGAGACTCTGCTGAAAGATTCAGTGATGAATCGTATAGTGCAGGAGTACCTCTCCGAGTACTTCGAGCTGAATAGCTCAGGGAACATCACACCAATGACTCTCTGGTAAGCTCATAAGGTGGTGATGAGGGGGGTACTTATCCAACGTGCTACTAGGCTGAAAAAAGCGAACATCACCAAACAAGACCGTTTACTGGCCCAGATCCAGAGCTTGGAAAAGGAACATAAGGAGACCCAGTTAAGAGAAACTCTGAAAGAGCTGACGGCATATAGAGAAGAGTTGAACTCCATCCTACGACAAAAAGCAGCGTTTGTCATAAAGAAGTGCAAACGCTTCTACTACGAGTGGGCTAACAAAAGTGGTAAGCTTTTGGTGAGGGCCCTAACGAAGCAACGATCCTTAAATTTCATTGAGGCAATCAAGGATAAACAGCAACAGAAGTTGCATAAGTCACCAGACATTGCAAGGGTGTTCCAGGAGTACTACCACTCACTTTACAATCTGCACCCACAAGGAGCCCAGAACCCTCAAGAGGACCTTACAAGGAAAAGACAGTACATTACATCATCAGTCATGCCTCAGCTGAGCAAGGAGGTGATCAGCAGGTTATAGAAGCCGCTGTCTGGGGCTAAGCTACAGCAGGTGATCAAAAAGACCCCCGCTGGGAAATCGCCAGGCCCAGATGGTCTGACCATTGAGTATTACAAAGAATTTCTACCCACCCTAAGCAAGCACTTTCTTCACGCCTTTAACCCTTTAAGTGCAAGCCTACCTGCAGCTTTTGTCACCCTCTGTTGCCAGACCATGTTTCACTATTTTGCGCTACACATGTTCAACTGTGATTTTTGAAAGGATTTCCAGGGATTTCCCAGGAAAATGATTTATTGTTTTTTTCAAAAGAGTCTGGGCTTCAACATGAAATATCTTGTTTGGCCTTTTTTTAGTGTATTCTCAATACTTTTTGGTGACATATGTGCAAAAAAAAAAAAAATCTATTTTTTGCAATTTGTAGTGTTTTTTTGTAATAAAAAACGTAAGTTTGTCAATAAAATTTTATTGCGTGCGAAACCCCAATTTTCTCACAGCGGTACCACATATGTATTGATAGACACCCTTTCCTGCCCAGGAGACCCCCCCAAACTGAAACAGAGCTTTAGGAGATTTTCAGATAAAATACAACTATGCTATGCGCTATGCGCACCTTGCAGTTTTTCCAGAAAAACAACCATTTACATTTAAAATACCCCCCACAAACTATATGTTCTCTGGAAGTAGATACCTCAAGCTTTCTAGGCGTACCAAGCTTGTTTATGTGGGCTTAGTTTTTTGGAAGTAATCCCTCAATGTATTCTTTGGTTGCACAAAGTTTCCCTAAAAAAGAATTAAAAAGAAGAATCAAGCCACATTTCCCTAAAAAAAACTATATGCAAACAAGAAAAACAAATAAAATCTCAAAAAGCAAAATGCCCCGAACAGAAGGATACCCAACATGCATAGGTACTGACAAGGGAAGAGTTGGCAAACACCCCAAAGTAAAGCATGCGCATAACAGTAATTTTACTTGAAAATTTCAGCTCTGCAGACAAAATGCGCACCTTGCAATTTTTCAACCAAAAAACCCTTTACATTTGGAATATCCCCATAAACCATATATTCCCTGAAAGTACACATGTTAAGCTTTCTAAGAGTACCCAGCTTGTTGCAGTAGGCTCACCTTTCTGGAAGTAATCCCTCAAAGAATTCTTAGGTTGCACAGGGTTTCTCTAAAAAAATGAATAAAAAAAACTGAATAAATAACATGTTTTCCTAAAATATAAATATGCAAAGAAGAAAAAACAAGCTAAATATGAAAGAGCAAGGTCCCCCGAGAAGAACAATACCCAACATGCATAGGTATTATTAACCCTTTTAATTGCCAACCTACTTGCAGTTTTGTCACCCTCTGTTGACAGGTCATTTTTCCCCATTCTGCTCCATGTTTAAACGTGATTTTTGCCGGGATTTCCAGGAAAATTGTAGATATATATTTTGCAGCGAGAGAGTTTAGGCTTGAACATGAAATGTCTTGTTTGTAATTTTTCTACTGTTTTTATTAATATTTCTGTGTAAAAATAAATAAATAAATATTTTTTAGACAATTGTCTCCTTTATTTTAAATAAAACATTTTCTTTATTAGAGAAAACCATATTGCATGTGAAAGCCCAATTTCTCCCGTTTACAACGGTACCACATATGTATTGGTAGCCCCCCCATTCTTGCCCAGGAGACCCCCCCCCCCAAACTGAAAATAGCACTTTATAACATTTACAAATAAAATACTACTATCCACACTGTAAACATAAGGGGTTAATTTAAAAAAAAACGACATAAGGTCCCCCCTCCCGGGGGTTAAAAACCCTTACAAAATCCCAAAAAATTGAAATGGGGTCCCCCTTACTCAGCATTACCAGCCCGGGACCAGCTATGGGGGCTTGTAGGAACAGAGTGGAGGGGCCAGATTTTGTGGCCCCCCACCCTGCAGCCTACAAGCCCACATAGCCTATGTGGGCCCAGGCTCTTCTGCCCCCCCCGGGCTTTGGGGAGGCAGCTAATAGGGGTGCCGGGGGTTAACGGCAAGTCACCTGCTAGCGCCAGGTGACTTGCCAGCCCCCAGCCTTGTGAAATGGTATAAGGGGTCTCATGGACCCCTTACCAGTTCACAAGGGGTTAAGTGTAAAAAACACACAGAAACAAGCAGAATTTTTTTTTTTTTTTAAACTTTTTAATACTTACCTCCCATCCATCACTGTGTC
Organism: Gastrophryne carolinensis; assembly: GCA_027917425.1. NCBI lineage: Eukaryota > Metazoa > Chordata > Amphibia > Anura > Microhylidae > Gastrophryne > Gastrophryne carolinensis. The sequence continues at coordinate 540,642,844 of CM051234.1, forward strand.
CCACGCTGATCAATCTGGCTTCTGCTCTCCTGCTGCAGCTGGAAGCCTTTTATAGCTGCTAGGCGACAGAACATAAGGGGTTAATTTAAAAAAAAATGACATAGGGTCCCCCCTCCTAGGGGGGGGGGGGCATTTCTTTTTGGAATTTTAAGGGTTAAAAACCCTTATAAATCCCCAAAAAAATTGAAATGGGTTCCCCCTTACCCAGCATTACCAGCCCGGGACCAGCTATGGGGGCTTGTGCGGGCTCTTCTGCCCCCCCCCCCCTGGGCTTTGGGGAGGCAGGTAATGGGGGTGCCGGGGGTTAATGGCAAGTCACCCGCTGTGGCTAGTGGGTGACTTGCCATCCCCCAGCCTTGGGAACTGGTATAAGGGGTCTCATGGACCCCTTACCAGTTCACAAGGGGTTAAATGTTAAATAAAAAAGACACATTACTTTACTCTCCTCCGATCCTCTGTCCCCTGGCGATCTGCGATGACAGTCTGCTCGGGTGTTTGGAATAGAGAGCCTGGGGAGGGGGGGCGAACTCAGCCCTCTCCTCCTCCCCACCTCTCTCCTCCAACCACCCGAGCAGACTGATTTTCTGTCTCGGGTGTCGACAATAAGAAGCGGCTGCTGGTGACATCACAACAATGCTAGCAGACCCGTTCCAGGAAGTGGGGGGAGAGGGCAATTTCTGCCCTCTCCTCGCTACAGTTAGCAGCTGCCGAAGCGGGGGCGGCCTATTCCGGGGGCTCTCCTGGAGCCGTCCGAGCCCCCACGGGGGATCGGACGGCACCAAATTAAAGAGGAGACCCGGCCGGATCCAACGAGGGGTCAGGTGAGTATTTTTTTTTTTTTTTTAACTATCAGGGGGGAAATTCAGACACGTAGATTCTAAGTGCTTGGCACTTAAGTGGAGTAGAAGCGAGCACGTAGAATCTACGTGCTTGGCACTGAAAGGGTTAATACTATAGGGGAAGAAAATTACCCGGGGCTGCTTCCCAAAGAGGCGCTCGAGGCCCATACCACAGTTATTCACAAAACAGGCAAAGACCCACTATGTTGCAAAAGCTACGCCCAATATCCCTCCTAAATGTTGATCCCAAGCTGTTCACTAAAGTGTTGGCGAATCAACACCTCCCAGACCTAATTGAGAGGGAACAGTGCAGTTTTATCCCTGGAAGAGAAGCAAGAGATAACATGGTCAGGATCCTGAATCTTATCTACCGCTCCCGCCTGGACAGAATCCTGACTATGCTTCTGTCCACGGACGCTGAAAAAGAGTTTGACCGCATAGATTGGGAATTTGCGCTTAAGGTGCTGAGACATATAGGACTGGGAGCCAGATCATTTAGGTACATTGCGGAGTTGTACTCCAGGCCCCAAGCTAGGGTGAAAGTCAATGACAACCTCTCTTTACCATTCCCAATCTCAAATGGCACCAGAAAGGGTTGCCCCTTGTCGCCTCTTATCTTTGCATTGGTGGCGGAACCCTTTCTGAGGCATGTATGGGGGAAAGGGGACATCAAGGGTCTCCATGCGGGTGGAATGGAACACAAAGTGGCTGCATACGCGGATGAGCTCTTGTTTTTCATATCCAATCCAGTGGTGGGACTCCCTGTCCTTATGAAGGAATTTGAGAGTTTTGGGAAGCTCTCCACTTTCAAGATCAATTTTGATAAATCTGAAGCGCTCAGTGTGGGACTCCCAGACAGCACTACCTTGAGCCTCACTGCTCATTCCCATTCAGATGGGTTTCCCCCAAGCTAACTTATTTAAGGGTGAAAATCCCGGGTAATATTGACAACGTTTCTGACATGCCTTTGTGCCAATGCTGAATAAGACTAAATCGGATCTGTTTAATTCAAATGTCCCCACATTTACATGGTTAGGGTGCAGAAACATCATAAAGATGCTGGTCCTACCAAGGATCCTCTATCTGCTCCAAACACTCTCATGCCACATCCCGATGAGCTATTTCAAGAATTTGATGCACAGTTTATATGGGGGAACAAGAAGCCAAGGCTAAAGCTCACCCTGCTGCAACGCCCTAGAGATTAGGGGGGACTGGCAAGTGACCCACCTGCAGAGAATTGTAGACTGGGCAAGGGGAGGGGACAGGAAGAAGTGGGTTGACATAGAGACCGATCGTGCGGAGACCTCGTTGAAAGAATTACAGTGGATGACCAAGGAATCAAGTAGGCAGGCAGGGACCCACCCTATGGTTAAGGTGACCCTTGATATTTGGGACAGGATGAGTGGGAGAGTGGAGATATCCCCCTGGCCATCCCCGCTGATCCCACTGTGGAACAACCCTGACCTACCGTGTGGTCAGGGGCTTCAGATGATGGGAGGCTGGGGGGAGTTAGGGATGGTCAGAGGACGAGACTTGGTGCATAGAGGAGACTGGTGTTTGATAGAAGAGCTCCTATTACAAGGCGGGACACCCCGACAGAGGTGATCTCGCAGATATACCAAATGTTGAGCTCAAGACAAGGACTGAGGCCTCCATTCTGCCAGGAGTGGGAGAGAGACCTTGGGAGGGAGTTCACAGAGGAGGAGTGGGGGAGGATATTCACCCTTGCCCATAAATCTTCAATCTCAGTTCAGACTCAAGAGACAAACTATAAATGCCTTTCCGGGTGATATTATACTCCGAAACGTCTGGCATCATTCTAAAGCGGAACGTCATCTGACTGTTGGAGATGTGGAAAGGACGAGGGATCATTCTTCTATATTTTCTGGACTTGCCCCAAGATAAAATCATTTTGGACAGGGGTAACGCCGCTTATGGCGGAAGTCACGGGCTCCCAAGTCCCGTGCTGCCCAGCCCTCATGTTCTTACATCACGGCGCATGTAGCGTCGCCAGCTACAAAAAATCAGTGCTAACGTATCTGATCGGCTAGGGCACTGATTCCCAGATTTAGGAAATTTGAACATACCCCTACGCTGGGGGAATGGATCTGAGAAGTCAACAGAGTAAAGGAGATGGAGGAGCTGATGGCGACCTCTCACAGTAGGGAAGAAAAGCTTAGAACGATATGGACCCCCTGGTACCTATTTCGAGACTCCGCGGCTTTTGATCGGCTCTTTCTTTCTCCCCTCCCCCCGGGCTCTGGTGCTTGATGACGAGCCCCCCCCCCCCCCATGGGCCCTTGTGTGCTCCTGGTCTCTCCCTGGCCCTGGGCCTGAGATGTAGATCCCTCCATCTGCCCCTTCCTCCACCCAATCGCTCTCCTGTTTTTTTGTCTTTTTTTCTTTCTTTTTCTTTTTCTTTCCCTATTCTCTTCTCCCCACTGTTCTCTTTCTAGTACAGCAGGGCAGCACGCCCAGCTTACGCAAATAGGCCTGGCAACCGGGTAGCGGACACCTGACAGGCCCGCCCTGGCATACAGTAGTAAGTAGTAAGTGACCGCCCATAGCCCGGTATTGATCCCCATACCCACGAGGTGACAGTGGGCACCTTCACCAACTCAACCTCAGTTGAGGTGAATAGGAGCCAAATCTCTTGACTGGGTAGGGGTATCTCCTCTAGACCCCCCTGAACAACGAAGTCTGGATATGGCTACCAGTGAAGTTAGAGAACGCAATACGGGGGAGGAGAAGTGGTCGTGGAGGAGATGGGCTTATGCTTGTTATGCTGTACTTTGTCTTTTAACTTTGCTTGAAATACTGTCTTGTTGCTTATTGCTGTATTATCTAAAATGAAAACCTAGCAAAGGGGGTGGGAGTAGCTCCATCACTATTACTTATACAAAATCATCATCATTATTCAGGGCCTGGGAACCAATTTACCGCCCAGTTTAACCCTCTCATCATCCAAGTATTAAGCACCAAACATGTCTAGCTATGTGGAAAGACAGAGATTTGGTTGCACATATCTGCAGATACATGTGGAAGCCACACTGCCCCGGCAAGGCACTCTATGTTTAGTGTGGTCCCTACTCTTATTTTTGAGTCCCCAAAGTTGGGACATGCAATGCAGCCAGAGCTACTCACCTAGGAAGCTGCCAGCCTCCCTTTAGAACACTCCATAGGGAGAGATCCATAGTGGCTGAATCCCTCCCTGTGTGTGTTCATGGCAATTCAAACTGAGCAAAAGGGGTGGGAGTAGCTCCATCACTATTACTTATACAAAATCATCATCATTATTCAGGGCCTGGGAACCAATTTACCGCCCAGTTTAACCCTCTCATCATCCAAGTATTAAGCACCAAACATGTCTAGCTATGTGGAAAGACAAAGATTTGGTTGCACATATCTGCAGATACATTTGGAAGTCACACTGCCCCGGCAAGGCACTCTGTGTTTAGTGTGGTCCCTACTCTTATTTTTGAGTCCCCAAAGTTGGGACATGCAATGCAGCCAGAGCTACTCACCTAGGAAGCTGCCAGCCTCCCTTTAGAACACTCCATAGGGAGAGATCCATAGTGGCTGAATCCCTCCCTGTGTGTGTTCATGGCAATTCAAATTGAGCAAAAGGGGTGGGAGTAGCTCCATCACTATTACTTATACAAAATCATCATCATTATTCAGGGCCTGGGAACCAATTTACCGCCCAGTTTAACCCTCTCATCATCCAAGTATTAAGCACCAAACATGTCTAGCTATGTGGAAAGACAGAGATTTGGTTGCACATATCTGCAGATACATGTGGAAGCCACACTGCCCCGGCAAGGCACTCTGTGTTTAGTGTGGTCCCTACTCTTATTTTTGAGTCCCCAAAGTTGGGACATGCAATGCAGCCAGAGCTACTCACCTAGGAAGCTGCCAGCCTCCCTTTAGAACACTCCATAGGGAGAGATCCATAGTGGCTGAATCCCTCCCTGTGTGTGTTCATGGCAATTCAAACTGAGCAAAAGGGGTGGGAGTAGCTCCATCACTATTACTTATACAAAATCATCATCATTATTCAGGGCCTGGGAACCAATTTACCGCCCAGTTTAACCCTCTCATCATCCAAGTATTAAGCACCAAACATGTCTAGCTATGTGGAAAGACAAAGATTTGGTTGCACATATCTGCAGATACATTTGGAAGTCACACTGCCCCGGCAAGGCACTCTGTGTTTAGTGTGGTCCCTACTCTTATTTTTGAGTCCCCAAAGTTGGGACATGCAATGCAGCCAGAGCTACTCACCTAGGAAGCTGCCAGCCTCCCTTTAGAACACTCCATAGGGAGAGATCCATAGTGGCTGAATCCCTCCCTGTGTGTGTTCATGGCAATTCAAATTGAGCAAAAGGGGTGGGAGTAGCTCCATCACTATTACTTATACAAAATCATCATCATTATTCAGGGCCTGGGAACCAATTTACCGCCCAGTTTAACCCTCTCATCATCCAAGTATTAAGCACCAAACATGTCTAGCTATGTGGAAAGACAAAGATTTGGTTGCACATATCTGCAGATACATTTGGAAGTCACACTGCCCCGGCAAGGCACTCTGTGTTTAGTGTGGTCCCTACTCTTATTTTTGAGTCCCCAAAGTTGGGACATGCAATGCAGCCAGAGCTACTCACCTAGGAAGCTGCCAGCCTCCCTTTAGAACACTCCATAGGGAGAGATCCACAGTGGCTGTGTGTGTTCATGGCAATTCAAACTGAGCAAATAGTGATTGAGCTGCTCCCACCCCCCTTTATTCATTTGAATTGCCATGAGCACAAGCAGGGAGGAATTCAGTCAATATGGATTTCTCCCTGTGAAGTGTTCTAAAGGGAGGCTGGCAGCTTCCCAGGTGAGTAGCTCTCAGATATTTGTCTGCATTGCATGTCCCAACTTTGGGGACTCAGAATTAAGAGTAGGGACCACACTAAACACAGAGTGCTTTGCCGGGGCAGTGTGGCTTCCACGTGTATCTGCAGATATGTGCAACCAAATCTCTGTCTTTCCACATAGCTAGACATGTTTTGTTGCTTGATATTTAGTTGATGAGAGGGTTAAACTGGGTGGTAAATTAGTTCCCAGGTCCTGAATAATAATAATAATTTTGTATAAATAATAGTGATTGAGCTGCTCCCACCCCCCTTTATTCATTAAAATGAAAACCTAAACAAAGAGTTTAAAAAATTGACATGGGGCATGAGAGCAGCAAAAGAATGCAGACTGTTTTTGGACTTCATACTGGTCTTGATATTGACACACTTCCTAAATCTGGGTACACATACCGCAGGTTTAGAATCAGCGCACTATGTGAGGGGGTTAAACGAATGAAAAGGACACAGGTCCCACTACACACTCCTATACAATTAAAAACACAGTGCTTGTTAGTGCAACATATTTGAAGGTCAATTTTTCTAGCCATGGCCTTTGGAACTTACATCCGGGTGATATGGATCCCAGAGAGGCAAACATCACCTCTACCATAAGTGTTACGCCGAAGGAGCCATATTTTGCATAGTGATTGAGAGGCTAAATGCAGAACCCAGTTATTATCCAATTTTCACTTCACCCTTAAGTGGACACGCATGCCTGAGTAAGGTTGCCCCTGAAGACTTGCAATATCTAATATAAGTGCATGCAGTATCTCCTGAATACTTGGGTAGCAAATGGTCGCGCTCTCATGAGAGGTAGAAACAGATATGAGAGGAGTAGTCAGAGATCATACACAGGAGACCAATACGAACATACATACATATATATATACATCAAGATACCAGCATGAGACAAACTCAAGTTCAGGAGTATAACAGCTATAACTGATGTGAGGGTGACAAAGGGTGGAAAGTCCCTACAGGCACCTAAAAACTATGAGCAGGAAAAGTACCACTCTGCTCAAAGAGACCAGGGGAGAAAGGGGCAGGGTAACAAGACCTTTGATACACTAATCTCTTGTTGGGACACACTGGAAAGTTTGGTATAGATGCTGTTTTTATTACCTATTTTAATACCATGTTTAGTAAATATGTCATACTACAAAAAGTTCTAACCATCTTCACAGTTGGATATAAATATAAAACTTTACTTTCAAATGAGTTTATGTTTGTATGTGTCCTGTGGCTTCAGGTTTTTGCCAATCAGTATCTGTCATGAACCGCTATGTGACCCTCAAGTCTACAATATTCACTCCTTAGGGTGGCTATTGACTTCTGATAGGTTCAGGATACTTTCACCATCTGCCTGGAACTGACATATAGGTTCTTGAAAACACAAACAATTAAACCACAGAACTATTTTATTAATTAGATTTGTCCTAAAGGGAAAGAGAGGGCTTACTGTTCTCTTCTGTTGTTTGTTAAATAAAATTGACTAATGCATTAAATTACCCTTTAGCTATTCTGCAAATCCTGCCTATTTGCCAGAGCCCGGCTTTTAAGTTGCCTTCATTATTCCATGCAGTCACACTGCATGTTCTTGACTTGAGCCCTAGGTTGTGTCTATGTATTTTAAATTTGAATTTACAACGTAATGGTGTTTTGCTTTTTGTAATCATTCACTATATACTTTGTTAATATAGAAATGTAAAGCAGTACAAGATAACATAGTTGTTAAAATAAAAAGACTTTGTATTTATTTTCAGATGGTGTGAGGATTTAAAATTTGGAACATGTTTACTGTTCAAAACCAGGCACAAATCCAAAGGAGTGCATTTCAAATTGTTTTCATCTACAAAACACAATGTAAACTTATTTCTTCAGTAGTAAAGTACAAATGAGTACCTGGTATTCTTTGGTTCTTGATTTGGGTACTGGCTGCTTAATCCCAGTCTAAAATGCCAGCCCAAAAGGACTAGGATGACAATTCTCAGGAGAGTCTGAGAGGCTGTATGTGAACTGATGAGATACCTGGAGCCAAAATTGCATGTGAGCACAGAGATGGATACTAAGAATTAGGCACCCCAAAGAAAATAAGTGCCCTATAATAAAGGTATTCTGACCTACTAACAGGGTAGTTTAAGCTCCAATTTGAATAGGGCCTCCCGACTTCCTTCACCAGACCTCCATGCTCAATGGCTACCTTGCTGCTCAGTAGTGTCTTTGGGTGCTTCTGACCAGGGCACCTATCGTGGACCATGGTCATGCCCATGCATGCTCAGCTGCAGCCTCCTTCCACAGCCCAACTACAGGTCCCTCCTGTAGCTCAAAATGCAGTAGCCTTCCAAGGCTTGTTATCCCCTTTATAGGGTTTAATACCTGGCCATAATAACAGTTTTTTATAATAAATTCAATTTTGGTAAAGACATGTAAATGGAGCACATGAGATATGGAAAACTCAAGAAAAAATAAAGTTACACAATCCTCAGGATAACCCTTAAAGGAGAGGAAGCTATCCGATGGGTCAAAAATATAAGATGTATGGAGAATCTGATGGGCATAGAAAGAGGAGAAACACAGCATTAAATGGTTTGGCTGGAATGCCTTTAAAAAGACCCTATCCTACATAAGCATACATATTATAAAAATATGTTAGTTGGCTACCATGTGTCTAGTGTGTGAGGAAGAGATGGATTTTCACTTTTCGGGGGTGTTGTTCCAATGTCAGACCATAAAAATATGTTAGTTGGCTACCATGTGTCTAGTGTGTGAGGAAGAGATGGATTTTCACTTTTCGGGGGTGTTGTTCCAATGTCAGACCATTAGAAAAATGCCCCAGTGTCTAAATCACTTTAGAATAGATGAGTATTGGAGTTATGTTTGCATGTCTAAATAATGTCTGACAGAGAGAGAGAAAGGATAAAAAATATGATTCTGTGATTCTCACCTGTAAATTTGTTTTCTCTTCTATCTTTACTCTGGTGTGGCATACAATCAGTCACGATTGGGTTAACCCTTGACCGAAGGGCGTGGACTGCAAGAAAAATGTGTGGCTCCTCCCAGCTGCACTTCCACAATACAGTAACTAAAAAGCAGTAGGAACAGCTTCCTGGGGGGAATAAAGTATCACTATATCTTTGTAGGAGTCAAAAGGGCAGGCAAGATAATCTCCTCTCCACTATTCTCTATTTATTTTCTTTTTTTATGCTGATCAACTATTTACATATATACAAACTCCCCTAGGACTAGGCATCCAGGGAATGGATATGTAACCTAGCAGATAAGAGTAAGCAATTCTACAGGTGAGAATCACAGAATTGTATCTCTCTCATATTTTACTCCGTCAGACAATCAGTCATGATTGGGACCTCCAAAAGCAGTCCCCTTACTTCATAAATCATATTAATAAGGAGCAAGCTATTCATCTATCTTACTACTGTTTGTATTACTTTCCTACCAAATTATGCATCTGCAGAGGCTCTAACATCTACCTTATAAAACTTAGTAAATGTATGAACTAAAGAACTTGCATGCTTGTCCTGTTGAAGCCTGGTGTTGAAAAGCCCAGGACGCTACAATAGCATGTGTAGAATGAGCTGTACCCTTAAAGGGAGGATTCTTCCCTTTGGAGATATAGGCCCTTTTACCACTTGTCTAATCCATAGGCTTATGATAGACTTAGTTATAATAAATAAGGAGCCCATCTCCTTATGGGTAACCGGAGCAGGACATAAGGAAGGCAAAACCACCTCTTCAAAAAGATGATGGGAAACCACTTTAGGATGTTTACAACAGAACAAAGCCTTGTCCTTATGCAACTCCTTATATGTCATGACTCATTGCCACTAAAAAAGATGAACTTAAGTGTCATTAAGCTTAGTAATGCATCTGCCAGCAGTTCAAAGGGAGGTCTCTGAGGGACTGATAAAACTAGGTTCAGGTCTCACAAAGGCTTATGAGTGACCCCCTGTAAAAAAGTCCTAATAAATTTATTCTCAGAAATAGGTTTCTAAAAAAGATTGATAAAGATAATGTCTGTCCTTTTAAATTGCTGAATTGAAGACCTTCATCAAGACCTTTCTGCTAAAATTCCAATTCTGGAAACAGAAAAAGTTCTACAAGTGAAACTCCACACCAAGCGTTAAATACTCACCAGATTCTGTAGTAAATCTTTGATGACGTTTTCTTCCTGGCTTGCATCATGGTCTGGAAAACTCTGGCAGATAAACCCTTCTCTGCCAAGATGTGTCAATAGCCAGGTTGTCAAAGCCAGAACTCGTAAAATGGGGTGCCATAGAGGCCCCTGTGTGAGAAGATCTGAATCGTTGGGCAGCCTCCAAGGGTTGCCTTGTGACATCCTTACTATGTCTGAGAACCAGCTTCTCCTTGGCCACCAAGGAGCCGCCAGAATAGTTGGGATTCCCTCGCGGGCTATCCTTTTTAGTACTCGACCCAGTGGAATTGGAGGGAACGCATAGAGAAGATTGAATGATGACCACCGAAGAGTCATACAAACTTCAGAACACAGGGGCACAGCCTTAAAGCAAGACACCATCAGGCCCAACAGACACATTCACTGATGAATCGTCGGCTGAGGACAGGACAAGAGATCATGTACCGTGGCCTGAAGGTATAGACCATCTACTGCAAAATGTAAATATTTTTGATGACTTGGCAAAAACGGCATATATAGGTATGCATCTTTTATATTCCCTGTAGTCATAAATTCTTCTCGGCTGAAGCAACATCCCTGTGGATTTTAAATATTCCATGCCTTCTTGGGGATTATGAACAAATTGGAGTAAAACCCCTGACCCCTCTCTAAAAGGGGAACATGACAAACTAGTCCATTCTCCAATAGATGAGCTATGGCGGATCTCAATACTTCTGCTTTCACTGGATTTCAGGATACCCCAGACCAAAAGAACCTCTGGTGAGGTCTGGCCCCTAATTCAATCTCGTAACCTAGGGATACCATTTCCTGTATCCAAAGATCTGTGACATGGAGCCTCCAAATGGGAGAAAAAAGCAGAAGCTGTCCCCCCACACACACAAGGGTCGGGGCATCCCTTCATGCCTTTGTTTCTTTGTTGCGCTAGTAAGATCTTGCCCTATTTTGGGACTTTGGTCTATTCCAAAATTCTTTTCAGTATCCCAGGGAGGTGGAACCTCTTCCCCCGACAAAAGGGCTGAGGATTGGAGGCCCTGAGAAAAAGTGCTAGACTTCAGTTTCTGTGGAAGTTTAGTAGACTTACCCCCAGTAGCTTCCTTTACCATCTCATGTAAATGCTCCCTAAAGAGACGTCCGCCTAAAAAGGGAGTCTCGTCAGATTGCTTTAACAACTTTCTACTTGCCAAAAATGCTATGGATGTGGCGCAGGCCTTAAGGTTGACCCTACAATAGAAAAAGCATGATGTGCCACCTGATCTATGCATTTATCCACTGGATCCTTTGGGGAGGCACTATCAGAGGATGGCATAACAGAAGTCTTAGAATGACCTGAAACTGGAACGTCTACCACAGGATGGCGGGACCATAAATCAATCAGATCTGAGGAAAAAGGAATGTCCGAAAGACTAACCAAGTTCTGCCATTCCTTTTGGATCACATTCGAATAATAAAGTTTTTCTCCAGAAAAAACTGTCTCTGTTTTCCAGCTTAAACAGGGGGCTCAGTGTTTCATTTTCCCTTTCATTTTCTAGGGCTGAGATATCCAAAATCTCTGAAATGGAACTAATCAGACTTTCCATTTGTTCCTTAAACACTGAGCCCCCTTGTGTAGAGGATTCTGATACCTAATCACTTTCTTCCCTATTGGAAGAACCTTCCCCCTCTGATAACTCATCCTGAGACACTACAGCAGCAAAAAGATATTCTTTAGACTCAGAAGAAACAAAACCCCCTTTCATTTTCTAGGGCTGAGATATTCAAAATCTCTAAAATGGAACTAATCAGACTTTCCATTTGTTCCTTAAACACTGAGCCCCCTTGTGTAGAGGATTCTGATACCTAATCACTTTCCTCCCTATTGGAAGAACCTTCCCCCTCTGATAACTCATCCTGAGACACTACAGCAGCAAAAAGATATTCTTTAAACTCAGAAGAAACAAAATGCTTCTTTTTCTTTAATACCTTCTTTGGGACAGGTGGTTCCAAACGGCCTTCTATGCGGGCCAACCTATCCGCAATCTTTTAGTGGACACTATCATCTTGGTTATCCTCAGTAGCCTGGGCTAACAAAAGAACCTTAGGTTCTGAGAGTCAAGTGACAGGGGCCTCTTCAGGAGCCCATTCTACAGGAAACTGTTATGAAACTGGGCGAACCCTTTCTACAGGAGACATCCCTATAGTGCTGTCCTGTGGCCTTTGCATACATACTGAACATGGGGTAAACCTGCCTGCTAAAAGACCAGATCCGATTACCCCGGATGCCTCCGTCATGGTGAATAGTAGTAATACAGTCTAAAGAATCCCAGATCGCCTAAGACTGAAGTAATGTATATAACAGACCTCGATAGTCGCAAACGACTACTCCAAGACCTTAAGGGTGAACCACACCAAATATTGCTTTTCCTTTCCCCACAATCTACAATGCAAAAATTAAATATTATAATAATAGTAAAACAATAAATTAATAATAAACACTTACCAAGACAGCAGTGCAGGTCCTCTTTAATGGAGCCGCAGCAGTGACCACAGCAGCAGCTCAGGAAGCGGCCCTGGAAGATTAAAGGGCAATTCTGGGGTCCTGAACATTACATTTTTATATAGCAGCAAGTTCTCATTGGTTTTGGCATGTTGGAGTTGTCATTTAGTCCCTTTTCGGTCTAGTAATGTCGATGTCAGAAACCGCTTACCTGGGCCCTGTTCCAGCGCAGTCTCCAGGCGGCCGGCCGCAGCAGCTCCTGCTAGGCCGCCCTCCTTCCTCGCCCCCGCGTCTCCTCCTCTGCTCGTACTCGCGCGCGCGTCCTGCATTTGCCCTCCGGCGGCGCTGTTGTCAGCGCGCCCGCCGGAGGAGGAATCAGTAGAGCCTATGGGCTCAGCTAGGGGGGAACTCCCCCCTCACAGTTAAAGGACCAATGAGCCCTAGGTTATGGATTGCCCCTTTGGTTGTGCGGGCCAATCAGCCCCACAGGAGTCTCTTGGGCTATACGCCCTTTCCTTGTGTCAGCCAATGAGCTGTAAGTTCCCAGTTGCACCAATCACGTTCTCTCCCAATCATGTCTTGTCCCTATAAAGCCTGTTCCCCATCATTCACTCAGTGCCTGTGATAGCGCCTTATACCTAGCTTTGTCTTGTGTTACTGCCGTGTTTGATCTTCGTTGCCGACCCCTGCCTGAATCGACCAATCTCTATCTGACTTCCGTTGCCGACCCCTGCTTGAAACCGGCCATTCTCCGTTTGATCCCTGTTGCCGACCTCTGCTTTGTACCCCGACCTCGAGCTGCTGGTGTCGACTTCTGGCCTGTCTCTGGACTTCCGCTAACTCGCTCTAGTCATTGGTTCTTCAGACCTCCAACCAGTAAGCTCTCATCCTTTGAGCCATTGAAGTCCTGGGGGCAACCGATCCCAGGCAGGCCTATTCTGCGTCCCGGCAAGCGGGGGCTCCTACAGGTGTAGCTGGCTGCGGAGATTGGGGGTTGAGGGCTTACCTGGAGGGCTGGAGTTACCTGAGCGTGACAGTCGATATTAAGCCAAGGTTGCCAGTTTGCTCAGCTAGGGTGGGCTGGTAGTGCAAGGCTGCAGAGTCTGTGTAGGTAAATAAGAACAAAGTGTAAGGTGCTAGCAGAGGCCCTTATTCATGAAGGGATAGCGTCAGGTAGTGGCTGGTTATTGAGAGGTAGCGACAGGTAGCGACTGGTGAACGCCGGTCACGGCAAGCAATTCCACATTTTTCAAGCAGAATCTGTTTAGCGACTGGGATAACGCCATGTAGCGTCTGATTCATAATTTTCCCAGCCTCAGCGAACAGCGCCGGTGTTCAGCCTTGCACAGCGCCAGGTATGACCTCTCGCTACCTGACGCTCTGCCATACATTTCAATGGACTATCTTGTCCTTCCCTTTAAACTGTGTTTCTGTTTTTTTTTTTTTTTTAATCTCAAATAATTCTGTGACCTTTCCTGGCATTGAATAAGGAGTTTTTTCACATTTTTTTTATTTTTTATATATTTCTTCAGAAATGACATTACAGGTCTGCCATTAAAGTGTTCATGTTACAATGTTGCTACAATGTAATTCCATGTTTTCGCTTTGTTACTAGTGGAAAGATGCTGAAAAACAGACTTTAAACACACCGCCTCCTGCGCTCTGGGCTTCAAACAAGCATTTTTCAGCGCCAGAGATTTGTGAGGCTGTTTTTTTGCTGAATATCGTGTGAGTCGGTCGCTATGAGCAGTCGCTACCATGCGCTCCCATACAGCGCTGTACTGGTCAAATAGCGACTCCTCACAATGTATTCAACATTAATGAACAGCGACTATGAGCTAGCGACCCACGGCTGAGCACAGTGACTACTAGCGGGCGCTCTGAAAATGCCTGCTACAGACGCTCATCTGTCGCTACCTGGCGTTAGTGATGAATCAGCCTGTTAGTGTCAGAGAGAGATTGAAGATCTTGGGTATGTAGATTTACAGGGGTTAGGCAAAGTAACATTCAATATTTTTAATGCCTTTATTTTCTTTTTAATCTAAGCATACATGTATCAGTTAGATATAGAAAAGTAATTTGGTCGAGTTTTTAGGCAAAGTATTCAGCTCCGAAAAGCAAGTAATAGGACCATTGGGTAAATATTTTCTTTGTCACTCATTTTTTCCAAAATTAGATAAACACAATGACTAGTTAATGTCATACACATTTGCCAATCGTGTTTTTTGTGTCTCTTTTGTTCCTTTGCTTTAATGAACACAAATGTGTGCACTCAAGAACACAAACTAAAGATTGTTTTACTGCCAACAGAAATACTTGCAACTAGGATGCTTTCTTTGAGGTACACAGAACAAACTCCATTCTAAACACAAACCATTTATTAAACTGACAGAAAACTATACTTAATGTGTCAGTTTCTGTGATTTATGGAGCAGTTTAATATGTACATATGCCAGGATGAAAAAAAGGCATAGCAGCTTTACCATTAAGGTGCTGTCAGAGCCAGGATATTTTTTTTTAAAGAAACCAATAAACACAGAAAATGGTAAATTATGACTCTAGTCAGCAGATACATTTACCAATTATGTACATGATTGCTGTAGTCTTCATTTGTAGTAGTGCAGACAACCAGAGAACCTGTAATTCAAAACAGTGGATTATGGATAACCAAATATATGAGGGGTGTGTGCTATCTACCTAAATTTGAAAAAAATATTGAACATTCTACTTTTCAATCACCCTTGAATTCAGCACACATAATTCACTTCGCCTTCAGTGATCCTCAGAATAGAAGATGCTTGATGCTGCAGGAACCCCGTTACTGTCTCTTTGGCTGCATTATCATCAGGAAATTGCTGCCCCTGCAGAAATGTCTTTAGATTACAAAAGAGAAAGTAATCACTGGGAAACAGATCTGGACTGTAGGGTGGATGGTTTTCCTGATAGCAGCTCATGATTTGTAACATTTGTGAGCTGGTGTATTGATATATATATATATATATATATATATATATATATATATATACAACAAGGAGGCTTCCACATGGCCCCCAACCCCAAGACACAATCTTTATTAATTCATATAAACACTACAAAGATTAAAATACATTAAAAACTAGTTATATGAACATTCCACTAGAGGGCAAAAGTGCTATGTGCTATATATACAATTGATGAACAGTGGACTTCCCATTCGAGGAAGCGACGTTTGTCGCGTAACGCGTAGGCTGGGGGAAGGGCGCGTTATTTTTTGATGTATATGGAGGTTTACACTGTATAATTCTCTTGCACTTAATCACTTTAGCACATATAGTATATAATATTAGAGTTGTTCATTATTTGTATATAAAACACATAGCACTTTTGCTTGGAGCACTAGGATCCAGTCAGTTTTCATAGGGACATATGTTTGATATCTGACCTAGATAATTGTGCATAACCACCAGCGCCCTCTAGTGGAATGTCATATAACTAGTTTTTAATGTATTTTAATCCTTGTAGTGTTTATATGAATTAATAAAGGTGATTATTGTTATCATTTAAACGGAGTGGTGCAGAGTGTGTCTTGGGGTTGGGGGCTGTGTGGAAGCCTCCTTGTTGTGTACATGTTGGATTCAGGTACCCAAGTCTGCACACTTCTTTGATTACTTGTGTTGGTGCGGCCACTTGTTGTATTATATATATATATATATATATATATATATATATATATATATAATGCCTTCATTTTAAAGCATAGGTATCTTCAGTAGTTGTCTTGTGCGGCATGAATTTTTGCATTAAAACACCTTTTTCCCCAAAAGCTGTTGCCATGACTTTTCCAGAGACTGCTGTACAAAAAATGTCTTTGGAGCTGGTGAGCCATTGTGCTTTTATGGCATAGCTACCAGGAATAAGCCCCTCCCCCCAACCATATCACACTACCCAATATAACAGATATCAATACTGTGGCATAAATACATAAATACTTAAAATGTTAGGATTCAAAATTGGTAGTGGAATATCAGTACACTAAATATACTAGCGTAAAATTACACAATGAGCGTTACTTGTAGTAACGTGCAGTAAGAAGTGGGGGGTGCAAACAAATAGAAAAGCAGCAGTATCAAGCATGAATAAGAATATGAAGAAATTACTGATTAACAGTCACTGATGTATTTACATAATACTAAAAAAGTACACACTTATAAGGCCAGCCATAAACACGATGTAGTAGCAAAACAAATAATTAGACCAAACAGAAATACTCAGCTAAGCCAAGAGGGGGGTTCTCAAACAGTCCAATGCGCACGTGATCTGTGGGCTTATGTCCACTGCCTCAGGGAGTAAATTGCATAGACTCTTGATTGGTCTCAGGTTCATGAGACCAATTTGAGAATAGTAGTCTCCTGCATTTTCTCTAAGCATGTCTAAATTCGCTTGAATAAACTGCTAGAGACATGTTTTTTGCTTAGGTCTAAACATTTAGGTCTAAGATAGTCTATCTATCCTTTAATACTTGTGCTGTGAATAATTTTAGTACAAAAGAAATTGTCTGATATCTGCAAAAAATCATGGAAGAGATCCAGACAATGACCATGTTTCACAAACATTTTCAGGAATGCATGACATTTAACATTTCTTAAATGTCACACATTTTTGTTATCCATTTTTCTCTAATGTTTGCAGCTATGGCTTGCTCATCCTATTTTCTGCATTGCAGTAGATATGTTGGTATTCCCCAGTATTTTCACTCCTGGATTAGAACAGATGGCACTCAAGGGGCGAGGCTGCCAAAGTTTCCCACAATCATTTAAGCTTGTAAGTTTATGATTGAATGATCTGTCAGGTTTGTTTTGAAGTTTTAAAAAGTTGTGGTTGCAAAATGTTTAACAAAATGAAAAGTTTATGCAAAATGAAAATGGGGAGGGTGCATCTGTTCTGGGGGAGGGGATGGCTAAAAGGTTAGAGGAGTGTTTAAAATAAGCACTGAAGAAATAAGAAATGAAGGTTTCTTAAGGGATACTATCCTGGAGCACCTTGGGGAAAATGACCTTATTACTCCATATCAGCATGGATTTATGAGGAATCGCTCCTGCCAGACAATCAGCTTTTATGAGGAGGTAAGTTCAAGATTGGATCAGGGGGAGTCATTGGATATCATATATCTTGACTTTTCTAAAGCATTTGATACTGTGCCACATAAAAGGCTGGTACAAAAGATGAGAATGCTTGGACTGGGGGAAAACGTGTGCAGATGGGTGGGAAATTGGCTTAATGATCGGAAGCAGAGGGTGGTTATCAATGGTACACACTCAGATTGGGTCACTGTTACTAGTGGAGTACCACAAGGGTCAGTTCTGGGACCAATTCTCTTCAATATATATATAAATGACATTGGGTATGGATTAAACAGTAAAGTCTCAATCTTTGCAGATGATACAGATTTAGATAAATTGGAAGCATGGGCAGTTAAAGGGCAAATGAAGTTTAACACAGATAAATGTAAGGTTATGCACATGGGAAGGTGAAATCTGTGTCATGATTACACACTAAATAAAGAAACACTTGGTAAAACAACAATGGAAAAGGACCTAGGGGTTTTAGTTGACAATAAGCTCAACTGTAGTAATCAATGCCAGGCAGCTGCTGCCAAGGCAAATAGGATCA
This sequence comes from Gastrophryne carolinensis, assembly GCA_027917425.1. NCBI lineage: Eukaryota > Metazoa > Chordata > Amphibia > Anura > Microhylidae > Gastrophryne > Gastrophryne carolinensis. Next base: position 540,660,874 of record CM051234.1, read on the forward strand.
TGGGGTGCATCAGGAGGGGCATAGGTGCTCATGACCAGAGCATCATTTTACCCCTGTACAAGTCACTGGTCAGACCCCATATGGAATACTGTGTACAGTTCTGGGCACCTGTGCTTAAGAAGGACATTTCAGAACTAGAGCACGTTCAAAGAAGGGCAACAAAATTAACAAAAGGAGTGCGGGGGCTAGAGTACCCGGAAAGATTTCCAAGTTAGGTTTATTTAGTCTAGAAAAAAGACGATTGAGGGGTGATCTAATAACTATGTATAAATATATTCGGGGTCAATACAAAGATCTGTCCCACAATCTATTTATACCCCGGAGTGTAACCATAACCCGGGGGCATCCACTAAGGTTAGAGGAAAGGTGCTTTCTCCACCGACATAGGAGGGGATTCTTCTCTGTAAGAGCAGTGAGACTATGGAACTCGCTGCCAGAGGAGGTAGTAATGATGGATACAGTAAAAACGTTCAAAAGTGGCCTTGATGCCTTCCTGGCATGTAATAACATTTCCAGCTATGGCTACTAGACCACTGGAAGGAGTTAAACAGGCTGAACTGGATGGACTAAAGTCTTTATTCAGCCTTACATACTATGTTACTATGTTACTATGTTTGTCATGCTGTGCAGGAATACAGGGGGTGGTAAACAAAAAAGAGTGGGGACGTAAGGACCCCCCAGACGTACTTACATGGTTTCGGCGAGTGAACGATATAATGAGGTTCAAGAGGCTTATGGCCTCGCGAGATGACACGTACGAGAAGTTCGCTATGACATGGTATGGTTGGATGGCCTTTTCTGAGTCCATAGAAAGGAAGAGCCTATTGGGTTTTACCTAGGTGACTACCCAGCCCGCCCCATTACTCCTCCTCCCCTCCCCCCCTTCTTGCCCCCCCCCCTTTCAAGAGTTTCACAGTGTGTTATGTGTCCTCTATGCACGCTCAGTGCTTAATGCTATAGGTTGTCCCGACAGCCCAGAAGGTGTCATAGCAAGTGGTCCAGGAGTTGCCATTAGTGAGGACGCGAGAAATGGCCTACAATAGAGGGCACAAATTAGGCCAGAGACAAATTTGTTGGCAAGGGAGACTTTTTATTACTATTTTATGTACAAAATGTCAAGTGCAATTGCTGAACCATTTCTGTATTACTACTACGCTGCTGTGATGTTATGTGCCTAACTTTCCTTGTTATGTGCCTAACTTTCCTTGTTTTTGTTCTATGTCCTGTTTTTTCAATGGAAAAAAAATCTCTTAATAAATAAAGAATTTATAAAAAAAAAAAAAGAGTGGGGACATTGCCTTATATAATGATATTAAGGGTCTGATTTATCAAGCATTTGTGCAAATTACAATTTATATTTTTTTTTTACACCGACGCACGTTGCTGCACTGCCAGAAATTAATTCACAAAAACATAAGCAGTGCAGCATCATGAAAAAAATAATACATTATATTTTGCACTCTTAAAATGTGCACCTTTGTGGCATAGTCTGTTAGAAGTGCTTGATAAATCAGGTCCAAAATCTACTATGCAACCAATGAACTGCATATATAATAATGTACTATAGATAATTAATAAACTACAAACCTTTACTAGTTTACTTTTACTTTTGGCTTTGCAAACTCGTAAACACACAAAAGCCTAGCATCAGAAATATGCTAACTAATTATGTGCTAAAAGTCTGAAAGACCTAAATTTAACCCTGGTACAGGGCCTTCAAAATGTATTTATACCCCTTAAACTTTTAACATTAAACATTACAGTCACAAACTCCAGCCCCTTCCTGCAAAGAAGGTCTCCCTTCTATATAGCCATCCTGCTAATGTAATAAAAAAAAACACTCACCTTCACCCCGAATGCAGCGGTGCCGAGGCTGCCGGCACCGAATGCTCACCGCCATCTTCCTGAAGTCCCGGTCAGCTGCTGGGAGCAGATGCTCTCTGCATAGCTCGTGTTCCCGCCTACCCATTCAAGTTAGGAAGTTATTTGATAGAGCAACACAAAGTAGCAAGTAGATGTGAAGTGTAAAGAAAATGGTCCATGCTTTTTAACATTTTTAGTGGAAACTGCGTGTATATGTATTCAGCCCCCGAGTCAGTACTTTGTAAGACCACCTTTAGCTGCATTTATTACTGCAAGTTTGTAAGTTTAGGTCTATAGCAGCTTTGCACATCTAGAGGCTGACATTTTTGCCCACTGCAAAATAGCTTTAGTTCAGTCAGACTGGATGGAGAGCATTTGTGAATAGCAGTTTTTGAAGTCATGTCACAGATTCTCAATGGGATTTGAATCTGGACTTTTGTTGTGTCATTCCAACACATGAATATGCTTTGATTTAAACCATTCCATTGTAGCTTTGGCTGTATGTTTAGGGTGGTTGTCCTACTGGAGGGTGATCCTACATGCCAGTGTCAAGTCTTCTGCAGCCTCTAACAGGTTTTCCTTCAGGACTGCCCTGTATTTGGTTTCATCCACCTTACCATCAACACTGATCAGTTTGTCAGTTCCAGTGGAAGAGAAGCATCCTCACAGCATGATGCTACCACCACCATGTTTCACTTTTGGGATGATATGCAATGTTAGCTTTCTTTCACACAGAGCATTTGGCACTTAGGTTAACAAGTTCAACATTAGACTTATCTGACCAGAGCACCTTCCTACACATGCTTGCTGTGTTGCCTACATCTGACGGCCACCTATGGGAAACAACTACGTACGCACCTGCTCCGGTATTGGTCAGGTGCGTGGCGTTGCTTTGGCGTGTTTCATTTGGAGGTGATGGGTGTATGATGGGCGCTACAGCACACGTGGAGCTGGGTCTACTTGTTAATTAAGGTATGCACACCTCTCTCTCATTACACACAGATGTCTGTAATTATGTATTGTTAGAATATGTATACATTTCTTATGTGTGAGTTATCGCTGTGTCATGAGTAAGGGATAATGCCCGAAGCGCGTAGACGTAACAGGATGCTTGTGGTTATGTTTCTCATGTCTGTGTTGCTGTGATGGCCTTTTAACCGTGTGGAATAAATAAGTTTATTTAAATAAGTTTTTGAGAACTATCGTGTTGGAGGTGAGCGCTCTGAGTCCCTGCCTGTTGTATTGGAGCTACATAGAATTCCCGGGTTGTACAGCTGGCAATCTTTTGTTACTCGTACATTGTGTTGCCTACATAGTTTGAGGCAAACTGCAAATATTCTCATCCATAAAGACCAGGTTTGTGTAGTACACAACTAATAGTTATCCTGTGAACAGATTGTCCTGCATTTCCCTGATCCAAAGTATGCCAATTATGATAACGCCATCCTATGTCAGGGAACTGAATAAAGAGAAAATTTTGTTAGGCAAGTAAAAAATGAAAAATACCAGATTCCTGATAATGGAGGAAGGCGTATTAGTGGCACCAAGCTTTAAAACCTACTATTACGCTAACCATACACAAAGATTACTGAGATAGACCCTACTTCTAAAGGAGAAATGGGTGAAGATAGAAGTAGGAGAAACCACTATTTGCCAATTAAGTTATACAAAAAAAACAAACAAAATACCAATCTGGTAGCACTTATGCTAAAAGCTCTTATAACAAATAACAACCTAAACCCTGCCCAAATTCGATAATTTCACAAATTGGAAATAAAAGCATAAACTCAAATATTTCTATATAATTCTAGACTGCTCTTCTTTATGAGATCAATAACTACTGAAACTATTGCTGAAGTACAATAGCCTCGATTCAAAGACACATTCGTCCGGACTTCCGTAGCTGTCTGTGAAAGTTTTGGTGGGTGTTAGTCTTTTTTTTGCTTTTTTTCGTCCATTTTCTACTCGCACGAACGTTCGGGAAAATGTGTATATGCGCTTTCGATGAACGGAAGCAAATCGGAACATTTCCAAACAAAATCGGAAATTTTCAGTTCGTTCAGATAACTTCCGTTGTTGGGATGGTTTCTGTCTGATTCAGAAAGATGATTTCCGACAGACCAACACCCTATAAATCCGTTTCATTTTCGATCCACTTACGAGACCTTTGAGGGCTCGGATTGCTATTGCTGAACATGTTTTGTGGCTATGTGGAGGAGTCTGCGCGCCTTTAGCACCAAGGCATTGCATGTATCAGCATGGCCGAGACCATAAATTGTATAGCAATGCATACCTGAATCAATACATTTCATGTATGCCTTATAGATGCATTTTAATGCTGACCAAAATTAGTCTTTAGCATGTAAACATTTATTTTTCCACACATCCATATAATTGCTATATTTTTTTAGACTTATGTCCTTTGTGAATTATATTTGGATTGTTGAACTTGAATCTTAATTTGTTGTAGGAGTTATTGTTTTAGTTGGTTACCTTTGCTTTGTGTAATTATTTTATATTTGGTTGCAGGAACTGCAAGATGTGCCACTCGCCCTTACTCCTGATGCCCGTAGAATGCGGGCCAGGGGTTCTCTAATCGGGCACTATGCAAAACCCGGGCAGTGGTGGCGAGGGCCCTCTGGCTTTTGAAGTCCAGATTTAGGTGTTTGGACCATACGGGGGGGGGGGGGGAACTGCAGTATGACCCCAACAAGGTTATACCAAAATTTAAATTTACGTTTTTTAACAGGGACCACACATGCCAGAGTGGCACAACTGAGTGTCAGGGTCCTTCAGTTGGTGGGCGAGATGCAGGAGCAGCGCAACTCATTGGGGACCACAGATGAAGAATAATGTTCTGTGGCCTGCCATTGCTAAGTATTTTGTTTTTTATAGTTGTAAAAATTTTAAATTTTCAAAATGTTTTTAAATTTTATATTTTATGATGGTATAAAAAAAAATGTTACATTGTCATTTCATTTACAAAATACATTAACACAAAACTAATGGGCCCAGAAATATTTAAAGATGAATATTCACATGACCGAGAAGTGATTTGGGGTAAGTTTTAGGGGGCTAAAATGGAAGAAGAACTAACCAATATATATATTGGGGACCACAGATGAAGAATAATGTTCTGTGGCCTGCCATTGCTATGTATTTTGTTTTTTATATTTGTAAAAATTTTAAATTTTCAAAATGTTTTTAAATTTTATATTTTATGATGGTATAAAAAAAAATGTTACATTGTCATTTCATTTACAAAATACATTAACACAAAACTAATGGGCCCAGAAATATTTAAAGATGAATATTCACATGACCGAGAAGTGATTTGGGGTAAGTTTTAGGGGGCTAAAATGGAAGAAGAACTAACCGAGAAGTGGTTTGGGTGAGCTTTAAGGGTACAAAAGGGAAGATGGAGGATAGTGCTAAGTGGTTTGGGTGAGCTTTAAGGGTCCAAAAGGGAAGATGGAGGATAGTGCTAAGTGGTTTGGGTGAGCTTTAAGGGTCCAAAAGGGAAGATGGAGGATAGTGCTAAGTGATTTAGCTAAACATTGTAGTAGAAGTGAGGGTGGCAAATATGTAGGCGAGCACTTTAATGAGTTAAGTTTGTAGTGCGCAGGCACACGATGGTAAGGATTCCATCTGGACGATTATTTATTGAAAAAGGGAAACAGAATCGAACGGGAAACGTAAAGGATTCGTTGGAGGATACGATGGGAAAAGGGCAAAAACGAAAGCCTACCTTGTAACATGTGAAAATGAAACGGAAAAGTCTGGATGGAAAATGACATCCTCGTAATTCGTAATCTGCCGTACGAACGGACGGAAACTTTACAGAAGGTTTTCAATGCATGCATTGAATCGCTCGAACGCTCATACGAGAACCGAAACATTTCACACAAAAAACAGATCGGCACGAAAACGGAAGTTTTTTTGTGTCTCTCTGAATCGAGACTAATGTTAGAAGACCAATTTCTCAAATAATTTCACAGAAAGGCCTTAATAGTAAAGACAATCTAATTCCAACACCATATCAGATTTTTATATGTGAAAGTATAACTACAGTATTACATTCCTATCCAGCTACTATCACACTTGTCTTAAGCAGATAGAGGTCAAAGAACCAACATATAGGACAAAATGGGAAGAGGATATACACGAAAATATTGGATCGCCATTTTGGATAGAATTTTCAAAACATAGCTATTCTTCTCGGAAGTTAGCAAATTCTAAACATATGATTCAGTTCTATCTAACTTTGGATTAGACAACAAATTACTTGTTGGTGGTGTAATCAGTATACAAATATTTTGCTACATTTGAGGTGGGATTGTGAAAAAGTAGCCATTTTTGGCAAAAATCATTTAATATAGCCAAAATAAATAGCATATTTTACCCAGGATCCTAAATATATTCTTCTGAATTATAGCAATCATGCCTTTGTGACAATTCAATTAGGAGTGGACGTGACGTGTCACACCTCCCTCCCTATGTGGAGCACCAGAAATATATTAAATCTTCACAAAAGCATATCTTCAAAAAATCTATATAAATTTTATTAATTACATGGCAATACATAAAAAACATATAAGACAATTATACACAAATATACACCACAAGACTATTAAAACCAAGGCTGATCCCCCTTTAACATACTCAATAATAAATTGTCAATCTGAATCCAATAATCACTATAATATAAAGTGCATGTGCTGTGTACTCTCATAAAAAAGGAATGTACTGAAAAGATTAATCAATGATACATTTTCATGGAAATGTGTGTGTCTGTACAGACACACCCAAGTCCATAAGAATTATGCCGGCATAATGAACCAAATAATTATCAATTGATTATGTATACTCAATAAATAATATATATACAATAAAAAAATTTTTTAAAAATGTGACAATGAGTGCAAAAAAATGTGTATATATGAAAAATTGTGTATTATTACAAAAGAAACAATGAACAATATATATACAACTACCAATAATGAAAAAAACCTTGTTATCCAGTGAATACCAAAATACAACACCAAGTGCTAAACTGATCAAAACGTGGAAACTATACCTAAACACAAATGAAGTCTATATCTACCCTATCTAATCACAAATGGAATCTATGTCTACCATATCCCACCCGAGGTGGAGATTTAAAACGTCGCCTCTTGCAGCGTGAGCTGCGATGGATTTTTGACTTGGATACCAGATCGCCAAACGGACTGAATGAAGACTGGTCATTTACACCCTTTATGGGGTAGTATGTATTGGGTGAATTCTTGGCTCTAGGTGGGCTTTTGATGGAGATGATGTGGCCGAGGTGGTTCAGGCCAGCATCTTTTCCAATAGCATAGCTTTTTTGATTTTCTTTGGGCTTGTTTGCATATTGGTGGTAAGAAGGTGCATTTGGATATTTGTGTTCCCATGATGATGACATTCATTACAATATTTAGTTTAGATTGTATATGATGGTTTGTGGTAAGGTGTGTGGGACACAGCAATTTGACACAGTCCGGGCACATAGAGCCAGACTGTGTTTTGTTGTGATCTCACACACAAGATTAGTGTGCACTGCGAGTTCATTCATGCACAGTAGTGCACATTTGGGCAACAGGGACACGGCTTTCATACCGTGGGTACATGGTGGTAAAGGTTTTTATGTCTATTTCCCCCTTTTTCTGGATATTTAGTTTTATTTTGTCACTTTTTCTCACAGTTTTTCACATTCCTTCACACATTTTTTCACACTTTTTTTCACATTTTTTCACATATTAATACACATTTTTTAGATGAATAACACTAGTGTTATCACACACACAAAAAATTAAAAATAATTTTATTTTTATGTTCATTTTTTCACGTGTAAGTTCATGCTTTGCACATATTTTCACAGGCCGCAATTTTTTGCATTTTTGTATTTTTGGTTTAAAAAGGTTTTTTGAACATTTTTATTATATTTCTCTCACTATTATTTAATATTTTTCTCATTATTATTTATCATTAATTTTCTCACTACCACATCCCCTTTTTTTTTTTTTTTTTTTTCATCATTGTACATTCATTTATTATTATTTTCATTTTTATTTACAATCATTTTTATTTTTATTTATTACTCGTTATTTTTTATATTATTTTTTTATATTTTTTATTTTTTCATTTATTTTCAGGTATACAGTTCCTTTTGGAAGATAATTTATTTGTTGTCCGTAGGATTAATGATGGACCTTTGTGGCACAATACCAATACACTTGAGAACAAGATCTGAATCCACCAGGATCGGGAGGAATCCGCCTACCCCAACCATTGCATAAACACAAGTTTACATGGATCTCAGAAGAAGGATACATAATATATTGGACCCAAGATCTAGGGTCCAGATCAATCTCAATTTCATAATTATGAATCATATGACCTGTCATTTTTTGTATTCATTCTGTGTAAGTTTCACCTGGTCTTGGGGCTCATGTATAGAGGATGTGTACTTTTGATAGGTAGTCCTGTAATCATGATTATATTGCCAGGACCAGGGGGATCGTTATTCCCTCTTACGGGGGCAGCCGGCATGGGTCAAGATGTTTAGATTAGGTGGAGCTAGTTATATAGTTCCTTTTCGGTCTCCTGTTGTGGGGGTCTCCCCCCTCCCCCCCCCCCCTTTTTTCTTTGTATTGGGGGTTCCCTCTTCCCCCCCCCCCTTTTTTTCTGTATTGAGTACATCAGCATTCTGCTCCTTCTTATTGCATATACATGATAATGGGCATACATCTTGGATACCCTTCTTGGGGTGTGGCCATATTACACTTGGCATTTTTGTCATGAATAATAATTATCTATAGTCACTTCTGTGCGTTGCAATATTTGATCGTTTTTTTATTTATATGGACGCCTGGTTGTCCCCATTATTTCTTGTTCCCTCCCTCTCTTCCTCCCCTTCTTCCCCTCTGTGTCTCCGTTGCCCCTGTGTTGCTGTCCTGTGCATGATGATGGTTCCAGGTGGTGCGCGGGAACGTCGGTCACTGTGGCCGCGGGCCGGGGCTCTTGATGTGTGTGTGTTGTGCACAGTAGCCCTGGTCTGCTGCGACGCGCTCCCTTTGATAGCGGTGCAGTGCCGGCTCATTGAGAGTGACAGTGGTCCGGGTCATGTGACAGCACTTGGTCAGGTGATGGGGTCATGTGAGCGGAGGACGGAGGACGTCATCAGGTTCAGATGCGGTATTGCTTCCTGATTACACACGTGTGGAATGGCGGGAGGGGAGGACGAATGGGGTGCCTGTGCGGAGGTAAGACTAGTTATTTAAACACATAGTTTTATTCATCATTCACCCTCACCCTTTGAAGCCGCACGGGCAGCGGCGGGCGCGTGGGTGTTTTTGTGCGATCCCCCCTCATCTGATGACTGTGGCTCTGTGTCGATTCTGGTAGTATCATCTATTGAAATTGCTGGCACAATGGTTTATTGTGTTTAGGTTCACATGATCACCTGTTCATTTGGGTGGGATATGGTAGACATAGATTCCATTTGTGATTAGATAGGGTAGATATAGACTTCATTTGTGTTTAGGTATAGTTTCCACGTTTTGATCAGTTTAGCACTTGGTGTTGTATTTTGGTATTCACTGGATAACAAGGTTTTTTTCATTATTGGTAGTTGTATATATATTGTTCATTGTTTCTTTTGTAATAATACACAATTTTTCATATATACACATTTTTTTGCACTCATTGTCACATTTTTAAAAATTTTTTTTATTGTATATATATTATTTATTGAGTATACATAATCAATTGATAATTATTTGGTTCATTATGCCGGCATAATTCTTATGGACTTGGGTGTGTCTGTACAGACACACACATTTCCATGAAAATGTATCATTGATTAACCTTTTCAGTACATTCCTTTTTTATGAGAGTACACAGCACATGCACTTTATATTATAGTGATTATTGGATTCAGATTGACAATTTATTATTGAGTATGTTAAAGGGGGATCAGCCTTGGTTTTAATAGTCTTGTGGTGTATATTTGTGTATAATTGTCTTATATGTTTTTTATGTATTGCCATGTAATTAATAAAATTTATATAGATTTTTTGAAGATATGCTTTTGTGAAGATTTAATATATTTCTGGTGCTCCACATAGGGAGGGAGGTGTGACACGTCACGTCCACTCCTAATTGAATTGTTGCATTGTTAGTGGTGTGAGCACAGACCTATTGGACTAGTAGTGCACCCCATACAGTATAATTACAATCATGCCTTTGTGGGTGCAGGCAAGGCCCAGAAACTAAAAATAGCAATCATATGTATGCAGAATGCCAAAAAGGCTAAGACACCATTTAGATCACCCCGATTCATATGGATGAAATGATGTATTTGCACCATGCTGTGTAAAATCATTCAAAAAAATATATATATTCTCCCACCTGAGCTGCAGACCCTTCTGGCTGCTTCCATGGAATGTTCAGTGCATGGATGAGCATGGTTTGTTGTTCTCAGAAGTTCTTAAAAAAACTCTAATGCCTTCAAACAACAGCTGTAGTTATACTAAGAATAAATTACATACTGGTGGACTCCATGGATTTTATTTAGGGGTATTGGAGTCCAGGGGAAATGAATACATATGCACACCACGCTTTTCAGTTTTTTATTTTTTAAACTTTAAAAAATAACATTTTCTCTACACTTCAAATACTTGCTACTTGTTCAGCCTAGAAAGAAGGAAGAGACATGATTGAGACATTTATATATGTGAAAGGGTTGACGAGGGAAGTGTTTTCAAGAAGAAACTTAATCATAGAACAAGGGTGCACAACCTGAAGCTGGTAAGAGGGAAGATCAGGAACAATATAGTAGAATAGAAGTAGTAAACTTCCAGCAGAGGTAGTTGATAATCAACAGTGAGTTTAAACATACCCAGGATAAGCTTACATCTATCCTAAGATAAAGAGAACAGTGAAGGGCAGACTTGATGAACGATATGGGGTCATTCTGCCATCAACTTTCTATTACTTCAAATTATTTACCTGGTAACTTTTTTTCTAAACACCCAAATGGGCAACATACCCATGAGAGACCTCATGTCACCGCCCCTAGGTTGGAACACATGATCACCAGAAATGGATAAAACTTTAGCCCCTGCTCCCAGTCTCCAGTTGTATATATAAAGACAGACCAAAACAGTACTGATAAGTAACCATGAATTACAACCAATGATATCTAAAGGGAGGGAAACCCATATGCTGCTTGTTCGGATGTTTAGAAAAGAAGTTACCAGGTAACTAACTTAAGTTTTCTCAAAGCATCCTCCAGGCAGCATACTCATAAGAGATAACCAAGATCTACCTCTATTGTGGGGAATGCAGACCGACACACTCCTGCCAAAGGACTGATCCTGTTAGGTCAGCAAGTCTAAATAGTAATGCCTAACAAAAGTCTTACCTGAAGACCAGTTGGCCCCTTTACAAATTTTTTCAATAGAGGCCGCAGCTTGCTCCTCCCAAGACGTAGAGACACTTCGCATGAAGTGAGCTGTAATCCTGCCTGGAACCTGGATCCATGATAGGCCAAACTAATAGCGTTCCTCATCCTACATGCCAAAGTTGACTTGAATACTCAATGCCCCTTTCCCAGTCCTGAGAATGACATGAACAGACTATCTGCCTTCGTCTAATCTTTGGTTTGACGAAGATATTCCAGAAGACATGCTCTGACATCCAAAGATTTATCCATAAAGAATCTTTACTGTCCGCTGAAGAAAGAACAATATAAAAATCAGAAGATATCTTTGGAAGGCAGCAGGGAAAGAAAGGGGTGACGACAGGACAATGCTTGGATATGACTGACTCTCTGCCGAACTAAAAACAGAATATTCCAGGTGAGGAATTTAATAGGAGAGCCCTGAATAAGTTCAAATGGAGGAGCTGTCATTACTGTCATGACTTTAGCTAGATCGCATTGAGGTACTGTCTTCATGCAAACTGGCTTAGATCACCCCACAGCTAGAAGAAAACATCTTATCACATACAAAGATGATAGTCTTTTGTCCAGGAAAATTGACAGAGCTGCCAACTGTACCTTCAGAGTACTGACACTGAGATCCAGATCAACTCATTTTTTTGTCACTTCTTTCCTACTTGATAAACTTCCTCAATAATCCCTTTCTCAGAAGCACTTCAGGGTATATAGGGTCAAACACCACTTCTGGGGATTTGGGCAAAGCACTGGTCCCTGGGATAGCAAGTCCAGCCTTGTTGGAAGCCTTCAGGGCTCCTGTATGGACCAAGTTACAAAGGGTTGAGAACCATGTTCTCTTGGACCACCAGGGAGCCAGAAGCATAACTGTGGCCGGCTGACTGGCTTATTTGTTCAGTACTTGAGGAAGTATCTGAACTGGAAGAAATGCATAGACAAGGCTGAATGGCCAATCATGTGCCAGAGCACAGAGAAGGATATAGAGAAAAAAAAGTTCTTCGGTTTGTGGTTTTTCCCTGATGCAAAGAGAACCACTTCCACAGTCCCTCTCTAAACACATATCTGATCTCTTCCATATTCGTCTGTATTTCTAAACATGTCTTAAGCTGCTGGAGCCAGTAATTCAAATTTCTTGCAACACAAGTCGAAGGCTAGAATTGGCTTTAGGGAACAGGAGATTCAGCCTGCCAGACTCTCTTTAAAAGGGTATACATCTTTTTATCTAAAGGATCTTTAAGGATACCAATACCCCATGGGGCACTTTTTCCAAAGCAGTGAATCCTCCTCAGAAAAGGGATATCGCCTCTTAAGTTTCCCTAACTTAAATACCTTCCAAACTGGGTCCTTCCATTCATTTAGGATAGCACCCTTAACTGAACTATGAAGGGGAAAAGACAAGGGAACGTCTGTAACGAAGTCTGGGTAAAACCCATCATAGGACCAACACTCTTCTCCTCAATCCCAATGGGGAGATAAATTGTGTGTAAAAGATAAGGTAAATCCCCCGGAGGAAAGAGAAATTAACCCGGAGTGGATGCCTTAGTAACAGACTCCAGCTCCTCTCCCTCAGAAGCAGACCCATCCTGTTCCTTGTTAGCAAAGACATCTGAATTGTACTGTAAATAAAAAGGGGGTGTCACAAGGACGCCCCACCAATCTACTATGACCAACCAAATCCCTTGAGGTCTTAAGGTTCTCAAAGGAAGAGGAAATATGATCCTTCAGAACTTCATGTTCCTTAGTCACTACCTTCTCGGTACAGGACTGACAAAGAGGCTTTTTATAGAAATCTGATTTCACACATCGGCCATCTTCTACTCTTCTTTTCTGCCTTTGACCACGGGTTGGCTTTAGACACCTTCAAGGCTGCTGTCTTGGGGGGCTTAGTCTAAAATTAAATACAAATAGAGGGGGGGGTGAAAACGTGAGTTACGGTAGCTTTAAATTATGCCCAAAGACAGTAAAATAAATGAAGAGCTGGACCGTTTCTTCCCAGTGACAGTGACTGATGGATTGGGATCTGAATTGTGATGACCCGGAGAAAAACTTCACAAACATATAGACAAAGGGGCAGAGATTAATACAACCTCCTCTGCCTAGTCCGCCATGTCTGGAGTGAAGTAAAGGATTATCCCACAATTCATTTTTAGAGGCTGGGATATCATCAAGTAGTTAATTATTTAACCTTCTGTATTGTCCAAAAGAGGAAGGCCAGTAAAGGAAAAGCTTTTACAGCTTTTAAATAGTACATGCATGTGTCCCTTTAACAACCAAAACATGTGCACTAAGCAGGAAACCCAGCGGCACATGTAATGGTGTCATCGCCGCTGGGAGGAGAAAGCCAACAATCAGAAAACCCTCCTCCTCCTTCTCAAGGCATCAGAAGAATAGCGGCGTCGTGCACGCACCTAACCACCGACAAATGGAATTAGATAACCATTCGGTGAGCGGAGGAGAGAGCTTCGTCCTCTCCTGCCCGCCATTCACTACTGCAGCAGCACCTTCGACTCTGGAGCTCTCCTGAAAATAGCCTATCCTTAATGATGCGGCAAGTTGCAGCAGCAGCTGTCGCCGCCGAAGTGTCCTCCCCTCCCTCCCGCCTGCCACCCAACAAATGTACACAATACAGGTGGGGGGGGGGGTGAATCCTGTCTCCGACAGTGGAGAAAGAAAGGGAGGGAGGGACCCTGCAATCCCAGCTTTCTCCAAAAGATCATCCTTAGTAAAAGGGAAACACCACTTTTGCCCCCCCTGCCTGTCAATGAATCAATGGTCAAGGAGAATCTGGCCAGTCCCCTGGGAGTATCCCGGGTCCCTGGTGGTCTGCCTCAGGAGCCGGGAAATGGGTTTGCCTGCCTCAAACCCAGAGCACCGGATACTTACCTAAACCTTTTGGTTCAGGAGCTAGTGGTCTGGCTCCTACCAGGGCAGGAACATGAAAAAAACTGGAGACTGGGAGGAGGAGCTAAAGTTTTATCCATTTCTGGTTGTCACATGTTCCAACCTAGGGGCGGAGACAAGAGGTCTCTCATGAGTATGCTGCCCAGTGGATGTTTTGAGAAAACAAAATAAAATACAGATAACCAATCACGTACAGTAATGAAGGTATGAAGTTGCAAAGAATCAGAACAAAGTACGTGAACAGAAACAAAAATATTATAGTATTAAGAATATTAGCAGGTAGTTACTGTCCTACTTCATACCACAATGAACAATTACACCAGTTTAGAGAGAGAGAGAGAGAGAGAGAGAGGAAAGAAAGTAAGAGGAAGAAAAGATAACAGAAACAGTACATAGGTAAGGAACAGGGGAGAGAAAAGACAGAGGATAGGGAAAGGATAGAAAGAGGAACGATGGGAAAGGTGGAGGTCACCAAAGCAAAGCAATCACAAATGCAGATGTATTGCTGGCCTAACAGGGACATGCCCACCACCTCCAGCTAAGCCCCCACGTGTCAGTTCCATTGGCCTTTGTCATTCTAGTCCTGAATGCACTCCATTGCCTTCACTTTGCCACATGCCTTGAGCTTCCCCACTGTAATAACTGTAATACATTTTATACTTTCTAACATAAAATGCAGCTGCTTTGCTGGCCTGACCAGAATGCAGCTGAAAAGCAGCAAGTACAGTGTTTGTTTTATAGTGTATAAGTGATAGTAATCATTTAATTGATGTATTGTGTAACTTGCTGAGCATTGATCCATATGCCATCTGGTGGTGGAAATGAATGACATGTTACTTTCACAGGAAAACTGGCAATTACAATTGCAATAGGCCTGTGCCGATGGGGGTATTGTCAGTTCTGTCCCCTCTGTATGTTACTGTTACTTTATCACATCAAATTTAAAAAAAAACACTTGTTTGTTGCTGGTACGTTTAAAAAAGTGGAAAAGTTCAAGGGGGTACTTTTTCAAGGCAGTGGATATATAAATGACTGTTGTTGTTTACCCTACTTCCAAGTTTCTATGACTGTTTCAGTAAAATATTACCATTGTAAATATATTTTGTTTAGGTTCAGGTATTTTTTATTTTGTTTTATAATGAAACTACTACCCTCTAGCTTTTATTCACAATGTCATGTCAACATGACCAATAGTTTATGTTAATTTACATAAACGCCAGCCACTTATTTGTGCTAAAGACTCAATACACTATTTTCATTGGGTAGCAGTTGGCTTACATGAATGGTCTTTTAGGCCTCCATGTCTACATACTGTATAAGCAATTTTAAAACCAAACTTCAATATAAGCAACTGACCTTAGTAATATCAAGGAAGGAAAGTTTCTTCGATAATGTTTCAAGAACTATAATTGTCCATTGAACGCTATTCATAAAGAGTTTCATCCACGAATGAGTTTACCGTTAATGTTATGAACTTTACTTTGACATTTAAAAAAAAAACTCCTGCAGTAAGAACTGCTGATCTGTGTTGAATTATTCTTTTTTTTTTTAGCTTAGCTATTTCGTGTCACCTTTTGTAACAGTCAAACACTTGTAATTATCTCTGAATATGTTACTCTCTCATTACAATAAAACTGAAACAAATAAAACATTTATCAATGCGCAGCTTTTGAGAATGTGAAAATATGTGATTTAACCTTGTTTTTTCTAAAGGAGAATTGTAAGTCATGAAAAGTAGTTATTACAAATATGCTGCAACATACATTCTAATTATGTTATACAGAAATAACTGAAAGCTCTTAAAATTGAATATGGAATTCTGGAGATGCCATTGGATTTCAAACAGTAAATTCATACAAACAGTAAACTCTGGCAATGCTTTCCTTCTCTACAAAGTCAGCTAGCACTTTATACTGTCTAATCAAAGAAAGTACTTTAGTCTCAAGCTCTCAATGGTATCTGCAGGCACAATAAAAACACTATACACAGCTTACCCACCCCGTAGTATACTGCTACACCTTACTACCTAATTGATAAGGTAATATGGCTCCATGCAGCATTCTAGTTGGTCGGCTATAAGCAGTCATTGTTAAAGCTGGGCCTTCCGTGTCTCCAAAGCAGGTCTTTGGTGAAGCATTAAAAGTTAACCTGTCGCTAAAACATATCAGCCAGTTATCACCCCCATGATACCACCTAATTATATGCCTGTATATGTGGATAGAGAGGCAAATATGATCACAACTCACCTAAATCTAAAGCAGATCTTGAAGAAATGGTGCACAGGGAAGGCTCTCTACTATATTTATACAAAATGGATCAATTCAGCAACACTGGACCTAGCAGAAGATGAGTAATAACACTTATGGCTTTATTCATCAAGGGATAGCTCCAGGTAGTGCCTTGTAAGCGACAGGTAGCGGCAGATGAACGCTGGCCGCGGCACGCAATACCACATTTATGAAAGCAAATCTGTTGAGCGCCTCTTACAGCGACACGTAGCAGACGGCTCATCGGATCCTGGTGGCGCTCTGGCTTTTAGAGCGCCTGGTATTACCTGTCACTACCTGTCGCTCTCCCATACATTTCAGTGGAAGTTACTTTCCTTCTCTTTAAACAGGGTTTTCTTTTTTCTTTTTTTTTTTTTGCAATATATCTTTATTGAGTTTTATATAGACATTTATAAATGTAAAGACAGTAAGAAACAGCGCAGAGATAATACAGAGCCACAGAGTCACGAGTATACCAAAAAGATGACCAGTACAAGCAACGAAATAACAAAACTGTTGAAAGCTTTACAGTGATAATAATAAAGGTGGTTACCCATCAAAATCGTCAACACACTTGCGTTATAATGATATAACAATAGTGACAGTAACGGTTATAGTGACAATATCCATCCCGACCCAAACCTGCAAGGTCACGCCGTTCATATAAGTCCCCTCGTTACACTAGGATGGGGGACCCGGAGGGAACCGCCATCACCACTATCATGGGATACAAAAGGGGGGACCCGACCCCGACCTGAGCCTCAGGAATGTCTTCCCGACGCTAGGGGGCTCGGACTCCCGGATCGACCATCCACCCCTCAATCTATGACCTCACAGGCTTTTCTACTGATGGCTCTGTCCACCCCCGGGAACAATCCCAGGGAAGGCGGAGAAGAGAAGAAGAAAGTATAGCGATAATAGAGAGACACAAGAGGTATAGACGAAGAAGGAAGAAAAGAAAAGAAAAAAAAAAAAAAGGAGGATAGAACGGATGAACATCCACATTACCCACCTCCCCCCAGCAGATCCCGGATCCCTGGGGAACTCTTAGAAACCTCCCATATTGTCCACGTCCTGCAGTGTTTCTCTGCCCCACCCGCAACACCGTCTATTGCTAGTTCCTCCATCCTTCCCCGTACCATTCCACCAGGGAGGGCACAGAGCTGGATCGCCAATGCCTGGGTATTACTGACCTGGCTGCTGTAAGCATATGCCTCAGCAGGCCCCTCCCCCCCGCCGCTACTGACCCTGGAGTCATCAACAGAAGGGCCACCTGGGGTGAGTTGGGGATCCTCTCAAGCGTTGTATATTCAAATACCTTCAACACCCCCTCCCAAATAGTTTTAACAGCAGGGCATTCCCACCACACATGGGTCAGGGTCCCCTGGGCTCTGTTACATCTCCAGCAATTGCCTGTGTCTGATCCGCCGAATCTCACCAAGTCCACAGGGCACCTGTACCACCTGGTCAGGATTTTGTAGTTCCTCTTCTGTGCTCTGCAAGCCATCGAAAATGTGTGCGTCAGAGCAAAAGATTTTTCCCACTCCTCCCTTTCAAACGTCTGTCCCCATTCCTCCTCCCATCTCCTGCAGAATTGTGGGAGCCCCCTCCTCCATACCCCCTGTCAAATAAACCCCATATAAGGTTGAAATGGCTCGCGAGGGGGGGGGTCTGGGCCCTGAGGATCATTTCCCTGAGGATCCAACAAAGGCGCTCAACTGGGCATATAGGAACCAGGACAGTTTCCTCCCCTCCCCCCGCTCCCTCAACTCAGATAGTGCTGGCAGGCCGGATCCTGAGGTCATCTCACCCAGTCTCATGGGAATGTCTTGGCATCCAGCCCCGGGGTGAAAGCCGGGTTGTTAAAAGGCGGGGTGAGCGGACCAGGTCTATGCGATAGGCCCCTCTGCTTTAGGGACCTATCCCAGAGGGTCAGCAAAGGATTTACCAGCTATGGGAGTTCCCTCCTCTCTGTACGGTACTCTGGGTCCACCCAAGGCAAGGCAGTCAGACTAACTGGAGAAATATCGTTTTCCAGTGCGACCCATTGCTTATTCCCCTTGTGATGAAACCAGTCGATAAGCCTCACTAGGACCGCAGCCGCGTGATACGATTTCATGTCAGGGACTCCCAGCCCCCCTGCAGTCTTAGGTCTACATAGCGTCCCCCTGCTCACCCTGGGCTTCTTATTATCCCATACAAAATTGAAGAAAGCAGCCTGTAGCTGCTAAAAAAAACCTCGTTCTGGCAACAACGGCAGAGTCTGAAAAACATATAAGAACTGAGGTAACCCGTCCATTTTTAAGATATTTGTTCTTCCCTAGCCAGGAGTATTGCTTTTTAGCATATGTTCTCAGGCTCTACATTGTGCTGTTGAGAAGTGGCACATAGTTCAATTTATAAAGTTTCCCCAGGTCAGTGGATATCTGCACCCCAAGATATTTTATCGATTCTTTTTGCCACTTAAAGTGGACCAACACCCAGGATTTTGACTATCCTGGGTTTTGGTCCACTTCAGGGGGGCACCCCGATTAGGGGTGCCCCGCTGTGTAAAACCCCCCAGAAACCCCCAAACTCACCTCACCACGCTCCCACGGACAAGCGGCGGACAAGGCAGCGCGTCCGCCGCCGCCTCCCGCGCGCCCCTCTGACAGTGCGCGCGCCCGCGCCGGCCATACACAAACGGCTGGCGCGGGCGCGCGCACGACTAGAGGAGTGCGCGGGAGGCGGCGGCGGCCGCTGCCGCCGCCGTTCAGGTGAGTTCTTTTGGGGTTTTGGGGGGGGTCCCTCACCGCGGGACATCCCGCGGTGAGGGGGGACATCCCGCGGTGAGGGGGGTGATCGGCCCGGGAATCTTATAGATTCCCGGGCCGATCACCCATGGGTGACGGTCCACTTTAAAGGGGAAATTTGACTTGAATTAATTCTTGGGTCTGTTCGCCCAGGGAGATATTCAAGATCTCTGTTTTGGTCACATTGACTTTGAAGTTGCTTAATTTGCTAAATCTTTCAAACTCCCAAATGATAAAGGGCAGAGAGGTATGTGGGGAGATTATGTATAAAAGAAGGTCATCGGCAAAGAGGGAAAGCTTATATTCCCTCCCCCGGCACGACACCCCCCTGATGGAGGGATTGGCCCTCAAGGCATTCGCCAGGTGCTCCATTATTATAACATAGAGCAAGGGAGATAGAGGTCACCCCTGTCATGTGCCATTCCTAATATTAAAAGATCCGAAGAGGGTGCCATTGACTTTAACCTTAGCAGTGGGGGTTATGGTAAAGAGCCATGATTCTATCCAACATAACTGGCCCTACACCCACCTGGGACAGTGCGGCTCTTAGAAACCCCCAGTGCACCCTATCGAATGCCTTCTATGCATCTACTGCCAGAAGGCAGGACGGGACTCCCCTTGTCTGGGCGTAGTGCATTAGCGAGACAGTCTTGGTAACATTGTCTCTGGCCTCCTTTCCCGAGACAAACCCAACCTGGTCATTATATATAAACGAGGGTAGCAGGGGTTGGATTCTATTTGCCACAATTTTGGCAAACAGCTTGACATCCACATTGATCAATGAGATCGGTCTGTAACTACCCGGAGAAGTTCCATCTTTCCCAGGTTTTGGAATGACTGTAATGTGGGCCTCCAGGGTCTGTCTCGGGAAGGGGCAGTGACTAGACACAGAGTTTAATACCTTCGTCAGAAAAGGGGCTATCAGGGGTCGTATTGTTTTATAGAACCTGGGAGTAAACCCATCCGGCCCCGGACTCTTCCCCGCAGGGTTCCCCTTTATGGCCCGCGTAACCTCTTCCTGCCTTACCAGGTCCTCCAGTGCCTCACCCTCCTCCGGGGGGATGGCCGGCAGGGCTGTCTCTGCTATATAATTATCTAAGTCACCCACTATCCCCCCCTGTGCTCCCCGGACCGAGGCGTTGTCAATGCTATAAAGCTCGAATAGAAGGATTGGAATTCGCCCGCTATTTGGGGGGTCTTATATACCCCCTTACCATCCGCCGTTTTCATACTGGGGATAAATGTACAGCCCTCCCTTGGGTGAAGCGACCGAGCCAGCAACCTACCACCCTTTCCGAGTGCTCGTATAGGCGTGCCCTACACCTATCTCTAAAACTGAGGTAGCATTGATCGTAAAGCCCCTTTAACTTCTGTCTGGCCTCTATCAACTCTCGTAGTCCCCCGGGGGATGAGAGGGCCTTGTGCATCCCCTCTAACTCCTGTATGCGCCCCAACAGGGTTTTCTTTTAATATTTTTTTTTGTTTTGTCTCAAATTATTGTGTGACCTCTCCTGGCCTATTTAAATACATTTTTGATTTTTTTATGCAGAATTGTCATTACAGGTCTGGTATTAAAGTGTTAATGTCACAGTGATATAACAATATCATTCCATGTGTTCTTGCTTTGTAATTGGTGGATATGTGTTCAAAAACAGATTTTAATCACACAATGATGAATTTTTGATGAATATGGTTTGAGTTGCTCACACTGACCAGTCCCTACCGTTCACTCCCATATAGCTCTGTACTGGACTTATAGCGACTCACATATCAAATTCATCAATGCCAGCCATGTTACTACAGCGACTGATGTAATAGCGACTCACGGATAATCAGAGAGACCACTAGCGGTCGCTCTTAGCGCCTCAGTACAGACGCTCATCTGCTGTTACCTGGTGCTAGTAATGAATCAGCCTGCCAGCCTTTAATAATAGAGAGGGCAGGCTACAACCCACAAAGGAACCACCCCTAGGTAAGGTCTGTAAACCACTCAGCAAAAGACTGTGTGACAAATGCTGGACTGAGGAAGGGCCAACCTCTATGTCTCAACCACCAACATCTTCCAAGGCCCAAAATAGAGGGTAGTGGGAAGTGAAAAGCTATGCCTGCATATGTGGGTACAGGATGTGTATATGTAGATATACTGTAGCTTTTTTGTTATATATTCTAAATGGACCTGCCATAACTGGTAACAGTTCAACAGATCACAAAATCAAAAATATCAGACTGTATCATCTCTATATAGTTTCCTCAGCAATGGACTCTATCCCGATTCCTAACCAGTACCTATTTCTATAAATATGTAATAATAATTCAATTGGGGTCATGCTAAAGATTTAGTGAAATAAGTTCGGGTGCACATTTAGATGTGATTTGCAGCCTGCATGTTGTGAGCTTTTTACATAGTAACATAGTATGTAAGGCTGAATAAAGACTTTAGTCCATCCAGTTCAGCCTATTTATCTCCTTCCAGTGGTCTAGTAGCCATAGCTGGAAATGTTATTACATGCCAGGAAGGCATCAAAGCCACTTTTGAACGTTTTTACTGTATCCATCATTACTACCTCCTCTGGCAGCGAGTTCCATAGTCTCACTGCTCTTACAGACAAGAACCCCTCCTATGTCGGTGGAGAAAACACCTTTCCTCTAACCTTAGTGGATGCCCTCGGGTTATAGTTATTTTTTAAATTATTTTAACACAAAAAAAGTGCAATAAATTTGTTCTAATTTTTCCTAAAATAATCACCTGCACATGTGATGGAGCATTGTTACGGGTGAGGTGCAGCATTTTTCTATAAGGAAAGAACAATTTTTTGAAAGTTTGGAAACAAGAGCCCCCAATGGGAAATGGGTTTCTGCATACTCCATAGGCTGCTGTTGTTTCCAAACTTTTAAACAATTATTCTTACTTCATTGGCCCAGTGGTCAACCCGATAGGCTGCTGGGGGTCACTTGAATGGCAAGGCATGATAGAAAACGTGAAAATGGTAAACATGGGGGATGTGCAGCAGGGCATCTCAAAATGTAATGCCCTGTGCTGAGAGGGGGAGCTGACCCCCAGTCGGTTTTAACTGGCGCTGGTCCACTTTCTATGCCCCAAAAGCAATTTGCACCAGGGCCCAAAAAAGCTTGGATACACTACTCTGCCAGAAAGGTGAAGGAGTTCCTCCATGTTTTGATAAGTAATGCGCACAAGTTTTGGAAAATAAATATTGATCTAGTATTTCTATTCAAATATATGATCTTTATAAAATATTTTAAATGCAGCTATGTACTTATCAATGCCATACTTTATTCTGCGTACTAAAAGAAAAAATGCCACTTTTTTGGACAACGTAAATAGGCAAATATTGGCTGGCTAGGCAGGTTATTAGTCTGCTGAACACAAAATATCTATTACAAGGCAAATAGACGAATGTTCCACATCCCGGTAAACTATCTTACATTTCTTTTCAGCGTTGGAGGATAAAAATCACGGCACTCTCATTTTCATTTAATATCGGGAGTGCAGTTTTCCGCTGACTAAAAGGGACATATATTAGGATAAACAGGATAAGATGACTTGTTATAAAAGCAAAACAAACAGCATGGAGCACCTGATTGACTACAGTGTAATAGTAATAGGATTGGAAAACCCAGATAAGGTGATTTTTAATAATGTTCATATAAATAAAACCAGCAAGTCCTACCAGTCCATTATTTCCCTCACAGTAATAAAATCAGGACCAATATATTTGCCAAACCAGAAATCTAGAGGAAAACTTTTTTACATTGTTTATTGAGTTTTTAAAGACATAACCCCTCGATTCAAAGAGCAAAAGTTAATTGATTTCGGATCGAGAATCGTAAGTTTGGGTGGGTGTTAGTCATTTTTTCCTGTTTTTTTGGCCATTTACGACTCGCACGAGCCTACGTACGATTTCGTATATGCTCTTACGATCATCGCAAGTTCGTTCCTAAATTTTAGGATCAAAACGTAAAACTTAGGATCAAATCCTAAAACTTAGGATCAAAACGTAAAACTTAGGATAATCGGATGTGTTTAGGTGTGATTCAGAGAACAGTTTTCAAACCTCTAAAGACGTTTTAAAAGAAAGCCACTGCCGACACCTTTTAGCAGTCGGATTGCTGTTCTTGAACAGGTTTTTTGGCTATGTGGAGGAGTCTGCGCGTCTTGAGCTCCAATGAACTGCATGTATCAGCATGGCCGAGGCCATAAATTGTATGGCAATGCATACCTGATTCATGTATGCCTTATAAAAGCATTTTAATGTGGACCTTAATTAGTCCTTTGCATGTAAACCTTTATTTTGCAATCTATTTGCGTTAATTAAAGAAACTTATGTCCTTTGGTATTTATTTTTAAATTGATGTACTAGAATAATATTTTTAGATTGCATTTATTGGTGTAGTTGTTTACCTTTGCTTTGTTTAATTATTTAAGCACATCTTTGGTCAGATGCATCACACTTACTGAGGAGAGGAGAGCGGGATAAAGTGCAGGATGTGGGTTACTGCTGTATTTTGCACAGACACAGCAGAGCTGGGGGCACGGAAAGGTCAGAAATCAAAGAATGCAGAGCAACACAGTCACAAGGCCCTTTCTGTTTGCAGGCTGCCCGATAATACCTGACCCGCCATCTTGGCTGTTTCTAGGCTCATAACATGCAGAAGTTGCTGGGTGTTTTTTTATATTTGAGAGCAATCTGTATCTAGAGGGTGTGGGTAACCACACACAAAATTGTAATTTGTACCATTTGAAGCCTAAATATTAAAATTAAATCCACAAGTAAAAAATGCAAGTTAACTAAAAATTAAACAAAGTAAGATTTACTTATGCAAATGCATTCATTAATGGTTGGTTACTACAAAATGAATGAAATAAAGAAAAATAAAAGACCAAATATTTAGAATGCACTTTAATGAGGTAAGTTTGTAGTGCGCAGCCGCAAGATCAGAAGGATTTACGTCCAGACAAAAAAGGAAAAAGGGCAAAACCAATGTTGCAACCTGAGAAATGAAACAGAAAATTCAGGATGGAAACTGACATAGGTCTGATTCCCGAACTGCCATACGAACGGACGTACATTTTAGGATAGAAACGTATTTGCTTATAGAATCACTCGCAAGTTCATACGAACGCACGAGCGTACGGGAAAAATAGGATGATCGGCACCAAAATCCAAGCTGTTACATGTTTCTTTGAATCGACCCTATACTGTATTTTAATAATATTTCAAATAATACATTTACACCTAGAAAAGTCAATATGAAAAGTTATTAGTATTAGTAATGTTTCACTGGTATCGGGGACAGTGCAGTCACTTGCTATATAGTATTGTGGTAAGTTGTTACTGACCCAACTTGATAACCAGTGGCGTAACAAAATATTCACAGGGCCCTGGTGCAATCACAATGTTGGGGCCCTTTTATAGCTCATACATTAATTTTTTATCTCATTTTAACTCAATTGGATACAACTTGACAAGTCAGCACAAATATGGGGGTTACTTAAGAACGGATAGTGCCAGGTAGTGCCTCGTAGCGGCAGGCAGCGTCTGGAGAACGCAAAACCACATTTAAGAAAGTGAATCTGGTGAGTGCCATGTAGTGCCACATGTATTATTACAGTTCAGGAGTGCCATGTAGTGCCACATGTATTATTACAGTTCAGGAGTGCCATGTAGTGCCACATATATTATCACAGTTCAGGAGTGCCATGTAGTGCCACATGTATTATTACAGTTCAGGAGTGCCATGTAGTGCCACATGTATTATTACAGTTCAGGAGTGCCATGTAGTGCCACATGTATTATTACAGTTCAGGAGTGCCATGTAGTGCCACATGAATTATTACAGTTCAGGAGTGCCATGTAGTGCCACATGAATTATTACAGTTCAGGAGTGCCATGTAGTGCCACATGTATTATTACAGTTCAGGAGTGCCATGTAGTGCCACATGTATTATTACAGTTCAGGAGTGCCATGTAGTGCCACATGAATTATTACAGTTCAGGAGTGCCATGTAGTGCCACATGTAGTATTACAGTTCAGGAGTGCCATGTAGTGCCACATGTATTATTACAGTTCAGGAGTGCCATGTAGTGCCACATGTATTATTACAGTTCAGGAGTGCCATGTAGTGCCACATGTATTATTACAGTTCAGGAGTGCCATGTAGTGCCACATGTATTATTACAGTTCAGGAGTGCCATGTAGTGCCACATGTATTATTACAGTGCAGGAGTGCCATGTAGTGCCACATGAATTATTACAGTTCAGGAGTGCCATGTAGTGCCACATGTATTATTACAGTTCAGGAGTGCCATGTAGTGCCACATGTATGATTACAGTTCAGGAGTGCCATGTAGTGCCACATGAATTATTACAGTTCAGGAGTACCATGTAGTGCCACATGAATTATTACAGTTCAGGAGTGCCATGTAGTGCCACATGAATTATTACAGTTCAGGAGTGCCATGTAGTGCCACATGTATTATTACAGTTCAGGAGTGCCATGTAGTGCACATGTATTATTACAGTTCAGGAGTGCCATGTAGTGCCACATGTATTATTACAGTTCAGGAGTGCCATGTAGTGCCACATGTATTATTACAGTTCAGGAGTGCCATGTAGTGCCACATGAATTATTACAGTTCAGGAGTGCCATGTAGTGCCACATGAATTATTACAGTTCAGGAGTGCCATGTAGTGCCACATGTATTATTACAGTTCAGGAGTGCCATGTAGTGCCACATGTATTATTACAGTTCAGGAGTGCCATGTAGTGCCACATGTATTATTACAGTTCAGGAGTGCCATGTAGTGCCACATGTATTATTACAGTTCAGGAGTGCCATGTAGTGCCACATGAATTATTACAGTTCAGGAGTGCCATGTAGTGCCACATGAATTATTACAGTTCAGGAGTGCCATGTAGTGCCACATGAATTATTACAGTTCAGGAGTGCCATGTAGTGCCACATGAATTATTACAGTTCAGGAGTGCCATGTAGTGCCACATGTATTATTACAGTTCAGGAGTGCCATGTAGTGCCACATGTATTATTACAGTTCAGGAGTGCCATGTAGTGCCGCATGTATTATTACAGTTCAGGAGTGCCATGTAGTGCCGCATGTATGATTACAGTTCAGGAGTGCCATGTAGTGCCGCATGAATTATTACAGTTCAGGAGTGCCATGTAGTGCCACATGTATTATTACAGTTCAAGAGTGCCATGTAGTGCCACATGTATTATTACAGTTCAGGAGTGCCATGTAGTGCCACATGTATTATTACAGTTCAGGGGTGCCATGTAGTGCCACATGTATTATTACAGTTCAGGAGTGCCATGTAGTGCCACATGTATTATTACAGTTCAGGAGTGCCATGTAGTGCCACATGTATTATTACAGTTCAGGAGTGCCATGTAGTGCCACATGTATTATTACAGTTCAGGAGTGCCATGTAGTGCCACATGTATTATTACAGTTCAGGAGTGCCATGTAGTGCCACATGTATTATTACAGTTCAGGAGTGCCATGTAGTGCCACATGTATTATTACAGTTCAGGAGTGCCATGTAGTGCCACATGTATTATTACAGTTCAGGAGTGCCATGTAGTGCCACATGTATTATTACAGTTTAGGAGTGCCATGTAGTGCCACATGTATTATTACAGTTCAGGAGTGCCATGTAGTGCCACATGTATTATTACAGTTCAGGAGTGCCATGTAGTGCCACATGTATTATTACAGTTCAGGAGTGCCATGTAGTGCCACATGTATTATTACAGTTCAGGAGTGCCATGTAGTGCCACATGTATTATTACAGTTCAGGAGTGCCATGTAGTGCCACATGTATTATTACAGTTCAGGAGTGCCATGTAGTGCCACATGTATTATTACAGTTCAGGAGTGCCATGTAGTGCCACATGAATTATTACAGTTCAGGAGTGCCATGTAGTGCCACATGTATTATTACAGTTCAGGAGTGCCATGTAGTGCCACATGAATTATTACAGTTCAGGAGTGCCATGTAGTGCCACATGTATTATTACAGTTCAGGAGTGCCATGTAGTGCCACATGTATGATTACAGTTCAGGAGTGCCATGTAGTGCCACATGTATTATTACAGTTCAGGAGTGCCATGTAGTGCCACATGTATGATTACAGTTCAGGAGTGCCATGTAGTGCCACATGAATTATTACAGTTCAGGAGTGCCATGTAGTGCCACATGAATTATTACAGTTCAGGAGTGCCATGTAGTGCCACATGTATTATTACAGTTCAGGAGTGCCATGTAGTGCCACATGTATTATTACAGTTCAGGAGTGCCATGTAGTGCCACATGTATTATTACAGTTCAGGAGTGCCATGTAGTGCCACATGTATTATTACAGTTCAGGAGTGCCATGTAGTGCCACATGAATTATTACAGTTCAGGAGTGCCATGTAGTGCCACATGAATTATTACAGTTCAGGAGTGCCATGTAGTGCCACATGAATTATTACAGTTCAGGAGTGCCATGTAGTGCAACATGTATTATTACAGTTCAGGAGTGCCATGTAGTGCCACATGTATTATTACAGTTCAGGAGTGCCATGTAGTGCCGCATGTATTATTACAGTTCAGGAGTGCCATGTAGTGCCGCATGTATGATTACAGTTCAGGAGTGCCATGTAGTGCCGCATGAATTATTACAGTTCAGGAGTGCCATGTAGTGCCACATGTATTATTACAGTTCAAGAGTGCCATGTAGTGCCACATGTATTATTACAGTTCAGGAGTGCCATGTAGTGCCACATGTATTATTACAGTTCAGGGGTGCCATGTAGTGCCACATGTATTATTACAGTTCAGGAGTGCCATGTAGTGCCACATGTATTATTACAGTTCAGGAGTGCCATGTAGTGCCACATGTATTATTACAGTTCAGGAGTGCCATGTAGTGCCACATGTATTATTACAGTTCAGGAGTGCCATGTAGTGCCACATGTATTATTACAGTTCAGGAGTGCCATGTAGTGCCACATGTATTATTACAGTTCAGGAGTGCCATGTAGTGCCACATGTATTATTACAGTTCAGGAGTGCCATGTAGTGCCACATGTATTATTACAGTTTAGGAGTGCCATGTAGTGCCACATGTATTATTACAGTTCAGGAGTGCCACATGTATTATTACAGTTCAGGAGTGCCATGTAGTGCCACATGTATTATTACAGTTCAGGAGTGCCATGTAGTGCCACATGTATTATTACAGTTCAGGAGTGCCATGTAGTGCCACATGTATTATTACAGTTCAGGAGTGCCATGTAGTGCCACATGTATTATTACAGTTCAGGAGTGCCATGTAGTGCCACATGTATTATTACAGTTCAGGAGTGCCATGTAGTGCCACATGTATTATTACAGTTCAGGAGTGCCATGTAGTGCCACATGTATTATTACAGTTCACGAGTGCCATGTAGTGCCACATGTATTATTACAGTTCAGGAGTGCCATGTAGTGCCACATGTATTATTACAGTTCAGGAGTGCCATGTAGTGCCACATGTATTATTACAGTTTAGGAGTGCCATGTAGTGCCACATGTATTATTACAGTTCAGGAGTGCCATGTAGTGCCACATGTATTATTACAGTTCAGGAGTGCCATGTAGTGCCACATGTATTATTACAGTTCAGGAGTGCCATGTAGTGCCACATGTATTATTACAGTTCAGGAGTGACATGTAGTGCCACATGAATTATTACCCACCCAATTCACAGAGACGGCCGCACAGCGAAGCGGTGTCAGTGGAGAGGTAAGTTTTACATTTTTTTTACTTCTGCCACACTGCCTATGATAATGGGGGGGAGGGGGATGCCCCACTACCTATGATAATGGGGGGAGGGGGGATGCCACACTACCTATGATAATGGGGGGGAGGGGGATGCCACACTACCTATGATAATGGGGGGGAGGGGGATGCCACACTACCTATGATAATGGGGGGAGGGGGATGCCACACTGCCTATGATAATGGGTGGGAGGGGGATGCCACACTACCTATGATAATGGGGGGGAGGGGGATGCCACACTACCTATGATAATGGGAGAGGGGGATGCCACACTGCCTATGATAATGGGGGGGAGGGGGATGCCACACTACCTATGATAATGGGGGGGAGGGGGATGCCACACTACCTATGATAATGGGAGAGGGGGATGCCACACTGCCTATGGGAATGGGGGGAGGGGGATGCCACACTTCCTATGATAATGGGGGGGGAGGGGGATGCCACACTACCTATGATAATGGGGGGAGGGGGATGCCACACTGCCTATGATAATGGGGGGGAGGGGGATGCCACACTGCCTATGATAATGGGGGGAGGGGGATACCACACTGCCTATGATAATGGGGGAGGGGGGATGCCACACTGCCTATGGGAATGGGGGAGGGGGATGCCACACTGCCTATGGGAATGGGGGGAGGGGGATGCCACACTGCCTATGATAATGGGGGGAGGGGGATGCCCCACTACCTATGATAATGTGGGAGGGGGGATGCCACACTGCCTATGGGAATAGGGGGAGGGGGATGCCCCACTACTTAAGATAATGGTCGGAGGGGGATGCCACACTACCTATGTTAATGGGGGGGTGCCACACTGCCTATATGGGGGATGGGAGGGGGGAATGCCACACTGCCTATATGGGGAATGGGAGGGGGGGAATTCCACACTGCCTATATGGGGAATGGGATGGAGGGGGATGCCACATTGGTTATATGGGGAATGGGAGGGGAGAATGCCACACTTCCCATGAGGAATGGAATAGGGGGAATTCCACACTGCCTGCAATGGTGTGTTTTTGGTTTAAAATATTTTTTTTCTTATTTTCCTCCTCCTCCAAATCCTAGGTGCGTCTTATGTGTATGTGCGTCTTATAGGACGAAAATATGGTAGCTATGTTCAATAGTGAAAGTAAGAGCATTTCCACATGCGCAAACGCAAACCATTGGGATTAAACAGCTGTGTAGTCTTAAAGTTATTCTATACCCTGAAAGGAAGTTGTTGGCATCACCTTCTATCCCCAGCCCGGTGCCCCAAAACAGTCCGTGTTGCTTTTACCCCCCAAAAAACGTTGCCCAATATTCATAAAAACATGAACCAGGTGCAGTCTGCTGTTTGAATGGCTCGTCATATTGCTCCCGGTTGCTTTCCAGTGATGGAAGTCAGGCTTTAGTAAAATATGAAGCACAGGCTGTTTGGGAGCACTGGACTGGGGATAGAAGGTGATACCATAAACTTCCTATCTGGGTACACATTAAGAAAACCACTTGACATGAGGCTAACATTCTGCTTCATTTTGCTAGGGAACATAAAGCAATGCAAAAAGGTCGTGTTCTGATGAGTCCAGATTGAATATGTTCCAGAATAATGGGTGCACCAGGATAAGAGGTGACTGAAGTGATGCAGCCATCATGCCTAGTGCCTTATGTACAAGCCTGTGGGGTAGTGCTATAATATGTGGTTGGCCAGTTTATTTCACCATTGGAATTATTTGATCCTGATGTCATCATGGTCATATTCTAAGATGATAATGCCAGGATTCATTGGGATCAAATTGTGAAAGAAGGGTTCAGGGAGCATGGGGTGTCACACATAGATTGGCCACCAGACCTGAGTGTGCCGCCTGTTTTTGGCCAGGCAGTGTATATTCCAATACATATATAAGCTGGGCAACCATGGGATGGTGATCCCACCTATACTCAGTTCCTAATCTTGTGCATGCCAGTGTTTACCTGTGCAGAAATGTTTTTACTTCCCATTATGCAGCATTTTAAACATGCCTGTTCACTGTTTGTATACAATGTACCATGTTTTGCATGACTAACATGTAATAAAGATTGAAGGTTTACATAGAAACATAGAAGAGTGACGGCAGAAGGAGACCATATGGACCATCTAGTCTGCCCTTATGTGTATACTATAGTTTGGGAATATGTTACTTTCTGAAATAACCCTGCAAAATAAATTTTAAAACGTCAAGTTATGACTTGCTTTATTTCTAGATCAACTAGTAAAAGCAGTACAAATGCTGGTATATGAATACCCTGGGCTTTGTTCCAAGCCTCGGAGGCATCCCAAACTGGGAGGCCCCGCTATGTAAAACCCCTGAGAAAGCCAGTATTCACTCACCTCTCCTTGGTCCAAAGATGCATGCGTGGGCTCAGGTCCAATAAGAGCCATTTGCCTTGACTATGTCATTCGGCAAATGTCTCTCTGGCAGGCTGATTCATGACTAGTGCCAAGCACCGGCAGATGAGGGCCTGTACAGCGGCGCTAAGAGTGGTTGCTCTGATCGTCCGTGAGTCACTATTACAGAGCGCCTCAGTCGCTGTAGTAACATGGCCGGCATTGATGAATCTGATGTGTGAGTCGCTATAACACCAGTACAGAGCTATATGGGAGCAAACGGTAGCGACTGGTCAGTGTGAGCGACTCAAACCATATTCATGAAAAAACAGCCTCATAAACAGTGCCAGCGCTCAAAATTGGGTCGCTGTAGCACAGAGCGCCAGAAGCTGTGTGATTAAAGTCAGTTTTTGAACACATATCCACTAGTAACAAAGCAAAAACATATGGAATTACATTGTTATTACATTGTGACATTAACACTTTAATACCAGACCTGTAATCACAATTCTGCATAAAAATGTAAAAAATCTAAAAATATTTAAAAAATGACTTTAAATAGGACAGGAGAGGTCACACAATGATTTGATAAATAAAAAAAATGTAAAAGAAAACCTTGTTTAAAGAGAAGAAATGTAACGTCCATTGAAATGTATAGGAGAGCGACAGTAGCGACAGGTAGTACCAGGCGCTCTGGAAGCCAGAGCGCCGGCAGTATGCGCTGAGCCGTCTGTGATGATGAATCGGATGCTACATGGCGCTGTTAGAGTCGCTCACCGGAATCGCTTTGATAAATGTGGTATTGTGTACAGCGCCCGGCATTCACCAGGCGCTACCTGCCGCTTACAAGGCACTACTTGTCGCTATCCCTTGATGAATAAAGCCCTTTGACTTCAATGGGGAGCGTAAACAGCCACATTCCCAGCAGTGTGTGTGCCTATCTGAATAGCTGGGGAGGGAGTGAGCGCACACAGCCCAAGCATGTAGGAGATGCTGCAGCTTGCACTGCCCATTGAGAAAAATTAGAGCCATGCCGAATTACATATGCACAGCAAACAGCTCTCATTGGACGAGAGCCCGCACAAGCTCCAATGGACTGTGTAAAGGTGAGTTTCATACAGCAGGACATTCCAATCTTGGATGCACCTGGGGCAGGTTGGCCCGGCAAGATTTTGTTCCGCTTTGAGTACCTTCTTTGGCAAGTCAGGTAGTAAAACACATTTAAGCCTTTATATTAACTGCATTTCAGTTACATAAATGTTGAACGTATTTTTCAAAAGCTACTGAAACACAGTGTGAGACTGCACCAGAAACCAAACTTAGCTCTATTAAAGATGCAGTGTGCACATGTGGGTGACACAAGTATGGCACCACTGCTTATATGATAAAGATATATATTTATTAGTAATAAAGTCACATAAATTACAAACACTACACACTAATTAAAAAACACTAAAGACACAAAAAAATGTTCAATAAGGAAGAGAACAAACCACACTTCTAGGGGCAGTGGAGGTGGCAATTACAATTGATATATTTACAATGCATAGTATATGCCTCCTGACAAAATTCAATAAATATAAAGTGCTTGAGTACAAAGTGCTAATTAACAGTCAATATTAGAAAAAAATAACTAAATACCAAATACATATATATATATAAACTAAAACGGTGCACATTAAACCCTATTTAATAAGTGAATGGGACCCTAACAGGGCCTACAAACTGAGTCTAATCATCAATACACAAGAGGTGAGGACCAGCCAGGGAGGACCAAGAAATACTATCCCCAATTTAAAAAACAAATAAACTTACATAACAATACGACCACAGGCCCACTGCCCCTCCGTCTACGCGTTGCGTGACGTCACTCACGTCACTTCCTCTGGACATGGAGGCCCTGTTAGGGTCCCATTCACTTATTAAATAGGGTTTAATGTGCACCGTTTTAGTGTATATATATATGTATTTGGTATTTAGTTATTTTTTTCTAATATTGACTGTTAATTAGCACTATGTACTCAAGCACTTTATATTTATTGAATTTTGTCAGGAGGCATATACTATGCATTGTAAATATATCAATTGTAATTGCCACCTCCACTGCCCCTAGAAGTCTGGTTTGTTCTCTTCCTTATTGAACATTTTTTTGTGTCTTTAGTGTTTTTTTAATTAGTGTGTAGTGTTTGTAATTTATGTGACTCTATTACTATTAAATATATATCTTTATCATATAAGCAGTGGTGCCATACTTTGGTGGGGGTTAAGGAAGGAGTGGGACCTTCCCCATTTTGTATTTATAGTATTTTTCAAAAGCACACTGTGTGTTAACGATGTACAAAGCTCAACAGAACCAGCAATGACTATTGTTCATGTATTTTGCCAAAAGTGCACTGTACATCAAACAATGTAGTTGCTTTCTACAGTGAATAAGGGGGGGGGGGGGTGGGAGCAGCTCAATCACTATTATTTATACAAAATTATTATTATTATTCGGGGCCTGGGAACTAATTTACCGCCCAGTTTAACCCTCTCATCAACTAAATATCAAGCAACAAACATGTCTAGCTATGTGGAAAGACAGAGATTTGGTTGCATATATCTGCAGATACATGTGGAAGCCACACCGCCCCAACAAGGCACTCTGTGTTTAGTGTGGTCCCTACTCTTAATTCTGAGTCCCCAACATTGGGACATGCAATGCAGCCAGAGCTACTCACCTGGGAAGCTGCCAGCCTCCCTTTAGAACACTCCACAGGGAGAAATCCATATTGACTGAATTCATCCCTGCTTGTGCTAGACATGTTTGGTGCTTAATACTTGGATGATGAGAGGGTTAAACTGGGCGGTAAATTAGTTCCCAGGCCCTGAACAATAATGTTGATAATTTTGTATAAATAATATTGATGGAGCTGCTCCCACCCCCTTTGCTCTGCTTTCTACAGTGGCATGTACAATGTGTGTTACTGTAAACCGTTAAGCAAGTTGAAGAAGAAATAATCTTCAGATCTCCATAACGCATAAGGTAAAAACACAATTGTTCACACTTTTAGTAATATTTGGTACAATCTTAAATGGTGAAAAAAGGCAGAGGAGTGTCTTGCAAAAATATGGCCATCCAAGGTTTCTGAGCTCAGGTAACTTTGATCAAGGTCTCAGACCTTAATTAGCCTGTTAGTTTAAAGGTCTGTTCACAATCAGCGTTAAGAAAGGCCAGGTGCAAATGTCAAAGCTTTATAAATACCCAGACTCCTATAACCCTTTATAAAATCAAAGCAGCCAGGGTTCTTTTATGTAGCTGCCTAACACTGTGAAAATGTGAATGTGAAAATGGTCGAGACCCATAATGCAGGAGAGCACTAGTTACTATGGAAACGTGGATATAGGTAAGTGTAAATAGCTTTGGTCATTTTTTTAACTTATTCGAACATATTGAATTGGAATGCCCCATTGGATTCAGTGCTGACAATACTAGCGTTCCAATTTTAGCGCTTTAAGCATTTATGCAATATTGTAAAATGTATATAAATATATACACACAGTATAAACACGTGATTATCTGCTGCATTGAATTTATAATTTGTTCCCATAAATCTGCGAAAAATCATGAAAGCCGACTTAAAGAAGTAAACTGATTCATGGCCAAACTTTTCAATAAAAGATGTGGGCACCTAAAAGCAAACAGTGCTGGTAATCTCCACTGTTGTGACTGACAAGATCACAAAGAGCTGAAATTGTTTGTTTTCTTGTGCCAGCGATAACAGGAAAGCTAAAATTAAAGTTCTTATTGACTTCTACAGACAGCTTTATCATGTTCCAAATTTTATTTTAGTGTTTTCAGTCAAGTTTGATGTGTTGTAACACTTTGACTGGCAAAGTAACAATGGGAAAGTTTGGCTGAATTATTACTACCTTAAAGCACTTATATATGTCAGACACTTTAAGAGGGCCTAAAGTGTCACCCCTCAGGTACATCCCAATTTACAGTATAGGGGGTAAATCTAAAATGGAAACCTGAGAATGGGTTAAGGCGTGTACTGCTTCAAGCAGGGGTGGTCTGGTCATTGGGAGTACTGGGGCAATGCCAGGTAGGCCACTGCAACCCCGCCTGGCTGCCAGTCCCATAGATTTTAATGCTGGGCCACTCTGGGCTGGCTATGAATTCTGGCTGGCAGTGGGCTGGTTGAAACAAGGCTCCCACAGCCACCCGACACACTGCGCTGCAGCATATGACACCGGGCCGCCATGCAGAGCAGCAAGATGGGGCGGTCTCTCAGCCTTCAGGCACCTGGCACAGCCGATGAATCATTAGCTGTGTAGTGCAGTGCACCGAGCATAGGCAGGCCGGCCACCCGAATATAAATTGTGGGCAGTACTCCACTCCCCTCCCAGGGAAGTTGGAGATTGCATGGTGCTGAGGATAGTGTGAAAAGGTCAGTCCTCCAAAGGCTGGTAGCAACGGCGGCTGATGATCTGGAGAAAGGCAGCTGGAGGTCTGGAAGAAGGCTGGCAGTGGTGGGCGGATCTTTTTACCCTGTATCTGAATGTAGCTGAGAATGAGGGATAGAGCGCGGGACGTCAGGGACAACTGCTGGCAGCCTGACACTGCTGGTGTGTGACACCCCACCCTGACCCTGCTGGCAGAAGAGGACAACTAGAGCTGCCTGTGTGCCCCACAGTCTCGGACTTTCAATATTTAAAGTGGACCAAAAGTCTTAAAAGACTCTCAGTCTGCTAAGTTTCAAAAAGGCATAGTAATGGAGCATACATAAGTGTATAAGTAAGAGTCTTTTTAGCAATTTGCTCCAATTTAAAATGGACCAAGACCTGTTTACCTCTGATTCCTTCTAGTTGGGGCATCCAAATTTGCAATGCAAATTTGCTGTGTAACATTCCCTGGGATCATTGTAAAACTTTCTGTTGATCCCACAGCACATGCACAGACTGGGACAGCACAGCTGCTGCGCTCTCCTGCTTCAGGCCTATCTAAATGGTCACCATGGGCACACACTGATGGAGGGGAATGGCCAGTGGGATGCACCCAGCAAGCTGCTGGCCTTCCTTTGGATACCCTATTATGTGAAACCCCCTCAGACTACGGCAAATCTCACCTTTGTCCTGGCTCCCACAGTGAGATAAACAATGCAGGTTGCATCCCCAGAATCTGTAGGCTGAGACAAGCTCCTGCACTCAGCCCACTCTCCATTGCCAGGTTCTGTGTCTAAACAGAGTGGTTTGCTAGGCATTAATATGCATGGCATACAATGCTGATTGGACGAGAGCCACGCATGCACCATGTGACCGGGGAAGGGAAAGTTTACATGAACAGTTCGGGCATCCTAAACCGGGATGCCCCAGGGCAAAGATCAAAACCTGGGCTAGTGAAAATCCTTGGTTTTGTATCACTTTAAATAGTATACAAGGGCCAGTGTGACCCAAAAAGTCAATTTTTAACCCCTGGCTTCCAAAAATGCAGCAGCAGCAGCTAAGAGCAACCCCAGCGTCAGTGCTGCAGAGAAGCAATTTTTTTCAAAGATGGGGCAATAAGACTACAAACGCCAAGACCTCAAATACAAATTGTGCTTTCTTGCTGTACATAATGCAATGTGAGCACAAATCTGACAAATAAGTTGGAGGCAGGACTGGTGTTTGGGCACGGCAAAGGCGGGAGTTGCCTGGGGACCCAGGCAACACTGAAAAAAGAAAATAGTGGGCACTGGAGCAAAGCAGAGACCAGGGCCTCAGACTCCCAGAGGTAGCGCTATAGCACTTCTAAGCAGCCTATTACAGTGCCTCACCGCCCATTAAAATGTCCCTTAAACTTTTAATATTAGGAGCACGTGTGCAGAGTGTGAAATATGAGGCACACTGTATACTTATACCGGCTGCTGACCCGAACCCCTCACCTAACCGTTCTTTCCAAGCTACTGACCCAAACCCTTACCTAACTGTCCCTTCCCAACTGGTGACCCGAGCCCTTCATCTAAGTGCCCCTTCCCAGGTGCTAAACCGAACACCTCACCTAAACACACCTTTTCAGCTGCTGATTCTACCACTCAGCTTCTGACCCAAGGTCCTGGCCCAAACTGTGAACCCCTCACCTAACCCTCCTTTCAAGCTATTGACCCACACACCTAACACTCTATCCCAAGCTGCTGACCTGATCCCTTCATCTAACTGCCCCTTCCCAGCTCCTGACCCAAACATCTCACCCAACCCACCTGCTGATCCTCACACCTAACCCTCCCACCCTAGTTGGCTGTGCCAGTTCCTAGCTGTTGACCGCAACCGGTCATCTAACACCCTAACACTGCTGACTCACAAACCTCACCTAAGCCCTCTCCCCAGCTCCTGACCCAAACCTCACTTAGCCCCCCTGCCATCTGCTAAATTACGACACTTACCAACCCCTCTGGGTGTGTGTGTCTGTGCATGTACATTATGTGTGCATTTATATATGTGAATGTGTGTGTCTGTGTCTGTGTACGTATGTATGTAAATGAATTATCCTTGGCATTATGATCCACAACCCTCACCTAACCCTTCCTTCCTTCCAGTTGCTGATGTGAGCATCTCACTTAACCCTGTCTCCCCAGCTCTTTACCCAAACCCCTCACCTAGCCCCACCCCCACGCAGCTGCTGAACAACACATCTAATCCTCCCTCTCTACCCGCTGACCCGAGCCCCTAGGGGTACAGTTTGTCTAAAACCAGCCCTGGGTGCAGAGACAACAATGGTGAAGCCTTCTGACCTCAATGCTATTGCTATCCCTGTGCCCCCTGTAGTTATGCCTCTGACTGAGGCCATACATATTTGTTTTTTCTTCCCTCCCTTTGTATACTTATTCTTGATGCTCTGAACAAAGTACTTGGCATCATGTTATACAATCAGGGACAATGGCAGACTGAAGATTAAACCCAACCTGGCATCTTCACTGCCCCCCTACAATGTTTCCAGCTAATTAACAAGTGAGCAGGTAGACTAGTGTCTAGTGGATTAGCAGAAGCCCAGCTGATCCTAACGCAGGGAAGCCCACAAGAAATTCTCCCAGGTCTTCCTATGGCTAGTCCATAGTGACCACAGATGCCCCCAAAGTCTCTTTCTAGCAGAATGTAGATATTTAGCAGTAGGCACATTTACTGTACTTTATTAGACATTAAGATTTTGTATACAGGTAAATTGTACAGTTTCACAGGTCTTGCTTATAGCAGCAATCGTGGGAAGCGATCTGTGACTGGAGGTTTGCAAGTTTGGCTCCAAGCTAGAACATGACTGAAGTGCTCTAGAACAAGGCACCTACCACCCCGCTCCCAATTGCTCCCCAGGCATGATAAATAAGGCAGACCACTGCTTTAGGCATGTGCTTGTGTTTGTCTCTCTACATGGATAGGTTAAATGCAGAGAAAAAGGAAAAAGTCAAGAAAAAAACACACATAGACTTCATAACAGGTATAAGATAATGTTTTTGCAAACCACAGTTAAGGTGCCTTTTAGGATCTTTTAGGCCCTTTTTCAGATTGAAGATAGAAACGAATTTGCCATTGTCTTTTAGACTGGTTCACAACGTATGTACAACAGCTTCAATACTCTAGTCTAGTTATACCTAGGCACAACTTATGGCCATTAAGGGTCCAAAGTAACATATTCCTGCTATTGGCAACCACCTCACACATGTGTGAGATAGAAAAATGCGGAGTGAATAATCAATGTGTGAACAATGCTCAGGACTCAAAACTTAAGAGTTATAAATATAATTACAGACCCAACAAAACATTTTATAATACTATTATTTCTTAACGCAATATGCTAAAAGGAAACTGACAAATAACTCAAAACGCATTTTACAATTACCAAAAACAGGGAGTGCTTAAGTCTAAGCATACAATGGCAATATATGCCCCAAAAAATATAAAGAAAAATTTGTTATATACCAAAAAGGTTTTAGAAAAATACTGTAACTGACACCAAGATCTCATACAGGGCATTAGCTCGCTGAGATCATGTTATGATTGGAAAGCCAATTTACTTTGCAAACCAGAATTGAGGTGCCTTGCAGAATCTTTGTAGGCTCTCTTTCAGATTTATGATAAAAACTACCGTATTTTTCGCCCAATATGATGCACATGCCCATAAGATGCATCCAGGTTTTGTAGGAGGAAAGTAAAAAAACATATTCTGAACCAAATGGTGTACCCCCTCCCAATCACCCTATTACAGACAGTGTGCAGAACCCCCTTATCATCCCATTACAGACCCCAAATTAACAGGCAGTGAGCAGCATCCCACATTTGAGGTTCTCCCAAGTACAGGCAGTGTGCAGCATGCCCCCAAAAACAAAAAACGCACATTCCCGAGCTTCCATGCAGCAGCAGTCATCTTCTTCTGACATAAACACACACACTACTGGTGTCCGCCACCACCTCCGGCTTTCGGGTGAGCAAGGATACGGCACCCTGGGAACATGTATTTGTGGAGGTGGTGGGTAGCGGAGACAGAAGGCGGTAATGTATGTTATTGTGTGTGTCTCTATGTGCTTATGATGGTGGGAGATGGATGCTGCGACGTGGGAGCTCAGGCATGTCATATTTATTGTTTTACATTCACCAGACAAGACTCACTGACACCCTCCCCACTTTTGAGGGAAAAAGCGTGGAAGATACAATATTTTGCCACTGTATTTTAGACTGGCCCGTAGTGTGTACAACGTCTTCAGCACTCCAGTCTAGTCCCACCTAGACTCAAATCACGGACATTGAGATGTGTGGTCCACAGCAACATATTCCTGCTATCGGCAACCACCACACACATGGCATGTGTGAGATCGAGAAATGCAGAGTGAATAGTGAATGTGCGAACAATGCTCAGGACTCAAAATACAAATCACTTTAAGATTAAGAGTTAGAAATATAATTACAGACCTACTCAAACAATTTATAATACCATTATTTACAACACAATTATTTCTTAACACAATTATTTCTTAACACATCATGCTAAAAGGAAACTGACATATGACAAGAAACAAAGAAAGCATTCTGCAATTACCTAAAATCCGGATTTCTAAAGTACCAAATTTAATTTTGAATGTGCATAAGAGATTGTTGAGGTGTTTATTCTTATATGCATGAAAAGCAAAATGGTCTTTTAATGAAATTCAAGAAAACAAGCTTAAACACAATTTATCTATCTTTTATACAAAATAGGTCATATACTCTTAGTGAGTATACTTGATTGACAACTTTAATTACACCTTCTTTAAATCAGTTTTGTATGTGAGTTGTAAAGCTCGGTCTGTTCCAGCAAATTATGGTTTATATAGGCCATACTGAAAAAGAAGAAATTAGATTCTGAAGTACTTGCAGTGACAATCTAAAAAGTCGAGATAAACCAATTTTAAAACAATGACATGAACACTTAATATTCTCATCACTTAGTCTGGAGC
The DNA here is from genome assembly GCA_027917425.1 of Gastrophryne carolinensis. Taxonomy (NCBI): domain Eukaryota; kingdom Metazoa; phylum Chordata; class Amphibia; order Anura; family Microhylidae; genus Gastrophryne; species Gastrophryne carolinensis. Next base: position 540,701,808 of record CM051234.1, read on the forward strand.
AAATGGAATCACAGTGATTTATTCGATATGTAACTTCTGAAAATAGCTGCACCTTGAATTTGATAAACATTAGATGGGGAATGACATTAATGTCCTCTGCCCCACAAAGAATAGATTGGGCCGTTTATTTATTTTGACAATGACTTCTAATTCCTGGCAGCAAATCACAAGAGCAAATGCCATGACCTATTAGACTGGAAGCTGCAGATCACAAAACTGAGCAGTTAAATAATAGGATTGCTATTATTTTTGGCAGTCTTCTAAAGCTTTGGAAGCATGAGATGTTAACATGTTACAGTTGACTGTAAATTTTGAATGTAAAAAATCCAGTCTTAAAGAGCATCTGGAAACCGTTCCAAAAGGGATACTAACCTCCCGCTGATCCCAGTGCCTGATGTAACCAGAACAGTGGTGTTAAAAGGTACCGCTTCACAGGGGTGCCCCTGCTAGGTGGCACCACAGGGCGGGGGGGTTAAAATGCTGTTTTTTGTTTAACCTCAGTCAATCATTGGTGGTTTATTTGCCATGATCCCTACATACAAACACTGAGCCACCAGTACTTGACTGTATTGATAAACAGCATGACAATGGACAGCAGTTCCCCAATATTCCCTGAGACACCATTTAAAAGTCTATTATTTGTAAGATTGTCTTCTGGAGGGAAAGGTTAGGTTCATAGAGCCAGCCTTGTGAAGTGCATTTGCTGGCAGTCAGGGAGCATGAAAGCATGCTGAGGGGGCATCATGTAGTCTCAGAGAGCCTTCCAACCTAAGCAGCAGTACACGTTTGTGTCTTATTGCTTGGACTAGAAATTCTAGGAATTGTAATGTTTTGACTGGCATTAATAAACTAAGATTTTTATGGATGCCTGCAACACTATATATTTACAGCCTTCCAACTTATGGACGGCCTTGAGTGTGGTGAAAGACCTTCCGGCCACCACTCCAGTTCACAGTAGGTGCTGTACTCATATTTGCTCACTGTGTCAGGCACTCCCTCACTAAGACTACTCAGAGCCATGTGCTGCATGGAATTGCCTAAGGAGGAAGGGGCAGCAAATTCTTGGGAAGGGGTCCTTTCTGTAGTTCCCTGTAGGTGCACCGGTGCTGACGCTTGATAAATCGGGCTCCCCATTCATCCTGGCTGTAAACTTTTGTTAAATGGACAATAAAAGACAAGAAGTGGGAATTTAATAATTACAAAGCTGAGCTCTCAGTAGTAAACTTTGAAAATTATAAAGAAGCTAATAATGCCTGTAAAAAAGCAACCATACTGGCAAAAGCACAAAATGAAAGAGTTGTGGCCAAAAAAACCCACATTTTTTGCTCTGCGTAAACAAAACAGGAGCAAGAAGCCGATATAGGTGATGTCACTGTTGGCAATACACAAGCAACATTTTTAACTGGCTAAATATAGATATCATCCAAGAAAAGCTAAATAAGACACCAGGACTCGATGAACTGCAACCAAGGGTGTTATTTTTTTACCACTATTCTTGATCTATATAGACTTAGCAAAAACTGGTATAGTGCCACGACATTGGCACAAGGCAAATGTGGTGCCTATTTAAAAAAGGGGCTCTAGGTCTTTACAGACCTGTATGCTTGAGAGACATTGTGGAAACATTTCTTTAAGGGACTATATACACGATAATGTGACTATGCATAATATTATAAATGACCACCACCAACATTTTAATAACCTAATCTTCTATGAAGACATAAGTAAAAGCCTAGACAGAGGGGCTGCTGTAGACATTGTTTTTCTGGATTTTGCCAAAGCATTTGACACTGTCCCTCATAGACACTTCTTGGGGAAATCAAGATCTTCAGTGTTAACACAGTGTTAACATACATTTCGTAACTGGATTGAAACCAGCAGCTGCTTCCGAGGCTACCAAGATAATATCACGCATTAAAAGTGGCATGGAATCAATATTGACTCTATAAAAGTTGCCTCTGCAAAGTTCCTTGCTTTCATTACCACTTCTCCAGGACCACAAAAAAATGGTCCAACCGCTACTCTGTTGTGCCTTGGCGCTCTTAGTGTGAGTGAGCCCAGCAAGCCACAGTGGTTTCTAATCACAGCAGACATGCATATAACTCATAAAGCTGCATCATGATATGCCTTCCCCAGCTCATCTGAGATTTTGAGATGCTTTGAAATAGCTAATTTTACTCTGCCTCAAAGGGGGATAAGGTTGGAGGAAGTTACTATGTGCCTGCACAGGGACAAGTCAAAGCTGTGGGGATTTAAAGTGGACCAAAACCCACATTTTAAATTAGCATTCCCTGAATTGCCCCTACCATGAAGAGTACCTTTTGCCAATTTTCACTGCTTCTGCTTCACTCTAATCCCAGATAATGGCACCTGTTTTAGCTGTAAAGCTCCGCCTCCTCCATTCATTGCCACTGTTGTGTGTGGCAATGATGTCCCTGCCACACCAATGCAATGACCACCTGCCATCTTACAGAGAGGGACAGCAAAAAAAAGTGTTCCAGGATGATTTGAAAAGCAAAAATATCTATTTCTAGTTCTAAACCCTAAGAAGGGAGTATCGGAACGGGAGTTGGCCAAATGTATTCCGCAAGTTCAGTGGATTTTGGTCTGCTTTTAAAGCAGACCTCAACTTAAAAAAAAAAAAAATCAAAAGAACCCTGCCAGGGTATTCCTTTTGTTTTTGTCTGTGACCGATTGCCCAGTCCAGTGTGCAATGCCCAGTCCAGCTATAAATTGATGGTGCTACTTGCCATTTCATTCTTAGCTCAGGAGCACAACTGCATGGAGTTAGGGCTCTCAAACAGCTTAGGTGGCTGGTAATCAGAAAGGGTGTTTTACGGAAGCAATTTATTAAACTTTCTTTACTTGACTAGAGGTCCACTTTAACCCTTTCGCTGCCAGCCTACCTGCAGCATTTGCCACTCCCTGTTGCCAGACGATGTTTCACCATTTTGCGCTACACATATTCAACTGTCATTTTTGAAGGGATTTCCAGGGATTTCCCAGGAAAATTATATATTGTTTTTTTCAACAGAGTCTGGGCTTTAACATGAAATGTCTTGTTTGTATTTTTTAGGTGTATTCTCAATTTTTTTGGGTGAAATGTGTGAAAAAAAACAAAAAAAAAACATTTTTTTACAATTTGTAGAGTTTTTTTGTAATAAAAAATGTAAGTTTGTCAATAAAATCTTATTGCGTGAGAAACCCCAATTTCTCCCGGTTACAGCGATACCACATATGTATAGGTAGACACCCTTTCCTGCCCAGAAGCCTTTTATAGCTGCTGGATGACAAATGGTTAATTAAAAAAAAAAATGACATAGGGTCCCCCTTCCCGGGGAGGGGGACCCCATTTTTTTTTGGATTTTGAAGGGTTAAAAACCCTTCAAAATCCAAAAAAAAAATGACGTGGGGTCCCCCTTACCCAAAGTAACCAGCCCGGGACCAGCTATGGGGGCTTGTAGGCACAGAGTGGGGGGGCCAGCTTTGGTGGCCCCCCCACCCTGCAGCCTACGAGCCCACATAGCCTATGTGGGCCCGGGCTCTTCTGCCCCCCCCTGGCCTTTGGGGAGGCAGGTAATGGGGGTGCGGGGGTTAATGGCAAGCCACCCGCTAGGGCAGGTGACTTGCCACCCCCCCAGCCTTGTGAACTGGTATAAGGGGTCTCATGGACCCCTTACCAGCTCACAAAGGGTTAATGTGAAAAAAAAACACCACACAATAATAAAAAGTATTTTATTAGAAAAAAAAAAAATTTTTTTTTACTGTACTTACCTTCGATTGCAAGCTCTTGTCCCTCGCCGCTCAGCTGACAGATGCCGGTGATCGGCATCCAGAGAAGGAGAAGGCAGGAGATCAGAGGATCTCCTGTCACCTCCTTCCCCTGTGCCGATCACCGGCAACTGAGAAGCTGACAAGGCTGAAGCCTGAGATCGGGGCCGGGATGACTTCATAAGCCCCGCCCCCAAGGGGGCGGGGCTTAGAGGCATGATGGCGGCCACCATCGTGCAGAAGAGAGGAGAGAGCCTCCCAGGCTCTCTCCTGAAGATCGGTAAGTCCTGGGGGGGGATCGGAGGCCCCCCAGGTGAAGAGGAGGGACAGCGGGAGCCAGCGCACACACAGGTAAGTGAATGTCATTTTTATATTTTTTTTTTTTTACAGTTAGAAGCTGCTGCTGCAGAAGCGGGGGGGGGGGGGCGGCCTATTCCGGGGGCTCTCCTGGAGCCATCCGACCCCCCACGGGGGATCGGATGGCACCAAATTAAAGAGGAGACCCGGCCGGATCCAACAAGGGGTCAGGTGAGTATTTGTTGTTTTTACTTTTTAAACTACAAGCGAGGAAAGTCAAGCACGTAACACCTACGTGCTTGGCACTTAAGGCCCAGCCAAGCCAGCACGTAGGTGTTACGTGCTTGGCAACAAAAGGGTTAATACAGTTTCTGGTGTCAGGACAATTTGTACGCAATTCTTTGACATTCTTTGACAAGTGGTATCTAGAAGCAGTCACGTCCAATGTAACTTTATATCTGTGACAGACGCTCTGTCTTTTGGATGTCATCACTATTCAGTTGCCCACCGGGTCAAAAGACAGAGCGTCTGTCACAATATCTGTATCTAGGAAACACATTTAACCAATCCACAAAAACAATTTTGAAAAATACATAAAATGTGTTTTTAATTAAGACATTAAAAGCGTAATTGCTACACTTCAAATCCAGGCTGTATTAGGGCAATTTAGATTTTCCCAACTGCACAAAATTATTATCATTAAATCATTATAATGAAATTATGTCCTAATGGCATTTGTGTTATTTCATTATTGCTGGAATATAGACAGTCCTGTGAAGTTACACTTTGCATATAAACACCTAAAGAAATCCACATGACCATTGCAGATAAATTACCTTTATACACATCCCATGGGATTTATCATCTGTTTCATATCATATATATAATTAATATTATAAATTTATAGTTATTTTGCCCAGTGGTGCAAATCTGTTTGCACACTGGTGGGGATTAAGGGCATGGCACCCTGGATTTTATAAAATGAGGTGTAGAACTACACCCTGTAGAAAAAAGCAGGGAGCTACCTTACATTTGTCCAAGCTGCACCTGAGGAAGAATGGTGCTTTGCACATTTTAGTTCCTACAACATGCACATTTTAGTTCCTACAACATGCATTAAGAACTCATTGAGGATCCTTAGACAATAGAAAGCCCTGTAAAGAAATATGCTCAGGTCTACGTGTTTGCTTAAACTGGTCTTGCCCCCCATTTAAGTTCCTATTGGAATGTATGGAATCTATCCAGTCCCAGGTTGAGGAAAACCGGCAAGTTCTAGATCTAACACTGGATCAGGAAGATATGGAGGAACTTCTGGATCAGATACCTTCAGTGGTAGAGGATAGGGATAGACCAATTCAAATGAAATAGGTGCACCAAGCTTATCTAACACTGATGCGCCTACACAGAATGGGCCTTTTAGATCAAGGGTGCCCACCTCTCTCCTACAAGGTCCACCATCAGGCCAGATTTTGTAGCTCTCCACACAGATGCACAGGTGAGGTAATTAGTGCAGCAGCAGATCTATAAAGGGCTATGTGGAGATCAACAAAACAGGAAGTGTTGGTTGGGCCTTGTGGAAAGGGGATAGGGACCACTGTTCTAGATGATGATGCTTTCCCGGGATGTGGGGGCGGTACTGGCACCTGAATTAATATGGTGTGGGAATATGGTTATAGCAGTAAACTAGGATGGGATCATTGCTAGTAGTGATCAAACCCATAACAGATTAGGCACTGAAAACCCTTCAGCGATTTCTGTTTTACTATACAGGGAAATGCATCTTGCTGAATTGGTGGCACCTTGCTTTACCCACAGTGGTGGCCTTGAGGAGCCTGATAAATCAAAAACTTGCTACGTAAGTGAACATATACACCCATTTGGGTCTGAGGGCCATGGCTCCAATGTGTAGAATCGGCTAAAGAACCAGATAAGTCAATCAGAAAAAAGGAGGTCCCAATCCAGGTATGCAACCCCCTGGTTTAAATGAGTTTGGCTGAAAGTTAATTTGCCAATTACTAGTGAATACCAAATATTACAAGAATTGGCTGGCACCAACCAAAATGTATTTATTTACTTCTCATGATACAGTGTAACTAAAAAAAGACAGGTGGTTGTGCGGGGATGGCCCAAGGTATTTTGAGTGATTTGACCTTTCAGGCCCTGCTGATGGATCCAAGATTTCCCCTCCTCAATCATTTTGCTCCCAGGATCTCCAAATCTGTCTACTGCCAGAAGACAGAAAGTCATTATGGATACACACAGTGGGGTCAATCCTCCAACCAGTCATCCCGTTGTATATGTGTGGACATATGGTGTCTCCCCTTTGCCCAAATTTGTCTTCTTTTCATTTCCCCTTCTTCTCTTTTTATCCCTCCCCTTCTTTCTCCCTTTTTTCCTCCTTTTTCCTTGTTGTGGGAGTCCCCCACCCCCCTTTTTCCTCTCTCTGGTTTCCCTTTCTCCTTTTCTTTTCCTCTCTAGTATAGTATGGAAGTGGAGTTGCAAAGTGATGGGGGTTTAGTTGGGGGTCCTTTTAAGCCCTCACCCTATGTTATATTAGCTCTGTGGTTTACTCCTTATTTGATACCCTAGTGGGGCATCCCATGTCGGATAAGAGTACTTCTCAATTGCATACACCAGGATGGTTTTGCTTTGTATTCATTGTGATGCATGCCATACTTTAGCATAAGTTTACATTGTATTTATTGTGATGTATGCCTTATTTTAGCATAAGCTTGCATTAAGATTGCTTGACGCAATATTAGCCGATAGAGCAAAAGAAGGTAGACGCATTAAAGATAATAGGCTTTATAGTTCTGCATTGCAACTGTTTAAAAATAGTGTATACATAGGATGTGTTTGTATTCTGTACGTTGTGTTATGTACACTTATTTCAGTGCTCATTGTCACTGAGGGATACTCACTAGGGATGAGCGAATCGATCCGGACGAACTCGGATTCGTTCCGAATTTCATGGGAAATTCGATTCTGAACGAATCTGAATTTCCCCGCGATTCGATCGATCGAAGTTTTTCTTTAAACTCCATTTATTTCAATTACAGGCATTCTAAAATGGTGGATGAACATGTCCAGACATACCCCCTGGGCCAAGGTATCATGGGTAAGTCACATGCAGCCTATCCGCAGCCAGGAAGCCCGGTGACATCCCCGTGCTATATAAAGCGGCGGCCATCTTGCTTGTGCGCATTTCAGCTTTGCATTGCGGCCAGAGCACAGCTAGTTAGAGACAGGGACAGAGAGTTAGAGATAGGTAGGGAGAGTCAGAGAGGCAGACAGAAAGGTAGACAGAGCCAGGGAAAGATGGGGAAAAAACGGAACCATCCAGCCAGGGACAGCTTAGAAGTGACAGTGAAATTTTTTTTTTTTTCATTAACCAGATCAGTTTCAATTTCAGTTCTTTGTGCTGTAAATCTGCCTTGCCACTGTGCATCCCATCTATGCAGTGGCTTATTTAACCCTATCTGTTACACATAAGCATTTATCATAATATATAACTGGATTAGTTTAAATATTTTTTGGTCTGCCTTTAACCAAATAAACACCAGCCCACCTGGGTATCCCAAACCTGCACTTAGCAGCCTATCTGTTATACTAAATATGCTTGTTGATCCTTCCTCAGCTGAATCAAAGTATTGCATTTTGAATTGGTTTTTGGTCTGCCTTTAACAAAAAAAAACACCAGGCTGCAGGGCATCCCAAACCTGCACTTAGCAGCCTATCTGTTATACTAAATACGCTTGTTGATCCTTCCTCAGCTGAATCAAAGTATTGCATTTTGAATTGGTTTTTGGTCTGCCTTTAACAAAAAAAACACCAGGCCGCAGGGCATCCCAAACCTGCACTAGGCAGCCTGTTATACTAAATACGCTTGTTGATCCTTCCTCAGCTGAATCAAAGTATTGCATTTTGAATAGTTTTTTTGTCCTGCTGTCAAAACACTAGCCCACATGGGCATCCCAAACCAGCACATGTCACCCTGTTATACTAAATTAGCTTCTACGGGCCCTTTTTTAAATATATATATATATATATATATTTTTTTTTTATATAGAGCTGTAATAGATTATATAGTGAGGTAAATTCGCCATTTTGCACCATTATATAGAGAAGCCCACTGTGTAAATCTGAGGAGCAATAGTTTATACAGTATTGTGAGGTAAGTTCACTGTTTTGCACTATAGCAACCTAAATCCCTGTGTAAATCTGAGGAGCAATAGTTTATATTGTGAGGTAAAATTGCCACTTTATAGAGCAGGCCCTGTCTGAAAATCTCATTTTGCAATCTATGTTCTATTGTGAGCTAAATTCGCCATGTTGCACCATTCTTTAGAGTGGCCCTCCTGTGTAAATCAGAGCAGCAATAGTTTATATTGGACAATACATTTGCCCTGTTTTGCACCATTATATGGAGCAGCAATAGTTTATATTGTAGGTATATTCATGGTTTTGCACCATTACATAGAGCAGTCCCTATATAAACCTGAGAAATAGGTTATATTGTGTGAGTTAAATCCGCTCTTGGTTTTGTAGCATTATATAAAGCAGCTCCTGTGTCAATCTGAGGGGCAATAGCTTATACTGTGAGGTAAATTTGCCATTTTGCAGCATTATATAGAGCAGGCCCTGTGTAAATCTGAGGGGCAATAGCTTATACTGTGAGGTAAATTTGCCATTTTGCAGCATAATATCGAGCAGGCCCTGTGTAAATCTGAGGAGCAATAGCTTATATTGTGAGGTAAATTTGCCATTTTGCAGCATAATATAGAGCAGCCCCTGTGTAAATCTGAGGGGCATTAGCTTATATAGTGAGGAAAATTTGCCATTTTGCAGCATGATATAGAGCAGCCCAGTTGCCATCTAAATCAACTACTGGCCGGGCAGGACAGCTTTTCCAGGGCAAACTCTGCTAGTTGCGGCCACAAGTCAAGTTTGGCTTCCCAGAAGTCCAGGTCTTCCTGCTGCTCATGAGTAGACTCACTATGCGGGTGTAGAAAGCTACTCATTTGCGACTGAAGATTGAGGCTGCTGCTGATGATGCTGCTGCTGCCACCCCCCCGGCAGCCATGGCAGTGGAAGGTGAGTGCAGAGGTCCCCCCAAGTCAGACCTGCGAGAGTATGGACCATGACACAGATAGACATCGCCCAACTGACTACATAGGATGTCTCTGTAGTAGGTCAGTTTGTCCTCCCTCTCAGTGGGTGTAAAAAATGCCCCCATTTTGTGCCAGAAGCGAGGGTCCAATAAGGTGGAGAGCCAGAAGGCATCCCGCTGACAAATGGAGACAATTCTGGGGTCACTACGCAAGCACGTGAGCATGCATCGTGCCATTTGTGCAAGGGACTACCTGTCTCCATCTCCACTGCAAACTGCCACGGTGTGTCCGGGTCCTCTGTCTCGCCTTCCTCACAACCCTCTAGCTCCTCTGGCTGCTCCTGCTCCTCCTCTCCTGTCAGATGTCTAGATAAAATGGTAATTTTGTCAAACCTAAACTGTGCTTCGCTGTGCCCCACCCCCTCCTCCTCCACTTCAGCCCCAACAGGCTTCATGTGGCTGTGAAATGTATGCGCCATGTCTCTAGGGCCCTGACCAGCCATGGTCTCCAACATGTGTTGTAGTACATGAAGCAGTGGAATCTCATCGTTCATCTCATAGTCCTGGCGACTGACTAATAAAGTAGCTTCCTCAAAGGGCCTGAGCAAACGGCAGGTGTCACGTATGAGCTGCCACTGGTTTACATTGAAGTTACACAGGGGAGTCCCCCTATCCGTTTGGATCATCAAGAAATCAGTGATGGCTTTTCTCTGTTCCTATAGTCGATCCTGCATATGGAGGGTGGAATTCCAACGGGTGGAAACATTGCAAATCAGACTATGTTGGGCGATACGGTTCTGACGATGAAGCTCAAGAAGGGTGTGCTTGGCGGTGTAGGAGTGCCTGAAGTGCATGCAAAGTTTCCTTCCTGTTGTTAGGATGCCTTTCAGATGGGGGGAAGACTTCAGAAAACGCTTGACAACTAGATTGAACACGTGTGCCATGGCAGGACGCATGGCTCAGGTTTCCTTGTCGCAGCGCAGACAAGATGTTCTTCCCAGTGTCAGTCACCATGGGTCCCATTTGCAGTTTTCGTGGAGTAAGCCATGATTTCATGTATTGAGTTCTCATTTTTAACAGTTCCTCCCATGTGTGACTCTGTTGCTCAAGGCAAACCATGTGAAGAACAGCGTGAAACCACCGTGTCCTGCACACATGGTAGGCTGGAAGGGCACTGGGAAAAAAAAACCAAAAATTAAAAAAAAAAGAGAAAAAAGAAATATTTAGAAAAAAAACAAAAAAAATTAAATTAAAAAATAAATTTGTACAAAAATTCACAAAATATTAAAATGTTAAAATATTTAAATGTTTCTAAAAAATACAAAATATTAAAAAAAATAAAAAATGTAAAAAAAAAAACAATACAAAATTAACCAAAAAATAAAAATGTTGATACATTTTATATGTTACTGTTATTATGTTGTATATGTTATTGTTGCTATGTTATTATATGTTATTATTAGGGATGAGCGAATCAATCCAGACGAACCCGGATTCGTTCCGAATTTCATGAAAAATTTGATTCTGAACGAATCCGAATTTCCCGGCGATTCGATCGATCAAAGTTTTCCTTTAAACTCAATGACAGGCATTCTAAGATGGTGGACGGACATGTTCAGACATGTCCCCAGGGGCAAGTGACGATGGGACAGTCACATGCAGCCTATCAGCAGCCAGGAAGCCCGGTGATGTCACCGTGCTATATAAAGTGGCGGCCATTTTCCTTTTGCGCAGTTCAGACTTGCAATGCAGACAGAACGGACCTAGCTGCAGGGAGAGACAGACAGTCTTAGTTAGGTGAGAGTTAGCGATAGCTAGTAGAGACAGTTACAGATAGGGAGATTTAGAGTGGTAGACAGAGCTAGGGAAAGATAGGTTTAAAACCGGAACAATCCAGCAGCATACAAGTCACAGTGACAGGGTTCCTACTGCTGCCTATGATTCATATTTCATAATAACTGGGTTAGTGTTAATATGTTTGGTTTAAATACAGCTGCAGCCTGTGCATGCCATGCACATGCTATTTAACCCTTTCTGCTATTTAGCCCTGAATGCTATTTTAATCCTATCTGCTTAAAATACACCAGGCCACACGCGCATCCCAAGGCACGTGCTATTTAACCCTATCTGTTATACAACATAAGCGTTGATCAGCATCAGCTGCTTTATTAAGCTACTTCAGTTTGCACTTCCTTTTTGACTGCTTTCAATAAACCAGGCCGCAGGGCACCCCAAAGCTGCACCTTGCACCCTATATGTTATACAACATAAGCATTGATCAGCATCAGCTTTATTAAGCTACTTCAGATTGCACTTGCTTTTTGAGTGCTTTCAATAAACCAGGCCGCAGGGTACCCCAAAGCTGCACCTTGCACCCTGTTATACAACATAAGCGTTAATCAGCATCATCTTCATTAAGCTACTTCAGTTTGCACTTGTTTTTGACTGCTTTCAATAAACCAGGCCGCAGGGCACCCCAAAGCTGCACCTTGCACCCTATCTGTTATACAACATAAGCGTTGTTCAGCATCAGCTTCATTAAGCTACTTCAGTTTGCACTTGTTTTTGACTGCTTTCAATAAACCAGGCTGCAGGGCACCCCAAAGCTGCACCTTGCACCCTATCTGTTTATACTAAATAAGCAAATACATAAAAATGTCAGGCAGACAAGTGCCAGGATGTTCAAAGAGGAGTGGCAGAGGCCAAGATTCAGCAGGCAGAGGTCGCAGCAGACTAGGGGCGAGTGGCAGCAGGAGTCACGGTGAGAGACCTGATCTGCCAGTATCTGCTAGCGGTCGTGTCTCCACCAGTAACGCATCTGCCGTGGTAGATTGGTTAACACGCTCATCCACATCATCACAAGTTACATCTGAGACCCCCAGTCTAGGGTCGGTAGGTTCCTCTGACACAACCCTGAGTTGGCATGCCCCGAGAGCAGTTCCTGTCCTCCCATTGCCTCTGTCCTACGCCATTCCCTCCCCCAGCGACGTATCCTATGCTTTGGGTTCAGCTCCACTCTTTAGTGAGGAGCACGATCAGATAGAGGACAGTCAGCAGCTACTGCCCAGCCATGAAATGGAGGTGGCTTCTTTAGCTCGGCAGACAAATAGTGATGTGGACAGTGTCGTGGGTGTTGCGAGCTTTCCAGCTCCTGCGCCAGACACTGAGGAAACCGAGAACATCAGTGACGTACAGCCACAACTCGATGATGATGATGAAGCCGATCGCACTTGGAAGCCGGGTGATGAAGGGGCTTCATCGTCATCATCAGGAGAATAGGGGCGCAGGTTGCCCCGGAGTCAGCAGCTCAGGCAGCAAGGTGTTAGCAGCATGGTTGGCAGTCAGCATGGGGGCACAATTGCAAAGCCTGGAGCCAACGGGGCCGGGGTAGAGCACCTGCTGTTCGGCAGGCTACCTTATCGGGAGGTAGTGGAGTAGGGGTTCCTGGAGTTGGCGACAGTAGCAGTGAATCAGTGAGGCCTGTTGGTGGGAAAAGTAGCTACTCGGCAGTGTGGCAGTTTTTCTTGAAGCATCCGCAGGAGGGTAACATGGCCACATGCAAGATATGTAGGCAGAAGGTGAAGCGTGGCCAGGGTCCAAATGTTGGCACCACGGCCCTGCGTCAACATATGATGTGTCAGCATAAAGCGACCTGGGAGAACCGAGGCTCACAAGGGGTGGTCCAGCCTGCTTCCTCACCAAGTGGCACGCCACTCCCAATTTGTGGCAGCCAAGGCTCCAGCACCTCAGCCGAAGGCAGCTGTGCATCATACCCATCCTCTGTCGCTCCTGCTCCTCCTCCAAGTCATGCATTCCGCCAGCAATCCATCAGCGAAGCCATGTCCAAGAGACAGCAGTATGCGCCCACTCATCCTACGGCGCAGAAGCTGAATGTGCTCCTGTCCAAGTTGCTGGTGCTGCAGTCGCTCCCTTTTCAGGTGGTGGACTCTGCACCTTTCAGAGAACTAATGGCTTGTGCCGAGCCGAGGTGGAGAGTCCCAAGCCGTCATTTCTTTGCCAAGAAGGCAGTACCAGCGCTGCACACTTTTGTTGAACAGAAGGTGGGCCAGTCCTTGAGCCTGTCGGTGTGTAGCAAAGTGCATGGCAGCGCCGACGTCCTTCTCATCCTCCGCCATCTCCTCACCCTCCACTGTAGGCTCTAGTCTCAGTGCCCCTCCAGTCTACCATGTGTGCAGGGCACGGAGGTGTCACACAGTGCTTCACATGGTTTGTCTTGGCGAACTGAGTCACACAGGGGAGGAACTGCTTAAATTTATTCATCAGGAAATCCATACATGGCTTACTCCAAGAAAACTTAAAATGAGAACCATGGTTACCGACAATGGGAAGAACATTTTGTCTGCGCTGCACCAAGGAAGCCTGACCCATGCGCCCTGCATGGCTCACGTCTTCAATCTGGTTGTCAAGCGGTTTCTGAAGTGTTCTCCCCATATGCAAGACATCCTAACAACTTCAAGGAAACTTTGCATGCACTTCAGCCACTCATACACCGCCAAACACACCCTTCTTGAGCTACAGCATCAGAACGGTATCCCCCAACATAGTCTGATTTGCGATGTTTCCACCCGTTGGAATTCCACCCTTCACATGTTGGACCAATTATATGAACAGAGAAAAGCCATCACGGATTTCCTGATGATCCAAGCGGATAGGGGGATTCCCCTGTGTAACTTCAATGTCAACCAGTGGCAGCTCATACGTCACACCTGCCGTTTGCTCAGGCCCTTTGAGGAAGCCACTTTATTTGTTAGGCAGGATTTCGGCAGGATTACGGGATGAATGACGTGATTCCACTGCTTCATGTACTACAGCACATGTTGGAAACCATGGCTGGTCAGGGCACTGGAGACATGGCGTCTACATCTTACAGCCACATGAACCCCATTGGAGCTGAACTGGAGGAGGAGGAGTGGCCCAGTGAAACACAGTTTAGGCTTGGCGAAATGGCTGGTTTATCTAGTCAGTGGGCAGGAGAGGAGGAGCAGGAGCAGCCAGAGGAGCTAGAGGGTTTTGAGGAAGGCGAGACAGAGGACCCGGACACACCATGGCAGTATGCAGTGTAGATGGAGACAGGTAGTCCCTACGAGTCACTTGTGCAAATTGCAGGAAGCATGCTCACGTGCTTGCGTAGTGACCCCAGAATTGTTTCCATTTGTCGCCGGGATGACTTCTGGCTGTCCACCTTATTGGACCCTCGCTTCAGGCACAAAATGGGGGCATTTTTTAAACCTGCCGAGAGGGAGGACAAACTGAACTACTACAAAGACATTCTACGTAGTCAGTTGGCCGATGCCTATCTGCGCCATGGTCCATACTCTCGCAGGTCTGACTCAGGAGGACCTCTGCGCTCACCTTCCACTGCCATGGCTGCTGGGGGGGTTGGCAGGAGCAGCAGCAGCAGCTCCATCAGCAGCAGCCTCAGTCTTCAGTCGCTAATGAGTAGCTTTCTACACCCGCATAGTGAGGCTACTCATGAGCAGCAGGAAGATCTGGAGCAGAACCTCAACCAGCAGGTCATGTCATACCTTGACATGACCATGCCAACACACCTTGAGGATCCGCTGGACCTCTGGGCAGCCAAACTTGGCTTGTGGTCGCAACTAGCAGAGTTTGCCCTGGAAAAACTGTCCTGCCCAGCAAGTAGCGTGCCATCTGAGTGGGTGTTTAGTGCGGCGGGGGCCATAGTTACGGCGAGGAGAACTCGTCTGTCAACTAAAAATGTGGAGAGACTTGCCTTTGTCAAAATGAATCAGGGATGGATCAGCCAGGATTTCCACCCACCAGTGGCTGATGCATGCGACTAGATTCAGCATGGTGCCACATTTTACACTTTCCAAATGGTGCAAAACATATTTATGTCTTTAGGCCAATTTTTGTGCTCCTGCTGATGCCAACTTCAGGGTGTGCCTTTCAGCCAATTTTTGACCTCCTGCTGCTGCCAACTCCAGGGTGTCTTTCAAGCAATGTTTGGGCTCCTGCTGCTGCTTGCAACTCCAGGGTGTGAATTATCCAATTTTTAGGCTCCTGCTGCAGCTTGCAACAAATGGTGCAAAACATATTTATGTCTTTAGGCCAATTTTTGTGCTCCTGCTGATGCCAACTTCAGGGTGTGCCTTTCAGCCAATTTTTGGCCTCCTGCTGCTGCCAACTCCAGGGTGTCTTTCAAGCAATGTTTGGGCTCCTGCTGCTGCTTGCAACTCCAGGGTGTGAATTATCCAATTTTTAGGCTCCTGCTGCAGCTTGCAACTCCAGGGTGTGATTCATCCAATTTTTGGGCTCCCGCTGCAAACTCCAGTGTCTCTTTCAAGCTATGTTTGGGCTGCTGCAGCTTGCAACTCCAGGGTGTGATTCATCCAATTTTTGGGCTCCTGCTGCCAACTCCAGTGTCTCTTTAAAGTAATGTTTGGGCTCCTGCTGCTGCTTGCAACTCCAGGTTGTGTTTCATCCAATTTTTGGGCTCCTGCTGCCAAGTCCAGTGTCTCTTTCAGCCAATGTTTGGGCTGCTGCTGCTGCTTGCAACTCCAGGGTGTGATTCATCCAATTTTTGGGCTCCTGCTGCCAACTCCAGTGTCTCTTGCAGCCAATGTTTGGGCTGCTGCTGCTTGCAACTCCAGGGTGTGATTCATCCTATTTTTGGGCTCCTGCTGCCAACTCCAGTGTCTCTTTCAAGCTATGTTTGGGCTCCTGCTGCTGCTTGCAACTCCAGGGTGTGATTCATCCAATTTTTGGGCTCCTGCTGCCAACTCCAGTGTCTCTTTCAAGCTATGTTTGGGCTCCCACTGCTGCTTGCAACTCCAGGATTTGATTCATACAATTTTTGGGCTCCTGCTGCCAACTCCAGTGTCTCTTGCAAGCTATGTTTGGGCTCCTGCTGCTGCTTGCAACTCCAGGGTGTGATTCATCCAATTTTTGGGCTCCTGCAGCCAACTCCAGTGTCTCTTAAAAGCAATGTTTGTGCTCCTACTGCTGCTGCTTGCAACTCCAGGGTGTGATTCATCCAATTTTTGGGCTCCTGCTGCCAACTCCAGTGTCTCTTTCAAGCTATGTTTGGGCTGCTGCTGCTGCTTGCAACTCCAGGGTGTGATTCATACAATTTTTGGGCTCCTGATGCCAACTCCAGTGTCTCTTTCAAGCTATGTTTGGGCTGCTGCTTGCAACTCCAGGGTGTGTTTCATCCAATTTTTGGGCTCCTGCAGCCAACTCCAGTGTCTTTAAAGCAATGTTTGTGCTCCTGCTGCTGCTGCTTGCAACTCTAGGGTGTGATTCATCCAATTTTTGGGCTCCTGCAGCAAAATCGAGTGTCTCTTTAAAGCTATGTGATTCATCCTGCTGCTGCTGCTTGCAACTCCAGGGTGTGATTCATCCAATTTTTGGGCTCCTGCTGCCAACTCCAGTGTGTCTTTCAAGCTATGTTTGGGCTCCTGCTGCTGCTTGCAACTCCAGGGTGTGATTCGTTAAATTTTTGGGCTCCTGCAGCCAACTCCAGTGTCTCTTTAAAGCAATGTTTAGGCTGCTGCTGCTGCTTGCAACTCCAGGGTGTGATTCAGCTAATTTTTGTGCTCCTGCTGCTGCCAGCTCCAGGGTGTGTTTTTCATGCACTATAGGGGCCCCTCATAGTGATGCCACCTCAACTCTCTGCAATTGTGCCGCTTTGCGATTCTATTAGCGATGCCTCCGATCTGCATGTGATAATTATTTACAGTATTATTTCACTAACCCAGCACGCGTCCTATGCGTGTTACAGCAAGGCAGAATGGTTTACAACCCTATTGAGGCTCTAGGAGACTCAGAAATAGCAGTTTTTTATAGCGATTCGTCGCGAATAAATTCGGGTCGAATGATTTTTGTCGGAAAATTCGGCGATCAGTCGAATCAAATTTTTCAAAAGTTCGCTCATCTCTAATACTCACCCTCCGGTTCCCCAGTCCCGCGCCGTGCTCGGCCAAGTGCGTCTTACCAGTGACGCACTTCCGCGCCTGGAGCACAGTGTCGTCAGTTCCGGCGCAGTGAGGCGCACTTCTGGTCGGGGTGCATCCGCCTCTCCCCTGCCATTGTTAACGCGGCGGGGGAGCAAAGGGAGGTGTGTATAAAACGGGGACACCAGCACCCTTCTTCTGCGTACTCTGCCTTGAAAAAGTGATGGGGCGTCACGAAACGTGTAGGTTTTTTTTGGGGGGGGGGAGTGGCTGCACACACCATGGGGATTCTGCACCTGTAAGATAAGTGTATTTTTTCATTAATTTGTACTTACCTCATTTAATTTATTGTGAATGGCTGCACTATGTTTATCTGTTTGGATACTAGGTTTGATGCACTTTATTGATAAGCACATAGCACTTTATAATTTATTGATGAATTTTGCCTCTAGATTATAGAGCTTTACTCACTTGTTGCTAATATTTGTGGCAGCCCAGTACAACAGCCCCCTCCCCCCCCCCCCCCATGGCAGATTATGAATCTGTCTGTGTCTTATGTTTTTTTATGTCTTTTTTTTAGTTACACTGTATCATGAGAAGTAAATAAATTTTTGGTATTTTGGTGTGTGCAAGAATCAGTCTCTGGTAGATACTCTTTTTGGGGAATAGGGCACCCCCACTCTTAATAGTTCAATTACTAGTGAGGCTGCGAAGTAAGAGCCTGGAGTGCAACCATCGGCAGACCTATGCCAGTGCAAAGTTGAAATCAGTGGCTTTATGCCACGCATTAACATGCGCCACATAAAGTGCTGACTGGTTGAGTGTCGGCGCATGCACTGTGGGTATCGGGATGTCCCCAGGGCAGGGGCCAATCACCAGGATAGTCTAAGGCTCCAGGGCAGGCATACTCGCTCCCCCGGGGCACCCCACTGTGTGAAACCCCCCAGGTCACCCAAAAACTCACCTTCGTACCCGTTTCAATGGCGCGTGCCTAAGCAGCACACATGCTCCCTGTTAAAGGGTAATGGGGGATGCAGCTGCCATCGCACTAGGAGCGGATCCAAGCACCCTGATGTTATGAGACGGCAGCACATGTGCTGTAGGACCAGGGAAAGGAGAGACCCTGGGGAGTTTCACACAGCAGGTCACCCCCCATCGGGGGGCCTGGGGGCAAAGACCAAAACCCAGGATGCACACAGAAAACACACAGCACCCACAACATAAATGCGTATACATTTACAGACTACAGAATAGCTGAAAATGTATGTGGTTGCACAAGTGTGCAGTCATGAAGGGTTATAACAAGTTAGTGCTATTACTGTGGGATATATTTCAAATGTCAAAAGCAAGAGACCTTTAAGAACGATACTCATCAGAGTATTGTGGAAGTGTACCAGTAGCTTGATTTTGAAGTTTGATTCTGCCACACCGATTAAACGACTGATTAATTCCCCCATCTTAATTGCAAAACCTATTCCACAAATAAAATGTATTACAAAAAACAGCTAGAGGAATGGCCAAGCTCTATGTGATGTTTCAGGGAACAAAGGATTATACAAGAAGTGTACAAATGGAATCACAGGCCACAAAAAAATCATATTTTATTTTTTCATTTTTATCAAAAAACACCACCCATGAATTTCACCTTCCCAGGTGGTGGTGTTCTCCTGATTTTTTCATGCACTATAGGGGCCCCTCATAGTGATGCCACCTCAACTCTCTGCAATTGTGCCGCTTTGCGATTCTATTAGCGATGCCTCCGATCTGCATGTGATAATTATTTACAGTATTATTTCACTAACCCAGCACGCGTCCTATGCGTGTTACAGCAAGGCAGAATGGTTTACAACCCTATTGAGGCTCTAGGAGACTCAGAAATAGCAGTTTTTTATAGCGATTCGTCGCGAATAAATTCGGGTCAAATGATTTTTGTCGGAAAATTCGGCGATCAGTCGAATCAAATTTTTCAAAAGTTCGCTCATCTCTAATACTCACCCTCCGGTTCCCCAGTCCCGCGCCGTGCTCGGCCAAGTGCGTCTTACCAGTGACGCACTTCCGCGCCTGGAGCACAGTGTCGTCAGTTCCGGTTGGGCAGTGAGGCGCACTTCTGGTTGGGGTGCATCCGCCTCTCCCCTGCCATTGTTAACGCGGCGGGGGAGCAAAGGGAGGTGTGTATAAAACGGGGACACCAGCACCCTTCTTCTGCGTACTCTGCCTTGAAAAAGTGATGGGGCGTCACGAAACGTGTAGGTTTTTTTGGGGGGGGGGAGTGGCTGCACACACCATGGGGATTCTGCACCTGTAAGATAAGTGTATTTTTTCATTAATTTGTACTTACCTCATTTAATTTATTGTGAATGGCTGCACTATGTTTATCTGTTTGGATACTAGGTTTGATGCACTTTATTGATAAGCACATAGCACTTTATAATTTATTGATGAATTTTGCCTCTAGATTATAGAGCTTTACTCACTTGTTGCTAATATTTATGGCAGCCCAGTACAACAGCCCCCCCCCCCCCCCCCCCCCCCATGGCAGATTATGAATCTGTCTGTGTCTTATGTTTTTTTGTCTTTTTTTTAGTTACACTGTATCATGAGAAGTAAATACATTTTTGGTATTTTGGTGTGTGCAAGAATCAGTCTCTGGTAGATACTCTTTTTGGGGAATAGGGCACCCCCACTCTTAATAGTTCAATTACTAGTGAGGCTGCGAAGTAAGAGCCTGGAGTGCAACCATCGGCAGACCTATGCCAGTGAAAAGTTGAAATCAGTGGCTTTATGCCACGCATTAATATGCGCCAAATAAAGTGCTGACTGGTTGAGTGTCGGCGCATGCACTGTGGGTATCGGGATGTCCCCAGGGCAGGGGCCAATCACCAGGATAGTCTAAGGCTCCAGGGCAGGCATACTCGCTCCCCCGGGGCACCCCACTGTGTGAAACCCCCCAGGTCGCCCAAAAACTCACCTTCGTACCCGTTTCAATGGCGCGTGCCTAAGCAGCACACATGCTCCCTGTTAAAGGGTAATGGGGGATGCAGCTGCCATCGCACTAGGAGCGGATCCAAGCACCCTGATGTTATGAGACGGCAGCACATGTGCTGTAGGACCAGGGAAAGGAGAGACCCTGGGGAGTTTCACACAGCAGGTCACCCCCCATCGGGGGGCCTGGGGGCAAAGACCAAAACCCAGGATGCACACAGAAAACACACAGCACCCACAACATAAATGCGTATACATTTACAGACTACAGAATAGCTGAAAATGTATGTGGTTGCACAAGTGTGCAGTCATGAAGGGTTATAACAAGTTAGTGCTATTACTGTGGGATATATTTCAAATGTCAAAAGCAAGAGACCTTTAAGAACGATACTCATCAGAGTATTGTGGAAGTGTACCAGTAGCTTGATTTTGAAGTTTGATTCTGCCACACCGATTAAATGACTGATTAATTCCCCCATCTTAATTGCAAAACCTATTCCACAAATAAAATGTATTACAAAAAACAGCTAGAGGAATGGCCAAGCTCTATGTGATGTTTCAGGGAACAAAGGATTATACAAGAAGTGTACAAATGGAATCACAGGCCACAAAAAAATCCTATTTTATTTTTTCATTTTTATCAAAAAACACCACCCATGAATTTCACCTTCCCAGGTGGTGGTGTTCTCCTGATTTGGGATGTCCCACTTTCTGGTGTTCCTACAGTGCAGACATGGGCCAATCAGCATGTTCAGTTTTGCTTGGTTCAGCAAACCACTGTGATGTTATAACAAGGTAAAGCAAAATAATCCAAAAGAAGAAAAAGAAAAAACTATTCCCCAGCATCTAAAATTAATATATTTTACATTTTTAATCACTTTTTCCTTTCCTCCAATGGGTGGCAATAATGTTCAGGACTCTAGGATACAGGCACCGCCATCTTGCCTCAGAAACATCACATACTGAAGAGAGGGGGCAAAAGGGGGGGTAATAGCTGTGCTTTGCCCAGACAGAGCAGAGTTGGGGTCAGGAAAAGGGCAGCAATCCCAGAATACAGAGTGGCACAGTCAAAAGACACTTCTGTATGCAGGCAGCCTGAGGCTCCTTGTATGTTTAAAGGCTCAGTAAATGCATTAGATGCCGGTAGGATGATTTTTAATGTGGGCAATCTGCGTGTACAGGGTGGAGGAAACATATAAGATAGGCTCTTATCCAGGATGAAGGTCCAGTTTAAGCAATGATTTGTGCAATTGGAGGGCCCAATATAGTCCCTACTTTTTTTCACTCTCCGATTGGGGTGGAATGACTTATCTTTCTCCAACATTAGACTGCAGTGGGCTCTTCACGTCTAATGTTGGAGAAAGATAAGTCATTCCACAGATGGGCATGCCAAGATAGGTCTGCACTGTGTGGTGTATTCAATCTTGTAAGGACACAGACCAGGCAATCAGATGTGTGTTTTAGGTGACCGATCTGAGGGATAGACTTTGCAGAACAGCATCCCCGGTAGGTGGACCGCATCTATTAGGTTTCCTAGGGATAAGTGGTTGATTGCTCCCCTCTCCTTTAAATTGTTTCTAAAAAGTTTGCTATTTTCTTGGGGTAGGTTTGCAGTTGCACCATACTCCTTTCATTTATGGATGCTAAATTGAACAGAGCTCCATAAGATGGGCTATTCTTTTTTTATAACCTATCCCTGTGATACACTTTACCACAACACTATCCCTGAGTTGTCTGGTATGTTCCTTGGTTTATATAATCCGGTTTATTCACTATTGCTCTCTAAAAAAATACTTACATGCAGGTGGACACTATTTACTAATTGACTTCTAAAGGCAATTGGTCACACATTTGGGGTATAAGAGCACGTAGGCTGAATACATATGCACACCTCTCGGCAGGTTAAGAGGTTCTAATAGGGAGTGCCAGCTCCCTACATTTGATGTATCTGGCAGTTTCTTAATGGTCAGATGCGGACCCATACATTTTACGTGACTGGCATTTAAAGGGTTAAAAATGCAGCTCTTTGGATGATTCAGTGTGTGGATATTAACTAGGATATTATATATAGCTTCTAAACATCAGAAAAAGGTTCTGGAAGACAGCATTTATAACCCTAGTTAAATTACAGATGCAGCGTATGTCAAATCTTTCTTTTCAGTAAAAAGACTGCAGCAAAAGTAAGACAACTAAAAATACACAAGCTTCAATCCCGCCCTTCAAGCCTTTGTACATCCTTCTGCATCACAGCTCTGTCCAAATCTTAGGAACATGCCCATTTGACAAGGCATGTTATGGGGACCCTGGATTTCCATAATTACTTAATAAATTAGAGAAAACGGCTAAAATAAAAATCATTATGGCCAAAAGCTGCAATTTTCTCTTTACGACTACACTGGGAGAGGCTATCTAACTATGTGGTACGTAACGTGTTTTTTCTTTTGCTATTCTCCTAGTGGCTACCTGAGGGCTGATTCAGCACACATCTTTAGTGAGAAAAGAAATGTATCTGGATGTTCTTCCTCGGTGCAATTCACCACCATGTTTAGCTGTGCATAGGTTTGAATAATTTGCACAACTAAAAACGATTCTGCATTGCACCAAGGAAAAAAAGAATTTTGCTTTTCTCACAAAAAACGTAGTCGAATACACCCTACGGTGTGATCACAACATAATTCTTCTAGGTAAACTTGTAGGTCTACAGTAAGGTGCAAGATACCAAATAGCTATGGAATATCATTTTATATATGTAGGTAGAAACACAGTCATTAACAGCTGTGTTTGGGACCTAAACTGGGGAGGTATAGCCAAACTCTGCTACAAAAGACTTGAAGAAAACATTGCATGTCACAGGTCCTACACCATGGCAAGCAAAACAAAAATTCTTTTGCAAATACTGCATAAGCAACGACTCTCCCAAGAAAATATTTCAAAGAGGTCTAGGGTTTATATAATACCCAAGTAAAAATAAATGTGAAATGTTGAGAACCTTTAACAAACTGGTCAGCCAAGGAAAATGGTGCAGCAGAGCAAAGACCCAGTCTTCAGCCAAAGGTACTACAAGGAGTGCTGTAATGGATTATATGGCCTCTCGTTATCATACTGTATGCCTGAGATTACATCTGTGACCAACTGCTGCCGAGTTCATTCAAAAAGAGTGTGAAAGTATACCTAGACGATTTATGTGTTTTGAAGGTGGGGCACTACAAATATTGATTTGATTTAGAATTTTCTCCTGCTCATTTGTTGAATTGTATTCATAAATGAATGTTGGTACAAATAAAATTATCTCTCTATTTATTAAAGCATTCTTATCAGCTTCATCTGTATCTTACAACTTAATGGCTAAGGACTAGGTGTCTCAAGATAGGATTGTTCTGCACCAGTCAGTTCCTAAAGAAGGAAGACCACCGAGAAAGTGGCTACCTCTTTGTTACAGTGAATAGAAAAACATGCACCATTGACTTTGATGTTGGAACCATACACAAAAGTATTTCTTATCTGAACAGCCCCTGTATAACGTGGATATAAAAAGGCATTTTATATGAATTGCAAACCACATAGTTAAACTTTGTGTGATTAAATGTACAAAATAAACCGTTAAATAAGTAGATCATATACCAGGGGTACTCAAATGGCGGACCGCGGTCCGAATCCGGACCGCAGACGCCATTTGTCCGGACCGCTGCCCAGCCCGGGATCCGGCGGTGCCGGTGACAATTGCCGGCCGGGGCTGTCAGAGCTGGGGGCGGGCACATGGGCGTGGCCAGGCCTCGTAGGCGAGGGGGGAGGAGTGGAGACGAAGAGGCGCGGGAGGAGGAAGGAGCCGAGAGCGCGGAGCTGGCGGAGGCTTCGGGTGGCAAGCGGAGCCCGCTGCACACACCTGTGAATGGCTGGTGAGTCTCCCGCCCTATTCTCTTGCTCTTTCTGCTCTTCTCCGCAGGGGCACATTGGCTTCCTTCTGTCTCTGCGCCTTGGTGGCTTTTACCCCTCCAGCAGGTGCGTAGCTATAGGGGTCGCAAGGGTCGCCATTGCGACTGGACCCCTAAGCCAGGGGGGGCCCGGGCTGAGGGTTTCCCGCCAGGAGAGCCCTCCCTGTGTGAGGTGAGTGTGCGGCGTGTGAGGGGTTAAGCGGCAGGTCTGTGAGGGGAGGAGGTGGGTGTGCGGCCCCCTGTGTGGTGGTGGTGGTGATGCTGGCGGCAGAGGAGGAGGAGGAGGAGAGGGGTTTCCCTTGTCGGGTGATGTAAGGAGGGGGCAGGAGACACTCCGAAGTAGGAAGTGAGTGCAGAAAAGTTTCCATGCTGGGCACCGGGAGGACACACAGCACTTCCTCCAGCAGTTCGGCTCCCCTCAGCGCCCACCGGGGCCATGCCGGGACTCAGGTAGGAAGGAGCTCCGTGTGTTGGGGCTGTGGAGGCGGGTGACTGCAGCCATGTCCATCCCCCCACTTTCTCCTCAGAGCTTCCTTGCTGTATCTCTTATGCCCCCATTCAGAGTCTCCTCATTGTTTATGTGTCTTCATGTCAGCAAATCGTTTCACCCTGCTCTGATCATTACACCATGCTCATTCTTTCCCTAAATACCCGGCTCCGAGTGTCATCTGGGACCCAAGGCAACCCAAACCCAGGGCCCATCTATCCTATATAAGAAATGGGGGCCTCAGTTTCCACCACATTGGCCCCTCCTCCCCCATAACCATACCTTCCAAAATATAAAAGGGCCAGAAATTTATTTGCAGATAAGCCATGCCCGTTAAAGGGGAACACCGCCTAAGCAACTCACTCTAGGCCTGATGGAGCATGAAAGCAGCCAGTGTGTGGACCTGTTGATTGCAATTCATTATTGCCAGACACCTAACCCTCACCCCAACTGCTGGACCTGTACCCTCACCCCAGCTCCTGGACCTGTACCCTTCACCTAACCCTCACCCCAGCTCCTTGCCCTGTACCCTTCACCTAACTTTCTCCCCAGCTGCTGACTTGCACCCCTCACCTAACCCTTCTACACATCCACTGACCCTCACCTACCCCCCCAGCAGCTGATCTGCACCCTCCCCTAACCCTTCTCCCAGCCTGTGACATGCACTCTTACTTACCCCCCCCCCGACTCCCTCACACCAAATTGGCCTTATTGCTAGGGGACCAGGGTTCTTACTGTCGGTGTGCAGGTCGGACCTTCATCCCACGGCAGACCCTGGTAAGTGGACCTCCACTGAAAGTAGTTGAGTACCCCTGTCATATACTGTTAAATAAGTAGATCATAAATGATAAAAATTAAGACAGCATGTATTAAAAGTCCAAAAGAAGCAGGAGTAAACTATTAAGCTAAATATCTACAAAACAAGATAGCATTTAATTGGCATATAAAATAACTTTTCGTTCAGTCCAAAATTAACAAGACTTATTAACATTTTTGAACAATGAACCAAAAAGCATTTTTGGGAAAAATACACAAGTAATGAGTATTTTGACATATAGATAAAGAATGTTTAAATAAAACAATTTATTTCACTTATGAGCCATACTGATATATAAAAAATGGTTAAAGTCTAAAATTTAAGAATATACATTCTATGAAGTGACAATTAAATATGAATGAGGCAGTGTCCGGAATTCTCTTTTTTTAGGCATGAATATGCAAAGGCATTTTGATTCTACAAATTTCTAAATTGGTTACTTTAAAATGTGTATGTAAAGAACACAGCATGTTTCAGGAAACAGGCAATATATCTGTGCAAACATGCAGTACAAATACACAACATAAAAAACAGCAATGCTTAAACATTTCGTTAGAATACAGCATCCATAGTGAGCATTTGGTAAACAAATGTACTGCTCATTACAACTTTTAAACCTTTATTGTAGATTTTAAATTATATTACATCTTCTACTATTAAAACACAGTTATAAAATCACTTAAAAAGATATAAAATGAAGGTAGATTTAATTAACATGTAGGAGTGTGGTAGTGTGCAATACAAAGGACTTAGTTCTTACTTATATAAAAACAAAAGGTTTTAAAAGTGAGAACATATTATAAGACACTGCGTATATTAAGCTTTAACTCAAATGCTATGCATTGTCCATATTATTGTAAAAAAAAGTTTGAAGCAATTTTTTTTTCTAAAAGATAAACATTTTGTGTGTGCATGTAACAAGATTGATATGCATTTAAAAAAAGCAAGTTAAAAATACAATGGGACATTTGTTAATTTAAAAAAATGCTTTAGATTAAGTAAAAGACATAACTTGCATGTTAAAAAAGCCAATACTGCCTGATTAAGTAACACACTAAATAGAATTTTTAAATTGGTGCAGATACTTGTGCAACAAAGCACTGCTCTTCGGTGCCAGTGCATCAACATGGTGCCAGTTACCCTCCATTATAACAATACTGCATTGTAAGGTTTTAAATGTCTCATAGTAACCACCAATTCTCTAGCATTATGTGTTTTTTATTGCACGTAAAATAATGACCGATTTTTTTTTTTATCAAAACATGTTGCAAATGTGACAAATACCTAATTATTATATGTGCAAGTCAAACCTATTTATGTTATTGTGGTACTGTAAATACGCACTTAGCGGACACCAATTAAATGTAAACCAGAACCTGGGATTTTTCCTACCCCCGGTCATCCCCATTTTGAAAATTGGCAAGCCCTAGAGTCTTTCAGGCCACGACATACCAGCTTCTCACACCAGCGCTGTGGGTAAAAGGTAGGTGGGTGTCTCATGCCCAAGGTCAGTCCTTATTTAAGACCTCCAGATCCTTTAAAGTGGACCAAAACCCACACCTCAACGCCTCGGGAATCTATAAGATTCCAAGGCCGTTAGATTCCCTACCCTCCCGGGTATCCAGATTCTGGATACCCCACTGTGTGAAACCCCCCAGGTCACCCAGAAACTCGCCTACTTTCATGGTTCAATGGCGCATTAGCGAGCAGCAGTCACATCCCCGCTATCCCCTCAGTAGGGCGCATGCCCACGGAGTGGGAATGTTTCCTGTTAGAGGGTAGCGGGGGATGCAGCCGTTAGCGTACTCTGATCAACTTGCCTTAGACAAGCTCTTAGACAAAGGGATAGGAGTAGATCCGAGCGCGCTGATTAGACAAGAGGATTGGCCGAGAGGTGCCATAGTAATGAGGAAGAGTAAGTCAGATCAGGCAACCTGGAGGGTTTCACACAGCCGGAGTGCCCCGGGGGCAAGGACCAAAACCCAGGATAGTCAAAATCCTGTGGTTTGGTTAAGGCTGGAAAGATAAGCCCTGCTAGTGGAAAGTCACTGTGAAAAAGTCTTGCATGCAAAATGTTATATATTTATTATATTTGTTGCTTCCACCACCCCAAGATTAGGGATGCCCATCTACTACTACTAACAAGTCATGCATTACATTCAAGGTGAATGAAGCACAAAGCACAGGATCCTGAAAATACAATTCTGTGATTACTCACCTGTAGAATTGGTATTATGAGTATACAGTACACCCTGCTCCAGATATAGTACTTACTATCGGGTATTACTCCACCAGATGGCGCTGGACTGCAGAGACATCGAAAATAGGCTCCTCCCGGCCCCTCAAATACCCAGGGACCTCCCGCAGTTAAAGAGAAGCCGGGAGAATAAACAACCCAAACTATGAAATATAACAATGATAACAATCACCATACAGGGGATCCAAGATAATGTAAAACCAAGGGTGGGGTGGGGTAGGATGTACTGTATACTCATAATACCAATTCTACAGGTGAGTAATCACAGAATTGTATTATTCTTAGTATACAATACCTCCTGCTCAGATATAGTACTTACTATCGGGACATCCAATAGCAGTGTCCATAAAGTAGGGTGGGATCCCCAAAGCTAACAGCAGACAGTTTAAACCACTGCTGCCTGCAGAACCTTTCAGCATCAGCTGAGGCCCTAACATCAACCTTATAAAACTTTGAAAAGGTATGAACAGAAGACCAAGTAGCAGCCTTGCAAACCTGTTCAACAGAAGCTTGGTGCTGAAAGGCCCAAGAAGCACCAATAGCACGAGTAGAATGAGCAGTAAGGCGGAAGGGAGGATTCTTCCCCTTAGCAGCGTAGGCCTGAATCCCAGCCTGACAGATCCATTTGCTGACAGTAGATTTGGCAGGAGCCAAACCCTTCCTAGGACCAGGAGGGACCACAAAAACAGCATCAGTTTTTCTGAAAGGTGCAGTAGCCACCAGATATTACTTCAGACACCTAACTACATCCAAAGAGTGCAAGACCCTCTCCTTAGCATTACTAGGATTAGGGCACAATGAAGGGAGAACAATGTCCTAATTCAAATGAAAGGCAGACACAACCTTAGGCAGAAAATCTGGCTTGAAGCGAAACACCACCTTGTCCTGGTGTCTCTCATAGTAGGGGGGCTGAATGGAAAGCGCCGCCAACTCAGACACACGCCTAACAGAGGTGATAGCCACCAGAAAGACAACCTTGAGAGTAAGAATGGCCAGGGAAGCATCCTGCACAGGTTCAAAGGGAGCACCCTGCAAGGCTGACAACACCAAATTCAAATCCCAAACAGGCACCATGGCCTTACGTGGGGGATGCACATGAGTCACCCCCTGGAAAAAAGTCCTAATTAGAGAATGCTGAGCAAAGGACTTCTGGAAGAAAACAGCCAGGGCAGAAACCTGACCTTCTAGAGTACTAAGTTGGAGCCCCATCTCCAGCCCATGCTGTAGGAACTCCAGAATCCTGGGAATAGAGAACACACGACAGGGAAGCGATTTAGACTCACACCAGTCAATGTAAGCACGCCAAACCCTGTAATAAATAGAAGAAGACTTCTTCCTAGCCTTTATCAAAGTATCCACAACCGAGGAAGACAGCCCCTTCTCCATCAAGATGGAGGTTTCAGCAGCCAGGCCGTCAAAGCCAGAGTTTGTAAATTGGGATGGCGTAGTGAGCCCTGAGTGAGCAGATCTGGCACCACGGGCAGAGTGTACTGATCTACTGCCAGCTGCATCATGTCTGCGAACCACACTCTTCTTGGCCACCTGGGGGCCACCAGAATTGCTGGCACCCCTTCCAGAGCAATGTTGCGCAGAACCCTGCCCAGCAGGGGGAATGGAGGGAAGACATACAGAAACTGAAAGTCCTGCCATGACATTGCTAGAGCATCCGTGGTCAAGGTCAGAGGATCCTGGGACAGGGAGACAAAGGGCGGTAGCTTGTGATTGTGATGAGACACAAACAGATACACATCTGGTTGGCCCCAGCGGTGACACAGAAATTGGAACACCCTGCTGCATAGGGACCATTCTCCCTGGCGAGAGGTCCCCCTGCTAAGAGAGTCTGCCAGGAGATTTTCCACTCCCGGGATGTACACAGCTGATATGCAGGGAACATTGGCCTCTGCCCAGGTCAGGATCAGAGACACTTCCTGGAGGGCCCCCTGCTCCGGGTCCCTCCCTGATGATTGATGTAGGCAACTGCCGTCTGGTTGTCCGAGCGCACCTGAACAGGCAGGCCCCGAAGGGGAGTAGTCAAGTGAGCCAGAACTAACCTGATCGCCCGCAGTTCCAAGACATTGATAGGTGTGTAGGCCTCCTGAGGGCCCCACCTCCCCTGGAACCGCAGGGACTTCCAGAACCCCCCCCCCCAACCTGACAGACTGGCATCCTTGGTGACTGTCTCCCAGGAGGGGTTAAGAAAGATCTGCCCCCCAACAGGTTAATCCACCATGACCAGTGGGGAGAGCACACAGACCCTGTCCAGGGACGCTGGATCCTTGGCCCACACTGACAATAGGTGGAGTTGCAGAGGCCTCAAGTGGAACTGAGCATAAGGGACCGCCTCGAAGCACGCCACCATCAGGCCCTCCAGCTGCATCCCCTGCCTGATGGAGGGATGATGACAAGATAGGAGGAACTGAGCCTGTACAATCAGACTGTCCACCTTCTGTTGAGGAAGGAAAATCCTTGCCTAAACTGTATCCAGATTCATTCCTAGGAATGGAGTCACCAAGGAAGGGGGACAGTGAGGACTTGGGGTGGTTGATCACCCATCCAAATGACTCCAGGGTGGACACCACCAGCGGAGTATCCAATTCTGCCTGATGTAGAGATTGGGAGGTGATGAGAATGTCATCTAGATAAGGAAGCACGCGGACGCCCTGATAACTAAGCAGGGACATCACGCCAGCCAGCACCTTGGTGAACACCCTGGGAGCTGAAGTGAGACCAAAGGGCAATGCCACAAACTGGTAGTGTTGATCCTCCAGAGCGAACCTGAGGAATCTTTGATGGCCTGGAAATACAGGAATATGAAGGTAAGCATCCTTGATGTCCACAGAAGTCATGAAATCCCCTTGGCGCAGGGAACTGATGGTAGAGCGCAGAGTTTCCATGCGAAAGCGCCTTCTCCTGACAAATTTGTTGAGGATCTTTAAGTCCCAAGATGGGCTGGACTGAACCATCTTTCTTGGGGACTGTGAATAGATTGGAATAGAAGCCCTTGCCAATTTCTCTTAAAGGGACCTTGCAGATGACCCCCAGCTCCAGGAGGCCTTGCACTGCCTGCACTAGCTCCTGAGCTAACATAGGGTCCTGAGGAATCCGGGATCTGATGAATCTTGTAACCGGAGGACACTACCTCCTGAATCCACCGGTCTGAGACATGAAGCCTCCAGAGGTGAGTGAAGTGCTGAAGCCGTCCCCCCACCCGGATGGGTTAGGGCGCCCCATCATGCCTGAGGGGGCTTGGGGGAGGATTTTGACTTGGGACCCCAGGAGGAGCCAGGACGTCCACATCCTCTGCCCTTACCCCAGAAATCTCCCCGGGCCCCAGTAAAGGAAACCACCCCCTCCCTTGTCTAGCACCGCGGTAGGGGGAGGAGAAGGAGCCCTGACCCCGAAAGGGCAGAGACTGACGCCCTTAGCAAAAAGGTTCAGGTGGTCCCCAAACAGGCGTAGTCCTTTGAGGGGAAACCCAGTGAGGGCCTTCTTGGCAACGTTGTCAGCAGCCCACTGGCGTAGCCAAACCGAGCAGCGTATAGCCACCACAAGGGCAGATGTCCTGGCACACATTCTAATGGTGTCATCCAAGGCAGAGAGGACAAAGTTTACAAAATGTCACAACTGGAGAGTGCATTAACCACCACAAGGCAAATCATCAGGGGCACTATCAAGTATATTTCTGATCAGGGTCCTAGTGGCCACAGTGGTAATGGCTGAGGCACAGACCAGGCGCAGCACCGTCCCCGCACACGCAAAAGCATGGGACGCTAGCTGGTCAATGCGCCGGGCCTCAGCATCCCGCAGGGTAGTAGAGTCAGGGGAATGCATGACAGAGGTGTTAGATAGCCCTAGGACCGGGGCATCAACCTCAGGAGGGGATGACCAACACTTTACCACATCAGCAGGAAAGGGAAACTTCCTATCCCAACTTTTAGGTACCTCGGGAAGTCTACTGGGGCGCTCCCATTCCTTGAGCACAAGGTTATTAAAATGTGCTTGCTCTGGAAATTCCAAACGTGATTTAGCTGTATGGAAAAGTCCCCCCCTTTGCCTTGGAGCCGCAACAGGGGGAGAAATGGACAGAACCTCAAAAATCTGGGTCAGCAATCCGTCAGTGTCATCCGGGGCCCAGGGGTCAGAGCCAGAATCGTCATGACCCCTTGGCCTCTCATTAGGTGACCCTGTGTCAGAGAAAAGCTCCCCTTCATCCGAAGGGGTATAGCCACAAAGATCCCAAAACTCCTCAGTTTCCATAGGGAAAAGAGTGACATTAGGCGTTAAGTGCCGCTTCTTTGCAGGGGCCTTACGCGCCAAGGTATTAGCAATCAACTTCTCAACAGTAGCCAGTCTAGAAGACACATCAGGCTGAGAATCCCCA
This sequence comes from Gastrophryne carolinensis, assembly GCA_027917425.1. Lineage (NCBI taxonomy): Eukaryota > Metazoa > Chordata > Amphibia > Anura > Microhylidae > Gastrophryne > Gastrophryne carolinensis. The sequence goes on from CM051234.1 coordinate 540,733,779, forward strand.
CTTGTATGCAACTCAGTAGGAGTGAGATTTAAGCTAAGGGGGGGGGGGTAGGTGAAGTGATACGAGGTGCAGGCCCAGCCACTGGAAGGCCAGATTGCAGTGCAAGCACATGCTCAGCACAGGGTACACAGACCCGCGCCTTGTCAGCGTCAGCATGAGGCTGCCCACACGCTACACACAGCCGGGCTTGTCCCGAAGGAACCCCGGTCACATTATCCTGAGATGCCTCCATATGGTGATTATAGCGGCTCTATAAGCCGATAGAGATTAACGCTATACAGCAACCCTGTATGCCCCAATAACCCGCTAGGGAGTGGGAGTAGTTACACTAGGCCTAACAAGTTAGCACACTAATAGAGGGCCGGGAGAAGCCAATGGATTCGCCCGCCTGAAAGACATAATAAAGGGAGGCCGTAAGCAGACCGTAATAAAGGGGAGATAATAAAACCGCCCACGAGGGCACTTACGGACCGCGGTAGGTAGAGGTCCGTCGCGCATAAGCCAACCCAGAAGTCAAAGATGGCGTCGGTATACCTCGAGGGGCGGGCCGGTATCAGCAATGACGCGGAACGCGCCATAGACGGGCCCCGCCCCCCCTGAAGAGCACAAAGCCATCATCTGACAAGCAGCCAATGACGGCGCACCGGCGCATGAGGTAACGCCGCCAAGCGCGGAACATAGTGACAGAAAGGGCGCGCGGCGGCAAATTTAAAATACAGTCAAAGGAAAGCAAGACAGCGCGGCGGCTGACACAAGCTAATGAATAAAGTATAAGGCTAAACACGTAAATGCAAAGCATACACACCGACGCCCCCCCCTCTTTCCCCCCGAAGGCTACAAGGAGAATGAGAGAGGACAGCGGCCGCTTAATATAGGGCCCACCGATAGGTAGGGGCAAGGGGCAATAGTGCGGGAGGGGCATCCCATAGAGGCTCACCGTAAGCCTGAACCGCCTACCCTTTGGTGGGGGATTGCGGTGGAGCAGCGCTCCTAAGCACCTAACAGTGGGGCTGCCTACCATCACCCGACCAGCGCAGCCAAGGCTGGGAGGCACATTACTAATGGAACGGGTGGGAATAGTCCTACAGGGCCGCAGGCTAATAGCCCCCTGCGAGTAGAGAGAGACATTTCTCGTACTTAGCAGTCCAGACTGCAGAGAAAATCTGGGGATTTGTGGGAGGTCCCTGGGTATTTGAGGGGCTGGGAGGAGCCTATTTTCGATGTCTCTGCAGTCCAGCGCCATCTGGCGGAGTAATACCCGATAGTAAGTACTATATCTGGAGCAGGACATACTGTATACTAAGAATATCGTGATGATTTGGGATGGTGGGGAGGGGATATAGGTCAATCCCATGTTATGTAGTTAGGTTCAGGTAAAAATGACATGAACTACAATTCCTGCTCTATTCTTGTATTAGGACTGGCTTTTGGATATTATAATGGCTTCTAGTATCGACAATGCAAAACATGCAGATGATAAATGTAACAGGCATTGTTGAATCAGACAGGTAAACATTTTATTTTTTCAACTGTATTAAGGGATTAATTTCTCTCTAGCACATTAAATCTATAAAAACAAATATTTTCCAGAATCAATTTTTCGTAAGAAAATGAAAATAGCATCCAAGAATAGGAGGCCAGAATAATACTTAGAAGTGTATATTAAGCATTACTCCTTTGGTCCAGACTAGTCTACTGTTACAAGCTGGTTTTATAACAGTGATCAGCACTGAGGTCAGGTAGGAATTCTGTTTCAATCTGATACACTGTACAAGAACTAGCTTTACCTGTCAGGAATAATAAATAAAAACTTGAGGTTGTGCAGGGCTACAACAGGTCTTATTCTTTTGCATTTGTGCCACATTTAGGAAAAAACACTTTGGCGCATCAAAAATGCTTTCAACTGTAGATTGGACATTTGAAAGGGGGTATACAATAGAGCATGGTGTATTTTTTATTGGAAATACATAAACTATGTATGTAAACTATCTCTATGTACTATTTTTTGACAAATATCTAGGCTAAAATGTAGTATAGTATGCAATCATCTTTAATCCCTAATGCATATGAAAACAGATATTTCCATGATTTCGAAAAGGACCCAAAATTTTAGTGACATTTTTAAATTTAGATCACATGCGAGATAAAGGTTTAATGGCTAGTCATTCAAGTGGTGAAATATAAATGGTTTCACCATTAAGGGGTTACAAACTATCGCATTGATTCATCAAGAGTTGAAAAAAATTCTCATGGTATTAAAGAATTCATTTCATGAGAAAAAAAGCCTGAGAAGGTCACCGTTGATGAATCACCAGATAAGACAATAAAAGTAAATGACACTTTTTTACTCCTGCGAAAAGTAGTGAACTTTTAAAAAGTGCCATTGACTTTCATTGCAACCCTATCCGGTGATTCATCAACAATGACATTCTCAGGCCTTTTTCTCATTAAATTATTTTTTTACTACCATGAGAATTTTTCTCAACTCTTGATGAATCAAGGCCTATATGGCTATATAAAATGTGTGTACTGTAATATAACATCAACACAGTTTATTACACAGTATTCATTTTAAAAACCATCACTGATCAAGTAGCTGTATCTAGAAGCTTACTGATAGCCAGTGTAGACACAGATACTATCTTTTCTTACAAGGAGAAAGCAGACTTGACATACATGTGTTTTATATTCATGACCTTTCATTTAAAGTGCAATAACATTTTGGTCTTTTACTTTATATATAAGCAAACAGGTCTTTAAAGTTCACATAAAGTAAACAGCTTGACCTTGAAACAATTTATTTAATAAAAGTCAATTCAAACACAAAATGTAGGAAAAGGCCTTTGCTGAAATTAGTTTAAATAAATGTAAAATAGTCATAAATCTCTGTTCTCTGAAATAGTATCAAAGAGTCAAGATAACCAAAATAGTTGGAAAAGGGTCTATATCAGTGTCCCCCCACTGATCATGGCCATGTTTTGTGGATTTTTACAAGGTGACTCTATAGCTCTGATTGAATTATTTTCCCCGTGCATCTGAAAAGCCAGAGCCCACTGGATGCTCTTGAGGAGAGGGTTGGGAAACACTGGCTTAGACTTGTGGGTTATAGGCACCCCCCACCAGAAGGTTAACCACTATTTAAACCCATTCAATGCTTGAAGGCCTAAACACACACCATACAGTGAGGCAGAAACAGTATTACCATAAACCTCAATACACAGGTACTGTAATTGAGAACATTCAACCACATACATATAAAGATTAAGAAAGAGATTTTAGAATAAGCTCACCAGAATCTAATTTTCTTCAGTGCACATCTGGGGAAACCCCTTACAGTCTGCAACTGAAGGATATCTCAAAATTTTGTAAAGCATAAATTCAACAACTTTGACAAGGCTATAACCACTCAAAACATACTTGCCACCAACTTGACAGGAATCCAATCTGCTTGTATAATATTGTAGATAGCAGCTTTGAATATGGGTTCCACTGTAGCCTGGTGATAAAAGACCCAAGAAGACGCTAATTGTGTTGAATATAAGACTGGACCTAACTGCTAAATAGAACCATGAAGGCACCTGGAAGCACTACAACTGTACTTCTAAACCTCTGGGTTTGTAAAGGATAGAACTTATTTTAGTTGTTTTTCCCATGAATAGAAAAAAGTACAAGAAAATTAAAGAAGAACCATCACTTGGTTAGGGCTAAAACCATATTAGGGAGGAATCCCTAATCACTAGAATTAAAACCATGGACTTGTTCTTCAAGGCATTCTATATAGATCTGCATACGAACAACAAAGAAACAGAGACCGTTCAGGACCAGAAAGGGGGGGGGGGGTGAGGTTAGTTGCAAGGCCTATTTTTAGGGGGTGACAGGTGAAAAACTTGTGCTGCACCCTAAAATAACAGATTTCCATGTGCCTCTGAAATTGAATAGTGTATGAAAGTAATAGTGTACACCTGAATCTACTTTCTGCATGCATGTTGATATCAACCTACAGTGGCAAACAAGTCCAATTACTGTTCAATGTACCAGTTTTAACCAGTAGTTAAACATTTACGTTCATACAATGCAATGTGCTGGCACAACTATATGGCAGAAAATATATTTTTGAAAAAAGCTACTGTAAAATAACCTGCATGGCCTATCATATGTAGCTTTTTGATTACCTCTTATGCCTCACAGGTATTAACTTTTTATTAGCTAGATGCATGTCATTAAACAATATTGCCCTTTTGCTTGCAGACAGAAGCATTAAGCAATACAATTTATATAAAACGTATATGGAGGGTTTTTTGTCATGACATTGTAAGTTCATGCTCTTTATTAAATTAGAACCAAGGGGACCATTAAACATAATCTGGCACTTAAGGAACACCTTAAGGCCATAAGATGTTTCATGGCTTATTTCACAGTATATATACACCATAGTCTAGCAATGTGATGCCTAAGAACACGGTGAGTAAAACATGTACATGTTCTCTACTTCAGTACAACAGATCTTCTCACCAGTCTGGCATGCAAGACTGGGAAAAGACAAGCCCATGTAAAAATAACTAAATGTTCCTCATTCTTTCAACCCTCCAGCTATCATGCATACAGGCATACCAAGCTTGTCAGGAAAGTATAAGAAATTCAGCTAGGGATGTCTTAAATAAAGCAAGGCAGAAAAATGCAGGGGCAAACATAGGATATTGAATAGGTATGATAAACTACTTAAACCGGACCTTCAGCGTGATTTAATGAAAAGCCCGAACTCTTAAAAAACGGTTCCCCAGCATCTAAAATTAATATATTTTACTTTTTTAGTCACTAACTTATTATTCTTTCCCCCACTGGGCTGCAACTCTGTTCAGGAATTTAGGATACGGGCACCGCCATCTTGACTCAGAAGCACCACACTTACTGAGGAGAGGAGAGTGGGATAAGGTACAGGGGGGCGGGTTATAGCTGTGCTTTGCTCAGACAGAGCAGAGCTGGGGTCAGGTAAAGGTCAGCAGTCCCAGAATGCAGAGCAGCACAGTCAGGAGGCACTTCCTGTTTGCAGGCTGCTTGATAAGATGGCGGCTTCCATAAGCCGCCATCTTGGATGTTTAAAGGCTCATAACATGCAGTAGATGCAGGTAGGATGATTTTTAATGTGGACAGGGTGTGGGAAACATATAAGATAGACTCTTATTCAGAGTGAAGGTCCGCTTTAAAAAGCTGTAAAACTACACTCACCTTTTTGGGTTTGAGAATATTTTTACTGTGTGTTAGGGAATTATTAGTTAAGCACAATACTAAAAAACATGATGAGAAAGGAACACCAGGAACTAAAAATGATTTTCCAGAATAATACTGAGCCCTTTTATTTTTTCTTAAAGCTTATATCCTACCTAAGCTATATCTGAAACAGATGAAAATCTACTTTACAATGTAACTAGTTATTATATAACCCCCCCCCCTCCCCAGCCCTGCCATCCTACCCTTGTGCTGAGCCAGGACGGGCGGGGGGGGGGGGGAGGGTTAGAAACAAAAAGAACCCTTAGCTTATTCCAGGGGCCTGCTCCGCTCTTCTAGCCCCCCAGATCCCGGGTGCCGCCCAGAGCACGCCCGCCCATTTAAGTGAATAGGCGACGAGAGTGCGCGGGCGCCGTTTTGTATATTTTCTGGTGGCACGGGCCTCTGGATAATGTAAGGGGTTTTATTTTGTAAACCTCCCTCATTCTGCTCCAACACCAGGGTAAGGTGACAGGACGGGGGGTTATATTGTGACTGAACTTCCGCTTTAACACATTACGTGTAAATTGGCATTTGAATTGATTGATAACTATTGATCTGATGTATGTAAGTAGTAAACTATTTTCTGCAGCTAGAAAATAAACTCCTGACATAGGCAAGGGTATTATATCCTGCACTAGTGATTTTGTAAAAAAAACATGCATTTACAAACATTTATAGAATATTTTGGGATTGTTGGGGTCTTTCATATATGGCCACTTAAAATGATACTGGGATTTGGGAACAGGTACTGATTTGCAATAAGTGCTTTTGCCTTCAATATACTTTTCATCACCGGATTAAAAGGGACACTCTCGAACCCGTGGAGTCCTGCAAACTGCAGCACTCCATTTTCAGCAGGATCGGCTCAGAAGGGGAGAGCACAGGTGCCCCCCAGTCCTGAACATTCCCCGCTAAATAGAAATCATGAGATCCTGCTCCTACATGACCTGAAGCTGAGACATGAAGCAAAGCCCACCAAGGAGCAGACGGTGCTGAAAATGGATGGCAGCAGCCTGCAGTAGAATCAAACTATTCGGCTGAAACAGGAAGTGTCCTTTGTGTTTTTTTCAAGCGCCTGGACAGGGATTTTAGCACATTAGAAATTAAATCAGCCAGTATGTGAAGCATAGGCACCAATTTCCAAAACAATTGGAACTATACAAAAAAAACCCTTCTGTGCACATAAAATGGCTCTTAAAGTCAACAAGTTTGGTTATACAGCTGCTGACAATTGCTTGTAAAGACAAAGGACGAAAAATTATTCGGATGCACATCAGTAACAAAGGCACTGGTTAAGCTGTTGTAACAAAGTAAAAAAAAAAAGCTGCACCAGTATAACAAATATATCACTGCTGCCCAAAAGAAAAACATTATTCCCTTCAGTGCAATGTTAGGAAGGGACTATAACTCACTACCTTCCTCAATCACTTTTATGGCAAATGGCAGGAATAAGAACAAAATGTCAGATTGCTGGGTCATCATTTTATAAATGGCAATAAAGGCACATGCATATTGGCTAATTTTGAAATCATAGCAGTATGTTAAAAATGCAGTGTTTCAGATATAAAGAACAGAACTAGTATTTTACAAAAGTAAAGTTATCGTCCACAAGTTGGATGGGTACTATGTAATTTTCTTTTTAATAGCAGCCAGCTCTTTTTGCACCTCAACAAACTTCGGACGATTTTCAGGCTTGTAGTCCCAACAGCACTGCATTATTTTAAACACTTCTTCTGGACACTTCTGTGGAATTGACATTCTGTAACCTAAAATGCAAATAGCAAACATACAGAAAAAAACTTAAAACTATGGATGCACATTGTATATTATAAATGCTTACTGGTTTTCCTTGTAATAAATGTTCAAAGCATACATTTACTAACTACTATATGAATTTAAGAAAACAAACTCAATGTACACACTGTACTAGCTTAATTATATTTCCTAAACTTCAACAATGGGTTATAGACACACTAAAAATATTTTGTTTCTCTACCAACTCTTCTAATAACTGTATTTCTATAATAAGGGCATAATTCCATGGGCGAAGGTTCCATACAGATTAAAGCATTTTCTACATCTGTGTAGGCCCATGTTAAAACAAGGCTCAGACGGAAGATCCAGATTGCTGGACCCCCACAACCCCTCACAATCCTGAACCTCTCCCAGCCACTGGGTCCAGTCTGGCCCATGTGATCGCCGTTAGCCAATTATAGAGGCTAACAGTTATTCGAAATATATAATTCATACATAATTTTATTTTAGAAGCTCCTAAAAAGCCCCCCTGGTTATTTAATCTCCCTCCGACAGTAACATTGCTTTGGACACAAAGATCATAAATGGCAATGTTGCATGGCTGCTGCGTGTCTAGCAGATTTTCAAATAGGGTTATTGCCTCCTTCCTGAGATACATAGGAATGAGAAAATTGGACCAAAAGCCTGGGGCACAACATCTGTCTAAACCCTTCACCCACCCAGGGGGGCATACTTCAATGGATAGACATGGAGTGTTTTTCAACAAAGAAATAATGACATTATTAGTGAAGCAAGGCCTGGTATATGCCGAGTATGGGGGCTTGCCCCACTGTGTGAAACTCCCCCGGAGCGCCCCCTCAAACTTACATTACAAACTTTTCAACAATACGTGTGCGGGCTCTTGCCCAATCAGCGTTGTATGCCGTGCCATACTAATGCAAAGATTATGGCATGCTTACAGACAGGGCTCAGGTATACGAAGCAGGCGGATCCCTGGCCTCCTCAAGTTCTGAGTTCATGTGCCTGCAAAGGCGACATGTTGGTCCAGTTGAAACATTTACTAATGAACCATCGGCTGCAGGTTGTAACAGACAGCCTGAGTCCCATAATGGACAACTTATTAGTTTGTGATTTTTTTTATTTTTACCTTTTTCTACTTGTTCCCGTGCCTGTTGATTTGTCATTCCTGGATAAGGACATACTCCTAGACTGAAAGTTTCCCAGAGAAGAATACCAAAACTCCAAACATCACTCTCAGAACTGTATCGCCCTGTCAGAAAAACAAAGAGCAAAATGTACAGTCAGCAAACATTTAAGCATGATTGATTTGTTTTAGGATTAGAACGAAACTGTAATCATTTTAATTTCCTGGTACTTAAAGTTTTAGTTCAGTAAATACATATTTTAACCCTTTAAGTGCCAGCCTACCTGGAGTTTTTGTCACACTCTGTTGCCAGACCATTTTGCACTATTTTGCGCTCCCCATGTTCAAATGTGATTTTTGAAGGAATTTCCAGGGATTTCCCAGGAAAATGATATATTGTTTTTTTCAGAAGAGTCTGGGCTTTAACATGAAATGTCTTGTTTGTCATTTTTTAGGTGTATTCTCAATATTTTTGGGTGAAATATGTGCAAAAAAAAAAAAAAATTTGTAATAAAAAATGTAAGTTTGTCAATGAAATCTTATTGCGTGTGAAATCCCAATTTCTCCCGGTTACAGCGGTACCACATATGTATAGGTAGACACCCTTTCCTGCCCAGGAGACTCCCCCAAACTGAAACAGCGCTTTAGGGGATTTTCAGATAAAATACAACTATACTATGCAATATGCGCACCTTGCAGTTTTTCCAGAAAAACAACCCTTTACATTTGAAATTCCCCCAACAAACTATATATTCTCTGGAAGTACACACCTCAGGCTTTCTAGGCGTACCAGGCTTGTTGATGTGGCCATAGTTTTCTGGAAGTAATCCCTCAATGGATTCTTTGGTTGCAAAGAGTTTCCCTAAAAAAAGGATAAAAAAGCAGAATCAAAGCCACATTTTCCTAAAAAAACTATATACAAACAAGAAAAAACAAGTATAATCTGAAAACGCAACATCCCCCGAACAGAACAATACCCAACATGCATAGTTACTGTCAAGGGAAGAGTTGCCAAACACCCCAAAGTAAAGCATGTGCGTAACGGTAATTTTACTTGAAAATTTCAGCTCTGCAGACAAAGTGCGCACCTTGCGATTTTTCAACCAAAACAACCCTTGACATTTGGAATATCCCCCATAAACCATATATTCCCTGAAAGTACACACGTTAAGCTTTCTAAGGGTACCCAGCTTGTTCTAGTGGGCAATCTTTCTGGAATTATTACCTCAAAGAATTCTTTGGTTGCGCAGGGTTTCCCTAAAAAATTTATAAAAAAGCTGAATAAAAAACATTTTTTCCTAAAATATAAATATGCAAACCAGAAAAAACAAGCTAAGTCTGAAAGCGCAAGGTCCCCCGAACAGAACAATACCAAACATGCAACTATTAACCCTTTTAATTGCCAGCCTACTTGAGATTTTGTCACCCTCTGTTGACAGGCCATTTTTCCCCATTTTGCGTCATGTTTTGCGCCATTTTTGCTGGAACTTTCAGGAAAATTATATATATATTTTTTTGCAGCAGAGTTTAGGCTTTAACATGAAATGTCTTGTTTGTAAATTTTTTTTTTTTTTTTTTACAATATTATTAAGTAAAAAAAATAAATAAATAAAAATTTAAACCATATTGCATGTGAAAGCCCCATTTCTACCGATTAGAACGGTACCACATATTTATCGGTAGCCCCCTGTTCCTGCCCAGGAGACCCCTCTAACTGAAACAAGTATTTTATAACATTCACAAAAAAAATACAAATACCATCCACACTACAAAGGGTTAAATCGAGAAAGGGGAGGGAGACCCCATTTTTTTTTTTTTTAAGGGTTCATTTTGGGTCCCCCTTACCCAAAGTAACCAGCCCGGGACCAGCTATGGGGGCTTGTAGGCACAGAGTGGGGGGGCCAGCTTTTGTGGCCCCCCCACCCTGCAGCCTACGAGCCCACATAGCCTATGTGGGCCCGGGCTCTTCTGCCCCCCCCTGGCCTTTGGGGAGGCAGGTAATGGGGGTGCCAGGGGTTAATGGCAAGCCACCCGCTAGCGCAGCCATCCCCCAGCCTTGTGAACTGGTATAGGGGTCATGGACCCGTTACCAGTTCACAAGGGGTTAAAAGTATAAAAAAATAAATAAATAAATAATATATAAAAATAATCACACAGACACAAGCAGAGAAAAAAATATTTTATTAATTTTTATTTTTAATTTTTATTTTTTTTTACACTGTACTCACCTCCCATCCATCCTGGAGCACTCTGTCCCTCGGCGATCACTGGCTTCTGCTCACTTGCTAGAAGCCTTTTATAGCTGCTGGATGACAGAACACAAAGGGTTAATCAAAAAAAAAAATGACATAGGGTCCCCCCTCCCAGGGGAGGGGGACCCCATTTTTTTTTTTTGATTTTTAAGGGTTAAAAACCCTTAAAAATCAAAAAAAAAAAATAACGTGGGGTCCCCCTTACCCAAAGTAACCAGCCCAGGACCAGCTATGGGGGCTTGTAGGCACAGAGTGCTAGCGCAGGTGGCTTGCCATCCCCCCAGCCTTGTGAACTGGTATAGGGGTCATGGACCCCTTACCAGTTCACAAGGGGTTAAAAGTAAAAAATGACACACACACATAAGAAAAAAAAATCTTTATTATTTTTTTTTACACTGTACTCACCTCCGATCCGACGTCCCTCGCCACTGTCCCGCGCCGATCATCTCAGTGACAGATGCCGGTAGTGATCGGCGCAGGGCGGGTGACAGGCGAGGGGGCTCCGATCGGAGCCTCCTCGGCTGACACCCGCCCTGCTCCGATCACCACCGGCATCTGACAGATGCCGGAGCTCGGAGGGGGTATAGGAGGAGCGGGATGACGTCATCCCGCTCCTCCCACAATGGGCGGGGCTAAGAGGCGGCGGCCATCGCCGCCATTTCAAGAGGTGAGGACCCGGAAGAGGGTCCTCACCTGAAGCCTGCGCAGCCCGGGGGGGGGAGTCGGACCCCCCCCCCTGGTGAAGAGGAGACCCAGACAGAAGGCTCGGGCGCGGAGGTGAGTAAATGACAGTTTTATTTTTTTTTTACAACAGCGAGTCAGCGCTGGAAACGGGGGGGGGGGGGGGGGCTGGTTTCGGGCCCCCCCCCTGAAGACGGAGGACGACGGGGGATTCACGGGGATACCAGAGGTAAGTGTTTTTTTTTTTCTATCTTTTAACTGGTAGGGGGAAATGCCAGGCACGTAGTTTCTACGTGCTTGGCACCTAAGGGTAGGAGAAGCAACCACGTAGAAACTACGTGCTTGGCATTTAAAGGGTTAAACACAGTGAAGAGTCGGTTCGGCTAGGATAAAGTTTAGAGACAGCCTTATGTGTTTCAGGGCAATACCTGGAAAGGGGATTTAAAGTAATTGTCTTAGGAAGACCCTCTCTCACATTGTGTTCCCTGAAGATGATTTATGGTAGTCTGGAACTCTAGCCCTTACCTTAATGCCTGATTGGCAGTCACAGCCCCACTATACAATGGTGGACAATACCCCACCATCAGGCATGGTGACATTGACACACACCCTACATTCACTACAATGGGGGGGGGGGGGTGTAATTACATAGTATGGTCGATATTGTCTGGTTCAACTGATGGCCTATAAAAAGGTATTTCACCAAAACCAGTGAATGCTTTCAAAACCTTTGCAACCTTATTGTTTTTTTTTAGAAACATGTTTTATAATGATTGTTTTCCTTAGTGTAAGTCAGTACCAAGGGTGTTGAATTGCCCTAAGGAAAAAAAATTATAAAAACTATTTTTCTCACTAAAAATTCATGTTTATGGCATTGGTTACAGACAAGGGTAAAAAACAATAAGAAGAGTAATCCAGGAGTCAAGGAATGGATTAGGAGAGCTACTGAAAGACCTGAAATCAGCAGGCACAGTTGTTTTAAAAAAAATGCCATGTTGTTTTCCCCGCAAAAAATGTGTGGTGGGTGAGTGTGTGCATCTTATGGGATGCTCGGTTATTTGGGCAGCAGTAGATGCTGTGTAGTTCCAGTAACTGGGTGTAGATCACATCAGTGTACACCTAGCAACACAAGCTTCCCAGCATGTGCTCTTGGACAGACCTGTGGGGATTTGTGTTCCAAGGAGAAAGTTTCTCTGTCACCGGATCTGCACCGGTCTGTCATCTTGGCTTCCATCTGACCACCCCACATCCTCCTCCTAGTGCGCATCTCCCGAATGTTCTGCCATTGTTGCCTAACCTCATGTGTTGGCATCTAGGAATTATGTTCATCATGCTCTGAAGGTTTGGGACTGCCTGACACTGCAAGTCTCTTTCTCTCCCCGCCTACACGCACTAATTTACCCTGCCTTTCTTTCTGCTCAATGTGCTTATGTATCTCTCTTTCACGCTGCACTCTTCCTTCTTATTTTTTATACCCTCAATCATTTATGCTTTCCTTGCACCATTTGTCGTTCTCTAATACTTTGCTTGTTCCTATTCACACACTATGTAAACTAAGTAGCTAATGTAGTTATACTTTAAAGCATCTCATTGCAGCCTGGACCCCGCTGCAGTATCTCCCTTTTCAAGGGGCATCCTGATTTGGCATGCCCATCTGCTGAATATCCCCTACACCAAAAGGAGATATACCTTCTTTCCCATTTGATCCACCACCAATGGGGGATACAGGAATCTACTGCACACAGCCATGTGCCCCAAAGTAGGTGGCTCTAAAACATGTATGAAGCTATGTGAAGTGGCTTCCTGTGTTAACCGTCAGTCACCAAATCATGTGGATCTGTAGTCAAATTTGCTCCCAGGAGGTGGGGGGGGCACAATGTGGTTTTCCTGCATACTTTCCTCAATCCTCCATCCTAAAGCATATGTGAAAGCCACCGTCAATTTGAATGTCTACCAGCGGAGCCGTACTAGGCGATGGGCATGGGGTCATGTGGGGATGTGCAGAGTGCGGTTATGCTCAGCACACAGCAAAGGGGGCCAAAAATCGAGGTTAGTATACAGTGATACCAGGGACATTCTAAATCAGAATGGGAAACCTATTAAAGTGGACCAACTCATATGAGTTTTTGTCCACTTTAAAGTGTCCATCCAGGTAGTGAGAAGCAAAGATGGGGACTTCCTGGGTAACTGTATTGGTAGTGGGGAACAGCACGAAAAACTGTCCTGGAAGTAGGGAGGTGTCAAGAAAATCTTGCAACAAATTGTTTCGGATACCTGACCTGGCTTTTCTCCCCTAAACCTTAGATGGTCAGGTGTGTCTTCTAGTAAGAAAAATCTGGTAAGTAATGCACTCAACCTCCACAGCCTGTATGTACGCTTACTATGCAAGACTCCATTGCTGAGGAAAAAGCATGTTGAAGCACAGTTTAAAGTTTACTGATCATTTAGACAAGCCTGTGAAATACTGGGAGAATATAATCTGGTAAGATTAGCCCAAAATTTCACTCTTTGGGCTTGATTCAACAAAGGTAGAAAATGGATTTTTCGTGTGTTTTGTGCTTAAAAAGTTGCGATTTTGTGATTCAGCAACCTAGAACCATTGTAAAACACAAGTCACTCGAATTAAATTTGATTGCGATTGTAAAAGTGCAAAATAAATTAGTGGATCTAAAAATGTACTAATACATTTTGCGATTCGAAAATTTTACTACTGACTCAGGTGGACTTGATAAGCCACACACATGAAATAAATTAGAGTGTTTCACACTAGTTTTTTGATGCAGCTTTTGATTTCAGCAGGAGAAAACTCATTTTGCTCTCTCTCACAATGGAGCCCTTCTACTTTCTTTGCATTGACTTCGAACATATTGCAGATGATGTGGCGCAGAGAAGGTGCAGACTACCTATTCTCAAGTATTTTCGAATACGTTTGGATGTGGATCAGCTGCCAGATCAAGCACTTTTCCAGCTTACTAGGCTAAATCGTGCAGCTTTGGAAGACCTCTATAGCCTGCTGCATCCATATTTGGCACCATTAACTGGTAGAGGACATGCAATTTCTGGAATTACGAATCTGCTAGTTTGCTTGCAATTTCTGGCCAATGGCTTATTTCAGCGTCTGGGTGATGTGGTGGTTGGCATGTCCCAAACTTCTGTATGCCGTGCTGTAGATACATTTTTAAAGGCATTGCGTGCTGTTTTGCCATGGTATGTGCATTTACCCTCCTCACCCCAGGAATGGACTGTAGTAAAACAGGGTTTTTATCGCATTGCTGGCATGCCACATGTCATGGGGGCTGTGAATTGCACCCATGTTTGCTTTATCCCACCCAGTGTGGATGAATATATCTACCGCAATCGCAAGATGGGACATTCACTGAATGTACAGATGATTGCTGGTCCAAATCTCAAAATACTTAGCTTTGTGGCTGGCTTTCCCGGATCATGCCATGATGCCCACATTCTGCGAAATTCATCAATTTTTCGACTATTTGAGAAGGGCCATTTATCTGGTGGATGGCTTCTTGGTAAGTGTTTAAACTTTATTGCCTAACTTTCTGCAGAGTGCTTGTGATATATTGGAAAGCTCCAACCTTTTAACCCCTTGCTAGCCTCACCCTTATAGGAACTTAGAATCTGCAACTGATGTTAATGTCCCAAAGTATGCCGTTCCTTGATGTTATCGCACAAAGGTTTGAGTATTCAAATGTAACATTTTGCCCATTTATTTGCTTATTTGTTGACTTCCATGGGCTTGGCTATTTAGACAAAAGCATTATTGCTGACATGCTCTTACAGAACTCCCAAAACCACCACCTTTGCTCCGGAAATTGTTAAAACTCCATGGCTACTTGTTTCCTGCCTTTGGCTGCTTATTATTTTACACGCCCCGCTGTATGAAACAACCCAGGTTGCCTAGTATACTCACCAACTGCCACACTTCAAGGATGCATGCGCAAGCAGGGGACACTCATTGCTATAACTTTAGCAGGGTATGCCATGGCACCAGTCATTTGTAAATGTCTGGAGGAGAGACACTCCCTGTTCCAGCCTAGCATGGATGTATCCACTGGCTTGTTGTAGCAAACTCAGGTATACTATGCTCAACTGGACTGTAGCTGAGTCCTTAAACAACCCTAGACCAGTTTGTGCCTGGACCATTTATACGGATGAATGCATGGGAGGCCGCACATGCGCCATAAAAACATGGGAAGGTAGATGGGAGTGATCGACCTTTGGGTTTTTACACAGCGGGGCACCAAAACCAAGAATAGTCAAAATCCTGGGTTTTGGTTCGCATTAAAGTGTAAGCATTAGAATGGAGTACCATGAGGTTAAAGCTAGCAAAGAGCTGCACCCTGCACCCAAGGGCATGCGGTGCTATGTGAGCAAGCTTTGCATAGAAAACAAGTGCCACATTTCTG
Source organism: Gastrophryne carolinensis (assembly GCA_027917425.1). Classification (NCBI taxonomy): domain Eukaryota; kingdom Metazoa; phylum Chordata; class Amphibia; order Anura; family Microhylidae; genus Gastrophryne; species Gastrophryne carolinensis. Next base: position 540,749,303 of record CM051234.1, read on the forward strand.
CATTAAAGGAAACATTTTGAATATAGGTCCCTGGCAATCCAACTAAACCCCCCCAAAAAGCAACATACATGCCTCTTACAAATATTAATGTTTAATTAGTAATTCCACTACAGCATACCTTGCCTCTTTATTACATGTATACACAATGTTAGCCATGTACATACAGCTACACAGGCAACTTAAAAAGTTGAAAAAAATTATGCATTTACATTTACCCATTAAGAAGCCTTACAACACCATGCAACAGTCAGAAAACAATAGAAAAAAAAATTTGAGTACATTTTCCAATAATTTTCACTTGCGACAGCCATTTACGAAAATTTTGAAAATTTTATGAGCGTTTCGAAAATTTTACGATCGCATTTTCGCACACATTCGAGTGCACTTATTTGAATCACTCGAAAAAGTTAAAAATTTACACATGCGATACGATTTTTCGAGCGACACAAATTTATTTCTACCTTTGTTGAATCGAGCCCTTTGGATGTAAAAAAAAACCACTACTTCCCTAAAGCACATACCAACTATGGAGTTTGAAGGTGGGATTATAAAGATGAAACAATGGTGCACTTTTTAGCAAGACAGTGATCCTAAACACACAGCCAAGAAAACTCTTAATTGGTTTCAGAGAAAAAGAAAGTTTCTAGAATGGCCCAGCTATTCACCTGGCCTGAATCCAATTAAAAATCTATGCTAGGAACTAGGTTTCATTATTTTTCAATTTCTTACAAAATGTACACCACTTAACATCTTTGCATCTTTATCTCAAAACAACTTTTCATAAACATATTACAACTTTAAAAAGTTACAACATGGTGTAATATATTTAAATGCAAAAATCCTTCTCAACCTCCTTCACACTGTAACCAAAACCAATTAGAACCTAAACAAAAAACACATTAAATGTATTTAAATCATTTTCCCCCTCACATACAACTCCTGCCTCTTCTGTGATCTACCCAAAATTCCCACATGGGCCTTGATTCACTAAGAGTTGAACAAAAAAATTCATGTTAGTAAAACATTCAATTGATCACTTTTAGTGAATCAGCAGATAGGAAATATTCCAGTAGTTTTGGAAAGGTAATTATAGGTCCCTGTTTATTCAGGAGTTAAATACATGCATTAGCATCCACATCAGCTGTGTACATTAATGGAAGAAATTGCAGCAACACCATGTTAACTTACTTGATGTCAGGGTATATAGTGCACAATTTCCCTTTTCTTCCAGCTGCGCTAAATTGCCCTTTAAGTTTTAATAGGCCATAATTATGCTCCTTCAATATGTAACATTCTTTTATTTTCTACCTACTCCCATATGATTCATTGGCATGCTCAAATTTAAATACTTTTCACTTAAAGTGGACCAACACCCAGGATTTTGACTATCCTGGGTTTTGGTCCACTTCCCTGGGCACCCCGATCGGGGGTGCCCCGCTATGTGAAACCTCCCAGATTGCAGGATTCAACTCACCCCCCTCCTACGGCGCATGCGCGGCTGCTCGTCCAATCAGCACGCTCTGAGCCGCTGAACTATGCATGTCAAAGCTGTGTCAAAGCTCAGCGGCTCCGAGCACGCTGGCGGCCGCATCTCTGTTAGAGGGAAGCGCGCCCCCACCTGCCATTCACAAATGGCCGGCGTGGGCACGCACCCTGCTAGTGAGAAGCGCGAGATGCGGCTGCGGTCCGCGCATGCACCGTTGGACCGGGAATCAGGTAAGGTTTGTGGGTGTCCTGGGGGTTTCACACAGTGGGGCATCCCGATTTTGGATGTCCCGCAAGGAGGGATTGGATCGGCACGGGAATCTTATAGATTCCCGGGCCGATCAGGCTGGGTGTTGGTCCACTTTAAGCCTCTATAGTTCATCTATAGTACATATATGCTGCATTATGTTTTTCATTAAAACTAGAACCGACAATCCTTGATCAAACAGTAACACCACATTAATATTAAGAGCATGTTAAATTCGAATTCTGTAATAATACATAACAGTCCCGTACAAAACCCCATTAGATTATATCTACAAATTAAACTCCAGCTAGCTGGTTGGGAGCTTACTTCTGTACATAAATGCCCACCCCCCCCAGTGCAAGCCCCATTTGCAAGAGAACACGCTCCATTATTATTATTTGTAGTATTAAACTTGTCTGTGGGGTACATCCTACAGTACATCTGGGGCAGTCATGAGCAAGGCCCCTAACCCCCGAATTGCTCCCCGGGCACCGAGTTTAGAGCAGCCCACCGCTCCGAGCACATGAGCACTTCTATGTGTTAATCACCTGTGTAGAATCACTGATATGGTGTTTATTCACTGGTGTGTCTACTGAGTGTAATTCATGTGCGGAACACTATTACACTTGTGTGTTCACTATTACTATTACATGCAGACCCTCAGACATTAAATCCGGGCTTGAAAAGCTAGCAATATGTATAGTTCAGGTGAGTAGCAGAGATAAGAAAGGTATCCGCTAACAACCTCCCTCCCCTGGCACTGAGGCAGGAGGGGTACAGCCTGGGATCCATCCCCCATCATAAAGACAACCCTTTGCTACCACCCTGCGCCCCCGTGACCATGCTGGATTACAGGAAAAGTAAGGCTTTTATTTGTATGCCCACCCCCCATCCTGTCCCAGTGCCAGGGTAGAGAGGCAGAAAAAGGGAGGCCATGCGAGGCAAGCACACAATGACAGTTCATGAACAAGGCACGTCCTGATTAGCTGTCTTCCAAACTATTCTTACATCTCATGGAGGAACCACAAGTTAACCTGTACAGTCTATTACCATAGATTTGTATAGGGCTGCTTTGGAATTTGTTGCAGTTATTTTCTGTTCCGAACACACAGCAGATAAGTATAATCGTCCATAGGAAAATTCTTAACCGTACCAAGAAAAAAAGAATGGTGGTGCACTCATCTTTGCAGCCTAGGGACATCCTGATTTGCACATAGATTTCAACAGAAAAATTACAGGTAACGTATTCCACAGGTCAAAAAAATCCCTCTCTTGGGAGCAGAGTATCCTTAGAAATACTGAGTAAGGCAACTTTAAAAAGGTTATGCATTTGAAAGGGAATTTCTTGGAGTAAAGGATATTAGACCTATCATTACATAATTACCTAGTTAGCAAAGTATTACATCATGAAGCAGCAACCACTGGTACAAAAAAACTGCACTATTTGGACCACAAAGGTGTGTTTCGTTTTCAACCTATATGCGCAGCTAGTGCAGGCTTTACTCAGGATACCATTTCTCTAAAAGTCTAAGAGTCACAAAGCCATAAATGCAGTAAATTGATTTTCATGTCTGTGACACACTAATATGTGAGAAATATAGTCACTTTTTCAAACTTAAGTAAAAAAAATGACTTAAACCAGACCAGCACAACAAACAGTGCTCATATGCATCCCGCACCAGGGCAATTTAAATTGCTGCACATAAAAATTCATTTACATTCCTCTAACTCCTGCTGGGGTCAGTTTTAAAAACGAGATGGCGGTTCATGCATTTGCAGGTCACCTGCAAACAAGAAGTGCTGCTGGGCCTCCTGTTACTCTGCATTTTCACTTATATCAGTTGGAAAAGGAAGCTCCAAAATGGCCACTACCTTTCTTTTCCAACTGTGCTAGGCTGTTGGTCCGGTTTAACAACTGCTAGAAGGAAAGACCAATAGCTGACCAATAAATGTCCCTACACGCCATTCTAGGCCCCTCCATAGATAAACAAACATCTAACACCATTATTTCAGAATGCAGCCAAAGTAGCTAGCTGCTATATTGATTATTTCCTGCAACATGTACATAAACTACCTTTGTATGTAAGGGATCTAAGCAATTTAATAGAGATCTTACATAATATACCCAGTAACTGACACTATACTAGAGTATTAAACCGAACCAACAGCCTGGCACAACTGGAAAAGACAGGCATGTCAGCCATGCTGCTGCCAGGCTTCAACTGTCGTAACTGACAGTAACAGGAAACCAAGCAACACTTCCTGTTTGCAGGTGGCCTGCACATCTATGAACTGCAGGATTAGGAAAAAGGTAAAAATACCATTTTGTAAGATACTCACCTGTAAAATGGTTATTACGAGTATGTCACACCCCCCACTTCCCGATATTCATGACACTTGGGAACCCGGCCTGTAGAGGGCGATCTTGCAGAGATGACATGGAAAAAAGGAGCCCCTCCTTGTCCACAAGTATTGGGTTCCTCCCACTATTCCTCAGTCTTTTTAAACAGCAGTGAAGAACCAGGAAGAGCCAATTATATTCAATAATTGTAAAATTATATGAGAATAATAATACCAAATAAAGGATCCCTTAGAACAAAAAGAGCCAATTATATTCAATAATTGTAAAATTATTTGAATTAATAATACCAAATAAAGGATCCCTTAGAGCAAAAATAGGCAATTATATTCAATAATTGTAAAATTATTTGAAATAATAATAATAATCACCATTTAAAGGATCCCTCGAACAAAAAAGGGCGGGGGAAGTGGGGGGTGTGACATACTCGTAATAACCATTTTACAGGTGAGTATCTCACAAAATGGTATTATTCCTAGTATGTCACACCCCCCACTTCCCGGTATTCATGACACTTGGGACATCCAATAGCAGTGTCTATAATGGGTGGGGATCCCAAAGGAATAATGCATAACTTAAATTACTGCAGCTTGCAGAACTTTGCGGTCAAAAACAGCATCCGCTGAGGCCCGCACATCAACCTTGTAAAACTTAGAAAAAGTATGCACAGAAGACCAAGTCGCAGCCTTGCAGACTTGTTCAACAGAAGCTTGGTGCTGAAAAGCCCAAGAGGCTCCAATAGCACGAGTAGAATGAGCGGTGACACGAAAAGGGGGAACCTTCCCCTTCGCCATATAGGCCCCAATGATAGCCTGACGTATCCACTTACTAAGGGAAGATTTGGCAGGAGCAAAACCCTTCTTGGGCCCAGAAGGCCCAACAAAAAAGGCATCCGTCTTGCGGAAGGCCGAGGTAGTAACTAAATAATACTTAACACAATGAACTAAATCCAAAGAATGTAAGACCCTTTCCTTGTCGTTACTAGGTTTAGGACACAAGGAAGGAAGAACTAAATCCTGATTTAGGTGGAAAGCAGACACCACCTTAGGAAGGAAATCCGGTTTAAAACGGAAAACAACCTTATCTTGATGCCTCTCAAAATAAGGGGCTTGAATAGACAAAGCCGCCAGTTCAGAAACTAGGCGGACAGAAGTAATAGCAACCAAAAACGCAACCTTCTGAGTAAGAATAGGAAGAGGAATATCCTGCAATGGCTCAAAGGGAGCAGCTTGCATAGCCGAAAGCACCAAATTAAGATCCCAAACAGGAAGTAAAGGCTTTCTGGGAGGCCGCACATGCGCGACTCCTTGGAAAAAGGTCTTAACCAAAGGATGAAGAGCAAACGATCTTTGAAAGAAAATTGCCAAGGCAGAGACTTGCCCTTTCAAAGTACTAATCTGTAATCCCATATCCAGACCTCGTTGCAGATATTCCAGAATTCTAGGAATAGAAAATACTCTACAGGGCAAAGCCCTGGATTCACACCAATCAATATAGGACCTCCAAGTCCTGTAATAAATGACAGAGGAAGACTTCTTCCTAGCTCTAATAAGAGTCTGAATAACCACATCAGAAAGACATTCTTCTTTCAAGATGGAGACTTCAGCAGCCATGCAGTCAAAGCCAGCGTTTGTAAATTGGGGTAACGAAGTTGACCCTGAGTGATGAGATCTGGAAGAAGAGGCAGATGGACACGATCCACTGCCAGCCTTATGACGTCTGCATACCACAGACGTCTTGGCCACCCTGGCGCCACCAGAATTGCTGGCACCTCCTCCAGTGCTAGCTTGCGCACCACCTTGCTGATCATGGAGAATGGGGGAAACAGATATAGGAACCCCAGATCCTTCCAGGCTAGAGGCATGGCATCCGCTGCCACTGCCAGAGGATCCTGGGATAGAGACACAAAAGCTGGCAGCTTGTGATTGTGACGAGAAGCAAACAGGTCCAACCGTGGAGTCCCCCACTTGTGACAGAGGAACTGAAAGACTCTTGGATTGAGAGACCATTCTCCCTGGCGAGAACATCCCCTGCTCAGGGAGTCTGCCTCCACATTCTCTATCCCTGGAATGTAAACTGCTGATATGCAGGGAACATTGATCTCTGCCCACTGAAGGATCAGAGACACTTCCCGGAGGGCACCCCAACTGCGAGTCCCTCCCTGGTGATTGATGTAGGCAACAGCTGTTTGGTTGTCTGACCAAATCTGAACTGGCAGACCCTGTAAGAAATGGGTCAGTCGAAGTAGAACAAGACGTATGGCCCGAAGCTCTAATACATTGATTGGAGAATGAGCCTCCTGAGGCCCCTGCAATCCTTGGAACTGATGCTTCTTCCAGAAGCCCCCCCAGCCCACCAGGCTGGCATCCGTGGTAACCAGTTCCCAACGCGGAGTCAGAAATGACTTGCCCTTCTGGAGGTTGTGCGATAATAACCACCACTGAAGGGACTGCAAAATGTGGGGAAGACAACAGACAAGTCTGATTCAATGATAGTGGGCACCTGTCCCACTTTGCCAAGAGGAAGAGCTGAAGCATCCTTATGTGAAACTGGGCAAACGGGACTGTCTCGAATGCAGCTACCATCAATCCCACTAGTCTCATCCCTAGACAGATAGACTGACGAGGGTTGGACAAGAATAGACGAATCAAGTCCTGAATCAGAACCATTCCAGAATCAGGCCCAGGAAGGGAATTTCCCTGGACGGACAGAGAGAGGATTTGGGTAACTTATTACCCATCCGAACCTCTCTAGGGTAGAGACCACCATCCTGGTGTCCAACTCTGATTGTTCGAGGGAGGAGGCCGCGATAAGAGGATCGTCCAGAAAAGGCACAATGCGGATGCCCTGGACCCTGAATATAGCCATCACTCCTGCCAGCATCTTGGTAAAGACTCTTGGGGCCGAGGTAAGGCCGAATGGCAGGGCCACAAATTGATAATGCTATCGAGAACCTGAGAAATCTCTGGTGACCCGGAAAATAGGAATGTGCAAATAAGCATCCTTGATGTCTATGGATGTCATGAAGTCCCCCGACGGAGAGCATCGATCGCTGATCACAGAGACTCCATGCGGAATTTTCTGAAACGGATAAATTGATTGAGTCTCCTTAGGTCTAGGATAGGCCGAACAGAGCCGTCCTTTTTGGGTACCGTGAATAGGTTGGAGTAAAACCCCAAACCCCTTTCTGCTGGAGGCACTAGGCTGATAACAGCCATGTTTAACAGATTCGCTACTGCTGCCCGCAGTCCCTGCGCAATTGCCGGATCTGACGGCATCCGGGACATGAAAAATCTGGGAGGAGGCCGGGACTCGAATTCCATTTTGTAACCGGAAGAGACTACTTCCAGAACCCAATTGTCTGATACCTCCTGAACCCAGACCTGGAAGAAGAACCGCAGCCGTCCCTCCACCCGTAAGGGTGAGGGCGTCCCCTCATTGTTGAGCAGGCTTAGTGGCAAATTTGGTTTTGGACCCCCAATTCTGATTTGGACGGCCACGTCCCTTTCCTCTATTCCATGCATTCCCTCTAGGGGCTGAAAAGGCCGATCCTCTACCGGATCTAGACCCCCGAAAGGAAGGGTTAAAAGAGGCCATTCCACAAAAGGAACAACGTTTCTTACACTGAGGTAATTTACCTCCTTTAGTGACAGAATCCAATTTTTCTCCAAAGAGGCGCAATCCCACAAAAGGGAGCGCTGTAAGCGATTTCTTGGCTACAATATCAGCCGCCCACTGCCGCAACCATACTGACCGCCGGATGGCGACTAACAAGGCAGAGGTTCTGCTGCACATGAGCAGAGTATCATCTAAGGCAGAAAGTACAAAAGATGCAAACATCTCACATCGCTTAAGGTCTCTCACAACAGACCTAATAGCCACTGTCATGAGTGCCGAAGCACAAATAGGCAGCAAGGCCGAGCCCACACTGGAAAAAGCGTGGCACACCATTTGATCAATACGCTTATCCTCTCCATCTTTAAGTGTAGTGGAGTCAGGAGAATGCCAATCAAGCAATTCACAATTGTCTGACTCCCTTGCCGGAGCGGCATGAGTCAAGTGCTTTCTTTTAGCTGAGGCCTTCTTAGGCACAGAGGTAGACATTAATCTTTCAAGATGAGCCAATCTGGCACATAAATCAGCATGCGACTCACCACCCATGACAATATCATTGGGGGTACGGACAAGACATGGCAGAGTAGGAGATGAGGCATTAGCCGCAGGCCCTGAAGCCTGGGCCTCAGTTTGCTGCATAATAGTTAATTGTGCACAAGGGACGCAAAGAATTGCGTTATCCCCAACAAGGGATGCCCCACATCCAAAACATTGCAGAGTCTGTGCAGAGGGAATTGCATGTCCGTTATCCTGGAATGCCTCCATATGGTGTTTAGTATTACACCATAATTGATTATAGTCGCCAAGTATATATGGGATTTACGCAATTGCTACCCGGGATGCCCCTTTAAATAGTCCCAAGTGGGAGGATTGAAACACAAATGGACCCCCAAATAAGGCTTAAGGGCTTTTTGTTTATATAAGGACCAGGAGAAACCCCTTTTTAAATAAGGAGTTTCTACCTACAGAGAAAACAAAAAAAAAAAAAACAAATGCACACAATATAAATAAATGATAGAAAAAAACTCCCTCACAGCCCATGCAATAAGCTCACATCATGAGGTAAGGCCACATGGAAACAGGAAGTCAAACAGAGCATACATGTGCTCTCTGAATAAAAGCATGCCTAAGCCCCGCCCACTTCCAGGATCACATGGCCAAAAATGGAGGGAAAATTCAAATCTGAACACAGCCAGAAAACAAAGAGCTTTAATAGGTAAGCAAAAAATGCTGCCTAGACCGATAGGAAAATCTAAACAAAACATTTCCTATTAAATAGTACAAATAAGCCCAGATAACGCCCCCTCTTCCCCCCTCCTTTTTACCCAGCAGGGTTAAAGGAGACTAAGGGGAGAGGATAGAAATGCACCCATAAGGCACAAGGGGATTATAAAGGGACAGGGGCATCCCATGCCGGGATCACCAACCCGGAAGCCGCCTACCCACATTTGGGTCTCACGAGGGAGTAATACTCCTGTATACACCAGAAGGTGTATGTATCTACCTTTGCCTGAACCACACAGCCAGGGCTGGGAGGCATACGATATAACCAAACAGGTTTAAAGAGTTTCAGACAGAAATAGAGAAAAAAAGGGCCGGGGCAAACCCGGCTACCTGCAGCTTGAAGGAGAGTCATCTTCTGAATGCTTCGCCGACTGCAGAGACGAAAAGACTGAGGAATAGTGGGAGGAACCCAGTACTTGTGGACCAGGAGGAGCTCCTTTTTTCCATGTCATCTCTGCAAGATCGCCCTCTACAGGCCGGGTTCTCAAGTGTCATGAATATCGGGAAGTGGGGGGTGTGACATACTAGGAATATTATTTTTATGTGCAGCAATATAAATTGCCCTGGGGAGGGATGCATATAAGCACTGTTTGTTGTGCTGGTCTGGTTTAAGTCATTTTTGAATTTTGGTCCACTAAGTGTCGCTGTTGAGGTGCTCTCTTCGAGCAGAACACCCCTGGCTGGGTTAGATTCAGTTCATTTTTTATCTATATGATGTGGGCACCAGTTATAACTTACATAGCTACTTTTTACTTGAAACAGGAAGAAGCAGCCTTAACCCATAACAAATTCATACTCATAGGTTCCCACTACCTACAAGTGAACGAAATGGTGATAGGGGTCACTTATGCCCCTTCCAACTACAATATGTTTTTTGTGGTGGGAGCTTGTGGCTGGAAGATATGTCACATTTTATTGAAAACCTTCTTTTCTGGGGTCAATATAAATTATATTCTGTTATTTCGGACAGGCAGCAAAGAGTAACTTGTATACCTTTGTCAACTTTGTTTGGACTTATGCACCTCAACCAAGATACCTTACTATGTGTTAGTTGCCCCAAAAAGTTACACTGCAAGGCTACTGCCAACAATACTCTCCTCCATACCAGTAGTCATCATCCCTATTTAAAAGCATCCCAGTTAAAAATGGCGCGATCGATCAGGTCAAAGTTTAAAGTGGACCAACACCCAGGGGTGATAGGCCCGGGAATCTATAAGATTCCCGGGCCGATCACCTCCCTCACCGCGGGACATCCGAGAACCGAGTGAAACCCCCCCCCCAAAACCCCCAAAAAACCTTACCCGCCCCCTCCCGTGTGCCCCTCTAGACGTGCGCGCGCCCGCGCCGGCCGTTTCTGAATGGCCGGCGTGGGCGCGCGCCCTGTAAGAGTGACGTGCGGGAGGCGGCAGCGGACGCGCTGTCTTGTCTATCGCTGTCACCCGCTTGTCCGTCGGCGGGGATTGGACGGCGCAGTCACGTGGGAGCGTGGCGAGGTGAGTTTTTGGGGCTTTCTGGGGGTTTCACACAGCGGGGCACCCCCAATCGGGGTGCCCCCCGAAGTGGACCAAAACCCAGGATAGTCAAAATCCTGGGTGTTGGTCCACTTAAAAAAAAAAGAAAAAGAAAAAAAAGGAATATGTAGGACAGAAGCCACTGGATTACCTGTTTTGACAGAGTAACACATACAAAAAGGGACTAATCTTAAATGAAGGTTTGTTAAATAAGTGGCAGGGAGCCACACTTGCCTTTCTGCCTTGGGCACTTTGGGTGTCAGGGGTTATGTACCGTGTGGTGTTACTTTCTCAGGTTTATAACGTCCTGGTAAGCAAGAAAATAAACCAAGAATAATATAACTGGCCAATTGCCTAAGCCATAGAAGGATAAAGAATTTAAAGGGTATAACAATATTACAATGTATCTGTGGGCCACAATACTACAGTAAAGCATACAGCTCTTTTAAGAAAAGAAGAATAAATGTGAGAACAAATGTGAGACAGTTTTACACTTGCTAAGCACTGATCTGACAAGCAGAACAGAGTTTGAGCTGCTGGCAAAGGACAAGAAAGAACACAGGGATGAGTGACAACAGCACTTAAGAGAAACCACAAAGTGTGAGTCATTCATTTACTTACCAAACTGATATAACTAATGTAGACTTAGGAGTATATGTAATATTCACTTAAAGCAGAACAAAACCCACCAGCGGCCGCTCTGGAATCTAGAAAAAAAAAATCAATGGCTGGCCACTGGCTTTCCCCTTGGGCATTTCAAAAATACAATTCTGTGAGTACTCACCTGTAGAATTGATTTTATTGTGTACAGCACGTCCTGTTTCACAAGTATTCTTTACGCTTGGGTTATCCGCCACAAGGTGGCGCAGTGGACTGCAGGAGAGACTTATGGCGTCTCCCGGCCCCATAAAAGGACAGGAACCTCCCACAAATTCCCAGTGTTACAAAGCAGTTAAACAAGAATAAGAGTAGGGACCACACTAAACACAGAGTGCCTTGCCGGGGCAGTGTGGTTTCCACATGTATCTGCAGATATGTGCAACCAAATCTCTGTCTTTCCACATAGCTAGACATGTTTGGTGTACTTGGATGATGAGAGGGTTAAACTGGGCGGTAAATTGGTTCCCAGGCCCTGAATAATAATGATGATGATTTTGTATAAATAATAGTGATGGAGCTACTCCCACCCCCTTTGCTCAGTTAAACAAGAAGCCGGGAGAATAAAAATGAAGGAACCCCAACCATAAATTTGAACAAATCACCATACAGAGGTAACCAAGAAAAATGATAACAAGGGAGGGATGAAACAGGATGTGCTGTATACTATAAAATCAATTCTACAGGTGAGTACTCACAGAATTGTATTTTTTTTTTCTTTTACACTTGGGACGCCCAAAAGCAGTGTCTGTAAAGTAGGGTGGGATCCCCAAAAACAAAAGCGGGCAGTTTAAACCACTGCCGCCTGAAGAACTTAGCGGCCAAAAGCAGCATCAGCTGAGGCCCTAACATCAACCTTGTAAAACTTGGAAAAAGTATGAACAGAAGACCAAGTTGCGGCCTTACAAACTTGTTCAACAGAAGCCTGGTGCTGAAAGGCCCAAGAGGCACCAATAGCACGAGTGGAATGAGCAGTAAGGCGGAAGGGAGGCAGAATAGGCTTGCACCACCGCCTGACAAATCCACTTGCTGATAGTGGACTTAGCCGGAGGTAAACCCTTCCTAAGACCAGAAGGAAGAACAAAAAGAGCATCAGTCTTCCTGAAAGATTCAGTAGCTACCAAGTAAAATTTCAGAACCCTGACCACATCCAAAGAATGCAGAGTCCTCTCCTTGGAATTAGCAGGATTAGGACACAAGACAAGGCAAGACAATGGCCTTGATTCACAAAGTTGAAAAAAACTCTCATGGTAGTAAAAAATTAAATTCATGAGAAAAAAGCCTGAGAATGTCACTGTTAGTGAATCACCAGATAGGAAGACAATGGAAGGCAATGGCACTTTTTTACTCCTGGAAAAAGTATTGAACTTTTTACCTCTTTTTACCTGTAGTAAAAAGTGCCATTGACTTTCATTGTCTTCCTATCTGGTGATTCATGAACAGTGATATTCTCAGGCTTTTTTCTCATGAATTGATTTTTTTACTACCATGAGAGTTTTTTTCAACTCTTTGTGAATCAATGCCAATGTCCTGATTAAGATGAAAAGCAGACACAACCTTAGGCAAGAAATCTGGTTTAAAACGAAACACCACCTTGTCCTGGTGTCGCTCAAAATAAGGAGGTTTGATGGAAAGCGCCGCCAACTCAGAAACACGCCTGACAGAAGTAATAGCCACCAAAAAGGCTACCTTGAGAGTCAAAATGGGCAAAGCAGCCTCACGGAGAGGCTCAAAAGGACGACCCTGCAGAGCAGATAACACCAGATTCAAATCCCAAACTGGTAACATAGGTTTACGTGGCAGACGCACATGAGAAAGCCCCTGGAAAAAAGTCTTAACCAAATGGTGACTGGCAAAAGATTTTTGGAAGAAAATTGCCAAAGCTGAAACATGACCCTTGAGGGTACTAAGTTGAAGGCCCAAATCCAAACCATGTTGCAAGAATTCCAGAATTCTGGGAACAGAAAACATCCGACAGGGAAGAGATTTGGACTCACACCTGGCAATGTAAGCATGCCAGACCCTGTAGTAGATAAAGGACGAGGACTTCTTCCTAGCCCTAATCATGGTATCAACAACAGAGGCAGGCAAACCCTTTTCCATCAAGATGGAGGTTTTAGCAGCCAAGCCGTCAAAGCCAGCGTTTGTAAATTGGGATGGCACAGCTGCCCCTGAGTGAGCAGATCTGGATCCTTGGGCAGGACATACAGATCTACTGCCAACTGCACAATGTCTGCGAACCACAACCTTCTTGGCCAACAGGGGGCCACCAGAATGGTTGGCACTCCTTCCTGGGCTACCTTTCGCAGCACCCTGCCCAACAGAGGAAAATGGAGGGAACACATAGAGGAGCCGAAACCCCTTCCAAGGCATTGCCGCCAGTGCATCCATGGCAAAGGCCAGAGGATCCTGAGACAGAGAGACAAAGAATGGAAGTTTGTGATTGTGACGTGACAGGTCCACATTCGGCAGACCCCAACGGTGGCACAGAGAGTGAAACACCCTTACGCTGAGGGACCACTCCCCCAGCCGAGACATCCCCCTGTTCAGGGAGTCTGCCTCCAGGTTCTCCACTCCTGGGATGTAAATTGCTGATATGCAGAGAACATTCTCCTCCGCCCAGGACAGTATCAGGGCCACTTCCTCGAGGGCTCGCTTGCTCCGAGTCCCTCCCTGATGATTGATGTAGGCAACCACCGTCCGAGCAGATCTGAACAGCCCGACCCCGAAGGTGCGGAGTCAACTGAAAAAAGAACCAACCTTATTGCCCGCAGTTCCAGAATGTTGATGGGAACATGGGCCTCCTGAGGGCCCCACTGACCCTGGAACTTCAGAGACTTCCAAAAGCCCCCCCCCCAACCGGTCAGACTGGCATCTGTGGTGACAGCCTCCCAGCAAGGAGGCAGAAAGGTCCTGCCACTAGGAGATTCCTTGAGTCCAGCCACCACGAGAGGGACTGACTGACCAGAGGGGACAGAACAAAGGTCTAATCCAGGGACACAGGGTCCCGATCCCAAACTGACAAGAGGTGCAACGGAGCATAGGAAACCGCCTCGAAGCATGACACCATCAGGCCCACCAGCTGCATCCCCTGCCGAATGGAGGGATGAGGGCAAGAAATCAGAGACCCTGCCTGCGTCTGCAGGCCCTCCATCTTCTGCTGAGGCAGAAAAACCTTGACCTGATATGTATCCAGAGTCATGCCCAGAAAGGACGTCACCAAGGACGGAGACAGAAGACTTGGGGTAGTTGATCACCCAACCAAAGGACTGGAGCGCGGAGACCACCATCTGGGTATCCATCCTGGCTTGATGGAAGGACTGAGACGCAATCAGAATGTCTCCCAGATAAGGAAGGATGCGAATGCCCTGAGATCTCAACAGAGCCATCACCCCCGCCAGCACCTTGGTGAAGACCCGAGGGGCTGAGGTAAGACCGAAAGGTAAGGCCACAAACTGGTAGTGCTGATCCTCCAGAGCGAACCTGAGAAATCTCTGATGACTTGGAAAGATAGGAACATGAAGGTAAGCATCTTTGATGTCCACAGAAGTCATGAAATCACCCGGGCGCAAGGTACTGACCGCCGAGCGCAGAGTCTCCATGCGAAAATGCTTGAACTTGACAAATTTGTTGAGGCGCTTCAAATCCAGGATGGGCCTCAGGGACCCATCATTTTTGGGAACAGTGAACAGACTGGAATAGAAACCTCTGCCCCTTTCCTGGAAGGGCACCAGGCAAATGACCCCCAAATCCAAAAGGCTTTGGACCGCAAGCCGCAAGCCCTGAGCTGACAAGGGATTTTGACCCATCCGGGACCTGATAAATCTGGGGGGCGGCCATGCTGCAAACTCTATCTTGTACCCAGAGGACACCACCTCCTGAATCCACTGGTCTGAGACGTGCAGTCTCCAAACGTGAGCAAAGAGCCTCAACCTTCCCCCCACCCCGGTGGGTGAGGGCGCCTCCTCATGCCTGAGGGGGCTTGGGGGAAGATTTGGACATGGGGCCCCATGAGAGACCGGGGCAACCACGGCCTCTACCCTGGCCCCAAGGGTCTCTACGTGCCCCCGCAAATGGTGCACCCTGACCGGACCTGGGAGCACGGAAGAAGGGGAGGGAAGAACCAGCCCCCCAAAAGGGCCGCGGCTGCCTCCTGCGTTGAGGCAGCCTACCATCCTTGGCAAACAGATCCAGACGCTCCCCAAAGAGCCATAGCCCAGTTAAGGGGAAGCCAGTGAGAGCCTTCTTAGCAGCGTTATCAGCTGCCCACTGACGCAGCCAAACAGAGCGTCGTATAGCCACCAAAGGGCAGAAGTCCTACCACACATCCTGACTGCATCATCCATAGCAGAAAGAATAAATGCCACAAATTCATTCAAAGCAGGAGGGATCTATACTCCTCCCCCCCCCATTGGCATCTGAGGCACTATCCAGAAGGCCCTTGAGTAACCCTTTAAGAGCCGTGATGGCAGAAGCGCACACAGGGCGCAGCGCAGTCCCTGCACAAGCAAATTCGCGACAGGCCAACTGATCAACACGCCGGTCCTCACCATCCCTCAGAGTAGAAGTGTCAGGGGAATGCATGACCAAGGTATTGGACAACCCAAGCACGGGAGCATCCACCTCGGGGGGACACGACCAGCACTTAACCACATCAGCTGGAAATGGATACCTCCTGTCCCAACTTCTAAGCACCACGGGCAATCTGCTAGGATGTTCCCACTCCTTGAGCACGAAATTATTGAAGTGGATCTGCTCAGGGAACTCCAAGCGTTGTTTAACAGAGTGAAAAAGCTCACCCTGCTGCCTTTTAGCCGGGACAGGATGTGTAATACACAGTACTTCAAAAATGTGAGACAACAGCCTGTCCTCAGGAGACCACGGGTCTTCTCCAAAAGGAGACCCAGTACCACCATAAACCTCCTGCTGCTCTTCAGAGGACTCAGAATCAGAGAAAAGTTCCCCCTCTTCTACGGGGTAGAGACCAGGGAAAGAAAACTGTCCCTCATCCTCCTCAGGAAAGAGGGAAACAGCGGGAGTTACGTGCCGCTTCTTGCCAGAAGCCTTACGGGGGACCGGCCCAGACATATGCCTTTCCAGGCTGGCCACCCGCAAGGCCAAGTCATAGTTTGATTCCCCACTAGCATGCGCCTCACTAGGGGGCAAATGCAGGCGCAGGGGGTAGGTGATGTAGAAGGGGACGCAGAGCTGGGCAGCGTAGCAAACAACCCAGACTGCAGCACAAGTACCTTCTGGGGGCAGGGCACACATACCCTGACATCGTCACTCACAGAGGATACCCCACACGCGGCACACAGCTGGGCTTGTCCTGAAGGAACCCCAAGCACATTATCCCCGGAAGCCTCCATATGGTGATTAGAGTGGGCACACTGGCCAGTATAGGGTTAAGGCTAAGAAGAGCCACCCGGGATGCCCCAAAACCCGCTAGGGAAGGTGGGAGATGCAAGGGGAAGAGGGCCGGGAGAAACCACAGTTACGCTCCTCCAGCACCTGACCCTGGTGCTGTCCTAGCTTCACCCGAACCAGGCAGCCAAGGCTGGCAGGCAGTGCTTCCAGAACGGGTGGGAATAGTCCTGCAGGGCCGCAGGCTGGTAAGCCCCGCTCGCCTGCGTAATATAGAGAGCCATCTTATATCTTCGCAGTCCAGACTGCAGAAGGAAAACTGGGAATTTGTGGGAGGTTCCTATCCTTTTATGGGGCCGGGAGATGCCACAAGTCTCTTCTGCAGTCCACTGCGCCACCTTGTGGCGGATATCCCAAGCGTAAAGAATACTTGTGAAACAGGACATGCTGTATACTTGGAAAATCAGGTTGCCCCATTGTTTGGGTAATCACTCACTTTCTCCTGGTCCAACGTGCCGTGGGGGCTCTAGTCCAATCAGAGCAGTTTTGCTTTTTGGCAAACAGCTCTGCTTGTTTTTAATAAAACACCACCCAGAGAGGCGGCAACGCACGCTCCCCATTAAAGGCCCAAGCCTTTTGACAAAGGATCTAAAAACGGCAAAGGGCTCTAACTGAAAAGGCAAATTCACAGGTTTTGTTCCACTTTAACAACCAGTAAATGGACAAAAAAAATATATACAAGAATCGGATTTTATTTAGAGCAAACAAATAAGTGCCAAAACTTTAGTAATCACCTGTAATGCAGTAAAACCATAGTTACATATTTGATTGGTTTCTCCTGGCAAATTGTAGAATTAAAGGGCAACATCACAAGTATTGGGGAGTTAATAAAAACTCCTCCAACCTGGCTAACTTGCCCTCCCTGCCCCACTGGTTTAACATTACACAAATTTAAACTCACCTGTCTGGTCCCATCGCGCTCTGCCATTACATAATGCAATTCATCAATTGCAATCAATGCAATTGATTAATGCTTATGATGGTTCTCTCCCCATTGCCTACACACCCATTTATGTTGGTTTGTCTTGTATGTTATTGTCTGGTATATGTTTTTTTATTGGTTTTAATATGTTTTGACATATGTGTTGTGGTCACTTGATTGTATTAAGAATATAATAAAATGATGTCCTGATTTAAAGTGTGCCTCCCTCTCTTTCGGTTTTAGCCTGACCATATAATCCATAGAAAGAAAATGACATAACTTCGCAGTCCAGTCCAACTGCAAGAATGAAACTTGATTGCGGAGAGCAGCCAGAAGTATATATAGGCCAGGAAAAACCACACCTTTTAACTTGCAGTCCCTGCCCTTTGGAAAAGAGTTAACCTATTGGTTTCTGACATCCTGATGACCTGGAGTGGAATATGAGAGAAAATTCTTCGAGAGATTACTTCCAGAAATGTGAGCCCACTAAAACAAGCTGGGTATGCCTAGAAAGCTTGATGTGTGTCCTTACAGGGTATATATGGTTTGTGGGAAGTTTTCAAATGAAAAGGTTTGCTCTGGTTGAAAAAGCGCAAGGTGTGCACTTTGCAGAGCTGAAATTTTCAAGTAAAATTACCCTTGCGCACATGCTTTACTTTAGAGTGTTTGGCAATCCTACCCTTTAAAGTAACTTTGCAAGTTGGGTATTGTTCTGTTCGGGGGGCCTTGACTTTTAAGATTTTTTTGAAAATGTGGCTTTGATTCTGCTTTTTAATTTTTTTGTGCAACTAAAAAAAAAAAAAAAAAAAAAGATTACTTACAAAAAACTGCACCTATGTTAACAAGCCTGGGTGTCTCCCAATACATATGTGGTACCGTTGTTACCTGGAGAAATGGGGCTCTTACACACAATATGATTTTATTGCAGAACTTACAATTTTTTTTATTACAAAAAAACACTACAAATGTATTTATTTGCACATATTTCACCCAAAAATATTGAGAATACATTAAAACAAGGCCAAGACATTTAATGTTAAAGCCCAGGCTCTTCTGGAAAAACAATATATAGATTTTCCTGGGAGATCCCTTCAAAAATCACAGTATTGTGCAAAATATTGAAAGATGGTCTGGCAACGAAGGATGACAAAATCTCAAGGTAGGCTGGCAGTTAAAGATTTAAGGAGCACAAAGGAGTATATAAACCAAGAGTTAAATTACAAACCATTGTCTGAACAATTGTAAAAATGTATGGGTCCATGTAAGTATCACAGAAGCAAAAGCTTAAAGCGGGTGTCCAGCCCCCCCCCCCACCCACACTGGGCAGCAGAGGTCACTGGAAGACCAGCCTGGCCATGACTGCTGCACACTGATGAGTGCTGAGGCACACAGTGAGAGGTGAGATCTCAGGGAAATAGAGCCGCCTGCTGAAGTAACGTAATTCAGCGAGTGTTGAATAGCTAAATGGCTAGGACAGGAATGAGCGCACAGCTTGAGGCGAATCATTGCCAAATTACTCCAATTCAGCAGCCGGCTCTGGCTGGACGAGAGCCCGCACATGCGCTGTTGGACCAGGGAAAAGCGAGTTATTACCAGCTCCCTGGGGGGTTTCACACAGCGGGGAATCCTGATTCAGGATGTCCTGGGGGAAAGCCAGGTGACGACCCTGGAATCTTTTATTTTCCAGGCTGTCCGTTGGTGGGTTTTGTCCTGCTTTAATGTCTCCCAATATTAATAAAACATTAAAAGCTAGCTCCCAAGATGCTATGCGGTGTGGAGTGAAACAGTGTGAAGTAAACACTTCTAAACCATTACAGACAACTCTAGAAAACAGGGTAGCAGAGACATGTAAGCTGTGGCCTGATTTTGGCCACTAAAGGGAACACAAAGCAAAAGCTAAAAAAAAGCAGATGGAATGAAATTTTCTTACTAGCATAGAATAAAATGTTTGAAGAAAAGATTTATAAGGACTAAGGAATAATGTTTCCTACACTTTTACTTTAAAAGCATATCGGAATGAAAGAAGATTTGAATTACAGTTTTGCAAATAAAAAAAAAAATATTTATTAGAATTGTAAATGTAATAATGCCATGAGAAAGATATTAAGGCCTTACCATAGTTGAGGGCTTCTGGGGCTGTCCATTTGATAGGGATCTGTTTTAACCCAGAAGATGAATATATTCCATCATCCTCCTGACGAGACATGCCAAAGTCACTGATTTTCAAAGTATTATTTTCACCTACTAGACAGTTTCGCGCTGCCAGGTCCCTGGGAAACACACAATGTTTTGAAAAGGAATTGCATTTACTTTTAGAACAACAGAAGCACATGAATAATTCTACAGCTCATTTTTCCTAGTATTGTTAGAAAAAGTTACAACACTGGGTGAAAATAACCTAAATGAACACACGTTTACCTCTTTGGTGTGTTACCAATTCATATTCAACAGTATCTTAGCTGCCTTTTTTGGAGAAATCGATTTCATAGTACCACGTCATTTCAGGTCAGTAGAGATGTTCAAAAGTCTAGTTCATCTATACCAGGGGTCCTCAACCTTTTACACCAAATACCCCTAGTGACAAAAAGTAGATCACAGGCCTTATAGCACTAAAGCAAGAAAGAATGTCATCCCCCCTGTTGATGCACTCCTAAATATAGAAATATAGTTGTGTACCACATGTTGAGAAACTGATTTCTAGACCGTGGTTTCTCAACCTGCGGTACACATACCCCAAGGAGTATACGGCAGTGTTCTGGGGCAAACCTACAGAAGGTGTCTGACTGATCTGGTATATTATTCTACATGTAAAACCTAACCATTTCTGCTTTAAAAGTGCCACAAGACCTATGGCATAATTATTTTGGTACTCCTTAGAATGAACCACCCACTTTGGGGTACTTGTTCAGAACTTTTTGGAGCTAGGGGCTACTTGGCATAAAAAAGGTTGAGAACCACTGCTCTAGACCACGGTTTCTTAACCTGTTGTAGGTGTACCGCAGGTGGTACTCAGCATTTTCAAGGGTGCATCAACATGCGGTGTTTTACAGGTCTAGTATATTAATTAAACTGTGAAATATTATTCTTTCTCGCTTCAAAAAGTTCTACAAGGTCCATGAGCTCCTTTTGGCAACATTAATATTAATAGATCTCCCTGGGGGTACTTTGCTGTAACTGCATGCTGCTAGGGGGAAATTGGTGTTATCAACCTTTTTACAGGAAAGGGTATTTGTTTAATACTTTGTTCTCAATCATCCTTTATCAATATTATCCCACATTTAAAATAAGAGACGTTCCAGGGTTACATTAGCCTGAAGGCAGGATGGAAGGAATGTGGAAAATCAAGAGAGAATTAATGAATGGAGGGAATGAGATTGTAATATAGGGAATGTGCGAAAAACAAGAGAGTGGAGGAGAAAAAGTAAGATTTGGAAAAGGCTAGAAAAAGAGGGGAAAAAATAAAGAATGTAGAGAAAGAAAGGACTATGGAAATGACAAAAAGGGATGGGGAGAAGAAAATGTAGGGAAGAGAAAATAAAATAGAAGGATAAAGGGACATTCAAGAAGAAGAAAAAATGTACAGTAAAAAAATTATAAAGAATTGGACAGAGATTGGAGATTTTGGCCCAATTGAAAGTAACTAGCGCCCCCTTACAGAAAGGTTGGGATGTCGGCCTGTACAACTGCATGTCTCGCACACCCCTAAGGCCGGTCATGCACAGGCCTGCATAGGATTGTAAGCGACTTTAGGAATTACAATATCACATGCCATTAGAAGAGAGAGAACAATCTTCATCTAGGCCTCTGTCATTAAACGATGCCAGAACCTGGACACCATATCCTAACCCCATAGCAGGGGGGCTAAGCAATTAAGGTTATGAGCAGTTAGGGGTAATTTGGCTGCCTTGGTTGTTGCTCTTTAGGCTGGAAAATGGGTCCTTGATATTCAAATCTGTCTCTGCACTCCCAATGTTTATTCTGCTAATGATGAAATTGTTACCTGGCATATCCTCACCCATTGTACTTGACCTCCATGCTACAATGCATTCCTAGCAGGAGCAGAACTTTATTGGGAGTGACCGCACTGGGGCCCAGGTCATCAGTTTGTGCTTACTTGGCATCATTCAGAGAAAGGAAGCACCATTTGTCTCTATTGTTTCAGTCTTTAGTTGTCCATCCATCCAATAGGTGTTCAGATGGACTATCCGATACCGGATCATAGACAAGGCAGAGAACATCCTTGAAAGAAAACATTGGCTGTGGAAGTTTTACAGATCTTATTAATAAGTCATTATATATCAGGGCAGAACACATACATTGTGGTCTGTCCTGATGAACAAGCGACCCTCCTCAGGGAAAGGATATTTAGATATTTTATGATATCTCTTTAGATGGAGGGGGTTTGGAATTGCAGGTCCTATTGGAAATTACTACTGCAAAATTAATTGCTGGGGTTAGGTCCAGCCCCCAAATTCTATAAGGACCTAGCGTTCCCACCACACCTCAGGAATAGATTTATTTAGAAAAGATTATAATTGTATTTATTTCAGGTTCTTAAAAATCAGGTCAATACAAGTTCAGACATTGCATATAAAAATTGACATTGCATATAAAAATTTAGGACATTTGATCATACAATTAATGCAGCAACATACAAATTTTGTTTTGATGGGCTACTAATTATCTACAGTATTTTTGAATAAATAAATTCAAAATTCATTGCATCAGCGTTTTTTGTTCTTTAGGCTTACTGGTATGATGATCAGAGCGATCAGGGCAAACATGTTTCGCCAGTATGGCTTCCTCAGTGCCCTGTCTTGTGGCAATATGAAGCTCAGATTTGAATCTAGAATGATTTGATAGTACAATTTTGTATGGCTGAGTAAACCTCCAACTGTGCTCGAATGCACGTGCCTTTATGAAAATGTATGCTGCAGGCAATTGCTCACGCATTCAAAGTTAAAAAAGGGGTCCTGTTGTTCAGAGCCTTGAGAGCTGGCTCACTATGTCCCCGCTCTGGTGCTGGAGTGCTGTGCACGGTTGCGCTCCGTTCAGGTGCTGCCGCGAATGTATAAATAATAGCCTGGATTGAAAAAATGTTTGGTGCGCAACTGCGTCTAAACATTAAAGTCTATTTGTTGTCTCCAGGGTTGTAGCCAAGTATTAGTGCGTGAGCCACTCCACCGGCACCCGGCGCGCGTTTGGGAGGGTCACTGACAAACACGCGCCGGGTGCCGGTGGAGTGACTCACGCGCTAATACTTGGCTACAACCCTGGAGACAACAAATAGACGCAGTTGCGCACCAAACATTTTTTCAATCCAGGCTATTATTTATACATTCGATGCAGCACCTGAACGGAGCGCAACTGCGCACAGCGCTCCAGCACCAGAGCGGGGACAAAGTGAGCCAGCTCTCAAGGCTCTGAACAACAGGACCCCTTTTTTTAACTTTGAATGCGTGAGCAATTGCCTGCAGCATACATTTTCATAAAGGCACATGCATTCGAGTACAGTTGGAGGTTTACTCAGCCATACAAAATTGTACTATCAAATCATTCTAGATTCAAATCTGAGCTTCATATTGCCACAAGACAGGGCACCGAGGAAGCCATACTGGCGAAACATGTTTGCCCTGATCGCTCTGATCATCATACCAGTAAGCCTAAAGAACAAAAAACGCTGATGCAATAAATTTTGAATTTATTTATTCAAAAATACTGTAGATAATTAGTAGTCCATCAAAACAAAATTTGTATGTTGCTGCATTAATTGTATGATCAAATGTCCTAAATTTTTATATGCAATGTCAATTTTTATATGCAATGTCTGAACTTGTAATGACCTGATTTTTAAGAACATGAAATAAATACAATTATAATCTTTTCTAAATAAATCTATTCCTGAGGTGTGGTGGGAATGCTAGGTCCTTATAGAATTTGGGGGCTGGACCTAACCCCAGCAATTAATTTTGCAGTAGTAATTTCTTATTAATAAGGACATCAGCTCCACCAGAATGGCAACAACATAGCAAATACATCCACTACTACCAGTCTTGCACGTCAACATTTTCTGACTGGAACTTTTGACAATCTGTATAAACATTATAAAAACGAAAGTAATTTGATGAACTAAAAGGGGTGTAACCCGTACTTTGCCTTTTAACTTTTCTCGGGAACCCTTAGGGTCCAGCCCTTGCCCCGCCATCAAACTCTTTCTAATAAATCCCTACCATTGTACAAAGCAACAGCCTCTCCCCTTTTTCATAGTACTAACTGAACCCTGTTCAGTTTGGCTGTAGACCAATGCACTGCACTGCCAGGGGTAAATTGAGTCTTTATCAAGAGCCTTTATGAGTTTACTGTAGAGCACAACTAGATAAAACATGATGGCCCCTGTAAAAAGCAAAAGCAAAGAAAAACGGGGTAACCACCACAGCAGCACAAACCACAGAGCGGGAGTTATGATGCAATATGAGCACCATGCACCAGAATTAAAAAACACTGGCTCACTCCTCAGGAAAGTGAAGAGAATGGCCTTAGAAACACTATCCTGCAGAGACCTGACCATGCAGCTAGCCACCCTTTTGGTCAAATCTTTGATTAGAGAATGATTGGGGGCCTCAGGCTTAGCAATGTGTCACAAATGATACAAAGGGAAAATAAAATAAACAAGGTGTAATTAAATTAATGTACTTGTCCAGGCAACTAAAATAATAAAAAAAAATTAAACTATACTCCCTTTTTCCCCTCTCAACATTTCCACCCTGCTCCAGTGAGTTAGCTCTTACTGGGTGCCGATATCAAGTCCCCTGCCTTCCAGACAGGCAAAGGACACCAGGGTACCAGATGTCACCACCTGGTAAGTCAACTAACCAGAGCAGGATGGAACAGCTGCAGGGAACAAAGCTTAATATAGCTGTTAAAATGTAGAGGGTCCATCTACTACAGGACACAATGCAAGACTGAGGCACCTACAACTGTGCCCTGAAGCATGGAACAAAGAGGCAGAACAATTAGGAAAAAAAAAAGACGCACAAACATCTTGGAATTAAAGCAAATACTACTGGTACTTGTCATGTTCAACTGGAAAGGACTGGCCATTCTTTAATGTAGAAGAGACTACAGACCGAGTAGGATGTCTGGATTACAGGTTTGCAAAATTACATATAGGCATAGGCTAATACTAATTATAGGTATAATTTCAACTGGAATATCTACTTTTTATTAGAATGCCTGCCATATTCAATACCACCGAAAACTGCTGTAGTCTTGATACTGAAGTTAACTATATATTTTGATTTACATACAGCTAGAGAAGTTACAACATACTTCTGAATAGATATGTTCAAAAGTTTTTCAAAATTAAAAAAAAAAAAACTCTAAATAGCAGAAGTCACCAGAGAACCTAAAACCTGAGGTGATTATTCACATACCACACTTAATGACTGTTCTAGAAGCAGAACACTGATGTATGCATAAACAGGCAGTGGAGAGGAAAAATGCACATTGATTAGCTGCACATTAATACATCTTCCTTTCAAGTAAATTACTGAGCTAATAAGTATAAAAGGGGCATCAAAAATAAGTAGCATGATAGATTAAGCAGAATTTCTTTCTATGTAAAGCTTTAGCGGAAAATTTCCTTCCAGAAATAGATACAGCTGCCATATTCTGTAATATGAGAAATAGTGTATCGCATGCAAGGAAAATAGAAGCATTTGTTTTCATGCCTTATTTATGATCGGTGAGATTATACAAATGATATGCCTCTTCTTTCTTACAATTTCTTATTAAAAAACAATGCATCTAGTAACCATTCAAAGGAGTAAAAGCACTTTAATCTATCTGATATGGTCTAGTAGGAGCACAAATAAACTGAAAAATATCCTACAGATTAAAAAGAGGAATCTCCGTTTCCTAATCGCACAATGGCCATGGTACACAATCCAGAATATAATTAGACATTATTCAGAGAGCTTTTGATAATATAGGCTAAAGTAATAGCAAGAGTATTTTAACGCACCACATGGTTGACTATAATGTCAGAATGGTTGCATTACTTTTGTACACAGCATAATAGGGAGGTAAATTTTTCAGTCAAACGATAATTAGGTCAATAAATATTCATCTTGAATAAAGGGACATTTAATTTATTCTGGTCTCTGGGAAACCTTGGCTTACCATTCAGTTTTAAAGAGGAACAACCACCCCCTATAAGAGCCTCGGGGCGATGGTCTCCGTCTTTATGGGACACCCTGAATTGGGATGCCCCACTGTGGTAACCCAACTTGATCCACACGTTACAGTCCTTACTAAAGGTCCTCTTTAATCCTTTAGTAAGGACTGTAACGCGGCATCAGTCATTAGAAAACGTGACTTATTAATACCAATATCATTTATAAACTAAAAGATATGCACAAAATATATATCTTGATAATCACAATACAAGACCTTCTTGTATAAAGAGGATTATTCAGATAAATGTGCAGTTTCACCTTCAAAGATTAAAGAGAATTTACAGGCACAAAGCTATCTCCTTAGAGTTGGATCCACATCTCGCACTGCCCAGGCGGTTGCTTGTCTCTTCCTCCCCCCGCCATTAATCAGTGAATCTGATGTATCACCACTAGGAGACCCTGAACCCTAAGTCACAGTACTGCAAGCCCAAGAGTACTCTACTGAGTAAAATTACAGAGTCAAATCCATAAGATCGCTGGTCTAAACTCACATCCACAGCATAATATGTCTGATGAAGGTTATTTACCCATGCAGTGCCAGTGCTGTCTCAAAAGCCTGTCTAGTCTAGCCATGTGCAGGACCACCTTTTTACTCTTTAGATAGAAAATTAGGTTATTAAGAGCTCCAGGTCCCTGTTTCCCTAATGGAAAATGTGGTCAGGAGAGGTTTTCTGTCTAAAAAACAGCCTTGGCAAAAAGGGCTACCTCAGACTGCTAAAGTGGTAGAGACTGGCTGTGTTTCCAGGAAATCCAGGTCAGAGGCGGACCCAGGCATAAAAAGCATGAATAAAGGAATGCAACCTCCCTGTGGCTCCTCCTGCAACTGCAGTGCTTACATGGTACCCTGAATGTCAGCAATTAATATAGGGCGTTACGAAGTACCTGTATCTGAAATAAACTCTAAGGGGTTTTTGGGGAGGGTCTTATGTTCGCAAAATGCTCCCTATTCCTGCTAGACCTTGGCTAGTGGACTTGTAGTTCTGCAGTTACTGCTCCTGGATTGGTTCATGATGCGAACAGTCCTGGTTCCTTAGGAAGAACAGGCGTTGGTAGCTCTCACACTGCAAAGCAGTGGCTTTGGTTCCAGTGGTAGATACCAACCTATAGTCATGTGAGTCTGACATAATGTTCAGAAGAAACTTAGTGAGGCACGCTGCTAATTCCTTCTAAAAGGCACCTGAAATAGACCAGATATGAAGAAGTCTTAACCCTTTAACTGCCAGACTACCTAGAGTTTTTGTCACCCTCTTTTGTCAGACCATTTTTCACTATCTTGCACTACACGGCAGAGGCAGTTGTATCTGTCGCTCCTTCTCCGCGGCACCAGCACACACAAATGCCCGGCTTCATACAGCGGGTGGGCATAATCAAAGATCGACCATCGGCCATGCCCACCGCTGTACTGAGCAGGAAGGATAGGAAGTTGTTTTTTTTTTCTTAACTATGGCAGGAATGCCACACTGGCCATGGAGGATGGGGGGGGGGGGATGCCACACTGGCCATGGGGGATGGGGGGAATGCCACACTGGCCATGGGGGATGGGGGGAATGCCACACTGGCCATGGGGGATGGGGGGAATGACACACTGGCCATGGAGGATGGGAGGGAATGCCACACTGGCCATGGGGGATGGGGGGGAATGCCACACTGGCCATGGGGGATGGGGGGGGAATGCCACACTGGCCATGGGGGATGGGGGGGAATGCCACACTGGTGGGATTCGACACCTTGTCTATGATTTGGTTCTTGGAGGGATGGTGTTTTAGAAAACATTTGGTTCAGAATATTTAGTTTCTTATTTTTCTCCTCCAAATCCTAGGTGCGTCCTATTGGCAGGTGCATATTATAGGCCGAAAAATATGGTACATTTTTTTTGGCGGCAGAATTTAGGCTTTAACATGAAATGTCTTGTTTGTAATTGTTTCACTGTTTTTTAAAAACATTCATATTAAAAAAAAAAAGCTAATTTTATTTATTTTTTTTTAAATTGTCTTATTTATTTCAAATAAACATTTATTGTATAACAGAAAACCATATTGCATGTGAAAGCCCCATTTCTCCTATTTACAAATAAAATACAACTACTATCCACAATGTAAAGGTTTAAAGAAAAAATTAGAATAAAAAATACAATTCTGTGATTACTCACCTGTAGAATTGTTTTTATGGTAATCCAGCACGGGTTGCTTCATCTGTAATTCTTCACATTTGGGTAATCCGCCACCAGGTGGCGCAGTCGACTGCAGGAAGACTTGTGGCTCCTCCCTGCCCATAAAAGGGCAGGAATTACCCAGAAGACCCAGTGTTTGAAAACAATAATGCAAGAAGCCGGGAGGCAAAGACCATGTTATGAAACATAGCCAACTAAAGAAAGAACTCTCTCAATAAAAATCACCATAACAAGGCAAAAGAGGATAACGATAACAAGGGTGGGATGAAGCAACCCGTGCTGGATTACCGTAAAAACAATTCTACAGGTGAGTAATCACAGAATTGTATTTTTCTGGTATCCAGCACAGGTTGCTTCATATGTAATTCTTCACATTTGGGACATCCAACAGCAGTGTCCATGAAGAAGGGTGGGATCCCCAGTGAGCAACAGCAGGTAGTTCAAGCCACTACCGCCTGAAGCACCTTTCGCATCAGCTGAGGCCCTAACATCATCCTTGTTAAACTTGGAAATGGTATGAACTGAAGACCAAGTAGCGGCATTACAAACCTGTTCAACAGAAGCCTGGTGCTGAAAAGGCCAAGAGGCACCAATAGCTCTAGTGGAGTGAGCTGTAACATGGAAAAGGGGTTCCTTCCCCTTGGCAGAGTACGCTTGTACAACCGCCTGTCTAATCCACTTGCTGATAGTGGATTTGGCTGGAGGCAAGCCCTTCCTAGGCACGGCAGGAAGGACAAACAGAGAATCCGACTTCCGAAAAAACTCTGTGACAACCAGATAATATTTGAGCGCCCTGACCACATCCAGGGAATGAAGAGTCCGTTCCTTAGAATTAGAAGGGGCAGGACACAAGGAAGGCAAAACAATGTCCTCATTGAGATGAAAGGCAGATACAACAAGAATTCTTAAGACGGAACACCACCTTATCCTGATGCCGCTCAAAATAAGGAGGTTTCATGGAAAGCGCCACCAGCTCAGAGACGCGACGCAGCGAAGTGATAGCAACCAAAAAGACCACCTTAAGAGTCAGAATGGATAGAGAAGAATCGCACAAGGGTTACTCAGTTGTAGACCCGACTCCAGACCATGTTGAAGAAACTCCAAAACCCTGGAAATGGAGAAAGTGCGACAAGGAAACGCCTTAGACTCACACCAGGCAATGTAAGCAAGCCAGACCCTATAATAAATCATAGAAGAGGACTTCTTCCGAGCCTGAATCATAGTACTAACGACCGAAGCCGGCAACCCCCTATCCATCAAGATGGAGGTTTCAGCAGCCAAGCCATCAAAGCCAGAGATTGTAAATTGGGATGGCACAGCTGTCCCTGAGTGAGGAGCCCTGAATCGTCGGGCATGACGAACTGATCCACCGCCATTTGGACTACGTCCACGAACCATACCCTCCTCGGCCAGCGGGGGGCCACCAGGATGGTCGGTACCCCCTCCTGAGCAATCTTGCGCAGCACACGACCCAGCAGAGGAAAGGGAGGAAATGCATAGAGGAGTTGAAACTCCATCCAGGAAATTACAAGCACGTCCGAGGCGAAGGCTAGAGGATCTCTTGACAGGGAGACGAATTTTGGAAGTTTGTGACTGTGACGGGACGCAAACAGGTCCACGTTCGGCTGACCCCAGCGGCGACACAGGGCGAGAAAGACCTTATGGCTGAGAGACCATTCCCCCAGACGAGACGACCCCCTTCTCAGGGAGTCCGCCTCCTGGTTCTCCACCCCCGGGATGTAAACCGCCGAGATGCAGGAAACATTCTCCTCTGCCCAAGACAAGATCAGGGATACTTCCTTGAGGGCTCGTTTGCTCCGAGTCCCACCCTGATAATAGACATAGGCGACCGCTGTCCGATTGTCCGAGCGGACCTGGACCGCACAACCCCGTAGGTGGGGAGTCAACTGGAAGAGAACCAACCTGATCGCTCTCTCAGCTCCAGGAGATTGATAGGCACGTGGGCCTCCTGAGGGCCCCACTGACCCTGGAACTTCAGCGATTGCCAAAACCCTCCCCAACCGGTCAGACTGGCGTCCGTGGTGACAACCTCCCAGCACAGAGGCAGAAAGAACCTGCCTACTAGAGGATTCCTCGAGTCCAACCACCACGAGAGGGACTGTCTGGCCAGAAGGGACAGAGTGAATTCCTGCTCCAGGGATTCCCGATTCCGATCCCAAGCGGTCAAGAGGTTCAACTGAAGAGATCTCATATGGGACTGGGCAAGGGGTACAGCCTCGAAGCAAGACAACATGAGGCCCACCAGCTGCATCCCCAGACGAATGGAGGGATGAGGACATGACAGCAGGGTTCGTGCCTGCATCTGAAGGCCCTCCACCTTCTGCTGAGGAAGAAACACCTTGACCTGAGAAGTATCCAGTGTCATGACCAGGAAGGACCTCACCAAAAACGGAGTGAGCGAAGACTTGGGATAATTGATCACCCAACCGAAGGATTCGAGGGTGGACACAACCACCTGAGTATCCCTCTCAGCCTGATGGAAAGATTAAGCAGAAATCAACAGATTGTCCAGGTAAGGGAGAATGCGAATGCCCTGGCTCCTCAGGAGGGCCATGACACCTGCCAGCACCTTGGTGAACACCCGGGGGGCCGAAGTGATACCGAACGGCAAGGCCACAAACTGGCAGTGCTGATCCCCCAGAGCGAACCTCAGGAACTTCTGATGTCCTAAGATGATAGGAACGTGCAGATAGGCGTCCACCCTGGCCATAAAGTAGCCTGGCCGAAGAGAGCTCACCGCCGACCGTAAAGTCTCCATGCGGAAATGTTTGAACCGGACAAATCTGTTGAGACCCTTTAGGTCCAGGATGGGCCTCAGGGAGCCGTCCTTCTTGAGCACCGTGAACAGGTTGGAGTAGAACCCCTGAACCTGTTCCTGAAGAGGCACAGGACACACCACTCCTGATGAAAAAAGACAGTGGACGGCCCTGCACCGTCACGGGATTTTGGGAGATCCGGGATTGAAGGAATCTTGGAGGCGGACAAGCTGCCAGCTCTATTTTGTAGCCGGAGGACACAACCTCCTGAATCCTTCTGCTCCTTGCTGAAGCCACCAGATCTTGCAAACGAGCGGACAAGTCCCTTGTACTCGTCCGCTCGTTTGCAAGATCTGGTGGCTTCAGCAAGGAGCAGAATCTTCTTCTTGATGGCAATGGCAACAATAGCCGCGGCACAGACCGGGCGCAGGCCAGCCCCCACAAAGGTGAAGGCATGGCAGGCTAGCTGATCCATGCGACTATCGGCATTGTCGAGTAAGGTAGTGGTGTCAGGAGACGGTATAACAGAAGTATTAGACAGCCCCAGGATGGGACGACCAAAGACACACCAACTCAGCAGAGAAGGGATACCTTCTATCCAGTCCCTTAGGCACCGAAGGCAATCTGTTGGATCGTTCCCATTTCCTAAGGACCAACTTGTAAAAATGTCCCTGCTCCGGGAACTCTAAGCGTTGCTGGTCAGGGCGGAAAAGCTCCCCCTGCTTCCTCTTTGCCACCCTAGGGGCACAATGTGCAAGGTATCAAACACCGCCGACAACAGTCTATCAGTATCATCTGGGAGCCAAGTGTCCTCGTCTGAGGAGGACCCGGGGTCACTATCAAAATCGCCTTGACGACCCCCGGAGGAATCGGAATAATGGAGCAATTCCCCCTCCACCATAGAGTCACGGCCGCCATAGGTATCATAAGCGTCATCATCATCAGCAAGGAGGGAAAAATCCGTTTCCAAATGCCTCTTCTTACTAGAGGCCTTTCCGTCGGCCGGACAGGCCAACTGCCGCTCAAGGCTGGCCACGCGCAGCGCCAGGTCCGAAAGAGACCCCCTGCTGGCTTCCCCTTCGCTAGGGGCTAAATGCAGGCGTGGGGGAATAGGTGATGCTGCAGGCAGGATATGACTTGGGAGAGTAGCGCTCGCCCCAACCTGTTTTGCAATGACACTTTGGGCACAGGGAACACAGACCGCGCTGCAACCGCTCACAGGGGATGCCCCGCACATGAGGCACAACTGAGCCCACCCCGAAGGGCCCCCAAGCTCGCTATCCCCAGAAGCCTGCATATGGTGATTGTTAGCAACAAGCAATAGGCCAGTACCAGGTAGCAGGGCAAAGGCCCAACCCGGAATCCCCCGACAGGGTCCCTTGTCCAAAAAGGAGGCGAAGAGGTGCAGCTTCCGCAACAGCGGAGAACCGGGTGGCCGGCCGCGGACATGTGGCCGCCCCCGGCCTGGGCAGCCCCAACCTGTTTCGCAATGACACTCTGGGCACAGGGAACACAGATCGCGCTGCGACCGCTCACAGGGGATGCCCCACACATGAGGCACAACTGAGCCCGCCCCGAAGGGCCCCCAAGCTCGCTATCCCCAGAAGCCTCCATATGGTGATTGTTAGCAATAAGCAATATGCCAATACCAGGTAGCAGGGCAAAGGCCCAACGCGGAATCCCCCGACAGGGTCCCTTGTACAAAAAGGGGGCGAAGCGGCGCAGCTTCCGCAACAGCGGAGAACCGGGTGGCCGGCCGCGGAGACATGGCCGCCCCCGGCACGGGCAACCGGCCGAGGGGAGAGCGGAGAGGAAGGGGGAGGGCAAGGCACAGTACAGAAAAAACAAAATGTGGAGAAAAAACACACACACAAGCGCACACACAATCACACATGCTCCAGGAAGAATAAAGCTTGTGGGATGAAGTCCAGGGTGGTTTCTCCCCCCACACAAATAGGCTCACCATGGCCTATGGCCGACTACCCTTCGGGTCCAGGGTCTGCAGCCCACAGCGTAGCTCTGTGAACACCCGATCCTGAGGTGTTCCCCTACCGTCACCTGAACCGACAGCCGAAGCTGGGAGGCAGAAAAGGGTCCGGAACAGGTGGGAATAGGCCTGCAGGGCAGAGGGGCTCGGGATGCCCCGCTCACCTGCGATCAATCAGAGAGAGCGACTCTTCTGTCTTCGCAGTCAACCTGCAGAAAAACTCTGGGTCTTATGGGTAATTCCTGCCCTTATATGGGCCGGGAGGAGCCACAAGTCTTCCTGCAGTCGACTGCGCCACCTGGTGGCGGATTACCCAAATGTGAAGAATTACAGATGAAGCAACCCGTGCTGGATACCAGAAAATATTTTTTTTTATTTTTAAAGAAAAGGAAAAAAAAAAAAAACCCTTCCCAGGCAAAAAGAGTCCCCCTTCCAGGGCAGGAATGCATTTTTTGGGTAATTTTAAGGAGGCAGGGATCCCCTTTCCCAGCTACAGATATTTTACACAGCTGGTGTTAGTAGGGTTAAAGTAGATCAAAATCCTTTCAACCACCCCCCTGCCCTCTGCCTGTCTCCCCTGCCCCCTTCCAGGTGTAGCGATGCTGTTGGTTTGGCAGCAGTTCGGTTTAAAGAGAAATGGCTCTCTTTGATGCCACAGCCACACCCAGATGGCAGATTTGAGATCACCAGATCTGAGACTTTTTAGACTCCAGAGTCGACATGCACAGATTTGAATCCACTTTAATAGGACAATAAGTGATTCCTCACTCAGCTCACTTACAAAGGAAGTGCTTATATGGTCAAAATGTTTCCTAATATAATAGGTAATAAATAATCCACCTGGAAGGAAAATCCATATACCAGCCAAGAAGAGTACCTGCAAACTCTGTGAATATAGTGAAGTAATGTCTGTGCAGTGCATCCACTTCTCCCTGCATTCTTATTCTTCAGATTCAAAAAGGAATAAAAGTAGGAAAACAGTAAAAGTTGCAAGTAACAAGGGCCCAAACACATCCTTTTCCAACAGTACTGAAGGGAGCTTCCTGTGCTGGGTGAGAAGGCACTTTATTAATCAGTATGTATTTACTATCATCTGATTGTGTAGAATATGATTAACATATTCATATGCATAGAAGCACTTAATTAAATTTATCATAGATAGTTTATTAACCTTATTTATTCACAGTGTTTTTTCCCATCAAATTATATTTGACTAGTCTTTATAACAATTTGTTGTTTTATTATATTCTTTATTATAAGTTTTATCATTTTTATTGTGCATTATTTAAGGTTTAAAGTGGACCAACACCCAGGATTTTGACTATCCTGGGTCTTGGTCCACTTCGGTGGGGCACCCCCGATCGGGGTGCCCCGCTGTGTGAAACCCCCCCTAACCCCCCGAAAAACTCACCTCTCCCCGCTCCCAGCGGCGACGTACAAGCGAGGATCAGGAACGTCTAAGCGACAGCCGCCGCCTCCCTCGCGTCACTTTCGGCGCGCGCGCCCCCGCCGGCCATTCGCAGACGGCCGGCGCGGGCACGCGCACGCCTACAGGAGCGCGAGGGAGGCGGCGGCGGCCGGCCGCCGCCGAAGATAAGGTAAGGAGTTTGGGGTGTTTGGGGGGGGGTTTCACCCCGTGGGACATCCCGATCTCGGATGTCCCGCGGGGTGGGGGGTGATCGGCCCGGGAATCTTATAGATTCCCGGGCCGATCACCCGTGGGTGTTGGTCCACTTTAAATTGATATTTATGCACTAGCACTTTACCTACTTTATAATGTGGGATTTATTGTATTAGTAAATCAGTATTGTTGTATGCACTGGTGCTCTTTTTGATTTATTGGTCTGCTGGGTGTGCATTATTAAGACTTTAGTAGTGACCTCACAGTCAGCTAGAGATCAGATTAATTGGTTCAACTGCTGCAGGAAGCACCTCTAGCCTTGATTTTAATGTGTGTCTGTTATTGTGATTTTCAAGTGTTTTATATTTTGGTGATCTTGTAACAAATTCTAGATTTTTTTTTTTAAGACGCCTTTGTGTGTGCATTCTCTGTAGCAGGTAACCAGCTCTTGTTTGCATGCTCTTTGTGGTTGTAAATTAGGGGCTTGCATCCCGGATTATTATTTAATCAGGCTGTTCGATATAATTTGATTCTATAGAATGTCCTTTTTTGTAAGGATTTAACAAAAATGAATAACAAAATGTTTTTATGAGAATAAATGGATTAGCATGTGTTCCTACAAATTACCGAATATAACAGTTTCAGGTTCTGTAACAACTGCGTGTGCTTTCAATATACTTTAGAACTTGGATCAACAGAAGGAAAGACTATTATCTGACCAAAAAAATGCAACTTACTCCTAATCTTGAAATGTTAGTATAATACATTTGGGATTACATGGCTGTAAAATAAAAAAGCATTTCTAGTTCAGTGTCTTACAGCCAATTGCCATGATGTTCAGAATGCAAACTCATTAGTGTTGACATATTGAAGACCTTCATCATTTTTGCAATATACTGGGAAACAGAAAAAATTCTACAAGCGAACCCTCTGGATTCGCACCAAGCGATACATGCTCACCAGACTCTATAGTAGATCAAGGATGACCTCTTCCGGCCTGAATAATAATCTGGATGACACTGGCAGAAAACCCCCTTTCTGCCAAGATGGAGGCTTCAAAAGCAAGGCCATCAAAGCCAGAACTTGTGAATTGGGGTGCCTTATAAGCCCCTATGTAAGAAGATCTGGATTGTTGAGCAACCTCCACGGGTCACCCTCTGACATCCTTACTATGTCTGAGAACCAGCTCCTCCTTGGCCACCAAGGAGCCACCAGAATGGTTGGGACTCCCTTGCAAGCTATCTTTTTTAGTACTCGACCCAGAAGTGGAATTGGAGGGAATGCATAAAGAAGCTCAAATGCTGACACTGAAGAGTCAGGACATCTGTTTCTATTGCTAGAGGATTCCTGGACCAGGACACAAACCCTGGAACCTTTTGATTGTGCCAGTGGCGCAAAGAGATCTGATGCCTCCGCCATGGTGAAAATAATACTAGTCTACATCCCTGTGAAACTGAGACTAAGTAACAGTTCTTGATAGTCACAAGTGACTACTCTGAGACCTAAGGGAGTGAACCACATAATATATTGCCTGCCGGTTACTACAATCTATGAGACAAAAAAATACCATTTTGTGAATACTCACCTTGTAAAATGGGTATTATAAGTATGTCACACACCCCGCTTCAAGATATTCATTACCTGTGGGTAGTATGGTCTTGTAAAGGGCTTCTGCAGAGATGATTGGAGGAAAGAAAGCCCCTCCCAGTCCATAAGTACCTGGGACCTCCCACTCATTACCCAGTATAAAGAAAGCAGTAAGGTAAAGGACCAGGAAGAGCCAAATATCAGTCATAACAACGCAAAGTTCACCATATGAAGGATGCAGAATCCAAAGGGCGGGTTGAAGCGGGGTGTGTGACATACTTATAATACCCATTTTACAAGGTGAGTATTCACAAAATGGTATTATTCTAAGTATGTCACACACCCCGCTTCAAGATATTCATTACCTGTGGGACATCCAATAGCAGTGTCCATAAAGGGTGGGGATCCAAAAACAAGGTATAAAGCACAACTCAAACTACTGCAGCCTGCAGAACTTTGCGGCCAAAAACAGCATCCGCTGAGGCCCGCACATCAACCTTGTAAAACTTTGAAAAAGTGTGAACAGAAGACCAGGTAGCGGCCTTGCAAACTTGCTCAACAGAGGCCTGGTGCTGAAAAGCCCAGGAGGCCCCAACCGCACGAGTAGAATGAGCAGTAACACGAAAGGGAGGATCTCTCCCCTTAGCAGAATAGGCCCCTACAATGGCCTGACGGATCCATCTGCTGATGGTAGACTTTGTGGGTGCTAGACCCTTCTTGGGCCCAAAAGGCACCACGAAGAATGCATCAGTCTTGCGAAAGGCAGACGTTACCACCAAATAATACTTCACAACACGAACCACATCCAAAGAATGCAGGACCCTCTCCTTGTCATTGCTGGGGTTAGGACAGAGAGAGGGCAGAACAATATCCTGATTTAAATGAAAGGACGAAACCACCTTAGGAAGAAAGTCCGTCTTAAAACGGAAAACCACTTTATCCTGATGTCTTTCAAAATATGGAGCTTCTTGCGTTGAGGTAGTTTGCCCCCCTTGGCCACGGCATCCAGCTTGTCTCCAAAGAGCAGTAACCCAACGAAGGGAAGAGCTGTTAGTGACTTTTTTGACCCAAAGTCAGCCGCCCACTGGCGTAACCAAATTGAACGCCTGATAGTAACCATTAGAGCAGAGGCTCTACTACTCATCATCAAGGAATCATCCAAAGCGGCCACCATGAAGGACAAAAACCCCTCACTTTGTTTTAGTTCACGAAATTCCTCACTGTCCGGATTCAAACCGGAGGAGGATAACAAGTGCCTGACCACCTTTCTCGTAGCCACCGCCAACAGCGATGAGGCACAAACAGGCCTTATTGCTGCCCCAATACTGGCAAAACCATGACAAGCCATCTGGTCAATGCGTTTATCCTCACCATCCTTAAGAGAGGAACAATCAGGGTTGTTCAATACGGCTGAGTTGGATAACCCCAAAATAGGGGCGTCCACCTCGGGGGGAGACGCCCAGCGCTTAACCGTATCCACTGGAAAAGGATACCTCTTATCCCAACTTTGGGGAATGCCTGGGAGCCGGGCAGGCCTTTCCCATTCCTTAGAAATAATATTATCAAAATGCTTTTGATTAGGGAATTCCAACCGCGGCTTGGATTCCTCATAAAACTCCCCTTGCTGTTGAGGAACCTCCGCCGGAGGCGAGATAGCAAGCACCTCAAACATCTGAGTCAGAACATTAGGAGTATCCAAGGAAGTCCCTGAGCTCCGATCGGAATCAGCACCAACAAATTGCTGATCATCAGAAATATCTGAATCCTCAAATAATTCCCCTTCTTCTAGAGGGGAATAATCTGACCAATCCAGGCCGTCCTCGTCATCATCATATTCAAAATGATTAACCGGTGATAAATGCTTCCTCTTAGCCGGTGCTTTCTTGGCAACCGTGGAGGAAATGAATTTTTCAATACTGGCCAACCTGGCACACACATCAGATTGCGACTGCCCCCCCGTGGCAATCTCACACGGGGCACGGGTCAAAGTGGGAGGGGGAGAGGATGAAGCCGGCTGCGCTGACCCAGATGCCTGGGGACCAGACTGCCGTGTAATAGTCTGCTGTGCACATGATATACATAGGAAAAAATCATCCCCTGTTAGGGATACCCCACAACCCATACACTTCCGGGATTGTCCCGAGGGGAGCCCGGAAGCTTGGGATGCCTCCATAAGGTGAACTTGAATAGTCGCTATGAGTGAGGGAATTACGCTATTAAGCAACCCGGGATGCCCTTATATTGTCCAAGTGGGAGGTTTTGTAATAAATAGCAAAAGTACCCAGGTACTCTAGGACCAGGAGAAACCTGAAAAAATTCCTGGCAGTTCAGCCTGAAAAACATAGAAAAAGACAGTAAGAGGTTCTCCCTATATAAACCTATATCTATTATACCTATATATATACATATATATATGCAAATATGTACAGATAAGCAACGGCCGCAGGGCCACTCACTGAGTCTTTGGGAATAAAGAGTCCGAACGGAAATAAAAATATATATAGGCCGGGAGTAGACCCGGCTACCTTAAAGTCCCCCTGTGCAAGGAGGAGATATCATCTGCTGCTTGCTCGCCGTCTGCAGAGATGAAGACTGGGTAATGAGTGGGAGGTCCCAGGTACTTATGGACTGGGAGGGGCTTTCTTTCCTCCAATCATCTCTGCAGAAGCCCTCTACAGGACCATACTACCCACAGGTAATGAATATCTTGAAGCGGGGTGTTTGACATACTTAGAATACAATATTAATAACCATAATATTAATACACAATAAACATATGAAAAAAAAATCAATTTAACCTAAGGTTTAGGTTCACATGAGGGTGCAACTGCTCAAAAGCAGTTCCTCTGCTGGGCAGGAACCCGAGCGTCACCGCCCCATCCTCGCTGTGGCGTGCGGTTCTCTCTATAAGAGAGAACCACACGCCGATCCATTCCCAACCCACGGGGCATCCAAAATCGAGATGCCCCGCTGTGTGAAACCCCCCAGGGCGCCCGCTACACTTACCTTAATCCCGGTCCAACGGCGCATGCACGGGCCGCATCTCGCGCTTCTCTCTAGCAGGGCATGGGCCCGCTCCCTGTTAGAGGGAAGCGTGAGATGCGCCCGCCAGCGCGCTTTCGCAGCCGCTGAGCAAAGATGCCGATAAGACATGCATATCTCAGCGGCTCCAAGCACGCGGATTGGACAAGCGCCCGTGCATGCGCAGTAGGACCGCGGTCAGGTGAGTTGATGCTAGAGATCTGGGGGGTTTCACATAGCGGGGCACCCCAGAATAGGCAAAATCCTGGGTTTTGGTCCACTTTAAAAACAAAAGTATATTTAAGCTGAACTAGTGCAATATGTTTTTACCTTACCCTTTGGAAGTGGCGTGGTTAGCCAAGGCCGCATGGTTACTGCTGGGAGGTGACCCTCATTTGGAGATGATAATGTTAATAATTCCCATATAATATGGTTAAGAACATGCTTTTAGTTATAGAGATACTATGATTCCAGATGTGATTTAGAGTTTGATTCATTGTATTTGTATTATGCACTTTACTTTACATGTACTGTATTAGGCTATTTGCACAGGTAGTGTTTAGGAGAATTGCGTTTGCACAGGCACATTATTACATATACTTACTAGATATAATCTTTATATCTGGGTTAATATATATATATATATATATATATATATATATATATATATATATATATATATATTTGACTGTCATATTGTGGCTTGTACATATAGGATTGCACTTAGTGCCATATATATTGGATGACATAGATATATGTTTATTGTTCACAAGTAGGGGGCATCCCTTTTTAATTGCATGTTTTTGTATTAGCATTCTTCCACTAGATAGATTTTGGATATTTCTACAACAGCGTTGGGCGGTCTGTTTAGGTCTGCTTTGCTGTCATTTTTTTTTAGTTATATAAGGTGTTTGACCTTGCACACCAGCAGTATTTATTGTTTCTTAGTAGTGCAACTTAGTTGTTTATGACATTATCTGTAAACACAGTGGAGGCAGCATAATGGTTTGGGCATACATGGCTGCCATTGGCACTGGGTCAGTAGAGTTTATTGATGATGTGACACAGGATAGAAGCAGTCACATGAATTCTGATGTATGTAGAGCCATACTGTGCTCAAATCCAGCCAAACTGATTGGTCTGCGTTTCATAATACAGACAATGACCCAAAACATAAAGCCAAAGCTACCCAGAAGTTTATTAAAGCAAAGAAGCAGAATCTTCTTGAATGGCCAAGTCAGTCACCTGCTCTCAACCCAATTGAGCTGCATTTCACCTGTTAAAGACTAAACTTCAGACAGAAAGGCCCACAAAGAGCAACTGAAAACTGCTGCAGTAAAGGCCTGGTAGAGCATTAAAGGAAGGAGGAAACACAATGTCTGGTGACGTCCATGAGTTCAAATATTAGAAATCAACATTTTATTGACAATTATTGAATTTGTCCAATTACTTTTGAGCTGATAAAATGAAGATATTGGGATTAAAAACAGTTTTAGTTAATTTTTTAGGCAACCATTTTGTTCTACCCACTGAATCAAAGTCTGAACGTCACCTGCATCTGAATTGTTTTGTTCAAAATTCATTCTGGAAATGTACAGAAACAAAATTAGAAAAATGTCTCTGTCCAAATATTTATGGACCTAACTTATGTAAGATATGAATCCAGAATAACGCCCTAAAAGTCAATCCTCTGCACTGTAAGTCTATCCAGTATCACCATGTTTTGGCCAAGATCTGGCAGTTGAACTCTTCCACTTCCAATGAAAAACAATCCGAGATTCCCTGCAAAATCATCAGTGCTGCTCCATTAATGCCAATTGGGTGAAATGCTCAGATATTGCAATTGTATTTTGTTTTGTGTAATATTTTAGATGTAGCATTCACTTTATTTGACATGTGCCATTTTGTTGTCAATATAGTCATGACAGAACACTGTCACTCTGTAGATCTACTTAATGAAATGTGTGTAATTTATTGCAGAACTATTGGAGCAAAAATGATTAATGAAGTTCCCAGGGTAAAAGACCATGTTCAATTGTATGCAGTTACCAATTGTAAAGGTAAAAATAAGCAGGTAGTGAAAAAGATTATCATATTTAAGAACACAAAATGCTTTGAATTTTTAACATACCCATCAAGGAGAATACATAAATATGTACATAATGAATAAAATGTTCCAGGATAAATGTGTGATTTAATAATGCATAGCAGGATAGAAATGTTCAAAGAATTTGAATTATGTGAACATTTATATATATTGTAAAATAAGTCTAATGTCTCTGATAACTTTAGAAACACACCAATATAATAATGTATATTAGTAAACCTGAACACTGAAAATATTGTCCAGCACAGTATTTAAGGTCCACCTCAAGGTTTACTTACCCTCTGTAGCCTGGGAGCACTGTTTAAACAGGGCTCGACCAGGCCAGCTTTGAAGGTGAGGCCTTTAATAACAGCTTTTGCTTTCCTCACCCATGCATGCCGCTCACGCTGAATACTTTTAAAGAACTGATTGTCTATGTTAGTCAGGTACCCATGCCAGCCTTTTGTGAATGGTATTTGCAGGAGCAGGGGTTCAGCCAGCAGCCTGTGCACCATGTACACATCCAAGCCACTATTTTGTTTAGGTGTGCATAAATACCCAATAATCCATTTTTCCAACTATATATAATCATTTCAAAGCGTCTTACAGTCAAGCGACATACCTATACGAGATAGAAACATATTTATCATTCGTGATGGGCAAACTCTGAACTTTGCGAGTTTCAAACAGAATCTTTATGTAGCCCCGTCTAAAGCAGTTTTGCAAATGCCACCGCAGCTGACTAGGCAAAGGATTGCAAGGCCAGGTAATTTCTGGCAGCGTTACCTGCTGCACAATCTGCGTGCCCCCCCCCCCCAATCTCTGGTTGTGCCTTCTGGCCACTGGTTATATCCAATCTAATGTTTACACACTGTAAGTCCACAATCTTAAGAGTGTCCTAGTACTTGAATTTTAGGGGACCTTAACAATGGGCTAAAACTATATGAAAAAAAGCACAGCTGTGTTCACAAAAGCAGATGTGTCAGGGAGAACAGATTAGGCAAGTTTAAGCAAAATCAGGATGCCAAGGGGGATAAAGAACACAGCCCCTTTTTGGTATAGGGCTCATTCATTGAGAATGCAAGTTAAGTTTCATGCAATCTATGTCTAGGACACATATAAAAC
Organism: Gastrophryne carolinensis; assembly: GCA_027917425.1. Taxonomy (NCBI): domain Eukaryota; kingdom Metazoa; phylum Chordata; class Amphibia; order Anura; family Microhylidae; genus Gastrophryne; species Gastrophryne carolinensis. The sequence continues at coordinate 540,791,418 of CM051234.1, forward strand.
AGGCTATATAGGTATAGTGAGCAAAGGCTGAGGCACTTTCACAGAGTGACAGTGCATTTTCTTTCTAGACTTTATACAATAAACACACTGTGGTGCTAAAGTAAATTTTAAGTACTGTTATGATATTTTGTTTTTAACTAATTATTGCTGCATGATGTTAAGCAGCAATGGGAATGCCAATAACAATGCTTTTGTGGATTTGTGCTATATATCCAAATCACTACTAGATGGACCCAAACCAACTATTTCATTAAAATTCTAGTATATCTATCAGTCTCCTGCTATTACAGTTTCTATTGCTGAAATCTGTTTACTGATGGGCATGAATCTTATTATTACAACTTTAATAGATAATTTTCAAACTGGGGAAGGAAATGGGAAAAAAGAACATTAGGTTATGGTATGCTATTTTGCTAGCAAACCGTGCAGCCTTCATTACTCAGAAAACATATCCCCCAAAGGCAGCCCTCTGTATATTCCGGGGCTATGTGAAAGAAAGCACTGTGGATTAGTTAAATTATTTTGACATATGGCAATAACCTGCAATCTAAAGCCACGGGTGCATAATACTAAAAAAATAAATTAGCATTTCCTTTGATAAGCACAAAAGGGAAGAAAAAAAATGAAAAACTGTAAAAACAAAACCGCTGCTGTAGCATTTTGGTTCAGAAAGGTTACAAAAGAATAGGCTTACACTTTGGAGTGCCATTTCACATTTCCCATATTCTAATCAAGCTGGGATGTGTGACGAATAGTAATTTTGTCCACAGGTTGTAAATTATTTGATTTCTTTAATAATGTGATCAAAACCACAGGTTTAGTATTATATATTATTTTAGGCAATTACAGAGTACACAAAGTGGGTGTAGGATTATTTACCACAAACCAAGTAAATAAATATTGCTCTTTAATACAGACCAAGCATACTACTAAAGTATATTATGCATATTAAAAGGTTAGTGGACTAAACCATTATCAAGCAGACATTTGTACATTTTAATTAAAAAATTGGCATGTGTCAGGAAGAGAATATGTTCGGAATACATACTTGACAGCACTTACAAAACGTGCTTACTCATTGTCAGTAAGCAAAGGCAGACACAATGGATTCATGGCTTAAGCAGCTTTTATTCTCTGGCTGTACAAACCAATAGTTTGTCTTTCTGAACAGCCAGTCTGCTGGGATGCAAAATTGCCTCTGGTAGGCTGCGAGAAGTTTGTCAACATTGCATGCAAAAGCATTGAATGGAAGAGCAAAGTAGATGTCTAGCAAATTGAAGAAGCATTTTACCTCCCCAAGTCCCACACCAGATTCAGGCAAAATTCTATAATAGCATCCTAAAGGATATGCTGTACCTAAGAGAATTTGAAATCAAACATATAAATAAAGAGCTTTCGGATAGCAAGATGGAGTCTGAACCATGTGTCATTTGTTCCTATTTAACAGCAGCTCATGCTACAGTTTATAGGGTTTGACTGACTTATGTAGGGCCAATCTAAAAATGTTAAACTGGTGTGCGATTCATCACTTTTCCCAATAATGGTTATGGCAATACTCTACTTTTCTGATGTCTCCCCCCTTCAAAATGTTATTGCTGGACCTAAATGCAACAGGAAGGTTTTATTGCTTTAGGGAGGCCTCCAGGGAACTGCTGGAATGGCGGATGCCATGGAAGAGACCAGGTCTGTCAGAAGCAGACCCTGTATCTCTAGAGATAGCTTCCTCCATTTTTCTGGGGGTAACAGAACCTTTTGTTGGGTGCTGTCTAAAAGGGGGAGGTCTGACTCTATGCTGCTTGTGAGTAAAAGGTCATCCAAGAATGGGACTATCGAAACCCCACTGGCCTCAGGTAGCACATGGGTTCTGCCTGGACTTTTGGAAAAATCCTCGGAGCAGACAAAATCCCAAATGGGAGCGATCTGTATTGCCAGTGCAGGACCTCGTCCTCCAAGATAATTGAGAGTGGTGAGTCACCACCACTGCCCAGGTGAGGATCCTGCTCCGGTGTAGGAGAAAACATTACCGCCGCAGCCTGGAAGATGGAGATAGAGAGCACAAGTGAGTCCAGTAAGTCTGCCCCGGAAGCTGAACCTGCGGCCAAGAAGTGCATCATACACGACCTGTGGGTGGTCCGCCTCCCCTAGCAGAGGTCACAGCCGATAACCCCAGCTCCTCCAACCTCCTCACCAGGAGGAAAGCTCACCAACGTAGCATGTAGAGAAGCGAAAGACCACTAGATCCACAATGCAGCTGCACTATCACTAGCTCCGGTATCAGACCACAGCAGCACAGACCAGACCTTGAGCCAGCCAGAGGTTGTGGTGCTCTAGTGGACTTCTCAGCCACAGCTACCCTACCCTGCTGAATTGTAGCCTAGGGGTCGGCGAGCAGCCCCAGGACCTGGGACTTTAAAATGGGTATTATAAGTATGTCACACACCCCGCTTCCACTATTCATGACATATGGGTTATGGTCCAGTAGAGGGCGAACTTCTGCAGAGATGAAAGCAAAAAAGAAGCCCCTCGCGGTCCATAAATACCTGGGATCTCCCACACATTCCCCAGTATATGACAGCAGTAAGGGGACCAGGAAGAGCTAATAAAACATTCTTAACCATAAAAAGGTTCACCATATAAAGGATCCAGAATACAAAAAGGGCGGGATGAAGCGGGGTGTGTGACATACTTATAATACCCATTTTAAAGGTGAGTAATCACAAAATGGTATTATTCCAAGTATGTCACACACCCGCTTCCACTATTCATGACATATGGGACATCCAATAGCAGTGTCCATCATGAGTGGGAATCCCAATATGGCAAAAATGCACAAATTTTAAACCACTGCAGCTTGTAGAACCTTGCGGACAAAAACAGCATCAGCTGAGGCCCGCACATCAACCTTATAAAACTTTGAAAAAGTATGAACGGAAGACCAAGTAGCAGCCTTACAAACTTGTTCAACAGAAGCCTGGTGCTGAAAGGCCCAGGAAGCCCCAACAGCACGAGTAGAATGAGCAGTGATCTTAAAAGGAGGAATCCTCCCCTTAGCAGAATAGGCCCCAACAATGGCCTGGCGTATCCATTTACTAATGGTAGATTTGGCGGGCGCCAAACCTTTTCTGGGCCCAGAAGGCACCACGAACAAGGCATCCGTCATACGAAAAGGAGGAGTAGCAACCAAATAGTACTTCACACAACGAACCACATCCAAAGAGTGCAAAACCCTCTCCTTGTCATTGCTAGGCCTAGGACACAAGGAAGGGAGAACTACATCCTGATTGAGGTGGAAGGCAGAAACCACCTTAGGAAGGAAATCTGGTTAAAAGCGAAAAACCACCTTATCCTGGTGTCTCTCAAAGTAAGGGGCCTGAATAGACAGAGCCGCCAACTCAGAGACACGCCGAACAGAGGTAATAGCCTCCAAAAAGGCAACCTTTTGAGTGAGCACAAAAAGAGCCACATCCTGCATCGGTTCAAAGGGAGGCCCCTGGAGGGCCAAAAGAACCAAATTTAAGTCCCAAACAGGAACCAAAGGATTCCTAGGGGGCCGAACATGAGTGACCCCTTGGAAAAAAGTCTTGACCAGATGATGCAAAGCAAAAGACCTTTGAAAAAAGACAGCCAGGGCAGAAACCTGACCCTTCAAAGTACTGAGCTGGAACCCCAGATCCAGACCATGTTGTAGAAACTCCAAAATCCTAGGAATCGAAAACACCCTGCAAGGTAAGGCCCTAGCCTCACACCAGTCAATATAGGACCGCCAAGTCCTATAGTAAATGGTAGAGGAAGACCTCTTCCTAGCTCTAATCAAGGTTTGAATAATCACCTCAGACAAACCTTCCTCCCTCAGGATGAAGGTTTCAGCAGCCACGCTGTCAAAGCAAGCGTTTGTAAATTGGGGTAACACAGTTGACCCTGAGAGATCAGATCCGGAGACAGGGGCAGCCTGTACTGATCCTCCTCCGGACTCCCCCACTTGTGACACAGGGCCCGAAGCACCCTGCGGTTGAGAGACCATTCCCCTTGGCGAGAGAATCCCCTGCTCAGGGAGTCCACCTCCGTGTTCTCCACTCCCGGAATGTATACTGCCGAGATGCAAGGAACATTGCTCTCCGCCCAAGTCAGAATCAGAGAGACTTCCCTGAGGGCACTCCTGCTGCGAGTCCCTCCTTGGTGATTGATGTAAGCTACCGCAGTACGATTGTCTGATTGAACCTGAACCGGTAAACCCTGTAGGTGAAGTGTCAGACGCGTCAGAACCAAGCGGATAGCTCTGATCTCCAAAACATTGATGGGGTTGTGAGCCTCCTGAGGACCCCACAACCCCTGGAACTGATGATCTTTCCAGAAACCTCCCCAGCCCGCCAGGCTGGCATCCGTGGTAACCGTGTCCAAATGAGGGGCCAGGAACGATCTGCCCCTCATCAGATTGCTTGATTCCAGCCACCACTGAAGGGACTGCGGAACCCTGGGAGACATCAGAAAAGACTGATCTAAGGATTGTGGACATCTGTCCCATTTCAGCAATAGATGGAGTTGTAGCAACCTCATGTGGAATTGAGCAAAGTGGACTGCCTCGAAAGAGGCCACCATCAAACCCACCAGAGTCATCCCTAGCCGAATGGAAGGGCGAGGGTTGGTCAGGAGAACACGTATCAGATCCTGAACCCTCTGCACCTTTGGCTGAGGTAGGAACACTCTGGCCTGACTGGTATCCAGAATCATGCCCAGAAAGGAAATCTCCCTTGATGGGGAGAGAGAAGACTTGGGGTGGATGATCACCCATCCGAACCTCTCCAGCGTCGTCACCACCATCCTGGTGTCCAACTCCGCCTGGCAGAGGGAGGAAGCTGTAATGCGTAGGTCGTCCAAATACGGCACAATGTGAATGCCCTGGGCTTTGAGCAGGGCCATTACGCCCACCAGAACCTTGGTAAACACCCTCGGAGGTCAGCCCGAATGGGAGGGCCACAAACTGAAAATGCTGATCTCCCACCACAAACCTGAGAAATCTCTGATGTGCTGGGAAAATTGGTACATGAAGGTAAGCATCCTTGATGTCTATGGACGTCATGAAATCCCCCTGATGAAGGGAACCGATGGCTGAGCAGAGTCTCCATGCGGAACTTCTTGGTTCTGATGAACCGGTTGAGAAGCTTCAAATCCAGGATGGGTCATATGGAGCCATCCTTTTTGGGAAACGTGAAGAGGTTGGAATAATAGCCCCGGCCTCTCTCTGAAAGAGGCACCGGACATATGACCGCCATGTTCAGGAGATTCTTTACAGCCAACAGGAGTCCCTGCGCCGCCCCAGGATCCGATGGACCCGGGACTCGAACTCCAGTTTGTACCCAGACGAGACCACTTCCAATATCCACTTGTCTGTGACCTCCTGGGCCCAGACCTGGAAAAAGAGCCACAGCCGTCCCCCCACCCATAAGGGTGAGGGCGCCTCCTCATTGCTGAGCTGGCTTGGCAGCGGACTTGGCCCTGCAACTCCAGGTAGAGGCTGGATGGTCACGTCCTCTACCTGTTCCAGGAATCACCTCTAAAGCCAGAGTAGGCAAGACCTCTGCCCCCTCTGGCACCGCGAAAGGAAGGATTAAAGGAGGCTGCCCCCCGAAAGGAGCGACACAGCTTCTTGCGCTGAGGCAGCCTCCCACCCCTCGCCACAGAATCCAATTTGTCTCCAAACAGCCGCGTTCCCAAAAAGGGCAAAGCTGTAAGTGACTTCGTGGCCGCAATGTCAGCCGCCCACTGGCAGACCGATCGGCGCATGGCCACCAACAGGGCCGAAGTTCTACTACACATGGTAATAGTGTCGTCCATAGCCGACAAAACAAAATTCATGAACAATTCACACCTCTTAAGGGTTGTGAATTCAACGCTGTCCGTGTTGAGCTGGGAACCATTTAACATGTCCCTGATCTCCGACCTGGTAGCCACAGCCACTAGTGCCGATGCACAGACAGGCCGCAAGGCAGAACCCACACTGGCAAAGGCATGACCTGCCATCTGATCAATGCGCTTGTCCTCGCCATCCTTAAGGGTAATGGCGTCAGGAGTATGTACAACGGTGGTGTTGGACAATCCTAAAATGGGCGTGTCAACCTCGGGAGGGGAAGACCAGCACTTCACTGCGTCCACCGGAAAGGCATACTTCCTATCCCATCCCTGAGGAACACCGTGAAGGCGACTCGGCTTCTCCCATTCTCTAAGAATCATGCTGTCAAAATGATCCTGATTTGGAAACTCCAAGCGGGGCTTAGAGAACCCAAAGAATTCCCCCTTCTTCGGAGGGGCCTCCGCCGGTGGGGAAATATCCGAAACCTCTAACAGATGGGTCAGGACCCTGGGGGTATCAGCAGCATCCCCCGGTGCCTGCCCGGCATCAGAATCAAAGAACTGCAATTCCTCAGTCTCAGATTCCTCAAACAATTCCCCCTCCTCAAGCGGGGAATAATCAGCCCAATCAGGGGAGTCATAATCATCAAAATCAATTACCGCGTAGCCAGTGACAGATGCCTTTTCTTAGCAGTGGCCTTTCTGGCCACTGAGCTAGAAATAATGTTCTCAAGGTTGGCCAGCCTGGCACATACATCCGAGTGCGACTCCCCACTAATGACCGTGTCACTTGGGGTACGGATGATGCGGGCGGCACTGACCCAGACACTTGGGGTCCCGACTGCCGCGTTATGGCCTGTTGCGCACATGGTATGCAAATAAGTACCTTCTCCCCCGTAAGGGATACCCCACAACCCACACATAGCTGGGATTGTCCCAAAGGGAGACAACTGACAGAAAGGGGCACATGGCTGAGTAAAGTACATAAAAAAGGGGGAGCCCGGGAGGGCACTCACATGTCTTGCAATATGGCTGCCACCGCTCATCATGTCAGATAAGAGTGCGGTTCCCAGCCGTGGTGCTGGGCTCCGCAATTGGCTCCAACCGAAGAGGGGGCGGGCCGTGACAACGCTCGTAGCGCCAGGCCCCGCCCCCTTAACACCGCAGCCTGAGGGGAAGAAGCTCCCCTCAGGAGAAAGCAAAAAAACGTCGATCAGCCAGTAATGTAAGGCACCAAGCACACCTACACACACACACATTCTGAAATAAAAGTCTGCCCCCCCTCCCCCACTGAAGGGTTAACAGAGGGACCCGGAAGGGGGATAATCCCGCACCAAGTATGGTGTAAGGGATATATATATATATACATACAATTAGGGACAGGGCATCCCAAACCGGGATCACCAACCCGGATTCCGCCTACCCCTTTATATGGGGTCTCACGGGGGAGCATGGCTCCCTAAACACCTAGAAAGGTGATTCCTACCCTCACCCGGACCTGCAGCCAAGGCTGGGAGGCTAATAATGGGCTGAATGAATAAAGGTCCGGGCAGAAATAGGTAAAAAAATTGGCCGGGCGTAAGCCCCGGCTTACCTGCAAGGAAGAGCAGCATACATCTTCTGACTTGCTCGCCGTCCTGCAGAGAAGGAACTGGGGAATGTGTGGGAGGTCACGAAGCTCCGGTGGGCGGAGCGAAACACGTGTCAGCGGACGGCCGGCCCACCACCTTCCTCGCTCCTCCAACTCTCAGCTCCCGCTGTGTGCTGACGTCACCGGAATTCCGCCGGCTCGTGGACCCACGTGATCACTGCGCGCTCTGACTAAGGAAGTCTAAGAGCTGAGAACTGTCAGCGCCCGTGCACAGGGCTGAAATACAGAGGCTTATGATGCTGTTCAGAGTATCCGCCATTGGAAGAATGCGGGACTACATAATGCAGCTAAGTACCTAATATAAAGCGCGTCTACCATCACTATTGTGTTTAACACAGCGAGCGGCGGTGTCCGGTTACACTGAAGTGTCCCACTTTGGCTACTAGCCAGGCTGGCAACGTGCTGATCATATAGCTCTAATGAGCAGCGGCGGCATCAAGTGGAAATAAAGGGGAGTCTCCAGTGATAACAGGCCTGCAACGGTGGAGTGCACGTATATTGTTAACCCCTTCCAGTGGATTGCCAATGGAGGCAGCTATTGAGACCGCGCATACAGCTGTATGTTGCTATTAAGATACTGGCTTGCAAATGAACATATGGCCAGTTTTAGGTGGTGGACACTTGTACATGTTCATTGGATGAATACAGCGTGGTGATTCACATCATACTATTACACTTAGAAGTGTTACACATACTTTAAGAATCATTCGTAGCTTGAGAGGAGGAGGAGTGTTTGTGAAGTGAGTGTGGCTGTAGTGGCTGCATGACTGGGGGGGGCCCCCGTGTTTTAGATTCACTTTATGTGTGTTTTTTATTAATGTTGTGTACCTTGTATAGTGCCATGACCTTTTGCTATCAATAAATTGTTGTGTAATGGCCATGTGGCTGCTTCATGATTTTGGGCCAGCTCCAGCGATTAACCGGGTTTAAGTGTGTCTTTGTTGATGTGTGGGAGGTCCCAGGTATTTATGGACCGGGAGGGGCTTCTTTTTTGCTTTCATCTCTGCAGAAGTTCGCCCTCTACTGGACCATAACCCATATGTCATGAATAGTGGAAGCGGGGTGTGTGACATACTTGGAATATTAGGAAAGCAAATTACACTAAGCAAGGCAGCGCAGCAGAAGCCAGAGGACTGTCATTGTCACTTTTCTCAGGTGGTCTCTGGAACAAAATTCCATCATGTTCCAACCTCTCAGCCAGTCAGGCTGATGGGCAACTTGACTGTGAAATATGTACAATCCTAAGGCTATGCCATGTATACATGTTCAAACTATGAATCTGTGTTAAGTCCTGCTTCTTAAGAAGTCCATTGGGAAGTTCATTGGGACAGTGTTTGAGTGCACTGATTTGGCAGGTCTTTAAAAAAAGTGCTGAGAGATGAGACTAAGATGATTTGTAGTAATACATGCGTCTAACTCAATACAGAAAAAGTAAATTGTAAAACGCAAATACAAGTAAATATCTTTTTTTAATGAATAATTAAATAAATAGTTCTACCTGTGTATACAATTTTTTGACTCCAGATATGCCATGCCAGAGGCAGCATCCAGGGCAAATTTCACTAGTTGTTTAGTTTTCATCTCATCTTTTTTCTTCCTTAAAAACGTCAAAAAATCACCACCTAGAAATACAGGACAGTTGGGATTTAGAAATTATTAAGACAAATGACAGCGGTATCAATCACACTAACAGTTGTTTTGCAGATCTCTTTTCTGGGGTATGACACAGCAGTCATCAGGGTGAATAATTAAAGGAATTAGAAAGTAAAGTGTATAGCAAAAAAAAAAAAACAACATACATTGTGCCGCTATAGAGCAGCAGCAATTTTAAAAAACATCTGGGTGACACGTCCGGTCACTCTGGATGAGTCCAAGTGGTATGCGGGAAAGAACGTCCCTCGGTCGCTACACTGAGGATTGAGGCACAGCGTAGCACAGGGATATGTGGATGAGGAAGGGGTGGTGCCGCAGCAGGCGGGTTCAGAGCATGTGTTCTGTGATGGTCATAGGAGATAGGCCTTTTGTCTGGTAGAGTGAATGGTGAATGAGGAGGGGGTGTGCTGCTGTCATGTCAGGATGAGATCCGCCCCTGTGCTGCTGCAGTCATGTTTAGATAGAGACACGCTCTGTGCTTGAGCAAGCTAGAAGGCTCGGTGGGTAAAGTAACTGATTTAACATCAGTGGGTCCAGACTTCAGTTCCTTACTTGGTTCAATTGTGTGTAATATAGTTTTTTTTATGTTAACTTTTTTCATCCATCATTGTTGTTTTCTATATTTCCAGATATATTGTGCCCCAGGGGAAGGCCAATGGCTGGCACTGGAGTCATTGAGACTCCAGGGTCGACCACTCAGGGTTTAATACCGCTTTAATGCAGGAGCTATGGTCATGTTTGTGCTATATAGCAACAGGGCAGCACAACCTGGGCTGTCCCGCTGCTCATCTCCGCCACTGAAACAAGAAACCAAGCACCTGGATACTCACCAGGCCTCTTCTGCAGCCATTGCAGGGCAGCCTAACCCCCTCCATGGACAGCGGCGGCCAGTGCTCGGCACCATGTGGGAGCGGCAGCTGCAGAAAGGGCCCATAAGCGGCGAGTATTCTCCAGTCCGAATATATTATATATAAATATATATATCCATCTATCTATACAAATAGTTTTATAGTATATATTATATACTTATTGAGTCACCTGGGGTCTCATCACAGAAGCAGCACTTCACAGAGCTGTTTCCTCCATTTATAGTTCACTGCAGCTGTTGCTGGGAGACCAGTGGGCTAAATGCGGCGGCTGTCTGCTATCATCTCATTGAATAAAACCCAGCAGATACCTCCCCATTCAGCAAATGGACTGAGACATTTTTATTTTAAAATGTAAAAGTAAGGCATACATTTTTTCCTTTTTTATTGTCACATTATTTATACACATTAGAAGCTATTGCATGACTATTTAATATTTTATCTTTTTTAATGCAAATGTTTGCGATAGTGTAGAAACATCACTCTGTCTTGCCTAGTGCTTTCTTTTCTAACATTTTATTAGCAGTTACCTCAAAAGGAAAAGTCCAATTTTGGGCAGTGCCAGGGAGTACAAGACAAATCAGAGGATAACAGAAATGTAAAACATGTCTGGTGTACTTTGGTCGGATATAGGATTAGCCAGGAATAATTACATGGCAATGGGGCACATGCAAAACCTGGCTACCACTAAAAATCAACAATTTCATCTACAACAAAACAAAAGTGCCAAATCACTGAAGCTAACTGCCCAGGCTGGGCTTTCAACTTTCAGAAAACTGTTTCTATGCCTATCAAAAACAAAAGTCACCCCTTCCAGATAAACACTGTTACCTAAAAGGAAAAGTACACTTTTGGGCAGTGTCAGGGTCACAAGACAAATCCAGGAATAACTGAAATGTAAAACACATCTGGTGTACTTTGTTCAGATATAGGATTAGCCAGGAAAAAATTACACTTCAGGAAAGCAGCATACCAGCTGCTAACAACTTACTAATGCGTTATATTCAGTGTGAGACTCAGTTCGCACCATGTGTTTCTTTTTTACAGCTTATGTGTGTGCTCCTGTTAACAGTGCTCTAATGCTGCACCACCTTAGGCTGCCCAGCAGCATCCTTAGTTTGTTGATGTCTGTCAGGAGGTAAACAGTGGCACCTGAAGATCTGCGGGGGGGCGGGGGGGATGAGGATCCGCGGTGGCAGCAGCAGAACGCAGTGATAGAAGAACCTGCCAATGGCTGCAACAGATGCCTGATATGATGGTAGGGACCGGGAATAAAACAGGAGGCGGGGCCAGGAACTTTAACTGCACTGCCCATAGAGATCGATGGGTTGAGTTCTGAAAACTTTGCCAGGACAAGCACAAAATGTGGCACACACATGCAAAAGTGTCCATTAATTTATATGGGCACTGTTCTCTTCTTGTTTTGTTGTATTGGGGTATTTTTATGTCAGTGTGTAGCTGTGAAAGGTCCCTGAGTGCATAAATCAAATTTAAAATGAGTAAATCATGAGACAAGCTGAAGATGACTTACCACTAGGTTAAACACATATCTAGCCCATAATTGATTGTGAAGTAGCTATGCGTACATGATTATATTTTGAGCCAGATTAGATATACTTAGTAACCTGCAGTGATGATAGAGGGTTTGAAAGCATTTTACAATAGAAACGTACATTAGAAATTTCTTAGCAAGGTATAGCTGCTTTGTTATGTTTTACAATAAACAGAATAATGCAGGGGTATTAAAGAGATTTAAAAGCCGACTCACTGAGTCTCCAAGGCACTGGAATATTAAGCTGGAGTGTTTGTGGAAAGGATTTGCATTTTAATTGCCATCATCCTAGCTTTTCATCCACTGCGTCAGTGCTAGATTTCAGGTTTCTTAAGAAACAGGCTCTCCTCAGGTGATGACCTTAATGGGTTTCTTTCTGTAATGATGCCTCCTGGTATGTTACAACTGATTATACTTGAACCACTGCTCAACCGTTAAATGTTTGCAGGTTATAAAAATTGATTATATATAATATTTCATGCCAGACAGCTTTTTGATAAAACCCCAAAGATAGTTCTGTAAATGTATTTACTCGGTTTACAGAATATATGCAATTTAGTTTAGTGTTTTAGTGTAACTGGCAACCTTTTTTGTGATCAATGAAAGACAAGCGTCTAATAGAACAGTCAATGTCAAATTTGTATGGAGAGCAAACTTTGTAAACCATGGCAATAGCATGGCATAGAATGCTCTACAAAAAAAGCAGTTATACTAAATACATAATTAATTAATAACTTCGTTTTTTGGGACTTAAAGTGGCTAGCATGCATCTAAACTTGAATAACTGCAGCTTATGTTTAAAGTGGACCAAAACCTAGGATTTTGACTATCCTGGGTTTTGGTTTTTGGCCCCGGGGAACCACGATCGGGGGTACCGCACTGTGTGAAACCCCCCAGGTCACCCGAACAAACTTACCTCCTCCCGGTCCTGCGACGCATTTGTGGCCACTCGTGCAATCAGCAAGCTCAGATCCACTCTGGCCCCTGGGTCCAGGAACTTATCTAATACACGGGCATCCGAGCGCGCGGATGGCCGCATCCCTTGCTACCCTCTAAGAGGGAGCGTGCCGGCACTGCCAATTCACAAATGCCTGGGGAAGGCACACGCCCTGCTAGGGGGATAGCGGGGATGTGGCCGCTGCTTGCTTATGCGCCGTTGGACCGGGGAAGAAGGTGAGTTTATGGGCAACCTGGGGGGTTTTACACAGCGGGCCATACCGATTCTGGATGCCCCCGGGGCATTATAGATTCCTGGGCCGATCTGCATGAGTTTTGGTCCACTTTAAAATAGAATTGTAATTACTTGAAATATGTCAATCAAATCAAAATGGTAATCAGTAACTTACTACTTTTTAGCAACCTAGAATGTTATCAGTATATTAAACTGTAAAGTTATCTCTTTAGTCTTTTGCATATATTTTACACGGTTTCAAACTGAAAAAGCAAACTGTTCATAATATGGCTCTAAAAAGACTAAAGTTTTAATTAATTTTCCGGGGGAAAAAACAAAAACATAAAAGCCATTAAAACCCATATTGCATGGTACTATAAAACCCCTTCTTAGCTCTACAGTTTCCAATTATATTGTATTTAGCTACTCTGTGTTTTCATGTACTTCTAGATGAAAGTCATAAGCAGCAAGAAAATGTCTTACAGACTCAATTTCCCACAAATGACTTTTGCAATAGAATGTTCTCATCTCTTTAGTATTGATTTATTGGAGTTTCAGCTTTATAGCTGGCTGAAATAGTATGCGCTATTAAGCAAGAGTGTTTAAAAATAAAAAAAAAAAATAACCATAAACATACCATCATGACAAAAGCAAAACAAAAGGGCCCACACAAGCCACATTAAACTAATTTATGCACAAATTATTTACTATTTCATCATGTCAGGTCAACTAATCCTCAAAAATGAACGTTACTGGAGATTTTATGTAGTACTATTGGAGAAGATATGGCGGACGCATATTTGCATAGTTTAAATGCACTTTAAGTTGGTCAGCAAAGTAAAAAAAAACATACTAAAATACATTTATATAATAAGTGAACCGCACCAACTAATGTACAACAAAGGAGTGTGCTCATATGAAGGTAGAGGTAGAATTGCACCATTTAACTATACAAAAGAAAGAGGAATCCCACTGTTCCTCAAAAGCTAACTTCAATAAAAAATGGCACTACTCCGATAGTATAAAAATAATTCCTTGATTCCTTTATTAATCCAAAAGTCTATGTACACATATAGAGACAGATTAAAAACGAATTAAAATACATAAATACACAACCTATGAAAAGGAAAAGAGGGAGGGGGGGGGAGAGGAATGAGGAAGAGGCAATATACAGCTTCTATTAACCCCTAAGATGGTAACAGCTTTGCACCGAAGAAATGTTTTTTACATATAATAACTGATCCTCTACTATTTGTGATCTGGCTGAAAAAATAACATATAGTGCTAACCTATTTAATAAACTAATGCATGCGGGGGGGGGGGGGGGGGGGGGGGGGGGGTCGAGATTTATGGCCGTGGTGACATGTGAGTTATTCCTTCGTATTGGTATTTGCGTTTTTGTCTTCTGGCTGTCCTCTTTATTAAATTTAGTACTTATGCACATAGCACTTTAGATGTTGATTGGCACAGATACGAGGGATTGTTATAATTAGTTTATTAAATAGGTTAGCACTATATGTTATTTTTTCAGCCAGATCACAAATAGTAGAGGATCAGTTATTATATGTAAAAAAACATTTCTTCGGTACAAAGCTGTTACCATCTTAGGGGTTGATAGAAGCGGTATATTGCCTCTTCCTCATTCCTCCCCCCCCCCCCTCGCTCTTTTCCTTTTCATAGGTTGTGTATTTATGTATTTTAATTAGTTTTTAATCTGTCTCTATATGTGTACATAGACTTTTGAAATAATAAAGGAATCAAGGAATAATTTTTATACTATCGGAGTAGTGCCATTTTTTTATTGAAGTTAGCTTTTGAGGAACAGTGGGATTCCTCTTTCTTTTGTAAAATACATTTATGAAATGTTAATAGGCTGGTTAAAACACAGAAACAGATGCTGTAGGTGAGGATTTTAGAGGTGCTTGGCAGCGTCTGTGCAAGCAAAGAGGTCAAGTACAGCTGGGAGAAGCACTGAGGGCAGACAATTACCATCTTAGGAAATGGCCCGAGGCTTCTGGCATGACTCATTCTTTTAAAGCATATTTCTTTTTTATGGTGAAAAATGTATTATTCTTTTCATAACAGCACAGTGCACTATTAATTTAGTTGTGTTGCGCTGAAGCTCTTTACAGCTTGGTAAGGGGGTAAATTAAATTGGAAGCCCAGTCACAGGGTAACCCCTACCCTGCCACCCTCCCCTGGTATGGAGGCAGGATGAGTGTTACAATAAAAACCTCATCTAGGATCCAGTGTGCCCTGCCCACACAGAGCGAAAACAGATGGTGGCACCCAGAGCTGGAATCACCAGGTGAAAAGCACAGGATCCCAGGTGAGGAAAGGAGGTTTTTTTTTGACTCAGCGCCAATGGAGCGTGGTAGGGTGGGGAGATTACCCTGTGACTGGACTTCTACTTTAAAGGAAAAAGTCTTGTTTTGTGGGATTATTTTATGTCTTATGATTTTTTAAGAGGATTCTTATTTGTGGAAGTAAATTAGGCACTAAATGATACCTCAGTACTGGACTACTTGCAAGGCTCAAGAGCAACACATGAGCTCCCCATGATTTTAAAAAATAATAATCATAATGTCCATGTCAAAGAACTAAATTTAATAAAAGTTCAAGAAAAGGGTGTGCATTATGATACTCAAGGTCTTAGTGGTGTAACACCAATAAACAAGTCTTTTACCTAGTGGATAAATATGACGTTAAGGTCTGTAAAGGCAAACTAATTATTTCCAGTCCAGTTCTCACAAACATAACCGCTTTGGAAAACCAATCTTTCTGCGTCCAAATGCTATCTTACCTTAGTCACAGCTTGGAGCACACCCAGCTCTAATAGATGCAATAGGCACATGCGGGGCTCTGCTCTGGCATGGACCCTCATTGCACTGAATGGCGTTGGATGTTCTCTCAGCCACAACTATGGTCGCTGAGCTATGACTGCCCGAGGAAGCCAACAGAGCACTATTACTATTGAGATTGGCAGGGGACCAGCTTTCAAAGACTGGTACCTTTCTAAACGCCAGACCAGGAAAAAGCAGCTGCGGGGGGAGATGAGGTGAGTGTTTTTTTTTCTTGTTTTTATAGACTCACAGTACCCAGTAAGTTTGATACTGCTGAGACCATAAACAATGTCAGGCCCAATGCAGGTAAGCCATTTCAGAAAGGTGTATACTTTTTGGGGACTCCTACAGCTACAGACCTACAAACTTCAGTGACAAGGCTGCATAAAAATATAAAACAATATTTGTGGATACACAGATGCATGACACTGATGCAATAGGATAACTCACCTGGTACGAGTTCCATTACAATGTATATTGGTTGTCGCTGTGTGCACACTCCAATAAGTTTCACAATGTTGACATGGTCATACTGCTTCAGTATTCTGTGCAAAAAAGCAGGACATGGTTACTTCATTAAAAAGGATGAAGGATAGTTGCTTTTAACAGCTATCTGGCATACAAATACCACAATTTAAATAGTGGAGCGCTACTAGCAATTCCTGGTAAAACAGTTAGTCATCACACCCTTTTGCTGTTGAAGGTGCTATAGACTGATTGAAAGACTGCAATGAATGGACCATTGGAAGAACAAATAATCAGCTGTCAAAGAAAAAACTCCACACTTCAAAAGATGCACCATGCCATCCAAGAGTAATAGCTAGAACCCAACAAGGCAGAATCAAACTGCTCAATTAAATTTCCCGTTACAGACAAGGCATGATACTAGCGAGTTGCCTTTTTCCATAAATCCAACCCTATTAGGGAAGACAAAATGGTTTGCAGCAATGCTGGCTTGTAAATTCAGCTGATGCATATATGCATTAGGTTACAGTTAACAACCCCCCAAATCATGATGCATAAAGTCATTTCATGGTAGGCCCGTGCAGGCCTTTGGTCCCTGCTGTATCACCACCAAAAACGTATGTGCTACTAAATAATAATGAAAGCACCCAAAGAATCTATTGACTATTGATTAGCCTTTACTGCTTCCCCGTATGCAGCACTCCATAGAAATCCCCCCTCCCACATGGCCAAAAAGCCATCTAAGGGCCATGCATGCCTTGCACTCCCAAACAATCCCTCAGTTCCTGGGATGAACTTACACCTGCTGGAAAACCAGTGGTCACTCAGATAAAGAATAGGAAATAGAGGAGTCTATTCTTGCATTGTTAGGCAATGGTTCCACTGACACTGAACAGTACCTACGACCTACCAACTGGATCCACCCTATGTTTTTTACAGGATGGGGGTGTCTTTTCAGTGCCCCCCCCGCCTTTTATCCTTATTGGGATTTGACAGGTGGACCATGAGCCTGGCAACCATAACGCAATCTCTCCTTGTCCCCCTAGGAAGAACTTGTGCCAGGCTTCTTATGGCTGAGGACTCTTGGATCTTTAGGCAGCTACAGAACACCAAACAAAAAAGGCCCACTCCATTTCGCATATATCCAAGACAGAGCAGGGACTGCAAGATAAAAAGGTGTGGTTCCTCCCAGCCCATATATACTTTCAGCTGCTCTACGCAACCCAGTAACTGAAAATCTGTAGAACACAGACACCTGAAAGGATGAAAGCATCCTAGGAGATCCCACGTTTTGTTGGAAAGCCAGGAGACAATAGAACTTATTTTTTCAATATTTTCCTCTCTTTTCTTCCTTCTTTCCATCTCTTCCTTTTTTTAATGCTAATACTCAAAATATTTACAAGCTTCACTAGAACTATGGAATCTAAGGAATGGATATAGAAGCCTACAAAATGGGTGGGCGTGACACCCTGGAGTGGAAGAAGAGAGAAAATTCTACAGGTGAGAATCACAGAATTGTATTTTCTCTCATATTCCACTCCAGGACATCAATGAATCAGATATGAATGGGATCTCCAAAAGCAGTGCCCTTGATCCAGGGTGGGATTCCAAAGTGTCGGCTTACTCCTCCTTACTAACTCAGCCATTCCACAAAAAGGCAAACCTCAGTTGAAGAGCCTACTACCGCTTGTAATACCTTTCTACCAAAGGCGGCATCCGATGAGGCTCTAATGTCTACCTTATAAAATTTGGTAAATATATGAACTGAAGACCAGGTAACAGCATTGCAGACCTACTCTACGGAAAACTGGTGCTGAAAGCCCAGGAAGCTCCAAAAGCCAGAATAGCATGGGACGTAACTCGAAAAGGAGGATTTCTCCCTATGGAGATGTACGCCTTAATCACTGCTCATCGAATCCATCGGCTGATAGTGGACATAGCTGGTGCTAGACCCCGGAAGCCACCATTGGTTGCCTTCTGACATTCTTACTATGTCTGCAAACCAATATCTCCTTGGCCAACTGAGTGCTACCAGGATGTCGAGCTATCGTAGTATTTGACCCAGCAGCAGAACAGAGGGAAAGCATAGAGGAGCATGAACGCTGAACAAGGAAGGGTCATGGCATCTTACGCTATAGTCAGAGGGTCCTTGGACTGGGAGACAAATCTTTGAAAATTGTGGCAGGAGGGGGGGGGGGGGGTGGGGGTGCGCAAAAAGATCCATGTCTGGAAGCCGTCAGCGCAAGCGCAGGGCTCTAAAGGTGCTCTGACTGAGGGACAGTTCTCCCTTATCCAAGGTTGCCCTACTTAGATGATTGGCTTGCACATTGTCCACTCCTGGTATGTGGTTCACGGAGATGCTCTTGGCACAGAGTAAGATCCCCTGAGAGCTCTCCAGCCTCTGTTGCCCCCCCCCCCATGATTAAAATATGCCACCGCCGTCATGTTGTCTGCTTGAACCCTGATGGGTCGACCCCTTAGATTGGAGGTCCAGTGTGTGAGAGACCGTAGAACTGCTCTCAGCATGTTTATGGGACGTCTGCTCTCCCCTGGGCCCACTGTCCTTGGATCGTTTGTGATCCCATGACACCAACCCATTCCCGTTAGGCTGGCATCCATGGCAACAGTTTTCCACTGTACCGGAAGAAAGGATTCACCCACCTGAAGAGGTTGGGGATTCAGCCACCAGGCTAGAGACCACCTTGCTGAGTGTGTCATACAAAAGGGGTAATCTAGGGTCTCTGTGATTCGATCCCAAATCAAAAGCAATTTTGATTACAAGATAATGTGTAGAATTGCACAAATGGCACTGCCTTGAAGCATGAATCCATCAAGCCCAACAGACGCATTCCTGCGATGAGAGCAGGTCAAGAGAGCATGTTCCCTGGCCTGAAGCAGGAGTCCCTTTTGCTCCGGGTAAAAGACTTTTGTCTGAGCGGTATCGAATGCAATTTACAAAAAAGGGAGAAAACTCTTCAGGGTCTGGAGTAGAATCCATGCCTTTTTTCTCAAAGGATAACAGAACGGACTACTCCTAGCTGCAATGGGTGAACTACAGTGGACCTCAATGCTTCCGTCCAGGATACCCCTGACAGAAAGAACCTCTGAGGAAGTCTGGACCCGAATGAGATCTTGTAACCTGAAGAAACTTTCTCCTGAATTCATGCATCTGTTACATGGAGCCTCCAAAAGGAGGGCAACATGCAAAATCCGTTCCCCCACCTGAAAGGGTGAGAGCACCCCTCCATGCCTGAGTGTGCTCAGAAAGGGGGTTAAGCCTTGTTTCACCAGAAAGATCTGGTCTTGTTCTGGGTCTTGGGTCTATTCCAGAATTCCTCTCGGTGTCCAGAGGGAAGGAACCTCTACCACAGAGAAATGGAGTAATGGAGATCTACAAAAAAAAGGATAAGACCTCCTTCTTTGCAGGAGTCAAGTAGACTTGCTCCCTGTGGCTTTCTTCACAATATTATCGAAATGCTCCCCAAACAGATGACCTCCCATATAAAAGAAAATCCCATCAGAGTCTTCTTGGATGTAGCGTAGGCAGACTATTGCTTAAGCCATATTGCATGTCTCTGAGCAATCAGTAGGGCTCAACTCTTGGTATTTAGTCTAACAATATAATCCATCAAAGAGATGACGTACTTGTAGATTTCCATTCAGGACTTTATCAACTGAGTGTATAAATTATGGGAGTGACCAGCCCCGAACTTGAGAACTTAACTCTCTAACAATCTATTGTGTGTCGTGGCTGAGGCGCAGGCTGGCCGTCAGACCTACCTTATCATAGAAAAGGCATGCCTGGATACCGGATACCAGGCATTCAGGAAAAGACCATAACTTAAGTAGGTCGGTGGGAAAAAGAAAATTCTGTTGTACTCACCTGTAGAATAAATTTCTCTTCCATTATTACTTCAGGACATCAGTGGAATTCAGAGACAGAATGGGTTAACCTCTCCCGAAGGGTGTGGTCTGCAAGAACAAAGGTGTGTCTCCACCTCCCGGGCCTATATCCACCTGGCTGACTTGATGCACTTCAGTTAAATTAAAAAGCAGTAGAACCATACGCCCGGGAGGCATACCTATCCTGTTGGAAACAAAAGGCTGGAGACAAAATACAAAACTCCTCTCTCCGTTTTTTTTTTTATAATGCTGATCATTATTTACATATTTACCACTCCACTAAAACTAGGCATCCAACACATGGACATAGTAACCTAGCAGACAGGGAGGGTCTGATGTCCTGAAGTAATAATGGAAGAGAAATTAATTCTACAGGTGAGTACTCACAGAATTTTCTTTTCTCTTCCATTTTACTTCAGGCCATCAGAAGAATTCAGAGACTGAATGGGACTTTCAAAAGCAGTACCCTAATTCGGGTGGGCTCCCCAAACCTTATTCCTTTCATGAATAAGACATCTCAAAGACCCTTATTCCATCCAGGAATAAGACATCTCAAAAACCCTTATTCCATTCAGGAAAAAGACATTCCAAAAACCCTTATTCCATTCAGGAATAGGACATTCCAAAACCATCTAATTACCACTGTATGTAATTCCTTACCAAAGGCTGTACCTTATAGAATTTGATAAATGTATGAGCTGAAAACCAATTAGCAGCTTTGTATACTTGTTCTATTGAAGCTTGATGCTAAACAGCCCAAGAAGCTCCATAGCTCTTGTCGAATGAGCAGTAGTCCTAAAAGGAGAATCCTTCCCCTTAAGGATATAGGCTCTTACCACTGTCTGTCGGCTGATGGTAGACTTAGATGGTGGAAGACCTTTCCGTGGACCCTCAGGTATGACAAAATAAGGAGTCTGACCTACGGAAAAATTGTGTAGCAGTGAGATAGTATCTTAGTGCTTTTCACTACATCCAGCAATGAAGAATCCTTTCTTTATCGGACACTGGAGTAGGACATAAGGAAGACAATTCACCTCTTCATTAAGATGGGAACCACCTTAGGAAGAATATCCTTTTTAAAGCAGAAGACGAACTTGTCCTTATGTAACACTAAATAAGGAGACTTAATTGATAAGCTGCTAATTCAGAAACCTTTACTGAGGTTTTTGCCACTAAAAAAGATAACCTTAAGAGTCAATAAACTTAATGATGCATCTGCCAATAGTTCAAAAGGAGGACGCTGATAAAGAGCTGATAAAACTAAGTTCAGGTCCCAAACTGGCAGAAGTAGCTTACGAGGAGGCCACACATGAGCGACTTCCTATACAAAAAGTTTTGATACAATTATTTAAAGCAATGGGTTTCTGAATAAATAGATAGATAAAGCAGATATCTGTCCCTTCAAAGTACTTGATTGAAAACCTTCATCAAGACCTCTCTGCCAAAAAAAAAATCAATATTCTGGGAACAGAAAAAATTCTACCAGCGAACCTTCTGGATTCGCACCAAGCGATAATGCTTGCCAGACTCTATAGTAGATCATTGATGAAGGCTTCTCCCTGGCCTGAATCATAGTCTGCATGACTATGTCAGAAGAACCCCCTTTCTGTCAAGATAAAGGATTCAATAGCCAGGCCTTCCAAGCCAGAACATGTGAATTTGGATGCCTTAGAGGCCCCTGTGTGAGAAGATCTGGATCGTCGGGTAACCTCCACGAGTTGCCCTCTGACATCCTTACTATGTCTGAGAGCCAGTTTCTTCTTGGCCACTGAGGAGCCACCAGAATGGTTGGGACTCCCCTGTGAGCTAACCTTTCTTCATACTTGACCCAGGAGTGGAATTGGAGGGAATGCCTAAAGAAGCTTGAATGCTGACCCCTGAACGGTCAGGACATCTGTTGCTATAGCTAGAGGATCCCTGGACCCAGACACAAACACAAACTTTGCAACTTTCTGATTGTGTCGTGATGCACAAGAGATCTATGTCCGGAGTCCCGCAGCGCATCCATAGGGATTGAAAAAAACCTCTGACTAAGAGACCATTCCCCCTGATGCAGGACCGTTCTGTTGAGATGATCGGCCTGCAGGTTGTCCACTCCAGGTATGTGTACAGCCGAAATGCATGAAACCCTTTTTTTTCGGCCCAAAGTAAATAGCCAATTCGGTGAAATACTCACCTGTAGAATTGGTATTATTTGTATACAGTACGTCCTGCTCCAGATATAATACTTACACTTGGGTTATCCTCCGCCAGATGGCGCTGCACTGCAGAGACATGGAAAAACAGGCTCCTCCCGGCCCTTCAAATACCCAGGGACCTCCCACAAATCCCCAGCATTGAAAAGCAGTGAACAAGAAGCCGGGAGAATTAAACCACCCAGAACAACTGGTAAAGATAACAATGATAACAATCACCATACAGGGGATCCAAAATGCAACAACAGGGTGTGGTGGAGCAGGATGTACTGTATACAAATAATACCAATTCTACAGGTGATTATTTCACAGAATTGTATTATTCTTAGTATACAGTACGTCCTGCTCCAGATATAATACTTACACGTGGGACATCCAAAAGCAGTGTCCATAAAGTAGGGTGGGATCCCCAACAAAAAAAACTACAACAGCAGACAGTTTAAAGCACTGTCACCTGCAGAACCAGACGGCCAAGACAGCATGAGCTGAGGCCCTAACATCAACATTGTAAAAACCTTGCAAAGGTAAGAGAAGAAGGCCAATGGTAGTGGCCTAACCAATCACTTCAACAGCAAAACCGGTGCTGAAAGCCCAAGAGGCATCAAGCACGCGTAGAAAGGAATCAAGGCAACAAGGGAGGTTCTTCCCCTTGCCTGAATAGGCCTGAGTAATAGCCTGACAATCCGATAGCTAATGAATTTGGCAGAAGCCAAGGCCAAAACAAGGTACCAGAAGTAACATCCATTAAGGTAACAACCAGGACCAACCGCCCAACTCCCGAGAGCAGACGAGATCGAGCACATTCAGGATGTAATGAGCACAAGCCCCAAGGAACCTCAGTTCCCTTAAAGGACACAGTGACTTCTAAAGAAAAAACTGCCAACACCTGTACAAGGAATGCAGAACCACTTCCTCAACGTTGCAAGGAAGGGGGACAGACGTGGAAAACAATATCTCGGATAATTGAACATACGACGCCTACAGGTGTAGAGAATCCGGCTTCAGGCGGAACTCCACCTTATCCTGGTGTATCTCAAGGAATGAGGGCTAGGTAGACCGAACCGCCCGCTAACACACGCCTGACCAAGGTAACAGTCACCAGAAGGACCACCTTAAGGGTAAGGACATCCAGACAGTGTCCTGAATAGGACCAGGAGACAACCTGCAAGCAGACAGAATGAAATCAATTTCAATCCCAACAGTGGCCATAGGAGTACATGGAGGGCACACATGAGCACCCCCTGAAGGAAGTCTTAACCAAGGAAGACTGAACCAGAGACCGTTAAGGCAAGGTGGACAGGGCAGAGCCTGACCCATCAGAGAGCTGAGCTGGGGGACCAACTCCAATTTATGCTGAAGGCCACACTGGAGCCCTGGAAACCGAGAACGTCCAACAAGTAAGAGGACTAGACTCGTCCCAATAAATGTGGGTATGCCATACCCTACAACAATAGAAGACGCAGAAGAGGCTCACTCCTAGCCATCCCATAGTCACAACACCGAGACAGCTAAACTTGTCTCCATCAAGATGTATGTTTTAGCAGTCAGATCTACTAGGCCAGGGACCATGAACTATAGTGATGTAAGGGACCCTGAGTGATCAACTGGCACTCCTGGCAAGGTGCAGAACTACTGACCACAGTACCATATCTGCAACCACACTATACTAGGTCAACTGGGGGCCACCAGCATTACTGGTCCCATTACCAGAGTAATTTTCCGCATAACCCTGCCTAGCAGAGGGAATGGAGAAGGGCATACAGAACCAAAAGTCCTGTCAAGACGGTACTAAGGCATCCGGACCATTGACATAGGATCCTGGGACAGGGAAACAAAGGCCGATAGCCTGTGAAGGTGACAGAACCCAACAGATCCACGACTGGATGGATTCCATAAGGACACGGGGATTAGCACATCCTGTCGCAGAGGGGCTTAGCCAGAGCTAATATCACTAACATGCAGGGGGCATTGTCTCCGCCCAGAAGGGAACATAGACACTCCCTGGAAGGTCCGCCAGCTCCAGGCCCCTTCCAATGGTTAATGTAGTACGCCTGTCATTAGACGGACCGAGCACCCCCAGCCTGGCAATTCCGGAAGGGGAACGGTCAAGCAAGAAGAGCCAACTGAAAAACGCTCACTGCTTAGACTTCCATAGGCGTAAGGACCCTCTAAGGGCCCCACCAACACCAGAATTGCAGGGAGTTTTGGAAGAAACCATCCCCTTCAACCTGAAAGGTTGGCATCCATGGTGGCCGTTTCCAGGAAAGGCAAGAGGGAACTGCCCCCAGACAGGTCCCTCGAGTTCATCCACTTTCAAGAGAAAACCGTCATACAGGAGGGAAGGCCCACAGGCCCTGCTCCAGGGGTGCTGGATCCCTGTTCTATGTTACCACTAGAATTCGCAGACGGCTCAAGGGGAACTGAGCATAAGGGACCTCTTTAGCTGCTCGGGCTCCTGCCGAGCAAGTTAACAACGGCCCACCAGTTGCATCCCTGCCTGGTGTTAAGAAACCGGGACAGTAGTGAGGGACTGGGCCCATGAGACCAGAATGCCTACCTAATTGATGAAAGGGGGAGAATCTGGTTTGAACCTGATCCAGAATCATTCCTATTAATGGAGTTACCACTTTAGGGAACAGCAAGGACTCAAGGTGATTGAACACCCATCCAAATGACTCCCAATGGCCCACCAGCCGGGTATCCAACTATCCTGACGCAGAGACAGGGAAGTGAGGAAGGGCGTCCAGGTAAACATAGCGCCGACGTCCCTTGGTCTCATCAGAGACATCACCATCGACAGCACCTGAGTGAACACTCTGGAAATTGAAGAGAGGCCAGATAGCAGGGCCACAATTAACAGTGTTGGACTTCCAACATGAACCTGGAGAGCCTCAGAGATCTGAGGGCACAGGAATGTAAACATAAGCATTGAAGAGTGCCCCAGGCGGCAAGACGCCCACTGGGCGCAAGGTGCTGATGGCCAAACTCAAGAGTATCCATGCAGGAAACTGCCTGTAATTAGAGAATTGCTGTGAATCCAGAATGGGCCACCTGACCCATCCTTTGGGGGGCTGTGGGAGGTGGTATAGCAGCCCTTGCCTCTGCCTATTATGGGCAATCTGCAAGAGACCCTCAGACCTTGCAGGCCTAACATGGCCTGTGCCAGCAACTTGAACAGGGGCAGGGACCAGGCGTACCTGGGGTCTGATAAAAACTGGGGAAGGCAGTGCAGCAAACTCTATCCTGTATCTGGAGGACACAACCTCCTGAATCCGCCAGAGTGAGGCGAAATGCCTCCTGATAAGAGCAAGGTGCTGCAGCCATCCCCTCACCCAGCCGAGCGAAGGCGCCCCATCATGCTTGAGGGGGTTTGGTGGAAGATTTGGGCTTGTCTTATAGCATTTTCAGGTTTTAGGGCGCCCATAACACTATAGGGCAGTGCATTACATATATGTACACATGGTCTCCCTGTGGTCTTAAAAATTATAGATTTGGGCTTAGCCCCGCCGGAGGGGCCAGAGTGTTGCCTGCTGCTCGTGGGGTAGGAGTCTGCCCCAAAAATCCGGAAAGACACCCCTGGTTCCTGTTTAACACTAAGGTAGGGGGGAGGGGGGGTGCTCCTGCCTCGAGGGGGCCGGGACGGCCGTCTGCGAAGGGGTGATTTGCCCTTTTTACCGAACAGGTCTGGACGGGCCCCAAATAGGCGTCGCCCTCTGAAGGGAAGCCCAGTAAGAGTCTTTTTAGTAGCATCATCAGCACCCCACTGTCGCAGCCAGAGCAAGCGACGAATAGCCACCGCAAGGGCGGAAGTTCTTGCACACATTCTAATCGCGTCATCTAGCGCCAATAGAATAAACTTCACAAATACATCACAATTGGAGAGTGCACTGAACACCTCCCAGGGGAGATCCTCGGGGTGATGATCGAGCAATTTTTTGATGAGGGTTCTAGCGGCCACCGCAGTAATGGCTGTGGCACAGGCCGGACGCAGCGCCGTCCCGGCACAAGAAAAGGCATGGGAGGCCAGCAGCTCAATGCGCCGGTCCTCAGCATCCCGAAGGGCGCTATAGGCAGGGGTTGTAATAAAGGGGGGGTTAGGGTATTTCCTATCCCAGTCCCCTGGAACCCCTGGAAGTTTACTGGGGCATTCCCATTCTTTGAGGACAAGAGCATGGAAATGAGCCTGCTGTAAAAATTCCAAAAGTGCAGTCGCAGTATGGAAACGCTCCCCTCTAGGCTTGGGGACCTGACCGGGGGGCGAGATAGACAGTGCCTTAAAGACCTTAAGCAACAGGTCGTCAGTGTCACACTGGCCCCAGTATTCCGGGCCAGAATCATCGTGACTCCTCGTCCTCTCATCAGAAGAGCTTGAGTCAGAGGACAACTCCCCTTCTTCAGAAGGGGTATAGTCACATGGAGTAGCAAACCCCTCAGTTCTCATAGAGCATACAGAAACATGGGGCGACAGGTGCCGCTTTCTACCAGGGCCCATACGCTCTGACAACCTAGCAATAATCTGTTCAGCCGTAGGCAGCCTGGAAGGGCCGGCAGGCTGCAATTTCCCACTTATAGGCGACTCAGCAGGAGAGATATTTAAGCCTGGGGAGATAGGTGAATTGAAGCTAGGTGTAGCCCCTGGCCGACCAGATTGCAGGGCCAGGGCTTGCTCGGCACAGGGTACGCAGACCCGTGCCCTGCCAGCATCAGCATGGGGTTGTCCACACGCTATACACCGCCGGTCTTGTCCCGGAGGGACCCCGGTCACATAATTCTGAGATGCCTCCATATGGTGATTAATCAAGGCACAATATGCCAGTAGGGATTTACACTCTAAGTAACCCTGGATGCCCCAAAGATCCGCTATGGAAGTGGGAGAATTTAACAAGGCCCGCTATAATTTAACACCGGGCCGGGAGAAGCCAATGGTGCTCACCAGTCTGAAAGACATAATGGGAATAAAGAGTGTCAGAACCATGCGCAGTAAACACAGATCATGAAAATCGCCCGCTAGGGCACTTACAGACCCCGGGAGGAGGAGGACCGCCACCACGCGTGCGACCAGCATCAAAATGGCGCCAAAGCGAACCGCGAAGGGCGGGCCAGAGCAGCCAGTGACACGGCGCGCGCCAACCTATGTCCCGCCCCCCCCCCCCCCCGAAGAGCGCGAAACTCTGAGGTGGATACAAACTGTTATGAGGAGCGAAGTGAATGGGACACTTAGAGAAGATGATTTGCCAATGAAGACGCCGCAGCGTCTGAGGCGACAATGACACAGTAAGAACTAAACAGCGCGGTTCTGACCCCAGGGATACTAGTCCGGGCAGACTAAGGCCATAACGTGTAAAACATACACAAGACCTTACTACACACACGCACACACATCCCCCTTTCTTTCCCCCCCGGGCCCACCGCTACACGGGCATGGGGCAATAGTGCGGGAGGGGCATCCCCTAGAGGCTCACCATCAGCCCTAAACTGCCTACCCCTGGTGGGGGACTGCGGTGGAGCATGGCTCCGTTAAGCACGCAAGGTGCTGCCTACCTTCACCCGACCAGCGCAGCCCAGGCTGGGAGGCACATCACAGGGAGGACGGGTGGGAATAGTCCAACAGGGCCGCAGGCTTTGGTAGCCCCACTCACCTGCGAGAGAGTGATACATCATGCCTTCGCAGTTAGCACTGCAGAGAAATCTGGGGATTTGTGGGAGGTCCCTGGGTATTTGAAGGCCCGGGAGGAGCCTGTTTTTCCATGTCTCTGCAGTGCAGCACCATCTGGCGGAGGATAACCCAAGTGTAAGTATTATATCTGGAGCAGGACGTACTGTATACTAAGAATAACCAGCTCACTTCCATCAGGGCTTCACTGCTTCAGGTGCCCCATGGTGGTTGATATATACCACCGCCGTCCAATTGTCTGTTTGAATCCGGACGGGATGCCACTTCAGATGGTATGTCCAATGACTGATATACAATAGAATTGCACTCAGTTCCAGGATATTTATGGAGAGTTTGCTCTCCTTCAGACTCCACTGTCCCTGGAGCGTTGTTGACTCCATTACACTCCCCCAACCCGATAGACTGGCACCCATGGTGATGATCTTCCACTGTACTGGAAGGGAGGATTTGCCAGTCTGAAGAGGCTGAGGACCAGGCTAGAGACTGCCTTGTTGACGGTGTCATGCAAAAAGAGTGATCCAGAGTGTGTGGGTCTTGATCACAGATTGTGAGCTATTCCATCTGCAGGGGTCTTGTGTGAACAGTGCAAAAGGTACTGACTCAAAGCAAGATACCATCAGGTCCAACAGACATAATCCTTGATCGTCGGGTGAGGGCAAGACAAGAGACCCTGTACCCTGGCCTGGAATAAGAGTCACTTCTGTGTTGGTAAAAACACTTTTGCCTGAAACGTGTCTAATGACAGTTCCAGAAAGAATAACTCTTGAAGCTATTATATGATATTTGACTTAAGAATTTGACTGGATAGTCAATTATCCAATGTCGATCAGACAGTCTGTGTCGATCAGACAGTCTTCTGGGCCCCCTGACATGATGGGCCCATATTAATAGATAGTCTAAGTAAGGGATTATATGTATACCCTGACTTATTAGAGAAAACATGAGACCTGCCAACACCTTGGCAAACACCCTTGGTGCTGAAGATAGAACGAAGGGTAACGCCACAAACTGAAGATGTAGGCCACCTACAGTAATGTAGGTATGTATCCTTATATATACACACTGCCCGGCTGGAGTAACTTCACTGTGGATCAACAACTCCAATCTCTAAAAAGGCGAGATACGGCAGATCTCAATGCTTCTGCTTTCTGCGGAATTCAGGCTACCCCTGACCAAGAGAATCTCCAAGGGGGCCTGGCTCCTAATTTAATCTTGTAACCTGAGGATACAATGTCCTGTATCCAAATATCTGTTACATAAAGCCTCCAAAAATGAACAAGCGGTCTCCCCACACCTGCATGCCTGAACAGGCCTTGAAGGGGGTCTGGCTTTATTCTGCCAGACACCTGTTGCCTTAATTTGGAACTTTGTCTTCCAAAAATCTCTTCGGTATCCCAAAGAGGCCGAACCTCTAACCGGAACCCCGGAGCATTAGAGGCCATGCGGAAGCAGTATTAGACTAGTATTAGATGATTTACCACTAGCAGCATGCTTTACCATGTCAACCAAGCACTCCCCAAACAGACACCCCACCTTAAAGGGGAATCCTGTCATTCTTTTTTGGAGGCTATGTCAGCTGGCCATTGCTTAAGCCATAAAGCATGCCTTAAGGCAAACACCAGAGCTAGGCCTCTGGCACTTAACCTGCTCAATCCTCCATAGCCCGTATCATATACCTGTTGTAGCCAAAACTGGTCTTGATCACCTAGGAGCATGACTTCAAAGAATGACCCCTACGAGTCTTCAAGTCCAGTTGCTTTAACAACCTCCTGCTCTCCAAAAATGCTATGGATGTAGCCCAGGCCGGCCGCAAGGTCGACCCTATTTTAGAATAAGCAGGATATGCCACCTGATCCACGCGCTTATTTGCTGGATCCTTTAGAGAAGCACTATCCAAGGATGGCATAACCAAAATCTTAAAAAGACCTGGCCCCAGAGCGTCCACCACAGGAGGGCGAGACCATAATTCAATCTGATCTGGAGGAAAGGGATACATAGTATCTAGTACTTTGGGAATGGGCAGAAGACAACCTGACTTCCACTATCTGAGAAAAAACCAAGTGAGGGCTAAAATAGCCCAAAATTACCACGACCTACCCGTCCAAACACAGAAAAAAAAAAAAAAAAACACACACCAGGCTGGTTGAGTAATGGGTTCCCTGTAACCATATAATCCAAGACTGCAAAACAGGGGGTATATGGGCTCCCCCCCACTTTTGACTTGGGAGCTTAAGACACCACTCAACCCCACTGATAAAAAAATATCCTAGTATAACAACATTGTAAAAAAATGATTGTATATAATATTAAAAGCTTAGTACAAATACATCTGCCTCAGCATCATTGGTTGCACAAATAAATACATAATCCACATCATACTGAGCATGTATACACAATCCATCTAGATATATAGTATATAGAATTTGTGGTTTCCTTATTTTGCTGTGGACCGACACTTGTCTTTGGGGCGAACTAGTTTTACCTGTAGATAGGCTTCCTCAGCGCTCTGTTCAGACTTCTATATAGAATCACAAGCAGTATGAATAACATACCTCAATAATATAGTCTCACATAATTTCATTACATTCCGCTATCATACCTGTTGCATCCCAAAAAATGTGATGTGGATTATGTATTTATTTGTGCAACCAATGATGCTGATGCAGATGTATTTGTACTAAGCTTTTAATATTATATACAATAAATTTGTGTTAAGAATTTTTTTTACAATGTTGTTATACTAGGATCATTTTTTCTCGGCGGGGTTGAGTGCTGACTTCCACCATTCCCTATTGATCAGATTAGAATAATGCGTACGCTCTGCAACATCCTCCAGAATGGAGGCAATCAAAACCATCCATCCATCTTAACTGAGCACCCCCTTGTGTAGAGGACTTCTGAATACGAGTCCCTACTGGATAAATCCTCCCGACGGATAACTTCCTGGGAGACTATGGCAGCTACAATATCCTCTTCAAGTTAGAGGATAAATCTTTTCTTTAAAAACCTTTAGTAGCCAATCCTAAATGACTCTCTAAAGGTTTAGGACCACTTCAGGGCTGCCGACAACATTTAAAGACTCTGAAGGAGGCTATGGCAGCCACAATATCTTCTTCACAACCAGGCGCCCCAGATGCCTTAGGCATGATGGAATCTCGATAATCACAAGGGACGACTCCAAGACTTTGGGGGCGCTGTCCTCTTCCAGAGTTCTTTGTAGGCACAGAGGACATGGGGAGAAACTCCAGACTTGGAAACCCTCAGTCATGGTGAAGTCAGTCTATTATCTCCGAGGGCCTAAGACTGAAGTATATGAGGAATCTCGACAATCACAAGTGACTACTACTACAACCTAGTAACAAAAACAGAAATAGAGTAACCTAAGTTTCAAAAACAGTACACACACAATAGAATATAATAAAAATTAATATAAAATAACATAAATAAAAAGGAAGGATTCATAGCAGAGCTGACTGAAGCATGGCAGCACAGATGTGAAAGGAGCCCCATGTTGAAGAGCAACCTAAGACTCAGGCGGCCTGCAAGGAAGCGGCCGGTTAGGTGCCGGGGTGTCCCAAGTTGCGGATGGAAGGTCAGTGGAAAGGAACGGGCAAAGGGGAATAATTTTTCCCATGGTCCCCCCAGCAGGTTCACCAGAATGGAACTCCAGCCCTTGGAGGTCACCTTCACCCCACAGCACCCTGACGCTTAACCCTTAATTCACCCTGATCTGACACTATTGGCCTAACTGACTCCAGAAAAGCATAGGTGCGTCCATTGGATCAGTTAGGTTAAAGGGTTTCAGCAGCCCAAGCGTTAAAATAATAATTAAAGCCATCAACTTTTGAAAACTGACTTAATCTCAGCCTCTTATGCTTACATGAGATACAGCAATCACTGTGTATGCAGGAATGTGGAAAAAATACAATTATGTGATTACTCACCTGTAGAATTGTTATTATGAGTATACAGTACGCCCTGCTCCAGATAAGAATCATTACACTTGGGTATTACTCCGCCAGATGGCGCTGGACTGCAGAGACCGCAAAATTGGCTCCTCCCGGCCCCTCAAGTACCCGGGACCTCCCACAAATCCCCAACATTGAAAAGCAGTTAACGAGAAGCCGGGAGAAAGAAAACAGAACCAACTAATAACTATAACAATGATAACAATCACCATACAGGGGATCCAGGATAATGCAAAACCAAGGGTGGGGTGCAGCAGGACGTGTTGTATACTCATAATAACAATTCTACAGGTGAGTAATCACAGAATTGTATTATTCTTAGTATAGAGTACGTCCTGCTCCAGATAAGAATCATTACACTTGGGACATCCAATAGCAGTGTCCATAAAGTAGGGTGGGATCCCCAAAGGTAACAGCAGACAGATCATACCACTGCCGCCTGCAGAACCTTGCAGCCAAAAGCAGCATCAGCTGAGGCACTAACATCAACCTTGTAAAACTTTGAAAAAGTATGAACAGAAGACCAAGTAGCGGCCTTGCAAACTTGTTCAACAGAAGCCTGGTGCTGAAAAGCCCAAGAGGCACCAATAGCACGAGTGGAATGAGCAGTAAGGCGGAAGGGAGGATTCTTCCCTTTAGCAGCGTAGGCCTGAATCACGGCCTGACGGATCCATTTGCTGATAGTAGATTTAGCAGGAGCCAAACCCTTCCTGGGACCAGAAGGGACCACAAAAAGGGCATCAGTTTTTCTGAATGGTGCAGTAGCCACCAGATAGTACTTCAGACACCTAACCACATCCAAGGAATGCAAGTCCCTCTTCTTAGCATTACTAGGATTAGGGCACAAGGAAGGAAGAACAATGTCCTGATTCAGATGAAAGGCAGACACAACCTTATGCAGAAAAGCTGGCTTGAAGCAAAACACCACCTTGTCCTGGTGTCTCTCAAAGTAGGGGGGCTGGATGGAAAGCGCCGCCAACTCAGACACACGCCTAACAGAGGTGATAGCCACCAAAAAAGACAACCTTGAGAGTAAGAATGACCAGGGCAGCCTCCTGCACGGGTTCAAAGGGAGCACCCTGCAAGGCAGACAAGACCAAGTTCAAATCGCAAACAGGCAACATAGGCTTACGTGGGGGACGCACATGAGTAACCCCCTGGAAAAAAAAAATCCTGATCAGAGAATGCTGGGGAAAAGGACCTCTGGAAGAAAGCAGCCAGGGCAGAGACATGACCCTTCAGCCCCAGCTCCAAGCTCCAACCCATGCTGCAGGAACTCCAGGATCCTGGGAATAGAGAACCCACGACAGGGAAGAGAACTAGACTCACACCAGTCAATGTAGCCAAGCAAAACCCAATAGTAAATGGAAGAAGACTTCTTTCTAGCCTTTATCATGGTATCAACAACAGAGGCAGACAGCCCCTTCTCCATCAAGATGGAGGTTTCAGCAGCCAGGCCGTCTAAGCCAGAGTTTGTAAATTGGGATGGCGTAAGTGACCCTGAGTGAGCAGGTTTGGCACCCTGGGCAGAGCGTACTGATCTACTGCCAGCTGCACCACGTCTGCGAACCACACTCTTCTTGGCCACCGGGGGGCCACCAGGATTGCTGGCACCCCCTCCTAAGCTATCTTGCGCAGAACCGTGCCCAACAGGGGGAATGGAGGAAAGACATACAGGAGCTGAAAGTCCTGCCATGACATTGCTAGAGGATCCTGGGACAGGGAGACAAAGGCCG
Source organism: Gastrophryne carolinensis (assembly GCA_027917425.1). Lineage (NCBI taxonomy): Eukaryota > Metazoa > Chordata > Amphibia > Anura > Microhylidae > Gastrophryne > Gastrophryne carolinensis. The sequence continues at coordinate 540,824,942 of CM051234.1, forward strand.
GGAGCTTGTGATTGTGACGGGATGCAAACAGATCCACATCTGGTTGGCCCCAATGGTGACACAGAGATTGAAACACCCTGTCGCAGAGGGACCATTCTCCCAGGTGAGAGGTCCCCCTGCTAAGAGAGTCTGCCTGCAGATTCTCCACCCCCAGAATGTACACAGCTGATATGCAGGGAACATTGTCCTCCACCCAGGCCAGGATCAGAGACACTTCCTTGAGGGGCCCCTTGCTCCGGGTCCCTCCCTGATGATTGATGTAGGCAACCGCCGTCTGGTTGTCCGAGCGTACCTCAACAGGCCGGCCCTGATGTTGTTGGGTCAAGTGAGCCAGAACCAACCTGATCGCCCTCAGTTCCAGAATGTTAATAGGTGTGTGGGCCTCCTGAGGGCCCCACCGCCCTTGTAACTGCAGGGACTGTCAGAAACCCCTCCAACCTGTCAGACTGGCATCCGTGGTGACCCTCTCCCAGCAGTGGGCCAGAAAGGATCTGCCCAGCAACAGGTTCCTGGAGTCCAGCCACCACGAGACGGACCACCTGACTAGGGGGGACAGCACAAGGACCTGGTCTAGGGATGCAGGATCCTTGTCCCATACTGACAAGAGGTGGAGTTGCAGAGACCTCATGTGAAACTGGGCATAAGGGACTGCCTCGAAGCACGACACCATCAGGCCCACCAGCTGCATTCCCTGCCTGATGGAGGGTTGAGGGCAAGATAGCAGGAACTGAACCTGTGCTAGCAGACTGTCCGCCTTCTGCTGAGGAAGAAAAATCCTTGGCTGAACTGTATCCAGATTCATTCCCAGGAAGGGTGTCACCAAGGAGGGAGACAGGGAAGATTTGGGATGGTTGATCACCCAGCCAAATGACTCCAGAGTGGACACTACTAGCTGAGTATCCAGCTCTGCCTGTTGGAGGGACTGAGAAGTGATGAGAATGTCGTCCAAATAGGGCAGCAAGCGAATGCCCTGAGACCTGAGCAGAGACATCACTCCTGCCAGCACCTTGGTGAACACTCTGGGAGCTGAAGTGAGACCGAAGGGCAATGCCACAAATTGGTAGTGATGATCCTCCAGAGCGAACCTGAGGAGCCTTTGATGACCTGGAAAAACAGGAATATGAAGGTAAAAATCCTTGATGTTCACAGAGATCATGAAGTCCCCTGGACGCAGGGAACTGATGGCAGAGTGCAAAGTTTCCATGCGAAAGCGCCTGCACCTGACAAATATGTTGAGGATCTTCAAGTCCAGGATGGGCATGACTGATTCATCTCTTTTGGGCACGGTGAAAAGGTTGGAATAGAAACCCTTGCCCCTTTCTCGTAAGGGGACCTGACAGATGACCCCCAGCTCCAGAAGGCTTTGCACCGCCAGAACTAGAGCCTGAGCCGACATAGGGTTCTGAGAGATCCGGGATCTGATGAATCTTGGGGGCGGCCAGGCAGCAAACTCTATCTTGTAACCGGAGGACACTACCTCCTGAATCCACCGGTCTGAGACATGAAGCCTCCAGACGTGAGCAAAATGCTGAAGCCGTCCCCCCACCCAGATGGGTCCCCAAACAGGCGTCCCCAAACAGGCGTAGTCCTTTGAAGGGAAAACCAGTGAGAGCTTTCTTGGCAGCGTTGTCAGCAGCCCAGTGGCGCAGCCAAACCGAGAGGCGTATAGCCACCACAAGGGCAGAGGTTCTGCCACACATCCTAATGGTATCATCCAAGGCAGAGAGGACATAAGTCACAAAAACCTCGCAACGAGAGAGTGCATTAAACTCCTCACTAGAAGCATCATCAGGAGCACCATCTAGGACACTTCTAAGCAGGGTGCTAATAGCCACAGCCGTAATGGCAGAGGCACAGACCGGGTGCAGCGCCGTCCCCACACAGGCAAAGGCATGGGACGCCAGCCGATCAATACGCCAGTCCTCACCATCCCGCAGTGTAGTAGAGTCAGAGGAATGCATGACAGAGGTGTTAGACAACCCTAGGACTGGGGCATCCACCTCTGGAGGGGATGACCAACGCTTCACCACATCAGCAGGAAAGGGATACCTCTTATCCCAACTCTTAGGGACTCCGGGAAGCCTGCTGGGATGCTCCCATTCCTTGAGCACGAAATTATTAAAATGGGCTTGCTCAGGAAACTCTAAACGTGGCTTAGCAGTATGAAACAATTCCCCCTGCTGCTGTTATCAACTATAACAATGATAACAATCACCATACAGGGGATCAAGGAAAATGCAAACCAAGGGTGGGTTGGAGCAGGATGTACTGTATACTCATAATACCAATTCTACAGGTGAGTAATCACAGAATTGTATTATTCTTAGTATACAGTACGTCCTGCTCCAAATCTAATACTTACACGTGGGACATCCAATAGCAGTGTCCATAAAGTAGGGTGGGATCCCCAAGAAAAAATTAGCAGCAGGCAGTTTAAACCACTGCCGCCTGCAGAACCTTGCGGCCAAAAAGAGCGTCAGCTGAGGCCCTAACATGAACCTTGTAAAACTTTGAAAAGGTATGAACAGAAGACCAAGAAGCGGCCTTGCAAACTTGTTCAACAGAAGCCTGGTGCTGAAAGCCCAAGAGGCACTAATAGCACGAGTGGAATGAGCAGTAAGGTGGAAGGGAGGATTCTTCCCCTTAGCAGAGTAGGCTTGAATCACAGCCTGACGAATCCACTTGCTGATAGTAGACTTGGCAGGAGCCAAACCCTTCCTAGGATCAAAAGGGGCCACAAAAAGAGCATCAGTTTTCCTGAAAGGTGCAGTAGCCACCAGATAGTACTTCAGACACCTAACCACATCCAAAGAGTGCAAAACCCTCTCCTTAGCATTGCTAGGATTAGGGCACAAAGAAGGAAGAACAATGTCCTGATTCAAATGAAAAGCAGACACTACCTTAGGCAGAAAGTCAGGTTTGAAACGAAAAACCACCTTGTCCTGGTGTCTCTCATAGTAAGGGGGCTGAATGGAAAGCGCTGCCAACTCAGACACACGCCTGACGGAAGTGATAGCCACCAGAAACACAACCTTGAGCGTAAGAATGGCCAAGGCAGCATCCTGCACAGGTTCAAAGGGAGCACCCTGCAAGGCTGACAGAACCAAGTTCAAATCCCAAACAGGCACCATAGGTTTACGTGGGGGCACACATGAGTGACCCCCTGGAAAAAAGTCCTGATCAGAGGGTGCTGAGCAAAGGACTTCTGGAAAAAAATAGCCAGGGCAGAAACCTGGCCCTTCAGAGTACTGAGTTGGAGCCCCATCTCCAACCCATGCTGCAGGAACTCCAGAATCCTGGGAATAGAGAAGACACGACAGGGAAGAGACTTAGACTCACACCAGTCAATGTAGGCACGCCAAACCCTGTAATAAATGGAAGAGGAAGACTTCTTCCTAGCTTTAATCAAAGTATGCACAACTGAGGAAGACAACCCCTTCTCCATCAAGATGGAGGTTTCAGCAGCCAAGCCGTCAAAGCCAGAGTTTGTAAATTGGGATGGCGTAGTGAGATCTGGCACCAAGGGCAGAGCGTACTGATCTACTGCCAGCTGTACCACGTCTACGAACCACACTCTTCTTGGCCACCTGGGGGCCACCAGAATTGCTGGCACCCCTTCCAGAGCAATCTTGCGCAGAACCCTGCCCAGCAGGGGAATTGGGGGGAAGACATACAGGAACTGAAAGTCCTTCCATGACATTGCTAGCGCATCCGAGGTCAGGGCCAGAGGATCCCTGGACAGAGAGACAAAAGCTGGAAGCTTGTGATTGTGGTGGGACGCAAACAGATCCACATCTGGTTGGCCCCAACGGTGACACAGAGATTGAAACACCCTGCTGCATAGGGACCATTCTCCCTGGCGAGAGGTCCCCCTGCTCAGAGAGTCCGCCAGGCGATTTTCCACCCCCGGAATGTACACAGCTGAAATGCAGGGCCCATTGGCCTCCGCCCAAGTCAGGATCAGAGACGCTTCCTAGGGGGCCTCCTTGCTCCGGGTCCCACCCTGATGATTGATGTAGGCAACTGCTGTCTGGTTGTCCGAGCGCACCTGAACAGGCAGGCCCTGAAGATACGTAGTCAAGCGAGCCAGAACTAACCTGATCGCTCGCAGCTCCAAGACATTGATAGGAGTGTGGGCCTCCTGAGGGCCCCACCTCCCCTGGAACCGTAGGGACTTCCAGAAACCCCCCCCCCCACCTGACAGACAGGCATCCATGGTGACCGTCTCCCAGGAAGGGGCAAGAAAGGATCTGCCCCCCAACAAGTTCCTTGGGTCCATCCACCACAAGAGGGACCTCCTGACCAGGGGGGAGAGCACACAGACCTTGTCCAGGGACGCTGGGTCCTTGTCCCATACAGACAATAGGTGAAGTTGCAGAGGCCTCAAGTGGAACTGAGCATAAGGGACCGATTCGAAGCATGCCACCATCAGGCCCACCAGCTGCATCCCCTGCCTGATGGAGGGATGGGGACAAGCTAGGAGGGACTGAGCCTGTGCAATCAGATTGTCCACCTTCTGCTGAGGAAGGAAGATCCTTGCCTGAACGTTATCCAGATTCATTCCTAGGAATGGAGTTACCAAGGAAGGGGAGACAGTGAGGGCTTGGGGTGGTTGATCACCCATCCAAATGACTCCAGAGTGGACACCACCAGCTGAGTATCCAACTCTGCCTGATGTAGAGACTGGGAAGTGATGAGGATGTCGTCCAGATAGGGAAGCATGCGGACGCCCTGACATCTGAGTAGAGACATCACTCCAGCCAGCACCTTGGTGAACACCCTGGGAGCTGAAGTGAGGCCGAAGGGCAAGGCCACAAATTGGTAATGTTGATCCATCAGAGCGAACCTGAGGAACCTTTGATGACCTGGGAACACAGGAATACGAAGGTAAGCATCTATGAAGTCATGAAATCCCCTTGGCGCAGGGAACTGATGGCAGAGCACAGAGTCTCCATGCGAAAGCGCCTGCCCCTGACAAACTTGTTGAGAATCTTTAAGTCCAGGATGGGCCTGACAGAACCATCCTTTTTGGGTACTGTGAAGAGGTTGGAATAACCCTTGCCTTTTTCTCTTAAAAGGACCTGGCAGATGACCCCCAGCTCCAGGAGGCCTTGCACTGCTTGTACTAGCTCCTGAGCTGACACAGGGTCCTGAGGAATCCGGGATCTGATGAATCTTGGAGGGGGATCGGCAGCAAACTCCAACTTGTAACCGGAGGACACTACCTCATGAATCCACCGGTCAGAGACATGAAGCCTCCAGACGTGAGCAAAGTGCTGCAGCTGTCCCCCCACCCGGATGGGTGAGGGCGCCCCATCATGCCTGAGGGGGCTTGGGAAAGGATTTAGCTTTGGGACCCCAGGAGGAGCTAGAAGACACATCAGGCTGAGAATCCCCAGTAGTAGGCAACTCAGTAGGAGTGAGATTTAAGCTTGGGGGAGTAGATGAAGTGAAACCAGGTGCAGCCACTGGCAGGCCAGATTGCAATGCAAGCACCTGCTCAGCACAGGGTACACAGACCCGTGCCTTGTCAGCGTCAGCATGAGGCTGCCCACACGCTACACACAGCCGGTCTTGTCCAGAAGGGACCCCGGTAACATTATCCTGAGATGCCTCCATATGGTGATTATAGCGGCGCTATACGCTGATAGGGAATAATGCTATATAGCAACCCTGGATGCCCCAATAACCCGCTAGGGACGTGGGAGTATAATTTTTACAAGGCCTACAAGTAATATGCTAAAAAACAGGGCTGGGAGAAGCCAAGAAGGTTCGTCCCGCCTGAAAGACATAAGCAGACAAGACCTTAAGTACATCGTAACAAAAGTGAAGCAGATAAAGCCGCCCGCGAGGGCACTTACGGACCGCGCACATTGTCAGCACTAGTAGGGGACACCCCACAAGCAACACACAGCCAGGCTTGTCCCGAAGGAACCCCAAGCACATTATCCTGAGACGCCTCCATATGGTGATTATAGCGGCACAATAGGCCAATAGGGATTCACGCTATAAAAGCAACCCGGGATGCCCCAATAGCCCGCTAGGGAAGTGGGAGTAATTTACACACTAGGCCTCACAAGTTTAATAACTAAATAGAGGGAGTACGGCCGGGAGAAACCAATAGAGTTCGACCCGTCTGAAAGACATAAGCGAAGAGAACCCCATAAATGACATGTATAATGACATAGGGTAAATAAAGCCGCCCGCGAGGGCACTCACGGACCGTGGTAGGTAGATGCCAGCCACGCAGCAGACGAACCCAGAGAAAAATGGCGCCGGGTATACCTCGAGGGGCGGGCCGCGGAGACAGTGACGCGGAACGCGCCATCCGCGAGCCCTGCCCCCCCGAAGAGTGCGAAGCAGCACACGTGACAAGCAGCCAATAACAGTGCACCGGTGCCTGAGGTAATGCCGCCGCCAACCGCGGAGCACAGTGGAAGCGCGCACTGGCGGCGGCGGCATATTCAAAAACGCAACCAGTGCAACCAAGTCAGCGCGCAGACTGACACCAACCAGAAGCACATAATACAGTGAAGCACCAAGGCATATACACCCCCCCCCCCCCCGAGAGCTACAAGGGAGAGCAAGGGAGGGCAGCGGCCACTTAACATAGGGCCCACCGATAGACAGGGGCAAAGGGCAATAGGGCGGGAGGGGCATCCCATAGAGGCTCACCATATGCCTATACCGCCTACCCTTTGGGGGGGGGCTTCGGTGGAGCAGCGCTCCTAAGCACCTGACAACGGTGCTGCCTACCATCACCCGGACCAGCACAGCCAAGGCTGGGAGGCACATTAAAAATGGAACGGGTGGGATAGTCCTACAGGGCCGCAGGCTAATAGCCCCACTCACCTGCAAGAAGAGAGATTTGTGGGAGGTCCCGGGTATTTGAGGGGCCGGGAGGAGCCAATTTTGTGGTCTCTGCAGTCCAGAGCTATCTGGCGGAGTAATATCTAAGTGTAATGATTCTAATCTGGAGCAGGACGTAATGTATACTAAGAATACACATGTTAGGCTTAATATTGTGGGGCAAAGAATTGGTTGGGCAATAACAGGGTAGAGTGTTTTGCCCCTTTAAGACATGAAGGCATAAAACACAATGCTTTACTGAACATAGACCTCCTCCTCTAGTACCCCAACAAATAATAAACATATCATCTCTGCCTCTAAAAATACTCCAGGCCTATATACTTCCGGCTGTAATTTCACAATCCAGTTATAGAAGAAAAGCAGTAGGAATAGCCGCCCAGGAGGAATATAGCATCCCTATATCTTTGTTGGAGACAAAAGGGGAGAGAAGATAAACTCCTCTCTACTATTCTCCGTTTCTTTTCTTTTTTTTTTATGCTGATCAACTATTTACATATATTCTAGGCATCCACGGAATGGATATAGTAACCTAGCAGACAGGGAGGGTCTGATGCCCTGGAGTAAAAATAGAAGAGAAAGCAATTTTACAGGTGAGAATCACAGAATTGTATTTTCTCTCCTATTTTACTCCAGGCCTCAGGCTAACATGATTGGGACCTCCACAAAGCAGTGTTCTTACTTCAGGGTGGGATCCAAAATAATAAATCATATTCTTCTAATAAAAAGCAAACTATTCCAAACAACCTCTAGCTTACTACTGTTTGTAATACCTTCCTACCAAAAGAGGCATCTGCCGAGGCTCTAACATCTACCTTATAAAACTTAGTAAATGTATGAACTGAAGACCAAGTAGCGGCCTTGCATACCTGTTTCACTGAAGCCTGGTGCTGAAAAGCCAAGGATGCTCCAATAGCTCATGTAGAATGAGCTGTAACCTTAAATGGAGGATTCTTCCCTTTGGAGATATAGGCCCTTATTACATAATCCATCCATTCCGACCTGTGGAAAGCTTGTGTAGCAGTGATATAATATTTCAATGCTCTCAATGCATCCAGACAGTGAAGCATCCTCTCCTTATGGGTAAGCGGAGCAGGACGGCAAAACCACCTCTTCAATTAAGATGAAAAGGGGAAACCACTTCAGAAAAAAACCCTGAATAAAACAGAACACAGCCTTATCCTTATGTAACACTAAATAAGGAGTCTTTACTGATAAAGCTGCTAATTCACAAACTTGCCACTTAAAAGATGACCTTAAGAGTCATTAAGCTTAAAGATGCATCTGCCAGCGGTTCAAAGGGAGGACCCTGAAAGCTGATAAAACTAGTTTCAGGTCCCAGACTTACGAGGAGGTCGCACATGAGTGAATTCCTGTAAAAAAATGGATAAAACAGATATCTGTCCTTTTAAAGTGCTCAATTAAAGACCTTCATCAAGACATTTCTGCAAAAATTCCAGTATTTTGGAAACAAAAAAAGTTTTTTTTTTAATAAAGGAAACTTCTAGTTTCACACCAAGCGATTAAAACTCACCAGATTCTGTAGTAAATCTTTGATGAAGTTGGCTTCCTGGCCTGAATCATGGATTGGATAACTCTTTTCTGCCAGGATGAAGGTTTCAATAGCCAAGTCATCAAAGGCAGAACTCATAAATTAGGGTGCCGTAGGGCCCCCTGTGTGAGAAAATCTGAATCGCTGGGCAACCTCCAAGGGTCACCTTGCTATGTCTGAGAACCAACATCTCCTTGGCCACCGAGGAGCCACCAGAATACCTGGGATTCCCTCGTGGCCTATCTTTTTTAGTACTCGACCCAGGATTGGAATCGGAGGAAACACATAGAGAAACTTGAATGCTGACCACTGAAGAGTCAGTGCATCTGTTGCTACTGCTAGGGGGTCCCTGGACCAGGACACAAACTTTGGAACCTTCCGATTGTGCCGGGACGCAAAGAGATCTACGTCTGGGAACCCCCAGTGCCTGCAGCAGTACTGAAAAACCCTGTCACCAAGGGACCATTCCCCCTGATGCTGGACCACTCTGCAAAGATGACCGGCCTGCAAGTTGTCCACTCCTGGTATGCGTTTGTGTTGGTCTCTCGGCCCAAAGTAAGATCCGGCTCACTTCCTTGAGAGCTTAACTGCTTCTGGTGCCCCCCTGATGCTTGATATATGCCACCGCCGTCTGAATGTCTGTTTAAATTCTGAAGGGATGACCACTCATCTCTCAGTTCCAGGATATTTATGGGAAGAATGCTCCTGCCTAGTCCCCACACTCCCTGGGTCCTTTGTGATCCCATGACACCCCCCAACCTGACTGGAATCCATGGTGATAATCTTCCATTATACACCAGAAGCAAATATTTGCCCATGTGAAGCGGCTGAGAATTTAGCCACAAGGTTAAGTTGAGTTGTGGAGTGTGTCATGTAAAAGGGGTGATCCAGAGTTTCTGTGGTTCGATCAAGAGCAATTCCATTTGCAGGGGCCTTGTGTGGAACTATACAAAAGGCACCGCCTCGAAACAAAACATCATCAGGCCCAACAGACGCAATCCTTGACGAATCATTGTCTGAGAGCAGGACAAGAGATCCTGTACCCTGGCCTGAACTGAAAGTCTCTTCTGTTCCTAGGAAATATCTAACTCTTGAATGTATGATATGCGACTTTGGATAGTCGACTATCCAGCCAAACTTTTCTAATGTTGATAAGACAGTCTGTGTATCCTTCTGGCCCCCTAAGATGGGACCCTGATCAGTAGATCGTCTAAGTAAGGGATTATGTGTATCCCTTGACTTCTTAGAAAAGCCATGAGACCTGCCAACACTTTGGTAAACACCCTTGGCACTGACAAGAGGCCGAAGGGCAGAGCCACAAACTGAAGCTATAGGGCATCTGCTGCAAACATTTCTGATGACCTGGAAAAATCTGAATGTGTAGGTACACATCCTTTCATGGTAGTCATAAAGTCTCCCGGCTGTCACTGTGGATCTTAAAGATTACCTGCAAAACCTCTTCAGACGGACATACCTGTTGAGGCCCGTGAGATCTAATATTGGGTTTTAGTGACTACTACTGTAGTACAATCCCTACACATAGTGCTGTCCTCGTCCAGTGACCTTTGCATACACACTGGACATGGGGTAAACTTGTCTGCTAAAGGACCATTAGAGTCCTAAATCCCACTAGACCACTAGAGTCTATAAATCCCTTAGAGCCTAAGACCAAAATATATAACAAGCCTCGATAGTCACAACTGACTACTCTGAGACCTTAGGGCTTAACCACACCAATTATTGCTTTCCCTTTCCAACAATCTACAAGACAAAAAAATATCAAAATTAATAATAATATTCATATTATTAATAATACACATATAATATATTGTGGTAAAGTGTATGGAAAGGTCATAAATGGTGTGTATTACTCCCCTGCTAGGCTGTATCAGGCACGATCCATGCCGGGTTTTCAGGACCCACGTCACTTTCCCCAATCCTTTTCAGGTTTGTTTCCTCATCTCAGGCCTTGCACAGGTGATCAGGTTGATTGCAGGGGAAGCCTGAATAAAAAGGGGCCGCTGAGCCTGTCAGTAGTCTGTTGACCAGCCTGAAAGAAGGAGCCCAGGCTGCACTGCACAGTGGTGAACATAAGAACTGAATTGAAGCCAAAGGACTTGGCTTTTGCAACCCCTAAACTTGGACTTGTGGGGATGAGCAGCGGAGGGCTTGTATGCCCTATAAAGCGGACCTGAATTACCCTGGAATTGCAGCCCTGGACTTACATTGAATTGGTGAAGTAACCACTTTGATTTATTGCATTGTTGCTGCAATCTCTGAAATGAGAGATATTTTGCTTTTGAGCACTTTATTTTCTCAATAAACCCGCTTTTGCTGTTGAAGAACTGTTGTCCGTGTCACTACCGTTCGCCCCAATCGCTCACAATATATATACTTGCCCAGCCAGCAGTGTAAGTCCACCAGACAAAAACCTGCGGCTGACCTTTCCTTAAAGCGGAACTGCAGCCAGAGTGACAACTTTTTAAAAAAACAAAAGTGACTCCCCAAAGCACCCAAAGACCCTGGTGCTTACCCCTACCACCCTGAACCTTATCACAGCATAGCTGGGAAGGCAGAGTGGGTCCAACAGACCAGTGGGACATAAGGGCCAGGAAGACAAACAGGGTTAAATTTCCCCGCTTCCTAGTAAATAATCCTAAAAAACTGAGTTCCAGGTACAGTACAGTAGCAGTCCAGTTACAACTGCAAGAATGAAACTGGATTGTGGAAGTACAGCCAAAAGTATATAGGCCAGGAAGAGCCACACCTTTGTCTTACAGTCTACACCCTTCGGTCGAGAGCTAACCCAATCGTGACTGATTGACTGGCGGCCTGGACTAAAATAGGAGAGAAATATCTTCTCCACAAACAAAGTTATTAAATGGTAGATATGGGCAGAAGAGACATGCTGGTTTACTGTACTCTAATTTCTAACTTCTCTCCTCTTTACTTACCAGGGAGGTGGGGCGAGGCGTATGGTACTAAATGCTGGGAAAATAGGTAATATTGGCAAACTTCTCCACCTATTGAATCTACATTAACCACTGCATGATACTGCAATGCCTAACAGGGCTTCTTTTCTTTTCATTCTGTTTAGTAGCACAAACTAAAAAGGTATAATTATATGCACTCTGATAATTTAGGCTCCACTTAATGGCAAGTCAAAAGGGAAACATTTCAAAATTGATGTGCCGCAGTTATAGCTGCATACCAAGTTAACACAAATTATTTTTTTTTTGAGTGGAGTGGAGTAAGGGAGGGTCATGGAGACACTAAACTAACCCAACTTTCAGCATGCTATTAGCAAGCCACCTTTTCCTAGCAGAGCTCCATCCAGTTGGCAGGAAGTAGCTACACACACAGAATGCAGAATCCAGAGCTCCTCTGATAGTAGACATTCTTCAACTTTCAATAATAGGAGTAGCCCATGGGACTATTTAAAAGTGATACCAAAAGTAAAAACTAAAAAAAAATTATGAACTTACCGGGCTTCAGATAAAAATTTTATTTTAAGTTCCTGAGGAAGATCTTCTTTACATGTTTTCACTGCAACTGGTGTTTTATCTTTTAGTGTGCCTTTGTAAACTTCACCAAAATTGCCCTAGGAAAATAAACACAAGTTAATCTATAACTCTAAATTGACGTAGTAGATTACATACAGTGTTTTTGTTCATTAGGTGTTTTAACCGATCCGGATAAAAGTTTCTAGGCTTTTTCCCAAAAATCACAAACCGTCTTATGTTCATGAAAAAATGCAGATTGCGAAAAAAGAATCTAAAGATTTGTACAGTTCTTCACTAATAAAGATAACTTCAATAACCAAAAAGCCACATCTTCAATTTCCATGCCATAATATATGAAAAATGACATTTTTAATTGTTTTAATTGACGGCCAGTTCGATGCCTTCTCTCTGGTTTCTGGTTCTGGATGCACAGCTTTGTGTAACTGGGGTGGGGGCAAAATCACCTCTTCACTGAGCCCTCGCCACATCTCCGTGCTGCATCCGCAGCATTCAGTAACCTAGGCACATGCCCACGCAGTGCCTTTCTGGAATGTTGGTGGGGGCTAGCCCACAGCTAGCAGGGAGTGGGGATGCGGCCGGCGGAGCTTGCTCTATTCTCAATTTTCTTGCCGCAAAGATAATCTGAGTGAAACAAGTTCCACGGATTGGCTAAGTGGGCCAAACATGAACTGTGGGATAGAGGAGAGGGTGAGTTTAAGGGCAACCCCAGGGGATACACACAGTGGGACAGGAACAAAAGCCAAGAAAGCTGTTCATCTTTATTGCCTCCTATAAACCTTGTTATATGAAAAAGCTTATGTATTTTAAATGTTAAAGTAATTTTCTTTGCTTACATTTTTCAGGGAGATGAGGAATTGTGACACGTGTGAAGATACAGCACTGAACTTGAAATCTTTGTGAGCAAATACAAAAGGCACACAAGTCAGACCATGGATAATGACATAACTGCCACCTGAAGCACCTCTATCTGGAACAGTGTCTGTGGATGCTCGTACATCCACCTTGTAGAAGGAAGTGAAAGTTTGGGCACACACAAAGAAGTGTTGTTAGAATAGGCTCGAGAAACAGAGAGTCTAATCCAATGGCTAATAGTGGGTTTGGCAGCTGCCAACCTCTTTTTGGGTCCAGTCAGAACCACAAAATACCATTTTGTGAGTACTCACCTGAAAAATGGATATTGTTGGTGTGCCACACACCCCGCTTCACTTTTAAATATTCTTCACTTAATGGGTTAACTCACCGCCAGGTGACGCAGTGCAGAGAGGAAGTCTTGTAACGAGCCCCCTTCCGGCCTATATATACCTGGTACCTCCCTTCAATCACCAGTATATTAAAAAGCAGAAAGACAAGGTACCAGTATTCTACCGGCAACCTCAAAATCAACTTGATATAAATAAAAAGCTTCACCATATAAAGGCTTCGGAAATACCGAAAAGGGTGGGAGTGAAGCGGGGTGTGTGGCACACCAACAATATCCATTTTTCAGGTGAGTACTCACAAAATGGTATTATTCTTGGTGTGCCACACACCCCGCTTCACCTTTAATATTCTTCACGATTGGGACATCCAAAAGCAGTGTCCACAAGGGATGGGCATCCCAAGGCCAGGTGAAGCATAACTTAAATGACTGCAGTCTTCAGAACTTTGCGGCCAAAAACAGCATCCGCTGAGGCTCGCACATCAACTTTGTAAAACTTAGAAAAAGTATGAACAGAAGACCAAGTGGCGGCCTTACAAACTTGTTCAACAGAAGCTTGGTGCTGAAAAGCCCAAGATGTCCCAACGGCGCGAGTAGAATGAGCAGTGATACGAAAAGGGGGAACTCTGCCCTTAGCAGAATAGGCCGCAGTAACGGCCTGACGTATCCACTTGCTAATGGCAGATTTGGCTGGTGCCAAACCCTTCTTAGGCCCATGGGGCACAACAAAAAAGGAATCCGTCCTACGAAAAGGAGACGTGATAATCAAGTAGTACTTAACACAGCGTACTACATCCAAACAATGCAAAACCCTCTCTTTGTCATTCTTAGGATTAGGACACAAGGAGGGAAGAACAATATCTTGGTTCAAATGAAAAGCAGAAACAACCTTAGGAAGAAAGTCTGGCTTGAACCGAAAGACCACTTTATCCTGATGCCTCTCAAAGTAAGGCGCCTGGATAGACAAGGCCGCCAACTCCGAGACACGCCGGACCGAAGTGATCGCTACCAAGAAGACAATCTTCTGAGTCAGGGTAGACAAAGCAATATCTTGCAAAGGCTCAAAAGGGGGAGCCTGAAGAGCAGACAGAACCAAATTCAAATCCCAAACCGGGAGTAATGGTTTCCTGGGAGGCCGCACATGCGTAACCCCCTGGAAAAAAGTTTTAACTAAAGGCTTAAGCGCAACACGCTTCTGAAAAAAGATAGATAAGGCAGAGACCTGCCCTTTCAACGTACTTAGCTGGAGACCAGAATCCAGCCCTGATTGTAAAAACTCCAGAATCCTGGAGACCGAAAAGACCCTACAAGGAAAAGATCTTATCTCACACCAAGCGATATAGGCTTTCCAAGTCCTATAGTAGGTGATGGAAGAAGACCTCTTCCGGGCACTGATCAGAGTCTTAATGACTAAATCCGAAAGACCCTCCTCCTTCAGGATGGAGGTTTCAGCAGCCAGGCCATCAAACCCAGCGCTGGTAAATTGGGGTAACACAATTGACCCTGAGTGAGCAGATCGGGCCGAAGAGGCAGAACGAACTGGTCCACTGCCAGCCGAACGAAGTCTGCGAACCTCACTCGCCTTGGCCACCTTGGGGCCACGAGAACGGCGGACACCTTTTCCAGAGCCAACTTCCGAAGCACCCTGCCCAGCATGGGCATCGGAGGAAACAGGTATAGTAATCCCAGAACTCCCCAGCTCAGGGACATGGCGTCCACTGCCAGAGCCAGAGGATCCTGGGAGAGCGACACGAAGTTCGGGAGCCTGCGAGAGGCAAACGGTTCCACCTCCGGGGTCCCCCATCGGAGACACAGTGAGCGAAACACCCGAGGATGGAGAGCCCATTCTCCCAGACGGGGAGAGCCCCTGCTCAACCGGTCCGCTACCTGGTTCTTCACCTCTGGAATGTAAACCGCCGAGAGACAAGGAACATGGGACACCGCCCAGGTCAGGATCAGGGACACTTCTCTGAGAGCACTCAGACTGCGAGTCCCTCCCTGATGACCGATGTAAGCAACCGCTGTTTGATTGTCTGAACGCACCTGGACCGGAAGGCCCAGAACGTGCTGAGTCAGGAGAGCAAGCACCCGACGGATGGTTCTCAGTTTCAGAATATTGGTGGGTAAGTGGGCCTCTTGAGGTCCCCACTGCCCCTGAAACTGCAGCTCCTTCCAGAATCCGCCCCATCCCGACAGACTGGCGTCCGAGGTGACAATTTTCCAAAGGAGGGTCAGGAAAAACCTGCCCTACACCAGATTGGTCGAGACCAACCACCACAGGAGGGACTGCCGGACCCGGGAGGACAACTGGAAGGACTGATCCAGCGACCGAGGCTGCTGGTCCCAAGACGCTAACAGAAAAAGCTGAAGCGTTCTCGTGTGAATTTGGGCAAAAGGAAGAAACACTCTGTGTTGATGAGAGTCCAGGCCGGGACGAACCGACCCATCTTTCTCGGGGACTCGAATTCCAGGTCGTAACCGGCCGACACTACCTCCTGGATCCATCTGCCTGGAACCACTTGGTTCCAAACCTGGGAGAAGTGTCGCAATAGTCCCCCCACCCGCACGGGTGAGGGCAGCCCCTCATTGCTGAGGGCTTATCAGCAGGTTTGGGCTTGGTGCCCCAGGACTGAGTGGGCCGGCCACGGCCCCTCCCCCGAGTCCAACCTGCACCTCTGGTAGCGGGAAAGGAAGCCCCATTGCCCGCTCTGAATCCTCGAAATGAAGGCCTACCGGAACCTGCCCCCCTAAAGGGGCCACGAGGCCTCTTGCGTTGTGGCATTTTACCACCCTTTGCGACTGAATCAATTTTCTCCCTAAACAGACGCAACCCCAAAAAGGGGAGAGCTGTGAGCACCTTCTTAGAAACTGCGTCCGCCGACCACTGACGCAGCCATACTGACCGGCGAATAGCCACCAGCATAGCCGCTGCCTTGCTACTCATAGCCAGCGCATAGTCCTGAGCGGATAGGACATAGGACACAAAAGATTCACACTGCTTAAGCGCAGTAAACTGTTTACAAGCGGGATTGAGATCCTCATATAGCCCCTGAATTAAAGACCTAATCGCCAATAGAAGAAGGGCTGAAGCACACACCGGGCGCAACGCTGACCCGGAATAAATAAAACCATGGCGCGCGTATTGGTCAATCCGACGATCTTCCCCCATTTTAGGGACAGTGGTCTCAGCAGACTGTACCATAGCCGTGCTGGAGAGCCCTAGCACAGGGGTATCGACGTCAGGAGGGACAGACCAAAGCTTTACCAACTCTGGCGGAAAAGGATAACGCTTTTCCCAACTGGAAGGGATTCCAGATAACCGCGTGGGATGTTCCCATTCCCAAAGGACCACCCTCTCAAAGTGGTGTTGTCTGGGAAAAACCCAACGCAGCTGAGGCTCCTTAAACAACTGACCCTTTGGCAGGGTGACAGCCTCAGATGGATCTAAATTCAAAATTTTAAACATTTGAGCCAGAATGGAGGGGGTGTCAAAAACAACCCCCTCCGACCAATCGCCAATCGCATCAGCCTCAAGATGATCTGCAGGCTCATCTGACTCCAACAGGAATTCTTCCTCGTTCGGGGATCCATCGGACCATTCCACAGGCTCACATAACTCGTCCTGTGGAGCCGAAGGTACCGGAGTCAGGTGCCTCCGTTTTGCAGCGGCCTTTAACCCTGCTTTAACGGGCACTACTTTCCGGGGGCTGGCCGACCGTGCCGCCACCTCGGACTGCGAATCCCCACTTTTGACAGTGTCATGCGGGGTCCGGAACAGGGAGGGCGAGGTAGGCGATGATGAAGGTTGCGATGGGCCAGCAGCCGAAGCAACAGACTGGCGCGCAATGCTCTGCTTTGCATAAGGGATGCAAATAAAGACATCAGCTGGGAGAAGAACCCCACAACTTACGCACCCCACCGAATGGCTCAGAAGAACCGTTTCCGGCAATAACGGAAGCCTCCATATGGTGATTTATGGTATTCGCCATTTTTTTTATATATTTATTTTTTTTTTTTTTTAAATATACATACGCAAGTATATATAAATAAATATGTCCCAATTTAGGAGAAAAAGAGACTAGCCAGGCAATAAAGAACTGGGAAGCTACTAATTGAAGGAATCCCAGGATCTGTGGGGAAAAAACAACCAACAGTAAAAACCCCCAGAAACCAATGGCAACATGCAATATAACATACATACACAGCACCAAGTGCTTTGAAGAGGCAATAAAACTGGCCTCTGATTTTCCTCCTTTTTTTTTCAAAACAAAAGTATATTTCCATTAAATATATTACTTTTTAATAAACAGTCAAACCCATAAAAATATAGACGGCCCCACCAGGTGAGGCCGCTTACCTGCCCCAGTAAGGCTTACAAAAGCCCAGCACCCAACCAAAGAGGTGGTGGAGACAGGCAGAAAATGTCAGCGAAGGCGGGAGTGGCCGATTAAAACAAAGGAGAAAAGCAGAGGGGGGAGGGGAGCTGAATAAGGTGAGAAAAGCGCAGGCAGCCAAAAGCAAGCCTGACACCATACTGCCTGCCCCGGTCACCCCTAAAGCTCTGGCTCTACAGGCCAGCAGCAGCAGCCCGCAAAACAGAGACTGCCATATAAGGAGGAATCAAAGTCAGGCCATATGCACACTCACTTGCAGTGCAGCCTGACAATGTTGAAATAAGCAAAACACATGAACATACAGTAAACCATACACACAATACACATCCCTCTACCCCCCCCCCCCCCATAGTGAAGGGAGAAGGGACCGTAACGGGAGAGTAAGGGGCTAAGGGGACCCTCGGGTCAGGGGCATCCCATTTCCGGATCACCATGCCCGATAGCCGCATTGCCCCACGCATGAGGTCGAGCGGAGGAGATAAGCTCCTAGGCACTTAAAGTGCCATCTACCATTTGCCCAGTGAGCAGCCTAGGCTGGGAGGCTTCCATTCCACCATCAAGGTATAAACACTCAAACCGGGCAGAAATAGACCAAAAGGGGGGTGCCGGGGTAAGACCCCGGCTACCTGTAAGCAGGAGACTTCAATCTTCTGTCTTGTCGTCAAGCAGAGAGAAAAATACTGGTGATTGAAGGGAGGTACCAGGTATATATAGGCCGGAAGGGGGCTCGTTACAAGGCTTCCTCTCTGCACTGCGTCACCTGGCGGTGAGTTAACCCATTAAGTGAAGAATATTTAAAAGTGAAGCGGGGTGTGTGGCACACCAAGAATATAGAGCTTCAGTCTTGCGCAGAGACTCTGTGGCCGCCAGATAGTACTTTAGAGCACAAACCACATCCAACGAGTGAAGATTAAGGCAGAACAAGTGAAAGGTTGTGTCACCCCGCAATCGCAGAACCACCTTGTCCTTGTCAATGGCAGCTTGTATGACAAGGCCACCAGCTAGGATACCCTCTGCCAAGGACCATGTGAGGTAGGCCTGGCACATCCAGTAGTAAATCTTAAAACTGTGACCAGGCAATCTGGTCACAAAGAGGTACACCTCAGGGATACCAAGCTGGCACAAATCAGGCAAAACACCTTTGGATGGAAGGTCCACTCTCTACTAGATTCATTTCTCAGCTGAGAAAATATGTGCAGGTGTTGTCCCCACGGGAACTTGGATGATTAAAATGCATAGCCTGATGTTTCACATACGCCACAGTAATCACGTTGTCTGACTGGTCTTGGACCAGATGCCCCTTGCGACTACTGGTGCAGTGGGACGGGAAGGAGGATCTATAAGGTTGATGGGTAATCAGGATACATTCAAAGACCTACTCCCCTGCACTGTCAGCCGATTCCACACACCTCCCCAACCAGACTGGAATTTGTGGCAATTATAGTCCACTGACATGGTATAAATGAGCGACCTTGAGCATGACTGGCAACGCCGCTCTAGGGATGACCAAACCGCCATAGGTCACCTCCAGGCCCAGCGGTGATCAATCCCAATGCAACAAAATAGTGAACTGCGACCTGGAATGGCTCTGAGAATAAGGGACTACCTCAAAGTATTTCAAACTTCAAGACCAGAAGTCACATACACTGGGCTGTGTAGTGGAGCACAGGGTTACCACACACTACTGTAGTCTTCCCAGAAAGCAGCCCTGCTGTGAGGGTGTTATCTGGGACTTGGGGTAATTGATTACCCACGAAATGTCTTCAGCACAGTTCATACTGTATTAATATAGCTGTCATCCTCCGCCTGATCAAAAGGCCATCAAAGTACAGTGCAGTGCAGATTCCCTGGGTGCTGAGGAGATCTCAGGTGAGTGCCGCAAATTGGTAATGAAGTTGGCTCAGGCAAACCACAGGAATTGATGATGTTCCTGGAAGATCGTAAAGTGTAGATATGTGTCTGATGTTGATTGTCGCTAGGTGCCCCCCCATGAAAGGCTGACACCACCACCACTTGGAGACACAATCTTGAACTGTGTTGGCCCATTAGCTCGGAGGGATGCATTTAAATGAGTAGCTGCTTGATGGAGTAGGACCAATCAGCTGCAGTATTGCACAAAAAATTCTAAACACCCATTCTCTCTCATAAAAGATCCCATGTATAAGTTCTGGCCCTGCCACATCATACATGGGAAGTGCCAGACACGATGACCCATTCCCTTACAGTGAATAGGCTCTGTTCGCTGTGATGTTGAGGGTGGAGTACAAATGGTAGATGGCAAACCATACCAGTAAGTTTCTGAGCGCTGGACCGAATAAAACTGCTGTGGTGGTGGTGGGGGGGGGGGGGGGGGGGGCACGTATACTTTTTTTCTTGCCTTTACAGACCCTCTAGTTATTTACTGTAGTACGCTTAATGTTTCTGTGAATTTAATATTAATTGACCTATAATTAGATATACTTGCTGGGAGTTGGAGAATATATATATATATATATATATATATATATATATATAACAATACAATAACTTTGTATTAGAAGTTCTTGGTGATTTGGTGATGTGTGCGTAAGCAAACTCTGTACGGTATGTTAACCAAACAAATGTTTTATTTCATACTTTTACAACATCTTTAGTTTAGTGTGATACAAGAAACAATGCAATGTTGCTTTCATAAGTAATACAGTAATACAGCATTCCATGACACATTACAGACATTCGACAATAGTGGATTGCATAACATTCATTACAATCTAACTTCATTGCTGATATTGCCAGAAATTAACTTTTACAAACTAAATATAACCAAAATACACAGAACCATAAAAAGGAAGAGAGTTTGGAGGAAGTTCAAAAAATAAACATAACTACAGGAATAGAAGAAGAGAAAGATAGAGGAAGAGAGCGGGGGGGGGGGGGGGGGGGGGGGGGGAATGTGTCTCGAATCATACTTAATTTAAATTTGCTATATTTGAATACTTTTTAAGTCTCTTCAAAACCCTATCTTTGTTTTAAAGCATGTATTAACATTTCATTCATTTGTATCTCATATAAGATGTGATTAGCAATCAACACGATTAAAGGAAATTTGTGATTAATGAGACACTAACATCTAAGTGTGGTTATAATTCATTAGCTTCCAGTTCAAACAAAAGGGAAAACAATTAATGAAATCAACAAAGGGAATCAGCCAGAAGAAAGCACATCATGGGCACCTTTCTCTCTGCATCTAAACAAAAAATAAATTTGCAAGCAATGACTACAAATCAGTGTGATTCATTGTGTTAAACAGAAAATCACATATGCCTGGTAGTCATCCATAACCAGTTCAATTTTCACTTGCAAAAGGTGTCAAGCCAAAGCATGACTTATTGCTAAATAATGAATGGAAAAGGATGATCTGAAAGTACCAGAGGTACCAATATGTCCAGTAATAAAATAGAAAAAAAGGAAAAAAAGGAAAACGTAATTGCAGATTGAAATGCAGGCCATAAATAAGTAAAAATGAAGAAGAAACAGCAGGAGACTACATTTTCTTGGATAACATTGGAGTAGAGGCAGTCACAAAGTTGCACATGAATGGACACAGCATACAAAATACATTGATGCTTCCCAAAGGTAAAGTAACCTAAACTATTTAAAACGTTCACAATACCTCTCTGGAAGAGATACTGGGTTTCTCACCACTTTTTGGTTAGGGTTTAGTGCTGATAATCATATAAATTGGGTCTATAAGCTCAGTGGTTTGGCATGCAGGATCCCTGGGGGCTCCCCCCTTATATTAAAGAGGTTTAAATATCTATATTAAAGGAAGCCCCCTCCCTTCCTGTAACCTTGCAGCAGCATCTAGAAGAAACTTGGCACAGACTTCTGGCACTCCCCCAGAAATCAACAACCATAGAGCACTTCGTTGACTGTATATTGCAGCATTGTGATTAACCGCCAATGTATGCAAGTATAAACAAACTGCCTGCAATTGTACTGGAGGGCAGCAATGCCAACTGACTTCAAAATAATTTCTCCGGGGGTGGGGGAGAGCTTTGTGATTATATGTTTTATGTTGGTGCTGGAACAACCCCTTAAAGCATTTTCTGCACACAATGGCATCCCTCTAGCTGTACTCTTGACTATATAATTGATTTGCCTGCAGTCTCAAAAAGATAGGGCAAGTACGGCTAGAGAGATAGTAGGAATGTAGTTTTTGAAGAAAATTACATATTTTACAATATCGGAACAAGGAGGGGCTCCTATTTTAACAATAAACCACATAGGAACACTGCCTACCAGACCCACAAAAAATTTTAGAAAGCAAAATGTAAATTGATTTTGGCTCTCACATAGTTGCCACAACATTTTCCACTTTAGTTACCTTGCCATGACGAACCTTCATGCAAAAAGGATATTTGCAGTTGTAAATCAACACACAGCACCAGTACATGTACTATGATAGGGGGAGATGAGGGACAGTACGTACATATCCCAATCATTTCCAAGACTACACCACCTGCCCACATACAGTTATCTCCTGTGCTCAAGAGAGTGATCCCAGAGAAAAGAGCATAGTAATCATGAGCTGGATTACTCAGGTTAATCACACAGAATATTTAGGGGATTAAAAAATGAACATCCCCCAAAAAATTTCAGAGGCAGCAATGAAGAGTGGATTCATCTCCTATAATGGGCAGGCCAAAGTCCGCATAATGTTAAGGGGTATATGGCTTCATGGCCAAAATAGCTATCAAAGTGTCAAGCTGCAGATGGCCGGGGCTACAACCCAAGGGTACCTGGTCAGCAGAATATTCTACAGCACTGGCTTTTAACCTTTTTATGGCAAGTACTCCCTAGCAATACGAAGTTCCAACCAAGTGCCCCCAAAGGGGAGATCAATTATATACGCTACCAAAATAAGTGGGCCACAGGCCTTGTAGAACTTAAACTTATAATTCTGATGTACAGAAAATCCCCATTATGCTCAACGGTAACTGTGTCCTTCAGGACAGCCACGGGGATACAGAGAGGCTCCTCCCCCAAGAGAGGAAACACAAATTGAAAGCCCCACCCTTGCCTCACAGACCTCAGTATTAAGCATCGGGAGAGTTGCGTTCCTAAGGGTGGGATACTGCTTGTAGAACTTTCCTACCAAAGGATAAGAAGTCTAGGCGGTAATGTTTTAAAAATGTGTGGGGCGAAGACCATGTGGCAGCTTTACAAATATCATCAATAGAGGCCCCCTTCTTTTGTGTCCTTCTCTACCGATCTCATGGAATGGGCTGAAATATAAGTATACAGGTGTAAGACAAGGAGATTGCCTGCCTAATCCATCTATCAATGGTATTCTTAGAGGCCGGGAGACCTTTATTCTTGCCACAAAAGGAACCAATAAATGATCTGTTCTATGGAAAACATGAGTATGTTCTAAGTAGGAAACTCTGAATCAAGTGTAAACGGAAATTTAGAGGATATATTGGGCAGATATAGGGGATCTGGTGAAATAATTACTCTGTCTGCAAGAACCATACAGTAAGGATTCCCCATGGAGAGAGCCTGAAGGCTTCTAGCAGAAGTAATGGCCAGGAGGAAACTAGTTTTAAGTGATAAGACCTTGTCTGCAGCCTCCTACAGTGGTTCAATTGGAGGTTTGACCAAGGACCGTGAGTAATAGGTCTTTTCCTAGCTATGGCAATAAAGAATCTATTAATCAAACCCTCTCTTCTGAGGCTCTTGATAGGAATGAGGCTTGTGTTTTGATTGTACTTACTGCTAATCCCAACTCAAAACTCTCCTGTAAAAACTCCAGAACTGTGGCTGTGAGATTCTTCTTCAGACTGTTAACTTCACAGAATGAAGATAATCTTTACCATATCTTTAAATAAATGTGTCTAGTTTCTACTAATTAAAGTTTCATGGTCCGGAATTAGAGGAAGTTTCCAGTAATCTTCCACTGATAGACTTCTGAGGATGATAAACTGTATGGCGTATGAGAGATGGAAGTGCAAAGGATAGGCTAAAGCATCTATCCCCAGGGCTTCGCCCCCTTTCATTAGAGAGAAAAACCATTGGCATTTTCTGTTTTCTTCTGTGGCAAATAGGTCTGAAGAAATATTAGCTGGTGCAATACCCATTCTCCCTGCAGCAGAGGGGTTCTGCTCAGGAAGTCTGCAACTCCATTTAGAGTTCCTTTTAGATGCACTGCTAAATTGGAGTTTATCTGAGGGGTACTAGGAAGGAGTAAGCTAAATTTTGCAGATTGATTGATATTGTGCCCCCCTGGTGATTGATGTAAGCTACTGCTGCAATGTCCAAACAGACCTGAACATCTTTGCCCTTTATGTTGTGTAACAGTTATTTTGTGCCAACAGTTCCCTGTAGGAATGGCCTCGCAAATGCGGCCGCCCGCCTTCTTCTCCTGTCCTCCACTGAAAGGCTTGAGCAGGCCAAGCTACGCCCCAGCTGATGTCGCAGGCGTGGCCGTCCCACCCCCTTCCCGAGTTAGCCAATAGGCATGCTGCATGGCTGGTGGCCACACCCCCTCGTGTCAAGGGGGCCTCCCCCTCCAAACACGGGCAGCCGAGCTCTGAATGAGCTATGACGAGCATGATTTCCAGCAGTAGTAATCACAAACACAATGACACCGGGGATCCTGGCTTTCTAGCTCTGCCCCACCCAGCAGCCAGGGGGAAGGCAGTCTGCGTCTCTCGGAGGGTGTCATGGGGGTTAGTGACCCAGGTGGTAGAGGGACTGGGGCATCATGCAAGGCCCAGAGATCAGGTACCCTACTGAGGCACGCTTACCTGGACCCATGCACTCTCCCCTCACTCTGCATGATCTCACAATATTGGCTTAGGAACCGACTTCAGGCAACTAACAGGGGTCCCCAAGGAACGCTGCATCTAGTGAGGGGGAGACGGAGTCAATGCCCCCGGTCAGCACTGTGACTAAAAAAAATAAATAAATAACCACAGTCCCTTGCAACTGCAGGAAAAGAACTGAGGAGATCCTGTCACAGCCTGCCCTATATAGGCCGGGTGGAGCTAGTTTTTTTCTATCTTGCAGTCACCTCCAACAGCTAAAAATAACGCACGCATTGCTATTGGTGGTGCCCTAGAATGGAAGAGATGAGAAATACCCCTCTACGAATGCCACAAAAGTGGAAGTTATCCTATGCAGTGCTGTATTATGCAGAATTTTTCTTCTGTACTATTGGAGTGCCAAGGCAATATACATAATAGCTCTCCAGTCAAAAATGAGTGTCACTGATTTATATGCAGCTGCTCAACCATAAATACCCATTTTATAAAGCTCATAATATTTAATTTGCGCAGATGTGGGCTCTAGGGTCAGTCTAGATCAGACATGCTGAACCTGTGGCCCCCCAATGCTGTCTGATGTGGCCTGCGTTCTCAAATATGGGAATGCAGAGATGGAAGGACGTCTACATGGAGCACAAGATAGGAGCATTATACAGGGAAGGATATAAACTCCAGGGCTGTGGAATAAGCAACCCAACGCCCCCACTCCTCTATTTTATCAGGCTCCAGCTCAGACTCCTTCATAAATTTGCAACACCTAGTGATAACAAATTTACTGTAGTAAAATGGTATCAGGCCTTTTCTCTCCATTCTATAAGCAAGTCATCAGACTGTTTCTCACCATTCTAGAAGAAAATCTTCTTCATGGGGACAGAGAGGGAAACTGTCTTCCCCCTGGGCCCTGGAGTAGAAGAAGAGAGAAAACAATTCTACAGGTGAAAATCACAGAATTGTAATTTCTTTTTATTTTTGGATTCCGTCTCTAGGGGGCCCCTCTGCCTCCCACACTCCTCGCCATGGACAGGGAGACAGAATCCAGGAATAAAAAAAAAATTACAATTACAATTCAGTGATTCTCACCTGAATGATTGTCTCTGTTCTTCCAGTCCAGGGCATCAGCAAATCAGATACAAATGGGTTAACTCTTGAATGAAGGGCAGGACTGCAAGATAAGAGGGTGTGGCTCCTCATGGCCTATATATGCTGCCGGCTGCTCTCTGCCATCCAATAACTGAAAAACAGTAGAAACAGCCGCCCGGGAGGATAAGGCATCCTAAGAAGCCCTATGTTTAGTTGGAAAACAAGGAGGCACAAGAAAAGCTCCTCTCTTCCTATGTCCCTTTTTTTTTTTTTTTTAATGCTGATCAACATATATACAAGCTCCACAGGACTATGGCATGCAAGGAATGGCTACAGTAGCCTAGCAGAGAGGGTGGGCCTGATGCTCTGGAGTGGAAGAAGAGAGAAATGGGATCTCCAAAGCAGTGTCCTTGTTCTTATTCCTCTAATCTGGGGAGTAAGACAAAACCAAAATTAAACTTTAGCTGAAGAGCTTACTACTGTCTGCAATACCTTTCTACCAAAGGCGACATCCGATGAGTCTCTAAGGTCTGTCTTATACAACTTAGTAAATGTATGAACTGAAGACTATGCAGTGGCCTTGCACACCAGTTCTACCGAAGCCTGGTGCTGAAAATCCCAGGACGCTCCGATAGCCCTGGTAGAATAGGCCATAACCCGAAAAGGAGGTTTCTTCCAACTGAAGACATAGACCCTTATTACTGCTTATCTGATCTATTGGCTGATGGTAGACTTGGCTGGCGGTAGACATTTTCGTGGTCCCTCAAATATGATAAATAAGGAGTCAGTCTTACAAAAGGTCTACGTAGCAGAGATATAGTATTTTGGAGCTTTCACTATACCCAGGGAGTGGAGGACTCCCTCCTTATGGCTAACCAGAGCCAGACATACGGAGGGCAAAACCACCTCCTCGCTAAGACTGATACCACCTTAGGAGGACCGCCTTTTTCTTGTGTAGGACTAATAAAGAAAGCTTAACCGATAAGGCTGCTAACTCAGAAACTGAAAGATGGAAAAGAAAGATATCTGTCCCTTTAGAGTGCTCAATTGAATATTCCAAAATTATGAAGATAGAAAAAGTTTTACATGTGAAACCTCTAGATTCACACCAAGCAATAAAAAAGTGAGAAAGAAATCGTAAATTGTGGTGCTGTAGAGGCCCCTGTGTGAGAAGATCTGGATCATCGGGCAGCCACCAATGATTGCCTTCTAACATACTTACTATGTTTGAAAACCTGCTTCTCCTTGGCCAACGAGGTGCCAGGAGTGGAAACAGAGGAAACGCATGAAGAATAGTGACCAAGAAATGGTCAGGGCATCCATTGCTACAGCTAGAGGATCCCTGGACCGGAAGACAAACCTCAGAACTTTCCGATTGTGGCGGGACGCAAAGAGGTCCACGTCTGGAACTCACAATGTATGCATAGCGCTCAAAAGATTTCCTGACTGAGGGACCATTCTCCCTGATCCAAGATTGCTCTGCTTAGACTATCGGCATGCACGTTGTACATTCCATGTATGTGGATCGCCAGAGTAAGATCCAACTCACCTCCTTCATAGCGCTCCTGCTTCTGTTGACCCCCAGTGGTTGATATATGCCACCGCCGTCAGGGTGTTGGTTTGAACCCTGACAGGATAACCCCTCAAATCGGAGAGTGTGTTAGAGATCGTAGAAACGCTTTCAGTTCCAGGATATTTATGGGAAGTTTGCTCTCCCCCAGTCCCCACTGTCCCTGGATTGTCTGTGACCCCATGACACCCTCACAACCCATTAGGCTGGCATCTGTGGTAACAGTCTTACACTATACTGGAAGAAAGCATTTGCCCACCTGTAGATGCTGGGGATTCGAGCCCAACAGATGTATTCCCTGACAGTCAGATGAGGGCAGGTCAAAAGAGCCTGAACCCTGGCCTGAAGTGAGAGCCTCTTTTGTTCTGGAAGAAATATTCTGGCTTGAGCTGTGTCTATGTCATTCCCAGAAAAGAGACTGTCCAGTCAAATATTTCTAGTCGATAAGACTCTCTGTATCTCTAAAGGTCTCATGAAAGGAAGGGACCATGATTAAAAGATTGTCTAAGTAAGGGGTTATTAGTATCCCCTGATTTCTTAGAAGGGCCATGATGCCTGAAAGAACCTTGGAGCCGAAGACAGGCCAAATGGCAGAGCCACACACTGAAAGTGTAGGGCATTTACTGCAAAGTGCAAATACTTTTGATGGTCTGAAAAGATAGGGATATGTAGGTAGGCATCCTTTACATCCACAGTGGTCATGAAATCCCCTGGCTGAAGTGTGCCATTGTGGATCTTAAATATTGCATGTGAAATCTCAGAAGTTGGACAAAACTGTTGAGGCCCTTGAGGTCTAATATTGGGCACACAAAACTGTCCCTCTTGGGGATTACAAATAAATTGAACAGAAATCAGAGACCCCTCTCTGAAAAGGGAACGGGACATACTACTCCCAGCTGCAACAGGTGAGCTACAACGGATCTCAACGCTTCTACTTCTTCTTTTCCCAGATTGCAGGATACCCTTGACATAAACAACCTCTGAGGAGGTCTGCCCACTAATTCGATCTTGTAGCCTGAAGAAATTCTCCAGTATCCAAACAACTGTTACATGGAGCTTTCAGATGGGAGCAAAATGCAGAACCTGCCCCGCCTCCCTTCATGCCCGAGGGGGCTTAGAAGGGAGTTTAGCCCTATTTCGCCAGAAAGATTTGGCCCTGTTCTGGATCTTCGGTTTATTCCAAAATTCCTCTTGGGTTCTGGAGGAGAACGAACCTCTACCACCACGAAAAGGAAGAGAGTTGGAAGACCTGCGTAAAAATGACCTCTTTCTTTGTTGGAGAATGGTAGAATTGCCCCTGTGGCCTTCTTCATAATATCATCCAAGTGTTCCCCAAACAGGTGACTACCCCAAAAAGGGAAGTTCTGTCAAGGTCTACTAAGAGGTTGCCTTTGCCGACCATTGTTTAATCCATATAGAATGTCTCAGAGCCACTAACAGAGCTAAAGCTCTAGCATTTAGTCTGACCATATATCATCCATAAAAGAGATCATGTACTTGCACCAGAGGCAAAATTACATCCCTATCCCGTGGTTCCATGCCTCTTTTAATGCATAATATCTTGGTGGCCTTGGAAGCAGCTGCTTGACATTGCTTGACATAGTCTGTGATCTACCAGTACCCCCCAAATCCTTCTCAAAAAATGTTTCTTCCAGTTTTACTCCCCCCAAGGACATATGTGGCCTCCAGGTTACTAGACCCCAAGTGCAAGACTTTACAAAACTCCACATTGAACTTCATTTGCCCAGTGGATGCCCAAACACTCAAAAGTGTCTAAATCAGCTTGAAGCTTGTGAACATCTTCAATAGATTGCACGGTGCTAAATATCGTTTTGTCATCTGTAACAATAGAGAC
This sequence comes from Gastrophryne carolinensis, assembly GCA_027917425.1. Taxonomy (NCBI): domain Eukaryota; kingdom Metazoa; phylum Chordata; class Amphibia; order Anura; family Microhylidae; genus Gastrophryne; species Gastrophryne carolinensis. Next base: position 540,853,788 of record CM051234.1, read on the forward strand.
AGTGCATTTAAATCCATTTTCTATGTCATTTATAAACAAGTTGAATAATAGTGGGCCCAGCACTGAACCCTGGGGTACAACACTTACAAATGGTAACAAAGTATTTTTCATTAACCACAACTCTCTGCACACGATCCTTCAGCCAGTTTTCAATCCAGTTACAAGCTGTATTTTCTAATCCCGAAGACCTCAATTACCCGAATAAGCATCTATGGGGGACAGTGTCAAATGCTTTTGCAAAATCCAGAAAATCTATATCCACAGCTGCTCCTCTGTCCAGGCTTCTACTCGTCTCCTCATATAAGCCAATCAGGCTAGTCTGGCAGATTCGGCCCTTAGTAAAACCGTGTCGATTGTCACTTATGTTATGCATAGTTACATATTTGTGTATGTAGTCTCTTAATAGCCTCTCAAGCAATTTTCCCACAATACATGTTAAACTTACAGGTCTGAAATTGCCTGGAGAAGACCTGGAGCCCGTTTTAAAAATAGGCACCACATTTGCCTTGTGCCAATCTCTTGGCACTATAACAGTTGTTATTGAGTCTTTAAAGATCAAGAACAGGGGTGGTGAGATAACTGAGTTTAGTTCTTTAATAACTCTTAGGTGAAGTCCATCTGGTCCTGCAGTCTTATTTACATTTACAGTATTTAGTTTTTCTGTTTAGCTTATTGAGCTTTATACTTGGGCTATTGCTATCAGTGGCATTTCCTGTGTTGGCTCCTTGCTCCTCTCTTGTGTTCACAGAGCTAAAGAACACAGCCTTTTTTTCATTCCCAGTGACCATTTCCCCATTATCATTAATTAGGGCACCTACCTGTTCTGATTTAGGTTTTTTTTTTAATTTATATATTTAATAAAAGTTTAGGGTTTGTTTTGCTTTCTTTGGCCACTTCTTTCATTTTGTGCATTTACCAACCTTATTTCTTTCTTACATGCTTTATTTACTAAATTATACTTCTCAAGTGTTACAGATGAGAGCTCAGCCTTGTAATGTTTAAATGCCCTTTTCTGGTTCTTTATTGTCCTTTTAACCACAGGTGTCAGCCATGAGGAGATTCATTTTAGCTGCTTATATTTGTTACCCATAGTAATACATTTTGCAACGTTGGTACTCAAAATTGATTTAAAGCACTCACATGTGGCATCTGTATCCTTCTACCTAAACAGATGCTCCTAGTCTATGTCCTGTAGTGCAGCCCTGTGCCTAGGGAAGTTGGACTTCTGAAAATTCAGTGTTTTTGCCCTCCCAGACAGAAAATCTTTCTTACACTTTAGGTTAAAATGTCCTCAGTTATGTTTGGGGGTCTATAGATTACTCCTATTTTTATTTTGACATTGTTTACATTGTCCTGCACTTCTACCCACAAGGATTCTGCATCCTCATAATCTTCTGCTAGTATCCTCTCATTAATATGTGCTTCGAATTCTTGCTTTACATAGAGACACACTCTGCCCCTTCCCTTTTTGCCCCAATCAAGGGCCTTGGAGCAGCATGAAGATACCTGTATAGCCCTGTGCCAAAACTATTCAGAACAGTTGCAGTTTCTGTTCCAGTTTGGCTGCCTTCGCACGTGCCTGAATTGCAGCTGGAACAGAAACCGCTACTGCAACTGCATAGGTGTGAATGCAGTGTAAGGGACAGAAGAAACTTGGAAAACTCATTATCTATCACCACTGGAACACCCTGCTGCTGGGTATCACTGATTCTTTTTTTTTTTTTTTTATAAACAAGGACCTTAGATTGAGAAAACATTTGTAAACTTGTTATTAAAGTCATATTAAATTATACACCATTAGTAAGAGATTCTCTTTTGTTATGCTGGAGCTGAAGTCAGTACACTTCTACCGACTAGCTCCAACTCCGACGCCACAGCCCTGATAAGCACATTGCTAGGGAGGGGAAGATAAAACTGAAGTATAAACAGAGGCTCAGTAAGAAGGGGAAATTTCAAGATAAATGGGACAAAAAGGAATGATAAGGAAAGGGCTACAATAGAGGACCCATATGTTTGGAGAAGGTAACCAGCATGTGTATGGGTAGCTTGTAGTGAAGGTTACATTTGAACATCTGCAGAAATAAGTGTGTAAAAAATATCTTTAATGCCGTGTGTGCAATCTGTTTAGGATATTAATTCTGTTCAAATTCTAAATTGTACTTCACTGGGGCCGCAATCAATTACTTCCAAGTCATTGTCCAGGCAGAGGACTGAACTGACGGCTGTACGGCCCGATTGGCATTTATGTATTCTTACACAATGTCACAGGCATGCCCCTCTTTTCACTTCAATGGAACAGGCATGTTGAGACCTAGCACGTCCCCTCCATTGTAGTGAATGGAGGGGGCGTGTTGGTGCCACTGTGACCGATGACAGGAGTGGAACCCCATTAAGAATATGGAATTAATGGATGATCGGGCCTGGCAGTGTAGGAAAAGAAGGGTTCATCTGTGAGGGACAAAAACAGAGTATTTTTTTGCCTGGACAATGACTTTAAGGTCTAGATTTACAATTACAGTACAAATGGTTAATAGAATACGGAGACAGAATAAAAGGAACTAGGTCTACAGTTGATGGGAGACCAGTTTACTTACTTTGCCCAGTAATTCTCCTAGAGTCACATCTTCATGATTAAGAATCCATTTTTTATCCTGGGGAAAAAAATCATCACATCATCACACTAAAGCACTGAAAAGATTTTGCAGGTAGCTGTAGAAAATTGTACAGAATTTTACAATTACTACCACACAGTCAAAAATTGTGTAAAAAGCTAGTAAAATACTCAGCACAACAGGATATTAAAAGCATCATAAGTGTAATTTCATTTTACAGAGCAAGGCTTGCCACATAATGGTATATTTATAAGCCCTGCACAGCATGTGCCATTTTCCAATGATCCGGATATGGAGCCATCTCTTTTTGATTTCTGAAGTTTCTTTCATTGCAGCAGATAAAATATAAGATGGTTACTTATCAAAACGTTTATTTTACAACTGTAACTAACTACTTCTCTGTTATGGTTAAGATTTGGTACAAAGCACATGTAATACTCCCAAGAAAATATCATCAACATAATAATGGTCTAAACAATACAAAGCAGGGCAAAAAAATTTAATAAGTGTGCACCATAACAAAAAGGGTTAAAAGAGAGGATTCAAACAAACAGCAGCGCCCTGTGTAAGCATGGAAGGCATGGTCAGCGCTTCAAAGCAGATTCCATCCCGGCCAGGGCAGAAGTGAAGTTGTGCGTTCAAGAGGCCACCACTAGTGATTGGTGCCCTAGCAGACATTTCCTTCTGGCAGCAGGCTAACCATTTGGAACGCACAGATGCGCTCCAGAGGATGGAAGAAAAGGTGGCAGTCGAGTGTCGTCCCTCTTCGAATCCCGGGGCACACTATACCAGCTGCACCAGGGTGGACAGCGCTGAGGAGCCTGTTGAATCTTCTTGGCATAACACTGAATTAATTGCCGCATGAGACAGCGGTACAAGAGATTTCACTGCAGCTATTATGTACGTCGGATAAATCTGTCAGTCCTGTGTTATCCATCACTAAACCTATTCCTAGGTGAGTTGCTTTCCCTAACTTTATCTGGATACTTACCATGCATGTATATACATCCCAAATTTAATGAAAAGACTATGGTCCATATTTTTTGTTTACCATGGATCTCTAGTGGGCTAATACTAATATTAAGGACCCAAACATAATAGTTTCCTCTTTTAGAGCTGTGCGTCAACTTAACAAAGGGAGTTTTGTCTCTAATATCTTACCTGCATATCAGGTACTTATGGAAGCACAAATAATATGTAAAATGATAGATTTTTTGGGGGGGATATAGTGGTTGATTGTAACATTTTCTTAATGTATTTTATTTAATCTAGAATTTGGACTCTACCTAGAAGGGCACTGAGGAAGCCATAACGGGTGAAATTAGTCTGCTCAACTGCACACAGCAATGTATTTTAGCCACAACCATTCAATTGGATTGTAAACCCGGTGATGTTTTCTTCTAAAATGAACTGTTAAATAGCTTCAATATACATTTTTGACACACAAATAAAAGCCATGTTTTTAGACTTATTGGGAGTATAATGGTTAATTAGCTACATTTGTTTCAGAGTGGGGTCAGCTTCACTGGCATAGTACTTTTGTGTTGGGGAAAGCCTGAGCCTCAACTAAACTCTATAGGTCATATTTCAGCCCGGAACCAGACCAGCAATAATTGATATTTTTCTCATCACCCCCTTTTTTTTTTTCTTTCCTCCCTTCCCCCTCCCCATAACCAGGTTTAGGCGGGTCACGCTATTTTTCAGTGTTGTTCTTTTATGACCATCACTAATTTAAGAGGTTCCTGCATATTAAAGGCACTGTATCGTAAATTTGTGTAAAATTACAAATCTATAAAAACATCTTGTCTAATGAGAGGAGGGGTCACCTATACACCCGAACAGAATAAAAGTTCCACCAAGCTTGTCATTTTCTTCACCTAGTAGGAATAAAATCCAGGGGTGAAATGTTGAGTGTTTCAGGGGTGACAGTACCTGTCAGCCCCGATTCCTCTTCATTCCATTACAAGAAATAAACTGGATGGAAATTTCTTGATGCTGTGTGTATAAGTGACCCCTCCTCCCGCCATCCAGTATACATTTATCATTGGGACAATTTTTAACAATAGTGCTCCTTTATCCCTTTCAGTGCCAATCACGTAGATTCTACGTGCTCGCTTCTACTCCACTTAAGTGCCAAGCACATAGAATCTACGTGCCTGACTTTCCCCCCTGCTAGTTAAAAAAATAAAAATAAAAAATACCTTGTTGGATCCGGCCGGGCCTCCTCTTTAATTTGGTGCCATCCGATCCCCCATTACCTGCCTCCCCAAAGCCCAGGGGGAGGCAGAAGAGCCCGTGCTCACACAGGCTATGTGGGCTCGTAGGCTGCAGGGTGGGGGGGCCACTCTGTTCCTACAAGCCCCCATAGCTGGTCCCGGGCTGATAATGCTGGGTAAAGGGGACCCCATTTCAATTTTTTGGGGAATTTTTAAGGGTTTTCCCTTTTTTTAAATTACCCCTTATGTTCTGTCGCCTAGCAGCTATAAAAGGCTGCAGCAGGAGAGCAGGGAGCCAGATTGATAAGCGTGGGACACAGGGATGGATGGGAGGTAAGTATTAAAAAAATCAATAAATAAATAAATAAATTATATATATATTATATTTTTTTTTCTGCTTGTTTTTTATACACTTAACCCCTTGTGAAATGGTAAGGGGTCCATGAGACCCCTTATACCAGTTCACAAGGATGGCAGGTGACTTGCCGTTAACCCCCGGCACCCCTATTACCTGCCTCCCCAAAGCCCAGGGGGGGCAGAAGAGCCCGGGCCCACATAGGCTATGTGGGCCTGTAGGCTGCAGGGTGGGGGGCCACAAAAGCTGGCCCCTCCACTCTGTTCCTACAAGCCCCCATAGCTGGGGGGGGGGGGGTTAACCCTTAAAATTCCCCAAAAATTCCCCCGGGGAGGGGGGACCCTATGTCATTTTTTTTTTTAATTAACCCCTTATGTTTATAGTGTGGATAGTAGTAGTATTTTATTTGTAAATGTTATAAAGTGCCATTTTCAGTTTGGGGGGTCTCCTGGGCAGGAATGGGGGGCTACCGATACATATGTGGTAGCGTTGTAATCGGGAGAAATTGGGCTTTCACATGCAATATGTTTTTCTCTAATAAAGTAAATGTTTTATTTAAAATAAAGGAGACAATTGTCTAAAAAATATTTATTTATTTTTACACAAAAATATTTAAAAAAACAGTAGAAAAATTACAAACAAGACATTTCATGTTCAAGCCTAACCTCCGCTGCAAAATATATATCTATAATTTTCCTGGAAATTCTGGCAAAAATCACGGTTAAACATGGCGCAGAATGGGTAAAAATGACCTGTCAACAGAGGGTGACAAAACTTCAAGTAGGTTGGCAATTAAAAGAGTTAATAGTACCTATGCATGTTGGGTTTTGTTCTGCTCGGGGGACGTTGCTCTTTCAGATTTAGCTTGGTTTTTCTTGTTTGCATATTTATATTTTAGGAAAACATGTTATTTATCCAGTTTTTTTATTCATTTTTTTAAGGGAAACCCTGTGCAACCTAAGAATTCTTTGAGGGATTACTTCCAGAAAGGTGAGCCTACTACAACAAGCTGGGTACTCTTACAAAGTTTAACATGTGTACTTTCAGAGAATATATGGTTTATAGGGGATATTCCAAATGTAAAGGGTTGTTTTGGTTTAAAAATTGCAAGGTGCGCATTTTGTCTGCAGAGCTGAAATTTTCAGGTAAAATTACTGTTATGTGCATGCTTTACTTTGGGGTGTTTGCCAACTCTTCCCTTGACAGTACCTATGCATGTTGGGTATCGTTCTGTTCTGTTGCTTTTTGAGATTTTACTTGTTTTTTCTTGTTTGCATATAGTTTTTTTTTTCTTTTTTTTTTTTTAGGAAAATGTGGCTTGATACTTCCTTTTTATTCTTTTTTAGGGAAACTTTGTGCAACCAAAGAATACATTGAGGGATTACTTCCAGAAAACTAAGCCCACATAAACAAGCTTGGTACGCCTAGAAAGCATGAGGTGTGTACTTCCAGAGAATATATGTTGTGGGGGGTATTTTAAATGTAAATGGTTGTTTTTCTGGAAAAACTGCAAGGTACGCATAGCGCAGTTGTATTTTATTTAAACTCTTTATTTAGTAATTTTTCATTTCAAAACAGTACAGAATAAGCAATCAAGTAACGTTTCAGGTTAGGAACAGAAACCACAATACAGCAAAGCAAAGCAACCATCCGCCCTCATCTTCTCCTCTCCCGCAACCGTCGCAAGCCCATCAGGTTCTGTCTGGTGATGTCACTGGTTATATAGACCGTGCTCCTGAGTCCCGCGGGTCACATGGAACGCCCCTCACCCCCCCGCCATCTAGAGATTGGCTTCTATTCGTCGTGTCCAAGGTGGGGGGGGGGTAGAAGGAGAGAATAGGGGGACCACGGGGGTGCCCGTCGCACTTTAATTGATATGAGGCCCGTGCGACCCTCCCGAGGCCCGGGTTGTCTATTCCAGCCTGCGAGTCCTCCAGGAGCTCCATCTCTCACTTAGCAATAGAACTGGGGCTGCCGCTCCGCTGCACTGGAGCAAAAGAGAAAGAAAGAAGAAAGAAAGTAGAAGGAGAGAGACAACAGAATGATCGGGTAGGATAGATAGGGAGGGAAGGGGGGGTACACCTCTCTCGCGTCCGGGGTCAGGGGAGGCGGGTGGGGGGGGGGTCCGACTCCAGACCTTGAGCAAAGACCGCAGAGTCCCGAAAAAGGTACCAGGGGGTCCAAACTGCAGTGGACTGTTCTCCTCTGTCTTGGGAGGCCGCCGTCAGTTCCTCCATTTCTCTAACCCTGTTAACTTCTCGGATCCACTCCCCTTTTGTAGGGGTGTGTTCCGATTTCCAAAATCTGGGAATCAGTGCCCTAGCTGCATTAATAAAGGTGTATCAGTATTGACTTCTTGTAGCTGGTGACGCTATATGTGCTATGATGTAAAAGCATAAGAGCTGGGCAGAACGGGATCTGAGAGCCAGTGACTTCCGTCATGAGTGGAATCACTTCAGTCCAAAAAATATGGAAAAAAAACCCTTCTTCTTCCCCACATCGCCAACATCTAGGTGAGGTTCCTGGGAAACATACTGCCAGGTGCTTGGGAGTATAATACCACCTGGAGAAGTATTTGTAATTTGTTTCCTGTGTTTGTACCGCTATTGATGATTTGTGGGCAAGGGTGAATATCCGTTCCCACTCCTCCTCCGTGAACTCTCTCTCCAGGTCTCTCTCCCACTGCTGGCAGTAAGGTGGCCTTACTCCTTGCTCCTTGCCCAGTAATTGGTAAATCTGTGAGATCAGCCCAGCAGGGGGTCCCGCCTCGTAATAAGGGTTTCAAAGCCCGTAAGGTTTCGCTCGAGGGATTCTCTGGGGCCTGTCCGCTGCAAATAGTGCTGAAATAGCAATAAGCGCCAAGGATCCAGTCGTGGGTTGTTCCATCGGTCCCTGAGTTCTTCTACAGAGCACCAGGTCTTCCTCTGTATCAAGTCTTGCCCTCTAATCATCCCCAGCTCTCCCCACCCCACTGTTGCCCGGAGTCTTTGACCACATGGAAGATCGGGATTGTCCAGTAGCGGGATTAGCGGGGATGGCCAAGGGGATATCTCTTCTCTTGACCTCAACCCATCCCAGACCTCGAGGGTCTCCTTAACCATGGGGTGGGTTCTCACCCACTTAGCGGAATCCCTGGACGCCCACGATAAATCCTTTAGCGAAGTCTCCACACACTCAGCCTCAACGGCGACCCACTTTTTCCTGCCCAGTCCCCTATTCCAATCCACAATTCTCTGTAAATGACTCGCCTGCCAATATCTCAGCAGATTCGGTACTGCCAGACCTCCCCTGTGCCTAGGGCGCTGGAGAAGGGCAAGTCTTAGCCTAGGCCTCTTGTTACTCCAAATAAACTGTCTGAAGATCGAGTCCAAATTCTTGAAGTAACTCCTCGGGATGTGACATGGGAGAGTTTGAAGCAGATATAGAATTCTCGGTAGGACCACCATCTTTATGATATTTATGCGTCTCACCTACGTAAATGTTGGGATATTCCAGTTTGTCAGATCTAGCTTAGTCTTATTCAGCATTGGCACAAAGTTGAACTGGAAGAAATCATCAATATTGTTTGGTATTTTCACTCCTAGATAAGTTAGTGTAGGGGAAACCCATCTGAACGGGAAAGAGGCCCTGAGGTGTCTAGAGGTGTCGTCCGGGAGTCCCACGCTGAGTGCCTCGGATTTAACGAGATCGATCTTGAAGTTGGAAAGTTTACCGAACCTTTCAACCTCCTTCATTAGGACAGGAAGCCCTATCACCGGGTTTGATACAAAGGACAGTAGGTCATCTGCATATGCGGCAACCTTATGCTCCATGCCCCCAGCCTGGATCCCCCTGACGTCAGTATTATCCCTTATATGTCACAGGAAGGGTTCCATTATCAGTGCAAAAATGAGCGGTGTCTGGTGCCGTTCGAGATCGGGAAAGGCGAAGAGAAATCTCCGTTAACCTTTACTCTAGCTTGGGGTCTGGAATACAGCTCTGTGATGTATCTAAATGCTCTGGTCCCCAATCCTATATGTCTCAACACCTCGAATGCGAAATCCCAGTCTATGCAATCAAATGCTTTTTCAGCATCCGTCGATAGCAGCATGATCGGGGTTCCATCCAGGCGCGAGCGATGTATAAGATTCAAAGTCCTGACCGTATCATCCCTCGCCTCCCTGCCAGGTATAAAACCACATTGATCTTCCTCTATTAGGTCTGGTAGATACATTGTCAGTCGATTAGCCAGGATCTTAGTAAATAATTTGAGATCGACATTCAGGAGGGATATTGGGCGTTAGCTTTTGCAGCTTAGTGGGTCCCTTCCTGCCTTGTGAATCACAGTAACATGGGCCTCCAGTGCCTCCCTGGGAAGCAGCCCCGGGTCGTCCTCCCTCCCTATCGTATTGTAGGCGCGGAGAAAGTGTCTACCCAGGATAGGCAGAAATTCTTTGTAGTATGCGGCAGTCTGGGCCCGGCAATTTCCCTGAGGGAGTCTCCTTGATCGCATGTTGTAGCTCCGCCGTCGAAATCGGCTCTTCTAGCCTACTGATTGTCTCCGCACTCAACTGGGGCATACCTGATAATGTAATGTATCTCCTCTTCACTCCTCTCCACTCCAGGCATCCCTGAGGGTCTCCCGCTCCCTGTGCGTGTAGATTATAGAGTGATAATAGTCCCGGAACACCTTAGCGATGTCCGGCGTCTTATGGCATTTCTGTTGCTGTCCATCTTTAATTGCCTCAATAAAGTTCAGGGAACGTTGTTTCCTCAGGGCCCTCGCAAGGAGCCTACCGCTTTTATTACCCCACTCACAGTAGAAGCGCTTGCACTTCTTTATTGTGAACGCCGCCCTCTGCAGCAAGATGGAGTTCAGCTCCTCTCTGCGCGCCATCAACTCCTTTAGGTTTTCCTCTAGTTGGGTCTCCTTATGTTGTTTTTCCAGCTTCTGGATCTGGGCCAACAAGCGATCACACTTGGCAATGTTCGCCCTTTTCAACCTAGCAGCCTGTTGGATCAGGATTCCCCTGACCACTGCTTTATGAGCTTGCCATAGGGTCATAGGTGTTATCCCATCGAAAATATTCGGTGAGGGCCTCTTGTACTGCGCTCTTCGCCACCGGGTCCTTCAGTAGAGTCTTATTTAAACACCAAGTCCAGGGTTTACCACTTCTCTCCTGTGTGGTTAATGAGACGCTCACCGGGGCATGGTCTGATAATGACGCAATGCCTATGGAGGCGTCGTGTGCTCTGGGCAGCAAACTGTGGGACAAGAGCACGTAGTCCAGTCTAGCATAAGTGGCGTGGGCTGTAGAACAGTGGGAAAAATCTTTACCGGTACGGTTAGTAATCCTCCAGATGTCACACAACTGCAAATTGTGGAGGGCTTGTTTTACCTTCCTCAACCCCTTATAGGGGATGGAAGATTTCCCCGAGGAGGAATCCAAGAGGGGCTCTATTGGGAGGTTCAGATCCCCCCCTAAAAGCACACTTCCCTCCTGGAATTCCGCCAGTCTGGTAAAGAACCCCAGAAGGAAGTCCACCTGGCCGGAGTTGGGCCCGTAGACCGAAGCAAAGGTATATGTCTCTCCTGAGATCAACCCTTTGACCATAACGTATCTACCTTCTTCATCTGTAATAGAATTATGGAGTTGAAAAGATATGGACCTGGTCAAGAGTATCGCCACTCCCTTAGTTTTCGAGGCAGGGGATGAACTCATGAATACCTGGGGGTATGATCTGGAGGAGATCTTTGGGTGTTTGTCCTTTTTAAAATGGGTCTCCTGGAGGAATGCTATCTGGGCTTTTAGTCTAATCAGCTCTGCGATTACTGCCGATCGTTTTTCTGGAATATTGAGCCCTCTGCAATTCAAGGAGACCACCTTCATAGAGGCGTCCAAGAAGACTCGAGCCCCATTCGTTACTGCCATCCTCTCTGTTCCTTTCCCCCAGACCCCACCCCAAGCACCAGGACCCCGCCCCCCGGGACGCAAGACGACCGGCGGACAAAGAGGAGGCAAGGGGAAGGGTCAAGTAAGGCGTAAATGAACAAGAGGGGAGTGGCAGCTGCTCAGACCATTTTATAACTAACCTGGGAGGTGCAAGTCAGCAGGGCAGTTAGGTTACTAAAGGCGTAAGTGGGTTAATGCAAGAAGAAGGGAGAAAATATTAAGAGTCAGAAATCAAAACCTATTAAATTCCGGAGAAAGAGAGAGTTTGGGTAACAATTAGAGCGATTGTACTAACTCTCCTAATATAGGGGAGTCTAGTCCTGTGTCTCCCGCAAGAGTCTCCGGCAACTTCTCCCGGGAGATCACTCGGACTACTGGGGGGAAATGGAAGCCCGGCGAAGAGGAGCCAAAACTCAATAAACAAATATAAAGAATGAACTCAGTTCAGCAATCAAGGCATCCCTCCCATCCCCCATAACACAAACAGTTAGGCAGCAACATGAAATAATCATTCATGAAAGACAACTAAGCATGCAATACAACTTTTTGAGTGATTAATTAATTAAGCAGGTGATCACTTGCCCGGCGGCCCATCCACCCAGATTCCGCCCTCCCCCCCGACCCCAGGAAGCGCCCTGGGCCGGCCAACCCCGTGGGCCAACCGTCAGCCGAGGGCACCCCCCAGGCCCGGCGGGCAGGAACCCCCAACAGAACATCGGGAGGACCCCAACCCTCCCCACCGATCACCCAGCCCCCCCCCCGTACCAGGGCCGTCTCCCATGTCCGCCCTCCCGAGCCAGATCACTCCGTCCACGGGCCCACCCCTCCACACCCCAAGACTCCGCGCCCGCCGGCCATGGTGGGGCAGACCGCCCCCTTCGTGCCGGCAAACCTCCGGCAGCCAAGCCGTAGCAGGTGAAGGGGGGTCCCCCGGGAATGGACAAGACAAGCCGCACCTCCAACAAATCAGGGGACACCCCCCGCCATGGGGGATACCCAACCATCCAGGAGGGGGCATTCCAACGCCCGTGATTTGTTAAGTTAAGCCCAGCAGGGGCACTCCCGTCAGTCCACCTCAAATGCTCCAGGAAAAGGACGAGGAGGGTCCCATCTAGACCCAGGACCTCACAGGCAAAGGGGAAGGAGGAAGCCGCCCGCGCCGAGGGGCCAGGCCCCCATCCGCTGGGCAGCACCGTAGTCTCCGCGAGAAGGCCAAAACTATCTCTCCCATGGAAGGAGGCACCCCGGCACAGGAACAGCCCATCTCGAGTCGGGGAACCCCCAAACCCAGAGAGCCGAGGGAGGCCGCAAAGGGCCAGGCCCCGCACCAACCAGTGGTCCCCCACCACCCGGGGCCGGGGTCCCGGGTCGGGGCACCCCCTGTCTCCGCCCACATGGAGGCACACCCGACCCAAGGTTCCGAAGCCTCCTCCCGGCCGCTCCATCAACAGGCCCCGACCTCCGTTTATAGCTATAGATATGACCACCTGTATAACAACTACTTCAACTTATAAATGAATAACTCTGTAAAGAAAGGATATCACATTAGCTTTCCTGGTTGAAACACAATGTCTCCTTCAAGGCCAACTGGGCGCAGGCACAGCTAATCAGCTCCCGGGGGGGGGGGGCAAACTCCGCCCTTCGGTCTGGGGCGGGCGGGTCGCCCCGAGGTCCCCCTCGGTCTCGGCCCCGTCTTCTCGGGCGTTGAGGAAGCGGGCCCCCTCTACGATCCAATTCCAACCAATTCGGGATCGCAATCGGAGCAGTCTCCAGGAAAACAAATAGTTCTGCCAGCTGAGACGGTGCTTTCAAGATGAAAGATCTACGATCCTTTCGCACAATCAGTTGGAAGGGATGTCCCCAGCGGTATGTTGCTCCTTGTCGTTGTATCAGTTCCAAAAGAGGTTTCAACAGCCTCCGCATTTGGAGGGTTCTGTGTGAAAGGTCAGGTAACAAGGTGATCTGCGCTCCATTTAGTTCAATTGGACCCCGGTTCCAGGCCTTCTGCATTATCGCTTCTTTAATCTGGTAATAATGCAACCTGCAGAGTACGTCCCTTGGACCTCTCAAGTCGGGCCTCGCAGGGCCCTGGGCCTGATGTATCCGATCTATCTCGATATGGTCCGATGATGGGCGATCCAACAGATTATTCAACAGTCCGCAGACACTCGCCTTCAGCTCCGATGGGGGTATCATTTCGGGAACGCCCCATAGTCGAATGTTATTACGGCGGTTTCTGTTTTCGTGATCATCTTGCTGTAGTTGAAACTCAGAAAGTAGCCACCTGGTGACGTCTCACTCACGTTCTAGCGCTTCCACCCTGGCTTGGACGTCCAGTTGAGCGGCATTATTAGCATCTACTCTGTTGGACAGATCCGCCATGGAGTTCTGCATGGACGTTATTTCCCTGCGAAACGTCCCCTCCATCCTGGTTATGTAGGTTTCAAAATCCGATCGGGATGGTAGCGACTTGAGAGCATCCGCAATGTTGGTTCTGACCGACTCTGCGATAGCTGAGATCAAGGATCGGGGTAAAGTGGACCCTGGATATTCGGCGTTCCCGCCTCCAAATTCTGGGGGCCCCTCCTTAGTCCTGGCTGACCATTCCTCCCTCCGAGTCCCTGGCAATGTTGTGGAGCGGTGTCTGGGAGGGGGTGCAGCAGGTTGTCGCCCCCCCCCGAGGTTCGGACAACCTCCGCATAGCTGGCAGTACTTGGGTCGGGGGGGGGGGACTCCCACCCCTCAGACAAACGGCGTGGTCTCCCGTCCGCCAAACATTAGGTGCCGGTCATAGGTCTGCGGACCTGGGTATCCCGACCCCTCAGGCGCGGGCCCCCACTCATAGTTATCTGGTCTGGCTTCCTGAGCTGTCCGAGCCCCAGATCTTGTCTGTCTACCTCTCTCCGGTGTCACATATATACATTCCTTCTCCATCCCCACTGCTCTCATGCTAATAGCTCGGGTGTCTGTCGCTGGGTTCGCCCTCCCCTCACCATCAGCGCCACCAGCACCCACCTGCTGAAAGGCCATCATTGTTGCAGCTGAGCCTGCGATCAGCCGGTCTCCACCTCGGGACTCCGCCGCTCCCTCGGGTCCCATGTCTGATGCCGCGGCTGTCAGTAGTAGCTGCCGCCGCTCACTCCTCTTGCCTCCCCCTCCTGGCAGTGCGGTGTGCGCTCCTCTCCCTCCACCCACGACGGGAGCTCAACGCTGGTCTTCTGTCCTTCCCTCCTCCCGTCAGGGCTCAGGGAGGTGACGGACGCACTGCAAAGTCCGGGCTCCGTCGCGGCGGGGCTTCCCCGCTGCTCCGGCGAGGTCGGCGCCATATTGACCTCCTCCTCCTCATACGTGGGCTGAGGCGGCGGCGCGCCCCCCAGCTCCTCCGGCTGCACGGCTGCTCTGCCCTCCGCTTCTCCTTCCATGGACCGGACACCAGGTAGGGCCACCGCTGTCCCGCTGCGGGGTGGAGCCCCCGCCATCTCCACACTCGGAGCCGCCATCTTGACAGTCGGGGGTCTGGGGCTTTCAGGAGTGTTTGCTCCAAAATAGACTGTAATGGGTGCTCCCCTGCGGGACCGGGGTGTGCTCTTCACCTTCCTGCGCTTCGACATCTGTTTAGGTTGCTGCTAAGATTTCAAACTGCAGGTAATAAGGGGGTTAAGTCAGGAGCCTCGGGTTTCAGCGTCCTATTCCGCCATGCGCAAGCCGCGCAGTTGTATTTTATCTGAAAATCTCCTAAAGCTCTGTTTCAGTTTGGGGGAGTCTCCTGGGCAGGAAAGGGTGTCTATCAATACATGTGGTACCGCTGTGACTGGGAGAAATTGGGGTTTCGCACGCAATAATATTTTATTGACAAACTTACATTTTTTATTACAAAAAAAACACTACAAATTGCAAAAAATAGATTTTTTTTTTTTTGCATATATTTCACCAAAAAGTATTGAGAATACACTAAAAAAAGGCCAAACAAGAGATTTCATGATGAAGCCCAGACTCTCTTGAAAAAAACAATATATCATTTTCCTGGAAATCCTTTAAAAAATCACAGTTGAATATGTGTAGTGCAAAATAGTGAAACATGGTCTGGCAACAGAGGGCGACAAAAGCTGCAGGTAGGCTGGCAGCGAAAGGGTTATAGAGAGACTATGGTCATTTCTGGCCATAGTTCCTCTTTAATATTCAAAGCCCATTTTTATGTAAAGACTGACTTTCCTGTAGGAAGAAAACGCCAGAGTCACAACTCAGCAACAATGACTAGATCGGGAGGTGCTGAATAGCAATGCTTGCCTGAATATGTTCTAACCGTTACGTTGTAGAGACGTTGTAAATGTTACCCAAATTTGATATTAAATACAAAAAACCTAAAAAAAAAAACGGTACAGCCAGGAACTAGTCATTTACTGAGTTATTTAGGTGTTAAAATGTTATGTTCCACATAAGCAGTGTTTACTTCACTAATGTATTTCATTTTCTTTAATGAAAAGAAATAATTACCAAAGGTCAATCACACAAACATTTTGTCTTAATTAAGCACTTCGCGTTTTGGCAGCTATCAAAAAACGGACAGCATGGCAATTTCCTTTTCTATAATTAAACGCAAATCAAATTACTGTACATATTAGTCAGTGCAAGAATTTTATTGCTGATAACGGTTATTATTATCACGCAGAGGTTTGCCAGGAGATTACTTAATTGCACACATTTCCCCAACTTGCTCTGCATAAATCCAGCAGCAGCAGCACATGATTATTCAGTATGTGATCAACTTTGTCAAAGCGCTTTCAATTTTAAAGCCTTATTGACAAGAGCATACAAATAAGCCTGCCTTATTAGAGGCAGCTTTACAAGTTTTCAGTAATTGGAGGCAAGTTTGAGTAACATGCAAATGCATTCATTTAATCCAAAACTTTTGGAGTTTCCTGCTCAACAACCTTATAATGAATGTGGTTTTCCTATTTATAGTCTTGGTTACCTTATAGGCAAAACTTTGCATACTTAAACTGGACCTTCAGCATGATTTAATGAAAAGCCCAAACCCTTAAAAACTATTCCCCAGCATCTAAAATTAATATATTTTAAGTTTTTAGCGACTTGGGCTGCAACTATGTTCAGGACTCTAGGATACGGGCGGTGCCATCTTGACTCAGAAGCATCACACATACAGAGGAGAGCGGGATAAAGTACCGGGGATGGGGTTATAGCTGTGCTTTGCAAGCACAGAGCAGAGCTGGGGTCAGGAAAAGGACAGCAATCCCAGAATGCAGAGCGGCACAGTCAGAAGAGACTTCCTGTTTGCAGACTGCCTGATGCTCCATGAGCCGCCATGTTGGATGTTTAAAGGCTCATAACATGCAGTAGATTTAGGTAGGGTGATTTTTAATGGGAGCAATCTGTATGTACAGGGTGTGGGAAACATATAAGATATGCCCTTATTCAGGGTGAAGGTCCGCTTTAAACCGGACCAACACCTGTTATTACTTTAACGGGTGTTGGTCCCTCTCTCTGCTGATCTGAAAAACCTAGGTGGGGGCATCCAGAATGCTGGAGCCCCCCTCGCACCTAACTGCACAGATCGCTCGTAATGCAGTGCAGTGGCAGGGCTGAGTCTTACAAGCACATTGTGTGCAATGTTCTAGATTGAGCTGGGATAAAAGGATTGTGTGGAAAGCTTCATTTTAGCCTATCACTAACAAAGGGGGTGTCAACTAGACACAAGTCTGAGGACTGTAAATGTGGTCCAGATGGGGGGCGGGGTGATGGAGGTAGAGGAAGAATAAATTCCCCTTCCTCTCTTTGAACAGAGCAAAGAGACACTGCATCTGGAAAGCTGCCTGAAAAACCCAATTAGCTTGCCGGTAATAGGATTTCTGGTAGTCCTCCAGGACAGTCCAGCCGAGTAGCTCCTCAACAGGAAACACAAACTGGACATGATTAAATCCCCAGCCCCTTCCTTCTGGACCTCCGTGGTTTAACCCTTTAACCGCCAGCCTACCTTGAGACTTTGTCACCCTTTGTTGCCAGACCATTTTGCACTATTTTGCACTCCCCATGTTCAACTGTGATTTTTGAAGGGATTTCCCAGGAAAGTGATATATTGTTTTTTCAGCAGAGCCTGGTCTTTAACATGAAATGTCTTGTTTGTCATTTTCTAAGTGTATCCTCAATATTTTTGGGTGAAATATGTGCAATAAAATTTTTTTTTAAAACTATATTTAACAATTTGTAGTGTTTTTTTTGTAATAAAAAATGTAATTGTAAGTTTGTCAATAAAATCTTATTGTGTGTGAAACCCCAATTTCTCCCAGTTACAGCGGTACCATATATGTATTGGTAGACACCCTTTGCTGCCCAGGAGACTCCCCCAAACTGAAACAATGCTTTAGGAGGTTTTCAGATAAAATACAACTATGCTATTCAATAAGCGCACCTTGCAGTTTTTCAAGAAAAACAACTCTTTACATTTGAAATACCCCCGACAAACTATATATTCCCTAGAAGTATACACCTTAGGCTTTCTAGGCGTACCAGGCTTGTTGACATGGGTGCAGTTTTCTGGAAGTAATCCCTCAATATATTCTTTGGTTGCACAGGGTTTCCCTAAAAAAAGAATAAAAAAACAGAATCAAAACCACATTTTCCTAAAAAAACTATATGCAAACAAGAAAAAACTGAAAATCTGAAAACTGTAACGGTAATTTTACTTCAAAATTTCAGCTCTGCAGACAAGGTGCGCACCTTGTGCTTTTTCTACCAAAACAACCCTTTACATTTGGAATACCCCCCATAAACCATATATTCTCTGAAAGTACACGTTAAGCTTTCTAAGTGTACCCAGCTTGTTGTAGTGGGCTCATCTTTCTGAAAGTAATATCTCGAAGAATTCTTAGGTTACACACGGTTTCACTAAAAATGTATAAAAAAGCAGAATAAAAAACACTTTTCCTAAAATATCAATATGCAAATAGGAAAAAACAAGCTAAATCTGAAAGCGCAAGGTCCCCCGAGCAGAACAATACCCAACATGCATAGGTACCTGTAACCTTTTAACTGCAAGCCTACTTGAGATTTTGTCACCCTCTGCCAACAGGATATTTTTCACTATTTTGCATGATGTTTAACTGTGATTTTTGCAGGAATTTCCAAGAAAATGGCATATTTTCATTTTGTGGCAGAGTTTAGGCTTTAACATGAAATGTCTTGTTTGTATTTTTTCTACTGTTTTTTAATATATTTTTAAGTAAAAAAAAAAAATATATATATATATATATATTTTAAAATTGTCTCCTTTATTTGGATATGCATAT
This sequence comes from Gastrophryne carolinensis, assembly GCA_027917425.1. Lineage (NCBI taxonomy): Eukaryota > Metazoa > Chordata > Amphibia > Anura > Microhylidae > Gastrophryne > Gastrophryne carolinensis. The sequence goes on from CM051234.1 coordinate 540,872,208, forward strand.
TGCATGTGAAAGCCCCATTTCTCCCGATTACAATGATACCACATATGTATCGGTAGCCCCCCGTTCCTGTCCAGGAGATCCCCTAAACTGAAAAGAGCACTTTATAACATTTACAAATAAAATACAACTACTATCCACACTATAAAGGGTTAAATAAAAAAAAAATTGGTATGGGGTAAATTTTACGTGGCTGGCGTTTAAAGGGTTAAACAGAGTAATCCCGAAGGAACAAGCATAAGCCAACAAATCTTCATTACCTTATCTTGGGAGGGAAGTAGGACGCCATCCTGAAGGACTACCGTAAATCCTATTACTGGTAAGCCAATCAGAGGTAACTAAGAAAAATGATAACAAGGATGGGGTGGAACAGGACAAGCTGTATACATATAATACCAATTCTACAGGTGAGTAATCACAGAATTGTATTATTCTAAGTATACAGCACGTCCTGTTCCAGAAGATATTCCTTACACTTGGGACATCCAATAGCAGTGTCCGTAAGGTAGGGTGGGATCCCCAAAAGTAACAGCAGACAGTTTAAACCACTGCCGCCTGCAGAACCTTGCGGCTAAAAGCAGCATCAGCTGAAGCCCTAACATCAACCTTGTAAAACTTTGAAAAAGTATGAACTGAAGACCAATAGCACGAGTAGAATGAGCAGTAAGGCGGAAGGGAGGCTCCTTCCCCTTAGCAGAGTAGGCCTGTATCACAGCCTGACGGATCCACTTGCTGATAGTGGACTTAGCCGAAGCCAGACCTTTCTTAGGTCCAGACGGAAGTACAAAAAGAGCATCAGTCTTCCTGAAGGATTCAGTAGCCACCAAATAGAACTTCAGAGTTCTGACTACGTCCAAAGAATGTAAAACCCTCTCCTTAGGGTTACTAGGATTAGGACACAGAGAAGGCAAAACAATGTCCTGATTGAGATGAAAGGCAGAAACAACCTTAGGCAGAAAATCTGGCTTAAAACGAAACACCAACTTGTCCTGTTGTCTCTCAAAACAGGGAGGCTTGATGGAAAGCGCCGCCAATTCAGAAACACGCCTGACAGAAGTGATAACCTCCAAAGACCACCTTAAGCCTAAGAATGGACAAAGGGGCTCCTTGCAAGGGCTCAAAGGGAGACCCCTGCAGGGCAGATAAGACCAAGTTCAAGTCCCAGACTGGTAACATAGGCTTACGTGGGGGACACACATGAGTAACCCCCTGGAAGAAGGTCTTGACCAAGGGATGCTGAGCAAAGGGTCTTTGGAAAAAAATGGCCAAGGCAGAAACATGACCTTTCAGAGTACTGAGCTGAAGACCCAGATCCAAACCATGTTGCAGAAACTCCAGAATCCTAGGAATAGAAAACACGACAGGGAAGCAAGTTAGACTCGCACCAGTCAATTAAGTACGCCAAACCCTGTAGTAGATGGAAGAAGAGGACCTTTTCCTAGCCCTGATCATGGTATTTACAACCGAGGCAGGCAGCCCCTTTTCCATCAAGAAGGAGGTTTCAACAGCCAGGCCGTCAAAGCCAGCGTTTGTAAATTGGGGTGGCGTAGGTGCCCCTGAGTGAGCAGATCTGGAACCCGGGGCAGGGCGTACTGATCTACTGCCAGCTGCATGATGTCTGCGAACCACACTCTTCTTGGCCAACAGGGGGCCACCAGTATGGCTGGCACCCTTTCCTGAGCTATCTTGCGCAGCACCCTGCCCAGCAGAGGAAACGGGGGAAACACATACAGGAGCTGAAACCTCTTCCAAGGCATTGCTAGCACATCCATGACCAAGGCCAGAGGATCCTGGGACAGAGAGACAAAAACTGGAAGCTTGTGATTGTGACAGGACGCAAACAGATCCACATCAGGCTGACCCCAGCGGTGGCACAGGGAGCGAAACACCCTGCTGCTGAGGGACCATTCTGCCACACAAGAGGTCCCCCTGCTCAGAGAGTCTGCCTCCATATTCTCCACCCCCGGGATGTACACAGCTGAGATGCAGGGAACATTCTCCTCCGCCCAGGAGAGTATCAGGGACACTTCCTTAGGGCCCTCTTGCTCCGGGTCCCTCCCTGATGATTGATGTAGGCAACCGCCGTCTGGTTGTCCGAGCGGACCTGAACAGCCCGACCCCTCAGGTGTGGGGTTAAGTGGGCGAGAACCAACCTGATTGCCCTCAATTCCAGAATGTTGATAGGGGCATGGGCCTCCTGAGGGCCCCACTAACCCTGGAATTTCAGGGACTTCCAAACCCCCCAACCTGTCAGACTGGCATCCGTGGTGACAGTCTCCCAGCAGGGGGCCAGAAAGGATCTGCCCCCCAGCAGGTTCCTTGAGTCCAGCCACCACGATAGAGACCTCCTGACCAGAGGGGACAGGACAAACACCTGATCCAATGACAAAGGGGCCCGATCCCATACTGACAAGAGGTGAAGCTGAAAAGTCCTAATGTGAAACTGAGCATATGGAACCGCCTCGAAGCAGGACACCATCAGGCCCACCAGCTGCATTCCCTGCCTGATGGATGGATGAGGACAAGACAGAAGGAGCTGAACTTTCTCTTGAAGACTCTCCACCTTCTGCTGAGGAAGAAAGATCTTGACCTGAGATGAATCCAGAATCATGCCCAGAAAGGACTTCACCATGGAAGGAGACAGGGAAGATTTGAGGTGGTTAATCACCCAGCCGAATGACTCCAGTTTGGACACCACCCGCTGAGTGTCCAGCTCTGCCTGATGGAAGGACTGAGAAGCGATAAGCATGTCGTCAAAGTAGGGAAGAATGCGAATGCCCTGAGATCTCAGCAGAGCCATCACTCATGCCAGCACCTTGGTGAATACCCTGGGAGCCGAGGTGAGACCGAAGGGCAAGGCCACAAATTGGTAGTGCTGATCCTCCAGAGGGAACCTGAGGAATCTCTGATGACCTGGAAAGATAGGTTCGTGAAGGTAAGCATCCTTGATGTCTACAGAGGTCATAAAGTCCTCTGGGCGTAGGAAAGTCACAGCTGAGCGCAGAGTCTCCATGCGGAAGTGTCTGAATCTGACAAATTTGTTGAGGTGCTTCAAATCCAGGATGGGTCTGATGGACCCATCCTTTTTGGGAACACTGAAAAGATTGGAATAATAGCCCTTGCCCCTTTCCCTCAAGGGCACCCGGCAGATGACACCCCTTTCCAGAAAGCCTTGGACAGCCAGGGACAGGCCCTGAGCTGACAGGGGGTTTTGAGCTAAGCGAGATTTGATGAATCTTGGGGGCGGTCAGGCTGCTAACTATCTTGTAACCGGAGGACACTACCTCCTGAATCCACCGGTCTGAGACGTGAAGCCTCCAGACATGAGCCAAGAGCCGAAGCCGTCCCCCAACCCGGATGGGTGAGGGCGCCCCTTCATGCCTGAGGGGGCTTGGGGGAGGACTTAGGCTTGGGACCCCAGGGGGGGGGGGGGGCAGGGCGGCCACGTCCTCTGCCCCTGCCCCAAAAATCTCAGAGGGCTTCAGCAAAGGAAGCTCCCCGTACAATTCTGGAGCCCCTGAAGGAAGGAGAAAAGGCACCTGAACCCCCAAAGGGCCGGGGCTGCCTTCTACGCTGAGGTAACTTGCCTCCCTTAGCAAACAAGTCCAGACGTTCACCAAAGAGGCGCAGCCCCTTGAAGGGAAACCCAGTGAGAGCCTTTTTGGCAGCGTTGTCAGCAGCCCACTGGCGCAGCCAGACCGAGCGGCGTATCGCCACCAACAAGGCAGAAGCCCTGCCACACATTCTAATGGCATCATCCAAGGCAGAGAGAACATATGAAATAAATTCCTCACAACGCAGAAGAGCTCTATACTCTTCACTACCTGCATCATCAGGGGCCCCATCTAAGAGACCCCTGAGCAGACTTTTAATAGCAACAGCCGTAATGGCAGAGGAACAGACCGGATGCAGCTCGGTCCCCATGTAAGCGTGGGGGGGTAGGCGAAGCCCGAGGGGGCGCAGGCCCAGCCACCGGTAACCCAGACTGCAGCACAAGCGTCTGCTGGGCGCAGGGTCCACACAGCCTGACATCGTCACTTACAGGGGATACCCCACACGCCACAAACAGCCGGGCTTGTCCCGAAGGAACCCCAAGCACATTATCTTGAGAAGCCTCCATATGGTGATATTTGTGGCACAATAGGCCAATTGGGATTGACGTCAATACGGCTACCCGGGATGCCCCAATAGCCTGCTAGGGAAGTGGGAGATATACAATAGCCCTCAAATAGGGATTTAACACTAAATAGAGGGGATAGGACCGGGAGAAATCACAAAAGTTTGACCCGCCTGCAAGGCATAAGCAAAAAGATCCCGTAAGCAATGCGCAATACAGATAAATACAAAGTAAATCAGCCCGCAGGGGCACTTACAGACCGCGATAGGGAGAAGCTAGACACAGACGAAAACCAAAATGGCGCCAGCATATACCTCGAGGGGTGGGCCGCGGAGACGGTGATACAGAACGCGTTAGCCGCAAGGCCCGCCCCCCCTAAGAGCGCCCACATGACAAAGCCAGCCAATGATGGCGCAGCTGCGTCTGAGGTGATGTCGCCGCCAACCGCGGAGCGGAGTACAAGCGCGCTGCGGCGGCGGGAAAAAGAAACAGTGCAACCAATTCAAAAAGGGATCATCACATAAACATATAATATTAATATAATTATATATATATATATATATATATATATATATATACCACCCTGATGATTGAGGTATGCTACCACCGTGGCATTGTCTGAAACAATTAATACATCCTGATCCTGTAACAACTTCTCGATGTGTTCTAAAGCCAATTGAACAGCTTTCAACTCTTAAAAATGTGACGATCTCAGGGTTAAGTCATCCGACCAAATGCCCTGAATCTGGCAATAAGCCATGTGGGCCCCCCATCCCCAAGCACTTACATGTGTTGTGATCCAGATAGGGTCTGTCTGATGCCATGGTCTCCCCTTGGCCAGATTTCCTGAACCGACCACCATTGAAGGGACGCACAAACTCGAAGTCCTGAAGGGTCCTTGAGTGAAATTAGGCCCAACTGACTGTGGGAATGGCGGAGGTCTTAAGCCCCAGCAAAACCAAAATCTGTGAAATTCTGGGATTTTCCTGGACGTAAGTAGCCAGGGAGAAAAGCTTTTGGATATTTGGAGGAGGAAGGAATGTCCTCTCCTCTAGACTGTTGATCAGATAACCTAGATGTATGCAAGATGCCTGGAGACAGACTCTACTTTTCCCTGTTTATGATCCATCCTAGCTCAGACAGCAGAGCCAAAGTTCTCTTCACATTGCTCTCCAGAAGCTCTCTGGATGGTGCGAAGAGTAAAAGGTCGCCGATTTGCCACAATACCCATCTTATTCATTCTCAGAAATGCCGAGGTGCGGATGAAAGACCAAAGGGCATTGCTCTGAATTGCCAATGAAAGGTTACTCCAGCTAACTCCACCTAACATTACTGCAAATCTCAGATACCTTCTGTGACTTGGAAGGATTGGAATGTGCAGATAAGCACCATGGTGGTCTATAGAAGCCATCCAGGCACCCTGGAACAGAATATTATTGATACCTGTGTTCAACTTTTTCAGGTTTAAAATCATTCTGAATTTGCCCGAGGGCTTCTGAACCAGAAACACATGGGAATAATCCCCTGTACGTTTTAGGTGCCAAGGGACCTCCTATATGACCACCATTTCCTTTAGTTGAGAAATCAGTAAAAGTAGAGATTCTTTTTTTTTTCTCAGACTCTGGGACAATGGGTTACCTGAAAGTGATCTAGGGGTTCTGGGTAATCTTCTGCCAGGCCAGAACAAAGGACGAAAGTCTCCCCCCCACCAGACTTATGTCAGGATTGCTGCTTGGGCTGCAGAGGGGATTTGAACAACCCCCTCCCCCTTGCCTCAAAGTCTCTGAGAACTCCAGGACTTCCTGGAATCCTAACCCCGAATTCCCACTGGGAAAATCCGGGCTTCTTGGCCTCTACCCTGGGAGGCCATATGTGCTTTCTTTTAGCTGGGAACTTTTTCCCTGCCTCAGCCAACCTGGTTACCACCCTTTCCAGCTGAGGACCAAATAAAAGCCTACCCTTGAAGGGGATACCACATAGGTGCGAATTAGAGGACTGATCGCCTGCCAAGTCATGAGCCACAAGGCTCTACGGACATATTATTTGCAGTGTCTCTAATTGCTTCTGAGGCAGCACCTAAAATAAAATTTACTGCCCGAAGTTTCCTGGACAAAACTCAAACGAATCAGCCATTCTGGAGTCAAAAGATTCAAAAAAGTTCTTTAACATACATTGAAAGTTGCCCCCCGCCACTTCTTCTAAACAATTTTTGCATAAAAGTTTAGAAAAACCCTCCAACAAGGGGGCCTGACAATTGGCACAGGATCTAGCTTGGCCCATTCTAATATCCATGGCCTCTTTCCTGGGCTCTTTATGACCCCCTAGACTCCTTTGAATCCCTTTAGGGGTCTTTCATGGCTTTGGCCTCCTTAATTTTGTGTTCTTTGGCCTACGAAAAAGAGGAAACAATTAAAAAACATTAAAAGATTCCCAGGCGGGGGGGCTGGCTAGGGGAAGCCCCCCCATCCCACTTACCACCCCCTGAGGCACCAACACCCGCCATCAACCATGTGGAGGGCCGCCTGGAACTCCACCGGTAGTCCTTTCCCAGTCCCAGATGAGTGCACGGGAGCAGTGTCCTCCTGACCGCCTGCAGGAGAGAGAATGTGCTGCCTCAACCCGGAAATGCCCTTGGGCAAGGCGAGGACACAACTTCCAGGTCCGGGTCTGGAGACTGCCGCCCTGACAAGCTCCAGAATGGGGTATTCCCTCGGGTGTGGCATCCAGGGTAGCTATAGCAGAGAGAGGCCACCCAGACCCCCCTTATGCCTGCTAGAGAGTCCGGACCCGCCATTCTCCGGGAAACATAAAAAACAGGACGAAGGAATCCAGCATGTTTCCAGTGAGGAAACACTAAAACACTGATATCCAGGAGGAAGGGGCAGGGTATTTAATCATGTCCAGTTTGTGTTTCCTGTTAAAAAGGGGGAGAAGCTTCTCAGCTGGGCCGTCCTGGAGGGCGTTTTGGGAAAAATTAGTTTAAAATTTAACTGGTGAATCCCTTTAATGAAGACCATCTAAAAGACTTAAAGAAGACCAACAATCAAAAACCTTGACCTTTTTCTAACTCCTGCAGTACTAAGTTTTAGAAACAAAATGGTGACATTTGCAGGCCACCTACAAACAGGAAGTGCTGTTGGGCTTTCTGTTACTGTGCATTGTCAGTTATGTCAGTAGAATCCAGGCTAGGATGCTGGGTGAGGAAGCTCCAAAATGGCCGCTACATTTCTTTTCCAACTGTGCCAGGCTGTTGGTCCAGTTTAAGTTCATGTTAAATCCCTCACACTGGTAAAATGCCCTGCAAGAGGAACACCTGGTTTCCCTATAAACTCACCTTGATCCCACAGCACATGCCTGGGACTCACTGCTTTATGCACTTACAGACTTATAGGGTCAAGCAGAGTGAAATGTCTGTCAGCAGAGATGGGCAGGCTGGAGAGAGTGGGGATGCCGTGGTCTGCTGCTAAGTGCCCGTTCCCCCCCTTATGTGGAAGAACAGGTGGTTTCCCACCACAGGAGAATGTCCTAAGGAAATCTCCTTAAAAGACCAACTAATTTGTTCTGGTCCAACTCAATGTCTCTGTTCAGGCACTCACAAACCTCTTCCCATCTTATGCCCCTGAGAACAGTGTAAACTTATTAATTTCAAAGCATCTCAAAATCTCTGATCTTATGTAAATACCTTACGTATTGTAAGCAAAGCAAATTTCTGGGTAGTGCCTAAGCTGGGATGGAAATGTCATGGTACAGCTAATACAAATCATGAGTATGCTCTACTGTGGGACCACTGACTTGCCATGCTCGCTCATGCTGAGAGGACCAAGGGAAAGAGTAGCTGTGGGTCCCCTATTTTAGCGTGGAGTGAACTTTAGAGCCCTGATTCAGCATAGGGGGAGAAAGGTTATACAAAAAGCTTGGACTTCGCCTTCACACATCTGGGTTTAGAGGGAAATCCATGCAAACACACACATTAAAATTAAACAGCACATTAGAAACTTTCAAAATGCTGGCGCAAGAAACACCAATAAAACCAGAGGTATCTAGCATAAACATAAAATGTTATGTTTGAACAGAGCTTACTTAAAATGTCTAAAGATTCAAGTAACCAAGAACAAAAGACAACAGCTTCATGGATATCAAAACATCACTGCACACCATCTGTCATGAATTGTAGACTTACAGGCATCATTTGTCAAAACATGCCCAACTACTGATGGCAATGATGGAGAACGGCAGATACGTAACTACTCAAGCAGTTCTATCAAGAAAATGACAATCTGGTTATGCGGTTTTCTCTGAAAATCAGTGGTGCACCTAATGTTTATACAACATGTATTTTGCAAAAACCGTAAATGCTCAAAATGTATTCTGCTCCAAAAAAACAAAACAAGCTACTTCTGATAGATGTAGTAAGCTGTTCTGATGTTACAGAGAGCCACTGAATATGAGGAAATATCCTTTCCTGAGGAAAAGGAGATGCATGTGCACCTGCAGATTATTAAAAAGGGAAAAACACCATTAAGAGAGGAACATCAGACATTTCTCTCTAAACCAGAAATCCAGCAGTATTCCCGGCCCGTTTCCACCCCCCTTAACCATCACCGAGTGAAAGCTGCAGTCTTGGCTGTCTTACCTCTAGCCGTCTTCTCTTCAAATGTCCCGCGCTGCTCCTCAGATCTCACTTCTCTTCTGCGCCAAGTGTAACTGCGGCCTAATTAGTATTAGTGCATGCGCAAGATTTGAGGAGAGGTGCAGTGCATGCCGGGACAGCAAGATTTTATAGTTCTATAATGTGAAACCAGGGGGGCAGGTAAGCCAGGTTTGGGAAGTGTTTACCTGACATGAAATGTCCCTTTTACGCACCCTTACTGTTCACATATCACAAAGGGTATCCTCTACCTTGGCACCACCTGTCCAAATCAATTCTACATTGGCTTTCAATAGTAAGCAGATCCATAGCCAAAGGACAGGGGAATCTAGAAGGTTATAATATAATAATATTGTGGTTCACAAAAAAATAATATTCTGGGCTTTGGTTTACAGGCCTTTCTACAGTTGAAGATCGATGAAACTCATAAAATAGGCTAAGTGATATACAACTTCAACTATTATGACAGCAGTCTGCAGCCTAACTCGCACTTACATTCTGGCCAGGTCAGCCCCTCTAGTCAACAGAAAAGCCCACTTGACCAAGAGGATAAGTCAGGGAAGAGATCTGGTCTCCAGAACTGCACACAGTATTCTAGCTGTAGCCTTACCAGGGTATAGAACAGCAGCATCACAACCTCTCTCTTCCTACTGGTAATGCCTCTAGCTATGCAGCCGAGCATCCTGCTTGCCTTTTCTACTGCCTAGCTACACTGTCCACTCATCTTGCTGCATTCAGTAATCAGTATCCCTAACTCTCTCTCTCCTCCAAAGTCCTGGCTAACAGTACTGTCCCATACGGTACTCAAAGCAGGTATTCCATCTACCCAAGTGCATGATTTTACATTTAGAGACATTAAGCTCCACTCTCCACTTTTTTGACCAGTGTTTCCAGATTCCTGAAATACTATATTCTGCTTGCATCTGGGCAAATGATTTAAAGATCTATCAAGAAAAAGCTGGTGCATTAACTTGAGCTCTTTGATGGCACACAGATAGCACTCTTCTAGGTTTGTGAACTCAGTTAGATTAGGGTTATGAGATCAGACAAAAGATTCTAAGAAATATTGCTATGGAACATTGAATAATGCCTGTACCTTCCTCTGATGCCTTTATACCCCTGTATATAAAACGCAGCAAATGCTCCACAGTAAAAAGGCAATAGCAGCACACATGGTCATAAAGGAATTGTCAGATTTTGGGAATATCCACTCATGTATGTGTATTAGTTGAGTACACAGGTAATACTTCTGCCCTTTACTTGCAGTGGCACCATACAAATAGATTTAAAAAGAATTACCAACTACTTTAAAGGGTAAAGTCTAACTTTTGAATTTGCACATTTTTTGACCCCAAAAATACAATTCTGAGAGTACTCACCTGTAGAATTGACTTTGTAGTATACAGCACGTCCTGTTTCACTAAATTCTTTACGCTTGGGATATCCGCCACAAGGTGGCGCAGTGGACTGCAGAAGAGACTTGTGGCGTCTCCCGGCCCTATAAAAGGACGGGAACCTCCCACAAATCCCCAGTGTTAAAAAGCAGTTAGACAAGAAGCCGGGAGAAAAATAATGAAGTAAACCCCAACCAAACATCTGAACAAATCACCATAAAGAGGTAACCAAGAATAATGATAACAAGGGAGGGGTGAAACAGGACGTGCTGTATACTATAAAATCAATTCTACAGGTGAGTACTCACAGAATTGTATTTTTCCAAGTATACAGCACGTCTTCTTTACGCTTGGGACGCCCAAAAGCAGTGTCCGTAAAGTAGGGTGGGATCCCCAAGGAACAACGGCGGGCAGATTAAACCACTGCCGTCTGAAGAACTTTGCGGCCAAAAGCAGCATCAGCTGAGGCCCTAATCTCAACCTTGTAAAACTTGGAAAAAGTATGAACAGAAGACCAAGTAGCTGCCTTACAAACTTGTTCAACAGAAGCCTGGTGCTGAAAGGCCCAAGAGGCACCAAGAGCACGAGCGGAATGAGCAGTAAGGTTCCTTCCCCTTAGCAGAAAAGGCTTGCACCACTGCCTGACGAATCCACTTGCTGATAGTGGACTTAGCCGGAGGCAAACCCTTCCTAGGACCAGAAGGAAGAACAAAAAGAGCATCTGTCTTCCTGAAAGATTCAGTAGCTACCAAGTAAAACTTCAGAACCCTGACCACATCTAAAGAATGCAGAGTCCTCTCCTTGGAATTAGCAGGATTAGGACACAAGGAAGGCAAGACAATGTCCTGAATAAGATGAAAAGCAGACACAACCTTAGGCAAGAAATCTGGCTTAAACCGAAACACCACCTTGTCCTGGTGTCGCTCAAAATAAGGAGGTTTGATGGAAAGCGCCGCCAACTCAGAAACACGCCTGACAGAAGTGATAGCCACCAAAAAGGCTACCTTAAGAGTCAAGATGGGCAAAGCGGCCTCACGGAGCGGCTCAAAAGTACGACCCTGCAGAGCAGATAAAACCAGATTCAAATCCCAAACTGGTAACATAGGTTTAAGTGGCAGACACACATGAGAAACCCCCTGGAAAAAAGTCTTAACCAAACGGTGACTGACCAAAGATCTTTGGAAAAAAATTGCCAGAGCTGAAACATGACCTTTGAGGGTACTAAGTTGAAGGCCCAAATCCAAACCATGTTGCAAGAATTCCAGAATCCTGGGAACAGAAAACACCCGACAGGGAAGAGATCTGGACTCACACCGGGCAATGTAAGCATGCCAGACCCTGTAGTAGAAAAGGGAGGAGGACTTCCTCCTAGCCCTAATCATGGTATCAACAACAGAGGCAGGCAAACCCTTTTGCATCAAGATGGAGGTTTCAGCAGCCAAGCCGTCAAAGCCAGCGTTTCTAAATTGGGATGGCACAGCTGCCCCTGAGTGAGCAGATCTGGATCCTTGGGCAGGACGTACTGATCTACTGCCAACTGCACGATGTCTGCGAACCACACCCTTCTTGGCCAACAGGGGGCCACCAGAATGGTTGGCACCCCTTCCTGGGCTACCATGCGCAGCACCCTGCCCAACAGAGGAAACGGAGGGAACACATAGAGGAACCGAAACCCCCTGCAAGGCATTGCCAGAGCATCCGTGGCAAAGGCCAGAGGATCCTGAGACAGAGAGACATAGAATGGAAGTTTGTGATTGTGACGTGACAGGTCCACATCCGGCAGACCCAAATGGTGGCACAGTATGAAACACCCTTACGCTGAGGGACCACTCTCCCAGCCAAGACATCCCCCTGCTCAGGGAGTCTGTCTCCAGATTCTCCACTCCCGGGATGTAAACTGCTGATATGCAGGGAACATTCTCCTCCGCCCAGGACAGTATCAGGGACACTTCCTTGAGGGCTTGCTTGCTCCGAGTCCCTCCTTGATGATTGATGTAGGCAACCGCTGTCCGGTTGTCCGAGCGGATCTGAACAGCCCGACCCCGAAAGTGCCAAGTCAACTGGAAAAGAACCAAGCTTATCGCCCGCAGTTCCAGAATGTTGATGGGAACATCCCGAGGGCCCCACTGACCTTGGAACTTCAGAGACTTCCAAAAGCCCCCCCCAACCTGTTAGACTGGCATCTGTGGTGACAGTCTCCCAGCAAGGAGGCAGCAAGGTCCTGCCCACTAGGAGATTCCTTGAGTCCAGCCACCACGAGAGGGACTGATTGACCAGAGGGGACAGAACAAAGGTCTGATCCAGGGACACGGGGTCCCGATCCCAAACTGACAAGAGGTGCAACTGAAGAGTGTGAAACTGAGCATAGGGAACATGAGCATGACACCATCAGGCCCACCAGCTGCATCCCCTGCCGGACGGAGGGATGAGGGCAAGAAATCAGAGACCCTGCCTGCATCTGCAGGCCCTCCACCTTCTGCTGAGGCAGAAAAACCTTGACCTGAGATGTATCCAGAGTCATGCCTAGAAAGGACGGAGACAGAGAAGACTTGGGGTAGTTGATCACCCAACCGAAGAACTCGCGCATGGACACCACCATCTGGGTATCCAGCTCGGCTTGATGGAAGGACTGAGACGCAATCAGAATGTCATCCAGATAAGGAAGGATGCAAATGCCCTGAGATCTCAACAGAGCCATCACCCCCGCCAACACCTTGGTGAAAACCCGAGGGGCTGAGGTAAGACCAAAAGGTAAGACCACAAACTGGTAGTGCTGATCCTCCAGAGCGAATCTGAGAAATCTCTAAATCTTGGGGGCGGCCAGGCTGCAAACTTTATCTTGTACCCAGAGGACACCACCTCCTTAATCCACTGGTCTGAGACGCGCAGTGTCCAAACGTGAGCAAAGAGCCGCAACCGTCCCCCCACCCGGATGGGTGAGGGCGCCTCCTCATGCCTGAGGGGGCTTGGGGGAATATTTGGACTTGGGACCCCATGAGAGACCGGGGCGACCACGGCCTTTACCCCGGCCCCAAGGGTCTCTACGTGCCCCCGCAAATGGTGACCCCCGACCGGACCTGGGAGCACGGAAGGAGGGGATGGAAGAACCAGCCCCCCGAAAGGGCCGCGGCTGCCTCCTGTGTTGAGGCAGCCTACCATCCTTGGCAAACAAATCCAGACGCTCCCCAAAGAGCCGTAGCCCAGTAAAGGGAAAGCCAGTGAAAGCCTTCTTAGCAGCATTATCAGCTGCCCACTGACGCAGCCAAACAGAGCGGCATATAGCCACCAAAAGGGCAGAAGTCTTACCACACATACTGACCGCATCATCCATAGCAGAAAGAATAAATGCCACAAATTCATAGCAAAGCAAGAGGGATCTATACTCCTCACCCCCTATTGGCATCCGAGGCACTATCCAGAAGGCCCTTGAGTAACCCTTTAAGAGCAAGAGCCGTGATGGCAGAAGGGCACACAGGGCGCAGCGCAGTCCCTGCACATGCAAATGCATGACAGGCCAGCTGATCAACACGCCGGTCCTCACCATCCCTCAGAGTAGAAGTGTCAGGGGAATGCATGACCGAGGTATTGGACAACCCAAGCACAGGAGCATCCACCTCGGGGGGACACGACCAGCGCTTAACCACAGGAAATGGATACCTCCTGTCCCAACTCTTAGGCACCGCGGGCAATCTGCTAGGACGTTCCCACTCTTTGAGCACCAAATTATTGAAGTGGATCTGCTCAGGGAACTCCAAGCATTGTTTAACAGAGTGAAAAAGCTCACCCTGCTGCCTTTTAGCCGGGACAGGAGGTGTAATACACAGTACTTCAAAAATGTGAGACAACAGCCTGTCTGAATCCTCAGGAGACCACGGGTCTTCTCCAAAAGGAGACCCAGTACCACCATAAACCTCCTGTTGCTCCTCAGAGGAATCTGAGAAAAGTTCCCCCTCTTCTAGGGGATACAGGCCAGGGAAATAAAACTGTCCCTCATCCTCCTCAGGAAACAGGAAAACAGCGGGAGTTAAATGCCGCTTCTTGCCAGAAGCCTTACGGGGGACCGGCCCGGCCATATGCCTTTCCAGGCTGGCCACCCCCAGGGCCAAGTCATAGTTTGATTCCCCACTAGCATGCCCCTCACTAGGGGGCAAATGCAGGCGTGGGGGGGGTAGGTGATGTAGAAGGGGGCGCAGAGCTGGGCAGCGTAGCAGGCAAACCAGACTGCCGCGCAAGTGGCGAAGCATGGTGATTAGAGTGGGCACACTGGCAAGTATAGGGTTAAGGCTAACAAGAGCCACCCGGGATGCCCCAAAAACCACTAGGGAAGGTGGGAGATGCAAAAGGGAAGAGGGCCGGGAGAAACCACAGTCACGTTAATCCCGCCTCAAAGACATAAGAAAACCACACATAACATTCTCATAATGTGGTGACAAGAGCACAATAGAACCCTGAAGGGGACTCAAGGACCAAGAAGCCAATCGCACAACCAGGCAGGCCAGCAGCGCGCCGCAGTACCGCAGGTCAGGAGAAGAAAAACTTCAAACAAAATGGTGCCCGCAAGGACCTTGAGGGGCGGGCCGTGGAGGTATGACGCAAAAAGCGTCATCCCCCGGGACCCGCCCCCCCGAAGAGCGATCCACGTGACCCCCCAGCGCCATTGACATTGCAGCAACACGAGGCAAATGTCGCCGCCAGCCGCGGAGCACCGTACAAAACGGCGCGACGGCGAGCGCGCACAATACAAGTAAAAAAAACAGATAAAATACAATGTGCAACCACACCGCCTACCCCCCCCCCCCCCCCCCCCCGGAGAGCTCCCCAGGGAGAGAGCGAGGTGGGGAAGAGCAACGGTAGGCGCACCCAAGGCATGCTTAGCTAGGGAGGAGGGGAGGCATGGAAAGGCCCACAATAAGGCAGGAAGGGGCATCCCACAAGGCTCACTATAAGCCTGAACCGCCTACCCTTGTAGGTACAGGGATTGCGGTTGGAGCAGCGCTCCTCCAGCACCTGACCCTGGCGCTGTCCTACCTTCACCCGAACCAGGCAGCCAAGGCTGGGAGGCAGTGGGCCCAGAATGAGTGGGAATAGTCCTGCAGGGCCGCAGGCTGGTAAGCCTGCGTAATATAGAGAGCCATTTTCTATCTTCACAGTCCAGACTGCAGAAAGAAACTGGGAATTTGTGGGAGGTTCCTGTCCTTTTATAGGGCCGGGAGACGCCACAAGTCTCTTCTGCAGTCCACTGCGCCACCTTGTGGTGGATATCCCAAGCGTAAAGAATATTTGTGAAACAGGACATGCTGTATACTTGGAAAAATTAATTTTGCTTTTTGTAACTCCTGCTGTGGGCAATATTAAAAACAAAATGGCATCCCCTGGAGCTTCAGTCTGCTTGCAAAGAGGAAGTTTCCTGCCACTCTGCATTGTGGGGTAATGTCAGTTGAATTCAGGCAGCAGCACAGCTAGAATGCTGGAAAAAAAAGCTCCAAAATGCCTGCTACCACTAGAAAATCTGTGAGGTGGCGTTTAAGCTTGGAGTAGGTAAAGGAGCAAATAATACAATTCTGTGATTACTCAAGTGTAGAATTGGTATTATGAGTATACAGTACGTCCTGCTCCAGATAGATTACTTACACTCGGGTATTACTCCGCCAGATGGCGCTGGACTGCAAAGACATCGAAAATAGGCTCTTCCCGGCCCCTCAAATACCCAGGGACCTCCCACAATCCCCAGCATTGAAAAGCAGTTAACGAGAAGCCGGGAGAATTAAAACAACCCAAACTGGTAACCATAACAATGATAATCACCATATAGGGGATCCAAGATAATGCAAAACCAAGGGTGGGGTGGAGCAGGACGTACTGTATACTCATAATACCAATTCTACAGGTGAGTAATCACAGAAATGTATTATTCTTAGTATACAGTACGTCCTGCTCCAGATAGATTGCTTACACTCGGGACATCCAATAGCAGTGTCCATAAAGTAGGGTGGGATCCCCAAAGGTAACAGCAGACAGTTTAAACCACTGCTGCCTGCAGAACCTTGCGGCCAAAAGTAGCATCAGCTGAAGCCCTAACATCAACCTTGTAAAACTTTGAAAAATACAATTTTGTGATTACTCACCTGTAAAATGGGTATTATAAGTATGTCAAACACCCCTCTTCAGAATAGTCATTACACTTGGGTTATACCGACCTGTAGAGGGCGATCTTGCAGAGATATCATGAAAAAAAGGAAGCCCCTCCCGGTCCATAAATACCTGGGACCTCCCACTAATTACCCAGTATTAAGACAGCAGTAAAAGGACCAGGAAGAGCCAATTATAAACAGTAACATTAAAAAAGGTTCACCATATAAAGGATCCAGAATACCAAAGGGCGGGGTGAAGAGGGGTGTGTGACATACTTATAATACCCATTTTACAGGTGATTAATCACAAAATGGTATTATTCTAAGTATGTCTCACACCCCGCTTCAGAATAGTCATTACACTTGGGACATCCAATAGCAGTGTCCATAAAGGGCAGGGATCCAAAACAAGGCAATAATGCACAAACTTAAACCACTGCAGCTTGCAGAACTTTGCGGCCAAAAACAGCATCCGCTGAGGCCCGCACATCAACCTTATAAAACTTGGAAAAAGTGTGAACAGAAGACCAAGTAGCAGCCTTACAAACTTGTTCAACAGAGGCCTGGTGCTGGAAAGCCCAGGACGCCCCAACAGCACGAGTAGAATGAGCAGTAACACGAAAAGGGGGAATCTTCCCCTTGGCAGAATAGGCCCCAACAATGGCCTGGCGAATCCATTTACTAATGGAAGACTTGGCGGGTGCCAAACCTTTCCTAGGCCCGGAGGGCACCACGAAAATGGCGTCAGTCTTACGAAAGGAAGAAGTAGTCACCAAATAGTACTTCACACAACGAACCACATCCAAGGAATGCAAGACCCTCTCCTTGTCATTGCTGGGCTTAGGACACAAGGAGGGAAGAACAACATCCTGATTAAGATGAAAAGCAGAAACCACTTTAGGAAGAAAATCTGGCTTGAAGCGGAAAACAACCTTGTCCTGATGCCTCTCAAAGTAAGGGGCCTGAATGGACAAAGCCGCCAACCCTGAGACACACCGAACTGAGGTGATAGCAACCAAAAAGGCAACCTTTTGAGTGAGCATAGAAAGAGCAATATCCTGCAATGGCTCAAAAGGAGGACCCTGAAGAGCAGAAAGCACCAAATTCAAATCCCAAACAGGGAGCAGAGGCTTCCTAGGAGGCCGTACATGCGTAACCCCCTGGAAAAAAGTCTTAATCAGAGGATGAAGAGCAAAAGACCATTGAAAGAAAACCGCCAGGGCAGAAACCTGCCCTTTTAACGTACTAAGCTGGAACCCCAAGTCCAGACCATGTTGCAGAAAATCCAAAATCCTAGAAAACACCCTGCAAGGCAAGGCCCTGACCTCACACCAATCAATATAAGACCTCCAAGTCCTATAGTAGATGGTAGAGGAAGACCTCTTCCTAGCGCTAACAAGAGTCTGAACCACAGCATCAGAAAGACCTTCCTCCTTTAAAATGGAGGTTTCAGCAGCCACAGCGTCAAACCCAGCGTTGGTAAATTGGGGTAAAGTAGTTGACCCTGAGTGAGTAAATCCGGCAGAAGGGGCAGATCGAACTGATCCACTGCCAGCCGAACGATGTCTGCGAACCAAACCTGCCTTGGCAATCTTGGAGCCACCAGGATTGCTGGCGCCCCTTCTAGGGCCAGCTTGCGCACCACCATGCCCACCATAGGGAACGGAGGGAACAGGTACAGGAACCCCAGATCCCTCCAGCTCAGAGACATGGCATCCACTGCCAAAGCCAGAGGATCCCGCGAGAGAGACACAAATTCCGGAAGCTTGTGATTGTGACGAGAGGCAAAGAGATCCACCTCCGGAGTCCCCAACTTGTGGCAAAGTGACCGAAAAACCTTGGGATTGAGAGACCATTCCCCCCGGCGAGATGAGCACCTGCTCAGGGAGTCCGCCTCCGTGTTCTCCACACCCGGAATGTACACCGCCGAGATGCATGGGACATTGCTCTCCGCCCAGGCAAGAATCAAGGACACTTCTCTGAGGGCACTCCTGCTGCGAGTCCCTCCCTGGTGATTGATGTAGGCGACCGCCGTCCGATTGTCCGACCGAACTTGAACCGGTAAGCCCTGTAACTTAAGAGTCAAGTGAAACAGAACCAACCTGATGGCTCTCAGCTCCAAAACATTGATGGGGTCGTGAGCCTCCTGAGGCCCCCACAGTCCCTGAAACTGAAGATCCTTCCAGAAACCCCCTCCCAACCTGAAAGGCTGGCATCCGTGGTGACTGTCTCCCAACGAGGGGTCAGAAAAGATCTGCCCCTCATCAGATTGCTTGGTCCCATCCACCACCGAAGGGAATGCCGAACCCGGGGGGACATCAGAAAAGACTGATCCAACGACAGCGGACACCTGTCCCAAACCGCCAAAAGATGGAGCTGGAGCGTCCTTGTGTGAAACTGAGCAAAGGGAACCGCCTCGAAGGAAGCCACCATCAATCCCACCAGTCTCATCCCCAGCCGGATTGACGGACGAGGGTGGGACAGAAGAAGCTGAATCAATTCCTGAAGCAACAGAACCTTGGGACGAGGAAGGAACACCCTGGCCTGAGAAGTATCCAGAGACATTCTCAGAAATGACACCATGTGGAGAGGGAAGACTTGGGATAGTTGATCATCCAGCCGAATCTCTCCAGAGTGGATACCACAGCTCTGGTGTCAAGCTCCGCTTGGCTGAGAGAATATGGCATAATGAGAAGGTCGTCCAGATATGCCACGATGCGAATACCCTGGGCTCTGAAAAGGGTCATCACCCCTGCCAACACCTTGGCGAAAACCCTTGGAGCCGAGGTAAGGCCGAACGGAAGGGCCACAAACTGAAAATGACGATGTCCGCAGCGACGCCAGCAGCACGGGAGGCGGGCCGTAGGATCGCGCCGAGCGCCCAGCCCCGCCCCCCACATCACCGCACCTGAGGGGAAGAAGCTCCCCGACGAAAGAAAAAAACACATGTCCATGGCCAGCGCCGCAGCAACAGCCGCCGCCGGCCAAGGTGTAACATAAAGACATACACACTAATAAAACACAGTTTCAATAAAACAATCAAACAATCAATCCTCAAGGGAAAGGCCCCCCCCCCTCGTTTAGGGAGCAATGGGTGACCGGGAGAATCACACCAAAGGTGGAAGGGCAAGGGACGGGGCATCCCACTTCTGGATCACCAACCCGGGCAACCGCCTACCCCTTAGTATGGGGTCTCACAGTGGAGCATAGCTTCTAAGCACCGTAAGGTGCCGTCTACCCTTGCCCGGACCAGCAGCCTAGGCTGGGAGGCAAGGGGAATTTTAATTAAAGTGGGTCCAGGCAGAAATAGACCAACAAGAGGGCCGGGGGTTACCCCGGCTACCTGCAAGGAGGAGACACCTGCAAAGAGGAGACATCCATCTTCTGATGAGAAGACTGGGTAATGAGTGGGAGGTCCCAGGTATTTATGGACCGGGAGGGGCTTCCTTTTTTTCATGACATCTCTGCAAGATCGCCCTCTACAGGTCGGTATAACCCAAGTGTAATGACTATTCTGAAGCGGGGTGTGTGACATACTTAGAATAGGTATGAACAGAAGACCAAGTAGCGGCCTTGCAAACTTGTTCAACAGAAGCCTGGTGCTGAAAAGCCCAAGAGGCACCAATAGCACGAGTAGAATGAGCAGTAAGGCGGAAGGGAGGATTCTTCCCCTTAGCAGAGTAGGCCTGAATCACAGCCTGACGGATCCATTTGCTGATAGTAGACTTGGCAGGAGCCAAACCCTTCCTAGGACCAGAAGGGACCACAAAAAGAGCATCAGTTTTTCTGAAAGGTGCAGTAGCCACCAGATAGTACTTCAGACACCTAACCACATCCAAAGAATTCAAGACCCTCTCCTTAGCATTACTAGGATTAGGGCACAATGACGGAAGAACAATGTCCTGATTCAAATGAAAGGCAGACACAACCTTAGGCAGAAAGTCTGGCTTGAAGCGGAACACCACCTTGTCCTGGTGTCTCTCATAGTAGGGGGGCTGGATGGAGAGCGCCACCAACTCAGACACACGTCTAACAGAGGTGATAGCCACCAAAAAGACAACTTTGAGAGTAAAAATGGCCAGGGCAGAATCCTGCACAGGTTCAAAGGGAGCACCCTGCAAGGCTGACAAAACCAAGTTCAAATCCCAAACAGGCATCATAGGCTTACGTGGGGGACGCACATGAGTAACCCCCCTGGAAAAAAGTCCTGATCAGAGAATGCTGAGCAAAGGACTTCTGGAAGAAAACAGCCAGGGCAGAAACCTGACCCTTCAGAGTACTGAGTTGGAGCCCCATCTCCAACCCATGCTGCAGGAACTCCAGGATCCTGGGAATAGAGAACACACGACAGGGAAGAGACTTAGACTCACACCAGTCAATGTAGGCACGCCAAACCCTGTAATAAATGGAAGAAGAAGACTTCTTCCTAGCCCCTTCTCCATCAAGATGGAGGTTTCAGCAGCCAGGCCGTCAAAGCCAGAGTTTGTAAATTGGGATGGCGTAAGGGACCCTGTGTGAGCAGGTCTGGCACCCTGGGCAGAACGTACTGATCTACTGCCAGCTGCACCACGTCTGCGAACCACAGCCCCTTCTCCATCAAGATGGAGGTTTCAGCAGCCAGGCCGTCAAAGCCAGAGTTTGTAAATTGGGATGGCGTAAGGGACCCTGTGTGAGCAGGTCTGGCACCCTGGGCAGAACGTACTGATCTACTGCCAGCTGCACCACGTCTGCGAACCACACTCTTTTTGGCCACCTGAATTGCTGCCACCCCTCCAGAGCAATCTTGCGCAGAACCCTGCCCAGCAGGGGGAATGGAGGAAAGACATACAGGAACTGAAAGCCCTGCCATGACATTGCTAGGGCATCCGTGGTCAAGGCCATAGGATCCTGGGACAGGGAGAAAAAGGCCGGGAGCTTGGGATTGTGACGGGACGCAAACAGATCCACATCTGGTTGGCACCAACGGTGACACAGAGATTGGAACACCCTGTTGCAGAGGGACCATTCTCCCTGGCAAGAGGTCCCCCTGCTCAGAGAGTCTGCCAGCAGATTTTCCACCCCCGGAATGTACATCGCTGATATGCAGGGAACATTGGCCTCCGCCCAGGTCAGGGTCAAAGACTTCCTGAAGGGCCCTCTTGCCGTCTGGTTGTCCGAGCGCACCTGAACAGGCAGGCCCCGAAGGTGATGAGTCAACTGAGCCAGAACCAACCTGATCGCCCGCAGCTCCCAGACGTTGATAGGTGTGTGGGCCTCCTGAGGACCCCACCTCCCCTGGAACTGCAGGGACTTCCAGAAACCCCTATAGTTAATACACTGATGGTTGAAGCACACCTGTTTATAATCGTACTGAAAAAAGAAAACAGTGATAAGCAGATGGTGTTCAGTCCTCTCTCCTGTGTACCAATCACAGGAAAAAAATACAATGGAGAACAAATTGAAAGAGACGAACATCCATAACTTGAATTGCAAAAAGTGAAGGGATTTTAATTGAGGAAAAAGGGATCACAAGTGCTGTACAAGCATGCAGAACAGTACCTTAACACAGTGTATAAGCATATTGTAATGAGGGGTTGCAGCCCCTAAGAGTGACCGCTATGTGGCGCTCCTGTATATATCTACAGACAATGCATGATATAATCAGTATGAATACAGCATAAAGGGCGAATGTTAACCCAAATAGTGGTGGAAGGAGTGCTATTTACTCCCCAACATCCAAACACTACATGGAGAAGCAATTCAAAGAAACAACAGTTATAATAAGCACAGAAGGATAAATCTTACAGGCAGGCGCGGGTGGAAGTAATACCCTCGACGTTTCGGCCGCTCTGGCCTTTCTCAAGAGGGAGCGGTACCAGTGCAGTAAACACATCATTTAAATACCTTGGGATGGTCTCCAAAAAGTGCGGGATGCAGCGTGTAGAAAGCGCACATACTGGCACTCATTATGCGCGTCATCAGCAGCGCCGAAGGTCCGTCCCGACCAGCGACCAATGGGTGAGCAAATAATTACACCCAATTGGTGCTGGCGCAGGGGGCGGGCCCTGGCGCCGCTCGGCCAATGAAACTAAAGTAACCAATAGAATGGCGGTGACACTATCAGGCGCCTTAATATGTGGCAGCAAGATGGCTGCCAGAGAGTGGCAGCATATCCCAGCCAACGATAGCTGTCCGTAGGCGGGAGCATCGAGCTGAAGTTGCTGGAGATACATTGCTGCTGTCAAGTCCGTCCTGGTGACGTTGCAGAGAGGGCGCAGCGGCTGACACCAAGCATAATGTAGTGAAGCATAAAAGCCAATACACATATATACACACACACACACACACACACACACACCCCTCCCTCCCCCGAAGACTATAAGGAGAGTGAGGGAGGACAGCGGCCACTTAACTAGGCCCACCGATAGACAGGGGCAAGGGGCAATAGTGCGGGAGGGGCATCCCATAGAGGCTCACCATATGCCAATACCGCCTACCCTTTGGTGGGGAATTGCGGTGCTGCCTACCATCACCCGACCAGCGCAGCCAAGGCTGGGAGGCAATTACTGATGGAACGGGTGGGAATAATCCTACAGGGCCGCAGGCTAATAGCCTCGCTCACCTGCGAGTAGAGAGAGCCATCTTCTTGTCCTTCGCAGTCCAGACTGCAGAGAAGATCTGGGGATTGTGGGAGGTCCCTGGGTATTTGAGGGGCTGGGAGGAGCCTATTTTCAATGTCTCTGCAGTCCAGCGCCATCTGGCGGAGTAATACCCGAGTGTAAGTAATCTATCTGGAGCAGGACTTACTGTATACTAAAAAATACAATTCTGTGAAGTACTCACCTGTAGAATTGGTATTATACATATACAGTACGTCCTGCTCCAGATATAACACTTACAATTAGGCCATCCTCAGCCAGAGGGCGCTGTGCACTGCAGACATGCAAAAAACAGTCTCCTCCCGGCACTTCATATACCCAGGGACCTCCCACAAATCCCCAGCATTGAAAAGCTGTGAACCAGAAGCCGGGAGAAACCAACCACCAAAACAACTGGTAATGATAACAATAACAACAATCACCATACAGGGGATCCAGAATAATGCAAAAAACCAGGGTGGGGTGGAGCAGGACGTACTGTATACGTATAATACCAATTCTACAGGTGAGTACTTCACAGAATTGTATTATTCTAAGTATACAGTACGTCCTGCTCCAGATATAATACTTATACTTGGGACATCCAATAGCAGTGTCCATAACAGTAGGGTAGGATCCCCAACAAAAAAGGCAACGGCACGTAGCTTAAACTACAACCGCCTGCAAAACCTTGCGGCCAAAAGCAGCATCAGCTGAGGCCCGAACATCAACCTTGTAAAACTTTGAAAAGGTGTGAACAGAAGACCAAGTAGCAGCCTTGCAAATTTGCTCCACAGAAGCCTGGTGCTGGAAGGTCCAGGAGGCCCCAATAGCACGAATAGAATGAGCAGTAAGACGGAAGGGAGGACTCTTCCCTTTAGCAGAATAGGCCTGAACCACAGCCTGACGGATCCACTTGCTGATAGTAGACTTGGCAGGAGCCAAACCCTTCCTAGGCCCAGAAGGCACAACGAAGAGAGCATCAGTTTTCCTGAAAGCCGCAGTGACAACCAGGTAATACTTCAGGCACCTGACCACATCCAAGGAATGCAGAACCCTTTCCTTGTTATTACTAGGATTGGGGCACAAGGAAGGAAGAACAATGTCCTGATTCAAATGAAAAGCAGACACAACCTTAGGCAGAAAATCCGTCTTGAAGCGGAAAACCACCTTGTCCTGGTGTCTCTCATAGTAGAGAGACTGAATGGATAGAGCAGCCAGCTCAGACACACGCCTAACCGAAGTTATGGCCACCAAAAAGACAACCTTGAGAGTAAGAACAGCCAGAGCAGCATATTGAATAGGCTCAAAGGGAGCACCCTGCAAGGCAGATAAAACCAAGTTTAAATCCCAAACGGGAACCACCGGTTTACGAGGGGGACGCGCATGAGTGACCCCCTGAAAAAAGGTCTTAACCAAATGATGATGAGCAAAGGACTTCTGAAAGAAGAGGGATAGGGCAGAAACCTGACCCTTCAGAGTACCGAGTTTTAGACCCAACTCCAAACCATGCTGTAAGAACTCCAGAACCCTGGGGACAGAGAACTCCCTACAGGGAAGAGACCTAGACTCACACCAGTCAATGTAGGTACGCCATACTCTGTAATAGATAGCAGCAGAAGTCTTCTTCCTAGCCTGCACCATAGTGCCCATAGTTCTCCATCAACATGGAGGTCTCAGCAGCCAGGCCGCCAAAGCCAGCGTTTGTAAATTGGGATGGCGTAGGGATCCCTGAGTTAGCAGATCTGGCACCCCTGGCAGATCGTACTGGTCTACTTCCATTTGTACCACGTCTGCGAACCACACTCTTCTTGGCCACCAGGGGGGGCCACTAGAATCACAGGCACCCCTTCCAGAGCAATCTTGCGCAGAACCCTGCTCAGAAGGGGGAATGGTGGAAAGACATACAGGAGCCGAAACTCCTTCCATGACATGGACAGGGCATCCGTGGCCAAGGCCAGAGGGTACTGAGACAGGGACACGAAGGCCGGGAGCTTGTGGTTGTGGTGGGATGCAAACAGGTCCACATCCGGTAGACCCCAACGGTGACACAGGGACTGGAATACCCTGTTGCAGAGGGACCACTCTCCCCGACGGGATGTCCCCCTGCTCAGAGCATCTGTAAGCAGATTCTCCGCCCCCGGAATGTAAACAGCCGAAATGCATTGCACATTGGCCTCCGCCCATGTCAGAGCCTGAGACACCTCCCGGAGGGCACCCTTACTCCGAGTCCCTTACGGATGGCTGATGTATGCAACTGCCGTCTTGTTGTCTGAGCGTACCTGGACCGACAGCCCCCTCAGGTTGTGGGTCAACCGCTCCAGTACCAACCGGACAGCCCGCAATTCCAGAATGTTGATGGGTAAATGGGCCTCCCGAGGGCCCCACGTCCCCGGGAAGCGCAGGGACTTCCAGAATCCTCCCCAACCTGACAGACTGGCATCCGTTGTCACAGTCTCCCAGGAAGGGGCCAGAAAGGACCTGCCCCCTGTCAAGTTCTCGAGGTCCAACCACCACGCAAGGGACCGTCTGACCGAGGGGGGAAGCACACACCCCGTCCAAGGCCGCTGGGTTCTTGTCCCATACTGACAGAAGGTGAAGCTGCAGAGGTCTCAAATGGAACTGAGCAAAGGGCACCGCCTCGAAGCTCGCCACCATCAGGCCCACCAGCTGCATTCCCTGCCTGATGGAGGGCTGTGGGCACGAGAGCAGGAACCTGGCCTGCGCAGTCAAAGCTTCCACCTTCTGTTGAGGAAGGAATATCCATGACTGAATCGTATCCAGAATCATCCCCAGGAAAGGGGTCACCGAGGATGGGGACAGAGAGGACTTGGGGTAATTGATCACCCAACTGAAGGACTCCAGGGTGGACACTACCAGTTGGGTGTCCAACTCTGCCAGCCGGAGAGACCGAGAGGTGAAGGTAAGCATCCTTGATGTCTACTGACGTCATGAAGTCCCCTGGGCGCAATGAGCCAATGGCTGAGTGCAGAGTTTCCATGCGGAAATGCCTGTTCTTGACAAATTTGTTGAGGATTTTTAAGTCCAGAATGGGCCTGACTGACTGACAACCATCCTTCTTGGGTACTGTGAAGAGGTTGGAGTAGAACCCCGTGCCCCTGTCTCCTAAGGGGACCTTGCAAATGACACCTAGATCCAGGAGACCCTGCACGGCCAGCAACAAGACCTGAGCTGAGGCAGGGTCCTGAGGGATCCGGGACCCAATGAATCTGGTGGGGGGCCGTACAGCAAATTCTATCTTGTAGCCGGAGGACACTACCTCCTGAATCCACCGGTCTGAGACGTGGCGCCGCCAGACGTGCTCGAAGTGCTGTAGACGTCCCCCCACCCTGACGGGTGAGGGCGGCCCCTCATGCCTGAGGGGTCTTGGGAGGGGCTTTGGGCTTGGGTCCCCAGGAGGAACCGGGACGGCGTCCTCTATTCCTGTGCCAGGAATCTGCGCGGGGCCCCGCGAAGGAACCCCTTTTCCCTGTTTTGCCCCGCGGTAGGGCATTGAAAGGGTGCCCTGGCCTCGAAAAGGCCGAAACTGCCGCCTGCGCTGGGGCAACTTGCCTCCTTTGGCAAAGAGATCTAGACGGTCACCAAACAGACGTAGCCCTTTAAATGCAAGCCCAGTAAGGGCTTTCTTAGCGGCGTTGTCAGCCGCCCACTGTCACAACCAAACCGTGCGGCGAATAGCTACCGCCAGGGCAGAAGATCTGGCACACATCTTTATAGCATCGTCCGATGCAGACAGGATAAAGTTTATGAACACATCACAGTTAGACATAGTATTGACAGTATCACTGGGCAACTCATATGTGCCATCAAGTGCATTCCTGACCATGGCCCTGAGCGCTACTGCGGTAATGGCTAAGGCGCAAACCGGGCGCAAGGTCGCTCCCCCAAATGCAAAGGCATGGAATGCCAATTGATCAAGACGCCGGTCCTCAGAGTCCCGTAGCATAGTAGTGTCAGGGGAGTGCATAATAGAGGTGTTAGACAGCCCTAGAATAGGAGCATCAACATCGGGAGGCATTGACCAGCACTTAACCAAGTCAGCCGGGAAGGGATACTTTCTATCCACACTCTTAGGGATCCCAGGCAGTCTGCTGGGATGTTCCCATTCCTTAAGCACGAGGCTATTGAAATGAGTCTGCTCAGGAAATTCAAGACGA
Organism: Gastrophryne carolinensis; assembly: GCA_027917425.1. Lineage (NCBI taxonomy): Eukaryota > Metazoa > Chordata > Amphibia > Anura > Microhylidae > Gastrophryne > Gastrophryne carolinensis. Next base: position 540,899,290 of record CM051234.1, read on the forward strand.
GCCTTAGCAGTATGAAAAAGCTCACCCCTTTGTCTGGGAGCAGCAACAAGGGGAGAGATGGACAAAACTTCAAATATCTGAGCCAGCAGTCTGTCAATATCATCCGAGGTCCGGTGCTCGGAACCAGATTCGTCATGACCCCTGGACTCCTCGTCGTATGACCCAAAGTCAGAGAACAGCTCCCCTTCGTCCGAGGGGGGTCGGCCGTAAGGCTGCAACAAGTCATCAGATTCCATAGGGAAAAGGGCAGAGTCAGGGGTTAAATGCCGCCTCTTAGCGGTGGCCTTACGCGCTAGCGAGCTATCTTTCAACACTGGCCAGTCTAGTGGCCATATCAGGATGAGAATCCCCGCTTGTATTGGGGGTTAGACTCAGGCTTGGGGGAGTAGGTGAAGTGAGGCGAGGTGCAGGCCCAGCCACGGAAGAGGCGGGAAGAACCGATAACGCCTGCTGTGCACAAGGAACACAGACCCGTGCATTGTCACCGCTGCTAGGTAAGACCCCACAAGCTACACACAGCCGGGCTTGTCCCGAAGGAACCCCGTTCACAATATCCTGAGACGCCTCCATATGGTGATTGTATCGGCACGATAGGCCCGTAGGAATTGACGCTATAAGCTACCCTGGATGCCCCAATAACCCGCTGGGAAGTGGGAGTAATTATTAATAGTCTCAACCGGGGGATACACTGGGCCGGGAGAAGCCACCGGGATTCACGGTCTGAAAGACATAAGAGGGACAGGAATGTCAGAGCCAAGCACAAGGTGTAAACTAGGTAAGATACAGGTAATTATAAGGATAATATATGGTCGCCCGCGAAAGCATTTACAGACAGCAGAGGGAGGGCGCGCGCGTGAAAAGAATGGCGCCAAACGATCCTCGAAGGGCGGGCCAGCGCTGAAGGTGACGCGGAGCGCGCCAAATTATGACGCAGGGCGCATCAAGTCAGGACCCCGCCCCCCCCCCCCCAGAGAGCACAAGGCTCCGAAAGCACGATGCAAATAGAGAAGAAGGGAACAGGGCAGTGACGCCTGAAAAGATGATCGAGTGGGTTACCGCAGCAGAGCCACTACGGATTAAGACAAAGGACGCCGCAGCATCAACAAAACCACCGCCGTTCGTGCAATATAGAAAGGGCACGGCGGCTACCAATAAAAGTAAAGTACATAACGCGGCTCTGACATCCATTCCCAGTCAAACATGACACCGAGGCCATAAGCGTGTAATAGGGTACACTGAGGCCGCCATACTCACAACCCCTCCCCCCCCCCCTTTCTTTCCCCCCTGGCTAGAGGGGGGGGAACGAGGGAGGATGGCGACCCTTTACACAGGGTCCACCGCTACACGGGGCGTGGGACAATTAAGCGGGAGGGGCATCCCCAAAGGCTCACCATCAGCCTAAACCGCCTACCCTATGGTGGGGGACTGCGGTGGAGCATGGCTCCATCAAGCACGCATGGTGCTGCCTACCTTCACCCGACCAGCGCAGCCCAGGCTGGGAGGCACATCACAAAGAGGACGGGTGGTAATAGTCCCACAGGGCCGCAGGCTGTAATAGCCCCGCTCACCTGCGAGAGAGTGATACTTCATGTCTTCGCAGTCAGCACTGCAGAGAAATCTGGGGATTTGTGAGAGGTCCCTGGGTATATGAAGGGCCGGGAGGAGCCTGTTTTTTGCATGTTTGCAGTGCACAGCGCCCTCTGGCGGAGGATAGCCCAAGTGTAAATATTATATCTGGAGCAGGACGTACTGTATACTTAGAATATATAAGTGTAATGTAGTATCATGCTTGCAGATGGGGCAAGGGAGCATCAGGGTTTTTTTTAAATGTGCATGGCTGTAATTTCTTACTTTACTCACCTTAATCACGTTTAACCTTATTAACATAACAATTCCTGGCATCACCATACAATGCAGACTGTAGGCAAAGCAGTGTCTGCTTAGGGGAACTGGCTGGCCATGAATTATCAGTCATGGATAAGAAAACCACTTCACCCCACTAAAGGGCTGATGCAGCACCGTGAGAATTCATTCTCTTGCATTGGCGAGCAGGAACACGCTCTACGGCAGCATGAGCAGCTGGCGTCACACAGCGCTGAAGTTGCCTGATCATTGGCACTGGATTGCAACGGGGGTCATTTTTTTTTGGACTCCCCACCTTGTGCTAGGGCAGGGATTTTCAAAAACAGGCAGTCTGGCTGCCTGTTTAAATAGGAAAGAAGAGCAACTAAGGGGAGGCCAACTCGAGAGGGAAGAGCACGGGGAGCGTTTCTTGGTATTCAGGACAGTTATCCGCTCTAAGCAGACCACCATCCAGAAGGAGCCCAAAACTGGCGATATGTTATCTACAGTAACTTCACTTTTCGTAGACCATGTGTAAAACTGAAGCTCCATCTGCCAGATCTCAGGATAGGAACAGAGTTTGACCAACAGCCTGGCACAGTGGACAAACTCCCCAAAACGAAGTTGCCCCATCTGCATGCATGATACTGAATTATGGTCAGCACTTACATTTGTTCCTGCACCCACTCAAAGCTGAAACTCTGCATAGCCAATTTTCTCCTAGTTGTGGCTATTTTGGAGCTTCCTTTCCCAGCATCCCAGCTGTGCTGCTGCCTGGATTCAACTGACATAACTCCCAATGCACAGCGGCAGGAAACCCAGCAGCACTTCCTGTCGCTTCATTGGATGCCGTTTTGTTTGGACTATTGCACACAGCAGGAGTTACAAAAAAGATCAATTCATTTTGATGTGCAGCAATCTGAATTGCCTTGGGGAGGGATGCATATGAGAAAGGTTCCTTCTAAGGGTGTTAGCATGGTTTAGGCGTCTACATTTAATAGACACACTACTAGCTAAATTAGAACTGGGAACGCTGAACAATAAGGAAAAGCATATATAAGACAAATTGTTGTTAGAGCCATCCAGAGTGTGTGCCAGCTTTGACAAAAGTAGCTGTGCACACGTGGATCAAACCTATAGTTTACACTGTAAGAGTAGGCAGCTGTTATTTTTAAGTAATACTGTGGCTAAAATTTAGGTGTCAGCATTGCACAGGAAGGCGGTATATAGATAGATTTACACCACGCAGTGCATAGATTCTCTTTATAGTGGTCAACACAGGGTATATTTACATACCTTGACAACAGGATTCAGTAGGACTACTCCAGATTTCTTCGTTATTACTTGTTTAGTTGTGTAATGATGTTCTATAAGTTGTGGAATTGTTGGAAAACCAGTCCCTTCAAATCTATATTGATTCTGTTTGGAAAGAAAGAAGACAAACCATGTAAATTAAAGCACTTAATCGGATTGAAATTAAAAACCTGGTTTAGAGCCCAAGTCATGTGTCAAGTCATGTGCTAACGGAAATTCCAAACTAAACTCAGAAGCACCTTGACAATTTTATGTGACCGATTTATGGGTTTTGGAGAGAGGTAGTTGAAAGGGGACAGTAGAGAGCCCATGCAACGGAGAGCTTTGCTGTATACAAAATAATGCTTGCAACACAAAGTCCTTAAAGTGGACCAATACCTGGGATTTTGACTATCCTGGATTTTGGTCCCTCTACCTAGGGTCATCCCAGTCTGCCACATCTCCTCTAGCTGTAAATGGCTGGCACAGACACGGGCCTGACTAAAAGGTACAGCACAGCACGGCCTGCTGCATTTCATTGCCAAGATTTTGCGTTGACTCTGGGAGTTTTACACAGGGGACATCCCAGATCTGGATATCCCAGGGAATCAGGCAGCTCTGCTTTTGGTAAACTTTAAATAAGACTGCTGATATAATTAAAAATCCCACATTAAAGTGAAGATAAAGAAAAATGACCCACAGGGCTGTTATGTCTCACTTTCCCAATTTGGGATGTCCAACTGCTGTACTGTCTCAGCAAATTGATACATGCCGTTCAGCGTTCTACTGAATGTTATGAGCTTTTAAATATCCAAGATGGCGGCTCATGGAACATCAGGCAGCCTGCAAACAGAAGTGCATTCTGACTGTGCTGCTCTGCATTCTGGGACTGCTGACCGTTCCCTAACCCCAGCTCTGCTCTGTCTGAGCATAGTACAGCTATAACCCGCCCCCCTGTACTTTATCCCACTCTCCTCTCCTCAGTAAGTGTGATGCTTCTGAGTCAAGATGGCGGCGCCCATATCCTAAAGTCCTTAACAGAGTTGCAGCCCAGTGGGGGAAAGAATAATAAGTGACTAAAAACTTAAAATATATTAATATTAGATGCTGGACAATCGTTTTTTAAATCATGGTGAAGGTCGGTTTAAGGTTTAAACAATGCTTTAAAGCATTGTTTGAATGAGAGCCCTGGCATGGGGGGAGTGGGAGCGGCCACATCCTCTGTCTCCCTCCAGCCTATCTGAATAGCTGGGGGGGGCATTGGCAGGCAGGTGATGTGGGCACAGCCCCGGAAAGGCAAGTGACTCCTGGGGGTTACACAGTGGGGCATCCCGTATATAAAATATCTATAATATATTTTTCAAAATCTGTATACGTTCCAGCTGTAAGCACGCAGTAAAAATATGCAGCCACGTCTCAACTACTTTTACAGCTAAAGGACATTTTCAGCAAAAAAAAAAAAAAAAACTGTACTCACCATGTGTCCCACACAGACCATTAGCAACAGTACGCACTGATTGCTGGATCCCGGCACACCCGATCGTGCGGCTCTCTCTAGATCCCCGAACGCAGCTCTCCATTCACTGCAATGAAAAGGGCTGTGTTCAGTCTTCACACACCCCTTTCCATTGCAGTGAATGTAAGGGGGCGTACCCGCTCACATTGGGCAACAAGGGGGGGTGACAGAGTGTGTCGTAGAACACAGAAAGAGATGTGCGATGGGGTATATAGCGCGGGCTGGTGATCCAACGATCAGGAAATATCTGCAGCGCTGCACTATTGCTGACAGTCCGTATGGGACACAGAGGGTATAGCTTTTTTGGGGGGCTGAAAATGTTCTTTAAGTATTTAAATCACAGTTTTTTTTCCTTTGAACCTTAGTCTTGACATACACACTTTTGGTTCCTAGCTGTAAACAAGAACGAGCTGGGCCTTCTTTAAAGAGGACCAAAGCATTTTGACTATCCTAGGTTCTGGTCCTTTCCCCTGATCGGTGTGCCCCGCTGCATGAAACCCCCCAGATCTCTGAAGCCAACTAACTGGTCCTAAGACGCATGCATGGCCGCTTGTCCAATCAGCATGCTGACGTCACATCTTCTAAGCCATCGTCTAAGGCCAGCAGCTCCAAGCGCGCTGATGGCCGCATCCCCTGCTACCCCCTAACAGGGAGTGTGCCCGCGCCGGCCTTTCACAAAGGCCTGGCGCGAGCACGCGCTCTGTGAAAGGAATAATGGGGATGCAGCTCACGCATGTGCCGTTGGAATGGGAAACATGGTAAGTGTATGGGCAACCTGGGAGGGTTTCACACAGCGGGGCATGCCGAATTTGGATGCCCCGGGGAAGGGGAATCGATTGATTCCCGGGCCAATAGCCGTGGCTTTTGGTCCACTTTAACCCTTATAATGTCAGCTACATGAGCCTGGTACACATAGAAAGCTTGAGGTGTGTACAGGGGTGGTATTCAGCAGGTTCTTCATGGTTCTGTGGAACCGGTTGTTAAAAATACAATTCTGTGGTTACTCACCTGTAGAATTGGTATTATGAGTATACAGTATGTCCTGCTACAAATCTAATACTTACAGTTGGGATATACTCTGCCAGATGGCGCTGGACTGCAAAGACATCGAAAATAGGCTCCTCCCGGCCCCTCAAATACCCAGGGACCTCCCACAAATCCCCAGCATTGAAAAGCAGTTAATGAGAAGCCGGGAGAATTAAACAATCCAAACTATCAACTATAACAAGGATAACAATCACCATACAGGGGATCCAAGATAATTCAACCAAGGGTGGGTTGGAGCAGGACGTACTGTATACTCATAATACCAATTCTACAGGTGAGTAATCACATAATTGTATTATTCTTAGTATACAGTACGTCCTGCTCCAAATCTAATACTTACAGTTGGGACATCCAATAGCAGTGTCCATAAAGTAGGGTGGGATCCCCAAGAAAAATCAGCAGCAGACAGTTTAAACCACTGCCGCCTGCAGAACCTTTCGGCCAAAAGCAGCATCAGCTGAGGCCCTAACATCAACCTTGTAAAACTTTGAAAGTATGAACAGAAGACCAAGTAGCGGCCTTGCAAACTTGTTCAACAGAAGCCTGAATCACAGCCTGACGAATCCACTTGCTGATAGTAGACTTGGCAGGAGCCAAACCCTTCCTAGGACCAGAAGGGACCACAAAAAGAGCATCAGTTTTCCTGAAAGGTGCAGTAGCCACCAGTTAGTACTTCAGACACCTAACCACATCCAAAGAGTGCAAAACCCTCTCCTTAGCATTGCTAGGATTAGGGCACAAAGTAGGAAGAACAATATCCTGATTCAAATGAAAGGCAGACACTACCTTAGGCAGAAAGTCAGGTTTGAAACGAAACACCACCTTGTCCTGGTGTCTCTCATAGTAAGGGGGCTGAATGGAAAGCGCCGCCAACTCAGACACACGCCTGACAGAAGTGATAGCCACCAGAAATACAACCTTGAGCGTAAGAATGGCCAAGGCAGCATCCTGCACAGGTTCAAAGGGAGCACCCTGCAAGGCTGACAGAACCAAGTTCAGATCCCAAACAGGCACCATAGGCTTACGTGGGGGGCGCACATGGGTGACCCCCTGGAAAAAAGTCCTGATTAGAGGGTGCTGAGCAAAGGACTTCTGGAAGAAAATAGCCAGGGCAGAAACCTGACCCTTCATAGTACTGAGTTGGAGCCCCATCTCCAACCCATGCTGCAGGAACTCCAGAATCCTGGGAATAGAGAACACACGACAGGGAAGAGACTTAGACACACACCAGTCAATGTAGGCACGCCAAACCCTGTAATAAATGGAAGAGGAAGACTTCTTCCTAGCTTTAATCAAAGTATCCACAACCAAGGAAGACAGCCCCTTCTCCATCAAGATGGAGGTTTCAGCAGCCAGGCCGTCAAAGCCAGAGTTTGTAAATTGGGATGGCTTAGTGAGCCCTGAGTGAGCAGATCTGGCACAAAGGGCAGAGCGCACTGATCTACAGCCAGCTGTACCACGTCTACGAACCACACTCTTCTTGGCCACCTAGGGGCCACCAGAATTGCTGGCACCCTTTCAAGAGCAATCTTGCGCAGAACCCTGCCCAGCAGGGGGATTGGAGGGAAGACATACAGGAACTGAAAGTCCTGCCATGACATTGCTAGCGCATCCGAGGTAAAGGCCAGAGGATCCTGGGACAGAGAGACAAAGGCTGGGAGCTTGTGATTGTGGCGGGACGCAAACAGATCCACATCTGGTTGGCCCCAACGGAGACACAGAGATTGAAACACCCTGCTGCATAGGGACCATTCTCCCTGGCGATAGGTCCCCCTGCTCAGAGAGTCCGCCAGGTGATTTTCCACCCCCGGGATGTACACAGCTGATATGCAGGGGACATTGGCCTCCGCCCAAGTCAGGATCAGAGACGCTTCCTGGAGGGCCCCCTTGCTCCGGGTCCCTCCCTGATGATTGATGTAGGCAACTGCCGTCTGGTTGTCCGAGCGCACCTGAACAGGCAGGCCCCGAAGGTGAGTAGTCAAGTGAGCCACAACTAGCCTGATCGCCCGCAGTTCCAAAACATTGATAGGTGTGTGGGCCTCCTGAGGGCCCCACCTCCCCTGGAACCGCAGGGACTTCCAGAAACCCCCCCAACCTGACAGACTGACATCCATGGTGACTGTCTCCCAGGAAGGGGCAAGAAAGGATCTGCCCCCCAACAGGTTCCTTGAGTCCATCCACCACGAGAGGGACCTCCTGACCCGGGGGGGGGGGCACACAGACCCTGTCCAGGGACGCTAGGTCCTTGTCCCATACTGACAATAGGTGAAGTTGCAGGGGCCTCAAGTGGAACAGAGCATATGGGACCACTTCGAAGCATGCCACCATCAGGCCCACCAGCTGCATCCCCTGCCTGATGGAGGGATGGGGACAAGCTAGGAGGTAATGAGCCTGTGCAATCAGACTGTCCACCTTCTGTTGAGGAAGGAATATCCTTGCCTGAACTGTATCCAGATTCATTCCTAGGAATGGAGTTACCAAGGAAGGGGACAGTGAGGACTTGGGGTGGTTGATCACCCATCCAAATGACTCCAGAGTGGACACCACCAGCTGAGTATCCAACTCTGCCTGATGTACAGACTGGGAAGTGATGAGAATGTCATCCAGATAGGGAAGCACGCGGACGCCCTGACATCTGAGCAGAGACATCACGCCAGCCAGCACCTTGGTGAACACCCTGGGAGCTGAAGTGAGGCCGAAGGGCAAGGCCACAAACTGGTAGTGTTGATGAGGAACCTTTGATGACCTGGGAACACAGGAATATGAAGATAAGCATCTTTGATGTCCACAGAAGTCATGAAATCCCCTTGGCGCAGGGAACTGATGGCAGAGCGCAGAGTTTCCATGCGAAAGCGCCTGCCCCTGACAAACCTGTTGAGGATCTTCAAGTCCAGGATGGGCCTGACTGAACCATCTTTTTTGGGTACTGTGAATAGGTTGGAATAAAAGCCCTTGCCTTTTTCTCTTAAGGGGACCTGGCAGATGACCTCCAGCTCCAGGAGGCCTTGCACTAGCTCCTGAGCTGACACAGAGTCCTGAGGAATCCGGGATCTGATGAATCTTGGAGGGGGATCGGCAGCAAACTCCAACTTGTAACAGGAGGACACTACCTCCTGAATCCACCGGTCTGAGACATGAAGCCTCCAGACGTGAGCGAAGTGCTGCAGCCGTCCCCCCACCAATCATGCCTGAGGGGGTTTGGGAGAGGATTTTGCTTTGGGACCCCAGGAGGAGCCAGGAAGTCCACGTCCTCTGCCTCTACCCCAGAAATCTCCCTGGGCCCCAGGAGAGGAAACCTCCCTTCCCTGTCTTGCACCAAGGTAAGGGGAGGAGAAGGAACCCTGACCCCGAAAGTGCCGAGATTGCCGCCTGCGCTGGGGTAACCTGCCTCCCTTTGCAAAAACGTCCAGGCGGTCCCCAAACAGGCGCAGTCCTTTAAAGGGAAACCCAGTGAGGGCCTTCTTGGCAGCATTGTCAGCAGCCCACTGGCGCAGCCAAACCGAGCGGCGTATAGCCACCACAAGGGCAGAAGTTCTGGCACACATTCTGATGGTGTCATCCAATGCTGAGAGGACAACATTTACAAAAACATCACAACTGGAGAGTGCATTAAACACCTCACAAGGCAAATCATCAGGGGCACTATCAAACATATTTCTGATAAGGGTTCTAGTGGCCACAGCAGTAATGGCAGAGGCACAGACTAGGCGCAGCGCCGTCCCTGCACATGCAAAGGCGTGGGATGGCAGCTGGTCAATGCGCCGGTCCTCAGCATCCCGCAGGGTAGTAGAGCCAGGGGAATGCATGACAGAGGTGTTAGATAGCCCTAGGATCGGGGCATCCACCTCGGGGGGGGAGGGGGGGATGACCAACATTTAACCACCTCAGCCGGAAAGGGATACTTCCTATCCCAACTTTTTGGAACCCCGGAAAGTTTACTGGGGCGCTCCCATTCCTTGAGCACAAGGTTATGGAAAAGTGCCTGCTCTGAAAATTTCAAAGTGATTTTGCTGTATGGAAAAGCTCCCCTCTTTTCCTGGGAGCCGCAACAGGGAGAGAGATGGACAGAACCTCAAAAATCTGGGTCAATAATCTGTCAGTGTCATCCGGGGCGCAGGGGTCAGAGCCAGAATAGTCATTACCCCTTGGTCTCTCATCAGATGAGCCTGAATCAGAAAAGAGTTCCCCTTCATCAGACGGGGTATAGCCACAAAGATTCCAAAACTCCTCAGTTCCCATAGGGAAGACAGTGAAATTAAGCGCCAAGTGCCGCTTAGCAGGGGCCTTACGCGCTAAGGACTTAGCAATCAACTGCTCAACAGTAGCCAGTCTAGAAGACACATCAGGCTGAGAATCCCCACTAGTATGCAACTCAGCAGGAGTGAGGTTTATGCTTGGGGGAGTAGGTGAAGTGAAACGAGGTGCAGCCACTGGCACTCCAGATAGCAATGCAAGCACCTGCTCAGCACAGGGTACACAGACCCACGCCTTGTCAGCATCAGCATGAGGCTGCCCACACGCTACACACAGCCGGTCTTGTCCAGAAGGGACCCCGGTAACATTATCCTGAGATGCCTCCATATGGTGATTATAGCGGCGCTATACGCCGATAGGGAATAACGCTATATAGCAACCACGGATGCCCCAATAACCCGCCAGGGAAGTGGGAGTATTATTTTTAAGTATGTCACACACCCCGCTTCAGAATAGTCATTAAACTTGGGAAATCCAATAGCAGTGTCCATAAAGGGCGGGGATCCAAAACAAGGCAATAATGCACAAACTTAAACCACTGCAGCTTGCAGAACTTTGCGGCCAGAAACAGCATCCGCAGAGGCCAGCACATCAACCTTATAAAACTTGGAAAAAGTGTGAACAGAAGACCAAGTAGCAGCCTTACAAACTTGTTCAACAGACGCCTGGTGCTGGAAAGCCCAGGACGCCCCAACAGCACGAGTAGAATGAGCAGTAACACGAAAAGGGGGAATCTTCCCCTTGGCAGAATAGGCCCCAACAATGGCCTGGCGAATCCATTTACTAATGGAAGACTTGGCGGGTGCCAAACCTTTCCTAGGCCCGGTCACCAAATAGTACTTCACACAACGAACCACATCCAAGGAATGCAAGACCCTCTCCTTGTCATTGCTGGGCTTAGGACACAAGGAGGGAAGAACAACGTCCTGATTAAGATGAAAAGCAGAAACCACTTTAGGAAGGAAATCTGTCTTGAAGCGGAAAACAACTTTGTCCTGATGCCTCTCAAAGTAAGGGGCCTGTATGGAAAAGGCCGCCAACTCTGAGACACGCCGAAATGAGGTGATAGCGACCAGAAAAGCAACCTTCTGAGTAAGCATAGAAAGAGGAATATTCTGCAACGGCTCAAATGGAGGACCCTGAAGAGCAGAAAGAACCAAGTTCAAGTCCCAAACTGAGAGCAGATGCTTCCTAGGAGGTCGCACATGCGTAACCCTCTGGAAAAAGATCTTAACCAAAGGATGAAGAGCAAAAGACCTTTGAAAGAAAACCGCCAGGGCAGAAACCTGCCCTTTTAACGTACTAAGCTGGAAACCCAAGTCCAGACCGTGTTGCAGAAAATCCAAAATCCTGGGAATAGAAAACACCCTAGCCTCACACCAATCAATATAAGACCTCCAAGTCCTATAATAGATGGTAGAGGAAGACCGCTTCCTAGCCTTAACAAGAGTCTGAATCACAGCATCAGAAAGACCTTCCTCCCTTAAGATGGAGGTTTCAGCAGCCACGCAGTCAAACCCAGCGTTGGTAAATTGGGGTAAAGTAGTTGACCCTGAGTGAGCAGATCCGGCAGAAGGACGTCTGCGAACCAAACCTGCCTTGGCCATCTTGGAGCCACCAGAATTGCTGGCGCCCCTTCTAGTGCCAACCTGCGCACCACCATGCCCACTATAGGGAACGGAGGGAACAGGTACAGGAACCCCAGATCCCTCCAGCTCACATGGCATCCACTGCCAGAGCCAGAGGATCCCGCGAGAGAGACACAAACGGCGGAAGCTTGTGATTATGATGAGAGGCAAAGAGATCCACCTCCAGAGTCCCCCACTTGTGGCAAAGTGACCGAAAAACCTTGGGATTGAGAGACCATTCCCCCCAGGGAGACGAGCACCTGCTCAGTGAGTCCGCCTCCGTGTTTTCCACACCCGGAACGTACACCGCTGAAATGCATGGGACATTGCTCTCCGCCCAGGAAAGAATCAAGGACACTTCCCTGAGGGCACTCCTGCTGCGAGTCCCTCCCTGGTGATTGATGTAGGCTACCGCCGTCCGATTGTCCGACCGAACTTGAACCAGTAAGCCCTGCAACTGAAGAGTCAAGTGAGGCAGAACTAACCTGACGGCTCTCAGCTCCAAAACATTGATGGGATTGTGAGCCTCCTGAGGCCCCCACAGTCCCTGAAACTGAAGATCCTTCCAGAAACCCCCCCCAACCTGACAGGCTGGCATCCGTGGTGACTGTCTCCCAACGAGGGGTCAGAAAGCACCTGCCCCTCATCAGATTGCTTGGTTCCAGCCACAACCGAAGGGAATGCCGAACCCGGGGGGACATCAGAAAAGACTGATCCAATGACAGCGGACACCTGTCCCAAGCTGCTAAAAGATGGAGCTGGAGCGTCCTTGTGTGAAACTGAGCAAAGGGAACCGCCTCGAAGGAAGCCACCATCAATCCCACCAGTCTCATCCCCAGCCGGATGGACGGGCGAGGGTTGGACAGAAGAAGCTGAATCAACTCCTGAATCAAAAGAAGCTTGGGTCGAGGGAGGAACACCCTGGTCTGAGAAGTATCCAGAGACATTCCCAGAAAAGACACCACCTTGGACGGGGAGAGGGAGGACTTGGGATAGTTGATCACCCAGCCGAATCTCTCCAGAGTGGATACCACAGCTCTGGTGTCTAGCTCCGCTTGGCTGTGAGAGGATGCCATAATGAGAAGGTCGTCCAGATATGGCACAATGCGAATACCCTGGGCTCTGAGGAGGGTCATCACCCCTGCCAGCACCTTGGTGAAAACCCTTGGAGCCGAGGTAAGGCCGAACGGAAGGGCCACAAACTGAAAATGACGATTTTCCACCACAAACCTGAGAAATCTCTGGTGTGCCGGGAAGATAGGAACATGCAGATAAGCATCCTTGATGTCTATGGACGTCTAGAAGTCCCCCTGACGAAGAGAATTGATGGCTAAGCGCAGTGTTTCCATGCGGAACTTCCGGGGACGCATAAACCTGTTGAAGAGCTTCAGATCCAAGATGGGACGAACGGAGCCATCCTTCTTGGGCACCGTGAACAGATTGGAGTAGTAGCCCAGGCCCCTCTCCAAGGAAGGCACCGGACAAATGACAGCCATGTCCAGAAGATTCTTTACTGCCGCCCGGAGCCCCTGCGCGGCCAGAGGGTCCGAAGGCACCCGAGACCTGAAGAATCTGGGAGGGGGCCAGATCTCGAACTCCAGCTTGTAACCGGAAGACACCACTTCCAGAATCCATCTGTGTGAGACCTCCTGGTCCCAGACCTGGAAGAAGTGTTGCAGCAGTCCCCCCACCCGCAAGGGTGAGGGCGCCCCCTCACTGCTGAGCTGGCTTGGCAGCTGGCTTGGGTTTGGAACCCCAGGCGTGACCTGGACAGGCACGTCCTCTGCCCCTGTTCCAGGAATTAACTCTGGAGGAAGAGAAGGCCAATCCCCTGCCATCCCCCGAAAGGGACGACGCTGCTTCTTTCACTGAGGTAACTTGCCTCCTTTCGCGACCGAATCCAATTTTTCTCCAAAAAGCCGCAACCCCACGAAGGGAAGAGCCGTAAGCGACTTCTTAGCCACAAAATCAGCCGCCCACTGGCACAACCAAACCGACCGCCGGATAGCCACAAGCAAGGCCGAAGTTCTACTACACATCACCATGGTGTCATCCAGGACGGCTAACACAAAAGGACATGAACAACTCGTACCTCTTAAGGGCGGTGAACTCATCACTAGCCTGGTCAGGCCTGGAAGTAGTCAACAGGTCCCTAACAACCGACCTGGTAGCTACCGCCAAAAGTACCGAACAGGCCGCAAGGCCGAACCGACACTGGCAAAGCAGTGACAAGCCATCTGATCAATGCGCTTGTCCTCACCATCTTTTAAGGTGGTGGAGTCAGGAGAATGCAAAACAGAAGAATTAGACAACCCCAACACGGGAGCATAAACCTCGGGAGGGGATGACCAGCGCTTCACCGCGTCCACCGGGAAGGGATATATCTTATCCCAGCCCTGAGGAACACATGGAAGCCGAGTAGGCCTCTCCCATTCCTTAAGAATAATGTCATCAAAATGCTTTTGATTTGGGAATTCCGAGCGCGGCTTAGAAGTCCCAAAGAACTCCCCCTTCTGCGGAGGAGTCTCCTCTGGGGGCAGAAATAGCCAGAACTTCGAAAAGATGAACCAGGACCTTAGGGGTATCCATGGTAACCCCCTGTCCCTGCTCGGAATCAGCGCCCACAAATTGCTGATCATCAGAACCATCGGACTCCTCAAATAACTCCCCTTTGTCTAGCGGGGAATAATCAGACCAGTCCAGTGAATCAAACTCATCAAAATGCAAGGCCAGCGCGGCTGGAGACAAGTGCTTTCTCTTAGCCGGGGCCTTTTTGGCCACAGCGCTAGAAAATAATTTCTCAAGATTGGCCAATCTGGCACACACAGCACATTGCGACTCCCCACCCGTGACAACATCAACTGGGGTACGGATCGGGAGGGGTAGGCGATGAGGCCGGCGGCGCTGACCCAGACGTCTGGGACCCGGACTGCAGCGTTATAGCCTGCTGCGCACATGGTATACAAAGAAATACATCATTCCCCGTAAGGGATACCCCACACCCCATACACTGCCGGGATTGCCCCGAGGGGAGCCCACGCCCGGTATCCTGGGAAGCCTCCATATGGTGATTTTATTGGTAGTCGCAATGACCAAGGGAATTACGCAATATAAGCAACCCGGGATGCCCCTACTATGTCCCGAGTGGGAGGATTTATTGGGAGCTCTACACATACATATATACACATCCATAACAAGCAGATAAAATTAAATAATGTAAAATATGAAGCCCACAGGACGCTTACTATAATGGCGCCGACAGCAGAGCAGATGAGGAAGAAGGAGGGTGGGCCGGCGCGGTTCGCGCGTCGCCCCCCTCCCCTGACAGAACGCGGCTCCCGGCCAGTGGCTGGGCTCCGCAGCGGCTCCAGCAGCACAGGGTGAGGGCGCCCCCTCATTGCTGAGCAGGCTTGGGCGTGGACTTAGGCTTAGAGCCCCACGAATGACCGGAACGGCCGAGGCCTCGCCCCCGGTTCCAGCTCGTGCCCCTGGTAGCAGGAAGGGAGGCCCCTCTGCCTGCCCTGGCACCCCGAAAGGAAGGATTGAAAAGACGCCGCGGCTTCCTGCGCTCAGGCAACCTGCCTCCCCTGGTGACTGAATCCAACTTGTCACCAAACAGGCGCAAACCCAGAAAAGGAAGAGCTGTAAGTGATCTTTTAGCACCAACGTCCGCTGTCCATTGACGGAGCCACACTGACCGCCGAATAGCAACCAAAAGAGCAGATGTCCTGCCACACATGGCCATAGCATCATCCTGGGCGGCCAGAACAAAAGAAGCAAAAGACTCACATAATTGAAGAGAGGTAAACTCCTCTCATTCCGGAACAAGATCCGCGTACAAATTTTTGATCAAGGCTTTAAGAGCCAATAGGACAATGGAAGAAGCGCATACCGGACGCAAGGTCGAACCGGCACTGATGAAACCATGACGAGCCAGTTGATCGATTCTATGATCCTCAACATCCTTAATTGTAGTAGTGTCTGGTGAATGCAGCACTGAAGAATTAGAGAGCCCCAAAACCGGTGCATCAACGTCTGGGGGTACCGTCCAAAGTTTAACCAATTCCTCCGAAAAGGGATACCTCCTGTCCCAATTAGCCGGGGAGCCAACAAGGCGGGTCGGCTGTTCCCATTCCTTAAGCACAACCCTTTCAAAATGTAGCTGACCAGGGAATGCTAAACGCAGCTTAGGCATCTCAAATAGCTCACCCTTAGGTGGAGGGACCGCCGCCGGTGGATCCAGAGACAAAATTTCAAAAACCTTGGAAAGGATAGAAGGAGTATCACAAGACACCCCAGTAGTCAAATCTGCCGAAGTATCAGTCAACAGGGGAGCATCAATATCATCCAAATCTTCCAAAATTTCCCCTTCTTCAGGCAAAGGACAATCTGACCAGTCTAACACCTCCGCTGCCTCCAAGGCAGGAGTCAGAGAAGGAGAATCAATGTGTTTCCTTTTAGCCGTAGCCTTATGAGCTACCTGTGCAGACAACAACTTCTCGAGAGTGGCCACTCGAGCACACAACTCAGATTGCGAATCCCCAGCTGTGACAACATCACCCTGGGTCCGGAATAAAAGTGGAGGAGCAGGAGACGACTGAGGTTGCGAAGAGCCAGGAGCCGGAGTACCAGACTGGCGCGCAATATTCTGCTGTGCGCAAGGAACGCACAAAATGACATCATCCCCTGGGAGTGGAACCCCACATCCCCCACACTGCCTAGATTGCCCTGAAGAGCCATTTCCGGTATCATTGGAAGCCTCCATTCGGTGAAACTTTTTGGGAATTCGCAAAACCCAGGGAATTATGCTATAAGCTACCCGGGATGCCCCTTATTCATTAATTAGAGTCCCGGGAGTGGGAGGATTTTTTGTAACCCAAAATAAGACTAGCCAGGTATATCAGACTAGGAGACCCATGCAGCAGGGGTATCCCAAATCTGGAAAGACAGAGAAAACACTGCAAAGATTCATAAATAGACCGCACATGCACTCAGAGAAAAAACACAATATTATCCAATTAAAAAAAAAAAAAAAATATATATATATATATATATATATATATACCGTATATACTCGAGTATAGGCCGACCCGAATATAAGCCGAGGCCCCTAATTTTACCACAAAATAATGGGAAAAGTTATTGACTCGAGTATAAGCCGAGGCCCAAAAAGTGGGCTGAAAAACTTGGCTTATACTCGAGTATATACGATATATATATATATATATATATATATATGCACACACAATGTACACACACTGACCGTATGTACACATATATACACACACATAAATGATATACAGTACATACATATGCACACTATACACACAAATACACACAATGTACACACACTGACCGTCTTGTCTATGTCCAGCTTGAGGCGCTTCTGGCTGATGCTCTTCTGCAGGCAGCAGGTCTGGCCGAGGAATGGCGCGGAGGGGGGCGGCGGCCCATCCCGGCTGTTCTCCGTGCTGAAGCCGTTCATGCCGCCTCTCCGTCACCCTCCAGCGGGCTCCAGACATGCCGGGCCTTACCCGGACACACTGCAGCAACCGAGGAATGGCGCGGAGGGGGGGGCGGCGGCCCATCCCGGCTGTCCTCCTCCGTGCTGAAGCCGTTCATGGCCGCCTCTCCGTCACCCGCCAGCGCGCTCCGGACACACTGCAGCAACCGACCCTGACAACGGAAGTCCCGCCCCCAACCTGCTACACGTCCAGTGGCCGTCAAGTCAGGTGGGCGGGGTTCACCTGTGCTAAGGCGAGTGAGGATTGGCTGGCACTGGCGTCAGTCGCGATGGATGGAGTCACGCCTTTTCCAAGTCAGCTCCTCAGTTAGGTCACCGACATTAGTGATTGACTCGAGTATAAGCCGAGGCGGCTTTTTTCAGCCCAAAAAGTGGGCTGAAAAACTCGGCTTATACTCGAGTATATACGGTATATGTTAAAATAAATATGGTCACATACAGTTGAATCATGCTGCTGCCTGAGTAAAGGATCAAGCATGAGAAACAATGCATAATGAAAAGAAAACCACAATGGCAAAAAAACTCCATTCTATACTTATATGGACCACAGCATAAAGTCCCCTGATGGGAATAAGGATTCATTGAATGCGATATAGAAGACAAGGAACTATAATAAAAGACCTTATTTAAGTGACCGCAGCAGAAGAGGCAGCAGGAACAGAGCACAGAAATCACCTCAGAGGCCGGTGCGAGCGTTCCCACAGCTGAGAGAAGACAGGCAGGCAGAGAGCGCGCGAAGCGCTCTTACCCCGCCCTGCCAGCCAATCACCACACAGCATGGGCCGCGCCGAGCTTAAGCGACCTTAAGCACAGATTTACCTCAGAGAGGTAAAAAATGGCGGCAGCGCCATTAAGAAAAGGAAAAACCGGACCCGGTCTGAGCTGGGAACGCCGCACACAGACACACACACAGATTAAAGACGCACACAGACACGCGCGCACCGACGCCCACATATATCAGTACCAAAATTACCTCAGGATAAAAAGAGTAGCATAAGGCAGAAAAGACCCCTCAACTCCCCCCCCCCCCCCACCCTCTAACGGACTTCCCCACCAAAAGAGGGGAGACTCTGAGAAGGAGAGAAGATATATGGGGACAACGGGACGGGGCATCCCAAAATCCGGGTCACCAACCGGATAACCACTCTGCCCCAATAATGGAGACTAGTGGAGGAGATAAGCTCCTAGGCACCACCAGGTGCCGGCTACCATTACCCAGTCAGCAGCCGAGGCTGGGAGGCTTCCGTTAATTACAAAATACAAGTAAACAAGAACTGGGCAGAAATAGACCAGGGGGGGTGCCGGGGTGTAACCCCGGCTACCTGCAAGCAGGAGACCTCTTTCTTCTGTCTTGACGCATCTTGCAGAGAGAGAACACTGGAGATTAAGTGGGAGGTCCCAGGTATATATAGACTGGGAGGGGCCAGTTTCAAGATCTCTCTCTCTGCAATGACATCTGGAGATGGTTTACCCGAACGTTATTACTACAGGAAGCGGGGTGTGTGTGACACACAAAGAATATAACCCAGCGCCGGGCCAGTGAATTTAGTTTGTTGTTTCACTTTAAGGCATGAACCACATCAAGAGATCTAGGATGCATTCCTACAGGTGAACTGGGTTTGGACAATAAGAAGGCAGGGTATTATCCTCATTCAAATAGTAGGTCAATACCACCAATCAGTAGAAAAATTCCTGTAAATGTAGGACCACCTTGTCCTTGTAAACAAATAGGCCAGGTGGTCACCAGCTTAGACACTCTAAGAACTAAATTGATGGCCACGAGGAACACAACTTTTAGGGTTAAAAGGCCACTCCAGCCCGTTCCAGCCGGTCAAGACTTCAGGAAGATGGTGGTGAGTATTCGATGCAGCAGCTGCAACTTCACAGGGCTGGATTCTGGGTGAAGGAGAGTGTCTTTTTTTTTTAAATATATATCTATATATCTATAAAGACATATCTATACTGTGAACCAGAATAGACCTTTAATGGATATATACCACCAATTACCCAAAAAAAGGAAACCAAATTCACAGAGACTATCCATGAACAATTTTTGAAAAAATACGAAAAGCAATATATTACATATACCCAAAACAGCACAGACAAATTAAAAACACATGCAAAGTCTATTTAACATATAGCAGATACAAACCAGCAGAAAACCATGTTTGAGATACAGCAATATTCACAAATATATAATCAATACTGACTCTACCTCAACCTATCCACAAGTAAATAAATGTGCAGAGCGCAACCCCCGATAAGGCAGATGTCCCTTTTAGCAGCACCATAATATGTTTGGTAGATAAATCTATGCACTCACAGCTGTGCTTCTGCATTCTGTGAGACACCACAATACAAAGCATTGCCCACAGCGACCCAATTCTGCCCTAATAATGTAGCCTGTCTGAAAACCTGAAAGGCTTTGAATCCAACAGAAGCAAAAAAAAAAAAAAAAGCATTTACTAAGTTCAAGAAACGCATGCTGGTCTGGATGAATTTTCCTTTGGTCTAAACAAAAAGTTGCTATCACCTTGGGAAGAAACCCCCAAAGAAAATAAAAACAGAATTGTTTAGATGCAGGGCTGGGTTTCACAATATGATTGAAATGCAAACTCAGAAATTGCACTAAGATAACTAGCAACCAGTAGTTGCCCCAACTTAACTAGTCAACAATCAAACCAAAAGGAACTGGAGGACCATCTTAAAAGCACAAAACTATATTGGAACATGAATGGAAAAATTATTTGTGCAACCCGATGCAAAAAAAGCTTCACTAAGGACTTCTCTGCCAAGGGCTTCTAAAAGATATTGCACTGATGCCTGCTGCATGAGTGTGCCCCTTTACCAACTAAAATGCAAGAAGCCACATATCCAGGCCAAGAGGCCACAGCAAGTGGAGATCTCTACCCCCTGCTTAATAAAACTTTGTTAAACTCTCCATGAAAATGGTTAACATCTCCCCCTCCCCAATCATCATAAAGAAGAATTCAGTAAAGATAAAGCCAGAGAATGAAGCCGCTAGTGACTAATCTGCAAAGATCTAGGAGGAAAAGAAATAAAGGAGAAGATAATGGTGAACACTGTAGAATGGATACTCCTACACATCCAACATGGATAGCTTGAACAGACTTCATCTCAGACTTCCTACTGTAGCTAGCACATATATACAATCTTGTCATCCTCCCAGGGTGACAGCAATACACCCTCAAAAAGGCTTCAGATCATGCAAAAAAAAAAATACAACCTTAGCAAACAATACAAAAACATATTAGATCTCCTATGTGTGAATTACATAAATGTGACAGATGTGGCTAATGCCCCCCTCCTTGTAGACAAGCATCCATAACCATTAGACACATAGATTCCCAATTTCTAAAACAGAATGGTGGATATAGCACCTAGGGATGAAAGCCATCTAACCCAGTGTATAGTTCCACAATGGAGGAAACCACACATGATAACCATTCATATTATGCTGCAAAAATAAAATGAAAACACTCTCTTGCTAATGTTGGTCATTACATACTACACACCATAATGAAGACAAGCTATTCAAATACTTGACGTACACCGCAGACAAAACAAAAATACATTTGAAAAAGCAGCAGAACGGTTTACTTATCTTGATATAAAACAATAATTGTATTGAGATCCATGAGCTCGTCAACACAAGGTGACACTACAGCTGATAAACGAAAAATGAATCAATACTCAACATGACAAAAATGGAGTTAGAGAAGATTTTGATTCACATATAAATTTGTCAGTCTATCACAGCTTAAATAGATTTTTTATAAAAAAAATTATGGCTCATAAAGACAAACATTTTTCACAGACGTACATCAGCAAACTGAATGATAAAATGCCTCCGCTGTGAATCTGAAAACACAGAAAGGACATATTCACCGGGTTTCCCATGGCTCTCCCGCACCAAAAAGTCTCCTTGTTGCTTTAGCAGCTCTTGTGCTTCAACTCGGGGAATGGCACCATGATACCAATCCTGCTCGGACAAAGGTTTCTCACTAGTTGAAATTACATCAAATAACTAGAAAGACATAAATTACATATTTAGCTTTGATTAGTATTTATAAATTACATATTTAATTTTGATTACTATTTATTTTCATCAAAGGTTGACACACATAAACGTAAATGTATTAAATGCAGACTATGGGCCTGATTTATCAAGCACTTCTGCCAGACAGTCCCACATCGGGTCAAATTAGAGTAGTAAAAAATATAATAAACCATTCTTTTTACACTTGCGCAAGTTGCTGCATTGCAAGAAACACATTCACTAAAACATTAGCAGTGCAGCAACATGATGAAAAAAATGCTAAATATTTTGCGCTATTCTAATTTGCACTGAAATGGCATTGTCTGGCAGAAGTGCTTAATAAATTAGGCCTTATATGTGATTTAAAGAGTAAAAAATACACCCGATTTTCGGGGTGTTGTTCCTCAAGGCGGGGGCATCCCGATTCGGGATGTGTGTATCCCCCCAGGTTGCCCCATTCACTCACCTTCCAGTCGCTCCTACTGAGGAGACTCGAGTGGAGAGAGAGTGTGCTGATCAGCTGAGCGGCCCGCTCAGCCAATCGGCATGCTCGCTTTCACTCGGCTCCCTTCTGTGCTGCTTGGCCACATGCGCCACTAACCTCCTAGCCGTGGCGTGCCCGCGCTGCCCATTTAGAAAGGCCAGCCGAGCGCATGGTTAAAGGTGAACAGGGATGCACCTGCAATGCTGAGACACAGCAAGGGCTCCAGGAGAAGGTGAGTGTTCGGGGGGTTCACACAATTCAGGATACCCCAAGGACTGAAACTCCGAAGACCTTGGAGTCTTTTAGACTACAGGGCCTCCAATGTTCCTCTTTAATGCCACAAAGTAGCGAGTATTTGTGAAGTGTAAAGAAAACGATACATGCTTTTCCAAATAAAGAATAATAAAAAAAAAATGAAAAAAAGAGTGGCATACATATGTAGTCAACGTGAAAATAAATAAAATACAATGTGACCAGTTCCCTTCAAAAGGCACCCAATTAGTAAATAGCCCATCTGTATGTATCTTATTCTCTGTATAACTACAGCTGTTGTGCGAAGTCCTTAGAGATTTATTAGAGAACATTAGTGAACAAATCACACCAAAGAACACACCAGAAAGGGATACAATTATGAAGTGTAATGCAGGGTTAGGTTATAAAAAATATATAGCTCAAGCTCTAAAACATATCACAGAGCACTGTTCAAGCCATGATTCGTAAATTAAATGAGTATGGCACAACAGAAAACCTGAAAGGACAATGCCGTCCACCTAAAATGGTAGCCTGGGAAAAGATAGCACTAATCAGAGAAGCAGCCAAAACAGCCAGGGTCAAAACGAAGGTGCCGCAGAGATCCACTGCTCAGGTGGTAGAATCGTACCACAAGACAATTATTAGTCGTGTACTCCACATGGCCTTTATGAAAGAGTGGCAAGAGAGAGGATAATCCAGTTTGTATCAAGATACAGATGGGGCAGAGTTGAAGGGCTCTTTTGTTGACAAAGGTATTACTATCCTACATTGCACTGCATTGGCTGTGAAAATACCGTTTTGTGAGTACTCACCTGTAAAATGGATATTATGAGTGTGACATACACTCCGCTTCCACAGTCATGACATCTGGGTAATCTCCAGTAGAGGGCGAACTTCTGCAGAGATGAATGCAAAAAAAGGAGCTCCTCCCGGTCCATAAATACCTGGGACCTCCCACTAATTCCCCAGTGTAAGATAGCAGTAAGGGGACCAGGAAGAACCAATTATAACAATACTAACAACATAAACAATGGTTCACATATAAAGAATCCGGAATACCAGAAGGGTGGGGTCAAGCGGAGTGTATGTCACACTCATAATATCCGTTTTACAGGTGAGTATTCACAAAACGGTATTATTCCAAGAGTGACATACACTCCGCTTCCACAGTCATGACATCTGGGACATCCAATAGCAGTGTCCGTCATGGGTGGGAACCAAAAACAGTAAAAGAATGCACCAACTTAAACCACTGCAGCTTGCAGAACCTTGCGGCCAAAAACAGCATCCGCTGAAGCCCACACATCAACCTTGCAAAACTTGGAAAAAGTATGAACGGAAGACGAAGTAGCAGCCTTACAAACTTGGTCAACAGAAGCTTGTTGCTGAAAAGCCCAGGACGCACTAACAGCACAAGTAGAATGCACAGTGACCTTAAAAGGGGGAGTCCTCCCATTAGCAGAATAGGCCCCAACGATGCCCTGACAAATCCATTTGCTAATGGTAGACTTGGCAGGCGCCAAACCTTTCCTGGGCCCGCAGGGCACCACAAAAAAGGCGTCCGTCTTGTGGAAAAAAGAAGTAGTCACCAAATAGTACTTAACACAGCGAACAACATCCAAATTGTGCAGGACCCTCTCCTTGTCATTGCTAGGCTTAGGGCACAAGGAAGGGAGAATATCCTGATTGAGATGGAAGGCAGATACCAACTTAGGAAGGAAATCTGGCTTAAAGCGAAAGACCACCTTGTCCTGCTGTCTTTCAAAGTAAGGGGCCTGAGGTAATAGCCACCAAGAAGGCAACCTTTTGAGTGAAAACAGAAAGAGCAATATCCTGTAACGGCTCAAAAGGAGGACCCTGGAGAGCCGAAAGAACCAAATTCAAATCCCAAACAGGAACCAAAGCCTTCCGAGGGGGCCTAACATGAGTAACCCCCTGGAAAAAAGTCTTAACCAGCGGGTGTAAGGCAAAAGATCTTTGGAAGAAAACAGACAGAGCCGAGACCTGCCCTTTTAAGGTACTAAGCTGGAACCCAAGATCCAGACCGTGCTGAAGAAACTCCAAAATCCTAGGAATCGAAAACACCCTGCAAGGCAAGGCCCTAGCCTCACACCAGTTAATATAGGACCGCCAAGTCCTATAGTAAATGCCAGAAGAGGACCGCTTCCTAGCTCTAAGCAAGGTCTGAACAACAGCCTCAGACAAACCTTCCTCCTTCAGAATGAAGGTTTCAGCAGCCAAGCCGTCAAAGCCAGAGTTTGTAAATTGGGGTAAAGAAGATGCCCCTGAGAAATCAGATCCGGAAACATGGGAAGCCGGTACTGATCTACCGCCAACCTTACTTACAACGTCTGCGTACCAAACCCTTCTTGGCCACCTTGGAGCCACCAGAATTGCTGGTGCCCCTTCCAGAACCAGTTTGCGAACCACCTTGCCCACCATTGAGAAGGGAGGAAACAGGTACAGAAACCCCAGATCCTTCCAGGCAAGGGACAAGGCATCCACTGCCAGAGCTAGAGGATCCTGCGATAGAGACACAAAGGCCCGGAGTTTGTAATTGTGCTGTGAGTCAAAGAGATCCACCTCCGGAGTCCCCCACTTGTGACAAAGGGACCGAAAAACCCCAGGATTGAGAGACCACTCCCCTTGGCGAGAGGACCCCCTCCTTGGTGATTGATGTACCGCCGTCCAATTGTCTGATCGAATCTGAACCGGAAGACCCTGTAAATGCGACGTCAGCCGTGACAGGACAAGCCAGATGGCTCTGAGCTCTAAGACATTGATGGGGTTGTGAGACTCCTGAGGACCCCACACCCCGCTGAACTGATGACTTCCCCAGAAACCTCCCCAGCCCGACAGGCTGGCATCCGTGGTAACCGTCTCCCAGCGAGGAACCTCAACAGGTTGCTCGATTCCAGCCACCACTGAAGGGACTGCCGAACCCTGGGAGACATCCTGAACAGTTGATCCAAGGATTGCAGACACCTGCCCCAATGCGTCAATAGGTGAAGTTGGAGAGATCTCATGTGAAACTGAGCAAACGAGACTGCCTCGAAGGAGGCCACCATCAATCCCACCAGTTTCATCCCCAGTCGGATAGAAGGGCAAGGAATGGCCAGAAGAAGGCGGATCAGATCCTGAATCCCCTGCACCTTGGACTGAGGCAGAAACACTCTGGCCAGAATGGTATCCAGATTCATGCCCAGAAATGAAATCTCCCGTGATGGGGAGAGAGAGGACTTAGGGCGGTTGATCACCCACCCGAACCTCTCCAGGGTCGACACCACCTGGTGTGTGTCCAGCTCCGCCTGCCGGAGGGAAAAGGCTGAGATTAGCAGGACGTCCAGGTACGGCACAATGTGAATGCCCTGAGCTCTGAGCAGTGCCATAATGCCCGCCAGAACCTTGGTGAAGACCCTCGGCGCAGAGGTCATCCCGAAGGGAAGGGCTACAAACTGAAAATATTGATCCTCCACCGCGAACCTGAGGAATCTCTGATGCGCTTGAAAAATGGGAACATGCAGATACGCATCCTTGATGTCTATGGATGTCATAAAGTCCCCTTGACGAAGGGAATTGATGGCCGAGCGCAGAGTCTCCATGCGGAACTTCCTGGTTCTGATGAATCTGTTGAGGATCTTTAGGTCCAGAATGGGTCTCACGGAGCCATCCTTTTTGGGAACCGTGAAAAAATTGGAGTAGTAACCCCTGCCTCTCTCCGAGGGAGGCACCGGGCATATGACTCCCATGTCCAGAAGATTCTCTACTGCTAACAGGAGCCCCTGTACAGCCTGAGGGTCCGAGGGCACCGGAGACCTTAAAAATCTTGGAGGAGGCCAGTACTCGAACTCCAGTTTGTACCCGGAGGAGACCACTTCCAAGATCCAATTGTCTGTGACCTCCCGGGCCCAAACCTGGAAGCAGAGCTGCAGCCGTCCCCCCACCCGAACGGGTGAGGGAACCCCTTCATTGTTGAGCTGGTTTAACCGCTGGCTTAGGCTTGGAACCCCAGGCAGACGCGGGATGGGCCCGACCTCTGCCTCTGTTCCAGGAAGAACCTCTAACACCCGAGAAGGCCAAACCTCTGACAGCTCTGGCACCTCAAAAGGAAGGATTGAAGGAGCCTGCCCCCCCCCCGAAAGGAGCGACGCTGCTTCTTACTCTGAGGTAACTTACCTCCCTTTGCCACAGCCTCCAACTTGTCTCCAAACAGCCGCGAACCCAAGAAGGGGAGAGCTATGAGCGATTTCTTGGCCGCAAAGTCAGCCGTCCACTGGCGGAGCCAGACCGATCGGCGCATGGCCACCAAGACAATAGTTTCTTGCATAGCAGCCAAGACAAAATCCATGAACAATTAACACCTTTTAAGAGTAGCGAACTCAACGCTGGCAGGTTCAAGGTGAGCTTCCCTTAACCAGTCCCTGATCAGAGACCTAGTAGCCACCGACACTAGTGCAGATGCACACACAGGCCGCAAGGCCAAACCCACACTGGCAAAAGCATGGCATGCCATCTGATCAAGGCGCTTATCCTCGCCATCCTTAAGGGTAGTGGCGTCTGGGGTGTGAATCAGTAGTAGTCAATCCCAAAACTGGCGCATCGACCTCGGGAGGAGAACACCAGCGCTTAACCGCTTCCACCGGAAAAGGATACTTCTTATCCCATCCCTGAGGAACACCCGGAAGCCGACTAGGTTTCTCCCATTCCCTAAGGATCAATGCATCAAAGTGTCCTTGGGTAGGGAACTCCAAACGAGGCGTGTGGGAACCAAAAAATTCCCCTTTTTTGAGAGGGGGCGCCTCAGGCGGGGCAATATCCAAAACCTCCAAGAGATGTGTCAAAACCTTGGTAGTGTCAACGGCATCCTCCCGCGCCTGCCCAAAATCAGCATCACTAAACTGTACATCAGCCTCAGACTCCTCATACAATTCCCCCTCCTCTAATGGGTAATAATCCGACCAATCAAGGGAATCATCATCAACATCTCAAGCCGCCTGGGCCGGCGACAAATGTCTCTTTTTAGCCTGGGCCTTCTTGCCCACCGCGCTAGCAATACATTTCTCGATGCTGGCCAACCTAGCCGACATGCCGCGTTATGACCATTTGTGCACATGGAATACAAATAAGCACATCCTCACCCGTAAGGGATACCCCACAACCCACACATGGCCGGAAATGTCCCAAAGGGAGCCCGAACCCGGTATCCTGCGGAGCCTCCATATGGTGATTTTTTAGGGTCCGTCGCAAGACCGTAGGGGATTTATGCTGTAAGCAACCCGGGATGACCCTTTAAAGTCCCAGTGGGAGGATTTTTAGTGAGCAATTTAAGTCTAGGGACTCAAGGACCATGAGAAAACCCTTTAAAATGCACACACGCCAAAACAATCTGAAAAACATAATGAAGGGATAACAGTCACAAAGAAATGACTAAATATATATCTACACCTATAGCGGAAGAATTGCATATTTAGAAGCAAAATAAGTATAACAAGGGGGCCCCCCGCGGCAAGGGGGGCCCCCATGTAAGCTAAGGAAGGGCCCTCAGGCACTTACAGACCGGGGAAAACTGCAGCTGCAGCAACAGCAGAGCGCCAAAATGTGAATAAGGGAAGGAGAAGGGGGGCGGGCCAGCGCAGAACGCGCGCTTGTCCGCCCACGCCCCCCTCCCAGAACGACAGGCAATGCGGATCCCAGCCGTGGGCTGGCCGCATCAGAGCGCCAAAAAGAGGGGGAGGGGTGACCGCGGCCGCGCCGAGGGCCCGGCCCCGCCCCCCCCGACGCAGCCTGAGGGGGAGAAGCTCCCCAGGCTGAACCATCAAGGCACACAAAAAACAGTCAGCACCAAACACTCCTGTGCACACACAACACTCACACTGCCTGTACAATAAATGAGGAAAAAACAGCCAACCGTGGGAAAAGCCAAGCCCCCCCCCCCCCCCCAGGAGGGTAAGGAAGGGACCCGGAAGGGGGATAGCCCAAGCCAGAATATTGGCATAGGAAATGTAAGGGACAGGGCATCCCAAACCGGGATCACCAACCCAGACTACTGCCTACCCCTTGTAATGGGGTCTTCACGGGGGAGCAAAGCTCCTTCAACACCACAAGGTGCTGTCTACCCTCACCAGGACCTGCAGCCAAGGCTGGGAGGCTCAAATAGGGTTAATTTAGAAAAGGTCCTGGCAGCAATAGGGACAAAAAAAGGGTCCGGCCGCGAGCCCGGCTTACCTGCAAGTAAGAGAAGTCTTCATCTTCTGTCTTGCTCGCCTTCCTGCAGAGAAGGAACTGGGGAATTAGTGGGAGGTCCCAGGTATTTATGGACCGGGAGGAGCTCCTTTTTTTGCATTCATCTCTGCAGAAGTTCGCCCTCTACTGGAGATTACCCAGATGTCATGACTGTAGAAACGGAGTGTATGTCACACTTGGAATAGAACCATTAATGTTCAGCTCTGGCAATTGCTTCCCATCCCATGATCACCCCCCCTAATTTATGGGATTCTGTGGATGAAAGTTCGCAATGTAATAGATCCTTTTTATCTGCTACATCACTCCCCTCCTAATCCCTGAAGTATCTGTTCAAAACTGGTTTTGCAGTATTGCCTTGACCCCACTATTTTTTATATGTTTAAAAAAAAAAAAAGCTTTGGACACATAGCATTTTCCTCGTAATATCACAATTGACCAGGTGACATGCCGGCTGGCAAAAGAGCAGTAATACATTCGCATTTTAATTAAAAAAATGAACCCCTTATGTTCTGTCGCCCAGCAGCTATAAAAGGGTTCCAGCTGCAGCAGGAGAGCAGAAGCCAGATTAATCAGCGTGGGACACAGAGATGGATAAGAGGTAAGTATTAAAAAAATAAAATATTTTTTCTGCTTGTTTTTTTTTTTTACACTTAACCCCTTGTGAACTGGTAAGGGATCCATGAGATCCCTATACCAGTTCACAAGGCTGGGAGCTGGCACCCGCTAGCCGCAGGGTGACTTGCCGTTAACCCCCGGCACCCCAATTAACTGCCTCCCCAAAGCCCGGGGGGGGGGGGGCAGAAGAGACCGGGCCATGGCTATGTGGGCTTGTAAGCCTGCAGGGTGGGGGGCCACCAAAGCTGCACCTTTTTCTATAAGCCCCCATAGCTGGTTCAGGGCTGGTTATGATGGGTAAGGAGGACCCCATATAATTTTTGGGGGGAGTTTTAAGGGTTCTTAAGCCCTAAAATTCCCCAAAAAATGCCCCCCCCCCCCCCCCCAGGAGGGGGGACCCTATGTCATTTTTTTTTAAATTAACCCCTTATGTTTATAGTGTGGATAGTAGTAGTATTTTATTTGTAAATGTTAAAAAGTGCCATTTTCAGTTTTGGGGGGACTACCGATACACATGTGGTACCGTTGTAATTGGGGGAAATTGGGCTTTCACATGCAATATGGTTTTCTGTAATAAAGTAAAAGTTTTATTTAAAACAAAGGAGACAATTGTCTAAAAAATATGTATTTATTTTTATGTCTTTACCCATAAATATTTTAAAAAAACTGTAGAAAAATTACAAACAAGACATTTCATGTTAAAGCCTAAATTCTGCTGCAATATATATATCTATAATTTTCCTGGTAATTCAGGCAAAAATCACGGTTAAACATGGTGCAGAATGGGGAAAAATGACCTGTCAACAGAGGGTGACAAAACTTCAAGTAGGTTGGCAATTAAAAGGGTTAATAGTACCTATGCATGTTGGGTATTGTTCTGCTCGGGGGACCTTGCTCTTTCAGATTTAGCTTGTTTTTTCCTGTTTGCATATTTAAATTTTAGGAAAACATGTTATTTATTCAGTTTTTTTATTCATTTTTTTAGGGAAACCCTGTGCAACCTAAGAATTCTTCGAGGGATTACTTCCAGAAAGGTGAGCCTACTACAACAAGCTGGGTACTCTTAGAAAGCTTAACATGTGTACTTTCAGGGAATATATGGTTTATCAGAAATATTCCAAATGTAAAGAGTTGTTTTGGTTGAAAAATTGCAAGGTGCACACTTTGTCTGCAGAGCTGAAATTTTAAAGTAAAATTACTGTTATGCGCACGCTTTACTTTGTGGTGTTTAACAACTCTTCCCTTGACAGTAGCTATGCATGTTGGGTATCGTTCTGTTCGGGGCATGTTGCTTTTTGAGATTTTACTTGTTTTCTCTTGTTTGCATATCGTTTTTTTTTTTTTAGGAAAATGTGGCATGATTCTTCCTTTTTATTCTTTTTTTAGGGAAACTTTGTGCAACCAAAGAATACATTGAGGGATTACTTCCAGAAAACGAAGCCCACATAAACAAGCTTGGGCATGTACTTCCAGAGAATATATAGTTTGTGGCGGGTATTTCAAATGTAAAGGGTTGTTTTTCTGGAAAAACTGCAAGGTGCGCATAGCACGTAGCATAGTTGTATTTTATCTGAAAATCTCCTAAAGCTCTGTTTCAGTTTGGGAGAGTCTCCTGGGCAGGAAAAGGTGTCTACCAAAACATATGTGGTACCGATGTGACCGGGAGAAATTGGGGTTTCACACACAAAACAAACTTACATTTTTTATTACAAAAAAACACTACAAATTGCAAAAAATATTTTTTTTTTAATTTTTTTGCACATATTTCACCAAGAAGTATTGAGAATACACTAAAAAAAGGCCATACAAGACATTTCATGTTGCAGCCCAGATTCTGTTGAAAAAAACAATATATAATTTTCCTGGGAAATCCCTGGAAATCCTTTCAAAAATCACAGTTGAACATGTGAAGCGCAAAACAGTGAAACATGGTCTGGCAACAGAGGGTGACAAAAGCTGCAGGTAGGCTGGCACTTAAAGGGTTCCACACCCCCCCACCGCTGCTGCTGCCCCATCAGAGCCAAGGTGAGTGCCTGTCTGTTTTGTTTTTTAGCTTTGGTGACCCTTTAAACAAGGTCCTGTCAAACCAGACTTGGAAACTGAGACATTAGCATTTTTTTTGGGGGGGGGGGCAACATAGCCACGGCATTGCACACAAATAAAAGCAAAACAAAAAAAGTTATTTATAAAATAGTATGTCCGCCATAGTACCCATTGCAATGCGCCCGAATAACAGCACCCAAAGCCTTTAACAGATAAAAGAAATTGTAGTGGGGTCAAGGCAACAGAGATTCCATAGGGATTAGAGTAAAGTCCTATATTTTAAAATAGTGTGTCAGGTATACTATTCAACATGAATACACCATACCTTCTGTGAAACATGTGGATAGCAGCATTGTGCTGTGGGGATGCTTTTCTTCAGCAAGGACAGGGAAGCTAGCCATATTTGATGGGACGATGGATAAATCAAACACAAAGTGGGGGGTCTGCTTTTCTTATGGAGCAAATGTGGAGGGTTGGAAAACATGCAGCATGAAAGTCCCCGTCCCACATAGCACGTGTGTTTGTGGGAGGGAGTGCTGGGCAATGGAGCATCATATGGCGGGCAGGAAGCATTTACACTTAGTGAGCACCACTGGGAACCTGTTTAGAATAAAGGGGGGTGGGAGCAGCTCAATCACTATTATTTATACAGAATAAACCAAGTTACTGGTGCACACTTACTAGTTTTGAGTGGGTGCCAGGTCAGCGGTGGCTCCGCTGTGAATCCAATGTGTACAAATGACCAGCACTCCGTTATATAATTCCACCAAGTGTATCATAGAAAGACAAATGTGGTATGAAACATCCATCACAAAGTGTCCAAAGTCCAGGTATTAGGTCTGCGAAAGGTGGTGCGAGGTTTCCAACCAGAATTCTCTGAATTATATGATTCTGGTTATTGAAGAGGTACGCGCACAATTGTGCCAGCTCAACCGCGAGATCCATACCCTGGAATTACGCATACAGGAGGAGAAAACTGTCACCACTAAACCTGCGATCGATCTGATCTTGAAAGCGAGATCTCAAACTATACTGAGAGGCTCAAACGTTACAAGAGGGACAAATTCAAACAGGTGTGCCTGGATTACTCCGAGAATAGAGTATACCCCTGGCTCTCTGGCAGAGATCCAAATCAACCCCGGCTTAGGAGACAGGCGCGCACTTCAACAAGGCGCGGGAACGGTCACCTCAATTATACCCAACCTCCGACAGTGATCCCGTGTCAGAGACCCTATCCTCTGATAGCGACACGCATACTAGAGGCCCCAGAAGGCCGAATAGGCCCAGGGCCAAGGAAGCCCATTTTTGGGCACCCCCCACACCAAACGATCCAGGAGGGACGGTAGGAAGCATCGACACCAACGCGATGACACTGAGGTCGGCCAACAGGAGACCCCAGTGATGAACTTGTCTTCTAGACTGCTCTCCGCCGATGAGGTAAGCCTGTTGAGTAAAGGACTGTCATTTTGCCCCGCGTCCCGCTTTCACCTCTTTAAATTTGATGTTGAACTCTAAGTTTCAAAGAACCCTTAAATTGAAGCAGTTTTTCTCCTCCAATCCCACAGACTCCCGGGGTTACATCCGGGGGGGCCACAAGGACTGAAACTAAAAAGCCAATTCATACCCCCTGGCCACTTTGGCCCAATAGACAGCTTTATTAAAACTGTGAGAGCTGAGACTATGCGCTCTATGCAGCTAAAAAAACCTCACCCGAACTTGTCTCAAGCATGAGTCAATGGCGTTGTCTGCCCTCAGAGACGATAACACTATTATCATTAAGCCGGCCGACAAGGGCGGCGCCACCGTGGTGGATTACAATATGTACCAGAAAGGCATCCTGGAAATGCTATCGGACACTGTAAGCTATGAGAGGATCGCTAATAACCCCATTTGGGGAATACAGAATACAGTCCAACAATATGTTTCAATGGGTGTTTCCAACGGGTGGCTAAATGAGAATACCGCTAAATATGTTGATATACAGCACCCCATCACACCCGTTTTCTATGGTTTACCAAATGTCCATAAAGGATGCAACCCGCTGAAATTGCGTCCAATAGTGGCAGGCACCAATTCTGCCACTCAGCCACTTGCCCAATGGTTAGACTTCTACTTGTAACCCTATGTACAAAGATTAACATCATATCTTAAAGACACGGGTGACTTTCTAAACAAGATCAGAAATGTGTCTATTGATGGTAATGATTTGCTGGCAACAATGGACATTTCATCATTATATACTAACATACCAAACGACCATGGCATCAGGGCTGTGAAGCATTTTCTTATGAGTGAACCCCCCGACATCCCGATTGAGTTTACCATCACGGGGTTGGAAATCGTCCTGTTTAACAACTATTTTAGGTTTGAGAGAACATTTTATAAACAGATCCTTGGCACTGCTATGGGCAGTGCCATAGCTCCGGCCTTTGCAAATTTGTTCGTTGGTTTTCTTGAAGAGAGATACATCTATACTTCCCCCTTATTTACAGATAATGTTATGTT
This sequence comes from Gastrophryne carolinensis, assembly GCA_027917425.1. Taxonomy (NCBI): domain Eukaryota; kingdom Metazoa; phylum Chordata; class Amphibia; order Anura; family Microhylidae; genus Gastrophryne; species Gastrophryne carolinensis. The sequence continues at coordinate 540,932,596 of CM051234.1, forward strand.
TTGGGGTCGCTACATCGATGATGTCATTATGGTATGGCGGGGGAGCAGAGAGAACTCCCCCGCCACCATCTCCCAATTCCTAAGGGTCTATAGAATCAACTCTAACCCTGATGAACGTACTGCACAGCTCCACCATATATTTGTAAAAATTTCGATCTCGGGGGTTTCCCGAATCTGTACTTATTCAAGCCCAGGCACGAGCAGGAGAAATATGGGCTGGTGACAGAAGGGCTAAACAAAAAGAGGAACGTGTGCCCCTTATGCTGACATATAACCTAGCTGCCCCCACCATAGAACACACGATTAACAAACACGTTAGTGAAAGCGGATTTGGTGGAAAAATATCTAAAGAAACCTGTTCAACTTACCACCCGCACGGGCTGTTTTAGATGAAACAGCTGCAATGTGTGCAATTCTTTAATTCTTGGCCCTGAATTCACTCACCCCCACACTGGCCAACGTTTCAAAATCCGAGGCGTGTTTTCATGCCTTACTGAGTACTGTGTTTACTTACTTAAATGCCCGTGCGGCCTTGTCTATGTTGGCAAAACGATTGGACCGTTTAAAAAACGTTTCCAGCAACACCGGAGTGATATCCGGGTCAGTATCAATAAACACACACAGACTATGAGACACCGGTGGCCATTCACTTTGTACAGCATAACCATCAAATACATGAACTAAGGGGTATGGTCATCGACCACATCGAGAGACCACGGCGGGGTGGTGACCGCCATCGGATACTGCTCCAAAGAGAGACTTTTTGGATACATAAATTGGATACGGTTCACCCGAGGGGTCTGAACACCTCCTTTGGCTTTACGTGCTTCCAATCTGAACGTAAAAAGTTGTCCCTCTTTTGAATGTTCCTACCTGCTGTCAAATGCTGTCCCTCTTTTTGAATTATTTCCATACCATGTCCAGAGAACGGCACTACCATCCGCTGAATACCCTCCATCTGTCCCCGTTTCCCTGTACCACCTAGATCCCCCCTTCTCCCTCCTCTTTTGCTTTGTCCCCCCTTTTCTTCCCCCTTTCCTTTCCTCTTTCCCACTCTTCTCCGTTCTCACTTTCCCCCCTCCGGTTACTCTCCTTCTCTCCTCTCCTGTGCTTACCTGCCATCTGAACACCATTTCCCCTGGACTCCTCTCCTGTGATCCCTCTCTTCCTTCCCTCTGGATCTTTGTTCCACCCTTGCCCCCTAATGTCTTCCCTGCATCCCCCTGTCTTAAATGGCGGTCCCCCTGTTATTTCTGCCTGGCACCCCCCTCATCTCCCCACCTAGTTTCCCTCCTGGTATACACTGTTCGCCTTCTAATTTTTAAATGTATTGCTTATGTATATGGGCCCATGAGCTTTTGCTCCCACTGCCTCCGGGGAGCGCCCGCAACATTTGGGGCACAGTCCGGCGTACCCGCAGGCCCTGTACTGGAGCCTGTGACCGCCGTGATCACCGCCTCCTGTCACAATGTACCCTGTGAATGCGCCCGCCGCGGCCCAATGGGAGCACGGCGGCAGTTACGTCACGGGTTGCCGGGCAGACTTTGCCACCCGGCTGTTCTCCCTCCCTGGCCTGTTGACAGGCAGGGACATTGCTGCTCGCTCATGCAGCGAGCGGTGGTTGGCAGTGGAGGGGTTCCAGCTGTTCAGGCACCCTTACGGGTGCAGGCAAGGTGTTACTTCTTCAGCATTGTTATTTTGATGATGATGCTCATTTAAAATTTTTTTTTGTTTGTTTTTTTCTAATGAGCTTTATTAACTCCCGCTGATGTCACTATGATGTCAGGCGGGACTTCCTGATTACAATGTATATAAGGGCCTCCATCTTGGCACATGTCTGTTTGTCTGTCCCTGATGAAGGGGGCTGCTCCCCCGAAACGGAATTCAGGACACTGCTTACCATTTGACCTAATATGGACTTTGGACACTTTGTGATGGATGTTTCATACCACATTTGTCTTTCTATGATACACTTGGTGGAGTGCTGGTCATTTGTACAGATACTATTATTTATACAAAATTATTATTATTATTCAGGGCCTGGGAACTAATTTACCGCCCAGTTTAACCCTCTCATCAACTAAATATCAAGCAACAAGCATGTCTAGCTATGTGGAAAGACACTCTGTGTTTAGTTTGGTGCTTAATGCTTGGATGATGAGAGGGTTAAACTGGGCGGTGGATTGGTTCCCAGGCCCTGAATAATAATGTTGATCATTTTGTATAAATAGTGATGGAGCTACTCCCACCCCCTTTGCTCAATTTGAATTGCCATGAACACACACAGGGAGGGATTCAGCCACCATGGATCTCTCCCTATGGAGTGTTCTAAAGGGAGGCTGGCAGCTTCCCAGGTGAGTAGCTCTGGCTGCATTGCATGTCCCAACTTTGGGGACTCAAAAATAAGAGTAGGGACTACACTGAGCACGGAGTGCCTTGCCGGGGCAGAGTGGCTTCCACATGTATCTGCAGATATGTGCGGCCAAGTCTCTGTCTTTCCACATAGCTAGACATGTTTGGTGCTTAATGCTTGGATGATGAGAGGGTTAAACTGGGCGGTGGATTGGTTCCCAGGCCCTGAATAATAATGTTGATAATTTTGTATAAATAGTGATGGAGCTACTCCCACCCCCTTTGCTCAACCTGTTTAGAAGTATAACTGCTGTCTGTAAGCCCCCCCCCCCCCCCATTGTTTGGCATTCTGTTCCACAAGCACATGTGTTATGAGGTGGGGGTGGTTCTGCATGCTGTTATGGAGTGTTGCCGGGGAAGGGGGGGTGGATTCTGCACGCTGGCATGTAGCGGTTGGGGGAATTCTGTGCTCGGATTGCTTTGGAGTAATTGGGGGGGGGGGGGGGGATTCTGCACACTGCCTGTTATGTGGTGACTTTTTAAGGGGGGATTCTACATATTGCCAGTTGTGGAGTGCTTGGGGGTGGATTGTGCACACTGCCTGTTATGGGGAGGTGGGGGGATTCTGCACCTTGCCTGTTATGGGGTGATTGAAGGGGCTTTCCTGCACACTACTTGGTATTGGGTTCTGGGAGGGGGTATTTTAGCACACCATTTAGTTCAGAATATAACTTCTTTTCCTCCTCTAAATCCTAGGTTCATCTTATGGTCAAGTGCATCGTCTTAAAATAAGGTACATTTACCAAGAAAAATATTAAAGAAATTTGAAGCAATCCAATTAGTAGGAAACAGATAACTGGTGGGATGTGCAGTAGAGAAGTATATTTGAATGAAAGTTTGGAGGGCATTCAGTCAGAAATTTTACAAGGAATTAAATAATTAAATATTATTACAATAAGCACAGCATTACAATAAGCACAGTCTGCCCCAGAGCATAAAAGTTAAATTAAGGTAAAGGCTAGGAAGAGAAACGATCACACAGCCAAAATACAAAAAGGGGTACTAATCTTAAACCGTACAGAAAGAAAAGAGGGTCCAGAGGGCCTGTCTCAAAAAGCGCAGAGTGCGACCATATAGTAACCAAGTCTATACAGACAGACTAAAACGAAACAGAACAAGGCTATAAAGCCAATTTAGCATACACAAAGTAGAAGTGCAGAAAAATACCATTTTGTGAGTACTTACCTGTAAAATGGTTATTACGAGTATGTCACACACCCCACTTCCAAATATTCATGACACTTGGGAACCCGGCCTGTAGAGGGCGATCTTGCAGAGATGACATGGAAAAAGGAGCCCCTCCTGGTCCATAAGTACTGGGTTCCTCCCACTATTCCTCAGTCTTTTTAAAAAGCAGTGAAGAACCAGGAAGAGTAAATTATATTTGATAATTGAAAAATAGTTTGAAAATAATAATCACCATATAAAAAAGGATCCCTTAGAACAAAAAAGGGCGGGGGAAGTGGGGTGTGTGACATACTCGTAATAACCATTTTACAGGTGATTACTCACAAAATGGTATTATTCCTAGTATGTCACACATCCCACTTCCAAATATTCATGACACTTGGGACATCCAATAGCAGTGTCTATAATGGGTGGGGATCCCCAAGGAATAATGCATAACTTAAATTACTGCAGCTTGCAGAATTTTGCGGCCAAAAGCAGCATCCGCTGAGGCCCGCACATCAACCTTGTAAATCTTAGAAAAAGTATGCACAGAAGACCAAGTCGCAGCCTTGCAAACCTGTTCAACAGAAGCCTGGTGCAGAAAAGCCCAGGAAGCTCCAATAGCACGAGTAGAATGAGCGGTAACACGAAAAGGGGGAACCTTCCCCTTAGCCATATAGGCCCCAATGATGGCCTGATGTATCCACTTACTAAGGGAAGATTTGGCAAGAGCAAAACCCTTCTTGGGCCCAGAAGGCACAACAAAAAAGGCATCCGTCTTGCGGAAGGCCAAAGTAGTAACTAAATAATACTTAACACAACGAACTACGTCCAAAGAATGTAAGACCCTTTCCTTGTCGTTACTAGGTTTAGGAAACAAGGAAGGAAGAACTATATCCTGATTTAGGTGGAAAGCAGACACCACCTTAGGAAGGAAATCCGGTTTAAAATGGAAAACAACCTTATCTTGATGTCTCTCAAAATAAGGGGCTAGAATAGACAAAGCCACCAGTTCAGAAACTCGGTGGACAGAAGTAATAGCAACCAAAAAGGCAACCTTCTGAGTAAGAATAGGAAGAGGAATATCCTGCAAAGGCTCAAAGGGAGCGGCCTGCATAGCTGAAAGCACTAGGTTAAGGTCCCAAACAGGAAGTATAGGCTTTGGGAGGCCGCACATGCGCGACTCCTTGGAAAAAAGTCTTAACCAAAGGATGAAGAGCAAACGACCTTTGAAAGAAAATAGCCAAGGCAGAGACTTGCCCTTTCAAAGTACTAATCTGGAATCCCATATCCAGACCTCGTTGCAGATATTCCAGAAGTCTAGGAATAGAAAATACTCTACAGGGCAAAGCCCTGGATTCACAGCAATCAATATAGGACCTCTAAGTCCTGTAATAAATGACAGAGGAAGACTTCTTCCTAGCTCTAATAAGAGTCTGAATAACCACATCAGAAAGACCTTCCTCTTTCAAGATGGAGACTTCAGCAGCCATGCCATCAAAGCCAGCGTTTGTATATTGGGGTAACAAAGTTGACCCTGAGTGATGAGATCTGGAAGAAGAGGCAGATGGAAACGATCCACTGCCAGCCTTACGACGTCTGCGTACCACAGACATCTTGGCCACCTTGGCGCCACCAGAATTGCTGGCGCCTCCTCCAGTGCTAACTTGCGCACCTCCTTGCTGATCATGGAGAATGGGGGAAACAGATATAGGAACCCCAGATCCTTCCAGGCCAGAGACATGGCATCCGCTGTCACTGCCAGAGAATCCTGGGATAGAGACACAAAAGCTGGCAGCTTGTGATTGTGGCGAGAAGCAAACAGGTCCAACTGTGGAGTCCCCCACTTGTGTCAGAGGAACTGAAAGACCCTTGGATTGAGAGACCATTCTACCTGGCGAGAATATCCCCTGCTCAGGGAGTCTGCCTCCACATTCTCTATCCCCGGAATGTAAACTGCTGATATGCAGGGAACATTGATCTCTGCCCACTGAAGGATCAGAGACACTTCCCGGGGGGCACCCCAACTGCGAGTCCCTCCCTGGTGATTGATGTATGCAACAGCTGTTCGGTTGTCTGACCGAATCTGAACTGGCAGACCCTGTAAGAAATGGGTCAGTCGAAGTAGAACAAGACGTATGGCCTGAAGCTCTAATACATTGATTGGAGAATGAGCCTCCTGAGGCCCCCACAGTTCTTGGAACTGATGCTTCTACCAGAAGCCCCCCAGCCCACCAGGCTGGCATCCGTGGTAACCAGTTCCCAACAAGTCAGAAATGACTTGCCCTCTGGAGGTTGAGCGATATTAACCACTACTGAAGGGACTGATAAACGTGGGGAGACAATAGACAAGTCTGATTCAATGATAGTGGGCACCTGTCCCACTTTGCCAAGAGGAAGAGCTAAAGCGTCCTTATGTGAAACTGGGCAAACGGGACTGCCTCGAATGCAGCTACCATCAATCCCACTAGTCTCATCCCTAGACGGATAGATTGACGAGGGTTGGACAAGAATGGACGAATCAAGTCCTGAATCAGAACCATTTTGGACTGAGGAAGAAAAACCTTGGCCTGAAATGTATCCAGAATCAGGCCCAGGAAAGGAATTTCCCTGGACGGACAGAGAGAGGATTTGGGGTAACCTATTACCCATCCGAACCTCCCTAGCATAGAGACCACCGTCCTGGTGTCCATTGTTCGAGGGAGGAGGCCGCGATAAGAAGATCGTCCAGAAAAGGCACAATGCGGATGCCCTGGACCCTGAATATAGCCATCACTCCTGCCAGCATCTAGGTAAAGACTCTTGGGGCCGAGGTAAGGCCACAAATTGATAATGCTGGTCTTCTATCGAGAACCTGAGAAATCTCTGGTGACCCGGAAAAATAGGAATGTGCAAATAAGCATCCTTGATGTCTATGGATGTCATGAAGTCCCCCTGACGGGGAGCATCGATCGTTGATCGCAGAGACTCCATGCAGAATTTTCTGAAACGGATAAATTGATTGAGTCTCCTTAGGTCTAGGATAGGCCGAACAGAGCCGTCCTTTTTGGGTACCGTGAATAGGTTGGAGTAAAACCCCAAACCCCTTTCCACTGGAGGCACTAGGCAGATAACAGCCACATTTAACAGATCCGCTAATGCTGCCCGCAGTCCCTGCGCAATTACCGGATCTGACGGCATCCGGGACATGAAAAATCTGGGAGGAGGCCGGAACTCGAATTCCAGTTTGTAACCGGAAGAGACTACTTCCAGAACCCAATTGTCTGATACCTCCTGAGCCTAGACCTGGAAGAACCACCGCAGCCGTCCCCCCCACCCATAAGGGTGAGGGCGTCCCCTCATTGTTGAGCAGGCTTAGTGGCAGATTCGGTTTTGGACCCCCAATTCTGACTTGGACGGCCACGTCCCTTTCCTCTATTCCATGCATTCCCTCTAGGGGCAGAAAAGGCCGATCCTCTACGGGATCTAGACCCCCAAAAGGAAGGGTTAAAAGAGGCCACTCCACGACGTTGTTTCTTACGCTGAGGTAATTTATCTCCTTTAGTGACAAAATCCAATTTTTCTTCAAAGAGGCGCAATCCCACAAAAGGGAGCGCTGTAAGCGATTTCTTGGCTACAATATCAGCTGCCCACTGCCGCAACCATACTGACCGCCGAATGGCGATTAACAAGGCAGAGGTTCTGCTGCACATGAGCAGAGTATCATCTAGGGCAGAAAGTACAAAAGATGCAAACATCTCACATCGCTTAAGAGCGGCGTACTCATCAGAGGCCGGATCAAGCCCTGAGTAATTCATTAGGTCTCTCACAACAGACCTAATAGCCACTCATGAGTGCTGAAGCACCAACAGGCAGCAAGGCCGAGCCCACACTGGAAAAAGCGTGGCACGCCATTTGATCAATACGCTTATCCTCTCCATCTTTAAGTGTAGTGGAGTCAGGAGAATGCAACACAGAAGAATTGGATAAATTAAGCACATGGGCATCCACCACAGGTGGTGATGACCAACGCTTAACAGTATCAGCTGGGAAGGGATATTTCTTGTCCCAGCCCTAGGGAATGCCACGAAGCCGCGCAGGCTTCTCCCATTCTTTAAGAATAATTTCATCAAAATGCTTTTGATTTGGAAATTCTAAACGAGGTTTAGAGACTCCAAAGAATTCCCCTTTTTGAGGAGGGACTATGTCAGGAGGAGTGATAACCAAAACCTCAAATAACTGAGCAAGAGCCTTTGGGGTATCCACAACACTAGCTTCACCATGCTCAATCACAGTACCAACAAATTGCTGTTCATCAGAAACATTTGAATCCTCATAAAATTCTCCTTCTTCTAACTGAGAAGGATCAGACCAATAAAGCATTTCACAATTATCCAACTCACTTACTGGAACGGCCTGAGTCAAATGTTTCCTTTTAGCTGGGGTCTTCTTGGCCACAGAGCTAGACATTAATTTTTCAAGATGAGCCAATCTGGCACATAAATCAGAATGCGACTCACCACCCATGACAATATCATTGGGGGTACGGACAAGACATGGCGGAGTAGGAGATAAGGCAGAAGCCGCAGACGCCGAAGCCTGGGCCCCAGTTTGCTGCATAATATTTAATTGAGCACAAGGGACGCAAAGAATTGCATTATCCCCAACAAGGGATGCCCCACATCCAAAACATTGCCGAGTCTGTGCAGAGGGAACTGCATGCCCGTTGTCCTGAGATGCCTCCATATGGTGTTTAGTATTATACTATAATTGATTATAGTCGCCAAGTATATATGGGATTTACGCAATTGCTACCCGGGCTGCCCCTTTAAATAGTCCCAAGTGGGAGGATATTAACACAAATGGACCCCCAAATAAGGCTTTAATGGCTAAAGACCAGGAGAAACCCCTTTAAAATAAAGAGTTTCCACTTACAAAGAAAACAAACAAACAGTCACCAATGCAAACAATACAATAAATGACAAAGCATGAAAAAAAAATGGCAGAAACTCCCTTCAGCAAGCTGAGGGGTACTCACAGCACCTTTAAATATGGAATGCTCCACGAATATGCGTGTCATCCTTGCGCAGGGGCCATGCTAATGTTCTCTTTATCGTTCCAATTTTAGTATATGTGCTGCCTAAGCAAGCACAATGAGGGAAGACCATAGGGAAACAGCAGGAGCCAGGCAGACAAGGAGAGCACACCAGGGTGCTCTGAGAATGAAATGATGCTGGGTGCCTAAGCCCCGCCCTCCCCCAGAATCACATGACCAAGAATGGAGGGAAATTCAAATCTGAACATAGCAGAAACAAAGAGCTTTGAAAGGTAAGCAAAAGAATGCTGCCTAGACAGAAATAGGAAAATCTAAATAAAACACATCCTATTAAATAGTATAGTAAACATACATAATAATATATATGTAATAAAGATTTATTTTATATATATATATTTTTTTTTTCATTATTTGTGTGCATGGTGACAAATAAGCCCAGATAACGCCCCCCCCCCCTCCTTTTTACCCCAGCAGGGTAAAGGAGAACTAAAAGGGGAGAGGATAGAAATGCACCCATAAGGCACAAGGGGATTATAAAGGGACAGGGACATCCCATGCCGAGAACACCAACCCAGAAACCGCCTACCCACAATTGGGTCTCACGGAGGAGTAAAACTCCTGTATACACCAGAAGGTGTATGTATCTACCTTTGCCTGAACCATACAGCCAGGGCTGGGAGCCATACAATATAACCAAACAGGTTTAAAGAGTATCAGACAGAAATAGAGAAAAAAAAAAGGGGCCGGGAGCAAACCCGGCTACCTGCAGCTTGAAGGAGAGTCATCTTCTGAATGCTTCGCCGACTGCCGACGAGACGAAAAGACTGAGGAATAGTGGGAGGAACCCAGTACTTATGGACCAGGAGGGGCTCCTTTTTCCATGTCATCTCTGCAAGATCGCCCTCTACAGGCCGGGTTCCCAAGTGTCATGAATATTTGGAAGTGGGGTGTGTGACATACTAGGAATATAGCTACATAAGTGATAAGACCTGATCCATATACACTAAAAGCTACAAAATTCAAGTGAGCAATAGACAGCAATAACAAATGAGGCTGTGCACTATAAGCTTAATGTAGTAAGCTTGCCTGAAAGTAAGGACTGTTGCATGCTTTATTTCAAAACAAAGCATAAGTTCAAATAAAGTAATTTTTTGGGGTCAGTGAATTTTTTTCATCGCCATGAGTGAAAGTTTTAGGTGTTAAAAACATATGTGCACAAATCGTGTGATGTGCCCTCTTCTTTGAATTATGCCACATTTTAATTCATGCCTTATTCTGAAATAAAAGTATGAAATTGCCATTATCATGAGACATTTTAAAGCGGCACAAAACTCTGGCAGGTTGCAGTACATACTAAATCAGATAGACGCTCGGTACCATGGACTAGGTTTATATTGGACAGTATGCGCGTCTCACAAATACTCACAGATGAGGATCCCAGCATAGATTTTGGAGATCTTATTATTCCAGCAATGGAATGACGTATAGTATCAAATTTCGACACCCTTTCTTTTTTGTCCTGAAAAGAAAAAAGGATATTAATTTAGTCACAGATTACATCAGAGAAGGCAATTTAGATATAATGAAGTACAGCAAAACAAGACAATTTTAGTTACTCAACACAAAATCTGTTACAATCTTTAAAAAGTTCAAGATCTGGAAGCTTCCCATATATACATAATCTAATCTAGTAAATAGTCGTAGTAATTATTAGTAATATTAAATATTATACAGGCATAGCATAGAAGTGGAAAATGACTGTACCTTAAAAAAGTAAACCTCCGTGTTCTCTAGCATCTCAATACTAGAGGATCCTGGTTCAAATGGACCCTAAACTACAAGAACCTCAAAATACATGGCAACATCCATGTACACATAAAGCAACTGCACCTCCTCAATAGGAGACACATGTCATTGCAGAGCGCAACCATTTCCTGTCCCCATCATATAGAGTTCCATGCATATTTTTGGTATCCTTCCTTAGAATCCTGACCATAATTTCCTTGCTTTGAAAAAGATGGAAAAGGGCAATAGTACGGCCAGTCTTCATTAATATGAAGCAAAAACAACTTTGGGCAAGAACTTAGCTGGAAAATCGAGCACCACCATATTTATATGCAAAAAAAGGGAGGCTTTGCAGAGAAAAGATCCAAGACTCATCTGATGGACACGATTGCAACTGTAAAAAACTTTTTAGTTTACAATGGAAACTGTGCATCAGCCAAGCACAAGAAACATTCCCAGGTGCCACTGGGTTCTTGAAAGGGCGTTCAATCTAACCATCCCCTTCTATAAATGTCCCAACATAAAAGGGTCAGAATTTGACCCAGATTATATTCAGGGCAAATCCAAATCTTATTACTGGGGATGCCTTGTGCCAGAAGCTTGGTATGCACTAGGACAGGGGTACTCAACCACTTCTTGTAAGGGTCCATTTAAAGGCATCTGCTGAGAGGTGAAGGTCCGGGCGGGGGGCCGTCGCGGGGGGGGGGGGGGATAGTTATAAATCACTACTTTTCTGTATAGGTATAATATGAAAAATGTATGTATGTATGTGTAAGAGTGTTTTTTTCACAGAGGTAAAATATTAGAGGGTAAAATATAGAAAGTAACTGTTGCATTACTACTTTCATGCATAGGCAAAATATGTGAAAAATGTTTGTGTGAGATACTGTTTATTTGCAGAGGTAAAACATATGAAAAAATGTGTATAGAAAAAGCTGAACTGTAAATATGTATATACTGCACCATGAATGTGTTCAATTGAAGACACATACAAAATAAAAAGACATTGTAATACGAAACATAGGCGTGTGGAGTAAGGTATTCTTGAGCACACTCTTACCCCCTGGTGACACAACAGGAAGAAACAGTGGAACTCCCAACTCCCCTATTTGCTATGTTAGTACCCCAGATGGGGCACTAAATACCAACCCACCGCATTTAAGCTGGGAACTCAACAGCATAGACACTTTGTCCACTCCCCAACCCCCCCCTAAATAGTAATAAATCACCACACTGGGGGACGGGCTATAGATTCCCCATGCTAAACTGAAAAAAAGGCTACTTGTACCTTGCAATGTCACTTCCCGCCCCCACAGTACTTGATATTGCAATGCTACGTGCCAGAGAGCCATGACACTGGCAGGGAGACTAAGCACTACATCACCGATCAAGAGGCAGCACAGCATGGCAACATAGAAGAAACTGAGTGTAAGGCTGTCAGGGCAGGGATCTGGAAATATGGCGCCGAGGTCCGCATTCGGACCCTGGTCCGCCAGTTGAGTATCGCAGCACTAGGAAAACACAAGAATATTTGGAGCGCCAATCAACTTTATCTTCCTGCACATATCCAAGGCTTAAAGTCCCTATTCAGGCAAACACAACTTTCATCCACTTTATCCCACTATTTTTCAAAGCACCTGAAAAATACCGTTTTGTGAGTACTCACCTGTAAAACGGGAATTATGAGTGTGCCATACACTCCACTTCGATCTTCATGACATGTGGTAATCTCCAGTAGAGGGCGAACTTGTGCAAAGATGAATATGCAAAAAAAAGAAAGCCCCTCCCGGTCCATATATACCTGGGACCTCCCACCAATTTCCCAGTGTAAAAAAGCAGTAAGGGGACCAGGAAGAACCAATTATAACCTTAACAATCAAAACCAATGGTTCACCATATAAAAGCTCCAGAATACCTGAAAAAAAGGGGTGGGGCGAAGTGGAGTGTATGGCACACTCATAATACCCGTTTTACAGGCGAGTACTCACAAAACGGTATTATTATAAGTGTGCCATAGACTCCACTTCGATCTTCATGACATGTGGGACATCCAATAGCAGTGTCCGTCATGGGTGGGAACCAGAAACAGTAAAGAATGTACCAACTCAAACCACTGCAGCTTGCAGAACCTTGCGGCCAAAAACAGCACCCGCTGAAGCCCGCACATCAACCTTGTAAAACTTGGAAAAAGTATGAACGGAAAAGACCAAGTAGCAGCCTTACAAACTCGTTCAACAGAAGCCTGGTGCTGAAAAGCCCAGGATGCACCAACAGCACGAGTAGAGTGCGCAGGCGGCAAACCTTTCCTGGGCCCGCAGGGCACCACGAAAAAAGCATCCGTCTTGCGGAAGGAAGAAGTAGTCACCAAATAGTACTTCACACAAATAGTACTTCACACAGCGAACAACATCCAAATTGTGCAGAACCCTCTCCTTGTCATTGTTAGGCTTAGGACACAAGGAAGGGAGAACAATATCCTGATTGAGGTGGAAAGCAGACACCACCTTAGGAAGGAAATCCGGCTTAAAAAGAAAAACCACCTTATCCTGGTGTCTCTCAAAGTAAGGGGCCTGAATCGACAGAGCCGCCAACTCAGAGACACGCCAAACAGAGGTAATAGCCACCAAGAAAGCAACCTTCTGAGTGAGAACCGAAAGAGCAATATCCTGTAGCGGCTAAAAAGGAGGACCCTGGAGAGCCGAAAGAACCAAATTCAAATCCCGAACAGGAACCACAGCCTTCCGAGGGGGCCGCACATGCGCGACCCCTTGGAAAAAGGTCTTAACCAGTGGGTGTAAGGCAAAAGACCTCTGGAAGAAAACCGACAGAGCAGAAACTTGTCCTTTCAAAGTACTAAGCTGGAACCCAAGATCCAGATTATGCTGAAGAAACTCCAAAATCCTAGGAATTGAAAACACCCTACAAAGCAAGGCCCTAGCTTCACACCAATCAATATAGGACCTCCAAGTCCTATAGAAAATGCCAGAAGAGGACCGCTTCCTAGCTCTAAGCAAGGTCTGAACAACGGCCGCAGACAAACCTTCCTCCTTCAGAATGAAGGTTTCGGCAGCCAAGCCGTCAAAGCCAGTGGTTGTAAATTGGGGTAAAGTAGTAGACCCTGAGAACAGATCCGGCAACATGGGAAGCCGGTACTGATCTACGGCCAGCCTTACAATGTCTGCGTACCAAACCCTTCTTGGCCACCTTGGAGCCACAAGAATTGCTGGCGCCCCTTCTAGAACCAGTTTGCGAACTACCTTGCCCAGCATGGAGACGGGCGGAAACAGGTAAAGAAAACCCAGATCCTTCCAAGCAAGGGACAAGGCATCCACTGCCAGAGATAGAGGATCCTGAGAAAGAGACACAAAGGCCGGAAGTTTGTGATTGTGCCTCGAGGCAAAGAGATCCACCTCCGGAGTCCCCCACTTGCGGCAAAGATCCAGAAAAACCTCGGGGTTGAGAGACCACTCTCCTTGGCGAAAGGATCCCCTGCTCAGGGAATCCGCCTCCGTGTCCTCCACTCCCGGAATGTAGACTGCCGAAATGCAAGAAACATTGCTCTCCGCCCAATGCAGGATCAGAGAGACTTCCCTGAGGGCACTCCTGCTGCGAGTCCCTCCTTGGTGATTGATGTAAGCTACCGCCGTTCGGTTGTCTGAACGAACCTGAACCGGTAGACCCTGTAAATGTAAGGTCAGCCGTGTCAGAACCAGTCGGATTGGCTCTGAGCTCCAAGATATTGATGGGGGTGTGAGCCTCCTGAGGACCCCACACCCCGCTGAACTGATGACTTTTCCAATAACCTCCCCAGCCCGACAGGCTGGCATCCGTGGTAACCGTCTCCCAACAAGGGACCAGAAAGGATCTGCCCTTCAACAGGTTGCTCGACTCCAGCCAACACCAAAGGGACTGCCGAACCCTGGGAGACATCCTGAAAGGTTGATCCAATGACTGTGGACACCTGTCCCAATGTGTCAATAGGTGAAGTTGAAGAGATCTCATGTGAAACTGCAAAAGGTACCGCCTCGAAGGAGGACACCATCAAGCCCACCAGTTTCATCCCCTGTCGGATAGAGGGACAAGGACTGTCCCAAAGAAGGCTGATCAGATCCTGAATCCCCCGCACCTTGGTCTGGGGCAAAAACACTCTGGCCTGAATGGTATCCAGATTCATGCCCAGAAATGAAATCACTCGTGGCGGAGAGAGAGAAGACTTGGGGCGGTTGATCACCCACCCGAACCTCTCCAGAGTCAACACCACCTGGTGGGTGTCCAGCTCCACCTGACGGAGGGAAGAAGCTGAGATCAACAGGACGTCCAGATAAGGCACAATGCGAATGCCCTGAGCTCTGAGCAGAGCCTTTATTCCCGCCAATACCTTGGTGAAGACCCTCGACGCCGAGTTCAGTCCGAAGGGAAGGGCTACAAACTGAAAATGTTGATCTTCCACCGCAAACCGGAGGAATCTCTGATGCACCGGAGAAATCGGAACATGCAGATACGCATCCTTGATGTCTATGGTTGTCATAAAATCCCCTTGGCGAAGGAAGCCGAGCACAGAGTCTCCATGCGGAACTTTTTGGCTCTGATAAACCTGTTGAGAACCTTGAGATCTAGAATGGGTCTCACGAACCCTCCTTTTTGGGAACCGTGAAAAGGTTGGAGTAGTAACCCCTGCCTCTCTCCAACTGAGGCACCGGGCAAATAACTCCCATGTCCAGAAGGTTTTTTACTGCTAACAGGAGCCCCTGTGCAGCCTGAGGGTCCAAGGGCACCCGAGACCTTAAGAATCTTGGAGGCGGCCAGTACTCGAACACCAGTTTGT
Source organism: Gastrophryne carolinensis (assembly GCA_027917425.1). Lineage (NCBI taxonomy): Eukaryota > Metazoa > Chordata > Amphibia > Anura > Microhylidae > Gastrophryne > Gastrophryne carolinensis. The sequence continues at coordinate 540,947,823 of CM051234.1, forward strand.
ACCCGGAGGAGACCACTTCCAAAATCCAATAGTCTGTGACCTCCCGGGCCCAGACCTGGAAGAAGAGCCGCAGCCGTCCCCCCACCCGTGCGGGTGAGGGTGCCCCTTCATTGCTGAGCCGGTTTAACGGCGGGCTTGGACTTGGAACCCCAGGCAGCCGCGGGACATGCCCGACCTCTGCCCCTGTTCCAGGACGAGCCCCTGCCACCCAAGAAGGCCAAACCTCTAGCCGCTCTGGCCCCTCGAAAGGAAGGAGTGAACGAGCCAGCCCCCCGAAAGGAACGGCGCTGTTTCTTCCGCTGAGGTAACTTACCTCCCTTAGCAACAGCATCCAATTTATCTCCAAACAGCCGCACACCCAGGAAGGGAAGGGCTGTAAGAGACTTCTTGGCCCCAAAATCCACCGTCCACTGTCGGAGCCCGAACTCATCGCTAGCTGGATCAAACGGAGCGTCATTCAGCCAGTCCCTGATAAGAGACCTGGTAGCAAGCGACACTAGGGCAGATGCACAAACCGGCCGCAGGGCCGAACCCACGCTGGCAAATGCGTGACACGCCATCTGATCAAGGCGCTTGTCCTCGCCATCCTTAAGGGAAGTGGCGTCAGGGGTGTTCAGCACAGAAGAGTTAGTCAAACCCAAAACTGGCGCATCAACCTCGGGAGGAGAAGACCATCGCTTAACCGCCTCCACCGGGAAAGGATACTTCTTATTCCATCCCTGAGGAGCACCAGGAAGCCGACTGGGCCTTTCCCATTCTTTCGGGATCAGCGCTTCAAAATGACCCTGGGTAGGGAATTCCAGACGGGGCTTGCGGGCCCCAAAAAATTCCCCCTTCTTGAGAGGAGGCGCCTCAGGCGGGTCAATATCCAACAATAGATGTGACAAAACAGTGGCCGTATCAACGGCATCCCTCAGCGCCTGCCCGACATCAGCATCACCAGACTGTACATAGTCTCCGTTTCCTCATACATCCCCCTCCTGTAAAGGGGAATAATCCGACAAATCAATGGAATCATCGTCAACATGCCACAAGAGCTGGGCCGTCGACAAATGTCTCTTTTTAGCCTGGGCCCTCTTGCCCACCGTGCTAACAATACATTTCTCGATGCTGACCAACCTAGCACAAACATCAGAATGCGACTTCCCGCTGGCACCAATGACACTTGGGGTACGGATAAGGCGGGGAGGGGAAGGCGATGAAGCGGGAGGAGCCGACCCAGAAGGCTGGGTACCGGACTGCCGCGTTATAGCCTTTTGTGCACATGGTATACAAATCAGCACATTCTCCCCCATAAGGGATACCCCACACATGGCCCGGAGCCCAGTATTCTGCGGAGCCTCCATAAGGTGATTTTTGTGGTCAGTCGCAAGACTGCAGGGAATTATGCCTAAGCAACCCGGGATGCCCCTTAAAAGTCCCGGTGGGAGGATTTAAGGTGATCAATTTAACACTAGGGACCCCAGGATCAGGAGGAACCCCTTAACATGCACTATTATGAAGCAATCTGCAACACACAATAAGGCATATGAGTTACTATACAGCGTAACAACATCATTCAAAATACATATATATATATATATATATATATATATATATATATCAAAATGGTCCTTACCGTCCCCCAGAAACGACAGCAGCAGCAATGCAGCAAGATGGCCCCCGTCTCTGAGGTGATCAGGAAGAAGCAGGAAGAGAAGGGGGGCCGGCCAGCGCCGAAGGCGCGCTTTTCCAGGCACCACCCCCCTCCCAGCAGCGCGGATCTGGCCAGGGAGGCACTTAAGAAAATGCGCCGAACGAGGGGGCGGGGCTACCGCGGCCGCGCCGAGCGCCCAGCCCCGCCCCCTTATCTAAACACAGCCTGAGGGAGAGAAGCTCCCCAGGCTGACAGGAGAAACCACAGCAGGCTAGGCCAAGCAACAGCACCAAATCATCAAGGAATAACTTCCAGGTGATCCACACCAACTCACACACACAACTTACAGCGGTAACACCAACACACATACACATATATACATATATATATATATATATATATATATATAAAGTAAAAGGGAGAGGCCGAGGATGACGGCCCGCCAGCCGCTCCCCCCCAGAGGGAAGTAAGGGACCCGGAAGGGGGGGGAACCCGGCACAAATAGGGCCACAGGCATCTCACACCAGGATCACCAAAACCTGGGTAACCGCCTACCCCATAATGAGGTCTCACGGTGGAGCAATGCTCCTTCCGCACCCATAGGGTGCTCCTACCATCACCAGGACCCGCAGCCTAAGCTGGGAGGCTCAGATAGGGACAATTTAGAAAGGGTCCCGGCTTACCTGCAAGTAAAAGAAGTCTTCATCTTCTGTCTTGTCGCCTTCCCTGCAGAGAAGGAACTGGGAAATTGGTGGGAGGTCCCAGGTATACATGGACCAGGAGGGGTTTCTTTTTTTTGCATATTCATCTCTGCACAAGTTCGCCCTCTACTGGAGATTACCACATGTCATGAAGATCGAAGTGGAGTGTATGGCACACTTAGAATAACTCAAATTGTATGTAAATACCTATCTAATTGTATGTATTCTAGGCGAAACAGCCATACCCAGAAATTGAAGCAAAGAAATCTGAGCTGGGAAGGGTGTGTCACAGCAGCTTTTTAAAGTATCGAGAATGCTCTGCTGTGGTCAAAGACAGCTGTGGGATCACTGTGGTTTGACAGGCTCACTCAGGTCAAGAGCTCCAGGAAAGAAGTGGGTTTGTGTTTGGAAGACGACCTATTTTGGTGTGGTCCTAGGAGAAATGAAATTGAAAGGAGGGGCAAACTTTGGAATTCTGCTACAGGACACCCTATGATGCAGGAAAGGAGGAGAAGCACATGAGCACTTGAGACTAACATCAGGTCAGCTGCTTGCTGCCCAATTCTTGCTGTTGGGTTTACAGTTCCTTTCATTATTTCTATGAAACTGATTCTGGATGTCTGGCATGACATACTAATATGTTGTGTCAAGGCCCAAAAAGATAGACATCTCGAGGACCCCACTTGTCAGAGATGTCTTGAAGTACCAGAGTAAGTCCTCCCTTTCCTTAATAAGAAAGTGTGTGTGAGAGATAAAGGGTTCTGCCTACTTCCTGAACCACAAACCACATGCCAAAATAAAAATGCCCCACTCATCCCCTGTCCCTCAGTAAGTTTAGTGAAAGACAAGCACAGAAGACTAGAGGTGAAACAGAGAAGATTCCCCCACCCAGGGAAACCATCTGTTAAAAAACTCATGACAATCCAAAAACAACAAACTGTGTACCAGGACAAGGGTGGGTCATATGCACTGGTCCTAAGTATAACTAGAAATACATTTACCGGTAAGTCAAACCCAAAGTTATCCTTCGGGTAACTATAGAGAGATATCAAAAAATACCGCGTGCATATGTTAGGGTTGGACGACTGCTTGAAAAATGAGTGCGCCAAACCGATTATATGAGGAATGGACGCATATTAAGAGGACCAAGTTGCCATTTGGCAGATATCTTTCAAATGAGCTCCCTCATACCAGAAGACATACTGGAGGAGGAACTCTCCCTGACTTCATAAGCTAGAATGATGGTCTGTCCCCTTGGAAGCATAGCTTTATTGGGTTCTACAAGAGGCCAACAGAAAAAAAATAAGAAAGAAAAACTTAAGTTAGGTACCTGGTAACTTTTTTTCTAAACATCCGAAAGGGTAGCATACGCCTGAGACCTCCGGGCTCCTCCCACCAGCCAGAATAAATTCTTGACTCCTCCCTCCATTCCCCAGTTGTTGTAGAGATCTGAAAGAGAGAAAAGAAACAGACCCACAACTCCAAGATATAACCTATAGATAAACCAACTCCACATAAAAATAATAAGGGAGGGAAGCCGGCGTATGCTGCCCTTTCGGATGTTTAGAAAAAAAGTTACCAGGTACCTAACTTAAAGGAGCACTATCGCGAAAAAATGACTCAATAATAAAAATCCATTTAAATATGCTGGATGGCGGGAGGAGGGGTCACTTATACACCCGGCATCAAGAAATATCCAGCCAGGCTTGTTTTTTATTTTTTTTTAATGGAAGGAAGAGGAAAAATCGGGTGACAGGTTCTGTCACCCCTCATAGACTAAACCAGTAACCCCTGGATTTATTCCTACCAGGAGTAGAAAACTACAAGTTTGACAGCAGTTTTATTTAGTTTGGGTGTATAAGTGACCCCTCCTCTCATTAGCCAACATATTTAATTGGGTTTTTAATATTACACAATTTCGTGATAGTGCTCCTTTTAGTTTTCTTAAAACATCCTTCGGGCAGCATACGCCTGGGAGATAGGCGAGTACTACCTCAGAGGATACTTCTGCCACAAGACTGATCCTTTTAGGACAGTTGATCTATTCCAGAGTGTCCAGCAAAAAAACACCTCGCTGAGGACCAAGCAGCTGCAATAGCTCGCCTGTTTAGTCCAAGATGTAGCATCACTTCCTGTCAATGAGATGTGACACCATAAAGCCTGATTTAAACTAGAAAAAAATCTAATCCTGTAAGCGACAACTAGAACACTCTTAGTCCTACTCGGAGTAACAACGTCTATGAACCCACAGTTGGGCCTCCCCCAAATGTGTATAAGAATATAAAAGGAAGCTTCCTCCTCCGCACCGGCAGAAGGATCATTCCTAGCATCTAAGAAAATCCGACGAGAATCAAAAATAGCAAAGCTCCATTCCCAGAATACTGAATCTGGGAAAAAAGGCTCAAAGGGTAGAACCCTTGATCCTGAATGAATAACCTAACCCCAAAGTTGTACAGGTATAAGAAAAGGACCTTAGTGCCTAGAGACAGCCCAGGGCTACAGACAGCCCAGGGCTACAGACAGCCTAGGGCTAGGCCTATAGGGATGGCCTAGGGCTAGAAAAAAAGCTCAGGACCTAGAGACAGCCCTGGGTTAGAGGCCACCTAGGGTTAAAGGCCACCTAGGGTTATCAGCAGCCAGGGGTTAAAGACAACCTAGGGTTAAAGACAACCTAGGGTTATAGGCAACCTAGAAAAAAAGACCACCTAGATAACAGGTGGCCTAGGGACTTGAATGGATAATACCCCCTAACTGTAAAGTGCATAGGCTAGAGTAGAATACCACGCAAGGGCTGAGGTGTCCGCCCCTACTGCCGAAAAAAAATATTATGGTCAGCTAGAGACCTAGTTGCTGAAGCAATAAAGTAGATCCAAACGATCCCTTAGAAGACCCTAGAATTGACCTACCATTCTGACTCCCTCAAATGAGGTCATACAGAAAAAATTGCCACATGATGCAACATTCCTACAGAACATAGCTGAAGGAGACTCAGGTCCTCATCTAATCCAAAAGGATTCCAATGCGACCCCCATCCAGCGATGAACCTCGTTCCCCCTCGTCACTCATTCTGGGTGCCGTAGGAACTACTCCAGACATGCACCTCATAGTACTTAGAACGGTTGACATTGCTCTCTTCCGGGTGAGGTAAGGTCACTTGCTTTAACACCCTCATGGCTAGTGTTGAACTGGCACAAAGGAATCACTATTTCCTGAAGGGCCAAAATCCTTTGAGAAGGGAGAAAGAGTCTGAAGAAGTTGTTGACTCCCGACCATAAATCATTATCCGAGAGGGAATCAGACTAAAACCCCCAAAGGTTTAAAATCCAACCAAGCTGAAACACAGCTCTAAACATGTCACGGAGGCTCTAAGGCATCTTGTCCCTGAAGTGTACAAAAAAAAAAAAAGGTAGCAGATCGTCCAGATCAGCCGCCACAGACTCCTCTCAGTCTCCGATATGTCCGAAGTCTATGCCCCAAAATCTTAGTAGAATTCTCAGACTGAATCTAGCATGAAGGGAACAATAAATAGGGAGCGCAATATCCAGCTCAAAACCGAGCCCAAAGCTCATTGGAAACTGCCAGGCATTCCCCAGATCTATTAAGGTCATGAAAAAACCCAGTGGAAGCATGCTTCTCACTAATAAATGTTTAAAAAAACATTTGAAATGTCCGATTGAACATAGAGATAGATATTCTAAAATCAGAATAAATCTCCCTCCAAAGCCCCCACCACCAGAAAGATAGAGGAAAAAACCCTTTTCCTGCTGGTGACAGGAACTGGGATATGACTCGCCTGGCTTCCAAGGTTAGCAAACTTCAGAATAACTTCGTTCCTCCAACCCACGGGTATAGGGGAGACCAAGAATCTGACTGAGGGGTACAAGTAATTTCTACGCGAAACCCCCATATTATGCCCCTGGAATGGAGAGGGCAACACAAGGTATTCAGGCCCCAACCCAAACATGGCATCATAGCTCATTGGGTTTGGGCTAATAGATTCCAGACCTAGTGGAACCTTTAAAAATCCTTCTTTCCCACAGAAAAGGTAGAGGAGGAAGGTACCTCCCGGATTCTTTAGCAGCGTGCCTGAATGAAAGGAGCATCTAAAAAGAGCTCCAAGGAGCACTCCCTTCAACAGGCGGCCCAGATCGGGCGGAAAATACCTGTATTTATCGACCGTATTCCCAAATCCGCCCAAAAAGCAATATCCCTAAAAGAATATTGCACAAGACTCACTCTGACTCAAAAATCCTCAGACCATGTTCTCAGAGAATGCTGTGAACTGAATATGTTACAGCCATGTTCTTAGTTCCCAAAAAACTAATGGCACTTGTCACCAAATGCCGAAGCTGAAGGAAAGGATATAATAATACCCCTAGACTAGACCCTTTCAACCAACAGTCCTTATATTGTTGAAGCAGAAGGCAAACTTCCCATCATAAAATGAAAGCCAATAGGTCTAAAATATATAGATTCCACTTGCCAAACCTGTTAAGACAGTGAATCAACATTCTTATTTAGGAGATAGCAAAGGCTAATCCTGCTCTCCTAGAGACTTAGGCACAAAGGATCTCCAACTTAGGGCTTTTTCCCCTGCCCAGGATCCAAATATTGACCGGGCCCGATACTGCTTAATTCCCGAGATCAGATGACAGCAGCCGCACTTAGGGTGCCATGAACATAGGTCAAGAAAAAATATTTTCCAAAATTAATCTTTCCATTCGTTCATATTCTTCAGGAATAATGAAGAGCCAGGTGCCAAATCAGGATAAAGCCCAACCTGATTATACTTTGGGCCTGAATCCTTTTCTTCTATCCCCAAGGGTAGAAAAAACATAAGAAAGGAAAGGTAAATGTCCCAGAGGGAATAGTACCTTCCTCTGTTTAAAGCCATTAAACCGGCCTGATCTTCCCTATGAAGACCCTACACCCCCACCCCCGCCACGAGACCGGATAATAAGCGGGATCAAAACGGGAGCTGAAAGTCAGGAAAACACAACCTAGTTACCCGAACTTTCCGAAACCTTCTGATCCCAAGGTGAGGAAGACATCTGGTCTATTCTGACCTCCAAAGATAGTAATTACGCTATCAACCACCTCGTCTGGACAAGATTGGCAGAGGGGTTAATCTAGGAATCTAAAGGCAAAGTATATCCTTGGGACCACTCCTACTCTTCTTATGGGAATTATGTCCGGAAGAAGAGGATTTAGGTATACTTCATATGAGCTTAGTCTGTGGTCAAAAGACTAAGATACATAAGCAAAACAAGGGCGATAGCCATATTTAAATTTAACTAAACATGCCCAAAATAGACACTATTAATAAATAAAAATTACCAGGCAAAACTGGGCCCCCTCCTTCCAGAATCGGCAGCCGACGGAATATTGGATAAATCCTGGTCCACATGAGGCATATTTGTGGAGGAAAACTTTAGTAGGATCAATATAAATGTCATCCTTGTGGTCTGCCAAGCTTCTGGTTATGAAGCACCAATGGATATGCTTCCTGAGTCCGCCTAGATAGGGCAGGAGCCAAATCCCATAATTTATAAATTAACCCTTCATTAAATATATTAGAAGGGGAGGCCATAATACATGTACCAAAACACTGTGCTGCCCCTTTAAGGCCTAGCACGCGTTGTGGAAAAGCAGGGAAAAAAACACGGGCGCCGGGATGTGACATCAGCAGCCCGGGAGGAAGAAGCCTGGTTTCTAGTTTCCTGTGGGAAACTAGAAACGTGTGCCGAACGCGCGCGCGATAATGATTCACTCACCCGACCCTGGAGAAGGAAGCTGTTCCCAGCAGGAAAAAACTCCCCTAGCCCTCATCAGTGGTGTCAGTGAGGCAGCGGCGGCGGCAGCGGTGGTGGTGGCGGTGAGGGAGCTCTGCGAGCATCCAGCGCGGGTGCTCCCTAAGAGGGAACCCGGAAAAAGAAAGAAGAAAAAGACTCGCGATTGCCCCATATCAGCACGGCGGAGGTAAGGCACCGCACTGTATAGTACAGAGCCAGGCGGGGAAGAAAAGAAGAGAACAGGTCATTCTCCTATGTTCCCCGCCTCTTAAAGGTAAATCGCCTAGTTAAAGAAATGTTACATAAGTCCCACAAAAAAAAGCTGGAAAAGAAACCAGAGCAACCATCTTCTCAGGAACTTCCAGAATGCCCCAAAAAATGTTTTCGGTAAGAAAGACTTTATAAAGTCTACTAAAGTAAGAGAAAATCTCAGAGCATTACTCTTAGGGAGCTCATACAAAAAAAGCGCCACAAAATTAAGAATAAAAAAAAAAAACTTCTTATAATTTTTAAAATGTCTAATATTTATAATGGGGTCCGGACACCCCGGCTTCTTCCACAAGGTCATCCTCAGTAAGAGGGAAAAAATTCTGCTTACCCCCCTTTGATAACAATCAAAGAATGGGATCTGGCCTAAAATCCCATAGGGTATCCCGGGCCCCACACAAAAGAACAACCTTTGGGACCGAGAAATGGACCCCCTGCTAAAACAGGCCCATAGCACCGGAAAAAATACTTACCTAAACCTACCGGTCCAGGAGCTAGTGGTCTGGCTCCTACCTCTGGGAGGAACACGAAAGAATGGAGGGAGGAGTCAAGAATTTATTCTGGCTGGTGGTCACGTGTTCCCCTTGGTGGGAGGAGCCCGGAGGTCTCAGGCGTATGCTGTTTGAAGGATGTTTTGAGAAAATAGTAACCGCCTTGCTGGGCAAAGGGGATAATGATCACCCTGTCTGAGCAGACTTTCTCCTTCAATAATAATTCAATCAATAAACCAGTCTGGGTTTAGATGCGTAGGAAGACCCTGAGCCAAAAAATACGACCTGTGCCCAAAACCCTTTAGGCTCCCTCCTAATCGAGCTTCCTAAGAAATAAAGGAAGGCAGGCGAAACAGGGAAAATGCCCAAAGGAGAATACCTCTCCAAGTATGAGGGGGAAAAATGTATTGGCCCTCCAAACTTCCTGAAAGAATCCCCCCCCCCCCCCCGAATGGCAGAACCACTCTTAGTCAAGAGCAGATTAAACCAGGCTGTCATCTAGAATGTATAAGCAACAAAAATATAAAAAACATTACCCCGATAATGTCCAAGTTTGGGGGTTCCCAACCAGTGGTGCACATAACACTGTTGGTACTTGAGATCCCAAGAGGTGGCTACAGGCTGACCTGTACCCTCAGCCTGATCTGCTGCCATCTATACCTTTCTCCATTTTTCACGTAAAAAAAACTGAATGCAACCGCAACTGCAGAGCTCCACAAAGTGCCAGAGGCAGAAGAGTGTAATGATAAATGAGTTCAGATGACTACCTATTACAATACAATATTATTGTATTAGCTAGAAAAAAATCTTAGTGATCTAAATCCACCACCTCTGACAACACTTGATGCTATATCTCCAGATGTAGGTTAAGAGTTGCAGATAAGGCCATACCCTGCCTGTCCATCTTACCTGGCTACGGATGAATAACACCACCAATATTCCAACACACAGCAGGTCTAACCACTCCCTAGGTTGATTTATTACTGTGTAGGACCCAAGGCCAATACCATAGGGTGCTCCAAAAAGGAGCCCAGACAGGACTTGGTATATCAGATTAATCCAGAAGTTTCCTGAAGCCAGAGGGTCCAAAGTTGGAGCAAAGAGAGAAAAGTAAACAGAAAACACAGATCCTGTAACAATTACCCCCTTGTGGTTGCAGGCCTTAGTCATTTCCAAAAAGCAAGAAGGTAAGCGGACAGACTCTTGTAGGGATCTAAGCGAAGGGGTCAGTACTTCTGCTTTGCTTTAAATTTAGCAAAATTAAACACAGAAAAACTAACGTTCCAGATATGTCATTTGCAACGTAAACCTACTGGTTCAATCTGCTTTCATACACATTTAGGAATTTACAGGCCAAAATAACGTGTCACATTAGTCATTCATTATTTTAGAAACACAGCAAAATGTAATTAAATACAAGTATTACATAAGAATGTATAGCACAACAACAGCACAGCTCTAATAGAGCCGAGAACGTCAAGACTCCCAGCACATTATAAGGGACATTACAGGAAAATTAATGAGTAGCTAATGTTTTTAACAGGTGTCTCTGCCAGCACACTCTGCCACATTAAGACAAATCATATGCTAATAAATCCAGATTTATAAAACGAAATGCAGTGTCCAATGCAGCTCAGAAATGCTGTGTTAAATATATCAAAATATATCAACATTAAATGGAGACCTTATTCTTTGTTGACTTTTCCAACGATTTTCATCATCTTGGGATTTGTTTCCCCTGGTGGTGGCATCCCAATTTGGCATGCCCCACTGTGTGTATCCCCAACTCACCTCCCCCCCCCCCCATTTCCACAGTGAGGATCTCACAGCAGCAAGCAAAGCTAAATAATGCGCACACCACCGGCACATCCCTGCTTGCCTCTAGCTGTGGGTGTGCCCGTGCCAGTCATTCAGAAATACCTGATGCGAATGCCCAGCTAAGGTATAGCATGGATACCATTTCGGAATGCCCCATAAAGAGGGAGACCACTCTTTAAGCCTCCGTTTAAACCTAAAAAAAAAAAATATAAAGACAGTTCTTTGGACTTTTGATACAAGTCTAAGGCACTTTTGAGCTTTGTCTAGTTGTATATTTAATTGGTGTGTTGATGTAAATAACAGATAAGCACTAGCTGTTTGTGATTGTGAGATTATGCTCCACCCCCTGGGAGGAAACACAAAACAGGAACAGAGTTTAAAAGCCCCACCCCTTCCTCCCCACTTCAGTTATAGAACACTTATAGAACGTACTCCAACCCTTGACTACTGGGCGGGTAATAAGTGGTCAAGCTGAAGGATTCCTAAAAAGGACGTTACCGGTAAGTAACATAGGTTTTTCCAAGTCATCCTTCAGCTTGACTATGTTGAGAGGATTAGGCAAGTAATTATACCTTAGGGGTGGGATGCTGCAAGGAGTACACTTCTTCCAAAGGACTGATGTTTTTCAGACAGTAGGTCAAGTCTATAGTGTTTAAGGAAGGTGTGGGGCGAAGACCACATGGCAGCTTTACATATTTCATCAATAGAAGCCCCAGATCTTTCTGCCCAGGATGCGGTCATAGCCCTTGTTGAGTGAGCTAAAACTTCAGGAGGCGTCACTCCCTTAATTTCATATGTTTTTGCGATAGTCTGTTTTATCCATCTCGCAATAGTAGCCTTAGAGGCTGCTGATCCCTTATTCTTCCCATTAAAAGTTACTAGCATTTGCTCTGTTAGGCGCCAGTCTTTTGATCTTTCCAGATATATAATCAGCGCTCATTTGACACCAAGCAGCGAAAGATCTTCCTCCTTCCCAGCTGCATTAGGCAGTGTCGGGAGAACTATCTCTTGCGACCTGTTGTCTGAAGTTACTACTTTGGGTAAAAACATTGGATTCGGCCTAAGGATGACCTTATATATAGCACAATAAGGTTCTTTGATAGATAATGCTTGAAGCTCACTCACCCTTCTTGCAGATGTTATCGCTATCAAGAAACAACATTTCATGGACAACCATTTTTCTGAAACCTCTTCTAGGGGTTCAAACGGACGTTCCAACAAGCCTTTTGGAACTATCGACAAGTCCCAGGTAGGAAAGCCTTTAAATGTAGCTGGCCTTTTACATACAATAGATTTGAAAAAACGGTTAACGAGTTCATTTTGTCTAAGTTTAAATTCCAAGAAAACTGATAACGCAGAGGATTGACTCTTCAGGGTACTTACTGCCAGTCCTTTTTCAAATCCTTCTTGCAAAAATTCTAGCACTGAAGCTATATCCTTTCCCTTCAGATTGTTAACTTCACAAAAAGAAGAAAATGTTTTCCATACCTTTCCGTAAATCTTTCTTGTAGTTAACTTACGGCTTTGAAGTGACTTTTCTATTACTCTGTGTGAACACCCCTTTTTTCTCAGAAGTACCCTTTCAGGATCCATGCTGTCATTTGAAACTTCGTCGAGTTTGGGTGAAGTATTGATTGTTTATGTAGGATGTCAGGGACTTCCGGCAACTTCCAAGGACCTTTTACCGCCATTCTGGTCAACTCTGCAAACCATACTCTTCTTGATCAGTATGGGGCTATGAGTATCACATTTGCTCTTTCTTGAGCCACCTTCCAGATCACTTGCGGCAGGATTCTGAAGGGTGGAAAAGCATAGGCAAGGTGAAAGTTCCATTTTTGAGCAAGTGCATCTATTGCTACTGCACCTTCCTCCTTCACTAGGGAGAAAAACCTTTGACATTTGGTATTCTCCTTGGTTGCAAACAGGTCTATTTGAGGTTGACCCCAAACACTTGTAATCAAATCAAATATGTCTTGCTTCAGACACCACTCCGTTTGATGTACCTTTCCCTGACTTAGGGAGTCTGCTAGCGTGTTTAAAGTTCCTCTCAAATGAACTACCGTCAGGGATTTTATTTGACTTTGTAAGGGAATCACCAGATTTAATGCTAGTGCTGTCAGTACCTTTGATTTTGTCCCCCCATGATGGTTTAGGTAAGCTACTGTCGTTGCATTGTCTGATCTGATTTCCTTCTGAAAATGGTTTTGTGCTAGTTTTACAGCTAGAAGTTCCCTGAAGTTTGAGGACCTTCTTGAAGTTACTTTTGACCATTTTCCCTGGGCTTGGTGAACTCCCAAATGGGCCCCCCAACCCCAGCTGCTTGCATTCGTGGTTAATACCACTGGATTGGTCTGTCTCCATTCTCTCCCTTTTGTTAGATTCGTGGTCTCTGTCCACCAGAGTAGTTCTCTCAGGACCGTTGAGTTTAACTTCACTAACTGGTCCAGTGACTTTTGATTTTTGTCCCAATTTTCTAACAGGAATCCCTGCAGTGTTCTCATCTGTAACGGAGCCCAGTTTACTGCTGTAATTGTTGCCGTCATTAACCCTAGCACCTTCATTATTCCCCTTAGGGATGTCTTTGGTTCTTTTACCAATGTTGTCACCTCGCTTTTTATCTTCAAGAGCCTTTTCCTCTGGCAGAATTATCTTTCCCTGGGTGCTGTCTATTAGGAACCCCAGAAACTTGCACTGCTGTGAAGGAACTAGACTGAATTTCTCCAGGTTTACTATCCAACCCAGATCCCTTAAGACCTTTATCGCTTTTTCGAAATGCACCAACAGAGTCTCTCTGGAATTGCTTAGAATCAGCAGATCGTCCAGATATGGTGCGATGTTTATTCCTAATTGCCTCAGGAAGGCCATTGGCTCTGCTAGTATCTTTGTAAAAATTCTGGGGGAGGATGAAAGGCCAAAAGGAACTGCCCTGTACTGGAGATACAAGGTTCTGTGGCCTAGCTGTACTGCAAACCTCAGGTATTTGCGGTGAGCTTCCAGAATTGAAATGTGCAGATATGCATCCTGAAGATCCAGATTGGCCATTAAGGCATCTTGGATCAGGGTGCGCCTTACCGAGTAGATTGACTCCATTCTGAATCTTTTGTACTGAATGAATCTGTTTAATCTTTTCAGATTCAGAATCATCCTGTACTTTCCTGATGGCTTTATCACTAGAAAAACATGAGAGTAATAGCCCTCCAGAATTAGACTTGGCGGACTATTTCTATCACCTCTTTCTGTAAGAGTTCCTGCAACACTAATGGGAAAGCACTCCTTTGTTTGGGATCTTTTGGAAACTTGGTCACTAAGAAGGAAAATGGGGGAAGGGAAGAAAATTCTAAATGACACCTTTCTTCCAGTGTTCTTAATACAAACCGATCTCGGGTAATCTCTTTCCAAGCTGGTACAAACCTGGAAAGTCTTCCCCCCACCAGTCAGGACTGCTGCCTAGGCCCTTCCGGAGCCTTGTTCACCAAGGAATATTTCCTTTGTGGCCTAGGCTGCACCCAGCGTTTCTTTGTGTACGCCTTTCTGTGGGTCTGACTAGTAGTTGGTCTGCCCTTATTAGCTGACCTAAAGGAATAAGTCTTCTTTTTAGTAGGAAAATTATTTCCTGATTCTGTGGACCTTGACAGAATATTATCTAGGTCTTCCCCAAACAATCGTCCTTCTTGAAAAGGGATTGCACATAGTTATTTTTAGAACTACTGTCCCCAGACCAGGTTTTCAACCAAACTGCTTGGCGGGCACAGGCTATTAAAGCCGAAGTTCTGGCTGAGGCCCTGATGATTTCTTGACAAGCATGTGTTAGAAAAGACATAGCTCTATATAATGTAGGCAGAGTTGCCATAACATCTTGAGGTGGAACTCTATTCCCGATATGAGCCTTAAGGTTGTCTATCCATTTGGACATACTTCTCAGGACTACATCTGAAGCCATTGCTGGTTTAAATTGAAAAAGAGTAGCATCCCAAGCCCTTCTTAAAATATGCTCTCCTCTGTGATCCATAGGATCACGTAGTGAACCCATGTCCTCAAAACTTAAATCTGAGGTTTTGGACATTTGACCAACAGGTGCGTCAACTTTAGGGCATTTTGTCCAAAAATCCATAATGGGATCTTTAAAAGGCTCTAGGCAGAAAAATTTATTTCTGGGTTATCCCATTCAGTTTTAACCATATCCTTGGATTGGAAAAGCTCTTTCTGATTTTTTAATCAATACTTCTCTATACATTTCATCCTGCTGTGAAAGGGTTGTCTCCTCCTGCGGGATGCCCCATGTATCATAAATATCTTTGAATAATAATTCTAAGTCCTCAGAAAGGGAGCCTGTACTAATATACCCCCTCTCTGGCTGACTTTCCTCATCCAGTGAATCCTGAGAGGACTCTGGGTCTTCCCCTTCTTCCCCCGGATCTGAAATAACTTAAAATTAACCCCACTAATGAAACCCCCCTATCTTGGCTCTCTGTACTGATATTAGGAATGGGTGCAGTAGCAAGTGACCATTGATCATGAGTTACAAATCCCCTTTGGGCATTTTCCATTGAAGCCAATTGTTGCTTCAAGGTAAAATTTCCCTAAGGATAGCAGCCGAATCATTTTCTCTTTTGGCTTTAATCACACCCCATACACAGAGCCAACTGCCAAGAATCCGGAAGTGTGGTACTAAAAACTTCACATCTTTTGGTTTTCTTGGTAGACTTAACATGCTTTTTATCTTCAGATTTAGACTCTCTCTAAAACATAAGTTAAAAAAGTATATATATATATATATATATATATATATATATATATATAGGCATATACATACACATACATTATATATATATATATATATATATATATATATATATATATATATATATATATACACACACACACAAGGCAAAAATGCATACTACCCCTGCATTATACACATATAATATATCACTATACATGCTGGCAGGTATCTCCTACCGCGTGCTGGCTTCCGTCGGGTGTCTCCGACATGACTGCCTCCACTTAAGTGTCCGCCTTAGCGTTGGTGGGGTCCGTGGGAGCTCGGCTGGATGCTGCCGCTGTTGCTGCCGCTGTCCCTCAATTTAAACTGATCCGACGCTACCCGCGTCGGCTCAGCTTAACCACGCTGGTTGAATTTCCGGTTTCTGGCTTCCTGACGAAACAACGCATATGACATCACCGCCACACCTCCGAATTTGAAAAAATGGAGGGAAATAGCTCGCAAATAGCGAACTATTTCCCCAAACCGCAACCTTTCTCAGGGATTACTCCCAGAGCAGCAGATCAACCAGCGCACCTGCTTCCTATATGGAGCAGGATTTAAAAAGGGGATTTTGCACTGTCTGTGCTGTTCCCATAAACTATGAGGGATATAGCCCCAGGTGCATCCAGTCTCCCACAGGGTCTCCTGTCGGTTATATCTGGTGCAGCTGGCTAACTCCAAACTATGGAGGGTATAAAACAATAAACTAAAACAATAAACTGTCCGTTTACTAAGAAACATCAGCACACACACTTTCCCAGGGAGGAAACACAAAGAACTGAAGTGGGGAGGAAGGCTTGGGGCTTTTAAACTCTGTTCCTGTTTTGTGTTTCCTCCCAGGGGGTGGAGCCTAATCTCTCCACGTGGTCAAGCTGAAGGATGATTTGGAAATAAATCCTGGATTGGGGTGAAGCCCTCAAAGCAAAGAATCGAGCATTTGCTATCAAAATTAATGGCCTGTTTGGACGGAGCTATTATCGAGCAATAAATCGCAAAAAAGCTAACACAATTTAGCAATAACTGCTTTGTGGAAACAGCCGCTGTGATCAAGCGATAATAATGAATTGGTTAGTTGGACGGCTGCCGTATCATTTTGGCAAAATAAATTCTCATTCATCCCTTGATGTTTGAAATGTGGAAACAGAAGAAGCCCACAGAAAAAAATGTATCTTGCTAGGAGAACGACCGACCAATTGACTAACAAATCTTCAGTGTCTGAACACAGTCGCTCAATTGCTGAAGAGTTGTATTGTCGCTCACTGGCTAAACGAACATCAAATTTATCTGCTCATGTAAACCCAGAACAAGAGTTAGAGTTACAGAGTTATTAAGTAATTAATAAGACTTTCTGGCAAAGACAATGTGTCTCAAAGTACTCATAGGAGGTGTAGCTGTACCAACTAGTCACTTTATTTATAACACCAGTTGCTTAGGGCTATAAGAGCTTAAAGCGGTCCTTCACTCATGAATAAGAGTCTATCTTATATGTTTCCCACACCCTGCACATACAGATTGTTTAAATTAAAAATCATCCTACCTGCATCTACTGCATGTTATGAGTCTTTAAACATCCAAGATGGCGACTCATGGAACATCAGGCAGCCTGCAAACAGGAAGTGCATTCTGACTGTGCTGCTCTACATTCTGGGATTGCTGACCTTTTCCTGACCCCAGCTCTGCTCTGTCTGAGCAAAGCACAGCCATAACCCACCCCCCTGTACTTTATCCAGCTCTCCTCTCCTCAGTAAGTGTGATGCTTCTGAGTCAAGAAGGAGGCGCCCGTATCCTGAACAGAGTTGCAGCCCAGTTGGGGAAAAAGTAATAAGTGACTAAAAACGTAAAATATATTAATTTTTAGATGCTGGGGAATCGTTTAAGGGTTTGCGCTTTTGAATAAATCATGGTGAAGGTCCGGTTTAATCAACATAATGCTGTCTGACCCAGGCCAGAGTGCCGTCTGATATCCCAACATATTTAAAGGGCGACTGGTAATATTTTGTATATTAATAGAAATGATGGGGAAAAAAGGTGACTAGCAATTCCCTACCTCCAACAGTTTAGAGAAGACTGCACCTTTTCCGAGCTCCAGTCCATTAGAATGAAACTTTAAAAAATTAGTTTAATTTTCATCTAGTTGAATATTTGCATTTATTTGCCAGTTACTGCAAGCAAGCATAGCTCTCCTCCTGTAAGCAGCATAGTGAAAGCAATTATTCTTCCTAAGCACAGATCAAGGCCTTTTCAGCAATACAATTTCTAGACATGCTGAATGTTCTAAGGTACCTGATAAATTACTGTTAAACTTCTGACTTCTGCAAGAATAGGCAGAGCAAGAGCATCCACTCTAGTAGAAAGGTTAATAGATATTGTAACCATCCCCATACCGACAGATTTTAATCTTCATTATATCATGATCTGCAAACAATAATCTATTACACATTCACACTTGGAACCGAAGTTAAGGCCTGGTTGGTAGACTGATTTCTACATAGTAAAATGATGTCAATTTGAAATGATTCTCTTCATAATAGAGGAGCTGCCCTAGCTCACATTTATAGTTCAACTGTATTTTGTCAGAATACATGGCTATTTAAAAAAGGAACAAAATGAAGACTTTACAGTCCCCATCGAGTCATTCACATGAAAACGGATACATCTGTGGTTAATAGTGGCGATTTTTTTTTTTTTTTTTTAATATTCTTTATTTTGGCATTTTTGAAGTACAATATGACAAGTACATACAAGGATCAAATAACAAAAGGGGGAGGAAGGAGGACCAGACTACATGTCTACAACATACACTTAACTTGCCATCACATAGTGTCAATTTGTGATTGTATACAACCATTACTCCATAACCCCTGATGCGGGCGTTAGATGTCCTCTTAGTGCTATGGATGTTATAGGTCTCTTTTTGATTTGAAATTCCAGGTGGCTCTTCCCATACTCTTTTCTGGATCGCCGGGGAGCCCGTCCTTCCTGTTTTTGCATAACACAGAAGGGGAGGTAGGGAGGACACACAGGGGATAACGGGGGGGTGGCAAGTAATCGGCAATGTGGCAGATTTCCTCCCGCGGGGGGGGGGTACACCGACATCATGGATGTGGCCCCCACCCCGGAGTTTCGCCGCCTCTTTACACTCTACGGGCCCGCCGATGCAGACACATCCCGGGGTCTATTGACCGAACAGGGCTCTAAACTCCTCGGACTCCCAGAACATCAGCCAAGGCAACCATGTCGACATGAACTGTTCATCTCTATAGTGGAGTGACATTGTCAGGTCCTCCATCTCGCAGATATTTAATACCTCCCCCACCCAGTCCCTCACGGATGGGGCGTTTCTCCGTTTCCAATACCTAGGGATCACCTGCTTAGCTGCGTTTAATAAATGGACTCGCAGGGTTTTCTTATATTTCCCAACTGAATATTTTGTTAGATGCAGGAGGACCTGTGCTGGATCTTCCTGAAGTTGTGCTCCAGTGACCTGTGTGATGATGGGTAAGACCTCTCCCCTAAGTCTGTCCGGGGTGTAGTACCAGCGTGTTAGGATTTTATAATTTGTCTCCTGAACCCTTGTTGCTACCGAGGACTTATGTGCCAGCGTGGCTATCTTTTCTCTCTCTTTCTCCCTGAGGGGTCTGCCCAGGTCCTTCTCCCATTCACTCCAAAAGGCCGGGGGGGTTGTTTGTTCGTTTATTAGTAGAGAGTATAATTTGGAGATCAAGTGTGGGTACGGTTGGCCCCCCAGGCAAATACTCTCAAATTCTGTGGGCCCTCTACACACATCCCGTCTGAAACCCATCCGGGACAAGAGTGACTGAAGGCGCAGGAGGGTCCAAGGGTCTAAATTAAAATTCTCCCATCTACCTTTCAGCTCCGTCAGTGTAGCCCAACCCCTTCTACTTATCAGGTCCCTGCTTCTCAACTGGTGCAAGCTGCCCCACTCTCGCAGGTCTGTCCTGAAGGGGCCCGCTTGTAACAGTGGGTTATTGACAACTGGCACCATTGGAGAGGGCAAGGGGAGAACTCCGGTCGTTCTCTGCACTCCCTGAACACCCCTAGGGCCGCCCGAATGGTTGGGTGAGCTCTAGTTTCCGGTGCGGTGGGTGCCCTGTTCCAGATGAATGTATCCAGCTGGGCAGGGGTAGCGGCTAGCTCTAGAATAGTGGCGATTTTTTAAAGGTACAAAGCTTTAAAAAGATGCATATTATACAAGTTAACATGCACTCCTCTCCCACAGATCACAAGGCAACGAAAAATGAAAATAAATACTAAAGCATAGATTGACACCGTCGGGCTTCAGACTCTTAGAGAGATAATGGGATTGTCCAGGAAAGAAAGAAAAAAAAACCTACTGATAACTGTAAATGAGCACTGCGTTGTCCTGCCTTAGTCTCAATATTCTGCATGCTCAAAAGATGGAATTACACGCCTCTGCATGCCCAGGACATTCACTGCCAAAAAAACCCTCCTCTATGTATGCTCCCTACATTGCTATGAACCAAAGGAGATCAGTCTTAATGGAGGCCACCAAGTGTCACCAATGCTGGGGTTTGGCATTCGGTAAACTGTAAAACCCTGGGGCAGCATAGATTTTTTTTTCTTTTTTATTATGTTTTGCATGGGCAATAATTAAACTGAATAGTTGTCGTAAAAATAAACAGCAACTACAGTTGAATGTGGTTATACTGCACATGCTGGCAAAATGTAAAGCTCTCACCCATTTACCTAAACCCAGAATTCAAGTGCACACAGTACACACTTCAGAAACCTCCACCACACAAATATAACGAATTTGCGCCACTCGCCCTTCATTAATGCTGCAGTCTGTTTATTGACTTACTGTACTGGGACCAAAAAAAGGCCAGATCCCTAATCTTCCCTCTCGGCTATGTCATCATGGGGAAAAGCTTGAGGAATTGGCCTGTTTTGCGGGGTGGCCACGAAACAAATGGTGGAGCCGCCTAGTGGATACTACTGGGGATGCTCAGAACTGAACTCATTTTTAAAAAATGTTTTACTGTTTTTTCACAAATTGAATCCTCCTCACTTTTTATACACAGCACTTGATGGCTCTAGAGCATGTTAGCCAGACTTTGCAAAGAGCAGGTAGGGGTATTATTTTTGTTTGGAGTTTTTTGTTGTCATTTTAGCACAGCGTTTTTGCAAATATTGTTCAGAATATTGACACCTCCATAAAATGTTTGTTTTTACATGTATGTTAACGTATGTGGTTATAAATAAATAAACGTGTAGCTTTTGATAATCTGACTGTCATGCGAGAAAATTGTTGTGGGTAGGTGCTGGGTGATATGTGTCAAAAGTTTGGTTGCTGCGACCAAGTATTGAAAAGAATATAAATTGTTTTTGTGACATTCACAGGTACACCAGTAGGGGTGTGAATTGGAAAGAATGACAATACAATATTAATAAGAAAAAAAAAAAGAAAAAAAAAAAGACGTCCCTCTTCCCAGAGGGGGGAAACCAATGTTTTTTTTAAAGGGGGAATTTTAAGGGTTAAAAACCTTTAAAAATCCCCCAAAAAATAGTGTGAGGTCCCCCTTACCCAGTATAAACAGCCTGGGCACCAGCTATAGGAGCTTGTAGAACAGGGCACATGGGCCCCTGGGGGGCAAGTCACCCATCAGAAAAACAGCGGGAGAGGGCCTGTCAGACTCTCTCCTGAAGACTCAAGAGCCCGGGGGGGCTAAATCGGAAACCACCCCCCCTCGGTGAAGAGGAGACCTGGTGGGAGTGATCGTGCACGAAGGTGAGTAAACGCCCTATTCCAGACACTCTCCTGCAGTCGGAGGAGCGTGAAGAGGAGACCCGGTCAGATCGAACGAGGGGTCAGGTGGATTCTTTTTTTTTTTTAACTTTTCTTTTACTGTAGCATGGGAGTCAGAATCGATACTAGAAAGAAAGAATCAATACTAGTATCGTCTAATGAACACCAGTTGCGTGAATAATACAATATAACACACACATACCATTTACTCATAACGCATTCTAGTTCCAAACGTGACAAAAAACAAAGAACGGGGAGTGCTTTTTTTCAGTATCTGATGTAATGTTGATCCTCTACATACTGAGGGATTGTTCACGGATATCTCAAATCATATGTCCTGCATTTTAGGTCACATCTTTTTCTGAAACGAAAAGGGGAATTGCCCAGCAGATAGTATGCAGTTTAACATTAAAGCAGACCAACACCCGTTAGCATCTAGTCACATTAAAACAGGCTTGGGGGCAATGCATGGGGTGCTCCAGCATTGTGGATGCTCCCCCCCAGTCGGTTTTAATGTGGCTAAAAGCGGACCAACACTCGTTATCCAGCGAACAGGCTTTGGTCTGCTTTAAACTAGATAAATAGAGTTTGAAAGCTACTATATACTTTTAAGTCTATTTGTCAGGTCATTCATTCTGATCCACACTTCTGCCATATCACACAGATCAGCCAGGGCATGACTTCATAGGGAAAACAAACGCCTAATCCCAGATGAGAAATGAAAGGAGCGGCTCGAAACAAATGTCTGTACTAAAAGCCATAGTGATTAACCACACTGAATATGAAATAAGCAGCAAAGATGACTCATTAGCAGATAAAGCTGACGCTCCTATTTTTAAAGTGAAAAATATTGTATTAAACAAAACAAAGAAAGGTTCTCCAATTTTCTTCCCTGTAGCAGTTCCAACGTTGCTATAAAAAGGAGCCCACAACGAGAACATGCATCATAACTTCTTGGGTACACAAGTAAAAGTAACACAACCGTATGGCAGGTGTGGTGCCCCGGAATGGAAGCAGATGAGGAAAGAAATTTACCGGTGAGTACACAAATTTCACCTTTTGTCATTTCTTCCATTCCGTGGCACCACTAGCAGAAACGCGCGGGACGTCCTAAAGCAGTATCCTTATTAAGAGTGGGGCCGTGCAAAAACAGCCAACCACCGACTGCGCCAACATAACCAAGAACCACAGCACTGACAGCCCAAGCTTAGAGCCCGGAGAGGGGTTCACCACCGTTTCCAACACCTTACGCCCCAGAACGGCACTGGCAGATGCCCTGAACGAAGTCTGTAAAACTTGAAGGTGTGAAGGTAAAGGTGTGGAGAAACGACCAGGCTGCCACTTTGCAGACCTGTTCCGCCGACGCCTGGTGTTGGAAAGCCTGAGACTTGGCAATCACCCAGGTGGAGTGAAAGGTAACTCGTAAGGGTGACTCCTTCCCCTTGCGGGCGTAGGCTTGTGTGACCATCTGCTAAGAGTGGACTTGAAGCCACCAGGGCCCTCCTTGGCCCTTCCAGGATCACGAACCAGAGATCCGTCTTACCTAGCACTCGAGTAGCGGCCAAGTAAAGCTTTAATGCTCTGACCGCAACGAGGAAATCCGTCACTCCTTATGGCGCGTGGGACAAGGGCACAAGTAGGATAGCCCTATCTCCTGATTAAGATGGAAGGGATAGACCACCTTGAGCAAACAATCCTGCTCCACATATACATCGCTTTGTCTTCATGCAGCACCAAAAAGGGTGATCTGATCGAGAGTGCTGCCAGCTCCGAAACCCGCTGGATGGAGGTGATTGCCACTAAACCACCTTCAACGTGAGCCTCATCAGGGAAGCCTCTGCCATTGGTTCAAAGGGGGCCCCTGAAGTGCTGATAGGAAACTATCGACCGCCGCAGAGGCCGAACATGAACAGCGCCCTGCATGAAGGTGTAGACTAACCTATGCTCTGACCGGACGTTGGAAAAAAAATGGACAAGGCCAAGACTGTCCCTTAAGAGTGCTGAGCTCTAAGCCAGCGTCTAGGCCCTGCTGGAGGAACTCCAAAATTTTGGGTATCGAGAACCTCCTACAGGAGTGGCCCTTGGAGGGCCTCGTGTTTTGGTGCGAACCCTGTTAGTAAATTCTAGCAGACCAAGATGCTGGTTTCAACAGCCAAGCCGCTAAAGCCAGCGCTGGAGAATTGGGGTGTCACAGATACACAGTACGTGAATTGCACAATCGCCCTCAGTTCCAACACATTGATTGGAAGAATGCGATCCCACTGGTCCCAGAGACCCTGAGCTGTCTGGTTGTCCAGAACACCGCCCTAACCCGTCAGACTGCGCATGTGGTCAGAATGACCCAACGGACTGGCAGGAAGGACCAACCCACTGCCATCGACTGCTGGTCCAGCCACCAATGCAGGCTTTGCCAGGCATTGTCCGTCAAGATGAAGCGACGGTCCCACGTTTGCACAGTCCTGCTCCATTTCAATACAAGTAGCCTTTGTAGAGGCCTGGAGTGGAACTGGGCATATGGGTGGACACCATCAGGCCAAAGAGATGCATAACCCTGCCTGATAGTCAGCAGCAACCCCACGGCCTACTGAAGAGCCATGCCCTTCTGCACCGGAAGAAGATTATTCAATGTCATACCTAGATAGGTCGTCACCATGGAGGGAACCACCTGGGACATGGGGTAGTTGATCAACCATCTGAAAAGTCCCAGCGTGGACAGGACCATCTGAACGTCCCGCAATGCCTCTGCTAGAGATGGGGCTTGGATGAGCAAGTCATCCAGGTATGGGGTGATGTGCGCAACCTGCCTCCGCAGGAGTGCCATCACTACCACCAATACTTTTGTGAACACTTACAGGACAGTGCAACATTCAAACGGCAGTGCCACAAATTAGAAATGTTGCTCACCCACCACAAACTGCAGGTATTGTTGGTAGCCAGGGATGATTGGGACATGCAGATAAGCATCCTTTATGTCCACTGCGGCCAGAAAATACCAGTTGCAGCGACATCAAAACCAACCTTAGAGATGTCATGCAGAACTTCCACACCATAACGTAACTTCAGTCTCCAGAGATCCAGGATTTGCCAAATGGTCTCGTCCTTCTTGGGGATAACGAACAGTATTGAGTAGAAGCCACAACCTTGCCCTGAGGGGGTCACTGGTAGTACTACTCCCCTCACCACGAAGCAGAAATCTTGAGAGTATAACAATCCATAGATTAAAGGGATTGCCCAGACAAGAATAAAAAAAATAAAAATAAAAAAACAGGCTACTCATCTTTTGTTTAGTGCAGCTTAATTGCCTGTACCCAAGATCGCAGATAGAGTGCTCAGACGTTCCTCACTGGTCCAAGATGGTGGCTGCTGCATGGCGCACACTATCTATTGCAATGAATGGAGCAGGCGTGCTGTGGGGTATAAACCCCAAACAATCATGGCAGCCATCTTGGACCGGAGAGGAATATGTGAGTGATGTGAAGATTTTTTTTGCTGGAAAAAAGTTCTATACTGTCAAACAAACCCACCTCAAAATGACCACATGCAAAAACAAACTATTGACCCTACATTGCTTTTGGAAAGTTAAAAGGCAATGAAAAATTGGCTAGTCACTCCTGTAATGTCTGTTCGCAGACCAAAACATTAACAGTAATGTTCTGTTCAATAAGTCAATTTTTATAGCTTTATACCTTTTGATGAAAAGGGTAAAGAATTAACTGACTGCCTTATGTTTTTTTTTTGGTAACATCTAAAAAGCTACTTTAACCAACATATATCTGGAAAAAAACTTTAATATGAATTTGTTGAACTGGCAATCTGTAGATATATTAAGCAGCCAACAGCTGAGTGAATACAGTATATTCCTAAACTAACCTTGTATTAATAGTATAGAAATTACTTAAATCAAAAAGTAAAAGAATGTACTTCTTTTTATCACAAGAAGAAACAGTAATAGTCAGTTTTGAACACAGTAATAAAAAATCCAGGTGTTTTTTAATGCAGCATTTAATTTCCTTCCCTGTTTTTTAACTTTAGATCAACTCCTAATGCAGTTTAAACCTGGTTGCACTTTGGTCAAACTTGTAAAAGAGAACATATTATTAGTGGACAACAAATGCCTCTTAGTTGTATAGGGAGCAATTTAACATCCATTTTGATAAGGTACATAGACATTTTTTTCTTTTACAGTCCTTGAACGTGGGTCGCAACATTCTTGAGAAGAAGAAGATTAAAGTCTAAAAGCACAAGCTGTGAAAGTCAATGAGTATAAGCCACAGAGAAGCGTACGAACAGATCAAAAACAAAGAATAAAACCAAATAAATAAAAAGAAAGCCCACATTTCATTAAGTCAGCTAAAAAAAAAAAGTAATCCAAGCACAGGCCGGTGTGCATTACTCTTCTTCAAACACCTAAAGTTAAAAATAAAACAAGTCTAAATGCGTGTATATAATTATACAAAAACATTAAATACAAAACCTTCATTTACTTCCTCCATATGTTCACAAATGTACAGTGCAAAACTCCCACTCTCCACCCCCCCCCAAAAAAAGAGGGTGCATAGACAGGTAGAGGAAGATTCTCCGCCAATTAAAGCGGCCCTTAACTCATGAATAAGAGTCTATCTTATATTTTTCCCACACCCTGTACATACAGATTGCTCACATTAAAAATCATCCTACCTACATTTACTGCATGTTATAAGCCTTTAAACATCCAAGATGGCGGCTCATGGAACATCAGGCAGCCTGCAAACAGGAAGTGCCTTCTGACTGTGCTGCTCTGCATTCTGGGATTGCTGACCTTTTCCTGACCCCCAGCTAGGCTCCCGCCCCCCTGTACTTTATCCCACTCTCCTCTCCTCAGTAAGTGTGATGCTTCTGAGTCAAGATGGCGGCGCCTGTATTCTATGTATTTACATATTTACAACTACACTAAGAGTAGGCATCCAAGGAATGGATAAAGTAACCTAGCAGACGGGGAAGTTTAAAGTAAAGAGAAATGAATTTAACAGGTGAGTATCACACCATTGTATTTTCTCTTCCTTTTTACTTCAGGCTGTCAGGAGAATACCTAGGGCTCCCCTCAGTAGCCCAGCCTCAGGAGGACAATCAGGGCAATAATGCCCTCCAAGAGATTGCAGATAGGTTGGCCTGTCTAGAGAGTTATTTCTTTTCTGGAAATTCGTTTCAGGCAAAAGTGTTTCTTCCGGAACAGAAGAGACTTTTACTTTAGGCCAAGATAAAGGAGCTCTTGTCTGGCCCTCACCGGACGATTTTTTCAATGAATGCTGTTGGGCCTGATGGTGTCTTGCTTCGAGGCAGTGTCCTTTGCACAGTTTAACATTAGACCCCAGCAGATGGAATTACTCTCGGTCTGGGACCGTATTCCACAAACTCAGGATCGCTCCTTTTAAATGACACATTCGACAAGGCAGTCCCTAACCTGGTGGCTGAGTCCTCAGTCTCTTCAGATCCTTCCATTTAGTACAATGAAACAATGAGGTTCAACAGCTAGGACAGAATAGCAGCCTGCCCACCTAACCAATAACCCATAGGTCTTTTCACACTGAGGCGTATAACCTTGCTCATAATCGCCCATAAAACACTGCCAATAGTAGCCTATGGGCACACTCCTCTTCTGCCACAATTTGAAAATGGCCGTGACAGCTATTACAATTCATTTGAGAGTCAATCACAATCGCTAACATGGTAGCAACTGAACCGCATCAGAATCACCCAAGTGTAAACCGGCCCTCAATGACAACTGTCAGACAATTGCTCTGTAACACAGAAATTAAAGTTCAATGCCTATTCTTTTGTCTACTTGTCCCTATTCAGGTGAAGGGGGAATAAGATAGCACAGTTTAAAATGGACCAACAGTCAAAAATGGCTTAAACCAGACTAACACAGCAAATAGTGCTCATTATGCCCCCCTCGGACAATTTAGATTGTTGCACATAAAAAATACAATTCTGTGATTACTCACCTGTAGAATTGGTATTATATGTATACATATAATACCAGTTCTACAGGTGAGTAATCACAGAATTGTATTATTCTAAGTATACAGCACGTTCTGTTCCAGAAGATATTCCTTACACTTGGGACATCCAATAGCAGTGTCCGTAAGGTAGGGTGGGATCCCCAAAAGTAACAGCAGACAGTTTAAACCACTGCCGCCTGCAGAACCTTGAGGCCAAAAGCAGCATCAGCTGAGGCCCTAACATCAACATTGTAAAACTTTGAAAACGTATGAACAGAAGACCAAGTAGTGGCCTTGCAAACTTGTTCAGAAGCTTGGTGCTGAAAAGCCCAAGAGGCACCAATAGCACAAGTAGAATGAGCAGTAAGGCGGAAGGGAGGTTCCTTCCCCTTAGCAGAGTAGGCCTGAATCACAGCCTGACGTATCCACTTACTGATAGTGGACTTAGCCGGAGCCAGGTCTTTCTTAAGTCCAGACAGAAGCACAAAAAGAGCATCAGTCTTCCTGAAGGATTCAGTAGCCACCAAATAGAACTTCAGGGTTCTGACTACGTCCAAAGAATGCAAAACCCTTTCCTTGGGGTTACTAGGATTAGGACATAGAGAAGGCAAAACAATGTCCTGATTGCGATGAAAGGCAGAAACAACCTTAGGCAGAAAATCTGGCTTAAAACGAAACACCACCTTGTTCTGGTGTCCCTCAAAATAAGGAAGCTTGATGGAAAGCGCCGCCAACTCAGAAACATGCCTAACAGAAGTGATAGCCACCAAAAAGACCACCTTAAGCGTAAGGATGGACAAAGGGGCCCCTTGCAAGGGCTCAAAGGGAGACCCCTGCAGGGCACACAAGACCAATTTTAAGTCCCAGACTGCTAACATAGGCTTACGTGGGGGACGCACGTGAGTAACCCCCTGGAAAAAAGTCTTGACCAGGGGATGCTGAGCAAAGGATCTTTGGAAGAAAATAGCCAAAGCAGACACATGGCCTTTCAGAGTACTGAGCTGAAGACCCAGATCCAAACAATGTTGGAGAAATTCCAGAATCCTAGGAATAGAAAACACACGACAGGGAAGCGACTGGGACTCACACCAGTCAATGTAAGTACACCAGACCCTGTAATAGATGGAAGAGGACCTCTTCCTAGCCCTGATAATGGTATTCACCACTGAGGCAGGCAGCCCTTTTTCCATCAAGATGGAGGTTTCAACAGCCAGGCCGTCAAAGCCAGCGTTTGTAAATTGGGGTGGCGTAGGAGTGAGCAGATCTGGAACCAGTGGTAGAGCATACTGATCTACTGCCCACTGCACAATGTCTGCGAACCACACTCTTAGCCAACAGGGGGCCCCCAGGATGGCTGGCACCCCTTCCTGAACTATCTTGCGCAGCACCCTGCCCAGCAGTGGAAACGGGGGAAACACATACAGGAACTGGAACCCCGTCCAGGACATTGCCAGGGCATCCGTGGCCAAGGCCAGAGGATCCTGGGACAGAGAGACAAAAACTGGAAGCTTGTGATTGTGACGAGACACAAATAGATCCACGTCCGGCTGACCCCAGCGGTGGCACAGGGAGCGAAACACCCTGCTGCTGAGGGACCACTCTCCCAGACGAAAGGTCCCCCTGCTCAGAGAGTCTGCCTCCAGATTCTCCACCCCCGGGATGTACACAGCTGAGATGCAGGGAACATTTTCCTCCGCCCAGGACAGTATCAGGGACACTTCCTTGAGGGCCCTCTTGCTCCGGGTGCCTCCCTGATGATTGATGTAGGCAACTACCGTCTGGTTGTCTGAGCGGACCTGAGGGGTCAAGTGGGCGAGAACCAACCTGATTGCCCTCAATTCCAGAATGTTGATAGGGGCACGGGCTCCTGTGGGCCCCACTGACCCTGGAATGTCAGAGACTTCCAGAATCTCCCCCAACCTGTCAGACTGGCATCCGTGGTGACAGTCTCCCAGCAGGGGGCCAGAAAGGACCTGCCCCCCCAGCAGGTTCCCTGAGACCAACCACCACACTAGAGACCGCCTGACCTGAGGGGACAAGACAAACACCTGATCCAGGGACAAAGGGTCCCGATCCCATACTTAAAAGAGGTGAAGCTGAAGAGGCCTCATGTGGAACTGAGCATATGGAACCGCCTCGAAGCAGGACACCATCAGGCCCACCAGCTGCATTCCCTGCCTGATGGATGGATGGGGACAAGACGGCAGGAGCTGAACTTTCTCTTGAAGGAACTCCACCTTCTGCTGAGGAAGAAAGATCTTGACCTGGGCTGAATCCAGAATCATGCCCAGAAAAGACTTCACCATGGAAGGAGACAGGGAAGATTTGGGGTGATTGATCACCCAGCCGAATGACTCCAGAGTGGACACCACCCTCTGAGTGTCCAGCTCTGCCTGATGGAAGGACTGGGAAGCAATAAGCATGTCGTCTAGGTAGGGAAGAAGGCGGATGCCCTGAGATCTCAGCAGGGCCATCACTCCTGCCAGCACCTTGGTGAATACCCTGGGGGCCAAGGTGAGGCCGAAGGGCAAGGCCACAAATTGGTAGTGCTGATCCTCCAGAGCGAATCTGAGGAACCTCTGATGGCCTGGAAAGATAGGGACATGAAGGTAAGCATCCTTGATGTCTACAGAGGTCATGAAGTACCCTGGGCATAGGAAAGTCACAGCTGAGCGCAGAGTCTCCATGGGAAAGTGTCTGAATCTGACAATGCCTGAGAGGGCTTGGGAGAGGACTTAGTCTTGGGACCCCAGGGCGGCCATGTCCTCTGCCCCTGCCCCAAAAATCTCCACAGGCTCCAGCAAAGCTCCCCGTCCCATTCTGGAGCCCCTGAAGGAAGGAGAAAAGTCACCTGAACCCCGAAAGGGCTGGGGCTGCCTTCTACGCTGAGGTAATTTGCCACCTTAGCAAACAAGTCCAAACATTCCTCAAAGAGGCGCAGCCCCTTGAAGGGAAAACCAGTGAGGGCCTTTTTGGCAGCTGCTCACTGGAGCAGCCAGACCAAGCGGCGTATTGCCACCAACAAGGCCGAAGCCCTGCCACACATTCTAATGGTATCATCCAGGGCAGAGAGAACATATGCAACAAATTCCTCACAAAGCAAAAGAGCTCTATACTCTTCACTACCAGCATTATCAGGGGCCCCATCTAAGAGACCCCTGAGCAGGCTTTTAACAGCAACAGCTGTGATAGCAGAGGCACTGACCAGACGGAGTGCGGTCCCAACACAGGCAAAGGCATGGCAAGCTAGCTGATCAGGGGAATGCATGACAGATGTGTTAGACAACCCCAGAACTGATGCATCCACCTCTGGAGGACATGACCAACGTTTAACCATTTCAGCAGGAAAGGGATACCTCTTATCCCAACTCTTTGGTATCCCGGGAAGCCGGCTAGGCCTTTCCCACTCCTTGAGAATCAGATTATTAAAGTGGGTTTGTTCAGAAAACTCCAAACGTGGCTTAACAGTATGAAACAGCTCCCCCTGCTGCCGTGGGTCCACGGCAGGAGGAGAAATACAGAGCACTTCAAAAATGTGAGCCAAAAGTCTGTCAGTATCATCTGAAGCCCATGGGTCAGACCTAGACTCAGCATAACCCATAGGCTGATCCTCA
Source organism: Gastrophryne carolinensis (assembly GCA_027917425.1). Taxonomy (NCBI): domain Eukaryota; kingdom Metazoa; phylum Chordata; class Amphibia; order Anura; family Microhylidae; genus Gastrophryne; species Gastrophryne carolinensis. The sequence continues at coordinate 540,978,676 of CM051234.1, forward strand.
GATGATTCTGAATCAGAGAATAATTCCCCTTCTTCCAAGAGGGTATAACCAGTAACATAAAAAAACTCCTCAGTTTCCATAGGAAAGAGAGTAACACCGGGTGCCAGATGCCGCCGCTTAGCAGAAGCCTTACGTGGACCAGAACCAGCAATATGCCTTTCAATGCTGGCTACCCGGGTAGCCAAATCGTGTTGAGACTCCCCACTGGTATGCACCTCACTGGGATTCAGGTGGTAACGTGGGGGGTTAGGCGAAGCCAGAGGGGGCGCAGCACTAGGCCCAGCCGCAGGTAAACCAGACTGCAGGGCAAGTACCTGCTGGGCGCAGGGTACACACACCCTGACATCACTTATAGGGGATACCCCACACGCCACACACAGCTGGACTTGTCCCGAATGAACCCCGAGCACATTATCCTGAGAAGGATCCATATGGTGATTATCACGGCACAACAGGCCAATAGGGATTGACGCTAATAAAAGCAACCCAGGATGCCCCAATAACCCGCTAGGGAAGTGGGAGTAATGGTATACAATAGCCCTCCAATAAGAGTTAACACTAAATAGAGGGGATAGGGCCGGGAGAAACCACAAGTTTGACCCGCCTGCAAGACATAAGCAAAAGATCCCATAAGTGAAATGGAAAATATACAGTATACAGATAATAAATCAGCCCGCAGGGGCACTTACGGACCACGATAGTGAGATGCCAAGCACACGCGGCAGAGAAGTAAAATGGCGCCCGCATATACCTCGAGGGGAGGGCCGCGGAGACCTTAATGCAAAACGCGTCATCCGCAAGGCCCGCCCCCCGAAGAGCGCGAAAACGCGCCCACCTGACCAGACCAGACAATGATGGCGCAGCAGCTCCTGAGGCGATGTCGCCGCCGACCGCGGAGCGCAGTACAAACATGCGGCGGCGGCAGCAAAGAAGCCAGTGCAACTAATTCACAGGGAATAAATACACACACACATGATAATACAAGTACACGCACCTCCCCCCCCCCCCCCCCAAGAACTACAAGGGAGAGCGAGGGGGAAGCAACAGCCAGCCTAAAGGGAGCCACTTTGGGGACAGGGGGCGAGGGGCATAACGTTTGGGAGGGGCATCCCATAAGGCTCACCATGGGCCTATACCGCCTACCCTTTGGTGGGGGACTGCGGTTGGAGCAGCGCTCCTTAGCACCTGACAGAGGTGCTGCCTACCTTCACCCGAACCAGAGCAGCCTGAGCTGGGAGGCAGTAGAAGGAAAGGGGTGGGAATAGTCCTACAGGGCCACAGGGTAATAGCCCCGCTCACCTGCGAGTAGAGAGAGCTATCTTCTAGTCATCGCAGCCAGGACTGCAGAGAAGAACTGGGGATTTTGTGGGAGGTCCCGGGTATTTATGGGGCCGGGAAAAGCCTCTTTTTTGTCTCTGCAGTCCAGCGCCATCTACTGGAGAGTATATCCCAAGTGTAAGCAATATCTTCTGGAACAGGACGTGCTGTATATTTAGAATATTCATTTACCTTTCTCTAACTCCTGCTGTAGTAAATTTTGCAAACAAGATGGTAGCTCATGTATTCATAGGCAAAAAGGAAGTGCTGCTGGACTTCCTGTTATGGCACATTGTCAGTTATGTCAGTTGAATCAAGGCAGCAGCATGGCTGAGATGCTGGGAGAGGAAGCTCCAAAATGGCCGCTACCTTTCTTTTCCATCTGTGCCAGGCTGTTGGTCCGGTTTAAGACAAGATATAACCTCCACCCGCTTAATCCCTGCATATAGGTTTATGCTCAAGACTCAGAAGCATTTGATTAACCTATTACAAACTAGAAAATAAGGGTCATAACTTTAAATTCATTCGCTATATTTCATTTAATTGGACAATCCTATTTACTGTAACAAAGAAGGTCTGCTTTCTCTATGTAATTCCAGTGCTTTTTTCTTAATTTTTTTTCAATCACACTCAGCATGTAGGAATCTGGATTGATTTGACACATAGGGGAAATATTTAATTAAACGATCTGTCACAACTGCAGACTTGTTTTCTTTCAAAAATCCCAAACTTGTCAGTTACATGAAGAACTAAGAATATGTTAATGTAACAGCGACTGCCTCGGATTTGGTCCTTGCCCCCAGGGCACACTGATGCCCCGCTGTGTGAAACTCTCCTAGATGGCACATTCCAACTCACTTTTACCTGGTCCTACAGCGCACACACGCGCTCCGGTACCATCAGCGTGTTGAACTGCGCTGATGCGAATTTGTCTAGGGTTGTCTGAGTGCACTCGGCTCCAGCTAAGCATACTGACAGCCATATCTCTGCTACCCTCTAACAGGGAGCATGCCTGCGACGACCATTCACAAATTTCCTGGCACGGGTGAACGGTATAGTACTGAGCAGCTGGATCGGGGGAAAAAGAGGTTAGCCGGAAACTTGGGGGGTTTCACACAGCGGTGCATCCCAAATCTGGATGGCCCAAAGGGGGGGGGGGGGGGTTTGAATTCAATGGACCCTTTAAATAAAGCAGTATGCCGACATGGGACCAGGGAAAGGCAAGTTTTTGGGGCAAACTGGGGAGTTTCCACAGTGGGGCATCTCAAATCGGGATGCTCTACGGACAAGAACCAAAACAGTAAAAATCACAGGTTTAGGACCACTTAAAAGAACCAATGAGCATCATGAGCAAATTATTGTAGAAGGCCCTTGACATGCAGTTTTTCTTTTTATTTAACAAATTGGGCCCCCTCTATTTTCATGGAGTGCCTGTTTCGTTTTTCATTTCATTTGTTCATCTTTGTTTATTTTAAACAGATGGGGAAAAAAAGGATGCCAGTTGTATAATACTAAAGCAGAAAAATCTGTACTAAGCATCCAATCCGATTACATTTATAAGCATAACGATGATATAAGACTACTCAATTTTTCTCTATAAAAAAAAAGAAAGGGGGGAGGACGACAACTATCATCTTTCTCCTTTTCAGTAACAGGGTTGGGGATATTTTCATTAAACACACTCCTCGTCCTCTAACAAGCATAGAATTAATGGTTTATCAGCTACAGCAGCATAAAATGTAACGGCCACTCGTTTACTCGTCTGAATAACATTCTATGCTGGTTAAAGAGAGAGAGAGGAGTGTGTAATGAAAATAATCACTAGTTGACAAGAAAATTATCCATGTCTTAATATCATCAAAAACATTTAAAAAAATAGCACAAAGAGGTGTCCAAGCCATCGTGGGGCAGGGCAGATGCCAGTTTAAACACTCCCAACCCCAGTTAGGGCAAGGGGAAAGGACATGGGTGATCAGCAAAAAAGTTCCTGATGTGAAAGCCAGAGTGAGGTGAGGCGAGGATGAATGCCACAGAATAAAGAATAGAAAAGCAGATAATAGATCCATAATCTTTTTGCCGAGTACAGACTCTGAACATCATCATGGGATATCATATCTCATATCTCATTTTTCTATCCTATCTTTTTACGCATGGATGAGCTTTTCCATTACTGCAATATCATTAAATTTGGGTGAACAATTCCATGACTGTGGTTTGCAGTGTTACAATAGTATTCAATTGGCATTAACCAGATGTAGCCTACATGTATGCACACACCCAGAACAGATTCATACTCCTGACCCAACCACCCAATATAAAGCACTTCCTTATAAGGGGACTACATTCACCACACCAGTTTAGAAACAACGGGATACACCTTATAATATTTAATTATAGGGAGGGGGTTCTATACCAGAGAGATTGCACTTTAAAATTGATTTAATTTATGTAAATGTTTCCGGATCCCTTAGGAGTCAATCTGCAGCTATGGACTAATTGGTTTACAGGGGCAGGTCATTCGGAGTTGCAGGTGACGTGTCTGGTTTTCCTGCCCCTTCCTCCGCCCCTCCCTTGCTCATGGCCTGCCTTACCATGCTTTCTCCAATGGGCGGCCGATTGTCACTGTTGCAGTGCAGAGCGGACAGCTGGCATCTGCCCCCAGTGACCCGAAGTGCTGCTGTTGGTGCCCAACCTCCTGGACAGCACTGCGGGGCATGACTTGTCTGGAGAGGACTGCTGCAATATAGGAGAACATTTCAGCATGGACACCAGGTAAGACTAAGGGGGCCAACCCCCTCCCCCGAAACATGTAAGTGTGGGACTGGGGACACGCAGTTGCTGTTTTTATATGAGTATCAATAAACTTCAGATTTTAATGAAACTTGGGGAACCGGGGCACCCGGATTCAGGGTGAAACCCCCCAGGTTGTCCAGTAAAACTAACCTTTCCGCAGACCTACGGCGCATGTGCGGGCTCTTGTGCAGCTAAAGCCCTTGGCTCCACTCGTCAATTTCAGTTAAAAATCGGCTAAGGCCTGAATATATCCATAAGCAGCCAAGCGCATCCATGGCTGTATCCCTGCTAGCCTCTAACAGGGTGCGTGCCCACACCGGTGACTGAGGCCTACACATACACCGCTGAAACATGGAACAGGTAGGTTTTACAGGGTACTTGGGGGGATTCAAACAGCAGACCATCCTAAATCGGGATGCCCAGAGGGGAGAGAACCAGGTGGCCCTGGAGTCTTATAAAATCCAGGGCCGCTTTTGGCTCACTTTTAATATACTATTCATTTTTCCACATGGGTGTACATTCATGTGTCAGCCGCGTATATCTCATCTGAAGGCAAACCACAACAGGATGCCATTCTGGTAGTTGTGATGAATATACCTAGCATACCTGCCATGAATGCTACATTCTTAAAGTGATCCTATACCCGGAAAGGAAGTTTATGTAGTCACCTTCTATCCCCAGCCCAGTGCCCCAAAACAACGTGTTTCTTTTTTACTAAAGCCTTTGGCCAACATTCATAAAAAACACCAACAAGATGCAGTCTGCTGTTCGAACAGCCGGCCATATTGCTCCCTGGTGCTTTCCAGCGACGATACATTCGATTACACACAGCTTAGCATTGAATGTCAGCCACATCCGTTCTAATAACTGCAATAAATCAAATAAAAAATAAAAAGTACTACATGTTCAACTGTGGCAGTTTAGTAAAAAGAGAAACAGGAGGTTTTGGGGCACTGGGCTGGGGATAGAAGCAGATGACAGAATTCTTTTCTGGATGTAGGGATCACTTTAACCCTTCTAGTGCCAGCTACGTGACTGTCACGTAGCTGCCTCTCCAACCGTTAAGTGCCAGCTACGTGAGAGTCACGTAGCTGACTTTAGAGGCCCATAACAAAAAAAGTAAAAAACATACAGACTTACCTTACCCCTCATTTGAAAGGGCCAGCGAACAAGAATCCGCTGTTAGATTTCCGCCCCCAGGTCTCTGATCTTCAGGAGGGGGCCCGGAATAGAAACCCCCCCCCCCGCCGGCGCCGACATCTGTAAAAAAAAAAAAAACAACAGTAAATGACATTTACTCACCTCGCAGCGCGTGGCTCTCCCCGGGTCTTCTCTTCACCAGGGGGGGCTCCGATCCCCCCCCCCCCCCTGGGCTTTCCACGCTGCTTGTGAGGGCCCAGAAACGGGCCCTCACCATCCTCTTCGGCCGACGATGGCCCCGCCCCTAGCCCTGCCCACTTGATGGTGTCATCCCGCTCCTCGGGTTACCGGCACCCGGGCTCCGATCTGTCAGTTGTCAGCAGCGATCGGTGCAGGGAGGGTGGCAGGCAGGGAGGCTCTGATCTCCCTGCCTCCCTCCCTTCCTGCTCTGATCACTACCGACAACTGTCATCTGCAGCAGCGTGGGACACTGGATGGGAGGTAAGTATAAGTCAAAAAAAGAATAATAAAATATTTGTCTGTGTCTTTTTTTTTTTAACTTAACCCTTTGTGAACTGGTAAGGGGTCCATGAGACCCCTTATACCAGTTCACAAGGCTCTGGGTATGGCAGGTCACCTGCGGCAAGTGGGTGACTTGCCATAACCCCCAGCCCCCCATTACCTGCCTCCCCAACGGCCAGGGTGGGGCAGAAGGGCCCGGGCCACGTGGCTATGTGGGCTAGTAGCCTGCCCCCAAAAAATGACATAGGTTCCCCCTTACCCAGCATTACTGACCCGGACCAGCTATGGGGGCTTGTAGAACAGGGCGCAGGGGCCAGCGTTGGTGGCCCCTGCGCCCTGTTCTACAAGCCCCCATAGCTGGTCCGGGTCAGTAATGCTGGGTAAGGGGGAACCTATGTCATTTTTTGGGGGGATTTTAAGGGTTTTTAACCCTTAGAATTCCAAAAAAGAAATGAGGTCCCCCTGGGAGGGGGAACCCTATGTCATTTTTTTTTTTTTATTAACCCCTTACAACTATGCAATCATATTGCATAGTTGTATTCTATCTGAAATCTCCTAAACTGCTGTTTCAGGAAAGGGGGTATACCTATACATATGTGGTACCATTGTAACCGGGAGAAATAGGGCTTTCACACGCAATAATATTTTATTAACAAACTTACATTTTTTTATTACAAAAAAAACACTACAAATTGTAAACAATAGTTTTTTTTCAGTTTTTTGCACATATTTCACCCAAAAGTATTGAGAATACACTAAAAAAAGGCCAAACAAGACATTTCATGTTGAAGCCCAGACTCTGCTGAAAAAAACTATATATAATTTTCATGGAAATCCCTTCAAAAATCAAGGTTGAACACGTGTAGCGCAAAAACGTGAAAAGTCGTCGGGCAACAGAGTGTGACAAAAAATCTAGGTAGGCTGGCACTCAAAGGGTTAAAGAATTGGAAAGCCACTGGAATCGCGAACGTGGCCAGTCTAGATGAAAAATTGTGTTGCCACTTAAGAAGTGCAAGGGTTCAATAATATAGCTTTTTTAAAAAAAATGCATGCCACTATATTTAGTTCAGCTGATCAGGTCAGGTGATCCAAACCCTACCAGGGCCAATATCCTCCAATCTGTCCAACTAGCCAATTGAAGCTTGGTCTTATATATTCCATTTCATTCTCCCTGTGCTTTTATTTTCCAGTATATTTTAAGTTTTGCAATCCGTGTTCGAAACCAGCTGTGTCTCTTCTGGTTTTGAGCAAAGGCGAACTGAGACTTTATAAAGAAGAGAAAATATAGAAATAATTTAAAAAGGAAGGCTACTTGTTCTACAGCCACTAAACAATTACAATGATGTGGAGCCCTTCTGTTTGGCAATATACAGTCATGTAAAAAGGGTAAGTCCCAAATGTCGTCAGCCCTCAAGTCCTTAATGTGTCTAGACAGGGATGTGTAAAAGAACAATGGCAGAACTAAATAAGTCCAACGAATTACTACAGGAGACAAATTGCTTTCAATGTCAAATGTTAAGAGTACTAAAAGAATAAACTTTTTAAAACACAGTGTGGAAATGAGTTTTAAAAGCCCATTACTGTCTGCCTTGACTGATGTTGGCTTTACAAAGGGATTTTATTATTTTTCTGGCATTGTTTGGTCAGTATGCAAAACCCAGCATGTAAATGGATCCTCTCCACTATGTACAAGGGGCAGGTTTTATCATTTATCTATAGCTATAATCCAGGTCTGCCGGCTGCATTCATTTGCCAGCTGATAGAGGTTCCTGACAATACTTTACTGCCAGTGGTTTCATTCTGACAAAACATTAAAAAGAGAAATAAGATGGTGAGCATCTTAAGTTGATTAAAACCTGTAAATTTTATTTCTTTCCGTTGGCTTTTCATCCTTCCGCTCCACAATGGCACTCAATGCCTTCTTTTAATATTGTCATTTTTACAACAGATATTACCTGGTTGAAATGGAAGTGAAGTCAACTGAAAACTTTAAAAAGAAAAATGACAGGTTTCCCACTAAAGCAGAAATAGGGCCCAGCTATAACTGCCTAGTATATTGTGTGGCATACCAGTGTAGTGTATAGCAACTGGGAAATAGTGACAAATGAAATAAAAGTAGTAAACCATAAAAGTACAGAATTGGAAAATGTTGTATACCGGTATTTTAAAAGAAGCCCCCTTTTGAACGGAGAAAACTTTGCACATTCTTGGCATTTTTCTTTGACCAAACAGGTTCCTTCTTGCCAAGTGCCCAAAAGTTCATTTGTGGAATTTCTTGCCTTTGTAAGAAGGACAGCAAGGATACCTACAAGGATCTCTGTTGTGCCTATATGAGAGCATTGCATTGCAGTGGTCAGGAGAGATGATTTTAATTATATGGGGCTGCATTTTACATTTGGAATAACAGCAGGTAGGAAGGAAGACGCTTGGGAGCAAGAATAGGACCCCAAATAAGTATCCTTCACTGACTGTCGATTTTTCAACTACCTCTGCTGGAAGTTTGTTTCAAGCATCTACTAATCTTTCTGTAAAATAATATTTTCTAACGTTGCTCCTGATCTTCCCTCTGACTAGCTTCAGGTTGTGCCCCCTTGTTCTATCATTAAGGTTCTTCTTAACAACACTTCCCTGTTGAACCTTATTCAATCCTTTCACAGTATTTAGGGTCTCAATAATTAAAGGACTCAATCATGTCCCCTCTCCCCCTTCTTTCCTCTAGACTTCAAGTTCTTTAAGACTTTTTGCAGGTGAGGTCTCCAGAACTGCACACAGTATTCTAGCTGTGGCCTCACCAAAGCTCTATGGAATCACAACCTACCTCTTCCTACTGGTGATGCCTCAAGCTATGCAGGCAAGCATCCTGCTTGTTTTTCCCACTGCCAGGCTAAACTTTCTACTTATCTTGCAGCTATCCGTAATCAGTATCCCTAACTCTCTCTCCTCCGAAGTCCTGGCTAACAGTACTGTCCAATATGGTACTCACAGCAAGGATTCCTTCTATCCAAGTGCATGATTTTACATTTAGACATTAAAATCCAGTTTCCACAGTTTTGACCATTTATCTAGTAAAGCTCAATAATTTTCCATGTTGCAGACACCTCTACGAGTGTCCACCCTATTACTAACCTTTGTATCATCAGCAAACAGACAAGCTTTTCCTACCAAGCCTTCCCCTATGGCACTTGCAAACATATTAAAAAAAAGGATGGGGCCAGGACAGAGCCTAGTGGCACACCATCAACAACAACATAGGGGACTTCATTGCCCAAGGGTTTGAGGCACTTATGACCCCTAAAGTAAATACTGCTCAAATCCATCCTGAAGGAGAAATCGTACACATGGGACCTATTTCTGAATACTAGTTCTTGGGAACCCAAATGGTCTTCTGAATGTTACTTTGGGTTTTGTCAGTTAAAAAAAAAAAATCAGTTGAATGGTCTTTTCTATGTGCATCTTGTGGATGCCCCACCAAGGGTTTTTGGAGTTCTTCGGGGGGGGGGGGGGGGGGGCTCAAAAAAGCTTTAAAAAATATATAACCAAATGTTTTAAGGTGTGTGAGATAGATAGAGATGTATGGTGAAGAATTGAAGAATTTCTAGAATAAAGTATTCAGGTTGATAAGGAAAATGGAAACCCATGAATGCCAATGTGATCCCGAAATGGCCCTATAAGGAATGAGAGCAGCAGAAATGAAGGGGAATAAAAATACAGTTGATGAGTAATATATTAATAGCAGTAAAGGCCACCATTCCATCATCATGGAAAGAACACAACATTACTTTCAGCCTTTTGAAACAAATAACCAACTTGCAGAAGTAAGAGTTGAGTATAATGTGATAGAAGTATGTGGATTATTGTAAAAGTTAAAGAAGGTTCAGAGGAATAAGTGCCTTGGCCTGACTACTGAAACTATATGGCCACATTAGGAATTGCCAGGATTTGTTATGCATGTGTATTATAGTGTGTTATATTGTGTTATTACAGCCCCATGTACTATTAAACTCATCAGGCAAAAAAAAAAAAAAAAAAAAAAACGAAGTCCCTCCTCCAGGTCAGCACTGTGAATGGGGAAATCTCCTTCCTCACGTCCCGTCAATGCGAGCCACTAATGATCTTCATATAACAAATAATGGAACCACGCCCCCTCTAGTTTGAATGGCGTCTTAGAGCCATCAAGTCAAGCTAACCCACTTTCCTGCCCATCTACCTACCTAGCCACCCCCCACCTGCCCACCTCCGGGGCCACCCACCTACCTACCTGGCTACCTACCAGCCTGCCCACCTAGCTACCTTCCAGGTTACAAACCTGCCTGCCCACCTACCGACCTTCCCAACCTGCCCACCTCTGGGGCCACCCACCTACCGACCTTCCCAACCTGCCCACCTCCGGGGCCACCCACCTACCGACCTGCCCTACCTGGCCACCTGCCTGCCTGGCTTTCCACCCACCTGCCTGCCTGGCTTTTCACCCACCTGCCTGCCTGGCTTTCCACCCACCTGCCTGCCTGGATTTCCACCCACCTGCCTGCCTGGATTTCCACCCACCTGCCTGCCTGGATTTCCACCCACCTGCCTGCCTGGATTTCCACCCACCTGCCTGTCTGGATTTCCACCCACCTGTCCGCCTGGCTGCCCACCTACCCGCACAACAACCCATCCACCCGCCTGCTTACCTATCTACCCTGCCCAATAACCCATCCACACGCCTGTCTGTCCAACTACCTAGGCACCTATGTCTGGGGGTGCATCCAATGTTGCCTAGCAACAGGAAGAAAGGTAGTGAGCAGAGCAAGGGTATCTGAAACAGGGTCTCAAGTGTTTACTGACCCCACCCATTATGGATTACTATGCTGCATCACAGCTCCAAGGCCCACTTGCATCAAAAGAAATCATAAGCTAGAACTGTAATTTGTTCTACTGTAATGCTCCAAAGGTTGATTAGGGGTGCCCCGCACCATGACAATCTAGTAAAGCTCAACATCAGGCGATAAACTAACCTTTCTTCTGAGTTTCCTCTGCAGTTTATTGCAGAATACAGCAGATGGCACTGCTGAACAGCACCATCCCTGCTTTAGTTTCTGCATTTTCACTGCTGAGTACACAGAGCGGAGTGGAGAGAAGCCCTACTAGATTAGTGAGCTGAAATGTTAGACAGTGGAAAAAGTCTATTTAGCCTATAATTTTCTGACACAATGAAGGAGGGTAGGGCATGCTTCCTTGCTTTCAGTTTGGAAAGGTGGTCGCCAGCACATAGGTATTTAGCACCACTAAAATTCCAGGGGCCACTTTTGACATTTCTGATGCGTTATTTTATTTATAAAGCACCATCATCTTCCATAGCGCTTTACTATGTAGTGATTACAGACACAAAAGAAAATATGGTACATAGACTATTACAGATGTGGTTTTACAGAGTTCACAAGATTAGGAGAAACAGCTCTGCTCTTGAAGGCTTACAATCAAAAAGACACCTAACATCCCTGTTTGACCGAACACAAATATAGTGTAAAGGCTATACATGGGAGTCAGCAAAAAAATGTTTCGACTTTCTTTTCTTGCTGTCTGTCAGCTACTGGCTGCAATACTGCAAAAAAATAAAAAAAACACACACAAAAAGCAGAGTTGGCCTTTCAAACACAAATGACCATCTAGCACAAGGCTAAATGTACTGTAGCCCATTTTGTTCCTATGCGATGCTTGTAGTCTAGCTCGGCTACAAATATTCCATAACAAAAAAAAAATGCTGGTAAATTCTACAATATTCAGTCACCTACTGCAAACTGTAGAGTTAAAAAAATATATATATTATATCTCAGATGCTAAATATGTGAATTTTGATCCTTGGCTTGCCCTGACATTTTACAAAACCAAAAAAAATGGCCAGAAATGTTAGAAATAAATTTCAAAAATTATTTGATTACCGGTAAATCTTCTAAATAGCAAGTTTCATTCTGGCAATAATTTACTGACTTACAGCTACACCTTGTGGTAAAAAGTGGAATGGCCAAAAAACAAAAAAGACAAAAGACTCCCAAGAAATAACCAATGTAGCCAGGGTTCAAAACTGTGTCCCCGAATCCTCTCATGGAGAGCCACCAACAAGTCAGGTTTTGCAGATCTCCACACAGATGAACAGGTGGAGAAATTAGTGATCAGAGACAACTGTAGAGCTGGCTGTATGGAGATTCACAAAACATGGCCTGTTGGTGGCTCTCAAGGAGAGGGTTGGTGAACAGGTGCAGAGGAAGCCACCAGGCATGGTCCATAAGATCATTGGGGACATATTTATATAATTTGTGTTCACATTGCATTATGTACAGAAAAGCAGCACATTATTATGTACAGTAAGGTATGTAAATTGTGATATGAAAAATTTACTGTATGAGCAACTTTGGGTCAAGGTCCCACAGATCTCATATGTGGCAATATGTAGAGCGCTCTGCATTGTCACAGCATTCTCGCTCCTTCCGCAGAGCAGAGAATTTATTGCAGTGCTCATCCTGGTCCTGCTCATCCCCATGTTCCACACAAGTCCAATCTCATACCCCAATACTTATCTATTTCCATGTTCCCACGTTCTATGTGCCAGATCAACATTACCATGGGGCCATGAAGCGGCATGGAAACGTGAAAGCAGTTAAGAACCTGGGATCAGGCTTCCAGTGCTGGCATGTTCCAAGAGACATGTTGAGTTGAGATGAGTTTTGCAATTTGCCAGACAGAAAATAAAGCTGTATGTTTAAAAATTAGCCACAAGCAGCAGTTAAAGTGCTACTGAAGGCAAAGGTAATTGTTACAACACTGTGTCGAGCTACATTTGGCACGGTCCAAAGCGGTTTTCCGTTTTTAAATTGAAGAAATGGCCCAGATATCAGGTTTACAGGTTTAGGTCAAGATCAGAAATGTGATGAATCTGGAGGTGGAGGGGGGAGGAGGGACCAGAAAACTTGTCCTGCTCTGCTGAGCTGATTGGGGGATGGAATGAAAAGAGAATGTCATTGACTGAACATGTAAACCTCAAATAAAACAGTTTAGAACAGTGCCAAATGTAGCCCAACGCATTGGTCTGCAGTATCACTTTAAAGTGGACCAACACCCAGGGGTGATCGGCCCGGAAATCTATAAGATTCCCGGGCCGATCACCTCCCACCCCGCGGGACATCCGAGATCGGGATGTCCGGCGGGGTGAAACCCCCCAGAAACCCCAAAAAGACCTTACCTGATCCGCCGCCGCTTCCGCCGCCTCCCGCCGCCTCCCGCGCACCCCTCCAGATGGGGCGCGCGGGCGCCGAGAGTGATGCGCGGAAGGCGGCGGTGGCGGAAGCGGCTTGCACGTTCCTGTCCCCCGCCTGGACGTTGGCGGGGATTGGCTGCGGCGTTCACGTGGGAGCGGGGAGAGGTGAGTTTTTGGGGGTTTCTGGGGGGTTTCACACAGCGGGGCACCCCCGATCGGGGTGCCCCACCGAAGTGGACCAAAACCCAGGATAGTCAAAATCCTGGGTGTTGCTCCACTTTAAGAAGGCTTTGCTCAAATCTAAAATACACCAATTCTGCAAAGTACACTACTAGTACTCTGGGAATGACCGAGAGTACCAGCACGCTCAACACATTCTGTAACCCAATTAAAAAAAAAATTAAAAAAACACAACACACAACAGCATTGGTCTGCTGTATTATTGAAAATAGCTAAAAGGTCAGTATCAAGGTTAACTGTAAAGAGATTTCAATGTATACTCGACTTTCAATACGAATGGCAAAAATATTTTTAACTTCAATTCCACGAATAACTCACCATAGAAGTTACAGATCTGGCATCCTCTTCATAATTTACTACAGTGGGAGGTTCTTTTCCCTCATTTTCTTGCACCTTTTGATCCAGCAGTTCTTTCTGGGCAGTTAACTTGGCTTCTGCACATTTTAGATGTTGGACCGTCTGCTTCAGCTCTTCAAGAGCTTGTTTTCGACTCAAAAGAAGCACAACACTAGAGAATAGAAATTAGAAGATTCAGTAAAAATACAATTCTGTGAAGTACTCACCTGTAGAATTGGTATTATACGTATACAGTACATCCTGCTCCAGATATAATACTTACACTTTGGTTATCCTCCGCCAGAGGGCGCTGTGGCACTGCAGACATGCAAAAACAGGCTCCTCCCGGCCCTTCATATACCCAGGGACCTCCCACAAATCCCCAGCATTGAAAAGCAGTGAACCAGAAGCCGGGAGAAACCAACCACCAAAACAACTGGTAATGATAACAATAACAACAATCACCATACAGGGGATCCAGAATAATGCAAAAACCAGGGTGGGGTGGAGCAGGACGTACTGTATACGTATATTACCAATTCTACAGGTGAGTACATCACAGAATTGTATTATTCTAAGTATACAGTACGTCCTGCTCCAGATATAATACTTACACTTACATCCAATAGCAGTGTCCATAACAGTAGGGTGGGATCCCCAACAAAAAGGCAACGGCACGTAGCTTAAACTACAACCGCCTGCAAAACCTTGCGGCCAAAAGCAGCATCAGCTGAGGCCTGAACATCAACCTTGGAAAACTTTGAAAAGGTATGAACAGAAGACCAAGTAGCGGCCTTGCAAACTTGTTCAACAGAGGCCTGGTGCTGAAAAGCCCAAGAGGCACCAATAGCATGAGTGGAATGAGCAGTAAGACAGAAGGGAGGACTCTTCCCCTTAGCAGAATAGGCTTGAACCACAGCCCGACGGATCCACTTGCCGATAGTAGACTTGGCAGGAGCCAAGCCCTTCCTAGGCCCAGAAGGCACAACGAAGAGAGCATCAGTCTTCCTGAAAGCCGCAGTGACAACCAGGTAGTACTTCAAGCACCTGACCACATCCAAGGAGTGCAGAACCCTTTCCTTGTCATTACTAGGATTGGGGCACAAGGAAGGAAGAACAATGTCCTGATTCAAATGAAAAGCAGACACAACCTTAGGCAGAAAATCCGGCTTAAAGCGGAACACCACCTTGTCCTGGTGTCTCTCATAGTATGGAGACTGAATGGATAGAGCAGCCAGCTCAGACACACGCCTAACCGAAGTTATGGCCACCAAAAAGACAACCTTGAGAGTAAGAACAACCAGAGCAGCATCTTGAATAGGCTCAAAGGGAGCACCCTGCAAGGCAGATAAAACCAAGTTTAAATCCCTAACGGGAACCACAGGTTTACGAGGGGGACGCGCATGAGTAACCCCCTGAAAGAAGGTCTTAACCAAATGATGATGAGCAAAGGTCTTCTGAAAGAAGACGGACAGGGCAGAAACCTGACCCTTCAGAGTACTGAGTTTTAGACCCAACTCCAAACCATGCTGTAAGAACTCCAGAACCCTGGGGACAGAGAACTCCCTACAGGGAAGAGACCTAGACTCACACCGGTCAATGTAGGTACGCCATACTCTGTAATAGATAGCAGAAGAAGTCTTCTTCCTAGCCTGCATCATAGTGCCCACCACAGAGGCAGACAAACCCTTCTCCATCAAGATGGAGGTCTCAGCAGCCAGGCCGTCAAAGCCAGCGTTTGTAAATTGGAATGGCGTAGGGAGCCCTGAGTTAGCAGGTCTGGCACCCCTGGCAGACCGTACTGGTCTACTGCCATTTGAACCACGTCTGCGAACCACACTCTTCTTGGCCACCGGGGGGCCACTAGAATCACAGGCACCCCTTCCAGAGCAATCTTGCGCAGAACCCTGCTCAGCAGGGGGAATGGTGGAAACACATACAGGAGCAGAAACTCCTTCCATGACATGGACAGGGCATCCGTGGCCAAGGCCAGAGGGTCCTGAGACAGGGACACGAAGGCCGGGAGCTTGTGGTTGTGGTGGGACGCAAACAGGTCCACATCCGGTAGACCCCAACGTGACCATTCTCTCTGACGGGACGTCCCCCTGCTCAGAGCATCTGCAAGCAGATTCTCCGCCCCGGAATGTAAACAGCCGAAATGCATTGTACATTGGCCTCCGCCCATGTCAGAATCTGAGACACCTCCCGGAGGGCACTCTTGCTCCGAGTGCCTCCCTGATGGTTGATGTATGCAACCGCCGTCTTGTTGTCTGAGCGTACCTGGACCAACAGACCCCTCAGGTGTTGGGTCAACCGCTCCAGTACCAACCGAACTGCCCGCAGTTCTAGAATGTTGATGGGTAAGTGGGCCTCCCGTGGACCCCACGTCCCCTGGAAGCGCAGGGACTTCCAGAAACCCCCCCCCCCCCCAACCTGACCGACTGGCATCCGTTGTGACCGTCTCCCAGGAAGGAGCCAGAAAGGACCTGCCCCCTGTCAAGTTCTCGAGGTCCAACCACCACGCAAGGGACCGTCTGACCGAGGGGGGAAGCACACAGACCCCGTCCAAGGATGCTGGGTTCTTGTCCCATACTGACAGAAGGTGAAGCTGCAGAGGTCTCAAATGGAACTGAGCAAAGGGCACCGCCTTGAAGCTCGCCACCATCAGGCCCACCAGCTGCATTCCCTGCCTGATGGAGGGCTGTGGGCACGAGAGCAGGAACCTGGCCTGCGCAGTCAGAGCTTCCATCTTCTGTTGAGGAAGGAATATCCGTGACTGAACCGTATCCAGAATCATTCCCAGGAACGGGGTCACCGAGGATGGGGACAGAGAGGACTTGGGGTAATTGATCACCCCACCAAAGGACTCCAGGGTGGACACTACCAGTTGGGTGTCCAACTCTGCCTGCCGCAGAGACCGAGAGGTGATGAGGATGTTGTCCAGGTAAGGCAGCACGCGTATGTGCCTTATCAGTGACATCACCCCTGCCAGCACCTTGGTGAACACCCTGGGAGCCGACGTGAGGCCGAATGGCAGAGCCAAAAATTGGTAATGCTGATCTTTCAGTGCAAATCTGAGAAACCTTTGGTGTCCTGTAAACACCGGAACGTGAAGGTAAGCATCCTTTATGTCTACTGACGTCATGAAGTCCCCTGGGCGCAATGAGCCAATGGCCGAGCGCAGAGTTTCCATGCGGAAATGCCTGTTCTTGACAAATTTGTTGAGGATTTTTAAGTCCAGAATGGGCCTGACTGACCCATCCTTCTTGGGTACTGTGAAGAGATTGGAGTAGAACCCCGTGCCCCTGTCTCCAAAGGGGACCTTGCAAATGACACCTAGATCCAGGAGACCCTGCACGGCCAGCAGCAAGACCTGGGCAGAGGCGGGGTGCTGAGGGATTCGGGACCCAATGAATCTGGTGGGGGGCCGTACAGCAAATTCTATCTTGTAGCCGGAGGACACTACCTCCTGAATCCACCGGTCTGAGACGTGGCGCCGCCAGACGTGTTCGAAGTGCTGTAGATGTCCCCCCACCCTGACGGGTGAGGGCGCCCCCTCATGCCTGAGGGGTCTTGGGAGGGGCTTTGGGCTTGGGCCTTTAAATGGAAGCCCAGTAAGGGCTTTCTTAGCGGCGTTGTCAGCCGCCCACTGTCGCAACCAAACCGTACGGCGAATAGCTACCGCCAAGGCAGAAGATCTGGCACACATCTTTATAGCATCGTCCGATGCAGACAGGATAAAGTTTATGAACACGTCACAGTTAGACAGATAATTGACAGTATCAGCGGGCAACTCATCTGTGCTGTAGAGTGCATTCCTGACCATGGCCCTGAGCGCTACTGCCGTAATGGCTAAGGCGCAAACCGGGCGCAAGGTCGCTCCACCAAAAGCAAAGGCATGGCATGCCAATTGATCAAGACGCCGGTCCTCAGAGTCCCGTAGCATAGTAGTGTCAGGGGAGTGCATAATAGAGGTGTTGGACAACCCTAGAATAGGAGCATCGACCTCGGGAGGCGATGACCAGCACTTAACCAAGTCAGCCGGGAAGGGATACTTTCT
The DNA here is from genome assembly GCA_027917425.1 of Gastrophryne carolinensis. Lineage (NCBI taxonomy): Eukaryota > Metazoa > Chordata > Amphibia > Anura > Microhylidae > Gastrophryne > Gastrophryne carolinensis. The sequence goes on from CM051234.1 coordinate 540,996,318, forward strand.
ATCCACACTCTTAGGGATCCCAGGCAGTCTGCTGGGTTGTTCCCATTCCTTAAGCACGAGGCTATTGAAATGAATCTGCTCGGGAAATTCAAGACGAGCCTTAGCAGTATGAAAGAGCTCGCCCCTTTGTCTGGGAGCAGCAACAGGGGGAAAGATAGACAAAACTTCAAATATCTGAGCCAGCAGTCTGTCAATATCATCCGAGGTCCAGTGCTCGGAACCAGATTCGTCATGACCCCTGGACTCCTCGTCATATGACCCAGAGTCAGAGAACAGCTCCCCTTCGTCCGAGAGGGGTTGGCCGTAAGGCTGCAACATGTCATCAGATTCCATAGGGAAGAGGGCAGAGTCAGGGGTTAAATGCCGCCTCTTGGCGGTGGCCTTACACGCTAGCAAGCAATTTTTCAACACTGGCCAGTCTAGTAGCCATATCAGGATGAGAATCCACACTTGTGTTAGACGCAGGCTTGGGGGAGTAGGTGAAGTGAGGCGAGGTGCAGGCCCAGCCACGGAAGAGGCGGGAAGAGCCGATAGCGCATGCTGTGCACAAAGAACACAGACCCGTGCATTGTCACCGCTGCTAGGTAAGACCCCACAAGCTACACACAACCGGGCTTGTCCCGAAGGAACCCCGTTCGCAATATCCTGAGACGCCTCCATATGGTGATTGTATCGGCATGATAGGCCCGTAGGGATTGACGCTATAAGCTACCCTGGATGCCCCAATAACCCGCTGGGAAGTGGGAGTAATTTTTAATAGTCTCAACCGGGGGATACACCGGGCCGGGAGAAGCCACCGGAATCCACAGTCTGAAAGACATAAGAGGGACAGGAATGTCAGAGCCAAGCGCAAGGAGTAACTATAAGATATATTATAAGGATAAAAAATGGTCGCCCACGAGGGCACTTACAGACAGCAGGGGGAGGGTGGTCTTCACCATGCGCGCGTGCGCGAAAAGGAAGGCGCCAACCGATCCTCGAAGGGCGGGCCAGAGCTGAAGGTGACGCGGAACAGGGCAGTGACGAAGTCAAGACAAGCCCCTGAAGGATGATCGGTGTTACCGCAGCGGAGTCACTACGGATTAGGAAAAAAAGATGCCGCAGCATCAACAAAACCACCGCCGTCCATGCAATATAGAAAGGGCGCGGCGGCTACCAGTAAGTAAAGTACATAACGCGGCTCTGACATCCATTCCCAGTCAAACATGACACCGAGGCCATAAGCGCGTGATAGGGTACACTGAGGCCGCCATACTCACACCCCCTCCCCCCCCCCTTTCTTTTCCCCCTGGCTAGGGAGGATGACGACCCTGTACACAGGGTCCACCGCTACACGGGGCGTGGGACAATTAAGCGGGAGGGCCATCCACTATGAGGCTCACCATCAGCCTAAACCGCCTACCCTATGGTGGGGGACTGCGGTGGAGCATGGCTCCGTCAAGCACGCATGGTGCTGCCTACCTTCACCCGACCAGCGCAGCCCAGGCTGGGAGGCACATCACAAGGGGGACGGGTGGTAACAGTCCCACCACTCACCTGCGAGAGAGTGATACTTCATGTCTTCGCAGTCAGCACTGCAGAGAAATCTGGGGATTTGTGGGAGGTCCCTGGGTATATGAAGGGCCAGGAGGAGCCTGTTTTTGCATGTCTGCAGTGCCACAGCGCCCTCTGGCGGAGGATAACCCAAGTGTAAGTATTATATCTGGAGAAGGACGTACTGTATACTTAGAATATAGAAACAATTCATAATTAGCATGGCATGTACAGACATGGGGGAAGCCTGGTATTAACAAGATCAAAAGAGGTTAGGGTACTTTCCCTTTCTATCTTTACACAAAAACAACAAAAACCCAAAAAGAAGAATAAGGAATATTTCAAAAGAATGGAGGCTTCAAAATCGATTGGTCCTGTCCTTTGACTGCCAGCTCTGGTGCACACACTGAGCAAATTCATTGCACATTCCCCCTCCAGACATGACAGTGTGGGTCTCCTCCTCCTTGATAGGCAGAAGGGGACAGACCCTCTAAGACGGATATGTTTATTAGCATTGCAAGAATTTGACCAACACAGCATGCAGGACTCCCGAGGGTGAGCCGAGATCAGGTAAATAATTGCACCTGCCAGGAAAGCCCTAAACTAACCATCAGTGAGCACTGCATTAGATATATACTCACCATTTCCTAGCAGCACATCATCTAATGGGCGACAGGAAACTATACATACATGTGGCTGGATGCACCTCCAACAATAGGGCGCACAATTCACTGACATGTGCATCCATTTTTCACTGCTCCTGCTTAACTCTACTCCCCGTAATGTCACTTGTTTTAGCTGGAAGTCTCACCTCCTCAAGTCATTGTGATTGGCAGTGAGGTCATTGCCCCACAATGACTGATAAACTGCCATCATACAGAAAGGGGGAAAAAAAATCAGTGTACTAGGACAATTTGGTAAGCAAAATATCTAATTGTAGTTTCACACCCAAGAATGGTGTATTGCCAGGTGCTTTGAGTAAGAGTATTCCACAAGTATGGTGGGTTTTAGCCCCACTTTAGGAATGGTTATTTATAAATAATAATGCATTTAATAAAAATATCCCACGCACAAGTTCATCATTGGTTATTGAATTAGCCTGTACTTTTAACCCACTGCTTTATTTAACAGTACTGAAATCACTGAATTATCCCACAGTTTGACTTGGATCTTGTAATCTGTGTCATAGCCCTATTCATCTGTGCAGCTTCCCAACCCACAGACCCATACATTTGCTCCACAAACCTCTTTACAGCCCTATATTGGTAATATGACCAATCCTGTAGCCCCATTCTTGCATACCAAATGCTGCCCTTATTGTTTTATGGGCAGCCGCTCACTGCATATAAGCCACCAAGGACAGCCGCTGGCAGCTCAATGCAGGGGAACTGTTTTCTGCTGGACCAGCTGGGTGACTTCATCCCCCTCCTCCCAACTGGACTGGCAAAGCAGGAGTTTCCATGTAGCATGCACCCACTGCAGTGTGTGGCCAGCAGGCATGGGTAGCGGTGGCAGCACACCACACTTCACCCTGAAGTGAAAGTGGAATGGCCACTGTGCTGCACATTTGCCCCCCCCCCCCCGCATCATGGCAGTTCAGCGTGGCAGACCCGGTCGATGGAACACTGTTCTCCATTCTATAGCACAGTATGTAGGACTGGGGATCGAGGGATATGCTGGTGAAGCAGGGCAGCCGATGCCTCAGTACAGCTGTAGAAATCTCAGGAAAAAATTTTCCTTAAAGTGGGCATAGCATAAACTGCAGCCGGCTCAGTGTCAGGCACATCCACAGCTCCCTTTAAAGGGCCACTCCCGCTCCTTCCCAAAGAGATGAAAAATACCATTTTGTGAATACTCACCTGTAAAATGGGTATTATAAGTATGTCACACACCCCACTTCAATCATTAAATATTACACTTGGGTATATTCACCGCTAGGTGGCAGTGTTGCAGAGAATCTCCAAAAAAGCAACAGGCCCCTCCCGGTCTATACATACCTGGTACCTCCCAACAATTCCCCAGTATTAAAACAGCAGTAAGACAAGGTACCAGGAACAAACAAATGTAACCCTCAACTGCAAAGAACAAAACTTCACCCTATAAAGAATCCAGGATACCAAAAAGGGCGGGTGAAGTGGGGTGTGTGACATACTTATAATACCCATTTTACAGGTGAGTATTCACAAAATGGTATTATTCTAAGTATGTCACACACCCCACTTCAATCATTAAATATTACACTTGGGACATCCAACAGCAGTGTCCAGAAAAAAGGGCGGGTATCCAACCAGGCAATAACGCAGAAAAAACTTAAACCACTGCAGCCTGCAGAACCTTGCGGCCAAAAACAGCATCCGCTGAGGCCCGCACATCAACCTTGCAAAACTTGGAAAAAGTGTGAACCGAAGACCAGGTAGCGGCCTTACCAACTTGTTCAACAGAAGCCTGGTGCTGAAACGCCCAGGACGCACCAACCGCACGAGTAGAATGAGCAGTAATGCGAAAAGGGGGATCCTTCCCCTTGGCAGAATAGGCTCCAACAATAGCCTGGCGAATCCATTTACTAATGGAAGACTTAGCCGGAGCCAAGCCCTTCCTAGGCCCACAGGGCACCACGAAAAAAGGCATCAGTCTTACTAAAGGAAGACGAAGCACGCAAATAGTACCTGACACAACGCACAACATCCAAGCAGTGCAACGCACTCTCCTTGTCATTCCTAGACTTAGGACACAAAGAAGGAAGAACAATGTCCTGATTAAGATGAAAAGCAGAGACCACTTTAGGGAGAAAATCTGACTTGAAACGAACAACCACTTTGTCCTGATGCTTCTCAAAATAAGGAGCCTGAATCGACAAAGCTGCCAACTCTGAAACACGCCGAACCGAAGTGACGGCCACCAGAAAAGCAACCTTCTGAGTCAGAGTGGAAAGAGCAATATCCTGCAAAGGCTCAAAAGGAGGAGCCTGTAACGCAGAGAGCACCAAATTCAAATCCCAAAACTGGGAGCAAAGGCTTCCTAGGAGGCCGCAGATGCGAACCCCCTGGAAAAAAAGTCTTGACCAAAGAATGGCTTGCAAAAGACCTCTGAAAGAAGATAGACAAAGCAGAAACCTGCCCCTTCAAGGAACTCAGCTGAAGACCAGAATCCAGCCCCGATTGAAGAAATTCCAAAATCCGAGAAATAGAAAAGACCCGGCAGGGCAAAGATCTAGCCGCACACCAATCAATATAAGATCTCCAGACCCTATAATAGATGGAAGAGGAAGATCTCTTCCTAGCACTAACAAGAGTCCGAATGACCGAATCCGAAAGATGGAGGTTTCAGCAGCCAAGCCGTCAAAGCCAGCGTTGGTAAACTGGGGTAACACAGTTGACCCTGAGTGAGAAGATCTGGCCGAAGAGACAGATCGAGCTGATCCACTGCCAGACGAACGACGTCTGCGAACCACACCCGCCTTGGCCACCTTGGAGCCACGAGAATGGCGGGAACTCTTTCCTGAACCAGCTTTCGCAGCACCCTGCCTAGCATGGGAACCGGAGGAAACAGATAAAGAAACCCCAAGTCCCTCCAGCTCAGAGCCATGGCATCCGCCGCCAGAGCCAGAGGATCCCGAGACAGTGACACGAATGTCGGAAGCTTGTGATTGTAACGAGAGGCAAACAGATCCACCTCCGGCGTCCCCCACCGAAGACACATTGACCGAAACACCTGGGGATGGAGAGACCATTCCCCCCGGCGGGACGAACACCGGCTCAGAAAGTCCGCCTCTGTGTTCTCCACTCCTGGAATGTAAACTGCCGAAATGCAAGGGACATGAGTCTCTGCCCAAACTAGAATCAGAGACACTTCTCTGTGGGCACCCAGACTGCGAGTCCCTCCTTGGTGATTGATGTAAGCAACCGCCGTCTGATTGTCCGATCGAACCTGAACCGGCAGACCCTGTAAATGATGCGTCAAGTGAGACAGAACCAACCTGATGGCTCGCAACTCCAGAACATTGATGGGCAAGTGAGCTTCCTGAGGGTCCCACTGCCCCTGAAACTGAAGATCCTTCCAGAAACCTCCCCATCCTGACAAACTGGCATCCGTGGTGACAGTTTCCCAAAACGGAGTCAGAAACGACCTGCCCCTCAGAAGATTGTCCGAGACCAACCACCACCGAAGGGACTGCCGAACCCGAGGGGACATCCGGAAGGACCGATCCAACGACCGCGGTCGCCGATCCCAAGAAGCCAAAAGATGAAGCTGAAGCGTTCTCGTTTGAAACTGCGCGAAAGGAACTGCCTCGAACGAGGCCACCGTCAAACCTACCAGTCTCATCCCTAGCCGAATGGACGGGCGAGGATTGGAAAGAAGAAGCTGAGCCAACTCCTGAATCAAAAGAACCTTGGCCTGAGGGAGAAAAACTCTGTGCTGACAAGAGTCCAACGACATCCCAGAAAGGTCACCACCCTGGCCGGAACCAGAGAGGACTTGGGGTAATTGATCACCCAGCCGAACCTCTCCAGCATGGACACCACCATGCTGGTGTCCCCTTCCACTTGACTGAAGGAAGGCGCCATGATGAGAAGATCGTCCAGGTAAGGCACAATGCGAATCCCCTGAGCTCTGAGCAGTGCCATCACCCCCGCCAACACCTTGGTGAACACTCTCGGAGCAGAGGTGAGGCCGAATGGAAGAGCTACAAACTGAAAATGCCGATCCTCCACCACAAAGCGAAGGAACCTTTGATGGGCTGGAAAGATCGGAATGTGACGGTAAGCATCCTTGATGTCTATGGACGTCATAAAGTCCCCTTGCCGAAGCGACCCTATCGCAGACCGCAGGGTTTCCATGCGGAACGTCCGGGGACGAATAAACCTGTTGAGAAACATCAAATCCAGAATGGGGCAGAACGACCCATCCTTTTTGGGCACCGTGAAGAGGTTTAAATAATACCCGCGCCCCACCTCCGAAGGAGGGACCGGGCAGATGACTGCCAATTCCAGAAGATTCCTTACCGCCGCCAGGAGCCCCTGCGCGGCCAACGGATCCGAAGGCACCCGAGACCTGAAAAACCTTGGAGGAGGACGGGACTCGAACTCCAGTTTGTAACCGGCCGACACCACCTCCCGGATCCACCTGTCCGAGACCTCCTGGTCCCAAACCCGGGAAAACCGTCCCCCCACCCGTACGGGTGAGGGCGCCCCCTCATTGCTGAGCAGGCTTGGCAGCTGACTTGGACTTGGCGCCCCAGGCGTGAACGGGACGGCCACGGCTTCTACCCCTGTTCCAACCTGCGCCCCTGGAGGCCGAGAAGCCCGCACCCCTGCCGGCTCTGGCTCCCCGAAAGGACGGATTGAAGGGGGCCGCCCCCCCGAAAGGAACGGCGAAATTTCTTGCGCTGAGGTAACTTACCTCCCTTGGCAGCAGAATCCAGCTTTTCACCAAAAAGCCCCAAACCCAAAAAGGGAAGAGCCGTGAGCGATCTTTTAGAATTAAAGTCAGCTGTCCACTGTCTCAACCAAACAGAGCGGCGAATAGCCACCAACAGAGCAGAAGCCCTGCCACACATCAACATGGCACCATCCTGAGCGGCCAGAACAAACGACAAAAAAGTGTCACAACGCTTAAGCGCAAGGAACTCATCACCAGAGGGATCAAGATCCACACATAAATCCCTGACAATAGACCTAACCGCCAAGGTCAAAAGAGCCGAAGCACAGACCGGCCTCAAAACCGAACCCGCACAGACAAAACCATGACGGGCCAGCTGATCAATCCGGCGATCCTCGCCGTCCTTGAGAGAAGTAGTGTCAGGAAGATGAACAACTGCCGTATTAGACAGTCCCAAGACCGGAGCATCCACCTCGGGAGGGACAGACCAACGCTTCATCAATTCCGCCGGAAAAGGATATATCCTATCCCAACAAAGCGGCACCCCGATGAGCCGTGTAGGCTGCTTCCATTGCTTAAGGACAACGTCCTCGAAATGCTGTCGGCTGGGAAACTCCAAGCGTTGCTTGGATCCCCCAAAAAACTGACCCTTAGGCCGAGGAGCAGCCTCGGGAGGGTCCAAATCCAAAACCTCAAACATTTGGGCCAAAATGGAAGACGTATCAAGAGCGGGACCCTCAGCCTGGTCCCCTTCAGCACCCAGCACCTGCTGGCCCACAGAATCATCCAAATCCTCCACCAGCTCACCCTCTTCAAGGGGACGATCTGACCAATCCAGATCCTCAACGACCTCTTCGTCAGAGTCCGGCGGAGGCGGAGATAGGTGTTTACGCTTAGCCGGAGCCTTCTGAGCGGACATAGCGGAAAACATTTTCTCGAGGTTGGCCAAGCGGGCGCACACCTCAGATTCCGAATCCCCACCCATGACAACGTCACACAGGGTCCGGAACAGGCGAGGAGGAGAGGGAGATGGCGTGGCCGATGAAGTACCAGGCACCGGGGTTCCGGACTGGCGCTCAATGTTCCGCTGCGCACATGGAATGCATAAAATGACATCATCCCCCGGGAGCGGAGTCCCACAGCCTCCACACAGCCTGGATTGTCCCGAAGGACCGTTTCCGATATCTTTGGCAGCCTCCATATGGTGAAATTATGGTATTCGCAGAACCCAGGGATTTACGCAGTAAGCGACCCGGGATGCCCCTTTAATTACCTATCTAGCTATAATTCTATACCACCCTGACCATGGGATTTAAACAGACAAATATCCTAATTATCCCAAAACTAGCCAGGTATATAAGACCGGGAGAGCCCTGCCAGATGGGGTCCCAGGATATGAAAGACACAAAAACAGGGACAACAATCATTCCGGGGACAACAATAAATATGTAAATCATACAATAACCACTGAAAACGACTCCCCCCCCCCCCCGCTTAACCAAAATTCTAAAAAGATGGTTAATAGGTCCAGCCATCCCTCAAAAAGATGGGAGCGAGGGAAAAGAGGGAAGGGGGAACGTAAGGCGGGGGAGAAAGAGGAGCATATGAGACGAATCAACCTCCGCAGGCTACCCCCGTCCTGACACAATACAAGCAAGCCTACCTGGAGGAGAGCACTACCGCAGCGAGACACACCGCAGCAAGATGGCGGCCCGAAAAACCGCGCCGTTCAGGAGAGGAAGGAGGGAGACGTGCCCTGGAAGCGCGGGAGCCGTATTGGTCCCGCCCCTCCCGAACGCGACCAATCACCGCGCGGACCGCGCACGACGCGGTCCCCGCCCCTCTCCGTCACCGAGCGTCCCGGCCCTGCGAGACCGCGCTCACACATCAAACAGGACCGGCGGAGCTACCCGCCGGTCCCCGATAGTGAAGGCCCAAACACACACCAAAAAACAAACTCTCCCCCCTCTGTTGACAACTAAGGGAGAGTGGCAAGCGCCGAACTCGGCGCTTCACAAACAAACAGCGCGCCGCGTGACCCCCGCCCCTCAGCTCCTAGGAGGAATCCCGCGCCAACGGCGCCATTATGAACCTAAAAGTAATAAAGCACCCACAGCGAGCCGGATCAAACAACATACCAAACGCCCGCCGGAAAAACGCCACACAACAAGCGCAGGAGCCCCACATATACCACCAGTTCGGCCGGAACACACACACATGACCCCGGTGCAAGAGGGTAGGCCACTGTCCCATGTCCCGATCACCTCATGTAAAGGCTATCTAACTGTTAGGTAAATGGGGGCATCCCACATCCGGATCACCACTCCGGGAATCCCGCTATGCCCCACAATATGGGGTCGAGCGGAGGAGCTAATCTCCTAGGCACCTAAGGTGCCGGCTACCTTTTGCCCGACCTACAGCCTAAGCTGGGAGGCTGCCAGTTAACAGGGAGGATAACAAAATAGAGCCGGGCAGAAATAGACCATGGGGGGGGGGGCCGGGGTGATACCCCGGCTACCTGCAAGCAGGAGACTTCTTTCTTCTGTCTTGTCGCCACCTTGCAGAGAATAACACTGGGGAATTGTTGGGAGGTACCAGGTATGTATAGACCGGGAGGGGCCTGTTGCTTTTTTGGAGATTCTCTGCAACACTGCCACCTAGCGGTGAATATACCCAAGTGTAATATTTAATGATTGAAGTGGGGTGTGAGACATACTTAGAATATTACCTATAAACGTTTCTGAGAACATTGTTCAGTTTTAGTCTCTGTTCACACCTCTGCACTCTTTTTGTGTTGTGCTGTGTAATGCAGTTACAATGCAGAGGAAACACAAGATGAGATAGTTCACACAACTTTGCACAGAGCCAGGGTTCATTTATTCACATGGATGAGCACTGTGCAAATGACCAGGAGTGGCAGGCCATGTACTCTAGGACCCTTGTTTCAAAAGCCAAGCAGTCAAAGTCAGACACTGCCAGGTGCCAAAATGATTCTTGGGCCAGAAGATTGAACAAATTTGGCAAGGAATATGATAGACAGACACCAACTGCAAAGCAAGACCAATCAGGCCAAATTGAAGCCACTAAAATGGTTGGTAATCCATCTGTGTTTATGTTCCCAATAGGAGGAGACAGAAGCACTAGAGGTAAAAAATGCCTTAGGCTGAATGCTGCCTAATACATTTTAGAGCATCCTAGGTTTTCTTTGAAGATCTCTTGACTCTAATCTAGGAGGCATGTTGCTGGTGGTACAGCCTTCACTGCCCACTACTGTGGGCCATGAACCCCCCAGATTGGCTAGTCATAAATGAATACCTACACTGAACCATACATTGGGCTTCATGTTAAAGAAATGAATGCCAGGCACTGGAATAAGTGTGCCGCACCAAGTTGCAGTCCTCATAAGCCTTTTATGCTATACATAAAATCTCACCTGGTAGCACATGGTCAGTCAGCCACCACTGAGGCAGAAACCTCAGTTTTTCACTTCTGGTATAGAAATCAAACATTTGTATTATGATTGTGCCCCCCTAAAACTGTCAGCATAAGGTTTTCTGCTCTGTACATCAAATACAACATTTGGTCTGCATTGCTAAGGTGAACACATTGCTGCTAGAGAAAACAGTTTCATTTAAAAACACAAAGAAAAAAAAATACAATTCTGTGATTACTCACCTGCAGAATTGATATTATGAGTATACAGTACGCCCTGCTCCAGATAAGAATCATTACAAATGGGAATTACTCCGCCTGATGGCGCTGGACTGCAGAGACAGCGAAATTGGCTTCTCCCGGCCCCTCAAATCCCCGGGACCTCCCACAAATCCCCAGCATTGAAAAGCAGTTAACGAGAATCCGGGAGAATTAAAACAGAACCAAACTAGTAACTATAACAATAATAACAATCACCATACAGGGGATCCAGGATAATGCAAAATCAAGGGTTGGGTGGAGCAGGACGTACTGTATACTCATAATATCAATTCTACAGGTGAGTAATCACAGAATTGTATTATTCTTAGTATACAGTACATCCTGCTCCAGATAAGAATCATTACACATGGGACATCCAATAGCAGTGTCCATAAAGTAGGGTGGGATCCCCAAAGGTAACAACAGACAGGTCAGACCACTGCCGCCTGCAGAACCTTGCGGCCAAAAGCAGCATCAGCTGAGGCCCTAACATCAACCTTGTAAAACTTTGAAAAGGTATGAACAGAAGACCAAGTAGCGGCCTTGCAAACTTGTTCAACTGGTGCCTGGTGCTGAAAAGCCCAAGAGGCACCAATAACACGAGTGGAATGAGCAGTAAGGCGGAAGGGAGGATTCTTCCCCTTAGCAGAATAGGCCTGAATCACAGCCTGACGGATCCATTTGCTGATAGTAGATTTGGCAGGTGCCAAACCCTTCCTAGGACCAGAAGGTGCAGAAAGGTGCAGTAGCCACCAGATAGTACTTCAGACACCTAACCACATCCAAAGAATGCAAGACCCTCTCCTTAGCATTACTAGGATTAGGGCACAAGGAAGGAAGAACAATGTCCTGATTCAAATGAAAGGCAGACACAACCTTAGGCAGAAAATCTGTCTTGAAACTAAACACCACCTTGTCCTGGTGTCTCTCAAAGTAGGGGGGCTGGATGGAAAGCGGCGCCAACTCAGACACATGCCTAACAGAGGTGATAGCCACCAAAAAGACAACCTTGAGAGTAAGAATGGCGAGGGCAGCCTCCTGCACAGGTTCAAAGGGAGCACCCTGCAAGGCAGACAAGACCAAGTTCAAATCCCAAACAGGCAACATAGGCTTACGTGGGGGACGCACATGAGTAACCCCTGGATAAAAGTCCTGATCAGAGAATGCTGGGCAAAGGACTTCTGGAAGAAAACAGCCAGGGCAGAAACATGACCCTTCAGAGTACATGCTGCAGGAACTCCAGGATCCTGGGAATAGAGAACACACGACAGGGAAGAGACTTAGACTCACACCAGTGGATGTAGGCACGCCAAACCCTATAGTAAATGGAAGAAGACTTCTTCCTAGCCTTTATCATGGTATCAACAACAGAGGCAGACTGCCCCTTCTCCATCAAGATGGAGGTTTCAGCAGCCAGGCAGTCAAAGCCAGAGTTTGTAAATTGGAATGGCTTAAGTGACCCCGAGTGAGCAGAGCGTACTGATCTACTGCCAGCTGCACCACGTCTGCGAACCACACTCTTCTTGGCCACCTGGGGGCCACCAGTATTGCTGGCACCCCCTCCTGAGCTATCTTGCGCAGAACCCTGCCCAACAGGGGGAATGGAGGAAAGACATACAGGAGCTGAAAGTCCTGCCATGACATTGCTAGAGGATCCTGGGACAGGGAGACAAAGGCCGGGAGCTTGTGATTGTGACGGGACGCAAACAGATCCACATCTGGTTGGCCCCAACGGTGACACAAAGATTGAAAAACCCTGTTGCAGAGGGACCATTCTCCCAGGCGAGAGGTCCCCCTGCTCAGAGAGTCTGCCTGCAGATTCTCCACCCCCGGGATGTACACAGCTGATATGTATGGAACATTGTTCTCCGCCCAGGCCAGGATCAGAGACACTTCCTGGAGGGCCCTCTTGCTCCGGGTCCCTCCCCGATGATTGATGTAGGCAACCGCCGCCTGGTTGTCCAAGCGTACCTCAACAGACAGGCCCCGAAGGTGACGAGTCAAATGAGTCAGAACCAACCTGATCGCCCGCAGTTCCAGAATGTTGATAGGTGTGTGGGCCTCTTGAGGGCCCCACCGCCCTTGGAACTGCAGGGACTTCCAGAAACCCCCCCAACCCGTCAGACTGGCATCCATGGTGACCGTCTCCCAGCAGGGGGCCAGAAAGGATCTGCCCACCAACAGGTTCCTGGAGTTCAGCCACCACGAGAGGGACCACCTGACTAGGGGGGACAGCACAAGGACCTGGTCCAGGGACGCAGGATCCTTGTCCCATACTGACAAGAGGTGGAGTTGCAGAGGCCTCATGTGGAACTGGGCATAAGGGACCGCCTCGAAGCACGCCACCATCAGGCCCACCAGCTGCATTCCCTGCCTGATGGAGGGATTAGGACAAGATAGCAAGAACTGAACCTGCGCTAGCAGACTGTCAGCCTTCTGCTGAGGAAGAAAAATCCTTGCCTGAACTGTATCCAGATTCATTCCCAGGAAGGGTGTCATCAAGGAGGGAGACAGGGAAGACTTGGGATGGTTGATCACCCTACCTACCCTACACTACCAGCTGAGTATCCAACTTGTCCAGGTAGGGCAGCACGCGGATGCCCTGAGACCTGAGCAGAGACATCACTCCTGCCAGCACCTTGGTGAACACTCTGGGAGCTGAAGTGAGACTGAAGGGCAATGCCACAAATTGGTAGTGCTGATCCTCCAGAGCGAAACTGAGGAACCTTTGATGACCTGGAAATACAGGAATATGAAGGTAAGCATCTTTGATGTCCACAGACGTCATGAAGTCCCCTGGACGCAGGGAACTGATGGCAGAACACAGAGTTTCCATGCGAAAGCGCCTGCACCTGACAAATTTGTTGAGGATATTGAAGACCAGGATGGGCCTGACTGACCTATCTCTTTTGGGCACGGTGAAAAGTTTGGAATAGAAGCCCTTGCCCCTTTCTCGTAAGGGGACCTGACACATGACCCCCAGCTCCAGAAGGCTTTGCACCGCCAGAACTAGAGCCTGAGCTGACACAGGGTCCTGAGAAATCCGGGATCTGATGAATCTTGGGGGGGGGGGGGCTGGGGGTCAGACAGCAAACTCTATCTTGTAACCGGAAGACACTACCTCCTGAATCCACCGGTCTGAGACATGAAGCCTCTAGACGTGAGCAAAGTGCTGAAGCCGTCCCCCCACCCGGATGGGTGAGGGCGCCCCTTCATGCCTGAGGAGGCTTGGGAGAAGACTTCAGCTTGGAGCCCCAGGAGGAGTCAGGGCGTCCACGTCCTCTGCCCCTACCCCAGAAATCTCCTCTGGCCCCGGTAAGGAAGACCCCCCTCCCCTGTCTGGCACCACGGTAGGGGGAAGAAAAGGAGCCCTGACCCCGAAAGAGCCGAGACTGCCGCCTGCGCTGGGGTAACCTGCCTCCCTTAGCAAACAGGTCCAGGCGGTCCCCAAACAGGCGTAGTCCTTTGAAGGGAAAACCAGTGAGAGCTTTCTTGACAACATTGTCAGCAGCCCATTGGCGCAGCCATACTGAGCGGCGTATAGCCACCACAAGGGCAGAGGTTCTGCCACATATCCTAATGGTATCATCCAAGGCAGAGATGACATAAGCAACAAAAACCTCACAACGAGAGAGTGCATTAAACGCCTCACTAGACACATCAGGGGCACCATCTAGGATACTTCTAAGCAGGGTCTTAATAGCCACAGCCGTAATGGCAGAGGCACAGACCGAGTGCAGCGCCGTCCCCACACATGCAAAGGCATGGGACGCCAGCTGATCAATGTGCCGGTCCTCACCATCCCGCAGCGTAGTAGAGTCAGGGGAATGCATGACAGAGGTGTTCGATAACAGCAGGAAAGGGATACCTCTTATCCCAACTCTTAGGGACTCCGGGAAGCCTGCTGGGATGCTCCCATTCCTTGAGCACAAGATTATTAAAATAGGCTTGCTCAGGAAATTCTAAACATGGCTTAGCAGTATGAAACAATTCCCCCTGTTGCGTGGGGCCGCAACCGGGGGAGAGACATACAGTACCTCAAAAATCTGAGCCAACAGCCTATCAGTATCACCTGGGGCCCAGGGGTCAGAGCCAGAATCATCATGACCTCTGGGCCTCTCATCAGATGACTCCAAGTCAGAGAATAACTCCCCTTCTTCCAAAGGGGTATATCCAGACAGTTCCAAAAACTCATCAGCTTCCATAGGGAAAAGAGTGACATCAGGCGTCAAGTGCCACTTCTTAGCAGAGGCCTTACGCACCAAGGTATTAGCAAGCAACTTCTCAACACTAGCCAGTCTGGAAGACACATCAGGCTGAGAATCCCCACTGGTATGCAACTCAATGCGAGTCAAATTTAAGCTTGGGGGAGTAGGTGAAGCCATACGAGGCGCAGGCCCAGCTACTGGTAAACCAGGCTGCAGCGCAAGCACCTGCTGGGCACAATGTATACAGACCCGCACATTGTCAGCACCAATAGGGGACACCCCACAAGCTACACACAGCCGGGCTTATCCCAAAGGAACCCCGAGCACAGTATCCTGAGACGCCTCCATATGGGGATTATAGCGGTACAATAGGCCGATAGGGATTCACGCTATAAAAAGCAACCCGGGATGCCCCAATAGCGTGCTAGGGAAGTGGGAGTAATTTACACACTAGGCCTCACAAGTTTAATAACTAAATAGAGGGAGTAGGGCCGGGAGAAACCAATAGAGGTCGGCCCGTCTGAAAGACATAAGCAAAGAGAACCCCGTAAGTGACATGCATAATGACACAGGGTAATAAAAACTGCCCGCGAGGGCACTCACGGACCGCGGTAGGTAGACGCCAGTCACGCAGCAGCCTGATCCAGAGAAAATGGCGCCGGGTATAGCTTGAGGGGCGGGCCGGGGAGACAGTGACGCGGAACGTGCCAACTGCGTGCCCCACCGAAGAGCGCGAAGCTGCACAAGTGACAAGCAGCCAATAACGGCGCACCAGTGCCTGAGGTAACGCCACCGCCAAGCATATTTAAAAAAGCAACAAGTGCAACCAAGTCAGCACGGCGACTGACACCAACCAGACAAAACAAAATACAGTGAAGCACCAAGGCAAATTCACATACACACACCTCCCCCCCCCCCCCCCCGAGAGCTACAAGGGAGAGCGAGGGAGGACAGCAGCCACTTAACATAGGGCCCACCGATAGACAGGGGCAAGGGGCAATAGGGCGGGAGGGGCATCCCATACAGGCTCACCATATGCCTATACCGCCTACCCTTTGGTGGGGGATTGCGGTGGAGCAGCGCTCCTAAGCACCTGACAGCGGTGCTGCCTACCATTACCCGGACCAGCGCAGCCAAGGCTGGGAGGCAAATTAATAATGGAACTGGTGGGAATAGTCCTACAGGGCCTCAGGCTAATAGTCCCGCTCACCTGCGAGAAGAAAGAGCCATCTTCTTGTCCTTCGCAGTCCAGACTGCAGAGAAAATCTGGGGATTTGTGGGAGGGGCCGGGAGGAGCCAATCTTGCTGTCTCTGAAGTCCAGTATGGTTTTGTGGTGAGGAGCCTTTGGAGTGTTTGTTTTTGCCATTTCTGTTCTCACCTGCTTCTCCTAAATAGGTTTAACCCTTTAAGTGCCAGCCTACCTGGAGTTTTTGTCACCCTTTGTTGCCAGCCCATTTTGCACTATTTTGCACTCCCCATGTTCAAATGTGATTTTTGAAGGGATTTCCCAGGAAAATTATATATTGTTTTTTTCAGCATAGTCTGAGCTTTAACATGAAATGTCTTGCTTGTCATTTTTAGGTGTATTCTCAATATTTTTGGGTGAAATATGTGCAAAAATAAAAAAAAATCTATTTTTTACAATTTGTAGTGTTTTTTTGTAATAAAAAAATATAAGTTTGTCAATAAAATCTTACTGCGTGTGAAATCCCAATAACTCCCGGTTACAGCAGTACCACATATGTATTGGTAGACACCCTTTCCAGCCCAGCAGACTCCCCCAAACTGAAACAGAGCTTTAGGGGATTTTCAGAAAAAATACAACTGTGATATGCGCTATGCGCACCTTGCAGTTTTTCCAGAAAAACAACCCATTACATTTGAAATACCCCCCACAAACTATATATTCTCTGGAAGTACATACCTCAGGCTTTCTATTTGTACCAGGCTTGTTGATGTGGCCACAGTTTTCTGGAAGTAATCCCTCAATGTATTCTTTGGTTGCAAAGAGTTTCCCTAAAAAAAGGATAAAAAAGCAGAATCAAAGCCACATTCTCCTAAAAAACTATATACAAACAAGAAAAAACAAGTATAATCTGAAAAAGCAACATCCCCCAAACAGAACGATACCCAACATGCATAGCTACTGTCAAGGGAAGAGTTGCCAAACACCCCAAAGAAAAGCATGCGCATAACGGTAATTTTTCTTGAAAATTTCAGCTCTGCAGACAAAGTGCGCACCTTGCGATTTTTCAACCAAAACAACCCTTTACATTTGGAATATCCCCCATAAACCATATATATTGCCTGAAAGTACACATGTTAAGCTTTCTAAGCGTACCCAGCTTGTTGTAGTGGGCTCATCTTTCTGGAATTGATCCCTCAAAGAATTCTTTGGTTGCGCAGGGTTTCCCTAAAAAATGTATAAAAAAGCTGAATAAAAAACACCGTTTCCTAAAATATAAATATGCAAACAAGAAAAAACAAGCTAAGTCTGAAAGCGCAAGGTCCCCCGAACAGAACAATACCCAACATGCAGGGGTACTATTAACCCTTTTAATTGCCAGCCTACTTGAGATTTTGTCACCCTCTGTTGACAGGTCATTTTTCCCCATTTTGCGCCATGTTTTGCGACATTTTTGCTGGAATTTTCAGGAAATTTATATATATATTTTGCAGCAGAGTTTAGGCTTTAACATAAAATGTCTTGTTTGTAAATTTTATTCTGTTTTTTACAATATTATTAAAAAAAATAAAATAAAAATTTTTTTTTTTGAAAATTGCCTCCTTTATTTTAAATAAAAAATGTATTTTATTAGGGAAAACCATATTGCATGTGAAAGCCCCATTTCTACTGATTAGAACGGTACCACATATTTATTGGTAGCCCCCTGTTCCTGCCCAGGAGACCCCCCTAACTGAAACAAGCAATTTTTAACATTTACAAATAAAATACAACTACCATCCACACTACAAAGGGTTAAATCGAGAAAAAAAAAATTACATAGGGTCCCCCCTCCCTTAAAAATCCAAACAAAAAAATGACATGGGGCCCCCCTTAACCAAAGTAACCAGCCCGGGACCAGCTATGCAGGGCTTGTAGGAACAGGGCGCAGGGGCCAGCTTTTGTGGCCCCTGGCCCTGCAGGCTACAAGCCCGCATAGCCCGTGGCCACGGGCTCTTCTGCCCCCCCCCCCTGGCCTTTGGGGAGGCAGGTAATGGGGGTGCCGGGGGTTAATGGCAAGTCACCGGCTAGCGCAGGTGACTTGCTATCCCCCCTAGCCTTGAGAACTGGTATAGGGGTCTCATGGACCCCTTACCAGTTAGTTGACAAGGGGTTAAATGTAAAAAAAAAAACACCACACAGAGAAAAAATATTTTATTATTATTTTTTTTTTTTTTTTAATACTTACCTCCCATCCATACTGGAGCACTCGGCGATCACTGGCTTCTGCTCACTTGCTAGAAGCCTTTTATAGCTGCTGGATGACAGAACACAAAGGGTTAATAAAAAAAAAATGACATAGGGTCCCCGCTCCTGGGGGGGGGGGGCATTTTTTGGGGGATTTTTAAGGTTTAAAAACCCTTAAAAATAAAAAAAACGACATGGGGTCCCCCTTACCCCAAGTAACCAGCCCGGGACCAGCTATGCAGGGCTTGTAGAAACAGGGCGCAGGGGCCAGCTTTTGTGGCCCCTGGCCCTGCAGGCTACAAGCCCGCATAGCCCGTGGGCCCGGGCTCTTCTGCCCCCCCCTGGCCTTTGGGGAGGCAAGTAATGGGGGTGCCAGGGGTTAATGGCAAGTCACCTGCAAGCGCAGGTGACTTGCCATCCCCCCAGCCTTGTGAACTGGTATAGGGGTAAAAAATAAACACACAGACACTGATTTGAAAAAATGACATTTATTTTTTTTTTTACTATACTCACCTCCGATCCTGGGTCCCACATCGCTGTCCCGCACCGCTCACTCGGCGCCTGCATCTGTCAGATGCCGATAGTGATTGGCGCCTGCGGAGACGGCGCAGAGCGATCGGGCGAGGAGGTGAGCGACTGTTTTTTAATTTTTTTAACAGATACTGTTAGCGCTGGATACGGGGGGGGGGAGGCGGCCTGTTTCGGGCCCCCCCTGAAGACGGAGGACGACGGGGGGGGGGGGATCGGATGCCCCCCCAGGATGAGGGGACCTCCAGCTTCAAAACAATATCAAAGGTAAGGGTTTCTTTTGCTTTACTTTTTAACTAGTTGTGAGAAATGCCAGGCACGTAGTTTCTACGTGCTTGGCACTTAAGGGTAGGAGAAGCAACCACATAGAAACTACGTGCTTGGCATTTAAAGGGTTAATGATGCCTACCAAACTGCCTGCCTATCTAAAAAGGGAAGATGGAGAAGACGTTCTTAAAAAAAATCCCGGTAACTATTTCTAAGAGTCCTTCAGGGCGGCCACAAAGAACTCTTCCCCCTATAGAGGAAACACAACTGGAACATGTTTCAAAGCCCCACCCCTTCCCCCAGTCCTCAGTATTAAACAAGTATTAATTGGTGGTGAACTGTAGGACCTAATGTATGGGGGGGGGGGTTATAAGGGCCATCCTAAAGGACTTGTAGAAATACCATTACTGGTAAGACTAAGGGGGATTTTCTCTCTTCGTCCATCAGGACAGCCACAGAGAGGAAAAGCAAGTACTTTAGAATTAGAGATGGGAAACTGCCTGTAACACCCTTCCACCGAAGGCCTTTGTCAGATAATAAATCCAGCCTGTAGTGTTTGAGGAAGGTGTGGGGAGATGACCATGTGGCTGCCTTGCAAATTTCCTCAATTGAACCCCCTGATGTGGAGACGTGCTCTAGTAGTGTGGGCTCTGATGTAAGGTGAGGTGGTATTCATGGATTTATAAGCTATAAGATCTAATTCATCTGGCTAAGGAAGCTTTAGATGCTTCCATGCCCCTATTCTTTTCTGAAAAAGGATAAAAAAATACATCTGAATCATACCTTTTAGTGCTTATGATGGATCGTTTTTTTCAACTCTACATCAACTGTAGGAAATCAGTTTGTGTCATTTAAAAGACATAATGAGATAGGATGGGAAAGGCAGAGCACTTACTCAGACTTCTTTTCACAGGCATTAACAGATTCTTCTATAGCTTTCTCTTTTTCAGCCAAGAGTTCCTCCTTGCATAAAAGTGACTGCTGTGTCTGGGCGAGCTCTTCAGATGCAGTCTTCAGCCTGTAAAAAACAGATTGTGATGTATTCTAGAGCTGACACCGGGGGCAACCCAAGACAAGTAAATTGAGGCAGACATGAAATCTCTGTCCACAAAGGTGACATTTAAACAGAAAATGATAAATCCTGCTCAGCAGTAAGCAACCAAACAGTGGCGGCATACACATTTCATTCTAACAAGGTCGCTGGCTAAGAAGCAATAGATATGATCTAATGGGATAGTTTGCAGCCTAATAAATAGCCCAATAAACTAGCAGTGCTGAAAAAACATCAAATAAAACAGCTTGTGCTTTAAAACAATTATTAATGTTATTGGTTTCCATCAAGTTTTAAAGCGAAGCAGTTTTGAGGACAGCTCTCAAAAGTAAACCTTGAAATACAGGGAGAACCGCCATCCCAGTTTTCCAGCAAATCGTTGGAAGCACTGGAGATGATACAGCCATTTGGCTCTTTTGCCCTACACCTCACTACACTTTGCTAGTCAACCACCAGCAGCTCGTTTTTTTGCAGGTGGTAATGCAACCTGGGGCTATGAACCAAGGGCCTGATTTATGAGCATCATTTTTGTGGCTATAGCACCAGTATTCCCGTCTTATCTGGCGCTGTGCTGTGTACTACATTGGTGCTAGCAAAAACTGACCAGAAAGCTTAATGGCTATGTAAATGTTCCTTTAAAACTCTACTTGGTCTAGGCCTCATTTTTATACTATGGTACTTTGTTTTTTTGTAAAAATATAGAAACCCAAAGAAAGTCACAAAATGTGCCAAGGAAACAGCTTTCTCAATAAGTTTAAGTGAGGTAACACCATCAATTCTAAGTGTGTGCTAAATCTGACCACACAAAGCTGTTCCTAAAACATATAGCAAAACTGCAGATTGAACTTGGGTACATTTACATCTTAATTTAATTTGGCATCTGTTAAAATAATTTTTTATGCTCCTCCGAGAATAGTTTTCCTGACTGAAATGCTGCCTAAAGAGGAACAACAGAGATCGTCTAAAAGACGCCAGGGCAATCTGAGTTGCCCTTCTTGAGGCATCGTGAATAGTGACCCCAGATACCCCTTTCCACTCACCTTCTCCTGGAGCCCTAGCCATGTCTCGGCACCACAGCCACATCCTCGCTTACCTCTAGCTGTGTGTGCATCCGCGCCAGGCTTTTCTGAATGGGATGAGCATGCACGCCACAGCTAGAAGCTGAGCGGGGGGTGTGGACGGTGGCGTACTGGCTCACTTAGCCGTTAAAGTGGACCAATACCCAGGATTTTAGCGGGTGCTCCGCTATGTTAAACCCCCCAGAGATCGCGTATTAACTCACCTCATGCCGGTCCTACCGCGCATGCACGGCCGCTCGTCCAATCAGCACACTCTACGTCTTAGCTCAGCTGCTCCGAGCGGCGCTGGTGGCAGCATCTCGGGCTTCCCTCTAACAGGGAGCACGCCCTCGCCGGGCATTCACAGATGGGATAGTGGGGATGCGGACGCGTTGGACGGCGATTAAGTGTAGCACAGAGCACAAAGCGAGGCATCCCGATTTTGGATGCCCCGCGGGGAGGGAATGGATTGGCCGATCCAGCTGGGTCCACTTTAAGACAACTTAGCCGCTGCCCGAGTCAAATTAAATCAAGTGCAGCAATTAGCTGAGCTCATTTTCGGCACAGTCTGTGCTGTGGGTACGACAGGATGGTGAGTTTTGTTTCAATTTGTTTTTATTGAGAGTTTACTTTTTGAAAAGAACTTTTACATACAAGAAAGAGAAAACAAAGAGTACAAGTACAAATAAGATCAAGCATCAAACAATGTTACAGTGAACACTGGCAAAACGCTCTTGGAATGGGAGAGACCCAGCCCCTGTAGAGGTGGAGTGACGTGTCGGGCCGACCAAAGTGCGCCATATTGTGCGTCCCTCAGGGGGGAACCCGATCGGGGTGCGTTCACAGGATAACCCGCGGGGGGATCATCTAGTGATGGCGCCCGGCTCATTTCAGGGGGCCCAACATACCGACCTGGACCCCTCACCCGTGAAGGGTAACCCCCAACCCGACCCCGTTTCCTCCCCCCAAATCGAAGCACCAGAGGCCAGTCATCTCCCGTTGAACCACTGAAGAGAGAATATAAACACTAAGGGAAAGAAGGGAAAGAATGGGGGGAAAGACAGGGAGGGGTAAACATCAGGGAACTACTAGCTCAGGGGAGGAGAGTCAAGGACAAGACAAAGACAACGACCCAGGTAGGGACCAAGACGTTGGCAGGAGCGTAATTGTAGGTATACGTTTAGGCAAAGTGGGGACAACAACCACAACCACATCATGTTAGGATCTTGGACTCACAGCTCGTCCAGGCTCTGTTTTCATCTGCTGTCCAGGGTGAGGTCATTAGGGCGAGGTGTCAGATCAGGCCCATCAGCCCAGCAATTTCTGGAAGTCAGGGGTGACCCGAGAGACCTCCCATAGCGTCCATGTCTTAAGATATTTCTGGGTGCCCCCCTCCACCCCCTCCAAGGCCAACTCCTCCAGCCTCTTGATGCTCTCAACTTCCCCATACCACTCCACCAGAGATGGTACAGCAGGGGTGCGCCAGTGTCTTGGGATCACCGACCTCGCAGCTGTGAGTAGATGTCTCAGCAACCCCCTCTTACTGGATGACACTGGTCCAGGGATCATGGACAGGAGGGCGATCTGTGGGGTGTGGGGGATTTGTTCCAATGTTAAGTGTTCATATATCTCTAAAACTTTCTCCCAGAAGGTCCGTATCGGGGGGCACTCCCACCAGATATGTAGCATAGTCCCTGGGGCCCCGCTGCATCTCCAACAATCCCCAGTATCGGACCCTCCAAATTTCACAAGGTCCGCAGGACACTTATACCATCTCGATAGTATTTTGTAGTTTCGTTCCTGAGATCTAGAAGCAACCGACAGCCTATGGGTAAGTGTAAAGGATTTTTCCCAGTCATCAGGCCTCAACGTCTGTCCCAGGTCCTCCTCCCATCTCCCACAGAACCCAGGCAGCTCCTCGTCTTCTTCCTCGCCTCGAATAATCTGATAGAGAAGGGAAATCGTGTGCTTGGGAGGGGAAGGGTTTCGCAATATAGCCTCCAAAGGCGTAAGCGGGCGGGAGAGGCACGAGCTCGGTGTGATCGATTTGATATAGGCCGCTAGTTGGGCATGTAGGAGCCAAGATATATTCCTGTTCCCCCCATGAGTCCGCAAGGCCGCGAGGGAGGGAGGGCCCGACCCCGACACTATGTCCCCCAGCCGGACGTCCCGGGACTCCTCCCATATGAGGAAGGATCTAGCATGCATCCCAGGGGGGAATGAAGGGTTGTCAAACAGGGGAGTAAGGGGTCCCGGTCTGTGGGATAGCCTATCTCGCTTCAGAAATCCATCCCATAATCGTAACAAGGGGCCCGCCAGATAGGGCAATTCTCGTATATCAGGTCTGGAGGAAGGTTCAATCCAGGGCAATGCCACCAAATTTAGGGGAGAAATGGCCTGCTCCACACCGACCCAACACTTGTCATCTTTATGGTGGAACCAATCTGAGAGCCTGACCAACAGCGAGGCGGCGTGATAGGCCCGAAGGTCTGGGACTCCCAGGCCCCCTCTCGGCTTAGCTCTAAGAAGTGTTTCCCTCCTGATCCTAGGTCGCCCGTTCCCCCAAACAAATTTGAAAAAGGCTCTCTGCAAGGTCTGGAAGTAACCACGTCCCGGGTGTAAGGGGACCGCCTGAAACAGGTATAGAAACCTCGGGAGTATGTCCATTTTGAGGATGTTAATACGACCCAGCCAGGAGTGCTGCTTGTTGCGGTATGAGTTAAGTCTTGAAGTCGTGGACTGTAAGAGTGGAGCGTAGTTAAGTTTGTACAGCAACCCCAGGTCAGCGGGGATCTGGACCCCCAGGTACTTGATGGCTTCTTTTTGCCACCGAAATGGGAAGTTAGCTTGCAGAAGACGTTGAGTTTCGTCAGGGAGGGAAACGTTCAGGATCTCGGTTTTAGACAAGTTGACCTTAAAGTTGCTCACATCTCCAAAGCGCTTAAACTCCACTAGAACCGAGGGCATGGTTATATGGGGGGAGGTGATGTACATAAGTAGGTCGTCCGCGAAAAGAGAGAGCTTGTGTTCCTCTCCCCCGCAGACGACCCCCCGGATGGACGGGTTCGCCCTCAAAGCATTGGCCAGGTGCTCCATCACCAATATGTAAAGCAGCGGAGACAAGGGGCATCCCTGCCGGGTTCCGTTCCGAATGCGGAAGGTTCCGGACAAGGTGCCGTTGACCCTCACCCTGGCAGTAGGATCCTGGTATAAGGCCATAATTTTAGCTAGCATACCCGGCCCCAGGCCCACCTGCTGCAGCACAGCCCTCAGAAAGCCCCAATGCACGCGATCAAACGCTTTTTCAGCGTCCACCGCTAGTATACATGTGGGGACAGCCCGCGACTGCGCGTGCTGTATGAGGGAGATCGTTTTAATAGTGTTGTCTCTCGCTTCTCTCCCCGAGACAAATCCGACTTGGTCAGTGTCAATCAGGGAGGGGAGCAAGGGCTGCAGCCTAAGTGCAATAATTTTGGCATAGATCTTCAGGTCTACATTTATCAAGGAGATGGGTCTATAGTTACCCGGGAGGGTGGCATCTTTACCCGGCTTAGGTATAACTGTTATATGAGCCTCCAAGGACTGCCTCGGGAAGAGACAGTCCCCGGAGATAGAATTAAATATCTTGACCAAAAGGGGGGCAACCAAATCCCTCAATGTCTTGTAGAATCTGGGGGTGAAGCCATCAGGGCCCGGACTCTTGCCTGCAGGGGTATCCCCTATAGCCTTAAGTACCTCCCCTACGGTGAACGGGTCCTCGAGCTGGTCACTGCTCTCCTGGGGGATAGCTGGGAGGGCGGTATCGCTAACGTATTCCGCTATCTGGTCACTCTCCGACAGGCGGGAGCCCCGAGAGAGCACAGGTTCCAGGTTGTAGAGCCTGGAGTAGAAGGCCTGGAACTCCTCCGCTATCTGGGTGGTCTTGTGGAGCTCCGAACCCCCCCCCCCTCTAATCATGGGGATGAAAGTAGAGTCCTGCCTGGGGTGGAGAGACCTGGCAAGCATCCTGCCACACTTGTCGCTATGCTCGTATATGCGGGCCCTAAATCTGTCTCGGTATTTGAGGAAGCACTGGTCATATAGGTTCTTCAGTCTATGTCTAGAATCCAGCAGCTCCTTCAAGACCGTTTGTGAGGGGGTATTTTTATGGGTCTCCTCCAATTCCCCAATACGCTTCAGAGTAGCGTCAAT